>CM062820.1:656076435-658623298 GCA_031772625.1 Pinus tabuliformis | reverse complement strand
TTTTTTTACTATAACTAGGAAATTTGTATTATCATATATTTGTGTTTGGGGCGTAGTAACGTGCCATAATTACATCAAAATTTCCAAGTGGCTCTGATTATATAGAGGGACTACAAGTTAGGATTTATATAGATTAGTCATATAAACAACTCATCCTCATGTTTTACAATGTATACAAGATAAAAAACTTCTGAAATTTCACAAATTTTGATCTACATGCACTTTAGTTGGGAGAATTATTGATCCAAGCTATAGGAGATTATGGTTGAGGAGGGATATTTAGATCCAATACTGGCGGAGAGGAATTAGTTGAGTTTGTTGACTAGTGTTAAATTTGTGGCTATTACCTTGTTAACTTTAAATCTTCAATTTGGATCTGACAACTTATAATTCATCCTCCATCTACTAAATTTAGCGCTAGTGGTAGATGAATATCGCCATTGTAATGGTTCGACTAGAATATAATTGTTAGTTGTATTTATAGAACTTCTTGTTGAATTTTGTTGATATCCTTATTATGGGCTTGTGAATTGTCCTAGATGTTGCTCCTTCATGATTGATCCTTTATGAGGGATAGAGGTTGATTTCAATTTGTGGGCTAGGTAATTATAGTAATATGTGGGGATAGAATGAGGCAAGCACAAGGGGATATAAATTAACATAAAATGACACAGAATGGAATCTTTGTCTATAAGATGGGCGCTATAAGCATATGATAGAATGGAAGAATATAAGGCACATTTAACTATGGGAAAAAGAATAAAAAAGCCACAAACTCAAATTTATCAAATGAATTAGGTTTGGACTATATGTTGAGATGCCATGTCATCATCTTGCTATGATGGTGCATGTCTATCTTCAAGAGTGTGTGATATGATTATGCCAAGGATAATGAGCTAGGGTGGCAATTAAATTGCAATAAATCCACACGATGAAACACATTTGACGTGCCACCATCTAGATCTTTATGACCTAATATTCAACCATGGTCAGGGGATTAATGAATAAGAACCCTAACCATTAGTTAATAAAATTCCAGCTAGGTGTTGTATAGCCTAGTTTTCTAATAAGTCAACACTTTTGTTAATTTGATGAAGTAATTAGAACACTTTTATTTCTTAGAGTGATAGCTAGACTATTTATCTTGAATATGTTTTTCAATTTTCCATAATTGGGAAGAGTTTGAAAATGTAGATTTGTAATTATTAGAGAAGAGACATTGACAATTGTTAATTGTTGAAGATTTAATGCAATTGCCTGATTGATGCCTTGATATGAAATGTATGCTTATGTTTGGTTGTTTGAGGTTCTGCCCAAACTCCACGAGTATGCTATTTTTCTGTCCTCTAGGGCCCACAATGACTCCCCACCCCTTGCACCTATGATCCAAATAGAAAATGGCATCAACCCATGGTATTCATCCACCCATGTTATTCATCCACCCATGGAATTTACCCATGGTATTGTAAGTGGCATCCACCCATGGTATTTATCCACCCATGGTATTTTAAGTGACATCCACCTATGGTATTCATTCACCCATGGAAATGACCTGTGGTATTGTAACTGAAAAATACTACAAGTAACAAGTCACATTTTGTAAAAGGACAGTTTGTTCACCACAATGTAGCTTTTACAGTTATTCTCCGTTTCAATAAACAGAACCACTGATCCAGATCTTGGTGGGAGGCCCCCAAGATCTAAAAGATTGAAATGGACTTTGGGGGAGAGGCCCCCAATATATGAAAAATTGAAATGCCAGAAGAAAAAGATGAGAATACCCAATAAACAAAACCACAAAGATTTTTTTTATTAAAACGAAGAATAACTGTAAAAACTACATTGTGGCGGACAAACTGTCCTTTTACAAAATGTGACTTGTTACTTATAGTATTTTTCAGTTACAATACCATGGGTCAATTCCATGGGTGAATGAATACCATGGGTGGATTTCACAATACCATGGGAAAATACCATGGGTGAATGAATACCATGGGTGGAGGTCACTTACAATACTATGGGTGGATGCCACTTACAATACCATCGGTAAATTCCATAGGTGGATGAATAACATGGGTTGATGCCATTTTCTATTCAGATCATTCTCCCTCCTTAAGAAGCAATAGTCCCCATTGCGTGAAGTTCCCTCCTGCGAAGCCTTTGTTGAATATGAAGAGCCACTGAAGAAAAGGGTTTTATGTGGTTAACCCATAATCATGATGAACGAAGATTCGAGGATAGAGATACCCTGTAATGCTAGTGACCAAATGTGATAATAACAGTGTGTGGCCTAGAAAATGGACTTTGATGAATTGTAGGTTTGTGGATGACCCATAACCATGATGAATGAAGATCTAAGGATAAAGATACCCTGTAATGCTTGTGACCAACTGTGATACTGACAGTGTGCGGCCTAGCAAATGGACTTCGATGAAGTGTGGGTTTTTGGATGACCCATAACCATGACTAAGATCCGAGGATAGAGATACCCCGTAATGCTTGTGACCAACTGTGATACTAACAATGTGCGGCCTAACAAATGGACTTCGATGACAAGGATTTTGTGCGTTAACCCATAATCGTGATGTTGGTTGTTAATGAAGTAGCAGGTGCCTACATAGCTTGGGGTGGGAAGGAATGTTTCCAACGAACCCAAGCTGAATGCTACTATGCTGAAACTAATGAATGTAAAGTAGGTGCCTACTAAAATGGGGCGGGAGGGCACGTCTCTAAGGGAACCCGCTCCAGAATTAAAATGGACATAACTCGGTCAATATAACTCATAATATTTATTATAACCTATTTTTGGAAACAAAAGGACCATTTTGCATCTTCCCATGTGTTGGAAATCCTTATATGGACACTATAGAATCTCAGATTCGCGCTGCAACTTTTCCGCTGTCATAAAAGTTATGAAAAAATAGCTGAATTTAAATCAATGATATCTCCCACATCTGAACTCTAATTGGACCATTTTTTTTGTTGAAATTGTGTGATTTTTAAAGAGGAGCTCAGATATATAATCAATTTTCTGAAATTCTGCATCAAAATTGCGAAAAAAATAGGATATCCACCGTCCACGAATTGCTGTTAGAAAAATTTCTGCAACATAGCTGATTTTATATCAACGATATCTCCCTCATCCAGACTCCTATTTGGCCGATTTTTTTATTTTTTTATTTTTTTAATTTGGGTAATTTTTTTGCAAGGAATCCAGATCTGTAATATTTTTTTATAAATTGTGTACCCAATGTTTCATATCTGATCCGCAAACTCGCTACCCAAAAACATTCCTGTAAAAAAAATGAAAAGGAAAAATTCTTCCTGCTTGGCCCAAGAAAATGCTATGTGGAGGACGTAGCACATGCATGAAGTTTGTTGAATATTGCTACAAAATTTGAAACTGAAATATGCATCAAACCCTCATTCCCATGGAATCATAACCTGCTCTGATACCTCTGATCCAGATCTTGGGGGAGGCCCCCAAGATCTAAAAGATTGAAATGGATCTTGGTGGGAGACCCCCAAAATTTGGAAAATTGAAATGCCAGAAGAAAAAGAAGAGAATGCCTAATAAACAAAACCACAAAGTTTTTTTTTTTTTTTTTATTGAAACGAAAAATAACTGTAAAATCTACATTGTGGCGGATAGACTGTCCTTTTACAAAATGTGACTTGTTATTTTTCAGTTACAATACCACGAGTCAATTCCATCGGTGAATGAATACCATGGGTGGAAGTCACAATACCATGGGTGGATGTCACTTACAATACCATGGGTGGATGCCACTTACAATACCATGGGTAAATTCCATGGGAGGATGAATAACATGGGTGGATGAATACCATGGGTTGATGCCATTTTCTATTTGGATCATTCCTCCCTCCTTAAGAAGCAATGGTCCCCATTGTGTGAAGTTCCCTCCTGCGAAGCCTTTGTTGAATATGAAGAGCCACTGAAGAGAAGGGTTTTATGTGGTTAACCTGTAACCATGATGAACATAGATCCGAGGATAGAGATACCCTATAATGCTTGTGACCAACTGTGATACTGACAGTGTGCGGCCTAGAAAATGGACTTCGATGAATTGTGTGTTTGTGGATGACCCATAGCCATGATGAACAAAGATCCGAGGATAGAGATACCTTGTAATGCTTGTGACCAACTGTGATACTGACAATGTGCGGCCTAGAAAATGGACTTCAATGAAGTGTGGGTTTGTGGATGCCCCATAACCATGACAAATGAAGATCTGAGGATAAAGATACCCTGTAATGCTTGTGACCATGTTACAGGGAAAAGTGTCTATTTAGAACTGCTCTATCCCACTAAGGTGTGACAGCTGCCTTAGAAAAAACAGAGAAAAACTACTTTTGTATTTCCTTTATGAATTATAGACAGAGAGGAATAGAAAGAACCAACCTGTGTCTTGCGCTAATCCTTTGATCCAATTCCTCTCTTCTTTGATAGTCTCCAACTACCTGCTCCCTTGCTTGCCCAGCTTCACAAAGTACCTGTAAGATCACAGAAGAAGAGCACTATACAAAGACAAGGATCTATATTCATAAACAACTTAGGATCAGATTTAAGTTAACCACACAAAATGTAACAAGCATCAATGATACAAAAGCATGGAGGAAAACTCAAATAGTTTTTATTGATAAGCAAGAAAAGATCCAGGAGGAGTTACAACCAGTGGTTTTGACCCAACATCAACCTCCCAGCAAAGAAGCACCTCTTCACCTCAAACAAAGCATAAATCACCCAACAATCTGATGTATGTCTCTAGAAACCAACAACAATTCCTTACAATATGCAAAATTCTAGCCCCTGGATCTCTGGGATGAGGGATCCATATATAGATATGTGTAAGGAGGATGAGTCAGCTTGTGATTTGATTAGT
Organism: Pinus tabuliformis; assembly: GCA_031772625.1. NCBI lineage: Eukaryota > Viridiplantae > Streptophyta > Pinopsida > Pinales > Pinaceae > Pinus > Pinus tabuliformis. The sequence continues at coordinate 658,618,394 of CM062820.1, read as the reverse complement.
GTCTTCTCTCTGTCAGTTCTTGCTTCCACTTGGAGACTGAGGGCCTCTTACTCATCTTTGGTCGAATTCAGTGAGGCAAGTGTCACAGGAGAAGATTCTAGAAGCTTCCATTGCCTCTCCACCTCGCGGAATGACACTGCCATTTGTCATTTCTCGCCCATCGCACCCTACAGAAGGGAGTTTTGAAATGCAATGCACCCTCACAGTGTATTTAGGTGAAATGCAACGCACTTAGCCAGTGGAGCAGCTGAAATGATCCTGTTTTGACCAATTCTGAGCAATTTCTGGTGGAGAACTTCTGGGAGAAGCTGTAATCTGTTTACCTTGTTCCTTTAGGGGTTAGAACAACACTTTTAGGGACTTAGGAGCCCTTGGTTTATGGACATTTCATGCTTGGAGTTGTAAGGCACAAAAATGTCTATAACAGTTGCCCCCTAAAGTATGAGGCCGTTAACCTTTTGGTGTCGGGTGAAATGCTTTATTATGAGGATCCGAAGTTCTTTCAATGCTGGGAGGAGACCTGTAATAAGATACAATACAATACATTATCTTCATACTGTTTTCATGATCTAGCTGAGGCGGGCATTCCCATGCTCAGCTTTATAAATTCATTTTCATGTACATAGGACAGACAATCGTTTGAGTGTAGATTGATGATTCTGATAGAGCCATCATCCTTTTGGTAGGATGATTATCTGTGCTGCAATGATGTACATTTGATGTATTTATTTCCTTGAATATATATCGCAGCCCGGATGGATGAAACTAGATCTGGGGTCTTCAATCTCGTTCGATCTTCACTCGAAGTACAAGTCGATCCATGTGAGAAATGTTTTGAAGTCGAACATGGAAAGACATCGCTTGATTACCAGTCAATGATGTAAACTGTTAACAAGCGCGAGAGGAATCACCGATAATGATAATGATCCTCAAGGTATTGCAGTACAATTCACGTGGTGTGAATAAAGGACTTGGCATCGAACACCACGCAAAATCTTTCGGTCGAAGGCCATTGATGTAAACCTGTCGTCGGAAGTGAGAAACTTGCCATTGAGGCATGCAAGCTTCAAAGTACTAAATGGGGTGTTCCTAGATCAACTTCTTGGATAATGAGCTGATGTCGACAAGAAGTGATCCATCACAGGAGGGCCTTAATGAATCCCACATCAATGACATGGAACGGAGCAAATGATTTTGGTGGAGGTGAAAACGATCTGATGATATAATGTTCAGGGTGGCGGTCATGAAAGAATGGAGTATAATGTATGGTAGTGGGTGAGACATAGGTGACTTCTCTTGAACATATCGGCGACAATGATGTGATGGATTGGTAGCATTAACCCCAAATGTGGATGGTATGGTGTGACCATGGTGATGTGACCGATGAATGAAACAACCTAACCCGACTCAGACACGGAGTGGAAGTGTCATGTTCAAGAGCGACTTGCTACCAACAAAGTTTCTTTGAGTTTTCTTCCCAATTTTTCCCCAGTCTTTGCTGACCAGTACCTCTTTATTTTTGTCAAGCTTGAGGAGGATAACATATGCTTGTTCTATAATTTGCCCTTCGGGTAAACCCATCGCTTTGTTTTAACGAGCCTAGCGATAGTGAAACTCGTTCTTGTCTAAAGACAAGTTTGTTGCTATTAATCTTTTTAACGAGTTTAACGACAAAGATAACTCGGTCCTTTTCAATTTTAGAGAGTCTGAAAAGGAACGTAAAGGTAACTCCAAAATTCCTTTTTCGTCATCTAATCCCTTAAGTCCGAAAAAGTATAAAACAATACAGAAGGGATGAATTTTCGATAGTTTTAACGAGCCGAACAAAACAAGCGCTCGATCTTTTTGTGTAATAATCCCTCGGGTCCAAAAAGATTAAAATCTAGAGGAGGGATAGCACTTCCTATCCCTTTAACGAGCTGGAGAGGCCAATGGCTCAGCAATCTTTTCATATTTTACGAGTCAGTTGAAAAGAGCTTAAAGGAGACTCGTCTTTTGAGGAACGAGTGATAAAATGGGTAGCAGCTGATTCCAGGTAAGGTTTGAATTTTCCAATCACGGCAGTGTTACAAGGATGGCTAGTGAGATCACTCTTCGCAGCTGTTCCTCAAAATGGGTAAACAATCAAATGGAGGTGAATGATTGGCCAATGAAAAGTGGAGGTGACGGTGCAAACACGACCAAGGCTTTAACAGCTGAAGTACTACATTCACGATGGTTATTTACCGGGGAATAGTTCATTTTTTAATGAGCTTAAACGCGGGTGGAAACATTTGCTCATGTCTTATGTTTATTTTTTAACGAGCTTGAACTATGTGCTAAAACTGCTCGATTAATCCAGTCGTGAGATAAGAATGTCTCATATAAAAACGACAGCTTTTAGAGTTTTGCCCCACATCCTTTCTTTATGCAAGTTAGGAAACGACCAATCCTATGAGTTTAAAGGGTTAGAGGTCCTATAAATTTAAAAAAATAAATAGTCGCTCTTCGCTTGCACTCCAAAAGGTTTGCATGCCCCCAGGTATAAAACAGAGTTTCAAGGTTACCCCTACTTCTTTCCGATAAAACATTTGTTTTAGCGAGAGAGGCCTACCTCTTACAGGTTACCAAAGATAGTTCTATTTACGGCGTAAACAAAACACTTCTTTGGCGATGTCTACCGAAATAAACAAAGGTGAGCGACGATGCCCGCCAACTCACATAACTTTGACAAGAGAATTTTGTTCCAGAATAACCCCTTCTTCCAATCATGGACGGGGGTACAAACTAGTCATATTCTCCCGCGGAAACCTATCCTATACCCGAAGTCCTCCTGCCGAAGCAGACCAGGGTGCATGCCCCCTGGGTTTCAGTCATATCCCTTCGACTCACTCGCGCCCATCGGGAGGACGGACTGGAGATTGAGACATTTCTTGCATGTGAAGACCATTTAGGGATGGTATATGACTATTTGCTATGCGTGATCTGGGAAATGAAAGCTGGTCCACAAGCTTGACCACTCTTCCTTCGTGCGGAAAACACATCACTCTAAAGAGTGATGAGACAATGGCTCTCATGCAATAAATATAGTCTCGTCCAAGGAGTAGATTGTAATCCAGGGGTCCTTGAACTACCATTACATTCATGTGAACAGTTTTCCCTCTCAATGTTATGGGCACATCGGGAAGGATCCCTAACGGTTGACTGGTTCCTTTATCAAAGCCTGTCAGATTTCTCATCTCAGGCAAAAGCGGTGGCGAACCAAGCGCTTTCCAAGCAGTTGAGGAAAGGATACTCACAGAAGCCCCCTCATCTATGATGGTACCAACCATAACCATTCTATATATTTGAACAATAATTCGGAATGGTACACTAGCTGGTAAACGGGGTCTGCCTAGTTGATTCCAGTCGAAGGAGACAACTAGGTTGCTTGGAGGTGGGACCGAATAGACGGCCGGGTACGACTCTGACGAACTTCCTTCCTGCGGTAAAGGAACAGGTAAATTTCCCCCATGTTCGTTGGAGTCTGTGCTTATGAAAAGAATTTGGACGGTGTCATCCTTGTTCTCTTCAGTGATTGTATCATCTGAAGATGGAACCTCTGAAGGCAAGACCGGGTCAACTGCTGCCTCGACCTTTTGACTTTCGTCTGGTATGGATTCAGATGGTTCATCTTCAATGACAGATGCTTCGACCGACCACCTGAGCGGGTCAGTCGAATTTTCGACTAGTGACGGACTTGGCAAGAGTTTTTTATATCCAGGAGGAAGTCGTAACGATGAAACCGGACGATCATCCAAAACTCTTTTAGCTTCGTCTAAGAAGGGACAACGGTGAATGGCATGATCGCCTTCACACAGTTTACAAGGAAATCTATTTTTTCCTTTTTGTCCTGGGGCTTCACTTTCATTAGTTGACGGTGTGTTTTCAACATGATCATCAGAGGTTGACGACACCGGGTTGTGCAAACGAGGAGACCAGTCCCTTAAGATCCAAGGGATGCAGGGACAATTTCTGTGAAAATGGTCTCCTTTGCAAATGACACATGGCGATTTAGGCCTGGTCAGTGCAGTGTGTGGATTTTCGTTAGACGACACTCATTTGCCCCCATTCGCTTTTGGCTCCTTCTTCTTCTTCTCTTTCTTATTCTTTTCTTCTTCTCCTTAGGAACTTGACTTTTGGCTTTACCAGCCCCATCAAGCGAAGAGGAAGGAGGAGAGGAAGAATTAGAGGAAGTAGAAGGTTGGTGGGTAACTCTGGACTCGTCTAATTACTGATTCGATTGTTCAGGAATAGTGGTGTTCTGAACGACAGAGGTTGGGAAGAGCCATATAGGCAAACCAATCGTCAGTCCTGGAAGTGACAATGTGGCCATATGGGGTGCACCAACATCTCCCCAAGAGGAGAAGGGACTAGGATTTCCTCCAAGGGGAATTCCTTGGTTGGTGGACTCCATTTTCTCAACCCAAGATCAACGTAGGAAAGGGGTAATGAATATTCCGTTTAAAATAAATTTTAGACGCTTTGACACAACTTGTTTTTTCAGTTTTTAAGAGTCGAGAAAAAACAAAATATGACTCTAGTCGCCTTCGATTTTTAATGAGCCTGAAGTGACAAGTGCTCAGATGGACCTTTTCTGTTAAGGAGTCTGAAAAGGAACGAAAGGGACTACTCTGGAGATCTAGGTAGAGGGAGTACCAAACCAATCGCAAAACTGCAGAATACTTTTTACAGTACGGCAGTCAATCTTCCCGAATGCTGTGTTTAGTGCATTGCGATCGATAGGGCGGCAGACACGGCTTCCTAAGGATAAAGGATTTAAGCCTATAGGGGTCTCCCAAAATATACTCGACAGTACGTGGGAGCACAAGTCCGTACTGGCACTTATCGTCTCAAAGTGGAGGAATCACCCAACCATCAGTGAGGACAACAGTTACCAGGCTTTACGACGTCAGAATACGTCTCTAGCCTAGACCTCTAAATGTTGTGCGTTAAGTTCCAAAGCATTGTTAGATTCATTGAATTTATTTTAAGTTGATATTTTTTATGAAGTTTGCCTTTCGGGTTCACCACAAGAGGTAGATGTAATTCCTAAAATGCAATCTAAAGATGATAAACAAACTTTTATCTCTTTTGTGCAATGAAAATCCTAGCTACTAGGGGAAAAGAAAGACACAATCTTTTGACAAAGAGCAAAGAGCACACCGTAAATGCACTTTCCTAAATCAAGCCAAACAGACTGTCTATATGCAAATGCACATGCATGTATTTGTTTTCGAATTTCTTAGTATTGATGCTAAAAAGAAAGTTGATGTACAAATCTGAATTTCTTTTCAAGCGACAAATATAAACAAGCTCTTTTTCGAAATAAAAAACAGAGATGATTACGACACCTTACGATTTTGAAATGAACACTTGTTCTTGAAACTGGAAAATCACAAATTCAGACCAAAGGCAATAGTGACAGTATAATCGACCATCAACAGCAACCAAACTTTCTCTTATGATTGAAATCGACACTTGCGACAGATTCAAATCAAAGGACGATAGTACGACTATTCTACTTTTGCAATGGAAAACTGTAAACGACTCAACAAACACACAAAAACATCTACAGTTATTTTGTACAAAGGAGGCGGAATAACAGTAAGGAAAAGAGGCTTCAAATAGACATATACTGATCACAGGCAGCAAAATTCAGGGATAGAACTGGAAAGAATGAAGCACAGGAACCACAACTGCACAGAGCTAGTCTGATCAACGCACTTGTAACACAGAGAATATGAAATGCAGTGCAGGTTGCCCCTTCGGGAAGTGCGCTGAAATTCAGGATCTCTGAACAGTACCTGCGCTGGGTCAGAAACGAGACTCTGTCCGGGTTATGGGTCACAGTTTGCAGTTCAGTCCTTGGTTTTTGGCCGAGTAAAAAGCAATCAGTAATGCAACAATCAGGGGTAGATCTAAGGAGGATCTAAGAGCTATCACAAGGGCAATCAGATAGTCTGCGAATCAGCTGTTTAAATCATAAACAGATCCAGTGAATGGATTGAAGCAGCAGTTATCTACTTTGCATTTGTTATGGCAAATGCAGTTCGAAAGCTACTTATAAGTTTATGAAACAAACAACAAAGAATGACACACAAACAAACTAATTAGACAGTCCCCAGTGGAGTCGCCATTTTGTTACAGGCAAAAGTGTCTATTTAGAACTGCTCTATCGCACTAAGGTGTGACAGCTGCCTTAGAAACAAACAGAGAAAAACTACTTTTGTATTTCCTTTATGAATTATAAACAGAGAGGAATAGAAAGAACCAACCTGTGTCTTGCGCTAATCCTTTGATCCAATTCCTCTCTTCTTTGATAGTCTCCAACTACCTGCTCCCTTGCTTGCCCAGCTTCACAAAGTACCTGTAAGATCACAGAAGAAGAGCACTATACAAAGACAAGGATCTATATTCATAAACAACTTAGGATCAGATTTAAGTTAACCACACAAAATGTAACAAGCATCAATGATACAAAAGCATGGAGGAAAACTCAAATAGTTTTTATTGATAAGCAAGAAAAGATCCAGGAGGAGTTACAACCAGTGGTTCCGACCCAGCATCAACCTCCCAGCAAAGAAGCCCCTCTTCACCTCAAACAAAGCATAAATCACCCAACAATCTGATGTATGTCTCTAGAAACCAATAGCAATTCCTTACAATATGCAAAATTCCAGCCCCTGGATCTCTGGGATGAGGGATCCATATATAGATATGTGTAAGGAGGATGATTCAGCTTGTGATTTGATTAGTGTCTTCTCTCTGTCAGTTCTTGCTTCCACTTAGAGACTGAGGGCCTCTTACTCATCTTTGGTCGAATTCAGTGAGGCAAGTGTCACAGGAGAAGATTCTGGAAGCTTCCATTGCCTCTCCACCTCGCGGAATGACACTGCCATTTGTCATTTCTCACCCATCGCACCCTACAGAAGGGAGTTTTGAAATGCAACGCACCCTCACAGTGTATTTAGGTGCAATGCAACGCACTTAGCCAGTGGAGCAGCTGAAATGATCCTGTTTTGACCAATTTTGAGCAATTTCTGGTGGAGAACTTCTGGGAGAAGCTGTAATCTGTTGACCTTGTTCCTTTAGGGGTTAGAACAACACTTTTAGGGACTTAGGAGCCCTTGGTTTATGGACATTTCATGCTTGGAGTTGTAAGGCACAAAAACGTCTATAACAGACCAACTGTGATACTAACAATGTGCGGCCTAGCAAATGGACTTCGATGTCAAGGATTTTGTGCACTTGATCCATAACTGTGATGTTGGTTGTTGATGAAGTAGCATGTGCCTACATAGTCTGGGTTGGGAGGGCACATCTCCAAAGAACCCAAGCCGAATGCTGCTATGCTGAAACTAATGAATGTGAAGCAAGTGCCTACTAAATCGAGGTGAGAGGGCACGTCTCCAAAGGGAACTTGCTTCGAATGCTACTCCACAATTAAAATAGAATAATGCGGTCAATATAACTCAAAATATTTATTATAACCTATTTTTTTAAATAGAAGGACCATGATGCATCTTCTCATGTGTTGGAAATCCTTATTTGGACACTCTAGAATCTTATGTTCACGCTGCAACTTTTTCGCTGTCACAAAAGTTCTGAAAAAATAGTTGATTTTAAATCAGCGATATCTCCCACATCCAAAATCCGATTCGACCTATTTTTTTTTTGAAATTGAGAAATTTTTGAAGAAGGGCTCAGATATACAATATTTTTTCTGAAATTCTACACTAAAATTGCAAAACAATATAGGATATCCGTAGTCCACGTATTGTTGTTAGAAACATTTTTGCAACATACTTGATTTTAAATCAGTGATATCTCCCTCATCTGAACTTCGATTCGGCCAATTTTTATTTATTTATTTATTTTTTAATTCGGGTATTCTTTCGCAAGGAATTCAGATCTATTATTTTTTTGTAAATTTTGCACCAAAAATTTCAAGTCTGATTTGCAAATACGCTGCCCAAAAACATTCCTGCAAAAAAATGAAGAATGAAAAATTCTTCTTGCCTGGCCCAAGAAAATGCTTTGTAGAGGAGGTAGCACATGCTTGAAGTTTGTTGAATATTGTTGCAAAATTTGAAAATAAAATATGCATCAAATCCTCTTTCCCATGGAATCATAACTTGCTCTGATACCACTTATCCAGATCTTACGGGGGAGGCCCCCAAGATATAAAAGATTGGAATGGATCTTGGGGGGGAGGACCCAAAGATCTGAAAAATTGAAATGCCAGAAGAAAAAGAGGAGAATGCCCAATAAACAAAACCACAAATATTGTTTTATTGAAACGGAGAATAATTGTAAAAGCTACATTGTGGCGGACAAACTGTCCTTTTACAAAATGTGACTTGTTACTTATAGTATTTTTCAGTTACAACACCATGGGTCAATTCCATGGGTGAATGAATACCATGGGTGGATGTCACAATACCATGGGAAAATACCATGGGTGAATGAATAACATGGGTGGATGTCACTTACAATACCAAGGGTGGATTCCACTTACAATACCATGGGTAAATTCCATGGGTGGATGAATACCATGGGTTGATGCCATTTTATATTCGGATCAACCTGCCACCCCTAGGTTGTTCTTTGAAGCACTATCAAATAAGGGGATGTGTTGTTATCGATATAGTAAATAATGTTCAACTTTTTGAGTAGTGAGACAAAGCCTCCAAGCATGTGTAGAAGAGGGAGGGGTTATTCTCTTAAGTTTTAAATTAAGGGAGGAGAACCATCTATTTTCTTGTCTGTCCATCATTTGAGGTTGATCTCTAAATATTCCTTTAATGTTGATATGCTCCACCAAGAGAGACAATGCTGTAGGAACCAACCTAACCATATACCATCTTGATCCCATCTCAATATATCTACAAGAGAATAATTTCCAATAGAGTCTATCCATAGTTTGGGTGTGTTGATTTTCTAGTGCTAATTTGACAGGCATGAATTTTTGCATCTAGTAATTACTTCCAATGATATATGATATTACTTTAGCACACCCCATGAAATCATTAATAAATTACACACAAAAAATTCAATTGGTAAAATAGTCAAACAACATGGCCCACACATGAGAGACAGAGAGAGAGAGAGAAAGAAATATGTGAGTGATGAGTGTGTATGAAAATGATAAGTTTCAAGTGTATTTTTATAGTGATTTTAGGGTTCCCAAGAGGCATGTCCCTTTACAAATTAAATTAAATTTTCTTTCTTTTAATTTAAAATTCAATTTTTCTTTCTTTTAACTTGTGTAGTTGGGGAATACCTCCCATAGCTACCCAAAAAACAACACTCCCTCTTAGCTAGGGAGGTATTCACATTGACTTCCTCAAGATGCCCACTTAGCTGAAAAATTTCTCCATCCCAAGAAAATATTGAATGAGCCTACTATGTTAATGTATCCATCCATTTCATGTTCCATTTCAAAACCACGTGGAAATAATCCTACATCAACATCATGAAAAGGATCTAGTCACCCCCTAGTTAAATACCCTTTGGTGATATGGTCAGGTACCCCCTAACCATGGTAAAAAAAAAACTAGTCTTGGATCACCAACTAACCAAGTCGTGACTTAGTACTAGGATAATTCTCCCTGGCCAATGGTGATGCTCTGACCCATTTATCATTCCCCCATGTCGTCACATAACACTTGAATGGTAAAAATACTTGCCTTATGCTTTGAGGAACTCACTCTACCCACTAGCCAAGTAACCCTTAGAAATATGGTTAGAACCTTTTGACCGGGGGAGCACTCTAGGACCTAATGCTATTTGGGATGTTCTCCCTAGCCATGATACATGGCACTCGGTCAATACCCTTGACCTAGGGGGAATGTATGCCCTGATGCTACAACATCAACAATCCCTACGAGGAGGCATTCTCAATGACTTCAAGCTTGTCCCTGAAGTATACAAACTTCATCCGAGACAGATGCTTTTTGAGAATGCCAACAAGCTACTTACCCATAGAAATGTACCATGTCGGATATGTACTAGTGCTTGATCTCAATGTGATTCAACTAGTCATCACGGTGATCTCAAGTACCTGATCAAACAATCCCACGACCATATTTCAAAGCCACAATACTTCACAACTCACAAGACTAGCTGCAATATACTTAACCTATGCAGTGTTGAGTGCCATAAATGTCTACTTCATGCTCATCTAGGATATCATGAAAAAACCCCGACTGAAGCAACATTTTGATGTGCTCTTCCTATCTTTGACACCTCAAGTTCAATCAAAATATCCATATAGATATACTTCACCATTTGAGACATATCTCAAACCATAACTAACTGTACCACGTAGATATCTCAACACATGGTTTGCTGCATTCCGATGTACATTCCCAGGTTCCACTACGAATTGGCTTAGTGTGTTTACTGCAAAGAAAATATTAGGTATGGTATTAACTAGATACATTAAGGATTTGATCATCTATCATTACATAGAGGGATCAACCAAATCTAAGTCAAATCCTCTCAACTTCTTCATATTGGTCACCATGGGAGTGGCCATGGACTTGCAGTCCATCATCCCAAATCTCTGAACGATCATAATCACATAGTTCCCTTGACCAAGGAAGATCTCACCTGGCTTCTACCACACTTATAATCCCAAGAAGTAATTCATCAAAACTGGATCCTTCATCTCGAACTCAGAGGTCAACTCCCTCTTACACTAATCAATGATATTTTCTGATCTCGTCAAAAAAGAGTCATCAACATATAACAACAAGATCACAAGTTCACTTTTAAAAACATTATAGTAAATATTGGGATTGGCATCACTCTTGGTGAAACTAAGACTCATCAAGTATCCATCAATCCGAGAATACCAATCCCAAGGTGCCTGCCTGAGTCCATACAAATATTTCTTCAGTCTGCATACATGATATTTCTTCTCATGTACCTCAAAGCCATTAGGTGGATTTATGTATACTTCTTCCTTAATCATTCCATCAAAGAAAGCAATTTCCACATCCATTTGATGCAATTTACAACCTTTAATAGAAGCAATAGAAATAATAGTTCTAATAGAAGTGTACTTGGTAGTTGGAGCAAATGTCTCTTCATAGTCCTCTCCCTCTTTTTAGGAGAACCCTATTTCCATGAAACTCACTTTGTACTTCTCTATGCTGCCATCTACAACATGCTTGATCTTGTAGATCGATTTGGAAGTCACCACTGACTTTTGTTTAAGTATTGACATTGTTTCCCACACATCATTCTTCATGATGGACTGATATCCTCCATCATAGAATCCTTCCAAACTTTGTCCCGTTGCCTCCATATAGTTGGATGGATCAAAACCGATGATGTGACTCATTAGTGATACATATGCTAAGTAATTCTTAGGACATTTTCTTTCCCTCAAGGTGCCACGGGGAGTTGCATGCCTCTTTGCATCCTTCAATGTACTTTGAAGCCATGCTAACATCTTCTTGGATTCTGGCACAATGAACCTTAATGGGTCCACTATCTCAATGAGCCCTTCTAGTGCTTCCTAATGATCTAAAGGATGTTTTATAGGTATAGAAGGACTTGAACCCATATCCTTGGGAGCCTCGGTCTCCTCATCATCATGAGAGACCCTTTAGATCTCTAATAGGATGCATCCTTCCATTCTACCTGATTGTTTGCTCCCTCTGAACTAGAAGCTCTTCTGATCATCTGGCATGGTTCTAAATGTTTTTACAAATTCTCACCTTTGAGCAAAAATCACTCTCACTGAATTTATGCTCGATCCTGGAAGAATCCTCTAAGATTCCCTCTAAATCTCCTAGTTTAATTTCTTATGAACACTAGTGGATCCATGTTGCTATTAACCCCAAATATTTCTCTAACCATTTACTCATTGGTGCTATGAGGTTAAATCTCTCCTCATATAAAAATTTGTATTTTACTCCATTGGAATTAGGCTATAATCCACCTGCATAGTGTTTGACTTTGTTAAATTGTTCCTCCATAATTTATGCAATTATTTGCATAAATTTAGTCAAAAGCAAAAAGTAAATATGTAGTTCATTCTTTATATTTCGGTAATTAAACATATTTACCATGAATTACTTCCCACCAGTAGGAGTAAAAGTAAATATATTGCACATAAAGATTGTAACAACCCCCAAAATTTAACAATGCCCACCATAATTTATCCCCTGATACAATGTTGATTTTCTAGTGCTAATTTGAGAAGCACAAATTTATTCATTAGGTAATTACTTCCAATGATATATGATATTACTTTCGCACACCCTAGGAAATCATTAAGCAATTACACACATAAAATTCAACTGGTCAAATAGTTAAGTAATGCGGCCCACATGTGAAGGATATAGAAATATGTGAGTGATGAGTGTGTATGAAAATAAGAAGTTTCAAGTGTCTTTTCATAATGATTTTAGGGTGCTCAAGAGGCATGTCTCTTTGCAAATTAAATTAAACTTTCTTTCTTTTAATTTTAAAATTATTTTTTCTTTCTTTTAACTTGTGTAACTAGGGAATACCTCCCGCAACTACCCAAAAATCAACAGAGTGGGAGTAGAGGTTGATTATTTCTTAGTGAAAGCCATCCAAGAATGTTTTCATTCAAAAAGTTAATTTGCAAAGCATAACCTAAAATCCAAGTTTATTTAAATTTTATGAGGGGGGAAGATGTTGTCAAAGGTATCCAAATTTGAGAGCCCCTATGAGGAGGCTGACTAGACTCCAAGTAGCTACTTCAATCTCCCCCAATATATATTTTTTATGGAGGACTTGTTTCCATCAATCATCATTCTCAATTATAAGACACCATAATAGTTGTTCCCAAGGCCATATTCATTAGGATGGATCTTTAACTCCCAAACATCCATGGATCTTTGGAACATGGACCACATCCAAGTTAAGAAGGTGGAATCACGTTGTGTTTGATTTCCCTACTTTCTATAAAAACTTACAAATCTCTTGGGAAATAACATTTTTGACTCCTATTAAGTCCACAAGAGCCGATAATTTGAAAATTTGGAGAGCAACAAAAACATATTTCAATAAGGCAAGTCACCTAGCAAGGCTTAGCCATTGAATTCCTTTCCCTTGCAGATTTTACTTATGATATCTATTTCATATTCATGAAGGTTTGCTATATCCTCCATGGCAATAACGATTAAATTTTGCAAGGTTGATATTCTACAATTATGAATAAATAATAATCTCTCTCCATCTCTATGTAAAAGACAATAGATATACTATTCTAACATCCTAAAATTGTCCCTAAGTCCATCCAACCCCCAATGTTGTAACCTAAGGCTCCAATACCATATTGTACTAATGGTCTAACTTAATGCAATGGATGGCATCGTTGGGTTTTAACACAATCATAGGATCTAAGTTTGAAAAGATACTAAATGAGCTACTTGTAAAAGAAGGAATACGAGAGAATAAAATTGCTGAGAAATTGACTGATGAACCAAGGAGACAATTTGAATTAGTCATAAAATTTGATAATGTATTATTAATTAACATGAATAAAATATATAGACTCTCAAGGAGGCCAATCAATTCAAATTGGGTTTGGGTTCCATGTGCATACACACATTATAACTCAAAAGCACTTTCCCTAGTTGGAAAATACATCAAAATTAGATTGGGAAACTCAAAATTAGCAAAATATCCTAAAATGGAGTGAACTGGAAGATAATGGAGTCATAAATAAGTTTGAACTAATTAATAAATCTCACATGAAAAATATTAACTAGTTAAACTCTAAAATAGGACTAAAATTCAACTAACAAGGGGGAGGAAAGAAAAAATTGGCAATTAACTTGCTACAAAGTAGGGAGGATAAGAAGGCCTATGCATGTACAAATTTATGGAGTGGAAATAACCATGTCATCCTAACTAGTGTCTAGTTAGTGCTACATGTCATCCTAGGCGGCGTCCTTGTTAAAAATAGACTTACTAAAAATAGAAAATTTGTGAAATGATAGGGAAATATGTCTAGTGGTGAATGAAAAATTGTCATATGTGCCCCTAATAATGCAAGGAAGAGGTTCTAATGATAACAAGTGTGTAGGTCCTAGTGAGGTCCTAATGAACTACTAAGTATAATGTACCCAACAAGCATACGAGTATCTTTTTATGGTATATTCCACTTTGAAGGATTAAAGGATATTATTATTATTATTATAACAAGGGTCTTTATGAATATCAATAAACACACCATCTCGAGCGATACACAAATAAGAATTTGATTTTGGATAGAAGCTATTTTGTTGAACACATAATTGGATTGGCATCTCTTAGAAATGCAAATTAAAGTAAGAGACCAATGATGAAGAACTAGTAAAAGGGATTTGGATTTCCAAATATGCTTTATTAGACTAGAAACAACATCTAGCCTCATATTCAATGTAGGATAATATAAGCAAAAGACACACTTATAACATACAATATTCTCATGTCTTTGTTAATTGACCATTTTATGTCTCTGATATCAATACAAAAACAAATGTAACTATAGCATATGACATGGTACCTATAAAACTACTATTACATTCTAGAGTGGTCAAAGTTGTTGAGAAACCATAGTAAATAATATATTTGAACACAAAGTAATATGTACTAGAAGAGAAGCCATGGCTCAAATCAATTTCCATCATCTAAAAGAAAAGAGTGAAATTTAAAATAAGAGAAGGGCATGCCCTGAATGGATTTTCTTTAGATGTTAGCAAACTGGCTTAAAGAGAAGAGCATGTAGTGTTTGGATATGTGAGGGAAATATGGATCATTTATCCATGTCGATATTAGTGTCCACCCACCTCTTCCATTGACTTAACAATTATCTATCTTATTCACAATTTTTCTATGGTTTTTTAGGTCCCAAAATTCCAAGGGGCTCTTATCGGCCCCCGTACATTATCTAATAAATATTTAGGTGGAAAATGACATTGAATTATAACGTAAATGAAGAGATTTCGAGGCAGTAAAAAATGTTTTTTTGTCAATTTGGGGGGCTAGGGGTCACCATGGAATTCCTTAGCCCTAGTTTAAAGATGTAATCCTTGGATAGTTATTTCCAATGAGCCACTGTGCACCCCAAGCGAAGATTGTATGCAAAAGTTATGCCATTGAGAAGTTGATGTAGCAACTAACCACCTTGAGGCCTGCAAACCTTTTGGGACTTCATCTTATAGGGTTAGGGTTTTGGACCTCTCTAATTCTTTGATTATGTTAAAAGGCCATTCTTTCAACCTCTTGTAATAGCTTTTGAAAATTTGTGTAGCCACCATCTCTCCCTCTCTCTCTCTTCATAGATAACTAACACCATTTTATCTAGTTTATGTTCGACAATATTCAGTTATTTTATTTATTAACAAAAGATAGGTTTCCACTATATTGTTGTGCTCTTTATTATATTTCTCTCTCTATGTGTTTCATTTCATTTCATTCCTTTCCTTTCATTTCTTCTACAAATTGGATTAGTGTTATTAGAGAATCCCACTCCTTTTTGTTTCTTAGTGCATGTACCCGATGAGTTTTGGGTACTGAGACTTAGGTCTCAAGCTAGTTTCACTTGGGAAATATCACTTTTTCCAATCTAAGTAGCCTACCATGGCATAAGAAAAGACAGATGATAGAGTAGGAGATCATATTAAGTTTTTCCTTGAGATAAATGAATGAGATGATGGATAATTTTTCCCAAATCCTTGAATGACTTCCAACAATGACTGGTGCACCTTTAATAAGTAGAAATTTTGGAGGTGCAACACCCTTCAAGGTACAAGTTAACTTTGATATCCTCTTATTTGAAGGACAAATAGATGTTAATGATTTGGGGAAAAGTTTAAATCTATTAGGGGGATTTTATTCTATCCAATTTTTTTTTCTTACGATGAATAAATAACCTTCACACTCTTAAAACCTTCCCCACGTCAAAGATTGGTGGGAATGTTACTAGAAGAGACACAATGAAGAAATGTTTGTAATATTCAAGGCAGGACCAACTTGGGAATATTTTTTTGATGCTTTCAAAGAGGAATTCTACCCTGTAGGGAATTATGATGACTCATACATGAGGTGGACAACTCTATGACATGAGAGTGATGAGACGATGCCAAAGAACACCAATATTTTCCATTAAAAGTTTGGTATTAGAGACTTTGAGCAAATCTTGGTTATTAAGTACCTTAGTGGTTTATAAAGTACATCTAGATGGAGATGTGTTTCTTGGACATCTCTTCACTGAGAGCTGCTTATCAATATGCTATCAAAATCAAGTAGAAATTGAGAACGAGGAATAAGTGAGAGTTTGGGTTTGAAAATCCATTACAACAAAAGCTTGGAAAATGTGGCCCAAATTCACAAAACAATGGACAGAGTAAGGAGAGATAACCTCAAGACAACTAACCTAAGTCAAAAAGGGTAACAAGAAGTTGAAAAAGGACATTAGAAAGTAGTGTGAGTTCCACAAAAGCCCTTGGCACGACACTGATGAATGTCACTCAAAAAAATTATTGTTAGAAGAGCATAAAGAAAAATAATTAGACTCTCACTTTGGTTTTGATTAAGAATAGGATAAAGGAAAGTGGATCATCGATGCAAAAACCAATACTACCATTACAAACAAAAAATATCGAACCATACAAGCCAAAGGAGCCTGAAGAGGGGGGGCGCCTTTTCCATTTATATATGTTGGTGAAGGGGACCCCACTACATTTCATTTTTGACAATGGTAGCCAGAAGAAATTAATCTCAAATGATTTCATCAAGAGAATGAAGTTTACATTAGTGCTACAGCCCCAACCATACACCATTGGTTGGTTGAACCATGGATGAGACATCTGTGTTAGCCAACATCTGTGTTTGTGATGTTATTTTAGGACAACCTTATATGTGGAAATGTCATGATGTTATAAGTCTTATCCTTATAATGTCATTTTTACTTTAGGAGGTCAACTTTATAGGGTACCATAGGTAGTTCCCATTATAGTAATTTCATTGATCTTAGCAAAATAGTGCCGAAAGGTAATCCCTTAAAACTGCAAAGTTTTCCCTCTTCACGGTTTAGTCATAAGGTGAAAGGAAGGTCACTGTGACCAACACAATGTCAACACGTAGTCTCTTGATACAATAGAATCAAGTGGACAAGATTATTGAGGCATATAGAGATATCATCGCTCCACTTGTTTAGGCGCCTCTATACAACTAAGTAAAACACTCAATTGACTTGATACCTCGTGCTCCTTTATGTGATAACCCAATATATGATGCTCTCTCTTGGAGAACGAGGAAATAAAATGTCAGATTCATGAGCTCATCCACAAGGGCCACATTAGATTGAGCTCCTCACCTCGCGGGAGTCCAATTCTGTTGGTGCAGAAGAAGGATGGGACATGGAGACTCTATATTGATTATAAAGCCCAAAAAAAATCATTTTCAAGAATAGATACCCTATCCCCTAGATTAACAATCTTCTTAATTAGCTTAAGGACACCACAAGTTATTTAGTAAGATTGATATAAAGTTAGGAAACCACCAGGTTACAAGTGAACAAATCGATGTATGGAAGACAACCTTTAAATATAAAAAACACCTTTTTGAGTTATTATTCATGCCCTTTGGCTTAACTAATGCTCCATCACCATTCATGAGGACTTTGGTTGATATCTTGTGGTCGTTCAAAAACTCTTTTTGTGGTTGTATATTTTGATGAAATCATCATCTTCAACAAAACACAGGGAAAACATTTACTACACATTTAACAAGTCTTGAGCACCTTGTGAAAACACAAGTTGTATGCGAAACTAGATAAATGCCCATTTGGCATGTAGGGAATTCAATATTTAGGAAACATTATGGATGAACATGGGGTGCATGTGGGCCAAGCCAACATCCAAGTCATTTAGGATTTCCCATCCATGATGACTTTAATAGAGGTCCGTAGATTGTTGGGCCTTGATTTCTTCTATCAAATGTTGTATTGGGGTTCTCTCGTATTACTTGGACCTTAAGTCAAGTAACCAAGATTGGATCTAAATAAAAAATTTCTTGGTTTGTGTCACAACATAAATGACTTGAGGATTTAAACATTATGATGCAGGAGCATACAACTCAGCGATTTCATTACATTTTAGTTAACTTAGGGGGTCTTGTGTTTTCAAGGAAGTTGGATTCTTATGTATGTAATTATTAATGTTTTGAGTGATTAGAATAGGAATTAATTATATGTTGTGAGGATTTTCGTAAATGCTCTCGAATGTAGGAGAACATGAGTAATGATGAGTGATAGCGAGAGAGTTGGAAATCAATTATAAGTCTTAGACTAGAAAGTGGTGTCATGATTCGTGGAACTAGAGAGGATTCTTAGGGATTAACTGGAGTTAAAAGTGGACTTAGAGAATATTCAAGATTTAGTTCAACAGATTAAGGATTTGAACCATAATTGGTTAAATAGAACCTTTTGTATAAATGTAAGCCAAAAAGACATAGAGTCAGTTAGTGAGAGTGAGATTAGATAGGTTTGACTGTAAGCCTATAGGTAGGAAAGAAAGGCCACTAATATAGAAGATCAGGCTGAGGAAGAAATTCCTGTGTAAATGTTTGTTTATTAATACAGATAACTTAATTCTGAGTTCGTGTGATGTGCGTTTGAATTATAAGTTATGTGTGAACTTGAGTAATTCTACGTAATATAGGTTGCAGGTGTACAAAACGAGGGAAGGGGTGCAGAGAGGAGTGTTACGGTTTTACACATAGACAATACAAGATGAAGCATTTAATGTTTAGCGAAGATGAAGGAAGCGTAAAGGCGCGAGCAAAGATCGAGTTCAGAACTAATGAAAATCGTCAGGCAGGAGCAAATACACAGGCAGAAAGTTGAATGAGCTATTACACAGAAAGAAATAGAAGAACGTAGCAATGAAGCACAATCGTTGGATCAATAAGATCAATGAATGACAACGAGGGAGATAGAAGGCTAAGATTGAGTCACGCAGAATAAGTCAAGAACATGGATCGGATGGAGTAGATCAACGGTAGAGATCGTCTAGGGTTAGTTGATGATCAGGTGACGCGATAACCATCGGATCGAGGAATAACATCGATAGTAGAGATCTAATGTGCCAAGGAGAGCATCGATGTATGTGCAAAGATTCGAAGAAAGGCGGAAAGGTAAAAGTTTAAGTGTGGTTATGTAATATTTATATTATATGGGAATTATAATAGAAATAAGCAGAGTTAAGGTTTTATGGGTTAAGTTTGGGGTTTAACCAAAGTTTATGAAGGGTTGTGTAAGGTTCCGCTTAAAGGTTTATCAAAGGTTTAGACTTTTGACAGCTAAGTCAAACGTTTCCGCTTAGATTTTATTAAGGAGCCTTAAGCATTTAATTAAAGAGCATTAAACCTTGGGTCATGGGAGGTTTCCCTAAGTATTTCTGCTTAAAGAATTAAACTTTGATAAAGTGGGTTTTCACCATTGATATTGGTGTTTATCTTGGGACACACATAGTGTAACATGTAATCATATTTGTATACTGTGGGTATATGCAGCTTAGGCTACATCATTAGGGTATATGCAACTTAGGTTGGCATCATTTGGTATCAGAGTAGAATAAGGAAATTTTGTGTGTAAGAATTCTTTGAGAAAACTTAGAACATAGTTATGTTTTGAAGGTATGTATGCAGGCAGGAGGAGATCAGATTTTAAATCTGACAAATAGTAGGCACACAGAGATAAAGTGTAGCAGAATTTGCAGATGTAAAGGAAATAGAGAACAATCCATTCAAAGTGCAGGTGAATGGTAGAACAAGATCATGGAGTGCTCATATGGCTCCAGAGGAAAGAACCAGAGATATGCCAAAAGACTGACCTCACAGGAGAGAAGCTTAGTGAGGAATGTGTAGCAAGAAGGAGACTTGTTACTGCAGAGGTTTTGTTGTAGCTCACAGGAAGATCATAAAGGAAATTCCACAGAGGATGTGGGTAGAATTGCTAAGGAATGAAGAAAGTTGGTAAGAATTTCTGAGTGAAAGAAGAGGTGGTCAAAACCTAGTATTTTATTGCGATACAAGAGGACAATTGTGTTCTTAAAAGGTGAGGATGAGTTGAAGCCTAGAAGGAGCAGAGAGCTAAAAAAGGTTCCAGGGAATAGAGAACCAAGTTATTTCCAAAATACCAAGTACAAAGGAAAGATTGGTGAGGTAAGAGGCAACAAGGAGGACTTGTTGTTGCAGAGGATTTAATGCAACTCATAGTAAGTGAGTGAGGAACTCATGAATATAGAGAAGAAGATGACTAGTGATAGTCATAATAGAGATAACAGAGGTTCCAAGGAATACCACAATAGAAGAAAAGTGAAGAAGGAGGATGCCAAGGCAAATGGCAAGAGAATGAGCCAAGAGGAGCATGACAAGGAGATTGCAAAGTTAAAACAACAACTCAATGTATTAAGGATGATACTAGAGGAAGACCAAAGATAAGGTTGGGTCTTGAGGAAAAAGCCAATGAAGTGGTCTAAGTTACAGAGAAGGCTACAACAAAGGCAAGTGAAGTGGCTGGTGGGAAAACTCAGAGAAGTTGAGTTGGAAATGGAAATATCCATTTGTGAAGCAGAACAGGGTGAAGTTCTGGGTAAAGATGAAGACTAGAGATTTGTGGAAGATCTTATGAATTATTTTGAGAATTCAAGATAACAAGAAGACTTGAAGACTAAAACTTCAAGTGAGACCAAAAGGTTACATGATTTTAAATCTGATAATTTGTGTATGTTTGCAGGTGAAACATGCAAAGAAAGATAATTTGCTGATTTTGTCGTAAAAGAGGAAGAAGACAAGAAGAATCTAAATTCTGTTCTGAAAGAAGATGAGATAGATAAGTCTCATGTAGATGCCTGTACACAGTTGGGAACAAGTTTTACTTTTCAACATATTACAAGGACTGAAAATAGAGGAAGTTTGACTCATGATGATGGCCAAAAGAAGGAAGAAGTAGGGAGGGATATCAAGAAACCAAGTGAAGGATTTGAGGAGATTGAAGAGAAGACCATCAAAATATTTTTGAGTCATGTAGAGGGCTTGGAACAATAGGAGGACTTGGTGATTGAATCATCAAGTGAGATCATGAGGTATCGTGGTTTTAAAACTGACAAGTTGTATGTGAATGCAGGTATTGCAAAAGACAAACCATCCTATGGAACTGTCTTGAGTGAAGCTGAAAGTTGCCAAGCAAAGTATGATGATGACTGTCTTTCAAATGAAGATCAAGTTGAGTTATTACAATAGAAGGAGTTAATAAATTCCTTGCTTAGTGAAGGAAATATCTTCAGTAGAGATGAGACAATTATATATTATGATAAGGAATTTGTTATTGGTAAGGACAAAGAGAAGTTTATTTTCTTAAATGGCCAAAGGAAGAGTGATGGACAAACATCTAAAACTATCACAAAGATGGAGGATCATAATTTAATTCTATCGAGAATGAAGAAGTAGTGTCACTAAGAAATTATACTTGTGACAAAGAATAAGATAGTGAGGACTATATATAGCTTTTAGGAAAAATCCCAAGTGAGATGGCAAATTTATGGCATGAGTTAAGTCTTTTGGAGAAAAGGCTAGAAAACCAAAGAGTAAGTGTTCAGGTTGTAAAATTAGAGATGAATGAGAATTAAGAAGTTCACTACAATGGACAAGAACAGAAAGACATCATTGAAGCAGATGGTGTGGAAGATAGACTTGCTGACAATCTCGAGAATCCTTTAGAGAATTCTTTAAAGAGGTTGAATTAGCATACTGATGTGTTGATAAAAGAGGAAAAGTCAGAGCAGCGTACTGAGATGTTGCCAAAGAAGGAAGAGGTAAAGAGGCCTTATATTTTTAATTTTGATAATTTTTTAAGATTACAGGATTTTTTGAAAATGAGAGAGACATGTTTCAAGTTGAAGAGTCAGTTTTAGAACTGCAGAAGACTGGAAGTTGCCAGGACAGACATGCTGATAAGGAAGAAGAAAAACATGAAGATACCATGCTTGAAGAAGTTAAACTAATTATTAGAATTAGTTAAGGAAGTGAAGGACAATTATTGAGGGTTGTCAAAGAAGAGGAAAGAGAGTATGCTAGAATTGAAAAACAACATAGTGATGTATTTGAGAGGAATCATGTACAAAGGAAATTGGGGGAAATTTACTTTTTGAAAGTAAATTTCCAGAAATTTAACAAAGGTTGTTTGGAAAGCAACAAGAGGGTAAGGATGAAAGGGCAGAAATAAGGATCCAACAACTTCAAAGAGAAGACAGTGAAAATCAGTTTGAAGATGAAGGGACAAAGTACAACAACATTGGAAAAGTAATTATCAGTCAAAAGATAAATTGGACATAGAGATTGAAAGAATAGTAAGATTGATGATGAAGGTGCCTCAGAAGAAACCAACAGTAAGAAGGCCAAGGAGTAGCAGAAAGAGAAAGACAACAACAGACTATGAAAGCTTAGCTAGTGGAGCAAAGCAACATAAAGTGTGGAAACCTGGAGAACAACAACAAACAACAACAACAACCAAAGACAAATTACAGAACAAAGTATGGGATCCAGGAAGACAAAGGTCGAAAGCACATGACCAGGAGATCATGATTATTTTAACCTTGGGAGTCAGATGCAGGAGCATACAACTTAGAAATTTCATTACATTTTAGTTAACTTAGGGGGTCTTGTGTTTTCAAGGAAGTTGGATTCCTAAGTATGTAATTATTAATGTTTTGAGTGATTAGAATAGGAATTAATTAGATGTTGTGAGGATATTTGTAAATGCTCTCGAACGGAGGAGAACATGAGTGATGATGAGTGATGACGAGAGAGTTGGAAATCAATTATAAATCTTAGGTTAGAAAGTGGTGTCATGATTTGTGGAACTAGAGAGGATTCTTTGGGATTAACTGGAGTTAAAAGTGCACTTAGAGGATATTCAGGATTTAGTTCAGCAGATTAAGGATCTGAACCAGAATTGGTTAAACATAACCTTTTGTATAAATGTAAGCCAAAAAGACATAGAGTCAGTTAGTTAGAGTGAGATTAGATAGGTTTGACTGTAAGCCTACAGGCAAGAAAGAAAGGCCACTGATATAGAAGGTCAGGCCGAGGAAGAAATTCCCGTGTAAATGTTTGTTTATTAATACAAATTACTCAATTCTGAGTTCATGTGAGGTGTATTTGAATTAAAAGTTGTGTGTGAACTTGAGTAATTCTACGTAATATAGGTTGCAGGTGTATAGAACCAGGGAAGAGGTGTAGAGAGTGTTGAAAATTGGCAACAAGAAATTGCTAAAAATAGAAGTGCTAAAAAAAGCACTGCTAAAAATAACAGTTTGGGCATCAGTGCTGGTTTGGGAAACAGGGAATGAAAAATGGAAGTGCTAAAAATAGAAGTGCTAAAAATAGAAGTTCTATTTTTAGCAGTGCAGTGTGGATTCCTATTTTATTTAGTCCTTGGTCTAAAATAGGAAGTAAAATTCGAATTTGGTCTTACTAGCAGTTTGAATATTAATTAATTAATTCAGTTTGAGTTAATTAGTTAAGGAAAATCAAACTTGAAGTCTTTGTGAGAACATGCAATAATTCTTCACTAATTGGGGAATGTGTCCATGATTTGATCCACTGATTGAGGAATTAAGGATGAGTTCTATATTGAGAGGATCATTTGACTTAGTTTAACTTAGTCAAGTTCAGTTAGATTAATTTAACAAGTTGTTAAATTAATGAGATTCAGTTTGTTGGTGCTTGCATGCATGTGACAGCTGGTATTTTTAGATAACTGAGTATTCACTCATGGATAACTGATGCATGGTAGTTCAGACAGAGACCCAGTTGAGATCAGACAAGGGACAATGTACTATCAGTTGGATGAATATTTTTCCTATAAAGGAAGCTCATCCATGATGAGGACTTATCTCCTTCAAGTTTGTGCAGTTAGATCAGAGGTTAGTGAGTGTGTGAAGAGGCCAATTCACATAGGTGGCAACACTGGACCTCAAGGAAACTGCACAAGGAAATAGGAGGCTTAGAGGGTAGAGGAGAAGGTTTGTGAGAAGCCTTTGACTATCTATGAGCAGCAGAGGGATTGTACTGAGAGCTGGATAACTTCCGAGCTAAGGCTTTGTGTAATCCGGACTATATTTCCACTTGTATGATAATACAGAGATGGTATTTTAGGCAGGTGCTTTCCCCGGGTTATATCTTTTGTGTTATGTGTGTTTGATTTCTCCATATTAGTTATATGTGTTCTTAATGATGTTGCTCATGTTCAATTAAGCTTCCGCAAAGTTTATGGTAGATGTAGATCTAGTATTATGCTTTAGTACATTGCATATATCAGTTGGATCTGCAGGTGAAATTTCTACATGATATCAGTGAGCTAGCTGATTTGTAGAGAAAATTCTACATGGTATCAGAGCACAGGTGATCAAGGAGAGAACAATATACTGAGAGGATATTTCAAAGTTTTGAGTTTTGGGCCAAGAGTTTGCAGAGCAGATTTGAAAATTTTTGTACAAAATTTTCAAAAACAAATAATAGATTTGGATTCCTTGTGGAAAAATACCCAAAAAATAAAAATCGGTTGAATCGGAGTTTGGATGAGGGAGATATCACTGATTTAAAATCAGTTCTTTTTCTAGAAAGTTTCGTGATGGCGGGAAATATGAAACAGATTGGTGTGCTAGCCAAGAACCTATATGCACTTAAGGTACAAGATGCATGCAAATCCTTGAGGAGCAAGGTAAAGGTTAGATACTTCGTGGTTGAGAGGGAGGGTATATTACCTCTCAACATGCAGTGCCAAAAAAAGTCTCAGACGATTGTGGAGGAGCCACAATTGGTGCAACAGCTTCAGGAGGTTGTGGAGTAGCCACAATAGGGGAAGCTGAGTGGAGATCGAGTAGAGACATCTACTCATGTAGAGACCTATAGTAGGGGGAAACTTCGAGCCAGTTGGGTAGAGGGATCACATGCAGCCATACCTCCAAGTAGGAGGTGAGGCGATACAGAGTGATCGTCCCAAGGAGGTGGGGGAAGGATCCTTGAGGTACCCAACCTCTTTGATTCAACCTTGCTACGGGAGCCCCAATGAGGAGTAGCAGAACTAACTGATTGGGTAGAGGCAGATGTGGATGGAGCAGCAGAGAGAGCTACAGTGCAGGGAATCCCAGGACAATGCAGAGCATGCAGGCTGCATCAATGCGAGAGGCACAAGTGTGTTGCACAGTGCAGGGTAGCACAGAGAAGGGTGCAACGGTGCGTGATGCATGGAGATGTTGCAGTAGCATAGAGGTCAGAGAGGGAGTACTTGTCAATAGCAAGTAGAGCTTTAGCATTAGAGTATGTTTCTAGCCCAAAAGAGAGGTCAGTTGGGAGTTTTTTTTATTCGGAGAGTTGCTGGAGTAACCACACTTGGTAGATGTGTTGCATGTAGAACATTCCAGATGTACAGGATCGGGTTCGAGAGGAAGCCTTTCTTGTTGAGAGGGAGTGTTGAAATTGGCAACAAGAAACTGCTAAAAATAGAAGTGCTAAAAATAGCACTGCTAAAAACAGAAATTTGGGCATCAGTGCTGGATTGGGCAACATGGAATGAAAAATGGAAGTGCTAAAAATAGAAGTGCTATTTTTAGCAGTGCAAGGTGGATTCCTATTTTAGTAAGTCCCTGGTCTAAAATAGGAAGTAAAATTCAAATTTGGTCTTACCAGCAGTTTGAATATTAATTAATTAATTCAGTTTGAGTTAATTAGTTAAGGAAAATCAAACTTGAAGTCTTTGTGAGAACATGCAATAATTCTCCACTAATTGGGGAATGTGTCCTTGATTTGCTCCACTGATTGAGGAATTAAGGATGAGTTCTATATTGAGAGGATCAGTTGACTTAGTTTAACTTAGTCAAGTTCAGTTAGATTAATTTAACAAGTTGTTAAATTAATGAGATTCAGTTTGTTGATGCTTGCATGCATGTGACAGTTGGTATTTTTAGATAACTGAGTATTCACTCATGGATAATTGATGCATGTCACTTCAGATAGAGACCCAGTTGAGATCAGAGAAGGGACAGTGTACTATCAATTGGGTGAATATTTTTCCTATAAAGGAAGCTCATCCATGATGAGGATTTATCTCCTTCAAGTTTGTGTAGTTAGATCAGAGGTTAGTGAGTGTGTAAAGAGGCCAATTCACACAGGTGGCAGCACTGGACCTCAAGGAAACTGCACAAGAAAATAGGAGGCTTGGAGGGCAGAGGAGAAGGTTTGTGAGAAGCCTTTGACTATCTATGAATAGCAGAGGGATTGTACTGAGAGCTGGATAGCTTCCGAGCTAAGGCTTTGTGTAATCTGGACTATATTTCCACTTGTATGATAATACAGAGATGGGGTTTTAGGCAGGTGCATTCCCCGGCTAAATTCTTCTTTGTTATGTTGATTGATTCCTTCTTATCTGTTATATGTGTTCTTATTGATGTTGCTCATGGTTGATTAAGCTTCCACTAAATTGTTTGTAGAAGTAGATCAAGTGTTTTTCTTTAGTACATTGCATTACCAAGTTAATCTACAGGTGGGAAATTTCTACATGGTATCAGAGCTAGCTGATTTGTAGAAAAAGTTCTACATGGTACCAAAGCTAGCTGATTTATAGGAAAAATTCTACAAAATTCTACAGAGAGGAGTGTTACGGCTTTACACACAGACAGTACAGGAGGAAGCCTTTAATGTTACAGCGAAGGTGAAGGAAGTGTAAAGGCGCGAGCAGAGATCGAGTTCAGAACCAATGAAGATCGTCAGGTGGGAGAAAATACACAGGTAGAAAGCCAAATGAGCTGCTACATAGAAAGAAACAGAAGAACGTAGCAGCGAAGCACAGTCGTTGGATTAATCAGATCGGCGAACAAGAGCGAGGGAGATAGACGGCTAAGATTAAGTCATGCAGAATAAGTCAAGAAGATGGATCAGACGAAGCAGATCAATGGTAGAGATCGTCTTGGGTTAGTTGATGATTGGGTGACACGATAACCGTTGGATCAAGGAATAAGATCGACGGCGAAGATCTAATGCGCCAAGGAGAGCATCGATGTAAGTGCAAAGATTTGAAGAAAGGCGGAAAGGTAAAGGTTTAAGTGTGGTTATGTAATATTTCTATTATATGGGAATTATAATAGAAATAAGTGGAGTTAAGGTTTTATGGGTTAAGTTTTGGGTTTAACCAAAGTTTATGAAGGGTTGTGTAAGGTTCCGCTTAAAGGTTTATCAAAGGTTTAGACTTGGGACAGCTAAGTCAAACATTTCTGCTTAGAGTTTATTAAGGAGCCTTAATCATTTAATTAAAGAGAGTTAAACCTTGGGTCATGGGAGGTTTCCTTAAGTATTTCCGCTTAAAGACTTAAAATTTGATAAAGTGGGTTTTCACCATTGGTATCAGTGTTTATCTTGGGACACACATAGTGTAACATGCAATCATATTTGCATACTGTGGGTATATGTGGCTTAGGCTGCATCATTGGGATATATGCAACTTAGGCTGGCATCACACTAACTCTACTCCACACCAATCCTCACCTTGCCAGACCCACAACAACCATTTGAGATTGAGACAAGTGCCTTTGACTATGTGATTGGTGTAGTCCTCACTTAACAAGGACATATAGTCTCATATCACAATAAAACACTCTTTTATACTATCCAAAGGTCCCTCACCTATGAAAAGGATATGTACTCCACTATGCAGGAATGTAGATAATGGCAACACTATATTCTAGGGAAGTATATGGTCACACACTCCAATCACAAGCCTTTGCAATTCATGCAGAGACAAGAAAAGTTGTAGAATGTTATCCATCAGAATGGTCCACATACCTACAATATATCCACTTGAAAATCAAATACAAGGACAGTACCAATCATGTTGCAGATTGTTGCAGTCAACCCCAATTATGGTGATGACTATAGTTCTCAACTATTATGGGCACAAGACCTCATGATGACTATAATTATACAATAATGGTTCACTTCATTTCCACATACCAAATGTTGATTGTAGGCAAACAAATGCTATAATTCCACATGTAGTATATCCTCTTGAGCTACTTGGGCCACCTTTGTGTTCCTTTTTTCAACAACATATTTGAAAAAACTTTATTTACAAATCTAAAATATACACTATTAAGGTTTATTTTTCTTTATATTTGTGAATATGTAGATTGCGGTTAATTGCATATGCATGCAAATTAAAATTATGAAGAAAATATAGAACAATGAAATAAAAAATCACAAACCTCGATTGACACAAGATATGACCTAGGAAACCCTTTCGGGAGAAAACCCAACTGGAAGGCAAGGTCGCTCTGCTCCCTATGAATAGAAAATGGTTGCAAGTATGAAGAAGTATAGCATGTGGCCCATGGGATACTACAATGCACAAATCATTTTTGTGTGCTCTATATCCTATCCCTCTTAGTTATTTTTACTCATCTATGGAACAAATGCACTTGAAAGAATGAAACCCCTTTTTCTTGTAGTGGCCCGGTTATAACACAACCTAATAGCCTACTAGTGGTTAGGTTTGAATACCTCGATTGTTAACCATAGTTACAATGTGGACTCTTCTAGAGTCTTCTCCATCATAATCACGTGTCTAGCCCCTCTTCCATGAATAATGGGGGTTAATGTGACATCCTCTTGAATTATGGTGGTGAAAATAAGAAGGTCAACTTCTTAGTGGCATAAATTTTGCCTATGGACTTCGATTCATGTGATTCTTGCACTATTGGAATGGTCTCTGCGATTAGAATATGAATAAAAGGTTCTATACTAAAGTGGAAAATTCTTACCCCCAAAAATGTCATTTGATGCCTCAAAATCCTCCCAAAATTTTTTAGACCCCAATTTGTGAAACTCGGTCCCACCAGTAAAAATGGTCTAGTGAGTGGGTTCCTCCACTTTTTCCAACCCAAAATCATCGAGATAGATGAAAAAAATGTAATGATCCAATCTAGATCACACCTCCCCATTTTTGGAGGCTTTTGGTCCCCAAAATATCCTATTAGATGAGGTGAGGAAATTTTCCCTTCACCTTCTTTCGGTTGTATCAGTTAGCTTTGCTTGTAAGTTATCCTTTCAACACAATTTGCTAAAGGTCATGATGCTAGTGTATGATAGTTGTGGACCGCTTTTGAAAAATTGTATCTTATGTTAACTCTGCTTGAGAATTTGGTGCCAAATCCTACATAGAAGGTAGGACCTCCTCTTCCTGATTTAACATGGAAGGCTCATAGAGTTTCAGATTCTCTACATTCACAAATAAGTAAATGTGCATGTATGGTGGTAGAATAATTTGATAGGAATTATCACCCACCTTTTCTAGTATCTCGAAGGTGCCATACCACAAAACCTTGATTTTATTACTAGGATCCTGTAGCCTCTTGTTATTCAAATGTAGCCATAATTCGCCTCCCACCTTAAACGACTTCTCTATTCTGGGTTGAACATACTTGACCTTGTATTTGTCTTGTGACTTATGTAGTGTCTCCTGTACCTATATATGGATCAAACTCATCTTCTTAATATTTTTTTCATCCCTTAATCCATCCCCTGTAAGATCCTCCCTCACTCCTCCTTGCTTCCCATATGCAATATCCAAAGGTGAAGGTGGAAAATATAAAAAAAAAGTTTCAAATGAGGACTTTTTTTTCATGAGAAAAGAAACTTGTACTTCTATTCATATTTGAAAGAGAATACATTTTGCATACACATGAAGGTATGTGCATTGACCTGGATCTTCGTAGATCCATGAGTGGCTAAGTAAAGTAACATAAACATATGCTAATTAAAGCATAACAAAAAGTGCGTCCCATGGGGAACCAGAAAATCGAAATAAAAATTAATAAAAAGAAAAATGATAATATATGGAGGAAGATCAAGCCATGTAATCATTGATCTTTCCCTTCTTTCCTTTCTTTTTCTTGAATCTGTTGTCATTCCCCAACTTTTGGCTCCACAGTAACAAGTGCCATATCATTAGCAGTTGTCTCTTGGGGGGGTGGGGCTCTTTGTTTGAATCATAGCTATCTGAGATGCGTACATGCTTTGTACCCACCATGCCATCCTCTTTGTGTATCGAATTTATTCGTTGTTTTGTCTCCTAATTTTCTGCTAAAATTGTCCCACTCTGATAGAGAATAATATTATCATTCTCCTCCTATGTACCCCCTGCTTCTTTTAAACTGTTCTTCACATTGTCTTCATCTTCTTCATCAGATAAATGTGGATTCAAAAACTACCATCCCTTTGGCTTGTGCTCCTTTTTCATTTTTGGGTTCTTTTTGGCCTGTGGGAAAGAGTTCCAAAGATGTCCTATTTGAAAACAAAAACAACATCTAAATGTTGTATTCTCATAGTCTAAAGATTGAGACCATTGAAAAATTTGGTTTTTCATGATTATATGATCTAGTAATCCTTTGCTCAAGTCAATCTCTACACGTACTCTAGCAAAGGAAAATATACCTTTCTCTGTTCTTTCCATGTCGTTCTTTTTGAGCTTGACCAAAGTATTCCCAATGGCCTGTAAAACCTTATGGTGTGAAAAAGGAAGAGGAAGGTTTAGGATTTGCACCCAAATTGGTAGAGTTGTTACAACTATATTTGTTGCACCAAATTCTAGAAACCATGGAGTAATAAAGTTCCCTGCTCTATCCCAAATCCATGGCCCTTTATTCAATGTGAAATCCATATCCTCCTGTGTTATCAATTGTACAATAAAAAGTCGCTTGGAGCATAAAAATAAATCACAATTGGGTGTCTAGGTGGAGGAAACCCACTGGTGCAAGTCTTTTGGCTTAGGCCAAAAGCCATTAAAGCTACAAATAAATGCCTTTTAATGAAGGATTGAAAATATATAATTTACTTTTGGAATATTTACTTGCTAGTTGGGAGAATTTTCTGTTTGGCTAATAATAAGGGACTTGTTATGTTTTGTGTGAGATCTATTGGGGAAGGAGATTTCCCATTCACAACCTCTTTGAATGTGGAGGATTTTCCTTTTGTTTTCTTGGAGCCTGAAGTTCCATGTCCAAAGGACCCTCCTCTTAGTCTTTTGTTTAGGATTACTGTTGAGTTTATGCTAATATTGTAATATTTGAGCTGGTAATGTTTGTTAAGAACCTTCCCATCATATTGTAGAGCTTAGTGATGCACAAGAATGGCACATTTCTTTTCTAAATATTTTTTTAAAGATAAAATTGTGTCATGACTTCTATTCCATAATATGTATGTTGTTCCTTTCAAATTGGTTATGAAAAATTTGGAAATTTTTCTGTTCCAAAAAATCCCTTTGATTAGGTAGTGTAAACCTTTGGGGGTGTGTTGAGGCTTGCTGTAGGAGAGTATGAGTACCCTCCACCCAAATTTCAGAGCATAATTTTTTATTTTCAATGGAAGGGTTTAAGGGCTCATAATAGTACCTTTTTGTGTGCGCTGAATGTAGAGGACACAGGATAGGAGAGTCCCACCTTTGATAAGATGTCGCTGAGATCATGGACCCCAAATTAGCCCCAACAAAAGAAATAAAGAAACAAACCACTCCCTGCTTGTATTGATGTTTCTTTCTACCAAAATAGGATGAAACCCCTTTTACAACCCATCCGAGGAAGTGGAATCCATGCCAAGCCAAGTGACAACAACCACTAGAACATGTAAACGCTTATGACGGTTGTATACTCCATTTTCATCACAGCAGGGTAATCACATTGTTCCAACCACACATTTTGTCTTTTCCCCCCGTTTGAGGAGAAATATACAACCCAACATCTGTTTATTCTATTTATAGAAGATATAAGCGACAGAGAAAGAGTGTTCGTAGTCAAGGGTAACCCAGGAGGCCATAAGCTGCTCCATAGCTTATACTCAGAGTAAGAAATGAAGCCAATGAAATCTATGGCAACAATAGAAAGAGAATAGATTCATAGGATAACCCTAGATGCCATTGCACTTTGCTAGTTTCAAATGGGGAATTACCAATAGAAACACGCACTACTATGTTATAAGAGTGTTGTATACATACCAAATTTTCATCCCAAGTCTTTGGATGCTTGTAATTATAACTCCTCAAAAGCTACACCAAATTCTTGTTAACTACTTTTGTTTGCCCATCTGTCTGAGGATGGAATGTTGTAGACCTCTTCAACTTTATGTCCATCTTCTCCCACAATGTAGTCCAAAATGCACTGATAAATCTTGTGTCCCTGTTTGAAATGATGCTCCTTGGTATCCCAAAGTGCACCCAAACCTATCCAAATAAAAATTTTGGTGCTTCTTACCCAGTGACGATATTTTTACATGACATAAAAACACACATGTTGCTGAACTTGTCAACTACCATGAATGGGTAGTCATGTCCCTTCCTGGTTATTGGTAAACCTCCCACAAAATCCATGGAAATGATTTCCCAAGGATGAGTGGGTACAGGTAAGGGATGATATAGATCATGTTTCTTGTTACTAGGCTTTTTGGTACAACAAATCATGCATCCTCTTATGGACCTATCTACATGTTCTTTCATTTTGGGGAAATATACATACCTATGCAATTAGGCCACTGTATTCCCTATACCAAAGTTCCCTACAACCTTGGAGGTGTGAACCTCTTTGATTAGCTACAAATTATCACTTTAAGAACCCATAACTGATCCAACATGTAGAGTAACCCGTCCTGGAGATAGTAGTCAATGGTATTGTCACCATCATGCACATTGCTTTGGTTCTGTAACTGTTGAAACCCCTCCTTGAAGTCCTCATCCTTTGAATATGCTTCTCTGTATGCATCATGGGTGAATGAATCCATGTGCATCACAGTTCCCAAAGCTGTGATATTTGATGTGGGTGGCCTTGAAAGCATGCCAACCAACTTGTTTGTGTTTCCCTTATACTTGATCACTAAATGAAACTACTATAGAAAACCCATCCACTTGTAATTCTTGGTTTGTTGTAGCTTACTCTAGGCCTGCAAGTATTATAGTGGCTGGTGATATGTGTGGATTACTATCTCCTTTCCCATCAGATAGAGCTTCCACTTCTTCAAAACTTGCACTAGGGCATAGAGCTCCTTGTTGTAGGTAAGGTAGTTAAGAACTATCCCATGAAATATTTCAGTATGGTAGCATATATGCCTTCCTCCTTGCATCAAAACCACTCCCATAACATATCCACTCGCATCTGTCTCCACTTCGAAGGAATGTTGCAGGTTCGGTAATGCCAAAATTTGAGCTTGACTAATCTTCTTCTTTAATTGCTCAAAGGCCCTCTATTGACCCTTTCCCCATTGGAAACTCTTGCCACTTGTTGTTATGGTATGGAGTGGTGCTACTACCATTGAAAATGAGGCTATGAATTTCCTCTATTACTATGTTGCCCCAACAAAAATCCTAACCTTAGAAACATTAGTAGGCACCAACTATTTCATGATGGCCTCCAACTTAGCAGGATATATATTGAACTCTCCTCCACCTATCACGTATCCTAGATACACCAAACACTGATGTGTAAGCTCACACTTCTTGAGATTTTCTAGCAACTAGTGCTTCTTTAAAGTCTCCAAAACTTGCGTCAAATGTGTGATGTGCTCCTCCTAGACAACACTGTATACCAGTATATCAACCAAATAGACAATAAAGAATGAATCTATAAAAGGGAAAAATATATAATTCATTAGCCTCATAAATATAATAGGTGCATGCATAGGTTGAATGACATGACTAACCACTCATACAACCCTTCCCTGGTTTTGAAAGCAGTCTTCCAGGTATATTATTCTTTGACTTGAACTTCACGATATATAGACTTCAAGTCCAGCTTGGTGAATTACTTCGCTTACTGCAACTAATCCAATAGACCATCTATCCTAGGCAAGGGGTACCTATTCTTGAGCGTGATTTTGTTCATTGCCCTATAATCAATACACATTTGCCAAGTCCCATCCTTCTTTGGCACAATGATGATGTGTTACCCACATGGTGATGTACTTGGTCAAATGATACCATGTTCTAGTAGCTGCTGCAATTGTTTCTTCACCTCACTTACTTCTATAATAGACAAAATTTACAACCCAATGTTTAGCAATGGGGAGTATGAAAAAAGTTGGATCTCGTGCTCCACTTCCCTCTTGGGTGGTAACCCCTTAGGCTCCTAGAACACATCCCTATATTCATGTAGCAACTCTTTTGGTTGTTTTTTCTATTTCTTAGTACACCCCTCCAAGGATGCCTTGCTTCTTAAAGACTCTTTTACAGACATATTTTCTCTTCAAAATAGTAAAACATACTTCTTGTTGGAATTGATCAATTTCTTGGCTTGGTTGGCACTTACCAATGAAATTTATAAGTGTCCTTTGTGTGTGTTGGTAGTGAACGATCTCCCATTCTTGATGACCCAGTATAGGTTGGATATCCACATGAATATTGCATCTTGAATGTACATGTAGGGGATTCCAAACACAACTCCACATACATTAAGGGGAACTACATCTAGTTCTACTTCATTAATAAAGATGGAAAATCTAATGTTGCAATATTTTGTTACCTTCAACTCTGCATCCATATTTACCCATCCCAATGAATATGGGATCAAATGATCACAAATTTCCAATCCCAATTTATTGACCAACTCTATTGCAATGAGATGTTAGCATTATGGATTAGGTGTTGTCCTTGATGTCAACTTGGATGTTTGATTTGGATGTTGAATGTTGACTTGGATTCTATCATCATGTTTAACAACAATATTGTATGGATGTTTAAGAGAAGGATTGTATGGTTGTTTGGTTGATTTGTCATCATGTAGTACATGATTAATGGAAAATGTCATATCAACATATTTATTTGGAGGATTATTTGTTCATATTCATGTCTATTTGATGGTCAATAGTCACAGTGAATGATTGAAGTGTCAAGTGCAGGATTGATGTTTGAGTGCAAGAAGTTGCACAAGCTTGAAGGACCTTAAGGTGTTACAGAGACTCCAAAGGGGTACAAGTGTTGTAGGTCATGAAGAAGCATGCTTCTAAGTTTTAGAATAAGTAGAGGAGGGTTTTACCTATATTATGCCCAAGCCACATGAAGGAAGGCTCATCAGGGTGGTTGTAAGCCTTTAGCCGAGAAATTTCCATGTTAATAGTGTAGCTAGCTAAAAAATTCATGTCTTGTGCATGCGACCATGACTGTAGGTGAGAAAAAATAAATACCACGAGAAAAAACCAAGGTTTTCATCCATGGAATTATACGTGTGGGGTTGTATTGAGAGGGTCAATAATACCTTAGTTATTTTACTTGTAGAATTTTGAGATCATTAGCTTTTACCTATGGTATTGAGAGATCAAAAGCCTATAAAAGAAGGAGCAAATGGAAGCAACGAATGTGTGGATTCAAGGAGTCTTTTGTGGATTTTTTTGTATAGGTGAGCACCAGGGGCACAGGGAGACTTAGATATCACCCTCATTAATAGATTTGAAGGAGGAATGATGAGAAATATTAATTGAATGATTTGTCATGTATTAAATGTGATTTGTGTTGGAGAGTTCACATTGTCTGGATGGCTAGTGGTCTAGTGAAGATATCTGCAAGTGTATTGGCATTGATGTCAACAATAATGCTAGGAGAGGTGTGGGACAGTTGGCATTGTCTAACTATTGGAATGAGTGTTGGCATTGATGTCAACCAGACTAGCATGGATGCTTGTCGTAGTAGATGTTGGCTTTGATGTTCCCTAACCTAGATGTGATGGTAGTTGGGCTAGCATTGACATGCTTGATGTGTCGAGCTTAGGAGGAGTCCTATGGTTGCATTAGGCTTATGGTAGAGAATCATAGTAATAGGCTTATTGGAGAAGCCATAAAATTATAACTATGGTGATTAGGAGTTCAGGATTCCATGCACAAGAAGAAGAGTCAAGGAGCAAAGAGTGGCAGAGAGTTTGCAGTAATTTTATCAGTACCATATGGGTGCAAATCTTACATCAGACCCTCTATATTGGAAAGTGATCTGAAATATCTTTCCAATGGTGTGTGGAAGTTTGAAAATGACCTCTTGGATCAAAAGTTATGATCTTCAGAAGTTAGGGTCTTGATGTCCTAAGCAGGCTGATATATCAGAGGTTGGTAGAATATCAGAGGATCAGAGCAGGTTATATCGGAGGTCTGAGCACATCAGGACCCAATATCAGAACCCCAAAGTAGGCTATATCAGAGACTAGGATATCGAAACATCGGAGCAGGTGGCATCAGAATGTCGAAGGCCATCAGAATATCGGAGGTCATCAAAATATCGGAGGTCAGAGAATATTAGAATATCAGAACCTCCTAACATTTGTATTTTAAGAAGTTATGATATCTAGTGTTGTCGATATTGTTAAAAATCTGAGGGATGCCTAATAGAGTTAACAAAGGATTTACTGCAAAACCAATGCTAATCGAGACTCTTTCTGTCTCCTCTTGTAGGATAGATGGTGACATGTCATTGGTTCTGAGAAGCTGAAGTGGCAATTGACGTTAGCATGTTGTGACAATATGGTGGACATGTAGCATCCTGTTTTAGCATTTTTAGTGGCCCAATGGGGACAAATCAAAGTGACATGTGTCACCTTTCAGGAGTCGCCATGTATAGAAGTGATGTCAGCATATCTGAGGTCAATATATCGGAGGATGAGGATATCGTAACTCTAGTGCAAATGGAATTTAAAAAGTTACGATAAAGGGGATCCGATATTATCTAGAACATGGTCATATGGAGTCTAAGGAACCAAGGGCGGAGAGGACTTAACAAAGGAAGATAGGCCCCTGCTAGGAATATAAGGCCTTAGCACCTAAAAGATAAGCCGTTGGTTACAATGTCCAATCCCATGGAGGAAAAATAGGAAAGTGCTAAGTGAAAGGAGTTTGGAACCTCGCGACCTCATAACATCATTTGAATAAAAGTTACAAGATATGGTGGCTCTGATATTGTAGTACCCAAGGGCTATACCGCCGGTCACAAATCTCGGTCCCATGGAGGAGAAACGATAAGGGGATAAGTAAAAGGGGCTAAAGGCCAATCAAAAGCTCAGAATTTCAGAAGGTCATTTTAATAAAAGTCACGATGAAGCCGAGATTCGATACAACATAATTGTATTTGAAGTGCTTGTTCATAGGAAAAGGTCGCATGGTAAGAAGTGCGATAAGGAGCTAGGCTTAGAGGAGCTAACGGCCAATCATGACCCTTATATTTCGTAATCCTGTATTAATAAAAGGTTCTGATGTGTAAGGGCTCTAATATATTAGTACAAAGGTGTATGGAATATGGCTGAGTTGGAAGCAAAGACCATGATTGTGCAGAGGAGTTGGTCTCAAGAGTAATGACGATAGTTAAAGATCGCTAGGTTAAGGCAACAAGGACCACATTCTCACAAAGGAGTTGGTCTCAAGAGTAATGGCGACTGTGAAAGATTGCTGGGTCAAGGTAACAAGGACCATGATCACACAGATGAGTTGGTCTAAGGAGTCATGGAAACTGTTAAAGATCGTTGGGTCATGATTTATAGAAAAGAGTGTTGGGTCTGCCTTGAGGTGAGACAAGCCATCTCTGTTCTTCGATGCATGCCTCAATGAGTTAAATTGATGAATGGGTCGACATATTAAGATCAAATGAAGATCAACAGAGTTGGTTTATGGAGTCACGGGATCTGCAAAAAGTGTCAACACAAGGTAACAACGGCAATAATCTGTAAAGAAGCCATGCCGAAGTACAATCAAGCTGTGTGAAACCATGAATAAGCATGGAGAGCCTCGGTTATAGGAGATTTTCTTACAGAAAATACTATGCCTGGTTGAAGTATGCAGGTGGACTGAGAATTAATTCTCAGTATGGAGAAACAGTCAGGTGATTATTCTCATGTTTAATGCAGTGGTAGATACCAAGTCAGATGCAACAACAAAATGGAAAATCCATGTCAAGGTACACTCGGGAAGTATCGATACATGATAGTAGAGCCAAATTTGTGTAGAGAGAAGCAGATAGAAGCAAAGGAACAAAAGAGCAGAGCCCAGTTGAGCAATGTGGGGGAAGCAACATTGTTGTGTAAGAGTTGAGTGGAGAGCTTTGTGCTGAGTGTGTGTAGCTGCATGTAAGGCCGAGTGAGCCAGTTCTGTTGATAAAGGCGGGAGAGTTACAATGTAGAGAAAATATGATGAAAGGAGATTTTGGGGTATACCAATTTCCCCTTTCTTTATAAATTTCGACCTTGAGGCCTGTGGGTTATGGTCCACAAACCTATCGGAAGCCTTTAAATAGTTCTTTGGCCTTAAAGCCAGGACCATACACTTATTCAGATTTTTCTTTAAAAACAGGGAACACATCACTTTAAGCAATACAAAGGAATGCATAGGAAAACCGACTTGAACGCTTAAGTCCAGACTTCAAAAACATTCACCTGCATCTATAAATCGTCGGGTCCGCACTCCCAAGCCATTTCCGTAGTGCTACTCCTTCCTTCCTCTGATCTCTGATCAAATCAGGACCCTTGATCTGGCGCTCGATCCGACGGTTGTCGCTGGCCTGATCAATCATACTTGCGCAACAATCCTCCACTGTCGATCTTCTTGCGCTAGATCCAACGACTGTCAGAGATTTCAGGTGCACAATTAGCACGGGGATTAGCTACTCGATAAAGCGGTTTCCCTATCCACCCTTGTGCTACGTGTCAATCGATGAATGGTATCGGGTGCCTTCCTCAAAATACAACTTACCACTTCACACTCACCCGAAATACTGCTTGTGTGTATAAATCCTCCTTTTCGCTAATTATCTTCTGTGTACCTTCATCACCCGATGACTGTTAGATCTGTTGAACTACAGATCCAACGACTCAGGTCTACTTTTGGTTCCCTTCACCTTCCGCCATTACTTTCCATTGATCTAAATGATCTGATGGTTCCCGTTCCTTTCTGCCTATGTCGTTGATATTCTGCTATTTGATGGATCTCTGCACTTAACACGGTTTCTGCCATACTCTGTTTTAAACACATGACATTCATATAATTGATATTTTAGATCGCCATCGATCCATACAGTGATCAATGGTCGATCCATAATCTTGCAACACAGGGATTTAACTCATTTATGAAATACATACACAGGCTATGTATATAGTCATACACAGACCTACAATTCAACACTGAAACACACACTTTTCTATTATATACAGAATGATTACAAGCTAAGGCATTTCAACCTTAGAACAAACTCCCTCTCGACTACATTGTATCTATTTCTGTTACACAATTTCTATTATTTGCTCCCTGTCTCTCTATCTGTCTCACGATATATATATAGAACACGTAGGTTCATTGTTACAGGAATATTGGATCAGATCACTGAAAGGATCCGATCAATCCTCTCCTCAAATCTCTCAACTAATCTCTTTATATGCATACATATGGAAGATTGCATTTAATTAAGTCTTCTAGAGACTTTATTCATTCCATCAAATTAGCTCTATTATAACAAAATTTGTCCCTTGTTTTGCTCCGATGGTCCACTTCCTCCTTGCTTTGCTTTGGATTCCTTCTTTAATGAAGAATGTCAGATGCTCCTGCATCAGACTCCCAAGGCACAAAATTTTTTGACCTCATGGTCATATGCTTCTCCTTATCCTTAGCAATTCTACCCACTTCTTAGTGGAACTGCCTTCATGATCTTCTGTGAGCTGCAACCAACCTCTGCAGTAATAGTCTTCTTTGCTACATGATACCTCACCAAGCTTTCTCCTCTGATCTTAGTCTTTTGGCATCCTTCTAGTTATCTCCTCTACAAAAAATTGAGCACTCCTCGCTCTAGGTTGCTGCAAGTCTTCTCACCTTCGACTGCTGTTCTCTGCACAACAGTAAGACCATAACTCTCTAGCTTCAACAACTGTGCCTCCTCTCCTTCTGCTTGCACTCCTTCTTCCTTCGCACAGGAAAAATTAACCTTAACCTTTCCCTTTCCCTACTATGATACCACTTGATGAAAGGAGATTTTGGGGTATACCAATTTCCCCTTTCTTCTAAATTTCGATCCTGAGGCCTGTGGGTTATGGCCCACAAACCTATCGAAAGTGTTTAAATAGTGCTTTGGCCTTAAAGCTGGGACCATACACTTATTTGGATTTATCTTTAAAAACTAGGAACACATCATTTTAACGCAATACAAAGGAATGCATAGGAAAACTGACCCGAACGTTTAAGTCCGGACTTCAAAAACATTCACCCGCATCTACAAATCGTCGGGTCTGCACTCCCAAGCCATTTCCATAGCGCTGCTCCTTCCTTCCTCTGATCTCCGATCAAATCAGAACCGTTGATCTGGTGCTCAATCCGACGGTTGTCGCTGGCCTGATCAATCAAACTTGTGCGACAATCCTCCACCATCGATCTTCTCGCGCTAGATCCGATGGCTGTCAGAGATTTCAGGTGCACAATTAGCATGGGGATTAACCACCTGATAAAGTAGTTTCCCTATCCACCCTTGTGCTACGTGTCAATCGATGAATGGTATCGGGTGCCTTCCTCGAAATACAACTTACCACTTCACACTCACCCAAAATATCACTTGTGTGTATAAATATGCCTTTTCGCTAATTATCTTCCATGTACCTTCATCACCCAATGACCGTTAGATCTGTTGAAATAAAGATCCAACGGTCCAGATCAACTTCCAGCGATTCCTTACCTTCCGCAATTACTGTCCATCGATCTAAACAATTTGATGGTTCCCGTTCCTTTCTGCCTACGCCGTTGATCTTCTGCTATTTGACGGATCTCTGCACTTAACATGGTTTCTGCCATACTCTGATTTAAACACACGATATTCATATAATTGATATTTTAGATTGCCATCGATCCATATAGTGATCGATGGTTGATCCACAATCTTGCAACACAGGGATTTAACTCATTTATGAAATACATACACAGGCTATCTATATAGTCATACATAGACGTACAATTCAACACTGAAACACACACTTTTCTATTATATACAGAACGATTACAAGCTAAGGCATTTCAGCCTTAGAACAAACTCCCTCTCGACTACATTGTATCTATCTCTGTTACACAATTTCTATTATTTTCTCCCTGTCTCACGATATATATATATATATATATATATATATATATATATATATATATAGAACATGCAGGTTCATCATTACAAGAATATTGGATCAGATCACTAAAAGGATCCGATCAATCCTCTCCTCAAATCTCTCAACTAATCTCTTTATATGCATACATATGGCAGATTACATTTAATTAAGTCTTCTAAAGACTTTATTCATTCCATCAAATTATCTCTATTATAATAGAATTTGTCCCTTGTTTTGCTTCGATGGTCCATGTACTCCTTGCTCTGCTTTGGATTCCTTCTTTAATGAAGAGTATCGGATGCTTCTGCATCAAAATACCACGAGAGAGTCAGTGTCACTGTGAGAAAGGTCAAAGGTGTTTGTGCTGAGTGAAGAAAGAAGAGTGAGCCAATGCTATGGTGTGTAAGGCTCAGAGGGCATCTTGAATAAAAGAGGTCAAGAGATGACAAAATGCAGTTGAAGAGCAGAGTGTGGAGAGGACCATGAGGTCTATGTGTGTTGGTGAGTGCAGTGAGTGGAACAACGAGTTGTTGCAGATCAT
Source organism: Pinus tabuliformis (assembly GCA_031772625.1). Taxonomy (NCBI): domain Eukaryota; kingdom Viridiplantae; phylum Streptophyta; class Pinopsida; order Pinales; family Pinaceae; genus Pinus; species Pinus tabuliformis. Next base: position 658,576,667 of record CM062820.1, on the reverse strand, counting down.
GTAGAGGGCCGAGAACAATAGAGTGCTATGAGGTGCTGTGATGTGTGGTTTTTATTAAGAAGATCAATGCGCTGCTACAGTATGAGCAGAGTGAGCAGATAATATAACTGAGATTAGGGAGAGTTGCTGCCAATTACATAGAACATTCATTTCCTATTTGAGTGTGGGTTGGAGCTTACATACAGGAAGTTGGTGCTTCCATCTCTAGTGGTTGCTTGAGAAGGCTTGGGGGTTGGTTCCTCTTGCAATTTGGTCTTGCATGAATCCAAGGAGCTGCAATTTGGTGCTTCACATAGTGCTTCTAGTAAGATGATCAAGTTTCTACAAAAGGAGGGAGTTGGTGCTTCCTGCTAGTGGGTGCTAGCAAACAATCAAAGGGAGTTGGTGCTTCCTGTGAGTGGTGGCTTACAAATAGATTGATGTAATAGAGTAGGTGCTCTTATTTTACATCAATAAAAACAACAAGCTTTGGTGGTTTTTTCCCGAAAGGGTTTCCATGTAAAACCTTGTGCCTCATGTGTATGATGCTCATGGTGTGCGCTTGTATGTTGATTTCATATTGATTCCATATCATATGTTGTTGTTGATTATATGGATGGTTGCAAAGTTTGGATAAGCAAAGTAAATTGGCATAAAGAATTTGAAAAAATAACCTTAATATTGATTCACCCCCCTCTCAGTATTAACATTGATTCCAATAATTGATATGAGAGACAATTTCCTTCAGGAATAGCTTAACCGCTAGAAGGTAGATCAAAGGGAAACAATGCCTAATAGATCTTGGCTTACATTTGAAGGAGTTCCATTCTTAAATGAATCAAAGTATGTATTTTGGAAAGTTAGAATGGAAGCCTAGTTAATGGCCTTGGATGTTGATATATGGCGCTCCGTATTGAATGGATAAAAAAGTGAGTAGAATGAAGAAGCCAAGAAGGTCATCATGAGAGGGTTGTCTAAGCCAGATGCTGATAAAGTAAGGAATTGTGAGACAACAAGGGAAATGATGGACAAACTTCAATGCCTTTATGGAGGTGTTAGCCATGTGGCTCAAGAAGAGGTATCAGAACATGCAGAAGATGCTACGAATCAAACTCGCATTGAGGATGAAGAAGAATTGGAAGGGAGATCATGTTGCTTAGAAGGTACGCTATTGATATGTTATAAATGCATAGAGATAGGTCATTCATTATCTAGATGTATATGTGAATCACTTGAAGATAGAGGTAGCTATGCATCTAGTAGTTGTAATGAATATAGACCCACTCTAGTAGCAATAGAAAATGAGGGATCCTCAAAGGAAGAAGAGAGATTCCCAGTGTGCTCATCCATAGGAGAAAATGAGAATACCCTAGGTAGTAATGAAGAAGGGATAACCCTTAGACTTGTGGAAGACTCCATGGACATAAAGATGATTCTAGATCTCTATGGTGACTCAAATAGCACCTCTGATAGTGAAGAAAAGGATATAGATGAAAGGATCTTTTTAGAAAGAAGTTGATTTATGCTCTAAAAGACATCAAGGACCTATCATAGGAAAATCTCAAGCAAGATGAGCAACTGAAAATTTATGAGCTTAAGAATGAAAGGTTGAGAAAAAAATTAGTAAATCTTAATGTTCAATAAGAGGAGGCTAGCAGGATAAGTGGCATGTTGACCAATCAGTTAAGTAAAAAGGAAGATTATTGTGATAGACTACAAGTTGAAGTAGTCTCATTGAGAAATGACTTAGAAAAGTAAAATATAGAGTTGTCTCAATATCAGAGGCTTGAGGGGAGCACAAAGGCCTTGGATGAGATGCTTACTAAGAAAAGAACCTATCTCATCAAGGTTGGTTTGGGTCTCAAAGGAGAAACTATCCCCAATAAAGCAAAGGCTGAAGGGTCAACTTCCCAGGTAAAGGGAGTCTGAGGTTCCAACAAAAACAAAGGAAAATAGGTTGTTGGACAAAAAAAATAAAAATGAAAGCCACAACAAAAAGAGAAGAAAAGGTAGCAGTAGAAGGATAAGAAGCAACAAAAAGTAGTACAATAGAAGAAATCTAGGTAATTGAAAGAAAGAGTGCAAGGTAGTAATGAAAACTGTTATGGAAGGCACATGAAGAAACAACATAGGTCCTTTCCTTCTCAAGGACAAAGCCTTCAAAGAAAAGATAACCTCTATCATCATAAGCCTTTTTATGGATCTTTTTTTCTTGCAATAATTTTGAACATAAAGCCATAGGATATCAATTGCATGCAAGAAAACAAAATGTGTTAGGTAGAAACAACCCAAGAATGCATAAAGAGGCTAGGAGAAGGCATGTTGGCCATGATAGGAGTTTTGACAAAAGCATCATCAAGAAGAGTAACTCCTCTACCCCATTATTAGGCCAAATCGAATGCTACAACTGTGGAAGCTTTGGGCATGTGGAAACACATTACAGATATGAAGAGAAAAAACATGCTTCTCAACATATGCATGCAAATGTAACAACTTGGAATTTGAAGACAAGGATAAACAATGGAGTTGAGGAATACAAGGTTGTCTTTAGTGCTCCATGTCAAAAGAGCAAGATGAAAAGAGGAGGAATAAATTAGAAGAATGATCTTCCTACTCTTGTAGTAGATCCAACTCTAAGGCAAAAATACAATAAGAGGATTTGGGTGAAAAAAGAGGAGTTGAAAGAGAAGTTTCCTCTAGCCATGTGCAGTCAAGAGAAGTCCCAAACATGGGAAAAGAAGAAGTTGGAGATTAATGCTTTAGTCAAGACTCAACCATTGAAGGTATGGAAGAAGAAGAAGGATGATCTTCTCAAGGGGAGTAGATCCTCTGTTTCTCTTCAAGTGAAGGAAGAGAATGGCCTCAAGGGAGGCCGAATAAGTTAGATACTGGAAGTTAAAAAAATGAACAAAAAGGTGCATCTGATTAATGAAGGTATGGTAGTGATTTCTTACTGATTACAATAATAAATTGGTTTATTTTGAATGTATCAACATTGAAAAGTAGAGGAGTGCAACCAACATGAGTTCATGGAGAGTACGCAACAACATTTTATGTTGTGAGAAGAAGACAAGTAGCAGCAGAAGTGTGGAATGACATGAAGACCACAGTTAAGTCAGGTCCATAGGATCAGTTCTCATGCAGAAGCAAGGGAGCAGATTCAAGGGATCAAAGAGTATTGGCTTAGGGAGAGCTGCTTTGATAAACAGTAGAAGACAACAATTGTCACCCTTAGAAAGGAATATTTCTAAGAAACTTAAAGATTTGAATCTTGGGTGAAATACCCTTATTTCATTTAAGTTGCGAGTTCGATTATGTCTAGCAGTGTTGTGTTTATGAAACACAAATTGTGCAATATTTCAATGTCCTTTTAATATTTCAATTGGTATCGCTATGGGAGTTCATAGTTTGGGCTCATGTGGAGTAACCTTGTGTGCAAATGGACATTTCTTTCAGATAGGATCTATTAGAGTTTGCCTGGTACATTGTTCCATTTGTATATTTTTTGGTATGTTTGGTATTGTTTAAGCAACGATCCATATTTTGAGGCTTGAACTCAGGGGGAGCAGTGTTGATTGTAAATATGCTCAGGAGAAGTGAGCATAGAAGATGAAGAAACAACAATGAAGAAGAGCAAGCTGAAATGCATCATCATTGATTGGTATTTGCAGCAACAACAATATCATGAGCAATTTAATTTGTATCAGTTTTATTTTTAATTGATACAAAAGATCCATTGTTATGAGGACTATTCAACCAACAACCATAAAGTGTCCGAGATTGGAAGCAAAAAGAAGAGGTAGTATGTGTTTAGGGGAAGCATATCACATATGCTCAATTTATGGAACATACATGTCTACAAGAAGAGATGTTTGCAAAGTAGAATGCACATATCAACAAATAGACCTTAGTCTTCACAACCTGTGATGACATTGATGTTGGAGAAAAAGGTATCTTGTAGCCCCTTTCCATTGATGTCAAAGGGGGAGAGAATTTGTGGAGAAGCTGTGATGGCCTGTGCAAAAGAGAGAAAGTTATTGGTGGCTTATGCTAGGAGAAGTCTGGAAGAAACATGTGGAGTGGCCATCAAAGTGAAGATGAGGTTGAGGTGTTGCCATCAATTCCAAAGGGGGAGATTATTGGATAATTGGCATTGTCTCGATGACTAGTGGTCTAGTTGATATATCTACAAGTGTGTTGGCATTGGTGTCAACAATCGTGCTAGGATATGTGTTGGGAAGTTGGCATTGATGTCAACCAGACTAGCATGGATGCTTGTCGCAAAAGATGTTAGATTTGATGTTCCCTAGTCTAACTGTGATGGTAATTGGGCTACGTTTGATATGCTTCATGTGTTGAGCTCACAATGAATCCTATGGTTGCTGCAAGCTTATGGTAGAATATCATCATAGTAGCAGACTTACTGGAGAAGCCATAAAATTATAACTATGGTGGTTGGGAGTTCAGGATTCCATGCACAAGAAGAAGAGTCAAGGAGCAAAGAGTGGCAGAGAGTTTTCAACCATTTTATAGGTAGAATATGGGCTCAAATCTTACATCGAACCCTCTCTATTGGAAATTTCTTTGAAATAGTTTTCCAACGGTGTGTGGAAGTCCGACAATGACCACCTGGATCAAAAGTTATGGTCTTCTAAAGTTAGGGTTTTGAAGTCCTAAGCAAGGCAATATATCAGAGGTTGGTATAATATCGGAGGATCAAAGCAAGCCAGATCAAAGCATCAGAGTAGGCTATATCGAAGGTTTGAGCACATCGGGACTTGATATCAGAACCCTGAAGCAGGCTATATCAGAGACTGGGATATTAGAACATCGGAGTAGGTGGAATCGGAATGTTGGAGGCCATCAGAATATCGAAAGTCATCAGAATATTGAAGGTCAAAGCATATCAACATATTGGAACTTCTTAACATATGTATTTTAGAGGTTACGATATCCAATGCTATTTATATTGATAAGAAGTCAAGGGATGCCTAACAAAGTTAACACAGGATTTGTTGCAAAACCAAGGCTAATCGAGACTCTTTTTCTCTCCTCTGGTAGGACACATGGCAGCATGTCATTGGTTCCGAGAAGCTAAAGTGGAAATTGACGTCAGCATGTCGTGACAGTACAATGGACACATGACATCCTGTTTTGGCATTTTTAGTGGCCCAATGGGGAAAATTAGAGTGACACATGTCACCTCTCAGGAGTCACCAATTGTAAAAGTGATGTCAGCATATCGAAGGTCAGTATATCGGAGGATGAGGACATCATAACTCCAATGCAAATGGAATTTGAAAAATTACGATAAAGGGGGCTTCAATATTGTCTGGCACATGGTCATATGGAGTTCAAGAAACCAGGGGTAGAGAGGACTTAAAAAAGGAAGATATGCCCCCAAAAGAACAAAAGGCCTTAGCACCTAAAAGCGAAGTTGCTGGTTACAATGCCTAGTCCCATGGAGGAAAAATAGGAAAGTGCCAAGCAAAAGGAGCTCAGAACCTCATGACATCATAACATAATTTGAATAAAAGTTATGAGATATGGTGGCTCTGACATTGAAATGCCCAAGGGTGTAACCGCCGGTCATAGCTCTCAGTCCCATGGAGGAGAAATGATAAGGGGCTAAGAAAAAGGGGTTAAAGGCCAATCAGAAGCTCAAAATTTCATAAGGTAATTTCAGTAAAAGTTACAATGAAGTGGAGCCCCAATACATCACAATTGTATTTGAAGTGCTCGGTCACAGGCAACGGTCCCATGGTAAGAAGTGTGATAAGGGGATAAGCTTGGAGGACCTAAAGGCCAATCGAGACTTTGTGATTTCATAATCCTATATTAATAAAAGGTTCCAATGTGTAAGAGCTCTGATATATCAGTACAAAGATGTATTGCAGATGGTTGAGTCGAAAACAAGGACCATGATCGCATAGAGGATTTGGTCTTAGGAGTAACGACGACTGTTAAATATCACTGGGTCAAGTTAACAAGGACCACATTTGCGCAAAGGTGTTGGTCTCAGGAGTAATGGTGACTATCAAAGATCGCTGGAACAAGGCAGCAAGGACCATGATTGTGCAAAGGAGTTGGTCTTAGGAGTAATTGCGATTGTCAAAGATAGTTGGGTCAAGGAAACAAGAACCACGATTTACAAAAAAAGAGTGTTGGGTTTACCTTGAGGTCAGACAAGGCATATTTGTGCTCTGATGCACACATCAGTGAGTGAAGTGGATGAATGGGTCGAAAAATTAAGATCAAATGTAGATTGGCGGATTTGGTTTATGGAGTCAGCGGGATCTTTAGAAAGCGTTGAGACAAGGTAATGAGGACAACGGTCCAGAGAGAAGCCATGTCAAAGTACAACCAAGATGTGTTAAACCATGAATAAGCATGGAGAGCCTCATTGATAGGATATTTTCTCATAGAAAGATTGTGCCTTGTTGAAGTGTGTAGGTGGACTGAGAATTAATTCTCAGTATGGAGAAACAATCAGGTGCCCATTCTCATGTTTAATGCAGTGGTAGATACCAAGTTAGACGCAATAGTAGAATGAAAAATCCATGCCGAGGTACATTAAGGCAATATCAATACATGACAATAGAGGCAACATTATGCAGGGAGTAGCAAAGGAACAAAAGAGTAGATCCCAATTGAGAAATGTGGGGGAAGAAACATTGCTGTGTAAGAGTTGAGTGGAGAGCTCTATGCTAAGTGTGCTACTGCTGCATGTAAGGCCGAGTGAACTTATACAAAGAAAGGTTGGAGAGTGCCAATGCAGAGAAAAGAACTCGAGAGAGTCAATCTCATTGTGAGAAAGGCCAAAGGTGCCTGTGCCGAGTGAAGAAGGTAGAGTGAGCCAGTGCTATGGTGTGTATGGTCGAGAGGGCCAGTTGAATAAAAAAAGTTGAGAGTTGACAGTATGCAGTTGAAGAGTAGAGCGCAGAGAGGACTATGTGGCATGTGTGCATTGGTGAGTGTAGTGAATGGAACAATGCATTGCTATAGATCATGCAAAGCACCAAGAACAATAGAGTGTTGCAAGGTGTTGTGTTGAGTGATTGCTGTTGAGCAGATTAGTGGGCTGCTACAGTGTGAGCAGAGAATAGAGCTAAGATCAGGCAGAGTTGCTGCAAATTACAAAGAACATTCAGTTCCTATTTGAGTGTGGGTTGGAGCTGGCATACAGGAAGTTGGTGCTTCCATCTCTAGTGGGTGCTTGAGAAGGCTTGGGGGTTGGTGCTTACATAAATTCAAGGAGTTGCAAGTTGGTGCTTGGAACAAATCCGTGAAGTTGGTGCTTCACATGGTGCTTCTGGTAAACTGAACATGTGTCTACAAAAGGAGGGAGTTAGTGCTTCCTGCTTGTGGGTGGTAGAAAACAATCAAAGGGAGTTGGTGCTTCTTTTGAGTGGTGGCTCACAAAACAGATTGATGTAATAGAGTAGGTACTCTTATTTTACATCAATAACAAAAACAAGCTTTGGGAGCTTTTTTTCCAAAAGGTCCACGTATAACCTTGTGTCTCATGTGTATGATGCTCATGGTGTGTGCTTATATGTTGATTTCATATTGCTTCCATATTATATATTGCTTTTGATTATATGGATGGTTTCCAAGTTTGAATAAGAAAAGTAAATTGGCATAAAGAATTTGCAAAATATCCTTAATATTGATTCACCCCCTCTCAGTATTAACATTGTTTCCAACAATTTGTAAGAGTAATGGAGGACAACTAGATTAGATCCGTGAATGTTGTGTCTAGTGTTTGATGTAGGGATGAATGGATGAGTTATTGTTATGATTTCTATGCTTTTATTATCAGATCTACCCTGTATGTGTTACTATCTTTAGCCATCAACAACAAAGATCAGTTCTAGAGATGTTTTGACAAGTATATGAATGTATTTTGAGTTCACTCTATGTTGTAGGGGTTAGAAAACAATTTGCTGTGTATATTGAAGGTTTTTGCAGAGGCAAAGAAGGATATAATGGATACATTACACAGAGACTAGTATGAGGTTGCCATTAGTGAATGCTTTGCATATATCTAATTAGATATGGTTGTAGAGGTTATTTGACTATGCTTGCAGAGAATGTATCACTATAGAATATCATAACAATTTCCTTTTTCTTATGAATTGCTTTATTGGAGTAACAAAGAATTAACTTTTGGTTCTGCTCTTGATTGCTTAATAAAGTATATGTATGCTTATGTTGACTTATGTTTGTAGAGATCACTATGGTATCTTGATAGAGTTTGCAGATAACTTGACATTCAAAACATTGAAGTGTTGATTGCTTTGCTTAGATCTGATATAAAGATTGTAGTATCTAACTATAGAAGGGTTTTTAGTATGCAAAGTTTATGACAAAGTAGTGATCAATGTGTATAGCTCATCCTTTATGGTTGATTTGATACTGCATATGTAGATAACAACTCCTATATAGTATTATAGTTTCTCTTAGTTAGTTAAAGACACTTATCTTGCTACAATTAGAATGATGAACTTAGGTCAGAATGCACGAAGATTGTTGTGATAGAGTTGCTACTTTAAAAGTGCTACTTGTCTTCATATACCACAATGAATATGTGACTCTTTGATGATTAGTGTGTTTACAGTTCCTTATTGGCTATAATTTGGCTTGGAATTCAAAGTATATTGTGGTCATTTGTTCATTGTATGACAAACTTTTATATGACTACTGGTATAATGTACTAGTTGGATGATCATTTCACTAGAGGCTTGTTGATACTTGATGTTGCAACTTCATAAGAGATATTGATGTGCCTTCACTTGAGAGGTTTCTAATTGGAATTAAGCAGAGAAGGATGTGACAATTATATTACTTGAATGCCTTGATTATATCGCTTGGTTGTGTGTGTGGTACTTGATAGTTTGTGTCTGATAAATGATAATTTGTGGATGGGATTTGAATTGACAATTGACAAGGTTGTAACTTGGTATTTGGATGTGATTTCTACTTGATGACGATGAACTAAGGATATTAATGGCTTTGTAGTACGAAATTGGTTAGTTAAGGATTGATATGGTTCTTGATAGGTTTTGGATGGGGTTGGTTTGACAATGTTATGTGGCTTAATATATTGGTTTGATTTGGTTGTAGTGGTATTTAATGGTTGATATTCAATGACAAGTATATTTGTATTCAGTGGTTGGTATTTAGTTATTCAATGATTTAGTATTCAAATATTCAATGATTTAGTGTTTGATATCTTGGTATATGGTTAGTGTGGGTGGTGACCTATAGGGTTTGATGATTTTTTGAGACAAGTGGATTTAGTATGAAAATTTTGAAACGTGGTCCACAAAGCTGCTAAGTGTTGGAGCCTTTAGTAAGGAAGTAGGAGCTTCCTTCTTGTACGATCTGATAAACTTGATCAGGGGGTAGTAGCTCCCTTCCAGTGGGGGTCGGAGAACTTGTGGAGGTTGTAGCCTCTTGCAGGTAGGAGAATGCATGCTGGAAATGGTTTGTGCTAATACAAAAATGTAAGAATATTTTCTTTATAAGAAAAGAAGAAGACAAAATGACAACAACGATGGCTTTCTCCCATATTGGGTTTCCACCTAAAATTTGGTGTCGATATGTGATTGATGTGTTGATGTGTTTTATGGTTTGCATGCTCTTACACTTAATGTTGCTCATGGTTTACTGAATAAGATATAAGCTATAACACTATGATCTTCTAATGAAGTAATGGTTCAAGATAAATATGAAATGAAAGAATAAGTTAAGTGAATGTGAATTGGGAATAAACTATTGATTCACCCACCCCACCCCTCCCCCCCCCCCAGTATTTCTAACAATTGGTATCAATGCAGGTCTCTCTAGTAAGTCTTAACCACTTAATAGTAAATTAGGGACAATGGGAAGGAAGCACAAGAATAAGGCAACACAAAGGAAGAGGTCAAGTCAGGAAAGTAGTGACAATGCTATATCCTATGCCATGTAAATATCTGCACTCATAGATCAAGGAAAATTAGTAGCGGAACCAACCAAGTCATAAAGCATGGATAATAAAGGCATGATTGTACTTGATGATACTAATTATCAAGATTGGAAAGGAAAGAAAAAGATTATGTTTCTCAGATTTGATGTTTGGCATTTAGTATGTAATGGTTATACTAAAACTCCACCATAAGGACAAGAACTCTAGAAGAATAGTCAGGGATTAAATGCAATCCTTTTTACTATACCTATTCAGTATTAGATAAAGTTATGCATTATGAAACCACAAAAGAGGTATAGGATAATCTGCAGGTCATCTATGAAGGAGAAGCAAAACATGTAAAATAATTTTTCTCATTAGTAAACTAGCAGGTAATCTTGTTTCTAAGACCAAAGGAAATTATTGTTTGTTAGAAGATGAGAGTGATCATGAAACGAACTTTATTATATTAGATGGAGTTACTGATTCAAAAGGAGATAGGTTAGAAGAAGTACTTGAACTTAGAATAAAACTTACTCCTGCTTTGAAAAAGATTAAGAGTCTTGAGAATAGGTTGCAGGAATATGAAAATAAGGATCATGATGAAACAATGAATATTGCAGTAACTAAACAACTTAACGAAAATAAACAATATTGTGAAGGACTTGAATTTGAGATCATCTCTTTAAGATCAGATCTAGAAAATCCAAATAGGAGAAATGAAGAGATACTCTGAGTATTTGAATAACAAGAGAATGGGCTTAAGGAAGATATTATCGAATTAAGAACAAAAGTAGAAGAAAGAAGAAAGATTGAAGAAGGAATGAAGAAGTAATATATTGAAAAGGAAGATCAATGTCAAAAACCGAAGGGTGAGGTAAGCATCCTAAAAGGTAAATTAATTTAAAAAGACAAAAATTTGAAATTCCATGATAGTTTGAAGATATTGGACAATATTCTTAACGATCAAAGAGCCCCCTCCATCTGATCAGGCCTTGGTTTTCATGAATATGTTAAAGGAGAATCTAGTTCACAAGCCTATGCAAGTAATTCTGAGGATAACAAAGAAAACTCTGAGAATCTTGGGAAATAATTTAGAAGTCAACCTGAACAACAACCAAGGAAAATTAATTTACAATGGAAATCGTTTGCTCCCAATAATAGAAATAACAATCGATTCTCTCCTTTGATCAATTATATTGAATATTTTATCTGTCATAAATATGGCCACATTGCAGTCAATTATAGAAGAAAATTGTTCATACCTTAGACATATGGTATCTTCACAAGTTTCTTTTAGGGGTATTGTTTTACATGCAATATGTTTGGTCACAAAGCTATTGATTTATATAAGAGATATGTGAAGTAGGAATATTCTAATTCTCTTTATCCCTTCTTTGGTCATATAAGGTGTTATACATTTAACAAATTTGGACATGTAGCAAAAGAATGCACGAACAAGACAATGAATTCATACAAACAACAAGTAGACTCCCTGCAAAGCAAGAAACTAGACATGAATGTTGTTATCAAAAGACCTAAAAAAGATGGATCCACCAGCACTACTCATATTAATAAAAAGAAAGAGGAACAAGGTGTGGCCTTACTTTGTGTGCATTTGAAGAAGAATATCAATGGTACATAGATAGAGGATGCTCCCATCACATTGGAAATAAGAGAAAATTGATATCTGTCAAGAAACATAAGAGTGGCAAGGTTATTCTTGGAGATAATGCACCTGCAAAGGTTCTAGGAATGTGTAACACTAATATTGATGTTAAGAATAGAGAAGAAACTAATGCATTATTAGTTGAATGGCTAAAACATTATACTCTAAGGGTAATCCAAATAGATGATAAAAAGGCATTTAATTATATTCACATAAATCAGATGCAAAATCATAGAATAAGATATTGGAAGAGTTATAGTAAAAGGATTCATAAATGTAGATAGATTATTTTTTCTGAAGAAAAATCCAGCCAGAAAAAGGAAGTCAAATTCCTCCTCTTCAAATTCAGACTAGGGGAAGACAACCCCCACTATAGTCTATTATATCTAATGCCTAGTTATGAAAGGACTACAGAAGTTCATATGGAGAAGATGATAGCTTAATGACAATAAGGTCCATATGATCAGTGGTGCATGATACCAGGGGTAGCTATGCATTGATGTGTTGTTTGATTATTCTTTTGCTGATGGTTTATGTTGCTTAAGTTAATATGATAGGTTCAGGGGGAGCATCACTCATGATTCCAGCAACTAATTGTTGGCATTGTGGTTATGATATTGGTTTATTGCAAATTGTTGATTTAATGTTTGGGTATGTTGATCTATGTGTAGATTTTTATTTGTAGATTCAACAACTTATGTGATATGATAAATCATAAGACAAGGATCTACTTTGCTCATCAGCGGAAACAAAAATTGATCGATGAAAACACTAAGCAGAAAGGGAAGAATTTCAATGGAACATAACACAATATTTTTTTCTGGGGAAAGCAACTGCTCAAAACCCCGACTATCTATATTGCATTAACCATAAGATCTGAGAATGAAATACAATGCTTGTTCAACCCAAACAATTCTTACACAAGTACAATCAATATCCCTACTTCACAAACCAACTCAAGCCAACATTTAGCCAAGTTTGCTTCCAGCTAAGCCCCTACTTCCTTGCGCAATTCCCGAGGGAAGTAGCGCATATTTAATTGGGAAATTCCTCATCCATAACTGTGCAATACATCATAGGCCTTCTACTGATTTCATGCACCATCTGTACAACTTGGAAAATTATACAACTGATAGTACACTGTCCTTGAACTCTAATCTCAACTGGTTCTTCCTTTGAACTAACATGCATGAGTTATTTATGAGTGAATCTTCAGTTAACTGGTGGAGCAGTGAAGTTGCACTGAAGCTTATCCCCACTACTAGACCTCCTACTAGTTCCTCCAACTAATTGAACTAGTTTAACTAACTTTAACTCAGTTAGACTGAGTTAATTAATTACAACTCAAAAGAACTCAACTTGGACCCCTAAAATTTAGGAATCACTCTACATGACTCTAGATAGACTTCCAACTCAAATTTACTAAGCCAACTAAGTCAAATTAACTTAGTTAACTATTACAAGTTGCTATGAGAATAGAATTTCGATTTAATTCCTAATTTAATTCAAGGACAAATTAAATTAGGATTTATTGTTGCTATTTTTAACACTATGATCTATTGTGATCAAGATTGGTCATGAAGGATTGGCACAGGTTTAGGGGGAGCTTCTCTTACGGTTCACTATGACTAACATGAACACTACTTATCTGATGTGATCTATGGTTATTCGGTCTTCTTATATTGGTATATTACTCACTATTGGAAGATAAAATGTTGCTTTCACTATGGCATAGTTGATATTGATCTATAATGATTTCATTATTGCTACTGATTGGTCTTCATTTCTTATTGGTGATTGGAAATTGGGATATTGTTATATTTTTTGTTGTTGGTTGGCATATGAAGATATCAGTGCTTCCAACGATTTTCATACATGTTTCTCACACTATGTCATGATGTTGGATGTTGATTTATTGCATAATAATCATGTAGTGCAATGTTGTTTGTTGACTGATGCCATGCATTGAGAATGAATATGTATCACCATTGTTCCATTATTCAGTCATACAACACTGTATCTACTACAAAAATCCTCGTACTTATGTTACATACTTATAGAACGATTAGTATCTGCTCAGGAGGAGCATAGTCAGATTATGGTGTTGATTAGAGTCATATCTTGCAGCTGATCTTCTTGGTTCACATCAAAAAATTAGATATACATGTTGCACTTGTTAGGGGGAGAACTTCACTCAGCTAGGTTCAAACCTTTTCCCTTGATGTCAAAGTGGGAGAGGAGGACTTGATGTTTTGCATGAGGTTGAAAGTAAGTCCAAAGGGGGAGATTTTGGCATTATGGCTAAGGTGTTGTCCTTGATGTCAACTTGGAAGTTTGATTTGGATGTTGAATGTTGACTTGGATTCTATCATCATGTTTAAGAGCATAATTATATGGTTGTTTAGTTGATTTTCCATCTTGTAGTATAGGATTGATGGAAAATGTCATATTATTAGCATTTACATGGCATATTATTTGTTCATCTTCATGTCTGTTTGATGGTCACCAATCATAGTGCAAGATTGAAGTGTTAATTGTAGGATTGATGTTTGAGTGCAGGAAGTTGCAAAGGATTGAAAGAAAGGTGTTATAGAGACCCCAAAGGAAGGTACATGCTTTCAATTTTTAGACTAAGCAAAGGAGGATTTTACTTATATTATGCCCAACCGCACGGAGGAAGGCTCATAAAGGCAATTGTAAGCCTTCAACTAAAAAAATTCCATGTGAACAATGCGACCAACTGAAAAATTCATATCTTGTACATTCGACCATGTTTGTCGGTGAGAAAAAATAAATACCATGAGAAAAAACCAAGGTTTTCATCCATGGAAGTGTGCACGTGGGGTTGTATTGACAGCGTCAATAATACCTTAGTTTTTTTCCCTGTGGTATTTGGAGATCATTAATTTTTTCCTGTGGTATTGAGAGATCAAAAGCCAATAAAAGAAGGAACAAATGGAAATAATGGATGTGTGGATTGGATGAATCTCTTGTGGATTGTTTTGTTCCGAGCACCAACAGAGTGAGGAAACTTAGATCTCTCCCTCATTGACAAATTTGAAAGAGATTTGTAGGAGGAATGCTGAGAAATCTTCATTGAATGACTTTTCATGTATTATGTGTGATTTGTAGGTGTAATGGAGGACAACTAGATAAGATCCATAAATTATGTGTCTAGTGTTTGAGGCAGGGATAAATGAATGAGTTCTTGTTTTGACATTAGAGAAATTTTGAGGTCTAAAATGGGCCTTCTAAGGAATATTATAAAATAATAGTGGAAATAATAAAATAATATTAGATTACCTCATCAAGTATTGGAGGGAAAAAATAAAAAAAAAATTCAACTCATATTTTCAACTTATCTCCCTACGATTTTACTCATATTTTCAGTGGGAGCACTCATTGGATCTGAAATTTAATTTTTCATCCAGGTAGTACCCATGTTGCAAACTTTCGATGGACTCTACTGTTGGAAAAAATAATAAGAAGGGGGGGGGGGGTGAATCAGTATTTACTTTCACAATATTATATGTTTGTCAAACTGTATAAACGATTTTACAGAAACCAAACAGTGTATGTCCGCGACTATAATGAATGAAACCAGTGTATAGATAATAAAATTGTAAAACAACTAATTCATTGTTTTTTGAACTTAAATTAGAGTGTAATTCATTTACTAAGCAGTAAACAAATGCAGTCAGAACATAATAAATCAACAACACACATGAACACCTAGATTTTTTAGGTGGAAACCCAATGTGGGAAAAAACCACTGTTGTTGTCATCTCACTCTTCAATCTTCTTATTAATAAAAGATTTTACAAGTTTTGTACTGGTGCATAATTTTCCCAGTACGTAGGCATCTATCTGCTGAAGGCTACAACCATCACTCATTTTCTAGCTTCTACTGGAAGGGAGCTCCAACCACCTAGCCCTTGTATTGGTTGATATGTTTACCAGTACGTAGGCATCAACCTATAGAAGGCTACCACCTTCACTCTTTCTCCAAGGACCTTGTTTCATAAATTTTCAGACTGGATACTCGTGGTACACATCAACATAATATGTAGGCCACATTTCATCAAAATTTCAGACTAGACCCATCAGTAACATTGAAGATCAAAATCAATCACCACAACAATACAACCATCAAATACAACTGCATCACCCAATCACTGAAACCATCAACTCTGAAGAAAAACACAATCAATAAATTTGAACAGTCATATCACTGTCACCAGAACATAGAGCTGAACCCAGAACACTGCATCAACAACCAAAACCAACTGTAACTTTAAAAATCATATGTCAAAATGTATATGCCACTTCAATGAGGACAACCTGTGTGTATACGCTACTTTCTGTAACCCAAACTTCACATACCTCTAATGATCCTGAATCATAAAAATTCTGAACCAAAAACTATACTAACCAAAGACATTATGAAGATCTACTGTCATATTATAGAGTTCTAAACAAATAGTAGCAGGGAAAATTTTAAGAACCCCCCCTAAATTTATAAATATAATAAATGGGCGAATCTCCATGGCATATAGGAAAAATGGAAGGCGATTTTATCAATAATATAATATGTATATATAATTTTTTGGCGAATCTCTCACCAGGCATGGCGAATATTTTACTCAATTATAAAATCTTGTAAGATCTTGGCGAGTCTTTCACTAAATAATAAAACTTTGTAAAGTCCTAATGAATCTTAGCATAGGCTACATGCTAGTTTAATTCCCCCATTTAAATAGGCTACATTCCAGGTGAATACCATGGGTCAATACCATGTGCCATTTTGGTGAATACCATGGGTCAATACCATGTGCCATTTTTATTTTTATTAATTCTAATATTAGGGTTAATAATGGTTTTTTGCATGGTATTAATAACAATCTAGTCCATGGTATTTGTCCCATAGTATTTTGGCCATAGGTTTCACCTAAATATAACCCATTTTTTGAGTGTTCGTAAATATAAGGTGACTTATGGAGTAAATATAAAAAAATGTTTTATTTGTTTACCATACCTCTCGTTTATTTATATTTTTATTAATTTACCATACCTCTTTTACAAATATGGTATTTGGCCCATAGGATTCACTTAAATAAAACCTCTTTCTTGAGCCTTCATAAATAGAACAAGGGTTATGGACTAAATATAAAAAGAGGTTTTATTTATTTACGATATGTCTAGTTTATTTATATTTTTATTTATTTACCATACCTTTTGAGTAAGTATAAAAAGATGTTTTATTTATTTACCATACCTCCACTTTACTTATATTTTTATTTGTTTACACCCTTACATGTATATAAGGTGACTTATGGAGTAAATATAAAAAATGTTTTATTTATTTACCATACCTCTCATTTATTTATATTTTTATTAATTTACCATACCTCTTTTATAAATATGGTATTTGGCCCATAGGATTCACTTAAATAAAACCTATTCTTGAAAATGGGCGAATGGATTCACTTAAATAAAACCTATTCTCGAAAATGGGCGAATGGAAGGTTGTAAGTCCTAATTTCAAGGGCTAAATTTACCTTTTTTACCCTCTCCCTTAAAATAAGGTGGGCTATTTGAGGTGATTTGTAAAAATGTACTATGATACAAAATATTCGCCCACTAAAAATTTAAAACCCCTTAATTTCACCAAAGGGCGAACATTCGCCCCTAAAATTATCCTTGAATAGTAGCAAAGATCACCCTTCTTACTCAATCAATCAGTCATCCAAACTCAATATCCTTATAAAATCAGTTTAACTTCAGATCTAATGAAGATATCATTGACAAAAAACAGTAAAATAGCAGCACTGATCAGATAGATCATTCATTTCTAAACAACAAGCCCTTTCTCTACATACGCTACTTGGAAGTGCCGAATCTGTGTGTATACACGCCTTCACTGAGGCAAACCTGTGTATAGATCTGCGAATAGTGACTTATAACTTCGCAGCTTTTCAAGACTTGAGATATACCCAAATCATAGCATTTAAAGGATAAAAGATGCATTAGTACTCAGATCTGGCCTATCCATTATCAGATCATACAATGATAAGTCATTTCAGGTCTCATGATCCTAATCCAACATTGTATCCAAGGGTTCACAAGATGTTTAAGATCTATATCATAACCATAGCCCTTACAACACAAAATATACTTCAGATAGAAGTATTCATGAAAAAACCTTTCACTTGCACCCTTAGTCCTTTGATCTCCTCCTCCTTATATACTAGAGCCTTTGTCAATACCATGCACCAAAACAACACTTAGAACCCATGGTATTCTTAGACAGGATCAAGTAACCATTATTCCACTCAATATTGTGGGCTAATACCATGGTATGGACCCTTGGTATTATTTAACCTTATTTTTCCATCCCATACGCACTTTTGCTTCTGTGAAACTGCATGCATATGTATACACGCCTTTTATTCTATGTACCTGTGTGTATGCACGACTTGGACTAGGTTAACCAACATATATAACTTAAAAAATTCTCTTTCCTTAATTTCTTGATTCTGATATGTAATCCTTTGTCCCATCAATGTGGGTTGCCATCAAGGACAAAACATGTACCATAATGCCAACAATCTCCCCCTTTGGACTTGATGGCAACCATATTGGTGTTGATCACTTCAAGTTGTAGAACCTGTTAGATATTTATATATATCAAGCAACACCATATTCTCCCCTTGAGAACATGTAGTGTTTGCATAAATATTTTTCAATAGAATAACATGACTCTATAACTCAACTATGTGAGTATGACCTTCCTATCACCAATGACTCATACATACATCAATCACCCAACCAAGTGGGGATACATCAAATGTTCATACATGACTGAAAATTGTAATTATTTCGTTGTCCTTCCCATGCATAGTGGGGGTACAAATTACATCATATGTCCAAAGGACTCATTCATAATAGACTATGGCAGAAAGAGACATATTATTACACCATAGGTCTTTGCATGACCTTTTCATCTAATGACATTAATAACAAAGACCGTAGCTGAATTCAACAACCATGATGCCAACAATGCATTATATTTTGAAGGCTAATTCTCCCCCTGAACCTGTGCTACCTGTGCATAGTCAACAATTCATTCATCAAGGCATCTTCATTAATCAAATAAATATCAATGAGAAAATCATATCAACATACTGTATCCATCAACATCAGACTGAATAGCCATGTCATAAACTAATTTTGAGTCTGACCCACTATTTTTCTATAAAAAAAACATATATGCTATTGCCAGACTATGCTTCATGAAATTAGTGTATAGAAAACAATCCTTTGAATCTGAACAAACTGGTTTTAACAACAAGATTAGGCATAAATAACTCCCAGCTTTTGTCTGAAATATTCAAATGCTTCTATGGGAAGAGGTTTGGTAAATATATCAGCAACCTGATCTTCGGAGGGAACATACTCTGATTTAACCTTTTATTCAAGCACTTTTTCTCATATAAAGTGGTACTTAATGGGTATGTGCTTGGTCTTAGAGTGCATAAACGGATTTTTCGAGATACTAATAGCACTTGTATTGTCACATCGGATGGAGATGGGTGCATAACATTTAATTTGAATATATTGTAATGTTTGCATCGTCCAGATAAGTTGTGTGCAGAAAGATGCAGTAACCACATATTCTACTTCCACTGTAGATAAGGCTATCGAACTTTGTTTCTTGCTGAACCAAGATATTAATAGTGATCCCATATAAAATGCACCTCCACTAGTGCTTTTTTGGTCATCAACATTTCCATACCAATCCACATATGTATATGCATGACGGGTGAGATCTGTATCTTTAGGATACCATAGACCAAAGTCTTGAGTTCCTTGGAGATATTTGAATATTCTCTTTACTGCCTGAAGATGTGATTCCTTCTGATTGGCTTGGAATCTTCCATCAATTCCTACCACATGCATGATATCTGGTTTGGTACCTGTTAGATAAAGTAGACTTCCAATCATAGATTTGTACTATAGTTGATTCGCTGTAAGAGATTCATCATTAGAATAGAGATTACATCATGTTACCATTGGAGTACATACTGGTTTGGAATCATCCATTCTGTACTTCTTCAGAATTTTCTTGAGATATTTAGTTTGTGAGAGAACGATTCCATCTTTGGTTTGTTGCACTTGTAGACCAATAAAATAGTTTAGTTATCCAAGCAAAGACATTTAAAATTCTTGCTACATAACAGAAGCAAAATTTTGACTCATAGATTATTCATTACTACCAAAGATGATATCATCAACATAAACAACAACAATTAGTAGGTTATCATTCTCAATTTTTGAATATAAGTTGTTGTCTCAGATATTTTTGTGAAGCCTTGTTATTGAATAAATTTGTCAAGACGATAATACCATGCCCTCAGAGCTTGTTTCAGTCCATATAAAGCCTTTTTGAGTTTGCATACAAGCTTTGCATCATTTCCCAGAATGAATCCTTTTGGTTGTTCAACGTATACTTCTTCTTCTAGACCTCCATTAAGAAATGCATATTTTACATCCATTTGATAAATTTTGAAAATTTGAAAACTTGAAAGAGAAATAAACATTCTTCTGGCTTCAAGTCTGGCTACAGGTGCAAAAGTTTCTTCAAATTCTATACCTTCTTGTTATGCATACCACTTTCAAACAAGCCTTGCTTTATTCCTAATTACCTCTCCATTTTCATTCAACTTATTATTGAATATCCATTTTGTCCCTATAACATTTTAATCATGAGCTCTAGGAACTAATTCCCAAGTACCACTCTTTTCAATTTGGTCAAGTTCTTCATCCATGGCCTTAACCCAACATTCATCTTTGCTAGCTTCATTTATATTTTGTGGTTCTATGGAGGATAATAAGGCTAGATAACTAGAAGATCCTACAAGAGTTCTTCTTGTTTGTACTCGAGACCCTTTTTCTCCTAGAATTTGAGATTCTAGATGATTCTTTTGAACATACCTCGATGGAGCCTTTTCCCTATCAGATGTATATTCTTCTGATGCTTCATTGGTTTCTTGCTCTATATCATTTCGATTTGATGCAAGAAAACATTCACCATCTTCATTATTATCGTCTTCTTTTGTTGATGTCACCTATTTCATATTTTTGCATGCTTCATCGATTACAACATCAATGCATTCAACAATTTTTCCAAGTTTCTTATTATAAAATTTATATCCTTTACTTCTAGATGAATAACCAAGAAATATTGCTTCGTCTGCTCTAGGTTCAAACTTACCAAGTTTTTCATCAGTCTTTTTGATGAAACATTTGTTTTCAAAAACTCTTAAATGTTTTACAGTGGGAAGCTTACCATACCAAAGTTCATATGGAGTTTTATCACTATTTACACGTAAATGAGACTTGTTGAGAATATTTACTGCAGTATGTGCAACTTCACCCCAAAAGGTGTCATAAGTTCCAGACTCATCAAGCATTGCTCGAGCCATTTTTTGAACTATTCTATTCATTCTTTCCACCATGCCATTTTGCTGAGGAGTTCTTGGAACAAAGAACTATCTCTTTATTCCATGTCATTCACAAAATTCAAAGAATTCATCTGATATGAATTCTCCTCCCTGATCAGATCTGAGACATTTGATTTTTAGATCTAATTAATTTTCAACTAAAGCTTTGAAGACCTTAAACTTTTCAAATGCTTCATCTTTATGTTTTAGTAACCCAATATAGCATATTTTAGAAAAATCATCAATGAATAAAATGTAGTATTCTTCTCCACGAGGTAATTTTTTCCTTGTTGGTTCACACAAATCAGTATGAATGAGTTCAAGAGGGTTATTTGTTGATCCTTCTTTGGCATTGTATTGAACTTTGGTTTTCTTACCGAATCGATGTGGTTTGCATATGGTACTTTCTCGGATGATGATATTTGGAAGATCTCGAACAACCTTGAGCCTGCATGATTTTCTTATTTGAGAAAAGCTTAGATGCCCAAATATTTTGTGCCATAACCAATTCTCTTCTGTTTTTATTATATAACATTGTTCTTGACCTCCTTCCAATATATATATATATATTGCTTAGAGTTCTTGTACCTTTGATTATGGTCTTTCCTGTGTCAAGCTCATGAACCACACATTCTTTTGATCGAAACACAACTTCATTTCCTTGATCACATATTTGACTAACACTCAATAAGTTATGCTTTAATCCATCAACATACATAGCATTTCTAGATTTAACCTTTTCTTTTAGATAAACAAAACCTTTACCCTTAATGACAACTGATGTGTCATTTCCAAAAGAGACATTCTTTTCCTTTTCTAAATCATTTTATGAAATGAGTTTATCTTTATCACTTCTAATGTGTTTTGAGAATCCGCTATCAATGTACCACTGATTTTCTTGTCCTTCTGCAAATAGAGCTATGCCACATATTTCTGACTGTAGTTCCTTCTGTTTCCATACCTTTGAGTTTGATGACGTTTGCTCCTTTTGATATGTTGGCTGAAATTTTCTCTTGCATTTAGGTTGTTCATGACCAAAGTTATTGCAAAATGAACATTCAATTTCATCTTCAAGAGGTGAAAAGTTATTATAAGATCTCTTCTTGATTCTTGCCACACTCCTTTGTTTTCTTTCGTCTCTAGTCATGATATTTTTTAAGAAACACATTGAGCAACCTTATGATCAAAGTTGTGGCATGAAAAGCATTGTCCATTAAATAAGAAGTTTGTGTGATCATAAAATCTTTTGGTGTTGTTCACCTTTTCATTAGTGCTTCTATTGATGTTCACCCTTGAAGTAAAATGAGCATGATTTACCTGGGGAGTACTTTTAGGCTTTTGCTGAAGATTGACGCATTGTTGATTGGTTTTTGCTGCATTAAGATAACTTCTGGTGATAGATGAAGCATTTTCTGGTTGGGATGTTTCTCCAGTGTATCCAAGACCAATCTTTATAAGAGGATTATGTTGAACCTTGATGATTTCATCTAAGGTTTCTAATCCTTTAGCAAATCTAAGATTCAAAGATTTTGTCTTCTCAAGTTCCTTTCTTAAACTCACTACTTCACACTCCAATTTTTCATTGTGCTTTTCCCTTTCTGTGAGTTGATGTGTCAAAGTGTCTATGAATATATTATTTTCTTCCAAGTAGATTTTGAGTTGAGTGATTTCTTCAAGAAAATATTCTTCTTCTAAGGCATCCATAAAATTATCAAATTCATATTCACTTTCATCACTATTAGACAAGCCATCACTATCTTCATGAGTATAATAAATTCTTCTATTAAAAAAATATTTCCTATTACCTTTTGCAGAATCCTTTCCTTTGCCATGGTTATCTTTATGAGGACATTTAGT
Source organism: Pinus tabuliformis (assembly GCA_031772625.1). Lineage (NCBI taxonomy): Eukaryota > Viridiplantae > Streptophyta > Pinopsida > Pinales > Pinaceae > Pinus > Pinus tabuliformis. The sequence continues at coordinate 658,553,710 of CM062820.1, read as the reverse complement.
AGCATAATGACCAAATCTACCACAAGAAAAACATTTGAAGGGAATCTTACCTTTGAATATTCTGGTACGCAGTTGAAGTTTCTTCACAAAGTTTACCTCGTCTTCTTCTGATATATATCCTGATTCCTTGAGATCTTCCTTTTATTTTCCCTTTGCAGAGGCTTTGAAAGCGACTTCTCTGATTTATGATGGACCTCCTGTCTTCATTTCAAAGCAGCTAAAATTCCATGAAGTTGAACAACAGTAATAGATTGTAGATCCTGCTTCTCTTCAATGGCAGATACTTTTGACTCAAATTTAGAAGATAGAGATCTTAAAATTTTATATACTATAGTAGCCTCCTTTATTTCTTCACCAAGATTATTCATACAATTTACAATCTCATCTACCCATAAAAAGTAACTAGCAATACTTTCATCACTATGCATCTTGAGAGTTTCATATTGTATTATGAGAGTTTGGAGCTTAACACATTTTACCTGGGAGTATCCTTCGTAGATCTGAATGATTTTGTCCCATATTGCTTTGGTTGTGTTGAACTGCATTACTTTGATGAATTTTGATTTTGATAGACTTCCCAATAATGCATTGACGACTTTGGTATTGGTTTCATATGATTTCTCTTCTGCTGGATTTGTGGGGACTGCTACTAGATATATTAAACTGCCTTCCACAATTTCCCAAACATCAACTTCAAGTGATTGAGGATAGGCTTTGGTTCTTATCTTCTAATATTCTAAGTTATGTCCATTGAAGATTGGTGGTCTAATAGATCCCATTCCTTTGTGATTTCTCATATAGAGAGATATTCCTTCAAGCGATCAAGCTTCTTCTGAAGGACCTGCTTTGATACTAATTGCTAGGAAAAATGTTGAGAGGTGGGGGGGGGGGTGTGAATCAGTATTTAAACTTTCACAATAATAATTTTCTTTTTCAAACTGTATACACGATTTTACAGAAACCAAACAACGTATGTCCACAACTGTAATGAATGGAACCATCGTATAGATAATAAACTTGTAAAATAACTAATTCATTGTTTGTTGAACTTAAATCAGGGTGTGTATTTACTAAGCAGTAAACAGATGCAGTCAGAACAAAATAAATCAACACATATAAGCAGCACACATGAACATAAGTATTTTTCAAGTGGAAATCCAATGTGGGAAAAAACCACCACTACGGTCGTCTCGGTCTTCAATCTTCTTATTAATAAAAGTGTTTATAAGTTTTGTACTGGCGTAGACTTTTTCTGGTACATAGGCATCTACTTGCTGAAGGCTACAACCTTCACTTGTTTTCCAGCTTCTACTGGAAGGGATATCCAACCCCCTAGCTCTTGTAGTGGCTGACATGTTTACAAGTACATATGCACCGACCTATAGAAGGCTACCACCTTCACTCTTTCTCTAGGGACCACGTTTCATAAATTTTCAGATTGGATACTCCCAGTACACATTAACACAATATGTAGGCCACGTTTCATCAAATTTTCAGATTGGACCCATCGGTAACATTGAAGATCAAAATCAATAACCACAACAATACAACCATCAAATACAGCTGCATCACCTAATCACTAAAACCATCAACTCTGAAGCAAGACAATATCAATCAATTTGAACAGTTAGATCACTGCCACCAGAACACAGAGTTGAACCCAGGACACTGCATCAACAACCAAAACTAACTGTAACTTCAAAAATCATATGTCAGAATGTATACGCCACTTCATTGAGGACAACCTGCATGTATATGCTAATTTCTGTAACCCAACCTGTGTATAATTCTAAAGATCCTGAATCATAAAACTTCTGAACCAAAAACTGTACTAACCAAAGACATTCTGAAGATCTACTATCATATTACAGTGTTCTAAACAGATAGCAACAAATATTACACTCCTTTGTTTTCTTTCTTCTCTAGTCATGATAGTTTTGTAAGAAACACATTGAGCAACCTTATGATCAAACTTGTGGCATGAAAATCATTGTCCATTAAATAAGAAGTTTCTGTGATCATAAAATCTTTTGGTGTTGTTCACCTTTTCGTTAGTGCTTCTATTGATGTTCACCCTTGGATTAAAATGAGCATGATTTACCCGGGGATTACTTTTAGGCTTTCGCTGAAGATTGACGCATTGTTGACTAGTTTTTACTGCATTAAGATAACTTTTGGTGATGGATGAATAATTTTCTGGTTGGGATGTTTCTCCAGTGTATCCAAGACCAGTATTTATAAGAGGAGTACACTAAACCTTGATGATTTCATCTAAGGTTTCAAATCCTTTAGCAAATCTAAGGTTCAAAGGTTTTGTCTTCTCAAGTTCCTTTCTTAGACTCACTACTTCACACTCTAATTTTCATTGTGCTTTTCCCTTTCCATGAGTTGATGTGTCAAAGTGTCTATGAATATATTCTTTTCTTCCAAGAAGATTTTGAGTTGAGTTATTTCTTCAAGAAAATATTCTTCTTCTAAGGCATCCATAAACTTATCATTTTAATAAGCCATGAGTAGTTTAATATCTTGATCAAATTCACTTTCATCACTATCAGAAATGCCATCAATATCTTCATGAGTATAATAACTTCTTCTGTTAACAAACTGTTTCCTATTACCTTTTGCAAAATCATTTTCTTTGTCATGGTTATCTTTATGAGGGCATTTAGCAGCATAATGACCAACTCTACCACAAGCAAAACATTTGAAAGGAATATTACCTTTGAATATTCGGGTATCTAGTTGAAGTTTCTTCGCAAAGTTTACCTCGTCTTCTTCTGATATATATCCTGATTCCTTGAGATATTACTTTTCTTTTCCCTTTGTAGAGGCTTTGAAAGTGGCTTCTCTGATTTATGATGGAACTCCTTTCCTCATTTCAAAGGCAGTTAAAATTCCATGAAGTTGAACAACAGTAACAAATTGTAGATCCTGCTTCTCTTCAATGGCATATACCTTTGACTCAAATTTAGAAGATAGAGATCTTAAAATTTTCTCTACTATAGTAGCCTCTTTATTTCTTCACCTAGATTCTTCATACGATTTACAATCTCATATACTCGTAAAAAGTAACTAGCAATACTTTCATCACTATGCATCTTGAGAGTTTCATATTGTATTTTGAGAGTTTGGAGCTTAGCACGTTTTACCTGGGAGTCTCCTTCATAGCTCTTAATGATTTTGTCCTATATTTCTTTGGCTATGTTGAGATGCATGACTTTGATGAATTTTGATTCTGATATACTTCCCAATAATGCATTGACGACTTTGGCATTGGTTTCATATGATTACTTTTCTGCTGGATCTGTGGGGACTTCTGTTGGATATTGGTAACCTCCTTCCACAATTTCCCAAACATCAGCTCCAAGTGACTGAAGAGAGGCTATGGTTCTTATCTTCCAATATGCTAAGTTATTTCTGTTGAAGATTAGTGGTCTAACAGATCACATTCCTTCGTGATTGCTCATCTTGAGATATCTTCCTTCAAGTGATCAAGCTTTTTCTGAAGGACATGCTCCGATACCAATTGTTGGGAAAAATGCTAAGAGGGGGGGGGTGGTGAATCAATATTTAAACTTTCACAATAATAATTTTCCTTTTCAAACTATATATGTAATTTTACAGAAACCAAATAATGTATGTCTGCAACTATAATGAATGAAACCAACGTATAGATAATAACTTGTAAAACAACTATTTCATTGTCTGTTGAACCTAAATCATAGTGTAATGCATTTACTAAGCAGTAAAAAGATGCAATCAAAACACAATAAATCAACACATATAAGCCGCACACATGAACACCAAGATTTTTCAGGTGGAAACTAAATGTGGGAAAAAACCACCGCTGCTATCATATCAGTCTTCAATCTTCTTATTAATAAAAGTGTTTACAAGTTTTGTATTGGTGAAAAAGTTTTCCAATACGCAGGCATCTACCTTCTGAAGGATACAACCTTTTCCAACTTCTACTGGAATGGATCTCCAACCCCCTAGTTCTTGTATTGGCTAATATGTTTACCATTACATAGGCGTTGGAGGCCTACAGAAGGCTACCACCTTCACTCTTTCTCCAGGGACCACGTTTCATAAATTTTCAGACTGGATACTCCTAGTACACATCAACACAATATGTAGGCCACATTTGATCAAATTTTTAGAATGGACCCATCAGTGACATCGAAGCTCAAAATCAATCACACAATAATACAACCATTAAATACAACTGCATAACCCAATCACTAAAACCATGAATGTTGAAAATAACAACAAGAAAGGCTAAATATAGAAGTGCTAAATTTAGTACTGCTATAAATAGCATTTCGGGATACCTTCCTATTTTAGTTAGTCCCTGAACTAAAATAGAGAAGTAAAAATTCGAATTTGATCTTAGCAGCTGTTTGTAAAATAATTAATTAATTCATCTTGAGTTAATTAGTTGTAGAAAATCAAACATGAAGTCTATGTGGGGACATGCAATAGTTTCTCCATTGATTGAGGAATTTATCCATCAGTTAAAGAGATAAGGATGAGTTGTAATTAGTTGGCTCAATTAACTGAGTCAAGTCCAGTTAGATTAATTCAAACAATTTGTTGAATTAATTGTGAGTACAGTTAATTAATGCATGCATGCATGCAACTGTTGCACTTCAGATAACTAAATATTCTTTCATAAATAACTCATGCATGTCAGTTCAGATAGAGACCCAGTTGAGATCAGATGGAGGGACAGTGTACTATCAGTTGCAAGAATATTCCATTGTGAATATCTCTTGCATGTAGAAGGAATTCATTCCTGGGAGATTACGCAGTTACTTCTTCAGTTTAGTGAGTGTGATGAGGCCAATACACACATGTGACATCATTGGACCCCAAGAAAAAATGCGCAAGGAAATAGGAGGCTTGGAGGGCTGAGGGAAGGCATATCTAGTGTCTATTCAGTCTGTGAGCTGTATTGTTTGATTGCAAAGAGAGCAGGATAGCTTGAGAGCCGATTCTTTTGTAACTTAAACATATTTCCACTTGTATGATAATACAAAGATTGGGGTTTTAGGCTGAGGCTTTCTGTTGGGTCCCTATAATACTAGTGATTACCCCATTACTATTGTATTTATACCCCTTATTAATATTGTTGTGCCCCTATTGCCCCCATATTGTTATTACTGTGCCCCATAGAATCCCTCTATTGTTATTTTTGTGGCTTTATATTATTATTGTTAGGTCGGCTGGATTATATTGTGACTCCTTAGACTCCTATATATAGAAAGGAGGTTTTGTCATTTGAATAATCCAAGAATTGTTCATTTATGTATGTAAAGGAGGTTGCCCCTTCGAAGAGGCTGAATTCTAAGGCGTTGATCTATCTTTTCTATCTTTTCTTGAGCTGGTTTCATAACACTTTCCCTGGGTTATTCTTCTGTGTTATGTGTGATTGATTTCTCATTCTCAGTTATATGTGTTCTAATTGATCTTTCTCATATTCGATTAAGCTTCTGCAAAGTTTGTTGTAGAAGTAGATCTTGTATTTTGCTTTAGTATATTGCATAATTTGTTGATCTACAGTGGGAATTTCTACATGGTATTAGAGCAAAGGTGATCAAAATGAAGAACAATATAAAATAAAGGAGAAGTTCGAAGGTTGAAGTTCCTGAATACAGAAATTGAGTTCTTATCACATCCCAATTTCACCAATGGAGTTCAACGGTTTAAGACTCGAGTATGCCCTTGATGGTAGCTTGAATTATATAGCCTGGAAGGATCACATGGAAGCAGTATTAGAGGGTAATGGTCTAAAGGACTTCATTGATCAAGAAGTCCCCAAGCCGACTGATGCTACAAAATTGGCGGAATGGAAGAAATGTGTGGCTAGAGCAAGGACAATCCTCCTGGAGGGAGTTCGAGACCACATTGTCTCGAGCCTCCATGGGAAGGAGACACTGTTTTCGATGTGGAAAATATTGAAAGATCTATATCAGAACAACAACGATCAGAGGAAGCTGGTGCTGAAAGACAAGCTTCGGAAAATCAAGTGTGAAAAGGGCGACATGATCTCTACATATCTGAACAAGCTCACCACCTGCAGGGATGAGCTTGGAAGTGTAGGGATCACGATTGCTGATGATGATATGGTGGGTCTTGCACTCCTCGGTCTTCCTAAGAGCTGGCATAGCTACCAAGACTTGGTTAATGGAAGAGAAAAACTGCTAGATTGGGAACGACTTTGGTTGGATCTAATGCAAGAGGAGATAAGAAGAAGCACCAGAGATGGATCCTCATCGAAGAAAGATGATGAGGAAAATATAGCCTTAGCGAGTAAAGAAAGGAAAGGGAAAGGGAAGGCATCCCATCCCAAACCCGGTTCTTCCCATGGTGGGAAAAAGTTTGACAAATCGAAAGTGCGATGCTTTCACTGTCATGAAGTGGGCCATTATGCTATGAATTGTCCACAGAAGAAATCCAAGAAGGGTTCCTCGAAGGGATTTGATGATGAGGAACTGGCCTCATAGTTTGAGTTGGATATCTCACTCATCACATGCATGGTTTCATCCATGGTGGGATGTGTGTGGTACCTGGACAGTGGAGATTCATTCCACAAGTCAAGTGACAAGAATATTTTCAGTACCTTGGAGGAGAAGGATCTCCAGATGCGGATCAAGATGGGCGATGATGGAAAGTACCGTGTTTCAAGTGAAGGTACGGTTGTGTTTCAGAGTGAGCATGGAGCTTCCCTCACCCTAATTGATGTAAAGTATGTACCAGGTCTGAAAAAGAATCTTGTGTCCGTCGCTATGCTAGAAGATAAAGGCTATGATGTAGTCTTTAGTAAAGGAAAGGTATTCCTGAGGCATATCAGTACTGGACAGACCAAGCGAATTGGGGTTCGAGTAAAGAATCTCTACAAGTTGGAGGTAGATGACTGTGTTGCATTGAGTTCCAAAGTTAAGATGGTGCAGAGCCAAGATGTTGGTGAGCTATGGCATAGAAGACTGGGCCACTTGCACCATGGAGCCCTGAAGATCATGTAGCAGATTTCTACCGGACTACCCAAGGGAAAACTGGAGCATAAAATACATGCAAAGGTTGTACCTTGGGTAAGTATGCGAAATATTCCTTTCCAGATCGAGACAGTAGAGCTAGAGCAATCCTGGAGCGAGTTTACTCAGATGTTTGTGGACCTTTCTCTATAGCCTCCACCTCTAAACAAAGGTACTATGTTAATTTTATTCATGATTTTTCTCGTAGATGCTGGATCTACTTTATGCAAAAGAAGGATCAGACCTTCTCAAGGTTTTATGAGTTTAAAGCCTTGGCAGAGAAAGAATCTGGAAAGAAAATAAAAGCCTTGCATAGCGACAATGGTGGAGAGTATGTCTCCCAATAGTTTAAGGACTTCTGCGCTGCAGAAGGAATTAAATGGGAGTTGATGAGAGCCCATAACCCACAGCAGAATGGGGTGGCCAAAAGGAAGAACAGATCAATTGTGGGAGAAACTCAAGCGATGTTGCATGACCAAAGCCTACCACTGCATTTGTGGGCTGAGGCATGCAATACAGCAGTATACTTGCAGAACAGAAGTCCGCATTGTATACTGGGAATGAAGACACCTATGGAGGCTTTTTTCGGGAAGTGACCAAATTTGAGTCACTTTCGAATATTTGGATCATCAGTTTATTGTCATGTGACCAAAGATGCTCAGAAGAAGCTGGATCCAACAGCTGAGTTGGGAATACTTGTGGGGTACATGGATACACCCCACCACTATCAGGTGTACCTTCCTACCAGTCAGAGGACAGTGGTACGCAGGGATCTGAAGTTCGACGAGAAAAAAGCCATGTGATTATCACTTGAGAGGGAGCTCAAGTTGCATGTAGAGGAGGAACTTTCGGTTCCTAAGGAGGAGGAGCCTCAGATTGATGCAGAGTAGTTGCATGTAGAGGATCCAAGAGTGGAGACATCCACTCATGCTAAGACTTCCAGAGATGGGAGGAAATGCTCAAGGGAAGCTGACAGGTTGATGCTGGATGTGTGGTAGAATGTGGGACAACCATCTTCTCAGCGTAGATAGAGGAGGTTGCCTGAGCGGTACACTGGGTACATGGCCTTGGTTGGGGAGTGTGTAGATACCGAACCTTCTTCATTTGAGGAGGCAGTGCAACAACCCGTCTGGGTTGATGTAATGGTAGAGGAGTACGACTCTATCATTTGTAACAGTGTGTGGGATGTTGTCCCAAGACCTCAGGGCAAGTTAGTGGTGAGTTCCAGATGGCTTTACAAGGTAAAGCATGCAGCTGATGGCAGTGTTGAGAAACATAGGGCAAGGTTTGTTGCCCAAGATTTCTCAAAGGTCAAGGGGATCGACTACGATGAGACCTTTGCTCCTATATCAAGGTACTCATCTATCAGATCGATGTTGGCACTATCAGCTCATATGGGTTGGAAGATCCATCAGATGGACATGAAGACAACATTCCTTAATGGGAAGATTAAGGAGGAGGTGTACATTGAGCAGCCAGAGGGTTTCGAGACCTTCGATCGTGAGTCACATGTGTGCCGACTCAAGAGGGCTTTGTATGGGCTGAAGCAAGCATCCCATGCTTGGTACACCAGGATCGACATCTATTTCACTGGGTTGGGCTTCACCAAGAGTGAAGCAGATGCGAACCTTTACCACATCATGGTAGAAGGTAAACTATTGATCATTGTTCTTTATGTCGATGATCTGATTTTGACAGGTGATGATCAGCTGATACAGTCTTGCAAGGAGGACCTTGCAAGAGAGTTCAAAATGAAAGACATGGGTCTTATGCACTACTTTCTAGGCATGGAGGTGTGGTAGAAAGATGGTGAAGTATTTGTGTCTCAAGGCAAGTATGCGAATGAGATACTCAGGCGCTTTCACATGGAGAAGTGAAAGCCCATGTAGACTCCTCTAGCTGGGAACTGGAGGAAGGAGGATGCTACTTTAGGTGAGGTAGTAGCTGCTACTATTTATCGGCAGCTGGTGGGTTCACTTATGTATCTGGTGAACACATGACCCGACTTATGCTTTGCGGTGAACCAGCTGAGTCAAGCTATGGTTCAGCCTACCAAGCTGTTTTGGAAGGCAGCGAAGCATGTGTTGAGATACCTCAGAGGCACATCTCAGTTCGGATTGTGGTACAAACGGACAGAGGGAGTGAAGCTTCAGGGCTTCACAAATGCGAATTAGGTAGGGATTCCATCAGACTAGGAGAGCACTTCTGGAGGAATTTTCAACCTTGGTTCAACTACAGTTTCCTGGTACAATAGGAAATAGTGGTCAGTTTCACTTAGCTCAGCAGAGGCTAAATACATGGCTTCTAGTCAGGCTGCATGTGAGGCCATTTGGATGCAGAAGATTCTAGTGGGATTGTTTGGTTAGAGGATGGATCCAACCATGATCTACTGCGATAATCAGAGTTGTATCAAACTCTTTGAGAATCCAGTTTTTCATGACAGGTCCAAGCACATTGATATCCGATATCACCATCTTCGAGACTGTGTGGTCAAGAGGATCATGTTGTTGCTGTATGTTTCGACTGAGGAACAGGATGCAGATATTTTGACTAAGGCATTATCAAAATGCAAGTTCGAGTTCCACAGAGACAAGATTGGGGTTACTGATAATCCCTTTCTTGTTGAGAGGGAGTGTTGAAAATAGCAACAAGAAATGCTAAATATAGAAGTGCTAAATTTAGTACTACTATAAATAGCATTTCGGGATACCTTCCTATTTTAGTTAGTCCCTGAACTAAAATAGAGAAGTAAAAATTTGAATTTGATCTTAGCAGCTGTTTGTAAATAATTAATTAATTCATCTTTATTTAATTAATTGTAGAAAATAAAACATGAAGTCTATGTGGGGACATGCAATAGTTTCTCCATTGATTGAGGAATTTATCCATCAGTTAAAGAGATAAGGATGAGTTGTAATTAGTTGGCTTAGTTAACTGAGACAAGTCCAGTTAGATTAATTCAAATAGTTTGTTGAATTAATTGTGAGTACAATTAGTTAATGCATGCATTCATGTAACTGCTGCACTTCAGATAACTGAATATTCTCTCATAAATAACTCATGCATGTCAGTTCAGACAGAGACCCAGTTGAGATCAGATGGAGGGACAATGTACTATCAGTTGCAGGAATATTCCATTGTGAATATCTGTTGCATGTAGAAGGAATTCATTCCTTGGAGATTGCACAATTACTTCTTCAGTCTAGTGAGTGTGATGAGGCCAATACACACATGTGACATCATTGGACCCCAAGAAAAACTGCGCAAGGAAATAGGAGGCTTGGAGGGCTGAGCGAAGGCATATATAGTGTCTATTCAATTTGTGAGCTGTATTGTTTGATTGTAGAGAGAGAAAGATAGCTTGAGAGATGATTCTTTTGTAACTTGAATATATTTCCACTAGTATGATAATACAGAGATTGGGGTTTTAGGCTGAGGCTTTCCCCGGGTTATTCTTCTATGTTATGTGTGATTGATTTCTCATTCTCAGTTATATGTGTTCTAATTGATCTTGCTCATATTCGATTAAGCTTCCGCAAAGTTTGTTGTAGAAGTAGATCTTGTATTTTGCTTTAGTATATTGCATAATCTATTGATCTACAGTGGGGATTTTTACAATCAACTCTGAAGAAAAACACAATCAATCAATCTGAATAGTCAGATCACTATCACTAGAACACAGAGATGAACCTAGAACACTCCTTCAACAACCAGAACCAATTGTAACTTCAAAAATCATATGTCCAAATGTGTACGCCACTTCAATGAGGACAACCTGCATGTATACACTACTTTCTGTAACTGAGAAGCTTCCGATAAGACTATATTGGAGAGAGCTTGGACAGTATTGTAACGAGCCTTGGCTTATCCACTGTGCAGAGCTAGTACATCTCTTTGGAGGAGCAGGTGATTGTGGTTGTAACGTTCCACTATTGGAACTAGTGGTTGGACATGGATGTATTGTATGAATTGAACTTACACTTCTTTATATAATAAGAGCGAACAAGTTTCATGCATATGTTGTATTACATTCTATGCTATCTCGTTTACTCTAAATGATATATGTATTGGTTTTCTTACGCATGCATGTATAGAATAATCTGTATAAGTTTGTATGTATCTTTCTGAAATGTTATGTTGGTTTAACCATCACTTTGGATTGCTCACTAAATTGCCTTCCATGTTGTGATGTATCTTTTCTCGTGTGTTCCCTTCCAAGCTGAGTGTTATCACAGGTTTCTCTGGGGCGCACTCATCTCAATTCCCTTGTGTTAAAACCTCTCATGCAGCTTCCTTGACTCATTACAGCTGTCACACCCTTGCTACCAACAGAGTTATCTTACTTGCCTCTGTGCAAAATTGCGGTCAAGGCAATACCATACGACCCACTGTTGGGACTCCTACACCAAATGGTCTGAGGTATAATTGGAACTTCTTATCGGGGAGATCCCCGAACATGTTGGTGGGTTCAACACCATCAACAATTACTTGGAAGTATCGAATTTGCGTGTATACACGCCTTCACCGAGGCGAACCTGCATATAGATCTACAAATAATGACTTATAACTTCGTAGCTTTTGAAGACTTCAAAAATACCCAAATTATAGCATTTAAAGAATAAAACATGCGTTAGCACTCAGATCTAGCCTATCCATTATTAGATCATACAATGGTAAGTCATTTTAGGTCTCATGATCCTGATCCAACATTATATCCAAGGGTGCACAAGATGTTTCAGATCTATATCATAACCATAACCCTTACAACACAAAATAAACTTCAGATAGAAGTACTCATGAAAACACTTTCACTTGCACCCTTAGCCCTTTGATCTTCTCCCCCTTATATACTAGAGCCTTTGTCAATACCATTCACCAAAACAACACTTAGAACCCATGGTATTCTTAGACGGGATCAACTAACCGTTATTCCGCTCAATATTGTGGGATAATACCATGGTATGGACCCTTGGTATGGACCCTTGGTATTCTTTAACCTTAATTTTCTATCCCATACATGCTTTTCCTTCTGTGAAACTGTGTGCATATGTATACGCACCTTTTATTCAATGTCCCTGCATGTATACACAACTTGGACTAGGTTAACCAATGTATACAACTTAAAACATTCTCTTTCCTCAATTTCTTGATTCTGATATGTAATCCTTTGTCCCATCATTGTGGGTTGCCATGAAGGACAACACATGTACCATAATGCCAACAATCTCCCCCTTTGGACTTGATGGAAACCATATTGGTGTTGATCAATTCAAGCTGTAGAACCTGTTAGATATTTAGATATATCAAGCAACACCAAGATACTCTCCCCCTTTTACATCAAGGGCAAAGGGAAAACCAAGATATTCTCCCCCTGAGCACATGCAGAGTCTGCAGAAATATTTTTCAAAAGAATAACATGACTCTATAACTCAACTATGTGAGTATGACCTTCGTATCACAAAAGAATCATACATATGTCAATCACCCAACCAAGTGGGGATACATAAAATGTTCATACATGACTGAAAATTGTAATTATTACATCGTCCTTCCCATGCATAGTGGGGGTACAAATTACATCATATGTCCAAAAGGACTCATTTATAATAGACTATGACAGAAAGAGACATATTATTACACCATAGGTATTTACATGACCTTTTCATCTAATTACATTAATAACAGAGACCATAGCTGAATTCAACAACCATGATGCCAAAAATGCATAATAATTTGAAGGCTAATGCTCCACCTGAACCTGTGCTACCTGTGCATTGTCAACAATTCATTCATTGAGGCATATTCATCAATCAAATAAACATCAATGAGAAAAACATATCAACAGACTGTATCCATCAACATCAAACTGAACAGCCATGTCAGAAATTGATTTTGAGTCTGACCCACTAATTTTCTATCAGAAAAACATATACGCTACTATCGGTATAGAAACTCGCGTATATACGCGATTATGCTTCATGAAATCCGCGTATAGAAAACATTCCTCTGAATTTGGAAAAACTAGTTTTAACAACAAGATGAGGTAGAAACACTCCCAAGTTTTGTTTGAGATATTCAAATGCTTCTATGGGAAGAGTTTTGGTAAATATATCAACAACTTGATTTTTGGAGGGAACATAACCTATTTTAACCTTTTGTTCAAGCAATTGTTCTCATAGAAAGTGGTGCTTAATGGGTATGTGCTTGGTCTTGGAGTGCATAACATGATTTTTCGAGATACTAATCATACTTGTATTGTCACATTGGATGGAGATGGGTGGAGAACATGTAATTTGAATATATTGTAATGTTTGCATCATCCAAAGAAGTTGTGTGCAACAAGATGTAGTAGCCACATATTCTGCTTCCGCTGTAGATAATGAAATTGAACTTTGTTTCTTGTTGAACCAAGATACTAATCGTGATCGCATATAAAATGCACCTCCACTAGTGCTTTTTCTGTCATCAACATTTCTAGCTCAATCCACATGTGTATATGCATGAAGGGTGAGATCTGTATCTTCAGGATGCCATAGACCAAAGTCTTGAGTTCCTCGAAGATATTTGAATATTCTCTTTACTGCGTGAAGATGTGATTCCTTCGGATTGGCTTGGAATCTTCCAACAATTCCTACCACATGCATGATATTTGGTATAGTACCTGTTAGATAAAGTAGACTTCCAATCATAGATCTGTACTCTGGTTGATTTACTGTAGGAGATTCATCATTATAACTAAGACTACATCATGTTACCATTTGAGTACATACTGGTTTGGAATCTTCCATTCCATACTTGTTCAGAATCTGCTTGAGATATTTATTTTGTGAGAGAAAGATGCCATCTTTTGTTTGTTGCACTTGTAGACCAAGAAAATAGGTTAGTTCTCCAAGCAAAGACATTTCAAATTCTTGTTGCATAACAGAAGAAAAGTTTTGACTCATAGATTCTTCATTACTACCAAAGATGATATCATCAACATAAACAACAATAATTAGCAGTTTATCATTCTCAATTTTGTATATAAGTTGCTATCTGCAGATCCTTTTGTGAAGCCTTGTTGTTGAAGATATTTGTCAAGACAATAATACCATGCCCTCAAAGATTGTTTCAGTCCATATGAAGCCTTTTTGAGTTTTCATACAAGCTTTTCATCATTTCCCATAATGAATCCTTCTGGATGTTCAACGTATACTTCATCTTATAGATCTCCATTAAGAAATGCAGATTTTACATGCATTTGATAAACTTTGAAATTTCGAAAACTTGAAAGAGCAAGAAACATTCTTCTGGCTTCACATCTAGCTACAAGTGCAAAAGTTTCTTCTTGTTGTGCATACCCTTTACAAACAAGCCTTTCTTTATTCCTAATTACCTCTCCATTTTCATTCAACTTATTCTTGAATATCCATTTTGTCCCTATAAAATTTTTATCATGAGGTCTAGGAACTAATTCCCAAGTATCATTCTTTTCAATTTGGTCAAGTTCTTCATCCATGGCCTTAACCCAACATTCATCTTTTCTAGCTTCATTTATAGTTTGTGGTTCTATGGAGCATAATAAGGCTAGATAACTAGAAGATCCTACAAGAGTTATTCTTGTTTGTACTCCAGACCATTTTTCTCCTAGAATTTGAGATTCTAGATGATTCTTTTGAACATACCTAGATGGAGACTTTTTCCTGTCAGATGTATCTTCTTCTGATGCTTCATTGGTTTCTTCCTCTATATCATCATATTTTGTTGATGTCACTTGTTATAGACATTTTTGGGAACTGCAACCCCAATCATACATGTCCATAAACCAAGGGCTCCTAAGTCCCTAAAGGAGCAAGGTCAGCTGATTACATCATCTCCCAAAAGTTCTCCACAGTAAACTGCTCAGAACTGGTCAAAGCTAGACCATACAGACTGCCAGTGCAGAGGGTGCGATGCATCTCACCTGCCCAGTGAAAAGGGTGTGATGCATACTGGAAATCCGTTCTATAGGGTGCGATGGGTGAGAGTAGACAAATGGCAGAGACTGTTTGCAAGGTGGATCGTCAAGGAATCTTCCAGAAACTTCTCCTGTGACACTTGCCTCTCTGAATTTGCCTAGGGATGAGTAAGGGATCATCAATCTCCAAGTGGAATCAAGAACTGTCAGAGAGAAGACACTAATCAAAATCCCAGAAGCTGACTCACCCCCCTGCAATCATCTATATATGGATCCCTCATCCAAGAGATCTAGAGGCTAGAATTTTGTATCTTGTAAGGAAGTGCTGTTGGTTTCTTGGTGGAATATCATAATGCTAGGTGATCTAAGCTTTTCATGAGGTGAAGAAGGGCTTTCATGCTGGGAGGATGACGCTGGGTCAGAACTATTGGTTGTAATCCTCTTTGCTATTCTTGATATTGATAAATCTATTCAAGTTTTCCTCCACATTCTTGTGTGTTTGACGATATATGCATTTGTGTGGTATATCTGGTCCTATATTGTTTATGATTGTAGATCTCTGTTCTTCGATAGTATTATGCTGCTTTGATTCCACAGGTGCTCTTTGAAGCTGGGTAGACGAAGGAAAAGCGGTAAGGATCTTTCAGAAGGGAGAGGAACTAAGCAAGGAAATAAGCGCAAGACTGAGGCTGGTGTCCTTTGTTCCCCTCTTATCTACTTCTCATAAAGTAAAGCGAAAGTAGCTTTAGTTTGTTTGTTTCTAAGATAGCTACCAGTCTTAGTGGGACTAGCAGTTTTGAGTGGACACTAGATTTCCCGATAACAAAATGGTGACTCCGCTAGGAAGCGAATAGATTGTTTGCTTGTCTACATTTGTTTGTTTTATAAACTTACAGATGGAGCCTGAAGTCAAGCCAGCTAGCCTTCGAACTGCATTTGCTATGAAAGTGCAAAGTAGATCAATGCTGCTTCAGCCTATCTCTGGGTTTTGTTTATAAACTGAACAATCGATTTGTAGACCTTCTAATTGACCTAGTGGTGGCTCTAGTAACCTCATTAGATCAACCCTTGTGATTTATATTTACTGAACATCATTAGCTCGGCCTAAATCCCTGAACTAAGCTGCAAACTGTGACTCGGAACCAAGTTGAAGTCTCGTCCCTGGACCATCGCACTTTGTCCTCTTGGGAATCTGGATGCATCGCACCTCTCGTGTGCAGTAGGTGCGCTGTATCGCACTTTCCCTGTGTTGCAGGTGAGCTGATTAGATAAGACATCTTCTGCTCTCAGATTTTGGTTTCTGTGTTCACTCTCTTCAGCTTTATTCATGAGTTTTGCTGTCTGTGATCAGTATACCACTGTAGAAACTCCCTTCTTTTGCATGATTCCACCTCCATAGTACAAAGAATTGTGAATGTTTTTATGTATTGTGCGCCATTTACAGTTCTCTTTTACAAAAAAGTAGCATAATCAAACTATCGTCTTTTGATTTGAAAGTGTCGCAAGTGTCATTTTCAGTCAAAGAAAAGAATTCTATTGTTCTTGACGGTCGATTATACAGTTACTCTTGTATTTGATTTGAATTAGTAGTTTTTCAAGTGTCGAAAGCAGTTTTCAATTCAAAATAGCAAAGTGTCGTCGTTATCTTCCAATCGTTTTTGAAGAGAAATTTGTTAGTACTGTCGCTTTGAAAAGATAATTCAGATTTGTACTTAGCATTCTTCTTGTCATTCACACATTAAGAAAGCTAAAAACAAATACATGCATGTGCATTTTCATTTAGACTTCTTGTTGGTTTGATTTAGGGCAGTGCATCTAGTGTGTGCTCTCTGCTCTATGTTGAAAGAATATCGTCTCTCTTTCTTTAGTAGCTAGGATTTTCATTGCAAAAAGAAGATTAAACGAATGTTTATCATCTTAGATTGCATTTTAGGAATTGTATATCTACATCACGTGGTGAAACTGAAAGGAAAATTTCTTAAGAAATATCAACTGTAAAATAAATTCAATGAACCTAAAAATTCTTTGGAACCTAACGCACAACATTTAGAAGTTTAGGCTAGAGACGTATTCCGGTGTCGTAAAGCCTGGTAACTGTCGCTTTCACTGTTGGTTGGGTGATTCCTCCTCTTTGAGACGAAAAGTGCCAGTACGGACTTGTGCTCCCACGTACCATCAAGTATATATTGGGAGACCACAATAGGCTATATCCTTTATCTATAGGAAGCCATGTCTGTCGCCCTATCGATCACAATGCACTGAACACAACATTCAGGAAGATTGATTGCCGTACCGTAAAAGGTATTCTGCAGTTTTGCGATTGGTTTGGTAATCCCTCTGTTTAGATTTCCAGAGTAGTCTCTTTCATTCCTTTTCAGACTCCTTAAAGGAAAAGGTCCATCTGAGCACTTGTCACTTCAGGCTCATTAAAAATCGAAGGCGACTAGAGTCATCTTTTGTTTTTTCTCAACTCTTAAAAATTGAAAAAAAAAGTTGTGTCAAAGCATCTAAAATTTATTTTAATCGGAATAATATCACCATTCCCATGTTGGTCTTAGGTTGAGAAAAATGGAGTCCACCAACCAAGGATTTCCCCTTGGAGGAAATCCTAGTCCTTTCTCCTCTTGGGGAGATGTTGGTGCACCTCATATGGCCACATTGTCACTTCCAGGATTGACGATTGGCTTGCCAATATGGCTCTTCTCGACAAATGTCATTCAGAACACTGTGATTCCTGAACAATCGAGTCAGCAACTAGATGATACTAAAGTTACCCCCCAACCTTCCACTTCATCTGATTCTCCCTCTCATCCTTCCTCTTCTCTTGATAAAGCTGGTAAGGCCAAAAATCAAGTAACTAAGAAGGAGAAGAAGGGGAAGGAGAAGAAAGAGAAGAAGAAGAAGGAGCCGAAGGCAAAAAGGGGTAATCGGGCATCGTCTAGTGAAAATCCACACACTGCACCATCCAAACCTAAATCTCCATGTGTCATTTGCAAAGGAGACCACTATCATCGAGATTTTCCTTGCATCCCTCGGATCTTAAGGGACTGGTCTCCTCGTTTGCACAATCTGGTGTCATCAACCTCTGAAGATCATGTTGAAAGTACACCATCAACTAGTGAAAGCGAAGCATTTGGACTAAAAAGAAAATGTAAATTTCCTTGTAAACTGTGTGAAGGCGATCACGTCGTCCACCATTGTCTCTTCCTGGATGAAGCTAAAAGAGTCTTGGATGACCATCCTGCTTTACTGCTATGGCTTCCTCCTGGATACAAGAAACTCTTGCACTAGTTGAAAATCTGACTGACACGCCATTATGGTCGGTCGAAGCATCTGCCATTGAAGATAAACCCGCTGAATCCATACCAGACGAAAGTCAAAAGGTTGAGGTGGTAGTCGACCTGGTCTTGTCTTCGGAAGCTCCATCTTCAGATGACACAATCACCGAAGACAATGAGAATGACACCGTTCAAATTCTTTTCGTAAACACAGACTCCGTTGAACATGGGGGCAGTCTACCTGTTCCTTTACCGCAGGAAGGAAGTTCATCAGAGTCATATTCGGCCATCTATTCGGTCCCACCTCCAAGCAACCTAGTCATTTCCTTCGATTGGAATCTACTAGGCAGACCCCGAGTACCGGCTAATGTACCATTCCGAATCATTGTACAAGCTTACAAAATGATCATGGTCGATACCATCATAGATGAAGGGGCTTCTGTGAGTATCCTTTCCTCAACTGCTTGGGAAGCGCTTGGCTTGCCATCGCTTCTGCCTGAGATGAGAAATCTGACAGGCTTTGACAAAGGAACCAGTCAACCGTTAGGGATCCTTCCCAATGTGCCCATAACGTTGAGAAAGAAAACTATTTACATGAACGTAATGGTAGTCCAAGGACCTCTAGATTATAGTCTACTCCTTAGGCATGACTATATTTATAGCATGGGAGCCATTGTCTCCTCACTCTTTAGAGTAATGTGTTTTCCGCATGAAGGCCGAGTGGTCAAGCTCGTAGACCAACTTTCGTTCCCTGGCTCACACATAGCTAATAGTCAAATGCCATCCCTAAATGGTATTTTCACACAAGGAATGTCTCATCAATATCCAGTCCGTCCACCTGAAGAGCACGAGTGGTTCGGGTGGACATGACTGAAACCCAGGGGGCATGCACCCTGGTCTGTTTCGGCAGGAAAACCTTGGGTATAGGGTAGGTTTCCACGGAGGATATATGACTAGTCTGACACACCCGTCCGTTTAGGAAAATGGGATTATACTGGAATAAGATTCCTTAGTCAAAGTTATGTGAGTGGAGGCGACTGCGCCACTCACCTTTTTCTATTTCGGTAGACATCGCCAAGGAAGTGTTTTGTCTGCAACACGGACGGAGCAATCTTATGGTAATCGGGAAACTCTACTTCACTATGCCTGGGGGCATGCAAACCTTTTTGACTGAAAGTAAAGAGCGACCATTTATTTTCTTAGTTTGTAGTTTCTCAACCCTTTAAACTCGTAGGATTGGTCGTTCCTAGCTTGCATAATGAAAGGATCCGGAGCAAAGTTTCGAATGGTGCAAGCTCCCTAAAAATTGAACCTATCGATGAGACATCCTTATTATACGACTGGCACGAGCAGGTTTTATGCGAAGTTCAAGCTCGTTGAAAATTAAACCTTAGCAATGAGAAAATGTTTCCCCCAGAGTTTAAGCTCATTAAAAAATGAACCAATTTTCGGTAGATAACCATTGTGAATGCATTATCATCAGCTTTTGAGCCCTGGTCATGTTCTCATCATCACCTCCACTCTGTTTTAGCCGATAATTCACCTCCATTTGATTGTTTACCCCTTTTTTGAGGAACAACTGCGAAGAGTGATCCTGTTAGCCATCCTTGTGACCCTGCCATGATTGGAAAATTCCAAACCTTACCTGGAATCAGCTGCTACTTGAAATTATCACTTGTTCCTCAAAAGATGAGTCTCCTTTAAGATCTTTTCACATGACTCATAAAATATGAAAATATTGCCGAGAAATTGGCCTCCCTAGCTCGTTAAAGCTACTGGAAGTGCTATCCCTCCTCTAGATTTTAATATTTTTGGACCTGAGGGATTATTACACAAAAAGATCAAGCGCTTGTTTTGTTCGGCTCGTTAAAATTACTGAAAATTCATCCCTTTCGTATTATTTTATACTTTTTTGGACTTAAGGGATTATATGACGAAAAAGGATTATTGGAGTTTCCGTTACGTCCCTTTTAGACTCTTTAAAATTGAAAAGGACCGAGTTATCTTTGTTGTTAAACTCGTTAAAACCAAATAGCAACAAACTTGTCCATTCAGACAAGAACAAGTTTCACTGTCGCTAGGCTTGTTAAAACATAGCGACAGGTTTGCCCGAAGGGAAAATTATAGAACAAGCATATCTTATCCTCCTCAAGCTTGACAAAAATAAAGAGGTACTGGTCAACAATCATTGGGGAAAAATTGGGAAGAAAACTTGAAGAAACTTTATTGGTAGTAAGTCGCTCTTGAACATGACACTTTCACTCCACATCCGAGTCAGGTTGGGTTGTTTTGTTCACCGGTCATATCACCATTGGTCCACCGCACCATCCATATTTGGGGTTAACGCTACCAATCCATGTCAGTGTCACCGTTATGTTCAAGAGAAGTCGCTCAGAGAATTCACCTGTGTCTCATCCACTATAATACATTCACACTCCATTCTTTCATGACCGCCACCCTGAACCCTGTATCATCATATCGTTTTCACCTCCAAAATCATTTACTCCCTTCCATGTTGTAGATGTGGGATTCATTGCCCTCCTACGACGGGTCGCTTCTTGTCGACAACAGCTCATTATCCAAGAAGTCAACTTAGGAACAACCCTTTCAGTACTTTGAAGCTTGCATACCTCAATGCCAAATTTCTCACTTTTGACGACAGGTTTACATCAATGGCCTTCGACCGAAATATTTTGCATGGTGTTCGATGCCAAGTCCGTTTTCACACCACGCGAATTGTACTGTAGTACCTTGAGGGTCATCATCATTATCGGTGATTCCTCTCATGCCTGTTAACAACTTACATCATTGGCTGGTAATCAGGTGATGTCTTTCCATGTTCGACTCCAGAACATCTTTCACATGGATCGACTTGTACTCCGAGTGAAGATTCGATGAGTTTGAAGACCTCGGATCTAGTTTCATCCATCCGGGTTGCGATATATTCAGGAAAATAAAGAAATCAAATGTACATAATTGCTGCACAGATGATCATCCGAATCAAAGGATGATGGCTCTATCAGAATCATCAGTCTGCCACACAGACGGTTGTCTGTCTTGTGTACATGAAAATGAATTTATAAATCTAAGCATGGGAATGCCTGCCTCAGCTAGATCATGAAAAATATTATGAAGATAATGTATTGTATTGTATCTTATTACAGGTCACTTTCCAGCTTGAAAAAGCTTTGGATCCTCATGATAAAGCAATTCACCCGACATCAAAAGATTAACGACCTCATGCTTTAGGGGGAAAATTTTATAGACATTTTTGGGCACTGCAACCCCAATCATACATGTCCATAAACCAAGGGCTCCTAAGTCCCTAAAAGTGTTGTTTCACACCCTGAAGGAGAAAGGTCAGCTGATTACATCATCTCCCAAAAGTTCTCCACAGTAAACTGCTCAGAATTGGTCAAAGGTGGACCATACAGACTGCCTAGTGCAGAGGGTGCAATGCATCTCACCTGCCCAATGAAAAGGGTGAGATGTATACTGGAAAGCCCTTCTGTAGAGTGCGATGGGTGAGAGTAGACAAATGGCAGAGACAGTTTGCAAGGTGGATCGTCATGGAATCTTCCAGAAACTTCTCCTGTGACACTTGCCTCTCTGAATTCGCCTAGGGATGAGTAAGGGATCATAAATCTCCAAGTGGAATCAAGAACTATCAGAGAGAAGACACTAATCAAAATCCCAGAAGCTGACTCACACCCCTGCAATCATCTATATATGGATCCCTCATCCAAGAGATCTAGAGGCTGGAATTTTGTATCTTATAAGGAAGTGCTGTTGGTTTCTTGGTGGAATATCATAGTGTTGGGTGATCTAAGCTTTCATGAGGTGAAGAAGGGCTTTCATGCTGGGAGGATGACGCTGGGTCAGAACTATTGGTTGTAATCCTCTTTGCTATTCTTGATATTAATAAAGCTATTCAAGTTTTCCTCCACATTCTTGTGTGTTTGACGATATATGCATTTGTGTGGTCAATATATATCTGGTCCTATATTGTTTATGATTGTAGATCTCTGTTCTTCGATAGTATTATGCTGCTTTGATTCCACAGGTGCTCTTTGAAGCTGGGTAGACGAAGGCAAAGCGGCAAGGATCTGTCAGAAGGGATAGGAACTAAGCAAGGAAATAAGCGCAAGACTGAGGTTGGTGTCCTTTGTTCCCCTCTTATCTACTTCTCATAAAGGAAAGCGAAAGTAGCTTTAGTTTGTTTGTTTCTAAGATAGCTACCAGTCTTAGTGGGAATAACAGCTCTGAGTGGACACTAGATTTCCTGATAACATCACCTGTTTCAGATTTTTGCATGCTTCATCGATTACAACATCAATGCATTCAACAATTTTTCAAAGTCTCTTATTATAACATTTATATCCTTTACTTCTAGATGAATAACCAAGAAATATTCCTTCCCCTACTCTGGGTTCAAACTTACCAAGTTTTTCATCAGTATTTTTGATGAAACATTTGCTTCCAAAAACTCTGAAATGTTTTATAGTGGGAAGCTTACCATACCAAATTTCATATGGATTTTTATCACTATTTACATGTACATGAGCTTTGTTGAGAATATTTATTGCAGTATGTGCAGCTTCACCCTAGAAGGTGTCAGAAGTTCTAGACTCATGAATCATAGCTTGAGCCATTTATTGAATTGTTTTATTCATTCTTTCCACCACACCATTTTGTTGAGGAGTTCTGGCAAGAAATAACTATCTGTTTATTCCATGTTCACAAAATTCAAAGAATTCATCTGATATGAATTATCCTCCCCGATCAGATCTGAGACATTTGATTCTTAGATCTAATTAATTTTCAACTAAAGCTTTGAAGACCTTAAACTTTTAAAATTCTTCATCTTTATGTTTTAGTAACCCAATCCAGCACATTCTAAAAAAATCATCAATGAATAAAATATAGTATTCTTCTCCACGAGGTGATTTTTTTCCTTGTCGGTCCACAAAAATCAGTATGGATGAGTTCAAGAGGCTTACTTGATGATCCTTCTTTAGCATTGAATTGAACTTTGGTTTGCTTACCGAATTGACATGGTTTGTAGATGGTACTTTCTGGGATGATGATATCTAGAAGATCATGAATAGCCTTGACCCTGCATGATTCTCTTATTTGAGAAAAGCTTAGATGCCCCAATCTTCTGTGCCATAACCAATTCTATTCTATTTTTATTAGATAACATTGTTCTTGACCTCCTTCCAGTATATATAGATTGCTTGGAGTTCTTGTACCTTTGATTATGGTCTTTCCTGTGTCAAGCTCACGAACCACACATTCTTTTGATCAAAACACAACTTCATTTCCTTGATCACACATTTGAATAACACTCAATAAGTTATTCTTTAATCCATCAACATACGTAACATTTCTAGATTTAACCTTTTCTTTTAGATAAACAGAACCTTTACCCTTAATGACAACTGATGTGTCATTTCCAAAAGAGACATTCTTTTCCTTTTCTAAATCATTTTATGAAATGAGTTTAACTTTATCACTTGTAATGTGTTTCGAGAATCCTCTATCAATGTACCACTGATTTTATTTTCCTTTTGCAAATAGAGCTATGCCACATCTTTCTGACTATAGTTCCTTCTATTTCCATACCTTGGAGTTTGATGATGTTTGCTCCTTTTGATATGTTGGCTGAAATTTTCTCTTGCATTCAGATTGTTCATGACCAAAGTTATTGCAAAATGAACATTCAATTTCATCTTCAAGAGGTGAAAAGTTATTATAAGCTCTCTTCTTGATTCTTGTCACACTCGTTTGTTTTCTTTCTTCTCTAGTCATGATAGTTTTGTAAGAAACACATTGAGCATCTTTATGATCAAAGTTGGCATGAAAAGCACTGTCCATTAAATAAGAAGTTTCTGTGATCATAAAATCTTTTGGTGTTGTTCACCTTTTCATTAGTTCTTCTATTGATGTTCACCCTTGGAGTAAAATGAGCATGATTTACCTGGGGATTACTTTTAGGATTTTGCTGAAGATTGACGCATTGTTGACTGGTTTTTGCTACATTAAGATCACTTCTGGTGATGGATGAAGAATTTTCTAGTTGGGATGTTTCTCTAGTGTATCGAAGACCAATATTTATAAGAGGGTTATGCTGAACCTTGCTGATTTCATCTAAGGTTTCTAATCCTTTAGCAAATCTAAGATTCAAAGATTTTGTCTTCTCAAGTTCCTTTCTTAGACTCACTACTTCACACTCTAATTTTTCATTATGCTTTTCCCTTTCCGTGATTTGATGTGTCAAAGTGTCTATGAATATATTATTTTCTTCCAAGTAGATTTTGAGTTGAGTGATTTCTTCAAGAAAATATTCTTCTTCTAAGGCATCCATAAAATTATCATTTTCATAAGCCATGAGTAGTTTAATATCTTGATCAAATTCACTTTCATCACTATTAAACAGGCCATCACTATCTTCATGAGTATAATAACTTCTTCTATTAACAAAATATTTCCTATTACCATTTGCAGAATCCTTTCCTTTGCCATGGTTATCTTTATGAGGACATTTAGCAGCATAATGACCAACTCTACCACAAGTAAAACATTTGAAGGGAATCTTACCTTTGAATATTCTGGTACGCAGTTGAAGTTTCTTCACAAAGATTACCTCGTCTTCTTCTGATATATATCCTGATTCCTTGAGATCTTCCTTTTCTTTTCCCTTTCCAGAGGCTTTGAAAATGACTTCTCTGATTTATGATGGATCTCCTGTCCTCATATCAAAGGCAACTAAAATTCCATGAAGTTGAAAAATAGTAACAGATTGTAGATCTTGCTTCTCTTCAATGGCAGATACTTTTGACTCAAATTTAGAAGATAGAGATCTTAAAATTTTATATACTATAGTAGCCTCCTTTATTTCTTCACCAAGATTCTTCATATGATTTACAATCTCATCTACCCATAAAAAGTAACTAGCAATACTTTCATCCATGCATCTTGAGAGTTTCATATTGTATTTTGAGAGTTTGGAGCTTAACACGTTTTACCTGGGAGTCTCCTTCGTAGATTTGAATGATTTTGTCCCATATTTCTTTGGCTGTGTTGAACTGCATGACTTTGATGGATTTTGATTTTGATAGACTTCCCAATAATGCGTTGATGACTTTGGCATTGGTTTCATATGATTTCTCTTCTACTGGATCTGTGGGGACTGCTACTAGATATTGGTAACCTCCTTCCATAATTTCCCAAACATCAACTCCAAGTGACTGAGGATAGGCTCTGGTTCTTATCTTCCAATATTCCAAGTTATTTCCGTTGAATATTGGTGGTATAATAGATCCCATTCCTTCATGATTTCTCATCTTGAGAGATATTCCTTCAAGCGATCAAGCTTCTTCTAAAGGACTTGCTCTGATACCAATTGTTGGGAAAATTTTTGAGAGGGTGGGGGTGGGGGGTGAATAAGTATTTAAACTTTCACAATAATAATTTTCTTTTTCAAACTGTATACGTGATTTTACAGAAAACAAACAACGTATGTCCACAACTATAATGAATGGAACCAGCGTATAGATAATAAACTTGTAAAACAACTAATTCATTTTCTGTTGAACTTAAATCAGAGTGTAAAGTATTTACTAAGCAGGAAACAGATTTAGTCAGAACAAAATAAATCAACACATATAAGCAACACACATGAACACAAGTATTTTTCAGGTGGAAATCCAATGTGGGAAGAGACCACCACTACGATCGTCTCGGTCTTCAATCTTCTTATTAATAAAAAGTGTTTATAAGTTTTGTATTGGCGTAGACTTTTTCTAGTACACAGGAATCTACCTGCTGAAGGCTACAACCTTCACTTACTTTCCAGCTTCTACTGGAAGGGATATCCAACCCCCTAGCTCTTGTACTAGCTGATATGTTTACAAGTACATAGGCACGGACCTATAGAAGGTTACCACCTTCACTCTTTCTCCAGGGACCACGTTTCATAAATTTTCAGACTGGATACTCCTAGTAGAAATCAACACAATATGTAGGCCACGTTTCATCAAATTTTCAGACTGGACCCATTAGTAACATTGAAGATCAAAATCAATAACCACAACAATACAACCATCAAATACAACTGCATCACCCAATCACTAAAACCATCAACTCTGAAGCAAAACACAATCAATCAATTTGAACAATCAAATCACTGTCACCAGAACATAGAGCTGAACCCAGAACACTGCATCAACAACCAGAACCAACTGTAACTTCAAAAATCATATGTCAGAATGTATACACCACTTCATTGAGGACAACCTGTGTGTATACGCTAATTTATGTAACCCAACATGTGTATAATTCTAAAGATCCTGAATCATAAAACTTCTGAACCAAAAACTGTACTAACCAAAGACATTCTGAAGATCTACTATCATATTACAGATTTCTAAACAGATAGCAACAAAGATCACCCTTCTTACTCAATAAATCAGTCATCTAGACTCAATCTCCTTATAAAATTAGTTTAACTTCAGATCTAATGAAGACATAATTGACAAACATCAACACTAATAAGATAGACCAGTCATTTATGAAAAACAAGCCCTTTCTATGCATACGTTACTTGGAAGTGCCAAATTCATGTCTATATGCGCCTTCACCGAGGCGAATGTGTGCATAGATATGTAAATAATCACTTATAAGTTCACAACTTTTCAAGACTTCAGATATATCCAGATCATAGCATTTAAAGGATAAAACATGCGTTAGCACTCAGATCTAACCTATCCATTATTAGATCATATAATGATAAGTCATTTCAGGTCTTATGATCCTAATCCAACATTGTATCCAAGGGTGCACAAGATGCTTTAGATCTATATCATAACCATAACCGTTACAACACAAAATATACTTCAGATAGAAGTATTCATGAAAAACCCTTTCACTTGCACCCTTAGCCCTTTGATCTCCTCCTCCTTATATACTAGAGCCTTTGCCAATACCATGCACCAAAAAACACTTAGAACCCATGGTATTCTTGGACGGGATCAAGTAACTGTTATTCCTCTCAATATTTTGGGCTAATACCATGGTATGGACCCTTGGTATTATTTAACCTTAATTTTCCATCCCATACACGCTTTTCCTTCTGTGAAACTGCGTGCATACGTATACGCACATTTTATTCTATGTACCTGCGTGTATACGTGACTTGGACTAGGTTAACCATCATATACAACTTAAAACATTCTCTTTCCTTAATTTCTTGATTCTGATCTATAATCCTTTGTCCCATCAATGTGGGTTGCCATCAAGGACAACACATGTACCATAATGCCAACAATCTCCCCCTTTGGACTTGATGGAAACCATATTGGTGTTAATCACTTCAAGATGTATAACTTGTTAGATATTTAGATATATCAAGCAACACCATGATACTCTCCCCCTTTGACATCAAGGGCAAAGGGCGAACCAAGATATTCTCCCCCTGAGCACATGCAAAGTCTGCAGAAACATTTTTCAAAATAATAACATGACTCTATAACTCAACTATGTGAGTATGACCTTCCTATCACCAATGAATCATACATACATCAATCACCCAACAAAGTGGGGATACATCAAATGTTCATACATGACTGAAAATTGTAATTATTACATCATTCTTTCCATGCATAGTGGGGGTACAAATTACATCATATGTCCAAAAGGATTCATTCATAATATACTATGATAGAAAGAGACATATTATTACACCATAGGTATTTACATGACCTTTTCATCTAATGACATTAATAACAGAGTCCATAACTGAATTCAGCAACCATGATGCCAATAATGCATAATATTTTGAAGGCTAATGCTCCCCCTGAACCTCTGCTACCTGTGCATTGTCAACAATTCATTCATTAAGGCATCTTCATCAATCAAATAAACATCAATGAGAAAAGCATATCAACTGATTGTATCCATCAACATCAAACTGAAAAACCATGTCAGAAACTGATTTTGAGTCCAACCCACTGTTTTTCTATCACAAAAAATATACGCTACTGCCAGCACATAGACTCGCATATATACGCGATTATGCTTCATGAAATCCGCGTATAGAAAACAATTCTCTATATTTGAACAAAATGGTTTTAACAACAAGATGAGGTAGAAACAAATCCCAACTTTTGTCTAAGATATTCAAATACTTCAATGGGAAGAGGTTTGGTAAAAATATCAGTAACCTGATCTTTGGAGGGAACATACTCTAATTTAACCTTTTGTTCAAACACTTGTTCTCGTAGAAAGTGGTACTTAATCGGTATGTGCTTGGTCTTGGAGTGCATAATAGGATTTTTCGAGATACTAATCGCACTTGTATTGTCACATCGGATGGAGATGGGTGGAGAACATGTAATTTGAATATCTTGTAATGTTTTCATCATCTAAAGAAGTTGTGTGCAGCAAGATGCAACAACCACATATTCTGCTTCCACTGTAGATAAGGCAATCAAACTTTGTTTCTTGCTGAACCAAGATACTAATCGTGATCCCATATAAAATGCACCTCCACTAGTGATTTTTCGGTCATCAACATTTCTAGCCTAGTCCACATCTATATATCTATGAAGGGTGAGATATGTATCTTTAGGATACCATAGACCAAAGTCTTGAGTTCCTTGGAGATATTTGAATATTCTCTTTACTACCTGAAGATTTGATTCCTTCAGATTGGCTTGGAATATTCCAACAATTCCTACCACATGCATGATATCCGGTCTGGTACCTGTTAGATAAAGTAGAATTCCAATCATAGACCTGTACTCTGGTTGATTCACTGTAGGAGATTCATCATTAGAGCTGAGATTACATCCTGTTACCATTGGAGTACATACTGGTTTGGAATCTTCCATTCCGTACTTCTTCAAAATGCTTGAGATATTTATTTTGTGAGAGAAAGATGCCATCTTTTGTTTGTTGCACTTGTAGACCAAGAAAATAGGTTAGTTCTCCAAGCAAAGCCATTTCAAATTCTTGCTGCATAACAAAGGAAAACTCATAAATTCTTCATTACTGCCAAAGATGATATCATCAACATAAACAACAATAATTAGCAGTTTATCATTCTCAATTTTTGTATATAAGTTTATGATTTTCTTATTTGAGAAAAGCTTAGATGCCCCAATTTTCTGTGCCATAACCAGTTCTCTTCTGTTTTGCCTAGATAACATTGTTCTTGACCTCCTTCTAGTATATATATACATTACTTGGAGTTCTTGTACCTTTGATTATGGTATTTCCTATGTCAAGCTCACGAACCACACATTCTTTTGATCGAAACACAACTTCATTTCCTTGATCACACATTTGACTAACACTCTAAAAGTTATGCTTTAATCCATAAACATACATAACATTTCCAACTTTAACCTTTTCTTTTAGATAAACAGAACCTTTACCCTTAATGACAACTGGTGTGTCATTTCCAAAAGAGACATTTTTTTCCTTTTATAGAGCATTGTATGAAATGAGTTTATCTTTATCACCTATCATGTGTTTTGATCATCCGCTATCAATGTACCACTGATTTTCTTGTCCTTCTGCAAATAAAGCTATGCCACATCTTTCTGACTGTAGTTACTTCTTTTTCCATACCTTGGAGTTTAATGATGTTTTCTCCTTTTGATATGTTGGGCTAAATTTGCTCCTGCATTCAGATTGTTCATGACCAAAGTTATTGCAAAATCAACATTCAATTTCATCTTCAAGAGGTGAAAAGTTATTATAAGAGTTATTCTTGATTCCTGTCATGCTCCTTTGTTTTATTGCTTCTCTAGTCATGATAGTTTTGTAAGCAACACATTGAGCAACCTTATGACCAAAGTTATGGCATGAAAAGCATTGTCCATTAAGTAAGAAGTTTATGTGATCATAAAATCTTTTGGTATTGTTCACATTTTTGTTAGTGCTTCTATCGATGTTCACCCTTGGAGTAAAATGAGCATGATTTACCTGGGAAGTACTTTTAGGCTTTTGCTGAAGATTGATGCACTGTTGACTGGTTTTTGCTGCATTAAGATAGCTTCTGGTGATGGTCGAAGACTTTTCTAGTTGGGATGTTTCTCCAGTGTATCCAATATCAGTCTTTATAAGAGGAGAATGTTGAACCTTGATCATTTCATGTAAGGTTCATGATCCTTTAGAAAATCTAATATTAAGAGATTTTTTCTTCTCAAGTTCCTTTCTTAGACTCACTACTTCACACTCTAATTTTTCATTGTGCTTTTTCCTTTCCATGAGTTGATGTGTCAAAGTGTCTATGACTATATTCTTTTCTTCCAAGAAGATTTTGAGTTGAGTGATTTCTTCAAGAAAATCTTCTTCTTCTAACGCATCCATAAACTTATCATTTTCTTAAGCCATGAGTAGTTTAATATCTTTATCAAATTCAATTTCATCACTATTAGATAGGCCATCACTATCTTCATGAGTATAATAACTTCTTCTATTAACAAATTGTTTCCTATTACCTTTTGCAGAATCC
The DNA here is from genome assembly GCA_031772625.1 of Pinus tabuliformis. Classification (NCBI taxonomy): domain Eukaryota; kingdom Viridiplantae; phylum Streptophyta; class Pinopsida; order Pinales; family Pinaceae; genus Pinus; species Pinus tabuliformis. Next base: position 658,522,939 of record CM062820.1, on the reverse strand, counting down.
TTTAATTTGTCATGGTTATCTTTATGAGGACATTTAGCAGCATAATGACGAACTCTACCACAAGAAAAACATTTGAAGGTAAGCTTACCTTTGAATCTTCCGGTACCTAGTTGAAGTTTTTTCACAAATTTTACCTCATCTTCTTCTGATATATATCCCAATTCCTTGAGATTTTCCTTTTGTTTTCCCTTTGTAGAGGCTTTGAAAGAGGCTTCTCTAATTTATGACGGACCTCCTTTCCTCATTTCAAAGGCAGTTAAAATTCCATGTAGTTGAACAACAGTAACAAATTGTAGATCCTGCTTCTCTTTAATGGCAGATACTTTTGACTCAAATTTAGAAGATAGGGATCTTAAAATTTTCTCCACTATAGTAGCCTCCTTTATTTCTTCACCCAGATTCTTCATACGATTTACAATCTCATCTACTTGTAAAAAGTAACTAGCAATAATTTCATCACTATGCATCTTGAGAGTTTCATATTTGTATTCTGAGAGTTGGTAGCTTAGCACATTTTACCTGGGAGTCTCCTTCATAGGTCTTAATGATTTGTCCCATATTGCTTTAGTTGTGTTGAGCTGCATGACTTTGACGAATTCAGATTCTGATAGACTTCCCAATAATGCATTGTTGACTTTGGCATTGGTTTCATATGATTTCTTTTCTGCTGTATCTATGGGGACTCCTGCTGGATATTGGCAACCTCCTTCCACAATTTCCCAAACATCAGCTCCAAGTGACTAAAGATAGGCTCTAGTTCTTATCTTCCAATATGCTAAGTTATTTCTGTTGAAGATTAGTGGTCTAATAGATCCCATTCCTTCATGATTGCCCATCTTGAGAGATCTTCCTTCAAGCGATCAAGCTTCTTCTAAAGGACCTGCTCTGGTACCAGTTGTTGGAAAAAATGCTGAGAGAGGGGGGTGAATCAGTATTTAAACTTTCATAATAATAATTTCCTTTTTCAAATTGTATACGCAATTTTATAGAAACTAAACAACGTATGTTCGCGACTATAATGAATGAAACCAACATATAGATAATAAACTTGTAAAACAACTAATTCATTGTATGTTGAACTTAAATCAGAGTGTAATGCATTTACTAAGCAGTAAATAGATGTAGTCAGAACAAAATAAATCAACACATATAAGCAACACACATGAACACCAATATTTTTCAGGTGGAAACCCAATGTGGGAAAAAAGCATCGCTGCTATCATCTCAGTCTTCAATCTTCTTATTAATAAAAGTGTTTACAAGTTTCGTACTGCTGCAGACTTTTTTCAGTATGCATGAATCTACTTGCTGAAGGCTACAACCTTTTATAGATTCTACTGGAAGGGATATCCAACCCCCTAGCTCTTGTACTAGCTGATATGTTTACCAGTATGTAGGTGTCGACATACAGAATGCTACCACCTTCACTCTTTCTCTAGGGACCACGTTTCATAAATTTTCAGAATGGATACTCTTGGTACACATCAACACAATATGTAGGCCAAATTTCATCAATTTTTTAGAATGGATCCATCAGTAACAATGAAGTTGAAAATCAATCACACAACAATACAACCATCAAATACAACTGCATCACCCAATCACTGAAACCATCAACTCTAAAGAAAAAAAAAAATCAATTAATCTGAATAGTTAGATCACTGTCACCAGAAAATAGAGTTGAACCCAAAACACTTCATCAAAAACCAGAACCAACTGTGGCTTCAAAAATCATATGTAAAAATGTATATGCCACTTCAATGAGGACAACCAGTGTGTATATGCTACTTTTTGTAACCCAACCTGTGTATACCTCTAAAGATACTGAATCATAAAACTTCTAAACCAAAAACTGTACTAAGCAAAGACATTCTAAAGATCTACTGTCATATTACAGAGTTGTAAACATATAGCAGCAAAGATCACCCTTCTTACTCAATCAATTAGTCATTCAGACTCAATCTCCTTATAAAATCAGTTTAAATTCAGATCTAATTAAGACATCATTGACAAACAACAGTAAAAAAAAAACACTGATAAGATAGATTAGTCATTTCTAAATAGCAAGCCCTTTCTCTGCATACGCTACTTGGAAGTGCCGAATTTGCGTGTATATGCGCCTTCACCGAGGCAAACCTGCGTATAGATTTGCAAATAATGACTTATAACTTCACAACTTTTCAAGACTTCAGATATAACCAAATCATATCATTTACAAGATAAAACACATGTTAGCACTCATATCTAGCCTATCCATTATCAGATCATACAATGATAAGTCATTTCAGGTCTCATGATCCTTATCCAACATTGTATCCAAGGGTGCACAAGATCTTTTAGATCTATATCATAACCATAGCCCTTACAACACAAAATATACTTTAGATAAAAGTATTCATGAAAAACCCTTTCACTTGCACCCTTAGCCCTTTGATCTTCTCCTCCTTATATACTAGAGTCTTTATCAATACCATGCACCAAAACAACACTTAGAACCCATGGTATTCTTAGACGGGATCAAGTAATTGTTATTCCACTCAATATTGTGGGCTAATACCATGGTATGGATCCTTAGTATTCTTTAACCTTAATTTTCCATCCCATACATGCTTTTCCTTTGTGAAACTGCATGCATATGTATATGCACCTTTTATTCTGTTTACCTGCGTGTATACACGACTTGGACTAGGTTAATCAGTGTATACAATTTAAAACATTCTCTTTCCTCAATTTGTTGATTTTGATCTATAATCCTTTGTCCCATCATCCTGTTCTTCTATGCCATTACTATGTTACCTCTAAATAGACCTGTTTCAATGTGAGTTTCCATAATACAATGCTTTATGATTTATGAACTGACCTATATGTTGGTTGCCATCAAGGACAACACATGTACCATAATGGAAACATCTACTACATGAAAAATGTGAAATACATGAAAAAATGTGATTACAATCTCGTATTTCATGTATTTCACATTTTTTTTTGTAGTAGGGTCCATCAAAACTATGCAACATGGGTACTACTTGGATGAAAAATTAAATTCCACATCCAACGAGTGCTCCCGCTCAAAATTTGATTAAAATCATTGGAAGATAAGTTGAAAAAGTAGTTTTTTTTCTTCATATTTTTACCTTTTTACTCCAAAAATGGTGAATCATCCTCCATGGTTGACATCATCATATTGAATTATGTTGGTTCTTATAAAGTTTATTTTTGTTGTACATTTTTGTTTTGATGTCCATCTTTGAGCTCAAAATTTCTCTAATGGTTTGTTGTCGTTGCGACAAACACCCTCCAAAATTTTGCCTAAACTTGAATTTTGGAGCATACTGAGGAACTTGCGATCAATCATTCCATGGTCACTTCATAGTAAGTTGATGTTCACGAAGTGTTTAAGCCCTCTTCTGAGATTTTAATTGTCAAATTCACCTTCTCACACATACTCATTCCTTGATGAATTCATAAATGCAATTCTTTCTATGCAAGCTTAGATAGGCATTACACAACTCCTGAAAGTAAGGCTTGCACAATCTCTAGGAACAATGCTTGCATAATTTTTAGTATAGTGCACTACACAACCTATGCTGACAATTAGTGTGCAACATCATTTGATAGTCTCTCTCACTTCCAGATGCAATTGTATCATCATTCTAGTGATTTTCTTCGACAATTGCTATTGTGCACCTTTACTATCACAAGTCTCGCTTTCACTTTCACGACTATTGTTTTTGATTTTTTTCACTTTAACAAGTGTTGTTTTTAGTTCATATTTGTTCTGACATGTGTCATTTTCACTTTCTTTAGCTTTTTTCAAGTGTCGCTTTTAACTATTTCTATTCCTGTATGTGTCACACCTTCGCATTTATGTCATGCCTTGTGTTCTAAGTGTCGCAATACTACGTTTCAACTATTGCACTTAGAAATAAGTGTCAATTTTTTGTTGTCTCAAGTTTTGATTGCTGATCATGAGTACTATGCATTACCTTAGCTTGTATAGATGGCATTCATGTGTGTGATCTATGTTTGAGTCTCGTTCATATGCTTTTCTCTCTCTTACTCTACTAGTCCCACACTCAGCCATTCTGGAGATCTTCTTGGTCCTCCTATCTAGTGAAAGTTATCAAGGTATTAACCCACCCTCAAGTGATAAGAAATTCCTATTCATGAGCCTCATTTATCAAACCTTTACCTCCTGTACTTGGGCACTAATCTTTTCCTAGGCCAACTCCTATCATTACACATTGAGAACCATCAAAACATGGTCACTAACCCTTGTTTCTTGTACTAAATCACTAAATTGAACCTTGATTAGTTCTACCTTGCATGGCGCATGGATCATTTCTAGTTGAAAACAAGGACCTCCTTCACTCCCTTACAATAATAGACTATGCAATGCAAAAGTCCTCCTTCCTTGACAGTGCAGTGAAAACCTTCCTGACAAAGTGACTTGTCTTTATGCCACTTGCCTCAACCATTTGCGCAATCCTCTCTTCCAGTGAGCCTCCCTCTATTCATTATGCATTTCTAGTGGATAATGAGTCCACCTCTGAGCCACTACAACCCTCATTTGCACAAGAATAGGAGTCTTTCCCTCAAGCACTACACATTATACAATTACAGTGCCTATTCTTGTCTCCTCTGTTGGATGGAAGTCCTCACTGCAAAATCAAATTGTCCTTCTTGGCCTCTTATGTGCATTGAACATATCGAGTGCATATTGACACCTTCCCTCAGTCAGTGTGAAGCTCACTTGTGCAGTCATTGTCTCCCTCTCCCTTGAGCACTATGCACTGTGTATTTTCAGTTAGCAAGCTCATCAACCATGTCTCTTGCACTTTCTCACTGTGTTGGACACTGAAGATCCCCTCCTTATAACACATTTTGCATTTCTTGTGCACAATGAGGCCTTCCCTCAACCACTTCTGAGCTCAACTATGAAATTCCCAAAAAGCCTCTCTCTTTAAGCTCTTACACTGGCCTATCACAATCAACTTCTTCCATGAGAAAATTAGGGGTAGAATAGATGATTTCTAGAGTCTCTAGTGAACTTCATTGGTAGGTGTACCACCTTATTAGGGAAAGGTGATGCTCAAGCAAAATGTTAAGGAGATGAAACACAAATCCACTTGCAAAGAAGAAGCATAAAGAATAACCATCAGGAAGAGATGAAGAGATCATATACCATGATAGAATGGTGACATTTCATGATGACTTAGAAAGTTCCAAAACTGATCCAAGGCCCTTTGGAGGGTTAAGATGAAGTAAAAATCATATCTATCATCAAGATGCAAGAAATAGCAACAAAGAGAGGCACTTTGTTATCGGGAAAACTAGTGTCTACGCAGAGCTGCTAGTCCCACTAAGGCTAGTAGCTACCTTAGAAACAAACAAACTAAAAACTACTTTCATTTTCCTTTATGGGAAATAGATAAGAGAAGAATAAGGAGACCAACCTCTGTCCTATGCTTGGTTCCTTGCTTGATTCCTCTCTCTTCTGATAGGTCTTTACTACTTGCTTCCTTGTCTACTCAGCTTCAAAGACTACCTGTAGAATCAAAGCAGCATAACACTATCCAAGAACATGGATCTATTATCATAAACAATATAGGATCAAATGTATATTAACCACACAAATGCATTAATCATCAATCATACAAGAATGTGGAGGAAAACTTGAATAGCTTTATTGATAATCAAGAAAGAGCAAAGATGATTACAACCAATTGTTCTGACCCAGCATCATCCTCTCAGCAAGTAAGCCCTTCTTCACCTCATGAAAAGCTTAGATCACCCAACACTATGATGTTACACCAAGAAACCAACAACACTTCCTTACCAGATATATAATTCCAGCCTCTGGATCTCTGGGATGAGGGATCCATATATAGATGTCCGCAAGGGAGGTGAGTCAGCTTTTTAGATTTGATTAGTGTCTTCTCTTTGATAGTTCTTGATTCCACATGGAGATTGATGATCTCTTACTGATCCCTGGTCGAATGCAGAGAGGCAAGTGTCACAGGAGAAGTTTCTGGAAGATTCCATGCTCCTCCACCTTGCGGATTGACCCTGCCATTTGTCCACTCTCGCCCATCGCACCCCATAGAAGGGTTTTTCAACATGCATCGCACCTAGTGTGTGTATTCAGGTGGGATGCAACGCACTTTGACCATGGGGCAGGTGAAATGGTCCAATTTTGACCAATTCTGAGTAGTTTCTCATGGAGAACTTCTGGGAGATGCTGTAATCAGTTGACCTTGTTCTTTTAGGGGTTGGAACAACACCTTTAGGGACTTAGGAGCCTTTAATTTATGGACATTTATGATTGGGGTTGCAGTGCCCAAAAATGTCTATAACAGTTGCCCTCTAAAGCATGAGGTCGTTAATCTTTTGATGTCGAGTGAAATGCTTTATCATGAGGGTCCGAAGTTTTTTCAAGATGGAAGGTGACCTGTAATAAGATACAATACAATACATTATCTTCATAATATTTTCATGATCTAGCTGAGGTGGGCATTCCCATGCTTAGCTTTATAAATTCATTTTCATGTACATAGGACAGACAATCGTCTGAGTGTAGACTGATGATTCTGGTAGAGCCATCATCCCTTAGATTGGATGATTATCTGTGCAGCAATGATGTAAATTTGATGTCTTTATTTTCCTGAATATATATCGCAGCCCAGATGGATGAAACTAGATCCGGGGTCTTCAATCTCGTTCTATCTTCACTCAAAGTAGAAGTCGATCCATGTGAGAGATGTTCTGGAGTCGAACATGGAAAGACATCGCCCGATTACCAGCTAATGATGTAAGTCGTTAACAGGTGCGAGAGGAATCACCGATAATGATGATGACCCTCAAGGTACTACAATAAAATTCACGTGGTGTGAATAAGGGACTTGGTGTCGAACACCATGCAAAATTTTTCGGTCGAAGGCCATTGATGTAAACCTGTCGACGGAAGTGAGAAACTTGCCATTGAGGCATGAAAGCTTCAAAGTACTGAAAGGGTTGTTCCTAGACCAACTTCTTGGATAATGAGCTGATGTCGACAAGAAGAGATCCGTCATAGGAGGGCCTTAGTGAATCCCACATCAATGACACGGAACGGAGCAAATGATTTTAATGTAGGTGAAAATGATCTGGTGATATAAGGTTCAGGGTGGCGGTCATGAAAGAATGGAGCGTAAATGTATTGCAGTGGGTGAGACACAGGTGAATTCTTTGAGCGACTTCTCTTGAACATATCGGCGACACTGACATGATGGATTGGTAGCATTAACCCCAAATGTGGATGGTGTGGTGGAACCATGGTGATGTGACCAGTGAATGGAACAACCCAACCTGACTCGGATGCGGAGTGAAAGTGTCATGTTCAAGAGTGACTTGCTACCAACAAAGTTTCTTCAAGTTTTCTTCCCAATTTTCCCCAGTCATTGCTGAATAGTACCTCTTTATTTTTGTCAAGCTTGAGGAGGATAGCATATGCTTGTTCTATAATTTGCCCTTCGGGCAAACCCATCGCTATGTTTTGACGAGCCTAGCGATAGTGAAACTCGTTCTTGTCTGTTATGGACAAGTTTGTCGCTATTCGGTTTTAACGAGTTTAATGACAAAGATAACTTGGTCCTTTTCAATTTTAGAGAGTTTGAAAAGGGACGTAAAGGAAACTCCAAAAATCCTTTTTCGTCATCTAATCCCTTAAGTCCGAAAAAGTATAAAATAATACAAAACAAGCGCTCGATCTTTTTGTGTAATAATCCCTCAGGTCCAAAAAGATTAAAATCTAAAGGAGGGATAGCACTTCTGGTCCCTTTAACGAGCTGGAGAGGCCAATGGCTCGGCAATCTTTTCATATTTTACGAGTCAGTTGAAAAGAGCTTAAAGGAGACTCGTTTTTTAAGGAACGAGTGATAGATTCTGTAGCAGCTAATTCCAGGTAAGGTTTGGAATTTTCCAATCATGGCAGTGTCACAAGGATGGCTAACAGGATCACTCTTCGCAGCTGTTCCTCAAAAGGGTAAACAATCAAGTGGAGGTGAATGATCGGCCAATACAGAGTGGAGGTGATGATGAGAACACGACCAAGGCTTCAAAGGTTGAAGTAATACATTCACGATGGTTATTTACCGGAAATTGGTTCATTTTTAATGAGCTTAAATGCTGGGGGAAACACTTGCTCATTGCTTATGTTTATTTTTTAACGAGCTTGAATTCCGCGTTAAAACTACTCGATATAATGGTCATTGGTTTTCTTGGTTTTACCATGTTCCTTCAAAGGTTGTACTACCTGCTCAATTGCTTCATCAAACTAGTTAGAAATGAACAATATATGTTTGAAAAATGAGTTAAGACACTAATATTTTACTCGAATTACGTAAAAAGTAATTTAAAAGTGTTTTTACCCCTCATTTTACCATTTCATTTGAACTTTGGTTTTTTGGAGCTTTGGAGGTGCTTTCCCCCTTGATTTTCACCAGCTGATTCTGGGAGATTCTGTGGACGATTTTCAGCGCCGTCTGGACCAGGTAGGAGCTAAAACTGAGCTCTTTCATTTCATCCTTTCCATTTTGCATTCTGAGCATGTTTTCTAGTTTTTCTGAGCCTCTGGGGTTTGAAAAACTTGCCCTGGCTCCATCGCACCCTTTCTATATCGAAAGGTGCATTGCATGTTGGCCTACCCACTGGACAGTTAGCATGCAACGCACCCAGAACACTGCTGGGGGTGCGATGGGCGCAAGGAGGGAAATTTGTGCACAGTTTTCAATGGAAATTTTTGCCTGTTTTTCACCAAATCAGGATCTAACTCTTCTCTTGTTTGTTTTCAGAGATTCATTGGAGAAAAATGCCTGTTACATGGTGAGCATGAAGAAGAGGACATGCTTGCTTTACATGATCCGGTTACGGTAAATGCACTGCGGAACTGTGGCTTGTTCAAGTTTTTCCGCATCTCTAGCATGAGGCAATAAATCAACTTGTTGCAGTATTTGCTCGATGCCTGGGATCCTACCAGCCAGGTGTTCCAGATTAGGGGCAAATCCATCCCCTTGACTGTCGTGGACATCTATTTTTTGACCGGATTATCGAGGCGGGGTGCCCCTATCTCATTATTAGGTTCGGCCCGTGGGGGTGAATCTGTGAGAGATTACATTCGCAGGTATTGCAGAGAGGGATCTCAGCCGAGTAAAGACGACAAGATCAACATCCAAGATGTCACTGACAGGTCCCTGAGGACCATTCTATTCACTTTTGCTAGGATGGCTGGTAGTGTGGATCTTCATGTGGCCAACCGGTCTTATATACAGTATGCCTTAGAATGCCTTGAATCAAAGGTGTTCAACTGGTGTGATGCAGTACTCTTTGTGATGAAAGAACAATTGACCAAGGTGAAAAATGGAAGATTGAAGAACTTCGGATATGGTTCTATTTTGACCACCTTTGCCTTGGAAAAGATCCCATTAATGCAGCCGCAGTATATTTCACTTGGTTTACCTCCACCGGCTGAGCCACGGATGCAGAGATGGGTCGACCATATGTCCAGACATGCTGGTCAATCTCAGGTTTCCTTTTCTGATACCTTCTTCAGGTGGTTCGATCGTCAGGAGATGGTTTTTTTCGAGTATCCATATGCTAGTATGGATTTCCGGGGTGACCCAGATTTGGTACTGCTGGCTGGCGAGCAGTGGGGTGCCATTGGTAAATTCTTTGACCATATTTCTGTTTATCGTTTCTCTTTATAATGTCCTTGTGCTTTATTCTGTCAAGACTAATCAGAACTCATGTGCTCATGCAGATGTTGGACCCGTTTGGCTAGTAGTACGCCTGAGAGTGCCAGCTGCCGCTCCAGCAGGAGAGGCTGTGGGAAGGGCTATCCTTTGCGACCTCGATGTGGCCGAGACTCTTTCAGCATTACAGGATCAGGTTGAGGGCCTCACTCTTGGTATTCCAGATGTGAGGACTGACGAGCTGCCTCTGAGGTTGCAGTGACATACTACTGGTGTGCCAAGTCGACGGACTAGGATTTTACGCATGATTACACAGGCGGTGACTTGTTATCACCAACATCATTAGACTAGGGTGCCCCCTAGCATTTTGAGTTTTGGGTCATTTGACCAATTTTTTCTTGGTTACAGAAGATTATGTGTAAACCATAAATAGTTATATATATTTTTGATTTTCAGAGTTTTATTTTGGTTAAGTTACATGATCCTGATGTAAATATTGATGAAATGCTTCTTTTTATAAATGTTGCAAATGTCTATCTAACACATAATTTGCCAATGAGTTTGTTAATGTGTTTAAGCTTCTGGAAATATGTTGATATTGAATAAAATCAAATTGCCTTTCCAAAATCTTGACCCTTAGGAACATGCAATAGATAGTTGGATTCCGGACGGAGTAGATACCAGTGAGTTGTAGTATGACGAGTTGTGAGTCTAGCCTGACGACAAGTCGGTGTATGCCATGTGTGATGGCATCAGAGAGAAGTTCCATCAATGTGCTATATTCAATGATGTTATTTGTTGATCGACTAATACATACCCCTCTGAAACTTACTAATTCGCCGCTTAGATAAAAAATGGCCCAGGTCGCAGAAGATAGGTTCCGCGAACTACGACTCGCTCCGTTGGCATATCCAAAAAATGATTCCAATAGGTTCGACATCTGCAACAAATGTAAAAAGAGGATTACTTGACCAAAACGATTACCCTTAGCGAAAACAAAAATGTAACAAAAGCATATTACTACACTGCATCATGCGTAGTAATTCTTAAGGTACAACCCGTTACGGGGTTGCGCCAGTGGAATTTCGTCGTAATCCATTAACTCGTAGGATCCTTTTGCTAATACATGTTTAACAATATAGGGGCCCATCCACGAACACTTGAATTTACCTGCTCCCAATTTATCGGATTCTTGGTCGTAAAGTAAGACCAAGTCACCTTCTGAGAAGACACGGGGTTTGACATTCTTTTCGAACTGCGCCTTGACTCGTTTCTTATGGGCTTCGTTAGCAAAAGAGGCATCACGATGGGTTTCATCCAATTGGATTAGTTCCAAGAAACGAGCCTCCTCTTCTGAAGTTCCGGGGAGAAGGTCGATTGCGAGTTTGAGGGACGAGATTTCACACTGAACTGGTAAGATTGCTTCTAGGCCATACACCAGTTGGAAGGGTGTAAACCCAGTTGCATTCCTTACTGATGTTTGGTATGCCCACAAGGCCGAGTACAGGATTAGGTGCCAACTCCTTTTGTGGACTCCAATCATCCTTTGCAGCATACGCTTCAGGACCTTGTTGATTGCTTCAACTTGTCCGTTGGCCTGCGGGTAATATGGAGTAGAGCTGTCGTGAGACAACCCTAATTTGGCAGCTAATTTAGCCATCATGTGATTGCGAAAATGCAATCCATGATCTGTGACTATAGCCTGTGGAACGCCGAATCTGGCGACTACATGATTGAAAAAGAAAAGGGCAGCTGTTTCACCAGTGTTAACTAATGTAGGCATCGCCTCGGCCCATTTTGTAAAATAGTCCACTACGACTATGATATACCCATCCCCCCCGGTCGAGGTGGGGTTACATGTCATGAAATCAATGCCCCATTTGGCGAATGGCCCAACAGCAACTATTGGCTGCAGAGGTGCGGGTGGTCTTCTGGTTTTGCTATCGAAAATTTGACAGGCATGGCAACTTCTGACTGCGGTTATGCAATCTTTGAACACTGTTGGCTAGAAGTATCCTGCTCGTAAAATTTTTTGCACTGTAGTGTAACCAGATTGATGCCCCCCACACGCGCCTGAATGGCAATCATTCAGGACTTTCTCGGCTTCCTCATGGGTGAGGCACCTCCTCAGAACTGTATCGACACCATGACGGTAAAGCATATCACCGACAATCATGTAGTCTTTTAATTTGTATCGAATACGTTTTTGTTCAGAGCGGGAGGTATTAGGCCTATATTTTTGGGTTTGGAGATAGATGATTATATCTCCATACCACGGATTGCTTGAAGATATCAAAAACAAAGATTCATCCACGATTGTTTCTTCTGATGTTTCATCATTGGACGACGATGGGAGATCGCATAGTAATTTCGCAAAAACCAGGGCTTTATTTGATTTGGATTTTACAAATTCCAGATCAAACTCTTGTAGAATTGCTATCCATTTTGAATATTTTCCCCCTAGCAACTGTCGCGACAATATATAAGTCATGGGGTTGCAATCTGACAGAATGGTAGTTTTTCGAAAGAGGACATAGTGTCGACATCTTTGTATCGCTTGAACAGCTGCGAGTGCCAGCTTTTCAACATAGGAATATTTTCTTTCTGTATCATTTAAGTTCCTAATTAAATAATATATAGGATGTTCAATTCCGTTGTCTTCTTGAACTAAAACCATTGCGATGGTTGTATCCGCTGCAGCCAGATACAGGGTAAAGTCTTTTTGATAATCAAGAGCGTACATTAATGATGCTTTCATTAGGGATTCTTTTAAAGCATCAAAGGAAGCTTGCGCAACCTGATTCCAGATGAAGGGCACTTCCTTTTTCAATAGACTTGTATAACCTTTAGCAAGTTCGGCGTAATTTGGAATAAACCTCCTCAGAAAATTTGCTTTCCCTTGGAGTTTATGAATCTGAAGCAAATTTGAAGGTGGAGGCAAATTTATGATTGCCTGAACCTTACATGGGTTGAGACGAATCTCGTCCTTTGAGACTACAAAGCCAAGTAGACGACCATAACTGAAACAGAACACACATTTGTGTGGATTGAGTCATATCTTGTAGTGTCGGCAACGTAGAAATATCGCTCTCAAATGCTGCGGATGATCGATCCGCTTTCGCGAATGAGCCGGAAGGTCATCAAGATATGGTTGAACGATGTTTTTGATGTCATGGAAGGCATAATTCATTGCCCTCTGAAACGTTGCCCCTGCGTTCTTTAAACCAAAGGGTAATTTGCGATATGCGAATGTGCCCCACGGACAAATAAATGGAGTCTTTGACTGGTCTTGTGGGCGGATATTTATTTGATTATACCCGGAGAATCCATCCATGAATGAAAAGATTTCGCATCCGCCACATTCATCAATTATCTGGTCAATAAAGGGTGTTGGGTAGTTGTCTTTTGGACAAGCTTGATTTACATCCCTATAATTGATGCACACTCTAATCGTCCCTTGTTTTTTCATCACAGGAATAATGTTCTATACCCAATCAGTTAGAGGAACTGGGTAAATGAAACTAGCATGGAGAAGCTTTTCAACTTCTGCCTTGATGGCAGCGGCTTTCTTGGGGTGCACTTGCCGTAGCCATTGTCGTACTGGTTTGACATCTGGATACATCTTGATTTCGTGCTCCACTATACTCGAGTTAATGCCTGGCATTTCATCATATGACCAAGCAAAGACATCTCTGAATTCGCGAAAAAGAGTGTTATATATTTCAAGTTCTGAAGGAGAACAAAATTTGCCAACATGAATATTCTCTACAACATCTGTTTTGGTCAAGATATTTATGGTGATAGTCTCTTCAATATTGGACAAGTTTCACTCGGAATCCACCGTGTTTACAGTATTTGATAGGAAATAAAAAACTGAAGGATGATGAAGGTCATCAGAAGTATCTTCTTTAAAATCCAGAAGATGGGAATGATGGTGGTAATCTTCCCATGGCGCCCATTCAATTACCATTGATTGAACAATTCCTTCGTTGGTGTAATGCACTTGCGACCAAGGATCTGAAGGGGTGCCATATTCCTTAGACCTATCTATCCAAACGCTTAATGAGCGTTGATTTGGGTCTGCCTCCCATGCCAAAAACATTGATTGATACAATATTTCTATTGGGCTTGGAGGCAATACCTGTAGATGATCCATGTTTATATCGTTTTCTGAGATCTTTTGAATCGAAGATATCATATTGCAGGTTCCTACCGTCGCCACTTCCACCAGATTGATTGGAGGCGGAAGGGAAAAAGTCCCCATTAATATAGGGTCTTTTAGTAGGCCTACTCCGATATTTTGAAGCGTATGGGGGCTTCCATGGATCATCAGAATGCTTCCCGTAACTTGGGAACTATTGGGGAGAAATGTTTGTTGGTCAAAGATTGTAATTCCTCCTTGAAAAGGAAATGCAATCTTCCTAAAGTAGGTGGACACAACCGCGGCCATAGCATATATCCATGGTCTTCCCAGTAGGATGTTGTAATCGAGGTTTCCGTCGATTACTTCGACATCTATTTATACTGTTTCCCCCCTAGTTCAACTTGCAAGTTACTTAGAATACCATATGGGGTATACGTTCATCCGTCAAATGCTTTTAATGTTGTCGATGATCGCGACAAGGTTGGCGATCCTAAAGTTTTCCAGCAACTCATCGACATAATACATGTAGATGCCCCCTCATCAATAATTGTTTGATGAACAGTTTTTTTGAGGGCTTTCACTTGAATGAGGAAAGCTAGTTGAGCTAGTAACTGAGGATCGTATCCTTTATGATTGAAGGATACAAGATTAGAATCCCTTGGGTCTATCCCACCTATAGCTGATAATAAAGCCTGCTTTTGGGATGGACAATTTTGCAGTACCTCAAGTGTCGACATAGCGGATGGCGATTGGGCCAGATCTTCCACTATATTATAATGTTGTGCTGCTCTGGCACGAGGATTAAATGTTGACTTGTGTACTACTCCCTTTGGCGGTTTTATTGTTAGCACTGGAATGATGGGCGGTGCAACTTCTGTTGAAGTTGTTGTTGAACTACTAGGTTGATCTTTATCATTGTTGTTCGATAGCTGTGGATTCCCGTAATCTTTGTTCCTTGTCGATATCAAAGCATCATTTTTCTGTTTCGAAACCGACAACATCAGTACTTGGGACGGGGAAGAATTTTCACTAGCAACTAGATTTGTTCCTGGATTTGGAAATGGATCAGTCAATACTACCGAGGTTTTTGAATTCTTGAGGAATTTTTTAAGCTCAGCCTTATGTGGACAATTTTTTGTCCAATGATCCTCATCACATATTAAGCATGGATTTTTTGGTTTCCTATCTTCAGGAGGGTTTGCAGAAGAATTTTCAGGTGATGATTCTTCCTGTTTTTTCTTCTTCCCTTTGTTTTTCTTCTTGCCTCCTGGTTGCTTGGTTTCTTTGCCTTTATCAGTGGAGACGGCATTTACTTCTGAGGCGAGAAGTTCTTCGTTTGCATTTTGACTGGAAATCTTACGGCCTTTTTAGATGTAGCCTTTGTCGATCTTGTGTCTATCGTACCAATCACACCATTGCCGGCATGAGAGTCATTGTTCGATTTAGGAGGAGGAGGGATGGAAAATTCTGATCTGGGAGCGTCAGGGATTTTATCGTAGAGCGTGCCAGACTGAGTATAAATCAAGTCTAAATATTGTGCATGAGCAATAACTTGCTCTTCAGTGATGACCCCTCCTTTTGCCACATCTTCTGTAATGGAAGGTAATAATGACTTAATAAACCATTCAGCTAAAAGCTGATCAGGAACATACGTTTTTACCATTCTACGATGACGTCACCACTCATGAATATGATTAGATATGTGAGTGGCCATTGTTTGCTTGAAATTGGTAAGAAGTTTTGTTCCCGTTTCTTACCTTATCGGTAACTGAAAATGGGTTAAAAGGGTTGTGGCTAGGGTACTGAAGTTGTCAAACGAAGCTCTGGGTAATGCGATATACCATTTTGCTGCCAGACCAGTTAACGTCCTTTGGAAAAGGCGAAGCCTAATCGAATCATCGTTTAAGGTGTTTGATGAACACCACAGATGAAAAGTCATCACATGATTCGATGGGTCTTCACCTGGATTTCCATTAAATTTAGGAATATTTGACGGAAGTTTATGCGGAATCGCTGGCCACCAAGGGGCGTAAGCAATTGGATCGTTTGTTAACCTATTTAGATCCGGTAACTCCAAAGTTGCCACGAAGGGCAACTGTTGATTTAGGTTTGGCGAAGCATACCCAGGATAAGATGGGATTGCCTAAGCAGTCAGTCTCTGCATACCAGCATAATGCATTTGATGCTGGTAACTTTGGTAAGGTTGATGGGCATAACCATTGTAGAATGGTTGATTTTGACCGTTTTGAATATACGACTGCCAACGATTTGCAAAGATTTGTTGCTCAGATCCTTGGTATACTTGTTGGAATTGCAATTGTTGGTATTGCACCAGCCATGGTTGCAAAGCCATGTGCTGTTGTCCAATACTGACCGTTTGACCAAGATGAGGGGTAATTGTACCTGTTTGGCCTGTGTCATTCCACTAGTTGGCGATTGTGGTTGAGTCGCAGGGACAAGAGGCTGTTGCATTACAACCTGAGAAACCTGAGGTTGGCATACAACAGGCAGCGCTTGTACTTGTGACACCGTCACAATAGCCGGCATAGTTGGTATATTTGACATAGGTAAGCATTGTTGCATTGAATATACAACTCTTGGTTGTTGAGGCAGTATCAGCACCCAATCGCTAGATGTAATTCCAGCATAACCTGAATTTTGTTGTGAACTCCTGTATGGTTGTCCTCCCAGAGGAGATAATGAAAGGGTATACTGCCCCCCATATGACGGTAATCCGATACTTAAAGGAATTTGTTGAAAAGTGTGCAACAAGAAATGCTTGTTGAGAGTGCAACAAGATGATGGAGCTCAGTGAAAAGAGTCGCCTTCACTAAGTGGGCCCGCAGGCTATTTTTGGCGCAAGTCTATTTTTAGACTAAGTCTATTTTTAGACATATGGATCATGTCTATGGATTGTAGGTTGTTGTTTATGGATGATTGGTCAAGTTGGGAAAAATAGATGGACTTCTATTTTTGATGAAAGTGTGAGTGATCACAGTGTGAGTGATCAAAGTCTATTTTTAGACTGGCTGTCAAAAATAGAAAAGTCAAATATTATTGTCTCATAATAATATTTGGACTATAAACTTGATCTTATTCTCTTGGAGCACTTCAGTTTGAGCTACAGAGGTGGCACATGCAGCTGTCAGAAGGAAATACGTTTTTATTATGATTCAGTTGAGTTGTTGCATGCATGACTTCAGTTAGAACTCAAGTGAGTTGAGTTTAGTGGACTGGAGGTGCAGTTGATGGAGTTGTGTTCAGTTTAGCTTTGTTAAACTAGTTGTATTTAGTCTAACTGATCAATAGACTAGAGATGAGTTGGGTGAATTAGTTATTAATTAATTCACAAGTTATTAACTCATAATGCAACTATAGAATACATCAGTTAACTCAGTTGCATGTCAGTGCATGTTCAGTTCAACAGGGACAGGTGGTAGAGAATCAGATTGCTATCAGTTGTGACTATAGTTGTGCACCAGATCTTGCACAATCAAGGGATTGAGGATGCCAATGAGTTTGCTCACGTATTTGCCCAGTATTGTAGCCTTTGCTCACGTCCAACAAAGTGTGAGTGATTATTTTGAGGTGAAATACGAGTTTGGGAAGCCATTCTCATCAGTTCTTGAGCAGGTATTGAGCAGTGGAGGCAGGCAAGCAGTGGAATAGATTTGGAGATCAGATCTGAGCTGTATTGTGTGTAACAGGTGGAGCTGGTACTGGATTGCTTGTGATAAGCATTGTACTTTGTAATGTTACATGATTCAATCAATATAATATACAGATAGTGTGGGGTTTTTAGCGAGATGCTTTCCCAGGGATACATACTGTGTTAATGAGTTTGATTGATGCTTCTATGTGTGCTTGTGAATGTTTCTGCTTCTGTAAATTGATGATCAACGTAGAGGAGATTATGTATTATACATGTTCCGATTATAATTGTATGATCAAGATAATCTCTGTGAATATGTGTTAAATTATTCAAAATTTCTACATGGTATCAGAGCTAGATGATTTGTAGAAAAAGTTTCTACATGGTATCGGAGCTGCTTGATTTGTAGAAGAGATTTTTACAGGATATCAAGCGAGGATTGATCCTCAGATCTACTATTCAAGAAGTGTTTACATTCTATTTCTTCAGGCAGAGTCTATGATCGGGCCATGTAGCCTCTGGATTCATCCTTCTTTTGGAAGGTGAGATATCCGGTGAATGCCCAGAGAGTCAATCTCTGTACAAGAAATAATTTGTTCTCACGAATTCTAGATCGGAAGCAGTTGAGTTTTGTTCTGGTGGAATTCAAATTTAATTCCAAAGCAAGAGATAAAACTCAGAAACATTCAGTGTGAGAATGGAGACAGTATGCCCCAGTATCTCACGAAGTTCACCCAATGCTGGGATGAGCTGGGAAGTGTGGGGGTGACTGTCAGATGAGGATGGTGAGTCTAGAAATCCTTGACCTTCCTAAGAGTTGGCATAGCTACCGGGACTCGGTGAATGGAAGGGAGAAACTGCCAGGATGGGAGAGACTTTCGTCGGATCTTGTGCAGGAGGAGATTAGACGGAGCACCAGAGACGGTTCTTCATCCATGCATGATGAGGAGAACTGTGCCTTAGCAAGTAAGGTGAAGAAGAGGAAGGGGAAGGTTTCTCTTTCTGAATCCAGTACTTCCAGTGATGGTAAGAAGGTTGACAAGTCGAAGGTGAGATGCTTTCTTTGTCATGAGATTGGTTCACGGTTCAAGAACTTGTATGCTATTGAGGTTCAAGATGCATGCAAAGCCTTGAGCAGCGAGGCAACTAATGGAGACTTGGTGGTTAAGAGGGAGCGTATATTACCTCTCAACATTGAGAGCCAGAAGAAGTCTCAGACGATTGTGGAGGAGCCATGATTGGTGCAGCAGCTTCAGGAGGTTGTGGAGAAGCCACAACAAGGGAAGCTAAGAGGAGATCGAGTAGAGACATCTACTCATCCAGAGACCTCCAGTAGCGGGAAACTTCGAGCCAGGTGGGCTGAGGGATCGCATGCAGCCATACCTCCAGGTAGGAGGTGGGGTGATGTGGATTGATTGTCCCAAGGAGGAGGGGCAGGATCCTTGAGGTACCCAACCTCTTGGATGAGACCTTGCTACGGGAGCCCCGATGTGTAGTAGCAGGAACTGACTGATTGGGTAGAGACAGATGCGGATGGAGCGGCAGAGAGAGCGACAGTGCAGGGAATCCCAGGACAGCGCATAGCTAGCAGGCTGTAGCAATGCGAGAGGCACAAGTGTTTTGCATAGTGCTAGGTGGCACAGAGAGGTGTGCAATTGTGCGAGATGCATGGAGATGTTGCAGTAGCGCAGATGTCAGAGAGGGAGCACTTGTCAGCAGCAGGTAGAGCTTCAGCATCAGAGGATGTTTCTAGCCCAACAGGGAGGTCAGTTGGGAGGTGCAGTGCGGATGCAATGCTGGGAGATAGAACCAGCAGCAGCATGGATGCAGTCAGAGATCAAAGTGACAGAGGCTAGAGCAGTCAGATACTGAAGAGCACAGAGATGCAGAGTTTCAGTCGATAGAGGCAATAGCAGTCAGAGACTTTGATGACAGAGCAAGTGGACCGGCCAGATGTGTTGCATGGAGAACATTCCAGAGTTACAGGATCGGGTTTGAGAGGAAGCCTTTCTTGTTGAGAGGGAGTGTTGAAAAGTGTGCAACAAGAAATGCTTGTTGAGAGTGCAAAAAGATGATGGAGCTTAGTGAAAAGAGTCGCCTTCACTAAGTGGGCCCGCAGGCTATTTTTGGCGCAAGTCTATTTTTAGACTATGTCTATTTTTAGACATATGGATCATGTCTATGGATTGCAGGTTGTTGTTTATGGATGATTGGTCAAGTTGGGAAAAATAGATGGACTTATATTTTTGATGAAAGTGTGAGTGATCATAGTGTGAGTGATCAAAGTCTATTTTTAGACTGGCTGCCAAAAATAGAAAAGTCAAATATTATTGTCTCATAATAATATTTGGACTATAAACTTGATCTTATTCTCTTGGAGCACTTCAGTTTGAGCTACAGAGGTGGAACATGCAGCCGTCAGAAGGAAATACGTTTTTCTTATGAGTCAGTTGAGTTGTTGCATGCATGACTTCAGTTAGAACTCAAGTGAGTTGAGTTTAGTGGATTGGAGGTGCAGTTGATGGAGTTGTGTTCAGTTTAGCTTTGTTAAACTAGTTGTATTTAGTCTAACTGATCAATAGACTAGAGATGAGTTGGGTGAATTAGTTATTAATTAATTCACAAGTTATTAACTCATAATGCAACTATAGAATACATCAGTTAACTCAGTTGCATGTCAGTGCATTTTCAGTTCAACAGGGACAGGTGGTAGAGAATCAGATTGCTATCAGTTGTGACTATAGTTGTGCACCAGATCTTGCACAATCAAGGGATTGAGGATGCCAATGAGTTTGCTCATGTATTTTCCCAGTATTGTAGCCTTTGCTCACGTCCAACAAAGTGTGAGTGATTATTTTGAGGTGAAATACGAGTTTGGGAAGCCATTCTCATCAGTTCTTGAGCAGGTATTGAGCAATGGAGGCAGGCAAGCAGTGGAATAGATTTGGAGATCAGATCTGAGCTGTATTGTGTGTAACATGTGGAGCTGGTACTGGATTTCTTGTGATAAGCATTGTACTTTGTAATGTTACATGATTCAATCAATATAATATACAGATAGTGTGGGGTTTTTAGCGAGATGCTTTCCCTGGGATACATACTATGTTAATGAGTTTGATTGATGCTTCTATGTGTGCCTGTGAATGTTTCTGCTTCTGTAAATTGATGATCAACGTAGAGGAGATTATGTATTATACATGTTCTGCTTATAATTGTATGATCAGGATAATCTTTGTGAATATGGGTTAAATTATTCAAAATTTCTATAGAATTGTTTGCCCTTGAGGACCGGACTGCCCAAATTGACACCCTGAAGGATCAATTTGCTGAGACTCAACATAAGAGTTCCCGGATACTATTCCAGATGAACAAACAGGAATGGACCATGCTGTCAAAATAGCCCCTGAGTGGGCCCCGTCTAGCAATTGAGAGCTAGTTGGGACAGATGGTATGCCGGTGAACATTGTTGGAGTGATAGCAGGGAGTTCTGCCATCGCTGTGTTGGATGACACAGTCCTAGATGTCGACGGTTGTTTAGACATTTATAGTCTATCCAAAAGATTGCCTAGCAATTCTACAGGAGCTTCCGATGGCGGTGGACTAATTTCTGATGAAGAATGGTATAGAGTGATCCCAACTCCAAATCACGATAGAGTACTAGATGGAGGATCCTCCACAATCTCTTCTATAGCAATCAGACTAGGTGGAAGAGGTAGACCGTCAGGTCCGTAAAATATTTCTGGTGCCGAAGAAGGTATAGAATCTGTAGTGATAGATGTTTGGGGAATAACACCTTCCGAATCAGCTGTAGATGGAGCTGGCTCAGTAACACAAGTGTTTACGTTCACACTAGGATCAGTTCTACTGTCCTTTGGTGGTTGCTAAACTTCTTCTGTAAAGGCAGGGATACCAGAAATGTTTGGAGTAACCGGAGTCTCCGATGGTGTTGGAACACTTGTTCTAATTTTACCAGGGGATTTGGAACAGGTTAAATGAGTTCGCTTTGACCGTAACAGTTTCGACTCTGGAGACAAAGACGGTTGACTCATAAGCCTCCGCGAACGACGGGGTTTCAATTGAATTTCTTCCACGATTGCGGATTACTCGATCAACTAAAAATCAAGGGGAAGCATGTTTCCAAATTAGATGAATTTTAGACGCTTTGACACAACTTGTTTTTTCAATTTTTAAGAGTCGAGAAAAAACAAAAGATGACTCTAGTCACCTTCGATTTTTAATGAGCCTGAAGTGACAAGTGCTCAGATGGACCTTTTCCGTTAAGGAGTCTGAAAAGGAACGAAAGGGACTGCTCTGGAAATCTAGAGAGAGGGATTAATTACCAAACCAATAGAAAAACTGCAGAATGCTTTTTACGGTACGGTAGTCAATCTTCCCGAACGCTGTGTTCAGTGCATTGCGATCGATAGGGCGGCAAACACGGCTTCCTATGGATAAAGGATTAAGCCTATTGTGGTCTCCCAAAATATACTCGACGGTACGTGGGAGCACAAGTCTGTACTGGCACTTATCGTCTCAAAGTGGAGGAATCACCCAACCAACAGTGAAAACAACAGTTACCAGGCTTTACGACGCCGAAATACGTCTCTAGCCTAGACTTCTAGATGTTGTGCATTAGGTTCCAAAGCGTTTTTAGATTCATTAATTTTTTTTTATAGTTGATCTTGCTTAAGAAATTTTCCTTTCTGGTTCACCGCGTGATGTAGATGTACAATTCCTAAAATGCAATCTAAGATGATAAACAGTCATTTAATCTTCTTTTTGCAATGAAAATCCTAGCTACTAAGGAAAGAGATGATTTTCTTTCAACAAAGAGCAGAGAGCACACACTATATGCACTGTCCTAAATCAAACCAACAAACAGTCTAAATGCAAATGCACATGCATGTATTTGTTTTCAGCCTTCTTAATGTGTGAATGATAAAAATAAAGCTAAGCACAAATCTGAATTATTTTTCAAAGCGACAATTACTAACAAGTTTCTTTTCAAAAAAAAATGAGGACAATGACGACACTTTGTTATTTGGAATTGAAAACTTGCTTTGGACACTTGAAAAACTACTAACTGAAATCAAACACAAGAGTAACAGTGTAATCGACTATCAAGAACAATCAGATTCTCTTCTATGACTGAAAACGACACTTGCGACACTTTCAAATCAAGAAACGACAGTACAATTACGCTACTTCTTTGTAAAGGAGAACTGAAAATGACTCAAAAATACATAAAAACATTTACAGTTCTTTGCACAATGGAGGTGGAATAACAGCAAGAAAGGGGGTTTCAACAGAGGTGTACTGACTACAGGCAGCAAAATTCTTGAATAGAGCTGAAAAGAGTGAACACAGAAACCAAAATTTAGGAACAATGCCTTATCTGATCAGCGCACCTGTAACACAGTGAAACTGAAATGCAATGCACCTGCTACACTCGGGAAGTGCGATGCATTTGGAGTTCACAGAACAGACAGTGCGCTGGACCAGGGATGAGACTTTGACTAGGTTCTGGGTCACAGTTTGCAGTTCAGTTCAGGGATTTAGGACGAGAAAGTGGTAATCAGTAAATCAATCACAGGGGTAGATCTAAGGAGGTTACTAGAGCCACCACAAGGGCAATTAGAGAGCTTGTAAATTAATTGTTTAATTCATAAACAAAACCCGAAGATAGACTGAAGCAGGATTGATCTACTTTTCACTTGCATAGAAAATGCAGTTTGAAGGCTAGCTGGCTTGACTTGAGGCTTCGTCTGTAAGTTTATAAAGTAAACAAATGTAGATAAACAATCAATCTATTCGCTCCCCAGTGGAGTCGCCATTTTGTTATCAGGAAAACTAGTGTCTACGCAGAGCTGCTAGTCCCACTAAGGCTGGTAGCTACCTTAGAAACAAACAAACTAAAAACTACTTTCGTTTTCCTTTATGGGAAATAGATAAGAGAAGAATAAGGAGACCAACCTTTGTCCTGTGCTTGGTTCCTTGCTTGATTCCTCTCTCTTCTGATAGGTCTTTGCTACCTGCTTCCTTGTCTACTCAGCTTCAAAGAGTACTTGTAGAATCAAAGCAGCATAACACTATCCAAGAACATGGATCTATTATCATAAACAATATAGGATCAGATGTATATTAACCACACAAATGCATAAATCATCAATCATACAAGAATGTGGAGGAAAACTTGAATAGATTTATTGATAATCAAGAAAGAGCAAAGAGGATTACAACCAATTGTTCTGACCCAACATCATCCTCTCAGCAAGTAAGCCCTTCTTCACCTCATGAAAAGCTTAGATCACCCAACACTATGATGTTACATCAAGAAACCAACAGAAATTCCTTACCAGATACAAAATTCCAGCCTCTGGATCTCTGGGATGAGGGATCCATATATAGATGTCTGCAAGGGAGGTGAGTCAGCTTTTGAGATTTGATTAGTGTCTTCTCTCTAATAGTTCTTTATTCCACATGGAGATTGATGATCTCTTACTCATCCTTGGTCGAATGTAGAGAGGAAAGTGTCACAGGAGAAGTTTCTAGAAGATTTCGTGCTCCTCCACCTTGCAGATTGACCCTGCCATTTCTCCACTCTCGCCCATCGCACCCCATAAAAGGGT
Source organism: Pinus tabuliformis (assembly GCA_031772625.1). Taxonomy (NCBI): domain Eukaryota; kingdom Viridiplantae; phylum Streptophyta; class Pinopsida; order Pinales; family Pinaceae; genus Pinus; species Pinus tabuliformis. The sequence continues at coordinate 658,498,786 of CM062820.1, read as the reverse complement.
TTTTTAACATGAATCGCACCTACTGTGTGTATTCAGGTGGGATGCAACACACTTTGACCATGGGGCAGGTGAAATGGTCCAGTTTTGACCAGTTCTGAGTAGTTTCTCATGGAGAACTTATGGGAGATGCTGTAATCAGTTGACCTTGTTCTTTTAGGGGTTGGAACAACACCTTTAGGGACTTAGGAGCCTTTAGTTTATGGACATTTATGATTGGGGTTGCAGTGCCCAAAAATGTCTATAACACACTTGGCATGGATACATCATAGTGAAGTCTTATGTCATGGTGGCCAACACATGGCATCTCAAATTGTCACCACAAAGTCCTATGTTGTCCATGTACTTTCCCACATGTTGTGGAATGTAATTATGTATTTTCAAAAGATGAAAAAATTCAAACGTGTTGAATTCCAAGAGTCACATGGGGAATATGAAAAGTCACATGTGGACTAGAGAGTTAATAGAAGTTCAGAGGTCACTTAGGAAGTCCAATAGTCATGATGGAACCTCAAGAGCCATGGGGATATGAAAGGTCATTCCTCTTGTTATAAATATACCCTTATAACTCAAGCAAAGGGATTTTGGAGAATGAGACTTTGGAGAGCTAGCCTAGGCTTCTCTAGCTTGGCATAGGAGAGAATACCATTCTTTGGAGAAGCAAGAAGTGACTTAATGTTCCACTGTTGGAGCTAGTGTCTCACCATTGTAACTGTGTAGTTGGATATTTCACTTAATTATCAAGAGCTCATTGAACCAACACATTTTCATGCATGTATCATGAATATTGTTAGAATATTATTTAGATGTTTGCAGTATATGGTGTGTTCATATGTAATAAATAAATTGAACTACTTCATTGGATTTGGTGCTTATCTTGTTGAATGTTTGTTGTATTTGCTTTAATGATTGTTGTGTCTATGTGAACTACTTCACTAGAAAATTAATGGATATTTCCTTGCTCTTGTGTGCCTCCCTTAGGATAGTACTATTACTTTCCTTCTAGAGAGTCACCCTTTATTCCCCTATCGTGAAAGCCTCCTTTTACACATTGCAATTAGTGTTTCACAGTGTCAACTTACTTGCTGATTTTAAAGGTTATGTGCATACTCTCTTATGTCATTCATTGTATTCAAGGCAAAGCTTTGAGTAATGGTGGCCGGACTGATACTCCAGATGGGGCTCCTACTCTAAATGGTGAGAGGTCTATGATGAGCCCCAATATTGCAAAAAGAATGTTGCAACTCCCAAGGCTACCAACTTAAATTATCAACCCGAGGTTCGTACAAAGATTGGAGGTGTCGACACTATATGTGCAACATACAATGTATCCTTATTTTATTTATCTGATCTAATGGAGTGAAAGTCATGAAATCAAAGCCTAAACTAATTGTAGAAATGGAAATGCTACTTGCTCAAATGTATCCTAATTGCAAGAAGGTAAAGGTTATGCCATTTGCAAGAATGAAAAGTATTTTCTATTTTCATAATGTACACCATGTGCTATTTGTAGCAATGTGAATCATTATTGTAGTTATAGAATGTGAAAAGTTGTCTTAAAAAGAAACTAATCCTATGCAAAAACAACAATTTGTAAATGAAATCCTAAGAGCATGAATTCAAAGAAGTAGGCCTAATCTACTTTGTAAAAAGGAAAGTCCTAAGTGGTGTTTATTCTTCCTCAATCATGGATTTAGAGCCTAGCGGTCATTATTCAAGCCTAAGAGACAAAAACTAAGCTTTTGGAGCAAATCTAGTCAAGTTTACACGTGCTACATGAGGCCCGGTTTTTATACAACAAGAGATAACTTGCTGAATGCCCAAGTAAATAAAATGAAAATAGGATGGAATTTTTTTTGTTATGAATTAGGGTGTAGTAAGACTCCATTCCAAGTGGAATCACTCGAAAATACCCATGTTAACACATGCTAAAAAATAGCTGAATATTACTATAAAAACTGGAAATTTAAGAACTAATGAGCTAGTTAACCTACCAAATGCCTAACCTAATCCAATGCAAATGCTATGAGGTAAATTTTGTTATTAACTTGAATGTTTTTATGATCCAATACAAGTGGAATCAACTCAAATGAATCTCATTAACACGTTCTAAAAAATAGCAGAAAATTACTACTATTTTGCTACAAGGGATTTCCAAAATTTTTAGATTTGTGAACTAGTAGACCAATCCAAGTAGCTCAATGATGAATATGACTTTTCAAAGTTGTTCTAAGGCTGTTTTATTCTTATGACTTTTTAAATAACCTACAAAACAACTCACTTCAATCATTTAACCAATGTAACCTACAATAAAAGAAGCATGAATAGTAAATGCATAAATAGGAGATGAAAGTGAACAAGACATTCAAATCACATAAATAAATTATACAAGAAGGCTCTGAGGCTCCTAGGATGGCCAAACCCAAGGAAAATCATATTTATATAAAGGAAACCAAGCTTTAGAAGCTAAAAATGGCATCAAACTTCATTATTTGAATCAACCCAAGTACATCCCTGCTAGAAATGAAAGTGGAGCTGCTAAATAACAATTTTTCTCCACAATAAGACTAAAAAATACATACCCCTACAGGAAAATTCGAATTGGTAGTTATAAAAATTGATGGGCAAGAATTATCCTTGAAAGGAGGAAGCTTCCCCTTCCAAAATCCCTCAAATAGTGGATCCGCTTCCCAACACTAGGAATTTGCAGTAAATGACACGAAATACATTCCTAAATTTTCTCAATCACTGGAGCTCCAAAAATTGTCAATAATTTCATGATATTTTGTTCATTTATTATCAAATATTGATCCTCCTGTAGCAAGGAGCAAGTCCCTAAATTATCTCATCCTCCAAATCTTCATAATCTGCCCAATATTCTCACAATATTCTACAAAAATAAATAATATCAGGCACAAATATGCAATTATCTCTAAACCTTCCTAATTATCATATTAAAGCTAAAAATATGTCATATAATGCATAAAAAAGAGGTTTAATGTGTCGAAAGATGGTTAGATAGGCCTTAATTTATGTTTAATTTGGAGGCCCATCAGTCTAATTGTGACTTCATACCAGGGAGACCCCCTTTGTTGATGTATTTCCAACATCGTCAACATATTTGTATGCTTTTCTTATCAGATCTACCCTGTATGTATTGCTATCTTTAGCCATCAACAACATAGGTCAATTCTAGAGATGTTTTGACAAGTATATGAATGTGTTTTGAGTTCACTGTATGTTGCAGGGGTTGGAAATCAATCTTCTGTGTATATTGAAGGGTTTTGCAGAGACAAAGAAGGATCTAATGGAGAAATTACGTAGAGAATAGTATGAGGCTGCCATTAGTGAATGCATGGACACATATAAATATGTTTGACAGTGTGTGAAGGACAATGAGTGCTATGGTATCTTAATAATGTTTTCGGGGATCTAATTTGGTATGGTTGTAGATGTTATTTGACTATGCCTACAAAGAATATCTCATTGGAGAGTAACATGACAATTTACTTTTTCCTATGAATTTCTTTTTTGGAGTAACGATGAACTACCTTTTGGATTTTCTCTTGATTGCTTAATAAATTAGATCTATGCTTATGTTGACTAATGTTTGCAAATATCACTGTGGTATCTTGATAGGGTGTGCAGAGAACTTGACATTCAAAATATTGAAGTGTCGATTGATTTTTTTAAATATGATACAAAGATTGTAGTATCTAACTACAAAAGGGTTTTTAATATGCAAAGTTTATGATAGTGCAGTGATAAATGTGTGTAGCTTGTCCTTTATGGCTTATTTGGCAATGCATATGCAGACAAAAACTCCTGTATGGTAGTATATCTTCTCTTGGTCAGTTAAAGACACTTATCTTGCCGCAATTAGAATGATGAACTGTGGTCAAAATTCATAAAGATTGTTATGAAAAAGTTGCTACTTTAAAAGTGCTACTTGTTTTCATATACCATAGTGACTGTGTGACTCTTTTTGATGATTAGTGTGTTTACAGTGCCTTGATTTTTATAGTTTGGCTTGGCTTTGAAAGTATCTTGTGGTCATTTTTTCATTGTATCGAAATTTTTTATATGGCTAATGTTGTAATGTATTTGTTGGGTGATCATTTCATTAGAGGCTTGTTGATACTTGATGTGCCTTCACTTGAGAGGTGTATAAGGAATTATGCAGAGAAGGATGTGATAATGATATTACTTGAATGACTTGATTAGATGGCTTGGTTGTGTGTGTGGTACTTGACAATATGTGATTGATAAATGACAATTTGTGGATGGGATTTGACTTGACTATTGACAAGGTTGTAACTTGGTATTTGGATGTGAGTTCTACTTAATGATGATGAACTAAGGATATTGATGGCTTGGAAATTGACAAAATTGGTCAGTTAGGGATTGACATGGCTCTTGACAAGTTTTGGATGGGGTTGGCTTGACATTATTATGTGGCTTAGTGTATTGGTTTGATCTGGTTGTAGTGGTATTTAGTGGTTGATATTCAGTGACACGTATATTTGTATTCAATGGTTGTATTTAGTGATTCAATGTTTAGTTATTCAACTATTTAGTGTTTGATATCTTGGTATATGGTCAATGTGGGTGGTGGCCTATAGGTTTTGATGATTGTTTGAGACAAGTGGATCTAGTATGAAAATTTTGAAATGCGGTCCATAAAGCTACTGAGGGTTGGAGCCTTTAGTAAGGAAGTAGGAGCTTCCTTCTAGTAGGAGTCGATAAACTTGAATAGGGAGTAGTATCTCCCTTCAAGTAGGAGCTAAAGAACTTGTGGAGGTTGTATCCTCATGCACGTAGGAACTTGTGTGATGGAAAGAGTATGCACCAATACAAAAAGGTAAGAATATTTTCTTTATAATAAAAGAAGATTATAGAACAACATCAACAATGGGTTTCCTCCTAAAATTTGGTGTCTATGGTTTTATGGTTTACATTCTCTTATACTTAATGTTGCTCATGATTTACTGAATAAGATATGCTCTATAACATTGCAATCTGCTAATGAAGTAATGGTTCAATATAATTATGAAATGAAAGAATAAGTTAAGTGAATGTGAATTGGGAATGAAATATTGGTTCACCCCCTCTCTCATTATTTCTAACAAGAGATTCTCCTACGATCCCGAGTCAGATGGAGCACCATTCTTTATCTTCTTGATCTGTATCTTTATATGGAAGAGTTTGGTCATTCTTTCTCTTCCTATTGTTGAAGGAAACTCAGATTCACCTACTTTTGCACTAACATACATATGATCTTCTCATCCATGTCCGAGCTGTTTTCAACTTGGTTACTCAAATCAATGGCCATGAGATTCTTGTTTTTATTATATTTATTTTTATTATTTGAGTTAAGGTCTGGGTTCCACTTCCAAAACTTCTCCTCTGTATGGATATCAATGTTATAGTGTTTGCTGAATCTTTGCATTGGTGTGCCATGGTTGTCGTCATTTGATATTCCTCCCCTTTCCACTTCTTCTTCCTCTCTTTAGAAGTGACCCATTGCTCCTTATGCTTGTATCCACTTGAATTCCCTTTCTTCAGGCCTATGTTCTCTTGGTATTGTGCCTATACACAAGCCTTGTTCACCGATCTAGGCTTGAACACCATCTCTTGCTTTTGCAGATGGTTGTGTAGACTCCAAAAATACTTGAGGAGTACATCTGACTTCTTTTGGGAGATACCTAACATTATGGTCATCTTTCTAAACTCCGTTTTACTCTTGTACACTTTGCCTTTGCTTCTGCCTGAAGTAGTGCCATTGGATCCACTGGTTCTCTACATATCCAACAGGGTAATACTACCAGTTTATGAGGGTTTTGAAGTCATTCCACTTAGTCACTAGAGGATCTCCCTCCGACCTCAAGGTATCCATGTGGATTTCCCATAAAGTTAGGGCATGGCCCTCTCATTTCAATTGCGCAAATGAAATATTCTATTCTTCCTCAATATGATGGACACTGAAATACACTTCTAATTGTTGGAACCGGTGATTTAGCTTCAGAGCATCGATATCACCTTGATACGACTTAATATTGACCTTCTCTTCCATTTTTGAATAGGGACTATGAATGGTTCACATCACTCGAGTTGGGTTCATCTTTTTTTAGGTCCTTGTTGGGAAATTTTTTTCTCACCCTCTAGTGAGGAGGGAAAAAAAGAGAAAATCAAAAACAAAATAAAATTTCACACATAGTTAAGTAGATTAATGATGCACCCATTAAATCTATGTGTTGCAAACAAACAAAAGTGTTGCAAATAAACTCATAAAACTAAAAATTAAACATGAAAACACCGCTGAAAATATACCTGACATGAGAATCTAGATTCACATTAACACAAACAAGGATTTAAATCAAAATATGCAACCCTCCCTACCATGACAATAGGGAGGTTGCGAAACCTCTCCAAACTTCACCCACACTCCAAAGACAACCCTCTATAGCCCAACCACTCATAAATCTATGGAATTCATCCTTCATAACCCCTAACCCTAGAATCATGAGAGGAATATTTTAATGTTTTCTCTAAAATGTCTACCAACCAATTTCCCCTCCATTCGAATTCCATCACATGAAAATTTTCATTTGATTTACATTAAGTTTTCCAATGGTTGCATTCAAGCTCTAGTAGGTCCTCGACACAAAATATTGTCTTGTCCTCGAGCCAGTGGCAAGCGTACACTAGGTTCACTTGCACTATTGCTACGCAACTCAAATCCTCCTCTGAATGCTGAACTGTCGACTTCTCCCCTACTCTACTCTACAATGCATATCCCATTTGCGCACTTTTCCTCTTTGGGGGTCCCAGCCTCCTGCTTGTAAGATCCAATGTCCTTCCTCCTTCTCTAATCTATTCTATCTGTTGTAACCTTCATCTAGTCCTTTGATGTTCTCCCTTCTTCCACTGTCCTTGTCCATTGGATCTACTTGGATACTCTGTCCTATGTCATTGCCAATGTTATTAGACTCTGCTGCTATTGGGGTTTTTTTTTGTAATCTTCTACTTCTACGGGATAGCTAAAAATACAATGTGCCAACTGGTCTGCGCAGGACCAGTTACAACACCAATGGGGGTTTTAATAAAGACTGCCCATAGGTTCTGTCCCAAGCTTCATTTCTATGTTTCATGGGACTTCATAAAATGACAACATAAAACATAATAAAAAAAATAAAAATAAAAACAGGTCATCACAACCAATGTACAAATTTTTGGATTCTTTTACATTTTAGTGAGAATTCCCTAGACACTGTTTGTTGCATAAGTTCCGAAAATTCACTCCAAAAAGGAGTTCTTACAAACTGTCCAACACACATGATTACCTAACCAGCTTACAAAGGTAACATAAATTAAGTGCTACACAACCAAGAGGTATTTCTTTGGCCTTATATAGAGTATTTGACCTTCATTATGATCTGTGGTATTAAAATCAAATAGCTTGTCCTCCATTTATCACCAAGTGTTCTTGAAATGAAACTGACCATATGCATTCTGACATGGCACTTGAATCTTCGAATCTAATACTCTAATCTTACCTTTGTCTCGATTGGGAGTAAACGCTGATGCAACTATCCTCGATGAACTACTTTTTGGAAAGTGTTTGGAATCCTGCGTGAAAAACTCAATCAACAAGACAAAAGCTTAATCAAATTTATATTAAATGTTTAAATTTACATATCAATCTAGCCAACATTGTTAGGCCCTACATTTGGATGAACATACTTACATGCATCTCGCTAAAGGCCTCCAAACAATTTGATGAAACCTCAAAAAGACAAAAAAAAAAAAAAAAGAGAAGAGAAGATTGAATCCCTAAAAATAATACACTTATCCTCACATTAATAAATCAACTGCCGATATTTATTTGAATTACAATAGTAAATCTACTCTCAACACTAATAAAATAACTCATTTCGTACAACAATAATGATTCAACTTTTAACATTAATAAAAGGACGTTCAACATGATTTTGAATAATAAGAATAAATCATCTTTTAATATTAATTCAAATGTAATTAATTTATCCAAAATCGAATTAAGTAATACAACACTAAATGTATTAAACAAAGATTTGAATTTTGCTGTTGTTTCTTCAAAAATACTACGTGAAGATGTTATCTGCTCAATGGAGGATGCAATCATCTTTTTCCTAGAATCAAAAGCTGAAGGAATAAGACAAGAATGGGCATTGATTTTGCGAAAAACTAAACCACCAAGAAAAAATTTAAACAATGAGGAATTGGTAGCTCTCAAGGAACTCAAAAGAAACAAAGAAATTTTGAAACTAAAGGCAGACAAATTTAATTCTGTGGTGGTCATGGACATTGAAGAATACCATAAAAAGGTTGGAACATCTCACTATAAGTGGGAACTACAGAAAGATAAGCACATATATTAGCAACATAGTATTGAAAGATATTACAAATGCCATACAAAACTCTTTTTTGGAAAAAAATATAAAAAATAAAATCATTCTTAAGAACCTTATCATACTTTACCTTATCATACCTTGCATGTATTGTCTATGAAAAGTTCATAAAGAAGGTTGTTCTATAGGAACTACTGTTAATACAATTGCGTCTCCCTCATATGGATTAGCTAAAATTCTAGCTGAAAAGCTCAAATGCCATGTTAGAAAAACCCAATCCTTCATCAAAGATTATGCACACTTCATAACTAAATTAAAATCTACCACTATAAAATATTATGACCTTCTTGTAAGCTTTGATGTAACTCAATTATATACTAGGGTTTCAGTAGATGAGGCTATTAAAGTCATAAGAGAACTAATTGATGATGAAACTACTGACCTTGTAAGAATATGCTTGAAATCCACTTATTTCAGTTATAGAGGAGACATTTATGAAAAAATAGATGGCATTGCTATGGGTTATCCACTCTCCCCCACGGTGGATAATATTTTCATTGAATCCTTTGAGGAAAAAACCATAAACTCATTTTATCTGAAGCCTCTACATTGAAAAATATTTGTGGATGATACTCATTTAATTTGGCCTCATGGGAAGGAGAAGCTTAAAGAATTCTTGGATCATAAGAACAACCAAATAGACAAAATTAAATTCACTATGGAATTGGAAGAGAATGGAGAACCACCTTTCCTTCACATCCTTCTCTCCAAAAAGCAAGATGGTGGGTTAGCTCATAAGGTATATTGTAAGAAAACCCACACTGATAAATATATTCAAGAAAACTCTCACCATCACCCCTCACAAAAAATTGGTGTAATAAACACCCTTGCTATTAGAGCCAAGAGATTATGTGACAATGATCATTTAAATAATGAACTTGAACATATCACTCAGGTTTTCAAAAGTCATGGGTACAATGATAAACTTATTATGAATGTTATAAAAAATTATTTAAATAATAATAAGCATAAAAATAAAAAGGACTTCATTAAAACTATCAAACTTCCATATATCAAGGGAACTACTGACAAGATAGCCAATATCCTCAACAAAAATTAGATTAGGGTTGCCTTCACTCCTCCTAACACCTTACCAAAAATGTTGGACCATTCTAAGGACCAAGCCGATCCTAAAAGAAATAAAGGTGTATATTCAATCCCATGTGGATGTGGCAAAGTTTACATTGGGGAAACTGGTTGATAAACCCATGCCAGACTTAAGGAGTATGGTGCTGATATCATTCATGAAAGATCTATGTAATCTGCTCTAGATGAACACTAAAAAATAACCAATCACCACATATGCTTGGAGAATGCTAAAGTCATTGCCTCTATTGATCATTATTCAAAAAGAAAAATCAGAGAGGCCTCAGAGATTGAAAAAACCCTAAGAAATTAAAATTGTGAAGATGGGTGGAAGCTTAGAAAATCATGGTCCCCCATTATTAACCACATTTATGACTAATAAAATTTATTTTACTACATTATCTACTTAATTACATTATTTAAATTGCATTATCCTAATCAATATTACATAAATTACATTATTTTAATTATTATTACATTAATTAACCCTCTTATTAAATATTATTGACCTACGTTATTATTAATCATTATTAATTAACTACTCTATTAATCAATTTTAATTAATTATTAATAATTTTAATTAATTATTAATAATTTTAATTATTATTACATTAATTAACCATACTATTATTAATTAACTAAGTTAATCTTATTATTAATTCTCTATCAATTATGTTGATTATTTAACCTTATTATTTATCTTTATTATTTAATTACATTTTTAATTAATAAAGATTACATAGATTATTAGGACTTTATTTAAACTTATTTTTATTTCTTTAATAAATTAACTTTTTTTGAGACAAGTTTTCAGTGATAATCACATCAAAATTCATTTGCCGACGCGTTTCAAACCTTATCATGAATCTTTATTGGTTAATTATTAATCATTTTTGAATTAATTTCTATTATTCATTAAAAAGTTACATAAATGTTTAACAATTCTAAGTTAATTATTATTTATCCACATATATTAATAAGCTAAATTGAGAATTAAGGATTCTTCCATACATCTCTTTCTTGATGATGAGATGTGATACTTAGCCCATAACATAGATAAGAATAATTTACGAAGCAGGAATTCAAACACTTTCCAATGCAAACTTGCAAGAGCACATGAACTGCTTTTTATCTTTTTTTTTTTTAATACATAGATTAGAATACCAATGTAGTAGCGACTAGCAACTTGAATTCTCAGAGAAATATCATGCCTCTCTCGACTTGGTCTAATTCTTCCGCATAGAGACTATGTAAACCTTGTCTTAGTCCTTATCAGTGCACATGTGTAGCACCATCGAGGCTCCGTGCACTCTTTTCCCTAGCATAGCCCATCTTCCACTATGCATTAGTCAACTTCCTTGAACCTCTCTCCTCACTTCTCACTGCCGATGCTACATCTACATAGCTCAAGGTCCCAAAAATATTAGCTTTGCCACTATAAAATTCAAAGGAACCTAAATCAACAAGTAGTTCCCTTATCCTACTACCAACCTAAGTGCTTAAATTCCTTTTCTCCAAAGTTCCCATATGATTCCAAACTGATCCCGCTGATGCTAGCTATGGTTGTTCCTTGGTCACATCTTTCATCAAGAGTTTCCACTAAATGGTAAGTGGCTCCACTAAATGGTAGTAGCGACTAGCAACTTGAATTCTCAGAGAAATATCATGCCTCTCTCGACTTGGTCTAATTCTTCCACATAGAGACTATGTAAACCTTGTCTTAGTCCTTATCAGTGCACATGTGTAGCACCATCGAGGCTCCGTGCACTCTTTTCCCTAGCATAGCCCATCATCCACTACGCATTAGTCAACTTCCTTGAACCTCTCTCCCCACTTCTCACTGCCGATGCTTCATCTACATAGCTCAAGGTCCCCAAAATATTAGCTTTGCCACTATAAAATTCAAAGGAACCTAAATCAACAAGTAGTTCCCTTATCCTACTACCAACCTAAGTGCTTAAATTCCCTTTCTCCAAAGTTCCCATATGATTCCAAACCGATCCCGCCGATGCTAGCTATGGTTGTTCCTTGGTCACATCTTTCATCAAGAGTTTCCACTAAATGGTAAGTGGCTCCACTTTAGTTATGGTCTCTCTTACCCAACACTTGAATGACGTGTTCAGTCTTCCCTCCACCATTTATGGCACAGAAGCACTGCTACCCCACCTTACATAATTATTTTAATCCCAATATCATCTTCTTCACCCCATACAACTACGCAATCCTCATTCTCATTCTTAGCCTCTGTGCATTTTTTCACAATGCAGGGGTTTTCTCCCTGCTCATCACAACCTATCCCCACTGCGCAATCCTACATGGTTCCTCATTTTGGAATGTGGGCTGCACAACTTCTAACCATACCCTAGCAGAGAGCTCTGCCACACATAGAGATTTCAAAACCCTTCCATGATGTCTAGATCTTATGCCTATTGTAGCCTTGGTTCTCACGTGAAACTCATTCCTGACATATCTTGAGAGTAGGTTTGACTTCCATAATGGAGGAGGGCCTCTATTACTGCTAACAATGCTCATAGGGGGTTGGATAGAGTGTAGAAACACAATGAAAGAGTCCCACAACCAAAGAGATCCTCCATAAACACAAAGCAACTAGCAATACTAATGATGGGCCACTAGATTAGAAAAACCCAAAAAAAATTTGAGCCAAGAAGTAATGGTTGTGCACTCTTCATGAAGTTATAGGCTGGCTAGGCCCACAACCTCCGTATGACCATAGATTTGTTCACTTGGGATTCTCTCCGTTGTTGGGAAATTTTTCTTCACCCTCTGGCGAGGAGGTCCAACAAGATAAAAAAAAAAACAAAATAAACTTTAACACACAATTGTAGAGATTAACCATGCACATGTTACATCTAGCTGCTGCAAACAAACACAAGTGCTACAAATAAACTAACAAAACTAAAAATTAAACACAAAAATATTGCTGCAAATATACCCGACTTGAAAATCCATATTCACATTAACAAAAACAAGGATTACATCAAAATATGCAGCCCTCACTGCCATGGTGGTAGGGAGGCTACACAACATCTCTAAGCTTCACCCACACTCCAAAGACAACCCTCTACAACCTGAGAGACCACTGCGAAATCTCTCAAATGCCTCCTACATAACCCCTAACCCTAGAATCACGAGATGAATATTTTAATGTTTTCACTAAAATATCTATTAACCACTTTTCCCTCCATTTGAATTCCATCACATGCAATTTCTCATTTGATTTACTTTAAGTTTTTCAATGGTTGTATTCAAGCTCCAACAATCCTTTTTTCAGTTGGTTCTCTTTTTATTCTCGATCTCCTGATTTCCCATCTAATCTATCTTCTTCATTAGAGCCCCCATCTTATTTGAATAACTCAATATTATTGCTCAGGTCTTACATGAGGAGATTTACAATACGGTTTATATTTGTAACTCTTGCTTCCTATTGTGAAAATCACTCCTTTATAGGATCAGGAAGAATATTCACAAATTTGTTGGCCATGACTAGGGTTTTACGACTTTTGGCTTAGTCGATCTAGATGCATTGCAAATCTCCACAATATACCCAAATAAATCTGCTTTGATATCAATATTATCCATAAATTGGCGTGGATATTCCACTCGACATTTTTTCACAACAAATTTGATAAAACAATATATATATATATATATATATATATATATATATATATATCTAGATATATATATATCTTGTAAATTAAGGTTCTATTCATTCATCAAAAGTTGAGTATATAGATATAAAAAAGAAAGTAGTCTTACGCCGACCAGATTTGCTGACTAAAGCTATCAGAATATGGTAAATAAATAGTAGCAAAAATAAAGGAACAATCCACAACTTGACAGACCAGATACACTAAAAGGAAAATAGAACTAGAATGACACTTGTGACCATGCTCAATCATCGAAAATAATAGATGCAGGGTTGTCAGGCCCAGTCCCTGTAGGGGAAGGGTGATGATAAGTACATTGAACATGTTGCTCAAAGTGAGAAATCCACGTTTCCATCTTTTCCACCTTTTCAGATAATAGATTTGACCCCGCCAAACCACCACAATCCTTTCTCTGACATGGCATTTAAAGTAATGCAATTGGTTGAGTGTCGAAATAATAGCTTCATGTTCTTCCTTCCTAGACTAATCATAAGCTTCCAAGTGATCCATAATAGAATGGAATAGGTCACTACAGGCCTCGGAGCATCACTGCCAGCCAACAACCCTGACATGCCTTGATCAACGGTTTCGACCTTGCCCACTTGCTTCAACCCCATGCGTCACACTACCCTTCTTTCCATTCTCCGCTGCACGACCACTCTAAGACGCTCTCGCACCACCCTTGCCACCATCATTCCCCGATGCCTCCTGAAACATACTCCCAGAAGTTTTACCATCCTGCGAGAATGCTCAGACACCCAGCCCGCCAATGCCACCTTCGACATTACGGCTTCCACCCTGACTGGATGAAGCTCCCCTCCGCTGGGATTGGGAGTCGATATTACGCGAGGTATGATGCATAGTGAGGGCAAAGGGATACGCCTCTAAAACTGAAACAACACCAAACAACAATACCTCCTGATGCACTGTGAACCACAATGAGCATCAGACAACCCCAAGTTTTCGAAAAGACTCCTACTGCTTGGAATTATTGACCTTCTTTCACCAACTCGGGGATTTACCAGTGAAACCACAAATATGAAACACGCAAACTAGGCTAAGACCTTGTCGTCACTTCTTCTTGAATAAGCGTCTAGGAGAAAAATCATAGAGATAAAGACTCGACACCCAAGCATAAACACATGAATTACAAACCCAATATGATAGCTAGTTGCCGCAGACACCTTCAGACAACCATTCCACCACCAAACCAAATTTCTTCTCACCCAACAGTGGGTCTCAGGAATCCACAAAAAAACCACAGACAGGTGAATCTAGATGACACCCGATGGACAGGAGACTTAGACGCCCTCTCAAGCTCAAATAACAACCAAGAAGAGAGTTAACTATTAGCACAAAAGAGGGCTCTCAAGTCGACCTAATCAACATGCATAATTCACTCAAAACTCTAAAAAAGTGAGAAACCATGCAAAGGGATGGGATATTAGCGATTTTGTGAGCTGAATGTGAAGTAGGGAACATCTGTGGCATAATCTCCACCATTCCCAAACTAGCCAAATGCTAGAGAAACCTATCAAACTATCAGAGCTCATACCTCAAACCGCCAACCACCAAACTAACACTGCATAATGGCAATCCTGAAACTCAATCGACGCCATGAAACTACTGCCCTCGCCCACTCACAATCTCGAAGAGACAAAATGAAACATCGCACGCAACCTCGATAACTTCTCTGTACAACAAACATTATGGGAGGACAGGGTGATTGTTCTCCTTACCATCCACCAGATGTTCTCCTTTATGGAACACGCATATGACTTACCTTGTCGTTCGTCCATTAGGGATATATTTAAAAATCTTAAATCTACACTATTATGTTTATTTTTCTTTAGATTTTTGGTAGATTACGGTTAAATGCATATGCATGCAAATTAAAATTATATAGAAAATAGAGAACAATGAAATAAAAACTCACAAATCACAATTGACACAAGATATAACCCGGGAAACCCTTTCAGGCGAAAACCCATCTAGAAGGTGAGGTTGTGTTGAAGCCCCGAAAATCGGGTCGACAACAAGGGGGATACCTGCCCGGTCCGGACCTTGGTTGGAAGCTCCTTATCCGTTTGGTATAGCGGGTCTGACTGGGGATAATGGGACCAGTTTCCCAATTTAAGGGTGTGTGTGTGTGCAGAGATGGGTGATGCTGATCTAAGAGTTCTAATCTAAGCTACTTTAATCTAATTCTATGCTATTGTAATCTAATGAAAATAGCACATCTAATCTATGCTAACCCGGGATGTATTTCTTCTATTATGCGATCTAAAGAGATTTCAAATAATAACTGGTAATAAAGATCATTCAGCTATCATAAGAATGGAAATCAATTAAGATGAACCACTTTGCATAAAAAGTTAGGCAAAACAGTTGTGAACAGCATATCACATAATAAGTTATTCATAGATCAAACATAAATAAATGGCTCCACCATACAAAAGTGCCAAATGGTAACTCAAACATTCATGCAATAACATATAAACAACTAAAAACTGTATATCACTTTATGAATATAAGCAGAAATGGCCAAGAGATAAAAGTACCATTTATGACTGGTTCTACTCATAAGCTTCAAGCAACAATGATTTATCTCTCCTTGTTCTAATATCTACCAAGAGTACAGAAGTGCAACATCAGTAGCAGATATCAAATGCAAACATCAATAAACCTTGATCCATTCATTCACCAAAACCTCCTCTGAGGGTGCAAAAGTGCATGTTCTGAGGACAAGTTTTTGACAAATTTCTGGACCCTTCTCTAAATGCATGAGAAGGGTTTAAATACTACTTCCTAATTCTAATAATAGTTTATTTACAAAATTTAGGATGCGGTTTTCAAATGACCGTCCTTTTTCTAATCTAATTTTTTAAGTAAAAACAACATTCCAAATTAAGCTACTTCTGTATCTGGTCTTTAAAGCTGCATGCATTCATCATTGGTTTAAGGAGAGCCGGCTGGCTGACTTCTGCTTTGAGCTGGGCTGAGAAAACGGAATCTATGAGAGCTGGCACCACTTTTTCGGCCACATTTATGATACATTTCACAGTCATCCACTGACTATGCGGCTTCACCAAGTATGCCCAGTAACATTCCCAATTTAACCTGTTTAGTGCTTGGATCGCTTTTCCCTTTTCTTGCGCCTTCTGCTTCCATTATGCTTCTAGTCGTAGTTTATTTGGTAAATACCCCGGGGTGGTCTCTGCGATTAAATTTTCTCTGTGCAAATTCTCATTTACACAGTCGATAAGAATGCTTGCTGTCGTGGCCGCTGTTTCTGTTGCTTGTTTTGCCTCCCTGATTTGATCGTCCCACTTGTTGAAGAGCAACTCTTTATGATTCTCATTTATCCTGGGTGCGCCTGCTCTTTTTCCCTCGTCTTCATCCTGCCAAGCCAAGTACTCCGTCACTCGTTTTTCAATCTGATCATAGTCACTTCGTAAGTCGACCACTTGATTGGTGATCTTATCACTCATTTCGCAATAATAATTCCACTGTGATATC
Source organism: Pinus tabuliformis (assembly GCA_031772625.1). NCBI lineage: Eukaryota > Viridiplantae > Streptophyta > Pinopsida > Pinales > Pinaceae > Pinus > Pinus tabuliformis. Next base: position 658,482,063 of record CM062820.1, on the reverse strand, counting down.
TTTTGTCCCAACACTTCCTGTTGCTGCAGTAGTTGTTCATTCAAGGCAATAGATTCTGAAATAAACTCTGTAAGTTTAGGGTCGTCTCTGTGCATCTCTTGTACATCCTGCAACTGTTTTCCCTTTTCGTCCAAACTTCTTTGATAACCTATTTGCATTTGCTGGAAGTCTTCCTGCAACTTTTCAAGCTGTTTGTGTGCCTCATTATTAGTATTGGCTTGTTGCAATTGTAGTTGCAGTACCTGTATCTGATTTTCTTGCTCTTTCAACAATTGTTGTACTTCTGACGCTTTGTCAATAGTCGCAGAGGCATATGCCCCTGCGATCTGAGACAGTTTGGTGAGATTTTCAGTCGGATTACTAGCAGGATCTTTCCATAGGACGTCTAATTGCTCAGCATCCTGAGAAAGTGTATTTTCTAACTTCCTCTTTTTTCTCTGTCTTCTTACCACTAATTTATGTTGGGGACTATAAAATATGTCCAGTGGGGGAATTTCTTCTACATTCAGTAGAAGCTCAGAAGATGGAGCGATAGGAATATGCTCCGTTTCTGTGACATTGCTGATTATGGTTGAGCCCACTTCTTGTGCTACCTGTGTATTGCTCATAGGTGTTTTTGGGGCTTGTCCTTCAAGATTGATCAGTTCGTTGAAGGTTTCCCATTCCTTATCTAATTCTGTTGTGACGGGTGATGCTTTAATGATGAGAGGGGAGACATCTCTTGGCGGGGAGGCGATAACCTGCTTTTGTGGAAATTCCATTGACTGAGCGGTGTCTTTAGCTGACTCTTCGCTCCTATCTTGGTTGTTTTCAGATCTTTTAGAATGCTCAGGCATCTCTTGTCCAGTCTTAGATTTAGATCCGGAAGTGCTTGAATTCCCACTGAGGCTAACGCTTGGAGTCGGTTCTCTGGCAGATAGTCGCAGCTTTTCTAGAGGAACACTGGCTAGTCTTCTTTCCCTGTATACCATGAATCTTTGGAGGTCATCTGGAGACAATTGTGATTGGGCTTCCCGCAAAATTTCCTGAAGTGAGCTTTTAATCTGAAATATATCATCAAATAAATCCTTTTTTCCAACGAACACTTTTATCTTGACTGTCGTTGTGAAATTCTGGGCAACCTCATTTTGGGTCAAATGGTCTTGCTGGGAATTTAAATAATTGTAGACACGTCATATTCTGTACTTTGGTGAACACGTGACCTATATCGAACAACGAAAAGGCCCCACAAGCCACAGGAAACTGTGGCCATATGGCCTTCTTTTTGTCTTTTAGGTCTTTAGTTAGGCCGCCTTCTGAACAGGTTTGATATGCAATTTCTTGAGCCAGAAGTTTGTCAGGGATATACAAAGGTAGGACATGAGGGGGGACGGTGCTTCCAAATAATCTAATATAGGTGAACCATTCTTCTTCGAAACATCTTGCGATGGGGATGATATCTATCTGTGCCTCAGGTGAGCACCTCGGGGGGTCTTTATCATACATCATTCTATACAAGGGTAAGATAAGCCTGTGAAAAATCTGGTAGAAATGTGGAATGAACTGAGAATCCCATAATATCTTATGATAAACATGGATGGGTAATGGGTCCTGAGTTGTCCATTTCCAACCCATAATGGGAAATTTAGACACATAACAAATAGAATCCATAACATATGCAGATAGGTAAAAAGGAGGATAGATCCTTTGAGACATGGATCTTTTAGACCGGTAATTGACAATAGCCGTGAATATGTTATCAGAAAAGATCTTGGCCCAATCTATAATGATGGAATTTGTGGCAGCATCTATTAATGGTAACTATTCAGACGAAAACATATTGATATCTGGCATCCCAAATAATCTATAAAGCATGGCCACAACAAAACAATACGGAGAGGTGAGGGAACCAGTGCTGTACATACTGTTTTTGTCTTTCTTGAGCGGTTCATCTTTTCTGGACCAATCTTTGGTGGTCTCTGATAGGTTTGGGTTCTCCGCCACAAATTTTTTAATGAATTGTGCATTGTAAGTCGCCTGTGGTTTAGGAAGATGATACATGAGCTTTAAATCTTGTGCAGCGAATGACCTGATGAGCCCATGTCCTTGAATCTTGAACTGTCTGTTGTTCATTTCTGCATCGTCAAGTATCCACTTGATCATATCCGTATATGGGAGAATTTTGGGCCTTGCTACTATCCAATGAAGGAATGAGCATGCTAGTTCTTCTAAGGATGCTTCGGAAGAGCCCTGTGAGTCTGAGACAACGGTAACCTTCATTATTCTGGGGTTTTCTTCTTCAAGCAGTTTGTACATGCTTTCCCACATCAATATCCCTGCGTCTCTGTTACAAGCTGTGTCTGTATATAAGGGTGCCATTTCCTTCACCTCAGAGCCCTGAGCTTTATTTTTCTTTCCCATTTCTTCCTGCGTATGGCTTTGTATCGTCCTTCGTTATCTGTTCCTGCAGCTCACAAGTGAAATGGAAATGACTGATCAAGAAAGGTGATGGGAGGGTCTTAAATGTAGCAGATATATCAAATATGCCACCTTACGTGAAGTAATTCTTTGCAAAAGCACACGTCTACATTTTATTAATAGATGACAACTAATTCCTTTATTATCATTAAAAGCGCATGATCTTGAGTCAGATTATGGTAAGTGGCTTTTCTTGAATAGCGTGCCCAAAAGATTCGTGATGGAGTGATTTTGCGATTTGGTTCGCAATCGTCGCAGATCGCGACATCGCATTATTGCACTATCGCGCTCTCGCACCGACTCACAAATATAACATCGCAGAGTTGATTTGGCTTAATATCGCAACCATCATTTTATCGCGATATCGCAACATCGCAGATCGCAGAAGTTTTATGCTTGCCAAATTTTGTTAGCCCATTCCCTGCAATATGCGATCGGTGTTATCACAAATTGGAAAATCTTGAAGTTTTTCTTATTAGCATTACTTTATTGTGATGCGATATATTGCTTAGTACGAGAATCTTGCACATACCGGGGTTATACCCAAATGGAGGTGTTTTTCTATTATTTTATGATGCGGCTTTTTAAAGATTTTTTCCTTATCATAAACTTAGGTTTTAAAGTATTCAAAAGATCTTCCTAAGCTTACGATGGTAACCTTATTTTGAAGAAAGGAAACTCTTGCTTTTCCTAAATTTTAACTAAGGGTCCCCATTCATTTAGTATTTTGGACAACACTTAAATGAAAAAAGGGGGGGGGGGGGTTGTTGCTGGCCACAACAGGTTGCTCTGCTCTCTTTATTTGAACATAAAATGGTTGCGAGTACAAAGAAGTATATCCTATGTCATGTGGGCTACTTCAATACACAAATCCTCTCTATGTGATTTATCTCCTATCCCTCAACTATTTTTTCTCATCTATGGAATAAATGCACTCGAGAGAATGGAACCTCTTTTCAAGGAATTTCGAGATGTATTTGCTTGGTCTTATGAAGAAATGCCTGGCATTGATCCTTCTATAGTTCGACATGACATCAAGACGTATGAAAACGCCAAACCGGTCTGTTAAAGGCTTTGACCGGTTAATCCTAGGAAAGCAACAACAATTAAAGCTGAAGTTGAGAAGCTGCTCAAGGCGGGTTTTATATACCCTGTTCCCCTTACGGATTGGGTTTCTAATCCAGTCCCTGTGGATAAAAAGCAAGGAACAATCCGAGTATGCATCGATTTTAGGGACCTAAACAAGGCTTGTCCGAAAGATAATTACCCCACGCCATTCATTGATTAGATTATCGACGAGTGTGCAGGTAATGAGATTTTTTCCTTCATGGATGGTTTTTCCGGTTATAATCAAATTTCTATCCGTCCTGAAGATCAACATAAGACAACCTTTATATGTCCGTGGGGTACCTTTGCATACAAAAAATGCCTTTTGGTCTTAAAAATGCTGGAGCCACTTTCCAATGGGCCATGTCATATGCTTTCCATGACATTAAACATATCATCGAAGCATACTTGGATGATCTCGCTGCTCGTTCTCGAAAGAGAACTGATCACCCTAGTCATCTTCGATTGGTTTTTGAGCGATTTAATTTTTATAAAATCCGGTTGAATCCCAACAAGTGCGTTTTCGCGGTTACGTCCGGTCGGTTATTAGGGTTCATTGTGTCAAATTAAGGGATTCGGGTCGATCCCTTCAAGGTTGAGGCAATAGTTCAGTTGCCTCCCCCATCCTCAATCCGACAACTTCAAAGTCTTCAAGGGAAGGCTAATTTCTTAAGACGGTTTATAGCAAACTATGCAAAGATCACTAAAGGGTTCATGCGTTTGCTACAAAAAGGAGTTCCATTTATGTGGGACGACTTTGCGCAGTGGTCGTTCGATGCTTTGAAAAAGGAATTAGTCTCTGCCCCGCTTTTGAGGCCACCAGATTATGGTAGGGACTTCCTTTTATATCTCGTTGTAGCAGAATCAACCATTGGTATGGTTCTCATTCAGGAAGATGACGCTCTCACAGAGCATGTGATTTATTATTTGAGCCGAGGCTTAATAGGTCCTGAACTTCGCTATTCTCTGGTTGAGAAGTTGGCTTTGGCAGCTATTCATGCTGTCCAACGGCTCTGTCATTATATCCTGCTATGCAAAACTTTTGTCTTAGCGGCGGTCAATCCATTTCAATTTGTCCTCAGTAGGCGAGTGATTGGGGGAAAATATAATCGATGGATAGTCATTTTGCAAGAATTTGATCTCGAGTTCTTGTCTGCCAAGTCTAAGAAATCCATGGTTTTTGCCGAGCTAATTTCAGAGCTGCCTTGTGGAGAGGATACTATTTATGAGGAAAGTTTTCCCGATGAACATTTATTCCTCATCTCTTCACTCGATCCTTGGTATGGAGATATCATTTTCTATCTCCAGACTTCGAAGTTTCCCTCTACTTTCTCTAACGATGAACGTCGGAAATTACGTCACCTAGCCAAAAATTATGTTATCGTTGGTGATACATTATATCGTCGAGGGGTTGATTCAATCCTTCGGTGTTGTTTAACCTTAGAGGAAGCAAAGTCAGAGCAAAATGACTGCCACAGTGGAGCTTGTGGCGGTCATCTATCAGGGCTTGCTACAGCCCAGTGCATCTTGCGTGCCGGCTACTTTTGGCCTTCACTCTTTAAAGACTGTGTTGAAGCGGTCAAACGCTGTCACCCCTGTCAAATCTATACTCGGAAGATGCGCGCACATCCAGCTCCTCTTTTTCCCATTGTCACTGTCGATCCCTTTACTAAGTGGGGTATCGATTTTACAACTTGTAATCTGCCTTCAGCGGCGAACCATAGGTACATTATCATGGCTGTAGACTACTTTACAAAGTGGGCCGAGGCCATGCCCACTTATAAAAACGATAGTGACGCGGTAGCATTGTTCCCTTTTAATCAGATTATCTCAAGATTCGGTATCCCGAGAGAGATTGCCACTGATCATGGCAGTCATTTCCAGAATCAACTGATGTTTGAATTGGCTCTCAAATTGGATTTCTAGTAGGAGCATTCGTCTCCTTATTATCCTCAGGCCAATGGACAGGTCGAGGCAGTTAAAAAAACTCTTAAGACAATCCTACAATGGACAATCGACAAAAATCGGTCCAATTGGCATCTTATGTTGTATTTGGCTCTTTGGGCATACCGGACCTTCGTGAAGATTGCTACTGGTTTTACACCTTTGTAGTTAGTTTATGGGATGGAATCTATCTTCCCTATTGAATGTGAAATTCCATCTCTTAAGTTAGCTGTTGAGCTCCTTCCAAAGACTTTGAGTCTCAAAGAGCGCCTCCTTCACTTGGAACATCTCGATGAGCAGCATCGAGATGCCGCCACGATGAATGAGGCTCATAAGAAAAGGGTTAAAACACAGTATGATAAAGCTGTTCGTCCTCGAGTCTTTTCTGAAGGTGACCTTGTCTTGGTCTATGACCAAGATAAGGACACCTTGGGGGCAGGCAAGTTTAAGCCTATGTGGTACGGTACCTTCATTATTAAACGAGTTTTAGAAAAAGGGTCGTATGAGTTAATCGATTTTGAGTGAAACAAGTTGGCAGAGCCCCGAAACAGGCTCTACCTAAAGAAGTACTTTGCTTAAGTAGGAGTTAGGCAATGGCTTCTTTGTACATTATGTATATTTGTACATATCTCATCGAGAGTTTTTGATATCAACACTTTTTGGTCTGCTGTGGCAGGTGTTGATGGATGACTTGGTCTATTTTGGGTTCACCGATGGTGCTAGTCGGCACACTTGGAATCTCGCTTCTGCAACTTGGGTACTCTACTATCCAACTGGTCAATTGATGGTATCAAGGGGCATATGCATTGGTCCCGCTTCAAAAAACATGGCTAAGTATATTTCCGTCATTAATTTACTATCCGAGGCAATTTCTTATGGAATCGACTCGTTAGTAGTTTATCTTGATTCACAATTGATAGTGTCACAATTGAACAACATTTATCAGGTAAGGGATCCATGTTTATTTCGCCAGTATTTAAGGGTGAGGTTGTTGCAAAGATCATTTACTTATATTAATTATTTGCACATTCCAAGATCTCATAATTGGTTAGCTGATTCTATCGCTAATCAAGCATTAGACTAGCATATCAATCATTCATCACAATAAAATCAAGCATCAAAAAGTCAAACTGTATATATATATATATATATATATATATATATATATATATATCATAAAACATCTTGAGTGTACATAAGTCTGTCCAAAAATATATACAAAATTGGGACTCAAATGCCCATAATCATGTCCGGTATATCTAATGCCCCGGCTCAGGATGAGCGGCTAAGTAGGCAACTACTGCATTGGCCACACACCGAAAAGTGCGAACCCAGTCACGTGACATGCCAACCACATGACGCTGCATATCCTCAGGAAGGTCCTCTACGACAGCCATCGGTACTCGGTGAGTTAGCCTCACCAAGTGTCACTGAACGGTATGTAGAAGTCGTTCTGTATCCGCAACTACCTCCTCGGCTCCTCGGTCGCACCGTCCATGCCGTGGGAACCCATCTGGTTGTACCGACCCAATATCTGGAACATGATCATCATATTAGTCATTTGAATCCCATCAAAAATATTTTTCAAAATTCATTATTATATTTGAAAAATCCAAAAAAATCATAAAATCAAAAATACTTACCAATGTAACCCCATGCTGCGGTCAGTGGTAACGCTAGATCGGGATCTCCTCGGAAATCCAACCCAGCGTAAGGGTAGTCATCTATGGCGATGATATGCTGATCCCACAAAGTAAGGAAGTCATTGTCAAATGTAGTCCGTGGGACGTCCCCACCCTCTAGATGTTTCATCAGGTCAGCCCACCTGCCCATGTGTGGATCTTGTGGGGTGCTGATGGAAACTGCTACCCTAGGGCGGAGTGCAGGGACCCTCTCAAAAAATAAAGAACACAGAATAGTCCCATATCCAAAGTTTTTGGTCTGCCCCCTCTTGATAGAAGTAAGCTGGCTCTTCATGCTGGCCAGAAGAGGAGTACACCAGTCAAATATAGTGGTGAGATAGTCAACTACCACGCTCATGGTTAGTCGTGATGCCTGGTGCAGAGAAGCTGATCCGTTCACTCGAGCTATGGTGAACAGGATTATCCTCAGCGGTAAACTCGCCACATGCATGATGGAGGTTTGACTTCCAACCTTTTTTGGATGTCTCGGGAAATATATCTGTACGTAGTCCTCGATCGAGAGACTGCTCCGTGTCCTGCCCCGGGAATGTACTACCTCCCCCCTTCGGGAAAGGCCCGTGATGAAACAAATATCTTCCATTTCTATCCTGAGTGGCATCTGGTCAATCATAAAGGCATCCTCCTCGATATTCCAGTAATCAATGAGCATCTCAAGTAGACATGTGTTTGCTTTCATATTCGCCAGTTTGAAGAATTTAAGCAAACCACATCCCCGTAGGGCATCCAAAGCATCAGGATCGTTCATGAACTCATCGTCCACCATGGTATGCTCTCTTTCTCACCAAGTGACCGGCATCCTGAAGCAAAAATGATTTTCAACCATTAGTTTTTTTGTTTAAACATGTTCGTGGCGTATACGTGGGTCCCTGTGTACACAGTCGCGTATAGGGCCCGCATGTACACGGGTTTCATATTACCAACCTGCGTATACGCTGCGGTGAAATTTTTGGCAAAAAATTCAGCGCTAAAACATTAATTAAAAATTCTAAAACTAGTCACAATCAATTGCAAGACAAGTTAAGAGTTACCTGGAGGTTTTTGAAGAATCTGAACGGTTGAATTTGGCGTATGGTAAGTTTGCTCCTTTTGCTCCACTTCTTTGCTCTCAAACTCAAATGGTGAAAATGGTGAGTCCAAAAACTCTTTTATAGGTTTTGAAAATGCAATATTTTTTCAAAATTTTATTTTGTTTGGCCTCATGTGACTTTTAACTTGGGAGCTTGGAATGTCGAGAATGGTTTGATTTTCAGAACATTTTGGACGTTTTTTCGACAGTTTCGAGATGATTCCATGACTACTGACCCGTCATGGCAGGTATCGCTTTCTCACTGGCGTATAGGTTAGGGAAGGCATTTTTCCGTTGCATTATGCATACTAGCCTCCATTTGTCGATACATCTGCCATAGGGTCGATCCCTTTGTGTTATGGTTCGTAAGCCATCTTCACTCGCCGATTCTTTAAATCATGACATGATGGTAGAAGCCATCCTTTACATGGGCATCGTAGTTAGCACCTCACTGACATTTGTTGCCCATGCTGCTCTGATTTGAGTAGGCTCGGGATTCCTCTGTAGTCCCGCCATGACTTATGCGATGAAGACCCATTCCTCTTTGCTTCTTCGCTTCGTTCTGGCCTTATACCCTAGAGGCTCCTTTGTGTTGAGTTGTACTACTGCATTGCATGTTGACTACTTGCACCTTTTGGCCTAGAGCTGGCTTCACTTGGACTCATGTTTAAGCCAACTTTTGACCATGACGGCTACAAAATCAACCTCGCATACCTTTGACTTCTGTAGCTTGACACACCTTGACCCGTGGAAGGAACACACCTTTGAGTGTCACTGACCAGTTTTCACCTCCCTACATTGAGCATAGGAACATTCCATTCCCAGGAACTAGATCATCTATTTCACCAACACTCATTCTTTCCAATATACCATAGCATTCTTTTATTCTTTTTCCAGCTTAACAGAAAAAGACAAAAAAATTATATATTCCAAAAAGAGCGAGAACGGGACAATATTTCCATTTCTTATTGGCAGCTAGAGTCAGTCGTGTCGCCCTTGAACAAAGCACTCAAAACAAAGTCTCCTCCGTTTGGGCGGAATTTAGTTTGACTTAGGTACGCCTTAACCTTGTTATTGAGTCAGTTCTCCCCCGATTGGTTATCTCTTCCAATCATATGGAGGGTTTGTTCGTGCCTCCTGCATGACGAACTTATACAGAGTCATAATATGCTGCCACATAGTCACATTGAGTCGTGCTTTTGTTCAAGGGAAGTTAGCCTGAGTCGGCCTCTCTGCGGTGTCTCTTGACTCATTTTTCAGTCGGCCATCCCTGTTTGTCAGTGTCTTGTCTATCATCACATCAGTTATATTGGTCCTTTACTCGTGCCGGTTTGAGAAGGTCTCCATTGACTTCTTGCTGGCGGTCTCATCCTTATGAACGATGACATCTTGCTCTAAGGATAGGCTTAGAGCTGCACCCTGGCCCTATTTTCATTATTGATAGGTCACCTTGTGCTCAACATCGATCAGTATCATGGGTCTTTTACTGAGTGGTTTCCCTTGTGTTCGACATTAGCTTACATTATCACACATTGGGATTTGTGTAGTACCTTGGTTTCCATTTGACCCTATTGGTGGATACCTCGCCTCTGTGTCAGCTTCCATTATTGGTTGGTTCAGAGGGTTTTTGTCATTCGCTAGCCACATCTTGTGTACACTGGAAACGTACTTCGGTTGGGTTACTACATCTCTTTCATCCGACTCCTTCCACATTATTGGCCTATGGGTTACACTCGCGCTAGATTGATGAAGGATGCCTTAATGCCTTCCTTCTAGCGGATCTTTCCCTATCGACTCCGACTCATTGCTCTGGGGCAAATATCTGGAGTCCATTTGGCAGTACCTTGGGGTTTTCAGTCATTAGTGGCAGATCCTTCACTATCGACAGTGGGAAACCATCATTGTCTCCTGATCGATAGATTCTTATAGGTGTTCGACTCCAGCTCATCTATTCACACTTGTTGGATTGTACTGGGTACCTTGATGCTCATTATCATTATCGGTGGGTAGTCTCGCGTTTGTTAATGGTATACATCAATGACCGGTAATCAAATGATTTCTCACATGGTCGACTTCAGATCATTTATTCCCATGGTGTAGAAATGTACCACGGCGGTCGGTGAAGACCTCAGGTTGTATCAGCATTCATTGGTTCACTTGACAGTTGCTCCTGTTATTGCTAGTTGATGCCATTCCACCTTATATGTTGCAGTCAGTCATGGCGACATTCTATATGCTGGCACTTGAGTTTGCAGTGTAGTACCATCCTATTCCATCATGTTCAGTTGGTACCTTTTGTGATCAGTTCTCGATATCAATGATCCGGTTCAGACATGTACTTGTTCGATCATGATCAGATGATCCACTATGTTTTTCCAGTTCCTTATACTTGTATACTTAGTGGATCCGCTTGTATTTGATATGCGGACATGCTTTATTTTCTCTGAGCATGGGTATGCTCGCCTCAAACGGTGTTTCTTTCTGATCTCCTTTTGTGGCTTGGTAGGCTGAACTCTAGTGAAGTCCTTCTCGGTTTTTGACAGATTTCCTTTCCATGTACTTGCTTAATACATTTCAGCCATCATGTACCCCTTCTGACCTCATATATTAGGGGGCATTTGTTATAGCTCCAAATCTCACTCTTATGGTTTGTGATGCTGCACTCATGGCCTAGGGCAACCCCTCCTTCCAGACCTGGTCTAAAAATTTAAAAAACATTGTTTTATCCCTTATACGCGACATTTCCCTGATCTAAACACGTGTATACGCGGGTAGGTGTATACCCAACACGCGTATATGTATTAAAACACTTAAAAAAATATAAAACTCCTTAATTTCGGGAGGAGATTGCAGGTTTTACCTGCTGATCACCTGTTAGTGCCTATGGCCCAACTGTTCCCAACGAATTCCTAACTAAAAAACTACTTTGGGAGAAGTATAAAAAGGATTCAATGGGAAGGCCTAAGGGAGGAGAGAAGAGAGAGAAAGGTTATTATGCTGAGATTTCCCTGACCAGGTCTGAAGATCCTTGTGCCTCCTGCACTTCCCCCATTTTTACAGGAAACCCTTGTTTCCTTGTGTGATGATGTCCATTTGCTACTTGTGATATCATGGAGTAAGTCATGGAAGGAGTTTATTAAAGGCTTGAGACTGGAAGAATCCGGAGGATGGTTCTGCTTGGAGCCTGCGAAAGGATGACTCAGGTGAAATTATTCCTTTCTGTACTTTATTTGTCTATAATAAAAGAAAAACATGTCTTTGTTCCTGATATAAATCATCTTCATGTTTATGATATTAATGTTAGAATTCATATGTGAATGGTTGTTTAATTGCATAACTAACTACATTTCTTTATAACATGAAGATGGTTTCTTTATAATGTTTAGTCCATATACTGCTGTACTTTCTTGAATTGATTGTTTTGCAGGTTAAATGAGCAAAGGAACTCCAAGAAGGGTTTGGACCCTGGAAGGACCTTCTCAAACGTAGGACCTCAGGTATGCCCCTTATCGTAGAGTTTGCTTATATTAGCATTATGGCTGTATGGAATGTGTGTTTCTCTGTATAGACAACTTTCAGTCTGCTAGGGTATCAGCCCAAGATCCTAGGGGAACTTTTCCCTTAACAAAGGTGAGGTTGCTCCGCTCTCTTTATTTGAACATAAAATGGTCATGAGTACAAAGAAGTATGTCCTATGTCATGTGGACTACTTCAATACACAAATCCTCTCTATGTGATTTATCTCCTATCCCTCAACTATTTTTTCTCATCTATGGAATAAATGCACTTGAGAGAATGGAACCTCTTTTCCTCCTAGTTGCCCGATTATAGCACAACCTAATAGCCTATTGGTGGTTAGGTTTGACTACCTCAATTATTAAACAAAGTTATCATGTGGAACACTATAGAGTCTTCTCCTTTATAATCATGTGGCTAGCCCCTTTTCCATGAATGGTGGGGACTAATGTGGCATCTTCTTGAATTATGGTGGTGAAAACAATAAGGTCAACTTCTGAGTGGCATAACTTTTGCATATGGACTCCGATTGATGAACTTATTGTGATGTTGGAAAGGTCTCTATGCATAGAAGATGAATAAAACTATGTTATATCAGTAAAAATGGTCCTGTGATATAGTTCCTCCAATTTTTCCACTCCAAAATCATCGAGATGGATGAAAAAAAATATAATGATCCAATCCATATCAATATTATACTGGCCAAATCTTTGATAGGATGTCAACAATATATCAAATCATGCACTTCTTGTGCCATTACTAACCAACCATCAAGAAGCAGGGTTTGTACAATTCTCTTTCAACCCCATACATGCCTTGGGAGTTATACTTTATGGATTACTTGTCAAGTTTACCATCCACCAAGCATGGTAACAATTGTGTGTTTATGGTTGTCAATTACTTCTCTAAGATGGCCATTTTGGCACCATGCAAGAATAGTATCACAACTGAAGCTACTAATAAACTCTTCTTTGAGTGTTTTTGGGTTCATTTTAGGCTACCCTAGATTTCTACTAAAGTTAGGGACAAAACATTCATTAGTATCTTCTAGTCCAACCTATGGTCTCTAATGGATACCAAGTTGACCAAATCGATTGAATTTCATCTCCAAACAGATGGAAAAATAGAAGTAGTAATCGTGATGATTTTGCATATCTTGCACATGTACAACTCCAAGAATCCATACACATGGGACAAAATCTTTCCATATGTTTAGCATAAGTACAATAGACCCCTCCATAGCTATGTTGGCCATAATACTTTTCAAGTATGCCATGAGGTCCAACCATCCAAATTAATGTATCTATTCCCATTGCATATTCAATGTAAAAGTCCTCCCATGACGAGGTTAAGGAAGATATAACCACAAAATTTGTTGAACATATCCAACATTCCAACAACAAGTCCATGATATCCTGTAGAAATCCAAGTCCAAGCACATGCAATGCCATGACAATCACATGGTTCCACACAAGTTTTAGGTTGGTGTTATGGTGTGGTTGCATTGAAAAAAATAGCACCTCATAAGCCCCATAGGAAGCTCATACAATTCCAATATGGTCCTTACACAATCATAAAGTCTGTGGGTGGAAATGATTTTAAAACAAGTATTCTCCTTATCCTTGGTTTGCACCCAATATTTCATGTGGAGTTGCTTCAACCATATTTTCCACCTCTATTGGACACCTTGGAGGTAGTTGGATAATTGGAACTCACAACAATCAATATCGAATTCATATAATAGGATATAGTGGATAAGATCATGGAAACCGAGGCAAAGGATACCCCTTAATAACACATACAACTCTACTAGGTGGTCAAGTCAGGGTAACTTTTTCACCAAGGAAAATGGCTCACTAGGAGCCAAATTCAGTAGAGGTTTTCCCATCTAATGATGCAACTTGATGCAATGCAGACCATTTCTTCCCAAGAGGGGGGTGGGGGGTGGGGGGGAGACTGTTCTAGTGGAAATCACTAGCCACTGAACTCTTCCATTGACTTAATGGTTCTCTATCTTATTCGTAGTTTTTCTATGGTTTGTTGGGTCCCAAACTTTAGGTGTTATCTTGAGGCCCCAAATGATGTTTTTTGACAATTTAGAGGGCCAAATGCAATAAAAAAATTCACTCAACCCAGTCAAAAGTTGTAATCCTCAAAAGTTCTTTCCAACGAGCCATTTTCACTGAAAATGGAGATTGTATAAAAATATCGTGTACCATAACTAAGCACCTATGGGCCCACAAGCCTTTTGGCATTCCATATTCAAGCATTAGGGTTTTTGGCCCTTAAGGTTATTTCTTTATGTTAAACGCCTATTCTTTTATCCTCTTGTAATAGCTTTTGTGAATGCATGTAACTACCATCTCTCTCTTTTAAATATAACTACCACCATTCTAGCCAGTTTGTATTCTACAATATTATGCTATTTTATTTATTAATACAAGTTGGGTTTTCATGATATTACTATGCTCTTTGTTATATTTATTTGTGTGTGTTTCATTTCCTTTCCTTTCATTTCATTCTTTGTAAAACCTAGATCAATAATAAACAAAATATTAATAAAAACATAAACCAAATTAAGCTTTGCATCTTGCCCTTCCCATTAGAAATAGGAATACTATTTAAATTTACACTCGATATTCATTTAGATGTATGAAAAATATAAACAAGAAAAAAATTGGATAATGTGTAGGATTGGAATTCTGATTTCTTATGCATATATTTGGATCCTCTGCTAATTGAGAAAAATAAGGTCTTTGGTAAAATTTCCTTGATAAATACCATTTATCACTAATTTTTCCATCATTCAAATTGAAATCTTATTGTCTTATTGTTCGGTTGAAAGTATACATGTTTCATTGGTATCATACAATTATGAAAATTTGACAACTCACACATATAATGTTTGACTATTCAAGACACAAGCTTGAGAGTTAAGCATTTATCCTACAAGGCAAATGATGGCCACAGATGTTGGCATTATTGATGGAATTTCTCTTTGTTCTCCTCATGATTTGCAGTTTTCAAAGAAACTATGTGATGAGCATAATTTCATGAGCTCTAAGTGGTTTTGATGGCAAGAAATACATGAAGTTAGTCAAAATATTGACCTTCATACGAATCCCTAGCTTATACTCATTTTAATAATCACATGCTCCTAAACTAGAAGTGGAGAATCATACACCATATATTCTTCGATAAATCTTCAGATGGCCATTTCATTTTCTACCATGATATTAATGCTTATGTTCAAAACATGTTTTTGAGATTTATAGCTTTGTCATCTTGAAAAGATAAAAGTAATCTATTGGACGCCTCTTCAAACTAGCTTCAAATGGGATGATAAAATTTTCCAACCATACTACATAAAACTTGAATCTATGCAATTTAGCATCTAAAAAGCATAGTAAAATATACAGTTTTTAATCACACATAAAATGCCAAAGGAATTAGTGATGCAAATGGAGGTTATTGGCACTATCAGGAAAAATGGTATTGTATTCTTTAATAGAATTAGATTACATAAAAAATGAGGGTGATCTATCTATATCTAGTTCTAGTGAACTATTCCAAAAATAAATAAATTGGTTAAAGCCATGCATTACTCATAAATTTAGACAGAGCACTATCCATTTGTTCAATGCCACCAATAATGGAGGAGGTGCATGGTAAAATACAACCATATGTATTCAGAAATATGCCTAAAAATATAGAAATTCAAATGCATGTATTGCCTACCTCATTTTGTTTCTATAATAGTTTCCAGATATAGTAGTTATCAGAAAATCGATTTGCTTACTAACCCTATATAAAATTTAAATGCATTCAATAATAAACAACATAGAATTATACTCATAACATGATAAGAAATTTTAAAGCAACGAAGAGGTGCTTATCTTTTCTAAAATCCAAATGCCAAGCAACTGACTGAGTGTATTCAATTTTACACCCAACAACAAGCATTTCTCTGTGGATGCCACCCCCTATATAGGTTAAGATACCACCATGATAAAGAAGACAAATGTAGGACTCCCAAGTTAGTCCAACCATCCCAAAAAACAAAAAAACTCAACTAAGAAACCCATTTTTGTGTTCATTAATTAGTCATTTTAGTAAGACTAGATGTTGGCACTCACAATACATACCCAACACAATACAAGGAATATATTTCCTTATCTATGGAAAAATCCCTCACAATTTCCTCCCTTGAGTGCTCAATGTGTGTGGAGAAATTATAAATTGTTGTTTAATTCAGATTTAACTCCAATAGAATTTCTTTTGGTTCTTATATATTTTATGATCACCTTTCTTAGGGATTCTACAATTGTATATCTACTCAATCTGGTCTCTATTGCCACACGCTAGTTCCTTCCTCCTTCTCTCTATGGCTTCATCTTCCCTTCCATTCTCTACTAGGTTCTCATGGATTTCTTACATGGGAAAAGAAAAATCCGCCCTTTTTCTAATTATTATTCTAATTTTTCTCTGAGCATCCTACTCTCTCCCTCTCTAATTTGAATTAATGCTCTTTGGATAAGTGACGAGGTGGCAAGAGATTCGTAATCTATATTTTGCTAGTTCCAAGGGTGTTGGGGATAAATTCGAAGGATGATTTCTTAAATCTAAGAGATGGTTAGCTTAAGTCCACTTTACCTATCTCAAATTAGACTACATGATATGTTCAACATTAATATTATACAAAAGTGAAGGGTTAAGGTAATGGAAAGATGGATAGGAAAAGTGGGCATAAGAGACATAGATAGATAAGCATATAGACATTCCTTGGCCACCTTACCTTTCCCCTCTCACAATATTGTAGCCCCTTTAGTTGCTCATTGTCAGTTGTTTTTAGCGTTTCATTATTTTTAAATGCCAACATTTACTAATATTTAAAGTCACCATGGCATGTGTACCTCATGGTGTGAATAATGCATAGTAATAAAAGTATTTTGTAAGACTTTTAACATATAGACAATTAAGCTCAGATAATTCCAAAGGGTCAAAATTGATGTTGGGTTGTGTTATATTCTTTCCACGACTAGCCCACGTAGTTAACTGGGGGGTTAGAAGGGAGGCGGAGCACCCCCTTCATTGCACCGATTGCGTAGCGGGGGGAGTCACAGGGGGTTTGAGGGGTGCAAGTAACCCCACTTTATGGGGTCCGGGGTAGCGCCCCGGAAAATTTTGTTTTTTGGACCCTATATTAGGTTGGGTGGACCTACCTATGGTTTTGTGCATGATTTTTCGCACATGGTTTTGGACGCAATGGTTTTCGGTCCATGGTTTTGGACGCGATGGTTTTTGGTCCATGGTATTGGATGCTTTGGCATGTATAAATATGTATTGTAACATTGAAAGTAACATACTGAAAAATCAAGCTGGTAGTCCTGGATTTGGGATCCAGGGGAAAATCTCTGTGTTTTGTGTGTTATGCTCTCGCATTGTTTATTTTATGTGTTTTAGAATTCGTATGCAGGTAACTTCTGTACGGGGTTAAAACCTACATTTGGTATCAGAGCTGTTTTGGCTTCAAGGGGACGCCTTTGTTGCTGAGGGGTTTCACTCGGGCTTGTGGTAGACCTTGTTCAGTGGGAGATCTGCGAGATCGATTTTGGTGGTGAAAGAAGATGGTGAGCAGTGGAAAGTTAGAGATTGAGAAATTTAATGGTCAAAGTTTTGAGTTGTGGAAACTCAAGATGGAGGATCTGTTGGTGGATAAAGATCAATGGATCATGGTAGATCTAAGTACTAAACCAATAAGAGTGTCTGATGAAGAATGGAAGAAGTTGGATCGGAAGGCAAAGAGCATAATACGATTGTGTGTCTCATATTCAGTATTGTTGAATGTATCAAGGGAAGCTACGACGAAGGATTTGTGGGACAAGTTAGGGACTTTGTACCAATCTAAGTCTCTGGTGAATAAATTGTTCCTACGAAAAAAGCTGTATAACCTGAGGATGAAAGATGGAGACTCGGTGATAGAGCATCTGAACGCATTTAATACTGTGGTAAGTAAGTTATTATCTATTGATATTAAAATTTCAGATGAAGATAGGTGCATCAATTTGTTGTGTTCTATACCCGATTCGTGGGATAGTCTAGTTATTGCAATAGATAGCAATGCAATTGCCTTGCAGTTTGATGAAATAGTCTCATCCTTGCTGACGAAGGAAATGAGATGGAAAAATATGGAGAGCCAAAATGGTGATGCCTTGTTTGTACGAGGATGGTCCCAAAATAGAAACAAAAATAAGTCAGCGAGTGGGAGGTCTAAATCTAGAGGGAGATCTAAATCTCCAGGAAAATCTGTAAAATTCGTGTGTTGGAAATGCGGAAAGGAAGGGCACTACAAAAGGGACTGTAAATCTAAAGCTCTTGATGAAGGAAAGGGATCTGATGATGCTCCTTCTACAGAGGTAAAAACCACCTCAGATGAAGGTGGGGATGTGTACTTGGCTTCTTCAAGTACACATGTGGATCATGAGGCATGGTTGATTGACTCAGGTGCATCCTTTCACTTCACTCACCATAGAGAGTGGTTCTGCGAGTATAAGAAATATGATGGTGGTGATGTCTTCTTGGGGGATGACAGGAAGGCTAGAATAATTGTTCGCGAAAAAGTAAAGTTGAAGTTGCAAGGTGGAAGGGTTAGAACACTTCCGGGTGTTCTGCATATTCCTGCATTGGCCAAAAATCTGATTTCTGTAAGCAAGCTGGATGATGCAGGTGTAAAAACAATGTTCGAGAAGGATACTTGCAAGATGGTTCAGGGAGCACTGGTATTGATGTGGGGAGTTCGGATTGGAACTCTGTACAAGTTGCAAGGTAGTACTGTTGCTGATGGGTGCAATAGCTCTGTGGTTCCTGAAAGTGGAGAAGAAAATTTAGTGGTCTTTGGAGAGAAGACCATGTTGTGGAATTAAAGGCTTGGACATATTGGAGAAAAAGGCCTTAGAATACTTCATGGTAAAGGTATGGTAGAAGGTATGAGTAATAGCTCTCTGGATTTTGATTTCTATGAAAATTGTGTATATGGGAAGCAGAATCGAGTGAGTTTCCCCTCTGGTGGTAAGAGGGCGAAACAGATATTAGAGCTTGTGCACAATGATGTGTTTGGACTTGTGAATGTTCCATCACTGGGTAAGTCTATGTACTATGTATCATTTATAGATGACTTCTCAAAGAATACATGGATATATTTCCTTAAGAAGAAATTTGAAGTCTTTGACAGGTTTAAAAAATTTAAGGCTCTGGTGGAAAACCAGACAGAGAAGAAGATAAAGGTGTTGAGGACTATAATGGTGGAGAGTTTTGCAGTAAGGAATTTGAATAATTCTGTAAGAATTGTGGTATAGCATGGTAGAAGACTACTCCATATCCACCTCAGAAAAATGGAGTTATAGAAAGAATGAACAAGACGTTGATGGAAAAGGCAAGAAGCATGCTTAGTGGTGCCGAGTTAGGACATGAATTCTGGGCAGAGGCGGTAGAGACAACATGTTACCTAGTCAACATATCACCTTAATCAACGTTGGAGGATAAGACTCCACAAGAGGTATGGACTGGTAAGAAACCATCTTTTTCACATCTGAGGGTATTTGGATGTGATGCATATGTACATGTTCCAAAGTAGAAATGAACCAAGTTGGATAGTAAATCTAAAAAGTGCATCTTTATTGGGTACAAGGATGGTTTAAAGGGTTATAAGCTTTGGAACCCAGTAATAAGGAAGGTTGTGTCCAATTGAGATGTGCTGTTCAGAGAGGTGAAAGATGTTATTAAACATGAAGTCCAACCAAAGGAACCTGATAAGATAGAGTTTGAGCTAAAGGAGGAAGAATCAGACTCTACAATAGAGGAGGAATCAGAAGATGAAGAGCCACAAACTCTGGGTGTGAGAAGATCAATTCGAGAAAGAAGGCAGCCAGAAAGGTATAATCCATTTGCTTTCTGTTCAAATTTTGCTTTATCTATTACTGATGATGATCTTAGAACTGTGAAGGAAGCAGTAGATTCAGAGGATGGAAAACTCTGGAAAGAGGCCATGGTTTATGAAATGGAATCTTTGCACAAAAATGAGGCTTGGGATCTGGTGGAGTTACCAGCTGGAAGGAAACCCATTCACAGCAAATGGGTGTTCAAGAAGAAGACAAATGCAGAAGGAAAGGTGGAGAAATACAAAGCTCGGTTGGTAGCAAAAGGTTATTCCCAGGTGCCGGGAATTGATTTTGGTGATATTTTTTCTCCTATTGCCAAGGTAAATTCTATTAGATTACTTTTATCTGTTGCTGCTGCTTTTGATTTTGAGGTAGAACAGATGGATGTGAAGACGACATTTCTTCACGGGGATCTGGAAGAGGAGATCTACATGAAGCAACCTAAAGGCTTTGTGTTGAAGGGTAAGAAAGAACTGGTATGCAAGTTAAAGAAGTCTTGTATGGGTTAAAAAAGTCACCAAGGATGTGGTATCGGAAATTTGATACATTTATGCGGGGACTTGGCTTCACCAGAAGCAAAGCAGATCATTGTGTGTATTTTAAATTAATTGGTGACCATGTTATTTATCTGGTATTGTATGTGGATGATATGTTGTTGGTTGGAAATGACAAACAAATTATCTAGGATTTGAAGACCCCTTTGTCCTCCAAATTCGACATGAAAGATCTTGGTGCTGCAAACTATATTTTAGGCATGGAAATTAAAATAGATCGGACAAAGAGGAAGCTCTGGTTAAACTAGATGAAGTATGTCGAGATAATATTGCAGAGGTTTAATATGCAGGATAGTAAACCGGTGAAGGTTCCTATTCCTGTAGGTGTAAATTTATCTGCTGAACAGTGTCTCAAGACACAAGAAGAGGAAGAGGACATGTCCTATGTTCCATATGCAAGTGTAGTAAGTAGCCTGATGTATGCGATGGTATGTACTAGACCAGACATTGCACATGTAGTGGGAGTATTGAGAAGGTTTATGTCAAAACCAGGGAAGGAGCACTGGACAATAGTGAAGCGGGTTTTTAGGTATTTGCGTGGCACTAGTGATTATGGTTTGTGCTACCAAGGAAGACCAGGATTGGACAGAGTGTTTGATATTCATGGCTTTGTTGATGCATATTGGGTTGGAGATCTGGATCAGAGAAGATATACAAGTGTGTATGTGTTTAACCTATTTGTAGGTGCAGTCAGTTGGATGAGTAAGAAACAATCTGTAGTGGCACTATTAACTACAGAGGCAGAATACATGGCAGCCACTCATGTAAGCAAGGAAGCAGTTTGGTTACAGAGATTGTGTTCAAGTATGGGGTTAGTACAGGGAGCTATAAGGATAGACTGTGACGGCCAAAATGCAATTTTCTTGGCAAAGAAATCTGCATATCATTCAAAGACAAAGCACATTGATGTTTAGTATCACTTTGTGAGGGATATGATTGAAGACAAAAAGGTGTTGCTGGTAAAGGTGGACACTTTGAAGAATACTGTGGATGCATTGACAAAATCTGTGAGCTTTGAGAAGTTCTCGTGGTATAGAGAAACAATGGGCGTTGTAGGGCTGGATAAATGACTAAGCTCTCTTGTGGCCCCCTGTGGAAAGAAAACAAAAAGTGGGAGAATGTTGGGTTGTGTTATATTCTTTCCATGACTAGCCCACGTAGTTAACCGAGGGGTTAGAAGGGGGGTGAAGCACCCTCTTCATTGTGTTGATAGCGTAGTGGGGGGAGTCACAGGGGGTTTGAGGGGTGTAGGTAACCCAAGTCTATGGGGTTAGGGGCAGCGCCCTGGAAAATTTTGTTTTTGGACCCTATATTAGGTTGGGCAGACCTACCTATGGTTTTGTGCATGATTTTTCACACATGGTTTTAGATGTGATGGTTTTCGATCCATGGTTTTGGATGCGATGGTTTTCAGTCCATGGTATTGGATGCTTCGACATGTATAAATATGTATTGTAACATTAAAAGGAACATAATGAAAAATCAAGCTGGTAGTCTTGGTTTTGGGGTCCAGGGGAAAATATTTGTGTTTTATGTGTTATGCTCTCACATTGTTTATTTTCTATGTTTTAGAATTCGCATGCAGGTAATTTCTGTACGGGGTTAAAACCTACAATTGATACATTACATCCTCTCCCTCTTGGAATAACATCATGTTTGATGTTATTTTATTTCAGTAACATTGAAGATTAAAATAATAATGGATATGCCTCTCTTTTGGAATCCTCCATCTCCCAAGTAGCCTCATTTGGTCAAAAGTGCTTTCATTACACTTGTTGATGGTGCTGGACCCACCAATATTCAGGGGATATCCTTGATACAAAGTCCAAACTAGACTTCAAACTGTTTGGAGTAAGAGTCCCAACAGTGGGTGGTAGTGTAATGCTTGGTCGCGGTAGCGCGTAGAGATAAGTAAGATAACTTTGGGTGAGAGCTAGTGTGTGACCTTGCAGAGAGTCAAGTGCGATGCATGAAGATTATGACACACAGAGGGGAAAAGGAAGTGCACCCATTAGAAGCTTGTAATAGTCTGTAGCTTGAAAGGAACACACAAGCAGAATTCTATCACAAGCTAAAATGCGGAATGGTCCAAAAATTAAAGTGACGGGTTAATCCAACAACACACATTCAACAAGATTCATACAATTTCATACAAAGTAGTTCATAAGAAAATACATAAGTTAAACAACATAAATTGCTAAAGTAACCATAATAGTCCAACTACAATAACAAAACATATGCATGAAAGCGTGTTGGCTCTTTTATTATTCTAAGTGAAAGTTCCATCCATACATACACCATTAACAACCACCAACCCCAATAGTGGAACATTACAGTCAAGAACACCTGCTCCTCCAAAGAAGTATACTCACTCTAAGTTGTGGAGAAGCCAAGGCTTGTCATAATACTCCCAAACCTTTTCTAAGCCTAAGCCCAGCTAAAATATTGGCTCCCAAAAGCCCTTTCTATAAGTTATGAGGTTCTATTTATAACAAAGGGTGGGGTGATCCTTGACATTCCCCTTTGTGACTCTTAAAATTATTTACAAGTAAATCATTACATAACATGGTGACCTTTCACATTCCAATAATGACACTTGGAATTTCACTTACAACATTTACAAATAATATTACATTTTCCACATGTACCCATGTAAGACAAAATAGGCTAGAGACAGCCTAACAAGACAAAACACTATGACTTTGAAGTTTGGGGAAATATCAACTCAACAACCTCCACTTGGTGCTTCTCGGTCACATATTTATGGCAATCATGGTAATGTGTGATGATGTCCCCAAACTGCTCGATGGTGTCTTTTTGATAGCGGACTCTTGCCTCCATAACATCTAGGTATATGGTCTCAGAACCTGTATCCAACTCGTCCTGAAGCATGTGCAACATGGTGTTGATCATAAAAAAACCACCAATGTACTTTTGCATGTTATGTGCACTAAAATCCAAGTCATCGCTGGTGACCTCTTGCCTTAACTGCTCCATGTACGCATCGATCTTTAGTTGGACTTGGTTCTTGGGTCTAGCCTTGTTGAGGGAACCGATTGATGGGATCCTGTGCATTCTCACCGTGACATCCAAACTCTTGTACAACTGCACATATGAGGCTTGTATGCTGCTGACAAATGGGGTGAGTTTCTCATAGTTCTGGATCAACATCCGAACCTTTGCTTTCTCCAAATCTTCCTGTGGCTTCATCTTTTGTGGCAAGTGAAGCGGGGCCCCTTTGTATCACATTGTCCACTCTTGCACATGGGTGATGGCAGCGTGTATGTTCCCGAGGGTTTGAAAAAAATCTTTGCTATGCTGTTGTAAGCCATGCACATAGACAACTACTTTATGCACACTGAAAAATTCATCATAGAACTTCTGCATGGTAGTTTCAAGTGTTGATACTTCAATGAGTATCAATTTCCTCATCTCTTCCATTACGAAAATTGCACTCTGCACTTGAATTTTTTCTGCCTCTTTCTTGACAGCCTACAAGTTCTTGTCCATTTGTTCATTCTTGGCAAACAGGAAATTAACATTCAAGCTTGTTACTCCTGCATAGGCCAAGGTAGCATCAGCAAGGGAAGCTGTATGCATTCTGATGCATGGAATTATCACCGTTTCCTTGATGAATGCAGGTGACGCGTGATCATCCGGGAAGTGCTTCCTCAACACTTGTGCAATCCTCTTCTGCAACTCATCAAATTATATATTGTACACATCCATGATCGGATCATCATCAAGGAGAACAACTTCTCCTCGATTTCTCAGGATTGGTTCTAACACTGAAGGTGGTGGAGATTAAGAGGTGACCTTTGGTGCTCACGCATAAGGTCAATGTCTTTGTTCTATGGATCCTTCTCCAATTCCATGTTTGTCACTTCAATCAATTGCTAAACCTGCTGAGCAAGCTCCCGATCCTACATCTGTTCACCCTCTTCTTCCGCTGTCAGTTGTTTGGACTCCTCAACCTATATGGGCATTGTTTGCACTATCATTGTGCCTTGCCTTTGTTCTTCTTCCTGTTTCTCTTCTCTTTCTCTCCTCCTCATCTCCTTTTCTTCCTTCAACTTCTTTTGTTTCTCTTGTAGTTTCAATTCTTCTTCTTGCAGCCTCTACTTCACTGCTCCCTTTCTGCCTCTGCTGCCAAAGCTGCTTTCTTCGTGATAGGATCTGCCCTTAGCTTGCAGCTTTTCTCTACCTCAGGGTTCTCGGAAAAATTCCTCTTTCCCTTGTCTTGCGTCGGATTGATGTCTATTGCTGTTATTGTTGTTTCTTCTTGCCTTACTCTTATCTATAGAGAAACTTTCCAAGCTGTTGCTACACTAAACGACTCATGGGGTTTGGAGGCATTGTAGCAGTACCTCCAAGGGTCCTCCTTGTGCCAGTGAAATGTCCCTGTGGATCCATGGAAAGTACACTCTCACACAATGGTCCTTGCAAATACCATGAGGATCATATGGATTGAAGTCTTTGGTGCCAAACTCGAATCCTACTATCTCCTTAGCTTCGACATCTACATCCTTCAAGCTCTTAATCTCATACAATATGGTCCGCAAAGGAAGGGTAGGCCATGGTTCCTTCTTCTTCCTATGAAGTCCTACTGACAACCCTGTGGAGAGGTGATATGAGACCTCTTGCATGACCAACTTATCAGTGGCATACCTTGGTAGAACATGCAGAGGCTTATCTCCACCATACAATCTGATGAAAGTGCCACTTGGTGAGGCATAACAATCTGCGATGTTCAGTATCACCTCCATTGCTTCTTGGGACATGCAAGGTGGATCTTTCTCAAAGATTAGATTATAAAACAAGACGTTGAAATGGTTAGTTAGCTTTTCCATCACTCCTCGATAGCTACAGTCCGAAAGCAACTTCCAATAAACATTGATGACAGTCTCCTTAGGTTTCCATGTCCAGCTCATGGCAAGAAACTGCTGCTGGGCACATATTGCATCAAGTAAGTATGCAAACATATAGATTCTCACTTTCTAATTCTTAGGCAGATTTTGGGCATTAGTCACATGGATCTTCAACTGATGAGCCAACAAGTCCAACTAGTTGAATGACTTCCCATCATTCACCAACTGGTCCAGCATGACTAACAAAACTTCAGGAAAGATTTATGTGTTCTTGACTGTATATTATGCATGAAAAGATGATCAAGAAATGACACACCTTCTTGAGAGACTTTGTATTGTAAACGTGATTGGGTGTTTATCTGAGCTTTTCTAGCTCTTTTAACTAGAGCTTGACGATGTCTCTAGTGTTCACAAAGTTGTGGGTAGAATAGAAAAATGATTCCATGTGCTTCACCAGTTGAGGTAATTGATACATCTACTGAAAGTTCTCTGCCCTGAAAGTGACAAGCTTTATCCCACTAGAACTGCTCAATGTCATAGTCCTTTCATCTGTGTGTGAGACTATCCAACTGATAATTTCCGCACATGGGAAGATGAGGTACCTACATGCAACCTTATATAATCCTGACCGGTGGATGCTAAGGTAAACCTGTCGATCCTCTAAGTATTTGTTGAAGTCATTTGCAAAACCATCCTTGATTTTCTACCATGTTAATGTTGTACCCTTATCAATGAACAAATGAGTGTTTGCATAAACTGGTAGATCAACTGATGTCTACTCAACTGCTTCCCTAATACTTCTCTCGATGGTTTCCTTTGATGCAACTCTCTTGGAGGCCATGTTAACTGTAAGTTCTAGAGAGATGCTCAACAACTGCTGTACCTGGAGATAGAGAGGACACTCAGGGCAAAAAAATGTTAGCTTAAAACCAAAAAAAACTTCAAGACAAGACCAAGCAGTAAGCCAGGCTCATGATGGGACAAACTATGCAATTCTAGTTCACAGAGGTCACTGGCTACCTGCTGGAACTATGCATTGCACAATCCAAATAGTTAGTAGGGAGGCTTGTCGAATGGAACTAAGCAATGTGCATTCCAGTCTTGGGCAAGGGCGGGGAGAGACTACACATTGCAAAGTCTCAGTGGCCAAGTTGGGAGGCTGGCTCCTAGAACTTTGTAGTGCGTAGTTGAAGCCAGGCTAGGACAACATCTGCACAATTACAGAAGCCAAGGCATAGGCCTTGAGATCCCAGAATGCACAGTGCATGCAAGGGAACACAAGATCCAGGAAAGGGGAGCCCATATCTGCCCAAGGGGAGTATGAAATCGAGCATATCGGAAGGATGGTGTGATGCTGAGTGTATATCTAATTAAGTGATGATGCATACTAGTGAAACAAGTGTAGGAATCAATCAAACTAAAGGAAAACAAAGCATGTGAAGGGAGTCTCTGTAATGATGACCACTAGTGCAAAAACGGGAAAATACATGCGACACTTGGGAAAGGAAATGAAAACTTGAAACGACACTTCTATAAGCTAAAAAAAGTTAAAACACCAACAATTGTTCAAAAAAACAAGTGAAACAACACTTTCACAAGCTTAAAAAGAAAAAAAGACAGAAAAAGTGAAAAAGACTAGAAAAGCAAAACTTACTCGGAAAAGCAACGACGACCTCACTGAAGGTTCCTTGATCTCCTTGGGAATGCCAGAGATCCAATATCGAATGTGAAAATGACCTCTGATAGTGTCTATTAAATAGATTTGGCCAATTTAGGGTTTATGACGCGAAGGCCAAAAATCCAAGAAAAAGCGACTTGGCAGCAGTTTCCAAAATAACTCAAGTGCCTCATTCGGGTTGCTAAAAATAGATCCTTATTTTTTAGGGACGCCTTTTCACTTTTTTCTCCTTTTGGAAAAGATGCCATGCATTGCCCAGAGAGATTGAGCAGTTCTGGGAGGAACCAAGAAACTCTTGGGTTCATGCACTGAGCAACTTTTGAGCAGAAAGGATTCTGCACAATTTCTCTCTCATGCTCTACGTAATTTCCTAGCCAAACTCTATATGTCAACTAGCACTGCACAATTCTTGAGCTCAAGGCTCAATGTCATCTTGGAATACGCAATTCCTGGGAGAAAGCTTGGTTGCCCTAAAGGATTACACAATTTTCTAAGGAAATCTTGGAACTAGATGGAAACCAAGTCAAGAGATTGACTTTAGGGTTATACAGTAAATAAAGTAAGCAAACAGAAGCCAAGATGCAAAGGATGAGGCTCAATCAAAGCACAAGTACTTGGATCAATGCAAGATGAGTTGTTGTGATTTAGAAGGGAGGCTCCAAGAATAGGAGAAATTTTGGAGGGTGGTTGTAGCTGCTACAATGAACACCTTTACTTGAGCAATGGATATAGTCTTGAGTAATGTTACTTTCTTATCTACGATGTATGGGGGTTTTGGTTGGAACTCTCCATTGGTTCCACATAGCACAACCTAATCAATTACACGGCTAGAAGCATGTACATATTTCTCAAGCAATAAAACATGAAAAACATCATGTGCTTTAATAGTAGTAGGTAATGCAAGCTTATATGCTTTTGGCCCCATCCTTTCTAGGATGCCAAATGGGCAATAGAATTTATGTGCAAGCTTGGCATAAGTACCAAGTTTTATGGAATTTATACATGGTTTAACTTTGAGATAAATCTGTTCCTTGACTTTAGAACCTTTATGCATTCCATTCTTGTTTCCATAACTCTTTTTCCTCTTTTGAGCTATTTTTAATATTTTTAATCTTGATAACCTATTGTTCCATCTCCTTAAGCATTCATTGTCGAAGTATGATTTTGTTTACCATATGATCCTAACTCATTGGAGTATTTCATCTTATTTCATAAATAGCCTTAAATGTACTCATTGTCAATGATGCTTGATATCTGTTACTGCAACCAATTTCAACCAAGTGAAAGTACTCCTCCCACTTATTTTGTTATAACTTGAATTTGATGCACGTGTTCCAACATTTGATTATTCATTTTCTCTACCCATTTGTTTATAGATGATATGTAGTACTAAATTTAAATTGAGTATTAAATAATTCAAATAGTCCTTTCAAAAAGTTTGATGTAAAATTTGAGTTTCTATTTGATATAATTGTGATAAGAATCTTATGCAATACACAAATTTTCCGTCTTGAAGATTATTGCAATATTGACTACTTTATGTGTAGATTTTACCGGAATAAAATTAAGATCCTTGCTCAAATTTTCAACCAAAAACATGATGGAATCATGTTGTTTCATTTTCCTAGGCAATACTATGATAAAATCCATTGTTATGACCTTCATTGTTCACTATGAAAATTGACAAAGGTTGCAATATAGCTACTAAATGTTGGTGTTCAATTTTAACTGGTTAGCATTCAATGCACGTTGCAATGTATTTTGCAACATCCATTTTCATTATAGGTTGAAAATAATGCTTCCTTTCCATATAAATCATCGTTTGGTAGCTATGTGTCCTAATTGGTTTCTTATGAATTTAATCCCTGGTGAGCACTTTTGGATATACTAAGTGAGGAATAGATGATATGCCAGTGTAAAGCAATAAACAACCTTCATTAATCTAGTGTTCATATTTGTATTTAGGTTGTTCTCACTACAAACCATTTCTTACTTTGATGAAATCTTCACTATTAACAAGGGTTACTTGTTGGGAAATTTTTTTGCATAAATTTTGAACATTAATTATCAATTCATGGGCATAAGCTCATGATATGTTGTGCATTGTATGTGTAGGTTGAAAATTTCATATCTTGCAAAATACTATTTTTTTTCCTGTGGTTCACAGTCCTCAGAGATCGGTGATCACTACATCCACAAAATATTTGTACCAAGCAAATCTACCCAAAATTATCACTTCCTGTCGGCTCAACCAATGAGCCTAAACCTGAGAGTGTTGAGAGAATTGAACATGTGACCTCTCAATAGCAAAGGTGGTTTAACAACAGGGACTTGATCAAATGAGCTAACCCTAGGGGCTTACAAAATACTTCTTTTCTAAGAATAACCCATTCTAATTTAATGCTACTTTGAAAAACATAAAATTCTAATTTAATGCTATAATGAAAAGCAAAGCAAGGCTAATCTTCCAACCAAGGTTTATTGTAGCTTCACTAGTATAAATGTTGGTCATAAGGTTTCATCTCATTCTATGATGAGATGAATCATGTGACAATACTCTATAAGCTACTTCAACAAAATACCAGAAAAATATACCTAGGTGATCATAAGAAAAAGGGAACGAAATATGGAAATAAACTTAACATAATTAAGAGGTATTAATCCTCTTAAGACTAGATGGACTCCCAAATCAAATAATCCTTATAACTAGTAATTGTAAACACACGTCACAAAAATTCTCTTGTAATCAATCATTACCTTATTTTCATAGTGACTTCATTCTTAGATTATATGGATTGATTTGTTGAGGTAGTACTCTAAGATGGATTTATGTTTTGCTGTAAAACACTCCATACAAAAATACTTGAGATGAAAATGATGGAATTTTAAAGAAATGCTAAAACAAAAAAGACATGAACCCTAGAATAGAAACAAAAAAATAAATAAATGTAGCCTTATGAGACGAGTGGGCCCTTCCTTTCCCAGAGATAGGCTACAATAGAAAGAAAAGATACCCGAAGTGCTTAACACATAATAAATTGGAAAGGGTTTGCATTACATCCCTTGTCTCCATATTATCACAAACCTGAGCTTATATATTACTTTAATAGTCATCAAAGTTACGAAAATAGGCTTAATGATAACATGGTATCCCATACTTCTTGGGTAGGAATTGGATCTCTTTCTAGAATAGATAAAATAATTATGGTCTTGATTCAAGGCTCCGTGAATCCCACTTGGACACAAGTTCCAAGATTCCCCTTGTGATTTGGTGTAGGGAATATCGGTTTTGCTGGAATTATGAAAACTATCTATATACATGTTGGGTTTCCTTTTCTCTACTCCATCTCTATGTCAGGTCTTATAATTTTTGTATTTAATACATTTTTTTTTGCCTCCATGATATCTTATTTTACCTCCTTGTTTCACCAATTTTGACTCTTCTATCATGCACTTCCTCGGACCTTATCATTTTGACACATCAATGAAGGATTGAACTTAGTGCGTATTTATCTTAGAATAAGAAGGTAAAATTTTGTTCTTAATCAAATTCCTTTATTTATTTACGATTTCGAGTGTATTATAAGTTAGTAATACAAGCTTATCCAGTTCTTGCACTAAGTACAATTCCTGCACTCATTTGGGGTTCGACATATTGGCACATTTTTGAGAGAAAACCAAGATATGGTTCTTGTTCATACTGAGTGTTTTCATCCTTCCACAAGAGTCAAAATGCACCTAGGTCACACGTGTGGATTTCTAGAAGCTATTTAATGATTCCGCCCCAAATTCATAATAGTTTTCAAACTGCCAACTTACTCCTCGATTTGCGTGCCAATGAAGGCGAATCTAAAAATTCTCAAACATGGGTTTTTCTCCCAATATAGGAAATTGAGTAAAAATTGAGCCGTTTTCCAAAATTCATCATGTTATGAGAGATACAAATGATTCTTTGAAGCATATTTGTTAAAAATGCACATATTTCCAGAATTCCAAATCATGCATAGATTTGCAGAAAATGGGTTGTTACAACCTAAATTTGTAATGTGACATGTATACGAAGACCAACCATGGCCCATTCTAGGAATGATGATGTTACTCTAGTTTCATATTCTTGGTTTAGACTTTGAGGCATCTCTATTTTGGGTGCTCGACCCTGAAAGCATTTGGCTCAAGATGTAAAAGATTGCATAACAATTTAATGAATTCATTCCAGGTTTGGCATTCCAAGTTTTCTTTCATATTTAATTACTTTGTGATCTGAATCTTTTTTAGGAGGCACAAGCTAGTTAGTTGGTCGCACAAACCAAGATCATTGCCCTTTTCTCTTCTTCATTTACTTGTATAGGTTTAGATATGATTTCATCATCTGGTTTGGTGTGTTAATTGATATCCTTCCTTTCATATCTAGTGATTTATTACGTGCCAATAGAAATAGAGGCTGCATACTATGCTCTTTTGGTTTTTTTTAATGAATGGAAACAAATTTACGATGACTTATGTAACATTAACTTTAGATCTACTCTTATTTGGAAAGGCTATAGCTATCGCTGGTTTTAATTGCATTGATCCACACTTCGTGATAAACATTAGTCTCACAAGCTTAGATATTATTTTATGCATTTTATATTTGAAAAGGATTCTGATCCTTAAATATGCATTTTTACCTTTAGCTTCACTTTTTTTTTTAGAGAAAAAAACCGACATAGATTTATATTAAGAAAATATAAAAGTCTTCAAATACATATGGCTGTATATTGAGCTGAAGAAAAGCCCCACATGATTACAAAAAAAGATACAGATAGTCAGAATCATCCATATCTGAAACAGGATAAACCTATACATCACATCTACAAAGCTCGCTTGTCCTATAAATGCCACAGATTATACAAAAACTAGAAGGAACAACCCTTCAATGATTACATAATAGATAACACATAGGAAAAAAGGAGCAGACAGCTCTGCCTTGAAACAGAGATCCAAAAGGACTGATACCAACTTGCCGGAGTAGAAAAAATAAACCCAGAATCATATAGCAGGGACATTTGGCGAAAAGTCATTTTGATGAAGAGATTCATGACAAGCCAGGATTCGCTGAAGAATGGCATGAAGGGGTTCCTTTGAACCTTGGAAAATTTGTGCATTTCGCCAGATCCACAAGAACCAACAGGAGATGATAAACAACGACCTCCAAGATGAGGATTGCCTACTCCACCATATAAAAGCATCCTGAATAGAAGAAAAGATGATGTAAGGAAAACCAAAATGTAAGGACAGATCATACCAGATATTAAGGGATGAGGCACATTGAAAGAACAAGTGCAGATTTGATTCCACTTCATTGAGGCACATAGCGCATCTACTCGGGCCCTGCCATTTCTTCCTTTGAAGGACCTCCCATGTAAGGTTTTTGTTCCAGAATAACAGCCAGGAGAAAATAATCATTTTGAGAGGACATGCAGCCTTCCAGAGACGGGGAGGAAACAACGGTTGAGGACTCCTTCCAATAACAGAGATCATATCAGCATAAATAAGCTTTACGCTCACAGACAGATTGGATATTTTGAGAGTGCAAAACAGAAGATCTTTTGTACCCGATTGAACGATTCCCATGCTACAAAGGCTCGCTTTTACCGAATTCCAGAGAGAGAACATCGAATAGGGCATATGCAAATCCTCTCCTTCTTTCCAGATCGGGGAAGAACCAGACCATTCTTTTATCAGCTTATCCCATGTGAAGCATCCCCGCCTATGAAAAAAGAGGACCAATGGCAAAGGAAAAGAGAACTCCCGGGCGCAAGAAATATGATCATAACCGATGAGCATGCAGGAACCCGAGCAAAGATTCCAGCAAAAAATACTGCATGAAGAAATGATGAACTTTCCTGAGACTCCGCCAAATCGACGATCCACTCCTGATACCAATGGACCGCCTCCTGTACCAATATTCAATACTCTTGCCTCTTAGATATTTTGCCTTAATAATCTTACTCCATGGTCCATCACCAAAAATACCTTGATGGAGAGATTTACAGAGGAGGGCATTTCCAAAAGTGCGCAAATCTAAAAGGCCCCATCCACCAGCACTTTTTGGTTTTGATATAGAAGCCAACTTGACAAGATGAATTTTGTTCTGAAATGCATATCCTCCCCAAAGGAAATTTGCAATCAATCTGTTCATATGGTTTCTAGTGCTAGCTGGGAGATAAAAAATATGAGCCCAATAGACTGAAAGTTGAGAGAGGACGACCTGTACAAGGATGAATCTGCCAGCCAGTGAAAGGAATTTAAACTCCCATCCTGAAATCTTTTTATAAAACCGCTCCAGAAGCCATTTCCAATCCCTTTTTGAGTTTCCTTTTGCCTTTAAGGTGAAACCCAGGTATTTGAAACCTTGCTTAATTGAAAAAGGAGCAATACTCATCAGTTCAGATATCCAGAGAACAATTTCCATATTTGAATCATTGTGAAACAAAGAGGATTTTTCCTTATTGATAACCAGACCTGTAGCTTTCTGAAATTTAGAAAGAATATCATTTATGCATATCCATGAGGCCTTACAAAGCATAGCAAAGATAAGGACATCGTCCACAAAGAGATTATGAGAGAGGGAGACATCCTTACAAATCTTTACCGGGCGGCATCTCTTCTCTTCAACTGCTTTATTTATCTGTAAACTGAGAGAGTTCATTACCAGAATGAAGAGCAGAGGGGAAAGGGGACATCCTTGTCGGAGTCCCCTCTCCGCTTGGAAGAAAGGCGAAGGAGATCCATTAATAATCACTGAATATCTGACATTCTCAACACGACACATGACCCAATTGACACTTTGTGACTTCAGTCCAATTTTTGCCAACAAGATTCTTAAAAAACCCCAATCCACACAATCATAAGCTTTTTGTAAGTCAATCTTGAGGATGGACGCATCCATATTCTTTGACAGCATTGTGAACATACTTTCCTGAGTCATGGCAACCGCATCCAAGATAAAACGACCCTTTAAGAAGGCATGTTGGTCCCCAGAAATAAAGGAATTTGGAATAGGTTTCATTCTTTCCGCAATGATTTTTGAGGATAATTTGAACATGATGTTGCAAAGAAAAATAGGCCTAAAGTCGTGGAAAGACTCAGACCTGTGCTTTTTTGGAATTAGAGCAATAAAAGTAGAAGAGGTGGCCGAATGTATGCTTCCAGACATCCGAGATGCGTCAACCATCCGCAACAAGTCTATTTTAAGAAGGTCAAAGAAATGGGAGAAAAATTCGATTGGCCATCCGTCCGGCCCCGGACTTTTATCCTTTTTAAAAGATTTGATAGCACTAAGGAGTTCATCTTCCGAAATTGGCTTTATGAACTCTTCATTTGCAGCGTCATCGAACATTTTCGGAACCAGCTCTATGCCCCACATAGCATCTTGAAAGAGAACCTCCCTTCTTTTATATTGGTTTTGGAAAAATCTCACGGCCTCCATCGTGATCTCCTGCTGAGATATGAGGACATTCCCCTTTTCATCTTTTATGCTCCAGATAGAGTTCCTTTCTCTCCTTGCATTTGCGAACTTATGGAAGAATCTCGTATTTCTGTCTCCCTCCTTGAGCCAAATGGCTCTGCTCTTGAGACGCCATGTAGCCTCCTCCTTTTGCAAGAACAATTGTTTCCTTTTCTCCAAAATCCTTATCATGCTTTTCAGTTCTATAGAAAGACTGTTGGGATCAGCTGACTGTAAAAGGGAGTCCAGTTCCTTTCGTGTATTTTCCAGCTCTTGTTTATTCGATCTCCTCTTTTGATTTTTCCATTCCTTCGTCACGGCCCGCAAATGCTACATCTTTACACGGAAAGGCATATAAGGCGCCAGTTCAGATTCAAGGAGGCTCTTCCATTTACTGGAGATAATTTCATTAAAGGATGGGTCTGCTAAATGAATCCTGTTGAATTTAAAAGGATAACCAAGTCTGATAGCATTTTCTCGCCATTCTAAGAGGATGGGTCTGTGGTCCGAGGAGTGTTCATTCCCGATGGATAGAACTGGCATTCCCATTTTCCCAATAATGCTAGCATGCATAATGATTCTATCAATTCTCTTTGCAATGTAGGCCTGCCCGGTCCTACTGTTGTCCCACGTTGGCCTCATTTTGTCAGGGGAAATGTCCACCAGATCCCTATTTAGTAATTCCTTCCTTAATCTGTCAGCCAGTGGGTCAATTTTCCTGCAATTACCCCAACATTCATCAGAACTGAGAATCAAATTAGAATCACCAGCCATCAACAGAGAATCGATCTCAAGAATTCGGGATTCGAAAAGCCTTTCCCAAAAAGAAAGTCTATTTTTATATGGAGCATAGACATTTAGCAGATTGAGAAAAAAAGCTTGACCCCTGATAGATGCTGTTATTAAAATTCCTGCACTGCATTTATAAGCTTTTGCCCTTATCCATACTGGGTCCCACAATACTACAAGGCCGCCTGACTGACCATTTGCCTCAGTGGCGACCATATACCACTTCGGAAACATTCTCCTGAAATAAGCAATAGACACATAGCTAGGATGCATGGTTTCTTGAATAAAAATGACCTTTGGATGAGCCCTGAAGAAAACATCTTTTAGCGCATTATACTTTGGGGCTGCGCCTAAGCCCCTGATATTCATAGAAACAAGAAAGGTCATTTTGATGATTCGCCAGCCATACATGCTCTAAGAGGCTGAAACTCCAATGATTCGAGAACAGGAACTTCCACTTGTGATAAATTCCTCACACCCTGCGCTGTGACTACAGATCTTCCTCTAAAATGACGACTACCACCTTTAGATTTCTTCCTGACCGTTATATTTTTTGCTGAATTTGGACTTATGTTTGGGTTGGGCGAACTGATCGGTTTATGAATGGTCAATGGTTCAAGTTCCAGAGATGTCCTATTGAGAAGAAAATCAATGTCGCTATCAAGATTGTTGATAGGGGATTTTAAAAGAAAATTATCCGGGGAGAGCAAGGGACATGGATCTTTTCCTTGTGTTTGGATTGGATCCTTTCCTTTTGAGGCAGCAGGACGAGATTTAACAGGAGTCGGAGAAGAGGAGGATATCTGAATAGGAAGAGAGCCAACAACAATATCCCCTTGATTCATAACAGGGGGAGAAGGGACCGGGATATCCTCTCAGGGCTCCGGAATTGGAGCGCATATAGGAGGCGAGGAAATTGTTTCAAACCGACCAAGAGAGTCTTGAAGGGAACAACATGGGTCTGGCTCAGATTGTAGATCATGAATAGGGAAATTATGAACCTTCTTTTGAGCATGGACTAAGGGATTTTGTTTCCCCTGTAGAGAGATCTCCCGAACATTCAAGGAGTCCAGGGAGTGCTCGGATTCAGACTTTCTATCTAGCTTGAAGTTAGATTTTCTGAGTCTTCTGGAGTGCCGATTACTGCAATTTTTAATCAAGTGTCCAGTTTTGTGACACCAGGAACACCTGAAAGGTATGCCCCAAAAGTCAAGTCTTTGATGGATTTTAGAGTTGCCCCAAGCAATCTCCAAATGATCGGGATATCCACCTTTGTATGGCTTCTCTATAAGGATCCAAGAAATGCGCTTGTCTTTTTCTCCTCTGCACCAGGGGTCTACATACACAAACTTACCAATCGAATTGCCAATTTTTGAGAGAGTTTCTTCTGACCATAGTTCCAATGGAAAGTTCGGTAATTTCACCCATATCAGACTGTTTGATGGGGTGTTCTTTAATGGGTCAAAACCTATATACCAACGAGAAAGTGCCAGGAAACTTCTTCCAAGAACCCAGGGATTATTTAGAACCATCTCTAAATCAGATACTTTAAGGAAATGGAAAGAGTACCATTCCTTCATGAGTCGAGAGATGATGGGAGTATATCCTAACAGAGGAGACCATTTGTCCGACAGCCACTTCCTCATGTCCAAATCGTCCATTTCAGGGAATTGCCATTTCCCAACCAGAGCTAAATTCTTCAGACTGTCAATACGATCTGAAAGGGTGGCACCATCCAAAGAAACAACTTTAGGGGGAGGGACTGTCTTCACAGGATTCTTTGATTTGTTAAAAAACAGAGAAGGAGACCCGTCTTTTCTGGATAATTCCTTTTTAGACCTATGAGACACTTTACAGGCTGGGTTAATTATCATGTCCTCCATCGTAGCTTGCCAGCCTGTAAGGTTAGATACTTTTTCCCGCGCCTCCTCATCTTGTATGGCAGCCTGAACAAACGCCCTTGTGGCAGATGAGTTAGACTCATCCGTCATCTTAATGGAAGATAGGACACAAACAGTCCAAAAATAGACGTTTTGGAAACTATCACCACAGCACTAGTACAAGCAATCCAACCCGTAGATATTTCTGAGCAAAATCCCCAGATGGAGTAATACCTAGAGAATAAGGAATTATATAAAACAAATCAGGAGAGATCCAGTCCGTAGATCCAATCCTGACAAGAGGACGCAACTTGATAAGGACATGTTAAGAGCTCCTGCAAGATGTGGATTCGGAAAGCTAGAGATAGAAGACTCCAGAAGGGGAAAATGGAGGCGGATCAACTGACAATCTAGAAAATGCTTCTAATGATAAGACAGAATAGGACAAAAACCATTCCTTCAGTCAGAAGACTATAAATGGAAGAGAAAGATTAGGTATGCTGTGCCATGACGGAGGTACCAACCAATGCTTATGGAGTGAGATTGATGACTTATCCCAGAAATTTTGAAAATTTCAGGTCACCTGGAAGATAGAAAAGGCCTTAAAACTTATCTGGTATTCCGGTAGCCATTTTAAAATAGCTAGTGAACCAAGATGGAAATTGAAACACTATGCAGAAGGGTAATCTTGGCAGTCGATACAACAGCAGATAGGATGGAAAACACACCACCATTTCCCAATTCTAATGCGGAAATCAGTACAGGGACTGTAAAAAACTATGGAGTGCTTTATCTTAGTAAAAATTGATTTCAGCATTTTTATATCAATACCACTAATTGGCCTATATCGATTCCAAAAATTTGTTAAAAATTTTTACTATAGACCCTGATTAAGAAAACAGACATCATCTTCGAGTCCCTGATATCAAATGACAAATGATGAGGAAAGCATACTAACCTTATTGAGCTTTGACCGGAGCGACGGGAGAGAGCGTCCAAATCCGTTCCAGAACGTCCATGCAGAGTAGAAGAGAACCCCAAGGAACTGAGGCCCAAAAAGAACCAATTGAGCTTCAAAGGAATAACAAAGACCTCCCTCACAACAAAATTTTGCAGAGAAACCCAAGGCCGAAAGGCCCCAGATTGAGGAAGGAAAAACAAAACAAAGTGTTCGGTGGGGATATTTATAAGCTCAAGGGATCACTAGAAACACCATCCTATTCCCGCTTCAGGCATCCCTGCATGGAAACTAGAACCGACAACGTGTCCAGTGGAAAAAAAGAGAGAGCATGCAGAAGCCTACATCTGAATGCAGGGTGGCGAAACCTGTAGGAAACTAAAGCCAGATGTCTGAGGGTGGCACTTGTGTGATGACACCTGCCTAAAACCAGAAGAAACCAAATAGCTGCATGGGATTTAGTCTCCCGAAAAGATTGTTAGTCTTCTACTTTAACGAGTGGCTAAAACCAGGGAGAGCCTACAGAATACTACATCAAGACCCATGGTGGCGTAATCTTGTGAATAAACTAAAATGCCTTAGGATCTCCCGCCGGATGTCTAGCTTTGACGAGTGTCCAAATCCTGTGTGTGCCTGTCAAGTTCTCTCTGAGAACGCTCG
Organism: Pinus tabuliformis; assembly: GCA_031772625.1. Taxonomy (NCBI): domain Eukaryota; kingdom Viridiplantae; phylum Streptophyta; class Pinopsida; order Pinales; family Pinaceae; genus Pinus; species Pinus tabuliformis. The sequence goes on along the minus strand of CM062820.1, from coordinate 658,443,457 downwards.
CTCTCCCGTGCTCCGGCCGCTCTGCTCTTATCTGCCTTGTCTATCTGACTTGTCCCTTTGGCTTCACTTTGAAAGTTGAAGGAACAAAGTGGTTTATTCCATTAATAAACTGATGTTTTCCAAGTTGAAATTTGATACATATACTTGGGATTTGATAAAGAATTTTGGAATAGAGTATTCAACTATCAATTTGTTGAGCATTGGAAGTCTTATACAAATTCATGAGTTGTAATAAGGTTTTATTATAAACTTCCCTATTTTATGAAACTTTGATTTGAAAACAATTTGTGCATATATCTCAATGTTTGTCATCGTAATGCATGGGTCTACGCCTCAAGGAATTGTGATGGTGAAGTTTTTCTGATTTCCTTAAAAGTCAGAAAAGCATTTGCATTGAAAGGGATTTTAATTTTAAGTTTTAATGTTGTATATGCTTTAACAGAACTCTATCATGGACTGTGTCAAGATGTAAAAGATTGCATAACAATTTAATGAATTCATTCCAGGTTTGGCATTCCAAGTTTTCTTTCATATTTAATTACTTTGTGATCTGAATCTTTTTTAGGAGGCACAAGCTAGTTAGTTGGTCACACAAACCAAGCTCATTGCCCTTTTCTCTTCTTCATTTACTTGTATAGGTTTAGATATGATTTCATCATCTGGTTTGGTGTGTTAATTGATATCCTTCCTTTCATATCTAGTGATTTATTACGTGCCAATAGAAATAGAGGCTGCATACTATGCACTTTTGGTTTTTTTTAATGAATGGAAACAAATTTACGATGACTTATGTAACATTAACTTTAGATATACTCTTATTTGGAAAGGCTATAACTATCGCTGGTTTTAATTGCATTGATCCACACTTCGTGATAAACATTAGTCTCACAAGCTTAGATATTATTTTATGCATTTTATATTTGAAAAGGATTCTGATCCTTAAATATGCATTTTTACCTTTAGCTTCACTTTTTTTTTTTTAGAGAAAAAAACCGACATAGATTTATATTAAGAAAATATAAAAGTCTTCAAATACATATGGCTGTATATTGAGCTGAAGAAAAGCCCCACATGATTACAAAAAAAGATACAGATAGCCCGAATCATCCATATCTAAAACAGGATAAACCTATACATCACATCTACAAAGCTCGCTTGTCCTATAAATGCCACAGATTATACAAAAACTAGAAGGAACAACCCTTCAATGATTACATAACAGATAACACATAGGAAAAAAAGGAGCAGATTGCTCTGCCTTGAAACAGAGATCCAAAAGGACTGGTACCAACTTGCTGGAGTAGAAAAAATAAACCCAGAATCATATAGCAAGGACATTTGGCGAAAAGTCGTTTTGATGAAGAGATTCATGACAAGCCAGGATTCGCTAAAGAATGGCATGAAGGGGTTCCTTTAAACCCTGGAAAATTTGTGCATTTCACCAGATCCACAAGAACCAACAGGAGATGATAAACAACGACCTCCAAGATGAGGATTGCCTACTCCACCATATAAAAGCATCCTGAATAGAAGAAAAGATGATGTAAGGAAAACCAAAATGTAAGGATAGATCATACCAGATATTAAGGGATGAGGCACATTGAAAGAACAAGTGCAGATTTGATTCCGCTTCATTGAGGCACATAGCGCATCTGCTCGGGCCCTGCCATTTCTTCCTTTGAAGGACCTCCCATGTAAGGTTTTTGTTCCAGAATAACAGCCATGTGAAAATAATCATTTTGAGAGGACATGCAGCCTTCCAGAGACGGGGAGGAAACAGCGGTTGAGGACTCCTTCCAATAACAGAGATCATATCAGCATAAATAAGCTTTACGCTCATAGACAGATTGGATATTTTGAGAGCGCAAAACAAAAGATCTTTTGTACCCAATTGAACGATTCCCATGCTACAAAGGCTCGCTTTTACCGAATTCCAGAGAGAGAACATCGAATAGGGCATATGCAAATCCTCTCCTTCTTTCCAGACCGGGGAAGAACCAGACCATTCTTTTATCAGCTTATCCCATGTGAAGCATCCCCGCCTGTGAAAAAAGAGGACCAACGGCAAAGGAAAAGAGAACTCCCGGGCGCAAGAAATATGATCATAACCGATGATCATGCAGGAACCCGAGCAAAGATTCCAACAAAAAATACTGCATGAAGAAATGATGAACTTTCCTGAGACTCCGCCAAATCGACGATCCACTCCTGATACCAATGGACCGCCTCCTGTACCAATATTCAATACTCTTGCCTCTTAGATATTTTGCCTTAATAATCTTACTCCATGGTCCATCACCAAAAATACCTTGATGGAGAGATTTACAGAGGAGGGCATTTCCAAAAGTGCGCAAATCTAAAAGGCCCCATCCACTAGCACTTTTTGGTTTTGATATAGAAGCCAACTTGACAAGATGAATTTTGTTCTGAAATGCATATCCTCCCCAAAGGAAATTTGCAATCAATCTGTTCATATGGTTTATAGTGCTAGCTGGGAGATAAAAAATATGAGCCCAATAGACTGAAAGTTGAGAGAGGACGACCTGTACAAGGATGAATCTGCCAGCCAGTGAAAGGAATTTAAACTCCCATCCTGAAATCTTTTTATAAAACCGCTCCAGAAGCCATTGCCAATCCCTTTTTGAGTTTCCTTTTGCATTTAAGGTGAAACCCAGGTATTTGAAACCTTGCTTAATTGAAAAAGGATCAATACTCATCAGTTCAGATATCCAGAGAACAATTTCCATATTTGAATCATTGTGAAACAAAGAGGATTTTTCCTTATTGATAACCAGACCTGTAGCTTTCTGAAATTTAGAAAGAATATCATTTATGCATATCCATGAGGCCTTACAAAGCATAGCAAAGATAAGGACATCGTCCACAAAGAGATTATGAGAGAGGGAGACGTCCTTACAAATCTTTACCGGGCGGCATCTCTTCTCTTCAACTGCTTTATTTATCTGCAAACTGAGAGAGTTCATTACCAGAATGAAGAGCAGAGGGGAAAGGGGACATCCCTGTCGGAGTCCCCTCTCCGCTTGGAAGAAAGGCGAAGGAGATCCATTAACAATCACTGAATATCTGACATTCTCAACACAACACATGACCCAATTGACACTTTGTGACTTCAGTCCAATTTTTGCCAACAGGATTCTTAAAAAACCCCAATCCACACAATCATAAGCTTTTTGTAAGTCAATCTTGAGGATGGCCGCATCCATATTCTTTGACAGCATTGTGAACAGACTTTCCTGAGTCATGGCAACCGCATCCAAGATAAAACGACCCTTTAAGAAGGCATGTTGGTCCCCAGAAATAAAGGAATTTAGAATAGGTTTCATTCTTTCCGCAATGATTTTTGAGGATAATTTGAACATGATGTTGCAAAGCGAAATAGGCCTAAAGTCGTGGAAAGACTCAGACCTGTGCTTTTTTGGAATTAGAGCAATAAAAGTAGAAGAGGTGGCCGAATGTATGCTTCCAGACATCCAAGATGCGTCAACCATCCGCAGCAAGTCTATTTTAAGAAGGTCAAAGAAACGGGAGAAAAATTCGATTGGCCATCCGTCCGGCCCTGGACTTTTATCCTTTTTAAAAGATTTGATAGCACTAAGGAGTTCATCTTCCGAAATTGGCTTAATGAACTCTTCATTTGCAGCGTCATCGAACATTTTCGGAACCAGCTCTATGCCCCACATAGCATCTTGAAAGAGAACCTCCCTTCTTTTATATTGGTTTTGGAAAAAACTCACGGCCTCCATCGTGATCTCCTGCTGAGATATGAGGACATTCCCCTTTTCATCTTTTATGCTCCAGATAGAGTTCCTTTCTCTCCTTGCATTTGCGAACTTATGGAAGAATCTCGTATTTCTATCTCCCTCCTTAAGCCAAATGGCTCTGCTCTTGACACGCCATGTAGCCTCCTTTTGCAAGAACAATTGTTTCCTTTTCTCCAAAATCCTTATCATGCTTTTCAGTTCTATAGAAAGACTGTTGGGATCAGCTGACTGTAAAAGGGAGTCCAGTTCCTTTCGTGTATTTTCCAGCTCTTGTTTATTCGATCTCCTCTTTTGATTTTGCCATTCCTTCGTCACGGCCCGCAAATGCTACATCTTTACATGGAAAGGCATATAAGGCGCCAGTTCGGATTCAAGGAGGCTCTTCCATTTACTGGAGATAATTTCATTAAAGGATGGGTTTGCTAAATGAATCCTGTTGAATTTAAAAGGATAACCAAGTCTGATAGCATTTTCTCGCCATTCAAAGAGCATGGGTCTGTGGTCCAAGGAGTGTTCATTCCCGATGGATAGAACTGGCATTCCCATTTTCCCGATAATGCTAGCATGCATAATGATTCTATCAATTCTCTTTGCAATGTAGGCCTGCCCGATCCTACTGTTGTCCCACGTTGGCCTCATTTTGTCAGGGGAAATGTCCACCAGATCCCTATTTAGTAATTCCTTCCTTAATCTGTCAGCCAATGGGTCAATTTTCCTGCAATTACCCCAACATTCATCAGAACTGAGAATCAAATTAAAATCACCAGCCATCAACAGAGAATCGATCTCAAGAATTCAGGATTCGAAAAGCCTTTCCCAAAAAGAAAGTCTATTTTTATATGCAGCATAAACATTTAGTAGATTGAGAAAAAAAGCTTGATCCCTGATAGATGCTGTTATTAAAATTCCTGCACTGCATTTATAAGCTTTTTCCCTTATCCATACTGGGTCCCACAATACTACAAGGCCGCCTGACTGACCATTTGCCTCAGTGGCGACCATATACCACTTCGGAAACATTCTCCTGAAATAAGCAATAGACACATAGCTAGGATGCATGGTTTCTTGAATAAAAATGACCTTTGGATGAGCCCTGAAGAAAACATCTTTTAGCGCATTATACTTTGGGGCTGCGCCTAAGCCCCTGATATTCATAGAAACAAGAAAGGTCATTTTGATGATTCGCCAGCCATACATGCTCTAAGAGGCTGAAACTCCAATGATTCGAGAACAGGAACTTCCACTAGTGATAAATTCCTCACACCATGCGCTGTGACTACAGATCTTCCTCTAAAATGACGACTACCACCTTTAGATTTCTTCCTGACCGTTATATTTTTTGCCGAATTTGGACTTATGTTTGGGTTGGGCGAACTGATCGGTTTATGAATGGTCAATGGTTCAAGTTCCAGAGATGTCCTATTGAGAAGAAAATCAATGTCGCTATCAAGATTGTTGACAGGGGATTTTGAAAGCGAATTATCCGGGGAGAGCAAGGGACATGGATCTTTTCCTTGTGTTTGGATTGGATCCTTTCCTTTTGAGGCAGCAGGATGAGATTTAACAGGAGTCAGAGAAGAGGAGGATATCTGAATAGGAAGAGAGCCAACAACAATATCCCCTTGATTCATAACAGGGAGAGAAGGGACCGGGATATCCTCTCAGGGCTCCGGAATTGGAGCACATATAGGAGGCGAGGAAATTGTTTCAAACTGACCAAGAGAGTCTTGAAGGGAACAACATGGGTCTGGCTCAGATTGTAGATCATGAATAGGGAAATTATGAACCTTATTTTTAGCATGGACTAAGGGATTTTGTTTCCCCTGGAGAGAGATCTCCCGAACATTCAAGGAGTCCAGCGAGTGCTTGGATTCAGACTTTATATCTAGCTTAAAGTTAGATTTTCTGAGTCTTCTGGAGTGCTGATTACTGCAATTTTTAATCAAGTGTCCAGTTTTCTGACACCAGGAACACCTGAAAGGTATGCCCCAAAAGTCAAGTCTTTGATGGATTTTAGAGTTGCCCCAAGCAATCTCCAGATGATTGGGATATCCACCTTTGTATGGCTTCTCTATAAGGATCCAAGAAATGCGCTTGTCTTTTTCCCCTCTGCACCAGGGGTCTACATACACAAACTTACCAATCGAATTGCCAATTTTTGAGAGAGTTTCTTCTGACCATAGTTCCAATGGCAAGTTCAGTAATTTCACCCATATCAGACTGTTTGATGGGGTGTTCTTTAATGGGTCAAAACCTATATACCAACGAGAAAGTGTCAGGAAACTTCTTCCAAGAACCCAGGGATTATTTAGAACCATCTCTAAATCAGATACTTTAAGGAAATGGAAAGAGTACCATTCCTTCATGAGTCGAGAGATGATGGGAGTATATCCTAACAGAGGAGATCATTTGTCCGACGGCCACTTCCTCATGTCCAAATCGTCCATTTCAGGGAATTGCCATTTCCCAACCAGAGCTAAATTCTTCAGACTGTCAATACGATCTGAAAGGGTGGCACCATCCAAAGAAACAACTTTAGGGGGAGGGACTGTCTTCACAGGATTCTTTGATTTGTTGAAAAACAGAGAAGGAGACCCGTCTTTTCTGGATAATTCCTTTTTAGACCTATGAGACACTTTACAGGCTGGGTTAATTATCATGTCCTCCACCGTAGCTTGCCAGCCTGTAAGGTTAGATACTTTTTCCCGCGCCTCCTCAGCTTGTATGGCAGCCTGAACAAACGCCCTTGTGGCAGATGAGTCAGACTCATCCGTCATCTTAATGGAAGATAGGACACAAACAGTCCAAAAATAGACGTTTTGGAAACTATCACCACAACACTAGTACAAGCAATCCAACCCGTAGATATTTCTGAGCAAAATCCCCAGATGGAGTAATACCTAGAGAATAAGGAATTATATAAAACAAATCAGGAGAGATCCAGTCCGTAGATCCGATCCTGACAAGAGGACGCAACTTGATAAGGACATATTAAGAGCTCCTGCAAGATGTGGATTCGGAAAGCTAGAGATAGAAGACTCCAGAAGGGGAAAATGGAGGCGGATCAACTGACAATCTAGAAAATGCTTCTAATGATAAGACAGAACAGGACAAAAACCATTCCTCCAGTCAGAAGACTATAAATGGAAGAGAAAGATTAGGTATACTGTGCCATGACGGAGGTACCAACCAATGCTGATGGAGTGAGACTGATGACTTATCTGGGAAATTTTGAAAATTTCAGGTCACCGGGAAGATAGAAAAGGCCTTAAAACTTATCTGGTATTCCGGCAGCCATTTTAAAACAGCTAGTGAACCAAGATGGAAATTGAAGCACTATGCAGAAGGGTAATCTTGGCAGTCGATACAATAGCAGATAGGATGGAAAACACACCACCATTTCCCAATTCTAATGCGGAAATCAGTACAGGGACTGTAAAAAACTATGGAGTGCTTTATCTTAGTAAAAATTGATTTCAGCATTTTTATATCAATACCACTAATTGGCCTATATCGATTCCATAAAATTGTTAAAACAATTTACTATAGACCCTGATTAAGAAAACAGACATCATCTTCGAGTCCCTGATATCAAATGGCAAATGATGAGAAAAGCATACTAACCTTATTGAGCTTTGACCGGAGCGACGGGAGAGAGCGTCCAAATCCGTTCCAGAACGTCCATGCAGAGTAGAAGAGAACCCCAAGGAACTGAGGCCCAAAAAGAACCAATTGAGCTTCAAAGGAATAACAAAGACCTCCCTCACAACAAAATTTTGCAGAGAAACCCAAGGCCGAAAGGCCCCAGATTGAGGAAGGAAAAAAAAAACAAAGTGTTCGGTGGGGATATTTATAAGCTCAAGGGATCACTAGAAACACCATCCTATTCCCGCTTCAGGCATCCCTGCATGGAAACTAGAACCGACAACGTGTCCAGTGGAAAAAAAGAGAGAGCATGCAGAAGCCTACATCTGAATGCAGGGTGGCGAAAACTGTAGGAAACTAAAGCCAGATGTCTGAGGGTGGCACTTGTGTGATGACACTTGCCTAAAACCAGAAGAAACCAAATAGCTGCATGGGATTTAGTCTCCCGAAAAGATTGTTAGTCTTCTACTTTAACGAGTGGCTAAAACCAGGGAGAGCCTACAGAATACTACATCAAGACCCATGGTGGCGTAATCTTGTGAATAAACTAAAATGCCTTAGGATCTCCCGCTGGATGTCTAGCTTTGACGAGTGTCCAAATCCTGTGTGTGCCTGTCAAGTTCTCTCTGAGAACGCTCGCTCTCCCGTGCTCCGGCCGCTCTGCTCTTATCTGCCTTGTCTATCCGACTTGTCCCTTTAGCTTCACTTTGAAAGTTGAAGGAACAAAGTGGTCATATTCCATTAATAAACTGATGTTTTCCCAAGTTGAAATTTGAAACATATACTTGGGATCTGATAAAGAATTTTGAAATAGAGTATTCAACTATCAATTTGTTGAGCATTGGAAGTCTTATACAAATTCAGGTGTTGTAATAAGGTTTTATTATAAACTTCCATATTTTATGAAACTTTAATTTAAAACTATTTCGTGCATATATCTCAATGTTTGTCATCGTAATGCATGGGTCTACGCCTCAAGGAATTGTGACGGTGAAGTTTTTCTGATTTCCTTAAAAGTCAAAAAAGCATTTGCATTGAAAGGGATTTTAATTGTAAGTTTTAATGTTGTATATGCTTTAACAGAACTCTGTCATGGACTGTGTCAGCATGTGAATCCTTCAGAAATGAAATTGCTTTCAGAATGAACTTAGGTTTGGCATAGACAAGCTTCCTTCATTGAATCTTAGATATAAAAGACAATTAATAGAATATTAAGTTTGTCCTAGATCTTTAAAGAACATTAGTTTTCCAAAAAGGTTGAGTTCAAGATTGTTCCATGACAGGAGTACAAATATCAAATTATCAATCTATAACTCCTTTAAGTGAATGAAAATACATTTATGCTTGAGGGTTGTAGAGTGTTCTTTTGAATAAGTCTCTTTTCTTTTCACGAGTGTGGAAACTATTTAGTAGAGTGAATTTAAAGCAAATTTAAAGCTTATATGCAGGTTTGAACAAAGTACTGTTAGATCCGAATATAATTATTGTGATTTATGCATATGATGTTTGAGTAGATTTAGAACCTTTATTACATTTTTTTAGTTTATACAAAGCAAGTAGGACCAATTACAAATTTGGGTGCTTATCTTGGATTTGTATTTTGTATTGTGTGAAGGTTGAGCTTGAGTCCAAATTCCCAATGATTAAGGTTTGCCTCTCAGTTGTCAATAGATAGGGTTTGTTCTTTGATTGTCACTAATTAGGGTTTTCTCTTCAATTATGATTTGTTTTCCAGATTGATCGGTAGCTAGGATTTATCATCCTTTCAATTATTAATTAAGGTTTGCTCTTCATTTTCTAATAATTACCAATAGTTAGGGTTTTCTATTTAATTAGGGCTTGCTTCCTAGTTGTTAATATTTAGGGTTTGTTTCCAATTGTTGGTAGATTGCATGATTAATGTTTATTGTTTCATTTTTAATGAATTTTTTTTAGTGGGATTGTAGCAGGGATTGACTAGTGTAAGAACTCAAGGTGTGAGCAATTTCTAGACAAATTAAGATTTTGTTTTGGAGGTTTCCAAAGTCTTTCTTTGGCATTTCCAGTGCTACGCCTCGAAGTTCATGGGCCCCAGATTGACAATTAAATGTTGGTCCATTATTCCACCATATATTGTTGGGTGTGGAGCCTGATTATCTTCTTGATCATTTAGAGGTTTTTGTTTCAGTTGCATTGGATCCCTATTCCTAATGGGGTGATAATGCTGCTCGTTTAATCCCTGTCAAGGGGGTTTGGGGGGTGGGATAATAACTTTTATGAGCCCCCCCCACAAGGGTTCGGGGGTAGTGCCCCCAAAGCTAAAAATAGATGAAAATTTTCCTTGTAAAATATTGTAATTTCGTATTCAATTTGAGCTATTCATTAGGCGGACGATATGACGGTAGAAGTTTAGGTTTTTTTTCCCTAAAAGGAAACCCTCAGTTTATATGAAGGAATTGTATTTCGACTATGTATTATTATTCTGAGTGAGAGATAGAGAGGAGGTTGTGTGAGAGTGAAGAGGAAATTACAGTGGATCTTCTATAGGTTATATCTCTTCATTTTGTTGGATAATATAAAAGGAAGCATTGACTATTTATCCACGGATGTAGCCCAAATTGGGTGAACCACGCATATCTGTATCTCTATTGTTTTATGCATTTTTGTATTTGTGTTTCTGCAATATTTTTTTTTTTATTATTTCATTGCTTCATTAATTAATTTAAAACAACTGGTATCAGAGTTGAAGGTCTATTTGGCTAATAAACTCGCAGGAGAGAAGGGTTCCTGGTTCGAATGGGAGAAATGGCAAAAGATGATAGGTTTAGGGTCGAGAAATTTAATAGCAAAAACTACCAATTATGGAAGATGTAGATGGAATATTATATGTATCAGAAAGATCTGTACCTACCATTGAGCGAAAAAACAAAGAAGTCGACGAGTATGATAGACGCAAAATGGATGATTCTCGACAGAAAGACAATAGGAACAATATGGTTGTGTCTGGCAGCATCAGTGGAATTTAACATTTCAAAGGAAACAAAAACATAAGGTTTAATGATGACATTGGCCAAACTATATGAAAAATACTTGGCCTTAAATATGGTATTTCTTATGAAGCGTATATTTACTATGGATATGTCAGAAGGTGGATTTATTGCTGATCATTTAAATGAATTTAACATGGTTACCAATGATTTAAGTTATGTAGGGGCTCAGTAATGGCTATCAGTAACTCTGTCTTTGGATCTAGTACTTTAAAGTTTGATGATGTTGTTGGTGCTATCCTTAGCGAGGAAATGCGACGGAAAATCTCAGGTGAGTCTTCAGGTAATGCTTTGACTGTAGAGACTAGGGGAAGAAAAATGGAAAGAGGAAGGAGCCCACGAAGTCACAGTAAGTCAAGAAAATGAAGATCCAAATATAGATCAATGATAGTGTGCTGGAAATGCAAGAAGAAAGGACACCTAAAGAAAGACTACAAATCTTGGAAATGAAAAGAAGGAGATGGACAACAAGAGAACAATCATGAAGCGAATGTGACAGATGATGTGTTGCAATATGCTTTGATTATTTCATTGGAGAATATTATTAATGTCTGGGTCATAGATTCAGGGTCTCATTCAATGCTACACCTGATAGGAAACATTTTCATGACTATGTTCAAGGAGATTTTGAACACGTTTATTTGGGTGATGATAAACCTTGTAAAATCACTGGAATGGTTAAGTTTTTTTATAAATCAACATAATGGAAACCAATGACTATTGAAAGAGGTAAGGCATGTTCTAGAACTGAAGAAAAATCTAATTTCAATAGGCAGTTAGGTGGTGAAGGTGGTACGTTGTATTTATGCAATGGTATTTCTAATTTGTTAATGCTTTAACCTCCACAAGAGAAGATACGACATTGTGGCATCACAGGATCGAGCACATGAGTGAGAAAGGGATGCATATTCTTCACTTAAGAATTTTTTTGCCGGGTTTGAAGCATGTTGATTTAGATTTCTGTGAGAATTGTGTTTATGGAAAACATAAGAGAGTCAAATTTATCAGAGTTGGGAAAGAAAAAAAGAGAGAAAAAATAGAGATTGTGCATACAAATGTATGGGGACCAGCTCAGGTATCATCTCTTGGTGTCTCTCTCTATTATTTCACTTTTATTGATGATGAAACTAAAAAAACCTGGATTTACTGTATTCATAATAAATCTTATGTATTTGATACTTTCAAGAAATGAAAATATTTGGTTGAGAATGAGACAAGAAAGAAGTTGAAGTGTCTTAGATCAGACAATGGAGGTGAATACTGCAACAAAGAATTTGATAACTACTATTCAGAACATGGAATTCATAGAGAGAAGACAATTCCAAGAATGCCACGAGAAAATGGTGTGTTAGAAAGGATGATCAGAAAAATCATGGAGCGTGTAAGGTGCATGAGATTTCATGCAAGATTGCCCTTACAATTTTGGGAAGATGTTGTAGTTATTGTTGTTTATCTATTAAATAGAGGGCCTTCAAGTTCCTTGGATGGTGGTATTCCAGAGGAGGCATGGACAAATAAAAAGTTAAACTACTAATTTTTAAAGACTTTAGGTTGTGAAACCTTTGTCCACATTAATAAAGAAAATAGAACAAAGCTTGAGGCAGAATCAAAGAAATGTACCTTTATTGGATATGGTGTTAATGGTTTTGGTTATCGTTTATATGATTATGAAAAAAAAAAAATAATTAGGAGCATAGATGTAATATTTAATGAAAAGGTCTTGTATAAGGATCAGATGTGGGAAAATAAATAGGAAAAGGAAAACAAAGAATATGCAGTGCTCGATGAGATCACAAAAAAATAAAGGTTCTTGAAAATCATAATGATCAACAGCCACACCAACACCAACAACCACAACAATAGGATGCACCTTAAACACCTGAAAGTGTTGTTAGAATATCTACCAGGATAAGTAGACCCCCTGAACGATACTCTCCTTCATTATATTATGTATTGTTGACTAATTCTGGTGAATGCGAAAGACATGAAGAAGCAATGTAGATAGAAACTAGGAAGAAGTGGGAGCAAGCTATGGAAGAAGAGATGGACTCCTTGATGCATAACTAGACTTGGGACTTAGTCAAGTTGCCTGCAGGTAAAACAACATTGCAAAATAAATGGGTTTACAGGTTGAAGGAAGAATATGGAGGAAAACAAAGGTATAAGGCTAGACTTGTATTGAAAGGGTTTGCACAAAAGAAAGGTATAGACTTTGATGAAATTTTTTCTCCTGTTGCTAAAATGACTTCAATCAAAACTATTTTAAGTCTAGTGGTAGAAGACGATTTGCACCTTAAGCAGTTAGATGTAAAGCCAACCTTTCTCCATGGGGATTTGGAGGAAGAAATATATATGCAACAACCACAAGGGTACAAGGTAAAAGGAAAGGAGTAATTAATGTGCAAATTGAAGAGAACTTGTATGGATTAAAAAAGGCTCCAAGGTAGTGGTATCTAAAATTTGACAGGTTTATGTCTGAACAAGGTTATACTAGACGTCACTCTGACCATTATGTTTATCTTAAAAAGCAAAATGATGGAAGCTATATTATATTGCTATTGTATGTAGATGACATGCTTGTTACAAGGTCTAACATGCATGAAATAAATGTTCTCAAAAGAAAATTGGCAAATTCATTTGCGATGAAGGATTTGGGTGCTGCAAAACAAATCTTTGGTATGAGAATAACTAGAGACATGAAAAATCTCAAATTAACATTGTCTAAGAGTGAGTCCATAGAAAAGGTGTTGGAAATATTTAATATGCAGAATGCAAAACCAATTAGTACACCTTTGGCTATCCATTTCAAACTAAGTAAGGAGATGTGTCCCAAGACCTAGGAAGAGATGGATTATATGTGTAAACTTCCATATGCATCAACAGTTGGAAGCTTAATGTATGCAATGGTTTACACAAGGTCTGATATTGCACATGTAGTGGGAGTTGTAAGCAGGTATATGAACAATCATAGAAAAGAACATTGGATGGCAGTGAAGTGGATTCTAAGGTATTTGAGAGGTAACACAAATCAAGCATTATGCTTTGGTGGTTCAAACATTTTTCTACAAGGATATGTTGATGCAAATATGGTAGGTGATAGAGATAATAGGAGGAGCACCATAGGGTATGTGTTTACTATAGGTGGAATACCTGTTATTTGGGTTTCAAAGTTGCAAAACATTTTTTCACTTTCAACAATGGAAGTAGAGTATGTTGGTGCTATAGAGGCTAGTAAAGAAATGATTTGGTTACAATGGTTTATGGAAGAGTTGGGCAAGAAGCAGGAGATGGTAAGGTTACGTAATGATAGTCAGAGTGCCATTCATCTAGCGAATAACTCAACATTTTCATTCCAAGACTAAACATATACAACTCAGATACCATTTCATACGGTCAGTGTTGGAAGATGGAATGTTGAAGTTAGAAAAGATACACACTAGCCAGAATCTTGTAGATATGTTAACAAAAATTGTAACCATGGAGAAACTAAGATTCTGCTAAGTTTAAATTGGTCTTCAAGTATGATGATTAAGATGAAAAGCAACCAGGTCCAAAGTGGAAGCATTGTACAGCAAGTGAAGTAGCGATGGAGTTGCTATAATCAGTCTCTAAGTGGGAGATTACTAGGTGTGGAGCCTGATTATCTTCCTGATTGTTCAAAGGTTTTTGTTTCAGTCACATTGGATCCCTATTGCTAATGGGGTGAAAAGGTCGCCCATTTAATCACTATTCGGGGGGTCCAGGTGGGGTGATGATGACTTCTATGAGGCCCCCCTTGGCGAGGGTGTGGGGGCAGCACTCTTGAAGCGAAAAGTAGATGAAAATTTGCCTTGTAAAATATTGTAATTTCATAGTCAATCCGGGTCATTCATTAGGCAGATGATTTGATAGTAGAAGTTATGTTAATTTAGGGTCTTTTGCCTTAGAAGGAAACCCTCAGTTTATATGAAGGAATTATATTGTGGTTGTGTATGATTATTCTGAGTGAGAGAGTGAGAGGAGGCTAAGTGAGAGCGAAGAGGAAATTACAGCGGATCTGCTGTAGGTTGTATCTCTTCATTTTTTTGGATAATATAAAAGGAAGGTCTGACTATTTCTTCGTGGACATAGCTTAAAATGGGTGAACCATGTATATCTGTGTCTCTATTATTTTATGCATTTCTGTATTTGTGTTTCCGCAATATTTTGTGTACTTCATTGCCCCGTTAATTAATTTCTAACATATACTACACCCAACACCCCAAACTAACTCAAACCTCATGTGTGTATAGTAGATTCAAATCAAGGGGAGGAGTGATCATTGGATCACACTCAATCCCTTGTGTCATGGGTTTTCAAATTTAATACAACAAACTAATAATTTATTTAGAAACATGGCATAAACATCATAGCTCATGCTTTGACTATCTCATGAAGGAATCAATAGGATATTCTTGTTGAATTAATAATTTCATGATATCCATGTATGAAATTATCCTTCGTGATCTAGAATTGATATGAAATTTCTCCTTAAATATGTGTTTTTACTTTAAGGTTGGCCATAAGCTAACACTTACCCAATTTAGCTTGCAATGGATGTCGAACCATTTTGTAAGGCCTATGGACAACACCCATGTGGTAGAATTTGATTTGAGGTAGCATTGGTTACATGATCTGAATTTATTGTAATGACCATTAGTAAAATGAATTCCAAATCCATTTGTTCATCAATAATAAGGAATTTATCACAATAGAAGATAAAATACCTTTAGATGCTCTTTGCAGTAGATATACTATAGAAGCTGTTGTAGCAAAATCTCGCTACTCCTACTTCTAGCATCTTGCTAACCATGTTGGCTCAGAGAATGCCCTGTCACAAATAGTTCAACTTGTTGAAGCGATGTTGATGGAAAAAGCACTAGTGCCGAGGTTTGCAGCAAAAATTTCAAAGATCTTTGTCTCATTGGTTATTATAATTTCCTTTACTACCTGGCTGGCATAGCTTGTTGCAGAGGCAAGATTGGTTCATACCCAAGTCTTAGATCCCTTCTTCTGTGGATGAGTTTACCTTTGCACTTTAGTTTGTTATATATGTTATGGTTATAGGTTGTCCTCATGCTTTAAAAAAAATACATTTTGTACTCAAAGGGAACGACACATTCAATTGAATCGTGTATTACTTGTGATCAAGTTCAATTCAGATTCTATGACAGAGTGATGTGGCATTTTTTTGGATTCTAACAAAGCATTCTTTTAATTCTGGAAAAATATATGCCACACACCAAGAAAGGCACCATAAATTCTTCAATGAGGTTTTTGTTTATCTAAGGAATTTAGAACTCAATTCAAATTAACTGAGTGGATTTATATCTTCCAAAGTTGGTAAGTTTGTGTGCCTTGAGAAGCTTGCATTGACCTCAAACAAACACTCTAGTCCAATACCTTCTTTGCTATTTGAAATGCCATCACTTGTGTTTTTGGATCTAAGTGGAAACCAACTCAATGGCTCTTAAATGGTTGATTGTGTTTGTTTCGATGTAAGATAGGTAATCCAAATCAATCAATGTTCTTTCAAGGTGGCTTTACAAATGACAAGTGAAAAACAACTAATAAGATCGATTATGCCAAAATAACTAGTTAGAGACAATGAAAAAGACAAAATTAGCATCATTATTATTTCCAATAACCCCAATTTATTACAAAATATAGCCTACAACTAGCATTCCCAAGTTAATTCTTGTTGCTATTCCTGATGGCTATTATTCATCACCAAACGAGGCAGTTGTAGTTTTGACGCCCAATGAAGCTGCTTTTGACAAGGAAGTTGAGGAGTTCCCATTTAACCATTCTATTGGGTAAAAAGAAGAATAAACAACAAGGGTGGACTATAGATCCCTTGATATTTATTCAACTTCTACGAAGAAGGTAAAGAAAAATAGCAATTAAAACCCACGCAAGAAGAAGAATAGTGGCGAGATTTTCTTAAAACCAAAGAATAAACCAACGTGAAACTAACACCGCACATCCACCAGATTAAAGGCTCAGATTTAATGCGAGACCCCATGCCATTTTTTCAAAACCAGATTTTCCGCAAAACCTTCCGTTGTTTTGTTGTCGGGGCCGCACAACTCTCGGTTTCAAACATGGAGGTGTATATATTGTAAATTTTGTAAAAAGGGGAACTTCAAATTATAAAGTGGGTTGATTCTAATATTATATATAATATTAAAATTGTTATAATTTTGTGATAAAAAGAAAAGGGAAGAAGTTACAATTATTTTTATATTAACCCAAAAAAAGGGGTAGTTTTGTAACTGTAAGTTGAATCCGTTTTCTAATTGAACAAGATAGTTACTTTTGGAACAAAAATAAAATATTAGAGAAAAGACCGAGTAAGGATTCAAATATTTTGTAAATTTTGTCTATGATTATAATGTTTTATTTTCTTTGGAATTAATGAATATAAAGGCAGAGTGATATCAATTTCTATGGTGTTACAATATGTAATATTTATTTTTTATCATGTTTTTTTTCAAAATTTGTTTTTTCTTCAAATGAAAATAATGTACAATGCAACAAGATTCTTTTAAGATATGTGCATATTTTTTTTATGTTATAACTTATGGCAGACAATACTTGTGTTTTTTTTAAGAAACATTAATATGCGCTCCATTACTTTCAACACCGTCATTTTCCTTGTTTCTTTGTTACAATCACTATTTCTCCTTCGGGGTTTAAGCATTGGATTCTTTTGGCCTAAGTGATAAAGTCATGCTCAACTTCCTAATTCTTCTTACCAGTTTAATTTTTCAAAGTCTTTAACCATCAAGAAGAGGCCAGTATGTTAACTTTTTATTATTCTCCAAGATTAAGTTGGCATTACACACGAAGATGTTTTGTCTCTAGGCAATTATTTCTATTTTTTAAATTAAATTAGTGGATGTCCTAGGCACTAGTTCTTTCAACCAAGAACTGTCTCTAGGGAACAACAAAAGGCATTAGTAATGTGTCAAAAGGCTAATGAGATGGTGAAAATGGGAAAAATGGAAGTAAAACAGGGCATGAATAATGGTGAAGAATGCATAAAAAGGATGAACTAACATCTCCCCCACACCTAAGGTATTGCCTGTCCTCATGCAATCATACTAGATAGCCTGCCATGTCTTCAAATTTGTTCCCAAAATTTTCAAATTTTAAACGAAACTATATCCAATCTCAATTTGTTTCATGTATGTGTGTTGTTGCATCAATCAAAATATCCAAGTTAGAGGTTGGGTTTGCATAAGTTGGCTTCTTCTTCTATTTCATCATGAATTTAATTCTCAACCTTCAATTTTGCAGCTGAATTTGTTGAATCGCTTTGTACCATTTCCTTGCTTGTGTTATCAACAATTTGTTCTTAGATTCTAGGCTTTCACTCTCTTTGCAATCTAACCCCCTAATTTCTTCTTTTAACTTCTTGATTTTCTTATTTTTCTTGCTTAGCTTCAATGGAACAAAGGAATGTGTAGGGCTTGAATTAGTTGATTCCTTTTGTTATCGCCAAAAAATTGATCATCTAGCCTAATTTACTAGATGGATCAGCGTACGCCATGTAAAGCCAATTTTACCATAGTAAATTTCTTTCACTGTGAGAAATTACTTAATAAACCACCTTTGTTAAATAATTTATAGTTAAACCAATGAAGAATAATTAAATAAATCACTATTTATTTGATTTTCTTCTAGGAATAATTAATTAAACCATTGTTCAATTATTATTCCTTGTCATATTTGACCCAATTATGAAAAATAAACTGATAAATCATTGATTATCTTATTTTTCTCTAAGAATGATTAATCAATCACTAATTAATTATTATTCTTTGTCAAATTTGACTAAATCCCTTAGGAATAATTAAATAAATCCTTATTTGTTTATTATTCCTTAACTAACTCCTTGAGATGATAAATAAATCATTTATTTATTTATTATTTCTAAATAAAAGTTTAAATACTTTTTCCCTCTTAACCAAATATAATAAAATATTCCAAGTGGTTATTCCAAGAATGGGATCAATAATATCTTATTATTACTCATTATTCAAGGATAACTCAATATTTTGTTATAAATAGAGGGGTTTTCCATTCATTATTCACTTTTGATTATTTTCATTGTTGCACTCACTTTTGTAACTTTGATTATTTTCATTGTCATACACCATACTTTTGCCGGGTTTACACATTATAGAGGAGAGAGACTCTACACAAGCTGAAGATGTTTGAGGATAGCCAAGAACCCATCCCATAGAGGGGGTTTGGTAACATTTATTTGTTCCCTTCACAGGTGTTATAATAAAATTATTCTTTGTATATCTGGTTTCCATTGGATGATTGGACTTATTACTCTTTCTTTTTGCTGTTTAACTATGATTGTGGCAGAAATGAAAATTTTGGCAGGTTTTGTTTCTATCTACAATGTTTAGCAGCCATTTATATTGTTGAGATTGTTTGTCATCCACAATTTTAAGTGGGTTCTTTTCGTACATCTTTGAGAAGAAAACACTACAACAAAATTGGTGACTCCACTGGGTTTTATACTTCAGATCCAGAAACCTGGGTGACCTTCGGTTTTCAGCTTAGGGTTTCTTATTTTTTCAATTCTCTTAATGTTTCCTAGTTTTTTAACCCTAGATCTGTTAAATTTCTGACTTCCGCAAGCTTTCTGGTCATTTCCGTAGGTCATAGGAACCAGCCGCGACAAAGGCGACAATTTTTTCTGAGATTTGCCGACTGGGATCCATGGAGCAGAAATCACACTTTTTGGCCCAAAAAGTGTGATCTGGAGGCTAGAGCGCACTTATCAACCCAAAAAGTGCGATCCCAATTAGAAAACAGGTCAGTACCTGTGATTTCTGGGTTTTAGGGTTTTTCTCAGATCTGTTTTTGGGTTTTGCAGAGAGTTTTTTGCTGGGTTGTATGACCTCTGTCTCATCCCACTTAGGCATTGATCTACTTTGATTTACTCGTCGAAGTCGAATTTACCCCCCCTAGGGCTTATAGTACGCTTCCACCTTTATAGGAGGAGTTTAGTTGAGTGAGTAGTCTGAGTTTTTGCAGCGCTTTCAGCCACATTTTCCAAATATGTACCCTTCTGTTTTAGATATGTAAAGATAGGTTGTCACCATCCATAGTTTCACATTTAAACTTGTTTGGTCATTGGCCTTAGGGTCCCATTGGTTTCCCTAGGTGTTTCACCCTATTGTCATTTTGTATTTTTGAGGTTGAGGGATTAAACACATAGGACAACATAAAAAACCACTTTGGAAGCTGGGATCTAGCCCTGCCAGCTTTAGAGAGGAATCTCTCTGTAATATTTAGCTATGTTTTTAGTGTAAATTTTAGGCTAGTTATGACTGCACTGATTATTTTGTTTGAAAGGTTTGGTTAATTTAAGTGTTATATTTCCATTGGGCTATGGAGTCTGAAGATTTAACTGAATTTGGCATCAAATTTTAGACGAGTTTCATAGGGCAAGCTAGGTTGCACTATTTGGATATTTTCAAAAATTAAATGGATTGTGAAATAACAAAAAATATAAGGTTTAGTAGAAATTAAGGAGCAATTAAGAATTCCTTAATTTGACTTCAACAGAATACATTAAAATTACCAACAACCAGAATAGGGTGCTCTAAATAACAAATCCTATTCCTCACAATTTCTGTTAAGTAATTGAGATTTTTAGAATAACAAAGAAAGAAAAACAATGTTTAAACAAATAAACAGTAGAAACACATCACCATTTGGTACACCACATGAATCTTGTGAAAGGTCCCTGTATTATTGATGCTCCAGTACTTTGAAAAATTACAATATGCAGAAGAAATTACATTTAGAAATCAACCCTTAATACTTCAAATAGTGAAGTATTTATACTAATAATTACAAAATCATTACAAAATCGTTGTCTCAACAGAGAATGTATTATTAGCCTAATTACAAACAATAAGATTTATCTTTGGTAGAAAAATAGGCCACATAGACATCTGGATGGAAAGGTGGCTCTGTTTTGATGGATTCGGTTGTTGAGTCAACCTGAAACTATGCTGCGTTGATGTGCTGGTTGTTGTGTTGGCCGCTGTCTTACTACATCCGAATTACCTTTTTAATCTAGTAAATCAGAAAGTTCTTCCCATCTCTTTTCATCAGGTATGGTTAATTTAATTACCCTCCGGTAAATTTCATCGACCTTTGTGTATTTGGCAAAAGTTGGCGTCATTGTAAAAACATGTTTTAACTCATTCTTTATGCAGAAGTCATTTTCTATGGTTTCTAAAAAAGCTTTTGATGTCATGCTGCCCTTTATCCCACTAAACTTGACACTGCTTTTGGCCATTTCTTTCATTTTTAGGACATAGTCTTCCTGAGTGATTAATTTATCATTAATTACATAAATGATGGGC
The DNA here is from genome assembly GCA_031772625.1 of Pinus tabuliformis. Lineage (NCBI taxonomy): Eukaryota > Viridiplantae > Streptophyta > Pinopsida > Pinales > Pinaceae > Pinus > Pinus tabuliformis. The sequence goes on along the minus strand of CM062820.1, from coordinate 658,422,583 downwards.
AACACTTTCTGGATTAATGCTTCAATTCTGTTAGAAAACCTGTTTACTTGCAGCTCTAATGTTTCACATCTTTCCTCTAATTGATCAATGAGGTTCCTTTTAGTCAAGACTTTTTTGACTTCTAAAATAGTGGCAGTCCTGTCACTAACTCCTAATTCTTCAAGCTCATATTTTGATTTAGAATTTAGGAATCTGATAATGTTGGAGGCTTCTATGGGCATCTCTCCAAGCTTTTCCCTTACCTGAACAATGGTTTCTGTAGCTTTTTCTATCAATTCCTCCCGCTCAAAGATAATTTGGATAGATGGAAAAATTTCATTCATAGAGTCCAGAATACCCATCCAAATGGTTTCCTTGGCTTGGGCCAAGGCCTGACCAATGGAGGTATCCTTTTCTACTTTCTGCAACTTCTCCAATAGTCTCTGTGATTTATGTACTTCAACAAGATGAGAAACTTCAACTTTGGATTTCTATACTTCTAGAGCTTTGAGCTGCCCCTGCAAAGTTTTCATCTCTTCTGACTGGATTGGCATGTTCTCCAGTGTATTTGTTACCTGTTCAACACTTACAGTATGAGTGGAAGAAGTAGCTGCAGTGGCTGTAACTGTTAATGGAAGATGAGAAATGGGTATTGCATCCAAGGGAACAATGGCCATCTTCTGACTCTATTCTTTCTCCTTTATCATCTTCTCCATCTATCTAATCTGTATGTTCTTCTCTATAATCAACTTCATCATGTCAGCCTTATGTGCCTCATTTTCTTCAATTTCCTTGGTTAATGGATCCTCTGTGGCTAGTAGCTTAAGTTGCTTTCTTATTATTGCGATATCAAAATTATTCTTCTTGATAATCTCTTTTGTAGCATTAACATATTTAGGATCACTATCTTTACCACCAAATCTTCCAAAGACTTGATCCTAGTATCCTTTGCTAAGGAGGATACCTTCTCAATTTTTAACTGAGACTGAACATTAGCAAATGAAACTTGTAACTTGGACAATGACATAGCAGTATTAGTCAATGTAGAAGATATCATTTCACCAATTTTCTTATGCATCTCCATTTGATCAATGGGATGAATGTATTTGGTGTTGAACTCAAATGTAGTGCTCTTGTAGTTTGTTGTTGTTTTTGGCTGTGGAATTTGGGCCTCAAGGAAGGCCATCTGCATCTTTCCATGCTCTATGTCAAACACTGATAATAATATACTCTGTGAGCTAGAGGTCTGCTTCCAAAACTGATTATAAGTACTGTTTTTAAGAATCTCATTCCTAAGCTTAATTTCTCTGTACCTATCAAAAACAGTCTTCTCCTTCTCTCCTTGGACATTTTGAGAATCCAGCTCTGTTTCCTTCTGACCCTGTGAGGATGAAGGTGTAGTAGAGGATGTTACAAATTTGCTTCTTGCAGGTGGTGAGTCTGTAATTATGGAAACATGCTCTTCTATCTCTTTGTCTATTTCTGTCCTAGGAGTCACTTTTTCCCTTTTCCTGTAGCTGATCCTGAATTCTTTGGCTTCACTTCCTATTGTGGATGATGATCCCTCCTCTCTTTTTCTCTTACTTGTTTTCTCCTAAGGAGTGGGAGTTTGCAAACTAGAAGTAGAAAAGAGCTGTTCTTCAACTTCCTGCAAGGTGTTAGGTGTCCATTCTAACTGATTAGCATACTTTTCTATCTTAGGCCTTGAGGTATGGATGTAGGGAGTAATTTTATTTTCTATTATGAGCTTTGAAATAATACCACAAGGGTCATAAGACCATGTAAAACTTAGGCTGAACTTCATCTCTTTAAGAATTTTGTCTTCTTCTTCACCTAATATCCTAGTATTGCATCCAAATGGGCCCACCTGTGTCCTTATACGAAACTATGATTCCTTTTAGCCACCACAAAATGAATATCATCAGAATTTAACATCTGTTTGATGTATTCTAGGGCAAAAATCCTCACGGGGAGGTATTTTGGGAGTTTGCATGGTGCCAATTCGCATCCATATACTCTGATTTCTGTGTAGTTTTGGTATAAATACCAATCTCTAGTCTTGGATTGATCTGTTAGATGAAATTTTCTTTTAATATCTTCACTAATCCTGGGCTGTATTGAGCTGTTAAGAATGTTCATGGCTGGGTGAACAAACTTCTCAATAAACTGCTTGTAAGAAAATTCTTGCTGCTCTTTCATGACCAATGAGGTCCAAAAAATCATTGGCTGCTAGTTTCTTGCATCATCAAGCTTCTGCATTGCGAAATTTAACTTATCTGCTTGATAATAAAGGAACATGTAGATTAAAATGGAGGTGTAATTAAACACCTGTTCTGTGGGAAATTTTAGAAATTGCTCATGAATGCTATCAGCCAAGAATTGACTGAAATTGAATACAATGGATGGTTTACTGCCTATGGAAAATATGGAGAGGAATCCTAAAATGGGCTCATCTACCCATTGATCAGAATAATAACTCAAAATATAGGGAATTATAGATACAATTTGTTTGGATTTATCAGGGAAGATGGAGGATTCTTCTTAGGTAACTGGGCATTTTCAGGCAAGAATATCTCAAAGATTTTGGCTTTGGTAGTGAAATCTAGCGTCTGATAAAGTTAGGTGAGGGCTTCTAAGAAGAAAGGAGAATTACGTTCCACAGTGGGAGATAGCATTATTTGGTTTATAGACTGGGTAGTAATGGTAAAGAGAATGTCAACAGATGGGGCCATGATAGCTCTTTGGGTAGGGACATAACATCCCTGACATTTTTTGGTGAATTCAGGGGCTTGGAAGGTCAGAGGGAAGATATAATGGGGAAGATTGGAATCCTGGAGCCAAATTTCATTAGTGTAGTCTGCATGCTTGTCTTCCATCCAACAATACAACTCTAAAAAGTCACAGTCACATTAGGTTTCACTAATCCGATAATCACTATCGGCTAAAGGGACGTGATCTAAATCTATGGAGGGAGGGATTAATGGATTAACAAGTTTATCTTGGGTTTTTTCTCTTTGGATGCATGACTGTATCAACTGAAAGTAACAGTAAGAGAAAGGATGGCTTACCAGGAATCAACTCAAGTTGAATAAATTTTCAGGGGAACAGAACATTATGCTGACAATTCAGATTGATTTCAGGTCGAGGAAAAGCTCTAAAAACAGTTGCTATGTAAAAGCTGTCACCAACAGAGAATAAGCAATGAAAGGGATAAAGGAGATGCTTTGAAAGATTTTAAATATCGAGAAGTGAAATCCATTCGAGCTGGTGCGAGACCATTAAATTTGAATGGTCAGGAAGTGTGAATTTAATGCAGAATGGTCATTTTTTCTGGGAGAGAATTCAAATGGTTAACGGCTAGGTGGCATGGCGGAAGGTGAGAGGCGGAGGTATTGTGGTGGGGACACGGTAAAGCAGGTGAGGGGAAAGTGGTTTTGGAGGGGGTAGTGGGTGGTAAGTGGGATTGCAATGGGGGGATGCGAAATCGGGAGATGTTTCCATGTTAGGATGGGGCTCGACGGAAGAACCCCCCCGCCCGATAGTAAAGGTAGGATGGAGAGGGGGGGTCGAAGAACAATATGGACTGTGGATTGTAAGGGGGAGAGGATCCCGATGCTCTAACATAAATGTCATTTAACCGAATACGACATCACAAATTTGTCCATATGTGCTTTATGCTTTTGCCCTTTTTGACTTAGGATAAAGGTGGAAGGTGAAATCAATAAAAAACACTATCCTATGATGCATATTTTTCCTTTTTTACAATGTCCTTTAACTTAGGATAAAATGGCATAGGAAAATATTTATAAAACCAACTATTTTACCTACCCTTAACTAAACTAACATTTTATTTTTCTGAAGGGTGCACTTAGAATAGCAAACCCACATTATTTTCTTTTATACAGAATGAAAAACTATCTAAATCCTATCCCTTGTTTCTCCTATTGATTCAGTTTAAATAGTTGAATCAATGTCATTTTCTACCTAACTACTAATTTACCAAGATTAGACTATTTGGCAAATCTTTATTCTCTAGTCTAACTTGCAGAAATTTAAACTTGTTTAACCATGTTTACACTATATGATTAAACAAATAACTAGTCATTGTGGCATTTTGAACAAGCTACACACAAATTTTATATAACAATGATGAAGAAAACTATCTATCAGTAGTGGCATTTAGACTTGCAACACTTTCAATATTATTTCTTTTGTTTTTTCTTTTGATGGGGTTCTATTTTTCATTCTTTTTTTCATATTTTTGTTTTTTTCATTTTTTTTCTTATTTATACCCTATTTTCATTTTTTATTCTATTTTTTCTTTAATTTGGAAATAATTTGCAGATTGAAAATTTTTTACAATATAAGATTCCTATAAATTACAGGACCCTAACACACCCATCTCCCTATCTTTTTGCAACAATATTCCCCTATGGTTTTTTGTTGTTGCTACACCACTTTCCAACAACTTAGTGTGACTTGATCCTAGTCACATCGACATTTAGATCTCTTGACCATTTTAGTATTTTCCATTGATTTAGCCACCAACCAGCACAATGTTTGCAAACCCAGTTTGGGAGGGGTTTAGTCAATTGTTTTGTTGTTCATTTTTTGTTGTTAATTTCAGTTTATTTTCAGCAAGATTTTTTCTTTTTTTACAAACACGATCTGGGATCAATCAATAAATACAATTGCACACACAAGCACACCTTAAGAGAAGGGCGCTTGATTTACATTGCCAATCCAAGACTTAACATAATAAATTTATCTCCCCTCATCAAGACAAAGACATATTGTTGATCTCCCTTCACCATTTCCGTGTCACGTGTGTCTTGCCACCATTGCACCACCAAGGCATTTGTCGTGGAGACTATTAGGCCTTCACCCCCAGTTTCCACTTGGGCATATTACCCCTCCCCGTTAGGTTCAATTTCATAGCCCTCCGAGTCCCCATACTGACTCTTCTCTTGGTTCATCTGATTCCGAGCCTCCTTCACCGCATATCGTCACCATGTCTAGACCCACAGCTGGTGCAGGAACCCAACCTGGTGTTGGCTCCGGTTCTATCTCGGTGGTCACATCAAGTGGAACAGTCTCAGGAACCATTCTGATAGCCCCCATGCTCCCCTTTATGGCTGGGTTAAGTCTACCATATTTTAGCCAGTTGATAAACGACCCCATACACCACGATGTTGGTTGGCCTTCTATGCTGACTAAGCTTCCCTTAGATATCCCAAAGTTTGAGGGTAATGTTGGAGAGGATCCTACAAACCATGTCCGATCTTGCCACATGTGGTGTTTTTCCTACTCCATTACCAATGACTCCATTCGTCTTCGGTTATTCCAATGCACGCTCACTGGAGATGCTACAAAATGGTATGTAGACCAGCCCGCTGCATCTCATTCCATTTTAACGTTTCTTGCTAAAGCATTCCTCTCATATTTCCAGTTACCTCTCTAGTATGGCACTGGTATGGAGCTATTGACCTCATTCCATCAATCCTCTGCCACTTGCCTTTCCGACCATGTTCAAGAGTGGCGTCGAAGGAGGGGCACATGCTGTGCCCCGCCTTTCGAAGATCATGTTTATCTAGATTGGTTTCTTAGGAGGCTTTTATCACCCATTGGAAAATATGTCACGTCCCATTTTCCTCAGACCGAGGAAGAAGCTCTCCAAACCGCTCTAAGATATGACTTGATTTATGCGCAATCCAATTATGTCTATACCGTCATTCTAGACCTCCCTCGTCTTGGAAGTGCCAATGCACTGGGGTTATCTCACACAGCTGACGGTATCATTGGAACCCTTTCACAACCTTCTCCATATACTCAACAAAGTTATGGATATCTGCAGGGGGGCACCAGTTCCTCTAACATTTATGCCCCTCCTGCTAGGAACATGTTTTCAAGACCCCAACCTGTCTACCAAACCGTTGCTACTCCTTAGGCACAACCGAGTGCTCTAGCCCCTCAAGCATTAGTGCCATAGGCTCCCATGCATCCTCAACCCCAGCAGCCACTGCCCCCTTAGGGTTAAGTGTTTGCGCAGCAGAGTGCGACCAATCCCCAAAATTCGAAGAAAAAGAATAAGGGGAAGGGTAACCAGGGTAATCGAGGTAATCAACCTAGTGAACCCTAGGGGAACTAGCCTAACACCAACAACCAGCAATAAGGAAACCAGCTCAAGCAGAACAAGGCTATTCGTATGAACAAACATCACCATATTAGACCCGAGTTCGTAATGTGGTGGAACGCCGCCCATAATATTTGTGCTACAAGGGGGGGGGGGGGGTGACAACGATATTTATGAGCCCCCCCCCAACCCCCTAGGCGACGGATCGAGGGTAGCACCCCCGAAGCTAAAAATAGATGTAAAATTGCCTTGTAAAATGTTGTAATTTCGTAGTCAATCTGGGCTGTTCATTAGGCGGAGATTTGATGGTAGAACTTATGTTTAATTTAGGGTTTTTTGCCCTAGAAGACAACCCCTCGCTATATATGAGGGAATTGTATTGTGTCTATTTAGATCTGTATTTTGAATGAGAAAGAGAGAGGATATTGTGTGGGAGTGAAGAGGGAATTACAACGGATCTGCTGTAGGTTGTATCTCTTTAGTTTGCTGGATAATATAAAAGGAAGGACTGGCTGTTTCCAGTGGACGTAGCCCAAATTGGGTGAACCACGTATATCTATGTCTCTCTTGTTTTATATGTTTATATTTCTGCAATATATTTTATGTGTTCCATTGCTCAGTAATATATAATTTTCTAACTGGTATCAGAGCTGAAGGTCTATTTGGCTGATAAACTCGCAGGAGAGAAGGGTTCCTGGTTCGAGTGGGAGCAATGGCAGAACATGGTAGGTTTAGGGTCAAAAAATTTAATGGCCAAAAATACGAGCTATGGAAGATGCAGATGGAAGATTATTTGTACCAGAATATCTGTACCAACCATTGAGCGGAAAGACAAAGAAGCTGACGAGTATGACAGACACATAATGGGATATTATTGACATAAAGGCACTTGGAACAATACGGTGTTGCCTAGCAGCGTCGATGGCCCTTAATATTTCAAAGGAAACAATACTAGAGGGTTTAATGTTGGCATTGGCCAAACTGTATGAAAAATCCTCGGCCTCAAATAAGGTATTTCTTATGAAGCGCTTATTTAATATGAAGGTGTGAGAAGTTGGATCTGTTGCTAACCATTTAAATGAATTTAATATAGTTACCAGTTAGCTAAATTCTGTAGGGGTAAATTTTGATGATGAAGTTAGGGCTCTGTTATTTCTGTGCTCATTGCCAGAAAGTTGGAATGGTTTACTTATGGCCATTAGTAACTCTGTCTCTGGATCTAGTACTTTAAAGTTTGATGATGTTGTCGGTGCAATACTTAGTGAGGAAATGTGACGAAAAAGCTCCAGTGAGACATCAAGTAATGCTTTGACTGCAGAGACTAGGGGAAGAAAAATGGAAAGAGGAAAGAGCCCTGGATATCGCCATAAATCAAGGAAAGGCAGATCCAAGTCTAGGTCGGGGATAGTGTGTTGGAAATGTAGGAAGAAAGGACACTTGAAGAAATACTGCAAGTCTCAGAAGGGAAAAGAAGGAGATAAGCAACAAGAAAACAATCATGAAGCGAATGTGACAGGTGACGTGTTGCAAGATGCTTTGATTCTTTCAGTAGAAAATATTATTGATGCATGGGTGGTAGATTCAGGGGCCTCATTCCATGCCACACCTGATAGGAAACATTTCCATGATTATGTTCAAGGACATTTTGGACAGGTTCAATTGGGTGATGATAAACCCTGTATAATCATTGGAATGGGTACAATTTTCATAAAACATTGGAATGGAAATCAATGACTATTGAAGGAGGTAAGGCATGTTCCAGATCTAAAGAAAAATCTAATTTCAATAGGGCAGCTGGGAGGTGAAGGCTATGTGACTACTTTTATAGATAAAACTTGGAAGGTCACTAAAGGATCCATGGTAATAGAAAAAGGAGAAAAGGTTGGTACATTGTATTTATGAAATGATATTTCTAATTCTGTTAATGCTTTAACCTCTAAAGGTGAAGATACAACATTTTGGCATCATAGGCTTGGGCACATGAGTGAGAAGGGGATGCAAATTCTTCACTCAAGAAATTTGTTGCCAGGTTTGAAGCATGTTGATTTAAAATTCTGTGAGAATTGTGTTTATGGAAAACAAAAGAGAGTCAGATTCCTCAGAGTTGGGAAAGAAAAGAAGAGCGAAAAAATAGAACTTGTGCATGTAGATGTATGGGGACTTGCTCAGGTATCATCTCTCAATGGATCTTGTTATTATGTTACCTTTATTGATGATGCAACCAAAAAAACCTGGATTCATTGTATTCAAAATAAATATAATGTATTTGATACTTTCAAGAAATGGAAAGATTTGGTTGAAAATGAGACATGAAAAAGGTTGAAGTGTCTCATATCAGACAATGGAGGTGAATATTTGTTATGAAACCACCTCAAGAAAAGATAGAAAAGATAGATCAACGCCTTAGAATTCAGCCTCTTCGAGGGGGCAACCTCCTTTACATTACATAAATGAACAATTCTTGGATGATACAAATGACAAAACCTCCTTTCTATATATAGGAGTCTAAGGAGTCACAATATAATCCAGTCGACCTAACAATAATAATATAAAGCCACAAAAATAACAATAGAGGGATTCTATGGGGCACAGAAATAACAATATGGGGGTAATAGGGGCACAACAATATAAATAAGGGGTATAACTACAATAGTAATGGGGTAATCACTAGTATTATAGGGACCCAACATGCCCCTCTCCTTCAAAAAAGTGTTGTCCTCAATGCTTGAGTACTTCTGGATACTTCTGCATAAAATTCTCATCCTCCCATGTGGAATCTTCAGCGGATAAGTTCTTCCACTTGATAAGATACTCTGAAATTGATCGATTTCGTAGCTGTTGAGTTCTTGTTTCTGTGACTACTTCCGGTTCCAATATAATTTTTCCTTCCTCGTCAAGTTCTGGCAATAGGGAGCTTGTCACCTATAACCTTCTTTAAACATGAAACATGGAAAACTGGGTGCAATCGAGAAGCTGCAGGAAGCTCCAATTTGTATGCCATAGTACCAATCTTTTGCAACACCTTGTACGGACCATAATACTTTGGTGATAATTTATTATCCTTCTTAGCTTGCTTTAGGGACATTTTCTTATATGGTTGTAGCTGTAGGAATACCCAATCACCTACATCAAAACTTCTTTCACTGCGATGTTGATCTGCCTGTTGTTTCATTCTATTTTGTGCCAACACGAGGTTATCCTTTAAGAGTTGGAGGACTTGTTGTTGATGTTCATGTGATGTTCCACTGCTTGAACCTTAGAATTTTCTCTTAAATATGATGTGATGGATGGTGGTTGATACCCATAAAGTGCCATAAATGGGGTCATTTTTGTTACTGTATGGAAGGAAGTGTTATACCACCATTCAGCCAGAGGCAACCATTTGACCCATTGTGTCTGTTTATCAGATACAAAGCAACGAAGATATCCTTCCAAACATTTGTTTACTATCTCAGTTTGCCCATCAGATTGAGGATGATAAGATGAGCTATGAGCTAACTGAGTACCAAGACAAGAAATAATTCTGTCCAAAAATTTCCAGTGAAAATGGGATCTCTGTCACTTACAATAATCTTTGGGTTTCCATGTAGCTTTTGAACTGTTTCCATAAATGCAGTAGAAACTGTACTGGCTTTAAATGGATGTGATAATGCACAAAAGTGTGCATACTTGGTAAGTCTATCAACTACCACCATGATGACACTCTTTCCCTCAGACTTGGGTAAACCTGTGATAAAATCCATTGAAACCTCCTCCCAACGTTGGCTTGGAATGGATAAAGGTTGTAATAGACCCGGTGTCTTAATTGTTTCAACTTTATTTTGCTGGCAAACCAAACATTCCGCCACAAACTTTTGAATATCTGATTTAAGGCCATCCCAAAAAAATTCCTTCTTAACCCTGTGGTAAGTTTTTAAAAATCCTGAGTGCCCTCCTAAGGGAGAAGTGTGCAATTCCATAAGAATCTTTTGTTTTAGCTGGGAATTCTTACAGAGGTATAAGCGATCTTTGTACCATAACGAATCATTTTGCCAGCTAAATGTATCAGAAGTACTGGAATCTTGTTGTAGCTTTCGAATAAGTGCCCACACTTCTTCGTCATTCTTCCATTCCTCCCTTGCTTCATTTATCCAATCTGGTTGGATAATAGAAATGGCACACAACAATGCTTCCACATCCTCATCCTTTCTTGAGAGTGCATCTGCCACCACATTTTGCTTCCCTTTTTTGTAGATGATTTCAAAGTCATAACCCAACATCTTTGTGACCCACTTTTGTTGCTCTTCAGAGGATAATCTTTGTTCTAAAAAGTATTTAAGGCTATCATGATCTGTTTTTACCTTGAAGTGTCTTCCCATTAGGTAGGGTCGCCATTTCTTAAGTGCATGGAGTATTGCCAACATTTCCTTCTCATAAATAGCTTTGCTTAAAAACTTTCCCTTGATTGGACGACTTTCAAAAGCAATGGGTCTTTCATCTTGCATTAGAACAACACCAATTCCATTTCCTGAAGCATCACATTCCACAATAAAGGTTTTTGTGAAGTCTGGTGTAGCTAAGACCGGTGCTTGGCACATTGCCTCTTTAAGATGTTCAAAGGCCTTTGTTGCTTCCGGAGTCCATGAAAATGAATCTTTCTTCAATAATGTTGTTAGAGGTGCTGCTATTCTCCCATAATTCTTAACAAACTTGCGATAATACCCTGTCAACCCAAGAAATCCTCGCAGATGCTTTATGGATGTGGGGATTTTCCATTCCTTAATGGCTTTAATTTTGCTAGGGTCTACCTTAACTCCTTCATGAGATACAATATGACCCAAATATTCCACCTCCTGGACTCCAAAGAAACATTTGGATCTTTTTGCATATAATTGTTTCTCCTCCAATAGTTGTAGCACCCTGTCAACATGTTCAACATGATCCTTCCAAGACTTGCTGTAGATTAGTATATCATCAAAAAATACTAACACAAATTTTCTAAGGAATGGTTTGAAAATTGAATTCATCAAACCTTGAAATGTTGAAGGTGCATTGGTAAGGCCAAAAGGCATGACCAAAAATTCATAATGACCCTCATGAGTTCTAAATGTCGTTTTCGGAATGTCTTCAATCTTCATTCTGATTTGATGATATCCCGAACGAAGATCCAACTTGGTGAAGTAAATTGATCCATGCAATTCATCCAGTAATTCATCAATAACAGGAATGGGGAACTTATCTTTAATAGTGAGCTTGTTGAGCTCCCTATAATCCGGACACATGCGCCATGATCCATCCTTCTTGTGCACCAATACTACTGGAGCTGAGAAAGAACTTTGACTTGGTTGAATTATACCAGCCTCTAGCATTTCTGCAACCATACGTTCAATTTCACTCTTTTGGGCATAGGGATATCTGTACGGCCTGATGTTTGGAGGAACACTTCCTGGAATCAGATGAATAGCATGATCATGATCACGCATAGGTGGGAGACCTTTTGGAGTCTCAAATACCTTGGAATGATTGTCCAGGACTTTTTGGAGATCTGGAGAAATAGATGATTCCAATGTGGAAACATCTAGCGAACATAATTGTGCAATTACACCTCTTTGCTCCTTTTTTAGAAGCTTTGTCATGCCATTAGAGCTGATTATCTTTCCTGGTTTCCCTGCAATACCCCTTAATTCAACTTCCTTTCCTTCCACATAAAATTTCATGAAAATTTCTTGAAAATTAAAAGCTATTGTACCCAAGGATTGTAGCCATTGGACTCCTAGTACAACATCAACACCTCCCATTGGAATGGAAAGCATTGGGCTAGTCAATACATATTCTCCCATGGATAGCTTGATATTATGGCACTTTCCAGAGCAATTTATTGTTCCTCCATTTGCAATCATCACTTGACACTCTGGTGCTGGATATAGGAAGCAATTCAATTCTTTTGCTACCCTACAATGAATAAAATTGTGGGTGCTTCCTGAATCAATCAACACTATTACCTTTTTCTTCTTGATTTGTCCTTCTATCTTGATGGTTTGAGGAGTGGTAATTCCTGCCAATGCATTACAAGATATGGTCGGATTTATTTGTTCTTCATCTAGGCTTTGTTCTTGGAGTATATCTTCTTCTTTTGACCTTTCTTGCTCCTTTTCTTCTTCCTCTTCACAATCTATGTAGAATAATTTCTTCTCAGCACACTTATGACCTTTAGTGTATTTTCTATCACAACTGTAACAAAGCCCTTTTGCTCTTTTTTCTTCCAATTGTTGTGGTGTCAACCTTATAGGTTGTGGAAGACTAGGGGCAACAACACTTCCGTCTTTATAGTTGTGAGTGGTATGCTTCCTGGTTGCCATAATTTTGCTTTCCATTTTTCTTGCTAACCTGAATGCCTTCTCTAATGAATCAGGTTCCCAAAGGCGAACATCATGTTGGATATTATCCTTTAAAGACCCTATGAACACATCAATCCTATGCTCCTCTGGAATATCTTTTACCCTTATGTTCAATTTTTGGAACTCCTCAATGTGCTCCATTACTGAACCCTTTTGTTTGAGACTTATCAATTGGCTAAAAAAAGTGTTGCTTTTTGTATCTTCATAATGTGCTATCAATTCTTCCATAAAAATTGCCCAAGTGATAAATTTTTTACGAGAGCAAAGCCATTGATACCATACAAACTGATTTGGTTCCAAATATACAGTTGCCATACGTACCTTTTGTGCGTTTTGCACATTATTGAGATCGAAGAATTGCTCCATCTGTAATATCCATGTGGCGGGATCCTTGCCATCAAACTTCCTCATATCGATTTTTGGAATATGGTGATTCTTCGATCCAACATTAGCGTCTATGGAATCATGATTAACATTTCTTTTGTTCTCATCATGAGTTTCCTTTACTACCTTTTCACCATTAGTGACCCTTTCTTGTAGCAACTTCTTCAATTCTTCCATGTCTGTCTTCAAATCTATCTTCAAATCATCCATCTTAGCTTCCATGCCCTTTACCTTAGATTCCACGCCATTTATCTTAGATTCCACGCCACTTATCTTAGCCTCTGTTAGCTTTTGTGAGCGTGACATTTGTTGCACTTGTTCTTGTAATTTTGATATATCACGTAGCATTTCTTCCTCTTCTTCATGAGTCATGCTAGAGCTTTCAGGTTCCTTACTAGGTGTTTGCATTTTCTTTCCTCGGGGCATCAGTTACCGATAATAATGCTTTACTATGCCCTTTGAATTCCGTTAAACCAAGCTTACACAAAAATTTAAAAAAAAATACACACCTTTTTTCACTTTATAGAAGCCTGATATTGAATCTGATGTATCTCTGTAATTTCGGATCATCCAGTTCTGAAATTGCTACCTGTAGTAGCCTTCTGCGTCCTCTTTCCAATGCCACAAGTCTGAGCCAAATTGGATTCTCGAAGGAAAAGTTATGTGAAATCTCCCACAGTGACTTGCTTTTAGACTGGTTCAGTAGAGCGAACTTGTACGACGTACCACCCTTCACTGTTTCAACCTTTGAATCTGAAACACACACACAAGAAACTACAATCCGTCCTCTTTCTGTACCTTCTTATGAAATTTCAATCCGATCCCCAGAGAGAAAGTTATGACAATTTTTCCCAGGTCACCTGTTTTGAATGTAATTCAGGAGTCTGCAAAAAGACCAACTTCCTCAGATCATATCTCCGCAAATATCGCCCGAAAAGCTCTGAAATTTGGTTCCAAGGTTCAGCGCGATGTCTTCTCAAATGGGTTTTTTTTTTGACTTCTGAAACATCACAGAAAAAAAGTTATAGCGAAAATGCCACGATGACCTGTTTGGAGCAGCGAAACCCTAGAATCCAAAGCTCTGATACCAAATGTTATGAAACCAGCTCAAGAAAAGATAGAAAAGATAGATCAACGCCTTAGAATTCAGCCTCTTCAAGGGGGAAACCTCCTTTACATTACATAAATGAACAATTCTTGGATGATACAAATGACAAAACCTCCTTTCTATATATAGGGGTCTAAGGAGTCACAATATAATCCAGCTGACCTAACAATAATAATATAAAGCCACAAAAATAACAATAGAGGGATTCTATGGGGCATAGAAATAACAATATGGGGGTAATAGGGGCACAACAATATAAATAAGGGGTATAACTACAATAGTAATGGGGTAATCACTAGTATTATAGGGACCCAACAATATTGCAGCAAAGAGTTTGGTAGGTACTGTTTAGAGAATGGAATTCGTAGAGAGAAGACAGTTTCAGGAACACCACAAGAAAATGGTGTGTCAGAAAGGATGAACATGACAATCATGGAGCATGCAAGGTGCATGAGATTGCATGCAAGATTTCCTTTACAATTTTGGGAAGATGCTGTAGATACTAATGTTTATCTAATAAACAGAGGGCCTTCAAGTTCCTTAGATGGTGGTATTCCAGAGGAGGCATGGATAGGTAAAAAGGTAAACTACTCATTTTTAAAGACTTTTGGTTGTGAAGCCTTTGTCCACATTAATAAAGAAAATAGAACAAAGCTTGAGGCAAAATCAAAGAAATGTACCTTTATTGGATATGGTGTCAATGATTTTGGTTATCACTTTTATGATTATGAAAAACACAAAATCATTAGAAGCAGAGATGTCATATTCAATTAAAAAGTTTTGTATAAGGATCAACTGCAGGAAAAAGAAACAGGAAAAAGAAAACAGAGAATACACAGTGCTTGATGAGATCGCAGGAAAAATGATGTGCTTGAAAATCATAATGATCAACAACCACAACAACAACAAGCACCTCAAACACTTGAAAGTGGTGTTAGAAGATCTACCAGGATAAGTAGACCCCTCAACGATACTCTCCTTCATTATATTACGTATTGTTGACTGATTCTGGTGAGCCAGAATGTTATGAAGAAGCAGTGCAGGTAGAAACTAGGAAGAAGTGGGAGCAAGCCATGAAAGAAGAGATGGACTTCTTAGCACATAACCAGACTTGGGACTTAGTCAGGTTGCCCGCAGGTAAAACAACATTGTAGAATAAATGGGTTTACCGGGTGAGGAAGAAGATGGAGGTAGAAAAAGGTATAAAGATAGACTTGTGGTGAAGGGGTTTGCACATAAAAAGGTATAGACTTTGATGAGATATTTTCTCCTATTGTTAAAATGACTTCAATCAGAACTATTTTAAGTCTAGTAGCAACTGAAGATTTTCACCTTGAGCAGCTAGATGTAAAGACAACCTTTCTCCATGGGGATTTGGAGGAAGAGATATATATGCAACAGCCACAAGGATATGAGGTAAAAGAGAAGGATAAACTAGTGTGCAGGTTGAAGAAGAGCTTGTATGGCTTAAAACATGCTCCAAGGCAGTGGTATCTAAAATTTGACAGGTTTATGTCTGAAGAAGGTTATACTAGATGTCACACTGATCATTGTGTTTAGCTCAAAAGAAAAAACGATGGTAGCTATATTATATTGTTATTGTATGTAGATGACATGCTTGTTGCAGGTTCTAACATGCAGGAAATAAATGTGCTCAAAAGAAAATTGGCGAACATAGAACATGTGTTGAAAAGATTTAATATGCAAAATGAAAAACTAGTTAGTATACCTTTGGCTAGCCATTTCAAACTAGGTAAGGAGGTGTGTGCCAAGACTCAGGAAAAAATGGCTTATATGTCTAAAGTTCCATATGCATCAGTAGTTGAAAGCTTAATATATGCAATGGACTACACAAGGCCTAATATGCACATGCAGTGGGAGTTGTAAGCAGGTACATGAACAATCTAGGAAAAGAACATTAGATGGTGGTGAAGTGGATTCTCAGGTATTTGAGAGGTACCACAAATCAAGCATTATGCTTTGGTGGTTCAAACATTACTCTACAGGGATATGTTGATGTAGATATGGCGGGTGATAGAGATAATAGGAGGAGCACAACAGGGTATGTGTTTATTGTAGGTGGAACAACTGTCAGTTGGGTTTCAAAACTGCAAAGTGTTGTTGCAATCTCAACAACGGAAGCAAAGTATGTTGCTGTTACAGAGGCTAGTAAAGAAATGATTTGGTTACAACGGTTTCTAGATGATTTGGGTAAAAAGTAGGAGTTGGGTAGGTTATATAGTGACAGCTAGAGTGCCATACATCTTGCAAAGAAGTCTGCATTCATTCCAAGACTAAACATATATAGCTCAAGTACCATTTCATACGGTCAGTGTTGGAAGATGGACAGTTGAAGCTGGAAAAGATACACACTAGCCAAAATCCTGCAGATATGCTAACAAAAGTTGTAACCAGGGAGAAACTGAGATTCTTCTCAGTTTCAATTGGTCTTCAAGTATGATGAAGAAGATGAGAAATAGCTAGGTCCAAAGTGGTCATTGTCCAGTAAATGAAGCAGTGATGGAGTTGCTATAATCAGTCTCCAAGTGGGAGATTGTTGGGTGTGGAGCCTGATTTAGAGGTATCATCGCATTGGACCCCAGTTTTTAATGTGGTGGCAATGCCGCCCATAATATTTGTGTTGCAAGGGGGGTCCAAGGGGGGGGGGGTGCGAAAATGATCTTTAGGAGCCTCCCCCCTGGTGGGGGATTAGGGGTAGTGCCCCTGAAGCTAAAAATAGATGTAAAATTTCCTTTTAAAATGTTGTAATTTTGTAGTCAATCTGGGCCATTCATTAGGTAGAGATCTGATGGTAGAAGTTATGTTTAATTTAGGTTTTTTTCCCTAGAAGGCAACCCCTCACTATATATGAGGGAATTGTATTATGTCTATGTAGATCTGTATTTTGAATGAGAAAGAGAGAGGAGATTGTGTGAGAGCGAAGAGGGAATTACAACGAATATACTGTAGGTTGTATCTCTTTAGTTTGTTGGATAATATAAAAGGAAGGACTGGCTGTTTCTCGTGGATGTAGTCCAAATTGGGTGAACCAAATATATCTGTGTCTCTCTTGTTTTATGTGTTTTCCATGTTTATATTTATGCAATATATTTTATGTGTTCCATTTATCTATAATATATAATTTTCTAACACTCTCTTACTCCAAATGCGCCAAATGTGGGAAGCTCAAGCAGCGTCTAGAGGTCAAAAATCGCCTCAGAATCCTGTTCCATCTCAACTAACAATGCTTCAAATCCTTTCCCTCAGCAAGGGTTTGTAGCTGCTCAACCTCAGCCAGGTCAAGCAGCCCATCCCCCCAACCTTCTAGTCTTGGTGACTACCAAATCTTTATGATGAGGTTAAGCCCTCTGATATCAACCTACAAAATTTGTTGCGTCAATATGACAAGCCATCAACTTTGTTCGCCACTAAGTCCAAAACCAAAGCATCTACTGAGCCTTTTACGACACCAAATGGTCCGTTACAGTTCCCTCAACCAAAATTTGAGGCCATTCCCAAAATCCCAAAGGGACCACTAAGCTGTAAAGTGGCTTCCAACCGAGCTGCCCATACATACATTATAATAGATGACTTGGCACAATCACCTACTGCCATGATGATGCTGGAAGTCCTCCAGTCGTGCCCATCTCAAAAGAAAGCTATAATACTTGCTTTGGGCACAGTAGATCCTTCCACGCCTTCAAGACCTCCTCCATTTATGGGTGCCTCTCCTTTGTTTCCACCAGGAACTATTCCTCGAGGTCTTAACCATCCAGGAGCTATTCCACCAGGACATTTCCCTGCAAGACAGATACCTTTCTTGTTTCCCCCTCCAAGAATCTTTCTGTCCCTGTCATGGTTTCGTTGGTTCTCCCTAATATGACTGTGGGGATCCCAGTATGGTACATTTATCCCCCAACGAGCATTTTTCCTGGTCAGCTAAGACCTTACCACACTTTGACCCCATTTCAACTGATCTCTATGGCCCCTATCATTGCTTCAGCTCCATCACAACCTCAATAGAAACCCGCTCTTGTTGCGAAAGAATCTAGACGAGGGGGTAAAGCTAAGAGGAAATAACCTAAGGACAAGGATCCCCAAGCGCCTACAACCCCTAAGGCCACAAAGCCATCACCTCTGTGTGCTTTGTGTAAAGTTTTTGGGCACGCCACCAATAATTGTCCCAAGCTTCCTCATCTCAAACTGTTGGTTCATGGAACATTCCTTGAGTTAAATATCCCTGAAGTCCATGTAAACTTACCAAGTCCACCCAAGAAACTTAGAACATTGCGCACAAACCACCCTTGTGCCCCGTGTGATCATCATGGTCACTATTCCCATTATTCCCTTGTCTCGATGAATTTCACGATTGCCTTGAAGCGCTTTGCGAATATGAGGCCACTCGTAGTGGAACACCTACTCCTCTACCCGTGGATTCTGGTACCACTAGTAAACCAGAACAGGGGGACTCTGGTCCCACCATTGTGATCCATTCCCTTCGCTATTGAGATGATGGACACCACAGGACATATCCTTTACCTATCATCATCCTTGAGTTCCTTGTAGACAAACCTTTTTAAGGTTTCTGCACGTGCTTCTATCGAACCTCTTTCGACAGAATCTTAGGTCTCAACATCCAGAGATCTTCCATCTGCTAGCTCATCGTCTACCATTACAGATGATGCGTATGTGAACCTTCTTTCTCAGTTTGATGCACCACATACCACCACCGCATCATGTAGTCAATCTTCTTCCCGTTCCCCCATATTCCATTTTAATGAGGACATCATGGAAGGCATGACTACCCTTGATTATCCTTGGGTCGATATGCACCATCGTGCATACTTCCTTCCATATTTTGAGTCCAACACTCTAAATACATCCAGTACACCCATAGCATACTAGGGGGGAACATAGGCCCCTACATCTCCTTATAACCCTTTGGAGGATCTCGTGCCAAGTTGGGCCGAGAGGCTTGAACCCATTTTTTGAGCACTCGGAACACTATGGTGCTCCATAAACTCCTCCTTCTAGGGGGCATCATTCCCACCTTTGCATATCAGATCAGTATCCCATGCTTGGGGGCATGATGGTTTTTCCCCTGGTCATCTTCTCAATTGATTAACATAAGTAGTCCTAGCCTAGATCCCACTGGATCTAGGTATGGTCAATTATCCTCCCATTCCTTAGATAATTTGTCCTACCGGCCTCTCCGGCGAGCCATATGAACATCACATATCATAGATGTTTGATACCATATCTTCAAATATTCTACTCTATGTCCACATAGTCCCCATATTTGACTTCGTGGGTGAGGATAATTCTAGGCCTCCTCTAGTAGTTCATTCTTGTTTTCTTCTTCCCTTAATTCTTCATGAGGAACCATCATTCCAAGAAGAATTAAGGCCATCTTTAGACAAGTAAGGCCACTTTCTTGAAATTTGCAGATCCCTATTCTGATGGTTGGTTTTTCCACTATGATCTCCATAAGATTTAGGGCCTTCGCCTCCTTTCAAATTGGAGGGAAACCACCATTTTATAGGAAAACCATCAGTTTTTCTGTCACACATTGCGACCAGACCGTAGCTCCATTTGATGAACTATTAGCACCAATGGAAATCTCTCACCAAGTATTATAATGAGTCTTCCTCAGTTTTTGATGATTTGACACTTCACCAGGAAGTCATTTTTCCAAGAAGGGTCACTTCATCGCTTCTCAAAATTGAATTTCGTCACACACGCCACTTGTACCTTAGGGAACACATTCCCTTAATACTTGTTGTACTACGTGTCACTTTTCTTTGTGAGTAACCATCTTTTACTCATGTTTTCATGGTCCCCACCAGGCCTATTCTCTGTGGCATCGTCATCGAGTCACCCTTATTTAGAGAATCTATGATGAGTCACCTTTGCATCCATGTAGTCTGTTTCATGTCCCATTATATCATTTCATAGTATTCCATCCATATTTGCATACCATTCATCCTGTGTTTCCCATTTTTTCCTCCAGTCATACTATCCCCATCCCCTTCAGAGTTGAGTTAGTCGCTGCTAGGTCAACCATGCACTTGATGCTCTGACAAGGGAAGTCGTATATTAGTCCCTCCATCTCACATTTTCCATTATCCCCGGTGTCAGTCCATCAGTCACATTACTATTTTCCCTTGTGCCTTAGTTGAGGAGCCTCATTGCCTCACCTATCATGGGCCCTATTCTGTCGACATCAACTTATTTATTCCAGAAGAATGGCCTAGTGGGTGGTGTATCTTGGTTCCAACCTCAATTCTTGTTCGACGCCTCAGATCAAGCAAAGGGACTTGTCATTACCCTTTCACTTGGTTGTTTCAGGTTCGTGATCCATACGCTTGATGGTATAGTGATGCAGCAGATTGTACCAGTGATTCTCGGGTGTGTGTGAGATGTTTCAGACCTCATGAGGGGGTGGCCCTTTAGGTAGGCCCCCACATGCCCGAATGCATTCCTATTATGCTACAACCTCAGATGCAGTTCCACAGAGTGATGGGTTCGGTTCCTACCGAACGTAGTGTTCATAGCATGCACATCTCCTTCAGATGATCCATGCAGTTTGCAGAGCTCCCCTCCCCTTCTGCAAGGCTTCTTCGGTTGTTTTACCCTCCCTCCCACCCATTTTTTGAGGGAAGGGCCTCTGTATCTCATGTAATATGATATTATTGTATTCAGTCCTGGCTCATGTTTTCCTAAATGCATTATGTATATGGGACACATTGTATTATTCGTTGGCTCTATTACACCAGCATGTCATGTACCATTCAACATGTACTTCATTTCTTAGTTTTATGTTTCTAGGCAAACCATTATTCTTGTACTAAGTTATCTCAACAAGTATGGGTATGCCTCCCTCGCCTCATTGAGGTCTGGTACCACATCATAAAAGGATACTTGCATTAGTCTTGCCCCCTCTGTCCCTATCCTATTTCAATTCAGCTTTATTGGTCTCTCTCTCTCTCTCTGACTCCCCTGTGTTGTCTAGTGATTGTGTCTATACAACGTACTTCGGTCATACGTTTTTCTCCTAACACTCATACGTTGGGGGGCAATCTGTTATCACCAAAAAAATGATCATCTAGCCTAATTTACTAGATGGATCGAAGCACACCATGTAAAGCCAATTTTATGATAGTAAAATTGTTTTTACTGTGAGAAATTACTTAATAAACCACCTTTGTTAAGTAATTTATAGTTAAACCCATGAAGAATAATTAAATAAATCACTATTTATTTGGTTTTCTTCTATGAATAATTAATCAAACCATTGTTCAATTATTATTCCTTGTCATATTTGACCCAATCACGAAAAATAAATAGATAAATAATTAATTATCTTATTTTTCTCTGAGAATAATTAATTAATCATTGATTAATTATTATTCTTTGTCAAAATTGACTAAATCTCTTAGGAATAATCAAATAAATCTTTATTTGTTTATTATTCATTAACTAATTCCTTGAGATGATAAATAAATCATTTTTTTATTTATTATTTCTAAATAAAAGTTTAAATACTTTTTCCCTCCTAACCAAATATAATAAAATATTCCAAGTGTTTATTCCAAGAATGGGATCAATAATATTTTATTATTGCTCATTATTCGAGGATAACTCAATATTTTGTTATAAATAGAAGGGTTTTCCATTCATTATTCACTTTTGATTATTTTCATTATTGTAACTCTGATTATTTTCATTGTTGTAACTCTAATTAATTTAATTGTCGCACACCATATTTTTGTTGGATTTACAAAATATAGAGGACAGAGACCCTACACAAGCTTAAGAAGTTTGAGGATAGCCAAGAACCCATCCCATAGAGGGGGACTGGTAACATTTATTTGTTCCCTTCATAGGTGTTATAATAAAATTATTCTTTGTATATTTGGTTTCCATTGGATAATTGGAGTTATTACTCTTTCTTTTTGTTGTTTAACTATGATTGTGGCATAGATCAGAATTTTGGTAGGTTTTGTTTCTATTAGTTGCTGTAGATATACACTGTTTAACAACCATTTATATTGTTGATATTGTTTGTCATCCACAATTTTCAGTGGGTTCTTTTTGTACATCTTTGAGAAGAAAACACTACAACACCATTTTTGTTTATGAAAATCTTGTCTCATAATCATTAAGTGTTTTTGAGTGACTTTAACCATGATTAAGGTGCTTCTATGGCTCAGTTAGGGTTTTCATTTGATGGGCACATCGATTGTGTCCATGTCCTTTCTTTTATTCAATGGTTCTTTTAACCACTTCGCATTGTTTTGGAGCAAATCGATTATAATAGAAAGTGAAGTCTCTGAAACTTCAAATATCAAGTCACTTTCCTAAGCACAAGTTTCATCAAATACTTTTTTTTTCTACATAAGACTATTTCTATTATATTAATAGGGTAATGGTAAATTTACATCATGACCAAAGTCAAGAACTTTGCTCCTGTAAGAGGCAGAACTATCCAAAACAAACATATATGAAAACTGTCTAATTTTACATCCCTCGCAGGGGATCGATCTGTGATACATATGACAGTGCAAAAACTCCAAAAAAATAAGAAACACCAAAGATCCCAGAACCTATTCGCCTTATAGTTGTGCCCAGTGGTGAGGGGCATTCTGCCAAAAAAAGAAGCATGGGTGGACTTCCTAATCATCAAGGGGATCTTCTATGATGCGACACCAACCCATATCTAGCAAGTCCTCTGTCTGAGTCACGTTCTGAGCAGTGGGATCTGGGTCAACCATCATCGCTTCCTGAGCTCTGCCCGCCTGTTCATTTGCCTCCTGCTGAGGAGCATTTTCAACATCCAACTGTAATGAAGAAGAGGGAGCCGGGATTGCCCTTGAATTCCTTGACTGTATCCTTATATCTTTTACTTGGATTTCTTCTTGAAAAACCACTGTAAAATAGGCAGTGATCCTGGTTCTGTTCAGTGCACTATCAAAGGTAAAGATGGCAGAACTAGAGGTAGGGATGGGTCCAGGGCGAGAGCTGGTGGTGCAAGATCTTCCTCTTCTGCTGCGTGTTAAGGATGTCGCCTCCCTGACAATTCACTGGAAGACGATTCAGTTAGAGCCCTCCTCGGCTGCCCTCTACGGCTGCCCATACTTGGTCTCAGACGAGGCATCTTGATAGTGATGACAGCCAAGGTCCAGGACTACAGCACCAGAGCACTAACCAATTATTGGCAGCAGCTTTGCCTTCTAGTCGAGCCTCCTTTGCTGAGCTTGAACCCGTCCTCCTAGTGTGCCAAACCTGGATCAGAGAAATCCCTGCTTGTATACGAAACCAATGACTAGACAAAGAGATGAGTTACTGAGATATGTAAGTGAAAACAACAGTATGAAACACCAAAAAGAAACACGAGTAGGAGACGATCTAGCTTTGCTAGGATGGCCAAGCCCATCGACACAAGAACCCGTTTCCCCTCATGCGCCCTGGAATTCATTGCGAGATCGGAGGCAAGCGGGAAGAGCAGAAAAGCCAATTAAGTTTCCATTTCCCCAGGTCCTCCCCTGGCCTTATCGTTTTTTGTCACGCCTCGGGAGGCTCCTTCCATAACTGCTACATTGATGGTTCGTGCTTTCTGCTGCATGCTGG
Organism: Pinus tabuliformis; assembly: GCA_031772625.1. Taxonomy (NCBI): domain Eukaryota; kingdom Viridiplantae; phylum Streptophyta; class Pinopsida; order Pinales; family Pinaceae; genus Pinus; species Pinus tabuliformis. The sequence goes on along the minus strand of CM062820.1, from coordinate 658,398,972 downwards.
TGCGTGCGAAGGTGATTTCCATCACTGTAAACCTGGTGTGCGAGCTGAACCGATTGCCTTGCAATCCCAAATATCCATCCATACACTTATGTCATGTGCCAGATGTCATATCCTCTTTACATTCCTTGTACTGGTCAGGCAAGTGGCATTCTGCCTTGCCCAGCCCCTGTCCCGTCAGTTTAATTCTCACCGCAGGCACCCGCATCCGGGAGTTCATCAAATCCTTTTACAAATGCTCTTGTAACATTATTGATATCCCCTTAGAATTTTTAAAAGAACATAAATTGTCTAATCTCCTAAAAAAAACATGCCTTTAGAAATTCAATGTTAATAATTTCCCATTGATGTAAGTTTTTGGATATATGCCTTACCCATAATTCAATAGCTACGGTGTGGAGGATTTACTAAGCACTTTTTTCTTTCCTATTGACATTGTTAGTCAGGGATTTGGGTATAGAGTTGCAATATGAAATATGATTATGGAAATGGGGTAATATGGAAATTTGGGAGACCTATTTTGAATCATGTGAGGAATCAAAATAATTGTGAGGATTATATTGAAAGGGTGGTCTATTTTTGAGTCACCCATGGGTATAATTCACTTTTAGATAAATGAATTATTTCAGGCAGTGGTGATAAGATATTAATGGAAATGTAATTGTCTATAATAGGTGTTGATAAATTGTTAAATACATGTTCATGATGCAATGCAGTGATATGGGTAGATGGAATTTTGAGTATGGGTATGCAATTTATAAGGTAAGTAGGAGAGGAAATACTAGCAAAACATAATTTTGATGTAAAGTGAAATTTATCTTGTATGTTTCTCAATGTTAGAAATGTAGATCGCTACTAAGAGGGGGTGTGAATTGGTAGTGATGACACTTATAATTTTTTCGCTAGTTAATTAAACTTTAAAAATTTACAATAAGAAACAAACAAAGAGAGATTAGAGCATCATAAAATAAGACATAAGCACAACAATAATAACACATAGAAGACACTAATGATTTTTGGTGGAAACCCTGAAGGGAAAAAAACCATCCATTGTTTTTGTGTTGCTTCTCATTCTCTTATTATATATAAATAAAATATTTTACATTTTTTAGTTGACCACCGCCAATAAGGAGCCTCCACCGCTATCTTGTTTAATCACTACTGAATGAAGGCCACATCCTCCTCAAACTCTCAAATCCACACTTTGATTGATTTTCAAACTGGACTCCAAGGAGAACTACACAACTCAACAACAACATATCAGTCCTCTGCAATATGATAAATATAATAAAAAACAACGATGCATATGAAAATCTAATAAATAGATATGCAACAAAATAATACACAAGGTATATCTTTAAAACTTCCCTTTCTCCATCTCCATTTTATTTGCTCAAAATGTTGATTGAAACACGCTTATGCTACCTTCTGCAACTCTTGCAAACTACTTCAAATTTTCTGCATAATGTCTGTCACATCCTTCACACACTTCTCTTCTCTCACACTCACTCAAAAAATAACACAATCAACCATAAATCCTCAAAGCTATCTCCAATATATAATTTCTTGAAGTGATTAAGGCTATAATTACCAAGGAGTACTGAGCTCAAACAACTTTATTCATACACTCATGAATTGGTTCAGTATTTTGAACATTTCTCCTCCTTGAACCGATCCTCCATGATCTTCATTAAATGATAGATCTATACAACTTTAATCTTCTTCTACAAGGCTTCCTTGGACTCTTTGGCCAATTAATAAGTGCAATTACCATAGGAAATTCCACTGGATGTCTTGAGTGCACACCGGATCTGATAGAAATCATCTATAGAGTGTAATGCAGGTTCTCATTTCAGGAAGTGTGTTATAACGCATCCCATCACACTATTAGCTAATGTTATAACATAGGTTGTGCTCATGTTACTTGCATTACCCTTTCCAAGCCTCCTTTCTTCCATCTACTCAGCTTTAGGACTTCCAGAACTTGTCCATCTACTTATTCAAGCATCTCCTGAACCTGTAGAAAATATGCAAACCCATGAAAATCCTATGATAATCATGACAAAGCCTCTAAAAATGTTTTTTGCAAGCATCAAAACATCCACATAAAATTGCACCTTGTCATAGTACCTGTGCATCCTCCTGCAACATTTTTACCAACCACAAAGAGTGAGATACAATCCAAGTTGACATCAACACAAGACAACAATGCTAAGTTCCCGTTGACATCAATGCCAACACTATAATGCCGAAACTCAAATCCTTGATAAACAAAATATACTAAAAAATCGCTTACTTCAATTATCTGTACTTGGACCTTGATTCTTGAATGGATGGAGTCACAAATTTTACTAGAGTCCTCACATTATTGATTTTTTATTAGGAAGACGTAGATGCTTAGAACCTCAATTCTAAGTCTTGTACATGCTGGATAGAATACTACTTAAATGAATGTTGTTGCATCAAAAGTATGGAACCAAAAGTAATTTGTTGTCATTGGATAAGGAACTAAATACCTGTGTCCTTATAGAAACTGATCTAAATGACATTTTGAAATACAATTCTTTGAACTAATTTAAATCTTGAATGTTGATTATTGAATAGGTCATTGGAAACAAACTTCAAAGTATAAAATGAACCTTGAATTTATTGTTACAAGAATAATGGAAATTACTGAAAAATATAGTAACTCTTGATAATGTTGAAGAATGATCGATGGTGGAGTTATTGTTGAATTAGGTTGAGGCTTGATCTCTTGTAATGCACACATACTTGAATTTTGGAGCATTATAAACCGAGTTCTGATCTTCTTTTGACTATAGGAATGAAGAAAAAGGGTTAAATATTCATGTTGAATATAATTTCTTATAACCACCTATGTAAAGAGCTAATTAAGTTGTAGAACTTATGCCTATAATATGATACCATTTGTAACACCCCACCCCTATTTAACTGCTTTTATAAGCTCTCCAGGGTAAACATGAGGTAAGAGTTATTATGACATGACCCAACATCCCAGATACAATTATGGAAGTAGGGTCTACTAATTAGAAACTTACTACAACTTCCTAGGGACACCAGACCACCTAGATGTCAGAAGACATACACTGATGATCTTACCCTGAGATGGAACTATCTTTTTCCTTAACTTAATAGCTTAGTTGCACACATGCCAAGATGTGCATGCATCTAGAAGGCCCCAACCACATGCATAGGCCTTTCTCCATGTGGATACAATTGATATTTCTCAGTTAAGAGACTATGACTGCGAAATTAATGCCACATTTTTAGGGCTATCCTGTTATCGAGAAATCTAGTGTCTATGCAGAGCTGCTAGTCCCACTAAGGCTGGTAGCTACCTTAGAAACAAACAAACTAAAACCACTTTCGTTTTCCTTTATGAGAAGTAAATAAGAGGGGAAAGAAGGAGATCAACCTCCGTCTTGCGCTTGGTTCCTTGCTTGATTCCTCTCCCTTCTGATAGACCTTTGCCACTTGCTTCCTCGTTTACCCAGCTTCAAAGAGTACCTGTAGAATCAAAGCAGCATAACACTATCCAAGAACAAAGATCTACTATCATAAACAATATAGGACCAGATATATATTGACCACACAAATGCATATATCATTAATCATACAAGAATGTGGAGGGAAACTTGAATAGCTTTATTAATAATCAAGAATAACAAAGAGGATTACAACCAATTGTTCTGACCTAGCGTCATCCTCTCAGCAAGAAAGCCCTTCTTCACCTCATGAAAAGCTTAGATCACCCAACACTATGATGTTACACCAAGAAACCAACAACACTTCCTTACAAGATACAAAATTCCAGCCTCCAACCTTCGGATCTCTGGGATGAGAGATCTATATATAGATATTTATAGAGGTGTGAGTCAGATTTGGGTTTTTGATTAGTGTCTTCTCTCTGATAGTTCTTGATTCCACTTGGAGATCTCATTGATCTCTTACTCATCCTTGGGCGATTCTGAGAGGCAAGTGTCACAGGAGAAGTTTCTGGAAGATTCCATGATCATCCACCTCGCAGATTGACCCTGCCATTTGTCCACTCTCGCCCATCGCACCCCATAGAAGGGATTTTAAGTATGCATCGCACCTCCTGTGTGCATTTAGGTGGGATGCAGTGCACTTTGACCATGGAGCAGGTGAGATGGTCTAGTTTTGCCCAGTTCTGAGTAGTTTTTCATGGAGAAATTCTGGGAGATGATGTAATCAGCTAACCTTGTTCTTTTAGGGGTTGGAACAACACTTTTAGGGACTTAAGAGCCATTGGTTTATGGAAATTTATGATTGGGGTTGCAGTGCCCAAAAATGTCTATAACAGTTGCCCCGTAAAGCATGAGGTCGTTAATCTTTTGATGTCAGGTGAAATGCTTTATCATGAGGATCCGAAGTTTTTTCAAGCTCGAAGGCGACCTGTAATAAGATACAATACAATACATTATCTTCATAATATTTTCATGATCTAGCTGAGGCGGGCATTCCCATGCTCAGCTTTATAAATTCATTTTCATGTACATAAGACAGACAATCGTCTGGGTGCAGATTGATGATTCTGGTAGAGCCATCATCCCTTGGATTGGATGATTATCTGTGCAGTAATGATGTACATTTGATGTCTTTATTTTCCTGAATATATATCGCAACCCGGATGGATGAAACTAGATTCGGGGTCTTCAATCTCGTTCGATCTTCACTCAAAGTACAAGTCGATCCATGTGAGAGATGTTTTGGAGTCGAACATGGAAAGACATCACCTGATTACCAGCCAATGATGTAAGCTGTTAATAGGCATGAGAGGAATCACCGATAATGATGATGACCCTCAAGGTACTACAGTACAATTCACGTGGTGTGAATAAGGGACTTGGTGTCGAACACCACGCAAAATCTTTCGGTCAAAGGCCATTGATGTAAACCTGTCTCCAAAAGTGAGAAACTTGCCATTGAAGCATGCAAGCTTCAAAGTACTGAAAGGGTTGTTCCTAGATCGACTTCCTGGATAATGAGCTGATGTCGACAAGAAGCGATCTGTCATAGGAGGGCCTTAGTGAATCCCACATCAATGACACGGAACGGAGCAAATGATTTTAATGGAGGTGAAAACGATCTGACGACATAAGGTTCAGGGTGGCGGTCATGAAAGGATGGAGCGTAAGTGTATTGCAGTGGATGAGACACAGGTGAATTCTCTGAGCGAATTCTCTTGAACATATCGGTGACACTGACATGATAGATTGGTAGCGTTAACCCCAAATATGGATGGTGTGATGGACCCATGGTGATATGACCAGTGAACGGAACAACCCAACCCAACTCGGATGCGGAGTGAAAGTGTCATGTTCAAGAGCGACTTGCTACCAATAAAGTTTCTTCAAGTTTTCTTCCCAAATTTTCCCCAGTCATTGCTGACCAGTACCTCTTTATTTGTTTCAAGCTTGAGGAGGATAACATATGCTTGTTCTATAACTTGCCCTTCGGGAAAACCCATCGCTATGTTTTAACGAGCCTAGCGATAGTGAAACTCGTTCTTGTCTGTATGGACAAGTTTGTTGCTATTCGGTTTTAACAAGTTTAACGACAAAGATAACTCGGTCCTTTTCAATTTTAGAGAGTCTGAAAAGGGACATAAAGAAAACTCCAATAATCCTTTTTCGTCATATAATCCCTTGAGTCCGAAAAAGTATAAAACAATACAAAAGGGATGAATTTTCGGTACTTTTAACGAGCCGAACAAAACAAGCGCTTGATCTTTCTGTGTAATAATCCCTCAAGTCCAAAAAGATTAAAATCTAAAGGAGGGATAGCACTTCCAGTCACTTTAACAAGCTGGAGAGGCCAATTACTCGGCAATCTTTTCATATTTTACGAGTTAGTTGAAAAGAGCTTAAAGGAGACTCATTTTTTGAGGAACGAGTGATAAATTTGGGTAGCCGCTAATTCCAGGTAAGGTTTGGAATTTTCCAATCACGGCAGTGTCATAAGGATGGCTAACAGGATCACCCTTCATAGCAGTTCCTCAAAAAGGGTAAACAATCAAATGGAGGTGAATGATCAGCCAATACAGAGTGGAGGTGATGATGAGAACACGACCAAGGCTTAAAACGCTGATGATAATGCATTCACGATGGTTATTTACCGGAAATTGGTTCATTTTTTAATGAGATTAAACTCTGGGGGAACATTTGCTCATTTCTTATGTTTATTTTTTAACGAGCTTGAATTCCACGTTAAAACTGCTCGAGGCGGGTTTATTTTTTAACGAGCTTTAACCCTGCGGTAACACTGCTCATGATAAGTTTGCATGCCCCTGACATAATAATGCAAATCGAGGTGCATGCCCCCCAAGCTTCATTGTATTCATCTCAGTGGTTGGAATGAAGGTTTACCTTCGAGATCTTTGAAAGACTCGACTTTGATTTTACGAGATCGTAATCAAAGACTTGATTTGGAAAGGGAGTCGTTTCATTTTTTAATGAGGTTGACACAGTAAAATAACTTCTGACTTAGTTACCGGAGAATCCATAGTAAAAACCATTTTTTGTCAACGTTTCAAATCCCAACTGGGATCCATCATCAGGACTTCATGAATGCTTGATAGAAGAAGAGCTTAATTGAGGGATTAAATAGTAGAGAGGAGATTAGGTTTTGGGTTGAGATGAATGTCGACCGACATTCATCTCAACCCAAAACCTAATCTCCTCTCTACTATTTAATCCCTCAATTAAGCTCTTCTTCTATCAAGCATTCATGAAGTCCTGATGATGGATCCCAGTTGGGATTTGAAACGTTGACGAAAAATGGTTTTTACTGTGGATTCTCCGGTAACTAAGTCAGAAGATTTAAACCACAGGTGTCTTAAATCCAAAAAAGTAAAATAACTATCCTCCTGACTCCTTGTTTCATTTTTAAACGAGGTCGACACGAGATAAGAACCATCCTCGATATCCACCGTATTTACAGTATTTGATAGAAAATAAAAAACTGAAGGATGATTAAGGTTGCTGGAATAATCTTTGTGGTAATTTAGAAGACGGGAACGATGGTGGTGATTTTCCCATGGTGCCTCTCCTATCATCATTGACTGAATGATTCCTTTGTCTGTAGAACGTACATGCGACCAAGGATCTGAAGAGGTACCATATTCCTTAGACCTATCTATCAAAACACTCGATGAGCGTTGATTTGGGTCTGCCCCCCAGGCCAAGAAAATTGATTGCTACAATATTTCTAAAATGGCGATGATCCATGCTGTCAAAATGTTCAGGAATCTTCTGAATCCATTAGATATAGAAGATCTCATATTGCAGGTTTCCACTGTGGTCACTTCCGCCAGATTACTCGGAGGCGGTAGGGAAAAAGTACCCATTAAGGCAGGGTCTTTTAGGAGGCCTACTCTGATATTTTGAAGCGAATGATTGCTTCCATGGATCATTGGAATGCTTCCCATAACTTGTGAACTGTTGGGGAGAAATTTTTGTTGGTCGACGATTGTAATTCCTCCTTGAAAGGGAAATGCAATTCTGAAGTATGTCGACACAACTGCAGCCATAGCATAAATCCAGGGCCTTCCCAGTAGGATGTTGTAATCTAGGTTTCCGTCGATTACTTCAACATCAATTTCTACTTTTTTGCCCCCCAGTTCAACTTGCAAGTTACTTAAAATCCCGTATGGAGTGTATGATCATCCATCAAATGCTTTTAATGTCGTCGAAGATCGCGACAAGGTTGGAGATCCTAAAGTTTTCCAGCAACTCATCGACATAATACATGTAGATGCCCCCTCATCAATAATTGTTCAATGAACAGTTTTGTTGAGGGATTTCACTTGAATGAGGAAAGATAGTTGAGCTGGTAACTGAGGATCATATCCTTTGTGATTAAAGGACACAAGATTAGAATCCTTTGGGTCAATCCCACCTATTGCTGATAATAAAGCCTACTTTTGGGAGGGGCAATTTTGCAGTACCTCAAGTGTTGACATAGCGGATGGCGATTGGGCCAAATCTTCCACTATATTATAATGTTGTGCTGCTCTGGCACGAGGATTAAATGTCGACTTGTGTACTACTCCCTTTGGCGGTTTTATTGTTAGCTCTGGAATGATGGGCAGCGCAACTTCTGTTGAAGTTATTTTTGAACTACTAGGTTGATCTTTATCCTTGTTGCTCGACAGCTGTGGATTCCCGTAATCTTTATTCCTTGTCGTTATCAAAGCATCATTCTGCTGTTTCAAAACCGATAACATCAGCACTTGGGACGGGGAATCATTGTCACTGGCAACCAGATTTGTTCCTGGATTTGGAAACGGATCAGTTAATACCGCCGAGGTTTTCGAATTCTTGAAGAATTTTCTAAGCTCAGCTTTATATGGACAATCTCTTGTCCAATGATCCTCATCACATATAAGACATGGACGATTTGGTTTCTTGTCTCTAGAAGGGTTTGCAGAAGATTTATCAGGTGATGATTCCTCCTGTTTCTTTTTCTTCCCTTTGTTTTTCTTCTTGCCTCCTGGTTGCTTGGTTTCTTTGCCTTTGTTAGTTGAGACGACATTTACTTCTGAGGCGAGAAGTTCTTCTTTTTCATTTTGACTAGAAATCTTACGGGCCTTTTTAGATGTAGCCTTTGTCGATTTCATGTTTGTCGTACCAATCATGCCATCGCCGACATGAGAGTCATTGTTCGATTTAGGAGGGGGAGGAACGGAAAATTCTGGCCTGGGAGCGTCAGGGATTTTATCGTAGAGCGTGCCAGACTGAGTATAAATCAATTCTAAATATTGCGCACGAGCAATAACTTTCTCTTCAGTGACGACTCCTCCCTTTGCCACATCTTCTGTAATGGAAGGTAATAATGACTTAATAAACCATTCAGCTAAAAGCTGATCAGGAACATAAGTTTTTACCATTCTACGATGACGTCGCCACTCATGAATATGATCAGATATGTGAGTGGGCGTTGTTTTCTTGAAATTGGTAAGAAGTTTTGTTCCTATTTCGTACCTTATGGGTAACTGAAAATGGCTTAAAAAGGTTGTGGCTAGGGCACTGAAGTTATCAAACGAAGCTCTAGGTAATTCGATATACCATTTCGCTACCGGACCAATTAACGTCCTTTGAAAAAGGCGAAGCCTAATCGAATCATCATTTAGGGTGTTTGATGAACACCACAGTTGAAATGTCATCACATGATTCGACGGGTCTTCACCCGGATTCCCATTAAATTTAGGAATATCTGATAGAAGTTTATGCGGAATCGCTGGCCACCAAGGGGCGTAAGAAATTGGATCGTTCGTTAGCCGATTTAGATCTGGAAACTCTAAAGTCACCATGAAGGGTAACTTTTGATTCAGGTTTGGCGAAGCATACCCAGGATAAGATGGAATTGCCTGAGGAGTTGGTATTTGCATACCAGCATAATGCATTTGATGATGGTAACTTTGGTAAGGTTAATGGGCATAACCATTGTAGAATGGTTGATTTTGACCATTTTGAATATACGGCTGCCCATTATTTGCAAAGATTTGTTGCTCAGATCCTTGGTATACTTGTTGGAATTTTGGTTGTTGATATTGCACCAGCCATGGTTGTGAAGCCATGTGCTGTTGTCCAATACTGGCCGTTTGACCAAGATGAGGGGTAATTGTACCCGTTTGGGCCTGTGTCATTCCACTAGTTGGCAATTGTGGTTGAGTTGCAGGGAGAAGGGGCTGTTGCATTAAAACCTGAGAAACCTGAGGTTGGCATACAACAGGCAATGCTTGTACCTGCGACACTGTCACAATAGCCAGTGTAGTTGGTATATTTGACATAGGTAAACATTGTTGCATTGAGTATACAACTTTTGGTTGTTGAGGCAGTATTGGCACCCAACCACTAGATGTAATTCCAGCATAACCTTAATTTTTTTGTGAAATCTCGTATGGTTGTCCTCCCAGAGGAGACAATGAAAGGGTATATTGCCCCCCATATGGCGGTAATCCAGTACTCAAAGGAATTGTTTGTCCTTGAGGCCCGGATTGCCCAAATTGACACCGTGAGGAATCAATTTGCTGAGAATCAACATAAGAGTTCCCGAATATTATTCCTGATGAACAAATGGGAACGGACCATACTGTCGAAATAGCCCCTGAGTGGGCCCCATCTAGCGCTTGAGAGCTAGTTGGGATAGATGGTATGCTGGCGAACATTGTTGGAGTGACAGCAGGAAGTTCTGCCATTGCTGTGTCGAATGACATAGTCCTAGATGTCGACGGTTGTTCAAACATTTATAGTCTATCCAAAATATTTCCTAGCGATTCTACAGGAGCTTCCAATAACGGTAGACTAATTTTTGATGAAGAAGGTTATAGAGTGATCCCAACTCCAAATTGCGATGGAGTACTAGATGGAGGATCCTCCACAATCTCTTCTATAGCAATTAGACCAGGTGGAAGAGGAAGACAGTCAGGTCCATAAAATATTTTTGGTGCCGAAGAAGGTATAGAATATGTAGCGACAGATGTTTGGGGAATAACACCTTCTGAATTAGCTGTAGATGGAGCTGGTTCAGTAATACAAGTGTTTACCTTCACACTAGGATCAGCTCTACTGTCCTTTGGTGGCTGCGGAACTTCTTCTGTAAAGGTAGGGATACCAGAAATGGTTGGAGTAACCAGAGTTTCCGATGGTGTTGGAACACTTGTTCTAACTTTACCAGGGGATTTGGAACCGGTTAAACGAGTTCGCTTTATCCGTAACAGTTTTGATTCTGGAGACAAAGATGGTTGACTCGTAAGTCTCCGTGAACGACGGGGTTTCAATTGACTTTATTCCACGATTGTGGATTTCTCGATCAACTAAAAATCAAGGGGAAATATGTTTCTGAATTAAATTAATTTTAGACGCTTTGACACAACTTGCTTTTTCAATTTTTAAGAGTTGAGAAAAAACAAAAGATGACTCTAGTCGCCTTCGATTTTTAATGAGCTTGAAGTGAAAAGTGCTCAGATGGACCTTTTCCTTTAAGGAGTCTGAAAAGGAACGAAAGAGACTGCTCTGGAAATCTAGACAGAGGGATTACCAAACCAATCACAAAACTGCAGAATACTTTTTACAGTACGGCAGTCAATCTTCCCGAATGCTGTGTTCAGTGCATTGCAATCGATAGGGCGGCAGACACGACTTCCTATGGATAAAGGATAAAGCCTATTGTGGTCTCCCAATATATACTCGACGATACGTGGGAGCACAAGTCCATACTGGCACTTATCGTCTCAAAGTGGAGGAATCACCCAACCAGCAATGAAAACAACAGTTACCAGGCTTTATGACGCCGGAATACGTCTCTACCCTAGACTTCTAAATGTTGTGCATTAGGTTCCAAAGCATTTTTAGATTCATTAAATTTATTTTACAGTTGATCTTTCTTAAGAAATTTGCCTTTCAGGTTCACCGCGTGATGTAGATATACAATTCCTAAAATGCAATCTAAGATGATAAACAATCGTTTAATCTTCTTTTTGCAATGCAAATCCTAGCTACTAAGGAAAGAGAGATGATATTCTTTCAACATAGAGCAGAGAGCACACACTATATGCACTGTCCTAAATCAAACCAAAAAACAGTCTAAATGCAAATGCACATGCAAGTATTTGTTTTCAGCCTTCTTAATGTGTGAATGATAAAAAGAAAGCTAAGCGCAAATCTGAATTATTTTCAAAGCGACTTTACTAATAAGTTTCTTTTCAAGACAAAATGAAGACAATGACAACACTTTGCGATTTGGAATTGAAAACTTGCTTTTGACACTTGAAAAAATACTAATTCAAATCAAATAAAAGAGTAACAGTATAATTGACTATCAAGAACAATCGGATTCTCTTCTATGACTGAAAACGACACTTGCAACACTTCCAAATCAAGAAACGACAGTTCAATTACGCTACCGCTTTGTAAAAGAGAACTGAAAATGGCTCAAAATACATAAAAACATTTATAGTTCTTTGCACAATGGAGGTGGAATAATGGTAAGGAAGGGGGTTCCAACAGAGGTATACTGACTACAGACAGCAAAACTCCTGAATAGAGCCGAAAAGAGTGAACACAGAAACCAAAATCTAAGAGCAGAAGAGGTCTTGTCTGATCAGCGCACCTGTAACATAGGGAAAGTGAGATGCAGCGCACCTACTACACACGGGAAGTGCGATGCATCCAGATTCCAAAAAAGAGACAGTGCGATGGTCCAGGGAAGAGACTTCAACTAGGTTTCGGGTCACAGTTAGCAGCTCAGTTTAGGGATTTAGGCAGAGCAAGTTGTAATCAGTAAATAAATCACAGGGGTAGATCTAAGGAGGTGAATAGAGCCACCACAAGGGAAATTAGAGAGCTTGTAAATCGATTGTTCAATTCATAAACAAAACCCGGAGATAGACTGAAGCAACATTGATCTACTTTGCACTTGCATAGCAAATGCAGTTCGAAGGCTAGCTGGCTTGACTTCAGGCTCCGTCTGTAAGTTTATAAAGCAAACAAATATAGACAAACAAACAATCTATTTGCTCCTCAGTGGAGTCACCATTTTGTTATCAGGAAATCTAGTGTCTATGCAGAGCTGCTAGTCCCACTGAGGCTGGTAGCTACCTTAGAAACAAACAAACTAAAACCACTTTCTTTTTCCTTTATGAGAAGTAAATAAGAGGGGAAAGAAGGAGACCAACCTCTGTCTTGCGCTTGGTTCCTTGCTTGATTCCTCTCCCTTCTGATAGACCTTTGCCACTTGCTTCCTTGTTTACCTAGCTTCAAAGAGTACCTGTAGAATCAAAGCAACATAACACTATCCAAGAACAGAGATCTACTATCATAAACAATATAGGACCAGATATATATTGACCACACAAATGCATATATCATCAATCATACAAGAATGTGGAGGAAAACTTGAATAGCCTTATTAATAATCAAGAATAGCAAAGAGGATTACAACCAATTATTCTGACCCAGTGTCATCCTATCAGCAAGAAAGCCCTTCTTCACCTCATGAAAAGCTTAGATCACCCAACACTTTGATGTTACACCAAGAAACCAACAGCACTTCCTTACAAGATACAAAATTCCAGTCTCCAACCTCTGGATCTCTGGGATGAGAGATCTATATATAGATATTTGCAAAGGTGTGAGTCAGCTCTAGGTTTTTGATTAGTGTCTTCTCTTTGATAGTTCTTGATTCCACTTGGAGATCTCATTGATCTCGTACTCATCCTTGGGCGATTCTGAGAGGCAAGTGTCACAGGAGAAGTTTCTAGAAGATTCCATGATCATCCACCTCGTAGATTGACCTTGCCATTTGTCCACTCTCACCCATCGCACCCCATAGAAGGGATTTTCGTTATGCATCGCACCTCTCGTGTGCATTTAGGTGGGATGCAGCGCACTTTGACCATGGAGCAGGTGAGATGGTCCAGTTTTGCCCAGTTCTGAGTAGTTTTTCATGGAGAACTTCTGGGAGATGATGTAATCAGCTGACCTTGTTCTTTTAGGGGTTGGAACAACAATTTTAGGGACTTGAGAGCCCTTGGTTTATGGACATTTATTATTGGGGTTGCAGTGCCCAAAAATGTCTATAACATATCCTACATGCCACTGCCAAGAACTTTCTAGAATCAAGTCTAAAACAAAAAAAAGCATACGTAACCTATACTTAGGCTCAAACATTGCCCAAACTTGAAAAACACAAGATAAACATTTAGAAAAACATATGGTAAACATTATAGATACAGGTCATGAATGTATATCTAATCATTGTTTCATTCATTTCACCAGAGAATCATCAAGAAGGCTCACAACTCTCTCAAGCTAGCTGCATCAAACACTTGTTAGCTCATATATTCGTATAACCATTCAATGAATCATCAAGCATGAGAAAGATCCATAACAAGAGCACATCATTTAACCATGCCTATAACCAACATTTAACCAAAATGAAGTCATGACAAACCGGTCATAAAATCAACACAATAACCAATACTTGTGCTCATTGGTCTCAATGAGAAATAACATATAATAAAATATGCATAAAGAAAACCAAGTTAGGGACTTACATGTACCACCTCACCATAGATTTGGCTGAACCAAATATCTCTTTTAGCCAATCAACCCCATGCCATATTCCAAGCATGAATGTGGGATCTCATAGGATAAACCAAAACAGAACCAACCAGGGATTCAAGAAGCTAAACCACCTCAACCCTCAACCACAATGATTTCACATAAATTGATCCATAAATCACCAAACCAACACAAGCTTGGATGCCTAAGAATTTAATCACCATAACCAGAGGAATTTTATTTTCTCCACCCACTTGTTAAGGGTTTCTAGGAGAAAATCATCTCCACCCACAACCCTTGGGATTTTCCTGAGACCACCTCACCTAGATCTGAAATATTTTGACAATCCAAAGCTTAACCAAGAATGAACCCCATAACACCATGTCTATCCAGGGAATGACAAGGAAAGGATATAACCACTGTCAATCCAAGCAAATCCCATGTCAATGACAACAAAATAATCATGTAAACCAAATTGATGCACCATGCATTCAAATCCCAACAAGGAAATCACATTGGCAACCTGTTACCTGCAAAATCTTTCTGTTGTAGCTCCTATTATAATCTTCTCCTTGCACTCCTTTGCTTTCCTTTTCTTGCTTGCTCCCTTGCTTTTTCTCTCTCTCTTGGAGTATGATTTATGAAACTAATCAAAAGCTGTCAACTGTTTCTCAAATTCCATTTTATAATTGATGTTTGATGTCTCTTGCTTTCCTTTTCATTTTTTCTTTCATTTTCCTTTATTTTCTCTTTGATTTCACTTGCATGCATATTCTTGTCTCTTCATCTTACTTTTCTCCTATTTTCCTTTATTTTTATATTAAATTTCCATTTATTGCCTTTTGCCAATGCCAATGCCAATTTCCATACCCATTAATTAACCACAAGTGATACCCACTTTAATGTTTCTCCCTCAATTTATATTGGAATACGTGTCCCATGATCTTGGTCTTATTTTTTCCTTTATAATGTCCTTCCAATTATATGGAAAGTCAAACCAGGCCTGTTACAAACCCCTCCCCCTTGGGGGAACAACATCCTTAGTGTTCTATGACACTTATGACCAACAAATCATTGAAAACAAAACATACTGCTTATTGGAGCTTTAGGGTACTTCTTTGGCTCAATTAGGGCTTTGATTTGATGGGCACATGGATTGTGTCAAAGTCATTTCTTTTATTCATTGGTTATTTTAAGCACTTCTAATTGTTTTGGAGAAAATCAATGACAATGGAACGTGAAGTCTACGAAATTTCAAATATCAAGTCACTTACCTAAACACTAGTTTCATTAAATCCTTTTGTGAATACTCTTGTAACAATATTGATATACACTTGGAATTTTGAAAAGAACATAAATTGTCTAATATCCTAAAAAAAACATGCCTGTAAAAAATAAAATTTACCAAGTTCTTGTTGATGTAAGTTTTTGGATATATGCCTTACCCATAATTTGATATCAATAGTGTGGAGGATTTACTAAGCACTTTTTTCTTTCCTATTGACATTGTTAGTTAGGGATTTGGGTATAAAGCTGCAAGATGAAATACAATTATGGAAATGGGGTAACATGGAAATCTAGGAGACCTATTTTGAGTCATGTGAGGAATCAAAATAACTGTGAGGATTATATTGAAAGTGTGGTCTATTTTTGAGTCACCCATGGGTATAATTCACTTTTATATAAATTAATTATTTCAGGTATTTGTGATAAGATATTAATGGAAATGTAATTGGCTATAATAGGTGATGATCAATTGTTAAATACATGTTCATGATGTAAAGAAGTGATATCGGTAGATGGAATTTTGAGTATGGGTATGCAATCTAGAAGGTAAGTAGTAGAGGAAATAATAGAAATGTAATACGAATGTAAATAGATCATTGAAAGTTATCTTGAATGTTTCTCGATGTTAGAAATGTAGACCACTATTGGGGGGGGGGTGTGAATCAGTAGTGATGGAACTTATATAATTTTCACCAATAAATTAACCTTTAAACATTTATAATCTAAAACATACAAAGAGAGAATAGGGAATCATAATATAACACATAACCACAACAATAATCACACACATAAAACAATAATGACAAAAACCACCCGCTGTTGTTGTATTTCTTCTCGTTCTCTTATTATTATATGAAACAAATATTTTACATCTTTTAGCTAGCCACCACTAGCAAGGATCCACTACCCCTTTGATGGTATTGCTGGACACCACCAGCTATGAAGTATCTACTCACATGACTTTGCAGGACACCACCTACTAGAAGCCACCACTCCCAATAAGCCTCCCCCAACCATCACTGGACTATCCAATCACCACTAGATGGAGATACCACTCCCAATATAATGTTTTACTGGCCATCACCAATAAGGAGCCACCACCCCTATCTTGTTCAACCACTACTGAATGAAGGCCACAACCTCCTCAAACTCTCAGAGCCACACTTTCATTCATTTTCAAACTGGACTCCAAGGAGAACTACACAACTGAACAACAACATATCAATGGACCTCTGTAATATGATAAATCTGATCAAGACAAATGATGCATATGAAAATTTTATAAATACATCCGCAACAACAAAATACACAAGATATATCTTTAAAACTCCCTTTTCTCCATCTCCTTCCTCTCTGCCCAAAATGCTAACTCAAACATGCTTCTGTTACCTTATGCAACTCCTACAAACAACTTCAAAATTTCTACATAATGTCTCTTACAACCTGCACACACTTCTCCTCTCTCACATTCACTCAACCAATAACACAAATATCCATAAATCCTCATAGAAATATCAAATATATAGTTTCCTGGAATGATTAAGGCAATAATTACCAATGAGTACCGAGCTCAAACAACTCTGTTCATACACTCATGATTTGGTTCAATATTTTGAACATTTCTCCTACTTGAACATTTCTCGTCCATGATATTCATTAAATGATATATCTATACAACTTTAACCATCTTCTAGAAGACTTCCTGGTCTCTTTAACCAATTACCAAGTGTAATTACCATAGGAAGTTCCCCTGGAAATGACTTAAGTGTGCACAAAATCTGGGAAAAATTACCTACAAAGTGTAATGCAGGTTCTCCTTTCAAGTGCATTATAACACACCCCATAACACTATTAACCAGTGTTATAACACAGGTTATGATCATGTTACCTGCAATACCCTTTCCAAGCCTTCTTTCTGCCATATTCTCAACTTTAAGACTTCTAGAACTTGTCTGTCTACTTCTTCAAGCATCTCCTGAACCTGTAGAACCTATATGAACCCATGACAAGCCTATAATAATCATGACAAAGCCTCCAAACATGTTTTCTGCAAGCATTAAACCATCAACATAAAATTCCACCTTGTTAGGTACTTGTGCATCCTCCTACAACTTTTCTACCAATAAAAATGAGTGAGATACAATCCAGGTTGACATAAACACAAGACAACAATGCTAAGTGCTCGTTGACATCAATTCCAACACTATAATGCAAACACTCAAATGCTTGATAAAAAGAATAGACTAAAAAATAATTGACCTCAATTACCTATACTTGGACCTTGATTCTTAAGCGGAGTCACAAATTTCACCAGTCATCACATTATTGATTTTTGATTAGGAAGATGTAGATGTTATATCCTCAATTCTAAGTCTTGTACATGTTGGATATAATTCTACTGAAAATAATGTTTTTCATTAAAAGTATGGAACAAAAATTCTTTTGTTGTCATTGGATATGGAACTAAATACCTGTGTTCTTATAGAAACTGATCTGAATGGAATTTTAAATAGAATTGTTTGAACTAATTTAAACATTGAATGTTGATTATTGAATAGGTCATTGGAAACAAATTTCAAAGTATAAAATGAACCTTGAATTGATTGTTACAAGAATTATGGTAATTACTGGAAAATATAGTAACCCTTGAGAATGTTGAAGAATGATTAATGACAGAGTTATTGTTGAATCAGGTTGAGGCATGATCTCTTGTAATGCACAAATACTTGAATTTTGGAACATTCTAAACTGAGTTTTGATATTCTTTTGACTACAGGAATGGAGAAAAAAGGTTGAAGTATTCATGTTGAATAGAATTTCTTATAACCACCTATGTAAAGAGCTAATTAAGTTGTACAAAGTATGCATGTAATATAATACCATTTGTAACACCCCACCCCACATTTACCTACTTTTACAAGCTCTCTAGGGTAAACATGAGCTGAGAGTTACTATGACATGACCCAACATCTAAGATCTAGTTATGGAAGTGGGGTCTACTAACCATAAACTTACCACAACTTCCTAAGGACACCAGACCACCCAGATGTCAGAAGACATCCAATGATGATCTTACCCTAAGTTGGAACTATCTTTTTCCTTGACTTAACAACCCAACTGCATGCATGCCAAGCTATGCATGTGGCCAATAGGACCCACATGCACGCACAAGCCTTCCTCCATGCGGATACAACCGAGATTTATCAGTTAAGAGACTGCGACTATGAAATTAGTGCCACATTTTCAGGGCTAGCCTAAAGGCCACTGCCTAGAACTTCCCATAACTTTCTAGAATCAAGTTTGTAACAAACACAAGTATACATAACCTATACTTAGGCTCAAATATTTAAACACATGATACACGTTTAGAAAAACATATGGTAAACATAGTAGCTACATGTCATGAATGCATATATGATCATTGTCTCATTCATTTCACCAGAGAATCATCAAGAAGGCTCATTGCCCTCTCAAGCTAGTTACATCAAACAATTGTTAGCTGATACTTTCATATAACCATTCAATGAATCATCAACCATGAGCAAGATCCATAACAAGAGCACATCATTTAACAGTGCCTATAGCCAACATTTAACCAGAATGAAGCCATGACAAACCAGTCTTAAAATCAACACAATAAGCAATGCTTGTGCTTATTGATCTCAATAAGAAATAACATATAATAACATATACATAAATCCAACCAAGTCAGTGACTTCCATGTACCACTTGACCATAGATTGGGCTAAACCAAATCTCTCTTTCAGCTAATGACCCCCGTACCATATTCCAAGCATGAATGTGGGATATCATGGGATAAACCAAAACAAAACCAACTAGGGCTTCCAGAGGGTAAACCACCTCAACCCTCAACCGCAGTGATTTCACCTAAATTGGTCCAGAAATCACCAAACCAACACAAGCTTGGATGCCTCAGAATTTCTTCATCATACCTAGAGGAATTTTCCTATCTCCACTATTGGGCATGGAATCCCCCCAAGGCATGTTTTGGGGCTCAAAGCCCAAGCTTTGACCGAATTTTGTGGTAAAGCTCCGCGAATTACGGGCACGAAGTGCGAAAATTATGATAGAGTCACAGGGTTTTCCACCCTAGTTTTGGAATGTAATGTCGACTAGATAGACCTACCCATGGTCTGCGGACCATATGATTGTATAAATAGGGTGAGGCTCTAAGTGTAAAGGGGGAGAGAAGTAGAGAAGAATAACAAGTCTAAGTGGTTGAGTCACAAGGGTAAAGTGTGTCTTTGAGTCGTAGAGTAGGAGAAGGCTCTGTAGCTGAGTGTGCGGACCCATGCAGCTGAGTGCATAGGTTAGAGTCGAGTTTGTAACTGAGGAAGGAATTAATAAAGAGAAGTTTTATCATAATTCTATGTATTTGTTCGTGGGTTAATGCATGCTTGATATAATTTGCAAATATACTGTTTATTTACTATGCGCACCTATATGAATGGTTTATATTGTTAAGTATACTTAAAGCACTCAAGTAGGCTAAGTTAATTAACTAACGTTGGAATACCATTGAGGTCTTGGGTAATAATGCAAAGCGCGATGTTCAGCCCCTCGGTAGGGCTGCACAAAGGCAGTATATTAGGCTGCAAGGTATGGGAAGGTGCGCATAGCAACTTGCTCGCAAGGTCAAACCGCGGACCACTTGAACTCATCAGACATCTCTAGGGTGTGGAAGCTTGGTTCTAGCACCCTCCCAGACTACTTCGGGTGAGACCTTAGTCCACGCTCCATGGAATGTTTGGCTAAATCAACTCTGAACCTGGGTCAAGCCCCAACAAGCCAACAAATGGTTCCGTTACCAGGATTGGGATCTGCATAAGAGATGTCTGATGTCATATCACTGGAATCCAACAAAGAAAGGAATTGAAGAGTAGTTGGAAAGGAAGATTCATGAGTTCGTGGCGCAGGAAAATAAGAATCCGCGATTATTGAAGGAAGAGTGGTTAGATTGGTACTTATATAAGGAAATCCACAAAGTTTTCTTTACATCCTTCCCTTATGAGTTGTATGAGTGGATCGCAAAGCTAGTAGACAGTCAAGGAAGGTGTAGGCTCGACAAGCCTATTGGGTGGACTCCAGAGTTGGTGTGCAGACTGTAAGCATCAGAAGATAAGATCACATGCACTGTGGACCATTGGATCAATAGAATTATAGGAGGATTTATCACTGAGTTCGCGGTAGATACTTCAATAAGCTATAGCGAGGCAAAACGACGCTTCCTCAAAGGACCACGAGGTAAGTACATTAAATCTTTGAACACTTGGATTAAAATTCTACTGTGTGAAAAGTGGGTTATGCGAATAAATTGATGTTTGGGGCTACACGAATTGGGAGGATCTACAGAAACAAAGGTAGCGCAGAACTAGAAACTAGCCCCTTGATCTCACCTCCATGAGAAAGCGATGAAGAGCTCATGAAGGTTTCACCAAGAAGCACGATCAGTTTGATAAAGCAGCGAATTCCGTGCATACCACCCCCACCTACACCACCACCAGTTTCACCATATTCACCCTTGTCTTCTCCCACAACTCCTCAGCCACCACCACAGTTCAATATGGTGAGCACAATAAAGTTTTTGGTTTTCAAAGGAGTAGGGAATGAAGATCCAGACCAGTTTTGGTTCGTGGTAAGGGCTGTATGGGAAGCCCAGGGAGTCACAGCTGACAATATAAAGAAAGAAACACTGGTTAGCACTTTGCAGGATTGTGCATTGACATGGTACATTAAGCATTCCAATGACAATCCAAACGCAAGGATCGCGGATATCAAAGCTGCGCTAAACAGGGAATTTAGCAGGCCAAAATCAGAGACACAGTCGATTATTGGATTTAAGGAAATCGCGATGCTTCTAGGTGAGACCCTCTGGGAGCTAGATCAAAGACTGAAGTGCATGATTCGTGAAGCCAACATGACCTTAAAGGATGGGAAACACCGCGTATGGTTTGTAGCATCGCTAACGCCGCATCTAAGGAATGCGTTGTCACAGCAGAAGCTAGCCACTTAGGCCGAGGCCTTGGAGATTGCTAGGAGATTGCATGAAACCCTGATACAAGATCCTAACCTGGGAGTTCAACAAATCCATGCATAGTTGAAAAACTTGTGTCTTGAGATGCCAAGTTTGTAACAAGACAAGATAGCTCGCCTGAAAGTACGCGAGGAGGTATGGTGCATAAAATGCAAGGGCCAGGGACATGACAAGGACCATTGTCCAGTCTTCACAAACTACCAGGCAGGAGGAGGACCAATGCCATCCAGACAAGAGGTACAAGTAGGACCGAGTGCTGTGCCTGCATTATGGTGTGCGATTTGTCAGATAGGAGGGAAGCATGCTACAAATAACTGCCATGTATTACAGAAGTATACATAGACTTCCCAGTAGTTGTTCTGTAATTTTTGTAGGTCAATAGGCCACAATGAGCGTACCTATAGAAGTTATGAACTGATGATGGATCAGACTCCTACCTATAGAGATCAGACTGAAACGTGAGCCCTCGATCAAAATGCAGGGATGGCACGCACTAGATTTCAGGGGCACGAATGAGGTCGAGGTGGAATGGGACCAGGAAGAGGTTGGGGACAGCTGATCTGTTACAATTGCGAAGGACCAGGGCATTATGCCCGCAATTGTACAAATCCGACGAGACCATCATGATTATATTGTACCCAATTTGATCATGAGACACAGGACTGTCCCACGCTGATAGTGAGGTTGCGTGTAAAGGAACACTCCAACCTCCCCCGACTCAGAACCTGCAAATGATAAGGTTGGAGCCGTGCGAGGAAGACCCGAATGTAAATATCATGCTCCAAAGTGGTATCATGACAAGAGATGACAAAGGCAAGCAGCCTGAAGAGAGTGCCTAGGTTTGCAAGGCTCTAGTAAAGGAACCAAAATTTGATTTGGAGCGCGCTAAGGAGACATTCATGGAAGCTAAGAAGAGCTTCGCGGAGGTCTCCACTTTAGGTAGTAAAGACAAACTAGAACCAAAAATGGACCCATCAATGCTCACTAGCTTTCTAGAGACATGCATGAAGCTATTGCGCGACAGCAAGGTTGTGAAGTGGCTGCAAGAACACATAACTAGATGTGCTGGGACCATGCCAAGAGAACTACATGTAGTCTGGAAGCTCGGAAAGCACACAACATGAATAGGAAGAGAGATGAGATCGACTGTGCAAATCAGGGAATATGAAATGGATCAAGTTATTTTAGTTCTAGGATTAGAGGCGAACGTCCTGCCAAAACAGACATGGGAGCACATGGGCAGGCCTGTGTTGCAATGGTCCCCTATTCAACTGCAAATGGCGAACCAGCAAAAGATCCTACCTATGGGAAGATTGCAAGGAATAACGATAGATATCGAAGGTGCGAGCGTGCTTGCAGATTTCAAAGTAATAGAGATTTTTGATGACAAAAATCCCTATCCCGCACTACTGGGAATAGATTGGGCCCCTGACATGAATGGAGTGATAAATCTAAAGAATTGTAAGATGATTTTTGAGAAAAAGTCATTGCCCGTAGTGGTACCTTTAGACCCCATGGAAGGATTGCGCTACACGGAGCCGGTGCTCGACTACGAGAGCGATGACGATATGGACTGTATCTACAAGATAACCACGTAGGAGCAGGACTGGGTGAATCCAACAATGGATGGCAGGATTTCATGGGAGCCCAAAAGCTCCTGAACCTCAGATTCAGACGAGGAGATAGAACGATGGAAGAACTGGTTACACGAGGTAAGCATGCTCAATTGCAGCATGATGACAAGGTCATTGCGTTGCGTGGCAATAGAGGTAAGAGATCTACCTCTGTGTTATGGATTAACCAAGGTGGATGATTTCCTAAACAAATTTGAAAGAGAAGTACCGAAACAATAGTGGTTCGATGCTTTGAAATGGGTACTGCGCGCTACGCCTGCAAGGTGGTGGGGTACGCACCAACAAAATTTTGAGAACTGGCGCGAATGCAGAAGGATGATGCGCATGCGGTTTGGGATGCCTCAGATGTGGCTAATAGACAAATATGACAGATGGGATGATCCACGTGCACACCTCGCAAAATGGACCAAGGTCTATGGGAAGAGACACAACCTGAGTGGGTGCATATGTTCTGTCATACCCTGGATATCATACCCATGAATTGGTATACTGAGATAGAGCTCTGCCATGGCACGAGCGAATGGGATATCTTGCATGAAGGATTCTTGTTAACCTTCACATTTGAGGATTGTTGGTGGGATACTGTTGATGATGCGCTACAAGCAGTAAAAGCAACTATCTTCAAAATACCCCGGAAGCCAATGGAAGTGCTTCAGCCGGAATGGGTGACCCAGCTGAGCTACACGGTGGAGTGTTACAATGTAAATATTGAGGAGGATGATGAGGATCCATGGAAAATTAACATTCCAGAAAGTGAAGGCTATCACGAGGTTCAAGGACCATTGATTGAAGATCCTGACATCACCGTGCCGCTAAAAATGAAGCAGGTAAACATTGGGACGAAGTCTGAACCGAAGTATGCAATTCTTGGTGACTATTGGGATGATGCCACGGTGGATAAGGTTGTTGATTTACTCCACAAGTACCAAGACTTATTCCCGACCAAGATAACAGACTTAAAGGGGATCCTTGGCGATTTAGGGATGATGAAAATCACCCTAAAACATGACGCGAATACAGTTAAGCAGAGGCCTTATTGCTTGAATCTGAAGTACAAGGAAAAGGTCCACGTAGAACTAGAAAAAATGCTCACAGACGGAATTATTGAGTCGGTGGAAGAATCCGACTGGGTGAGCCCTATGGTAGTACAGGAGAAAAAGAAGAAGGGCAAGATAAGAATATGCGTGGACCTCAGGAAGTTGAATGACACCTATGTACACGATCCATTCCCGACCCCGTTCATAGATGAAGTATTAGAAAATGTTGGCGGGAAAGAAGCATATTATTTCACTGATGGGTTCTCAGGGTACCACCAAAGCCGGAAGACAGGAGCAAGACCACACTCGCTACTGATTGGGACTACTTTCAATACACCGTCATGCCATTTGGGTTAAAAAACAAGCCAACCATCTTTTCGAGCATTGTTGTTGCCACCTTCAAAGAATATATCCACAAACTCCTGGAGGTCTATCTGGATGATTGGACTTTCTTTGGATTGCTTAAGCACCATGTAGGAATCTTACGCTTGATGCTGGATACTTGCCAATGACACCATATTGCGTTGAAACTTAATAAGTGCACGTTCCTCATTCCCGTTGGGAACCTACTGGGACATGTGGTCTACAAATAGGGACTAATGGTAGACCCCGCAAAGATTGCAGTAATTCTAAATTTGGAAGCACCACGAAGTGTTAAACAGTTGTGCATTACCTTGGGACACACAGGGTAGTATAGTAAGTTCATCAAAAGCTATGCCCAAATCACCGTGCCGATGGAGAAACTATTGAAAAAGGATGTCACATTTTGCTGGAATGATGATTGCATGAAGAGCCTGGATGTCCTAAAGGGGAAATTAGCCTCCACTCCAATCCTCGTCTTCCCAAAATGGGATGTGGAGTTTCATGTCCATGTTAATGTGTCGTGTATTGTGCTGGGAGCAGTGCTCACACAAGAGGGAAGAGAGGGCTTGGATCACCCTATCGTGTTTGCAAGTCATAGATTTTCCAAAGCCGAAAAGAACTATTCCACAACCGAGCGCGAGGGATTGGCTATGGTATATGCACTCCAAAAATAACGACACTATTTGCTAGGAGGGCATTTCAAGATGTACACAGTCCATTTCGCGCTAAAGTACTTGGTCAATAAACTTGTGTTGGGGGGGCGCATCTGTAAGTGGCTCTTATTGTTCCAAGAATATGACTTTGAGGTCGTGGTAAAACCTGGACACTTGAACACAGGATTGGATCACTTGTCGCATATTGAGACGGGTGAGGAACCTACTAGTTTGAAGGAAGGATTACCTAACGCACAACTCTTTGTTGTGCGCGTCGCAGATGGAAACTTCGAAGATATAATCCACTTTTTGACAATAGGGACTACACCGAAGGAATACTCTATCCAATAGAAGAAGGAATTGGTGGTGCATGGGGTTGATTTTTCTGTCATCGCGGGGCACCTATACAAAATGGGAAATGATGAGATATTGCGAAGGTACGTACCTGAATTTTAACAAAGTCAGATCCTCGTGGAAGCACCTGGGGACATTGTAGGAGGACACTATGCAGGATGAGAAACCACACAAAAGATTCTCTATGCAGGGTTGTGGTGGCCAACCCGTCATTAGGATTCAAAAGCACACTGTAAGGCTTGTGATATATGTCAAAGGACCAGTACACCATTGCGAAGGGATGAAATGCCTTTGAATCCAAAAATGAAGCTACATCCCTTGAAAAAGTGGGTAATTTACTTTGTGGGACCTATCAAACCCTAGGGAAAAATGGGTGCGTGATACATGATCACCGCGACGGAGTACCTGATGCGCTGGGCGGAAGCACAGCTGGTCAAAGACTGCACGACCGCCACGACTGCGAAGTTTTTGTTTGAACAAGTGTTGACTCAATTTGGTTGTCCAAAAATCTTAATGAGTGATCACGGTACACATTTCCTGAATGAAACCATCAACACACTCACAGAAGAGTTCCAGGTAGAAGCATGTCACCCACAAGCCAATGGGATAGTAGAAGCATTCAACAAAATACTGGAGACTGCGCTAACTAAAGTGTGCAACACGCAACGAAGCAATTGGGACTTGCACATACCTACAGTACTATGGGCTTATAGGAAAACGTGCAAGAAACTGACGGGACAAACACCTTTCAAGTTAGTTTATGGTGTGGAAGCTGTCATGCCAATGGAATATATTGTACCTAGTCTACGCATAGCAGTGCTCACAGGTATGATGGACTATGAAACTATGGAATAAAGGCTCGCGCAATTGGAAGAACTTGAGGAGGAACGGTTCCTAGCAGGTTTTCATTAGCAAGTACAAAAGCAGTGTGAAAAGGCTTGGCATGATCACCATATTAAGTTGCACACCTTTAAGGTAAATGACCTAGTGTTGTTGTATGACAGTAAGTTTGAATTTATTTTTGGAAAGTTCAAATTACATTGGCTAGGACCATACATGGTTAAGGAGGTCACAGATGGAGGCGCAGTTTAGCTAGTCAAACTAAATGGAGAACCCTTCCTAGGCAAAGTGAATGGTAGCTTCTTGAAGCCCTACATGGGTGGCCCGGCTATCTGACTAACCAGCGGAAGCACAGTCTTCGCGCTCCAAGGATCCGGACAAAGGTGCAGGACTATAAAAAAATGTAAGGGATACTGACACAGATGCAGAGAAGCAGTTCAGACATAGAGGCCTCAGAACAACATATGTAGCAAATCCAAGGAGCAACAGTTCAGTGCGTTGCCGACCTCTATGCAGTTTGAGAACAGTTGGAGGGACTCTGCTCAAAGATTGCTGCGCCGACAAAGTGACTCGAGGGCAAGTCACGATGTTTGTGTTGGGGGCCTGTTGGGCATGGAATCCCCCCAAGGCATGTTGTGGGGCTCAAAGCCCATGCCTTGAGTGAATTTTTTGGTAAAGCTCCGTGAATTGCGGGCACGAAGCGCGAAAAGTATGATAGAGTCACAGGGTTGTCTGTCCTAATTTTGTAATGGCTGGATAGACCTACTCAAGGTCCATGGACCATGGGATTGTACAGATAGAGTGAGGCTCTAAGTGTAAAGGGGGAGAGAAGTAGAGAAGAATAACAACTCTAAGTGGTTGAGTCATGAGGATAAAGTGTGTCTTTGGGTCGTAGAGTAGGAGAAGGCTCTGCAGCTGAGTGCGCAGAGGCCTAGTAGTCTGCAGCTGAGTGCGCGGGCCCCTACAGCTGAGTGCGCAGGCAGAGTTGAGTCTGTAACCGAGGAAGGAATTAATAAAGAGAAGTTTTATTATAATTATGTGTATCTGTTCTTGGGTTAATGCATGTTTGATATAATTTACAAATATATTGTTTATTTACTGCACACCCCTGTATGAATGTTTTATATTGTTAAGTATACTTAAAGCACTCAAGTAGGCTAAGTTAATTAACGTAGAACATGAAATTTAGCCCCTCTGTAGGGATGCATGAAGGCAGTATATCAAGCTGCGAGGTACAGGAAGATGCGTGTAGCAACTTACGCGTAGGGTCAAACCGTGAACCACTTGAATTCATCAGACATCTCTTGGGTGCGGAAACCTGGTTCTAGCACCCTCCCATACTACTTCGGGTGAGACCTTACTCCGCGCTCCACAGACTGTTGCCGAAAGGGCTAGTAGTACCAGGATTTGTTTGCCTAAATCAACTCTGAACTTGGGTCAGGCCCCAAAAAGCCAACATCCACCCACATGTTAAGGTCTTCTCAAAGAAAACCATATCCTCCACCAACACTTGGGATTTTCGTAATACCACATCACCCAGGTCCAAAATATTTTGGCAATCCAAAGCTCAACCAATAATGAATCCCATCACACCATGGCTATCTAGGAAATGTGTCAGGCGAAAAGAGTCGATTGTGCGGACACAACCAACCTCCCTAGGAGCCTAAGACTCTCTAGTGACAAACAAGACAAACAAGATCTATCCTTCTCTAAACATGCATTATGATATGAGATATCAAGTGTTTTGTTCTTACCTTTGTCCAAACGCTGTTGTAGAAGTCCAAGCTTTGTTGATCTGGATGAGCTCCTCCTTTTCTCCAAAACCTGTAATCACCAACAGTCAAACAATTAAATAGCACCTGATTATAACATAAAACAAAGCATATTCAACATGTAGACCAAGGAGCACATGAAATAACTCATAAACAACAAGTTATTGAGAAGAATGGACTCATTTGCATTAATAGGTAACAAAAAGAACAAATACAACCTGAGCCTTGGTGTTGTGCAAGTCCTTCCCAGGGTCCGTCAAGAGTTCTCCTTTACTTTGACAAAGCACACCCACTTCCAAATAGAACAAGCAAAGATGGCAATCTCTCCTCACAAGCTTCTAAATGGGAGTCCTAATTCCTGCAGCATTTACCCTTAGAAAATGTATAGCTTCAACCTCTCCTCCTTCTGGCCCAATGCCTGTATTTATAGTGCTCAAGAGGAGGTTAATCAGGTCCACCATCAATGGGATAATCCCCTCTTTGGGTGGGATAGCTCCCTTATTGATGGGATAAGTTCCTCTTTGATAGGAGTGCATGAACCATCTGGAGGCACCCAATACACGTCGAACAACCTTCTAGAATGCTCTAGAAATGACCACAAGTAACTTTTTAAAGATGAAACTTGCGCATTCTAACCTTTACAGGGGGACGCACCTGTCCCTTTACATACAGAGCGTCTTTGGACGCAGCTTTTGTGAACATTGAGAGCGTCCCCGCAGGTAAGGTTGAGAGAACCTGCGTCCCCAGAGATAAATACATTTATACAAGACTTTCTCTCTTTTTTGGAGTTTGACATGGAGAGCAGAGGCATAAGACTTGCCTAAGAGGGTAGCATGACTGTTGATTGAGCCATACTAACTGTAAATAGTCATGGTGACATTTTTTTAGTGTAACAGATTGCCCCCTAAAGTGCGAAGCCTGGAATAGATTAGGGTTTGTAATATCTAGGAAGGGTGAAGTGCTTTATCATTTCAAGGATTATCCCGTGGAGAGCCTGGTCAGAACCTGCAATTTTCAACACAAAATACATGTATAAGATTATATCATCACTGAGGTAGGCATTCCCATACTCAGATCAAAATTTTAACTAACAGACTAACTACTCTGATACAGGAATGATCTTGCAGTACATCACAATCATAGACTTTTGTAGACACAGTATGGACGCAGCCATCTGTTTATGATTAGTCTACTTAGATAATGAATACAAAACTCCTCGCAGCCTGGATGGTGGAAACTAGATCCAGGGTCTTCATTTCTACTTCCCGAATTGGTACGATTCTAGCCATGCGAATAAATGAGTTGATGTCGAACATGGTAGAAACCACTTGATTACCAGTCGATGATGTAAACTGTTAACAAGCGTGAGAGAGACCACCAGTAATGTCAATGGTTCTCAAAGTACCCAGTACAATCCATGAGATGTGAATGAATGAGTTGATGTCGAACATTTCACGGAATCCTTCGATCGAAAGTCATTGATGTAAACTGACGTCAAAGGCGAGAAACCTGCCATTGATGCATGCAGACTTCAAGGTACTGACGATTTCTAAGTCATCTCTCTAGATAATGTGCTGATGTCGATAGAAAGCGACCCGTTGCAGGCAAGCCCGCAACACGAAATCATTGTTCAAGTTGAAGAAATGTTACTGTAAGGACTGACTCAGGGATGGTCAAATGGATGACAAGTATTTTGCAGATGAAAGTTTTGCTTGCAGACCTCTTGAACACATAACGACACGACAGATGGCTTGGTGACGAATAACTCAAAGTTAATCCCCGGAACCTGGTTAAAGACTTTCAAAGTGGTTTGATCAACTGTGAGGTAAAAGATTTCCCAACCCAGGTGAATGAAAAGTGTCGTGTTCAAGAGTGGTAATAAAGTTTCTTTTGAGACAAAAGATAACAAATAGGTTCATTCTTCTCTCTTTTCCCCCACCATTTCTGGCAAGTACCTCTTTATTTTTAACAAGCTTGAGGAGGATAACATATGCTTGATTATAAGCTCATCCTTCGGATGAGTCCAACCTAGTTTTGATTCGAACCCTAGGAAGGAGTGGTTCGTTCCTGTTTGTAATTGAACAGGTCCTTTACTGTGAAATGTTTAACGAACCCAGTATAGGAGAAACTCGGTGTTTTTCAATTTTAGAGAGTCTGAAAAACTTAAGAAGACTCCAAGTTGAACTTTTTCGTAGATTTGTGTCCCTCAAGCCCGAAAAAGTATAAAATAATACCTGGGGGAACCGCTTGATCTTGCGACCAAGGAGTACTTTCATAATTAGTGCCACTGACCTGAAAAGTAAAAAGCGATCAAGGACACGTCGTTTTATTTCCGTATCGAGTTTGAAACGACAAAAACCCGGCAATCTTTTCCTGATTTTACGGTCAGAAAAGAGCTATAAGGGGACCGTCTTTTAATTCCATTTTAACGAGTGTAAAAGAAACGCTCGGCAATCTTTTCATATTTTAGGAGTCAGAAAAGGGCTTAAAAGATGACTCTGATATTTTGGTTCGTGAAAAATGACAATTTTCCTTCCAAATCCCTTTGTCCTGCACAAAAGCAACACATTACTCATACCTGTTTAAGATAGGCAAAAATACATCGAAAAACATCTTTTCCGGGTGAAAAATGAACAAATTCATCCAAAAAACCTATAAAAAGACTTTTTACCATGTCATTTTTACCATTTTACTGTTGAGGTTGAACAAAGGGCTTTTGGGCAAGAAACTTCCCGTGGTCGCTGCGGAAAATCCGACCGTCAGAATCGAACGCCGTCTCTTCCAGGTATTTTACAACATCCCACTCTTCATTTCTATCCGATTAAAATTGTTTTTTAGGTTTTAGTTTTGTTTTTTGGGAGGGTTTAGGTTTCAAAATGCGCTCCTCGGTGGACGCAGGTGCTCTTCGGGTGATCTGCGTCCCCCGACTTTTTCCTATACAGGAAAATGGTCGGGGGACGCAGCCCACCTTCAGGCCAGCTGCGTCCCGACGCCCTGTGTTCCAAACGCGGGGTGCGTCCTCCGTGGAACGCGGAATTTGAAACCCCAATCCTCACAAATAACCATTCAAATTTCCCCAAATTAATTCTAATCATTATTTCTTGGTGTGTAGGACACTCACCATGTTGGATTGGAGAGAAAGAGAGCACGAAGAGGTTGATGAAGCTGCAATAGAACACCAACCTTCCCTGGATGCCCTAAAAGCATGCGGGTTATACAAATACTGGGCTATACCGGGCATGAGGGCTCAGGTAAGATTCTTAGAATGGCTGGTTGAGAGATGGAACGTTCAAGAGCAATGCTTTTACATAGGAGGGCACCAGCTCGAGATAGAGCCCTCGGATGTATACTTTCTCACTGGCTTGCCAAACAGAGGCGAGCAACTCAATCTAGCCGGGACTAGGCCGGGTGGCCAATCCCTTGTTAGTCTCCGGGAAGATTGGTGCACACCATTCGAAAGGCGTGGAGATCAAACACATCTCTCTGCGTGAGCTCAAAGTTATAGCGTTCACGGTTACCAGAATTTGCGGCGCAACCGCTTTACACATTGCTTCTGGGTCCCAAATGCGGATGGCAATTGACTGTTACCAAGGCACCATTTTCAACTGGTGTGATGCTGTGTCGGCTAATGTGAAGAGCCAACTGACTAAGGCAAAGAACGGACGACTGAAAACTTTTGGATATGGGCCTTTAGTCGTGAGCTTTGCCTTAGAGAGAGTTCCGATGCTGATCCCTCAGCAACTCACTATTGATATCTTGGGTCCTCGGGAGCCAAAGCTGGTACGATGGGTTGCGGTGATCGCCCGGCATCCTGACGAGGGCGCGGCAGTTGTTCGATTTTCTGATAGTTACTTTCACTGGTTGGAGGACCAGGTTTTCTCGATCCAGGACTTTCCGTACGCCGGAGTAGATTTTCGACATGATCCGGACATGGTTCTTCCACAGGGAGAACAATGGGATGACAGAGGTACTTTATTTTTCACAAGTTTTTAAATTATGTATTTTTTTTGTTTTTATATATATCGTCTCAAAACTGACAGTAAAAATTTTCAAAATGCAGATGTTGGTCCACAGCGCCCAGCCAACCTCCGGCCTTTTGAGAAAAGACACCCAGTTGCACCGGTACCGGCCCCACAGGACGCGGCTGCAGAAGTACTAGCTGAGTTGGAGCATGATCTAGAGCGTCTGACGGCAGATATGCCTGAGACTACTATGGATGACATTCCTATCAGGCTTCAGCGCTTTGTAGTCGCAGTCCCTGGACCGTTTAGGAGATTTTTGCGTAAGGTAGCCCGTGCAGTGGTGTCGTATAGGGAGCACCACCAGTGATTGACTAGTCACTTTTGTAGACACATATGACATTTTTGGCTTTTTGTACTTTATCATTTTTGCCGATCATAAGGTGTTTTTCAACCTATGATCGAAGACGATGTATATTTTTTGACACACTCCTATCTATATATATATATCACTATTACCGGCTTATCTTGTTTAACATATGTGATGAAATGTTTTTAAATTTACCTGCATGATTATCGTAAATGTCTGTCCAACATTCGAGAAGCAATTGCATCTGCTAATGTATTTAAAGACCTTGGAATATGCTGATATTCAATGTAATCAAATTCACGTTCCAAGAGACACACTCTCAAAAACAACCTTAATAACACAGGATTTCTAATGGCATAAACTCTATTAAGCTGTAATACAACAAGTTCAGAATCTAACCTCACTATCAAACGTCGAATTCCAAATGAAATAGATTCGGATAATAATTCAACCACTGCACTGTATTCTGCAATGTTGTTCGTTGTTTGACCGAGGCTTACCCCATGCATAGAAACTAACTCGTCAGAGGGCGAATAGATAACCCAAGCTGCGGAAGAGATATTCCGTGTACTACGACAAGCATCATCAGCAAATCCAATGTATGTTTGGAGAGGCGTCGACATCTGCAATATCAAGAGTAAAACCAAGATAAGCCAGAATAACGACGAAAAACACACTCTCTAAGCTAAGCACACTGACTAAACTAACAAACACGCTAGCTAGAAAGAAAATCTATCCTATCTAAAAATTTCTCCATACCCACCATCTAAGCATAATACCTCTTTAGGTAAAGTCCATTTCTGGGTTTACCCAAAGAGTCCCCATCAAAATCAACCAGCTCATAAGCCCCTTTTGCTAGCTTTCGCTTTACAATGTAGGGTCCATGCCACATAGGAACGAATTTTCCAGCACCTAGCTTATCGTTAGCTTGATCATATAATAGCACTAGGTCTCCCTCCGAAAAACTTCGAGGGGTTACATTTCTATCATACTGAGCTTTCATTCGTTTCGCGTGAGTCTCGATTGCCAATGTAGCGTCACGTCGAGTCTCATCTAATTTAGCTAAGTACAATAAACGTTTCTCCTCTTCGGAAGTAGCTGGAAGTAATTCGACAGCCATTTGAAGTGATGGGATTTCGCATTCAATGGGTAACACAGCTTCCAAGCCATAAACTAGCTGGAAAGGAGTGAACCCTGTTGAATTTTTCACTGAAGTTCGGTATGCCCATAGCGCTGAAAATAACATGTTGTGCCAATTTGACCGATGAACACCAATGGTTCGTCGAATCATGATAACCAGAACTTTGTTGATAGACTCAACCAAACCGTTGGCTTGCGGATAATAAGGAGTAGAGCTATCGTGGCGCAAACCAAGCTGGCTTGTAAGCTCAGTCATCATGATGTTTCGAAAATGGCTCCCATGGTCAGTAATGATTGCTTGTGGGACACCAAACCTAGTTATGATATGATTGAATACGAAAACTGCAGCTGTTTTGCCGCTTACGTCGAATGTAGGCATCGCCTCGGCCCATTTAGTAAAATAATCAACCGCGAGGATGATATACGCATGCCCCCCGGCCGAGTGAGGGTTACAAGTAATAAAGTCGATACCCCATTTGGCGAATGGACCAACGGCAATTATAGGGTGGAGAGGAGCAGGTGGAGCGCGCATCTTGCGATCAAACACTTGACAGTTGTGGCACTTCCTGACGGCAATGATACAATCTTTAAACATAGACGGCCAGAAATAGCCAGCGCGCAACACCTTCTGGGCGGTGGCATACCCAGACATATGACCGCCACATGCTCCAGAGTGACAATCATTCAAAACCTTCTCAGCCTCTTCGTGAGTTAAACAACGTCGAAAAACTAAGTCTGCCCCCCGGCGATAAAGTGTATCTCCAATAATTTTGTATTGCTGGGATTGAAACCGAATTTT
The DNA here is from genome assembly GCA_031772625.1 of Pinus tabuliformis. NCBI lineage: Eukaryota > Viridiplantae > Streptophyta > Pinopsida > Pinales > Pinaceae > Pinus > Pinus tabuliformis. Next base: position 658,364,604 of record CM062820.1, on the reverse strand, counting down.
TCGACGTTCTGCTTTGGAAGCTTCAGGCCAAAAGGTTTGGGTCTGGAGATAGATGATTATATCCCCGTACCAAGGATCTACAGTACTGATAAGAAACAAAGATTCGTCCGGAATGGACTCTTCTGCCACAGTCTCTGTGTCAGCACTCGGGAAATCACACATCAATTCCGCAAAAACTAAGGATTTCTTAGACTTGGACTTCTCGAACTCCAAGTCGAACTCTTGCAGGATAACAATCCATTTAGAGTACTTGCCCCCTAGCAGTTGTTTTGTCAAAATATAAATCATAGGGTTGCAATCCGAAATAACTGTAGTTTTACGGAGAAGAATGTAGTGACAGAAACGCTGGACAGCTTGAACGGCTGCCAGGGCCAATTTCTCCACATGCGAATATTTTAACTCAGTGGGATTTAAGGTCCGACTAAGATAATATATCACATGTTCCGCTCCGAATTCATCTTCTTGAACTAACACCATTCCAATGGTGGAATGCGAAGCTGCGAGGTATAAGAAGTAATCCTGGTTGTAGTTGGGAGGATGCAACAACGGTGCATGGGTCAACGCGTGTTTAAGTGCATCAAAAGATTGTTGAGCAATCTCGTCCCAAAAGAATTGTGCGTTCTGTTTCAACAACCGTGTAAAACCTTTAGTGACCTCGGCGTAGTTTGGGATGAATCGGCGTAAAAAGTTCGCTTTCCCTTGCAAACTTTGGAGTTGGCGCAAACTCGAAGGAGGAGGCAAGTTGATGATAGCCTCGACTTTCGAGGGATCGACGCGAATGCCGGCTTTTGAAACAACAAATCCCAGCAATCGACCTGTTTCTATACAGAAAACACACTTGTGGGGATTCAACCGAATTCGATAATGCCTACACCTCATAAAGATTGCTCGTAGGTGGACAAGGTGATCAGCTCGATGTAAAGAATGAGCAGGCAAATCATCGAGATACGGTTGCACAATGTGCTTGATGTCATGAAATGCATAAGACATTGCCCGTTGAAAAGTGGCCCCGGCATTCTTAAGCCCAAAAGGTAATTTGCAATAAGCAAATGTACCCCATGGACAAATGAATGCCGTTTTTGGTTGGTCGGCAGGTAGAATATTGATTTGATTGTAGCCCGAAAAACCATCCATAAAGGAAAACATTTCACTTCCGGCACAATCATCAATAATTTGATCGATATAAGGCGTAGGATAGTTGTCTTTTGGACAAGCTCGATTTATATCCCTATAGTCGATACAGATTCTTATTGTTCCTTGTTTCTTGTTGACCGGAACAATATTCGATACCCAATCCGTTAACGGGATCGGATATATGAAACCTGCTTTCAACAGCTTTTCGACTTCTGCTTTAATCGCAGCCGCTTTTCGAGGGTGAATCTGACGCAACCGTTGCCGGACGGGTTTAGCATCCGGGTAGGTCTTTATTTCATGAACAACAATGGCAGGATCGATTCCCGGCATTTCCTCGTAAGACCAGGCAAACACATCGCGGAATTCTTGGAATAGGGCCTTGTAAGTTTGGATTTCTTCTTCTGTACATGCGGCACCTATATGAATGTTTTCCTCAATTCCGGGCTTCACTGAAATATCAATGGGAATAGTACGAGAAATATTCCCTAAATTCAACTCTGAATCAGAATGTTTCGTTGGATCCTGAGCGTCTTTGACATATTCAGCGGTAAAGATAGATGAAAAATCATTTTCAAAAGCATCATCCTTAGGTAAAAACGAAGATCTGTGATGGAGATCCTCCCATGGTAGATCGTCTACACTTAGGATTTCGCGAAGTTGTTCGTCAGATGACACGACTTCGGGAAACGCTATCCGTTCTAAGGGTGAGGTGAAAAGTGACTCTTCACCGACCACATTCATTTGGTCGAGCTCGGTCGAATGAAAGTCGGTAAAAGACATGAGAGCTTCATAAGCAATTTCATATGGACTCAAGGGCATAGCATTACCGAATGAGTCTACCTCAGAGTCAGATGGGACGAACCAAGGATCATCATAAATAATGTTTTCTGATGTAATCATATGAATTGTTGCAAACGAAGGATCTACGTTGAGTGGAGGGAGAGGAAAAGTTCCCAGTAAACCAGAATCTTTAACTAAACCTACACCAACGTCCCTATAAGGGATTGTCGTCTTACCGACATGCTGGATACTCTCTGAAGAGGCTGGGTCGGATGAAAAGTATGTCAGCTGATCAATAGTCACGATCTTACCGTTATGTGGAAACTTGATTATTCTGAAGACCGATGAAACGACCGCTGTCATAGCATATGACCAACTTCGACCCAAAAGAAGGTTGTAGTCTAGAGGGGCATCAACCACTTCCACATCCAGACTAACGGTTTTACCTTCTACCCCTATAGGCAATTCTTGTAGAATACCAAACGGACGGAACCCACGGCCATCAAAGGCCTTAAGGATGGTGGGGGATTGGTTCAACGAAGGAGAACCAAGGGATCTCCAACATTGAATCGACATAATACACGTAGAAGCTCCCTCATCAATCACAGTCCGATGAATAGGCCTGTTTTTGACTATCACTGGAATTTGGAAAGCCATTTGATGGGGGAGACGCGGTGTACTATTTTCTAGATTGAAGATCATTAGATTCGGATCCTGAACATCAACAGCTCTGATAGCCGACAAAAGCAATTTTCGTTGTGCTGGGCATGATTGCAGCACTTCTAACGCCGACATTGCTGAGGGTGAAACAGCTAAGTCCTCAACAATGTTGTAATTCTGGGCCGCTCTCGCATGTGGATTGAAAGCAGACCTTCGAAGTACACCCTTGGCGGGCGGTTTAATTACTAAGTCCGGGTTAGGTTTTTCGATCTGTAGTGGATCGGAACCAGGAGCTGAGGTTGATGGATTAGAATGAGAAGATTCTGCTTCCTTACCATCAACAGGATTCTTACTACCATAATCTTGCGATCGAGTCGCAATCCTCACATGAGACATCATCAAAATGGGTTCTTCACTGGCATTCGAAGAAGAACCTATCATCTTATTCTCCTGCTCCGGAAATGGATTTTTTAACACAGCAGGAGTGGGAGAACCTTTGACTATTTTCACAACCTCGGCTCGATGAGGGCAATCTCTCGTAAAATGATCCTCTTCACAAATAAGACAAGGATATCGAGGTTTGCGCTTTTCGTCATTGGTTTCCGACTTTTCTGTTTTCTCCTTCGGAGCCTTGTCTGCTTTAGCCTTCTTCTTTCCTTTCTTCTTTCCACCGTTTTTTGATTTGGCCGTAGATGACTCTACAGCGTGAATATCGGCGGTAAGTTCAGGAGAAGACTCTCCTGTCGGAGAATCAGGCAAAGTGATAATTGGAGTAGTTGAAGCCTTGGAAGACTTCTTCTTGCTCTTTGTATTCACGATACCAATCATACCATCAGCGGCATGAGATCCCGAAGGAGCAGCAGCGATTTGATTCGACTTTGGAAGATCCAGAATCTTCTCGTGTAACGTACCCGACTGAGTGTAAACTAAGTCAAGGTATTGTGCCTGAGCAATGACTTGCTCCTCAGTAACTACTCCGGCCTTAGCTACATCTTCAGTAATCTTCGGTAATAATGATTTGACAAACCATTCAGCTAAGATTTGGTCCGGGATAAAAACTTTCACTAGCCTTCTTCGACGTCTCCACTCATGAATGTGATCAGAAATATACGTGGACGTCGATTGTTTTAGTGAAGTTAATAACTCCGTGCCGTTATCGTATCTGACCGGCAACTGAAAGTGAGTTAAGAACGAGGTAGCTAACTGGCTAAAGTTGTAAAAAGAGGCCCGTGGTAACTCAATGTACCACTTGGCCGCGAGACCAATGAGTGTACGCTGGAAAAGACGTAAGCGGATCGAATCATCCGAGATAGAATTTGAAGCACACCAGAGGTGGTAAGTCATCACGTGATTGGACAGATCCTCTCCAGACTTACCTTCAAACTTGGGTATATCACTGGGCAACTTGTTTGGCATTGGCGGCCAGAACTGAAGATATTGAATTGGATCGTTCGTTAGGCGCGTCAAGTCTGGTAAATCCAAAGTTGTGATAAACGGTAACTGCCGGTTAGGATCTCTAAAACTCTGGGTCACAATACCAGCCCCAGGAGGAGGATATCCAGGATAACTAGGAACAGGAGTCGCATTTGGGATATTATATCCTCCTGGAAAACCAGGATTAACCGGACCGTACTGGGGTTGTTGAGGTTGTTGATAAGTGTACCCAGGATACGGTTGATACTGGTAAACCGGTTGTTGGACAGCTTGCCCATGTTGGTACTGTCCCTGGTATGGAGGTTGAACAAATTGAGGTTGAGTAGTGACAACCGTACTTATACCAGGCTGACCTACAGGCATCTGGACCGTGGTTTGAATCGTAGATCCAGACAACGGTAAAGATGTCTGAGGTGTGGTAACAGGGACAGTAGAAACTGGGGCCGTCGATACTCCAGAAGTAAGTATGGTAGATGTAGCGGTAGTTGCAGCAGCCGTTTGAGATGGAGTACTAGGTGCAATTGGCGGCTGAGTAACTACCGAAGTTACAGAAGTTTGAACATTTGACTGGACAGGTTGCGGTTGCTGGGTTGGACCAGAAACTACGGGTTGTCCAGCTTGAGGAACCATCTGTATACTTGGCTGCAACACCTGTTGACCCTGTGATGGATCCCACACTAACATTCCAGGGTATTGACCCGTAACAGGTTGAGGATACTGAGATCCATAACCGGATTGAGGGTAGGATTGATAATTGTAAGGTGCAGTTCCCATACTTGGAACATATGACTGACCTTGAGGCGGTTGATAACCTTGACTCGAGTATTGACCTTGAGGTTGATAACCTTGAGGTAAATACTGATACTGGGGTTGACCTTGACCTTGAGGTTGGTACCCTTGAGGTTGATAACCTTGGGGTTGATACCCTTGAGGTTGCCATCCTTGAGGTTGCCATCCTTGAGGTTGATATTGATACTGAGGTTGACCCTGGGGTACATATTGAGGCTGGGGTTGACCTTGAGGCACGTATTGCACCATAGGTACATACTGACTTTGAGGTTGCCCCCCAGACACGATTTGTGTACCTTGAGGTTGCCCCCCAGGTGGTAATTGGCCACCTTGAGGTTGAGAAACGGGAACTGAACCTAACATCATGTAAATGTCTCCTACACCCAATGGTACATTACCACTGTTTCCAATTAATAACCCATGATCAACGGGTTGAGGAGATGCTCCCGCAAAGGTACCAGAAAGAGATTGATACCCAGTGGGGACAGAAGGACCGCCGTGTAAGAAAGATTCAGGACTTTGAGTAAACACGGACGACTGACCAGACATATTTACAGGAGTATAAATACCTCCAGGTGGAAAAGGAGTACGAGGTGTAGAAAAACCTACCCCTGAGTTGTCTAAATAATTGGTTAACGAAAGGTACCAAGTAGTACTTCTAGGAGGACTGTAAAAGATGGATTCACGCTCCCTTAGATCAATAGTAAGTTGACCTTCAAGGTTAGAGACACCTATATCCTCCTCTGGAGCAAGTTCTTCTATAGCAATCAAACCAGTAGGAAGATTTTCGGTGATAATTCTTTCTATTCTCGGTGAATCTGGAACACTAGAAGTTGGAGTAACAGGTTTAGATATTTCAGGTTCTTCGCCTGTATCACTAGCAGACGAAAAACTACCAATAAGTTCAGAAACTGAAACAGCTTCGGGATTATAACCTGTCTCTAAACTTTGGTAATCTGGATGGACTACCAAGGAAGATTCTCCTTCTTCAGGTGAACCTACTCTACTGTCACTAGGAGGAGTTACAAGGACCTTTAACCCTTCGTACTGACCTGGAATATCTTCAGGAGATTCACCCCGCGATTTACGGAGTTTTCTTAACAAATCTATTCCGGTAACAATCTCAGGAGACTTGCCCCGAAGTCTACGGGACTGTCTCGGTAATTCCGCCACAGCTAAAAACTTTTAACTACTACACACGAAAACAAAATAAAATTTCAAATCAAACCACCTAAAGCCTCTAAAGAACCAAACAAATTTGAATCACACGCCTAAAGAATCTAGGGCGTCAAACCAAACACAAACAGTAGTCTTCCGGACCAAAAGCGCTAGTTGGTGATGAAGCCCAACCTCGCTGGATTCAGTACAGAAATGGCGGGTGGAACAGTTACCCCGACAACCTGCTTAATGAATAGACTGGACCAAGTTCCTCCACTTTAACCGTCTCGAGTGAAGTGAACCCCCCAGAAAATCCAAGTGAGTATAACCGACGTCTGCTCCAGGTACAGTGGGACCTTCCCTCCACCGTCACCTCGGTAGAATCCTAAAGATAATGGCCACTAAGGTTACCAACCGCAACAAATGCACCTGGGGGAACAGTCTAAACTCCGACAGCACGCAAGGGCAGAGTAGCAAGCTCAATCCCCTTGCCGGCTCCTTGACAATAATCCAAGGTTTACCGACAAGTGACCCCTGGCTCCTCGACAATGGTTAATCCGAGGTTTACCGTTTGTAATACGTGCGTGTCTGGGGGAATGATCCCCTCACTGGTTCGGACACGAGCTCGTGCTTCTCCTTTAAGAGGAGCTTTCCCAGAGTACAAATGAGACAATTGGATTTAATCTATCACAAGATAAGCTACTTGTTTGGTTTTGTTGTCTTGGAGAGTTAATTACTCACCTACTCCAAGACACTAGCCTGATCTAAATTGGTGCTTCAGAGCCCTAGTAAATAAAAGTTACTATTTCGATTTTACTTTAAGCGTTACTTTTATGGTTGTTCTTTAAAGTCACAAGGTAGTGGAAGTGAAACCAATGGTGTGTAGACTCGACTCCAACCACTACAAAGATGCACCTAAGATGATTTACGCTACTTTGCTTTTTCAATGAAATTCTTAACTAAGAGAGTTGAGAGAATGCAAATTTTAGAGAAAACAACTTCCTTAGAAAAGACAATCAAAGAAACAATTCTCTTTTTCTTTTCAAGCACACAAACATGACTACTCTTTACTTGCACGAAAAACTCTTTTTCTTTCAAAACTTTCAAAGCTACTTGAAACAAAACTTTTCAAAGGAGATATTTTTGTATTTTCTCTTTTTAATAAAGCATATAAACCTATCTTAACACAAAACAATCTCAAAAGCTACAAAAACTTTGAAAACTTGACTCACAAGCAAATCAAAAGAGAAATTACTCTAAACAAACCTAACAAGGCAAAAGCTCACAAAGATGATTCTAGGTTGTTTTACTTGATCAAAATCAAATCAAGGACTAGCTAATGCAGAATCAAAAGACTAGTCAAAACAAAACTCAAATCTTTTTGTTCTTTTTGTAAAATGGAATTCAAGACTTAATCAACAAGCACTTCGAAATTCGCCAACGAGACAACTCAATGGTAAGTTGCTCACACAGGTAGACTTTATGACAGGTCTGACTTCTAAGAATGTTGACAAAACCAGAGAGATCTAAGGCTTGACAACTTCTACCGCCAAAGTCACTACAAGACCTACTCAAAAATCAAACCCTAGGGCTTAAACTTCTATGAAATCCACTAAAACACTCAATGCTATAGAAACAAGTTCAGGTGAAGATCTTTGACAAGGGACTAATGAATCTGGGCAGTAAAAACTAAGAAAAAACAAAATCTAAGAGTAAAAAAGCAAAAAATGGAGTTTTCTCAACTTTTAGCAGGGGGACGCAGGCGACCCGTTAGAACAGGTGCGGGCCCGCTCTGTGCATACAGCAATAGTGCGTCCAGGGACGCACTGTGCAGCACTCAGAGGGTGCGTCCTACTGAAAAACTCAAGAAAAACTAAAAGGATTCTAACTCTAAGCTAACCCACCCAAAGACAAAGTCACAGAGCCAAAAACCAGAAAAATAAACTAATTTTCGCAGAGCAAAGTTCATACAAAGGAAAAGACTTTTCACATTAATGGATTCCCCAGTGGAGTCGCCAATTTGTTAGGTGGAAAGAGTCGATTGTGCGGACACAACCAACCTCCCTAGGAGCCTAAGACTCTCTAGTGACAAACAAGACAAACAAGATCTATCCTTCTCTAAACATGCATTATGATATGAGATATCAAGTGTTTTGTTCTTACCTTTGTCCAAACGCTGTTGTAGAAGTCCAAGCTTTGTTGATCTGGATGAGCTCCTCCTTTTCTCCAAAACCTGTAATCACCAACAGTCAAACAATTAAATAGCACCTGATTATAACATAAAACAAAGCATATTCAACATGTAGACCAAGGAGCACATGAAATAACTCATAAACAACAAGTTATTGAGAAGAATGGACTCATTTGCATTAATAGGTAACAAAAAGAACAAATACAACCTGAGCCTTGGTGTTGTGCAAGTCCTTCCCAGGGTCCGTCAAGAGTTCTCCTTTACTTTGACAAAGCACACCCACTTCCAAATAGAACAAGCAAAGATGGCAATCTCTCCTCACAAGCTTCTAAATGGGAGTCCTAATTCCTGCAGCATTTACCCTTAGAAAATGTATAGCTTCAACCTCTCCTCCTTCTGGCCCAATGCCTGTATTTATAGTGCTCAAGAGGAGGTTAATCAGGTCCACCATCAATGGGATAATCCCCTCTTTGGGTGGGATAGCTCCCTTATTGATGGGATAAGTTCCTCTTTGATAGGAGTGCATGAACCATCTGGAGGCGCCCAATACACGTCGAACAACCTTCTAGAATGCTCTAGAAATGACCACAAGTAACTTTTTAAAGATGAAACTTGCGCATTCTAACCTTTACAGGGGGACGCACCTGTCCTTTTACATACAGAGCGTCTTTGGACGCAGCTTTTGTGAACATTGAGAGCGTCCCCGCAGGTAAGGTTGAGAGAACCTGCGTCCCCAGAGATAAATACATTTATACAAGACTTTCTCTCTTTTTTGGAGTTTGACATGGAGAGCAGAGGCATAAGACTTGCCTAAGAGGGTAGCATGACTGTTGATTGAGCCATACTAACTGTAAATAGTCATGGTGACATTTTTTTAGTGTAACAAAATGGTAAGGTAAGTTCGTAACCACTTCCAATCTAGGAAAATCCCATGCCAATGACATCAAAATAATCATGTAAACCAAATGCATGCACCATGAATTCAAATACCAACAAGGAAATCACAGATGCAACATGTTAATTTCAAAATCTTCCTACTATAGCTTCTTTTCCAATCTTCTCCTTGCACTCCCTTGCCTTCCTTTGCTTTTTCTTTTCTTGCTTGCTCCCTTGATTGTTCTCTCTCTTGGAGTACGATTTATGAAACTGATTAAAAGCTGTCAATTGTTTCTCAAATTCCATTTTATCATTGATGTCAGATGTCTCTTCCTTTCCTTTTCCTTTTTACTTTCATTTTCCTTTATTTTCTCTCTAATTTCCCTTTCATGCATATTCTTGTCTCTTCATCTTCCTTTTCTCCTATTTTCCTTTATTTATTATATTAAACTGCCATTTATAGCCTTTTGCCTTTTTCCAATGCAATGCCAATTTCCATATCCTTTAATTAACTACAAGTTATACCCACTTTAATGTTTCTCCCTCCATTTAGCTTGGAATACATGTCTCATGATCTTGGTATTATTTTTCCATTTATAATTTCTTTCCAATTATATGGAAAATCAACCCAGGGTTGTTACAAACCCCTCCCCCTTGGGGGAGCACTATCCTCAGTATATATAAAGAAGGATAACCAAAAAATCATTTGCTTCAATTAAGAAATAAAGAAGGATATAAGGCCCGCATCTAATTAACCATATCCCATGTAGCTTCATCTGGCCCAAAGTGCTTCCACTGCACTTTTCCTTGCACTATTTCTCGGTTCCAAAGCATGAACTGTTTCCACTGCAATATACATTGTGGCTTTGATTGGAACTCTCCCTCTAGTTCCACTTGAAATACAAACCAATCAATCATATGATCAAAATCCTATACATATCTCTTAAGCAATGAAACATGGAAAACATTATGGAATTTGACTAATGGTGGCAAAGAAACTATGTAGGCCAATAGTCCAATCCTCTTAAGGATCTCAAAATGCCCACAATACTGAGGTGCCAACTTGGCACATGACCCAATCCTCAAGGAGATCCTCTTGGGCTTGATGTGAAAGTACACATGCTCCCCAACTTGAAACTCCTTAAATGGTCTATGTTGATTCACATAGCTCTTCTGCTTGTCCCTTGTTGCCTTTAAATTCATTTTAATAACTTGCATCTCCTGCTCCATCTCTACCAACATATCCAATCCAACCAATACCCTGTTCACTAGATCACTCCAAATGATATGAGTATTACAACGCTGCCCATAGAAAGCCTCAAATGGACTCATCTTCAAGAATTCTTTATACGCATTATTATAAGCAAAATCCACCAGTGGAAGATACTCCTCCCACTTCCTCTGCTGATGCATGGCATACATCCTCAACATATCCTCAAGAATCTTATTAACCCTCTCCCTTTGTCCATCTGTCTACGGATGATAAGCTATACTGAAAGCTAACATTGTCCCCAAGCCTACAAACAAAGCCTTCCAAAACCTGGAAGTGAACTTGGCATCTTTGTGTGATATAATATTCTTGGGAACTCTATGCAACCTCATTATATCCTTGATGAAGATATAAGCTACCTCACTAGCTGAATTCATAGACTTCACTGCAATGAAGTGAGATACCTTTCTCAACCTATCAACCACAACCATGATGGAGTCATGTTGTTTTGATGTTCGAGAAAACCCCTTAATGAAGTCCATGGAAATGACCTCCCAATTCCATTTCAGAATCAAAATAGGCTGCAACAAACCAAATGGATGCTTACATTCAACTTTTACCTGCTGACAGTCCAAGCACCTTGCAACAAACTAAACCACCTATTTCTTTAAATTTGACTAATTGTAAAAATTCTTAACAATTTTCAAAGTCTTCTGGTATCCTGGGTGGTCTAAATATGTCTTAACATGAAACTCTCTCAAAATAAGATTCTTCTACTTGCTGCTATTTGGTACATAGATCTTTCTCCTCAATTTGACCAAGCAATATGTTGTGATGTGATACTCCTCATCCTGATCACCCTCACCCCGTTGTTGTAATCTTTGCTTCAACTGTTGATACTCCTAATCATGCTGCCTTGCCTACAATATCCACTCCCACAAATATGTCCCATAAGAGCTCGTAGATGAAATATGATTCATCCACACTTTTCTACTAAGAGCATCCACAACTCTGTTCTCTTTGCTCTTGTTGTACTTGATCTCAAAATCAAACTCAGTGAGAGTAGCCAACCATCTAACTTGCTTTACATTCATATTGGGTTGGTCAAACAAATGTGGATAAATGCAACAAGAAAGTCTCAATTTGACTATGCCTTGGTCAAATTGGGGAAAAAATTTTCCACATCAGCAGACAACTTGGATGAAGTTAACTTGTTTGACATGACTCTTGTTACTCAGTTAGCTTAGAAAATTCAAGATAGAGGGCTTGGAGTTCAGTTAAGCATGTGTGATTGCTAATTTGTAGCAATCAAGGTCAATTATTCTAGGTTGTTTTCAGTTAAAATAATTCTAACTGTTAATAGAACTAGTGGAAGGTTAGTTGTGCAGTGGGACAATAGTCTAACTTAGTGATCATCCAGTTAGCTAATCAATCAACCCAAAATAGGTAGTGCATGCAAAGAATTCAAGTTCCCCAGTTGTGGTGGATATTCCAAGGAAGTGTAACAAGAAATTATAAACTAGTTTGAGTGTATAGGTGTTGCACGTAGTCAGATGATCAACCTTGGGAATTGCGCAATCAATTGGAGGAAAATTCCTAAAAAATATTCTCTAGAATTGCACAAGGAAATAGGGGTTCAAGAAGAGGCATAAATTAACTAAGTTTGGGTCAGAGCTTCTCATTGAGCAGAGAGATAGGTTATGCACTTGCAGGTTGAGCTCAGATTGAGCGAGCAATTGTAATAGATCTCTATTCATTTGATTTAATGCAAGCAGGCTTAAGGGGTTTTTAGCAGTTGCTTTCCCCTATAAAAATATTGTGAATGTGTTTTATTTATTATTACATGTATGAGATTGTTGTTCTAAATTGTGAATTTAATTCCGCAGAGCAGTAGAGTAGGATTGTGTCTCTTGATTTAGATTAAAATTTCTTAAGCAATTGTAATTCTATCACCAAATTTCTACATGGTATAAGAGCAGGATTCACATTGGAGCATGAATTTTGAAGTTGTGTCTCAGGAGGTTCGAATTTGCAACTTTAGTGTAGTAGGATCTCTTCAAAGTTGGGAAAATGACCTTCAACGGGATGAGATTAGAGCATGCTTTTGAAGGCAACTTGAATTTCATTGCACGAAAGGATCACATGGAGGCGGTGCTGGATGACAATGGATTGCTAGAATATGTCACGACAAATATTGTAAAACCAAAAGCATATGATGCACATAACCTAGCCCATTGGAAGAGATATGTATACAAGGAAAGGAGAATAGTCTTGGAGGGAGTGAAAGACCACATTGTCTCAAATCTCCATGGGAAATAAACTCTTTTCGCAATTTGGAAGGCATTAACAGAGTTTTTTGAGAATAACAGTGACCATAGGAAACTGACCCTCAAAGATAAACTTCGAAACATCAAGATGAAGAAGAATGATACTATTCCTCAATATCTCAACATATTTACCCAAGTTTGTGATGAACTTGGAAGGGTTGGTGTGAATGTCACAGGAGATGATCTAGAGATCCTAGATCTTCTAGGCCTTCCCAAAAGCTGCCATAGCTACTAGGACTTAGTGAATGGGAGGGAGAAATTACTAAATTGGGAACACTTGTGGTATGATTCGATACAAGAAGAGATCAGGCAGAATACTAGAGATGGAATTTCATCTAAGGGCAAGGATGAAGAAAATTTTGCATTGGTTGGAAAGGGAAAGAAGGCCAAAGGGAATAAATCTCAAACAAAATGAGAATCCAGCCAAGGGGGAAAGAAGAAAGAATTATCCAAAATCAAATGATTCAATTTTCATGAATTCAGGCAATATGCTATGAAGTGTCCACATTAAAATTCTAGCGAGAATAACTTAGGAGGAGCAACACGTGAAGCTTTGGCTTCACAGTTTGAGGTTGACTTCACCCTTATTACATGCAAGGCCATCACAGTGATGGGAAGTGTGTGGTACTTGTACTATGGTGCCTCATTACACATGATAGGGTGTAGAGAGTTTTTCAATGACCTAGAGGAGAAATATCTCCAGATGCATATTGAGCTTGGGAATGATGGAAGGTACAATGCTACCAGGATTGGTACAACAACATTTCAGAGGGAGTTGGGATCTCCTCTTCGCCTCAAAGATGTCATGTTTGTTCTAAGCCTAAAGAAGAACATCATCTTTGTAGAAATTTTGGAAGATCATGGCTATGATGTGATCTTCAGCAAAGGGAAAGCATTCCTGAGACACATATCCACTGGACAGGTGAATCAGATCGGGGTTCATGTGAAGAACTTGTACAAGATAGATGTGGAAGATTGTGCTACATTAAGAAGTAAGGTAGAGAAAGTCCAAATCAGTGATGTCGGGGAAATTTGGCACAAGATATTGGGGCATTTTCATCATGGCACTCTAAAAATTATGCAACGAATAACCACTAGCCTCCCTAAAGGAGGACTTGAGAAACAAGATGCCTACAAAGGTTGTACCTTAGGGAAGTATGTAAAATCCACATTCCATGATCGAGACAACAAAGCATATGCAGGCTTGGAAAGATTCCACTTTGATGTTTGTGGAACTTTATTGATAGCATCCACTGCTAGACATAAATGTTTTATTATTTTTATTGATGATTTCTCAAGGAAGTGCTGGATCTTCTTCACGTGGAAGAAGGATGGTACATTCTCAAAGTTTCTAGAATTCAAGGCACTAGTTGAGAAAGAGATCGACAAGAAGGTGAAGGCTCTCAGGAGAGACAATAGAGTTGAGTATGTTTCAAATGAATTCAAAGAACTCTATGCAAAAGAAGTATTCGAAGAGAGATGACAACACCCCACAACCCATAGCAGAATGAGGTAGCAGAGAGAAATAACCATAGAATTGTTGGAGCTATGAGATCTATGCTACATGAGCAAGGCCTACCACTACATTTGTGGGCTAAGGCATGTAACACAATAGTCTACTTGCAGAACTAGAGTCCTCATCAAATTCTTGGTATGATTACATCAGAGGAAGCTTTCTTGGGGAGAAATTTAGATGTGTCTCACTTCAATATTTTTGGAGCCTCTGTTTACCACCGTGTCTCCAAAGATTTGAGGAAGAGTCTTAAGCTGACATTAGAGTTGGGAATTTTTGTTGGCTACACCCAAAATCCACACAATTACCATCTGTACTTACCTTATCTTAGATGACATTTTTGCGAAGGGATGTAAAGTTTTATGAGGAGAAAGCGATGTGGTGCTCTCTTGAGTGGGAGCTTTACATCACACAAGAAGAGGAGCTTTTAGCTCCAAAGGAGGAGCCTCAGGAAGTTGTGGAGTAACCAAAAATAGAGGATTAGAGAGTGGAGACATCCACTCAAGTAGAACCATCTAGATAAGGGAGAAAAAGAACCAAGGAAGTTGATAGATTAGTGTAGGATGTGAGGGAGAATGTGGGAGCTCCTTCAAATTTGCACAGGAAAAGGAGGTCACCTGAGAGGTACACTAGCTACATGGCTCTAATGAATAAGCTTGTAGAGACTGAGCCATCCTCTTTCAAGGAAGAAATTGAAAAGTAGTTTGGGTTGATGCAATCATGGAAGAATACAAATCCATCATGAAGAACAATGTTTGGGAAGTGGTCCCAAGACCGATAGATAAATCAGTTGTGGGTTCGAGATGGATCTTCAAGGTTAAGCATGCAATAGATGAAATCATAGAGAAGTATAAGGCTAGATTTGTGGCCAAAGGATTCTCACAAGTTGAGGGAATTGACTATGAGGACATATTTTCTCATGTATCAAGGTATTCATCCATTAGATCAATTCTTGCATTGGCTAAGCAGATGGGGTGGAAGATCCACTAGATGGATGTAAAAACAACATTTCTGTTATAGACATTTTTGTGCCTTACAACATTGAGCATGAAATGTCCATAATCTAAGGGATCCAAAGTCCCTAAACATGTTGTTCCTACCCCTAGAGGAACAAGGCTAACAAACCACAGCAATTCACAAAAGTTCTCCACCAGAAACTGCTCAAAAACAAGTCAATTCAGGATCAATTCAGAGGCTCCACTAGCTGTCTGCGCTGAAATGCAAAGTCTGAACTGGCTACCTGCACTGCAATGCAGGTAGAAGCACTACCAGGGTGCGCTGAGTGGGAATTGACAAATGGCAAGTTCATTCAACGAGGTGTCAAGACCCTGGAAGCTTCCAGAATCTTCCTCAATGACACTTGCCTCAATGAATTCGACTCATGATGAGTAAGATGTTCTCAAACTCCAAGTGGAAGCAAGAACCTCCAAGTGGAAACAAGAACTGACAGAGGGAGAGGACACTAGTCAGATC
Organism: Pinus tabuliformis; assembly: GCA_031772625.1. Taxonomy (NCBI): domain Eukaryota; kingdom Viridiplantae; phylum Streptophyta; class Pinopsida; order Pinales; family Pinaceae; genus Pinus; species Pinus tabuliformis. Next base: position 658,349,059 of record CM062820.1, on the reverse strand, counting down.
TCAAGCTGACTCATCCTCTCTCCAAACATCTATATATGGATCTCTCCTCCATGAGATCTGGGGGCTGGAATTTTGTTATTGCAAAGAATTGCTGTTGGTTTGAGATTGGAATCATTGGGTGCTTAATGCTTTGAAGGGAGGTGAAGATAGGAATTTCATTTGCTGGGAAGGAGATGCTGGATTGGAGCCTTCTTGGTTGTATCTCTTCCTGAACCTTGTTATTCATCAATAAAGCTATCTTGGTTTCTCCTATATACTGATGTATCTTTGATGTATGATTGCATTAGTATGTTTAGTTTATTTCTAATCCTGAACTAGTTATGAATATGAATCTATGTCTTTGTGTAGTGTTCTCTTCTTGTGATCTTGCAGGAACCTGTTGAAGCTGGGCGAGCGAGAAGGCAAGTAGCTGGGAACTCTCAAAGAGAAGAAAAACCGGATCGAGGGTCAAACGGAAGACACCGATTAGTCCATCCATCTCTCTTCATTCTTAATTCATAAAGGAAGAATACTAGAATAGCTGTTTCTGTTTGTTGCTAAGGCACTGTCACACCTTAGGTGGATAGGATCGTCCTGCATAGGCATTTTTCCCCATAACAAATTGGCGACTCTGCTGGGGAGATATGTTTAGTCATTTTGTTTGTGTCTCTATCATTGTTTGTTTCATAAGACTCAACAGCAACAATCGAACTGCATCTGCTATTCTCAGATGCAAAGTAGACAGCTGCTGCATTGATCCAATCACTGGATTTGTCTATGATCTGAACAATGGACTCACAAATGATTTGATGATCCTTTGTGATAGATCTTAGTCCTCCCTCAAAGCATCCCTTTGATTGTACCTTGCTTGTTGCTTTTATTTGGCCTGAAACCGTAGATTAATCAGCAAACTGTGACCCAGAACCCAGTGAGGAACTCTCGTTTCTCTTTCAGCGCAGACTCTGTGAAGAGGTTCTGCATTTCAACGCAGGTCCCGTGAAGGCTACCTGCGCTGAATGTCAAAACCTCTGTGTTGAGGGTGTGTTGATCCAGTTAGGCCTTGTGCAGCTGGGGTTCTCTGTTCTATTTTGCCTTGTTTTGATCTCTGATTTTTGCAGCCTGTAACCAGCATAGGTACCTTTCTGATAACTCCTTTTCTCTGCTTAAATTCCGCCTCCTTTTGTACAAAAAGACTGTGAGTGTTTTTATGTGTTTGTGGCGTCATTTACAGTTTTCCTTTGCAAGAGTGAAATAATCATCCTGTAGCCCTTGATTCAGATCTGTTGATTGTGATCTTAGGAGAGAGTTCATTGGCTGTTTACAGTTGATTATACGTTTACTTTTGCTTTTGGTTTGAGTTTGTCTTTTTTTAGTGTCAAAAAAAGTATTCATTTCGAAAGTCGTTAAGTGTTGTAATCTCTTCTACCCTTTCTGATTTCGAAAAAGTAAACTTGTTTGTATTTGTCATTTAAAAGCAAATTCAAAGTTGTACAAAAAGCTTTCTTTTTAGGCATCAATATTAAGAAAGCGGAAAACAAACACCTGCATTGTGCATTTGCATCTTGATAGTTTGCATGCTTGATTTAGGAAAAGTGCATTAGAGTGTGCTGATTGCTCTTTGAGAAAAGATGGTGTCTTTCTTTTCCCTTTGTAGCTAGGATTTTCATGGTTGAAAAGATATAAAGGCTTGCTTATCATCTTTAGACTGCATTTAGGAATTGTATCATACATCTCGTGGTGATCCAAAAAGGCAAACTTCTAAGAAAGATCAACCTAAAATAAATTGAATGAACTTAACAACGCTTTGTAACTTAATGCACAACATAGAGGTCTAGGCTAGAGACGTGTTCCGGCGTCGTAAAGCCTGGTGACTGTCGATCTCGCTGATGGTGGGTGATTCCTCCTGAGGGACGATAGCGCCAGTACGGATTGTGCTCCCACGTACCGTCGCGTATATATTGGGAGACCCCTATAGGCATATAACCTTTATCCTTAGGAAGCCATGTCGGTCGCCCTACTGATCGCAATGCACTGAACACAGCATTCAGGAAGATTGACCGCCCGTACCCTAAAAAGTATTCTGCGGTTTTGCGAAAAGTTTGGCACACCCTCTGCCTAGAACTCCAGAGCAGTTCCCTTTGGCCTTTTTCAGACTCTATAACGGAAAAAGTCCATCCAAGAATTTGTCACTTCGGGCTCGTTAAAACATCGAAGGAGACTAGAGTCATCTTTAGCTTTTTCTCGACTCTTTAAAAGTGAAAAAGCAAGTTGTGTCTAAGCGTCGTTAAAAATTTATTTTAAACGGAACAATCACCCTTTATTCCTGCGTTGATCTTTAGGTTGAGAAAATGGAGCCCACCAACCAAGGAATTCCCCTTGGTGGAAATCCTAGTCCTTTCTCCTCTTGGGGAGATGTTGGTGCGCCCCATATGGCCACATTGTCGCTTCCAGGACTGACAATTGGCCTGCCGGTCTGGCTCTTTTCAACCAGTGTCGTTCAGAACACCACTATTCCTGAACAGTCGAATCAACAGTTAGACCAGACCAGAGTTACCCACCAGCCTTCTACTTCATCTAATTCTTCCTCTCCTCCTTCCTCTTCGCTTGACGGAACTGGTAAAACCAAAAACCAAGTTCCTAAAGAGAAGAAGGAAAAGAAGAAGAAAGATAAGAAGAAGAAGGAGCCAAAAGCGACTGGGGGCAAACAAGTGTCGTCTGACAAAAATCCACACACAGCACTGACTAGGCCTAAATCGCCATGTATCATATGCAAGGGAGACCACTTCCACAGAGATTGTCCCTGCATCCATCAGATACTAAGGGACTGGTCTCCCTGTTTGCACAATTCGGTGGCGTCAACCTCTGATAGCCATGTTGACAGCACACCGTCAACTAGTGAAAGTGAAGCGACAGGACAGAGAGGGAAAGCTAGATTTCCCTGCAAACTGTGTGAAGGCGACCATGCCATCCACCGTTGTCCCTTCTTAGATGAGGCTAAAAGAGTTTTGGAAGATCGCCCGATTTTACGAGTGCAACTTCCTCCTGGATATCAAAAACTCCTGCCAAGTCCTTCACTAGTTGAGAACCCGGCTGGCCCGCTCAGGTGGTCAGCCAAAGCACCTATCATTGAAGATGAACCATCTGAATCCATACCTGACGAAAGTCAAAAGGTTGAGGCGGCAGTTGACCCGGTTTTTCCTTCAGAGGCTCTATCTTCGAATGATACCATCACAGAAGAGAATAAAGACGACACCGTCCAAATTCTCTTCATCAGCACAGACTCCGACGAACAAGGGGGAAGTTTGCCCATTCCTTTATCGCAGGAAGGAACTTCGTCAGAGTCATACCCGGCCGTCTATTCGGTCCCACCACCAAGCAACCTAGTTGTATCCTTCGACTAGAATCAGCTAGGCAGACCCCGCTTGCCAGCAAGCATACCATTCAGAATTATCGTTCAAATATACAGAATGGTAATGGCTGGCACCATCATTGATGAGGGGGCATCTGTGAGTATCCTTTCCTCTATTTCTTGGAAAGCGCTTGGTTCGCTAGCGCTTTTGCCTGAAATGAGAAATCTAACAGGCTTTGATAAAGGAACCAGTCGACCCCTAGGGATCCTCCCCAATGTGCCTATCACATTGAAAGGAAAGACCGTTCAAATGAACGTGATGGTCGTTCAAGGACCCTTGGATTATAACCTACTCCTTGGACGAGACTATATATATTGCATGGGAGCCATCGTCTCCTCACTCTTTAGAGTAATGTGTTTTCCACACGAAGGAAGAGTGGTCAAGCTCGTGGACCAACTTTCATTTCCCGGATCACGCATCGCAAATAGTCATACACCATCCCTAAATGGTCTCTTCACGCAAGAAATGTCTCAACCCACGGTCCGTCCTCCCAATGAGCGCGAGTGATTCGGAAGGATATGACTGGAACCCAGGGGGCATGCGTCTTGGTCTGCTTCGGCAGGAAAACTTTGGGTATAGGGTAGGTTTCCGCGGGAGAATATGACTAGTCCGTACCCCATCCGTGGTTGGAAGAGGGGTTGTTCTAGAATAAGATTCTTTTGTCAAAGTTATGTGAGTTGACAGACGGAGTCTCTCACCTTTGTTTATTTCGGTAGATATCGCCGAAGAAGTGTTTTGTTTGAAAGATTAACGAGACAATCTTTGGGTAACCTGAAAGAGGTAGGCCTCTCCCGGTAAAGCAAATGTTTTATTGGACTAAGAAGGGGTAACCTTGAAATCGTACTTTATGCCTGGGGGCATGCAAACCTTTTGGAGTGCAAGCAAGGGGCGGCTATTTATTTTTTAAATTTTTAGGTCCTCCCTTTAAACCTGTAGGTCTAACCCTTTAAACTCGTAGGATTAGTCGTTTCCGAACTTGTATAAAGAAAGGATTCTGGAGCAAAGCTTTGTAAGATGAAGCTCCATAAAAAATAGAATCTTAATGAGACATTCTTATCATATGACTGGATAATCGAGCAGTTTTAGCACACAGTTCATGCTCATTAAAAAATAAACGCAAGATCCGAGCAGTTTTAGCGCATAGTTCATGCTCGTTAAAAAATAAACATAAGATCGAGCAAATGTTTCCACCCGCGTTTAAGCTCGTTAAAAAATGAACTATTCCGGTAAATAACCACCGTGAATGTAATATCATCAGCCATTAAAGCCTTGGTCGTGTTTGCACCATCACCTCCACTCTTCCATTGGCCGATCGTTCACCTCCATATGATTGTTTACCCATTTTGAGGAACAGCTGCGAAGAGTGATTTCACTAGCCATCCTTGTGACACTGCCGTGATTGGAAAATTCCAACCCGTACCTGGAATCAGCTGCTAAACCTTTTTATCACTCGTTCCTCAAAAGACGAGTCTTCTTTAAGCTCTTTTCATCTGACTCGTAAAATATGAAAAGATTGCCGAGTTTTGGCCTTCCAGCTCGTTAAAGCGACCGGAAGTGCTATCCCTCCTCTAGATTTTAATCTTTTTGGACCTGAGGGATTATTGCACAAAAAGATCGAGCGCTTGTTTTGTTCGGCTCGTTAAAACTATCGAAAATCCATCCCTTCTGTATTGTTTTATACTTTTTCGGACTTAAGGGATTAGATGACGAAAAAGGGACTTTCGGAGTTGACTTTACGTACCTTTTTAGACTCTCTAAAAATGAAAAGGACCGAGTTATCTTTGTCGTTAGACTCGTTAAATGCATTAAATAGCGACAAACTTGTCTTTAGACGAGAACGAGTTTCACTATCGCTAGGCTCGTTAAAACATAGCGATGGGCTTGCCTGAAGGGCAAGTTATAGAACAAGCATATGTTATCCTCCTCAAGCTTGACAAAAATAAAGAGGTACTGGTCAGAAATGACTGGGGAAAAATTGGGAGAAACTCAAGAAAACTTTGATGGTAGCAAGTCGCTCTTGAACATGACACTTTTCCTTTGTACCACAGTCGGGTTGGGTTGTTTCATTTACCGGTCACATCACCATGGTCTCGCCATACCATCCATATTTGGCGTAATGCTACTGATCCATCGCATAAGTGTCGCCATATGTTCAAGAGAAGTCGTTCAGAGAAGTCAACCGTGTCCCATCCACTGCCATACATTATCCTTCATCCTTTCATGACCGCCACCCTGAATCATATGTCACCAGATCGTTTTCACCTCCATCAAAATCATTTGCTCCGTTCCGTGTCACTGATGTGGGATTCATTAAGGCCCTCCTTTGACGGATCACTTCTTGTCGACATCAGCTCATTATCCAAGAAGTTGATCTAGGAACAACCCCTTCAGTACTTTGAAGCTTACATGCCTCAATGGCAAGTTTCTCACTTCTGGCGACAGGTATACATCAATGACCTTCGACCGAAAGATTTTGCGTGGTGTTCGACGCCAAGTCCTTTATTCACACCACATAAATTGTACTGCAGTACCTTGAGGGTCATTATCATTATCGGTGATTCCTCTCGCGCTTGTTAACGGTTTACCTCATTGACCGGTAATCAAGTGATGTCTTTCCATGTTCGACTTCAGAACATTTCTCACATGGATCGACTTGTACTTAGAGTGAAGATCGAACGAGTTTGAAGACCCCGGATCTAGTTTCATACATCCGGGTTGCGATATATATTCAGGAAAGATAAAGACATTGACATGTACATCATTGCAGCAGATAATCATCCTATCAAAAAGGATGATGATTTCATCAAAATCATTAGTCTACCATCAGACGATTTTCTGTTCTATGTACAGAAAAATGAATTTATAAAGCTGAGCATGGGAATACCCGCCTCAGCTAGATCATGAAAGCAGTATGAAAAATAATGTATTGTATTGTATCTTATTACAGGTCTCCTCCCTGCAATGAAAGAACTTCGGATCCTCCTAATAAAGCATTTCACCCGATAAACGGCCTCATACTTTAGGGGGCAACTGTTATAGACATTTTTGTGCCTTACAGCATTGAGCATGAAATGTCCATAATCTAAGGGATCCAAAGTCCCTAAACATGTTGTTCCTACCCCTAGAGGAACAAGGCTAACAAACCACAGCAATTCACAAAATTTCTCCACCAGAAACTGCTCAAAAACAAGTCAATTCAGGATCAATTCAGAGGCTCCACTAGCTGTCTGCGCTAAAATGCAAAGTTTGAACTGGCTACCTGCACTGCAACGCAGGTAGAAGCACTACTAGGGTGCGCTGAGCGGGAATTGACAAATGGCAAGTTCATTCAACGAGGTGTCAAGACCCTGGAAGCTTCCAGAATCTTCCTCAATGACACTTGCCTCAATGAATTCGACTCATGATGAGTAAGAGGTTCTCAAACTCCAAGTGGAAGCAAGAACCTCCAAGTGGAAACAAGAACTGACAGAGGGAGAGGACACTAGTCATATCTCAAGCTGACTCATCCTCTCTCCAAACATCTATATATGGATCTCTCCTCCATGAGATCTGGGGGCTGGAATTTTGTTATTGCAAAGAATTGATGTTGGTTTGAGATTGGAATCATTGGGTGCTTAATGCTTTGAAGGGAGGTGAAGATAGGAATTTCATTTGCTGGGAAGGAGATGCTGGATTGGAGCCTTCTTGGTTGTATCTCTTCCTGAACCTTGTTATTCATCAATAAAGCTATCTTGGTTTCTCCTACATACTGATGTATCTTTGATGTATGATTGCATTAGTATGTTTAGTTTATTTCTAATCCTGAACTAGTTATGAATATGAATCTATGTCTTTGTGTAGTGTTCTCTTCTTGTGATCTTGCAGGAACCTGTTGAAGCTGGGCGAGCGAGAAGGCAAGTAGCTGGGAACTCTCAAAGAGAAGAGAAACCGGATCGAGGGTCAAACGGAAGACACCGGTTAGTCCATCCATCTCTCTTCATTCTTAATTCATAAAGGAAGAATACTAGAATAGCTGTTTCTGTTTGTTGCTAAGGCACTGTCACACCTTAGGTGGATAGGATCGTCCTGCATAGGCATTTTTCCCCACAACAATTTCTCAATGGTGTTATTGAGGAGGAGTTGTACATCGATCAACCAAAAGGTTTTGAGACATTTGATCATGAGTCGCATGTGTGTAGAGTAAAATGAGCATTGTATGGTCTCAAACATGCACCTCGTGCTTGGTACACCAGGATCAAAAGTTATCTCACTAGTTTGGGCTTCACCAAAAGTGAAGCAGATGCGAACCTCTATCATATTTTGGTAAAAGGTAAATTTATTATCTTTGTTTTATATGTTGATGATTTAATATTAATTGGTGATGAGTAGTTGATCATCTCTTGCAAGGAGGACCCTGCAAAGGAATTTGAAATGAAGGACATGGGTCAAATGCACTACTTCCTTGGGATGGAAGTATGACAAGGCGATGGGAAATTTCTTGTGTCTCAAGGCAAGCATGCCAACAAGATACTATAGAGATTCCGTATGGAGAGTTGTAAACCCATGGAGACACCTCTAGCGACCAACTGGAGGAAGGAGGCCAATACTTCAGGTGAAGAGGTGGATGCTACCATTTATCGATAGTTAGTGGGTTCATTGATATATCTTGTGAACACACGACCATATATGTGCTATGCAATCAACAAACTGAGCCAAGCTATGGTTAGGCTGACCAAATTGTATTGGAAGGCAACGAAGCATGTTTTACAACACCTCAAAGGTACTACCCAGTATGGATTATGATACAAATGAATAAATGGGGAAAAATTTTGTGGCTTCACAGATGCAGATTGGGCATAGAGTCCATCCGACCAAAAGAGTACATTAGGTGGAATTTTCAGTGTTTGGTCCACCATGGCCTTTTGGTACAACAAGAAGCAAATATCTGTGGCACTCAACTCGACGGAAGCAGAATACATGGTTGCATGTAAAACAACATGTGAGGTGATTTGGATGAGAAATATACTTGTGGGACTATTTTTTCAGATGGTGGATCCAACTGTGATCTATTGTGATAATCAGATTTGCATTAACATCTATGAGAATTGATATTTCACAATCGATCCAAGTATATAAATATTTGGTATCATCATTTATAGGATTGTGTGTAGAGGCATATAATGTTGCTATAATACATTCTAATAGAGGAATAAGATGCTAACATCTTGACAAAGCCTTTGTTAAGAGGGAAGTTCAAGTTCCATAGGTGCAGGATAGGGGTGGTTGATAATACCTTTCGTGCTAAGAGGGAGTTTTGAAAAATGTAACAAGAAAGTCTCAATTTGACTTTGTCTTGGCCAAATTGAGAAAATTCAAATTTCCACATCAACAGACAACTTGGATGCAGTTAACTTGTGTGACATGGATCTTGTCACTCAGTTAGCTCAGTAAATTCAAGTTAGAGGGATTGGAGTTCATTTAAGCATGTGTGATTTCTAATTTGTGGCATTCAAGGTTAGTTATTTTAAGTTTTTTATTATTTATTTTATTATATATATATATATATATATATATATATTTTTTTTTTTTAATTTATTATTTTTTAATTTTATTTATTTATTTATTTATTTTCCACTTAAACTAGTTCTAATTGTTGATAGAACTAGTGGAAGGTCAATTGTGCAGTGTGACAACAATCTAACTCAGTGATCATCCAATTAACTGATCAACCAACCCAAAATGGCTAGTGCATGCAGATAATTCGAGTTCCCCAACTGTGGTGGATATTCCAAGGTATTGTAACAAGCAGTTGTAAACTAGTTTGAGTGTACATGTGTTGCATTCAATTAGATGATCAACCTTGGTAATTGCACAATCAATTAGAAAATTCCTAAAAAATGAGGGCTAAAGATCTAGGAATTTCGCAAGGAAATATGGGCCAAGTAGAGGCATAAATTGACTAAGTTTGGGTCTAAGCTTCTCATTGAGCAGAGAGATAGGTTATTCACTTGCAGGTTAAGCTCATAATGAGTTAGCAATTATAATACATCTCTATTCATTTGATTTAATGCAAGCACGATTAAGGGGTTTTAGAAATTACTTTCCCCCAGGAAAATATTGTGCATGTGTGTTATTTCTTATTTCATGTATGAGATTGTTGTTCTAAATTGTGAATTGAATTCCACAGAGTAGTATAGTAGGATTGTGTCTCTTGATTTAGATTAAAATTTCTTGAGCAATTGCAATTCGATCACCAAATTTCTTCAACAAATGCCTCAGTCCATTGTGATCACTCATCAAGATGAACCTTGTGCCAAGGAGATAATGTATTGACATCTTCAATGCATGAATGATTGCTGAAAACTCAAGATCATGAGTCACATAGGTCTACTCATGCTCATTCAACTTCCTTAATTCATAGCAAACCACTTGTCCTTCCTGCATCAAAACTCTACCAAGTCCTTCCTATTGGCTTGGGGGGTCCTGAAATAGGTTCGGAGTTAGTTGCACCAACCAACAAAACCTTACACTAATGGCCCTTTCAGAAACAACCCGCATAGCGCAAGCTCCAGTCTCACCCAAAGCAGTATGGGGGGATGTAAGAACCAATTTTCTGCATCCAGAGACTAGTGTGATGTCTTTCAATGCCTTAGATTTGTCTTCGCATAGATCAATATACTTCTAGGGCTCGTTATTGTAACTATGTTAAAGCAGCCTTCAGACCTTTGAAAAGGTCTATGATTAGTCCTTGTGGACCTTTAACAGTCAATTTACCTACTTACACGCATCAGAAAGTAGTCCTAAATTAGTGTTCGTGCAGATCTACTTATTTCATCAGTAAACATAAGAGAAGTCAACAAAGTCTTCATGGAAGTGTTTAAACATGAATTGCATACATTATTAAGACTTATCGAAGAGAATCGTGTAGAATTCAATCAATATTTCATAAAACAAGTCATTCATCAGCGGCATATAACATAAATAGACATGAACATAAATACTCAATAATTCTTCAGAAAATTGTCTTTATTGATCTTAATTCACCGATTACAGACTCAAACTACCCTGGGCACATAGTTGTAGGGGTCAGCACACTCAGCTGTGGACTCTACCTAGGCCTCTGTGCACTCAGCTATAGGCCTTTCTTTCCCTATCTAAGTGCAGGACGCAAAGCCTTCCTACCTTAGCTTCTGTCCTAGACTCTTCAATGAACCCAATTCTCTATCTTACTTTCATCTAGTTACCTCCTCCTTTCTCTAAGGCTCAACTATTCATAGAATTTTTCATACAATGCCATGGTCTGTGGACCATGGGTGAATCTCAAAAAATGACTCAAAACTTTACTTAAAATAAGAGGCTAAGCCCCTTTGACTCCTATTCATCTATGCATTCCACATCCACAAATTGTGGAGACTTTACATATTTTACAAAATTGTACCAAAATTTGAGTTATCTAACCCCAAACTAACCTAGAGGACCCCATCCCAACAAGCCCCCAACACAAATATCATGACTCACCCTCAAGTCACTCTGCTAGTGTCGTGATCTTACTGTTGAGATCCCCGAGCTCCACCTGGATCACTGCAACTTCAACAACGCTTTATGTCGCTGCTTGCTGAAACTCCTTGACCAATTTTTCAGTGGCTAGTCCTTCTACTGCTAGCCTCATCGTTTACTGCATCTGATGCAGTCCCTTAAACTTATCTTGAATGGAGATCGTGATCTAATTAGCCTCATCCAACCAAGGTTGCAACCTGACCTTTAGCAAGGCCTCTTTCTTCTACGCTTCCTCTACCTGTGCTAGTAGTTGCTTTCCTTCCTATAACTTGTCAAGGTGCTTTGCTGGTGCTAAGGTGAGTGTAGTCGCCCTGACCTCATCATATTGGTGCTGCATCTCCCTTACCTCTGTGTTCAATGTTTACAGGCTCAAATTCTCCTGCAGATTAGTCAATAGCTCCATAGCCTGATCAAACAATTCCGCACAGTTAGTGACTGTGGTATCCAAGGTAGCCATGCCCTCCTTAATTGTGATTCCATGCTGCTCCTGAACCTTAGGCGGAGTCATGGGCTACAACTTCAACTGCAGCTCAACAATCTTCATGTTGAACTCAAAAGTTACTCGTCCAACTTCTTCTCTAGCCTCATGCACACCAATGGCTAATTTTTTGATTTTGGCTTCAAGCTGTGCATCCTCCAAGATGTGAAGTTCAGGCACTGTCTTACAGGCCTCCGCTACTACTGACTCCAAACTTGAGCTACATGCCTGTAGTGCCTCCTTTTCCTTCAGAGCCTATGCCTTCTGAATGAACAGTTGCTGATTGTTGACTTTGAACTCACTGGCGACAATGAGTGCTTGCTGTTCTCTAATCCTAAGCTCTTCCACAACCCCTTGATGTAGCGCATGTAGAGACTCAAGCGACATCGTAGCAAGGTTCAACCCCATGTTTTTGACTGTGTGAAGCATGTTGCCTACTCATCCGTCTCCGCATGGATTGACCCTCCAGGAAAAGGAAAGACTCTGACATCCTGAGGCCAGACAATCTCTGATACTATAGTCCTTCCCTATGTTAGGTTGTTTTGTGCCGCGCTCACTTGTCCAATGCTTGCCTGTATTATGCTTTTTTGGATTTACAGCTCGCGCAGATCCTTCTGGATGCTCCCTAGCGTCTGCATGTATTGATTCTCAAACTACTGCAACACTTCTGTCGTTGTAGCCCTTACTTTGTCGCCGATCTCATCGAGATTGTTTTCTGTCAATACCATGGGATCAACTTGCGTTTTATCATATTTCTACTTTTTCTATGTTCCACCTTTCTGTTCCTTGCCACATTTTTTCAAAATAAAGGGGGTGCTCTTCCCCTCATCACCTCCTCCACCTTGGTCTGAAAGTTCCTCTTTGTCTGTCTCCAATGAAGGTGACTTAGCACCTCTCTGCGACTCACAGTGCTCTTTTTCTGCGCACTCCTTAGTAGTGTGCTCTTGCTCTATGTGAGCCTTTTCTACAACTTCCTTCTTTTTCTGTTCTGTTAGGGTATGCGTAGGTTTTTGAGCGGTCTCCTTTATTTCTGTGTAGCCGAAATTTCCGTTTCCCTGCTTGTTCCAACATTTAATTCTGATGGGGTGCACCACTCTGTAGGCCATAATCCTACGATCTCCTGCACGTTTGTTTCTGACACCAAATAGGGAAACTGGTGCCATTTTTGCTCTGGATCCTTCTATGCTTGGATATAGATTCTGTGGAAGTCAGCCTTGAACATCGCGTAGGCTGACAACTGTGTGAACAAGGTTGGGGACAACCTTGGATGCTGATTGATTGCCATATGGAGATCCATTTCCATAAAAGTCCAAAATATCTTTGTTTCTGTAATCTGCATGACATCCTTCATAGACCATAAAGAGGTGAATTGCGCGGCCTCTAATAATCCTTCCTCGAGAGGAGGAAATTGGCTATCCTTCGTCAATCTCCATGCAATGAGAAAAATTGATAGCAATAACCAAGCATAGTGGAAAGACTTGGTTTCCTCCTAGGCCTTGCAGCAGTTCATTAGGAACTCCTAACAAAGATACCTGGCCCAATTAAATTGTATGCCTTTCGTGCATTGCACATCAAGTGAAACTACTGACACTGGAAATTCGTCTGTGTGACATTTTCTCATAACCTTTCCTGCTAGAATCTGGGCAGCAAATTGAACTTCCTAGTCTGAAATAGAGATAATGGAATACCCTCACGACTTCTTGAGGAGGCTGTATTCCTTCTTCATTTTGTCTGCAAGCTCTTTCTCCCCAGTCTTCCCTCCAAAATCCTTGGCAGGGTTTGTACCTTTGTGAGGCAACTGCGTGATTCTGTGAATCAACATGTCTGTGATGGGTACAGGCTCTCCTAGCCATAAGCACCCATCATGCACCAAGGTGAGGAGCTAGCACACAGACACAATATTGATGTTAGAGCTGTGATAATGTGGCACTAGTAGTGATCCAGGTGGCTCTAGACACTAGCAGAAGTCATAGAGGACTCAGAAAGGGTAAAAAATCAAAGTGATCATAATGCTATCAAACCAATACTAGAGTGTAGATCTCATCGTCTTGATCATAACGGTGCGAATGGTTCGTCAAACCGAGATCGTATACGAAAATTAGAGGCAGTCAGAGTTGAGGGTTGACTTGGGTGACTGGGCAGGCTTAAGGAGGGAACAATTTCTCCGAAAGCCGGCCACCAGATTTCAGCCAACCTAGGCTGGATTGTAGGCAAAATTGTCGAATGGATAAAAGCACTCCTACTGTCAATTTTCTGAGTTTACAAAATTCCTAATGATTTTTATAACATAAAAATTAAAAATATATATATTTGAAGTGGTGGCAGGCCATGACCCCCGCCACCCCCATCGCACCCAACCCACCATCTATATATGTACCGAAAATAATGCGAAGCCAGTGGGGGTTGAACCCACAGTCGGCGGGAGGGTCGGCCTCGCCTACACGACAGCCCCATATGACACAACATCAATGCGCCAACAAACACCAACCAAAACTTTAATACATACAACGGTTCCAACAAAACTTTAATATGATGCACGGTTATAATCATTGTAATGAAGATTATGGTTATCAAAACAAACCCACACCATTTTTGTATAACTGCCATGTAATTTGGGAGAGGTCAGGATTTGATCCCTCGACCTCCATGCCTCAAACCGTTCGCCTTAATCAACAGGCCATCGACCTTTCATTAACATATCCTCCTGGGAAAGTTTATAAAAACCTTCATTTTCTTAGTGCGCGAGGAGGAAGAAGCGTGGCATGGATTTCGAGACAGGGGAGGTAGAACCTTGACACGCATTTCGAGGCAAAATATTCTTTGATCCTCGAAGATTCTCCGAGGAGGTAAAAATTCCTTTTATCAGAATGTAACCAAGTTGATAGTCAATTTTCTTAGATTTTCGTAGGGAATGCCATGGTGAGGTCAGATTCACCTTTTGAGCAGCAGATTTGCAGGTTCTCATAGGAGGAGAATATTCAAGAATCTTTGAGGGAATCTTCCAGATTCCTTGGACGCTGAAATTCGCTAGAGTCAGAATGCATGCAACTTCATACTCTTTTTTCTTAGAATTTCGCCAGGAATCTGATGGCGCAGTTAAAATTTTGATATGAACAGTAGATCTTCAGATGACCTTGAGGAGGGAATCTTTGAGGAATCTAGGGGGAATCTAAAAGGTTCCTTAAGCCCTAGATTTTCACTTTGTCAGAATTCAAAAATTTGACAGTCGATTTTACACTATTTGACACCATGAATTTGATGGTGCATTCAGATTTTCCATTTGATCATTTCATTTTTCGGCCACTTTTCAAAGTGGAGTGTAGGTGCCAGCATTCAACGTGCGAGCAATCATTCCATGATATTCGATGCCATGAGATTGAAGATATGGCCAGCTTCAGCAGTTTAACATCCTTTTCTTCAAATGACCCCAGGATGTGAGGTATATGCAGTGTGTTCATGCACTTCTTTTGCTATGAGATGCATTGTGCTACACAGATACCTGTTTGATGTTTGATGTGGGTTCTTGTTTTCTTACTTGTTTCATGATTCCTACTTTATGTGATGTGGAATCATCTGTGGGATGTACTTGTTGTCATGATCCGTCATGTTTTATTTGAGATCCCTTTGTTGTCATGTTGATGGGATACTCATATGTCACCATGTATGTTTGCATTGAGATCCCTTTTATGCCATGTTGGCAGGATGCTCATTATCATCATGCATGAGTTTAAGTCATATTGATAGGAGTCATTTTTGAATGAGAGTTCCTGTAGCCGAACATCTCGTGGAGCCACTTCTGCATGAAGGAATTTTCCTTGTATGATAGCGACGTCACCACCTATGTATATCATCACTATTGACAACACTTAATGCAGTGGCCGACACCATCTTGACACCGGGGCCTGGAGACGTAGTCCCTCCTGGACGAACTCCGTTATCAAAATCTTGTGTTTATGTTGCTGACTCTTGTCATGTTCCTTGTTCTTTACAACATTCATATGTATTCATTTATGCTCTTTTAAATGCAATTATAATCACATCACAAAAGAAAAAGATCTTGGTTAAATCCAGTAGTTGAGTCAACACGGATCAAGTTTGGTATCGGAGTGGTCTTTGCATGGATGTGAATTGCAAGCATGAATAATGGAACGTGCAGCGGCAAAGGTTGAAAAAGTGATGTACGAGACCATGCTCGAAATTTCCAAAAGGGTGGAAATAATGTATAAAACTCTACAAAAAGAGACAGAGGAAAAGGAGTAATTGCAGCTTTAGTTGCAAGCCAGAGAAATTCCCTAGAAGAACTGAAGCACAACAAACAAAATCTTCAAACAGAGAACGTTGAATTGAAGATGCTTCTACATGAATAGAAAGAGGAAAACAAAGTTTGCTACAATAGTTGCAAGCTAAGGACGAGGCCTTGGAAAAGTTGCAGCATGACCCATGTGAGGTAAAAAGTAATTCTTTGAATTCATGTATGTGTCTTGATGATGATTTCGCTGTTTTTGAAAATCATACCACAGGAATTGGCTCCAAACTGTTGAAGAGAATGGGTTATGAAGGAAAAGGCTTGGGCATTACTGGTGTTATAGACATTTTTGTGCCTTACAGCATGAAGCATGAAATGTCGATAATCTAAGGGATCCAAAGTCCCTAAACATGTTGTTCCTACCCCTAGAGGAACAAGGTCAGCAAACCACAACACTGAAAATCAGTTCTCCACCTGAAAACACTCAAAAACAAGCTAATTCTGGATCATGTCAACTGCTCCACTGAGCATCTGCGCTGAATGTCAACTCTAATGAAGGCTACCTGCACTGGGCGAGATTGGCCAAGTGGCACAGTCATTCTGCAAGGTGTCAAATGCCCAGGAAGCTTCCAAAATGACACTTGGATCAGGGAATTCGCCTTGTGATGAGTAAGAGGATCTAGATCTCCAAGTGGAAGCAAGAAACTCCAAGTGGACTCAAGAACTGAAGTATAACTGAAGTGAGAGAGGACACTAGTCAGCTTCATGCCAAACTCAAGCTGACTCATCCTTTCTCCAAATCTCCTATATATAGAGCTCTCTCATGAGGTCTAGGGAGGCTGGAATCTTGTGAATGTAAGGAAGTGCTGTTGGTTTGAGTATAGAACTATTGGGTGATTGCTTTGAAGGAGGTGAAGAGGAGATTTCTTTCTGCTGGGAGGTGTTGCTGGATTGGGCCTATTATGGTTGTAACACTCTCAGAACTTTACTTCTTCCATTAATAAAGTATTTGAGGTTCTTCTATATGCATGTGTCTTTGTGGCATATTGATGCTTGTATATTTGATTTATTCTAATCCTTGAATCAATTATGGATGTATGCTTCTTGTAGTTTCCCTTTCTTGTGCTTTTGCAGGATCTTTGTGTAGCTGGGCCAGTGAAAGAGCAAGGAGCTGGGAGCAAGCAGCAAGGAGAGAAGATTGGGTCAAACATTAGCGGAAGACAACGGTTAGTGGATCTCTTTCTCCCCTCTCTTACATCTCATAAAGAAGTAATCTTGAATAGCTTTGCATTCGGTTGTTGCTGAGGTACTATCACCCTTAGAGTGGGATAGGGTCATTCCGTATTGGATACTTTTCCCAACAACAAATTGGCGACTCCGCTGGGGATCGTATCTTGTTGGTTGTTTGTGTTTTTGCTATTCATTTCATAAATAAAGGGAGTACCGAATCGAACTGCATTTGGATCTTTCAAATGCAAAGTAGAGGGCAGCTACTCTAGCTCAGTTTCCGGGCAAGTTTATGATTTGAAGAGCTAATCCACAAGGACTCTAATAAGCTCTTAGTGATAGCTTTTCATCCTCCTTGTCATCCCTTAGTGTGTCCTTGATTGATAGCTTCTGATTTGGCCAAAAACTGTGAATTTTTGAGCAATCTGTGACCCGGAAACCAAGAGAAACGAAAGTTTCGTTCTTCAGTGCAGGCTATGTGAAGGCTGTCTGCATTTCAGCGCAGTTCCCGAAGGGGCTACCTGCGCTAAAGGTCAAACTGCCTGTGTACCACCTGCGCTGGACCAGTCTTGCCTTGTGCTACTGGGGTTTCCTGCTGTTTCTTGCCCTGTTTTCACTCTTGTTTTTGCTGCCTGTTACCAGTCAATGTGCCTATCTGAAACCAACTTTCCTTGCCACTATTCCACCTCGGTTGTATAAAGAAACTGTGTTTGTTCTTTCAGTATTTCTTGTATCATTTACAGTTTCCCATAACGAAAGTGAACTAGTCTTGCTGTGGCCTCTTAGATCTAGACCTGTGATAAAGTGTCGTTTTGATCTTAAGAGTTAGTTTGTTTGCTGTTCATAGCTGATTGAGTTTTTGCTTTCGTCATATGGTTTGAATTTATATATTTCTAGTGTCGAAACAAGTAAATCTTAAGGTGTCTTTTGATTTTGGACAAGCTTGTTTGCTTTCACTTGAAATTGAATTCAAAGTTATACAACAGCTTTCTTTTTGTGTCGCACAAACATTAAGAAAGGGAAAAGAAATACTTGCATTGTGCATATGCATTATGACAGCTTGCATGTTGATTTAGGAAAAAGTGCATTAGTGTGTGCTCTATGATCTGTGTGAAAAGATGTTATCTTTCTTTTCCCTCAGTAGTTAAGATTTTCAAAGTTGAAAGATTGAAAAGCTTGCTTATCATCTTAGACTGCATTTAGGAGTGTTATCATACATCTCGTGGTGATCCATAAAGGCAAACTGCTAAACAAGATCAACCTTAAAATAAATTGAATTTACATAACAACGCATTGAAACATAACGCAAACACATAGAGGTCTAAGCTAGAGACGTGTTCCGGCGTCGTTAAACGTGATATCTTAGCGTTGAGTGGTTGGGTGATTCCTCCACGGTGAAGCGATAAGTATCAATATGGACTTGTGCTCCCACGTACCGTCGCGTATATATTGGGAGACCCCTATAGGAACAAAGCCTTTATCCAATAGGAAACCGTGTCGACCGCCCTACTGATCGCAATGCAGTGAACACAGCATTCACGAAGATCGACCACTCGTACCGTAAAACGTATTCTGTGGTTTTGCGAAAAGTTTGGCACACCCTCTGCCTAGAACTCCAGAGCAGTTTCTTTTGGCCTTTTTCAAACTCTATAACTGAAAAAGTCCATCCGAGCATTTGTCACTTCGGGCTCGTTAAAACATCGAAGGAGACTAGAGTCATCTTTAGCTTTTTCTCGACTCTTAAAAAGTGAAAAAGCAAGTTGTGTCTAAAGCGTCGTTATAAAATTTATTTTAAACGGAACATAATCACCTCCTATTCCCGCGTTGATCTGTAGGTTGAGAACATGGAACGCCCCAACCAAGGAATTCCACAAGATGGAAATCCTAGTCCTTTCTCCTCTTGGAGAGAAGTTGGTGCGCCCCACATGGCCACATTGTCGCTTCCAGGACTGACAATTGGCCTGCCAATCTGGCTGTTCTCAACCAATGTAGTTCAGAACACCATGGTTCCTGAACAGTCGAGTCAACAGTTAGATCAGTCTAGAGCTGCCCACCAGCCTTCTACTTCTTATAACTCTTCCTCCAATCCTTCATCTTCGCAGGGTAGAGCCGGCAAAAGCCAAGCTCCCATGGAGAAGAAGGAGAAGAAGAAGAAAGAGAAGAAGAAGAAGGAGCCTAAGGCGACTGGGGGCAAGCAAAAGACATCTGACAAAAATCCACACACAGCACAGACCGGGCCTAAATCGCCATGTGTCATATGTAGAGGAGACCACTTCCATAGAGATTGTCCCTGTATTCCCCGGATACTAAGGGACTGGTCCCCTCGTTTGCACAATTCGGGAGCATCAACCTCTGATAGCCATGTTGATTGCTTACCGTCAACCAGCGAAAGTGAAGGTTCAAGACAAAGAGGGGGAGAAAGATCCCCCTGCAGACTGTGTGAAGGCGATCACGCCATCCACCGTTGTCCCTTCTTAGACGAAGCGAAGAGAGTTTTGGAAGATCGCCCGGTTTCACCGTTGAGACTTCCTCCTGGATACAAAAAACTCGTGCCAAGTCCTTCGTTGGTTGAAAATACAGCTGGCCCGCTCAAGTGGTCAGCTGAAGCGTCAGTCATTGAAAATGAACCTACTGAATCCAGACCAGACGAAAGTCTAAAGGTCGATACGGCAGTTGACCCGGTTCTTACTTCAGAGGTTTCATCCTCAAATGACACCGTCACTGAAGATTCATCTTCAAATGACACCCTCACTGAAGAGAATAAGGATGACACCATCCAGATTCTTTTCATCAACACCGACTCTGATGAGCATCAGGGCAATGCGCCCATTCCTTTATCGCAGGAAGGAACATCGTCAAGGTCATATCCGGCCGTGTATTCGGTCCCACCACCAAGCAATCTGGTTGTATCCTTTGATTGGAACCAACTAGGCAGACCCCGGTTACCAGCCAGTATACCATTCAGAATCATAGTCCAAATTTACAGGATGGTAATGGCTGGAACTATCATTGATGAAGGGGCATCTGTGAGTATCCTTTCCTCTATTGCTTGGAAATCACTGGGTTCCCCAGAGCTTTTGCCTGAGATAAGAAATCTCTCGGGTTTTGATAAAGGAACCAGTCGACCATTAGGGATCCTCCCCGATGTACCTGTTACGTTGAAAGGGAAGACCGTTCAGATGAACGTGATGGTTGTTCAAGGACCCTTGGATTATAACCTACTCCTTGGACGAGACTATATATATTGCATGGGAGCTATAGTCTCCTCACTCTTTAGAGTAATGTGTTTTCCACACGAAGGAAGAATGGTCAAGCTCGTAGACCAACTTTCATTTCCGGGATCACGCATCGCAAATAGTCACATACCAACCCTCAATGGTCTATTCACCCAAGAAATGTCTCCACCCCCAGTCCTCCTTCCCGATGAGTGCGAGTGATTCAGAAAGATGGGACTGGAACCCAGGGGGCATGCATCCTGGTCTACTTTGGGCAGAGAAAACCTTGGGTATAGAGTAGATTTCCGCGGGAGAATATGACTAGTCCGTACCCCGTCCGTCTAGGAAGAGGGGTTGTTCTGGAATAAGATTCTTTTGTCAAAGTTATGTGAGTGAAATAATCTGTTTTTCACCCACCTTTGTCTATTTCGGTAGACATCGCCGAAGAAGTGTTCAGTTTGAAAGATTAACAGAGCAATCTTTGGGTAACCTGAAAGAGGTAAGCCTCACCCTTTAAAACAAATGTTTTATCGGATAAGTAGGGGCAGCCTTGAAATTGTATTTTATACCTGGGGGCATGCAAACCTTTTGGAGTGCAAGCAAAGAGCGGTTATTTATCTATTTTTTTTTGGATTAGTCATTTCCTAACTTGCATAAAGAAAGGATGTGGGGCAAAGGTCAAAATTTGCCAAATTAGGAGCATAGCTTCGTGAGATAAAGCTCCATAAAAAATAGCTATCTCACAGGAGACATTCTTATCTTACGACTGGTATAATCGAGCAGTTTTACCACGGAATTTATGCTCGTTAAAAAATAGAAAAGCGAGATCCGAGCAGTTTTAGCACATAGTTCATGCTCGTTAAAAAATAAACATAAGATTGAGCAGTGTTTTGGCGCATTCAAGCTCTTTAAAAAATGAACCCAGTACTGGTAAATAACCATTGTGATCATAAATTTATTAGCCATGAAAAGCCTTGGTCGTGTTTGCACCCGCCACCTCCATTCCATTTGGCCAATCGTTCACCTCCATATGATTGTTTACCTATTTTGAGGAACAGCTGCGAAGAGTGATTTCACCTAGCCATCCTTGTGACACTGCCGTGATTGGAAAATTCCAACCTGTACCTGGAATCTGCTGCTATCCCTGTTTATCACTCGTTCCTCAAAAGATGAGTCTTCTTTGAGCTCTTTTCATCTGACTCGTAAAATATGAAAAGTTTGCCGAGTTTTGGCCTTCCAGCTCGTTAAAATGACCGGAAGAGCTATCCCTCCTCTAGATTTTAATCTTTTTGGACCTGAGGGATTATTGCACAAAAAGGTCGAGCGCTTGTTTTATTCGGCTCGTTAAAGTTATCGAAAACTCATCCCTTCTGTATTGTTTTATTCTTTTTTGGACTTAAGGGATTAGATGACGAAAAAGGAATTTTGGAGTTAACTTTCTGTACCTTTTCAGACTCTCTAAAAATGAAAAGGACCGAGTTTTCCTTGTCGTTAGACTCGTTAAAATGATTAAATAGCGACAAACTTGTCTTTAGACGAGAACGAGTTTCCCTATCGCTAGGCTCGTTAAAACATAGCGATGGGCTTGCCCGAAGGGCAGGTTATAGAACAAGCATATGTTATCCTCCTCAAGCTTGACAAAAATAAAGAGGTACTGGTCAGAAATGACTGGGGAAAAATTGGGAGAACCTCAAAGATTTAATGGTAGCAAGTCGCTCTTGAACATGACACTTTGTCCTCCGTATCACATCGGGTTGGGTTGTTTTCATTCACCGGTCTCATCACCATGGTCCTCGCCAAACCATCCACATTTGGGGTAATGCTACCGATCCATCACATCAGTGTCGTTATATGTTCAAGAGATGTTGTTCAGAAAGAGTCAACCGTGTCCCATCCACTGCCATACATTATCCTTCATCCACCCATGATCGCCACCCTGAATCATATTTCACAGATTGTTTTCACCTCCACTAAAATCATTAGCTCCGTTCCGTGTCACTGATGTGGGATTCATTAAGGCCCTCCTTTGACGGATCGCTTCTTGTCGACTTCAGCTCATTATCCAAGAAGTTGATCTAGGAACAACCCCCTCAGTACTTTGAAGCTTGCATGCCTCAATGGCAAGTTTCTCACTTCCGGCGACAGGTATACATCAATGACCTTCGACCAGAAGATTTTGCGTGGTGTTCGACGCCAAGTCCTTTATTCACACCACGTGAATTGTACTGCAGTACCTTGAGGGTCATTGTCATTATTGGTGATTCCTCTCGCGCTTGTTAACGGTTTACATTATTGACCGGTAATCAAGCGATGTCTTTCCATGTTCGACTTCAGCGCAATTCTCACATGGATCGACTTGTACTTAGAGTGAAGATCGAACGAGTTTGAAGACCCCGGATCTAGTTTCATCCATCCGGGCTGCGATATATATTCAGGAAATATAAAGACATTTGATATGTACATCATTGCAGCAGATGATCATCCTACTCAAAGGATGATAATTTCAGCAGAGAATTATCAGTCTACCATCAGACGATCGTCTGTTCTATGTACCAAAATGAATTTATAAAGCTGAGCATGGGAATGCTCGCCTCAGCTAGATCATGAAAGCAGAATGAAAAATAATGTATTGTATTGTATTTTATTACAGGGCACCTCTCAGCGATTGAATGAACTTCGGATCCTCCTGATAAAGCATTTCACCCGATAAACGACCTCATACTTTAGGGGGCAACTGTTATAGACATTTTTGTGCCTTACAGCATGAAGCATGAAATGTCGATAATCTAAGGGATCCAAAGTCCCTAAACATGTTGTTCCTACCCCTAGAGGAACAAGGTCAGCAAACCACAGCACTGAAAATCAGTTCTCCACCTGAAAACACTCAAAAACAAGCTAATTCTGGATCATGTCAACTGCTCCACTGAGCATCTGCGCTGAATGTCAACTCTAATGAAGGCTACCTGCGCTGGGCGAGATTGGCCAAGTGGCACAGTCATTCTGCAAGGTGTCAAATGCCCAGGAAGCTTCCAAAATGACACTTGGATCAGGGAATTCGCCTTGTGATGAGTAAGAGGATCTAGATCTCCAAGTGGAAGCAAGAAACTCCAAGTGGACTCAAGAACTGAAGTATAACTGAAGTGAGAGAGGACACTAGTCAGCTTCATGCCAAACTCAAGCTGACTCATCCTTTCTCCAAATCTCCTCTATATAGAGCTCTCTCATGAGGTCTAGGGAGGCTGGAATCTTGTGAATGTAAGGAAGTGCTGTTGGTTTGAGTATAGAACTATTGGGTGATTGCTTTGAAGGAGGTGAAGAGGAGATTTCTTTCTGCTGGGAGGTGTTGCTGGATTGGGCCTATTATGGTTGTAACACTCTCAGAACTTTACTTCTTCCATTAATAAAGTATTTGAGGTTCTTCTATATGCATGTGTCTTTGTGGCGTATTGATGCTTGTATATTTGATTTATTCTAATCCTTGAATCAATTATGGATGTATGCTTCTTGTAGTTTCCCTTTCTTGTGCTTTTGCAGGATCTTTGTGTAGCTGGGCCAGTGAAAGAGCAAGGAGCTGGGAGCAAGCAGCAAGGAGAGAAGATTGGGTCAAACATTAGCGGAAGACAACGGTTAGTGGATCTCTTTCTCCCCTCTCTTACATCTCATAAAGAAGTAATCTTGAATAGCTTTGCATTCGGTTGTTGCTGAGGTACTATCACCCTTAGAGTGGGATAGGGTCATTCCGTATTGGATACTTTTCCCAACAACAACTGGCCAAGGCATTGTCAACCCCATCAAAGTAGAAGAATTACCCCGTCAGTCAGGACTTGGGTATGTTAGAAAGGAAGTTGGGGAATGCACCACGATAGCTAGCGAACCAACAACAACAGATGATGAGAAGCCCTCATTAGTTCTTTCCAAATCGACAGAGGAGGTAAAATATGTTGATTTCCTTTCAGTTTCGTCTTTACATAGTATGATTTCTGTTGGAGATGTGGAGATACCAATTACAAGGACAAACATGAGGCTCCTTACCAGGATGAGGCACGAGGAGGAAAAAGAACTTGGTGTTAATAACCAAGGCATAACTCAGCCATTGGAGGTTGTGCCAAGACCTCAATTTTCAAGCTTGAGATACACTGAGGGAGAATGCTCAAAGGTGTCAGATTCTTCTGAGACATCGTTGAAATTGTCGAGGAAGGAGAATGATGGGAACACATCCTCATCATCCCATGGCAGTGCCCATTGCAGGGAAAGAGCTGAGGCAAGCTCTCGGCACCATAATGACACTAGAGACAGCAAGGGAAGGTATAACTAGTCTCAACATTCAAATATTAATTTCAATTATAGTCATATTGTTAATGATGGATATAAATCAAACCATTGGAAAACATGCACCTTTTGTGGCTTACATAACCATACATTTTCTAAGTGTTGGAAAATAATAGGAGCACACAAAAGGATGAGGCATGAAAGACCCTCTTAATAGCAGGAAAAGAAACATGTTAAGCAGATCTGGAGGAAGAAGACCTATTGCAGTCATTGTGACAAAAGTGGCCATCAAAGAGCCACATGTTGGAGGCTCCATCCAGAGCAGCGCCTTAAAGACAAAGTGTCGATGCATGAACTAGGTGAAGCAGTTGTTCGACCATCGAATGCACCACAAGGAGATGACCCATTCATATTGATAAGTGAAAAATGGTTTCTAGATATGTTATCTTGTCATGGTCGTGTTTTTGTAAATCATTTGTTGCATTTTAAACTGTAATAGTGATGACGTGTTTTCCATCACTTGTTAAGCAACAATGATGTCTGGTCCTGTTTATGTTGCATTTTAAATTGTGGAGGTGATGTTGTGTTTCCATCACTTGTCAAAGAAAAAATAGTGTTTTGCCTTATATTTGTAAATCATGTGTTGCAGTGATGATGTGTTTTCCATCACTTGTTGGAGCAACAATGAAATATTGGCCTTGTTTTCGTAGCTGGGGGATTGTTCCATTTCGATGTAAACTTGACCACTGAGTATGTGTTATAAACTCATGGAAAGTGTGGGATGCTTGGGTCATTAGTTTGTCATGAAATTCAAGCATGTAATTTGCAAAAAAAATGTACTACAGGTTGTAGAGGTTGTAGATGTCGGCTCATTGATTAAAGCTCCGAAGAACAAAGGTGAAGGAGATGGAAGCGAGACCTTTTCAGGATGCTTGTGATGCAGACAAGGTACATAGAAGTCGTAGATTATTTTTCATGCTTTTGGAGGACCAAAAGATCCTCAATGGGGAGGATTGATCCAGGTGGTGCCAGACACAGGCAGAAGTCCCAGAGGACTCAGAAAGGGTAAAAAATCAAAGTGATCAAAATGTTATCGAACCAAGACCAGAGCGTAGATCTCGTTGTCCTGATTGCAATGGTGTGAATGATTCATCAAACCTAGCTCATATGTAAAAGTTAGAGGCAACGAAAGTTGAAGGTTGACTTGGGTGACTGGGTAGGCTTAAGGAGGGAACAATTTCGCCGAAACCCGGCCACCGGATTCTGGGTGAAATTATCGGATAGATAAAAGCACTCCTACGGTCAATTTTCGAAGTTTACAAAGTTCCTAATGAGTTTTATAACATAAAAATAAAAAAATATATATATTTGAAATGGTGGCGGGCCATGACCCCCGCCACCCCCATCGCACCCAACCCACCATATATATATATATATATATATATATATATATATATATACCGAAAATTATTCGAAGCCAGTGGGAGTTGAACCCACGGCCAGTGAGAGGGTTGGCCCCGCTCACGCAGTGGCCCCATATGACACAACATCAATGTGCCAACCAAACACCAACCAAAACTTTAATACATACAACAGTTCCAACGAACCTTTGATATGATGCGCAGTTATAACCATTGCAACGAAGGTTATAGTTATCAAAAAAAACCTGTGCCATTTTTGTATAAATGCTGTGTAATTTGGGAGAGGTCGGGATTTGATCCCCCGACCTCCATGCCTCAAACCGTCCGCCTTAACCAACAGGCCACTGGAATTTCATTGACATATCCACCCAGTAAAGTTTATAAAAACCTTCATTTTCTTAGTGCGGGAGGAGGAAGAAGTGTGGCACAGATTTTGAGACAGGGGAGGCAGAGCCTTGACATGCATTTTGAGGCAGAATATTCTTTGATGCCTGAAGATTCTCTGGGAGGTAAAAATTCTTTTTATTAGAATGCAACCAAGTTTATGGTCAATTTTCTTAGATTTTTGCAGGGAACGTCATGGCAAGGTGGGAATCACCTTTTGAGCAACATATTTTTAGGTTCCCAATGAAGGAGAATCTTAAGAATATTTGACGGAATCTTCTAGATTCCTTGGACGTTGAAATTCGCCAGAGTCAGAATGCAGCCAAATTCATACTCATTTTTCTCAGAATTCCACAAGGAACCTGATGGCACAGTCAGAATTTTGAACTGAGCAGCAGATCTTCAGATGACCTGGAGGAGGGAATCTTTGAGGAATCTAGGGGAATCTAAAAGATTCCTTAAGCATCAGTTTTTCACTTTGTCAGAATTTAGAAATTTGACTGTCGATTGTACACTATTCTACACCACGAATCTGATGGTGCATTCAGATTTTCCATTGATCATTTCATTTTTTGGTCACTTTTCAAAGTGGAGTGCATGTGCCAACATTCAATGTGCGAGCAGTCCTTTCATGATATTCGACGTCGCGAGATTGATGGTACGGCCAGCTTCAGCAGTTTGACATCCTTTTCTTCAAATGACCCCAAGATATGAGGTATATGCAGTGTGTTCATGTACTTATTTTACTATGAGATGCATTGTGCTGCATAGATCCATGTTTGATGTTTGACGTGGGATCTTGTTTTCTTACTTGTTTCATGATTCCTACTTGATTTGATGTGGAATAATTTGTGGGATGTACTTGTTGTCATGATTCATCATGTTTTATTTGAGATCCATTTGTCGTCATGTTGATGGGATACTCATGTGTCGCCATGTATGTTTGCATTGAGATCCCTTTTATGCCATGTTGGTGGGATGCTCATTATCATCATGCATGAGTTTAGGTCATACTAATAAGAGTACTTTTTGAATGAGAGTTCCTACAGCAGAAAATCCCTTGGAGCCACTCCTGTGTGAGGGAATTTTCCTTGTATGATAGTGACATCACCACCTATGTACATCATTACTATTGATAGCACTTAATGCAGTGGCCTACACCATCTTGACACCAAGGCCCGAATACATAGTCCCTCCTGGACGAACTCCGTTATTAACATCTTGTGTTTTATGTTGTTGAATCTTGTCATGTTCCTTCTTCTTTACAACATGCATATGTATTCATTTACACTCTTTTAAATGCAATTATAATCACATCACGAAAGAAAAATATCTTGGTTAAATCCAGGAGTTGAGTCAACACGAATCAAGTAGTAGGTTCAACAATCCCGACTGCTCCACTCCATGGACCCATTCCATCAAATCCAACACTGTAACACCCATTTCTTCGTAATAGATCTTTCTCATATATTTATCCGTCTCCAAATGTGGAAACTTAGTGTGGTCCACAAGGTCCCAATCCTCCATGTTAAACAGTGGGATCTGCGCGAGCTGAGGACCTTCAAAGGGGACTTGCTCAGGAAATAGGGGCATGGATACTGTAAAATTCCTGGTATCAGGGTCCTTTGTTACCTTTTCTTTTCCCTTCCGCAGAGGGATATACTTTGGCAGCCTCGTCATAGGTTCCACCCCTTCGGCATCAATATCCTCCCTTCCCTGGAATTCTTCCCCCTCCAGGTCCACTACTCTTTCTGGCTGCTTATCCTTTTTCTACTTTGCCTGTGTTTTGGTATGCTTCCTCAGTGATGTGTGCACCAACACCGACTTCTTTGATTTTTCCTTCACAGTTGATTGCTTGTCCTTTGTAGCAAGCTACTTTTCTTTAGCCATAATCTACTTTGGCCTAGGTGATCTCGGCGCTGTGGGCATCACAGGCGTAGCCTCTACACTAGACACTTTCGGTCCTGGAGTGTTGGAAACAACAACTTTCGAACTCAGGGATTTGATGGAGTTAGTGGCTGTTACACAGAAATTTGTCACCGTTTGTCATCGTCCCTATTACCCCCTCACCCGCACACTGGAGGACTCATTCCGAGACCTGTGAGAAGTGACATGACCTGAAACCACTTGCATCATATTCCTCTAAGTATGAACTTCATTTGCCCTGAAGACATCTCCTGCAAAATATCCATGAAAACAACTCTTTTTTCATTAGTGCGGGTCCACATTTTACTGCCTGCGCCAATGAGGGAAATCCTCTAAAAAGGGCGCGCCATTGGCGCTCTGTCCCAGAGTCCCACTCGCGCCAACCGAATTGAGTAAAGTTTTTAACCAACAAGCTTCCGAAGGTTCTCTTCAACCCATTCACCAACTGAATCTATGTTGAGCTAGGATGGTTTGGCTTCGAATCTCCATAGAAGGGAAAGTGGTTTGCCACATTTCATGGAAGTTTCCAAGTGATAAAGCCAATCCCATGAATAATGTGGTTGATCCTATCTCTTTCTTCTCTATCTATAAAAGCTTGCCTCTATGCCTTGAGCAAGCTAGTTACAGTAGTTCTAGTTCCAGCATAGTGATAGAGAGTTTGAACTTGCAAGAGCCTTCTTTGCACCCATAAGGCCAAATCTAAGTAAGGAGATTCTTGTCACCCAAAGAGAGAGAGGCTTGTTCCTCATCCCAACAAGCTTTGCAAGACTTGTGTAGCTGACTACCCAGCCAAAGGAGGATTTGACGTCAGAACAATGGTTGTATTCTTCTTTGTTATTTATTAATAATAGATGACTATCATTATGGTTCCACTCTCATTGTCTTATGTTTGATGTTGAGTTATATCTTTTCTGACTGATATATAATTGCATCTACTAGATTTTATGCTTGTATTCGTGTTGTTCTTTGCATGTGCAGGTGTCCAATCACGGAGATCGTGGGGATCGTGACCGGCCGAGGCAAAGGAATGAGGGCGACATCTCTTCTACGAACATTAGCATTGGAATCCAAGTAGGTTCTCACCATCCGCTCTTTATTTGCAATTAGGAACTTGCGTGATAGCATTGTATGATTGTTGCTAGACCCGGTCTGGGCTAGTAGGGATCGTCTCTGTCCGCAGAGAGGATTTACCTCCACAACAGTGGCAATCATTCTCTCCATAAATAACTCTTAGGTGATGGGAGAAACATTTTCTCATGACAAGAATTCTTCCCAGAACGATCAACTCATAGGAGACATAAAACAAACTTCAACAACAATTCTTAGAGCGCAAAGTGTTCTATGTTGGATCTACACACATAATTTATAGGGGTTTTTGAATTCAAATCTAACCATTCCCCCCAAATTCAGAAAATAAATGTTGTTTTGGTGGAAGATCTTCAAATATTTTTGCCTTTATTATCACCAACCCGCTTAACTTAATTGTTTTCTAGCTGCTAAGTCATGAATAGTAACTATAACGATCATTTTCCTGCGAAGCTACGCAATATCTTTCCCTATGATGAAACTTCATAAGAACAACTTCATTTGTTGCATCTTCACCACTCTCCGCGCATCCTACTCACTGCTTGGTCCTTCAAACTGGGCATTGTAATTTATAGTCCCCCGATCCCTTGCAACTGCCTGGAGCACTATGACTATCCTGCTGCCATATAGTCATTGCGCAAGATCCCCTGTATATAACTTCAACCTGCTTCCATTCACTCTTCTCGGGAAGGGTTCCCCATTCAGCTTCACAAGTTGAACTACGCCTCCATCTGTAATTTCTTTGACAATATATGGCCCTAACCAATGCATCTGGAATTTACTCAGAAATTTAGTAAATTTACTATCATATAACAAGACAAGATCATTTACCTTGAATGTATGAAGCTTGATGTGGCAATCATGCCATGCTTTCTCATGTTCCTTCTATACTCGTTGATGCAATCCTACCAAAAATCGATCTTCTTCAAGCTCCATCAACTGCACGAGCCATTCCTCCAAGGCCTTGCAATCCACCATGTCCGTCAAAGATGTTATTCGTAGACTAGGACAATGTATTCCATCGGCATTACGGCTTCGACCCCATATACTAATCTGAACGACGTTTTCCCTGTCAGCTTCTTACAAGTAGTCCTATAAGCCTAGAGTACTACAGGTATGTGCACATCCCAGTCATTCCGTTGCACGTTGTAGCTCTTCGTCATTGCATTCTCCAAAATATTGTTAAAGGTTTCAACAGTTCCGTTCGCCCACGGGTGATATGGTGTACTCTTATGATGGTAGACCTGGAATTCCTCAGTGAATGCATTGATTGTTTCATTCAGAAAGTGCGTACCCCTGTCACTCATCAACACTTTCGGGCATCCAAATTTGATTATGACATACTCAAACAAGAATTTTTCTGCCACAGCCCCTGTAAATCCTTAACTGGTTGTGCTTCCACCCATTTGGTTCGATATTCCGTCGTAATGATAATATAGCATGCACGCGTTTTATTTCCAGGGGGTTGAATTAGCCCCAAAAAATCAATCACCCACTTCTCAAAGGGTTTCAAAGATACCTGAGGGTGTAGTGGTAGGTCATCTCTTTGTGACGGTCTGTCATTTCTTTGACATGTGTCACATGCCTTATAATATGCCTTGGAATCTTTATGCAATGTTGGCCACCATAGACCCGCGCGCAAAATCTTCTCCGCAGTTGCCTTGCCTGCATAATGGCCTCCTGCAGTTCCCCCATGAGCTTCAACGAGAATGCTGTCCCACTCAACGTCCGACACATATGTTCGCAATATTTCATCTACATCCATTTTATACAAATGTTCCGCAATAACTGAAAAATCAACCGCGCGCACTACTAATTCCTTCTTCTGTTGACTTGTATATCCTTTTGGTGCCATCCCCGTAGTCAAGAAGTGAATAATGTCTGCAAAATGGTCATCTGCTACGCACATTGCAAAGAGCTGTGCATATGGAAACCCTTCCTCCAAATTTTTAGGTTCTTCTCCTGTTTCGATTCATGACAGATGGCCAGGTCCAAAATTTAACCTACCCAGCTTCAAAATGACTTCAAAGTCATACTCCTAAAATAATAGCAACCATATGCAGATCTTCCCCCCAACACAGGCTTGTTGACCAGGTACTTTAAGGTAGAATGATCGGTATAAATATTGAAATTCCCTCCTAACAAATAATTCCTGAATTTTTGTAGCACGTAGACCATGGCTAGCCCTTCGTGCTCAGTTGTTGAGTAATTTTTCTCGGCCTTCAATAAATTACTACTTGCGAAGGCTATATGATGGTCCATTTCTCCTTCACTGGCCTGTGTTAATATTGCACCCAATGCAATGCAAGAGGTATCCACATGTACATGAAACTCCTTTTTCGAATCAGGAAATACTAAGATCGATGCAGTTACCATCTTTTCCTTCAACACATCTAAGATTCACTGAAATTATTCATCCTAACAGAATTTCACATCCTTCTTTAGCAGTTTCTCCATGGGCACAGTAATTTGAGCATAAGCTTTGATAAATTTTCTATAATATTCCATA
This sequence comes from Pinus tabuliformis, assembly GCA_031772625.1. Classification (NCBI taxonomy): domain Eukaryota; kingdom Viridiplantae; phylum Streptophyta; class Pinopsida; order Pinales; family Pinaceae; genus Pinus; species Pinus tabuliformis. Next base: position 658,317,373 of record CM062820.1, on the reverse strand, counting down.
TGTTCCAGTGTTGCGTGCAACTTCTTGAAATTATTAAGGGCCTCCAAGTTCACAATTATTGCAATATTTGCAAGGTCCATCGTCAATCCTTGCTTGCACACAACATGACCCAGCAAGATCCAAAAAGGAAGAAAAAATATACATTTTTTCAAATTCAACGTGATTTGGTATCTGCTACATGTATCCAACATCAGGTGCACACTTGCTACATGGTGCTTCACTAGTCAAAACACCATCCAATCATCAAAACATACCTCCAAAAATTTGCGAATGAACTCCTTGAACACTGCTATGACCACGCAGGAAAATATCGCAGGCGCATTCTTTAGTCCAAAGGGCATCACAGTGCATTGAAAACAACCCCACTCCATCTCGAAGGTCATTTTACTCCTATCTTCTGGCACGATCTTGATTTGATGATACCCCGAGAACCCGTGAGTAAAGGAATAAGCCTCCTTCCCTCCAACATTGTCTAACACTTCGTGGGTAAACGACGTTGGGAATGGATCATGAAGACATGCATCGTTAAGCTTTCATAGATCTAAGCATATTGTTATTTCACCTTTTTGTTTCTTTTCTTGGACCACCATCGGGCTTACCCAATCAGATTCTTCAACAGGTTCTATGATGCCTGTTTCCAGCATCTTATCCAGCTCTTGGTGCACCTTTTCTTTATACTTAGGATTAAGGAAATAAGGCTTCTATTTAACAGGCTTTGCATCCAGCTTCAATATGATCTTCGTAACGCCCAAATCGCTGATTATGTCCTTTAAATATGAAAAATTAGTGGGGAAAAGATCCTGGTATTCACGAAGTAACTTAACAACCTTATCTATTGTAGCGTCATCCCAATAATCTCCAATTTTCGCGAACTTCGGTTCTTCTTTAGTGCGAATGTTTACTTTATTTATCTTCAAAGGTGCGGAGATGCCCGAGTTTTCTATTTGTGGGCCTTTGACTTCGCGATGCCATTCTACCTTCGGAATATTGATGTTCCTTGGGTCTTATTCTTCCTCCTTAGCTGTTACATTATAGCATTCCAATGCATGGCACAACTGGGTGCTCCAGTATGGTTGGGTCCATTCCATAGGTTCCATCGGCATTCTGAAGATAACCGCTTTAATTTGCTACTGTGCTTCATTGATGCTTGCAAACCGTCCTCAAAAATAAAAGTCAATAAGAACCCTTCCTTTAATACATCGCATTCCACGGTGCCATGGCAGAGCTCCGTCTCTAGATACCAGTTCATGGGAATTGTATCCAAAGTATGACAAAATATGTGTACCCATTCTAGCTACGGTTCTATTTCCCATGCTTTATTCCATTTAGCTAGGTGATTGCACAGATAACCCCTTCTAGTGTACTTATCAGTCAATCTGGTGTTAACATGCCCAAATCATAGCTTCATCATTCTTAAGTAATCTCACCATCCAAAAAAACTATCCTTATGCATACCCCACCATTGTGCGGGTGTAGCGCACAATGCCAAGTCCAATGCTTGAAAATGGTGGTCCTCGGGGACTTCACACTCAAATTCATCCAAAAACAGATCTACATCAGTTAAACCATCATAATATGGTAATTTTCTTACCTCCAACGAAACACAGCACAACGACTTCGTCATCATATTGCATCGCAATGTGGAAAATTCATGTAGGCGATTCTTCCAATGCTCTAACTCCTCGTCTAAATCATAGGTGCAAGAACTCTCCTGGTCCCATGAAAACCTGTCCATCTTCCGTTAGATTGATCCAGTCCTAATCTCATATTGTTATCTTGTAAATTTGATCTAGTTCGTCATCACTTTCTTCATAATTGTGGACTAGTTCAGTATAGCATGCCCCTTCTGCAGGATCTAGTGGCACTACAACCCGAAGTGACTTTCTTTCAAATGACATCATTCTTTTCTTCAAATTAATGACTCTAGTCATATCAATAGCCTAGTCCATTCCTAGGAGCGTGGGGTAGGGATTACTATTGTTCACGATTTCTATAACTTCAAAGTCTGCTACCGCACTCGCACCTTCAATATCCACTGTTACTCCATATAATTGTCCCATGGGGATTATTTTCTACTGGTTCACCATTCTGAGTTGAATCAGAGACCATTGCAAGATAGGTCTCCCCATCCTCTCCCATGTCTATTTTGGTAGAACATTTGCGTCGGAGTCTAGATCCAAGATGACTTAGTCCATTTCATAATCACCTATCTATGTGATTAGCCTCATCTCTTGCCATGTTCGTGCCTTATGCTAGCCAATTTTTCTGACTGCATAGTGTCCATCAGGGGCCTTCTCTTTGCTGGTGCATTTATTTATTAATTCCTGTAGGTCTTCCATAGCCTTGCTATCGCGCAACAACTTCATGCAAGTCTTCAAAAACAAAGTGAGTACAGAAGGATCGACCTCTGTAGGCGCGCTGATTTCCTGCATCTTGTCCTGAATTCCTGAGATGGAGGCCTCAGTGAAGCTCTTCGTGGCTTCCATAAATGTTTCCTTAGAGTGATCCAAATCAAAGCTGACTTCTTTCTTTGGTGCTTTGCGGACCCATCCTTCTTCTTCAGGCTATTTACCTTTATCAGCACCAGTTGTCATTCTACTTCTTAGCACAATATTAACACTTTGATCTTCCTCGCGGGGCTCAACCCTCATCATCTGTAAATTCTGTGTAGGCTGCATTTTCTTCTCTTGCATTTTAGCTATTATCATCGGGAATTTTTCTATAGTATGGTCAAACTGTTTGCAGTATTGACATGATGGGTGTGTGGGATTCTGGAACTCTTGCACAAAGTGCCATGGATGTCTGTAACTGTAGCAACTAATCTGATCGCAACCTCTATCGGGTCCTCCTCCTCCTTGGCCCCGTCCTCGACCCTGATATCCTCCACATGATCCTCCAGCGCCTTGATCTGGAGGCCGAGTTTCTGCTTGCATATAGTATGTAGGTGTTCTTTCGATCATTAGCTCATAGCTTTGACATTGGCGCGCATCGTGGCCCACACAATTGGAGAAATCATAGAACAACTGTTGGGGTGTCTGAACAAACTTCTAAATTAAATGGCAATTATCTGTCACATGTTTCCCAGTAACTTGACAAATGACACAGCACAACGCAACCCCCATTCTCGGCCCTCAGGCTTCTGGTTTCAGGGGAATCAACCCCCCTCCTGTAATATAATTCACGTACACGTGACAATGATATTTATCATGCCCATCACCCTTTCACTTCAAACACCAGACTTTTGCGCGTGCTTCTAGTTTACTCTCCTTGTCTTTCTTCAAACTTTGTATTTCTAAGTGTAAGATCTCTAACTGTGAGTGGATATATTGTACTCCCAGGTTCATATTCTAAATAGGTGATGCATGTAGCATCATCACAATCTCCAAGGCTTCTGCATGTGTTTCTATCTTCTGTTGTGACAGAGCTATCCTCAAGTGGGGAAAAAGTGATGTTATAAACCATTCACGATGCTGGCTATCTATGATTTGCATGTTATCCTATTTGATCTGACACTTCAACCTGTGATCAAATTCCCAAGGCATCTCCTTGACCCTCATCATGATCTCTTTAAATCCAATTACTGACCGTGAGTTATATTTAGGTTTACCAAACTCTTTGTTGAAAGCTGTCTTAGTCTCTGCTAGCATTACAAGAGGATTATTAGAACAATACTTAATGTACCACGTTAGTGTGTGATCTTGTAAAGCGGTAACCAACTGTGCCTTCTTTATATTGTCATCAATAATCTGTTGCGTTGTCCATACAACGTTTGCAACAAACTAGAACTGCTCTGGTTCTTCACTTCCTATGCCCTTGAAGACCGACATCTTCATTGCATTCACCATATTGAAGGGTGGAAGTGGAGGTGGAGGGGTGGGCGAAGGTGTATGCAGTGGAGGTGGAGGTGGAGGTGGAGGTGGGGTTGGATGGATGATTTGTTTTGGGAATCCCCTGAGTGATTAGCTAAACAACGCTTCGTGTCATAGTCTACCCCACCCCTTCATTGTCACTTGAAGGAGGTCCAATCAATGGACTATACTCTGGTCTTGATCCTTCACGGTTTCTAAAGAATTGTCCACTCTGCGTAGCTCCAAACATCAAGGTAATGGCATCACCCGATTTTCACATAACAACATTTTAATCCAAGTATTCAATGATCTTAAGTACTTTCCTCGTGGTCCCTTAAAGAATCTTCACTTTGTTTCATTATAGCTGACTAAGGTATCAACTGCAAATTCTGTAACAAATCCTCCTAGAATTCGATCGAGCCAATGATTGATAGTCCGCACGATCTTGTTTTCAGAGGCTTCTAGTTGTTGCATTAATTATGGAGTCCACACTATAGGACTATCGAGCTTTCATCTTCCTTTATTGTCTATCAATTTAGCTAACCACTCATACAATTCAATGGAGAAGGTGTAGAAGAAGATCTCATGTATCTTTGTATACAGGTACCTGTTCAACCACTCTTCTTTTGCCAGGCTCGAAATCCTGTTTTCTTGCGCAACAAGCTTGTGAATCTTGCGATGCAACCACTTTTCAATTTCTTTCTTGGTCAGATTCCAATGATGCGACATCACACATCTCTTCAAGTAGATCCTGGTCCCAACAACAAAACGATTTGTTGGCTTAGGGGGTCTTTACCCATGTTCGAAGTTAGTTGCGCCAACCAACAAAACCCTACACTACTGGCCCTTTTGGCAACAACCCGTGTAGCACAGGTTACAGTCTCACTCGAAGCAGGATGGGGGGATGCAAGAACCAAGTTTCTGCATCTAGAGACTAGTGTGATGTCTTTCAACACCTTAGATCTGCCTTCTTATAGATCGATAGACTTCTAGGGCTTGTTACTGTAACTTTGTTAAAACAACATTCGGATTTTCACGAAGGTCAACAATTAGTCCTTATGGACCTTTAATAGTCAATTTACCTACTTACACGCATAAGAAAGAAGTCCTAAATTAGTGTTCATGTAGATCTACTTAAGTCATCATTAAACATAAGAGAAATCACCACAGTATTCACGGAAGTGTTTAAACATGCGTTGCATACATTATTAAGACTTATCCAAGAGAATCATGTAGCATTCAATCAATATTTCATAAAACAAGTCATTCATCAGTGACATATAACATAAATAGATATGAACAGAAATACTTAGTTGCAGACTCTACCTAGGCCTCTACGCACTCAGCTGCGAAGCCTTTCTTTCCCTATCTAAGTGCAGGAAGTAGAGCCTTCCTGCCTTAGCTCCTGTCGTAGACTCTTCAATCAACCCAATTCTCTATCTTACTTTCATCTAGTTACCTCCTCCTTTCTCTAAGACTCAACTATTTATAGACTTTTTCATACAATCCCATGGTTCGTGGACCATGGGTGAATCTCAAAAACTGACTCAAAAATTTACTTAAAACAAGAGGCTAAGCCCCTTTGACTCCTATTCATCTACGCATTCCACATCCACAAATCATGAAGACTTTACATATTTTACAAAATTATACCAAAATTTGGGTTATCTAACCCCAAACTAACCCAAGGGACCCCATCCTAACACTTCCTTGCAAGCATTTGTACAAACAACAGACTCCTTATCAGGATCTGCAATCTTCAAAATCATAGCATTGGTAAGTAAGTGATTCAACTACTTAAAACTAGCTACACACTCAGTGGTCCATTCAAACTTCTTTCCTTTGCTCTACAAATATGTGATATGATAGCTAATCTTGGAGAAGTTCCTAATGAACGTATTGTATTAACCTGCTAGTCCCATGAATGATCTAACCTTATCCACATTCTTCGGAGTTGGCCACTCCATGATAACTTTAATATTTTCCAAATCCACTACTATCCATTCCTTGAAAACAACATGTCCCAACTAATGAATTTGAGACTAAAAGAAATTGCACTTGCTGAGCTTGGCATACAACTTATGCTCTCTCAACAATCTCAACACTGCTGCCAATTGATCTGCATACTCTTACTCATTCTTTGAATATACCAATTTATCATCAACAAAGAATATCACAAAATTATCCAGATAAGGGTGCAAAACACTATTCATCAAACACATGAAGGTGGATGGAGCATTGGTAAGACCAAAAGGAACCACCACAAACTCATAGTTCCCATACCTTATATGAAACTCAGTCTTGTAGATGTATTCTTCTTTGATGCACACCCGTTGATATCTAGATCTCAAATAAATCTTTGAAAATACTATTTCTCCCTTCATCTAATCAAACAAATCATCAATCCGAGGTGATGGGTACCTATTCTTGATAGTCACATTGTTCATTTTCCTGTAATCAATGCAAAATCTGAGAGTACCATCCTTCTTTACAAACAACACTCGTGCACCCCAAGGAGAAACACTTGGCCTTATGTATCCCTTATTGAGCATCTCTTTAAGTTGCAACTTTAATTCCACCAAATTTGGAGTGCTCATTTTGTACCATGCCTTAGATGTTGGTGCTGCCCCTTGTTGTAGCTAAATCTAGCACCCTCTGGCACAAGTGCTGCAGGGGAGACAGAAAGCCTCCTAGAGACAACCTCTGGGTTGATTGTAGACCAGTGCCTAGGAAATTTTAAATAGAGGAGTGCATGAAAGGTTATATGTGAGGGGTTTGCAACAATCCAATTGTCACATTAAAAGGTAATAAGAGGGGCTTGGTTCAATATGCCTTCAGTAAGGTATACTCAAGCCAATACATGGATCCAAATGAGGGGGTATATCGAGGTGATCTTCAAAGAGAAATGTCTTCTCCTAGTGGCTGACATACTGTTGGGTTTGGAGCCTGATTATCTTCTTTATTCATAGGTATTTCCGCATTGGACCCCATTTTGTAATGTGGTGGCAATGCCACCTGTTTTTGCGCGCTTCCATGGGGGTCCTGCAGGGTGGGGGGGATGATGATTTTTTAGAGGCCCCCCCCCCGCGCCAAGTGGGGGATCAGGGGAAGCACCCATGAAGCTAAAAATAGATGTAAAATTTCATTGTAAAATGTTGTAATTTCGTAGTCAATTTGGGCCGTTCATTAGGCGAAAATATGACAATAGAAGTTATGTTTAATTTAGGGTTTTTTTCCCTAGAATACAACCCCTCCCTATATATGAGGGAATTGTATTGAGGCTATGGAGATGTGTATTCTAAGCGAGAAATAGAGAGAAGATTGTGTGAGAGTGAAGAGGTAATTACATCGGATCTGTTGTAGGTTGTATCTCTTGATTTTGCTGTATAATATAAAAGGAAGGACTTGCTGTTTCTCCATGGATGTAGGCCAAATTGGGTGAACCATGTATATTTGTGTCTCTCTTGTTTTATGTGTTTTCTGTGTTTATATTTCTGTAATATTTTATGTGTTCCATTGCACTATAATATATAATTTTTTAACAACTGGTATTAGAGCTGAAGGTCTATTTGGTTGATAAACTTGTAGGAGAGAAGGGTTCATGGTTCGAGTGGGAGAAATGGTAGAAGATGGTAGGTTTAGGGTCAAAATATTTAACAACCAAAACTACTAGCTATGGAAGATGCAGATGGAAGATTTTTTGTACCAAAAGTATCTGTACCTACCATTGAGTGGAAAGACAAAGAAGCCGATGAGTATGACAGACATAGAATGGGATATTCTCGATAGAAAGGCACTTGGAACAATATGGTTGTGCCTATCAATGTCAATAGCCTTTAATATTTCAAAGGAAACGAAAATAGAGGGTTTAATATCGGCATTGGCCAAACTATATGAAAAACCTTTGGCCTCAAATAAGGTATTTCTTTTGAAGCATTTGTTTAATATGAAGATGTCAGAAGGTGGATCTGTTGCTGATAATTTAAATGAATTTAATACAGTTACCAGTCAGTTAATTTCAGTAAGGGTAACTTTTGATGATGAATTTAGGGCTTTGTTATTTCTATGCTCATTGCTAGAAAGTTGGAATGGTTTAGTTATGGCCATTAGTAACTTTGTCTCTGGATCTAGTACTTTAAAGTTTGATGATGTTGTCAGTGCAATCCTTAGCGAGGAAATGTGACAGAAAAGCTTAGGTGAGACATCACGTAATTCATTGACTGCAGAGACTAGGGGAAGAAAAATGGAAAGAGGAAAGAGCCAAGGATATCATAGTAACTTAAGGAGAGGCAGATCCAAGTCCAGATCAGGGATAGTGTGCTGGAAATATGGGAAGAAAGGACACCTGAATAAATACTGCAAGTCTCAGAAGGGAAAAGAAGGATACACGCAACAAGAAAACAATCATGAAGCGAATGTGACAGGTGATGTGTTGCAATATGCTTTGATTCTTTCATTAGAAAATATTATTGATGCTTGGGTGGTAGATTCAGGGGCCTCATTCCATGCCACACCGGATAGGAAACATTTTCATGATTATTTTCAAGGAGATTTTGGACAGGTTCGATTGGGTGATGATAAACCTTATAAAATCATTGGAATGGGTACAATTTTCATAAAAAAACAAAATGGAAATCAATGTCTATTGAAGGATGTAAGGCATGTTCTAGATTTGAAGAAAATCTAATTTCAACAGGGTAGTTGGGAGGTGAAGATTGTGTAACTACTTTTACAGATAAAACCTGGAAAGTCACTAAAGGAGCCTTGGTAATAGAAAAAAGAGAAAAGGTTGGTACATTGTATTTATGTAGTGGTATTTCTAATTATGTTAATGCTTTAACCTCTACATGAGCATATATGGTATTGTGGCATAATAGGTTCGAGCACATGAGTGAGAATGGGATGCAGATTTTTCACTCAAGAAATGTGTTGCCGAGTTTGAAGCATTGTTGGGACAAAGTCCCCTAGGGTCAATTTTAGGGCTAAAAGCCCAAGTTTTGGGGAAAAAAGCCCAAGTTTCTGTTTGTAAAGTGTAAAGTCTTCTCAATTTGTGGTCGCAGAGTTCATAGATGTAAAGTGCCATAAAGGGTTTTACCCTTCTATTTATGTAAGTTGTGTCAGCTTTAGAATATCTACCCATGGTCCGTGGACCATGGGATTATATAAAAAGGAGAGTCTTAAAAGAGTCTAAGGCAGTAGTAGTATTGATGATGACGAATGTAATGGGTCATTAGCAGAAAGAGTGAAAGGTCTTAGAGTAGAAGAGAGGCTCTACAGCTGTGTGTGCAGAGGCCTAGAATATAAGTCCATAGTTGAGTGTGCGGACCCCTGCAACTGAGTGCGCAGGGTAGTTTGAGTCTGCAAGAAGATCTGAAGCATTAATAAAGAATATTACTCTATAAATACTTGTGTTTGATCTATTTACTTATGTTATGAATGAATACGATTATGATATGATGAATAATGGGTTTATGATTTAATGTTGTATTGATGTGCGAATCTATATGTTTATATTGTTGCATGAACGCTAGTAATAATATTTGTTTACGCGAGGAATATATTAATGCATGTTAAAGATATCAGACACTTAAGCCGATCTGGATAATAACAGACTTAAGAGTAATTACAAAGGCGTGTAAATGGTTGATTTGCCTGTTTAAGGTCTGCGAAAGACCAACTAGACTTTCGCAAAGGTATAGAGGCTGGTAAGAGGAAGTTATATGGATAGGCCCTGAGGGCTTATCAATCTATGCGAAGGTAGAAAAAGGGATACAAAAAGACATCATAATCATCTCTGGGTGCGGAAAATTGGTTCCAGCATCCCCCCATACTGCTTTGGGTGAGACTTCAGTCTGTGCTCTGTGGATTGATGCCAAAAGGTCCAATAGTGTAGGGTTTGCTTAGCTAACTTAACACTGAACCTGGGTCAAGACCCCCTAAGCCAAAAAATGGTTTCATTGATGGGACCGGGATATGCATAAAGTGATTTGATAATGGGGCACTAAAGGCTTCTTGTCAATCTTACAAGAACCTCTCCCACTTCCAAAGTGTAAATATTTCCATGACCTTATGATTAACCAATTGCGGAATTAAAAAGTGCTTGAAAATAGGTGTATGCTTGTGTTTGTTTTTAATTGATCATGTGCCTTAAATTATTTGCTTAAACTGATATAAAATACATATAACAGTAAATAGAGTAGCAAGTAAGCAAACACATAAGACAACAATATAATTAGGATTTCACCCAAAACTCTTGGGTTACGTCTCCATGAGCTCTAGTCAACTCAACTAGGCTCTCTGGGATTATGGTATAAATTATTTTACAAGCTCCACGCTCAAATCCATTGGTTTACACTGAACCTATGGTTTTAGAATACCATCTTATCCCACTGGTTGTCCTCACTCTGCAGATAGATCTAGGCTTCTTTGGACTTGACTCCTTCAATCAACGCTCTGAGCGATCTTGCTCTAGCTTGCACCAACTCCCTCAGAATCCTCTTAACTGTCTCTGGAATTCCTTCTTCTGACTTCAGCACATTCTGGACACCAGCAATAGCTTGATCATTTCAACCCTTTGCTATTCTTGTAGCTTCACTACGGATCCATTGCTCTTAGAAGTCTACTGTAAGCTCTTTGGCTCTGAGGCTCTACCTCCAACCTCTGGTGGTTATGCCTCTATCAAGCACTCTGGCTCTGTAGCTCTAGTGCTTTTGCTCTCAGCTCTAGATCTGGCTCTTGGCTTTGGCTCTGGCTATCGACTCTCTGCTGCTATCGACCCTCTGGTTCTATACAAGCATCTTGAGCTCTGGCTCTATGCAGCTATGAGCTCCCTGAAGGGAGAACTCACTTCTCCGCTGCTACATTTTTGGTGCACTCCCTTTGTCAATCATGCTCTTCGACTTTTTTGAGGAATCCTCCAATGCTGCGGCTTCCATCTGTCCCTCTCTGTGCAATCATTCCTCTACCTCTACGTTTCCTCTACTCCTTGTGGCTCTGCATCTGGCCCTCTAGCTCTCTGGTTCTCTGGCTTTGTGCGTTACAAACGCATCATTGTTACAAAATGCCCACTTGTAGCGTGGCACAATGATCAGGGGAAGTTACAAAGGAATTGGGGCCTTCCTTTAGGTAAAAACCCGAAAACGAAACGAAATCCCAATACACAGAGATATACCAGAAATACATTATCGGGCTCGAAATCCAGACTTCAACTAATATACAGTCACATCTATAATCCCTTTCGGGTCCGCACTTCTTCACATATCGCTATTGCATGGCATAGGACAAAAAAACCCAATACTCAGATAATACACAAAAAATCCGAAAATCTGGATTTCAAAACTTATGAAATTGCATCCATAAACTCTATCGGGTCCGCGCCCTGATAGCTAATCGCAATCGTGCTGTGTTAACGACCATTTATATTTGTGCGATCCGATCATCGATCACCGATATCAGTGTATCGCTATCAGCCCCATTGCCATATCGGCATATCGCAATATCGTTGTTGCAACGACCTCAGGGGTCTTCACTTTGACTGTGCCAATCGCCGATCTGCCGATCGACCGATCGCAATCGCAATCTCTCATCACAATTGATGATCACACATCACATGGCCCTTAGCACTATCTCCTTTGATCACCAATTACTGATGCTAATCATTGCATATCACAATCGGCTTTGCTTGGGGTCCCAATATAGAGCGAAGGCCTACGTTCGATGCGATAAGTCAGAAGTCACAATCGGGGTTCCTTTCGCCCTTTCCTTAAGTCCACCCCTTTGCACATTTGCGATGTGATTTCGTTAAAGAACACATATAAATCCTTAAGCCCATTTTTATAAGAAATGCCTCCTTTTCCAAAGGACAAAGGTAATCTTCTTTCTACGATGACTTCATCATCCAAAGTCCATTTTGGTCCATTCAAGTTGCAGTAGATTCAGAATGAGAAGATATATGCAATGGGACAATTTCCAAGAGCATCCTTGGACTTTCATTTTCCTCTGTGAGGAACACTTTAGACTTAGAAGTCTATCTCAGATCCATTTTGGATCACACCTTCCCACTAAAATAACTTTTGGTCTCCAAGAGACTGACATGCTGGTTTGAACAGTAAATGAGAGTAACAAGACCCTCTTCTTTCAGCCTCCATACAATTTCCTTGCATGGTGCCTCTGAACCAAAGCCTTTTACCGCTCTCCTTCCTAGATGTGCTAGTCCTCTTGGGAAGAATTGTTTTCCTCCTTGATTTCATGCAGAACTCCTGCTGAGATGGTCACAGAAGGTAGTTTGAACTTCTCTGCCTTGATCATTGATCCAAGGTGGCTCAAACAAAAGTGAAGTTACATATGCTTCACAAAATTTTCATTTGTACTTGTTTGGCAAGCTGTCAAAAACAACTATTAACAACAACAACCAAAATACAGATAACAACTGGATGGCCTAAACTCCTACTTCAACAAAAGAAATAGATTTTCACATGTTGTGAATACCTCCATGTCTTACATCTGCATACAAATGAAGGACTAGATAACAAGCCCACAAAACATGCCTTTAAAACAAATGTACCCTTCAAGTCAAGCATGTAAAAGACCTTTAGGACTCTTTTTCAAAGATGAAACACTTCATCATTATCTCCATATTGGAGACCAAATCAACTTTTCTCAAGTCAATATTGCATGCATGACAGAGCAATCAACCCTTCAAGTTAATTACGCATACATGTTTAAATACAAGGAAATCATCAACATCCTTGTGTTCATGCACATCATGCTTATGCATGCATTTCACCTTTCAACTTTTGCTTAAGCACACTATACTTTCGAAGCTGAAATGAACATAATGTTGCATCAACAAAGTGAGTCTCCTACTCAACTTTTCCGTTCACCTTCTTGGTAAAATCATGCAACTTGCATTCCATTAACAAAGAAATGCAAATAGATGCATCAATAGACATGCAATATTAATTGGATAAGAACTCTAACCATTTCTTACCAATCCATTTCAAAGGTGCTACCTTTGTCTGCACATCAACATCAACATGTGAATCATCCTGAAACACATCAATCATGGAAACTTCCTTTCCATTTTTGCCATTTTCTCTTTCCACCTTCTTCAAGTTTTGTGGAAGCATTGTTGGATTCAGAGTCCAACACCTTTCAACAATGTGTCCTTGCTTATGGAAGTAGGTGCAACACATGTGCATCCTCTTGACAACTTGATTTTCCTTGTCCAATGGACCTTTGGCTTCTTTCTTCTTTTCCTTCAAAAGTTTCCTGTATGTGGCCATTCTCTTCCAACATCTAGAAACATTATGGTTATTCAAACCACAAAAGGAACATGCAATTATTTTCCAATACTTATATGGAAATTTACCATGCTGAACAAAATCAAAAGGAATATGGTTAGCACTAGATTTATACCTTTCTTTTTCACCTTTATTGCTTTCATGAAGAGGTGAATTGAATGAAGAAGTAGCTCCCTTTAGAACACTATCAATCTCTTCAAGGCTGTCAGAGTTTCCACAACTCTCTGGTTCAAGTGCATGATTATGAACACTTGAATCCTGCAAATGATGTTTCAAGCTATTACATTCTCCATGAATACAATCTTCACACTCTTGAGGTAGAAGACTTGAAATGAAACTCCTTCTTGGAACTGTTTCAATGGCCTTCATGGCAGCTTTGGAACTTTCTCCATAATATTGTCCATAGCCAAGACCCAAATACTTAGGCCTTTCCTCAACCATTATTGGCTCAACAATACCTTGTGCATGTTTACCCAAGCCTTTTCCTTCATAGCCCGTCTTGGACATTAACTTGGAACCTATGCCTCTGGTATGTTTTTCAAAAGAACCAACATAAAAATTCTTAGAGGAAATCAAAGACAAACTAGAATTATTTTACCTCTTCTTCAAGCTGATACTTGACTAAGGCTTCCTTTGCATCAAAGAGATGTGTCTCAACTCATGCATCCTTTCCAGATCCATATTTGCAATATGAAGTTGTCTCTCCACTTCTTGCAATTTGTTAGAAAGCAACTGCTTCTCTTCCTCCACGGAATTCAACTGCTTTCTAAGTTTGCTTCCCTTCCTTCCATCCTCATACATTTATCTCACCATATCCATCATGGTGGACAAGTCATGCTTCATGTCTTCATCAAAGACTCTTGTGAAGAAAGAAGAATTTGAGGACTCACTTGTAGAAGTCGTCATTATGCCAGTGAACAAAAGAACTTCAAACAATATTAATAAAGAGCTTATTCAACAACCTTTTCCAACAAACCTCTTGTGCTTCAAGGATTTCCTTGAGGTCCTTTGGGATAAGAAGAATGCCTTCAACCCTTCTTCCTTCTCGTCCTCTCTTGGACTGAGCTATTGATAGCTTTCCCTTCAACTTTGCAAACTCAAACAATAGTCAGTCTGCAAACAAGCATATAATCAATCAGACAATCAATCCTTGACTGCCCAAACACCTTTCTGAAAAGCAATCCTTTGCTCTGTCAATCAAGCATTCTGATATAACCTTCTTTGAAGGTGGGGTTAATCAAACTTAAGCTCTGATGCCACCTGATCTAAAAATGGGGCACTAAAGGCTTCTTGTCAAGCTTACAAGAACCTCTCCTACTTCCAAAGCTTAAATATTTGAAAGACCTTATGATTAACCAATTACGGAATTAAAAATTGCTTGAAAATAAGTGTATGCTTGTGTTTGTTTTTAACTGATCATGTGCCTTAAATTCATTTTCTTAAACTGATATAAAATACATATAATAGTAAGTGGAGCAACAAGTAAGCAAACACATAAGACAACAATATAATTAGGAGTTCACCCAAAACTCTTGGGCTACGTCTCCATGAGCTCTAGTCAACTCAACTAGGCTCTCTGGGATTATGGCATAAATTCTTTTACAAGTTCCACGCTCAACTCCATTGGTTTACACTGAACATATGGGTTTAGAATACCATCTTATCCCACTGGCTATCCTCACTCTGCAGACAAATCTAGGCTTCTCTGGACTTGACTCCTTTAATCAACACTTTGAGCGATCTTGCTTTAGTTTTCACCAACTCACTCAGAATCCTCTTAACTGCGTCTAGAATGCCTTGTTTTGACTTCAGCACATTCTCGACACCAGGAACAACTTGATCATTTCGACCCTTTGCTATTCTTGTAGCTTCACTATGGCTCCATGGCTCTTAGAAGTCTGTTGTGAGCTCTCTGGCTCTGACGCTCTGCCTCCAACCTCTGGTGGCTATGCCTCTGTCAAGCACTTTGTCTCTACAGCTATGGTGCTCTCGCTCTCATCTCTGGCTCTGGCTCTTGGCTCTGGCTCTAGTTCTCGGCTCTCTTCTACTATCGACCCTCTGGTTCTGCGCAGCCATCTTGAGCTCTGGCTCTGTGCAACTATGAGCTCATTAAAGGGAGAACTCGCTTCTCTGTTCCTACATTTTTGGTGCACTCCCTCTGTCAATCGTGTCTTCAGATTTTGTGAGGAATCCTCTGATGCTGCGACTTCCATCTGCTCCTCTCTGTGCAATCATTCCTCTGCCTTTGCATTTCCATTGCTCCTTGTGGCTCTGCATCTGGCCCTCTAGCTCTCTGGCTCTGTGGATCTGCACTTGGCCGTCTGGCTCTGTGGCTCTATGCATTACAAATGCATCATTGTTACAAAACACCCGCTTGTACCATGGCACAATGATCAGGGGTAGTTACAAAGGAATCGGGGCCTTCCTTAAGGTGAAAACCCAAAAACGGAACGAAATCCCAGTACACAGAGATATACTGGAAATACACTATCGGGCGCGAAATCCGGACTTCAACTGATGTACAGTCACATCTATAATCCCTTTTGGGTCCGCGCTTCATCGCATATTGCTATCGCATGGCATAGGTCAAAAAAACCCAATACTCAGATAATACATAGAAAATTCGAAAATCTGGATTTC
The DNA here is from genome assembly GCA_031772625.1 of Pinus tabuliformis. Classification (NCBI taxonomy): domain Eukaryota; kingdom Viridiplantae; phylum Streptophyta; class Pinopsida; order Pinales; family Pinaceae; genus Pinus; species Pinus tabuliformis. The sequence goes on along the minus strand of CM062820.1, from coordinate 658,301,583 downwards.
AAAACTTATGAAATTGCATCCATAAACTCTATCGGGTCTGCGCCTTGATCGCTAATCACAATCACACTGTGTCAATGACCCTTTGTATTTGTGTGATCTGATCACCGATATCGGTGTATCGCTATTAGCCCCATCACTATATCAGCATATCGCAGTATCATTGTCGCAACAACCCCAGGGGTCTTCCCTTTGACTGTGCCGATCGCCGATCCGCCGATCGGCTGATCACAATCACATTCACTCATCGCAATCACTAATTGCACGTCGCATGGCCCTTAGCACTATCTCCTTTGATCATCGATCGCTGACCCTGATCATCGCATATCGCAATTGGCTCCGCCTAGGGTCCCGATATCGGGCGAAGGCCTACCTCCGATGCGATAAGTCAGAAGTCGCAATCAGGGTTCTTTCTGCCCTTGCCTTAAGTCCACCCCTTTGCACATTTGTGATGTGATTTCCTTAAGGAATGCATATAAAGCCTTAAGCCCATTTTTATAAGAAATGCCTCCTTTTCCAAAGGAAAAAGGCAATCTTCTTTCTGTGATAACTTCATCATCCAAAGTCCATTTTGGTCCATTCAAGTTGCAGTAGATTTAGAACGAGAAGATCTATGCAATGGGACTATTTCCAAGAGCATCCTTGGACTTTCATTTTCCTCTATGAGGAATTCTTTAGACTTAGAAGTCTATCTTAGATCCATTTTGGATCATAAAGAGATGTGTGATGTCGCATTACTGGAATCCAACTAAGAGGGAAATTTAAGATTGGTTGGATAGGAAGATCCATGAATTTGCAGCGCAAGAAAATAGGAACTCACGATTAAAAAAAGAATAGTGGTTGGACAGGTATTTGTACATAGAGATACATGAAATTTTCTTCTGTTCCTTCCCGGACGAATTATACGAGTGGATCGCTAAATTGGTAGATGACTAAGGAAGGTGGAGGCTTGACGGTCCGATAGCGTGGACCCCGGAGTTAGTGCGGAGATTGGAAGCATCTGAAGATAAGATCACATGCATTGTCGATCACTAGCTTGATCGTATTATAGGAGGATTTTTGACAAAGTTCACAGTTGATACTTCGGTTAGCTACAACAAAGCAGAGCAACGCTTCTTCAAGGGACTGCGAGGTAAGTACTTAAGGTCTTTGAATACTTGGATTAAAATGCTCTTGTGTGAAAAGTGGGTTATGAAATTACCTTGATGTTTGGAGCTACACGAAGTGGAAAGTTATTCAAGGATAGAAAAGGAACAAGGTTTGAATATAGTCCACTGATTGAGCCTCCTCTGAGTGACGACAAAGAAGCATCACAGGCTTCTCCACAGAGTGTTGTCCAGTTAATAAGGAAAGGGTTCCCGTAAATACCACATCCACCCACACCACCTCCATCTTCACCTCTACACACCTTCGCCCACACCGTCACCACCTCCACCACCATTCAATATGGCAAATTTAGTAAAATTGCCCATTTTCAAGGGCTTGGGGAATGAGGACCCGAACTAGTTTTGGTTCATCATGAAGGATGTGTGTGTTGGGTTGTGTTATATTATTTCCATGTAGTTAACAAGGGGTATGAGGGGCACCCATAACCCCACTTTATGGGGTGGAAAATTTTGGTTTTGGACCCTATGTTAGGTTGGGCGGACCTACCTATCGTTTTGTGCATGATTTTCGCACATGTTTTTTGGACACGATGGTTTTCGGTCCATGGTATTGGACGCGATGGTTTTCGGTCCATGGTATTGGATGCTTCAACATGTATAAATATGTATTATAACATTGAAAGCAATATAATGAAAAATCAAGCTGGTAGTCCCAGTTTTGGGATCTAGGGGAAAATCTCTGTGTATGTGTTTTATGTGTTCTACTCTCGCATTATTTATTTTTTGTGTTTTAGAATTCATATGCAGGTAATTTTTGTACGGGTTTAAAACCTACATTTGGTTTCAGAGCAGATTTGGCTTCAAGGGGACGCCTTTGTCGCTGAGGTGTTTCACTCGGGCCTGTGGTAGACCCTGTTTAGTGGGAGATCTGCGAGATCGATTCTGGTGGTGAAAGAAGATGGCGAGCAGTGGAAAGATAGAGATTGAGAAATTTAATGGTCAGGGTTTTGAGTTGTGGAAACTCAAGATGGAGGATCTGTTGGTGGATAAAGATCAGTGGATCGCGGTAGATCCGGGTACTAAACCAACGGGAGTGTCCGATGAAGAATGGAAGAAGTTGGATCAGAAGGCAAAGAGCACAATAAGATTGTGTGTCTTAGATTCAGTATTGCTGAATGTATCAGGGGAAGCTATAGCAAAGGCTTTGTGGGACAAGTTAGGGACTTTGTACCAATCTAAGTCTCTAGTGAATAAACTGTTCTTGTGAAAAAATCTGTATAACCTGAGGATGAAAAATGGAGACTTGGTGACAAAGTATCTGAACGCATTTAATACTCTGGTAAGTCAGTTAGCATCTGTTGATATTAAAATTTTATATAAAGATAAGTTCATCAATTTTTTGTGTTCTGTACCAGATTCGTGAGATAGTCTGGTTATTGCAATAGGTAGAAATGCAACTGCCTTGTAGTTTGATGAAATAGTCTCAGCCTTGCTGACGGAGGAGATGAGACAGAAAAATATGGAGAGCCAAAATGGTGATGCCTTGTCTGTACGAGGATGGTCCCAGAACAGAAATAAAAATAAGTCATCGAGTGCGAGATCTAAATCTAGAGGAAGATCTAAATCTCTAGGAAAACTTGTAAAGGTGGTGTGCTGGAAATGTGGAAAGGAAGGCCACTTCAAAAGGGACTGTAAATCTAAAGCTCCTAACAAAGGAAAGGGATCTGATGAGGCTCCTTCTGCAGAGGTGAAAACCACCTCAGATGAAGGTGGGGATGTGTACTTGGCTTCTTCAAGTACACATGTAGATCATGAGGCATGGTTGATTGACTCAGGTGCATCATTTCACTTAACTCCCCATAGAGAGTGGTTTTGTGAGTATGAGAAATATGATGGTGGTGATGTCTTCTTGGGGGATGATAGGAAGGCTAGAATCATTGGTCGTGGAAAAGTAAAGTTGAAGCTGCAAGGTGGAAGGGTTAGAACACTTCTGGGTGTTCTGCATATTCCTGCATTAGCTAGAAATCTGATTTCTATTAGTAAGATGGATGATGTAGGTGTAAAAATAGTGTTCGAGAAGGATGCCTGCAAGATGGTTCAGGGAGCACTGGTATTGAAGCGGGGAGTTCGGATTGGAACTCTGTACAAGCTGCAAGGTAGCACTGTTGTTGATGGGTGCAACAGTTCCGTGGTTCCTGAAAGTGGAGCAGAAAATCTAGCGGTCTCTGGAGAAAAGACCATGCTGTGGCATCAAAGGCTTGGACATATTGGAGAGAAGGGCCTTCGAATACTTCATGGTAAAGGTATGGTAGAAGGTATGAGTAATAGCTCTCTGGATTTTGATTTCTGTGAAAATTGTGTATATAGGAAGCAGAATCGGGTGAGTTTCCCCTCTAGTGGTAAGAGGGTGAAACATATATTAGAGCTTGTGCACAATGATGTGTTTGGACCTGTGAAGGTTCCATCACTGGGTAAGTCTGTGTACTATGTATCATTTATAGATTACTTCTCAAGGAATACATGGATATATTTCCTTAAGAAGAAATTTGAAGTCTTTGATAGGTTTAAAGAATTTAAGGCTCTAGCGGAAAACCAGACAGAGAAGAAGATAAAGGTGCTGAGGACAAATAATGGTGGAGAGTTTTGCAGTAAGGAATTTGAAGAATTCTACAAGAAGTGTGGTATAGCATGACAGAAAACTACTCCATATACACCTCAGAAAAATGGAGTTGCAGAAAGAATGAACAAGATGTTGATGGAAAGGGTAAGAAGCATGCTCAGTGGTGCCGGGTTAGGACAGGAATTCTGGGCAAAGGTGGTGGATACTGCATGTTACCTGGTCAACAGGTCACCTTCATCAACATTGGAGGATAAGACTCCACAAGAGGTATGGACTGGTAAGAAACCCTCTCTTTCACATCTGAGGGTATTTGGATGTGATGCATATGTACATGTCCCAAAAGAGAAAAGAACAAATCTGGATAGTAAATTTGAAAAGTGCATCTTTATTGGGTATAAGGATCGTTTAAAGGGTTATAAGCTTTGGAACCCAATAACAAGGAAGGTTATGTACAACCAAGATGTGGTGTTTAGAGAGGTGAAAGTTGTTATTAAACATGAAGTCCAACCAAAGGAACCTGAGAAGATAGAGTTTGAGCTAAAGGAGGAAGAATCAGACTCTATAGCAGAGGAGGAATCAGAAGATGAAGAGCCACAAACTCGGGCTGTGAGAAGATCCGTTCGAGAAAGAAGGCAACTAGAAAGGTATAGTCCATCTGATTTCTGTTCAAATTTTGCTTTGTCTATTATTGATGATGATCCCAGAACTGTGAAGGAAGCAGTGGATTCAGAGGATGGAAAAATCTGGAAAGAGGCCATGGTTGATGAAATGGCATCTTTGCACAAAAATGAGGCTTGGGATCTGGTGGAGTTGCTATTTGGAAGGAAACCCATTGGCAGCAAATGGGTGTTCAAAAAGAAGACAAATGCAGAAGGAAAAGTGGAGAAATACAAAGCTCGGTTGGTAGCAAAAGGTTATTCCCAGGTGCTGAGAATTGATTTTGGTGATATTTTTTCTCCTGTATCCAAGGTAACTTCTATTAGATTACTTTTATCTGTTGTTGCTGCTTTTGATTTTGAGGTAGAAAAGATGGATGTGAAGACAACATTTCTTCACAGGGATCTGGAAGAGGAGATCTACATGAAGCAACCTGAAGGCTTTGCGGTGAAGGGTAAGAAAGAACTAGTATGTAAGTTAAAGAAGTCTCTATATGGGTTAAAATAGTCACCAAGGATGTGGTATCAGAAATTTGATACATTTATATGGAGACTTGGCTTCACCAGAATCAAAGCAAATCACTATGTGCATTTTAAATTAATTGGTGATCGTGTTATTTATCTAGTCTTGTATGTGGATGATATGTTGTTGGTTGGAAATGACAAAGAATTTATCCAGGATTTGAAGGCCCAATTGTCCTCCAAATTCGACATGAAAGATCTTGGTGCTGCAAAATATATTTTGGGCATGGAAATTAAAAGAGATCGGGAAAAGAGGAAGCTTTGGTTAAACCAGAGGAAGTATGTCGAGACAATATTGCAGAGGTTTAATATGCAGGATAGTAAACCAGTGAAGGTTCCTATTCCTGTAGGTGTGAGGTTATCTGCTGAATAGTGTCCCAAGACACAAGAAGAAGAAGAGGACATGTCCTGTGTTCCATATGCAAGTGTAGTCGGTAGCCTGATTTATGCAATGGTTTGTACTAGACTAGACATTGCACATGCAGTGGAAGTATTGAGCAAGTTTATGTCAAAACCAGGGAAAGAGCACTGGACAGCAGTGAAGTGGGTTTTCAGGTACTTGCGTGGCACTAGTGACTATGGTTTGTGCTACCAAGGAAGACCAGTATTGGACATAGTGTTGGATATTCATGGCTTTGTTGATGCAGACTGGGCTAGAGATCTAGATTAGAGAAGATCTACAAGTGGGTATGTGTTTAACCTATTTGGAGGTGCAGTCAGTTGGATGAGTAAGAAACAATCTATAGTGGCACTGTCAACTACAGAGGCAGAATACATGGCAGCCACTCATGCAAGCAAGGAAGCAGTTTGGTTGCAGAGATTGTGTTCAAGTATGGGGTTAGTACAGGAAGCTATAAGGATAGACTGTGACAGCCAAAGTGCAATTTTCTTGGCAAAGAACCCCACATATCATTCAAAGAAAAAGCACATTGATGTTCAGTATCACTTTGTGAGGGATATGATAGAAGACAAAAATGTGTTGCTAGTAAAGGTGGACACTTCCAAGAATACTGCAGATGCATTGACAAAATCTGTGAGCTCTGAGAAGTTCTCTTGGTGTAGAGAGACAATGGGCATTTCAGGGCTGGAAAAATGACTAAGCTCTCTTGTGGCCCCTTATGGAAAGAAAAAAAAAAGTGGGAGAATGTTGGGTTGTGTTATATTCTTTCCACGTAGTTAACAGGGGGTTTGAGGGGCACCCATAACCCCACTTTATGGGGTCCAGGGCAGCGCCCTAGAAAATTTTGGTTTTGGACCCTATGTTAGGTTGGGCGGACCCACCTATGGTTTTGTGCATGATTTTCGCACATGTTTTTTGGACGCGATGGTTTTTGGTCCATGGTATTGGATGCTTCGGCATGTATAAATATTTATTATAGCATTGAAAGGAACATAATGAAAAATCAAGCTAGTAGTCCCTGTTTTGGGATCTAGGGGAAAATCTCTATGTATATGTGTTTTATGTGTTCTAGTCTCGCATTATTTATTTTCTGTGTTTTAGAATTCATATATAGGTAATTTCTATACGGGGTTAAAACCTACAGTGTGGGAAGTCCAGGGAATTACAGATGATCAGATGAAGAAATCTATGTTGGTGATTTCTTTATAGGAATGTGCGCTAACATGGTACATTAAATACTACATTGATAACTTGATGGCTACGTTGGCAGACATTCAGAATGTGCTGAATAAGGAATTCAGTAGGCCCAAGTCTGAAGCATAATTGATCGTTGGATTCAAGGAGATCATGATGAAGCCTGGTGAGACACCATGGGAGTTGGATCAGAGATTGAAGTGCAATATCCGCGAAGCTAACATGAATCTTACGGATGAGCAGCACTGTGAATGGTTTGTGGCTTCGCTCTTGCCTCATTTGAGGGTTGCTTTATCACAACAAAATATTGGGGACCTAGGTAGAGGCCCTGGAGATTGCGATGAGGTTGAATGAGACACCAATTCAAGATGTTGCTTTAGGAGTTCAGCAGATTCACATGGAGTTGTAAAACCTTTGCATAGAATTCCAAAATCTAAAGAAGGATAGAGTAGCTCGACCAGAGGTGCGTGAAAAGGTTTGGTGTTTGAAATGTAAGAGTCAAGGGCATGTTAAAGATCATTTCCCTATCTTCATGAATTATGTTGCGGGGGGAGGGACAATGCCTCTTAGGCCAGAAGCTCAAGCAGGGCTAGATGTAGGGCCTGCACTGTGGCGTGCTATCTTTTAGGTAGCTGGAAAACATGTGACACATAATTACCACTTGTTGCAAAAATTTGTATAGACATCGCAACAACGCTTTTGCAACTTTTGCTAATTAGTGGGCCATGATGAGAGAAATTTCCATATTTATGAGTTAATGATGGAGAGAATGCCCGTGTATTGAGTGCAGATAGAGGCTCGACCTCTGCATCAAGGTGTTGGGGGGCCACGAGGAGGATATCAAGGGCACGGATGAGGACGAGGTGGAGGAAGACCTGTGATAGGTCGGGGGCAAGTTATTCGCTAAAATTATGGAGGTCCATGACACTACGTGCCAGAATGCACAAACCCGATGCGTCTGTCATCAAAATACTGCACTCAGTTTGACCATTTGACATAAGACTAACCTGTACTAATAACTAAGATGTGTGAAAAGGGGACACAGCCTCAGCAGCCTATGGAGATCCTGTAAATGATGAGGGCTGAACCCTGAGAAGAAGACCCCAATGTGAATATTGTGCTGCGAGGTGGAATGACAACTAGCGAAGATAAGGGAAAGCGGCCTGAAGAGGGTGAATGGGTCCACAAAGCTCCAAAGAAGGAGGTTGGATTTGATTTGGAGAATGCAAAGGAAACCTTCATGGAAGCAAAGAAAAGCTTCGCTGAGGCCTCTACCTCAGGAAGTCAGGATAAGCAGTCTGAAGAAATGGACACAACCATGCTTACTACATTTTTGGAGACCTGTATGAATCTTCTATGCGATAGCAAGGCCGTAAAGGGATTACAACAGTTGTTAAATAAATGTGTTGGTAATACTCCTGAGGGATTGTGTGTGGTCAAGAAAATTGGTAAGCATAATGCAAGAACTGGGTGTAAGATGAAGCTCACCGCACAAATAGGAGAATATGAAATGGACCAAGTTATTTTGGATCTAGGACCCAATGTGAATGTTTTGCCTAAATAGACATGGGAGAGAATGGGGAGACTTGTGTTACAGTGGTCTCTTATTCAATTGAGGATGGAAAATCAGTAAAAGATTATCCCCATGGGAATATTACTGGGAGTGACAGTCAATATTGAAGGTGCAAGCGCGTTGGATTATTTTGAAGTGATAGAGATTGTGGATGAAAACAATCCCTACCCTGCACTCCTTGGGATCGACTGGGATATCGACACGAACGGGGTGATCAATTTGAAGAAGCAGATGATGTCATTTGAAAGAAAATCATTCCATGTCGTAATACCATTGGACCTTGCAAAAGGACCGCGCTACACTAAACCAGTCCACAATTATGAAAGTGACGATGATTTGGACTAGATTTATAAGATAATGGCACGAGATCAAGATTGGGTGAACCTGACAGCACATGGATGTATTGCATGGGACCACAAAATCTCCTGCACATCATATTTAGATGAGGAATTGAAACACTGGCATAATAGATTGCATGAAGTGTCTACGCTACGATGTAACATGATGACCAAATCGCTGCACTGTGTATCATTGGAGGTAAGAAGTCTGCCTTATTATGATGGTTTAACTGATGTTGATAAATTTCTGGATGCATTTGAAAGGGAAGTTCCAGAGAAGCATCACTTCCAAGCCTTGGACTTGGCACTATGTGCTACACCCACAAGATGGTTGGGTACGCATAAAGACAACTTTGATGGATGGTGCGAATATAGAAGAATGATGAAGGTGTGGTTTAGTCACCCAAAGGTACAAGTGACAGAGAAATATGATGGAAGGAGTGATCCATGCGATCACTTAGCCAAATGAACCGATGCTTATGGAGTAGAACCGCAACTGGAGTGGGTGCATCTGTTCTATCAAACCTTGGATGTAATACTTATGAATTGGTACTTGGAGACAAAGCTCCACCATGACACAGACGAATGGGATATTTTGAGACAGGGATTCTTGATGACATTCAGCTTTGAAGATGGATTTGAGTGCATTGATGAAGTGCTACAGGAGGTCAAAGTAACAATCTTCAGAATACTACAGGAACCCTTGGATTTAATTCAACTAGATTGGACCACCCAGTTGCACCATGCATTGGAGTGATACAATGTGATTGCTGAAGAGGAAGACGAGGATCCAAGGAACATTAATATCTTGGAAATAGAAGGTCACCACGAAGTGGAGGGGCATAGATAAAGAATCCTGATATCACCGCACTGCTGAAAACAAGACAAGTGAAGATTGGGATAGAGGAGGAGCCGAAGTTTGTGAAGATAGGGGACTACTGGGATGATGCTACGATGGATAAGGTTGCTGAGTTGCTCCGCGAGTATCATGATTTGTTCCCTACAAAATTTCCAGACCTGAAAGGGATTATAGGTGATTTAGGGGTAATGAGGATAATGTTGAAACCAAACGCGAAGCCTGTGAAGCAGAGGCCATATTGCCTCAATCCTCAGTACAAAGAAAGGGTCTGCTTAGAATTGGACAAAATGTTAGCAACAAGAATCATTGAACTAGTGGAGGAGTCCGACTAGGTAAGTCCTATGGTAGTTCAGGAAAAGAAGCAGAAGGATGAAATAAAGATATGTGAAGATCTCAAGAAGCTGAATGACACTTGCGTGCATGATCCTTTTCCAACTCCGTTCACCGATGAAGTGTTGGATAATGTAGGAGGTCAGGAAGCATATTCTTTCACTGATGGGTTCTCGGGGTACCATCAGATCAAGATCGCACCAGAAAATAGGAGTAAGATGACCATCACGACTAAATGGGGATGCTTTCAGTATACTGCAATGCCTTTTGGAATGAAGAATGTGCTGACAATCTTTTCACGCGTATTCATCGTAGCGTTCAAGGACTTCATTCACAAGTTCTTGGAGGTATACTTTGATGATTGGACAATGTTTAGGCTGGTGAAGTGCCATGTAACTATTCTATGCTTGATGCTGGATACATGCTGGAGGTATCAAATCGCGTTAAATTTTAAGAAATGTTTGTTTTGTGCTCCTTTTGGAATCTTGCTGGGTCATGTGGTATGCAGACAAGGATTAATGGTGGAACCTACTAAGATCATGGTCATAATCAATTTGGAGGTGCCAAGAAGTGTCAAACAACTGCGTCCAACACTAGGGCATACTGGTTATTACTGAAAATTCATCAAGAGATATGCCTAAATTACCGCGCCAATGGATAAACTATTGAAGAAGGATGATACATTCTGTTGGAATGAAGAATGTCAGCAAAGCTTGGATGTGTTAAAATAAAAGATGGTCATCGTGTCGATCCTAGTCTTCCTAGATTGGAAGGAGGAATTTCATGTGCATGTGGATGTGTCATGTATTGTGCTAGGAGCAGTACTGACACATGCCGATGAGGGAGAATTAGATCACCCTATAGTGTTTGCAAGTAGGAAGTTGTCTAAGGTTGAGAAGAATTATTCGACAATAGAGCGCGAAGGTTTGGCTATGGTGTACGCGCTCTAGAAGTTCAGACACTACTTGCTAGGAAAAAACTTTAATATGTATACAAACCATTATGCATTAAAGTACCTGGTCAACAAGCCTCTGTTGGGGGGGGGGGAATATTCATATGGCTATTGTTGTTTCAGGAATATGATTTCAAAGTCATTGTGAAGCCAGGGCGATTGAATATAGGACCAGATCATTTGTCACGCATTGAAATAGGTGAGGAACCCACTAATTTGGAGGAAGAACTGCCTGATGCACAACTCTTTGTGGTGCGCGTAATAGATAATCATTTTGTAGACATCATACACTTTCTGACTACATGAACTGCTCTAGAAGGATACACCAGTCAACAAAAGAAGGAATTGGTAGTGCGCGTGGCATATTTTTCTCTTATTGTAGGTCACTTGTATAAGATGGGAGTAGATGAAGTATTGTGACGTTACGTACCTGAGTTTGAATGAAGTAGCATCCTATCTGAAGCTCATGGAGGGGCTATGGGAGGACATTATGCAGGAAAAGAAATGGCGCAAAAGATTTTACGCTTTTGGTTGTGGTGGCCGACATTGCATAAGGATTCTAAACCTTATTGTAGAGCATGCGATGCATGTTAGAGGATGGGCAGGCCATCGTAGAGGGATGAGATGCCTTTGAATCCACAAGTGTCATTGTAACCATTTGAAAAATGGGCAATTGATTTTCTAGGACCGATTTAGCCTCTAGGAAAGAAGACGGGTGTGTAGTATGTCATCACTGTGACTGAGTATTTGACCAGATAGGCGAAGGTGCAACCTGTAAAGGATTGTACATGGGCAACAACAATGAAGTTCCTATTTGAATATGTGATGAATAGCTTTGGTTGCCCAAATATTTTGATGAGTGATTGCTGTACACATTTCCTTAATGAAACAATCAATGCGATAATGGAGGAATTCCAAGTTTATCAACAAAAGAGCATGCCATATCACCCACAGGATAATGGGATGGTTGAAGCATTTAATAAGATATTGGAGAACACGCTGATAAAATTTTGCAATGCATAGAGGAATGATTGGGATGTGCACGTACTTGTGGTGCTATGGGCTTACAGAACTACTTATAAGAAGTTCACTGGATAGACACCTTTCAGGCTGATCTATGGCGTAGAAGTTGTGATGTTAATGGAGTACATTGTGCCTAGTCTACGCATAGTGACATTCACAGGAATGGCAGATTGTGGAGCCCTAGAAGAGAGACTCATGTAGCTATTAGAGCTTGAAGAAGACATATTTTTGGCTGGATTCCATCAGCAAGTTTAGAAGGAGCACGAAAAGGCATGGCATGATCGACATATCAAACTGTGCACCTTCAAGGTAAACGATTTTGTTTTATTATATGACAACAAGTTTGATAAATTTCCAAGAAAATTTTAGATGCATTGGTTGGGGCCATATGTCATCAAGGAGATTACCGATGATGGAGTAGTTCAGCGTGTGAAATTGAATGGAGATCCATTTCCCCGAAAGGTAAACGACAACTAATTGAATCCATACATTGGGGATTTGGCTAGATGACTATATGACAGTAGCATAGTCTTAGCACTCTATGCAGCTGAAAGGAGGCACAGGACTATAAACTACACTTCCCAAGTTGTAGAGTTGTACGACTGGGTGACTATGTGAGATGGAAGAATGTCACAACATCAGCAGAAGCATGAAGGGAGATGCACTATAGAAGGAGAGACTATGCAGGGCAGCCAAAAATTGACCATTACTATCACTATTCATGATTTGACAGTGAGAAAATGGCTAAGAGGAGCGGGGGGGGCAACATTTAAGGATGAAGTTAAGAGTGAGATCTTTGAAAATCGGCCTCCAATCTAGCATTTATGAGTGGATTTTGGGGGGAACGGTCGGATTTGAATTCGAATTTGCCTATAAATTACAGATGGCCACCCAACAAAAAATACTTTGCATCTTGAGAGCTTATGCGTCATGCTATTGGTTGCACATGAACCATAATTTTTTTGAGGATTTGGTGGCCATTTTAGTGTTTGACAAGTTACCTAAGGAAACCCTGTTACATAGTAATTTGTCACCAACCCCGCATTCCCTAATCCTAGAAACTGCCGGTCCGTGTTATTGACATCTGCTTTGTGTCATGTTGCAAAATATGTGTCAGTGTCTTCCTTATCATATCAGGAAGAATACCTCAGTTCATTACTCCTAGAGCAGACCCTTTTTAACCTCTGTTTTTGGGTCGTCGCGGGTCATTAGTTATTCCACCCATGAAGATGGCCAAGATTGAACTAAGCCTAGTGATGTCATCACCCTGTCCCTGTGTTTCACTTACGATGAGCTACTTTTGGTGAGTTTTTTAACAAATTGTCGGAGCTTCGGAGTGTAACAGCTTCATGGGCATCCTAGGGTTGGTTGTTGGATCAGATGAGCTCAACTCTCTCCTTTGGGATGGTTATTCCACCCTTTGTGAAACCTCCCAAAGGGATAAGATATTTCTCCCATCTTTTATGGAGGCTCCTCCTCCTATAAATACCTCCTTCATAGCCAAGATCTGCTAGTTAGGCAGTGAGTTAGAGGAGTTGGAGAGAGTAAAGTGAGAGAGTTCTGCTAGAGTTTGGAAGTAGCTTCTAATGTAGCTTAGCCTAGGATAGTTTCGTGTGGATTTGGCTTGATTGTATAAGTGTTCTAGCATCATAATTTTGCCTTGTGGGTAGAAGAGAGAGTTATTCATCCTCTTGGGAGACAATTCATGAGTGAATGCTTGCGGAGACATGCTGACAGAGCCCTTCAAGGAGACCTACAATGTCAAGGCATGGTTGTATGTTTTACTTTAGTTCATGTTAATACAAATCAATGGTTTATTTCCTATATCTTATGTCAAAATTTCATATTGATATATTGAAGCTCCTTGACCCTTCAAGTAGATCATTTTTGTTGTATTCTATTTGTTGTTGTTCTCTGTATGTTGTTTCAGGTACAAAAGTGATTAGAACAAGAGATGGAGCAACACAATGAGAACTTCATCAAATAAGGATTTGAAGGTAGGCCTTCATGAAATTAAATATTTAAGGGAATTTGCTTTGATATAGTTCTTGCTGTGACTAGACCCACTCTAGTGCTAGAGGGGTTGCCTCTGTCTATAGAGGGAACTTACCTGCATCACAAGTTGGCGACCATACTTGGGATCTGTGTATTTTGTCTCTTGATTTGATTTTGCTTTGCTTGTTTATTGTCTCCTCTACTTTTTGGGTAGAATTATCCATATTGTGGGTTGTTTGACTACTCTTGGTAGTGTTCCCCCTATCATAAGTGATAGGTTTGGCCTTTCCTCAGCTGGATTTTAAATTTTTTTCCTTTGATTTGGGGTCATCGCCTTTTATTTGATGACAGTCGCGATGATAATTGTGTCTGCTCTATTTAATTAGTTGTGCTTTCTACTATTTGGTGTGATTAAAAAGCCTCACAGTTGCAACGGGCTTTGAGTTACGCTCGGCACTGTTTCCTGGTGTACTTCTGTGACGACATCACAAGTTGCTAGTGAAGGGGGTGTGACTTTTCATTGTTGGCACAGGTTGTCAGTTTGACGCTCGCAAAGATTCCTGTAGGTTTCAATTTTGAAGTTCTATTTGCTGATTGGCCAATGTGTCCTATCCTTCTGAGCTTGTCTTCTTCCTATTTGTTGTGTGTCAAATTGTTGTTTGCTAGAATACTTGACTCTTGGTTTCATTCCCTTGATACTTCTCCTTTTGAACTGTGTGACCTGTTCACCTTAGGGTTTCTTGAAGCATTAGCTTTTTCTTGGGTTACTTGTTCGTTTGGACCTTTGAGCTGTGTTTGAAATGATCCCTTGCTTTGTTTGAGGCTTTTCCTTATTGACTGTTCTTTCATCTTCCTGATTGGTATGTGACGTTTGGTTATCAAAACTTTCAAGTCTTGTTTGTTTGGTTTCCTTCCATCACTTTGGCGTAGATCACATTGCTTCCCGGTCAGTGAGAAAGATTTCAATGGATTTCAGAGATCTGTGGCTTGAATCTTTTGAATCATTGACCGGATTCTCCGGTCAATGATTCAAAAGATTTCAATTTTTTGCAAAAAGAAACATATTCTTTGTTTTAAATCTTTGATTAGTTTCTGAGTGGAATGTGTCTCTTTACTTATTGAATGGTTTCATTCGAAAAGGACTTAAAAATAGCATTGTTTGAGTTTTGCATTTGGTTTCTTGTCATCTATTAGAAAAAATAAAATATCGCATTCATTTTTCATTAGGAAATGAGAACAATATTTTGCATTAGTAAATTCTTGACATTTAGAAGTTGAAAAGCAAAGGATGTATTTTTCATTTTCTTAATTAGATTTCTTGCAAGTTAGTGAAAGATAGAAGCATTTCTCTTTCCTCTTGATTGGTTTTCTTGCGAAATAACGAAAAGTACCATTCTTGCATTTTCTTGCTTTGAAGTGAACCTCTCACTTTTCTTTAGTTAGTTCTTCATTTAAAAGAAATGGTTTCTTTACTCATTTAGTTGCATTCTAGGAGTTTTGAAGATACATACGGTATGGCCTTGAAACTGAGATCTAATTCAAGATAAACTACTAAAATTTATCGAATTAATCTAAAAATGCATTGGAACTTAATGCTCATATATCTAGAGGTCTAGGCTAGAGACGTGTTCCAGCGTACTTAAACCTAGTGGCTTTTGTTTTCACTAAGGTTGGGTGATTTCTCCTTTCGTGATTCGATAAGTGCTAGTATAGACTTGTGCTCCCTATATCGTTGTGTATATGATGGGAGACCCCACTAGGTTGCAATCCTGTTATCCATAGGAAGTCGAGTTTGCCACCTTACGAATTGTAACACACTGAAAACAACATTCAGGAATATTAACTGTCATATGGGAAGTCCTTAGTCATTTCATTTTCATTTTAATACCAAGGTGTATATGCAGTTTTACAATTTGTCTGGTACACCTTTTGCCTAGAGTTCCAGAGCAGTCATTTGATCTTTTTGACTCCTTAAACTTAAAAGATTGTTTGAGCACTTGTCCTTTCGAGATCGTTTCCAATCGGAAGTTATAGAGTCACCTTTCATCCTTTTCTCGACTCTTAAAACATGAAAAGGCTAAGTTTTGTTTCATTGTTCTAAAATTAAAATCCCACGAAATATTCCTGGTTAAAGTTATCTTCCTTAGTGATTCTTTAGCATTGATTCCAATGGCAACATTTCCGGAGTCCACCAGTAAAGGGTTCCCCTTGGAAGCGAATCTTGGTCCTTTTCCTTGTTTTGGAAATGCTGGTGCTCCTTATATGGCAACGTTGTCCCTCCTCGGGTTAACCATTGGTTTACCTATCTAGTTATTTTTGACCTCAGTGATCCCGAGTGTCCCAACTCCTGCCCCGCCGTCTCCTTCATTCGAACCGCGTCACAATGATTCTAAGGTTGACCCCTCACCTTCTTCCCATATTTCTTCACCTTCCTCTTCTATTTCGCCTAGCAAAAGTTTCAAATCTAGTAACCAGGAGGCTAAGAAGAAGAAGAAGAAGAAGAAGAAGAAGTCAGCTAAGCAAGAGGTTGACCGTGCGGCTATTACTCCAAATGCACCTCCTATAGGAAAACCTTCTGTTCTTTCATGGAAGGTCAGATTCCCTTGAAAGATGTGTAAGGGTGACCATCTCCTCCGAGACTATCCTGGCATTCCCAGAGTCTTAGAGGTATGGTCTCAAAATTTGGATTGACCATCCCCATTGACCTCTGGAGAACATGTCGATGCTACACTCTTGGCTAGTGATGGTGAGAAGAAAGGGAATATTAGATTCCCCTATTGGCTATGTGAAGGGGAGAATCTTCTTCACCTTTATCCTCTTATGGATAAAGCTTCCAAATTTTTGGAAAACCTTAGAGCTCCTTAACCCCAACTCCTTGTTGGTTATCAGAGGCTTTCTTCTAACCCTCTTCCGGTTGGTAACGAGATTGACTTGGGTTCATCTCTTACCCATCCTACTCTTCCTGAGCGAGACTCTTTTGTGTCTGTTCCCTACCAACCATTGGTAGAAAAGAGTGTCGACTTGGCTCTGCCACCAGTTGCTCACTTTGTTTTGGAAGAGCGTAGTGATCTTACTACTCATTTTCTTCTTGTCTCCTTAGATTCTTATGAATCGAAGAGTGACCCTCCCATCCCAGTTGTTGAGGAGAGTCCTTCTTCTATTCCTGCAGAGCATGGGGACAATCATATGATACCCCCACAAAGTAGTTTTTTGTCTCTTTAGATTGGAGTCCATTCACTGCTTTCCGCCTCCCATCTTATGTGCCTTTCTAGATCACAATATAAGCCTATAATATGGTAGTACCTGGCACTATATTAGATGAAGGTGCATCTGCTAGCATCATGTCTTCTACTACTTGGAAATCTTTGGGCTCCCCACAGCTTGTGCCTATCACCTAGAATCTTTTGGCTTTCAACAGAGGAACTAGTCAACCCTTAGGGATCCTTCCGAAGTTCCCTATTACTTTGGGAGTAAAGACCATCTATCTAGACATGATGGTAGTGCAAGGTCCATTAGATTTCAATATCCTCCTTGGACGCAACTATGTGTATGTCATGGGAGATCTTGTTTCTTCACTTTTTTGTGTGGTTTGTTTTCTGCACAAAGGAAGAATTGTGACTATTGATCAACAGTCATTCATTGGTCACTAGGCATCTCCTTTGCAACCATCCTCCCCTATCAGCTCTTGTTTGCAAGTAGTACCTTCCCCACCACAGGTCAATTATGTGGCTACCCATTTCGTCTCCGCATCTGTTGATGATTACACAGATGGGATTGTACATTATGTACTGGGGGAATTGGAACCTAATCTATCTATGGTACGAAATGACATGTATTCCTCCTAGAGCATGGTTCTTCCATCTAGTGAAGACCTCTTGGGAGCCATGTTATCGTATGGTCCATGAATAGATGTTATGAGGATTGTTCTTGGTCTTGTGTAAACGTCATTAAAAAATGAAACAAGATATGAGGAGAGTTCCTAGTCTTGTTTCAACCTCGTTAAAAAATGAAACAAGGCGTCATGAGGATAGTTCTTTGTCTCGTGTCAAGCTCGTTAAAAATTGAAACAAGGGTCTTGAGGATAGTTATTTTACTGTGTCAACCTCATTAAAAAATGAAGCAACTCCCTTTTCAAATTGAGTCTTTGATTAAGATCTCATAAAATCCCAGTCGAGTCTTTCTAAGATCTCGCAAGTGAACCTTCATTCCATTCACTGAGTTGAATGACATGAAGCTTGGGGGGCATGTACCTCGTTTGAGTCATTATGATGGGGGCATGTGAACTTATAGCAAGCATATTTTTTTGTTTCAAGCTTTTGTAAACATGAAACCAAATCCAAGTAGAGTTCTCCACGGTTCAAGCTTGTGTAAAAATGAACCCATACCCAATTTTAACCCTCATGATCGCCATTTTTATCAGCTAATTTATGTTAGATGAGCCTTGGTTGTTTCGTTCCATCGCCACCATCTCTTTGGCCGATCATATTCTTTCACTTGGTCGTTTTTCCTTTTCTGAGGGACTGTAGCGATGAATGGTTTGATTAGCCAGCCTCTTGACTATTACATGTTTTGAGCAGCTCCACCATTGTTGGAACTAGTTGTTACCCTTTATACCACTTGTTCCTCTAGTATGAGTCACATTTAAGCTCTTTTCTGACTCATAAAATATGAAAAGATTTCCGAGTATTTTTCCCTTTTTTGACTTGTTAAATAGAATAAAAATGGGGGGTTCGCTTTCAGCTCTTTTTCAACCCTTTAAAAATGAAAAGATGGTCGAGCCCTTATCGTTTTGAACTCGTTAACGGATGCAAAACATCGTGCACCTAGTATAAATTTACTGCTTTTTCGGACTAGGAGGCACTATTTATGAAAAAGGTACTCCTTGGATGAAATGGTTAAGCAGTTCTCTCAAGTATTGTTTTCTACCTTTTCAGGCTCGAGAGACACAAACATATGAAAAGTGACCATGTGGAGTTTACTTTTACGTGTCTTTTTCAGACTCTCTAAACATGAAAAAGATACTGAGCTACACCTTTGTCGAACTCATTAAACTATTAAATGACATCGGATTCGTCGCCATGACGAACATGAGTTTCTCCTTCTTAGGGCTCATTAAACTTACTAGGTCGGATTTGTTCGAAGGATGAACTTACAGTGCGAGCATATGCTATCCCCTTCAATATTGTGATAAAAAATAATTGGGGTACTCGCCAGAAATGGTGGGGGAAAATTTTGAAGTATTCCATCGGTTGTATTAATTGTTACGACAGCTTGTCACTCTTGAACATCGACACTCTTTCTGCTTCATGTCGGGTTGGGCTATCCTCACTTTATCATTGGCCTTCTAGGTTTTGAGTTATCCATTTTGCCTCATTCCATGTGATCCTTGCTGCATCATCATGACCATTGATCCCTTGGTACCAAAATGCTGCCAAAATCCAGAGTCGTGTGACTAATATGTTCAAGAGCCTAATCCTTCTGTAGTTTGTATCCTTACACACCTTCCTCAGATTCTCTGTCTCATACACATTCATCTTGTTCCTTTGTCTCGCATCGATGATGTGGGAAACATTATGGTTCT
The DNA here is from genome assembly GCA_031772625.1 of Pinus tabuliformis. NCBI lineage: Eukaryota > Viridiplantae > Streptophyta > Pinopsida > Pinales > Pinaceae > Pinus > Pinus tabuliformis. The sequence continues at coordinate 658,282,437 of CM062820.1, read as the reverse complement.
CCTTCGACTGATCACTTCCTGTCGACTTTAGCTCATTATCCGGGAAGTTGATCTAGAGACTCCTTTCTAGTACCTTGGAGCTTGCATGATTTAATGGCAAGTTCTTCGCATTCGAAAATGGGCTTCCATTATTGGCCTTCGATAAGGTGATTTCACAGGTGTTCGACTTTAGATCATTATTCACACTTCATGGATTGTACTAGCAGTACCTTGAGAACCATTGTCATTACTGGTGGTCTCTCTTGCGCTTGTTAACGGTTTACATCATTGACCGGTAATCAAGATATTTTCTAGTATGCTCAACTTCAGCACATCTATTTGCATATTAGAATTTGTACCTTGATTGGGTTGGGATTCAAGACCCTGGGCTCAGATTACACAAGTCCAGGTTGCACGAATTGGTTCATGTTTGTTTACATGACCCTTTTGATTGGATGGCTGCGACCATACCTGAGTCTTTTATATGGTTCTTTTGATTGGATGGCTGCATCCATACCACAGATCATTTATGTTTATCTTCTAGATGGCTGCGCCCATGCCTTATGCACACGTATTTCCTTTCACTATGTACTTATGTATCAGAGATATCAGTTGTACTTTCATTTGCAGGTTCTCCACAATGGTGTTTTGTTTCAGTTATGGATTCGTAAAGCATTTCACCCCTCCCACTCTCTCAGTCTTCATGCTTTAGGGGGCATCTATTACACGGTAATTTGTCATCGACCTCGCATTCCCTAATCCCAGACATTGCTGATCCATGTTATTGACATCTACTTTGTGTCATGTTGCAAAATATGTGTCAGAGTCTTCCTTGTCATATCAGGAAGCATACCTCAGTTCATTACTCCTGGTGTAGACCCTTTTTAACCTTTGTTTTTGGGTTGTCGCGGGTCATCAGTTATTCCACTCACGAAGATGGCCAAGATTAAACTAAGCCTAACGATGTCGTCGCCCTGTCCCTATGTTTCACTCGCGACGAGATACTTTTGGCGAGTTTTTTAACAAATTTTCGAAGCTTTGGAGTGTAACAGCTTCATGGGCAGTCCTAGGGTTGGTTGTTGGATCAGATGAGCTTGGCTCTCTCCTTTGGGATGGTTGTTCCACCCTTTGTGCAACCTCCTAAAGGGATAAGCTCTTTATCCCATATTTTATGGAGACTCCTCCTCCCTAAAATACCTCCTTCATAGTTGAGATTTTCTAGTCAGTCAGTGAGTTAGAGAAGTTGGAGAGAGTAGAGTGAGAGAGTTCTGCTAGAGTTAGAGGTTGACGAGGGAAAACGTGATGTGGTAGACCTAGAGGCCGACAAGGGCTTAAAGGAAACTGATATGGGTGCAGAGGAAATTGATATTGAGGGGGCATACCCTATCTCAAAGCTGCCAAAATACATCCCTCTGTGCCAGGGCAAGGTAAAGGTCTCGAAGGACCCTGATGAGGGAAAGGTTCTCCTTAACACACCCCTGCTATCAAAAAACATAACATTTGGAGGTCTGCGCTTGGCGTGCATCCCACATCTGAAATTAGAGGATTAGGACTTGGGGGACACTAGGTGGTTCCCCCACCTGGTTATTGATAATTTCATGCAGAGAGTATTCTACAAGGACTCGGGTGTCACCGCACTAGAACCGGTTAATTGGATTCATGAGGTGGAAAAGGCAGGATTGCTAAATTTGCTATGGGTGCCACATTACCACCGCGCTCCCATAAATTTGATAGTTATTAAACAGTTGTTGTGCTTGGTGCATGACAAGTGCCTGTGGTTGGGAGAGCCAATCCCTATAACTAATATGCTGATCCATAGGATCACCCTACTACCCCATTCAGGGTTGAATCCGACTAAGGAATTTGGTGAAAATACGGGCGAGTGCGACCTCATTGAAAGAATGAAGGACAAGTTTAAACTTGTCAAGAAGTCACACGGATATTTAATTTCGAGTATTAGGGACCCCACGGTGAAGGTGGCCACCCAGATCTTGGTTGGCAATGTGATGAGGAAGTGTCACGTAGACAAGGTACTAGCACCAGTGGTTTCATTAGCGGCCCAATGCATGGAGGGAGTACAATTCAATTGGGTGCGCTACCTGTGTAGTGAGTTCCTCACAAACTGTAGGGAGGCACAGGACCACAAAAAAATGTTCCACTACTCATGGATGTTACTGTTGATTGCGTTGGTCACGTGGCAACTACTAGAGGACAACCAATTTCCTCCAATCGTGAAAGATCTACCAGAAGCAACAAAGTTTGCTTCACTATGGGCCATGAAGGACACCGGTTGGGTCCAGGAGAGTAAAATATTTTTGGTGCTGATGGAGTCGAGCATCCGTGCATCCATCAACCGTAAGCCATGACTTTCACCAACTGTCTTTGAGCAGTTGTTGGGATACGTAGAGTTAAAAGTGGACTTCCGCTATATCTCCATTTGGGCATAAAAGGACCCATATTAGAAGTGGTATGATTTACCATGCCTAGCGACAGATGATACCATTGCAATGGTTCTCGATTGTTGGCCAGCAGATTGGCACACTGTGTCCGACTTGTCCACTAGGTCTAGTAAGTCCGCAGGAAAGTAGAAGAAGGAAGAGGCCCAGTCAAAGATTCAATAGTTGGCTGAAAAGAGAAAGAAGGAGACTGAGGTGAAGGCATGCGTAGAAGCAGACCGCATTGCCATGGAATAAGAAGAGCAGGAAGAGCATGGCTCTGACAGGAGCCAGAAATCCCCTTCTCCATAGAAAAAAGAAGAATAGAAACCAAAAAAGGGCGGTGGAGACCTGGAAAGCACTCCCTTCCGGGTGAAGTGGAATAAGGAACAGGAAAAAGAAGGACCGTGGAAAAGACCAAGGCCACTAAGTTGTCCATTGACCATATCACCTTGAAAAAAGGTGACTTAGATGACATTGGAAATAAGGTCAGGGATACGACATTGGAACTGATGCAGTAGTTTGAGCAGTAACGGAAGCAAGCTTTGGTCACCATACAGAAGGGTTTGCGTGAGCTGTAGATCCAAACTACTCGACTATAGGCTAGTGTAGGGCTGAGCAGTGTGACATTGACCAGCTTAGCTCCAGGAAAAATTGAAGCAATGAAGTTGGTTCACTCTTTGGATCACTGGATGGATACTTGAGCACAGAGTCGGAAGCTAACAAGGCTACTGTTAGTGCTCTAAAGAATATTGGGTTGAACTTGGCCACATTCCCAAGTGAAATCCTTCACATGCTGCAAGCAGGTGTGATTGCAGAACTTAGGGCATGAGAGCAGCGCGTGATCAACAAGCAGAGGGTTAACAATGAACAGATGTTCATTGAGAAAAAAATAGTGATAGATACCTGGAAGAAGGTCCAGGAGAAGAATGAGCGAATTGCAACAGTAGTAGCAGAAGCCTGCAGAATCGTTCTGGAACTGCACATCCCAAAAGAGGCATCGTTGGAGGCCAAGATTTAGAAGTTGGCTGCAGGTGTGCGCGTTGCTCGGATCGAGATGGCCAAGGTTTAGTTTGAGCTGAACCTAAATATTACAGACCTTGAGTTGATGACACAACCTTCAACTCCACCAGAGGTCAGAGAACAACGCGAGGTAACTATTAAGAATGCAGTCACTACAGTAAATGTCGTGGTGGTAGAATGCACTGCGCTCTTCGAGCAATCGAAGGAGGTCCTCACAAGTTTGTAGGAAGATCCCAACCTTTAGAGGTTAAATATCAAGGCAAGGGAATTGCAATAGCAGTATGATGAATTAAAGCGACGACGCACACCATCGCTATCACACAGAGATTGGCAAAGTTGTAGGAGGCAAAGCAACTGAAAGAGCAGGTGGAAGTAGCATAGCGAAAGAGGCAGTCCTCAAGGAAAAATTGGGGGATTGGCTAGATTAGGACTATGTGCTCTCCGCCACCATTGGGGATAAGTTTTCCAGCATGCAGAATACATAGTAGAAGATCTAGGCAGATAACGTAGGACCAGCGATGGAGCAGGCCAACTAGGCAGCTACGCAGTGTACAACTAAAGTTGTAGTGGTGCAAGTGGAGTTGGGAGATATTCGCAATAAGATCTCCACATCAGCAGAGTGACTTGGGGCAAGTCACCATATTTGTGTTGGGGCCTCATTAGGACAGAGTCCCCTAGGGTCAATTTTAGGGCTAAAAGCCCAAGTTTTGGGGTAGAAAGCCCAAGTTTTTGCATGTAAACTGTAAAGTCTCTGCAATTTGTGGTTGCGGAGTGCATATATGTAAAGTGTCATAAAAGGTTTTACCCTTTTGTTTATGTAAGTTGTGTCAGCTTTAGAAGATCTAGCCATGGTCTGTGGACCATGGGATTGTATAAAAAGGAGAGTCTTAGAAGAGTTTAAGGCAATAGTCATATTGATGATGATGAATGTAATGGGTCATTAGCAGAAAGAGTGAAAGGTATTAGAGTAGAAGAGAGGCTATACATCTGTGTGTGCAGAGGCCTAGGGTAGAAGTCCGCAACTGAGTGTGCAAACCCCTGCAGTTGAGTGTGCAAGGTATTTTGAGTCTGTAAGAATATTTGAAGCATTAATAAAGAAGATTACTATAGAAATACCTGTGTTTGATCTATTTACTTCTGTTATGAATGAATGCGATTATGATATGATGAATAACGGGTTTATGATTTAATGTTGTATTGATGTGCGAATCTATATGTTTATATTGTTGCATGAACGCAAGTAATAATATCTGTTTACGCGAAGAATATATTAATTCATGCTAAATATAAGGGACACTTAAGTTGATCTAGATTATAACAGACTTAGGAGTGATTACAGAGGTGCGTAAATGGTTGATTCACCTGTTTAAGGTCCATGAAAAACCATCATAGACCTTCGTGAAGGTTTAGAGGCTGGTAAGAGGAAGTTATATTGATAAGCCCTGAGGGCTTATCGATCTGTGTGAAGGTAGAAAAAGGGATACAAAAAGACATCATAACCATCTCTGGGTATGAAACTTAGTTCCAACATCCCCCCATACTGCCTCGAGTGAGACTTCAGTCCGCACTCCAAGGATTGATGCCGAAAGGGACATTAGTGTAGGGACTTTCTTGGCTAACTTAACATTGAACCTGGGTCAAGACCCCCTAAGCCAACAAACATATTTATTTGGAATTTTGTTAGAATTGTGTTTATGGAAAATAGAAGAGAGTCAGATTCCTCTGAGTTGGGAAAGAAAAGAAGAGAGAAAAATTAGAGCTTGTCCATATAGATGTATGGGGACCTGCTCAGGTATCATCTCTCGGTGGCTCTCGCTATTATGTTACTTTTATTGATGATGCAACACAAAAAACTTGGATTTATTGTATTCGAAATAAATATGATGTAATTGATACTTTCAAGAAATGGAAAGCTTTGGTTGAAAATGAGACAAGAAAAAGGTTGAAGTGTCTCAGATCAGACAATGGAGGTGAATATTGCAACAAAGAGTTTGATAGGTACTGTTCAAAGAATGGAATTTGTAGAGAGAAGAGAGTTCCAGGAACACCACAAGAAAATGGTGTGTCAGAAAGGATGAACAAGACAATGATGGAGCATGCAAGGTGCATGAGATTGCATGCAGGATTGCCTTTACAATTTTGGGCAGATGCAGTAGATATTGTTGTTTATGTAATAAACAGAGGGCATTCAAGCTCCATAGATGGTGGTATTCCAGAGGAGGCATGGAAAGGTAAAAAGGTAAACTACTCTTTTTAAATACTTTTGGTTGTGAAGCCTTTGTCCACATTAATAAATAAAATAGAACAAAGCTTGAGGCAAAATCAAAGAAATGTACCTTTATTGGATATGGTGTTAATGATTTTAGTTATTGATTTTATGATTATGAAAAACACAAAATCATTAGGAGCTGAGATGTCATATTCAATGAAAAGATTTTGTATAAGGATCAGATGAAGGAAAAGAAACAAGAAAAAGAAAACAGAGAATACACAGTGCTTGATGAGATCACAGAAAAAGTGAAGGTGCTTGAAAATCATAATGATCAACAACCAGAGCAACAACAACAACCAAAACAAAAACAAGCACCTAAAACACTTGAAAGTGGTGTTAGAAGATATACCAAGATAAGTAGAGCCCCTAAACTATACTCTCCTTCATTATATTATGTATTGTTGATTGATTATGGTGAACTAGAATGTTATGAAGAAGCAGTGCAGGTAGAAATTAGGAAGAAGTGGGAGCAAGCCATGAAAGAAGAGATGGACTCCTTAGTACATAACCAGACTTGGGAATTAGTTAGGTTTCCTGCAGGTAAAACAACATTGCAGAATAAATGGGTTTACAGGGTGAAGGAAGAAGAAGGAGGTAGAAAAAGGTATAAAGCTAGACTTGTGGTGAAGGTGTTTGCAAAGAAAAAGGGTATAGAATTTAATGAGATATTTACTCTTGTTGTTAAAATGACTTCAATCAGAACTATTTTAAGTCTAGTAGCAACTGAATATTTGCGTCTTGAGTAGTTAGATGTAAAGACAACCTTTCTCCATGGGGATTTGGAGGAAGAAATATATATGCAACAACCACAATGATATGAGGTAAAAGGGAAGGAGAAATTAGTGTGTAGGTTGAAGAAGAGCTTGTATGGCTTAAAACAGGCTCCAAGGTAATGGTATCTAAAATTTGACAGGTTTATGTCTAAACAAGGTTATACTAGATGTCACTCTGATCATTGTGTTTATCTCAAAAGGAAAAATGATGGCAGCTATATTATATTGTTATTGTATGTAGATGACATGCTTGTTGCAGGTTATAACATGTAGGACATAAATGTGCTCAAAAGAAAATTGGAAAACTCATTTACAATGAAGGATTTGGGTGTTGCAAAACAAATCCTTGGTATGAGAATAGCTAGAGACATGAAGAATCGCAAATTAACATTGTATCAGAGTGAGTACATACAAAAGGTGTTGAAAAGATTTAATATGCAAAATGAAAAACAAGTTAGTATACCTTTGTATAGTCATTTCAAACTAAGGAGGTGTGTCCCAAGATTCAGGAAGAAATAACTTATATGTCTTCCATATGCATCAACAGTTGGAAACTTAATGTATGCAATGGTCTACACAAGTCTTGATATTGCACATGCATCGAGAGTTGTAAGCAGGTACATGAACAATCCAGGAAAATAACATTGGATGGTGGTGAAGTGGATTCTCAGGTATTTGAGAGGTACCACAAATAAGGCATTATGCTTTGGTGGTTCAAACATTGCTCTACAGGGATATGTTGATGCAGATATGGCCGGTGATAGACATAACATGAGGAGAACCACAAGGTATGTGTTTAATGTAGGTGGAACAACTATCAATTGGGTTTCAAAACTACAGTGTTGTTGCACTCTCAACGATGGAAGTAGAGTATGTTATTGCTACAAAGGCTAGTAAAGAAATGATTTGGTTACAAAAGGTTTCTAGATGAATTGGGCAAGAAGCAGGAGTTGGGAAATTTACACAGTGATAGCCAGAGTGCCATACATCTTGCAAAGAACTTCACATTTCATTCCAAGACTAAACATATACAACTCAAGTACCATTTCATACGATCAGTGTTGGAAGATGGACAATTGAAGTTGGAAAAGATACACACTAGCTAAAATCCTGCAGATATGCTAACAAAAGTTGTAACAGGGGAGACACTGAAATTCTACTGGGTTTCAATTGGTCTTCAAGTATGATGATGAATATGAGAAACATCTAGGTCCAAAGTGGAGTCATTTTCTAGAAAATGAAGTAGCGATGGAGTTGCTATAATTAGTCTCGAAGTGGGAGATTGTTGGGTGTGGAGCCTGATTATCTTCTTTATTAAGAGGTATGGCTGCATTGGACCCCATTTTGTAATGTGGCGGCAACACCACCTATTTTTGCACACTTCTAGGGGGGGTGACGACGATTATTTAGATCCACCCCCCTGGCAGGGGATCGGGGGCAGCGCCCCCGAAGCTAAAAATAGATATAAAATTGCCTTGTACAATGTTGTAATTTCGTAGTCAATTTGGGCCGTTCATTAGGCGAAATTTGATAGTAGAAGTTATGTTTAATTTAGGGTTTTTTACCCTAGAAGGAAACCCCTCCCTATATAAGGTAATTGTATTGTGACTATGGAGATGTTTATTCTAAGTGAGAAAGAGAGAGGAGATTGTGTTATAGAGAAGAGGGAATTACAACAGATGTGTTGTAGGTTGTATCTCTTCATTTTGCTGGATAATATAAAACGAAGGACTAGATGTTTCTCCGTCGACGTAGCCCAAATGGGTGAACCACGTATATCTGTGTCTCTCTTGTTTGATGTGTTTTCTGTGTTTATATTTCTGCAATATTTTATGTGTTCCATTTATTTGTAATACATAATTTTCTAACACACACAACAATGAGACAACTTAAAACCAAAGTTGGAATAATGGTGGAAAGGAGGAGAAGGAGGAGGGGAATATATGCATGGGTTGTAAAAAAGCAGAATCCTTAGCGATAATGTCCCTGCAGAAATATGGAAGAGGAAGGATATGAAATGGTAGAAATAGAGGAGTGCTGATTAAGGGTTCAGGCTAAATATACATGCCTATCATTCTCTGTTTAACAAGCAAAGTAAATCTGAGCTACCACAGGCATTGCAGGCTAATCAAATACACAAGTAAATCTATAGTTTCTATAGGTATCGAGTGTTAGTGAATAACAAATATAAATTTGAGATATGCACAGCTATTGTTCTCTTATTAAGCAACCTAGATAAATCCATAAATCAACAAGAAACCAACGCTTCATTAATACCATTTCAGGGAAAGAAAAACACAAGTGAAATGAGATTACTGAGGTGAACATGCTGCACATCTATCATGCTTGGAATCAACATGCAGTTTCATTAGTCTTAAGGGTCCAAATAACCAGTCCATACATTCAACAGAACATTAGTTAAGTCCCCCATGAAACAACAAATAGAACCAAAGTGGCATCTCAGAATTCAGACCCAGTGGGTGAGAAATTTTGGATCCAGCCAAAACCACCTTTTTTATAATATTGCTTCCCCCTATTTATATAAAGAGGAGGAGCTAGAATAGGTGTTACAAAATATCTTAGCCAAAGGCTAGTTGTCTGATGTACTAGCTACCTTGACCTATGATAGCTCCTATTTCCCAAAGATTACAATAGGGATCTGCTCCCTTTCTTGGAAATAAATGTTAATTGCAGAACTGATGAAAAAAAGGAGGAAAAATTGAAGATGAAGGAGGAGGTATCGCCCTGCTATTCCAGTGGAGGCCCCTAATCAAGGCACGTCTCTGTCATCATGCTCTTTTCTGCCGCTGAGGCGGTTCACTGTCCATTCTCCCTTAAATGCCTTCGACCCCGATTCTGGATGCGTGCTACGAGAGGGCCTTATCTTGAATGCACCCATACCTGGATTGAATGCTCCATACTTCCATTCACCACCCCATATGCCAACCCATACATCCTTTAAAGCTCTAGGAAATCCTTTTCAGCACTCTGATACGCTTGGGGATGCATTTTATGATGTAACAAGTAACCTTTCGAGTGCGGGCCTTTAACATAGAAATGAGACGAAACAGGTGAGTTCCAACTTCCCTTTAAGCCCTCACACTTTGAGCCCCTTTCTATGAATTCCTTCAGATGACCAAGGGCATAGCCCTCGGGCGCTAAGGCCTTTAGGATTCTGTCCCGGGGGCCCTTTTTCTTTGTTACTTGGAATCTTGCATCCTAATGCTTGATAACATTTTACCTTTAGCCTTTTCCCCTTGACACTTGCAATCGTCGATTGGTAGGATAGAGTGTTGAATGAGCATGAGGCTTTTGATGACATCCATATAAATCTAGTGTGTAAAATATTGCATTCGGGGAGCTCCTGCATATCGCAATCGCGGGCCGGGAAGGAACTTCAACGGAAGAATGAACTTTGCTATGCACCGATTGCCATTCTGCAGGGGGTGATGGCATCGCTGCTACATGTCACCCTGTGAGTGGTGACACGAGTCACCCAAAAATGTCCCTATGGGACCCCCAAAAATGCTGAATTTGAATACTATGTGTCCTCTATAATGGAACGTCACTTCCATACTACCACATCATTGATGACATCATCTGCCATGTCATACATTACGAGCCAATGGGATTGCACCACGTGGCCCCTTGGAGGAGAGAAAAATGGCCCACTCAACCTTGCTTTTTTCATGAATTCCTTTGTTAAGCCTTTTCGGCAATCCTCGATGATTTAACATTATATTGCAAGTTGGCGATAATGCAAGGTTTTAGAGTGTGCAGGACTGCGATGTTGCGATATTGTAGGATGCGTTATGCGGGAATTCGAGACTGCGGTACTGTGGGACTACGGGACTATGGGACTGCAGGACTGCGGGATCGCGGGACTATGGGTCTGCAGGATCGCGGGATGTGGGGTTGCAGGATGTATTGTGCTCGGTATGCGGGACTGCAAGATTTGACATGGACGATATGAAGGACTGCAGGATGCGACATGGATGATATGCGGGATTGCAGGAGTGCCTAGCGCCAATCACTGATAAGTTGTACCACCACGTGGAGGAGAGAGAAGGGGGTGACCCTGCCTTGGTTTTTTCCCGCATTTCCTTTAAAAACTCTTTTTGGCATCCCTCGATGATGTTACACTATATCCAAATTGCAACACCGCGAGGCTTTAAAGTTAGGACCCCAACAATCGCCGTATGATGATATGTCGGTGTTATGATGATGCAGGATTGTAGGGGCGGGACTGTGATATTGGCGATCAGTACCATAATCGCTGATAACCTTAAGTCTATGCCCCAAGACCACGATGATGGCTGATTGCGATTACGATTTTCTCCTAGATCTCCGATTGTGATTTTCCTTGCTCCTTTGGAATTTTCTCTTTGTTTTCCAGCTTTGCCAAGCGTAACTTCAACATGCTCTAACTTCTGCTCCAGGACTCCATTTTCAGACTTCCATAGACTGTTGGAAAGATATTTCTAAGCACTAGGCAATGGAGAGGGTTTGATTAAGCTCCAATAGCTTCTGTGGCTCCAAAATTAACATCAAACTTCATTGATATTTGGAATTTGAAGCAACTAATGACTGATAAAGTAGTGAGTGACAACATCCCTGGTACCAAATCATTAGAGAAATACACCTCTCTATGAGGCAACTCTATAATATTTATAGGAAACACATCCTAAAACTAGTATAAGACATGATACTTCCTAAGTACTTGATTATCTTCAAGATCCTTCCCTTTGTCACTGGAAACATGAACTGCAAACAATACACACCGTTTCCTGCAACTATGTTCTTGGCTTAGGGGGTCCTGACCCAGGTTCAAAGTTAACTGTGCTAACCAACAAGACCCTACACTATTGGCCCTTTCGTCAATAGCCCGTGTAGCACAGGCTGCAGTCTCACCCGAAGCAGTATGAGGGGATGCAAGAACCAAGTTTCTGCATCCAAAGACGAGTGTGATGTCTTCCAGCACCTTGGATCTGACTTCACGTAGATCGATAAAATCTTAGGGAATGTTATTGCAACTCTGTTAAAATAGCCTTTAGACCTTCGCGAAGGTTTATGATCAGCCCTTGTGTACTTTTAACAGTCGATTTAGTTTCTTACACGCATCAAAAAATGATCCTAAGTTGTTGCTCACGTAGATCTACTTAAGTTGTTAATAAACATAAGAGGAATCACCAACAACTTCGCGAATGTATTTAAACATGCATTGCATACATTATTAAGACTTATTCAAGAGAATCGTGTAGCATTGAATCAATATTTCATAAAACAAGTCATTCATCAATAGTATATAACATAAATAGACATGAACATAAATACTCAATAATTCTTTAGAAAATTGTCTTTATTGATCTCAATTCATAGATTACAGACTCAAAACTGCCCTGCGCACACAACAACAGGGGTTTGCGCACTCAGCTATTGTTGTGGGGAAAAGTATCCGACTCGGATGACCCTATCCCTACTCTAAAGGTGACAGTCTTTAGCAACAACTGAAAGTAAAGCTTTAATGTTTTCCTTTATGAAAGTACAGAGAGAAGGAAGAAAAGATTAACCAACCGGTGTCTTTCGCTCTTGTCGATCCTTATCCTCTCTCTTTGTCTCTTGTTCCCAGCTCCTTGCTCCCTTTGCCGGTCCAGCTACACACAGATCCTGCACAACAGAGAGAAGAAAACTACAAGATACATGTACTCATAACTGATGCATGGATTAGAGTGAATCAAATATACAAGTAAATACAATACATCAATGCAATACAAGTATATAGGAGAACATTCAAAGCTTTATTGATAAAAATAACAGGGTTCTGAGAAGGTTACAACCATCAATGGCTCCAATCCAGCAGCACCTCCCCAGCAGCAAGAAATCTCCTCTTCACCTCTATAAAAGCAATCACCCAATAGTTCTAACTGTAAACCAACAGCACTTCCTTGCTTTGCACAAAATTCCAGCCTCCCTAGACCTCATAGAAGAGCTCTATATATAGGAGAGAAGAAGAAAGGATGAGTCAGCTTGAGACTGACATAAAGCTGCCTTGTGTCCTCTCCCTCTTCAGTTAAACTTCAGTTCTTGAGCCCACTTGGAGATCCTTGCTTACACATGGAGATCAAGTACCTCTTACTCATCACAGGGCGAATCCCATGAACCAAGTGTCAGTTTGGAAGCTTCCTGGGCAGTTGACACCTTGCAGAATGACTGTGCCACTTGGCCAATCTCGCCCAGCGCAGGTAGCCTTCATTGGTTTTGACTTTCAGCGCAGGTACAAGGAGGAGCAGTTGACATTCAGCGCAGTTGCTCAGTGGAGCAGCTGACATGATCCAAAAATAGCCTGTTTTGAGTGTTTTTCAGGTGGAGAACTGATGGGAAGTGCTGTGGTTTGCTGACCTTGTTCTTCTAGGGGTAAGAACAACATGTTTAGGGACTGAGGATCCCTGTAATTATTGACATTTCATGCTCCATGCTGCGAGGCACAAAAATGTCTATAACAGCTATGGAATCTACCTAGGCCTCCGCGCACTCAACGACAGAGCCTTTCCTTCTCTACCTAAGCGCAACAAGTAGAGCCTTCCTGCCCTAGACTCTTCAATCAACCTAATTCCTTATCTCAGTTCCACTTGTTCGTCTTCTTCCTTTTGCTAAGACTCACTATTTATAGAATTTTTTCATGTAATTCCATGGTGTGCAGACAATTGTTGAATCTCAAAAAATGACTAAAAACTTATCCAAAACAAGGGGATGAGCCCCTTTGAGTCCTATTCATCTATGCACTCCGCATCCACAAATCGCGAAGACTTTACATTATTTACAAAATTGTACCAAAATTTAGGTTATCTTAACCCCAAATTAACCTAGCGGATCCCATCCCAATAGGCCCCTAACACAAAGATCGTGACTCGCCCTCGAGTCGCTATGCTGGCATCGCGATCTTACTGTGAAGATCCCCCAGCTCCACTTGGATCACTGCAACTTCAGTAGCACTCTGTGTTACTGCCTGTTGAACCTCCTTGACCAATTTTTTAGTGGCTGGTCCTTCTATTACCAACCTCCTCATCCATTGCATCTGCTATAGTCCCTTAAGATTATCTTGAATGGAGGTCATAACCTGATAAGCTTCATCCAACCAAGGCTGCAACCTAGCCTTCAGCAAGGCCTCTTTCTTCTGTGCTTCCTCTACCTGTGCTAGTAGCTACTTTCCTTCCTGTAACTTGGTAAGGTGATGTGCTGGTGCAAAGGTGCGCGCAGTTTCCCTGACCTCATCATACTTGTGCTGCCTCTCCCTTACCTCTGTGTTCAATGTCTACAGGTTTGTATCTTCCTACAGATTGGTCAACAACTCCATAGCTTGATCAAATAGTGTTGCACAATCAGTGATTGTGGCATCCAAGGTAGCCATGCCTTCCTTAATTGTGACTATGCACTGCTCCCAAACCTCAGGTGGAGTTGTGGGATGCAACTTTAACTGTAGATCTGTAATATTCATGTTGAACTCAAAAGTAACTCTTCTAACTTCAGCTCTAGCCTCACGCACCCCATTGGCTAATTTTCTGACTTTGGATTCAAGTTGAGTATCCTCCGGGATGTGAAGTTCAGGCACTAATTTACATGCCTCCACTACTACTGACTCTAGTCATGAACTATGCGCCTGTAGTGCCTCCTTTTCCTTCAGAGCCTACATCTTCTTAATGAATAGTTGTTGATTGTTGACTTTGAACTCATTGAAAACAATGAGTGATCACTATTCTCTGATCCTGATCTCTTCCAAGACCCCCTGAAGTAATGCATGTAGGGACTCAAGTGACATCGCGATAAGGTTCAGTCCCATGTTTTTGACTGTGTTAAGCACTGCGCGCTGTTCATCCATCTTGACACAAACTGACCCTTTAGGAAAAGGGAAGACTCTGACATCCTATGGCTAGTCCATCTCCGTGACTATACTCTTTCCTCAAGTCAGACTAGCTTGTGTGCCACTCACCTTCCCGACAACTTCCTGAATTCTAGTTGCTTGGAGCTGCAACTCACTCAGATCCTTCTAGACGCCCCCCAAGCATCTCTATGTACTGCTGCTGAAATTGCAGCAACAATTTGGTTGTGGTGTCTCGAATTTTATTGCCGATCTCATCGAGATCACCTTCTATTAATGCCACGGGATCAACTTGTGTTTTATCAGATTTCCTCTTTTTTCATGTTCCACCCTTCCGCTCTATGCCATGTCTTTTCAAAATAAAGGGGGTGCACTACCCTTCATTACCTCTGCCACCTTGTCTTGAAATCTCTTCTTCCTCTATCATTGACGAAGGTGATCTATCACCTTTCTATGATTCACACTGCTCTTGTTCCTCCTTCTCCTTAGCAGCACATTCTTGCTCTATGCGAGCCTTTTCTGCAAATTCCTTCTTTTTCTGTTCTACTAGGGTATGCACATATTTCTTAGTGACGTCCTTTATTTTCTGTGCAATAGAACTTTTCGTGCCCATGCTTGTTCCAACATCTACTTCTGATGGAGCACACTAATTTGTAGGCCATAACCTACGACCTCCTGCACATCCATTTCTGACACCAAATAGGGCAACTGGTGCCATTTCTACTCTGGATCCTTCCATGCTTGGATGTAGACTCTGTGGAAGTTAGCCTTGAATGATGTGTAGGCTAACAACTGCATGAACAAGGTTGGGGACAACCTTTGATGCTGATTGAAAGCCATATGGAGATACATTTCCACAAAAGTCCAAAATATCTTTGTTTCTAGAATCTAAGCAACATCCTTTGTAGACCATAATGAGGTGAATTGTGCTGCCTCTAAAAATCATTCCTTGAGCGGAGGAAATTGGCTATCCTTCAGTAATCTCCATGCAACGAGCATAATTGATATCAACAACCAAGCATAGTGGAATGACTTGGTTACCTCCTGGGCCTCGCGAGAGTTCACTAGGAACTCCTGGAAAAGGTACCAGGCCCAATTAAAATGTACGCCTTTCACGCACTATGCAGCAAGTGAAACTACTGACGCCAAAACTTCATCTGCGCGAAATTTTATCATAACCTTCCATGCTAAAATATGGGAAGAAAATTGAACTGCATAGTCTATAATAGAAAGAATGGAATACCCTCGCGACTTCTTGAGGAGGCTGTAATCCTTCTTCATTTTGTCTACAATATTTTCTCCCAGTCTTCCCTTCAAACTCCTTGGCAGGGTTCGCACCTTTGTAAGGAAGTCGTGTGATTCTATGAATTAACATGTCCATGATGGGGATAGGTTATCCTAGCCATAAGCACCCATCATGCACCAGCGTGAGGAGATGGTGCACACATATTGTTTTACTGGGGTTGCAGTGATAATGTGGCACCAACAGCAGATTGAGCAATCCCGATTGCTCGACACTGCGAACCCATTCCATCATTTCCAATGCAATAAAACCCATTTCTTCATAATAGACCTTCTGCATGTATTTGTCCCACCAAATGTGGAAACTTAGTGTTGTCTGCGAGGTCCCAATCCTCGATTATTAACAACGAGATTCCCATGAGCCGAGGACCTTCAAAGGGGACCCACTTAGATAGTAGGGGTGTGCATACTGTAAACTTCTCAGTATCAGGGTCCTTCATGACCTTTTCTTTTCCCTTCCATGGAGGGATATAATCAGGTAGCCTCGTCATGGGTTCCATTCCTTCAGCATCAATATCCTCCATTCCTTGGAATCCTTTTGCCTCCAGGTCCACTACTCTCTCTAGATGATTATATTTCTTTTGCTTTTCCTGTGTTTTGGTATGCTTCCTTGGTGATGTGTGCACCAACACTGACTTCTTTTGCTTCTCCTTTGCTACTGGTTGCTTTTTTTTCATTACAGGATGTTTGAATTTCGTCTGAGTCTATTTCAGCATAGATGGCCTTGGCGCCATGGGCACTGCAAGCGTGGCCTATACACTCGACACTTTTGGTACTGGTGCGTCAGACATAGCTGCTTCCGATCTCAGGGCTTCGGCTAGGTTAGTGGCAGTCATTCTCTCCATAAATAACTTGGGGGTTATAGGAGAAATGTTTTCTTGTGATAGGAATTCTTTCCAGAATGCTCGGCTCTTAGGCGATAGATAATGAAATTCAACAACAAATCTTAGAGTGCAAAGCATGCTCTGTTGGACCAGAAAGCGTAATTTATAGGGGTTTTTGAATTCAAATCCGATTGTTCCCCCAAATTTTGATAATAAATGCTATTTTGGTGGTAGATATTTAAAGATGTTTTCCTTAATTGTCACCATCTCGCTCCACTTAACAGTATTCTAGGCATCAAGTCATGAACAATAACTCCAACAGTCATTTTCCTGCTGGGCTACGTGGTACTTTCCCTTCCGATGCAGCCTCCTGAGTGCAACATCATTGGTTTCATCTTCGTCACTCTCCACACAGCCTGCTCACTGCTTTGTCCTTTAAACTGGGCAGTGTAGTTTATAGTCCCGTGCTCTCTTGCAAATGCCTGGAGCATTAAGACTATCCTGTTGCCATATAGTCATTGCACAGGATCCCTGTATACAACTTCAATCTACTCCCATTCACTCTTACCAGAAAGGGCTCCCCATTCAGCTTCCCGAGATGAACTGTGCCACCATCTGTAATTTATTTGACAATATATGGTGCTAACCAATGCATATGGAACTTGCCCGGAAATTTAGTGAATTTATTGTCATATAAGAGGACAAGATCGTTTACCTTGAATATGTGAAGCTTGATATGGTGGTCATGCCATGCTTTTTCATGTTCGTTCTGTACTTGTTGATGGAATCCTTCCAAAAATCGATCTTCTTCGAGCTCCATGAGCTGCGTGAGATGTTCCTCCAAGGCCTCGCGATCCACCATATCTGTTAAAGATGCAATGCATAGACTAGGCACAATGTATTCCATCAACATTACAACTTCAACCCCATATACTAATATGAATGATGTTTGCCCTATCAGCTTCTTACAAGTAGTCCTATAATCTCAGGGTACTGCAGGTATGCACACATCCCAATCGTTTTGCTGTGCGTTGCAGATATTCATCAACACATTCTCCAAAATCTTGTTAAAGGCTTCAATGGTTCCATTTGCCTATGGGTGATATGGTGTACTCTTCTGATGGTAGACCTAGAATTCCTCAGTCAATGCACTAATCGTTTGTTCAGAAAGTGAGTACCCCTATCACTCATCAACACTTTCGAGCATCCAAATTTGGTTAAGACATACTCAAACAAGAATTTTGCTGCTGTAGCCCCTGTACAATCCTTAACCGGCTATGCTTCCACCCATCTAGTTAGATATTCCATCACAATGATAATATAGCACGCACCCGTTTTCTTTCTAGGGAGTTGAATTGGCCCAACAAAATCAATTTCCCACTTCTCAAAGAGCTGCAAAGATACCTGAGGGTGTAGTGGTAACTCATCTCTTCACAATGGTTTGCCAATTCTTTGACATGCATCGCACGCCTTACAGTATGCCTTGGAATCCTTTTGCAGTGTTGGCCACCATAGACCTGTGTGCAAAATCTTTTGTGCAGTTTCTTTTCCTGCATAATGGCCTCCCACAGCTCCCCCATGAGCTTCAGCAAGAATGTTGTCCCGCTCAAAGTCTGACACATATCTTCACAATATTTCATCTGCACCCATTTTATACAAATGTCCCGCAATAACTAAAAAATCGACCGTGCGCATTACTAATTCCTTCTTCTGCTGACTTGTATATCCTTTCGATGACATACCCGTAGTTAAGAAGTGAATAATGCCTTAAAAATAGTCATCCACTACGCGCATTTGGCAACCCTTCCTCCAAATGATTAGGTTCTTCTCCTGTTTCGATTTGCGACAAATGAACAGGTCCAACATTTAACCTCCCTAGCTTTACAATGACTTCCATGTCATACTCCTGAAATAATAGAAACCATCTGCAGATCTTGCCCCCAAACACCGGTTTGTTGACCAGGTATTTCAAGGAAGAATGATCTGTGTACATCTTGAAATGTCCCCCTAATAGATAATTCCTGAATTTTTGCAGCGTGTACACCATGGCCAACCCTTCGTGCTCAATCATTGAATAATTTTTCTCAACCTTTGATAACTTCCTACTTGCGAAGGCTATAGGATAGTCCATTTCTCCTTCACTGACCTGTGTTAGCACTGCACCCAATGTAATGCAAGAGGCATCCACATGTACATGAAACTCCTTTCTCCAATCACGGAATACCAAGATCGGCTCAACTACCATATTTTCCTTCAACAGATTTAGGTTGCGCTGACATTCTTCGTCCCAATAGAATGTCACATCCTTCTTTAACAGTTTCTCCATGGGAACAATAATTTGAGCATAAGATTTAATAAAATTTCTATATTATCCCGTATGTACCAATGTTGCACGCAATTGCTTAACATTCCTAGGGGCCTCCAAGTTCACAATTACCACAATCTTTGCAGGGTCCACCATCAATCCTTTCTTACACATGACATGACTTAGTAAGATCCCAAAAGGAACATACAATATACATTTTTTCAAGTTCAACACGTCTGGTATCTATGACATGTATCCAACATTAGGCACAATGTTGCTACATAACAATTCACTAATCGAAACACTATCCAGTCATCAAAGTATACCTCCAGAAACTTATGAATGAACTCCTTGAACACTGCCATGACTATGCGGAAAAATAGCTCCGGTGCATTCTTTAATCCAAAAGGAATCACAGTGTATTGAAAACAACCCCACTCCATTGCGAAGGTTGTTTTGCTTCTATATTCTAGCGTGATCTTGATTTGATGATACCTTGAGAACCCGCCAATAAGGAATATGCCTCCTACACTCCAACATTATCTAGCACTTCGTCTGTGAACATCATCGGAAATGGATCATGGACACATGCATCGTTAAGATTCTGTAAATCTACGTATATTATTATTTCGCCCCTTTGTTTCTTTTCTTAAACCACCATTGGGCTCACCCAATCAGATTCTTCAACAAGTGCTATGATGCCTGCTTCCAACATTTTATCCAGCTCCTGGTGAACCTTTTCCTTATACTTAGAATTAAGGCGTTAAGGCCTCTATTTAACAGGTTTCGTGTCTGGCTTCAGTGTGATCTTCATAATGCCCAAGTCACTGATTATGCCCTTTAGATATGAAAAATTAGTTGGAAAGAGATCCTAGTATTGGCGGAGTAATTCAACAACTTTATCTACTGTATCATCATCCCAATAATCTCCAATATTCGTGAAACTTCGGTTCTTCCTTAGTGTCAATGTTTACTTGCTTTTTTTTCAAAGGTACAGAGATGTCTAGGTTTTCTATTTGTGGCCCCTTGACTTCGTGATGTCCTTCCACTTCCATAATATTGAAGTTCCTGGGGTCTTCTTCTTCCTCTTCAGCGGTCACATTATAGAATTCTAGTGCGTGGCACAGCTAGGTGCTCCGGTCTGGTTGGGTCCATCCCATAGGTTTCGTCAGTGTTCTGAAGATAACTGCTTTAATTTCCTACAGTGCTTCATCGATGCTCGCAAACCCATCCTAAAAACTGAAAGTCAATAAGAACCCTTCCTTCAATACATCCCATTCTGTGGTGCCATGGCGGAGCTCCGTTTCAAGATACCAGTTCATGGGGATTGTATCCAATGTATGGAAAAACATGTGTACCCACTCTAGCTGTGGTTTTGTTGCCCATGCTTTATTCCATTTCGCTAGGTGCTCATGCGGATGATCTCTTCCATTATATTTCCTAATCATTATGGTGTTATCACGCCCAAACTGTAACTTCATCATTCTTTTGTAATCTCACCATCTAGCAAAACTATCCTTATGCATACCCCACCATCGTGTAGGTGTAGCACGCAGTGCCAACTCTAATGCTTGGAAGTGGTGGTCCTCAGGGACTTTGTGTCAAATTCATCCAAAAATAGATCTACATCATTTAAACCATCATAATAAGGTAATTTTCTTACCTCTGACGAAACACAGTGCGCTGACTTCGTCATCATATTGCATCACAATGTAGATACTTCATGCAAGCGATTCTGCCAATTCTCTAACTCCTCATCTAAATTAGAGGTGTAGGAACTCTCCCGATCCCATGAAATCCTTCCATTTGCCATTGGATTGATCCAGTATTGATATCGCACTGTTATCTTATAAATTTTAACCAGTTCATCATCACTTTCTTCATAATCACGCACTGGTTTAGTATAACGTGCCCCTTCTGTAGGATCCAATGGTACTATAACCTGAAGAAAATTTCTTTCAAATGACATTGTCCTTTTCTTCAAATTGATGACCCCATTCATATCAATAACCCAGTCAATTCTCAGGAGTGCGGGGTAGGGATTACTATCATCAACGATTTCTATAAATTTAAATTCTGGCACCGCACTCGCACCTTCAATATCAACTGTTACTCCATATAACTGTCCCATGGGGATGATTTTTTGCTGGTTCACAATCTTGAGCTGAATCAGAGACCACTACAATGTAGGTCTCCCCATCCTTTCCCATGTCTGTTTTGGTAATACGTTCGCATCAGACCCCAGATCCAAAATGACCTGGCCCATCTCATAATCACCTATCTTCGCGGTTAGCCTCATCTCTTGCCTTGTTTGTGCCTTATGATTTCCTATCTTTTTGACCATGCAATGTCCATCAAGGACTTTCTCTCTGATGGCACATTTATTTATTAATTCCTAGAGGCCTTCCACAGCCTTGCTATTGCACAGAAGCTTTATACAAGTTTCTAAAAACGTAGTGAGTACAGAAGGATCAGCCTCTGTAGGCGTGCTAATTTCTTGCATCTTGTCCTGGATTCGCGAGGTGGAGGCCTCTGCGAAGCTCTTCTTGGCTTCCATAAAAGTTTCCTTAGCACAGTCTAGGTCAAAGATGGCTTCTTTCTCTGGCACATTGCATACCCATCCTTCTTCTTCAGGATGTTTACCCTTATCAACGCCAATCGTCATTCCACTTCTTAGCACAATATTAATGCTTTGATCTTCTTCGCGGGGCTCATCCCTCATCATCTATAGATTCTGCGTAGGATGCTAAGGCTATGTTTTCTTCTCTTGCATTTTAGATATTAGCATCGGGAATTCTTCTATAGTATGGTCAAACTGTCTTCAGTATTGACATGATGGGTGTGTAGGGTTCTGACACTCTCATGCATAGTTCCTTAACTGTCTATAGTTGTAGCAAATAATATGACCGCGACCTCTACTAGGTCTCCCTCCTCCTCAGTTCTGTCCTTGACCCTTATAACCTTCGCGCACTCCTCTAGCACCTTGATTTGGAGGTCGAGTTTCTACTTGCATCTGTTATGTAGGTGTTCTTTCCATCATCAAATCATAGCTTTAACAGTGGCACTCATCGTGGTCCATAGATTTGCAGAAGTTACAAAACAATTACTTGGGTGTCTGAATGAACTTCTGAAGTAAATGGAAATTATCCGTCGCATTTTTTCCACCAACTTGAAAAATAGCACACCATAGTACAACCCCCACACTCGACCCTATTGGGGCTTCCGACTTCAGGGGAATTGTCCACCCTCTTGTAATATAATTCGCGTACATGAGACAATGATCTTTATCATGCCCATGGCCTTTGCACTTCAAACACCAAACTTTTGCGTGCACTTCTGGTTTAGTCTCCTTATCTTTCTTTAAACTTTGTAATTATAGGTGTAAGCTCGCTAATTGTGAGTGGATCTACTATACTCCTAGGTTCGTATCCTGAATAGGTGATGCATGCAGGCTCATGGCAATCTCCAAGGCTTCTACCTACGTTTCTTTATTTTGTTGTGATAGAGAAATTCTTAAGTGGGGCAAAAGTGACGCTATAAACCATTCATGATGCTGGCTATCTGTGATCTGCATGTTAGCTTATCGGATTTAACACTTCAAACTCTGATCAAATTCCCAAGGAGTCTCATCGACCCTCATCATGATCTCTTTAAATTCAATTACTGACTGTAATTCAGACTTAGGCTTACTAAACTCCTTGTTTAAAGCTGCCTTAGTTTCTTCTAGCATCACAAGAGGATTATCATAACAATACTTGATGTACCAGGTTAGCGCGCGATCCTGCAAAGTGGTAACCAACTGTGCCTTCTTAATATTGTCATTAGTAATCTGTTTCACTATCCATACAATGTTCATAATAGACCAGAACAAATCTGCATCTTCACTTCCTATGCCTTTGAAGATCGACATCTTCATCGTGTTCGCCATGTTGAATGGTGGTGGCAGAGGTGGGGGTGTGGGTGAAGGTGTGTGCAGTGGAGGTGGAGGTGGAGGTGGAGTGGAAGGATGATTTTCTCGAGGAATCCCCTAAGTGATTAGTTGAATAACAATTCTCGGTGTAGTCTACCCTGCCCCTTCATCGTCACTTGAAGGAGGTCCAATCAATGGACTATACTCTGGTCCTGATCCTTCGCAATTTTTGAAGAATCGTCCACTTCGCATGGTTCCAAACATCAAGGTAATGGAATCACCTATTTTTCACATAACAACATTGTAATCCAAGTATTCAATAATCTTAAGTACTTACCTCGTGGTCCCTTGAAGAATATTCGCTCTGCTTCTCTATAGCTAACTGAGCTATCAACTGCAAATTCTGTAACAAATCCTCCTAGAATTCGATTGAGCTAATGATTGATAACCCATGCGATCTTGTTTTTAGAGGCTTCTAGTCATTGCACTAATTCTGGAGTCCACACTATAGGACTGTTGAGCTTCCACCTTCCTTGACTATCTGTCAATTTGGCTAACCACTCATACAATTCAATGGGGAAGGTGCAGAAGAAGATCTCGTGTATCTCTGTATACAGGTACTTGTTCAACCACTCTTCCTTCAACAGAAGTGGATTCCTTTTTCTTGCGCTATGAACTCATGAATATTCCGATCCAACCACTTTTCAATTTCTTTCTTGGTCGGATTCCAATTATGCAACATCACCCATCTCTTTCAAGTAGATCCTGATCCCTGATGTAGGCTTCTTCTTTCCCTGCAAGATTCTCTTTTCTCCATCATCATATAGGCACTCAATGGTGTTCTCATAACAATCTACCTTGGTCTTATGAGAAAAAAACCAATCCATGCCTAAAATCATGATATATGCACCCAAAGGAAGCACATTTAGGTGTGTTGTTGTAGGCATACCATTAAGCTCAAATGCACACGATCTCACCTAATGATGAACTCTTCTCTTAGTCCCTGTAACCAACTGCAATAACCAATATTATGCATGAACTTCTTTATTCAAGTGACACTGATTCACCAGGTAAGGACTAAAATAGCTATACTTAGATCAAGGATCAATGAAAATGGAACAACTTGATCACGAAGCTTACCTTCCATCTCAATAATATATACCTGATGGTATACCTACCTATTATTATGTACTGCATAGATTCGGGGAATGCACTGACCAACATACCCAACTATTTGTGTCTCGTGAGCACTGTAGATATCTAGCCTTCCACCCTATTACAATGGAAAATCCTTCTTACGATGGTATTTATCACAAATCCAAAAATTCAAAGGTTCCTTGCCATTGCCTTTATTTTGCTGCTCTCTAGGCTAACACACATGTCCTTTCTCAATTATATTATACTTCTTGTAAGGATTCACATTTTCTTTCTCACCTACATCCTGATATCTTCCTCACTTCTTGGACCATTTTCCTTTAGTATTCTCATTACCTTTCCAACCATGCTTGAACTCAGGCTTGTGATTTGACTTCTCATAACATTTTTTTAACTTCTTGATGGATTCCTACAATGAATGAGGCTCATCAAACTCAATCCGGTCTTTAAATTACAATGGAAATTCACTGATGAACCTTTGGATATTTGATTTCTCATCGTTGAGATAGGGCACATACCTCAACAGCTCTATAAATTTGGTTGTATACTCTTCATCTATCATGGAACCCATCTTAAGCTTATAATATTCCTTGGCCTTCCCATCATAATATCTCTCAGATAGGTACTTCTTCTTGAAGAGTCTTTCAAACTCACCCCAAGTAAAATTCTCTTCTTTGATGCCTATGACATTCTTAATATCTTCCCACCATATATGTGGTTTTCTCTTCAGATTGAAGGTGGATATCTTGGCTTTCATGTTCTCTGAGTAATCATGAAGCTTGAAAAATTTCCTCATCCCAAGCAGCCATACTTCTGCATCTCATGATTTCTTCATTTCCCCATCAAAAGTAGGAGGCTTGGATTTCTTGAATTCCTTTGGAAAGTACTCACTCCTTCTATGATGCTGGTGGTGGTGACAATGATGTCTCTTAGAAGAAGAGCTAGAATAAAACCCATGCATACCAGGTCTCTTGTTAGGTGTATCCAAGAGTCTACCACTCCTCACTATATCGATACTTCCCAACTTGTACCTTCTCCGATACTTTCTTCCATATGCCCCATTAGTCTTCTCCTCCTACCTCTCTCCATGACTAATCCCTAGTTGTCCCTACTTCTGTAAGTCTGAAATAATTTGAAGAATCATTGTAATGAATTCAAATTGATTTTCTTGAGCTCTGGAAAGCTTTCTTATGCCTCAATCAACCTGTCATTATCTACTTTACAACTTCTAATCTCTGCCCTCAAAATCCTCAATGTATTTGCTAGAACATGAGAATATTCCTCTCCTTACTTCTCAAATGAATTTTCCCATTCCATTGATTTCACTTTGGGCTTGTATGGGGAGCCATGTGAGTTGTAATTCACCATTCTTCTCTTCATATTTTAGCCTTCTATTTCCTGTAAAATACCCTGTTAGATAAACCAAATAGAAGACATAATCAAAATCATACCTCAATGAATCTAAAGGGAAGCTTTTACATCTGCACAATTCAATATATATATATATATATCTATATCTATATATATATATATATATATATATATATATATATATATATATATATATATATATATATATATATATATATATATATATATATATATATCTATATATATCTATATATATCTATATATATATATATATATATATATATATATATATATATATATATATATATATATATATATAGATATGATCAACATCATGATTCATGCATGATAATAATACAAAACTGTAACAATAATTGCATGCATGATAACCATAATCATCAACATTTACCCCAAGGTCTAATATTGTAAACCTCACTTTGATACCACTCTCTAACCTCGTTACCAGAGAAAGGTTTACAGAGAACAAAACTACTCTGATACCACCCTATAACACCCCACCCCACATTTACCTACTTTTACAAGCCCTCTAGGGTAAACATGAGTTGAGAGTTACTATGACGTGACCCAACATCCAAGATCTAGTTATGGAAGTGGGGTCTACTAATAAAAAACTTATTGCATCTTCCCAGGGACACCAGGCCATCCGGATGGAAGAAGACATCCACTAATGATCTTACCCTGAGTTGAAACTATCTTTTTCCTTGACTTAACACTTTAGCTGCATGCATGCCATGTATATTTTAACCCTGTACAGAAATTACCTGCTTATGAATTCTAAAAACAAAAAATAGAAAATGGTGAGAGCATAAAAAATAAAACAAATATACATAGAGATTTTCCGCTAGATCCCAAAACCGCGACTACTAGATTGATTTTTCATTATTTTCCTTTCAATGTTACAATACATATATATACATGTTGAAGCATCCATAAACCCTAATCCATTAACCCTAGATTAGAACATAACCGTAGTTCCCTTGGCCATATCTACAAAATACCATGGACAGAAAATCATCATGCCCAAAACCATGTGCAAAATCCATGCACAAAACCATAGGTAGGTCCGCCCACCTAATATAGGGTCCAAGTTTTTTCTCGGGGCACTACCTCAGACCCCGTGTGGGGGGGATACTGCCCCCCTGTAGTGCTTGGTGCAATGTACACGGGGGATACAACCCTCCCTGCAGTGCCTTGTGCAACTTATAGGGGGGGCTTCTACCACCTCTATGACCCCCTGCACATGGTGTAGTCGTGGAAAGAATATAACACAACCCATCATGCTAATCTGGTAACTGTGCATGTGGCAAGTAGGCCCAAACCACATTCACAGGCCTTCCTCCATGTGGCTACAACCGATATTTCTCAGTTAAGAGACTGTGGCTGCGAAATCAATGCCACATTTTTAGGGATAGCCTATAGGGCACTGCCCAGAACTTTCCACAATCAAGTCTTGAACAAACAAAAGTATACATAACCTATACTTAGGCTCAAATCTTGCCCAAACTTGCCAAACACATGATAAAAATTTAGACAAACATATGGTAAACATAGTAGCTACAAGTCATGAATGCATATCTGATCGTTGTCTCATTCATTTCACCAGAGAATCACAAAGAAGGCTCACTTCCCTCTCAAGCTAGCTACATCAAACACTTGTTAGCTCATACATTCATATACTCATCAACCATGAGCAAGATCCATAACAAGAGAACATCATTTAACCATGCCTATAACCAACAGTTAACCAGAATAAATCCATGACAAACCAATCATAAAATCAACACAATAACCAATACTTGTGCTCATTGATCTCAATAAGAAATAACATATAATAACATATACATAAATACAACCAAAGGGACTTCCACATACCACCCAACCACAGGTCGGGTTGAACTAAATATCTATTTCAGTTAATCAGCCTTGTGCCATATTCCAAGCAATAATGTGGGATCTCATGGGATAAACCAAAATAGAACCAACCAGGGTTTCCATAGGCTAAACCACCTCAACCATCAACCACAATGATTTCACCTAAACTGATCCAGAAGTCACCAAACCAACACAAGCTGGGATTCCTCAGGATTTTTTCACCATACTCAAAGGAATTTTTGTTAAATTTTGTTAACAATGGTATGTTCTATGCTTAACACAATTACTTCAATATTCCTTTAGCAACCCAATGAAAATTTCCAATTTAGTTTTCCAATAGAAATCACATTAACCATAAATCACATTGACAACAACTATAGATAGAACATGAATAAAAAATGTAGAAGAAAAGCCAAGACAAGAGGACACCACATTTGGTGGATGCCAGTGAAAAAATCCAATATGGGGAAAATCTTTTGATCAAATTTTATTATTATTATATCATATGTTCAACAAAGAGAGAGAGTACTAAAATTCAAGTCAAAGTCATACTTGACTTGCCAAATCACTGTCCAATATAATCCCAGTCAAATGTGCAATCTATCCTTAGTCAAAAAAAATCAAATAGCAATAACATGTGCCCTAGCCAGCCAGTTGTCAAGGGTCAAAACAATCCCTTTGCAGTTTAGTCAAAGGTCATCTAATTTGGCCTCCTTAGCTAGTCAAAAGGTAGTCAAGATAGTCCACTTTTGAGTAGTCAAACTTGGTCAACATAGAGAAGAAGATTGCAGCCAAAGTATGCAATTGGTCTACCATCAAAGTGTCCAAACCTCCTCCATTTTTGTGTCCTCCAATGAGGCCTAGAGAAACATATATAATCTTGAGAAAAATGGAATCAAAATTAGTTAAATAATCCTTAACATTCCTAAAATTCAGCTTTGCAATCTGCCTAGAATATTCATCTTCCTTGCCACACGTGTGAGAGAGAAGATTTGCCCAATAGTTGTACGAACCAATGAGAGAAGGATAGAGAAGAAATGTGTGAGTGATGGTGATGCCAATTGAGGTGAGAGGTCACTTGTATTTATACAAATCGTTGAGGGTGAAGTGACATGTCTCTTGGGCTTCATGAGCCTACATGATGATGTGGCCAACCTGAACAATTTTACACATGTGCGGGCATAAATTCAAAAACACATTTCTACTTGTCCAAGTTTTATGATATTTAGGTCAATTTTGGTCCTCTCGAAAAGAGGAATTTAATGCAATAATCAGCTCCATCAAATGATCTATCCAAAGTGGATTTTGGCCCTAGTTTCCAATTTTAACACTCCCTTTCAACTAGGGAGAATTCCACCTACCAATTCGTCCATCATCATTGATCATCATGCCATACTATCATCATGTACGATCTCTCTATCTCATCTCATATTTTCTCTACTAAACATTGATATTAATAATGAAGAAGAATCAATTGAGAGTGAGTCACAAGACCTTACCACTCTCCACTAAAAAAGGTCAATCCAGAGGTAGAACCTCAATCAGACTTGATCCTAGATTAAGTTGTTGAACACCATGAATCCTAGACATATGGAGTACAACAGTACATGATGCACCCATCAGTAGTGCTATGGTCCTTATCCTCTTTTCCAAACTCATTGACCAGATGAGAGGTACTTCCCATGAGACCCAGACTAGATGGGTAGGATGTATGTTGGGGCATCAACAGGAGAAGGTGGACCACTCATCCCATTCATATGCCATAGGAGGAGGTGAACCACTCATCCTATGCATATGTCAATTGTAGGGGAAGTGAACCACTCACCCTACACACATGTGTCATTAATCGTAGGGGAAGGAGAATCACTCACCTAACACACATGTCAACCATCATGGGGTATCACAGGGGAAGGTGAAACACTCACCCTATACATAATGCACTAATAAGGGAAGGTGAACTAGTCATCCTATGGTTGCACATAACTCCAAGAAGTAACCCAAGCCCCCAAGAGCTCCCAAAGCTCAATGTCCAACTCAAGTGGGACCCTATCAGTCTTTCCACGACTCCAACTCTCTCTCTGAAGGCTAATAATTTGACCTTCCATAAGGGCTTCATGAGGATGTCTACAACCTACTCATCAATCCTAATGTGTTGGAGCCTTACTGCTCCCCATTGTACCATATCCCGGATAAAGTGGTACCTGATATCAATGGGCTTAGAGAGGTCGTGGAATATGAGATTCTCTGAAAGGAGAATCCCACTCTAGTTTTCGAAGAATATCATGGTGGTATCCAAAACGCGCTCAAATAGCTCACTAAAGAGCTTCCTCAACCAAACAACCTCACAATAGGTTGTACTAGCTGTAATGTATTCGACCTCAGAAATGCTTAGAGAAATTGATTTCTGCTTCCTACTCATCCAAGAAATTGAGACAGATCCCAATGAGATGAAACATCCAAACATGCTTCTTCGATCCACCACATTTCCAGCCCAGTCAACATCAAAATATCCATGTCACCTCAAATTCCTAGCAGTGTATCTCAGTCTATAGTTGATTGTGCCACAAAGATATCTCAAGAGATTCTTAACATCAATCCAATGTATGTGGTTAGGCTCAACCATAAATTGACTAAATGTATTTATGGTGAAGCATACGTCCATATGGGAGTTTATGATGAACATCAGGGCCCCACAAGTTATCTATATTCAGAAGGGTTTTCCAATTTGGGCCCAACAACACTTCCACATAGCTTCTTGAGGTTGATTTCCATTGGAGTAGAAACATACTTGCAATCCACCATCCCACATCTCTTGAGAAACTTCATAATGTATTTTTCTTGAGGAAGGAAAATCTCACCTAGATTTTCCCATACCTCTAGGCCTAGGAAGTAGTGCATTTGTCCTAGGTCCTTCATCTCAAACTCGGAAGCCAAGTCCCTCTTGCATTGATAAATGATAGGCTCTGCACCTGTCAAAAAGAGATCATCTACATAAAGGACCAAAATGAGAGTCATGTCCTTTTCAACCTTGAAGTATAGGTTAGGATCAATATTGCTCATTGTAAATCCCAACTTCATAATATAGCCATCAATCCTCTCATATCAATACCTAGGGGCTTGCTTCAACCATATAGGGATTTCTTCAACCAACATATGTGTGTCCTTCGATCTTATACTTTGAACCCTTGAGGTTGTTCCAAGTAGATTTCCTCATTAAGCAAGCCATGCAAGAAAGAAGTCTTAACATCCATTTGATGTAGGCTCCATCCTTGAGAGGTAGCAAAGGAAATAATAGATTAGATAGTGGTATATTGGGCACCCGGTGCAAATATCTTGTCATATTCCACTCCATTTTGAGAGAAGCTTCAAGTAATGAACTTGGCCTTGTATTTCTTATCACTCCCATTTGCTCCATGTTTGATTTTATATAGCCATTTTGAGGTGACTATGGACTTGTCATTTTCTCTAGGCACCACGTCCCAGACATCATTTTTCATGATAGATTCATATTCCTCATTCATTGCATCCTCCCAGACTTTGTGCTTTATGACTTCTTCAAATGTACATGGCTCAGTTTGAACAATAGTACTCATAGCAACTAAGTACCCTTGATACTTGTTCAACTTCTTACTTTCACGGAATGTCCCTCATGGAGTAATATGTCTTTAAACAACTTCGAGAGTATCTTTGAACTACAAAGGTATTTTCCTTGAGGTAGAGGGATCACCAAGATGTGGATCAATGGGATCCATCAGGTCTTCAACATCGGTCATATGCTCATTTATTATAGGTTCATCTCTTTTTTTGCAGCATCGTTATTATCCTTCCTTGGAATGGGGAGATCTATGGCTTTCCCAAGGGCAATGTCTTCATCAAAGGTGACATCATGGCTTACTTCCATGTCTCTTTGACCAGGAAAATAGATTCTAAATGCCTTTGAATTTTCATTGTAGCCCACAAATATACCTTTCTTCCCAGATGCTTCCAAATTGTTTCTTTTCTCTTTAGGAACATGAAAATATATGGGACAGCCAAAAATTCTAAAATGAGAAACATCAATTTTTTTACAAGTGAAGATCTCCTCGGGAGTCTTGAAATCCAGTGATTGGTACAGGCTCCTATTTGGAACATAAATGATAGTGTTGGTAACTTCTCCCCATAAGAACTTCGATAGACCTAGATCATGGAGCATGGCATGGGTGGCTTCCATAATTATTCAATTCTTCCCTTCAAAAACTCCATTTTTCTCAGGAGTGTATGGAACAATTGTCTCCCTCTTAATTCCAGCCTCTCTCAAAAAGTCACTGAATTCATTTGATTCATATTCGGTTCCATTGTTGGTCCTCAATATTTTGATCTTCTTTCTTGTTTTATTTTCCACCAAGGCTTTGAAAGAACAAAACCATTTGAACACTTCATCCTTATTCTTCAAGAAATATATCCATGTTTTGTGAGATAAGTCATCCACAAAAATTGCATAGTATAAGTATCCTCCCAATGATGTTACGGGAAACATACCAAATAGGTCAGAATGGACCAATTGAAAAATATTGGTAGTTTGTATTTCACTTGAAGGGAATGGTCCCCTTGTAAGTTTCCCAGCTGTCCAACCCTGATAGACTCCTTCATGATTCATGTTGAAATTAGGCACACCAGTGACCATCTTCCTTACCCGAGGTAAGGCTTTGTAATGAAGGTGGGAAAATATCCGGTGCCATAATTCAGATTGAAGAGAAGCATTGCAAGTCAAGGTTCCCAAAGTAATTCCTCTAACTTGATAGAGACCATCAACCCTAAATCCAAGTGTAAATGAATCTTTAGGGTTTATTTTCCAAATACATACCTTTCCATCAATGAATGATACCTTGAAGCCTTTATCTTCCATCACAGAAATGGACACCGAGTTCTTCTTCAAATCAGACACATACAATACTTGTTGTAGATGAATGGTTTTCCCTTGATTCAAGTGAAGAGTGACAATACCTATCCCTTTCATGGGGTAGGTGGAATTATCTCAAAATATGATCTCCAAATTATTCTTCTTTTCAATCAAGTTTGAGAGGGCCTCTTTGTACCTGGTGAAGTACCTTCAGGCTCCACTATCAATCAACAAATGATCCAAAATATCCAGAGGAGAGGCAATAGATAGAGCATAAATAAGATAAAACTCCTTATTTTTTCTATTAATTTCCTCATACCTGGAATTTCTCGATATTTTGGGAGGTCGACCATATCCATATCGAGTAGTGGGAGCATTCCTATTTACTTTATTGTTTAACCTATTGTTTCTTTGATTTCCTTTGCCTTTGTAATATTTTTTGTTGTTGTCGCCATCCATTGGAGAATCCTTTTTTTGAGGACATTCTCTAACATAGTGGCAAAACCTCTTACAATTGTAGCACCTTCCTTTCCTTCCTTCTTTGAATCCCTACTTGAACCCTCGACCCTGCATGCTTGGACCAACATTATTTTTTCTTCTTTTTATTAGTGGAGAAAGTAGTAGGTTCATTTCCATTTGAGGGCTTGTTTCTCTCCCTCATCCTTGTCTCCTCTTGAGTGTATCTAGCCAATAATTCATCAAAACTAGTAATCTTGTCATTGTTGAGAATGGTGGTGTTAAACACACCCCATGCTCTTAAAAGACCTCCAAGTGTAATGAGAGTGAGCTCCCTATTAGAAATAAATTTTCCAATAGATAGTAGGTCATTCTTGATTTGCGTTATTCTCATAAAGTAGGATTGGATAAACTCCCCTTTATCCATCTTGATGTCATTTAACTTGTTCTTGAGAAAAAGGATTTGATTTACATTGTTTACTTTGAACATCATAACCAACTTATCATACATATCCTTAGATGTTCCAAAATCAGAAACATATGCAACCAAATTCTTTTGAATGGTGGCTATGATAATTCTCTTACCTTTGACCTCACCTTTCTTGTACTCTGTCTTTGCAGTAGTAGGTACATTTGAAGGAGGCTCTACCACTCTTCCCTGTGCATAGTCCATGGCATCATTCTCTTCCAAAGTCAAATCCAAAGTCATTTTCCATGCATGATAGCCAAATTTGTCCTTGAGCTTATCCTCAGATTTGAAGTAAGATGTAATAGCCATTGAGGCTAGCCCAATGATTTTTTCTAAGAGATATCCCTTAATGATTTATTTTCTCTCTCTTTCTCAGGCTTTGTCTTCACCTATTCTCTGATACCATGTTAAATTTTGTTAATAATGGTATGTTATATGCTTAACACAATTACTTCAATGTTCCTCTAGAAACCCAACGACAATTTCCAATTTAGTTTTCCAATAGCAATCACATTAACCATAAAAAAAATCACATTGATAGTAACTGTAGATATAACATGAATAACAAAATGTAGAAGACAGGACAAGACAAGAGGACACTAGATTTGGCAGATGCCATGGAAAAACCCTAATGTGGGGAAAACCCTTTGATCAATTCTTCTTAT
Organism: Pinus tabuliformis; assembly: GCA_031772625.1. Lineage (NCBI taxonomy): Eukaryota > Viridiplantae > Streptophyta > Pinopsida > Pinales > Pinaceae > Pinus > Pinus tabuliformis. The sequence goes on along the minus strand of CM062820.1, from coordinate 658,248,850 downwards.
TATTATATCAAATGTTCAACAGAGAGAGAGAGAGAGAGAGAGAGAGAGAGAGAGAGAGAGAGTATAAAATGTCAAATCAAGTCAAACTTGACTTTGTCGAATCATTGTCCAATATAAGCCCAATCAAATATGTAATATGTCCTTAGTCAACAACAATCAAACAAAAACAACATGTGCCCTAGATAGTCAATGGTTAAGGGTCAAAACAATCCATCTGCGGCTTGGTCAAAGGTCATCTATTTCAAACACCTTATCTAGTCAAACAATAGTCAAAACAAGCCACTTTTGAGCAGTTAAACCTGGTCAACGCATAGAAGAGTCCCACGGTCAAAGTGCCCAAACATCCTTGATTTTTGTGCCCTACAATACAGCCTAGAGAGAAAAAAAATCCCAAGAAAAATGAAGTCGAACTTAGTCAAATACTCCTTGGTCAACGCTAGTCAAACCCTTGTAATAGTCCTAAAATTCAGCCTTGCAATCAGCCCAAAAAATACGTCCTCCTTGCCACACGTGTGAGAGAGAAGATCTGCCCAGTGGCTGTACGAACCAATGAGATAAGAAGAGAGAAGAAATATGTGAGTGATGATGATGCCAAATGAGGTGAGAGGTTAGTTGTATTTATACAAGTCATTGAGGGTGAAGTGACATGTCTCTTGGACTTCATGAGCCTACATGATGATGTGGCCGCCCTGAAGAATTTTACACATGTGTGGGCATAATTTCAAAAACACATTTATGCTTGTCCAAATTTGATGATCTTTAGGTTGATTTTGGTCCTCTCGAAAAGTGGAATTTAATGTAATAATGATATCCATCAAATGAGCTGTCCAAATTGGAATTCAGCCATAGTTGCCAATTTTAACAATTTTCCTATTTCCACCCACATGTCAAGGGCTTCCTTGATAAAACCATCTCCACCCCCAACCCTTGGTATTTTCTTGAGACCATCTCACCTGAATCCAAAATCTTTAGGCAATCCAAAGCTCAACCAAGAATGAATCCCATCACACCATGGCTATCCAAGAAATGCAAAGGCAAGGTCGTAACCATTGTCAATCCAGGGAAATTCCATGCCAATGACATCAAAATAATCATGTAAACCAAATGCATTTACCATGAATTTAAATCACAACAAAGAAATCACACATGCAACCTGTTACCTAAAAAATCTTTCTGCTGTTGCTTCTCTTCCAATATTTTCCTTGTGCTCCCTTGATCCCTTGCTTGTTCTCTCTCTTGGAGTACAATTTCTGAAACTAATCACAAGCTGTCAAATATTTCTTAGATGCCTTTTTATCATTGATGTATGTTTTCTCTTCCTTTTCCTTTTCTTTTTTATTTCCTTTTCCTTGATTTTCTCTCTAATTACCCTTGCATGCATATTCTTGTCTCTTCATCTTCCTTTCTCCTATTTTCCTTTATTTCTTTTATTAAATTTCCCTTTAGTGCCTTTTACCTTTTTCCAATGCCAATGTCAATTTCCATAGCCATTAATTAACCACAACTGTTGAAAAGTGTGCAACAAGAAATGCTTGTTGAGAATGCAACAAGATGATGGAGCTTAGTGAAAAGAGTCGCCTTCACTAAGTGGGCCCGCAGGCAAATTATGGCGCAAGTTCTATTTTTGATCACAGTGTGGATGATCACAGTGTGGATGATCATAGTGTGGGTGATCACAGTATGAGTGATCACAGTGTGGGTGACCACAGTGTGAGTGATCACAGTGTGAGTGATCAAAGTCTATTTTTAGACTGGCTGTCAAAGATAGAAAAGTCAAATATTATTGTCTCATAATAATATTTGGACTATAAACTTGATCTTATTCTCTTGGAGCACTTCAGGATGAGCTACGGATGTGGTACATGCAGATCCCAGAGGGAAATACGTGGTTACCTATGGGATGACTAATATTTTCATGCAGGACTTCAGTTAGAACTCAAGTGAGTTGAGTTTAGTGGACTGGAGGTGCGTTGATGGAGTTGTGTTCAGTTTAACTTTGTTTAACTGGTTGTATTTAGTCTAACTGATCAGTAGACTAGAGATGAGTTGGATGAATTAGTTATTAATTAATTCACAAGTTATTAACTCATAATGCAACTATAGAATACATTAGTTAACTCAATTGCATGTCAAGTGCATGTTCAGTTCAGCAGGGACAGGTGTTAGAGGATCAGATTGCTATCAGTTGTGACTATAGCTGTGCATGATGATTTGCACAATCAGAGGGATTGAGTATGCCAATGAATTGGCCAATACCAAGAATTGTAGCCTGTGCTCATGTCAAACAAAGTGTGAGTGATTATTTGCAGGTCAAATACGAGTTTGGTAAGCCATTCTCATCAATTCTTGAGCAGGTATTGAGCTGGAGAGGCAGGCAAGCAGTGGAATAGATTTGGAGATCAGATCTGAGCTGTATTGTGTGTAACAGGTGGAGCTAGTACTAGATTGCTTGTGATAAGCATTGTACTTTGTAATGTTACATGATTCAATCAATATAATATATAGATAGTGTGGGGTTTTTAGTGAGATGATTTCCCCGGGATACATACTGTGTTAATGAGTTTGATTGATGCTTCTATGTGTGCCTGTGAATGTTTCTGCTTCTGTAAATTGATGATCAACGTAGAGGAGATTATGTATTATACATGTTCCGCTTATAATTGTATGATCAGGATAATCTCTATGAATATGTGTTAAATTATTCAAAATTTCTACATCGTATCGGAGCTGCTTGATTTGTAGAAGAGATTTTTACAGGATATCAAGCGAGGATTGATCATCGAATCTATTATTCAGAAAGTGTTTACATTTTATTTCTTCAGGTAGAGTCTGTAATCGGGCCAGGTAGCCTCTAGATTCATCCTTATTTTGGAAGGTGAGATATCCGGTGAATGCCCAGACAGTCAATCTCTGTACAAGAAATACTTTGTTCTCACAAATTCTAGATCGGAAGTGGTGAGTTTTTGAGCTGGTGGAATTTGAATTTAATTCCAAAGCAAGAGATAAAACTTAGAAACATTAAGTGTGAGAATAGAGACAGTATGCCTTAGTATCTCATGAAGTTCACCCAATGCCGGGATGAGTTGGGAGGTGTGGGGTTGACTGTCGGATGAGGATGGTGAGTCTAGCACTCCTTGACCTTCCTAAGAGTTGGCATAGCTACCAGGACTCGGTGAATGGAAGGGAGAAACTGCCAAATTGGGAACGACCATGGTCGGATTTGATGCAGGAGGAGATTAGACGGAGCACCAGAGACAGTTCTTCATCTATGCAGGATGAGGAGAACTGTGCCTTAGCGAGTAAGGTGAAGAAGGGGAAGGGGAAGGTTTCTCTTTCCGAATCAAGTTCTTCCAATGATGGGAAGAAAGTTGACAAGTCGAAGGTGCGATGCTTTCGTTGTCATGAGATTGGTTCACGGGTCAAGAACCTGTATGCTCTTGAGGTTCAAGATGCATGCAAAGCCTTGAGCAGCGAGGCAACTGATGGAGACTTGGTGGTTGAGAGGGAGCGTATATTACCTCTCAACATGCAGAGCCAGAAGAAGTCTCAGACGATTGTGGAGGAGCCACGATTGGTGCAGCAGCTTCAGGAGGTTGTGGAGGAGCCACAACAAGGGAAGCTGAGAGGAGATCGAGTAGAGACATCTACTCATCTAGAGACCTCTAGTTGGGGGAAACTTCGAGCCAGGTGGGCTGAGGGATCGCATGCAGCCATACCTCCAGGTAGGAGGTGGGGTGATGTGGATTGATTGTCCCAAGGAGGAGGGGCAGGATCCTTGAGGTACCCAACCTCTTGGATCAGACCTTGCTACGGGAGCCCTAGATATGTAGTAGCAGGAACTGACTGATTAGGTAGAGACAGATGTGGATGGAGTGGCAGAGAGAGCGACAGTGCAGGGAATCCCAGGATAGCGCATAGCTAGCAGGCTGCAGCAATGCGAGAGTCACAAGTGTTTTGCACAGTGCTAGGTGGCACAGAGAGGTGTGCTATGGTGCGAGATGCATGGAGATGTTGCAGTAACGCAGATGTCAGAGAGGGAGCACTTGTCAGCAGCAGGTAGAGCTTCAGCATCAGAGGGTGTTTTTAGCCAACAGGGAGGTCAGTTGGGAGGTGCAGTGCAGATGCAATGTTGGGAGATAGAACCAGCAGCAGCACGGATGCAGTCAGAGATCAAAGTGACAGAGGCTAGAGTAGTCAGGTACTGAAGAGCACAAAGATGCAGAGTTTCAGTCGACAGAGGAAATAGCAGTCAAAGACTTTGATGACAGAGCAAGTGGACCGGCCAGATGTGTTGCATGGAAAACATTCCAGAGTTACAGGATCGGGTTTGAGAGGAAGCCTTTCTTGTTGAGAGGGAGTGTTGAAAAGTGTGCAACAAGAAATGCTTGTTGAGAATGCTACAAGATGATGGAGCTTAGTGAAAATATGCGCCTTCATTAAGTGGGCCCACAGGCAAATTATGGCGCAAGTTCTATTTTTGATCACAATGTGGATGATCACAGTGTGGATGATCGCAGTGTGGGTGATCACAGTATGAGTGATCATAGTGTGGGTGACCACAGTGTGAGTGATCACAGTGTGAGTGATCAAAGTCTATTTTTAGACTGGCTGTCAAAAATAGAAAATTCAAATATTATTGTCTCATAATAATATTTGGACTATAAACTTGATCTTATTCTCTTGGAGCACTTCAGGATGAGCTACGGATGTGGTACATGCAGATCCCAGAGGGAAATATGTGGTTACCTATGTGTTATAGACATTTTTGTGCCTTACAGCATTGAGCATGAAATGTCCATAATCTAAGGGATCCAAAGTCCCTAAACATGTTGTTCCTACCCCTAGAGGAACAAGGCTAACAAACCACAGCAATTCACAGAAGTTCTCCACCAGAATCTGCTCAAAAACAAGTCAATTCAGGATCAATTCAGTGGCTCCACTAGCTGTCTGCGCTGAATGTCAAAGCCAACACTGGCTACCTGCGCTGAATGTCAAAGCCAACACTGGCTACCTGCGCTGAGCGAGATTGGACATGTGGCAAGTTCATTCCACAAGGTGTCAAAACCCAGGAAGCTTCCAAAATGACACTTGCCTCAGGGAATTCGACTGGTGATGAGTAAGAGGTTCCAAATCTCCAAGTGGAAGCAAGAACCTCCAAGTGGAATCAAGAACTGACAGAGGGAGAGGACACTAGTCAGATCTCAAGCTGACTCATCCTCTCTCCAAACATCTATATATGGATCTCTCCTCCATGAGATCTTGAGGCTGGAATTTTGTTATTGCAAAGAATTGCTGTTAGTTTGAGATCAGAATCATTGGGTGCTTAATGCTTTGAAGGGAGGTGAAGATAGGAATTCCATTTTGCTGGGAAGGAGATGCTGGATTGGAGCCCTCTGGGTTGTATCTCTTCCTGAACCTTGTTATTCATCAATAAAGCTATCTTGGTTTCTCCTATATATTGGTGTATCTTTGATGTATGATTGCATTAGTATGTTTAGTTTACTTCTAATCCTGAACTAGTTATGAATATGAATCTATGTCTTGTGTAGTGTTCTTCTCTTGTGATCTTGCAGAAACCTGTTGAAGCTGGGCGAGCGAGAAGGCAAGTAGCTGGGAACTCTCCAAGAGAAGAGAAACTGGATCGAGGGACAAACGAAAGACACCGGTTAGTCCATCCATCTCTCTTCATTCTAATTCATAAAGGAAGAATACTAGAATAGCTGTCTCTGTTTGTTGCTAAGGCATTGTCACACCTTAGGTGGATAGGATCGTCCTGCATAGGCATTTTTCCCCACAACAAATTGGCGACTCAACTGGGGAGATCTGTTTAGTCATTTTATTTGTGTCTCTATCATTGTTTGTTTCATAGACTCAACAGCAACAATCGAACTGCATCTGCTCTTCTCAGTTGCAAAGTAGACAGTTGCTGCTTTGATCCAATCACTGGATTTGTCTATGATCTGAACAATGGACTCACAAATGATTTGATGATCCTTTGTGATAGATCTTAGTACTCCCTCAAAGCATCCCTTTGATTGTACCTTTCTTGTTGCTTTTATTTGGCCTGAAACCGTTGATTAATCAGCAATCTGTGACCCAGAACCCAGTGAGAAACTCTCGTTTCTCCTTCAGCACGAACCCTATGAAGAGGTTCTGCATTTCAACGCAGGTCCCGTGAAGGTTACCTGCGCTGAATGTCAAAAACCCTGTGTTGAGGTTGCGCTGAACCAGTTTGGCCTTGTGCAGCTGGGGTTCTCTGCTCTCTTTTTCCCTATTTTGATCTCTGATTTTTGCAGCCTGTAACCGGCATAGGAACCAGTCTGATAACTCCTTTTCTCTGCTTAAATTCCGCCTCCTTTTGTACAAAAAGACTGTGAGTGTTTTTATGTGTTTGTGGCGTCATTTACAGTTTTCCTTTGCATGAGTGAAATAATCATCCTGTAGCCCTTGATTCAGATCTGTTCATTGTGATCTTAGGAGAGAGTTCATTGGCTGTTTACAGTTGATTATACATTTACTTTTGCTTTTGGTTTGAGTTTGTCTCTTTTAAGTGTCGAAACAAGTTTTCATTTCGAAAGTCGTAAAGTGTTGTATTCTCTTCTACCCTTTCTGATTTCGAAAAAAGTAAACTTGTTTGTATTTGTCATTTAAAAGCAAATTCAAAGTTGTACAAAAAGCTTTCTTTGTAGGCATCAATACTAAGAAAGCGGAAAACAAACACCTGCATTGTGCATTTGCATCTTGATAGTTTGCATGCTTGATTTAGGAAAAGTGCATTAGAGTGTGCTGATTGCTCTTTGAGAAAAGATGGTGTCTTTCTTTTCCCTTTGTAGCTAGGATTTTCAAAGTTGAAAAGATATAAAGCTTGCTTATCATCTTTAGACTGCATTTAGGAATTGTACCATACATCTCGTGGTGATCCAGAAAGGCAAACTTCTAAAAATATCAACTTAAAATAAACTGAATGAACTTAACAACGCTTTGCAACATAACGCACAACATAGAGGTCTAGGCTAGAGACGTGTTCCGGCGTCGTAAAGCCTGGTGACTGTCGATCTCATTGAAGGTGGGTGATTCCTCCTGAGGGACGATAGCGCCAGTACGGATTGTGCTCCCACGTACCGTCGCGTATATATTGGGAGACCCCTATAGGCATAAAACCTTTATCCTTAGGAAGCCGTGTCGGCCGCCCTACTGATCGCAATGCACTGAACACAGCATTCAGGAAGATCGACCGCCCGTACCTTAAAAAGTATTCTGCGGTTTTGCGAAAAGTTTGGCACACCCTCTGCCTAGAACTCCAGAGCAGTTCCTTTTGGCCTTTTTCAGACTCTATAACGGAAAAAGTCCATCCGAGCATTTGTCACTTCGGGCTCGTTAAAACATCGAAGGAGACTAGAGTCATCTTTAGCTTTTTCTCGACTCTTTAAAATTGAAAAAGCAAGTTGTGTCTAAAGCGTTGTTAAAAATTTATTTTAAACGGAACAATCACCCTTTATTCCTGCGTTGATATTTAGGTTGAAAAGATGGAGCCCACCAACCAAGGAATTCCCCTTGGTGGAAATCCTAGTCCCTTCTCCTCTTGGGGAGATGTTGGTGCACCCCATATGGCCACATTGTCGCTTCCAGGACTGACAATTGGCCTGCCGGTCTGGCTCTTTTCAACCAATGTCATTCAGAACACCACTATTCTTGAACAGTCGAGTCAACAGTTAGACCAGACCAGAGTTGCCCACCAGCCTTCGACTTCATATAATTCTTCCTCTCCTCCTTCCTCTTCGCTTAACGGAACTGGTAAAACAAAAAACCAAGTTCCTAAGGAGAAGAAGGAAAAGAAGAAGAAAGAGAAGAAGAAGAAGGAGCCAAAAGCGACTGGGGGCAAACAAGTGTCGTCTAACAAAAATCCACACACAGCACTAGCAAGGCCTAAATCGCCATGCGTCATATGCAAGGGAGACCACTTCCACAGAGATTGTCCCTGCATCCCTCGGATACTAAGGGACTGGTCTCCCCGTTTGCACAATTCGGTGGCGTCAACCTCTGATAGCCATGTTGACAGCACACCGTCAACTAGTGAAAGTGAAGCCACAGGACAGAGAGGGAAAGCCAGATTTCCCTGCAAGCTATGTGAAGGCGACCATGCCATCCACCGTTGTCCCTTCTTAGACGAGGCTAAAAGAGTATTGGAAGATCGCCCGATTTTACGAGCGCAACTTCCTCCTGGATATCAAAAACTCCTGCCAAGTCCTTCACTAGTTGAGAACCCGGCTGGCCCGCTTAGGTGGTCAGCCGAAGCACCTATCATTGAAGATGAACCGTCTGAATCCATACCTGACGAAAGTCAAAAGGTTGAGGCGGCAGTTGACCCGGTTTTGCCTTCAGAGGCTCTATCTTCGAATGATACCATCACAGAGGAGAATAAAGACGACATCGTCCAAGTTCTCTTCATCAACACAGACTCTGACGAACAAGGGGGCAATTTGCCCATTCCTTTATCGCAGGAAGGAACTTTGTCAGGGTCATACCCGGCCGTCTATTCGGTCCCACCACCAAGCAACCTAGTTGTCTCGTTCGACTGGAACCAACTAGGCAGACCCCGCTTGCCAGCTAGCATACCATTCAGAATTATCGTTCAAATATACAGAATGGTAATGGCTGGCACAGTTATTGATGAGGGGGCATCTGTGAGTATCCTTTCCTCTATTGCTTGGAAAGCGCTTGGTTCACCAGCGCTTTTGCCTGAAATGAGAAATCTATCAGGCTTTGATAAAGGAACCAGTCGACCTTTAGGGATCCTCCCCAATGTGCCTATCACATTGAAAGGGAGGACCGTTCAAATGAACGTGATGGTCATTCAAGGACCCTTGGATTATAACCTACTCCTTGGACGAGACTATATATATTGCATGGAAGCCATCATCTCCTCACTCTTTAGAGTAATGTGTTTTCCGCATGAAGGAAGAGTGGTCAAGCTCGTGGACCAACTTTCATTTCCCGGATCACGCACTGCAAATAGTCATACACCATCCCTAAATGGTCTCTTCACGCAAGAAGTGTCTCAACCCACGGTCCATCCCCCTGATGAGCGCGAGTAATCCGGGAGGATATGAATGGAACCCAGGGGGCATGCGTCCTGGTCTGCTTCGGCAGAGAAACTTTGGGTATAGAGTAGGTTTCCGCGGGAGAACATGACTAGTCTGTACCCTGTCTGTCTAGGAAGAGGGTTATTCTAGAATAAGATTCTTTTGTCAAAGTTATGTGAGTTGGCGGGCTACGTCGCTCACCTTTGTTTATCTCGGTAGACATCGCCAAAGAAGTGTTTCATTCGTGCCCGCGAACGAGACAATCTTTGGGTAACCTGAAAGAGGTAGGCCTCTCTCGGCAAAATGAATGTTTTGATGGAAATGAAGTAGTGGTAACCTTGAAATCGTACTTTATGCCTGGGGGCATGCAAACCTTTTGGAGTGCTAGCAAGGGGCGGCTATTTATTTTTAAAATTTTTAGGTCCTCCCTTTAAACCTGTAGGTCTAACCCGTTAAACTCGTAGGATTAGTTGTTTCCGCTTGCATAACGAAAGGATCCAGAGCAAAGCTTACGTAAGATCTAAGCTCCCTAAAAAATAACATCTTCAATGAGACACTCTTATCATATGACTGGGATATTCGAGCAGTTTTAGCACACAGTTCATGCTCGTTAAAAAATAAACGCAAGATCCGAGCAGTTTTAGCGCATAGTTCATGCTCGTTAAAAAATAAACATAAGATCGAGCAAGTGTTTCAATCCGCATTTAAGCTTGTTAAAAAATGAACTACCCGGTAAATAACCACTGCGAATGTAAATTATCCGCCATTAAAAGCCTTGGTCGTGTTTGCACCGTCACCTCCACTTTTCATTTGGCCGATCGTTCACCTCCATATGATTGTTTACCCATTTTGAGGAACAGCTGCGAAGAGTGATTTCAACTAGCCATCCTTGTGACACTGCCGTGATTGGAAAATTCCAACCTGTACCTGGAATCAGCTGCTAACCTGCTTTATCACTCGTTCCTCAAAAGACGAGTCTTCTTTAAGCTCTTTTCATCTGACTCGTAAAATATGAAAAGATTGCCGAGTTTTGGCCTTCCAGCTCGTTAAAGCGACCAGAAGTGCTATCCCTCCTCTAGATTTTAATCTTTTTAGACCTGAGGGATTATTGCACAAAAAGATCGAGCGCTTGTTTTGTTCGGCTCGTTAAAACTATCGAAAACTCATCCCTTCTGTATTGTTTTATACTTTTTCGGACTTAAGGGATTAGATGACGAAAAAGGAACTTTGGAGTTATCTTTACGTACCTTTTTAGACTCTCTAAAAATGAAAAGGGACCGAGTTGTCTTTGTCGTTAGACTCGTTAAAATCATTAAATAGCGACAAACTTGTCTTTAGACGAGAACGAGTTTCACTATCGCTAGGCTCGTTAAAACATAGCGATGGGCTTGCCCGAAGGGCAGGTTATAGAACAAGCATATGTTATCCTCCTCAAGCTTGACAAAAATAAAGAGGTACTGGTCAGCAATGACTGGGGAAAAATTGGGAGAAACTAAAGAAAACTTTGATGGTAGCAAGTCGCTCTTGAACATGACACTTTTCCTCCGTACCACAATCGGGTTGGGTTGTTTCATTCACCGGTCACATCACCATGGTCTCGCCATACCATCCATATTTGGGGTAATGCTACCGATCCATCGCATCAGTGTCGCCATATGTTCAAGAGAAGTCGTTCAGAAAAGTCAACCGTGTCCCATCCACTGCCATACATTATCCTTCATCCTTTCATGACCGCCACCCTAAATCATATGTCACAGATCATTTTCACCTCCATCAAAATCATTAGCTCCGTTCCGTGTCACTGATGTGGGATTCATTAAGGCCCTCCTTTGACAGATCGCTTCTTGTCGACATCAGCTCATTATCCAAGAAGTTGATCTAGGAACACCCCCTTCAGTACTTTGAAGCTTGCATGCCTCAATGGCAAGTTTCTCACTTCCGGCGACAGGTATACATCAATGACCTTCGACCGAAAGATTTTGTGTGGTGTTCGACGCCAAGTCCTTTATTCACACCACGTGAATTGTACTGCAGTACCTTGAGGGTCATTATCATTATCGGTGATTCCTCTCGCGCTTGTTAACGGTTTACCTCATTGACCGGTAATCAAGCAATGTCTTTCCATGTTCGACTTCAGAACATTTCTCACATGGATCGACTTGTACTTAGAGTGAAGATCGAACGAGTTTGAAGACCCCGGATCTAGTTTCATCCATCCGGGCTGCGATATATATTCAGGAAAGATAAAGACATTGACATGTACATCATTGCAGCAGATAATCATCCTACTCAAAGGATGATAATTTCATCAAAATTATCAGTCTACCATCAGATGATTGTCTGTTCTATGTACGGAAAAATGAATTTATAAAGCTGAGCATGGGAATGCCCGCCTCAGCTAGATCATGAAAGCAGTATGAAAAATAATGTATTGTATTGTATCTTATTACAGGTCTCCTCCCAGCATTGGATGAACTTCGGACCCTCCTGGATAAAGCATTTCACCCGATAAACGACCTCATACTTTAGGGGGCAACTGTTATAGACATTTTTGTGCCTTACAGCATTGAGCATGAAATGTCCATAATCTAAGGGATCCAAAGTCCCTAAACATGTTGTTCCTACCCCTAGAGGAACAAGGCTAACAAACCACAACAATTCACAGAAGTTCTCCACCAGAATCTGCTCAAAAACAAGTCAATTCAGGATCAATTCAGTGGCTCCACTAGCTGTCTGCGCTGAATGTCAAATCCAACACTGGATACCTGCGCTGAGCGAGATTGGACATGTGGCAAGTTCATTCCACAAGGTGTCAAAACCCAGGAAGCTTCCAAAATGACACTTGCCTCAGGGAATTCGACTGGTGATGAGTAAGAGGTTCCAAATCTCCAAGTGGAAGCAAGAACCTCCAAGTGGAATCAAGAACTGACAGAGGGAGAGGAGACTAGTCAGATCTCAAGCTGACTCATCCTCTCTCCAAACATCTATATATGGATCTCTCCTCCATGAGATCTTGAGGCTGGAATTTTGTTATTGCAAAGAATTGTTGTTGGTTTGAGATCAGAATCATTGGGTGCTTAATGCTTTGAAGGGAGGTGAAGATAGGAATTCCATTTTGCTGGGAAGGAGATGCTGGATTGGAGCTCTCTGGGTTGTATCTCTTCCTGAACCTTGTTATTCATCAATAAAGCTAGCTTGGTTTCTCCTATATACTGGTGTATCTTTGATGTATGATTGCATTAGTATGTTTAGTTTACTTCTAATCCTGAACTAGTTATGAATATGAATCTATGTCTTGTGTAGTGTTCTTCTCTTGTGATCTTGCAGAAACCTGTTGAAGCTGGGCGAGCGAGAAGGAAAGTAGCTGGGAACTCTCCAAGAGAAGAGAAACTAGATCGAGGGACAAACGGAAGACACCGGTTAGTCCATCCATCTCTCTTCATTCTAATTCATAAAGGAAGAATACTAGAATAGCTGTCTCTGTTTGTTGCTAAGGCACTGTCACACCTTAGGTGGATAGGATCGTCCTGCATAGGCATTTTTCCCCACAACACTATGGGATGACTAATATTTGCATGCAGGACTTCAGTTAGAACTCAAGTGAGTTGAGTTTAGTGGACTGGAGGTGCAGTTGATGGAGTTGTGTTCAGTTTAACTTTGTTTAACTGGTTGTATTTAGTCTAACTGATCAATAGACTAGAGATCAGTTGGGTGAATTAGTTATTAATTAATTCACAAGTTATTAACTCATAATACAACTATAAAATACATTAGTTAACTCAGTTTCATGTCAAGTGCATGTTCAGTTCAGTAGGGACAAGTGTTAGAGGATCAGATTGCTATCAGTTGTGACTATAGCTGTGCATGATGATTTGCACAATCAGAGGGATTGAGTATGCCAATGAATTGGCCAATACCAAGAATTGTAGCATGTGCTCATGTCCAATAGAGTGTGAGTGATTATTTGCAGGTCAAATACGAGTTTGGTAAGCCATTCTCATCAATTCTTGAGCAGGTATTGAGCTGGAGAGGCAGGCAAGCAGTGGAACAGATTTGGAGATCAGATCTGAGCTGTATTGTGTGTAACAGGTGGAGCTGGTACTGGATTTCTTGTGATAAGCATTGTACTTTGTAATGTTACATGATTCAATCAATATAATATACCGATAGTGTGGGGTTTTTAGCGAGATGCTTTCCCTGAGATACATATTGTGTTAATGAGTTTGATTGATGCTTCTATGTGTGCCTGTGAATGTTTCTACTTCTGTAAATTGATGATCAACGTAGAGGAGATTATGTATTATACATGTTCCGCTTATAATTGTATGATCAAGATAATCTCTGTGAATATGTGTTAAATTATTCAAAATTTCTACAACAACTAATACCCACTTTAATTTTTCTCCCTCTATTCAACTTGGAATACGTGTCCCATGACCTTGGTCTTGTTTTTGCCTTTATAATGTCCTTCCAATTATATGGAAAATCAACCCAGGGCTGTTACACCATTTTATTGAAAGCAACCTTGAAAATTAGAAATTTTGAAAGGTTTGAACCAATTTTTGACTTTCTATAATAATTAAAACTTGTTGAGATACATTATTCATTGTGAAATTTGCCAACCAAAAGCCTAGTTTTCAAGCAAATTTCTTCTCCAACTGCACTAGCATCCTGGTTTCAATAATTGAACTTAATTTTATCTTTACTATTTTATGTATTTCAGTAGCTTATCCTATTTTACTTAGAAAAGGAAATATTTTTTCTCAAGTGTGGAAAGACTTCCAATGCATCCATTTCCATAGTAAGATGTCAAGTGTACTCACATCCAAATTTAAAAAATGTACCTCAATTGTTGTTAGGATATGAGAAACCAAATTCTCTAGTAGGATTGGTGCCAAAATATATTATAGCGTGGATTGTTTCTACTGGTCAATTATTACATGGAACCAAGGTTAAATATAACTATTTTCCTAATAACTCTCTTGTTTATTGACAATGGGTTTCATGCCTTCCTTTGTTATGCAATGAAATTCTCTCGAGAATTTTCTATTAGACTCTTGAATGCATCAAAAATTTGGTGAAAAACATGTAAGTAATTCCTCTATCTCAGGATTTATTGTCTAATCGTCATCAAATGTCGTCCATTTTTCTTTGATCTCCTTTGAATTCTTGCAAAGATGATTGAGAACAATTTTTGGATCTTCTTCTTATGGAAGATGCTCAAAAGTCCCTTATTCTTCTATTACATATTAATATAGAAAATCATATCTAATTGCAACTTTGAATTTTAAAAAATGATTTGAGAAGATTCATGTGGTAGCATAATATAACACCACCGGCTAGGATCCACTAAATGGTAATAGGCATGTGCATGTGACACTTAAGCTAGTGAGCTGAAATGTTGAATAGGCTAGTGAGCATGATTCCCATTGAGGCATTTTTGCCTTTGTATGTATAGATATGTTAGGTTAGTGGGCTAGGTTACAAATATGTTTAAGGCTAGTGTGGCTATGTAATGGGTTGGAGGATCGATATTATTAGGCTGTTTAGCCAAGTTCCATTGAGGGCTGCATGCCTGTGTATGTATGCATGATGTGTTAGGACAAGGGGCCAACACACTTACACATGTAAGAATAGGGTGTTTATGATCAAACTAGTGGGCTTAACTGACATGTTAGTTAGCTAACTTGTCATTTTTCTATATACTGAGGAACAAAAGAGTATAGGGGGGCTTGAGACTCCATGAAAGGAAAAATGTATCCTAATTTGATAATGTACTATAATATTATATTATATTATTAAAAGGGGAAACATGTATATAAAAGGGTGGATTACCCCTATTTAGTAGACACTCAATAAGTGAGGAACAAGTGTGCTTGGATGAGAGCTTGAAGGCTCCTTGGAGACCCATGAGGGTAAAAAAAATCCCAGAGTTATAGGATATCCATGGTCACCCGGGTGAGATACCCTGGAATTAATGACACAACTCAAGGGATTGCAAGTGTAGAGAAGGGTGTGCACTTGGGTGTAGCTTATGGGGTATGTGAGCTTGTTGGTTGGAGGCTCTCAGGTTTTGTGCCTTGGCTATGTGAGGGTACCTGGAGATGAATGAGGGTAGTGGGAACTCCCAGAGTCACGGGTCTCTAGACATTCATTTCTAGTCTGGTAAGATGCCCTAGAAGTGGTGGCATAATAAGAGGGACTATAAGTGCAGAGAAGGGTGTGCACCACTTGGGTGCAACCAGATGAGGAATGTAAGCCTATTGGTTGGAGGTTGTAGGGTTTTGTACCTTGGCCCTAGTATGTTTGGTATGAGGAACGTACTTGGATCGAGAAGCTGATGAAAAATGGAGTCATGTCCCTAGCTCGTGGGTGACTGACTACTGAGAGAACTAGATAAACATAGTCTAAAGATAGGAGGAATGTTTGGGTTCTGCAACCAACAAAAAAATTATATAGGTAAGTGCTTGAAACATGTTATGTGATTGTTTTATGAATTATCATGGCATGTCTTTGCTGTGTTATCATAGAATCTTTTTTATTAAGGATTACTGTGCACATGGTGAAATGTCTTGGTTACATTATGTGTTAGTAATGTAGGAAATTTGTGTGAGTGGTGTCACCCATTTGGAGGGATGGGGATGTTACAATTGGTATTAGAGTACATGATACAAAACTAGGCCTGCACAGGCCAACAAAAGGTAGAGCATACTTTTAAGTATGCTTTCAAATTATTTGACAAATGTTGAAATTTGTGTGCTTGTTGAGGAAAGGATTTAAATTGCTCCAACTACCATTAGTATGCCTACAAATTTATTGAGAAAATTTCTTGGGTTAAACTATTCCAAGAAGCCCAAATTTCTCGAATAAACCTTTGGTAAAGGTGATTTTATGTCTACTTGGGGGTTAATTAGCAATGATGGGTTTGTGTATACGTCAATCACTGATTTACAAGGTAGAAATACCAACAATGGTGTTGTTGTCATTAACAAAACTGAATTCCTTGATGAAAACGTTTCTAACAATGATGGTAAGTCAAATAAGTGCTCAACATATTACATTTATCATCTCCTTTGCATATGCTTCTCTCTTGCAGGAGGGTAGAGTTGAACAAGTCATATCACAATAATAAAAGAAAATTTGTCCATATTCACATTATATTAATTACAATAGGCTATGTTGGCTTGGGCAGTGGACATATAGAAATTTCCTACAAAGGTGACCAATTCTTGTACGTTTGGTTGAAGAGCTCCATAGAGCACCTCTGTATCTTGAATGCTAGAAATGACTATAAGTAATGTTCATCAAGTGCTTTGGAGTGCCACTCCAATGGTTTTCCATCGACCCAATAGATCATGCTCAATACTATGAATGGTACATAAGAAAATCATGTTTCAAAGTAGTGATGGAGTTAACTCTCTCAAGCCACCTGATATGTGGTATTGGCCACCTTGTTTGGGAACTATATGATCGAATAATATAACTGACTGATGTTAGAAGTTTCAAAAAGGAGTTTACATCTAAGAGAGAATGAAATGAATATGTAGTTTGCAGAACTTCATTTCATCAACAAGAAGCCTTTGGTTGAGTATCGAGCTCCAAAATTCCTAGATTCAACCACAACAAACAAGTTGGCTTCATTGCATAGATATTGTCATGATGGTTATCTGGTCAATTTAATGTCTTTAAATTGTCAACCAGGGTGCATAGACTGATGAAGTATAGATACACTATATGTGCTAGAAGTTATTCCTTATGTCATTATCTTCCTGTTAGGTTATAAACTTAAGATTAACATGGAGATGGTGTCATTGATTATATTAATGTCTCGATCCCTAAAGTTATCAGCTAATTACTTAAGAGTTATTCTCTATTGAATTAGTTTATGGATGGTATGAGAGTGCTTCTAACTTCTACTTGTGTTAAATTATTTTGGGATTTTTATCTTAAGTCTTTAGGTTGCAGCTCTAATTCAATAAGAGAAATCTATTCTATTAAACTAAAAAGTACTGTTTGAATTCGATTGTCAAGAAGAAGGCTCTCACACTTTTACTTACTCAATCTTATTCAAACAAGACATTCTAAGCAACATCTATACTTATGGAGCAAACACAATTAACTATTCTAGATAAAAAGCAAATGAAAGAACTGTGTTGTACCAGGTAGAAAGAAATTCAAATAGAAAATTAATCTAGGTATAAAGCAATTGAAAGTACTCATGCATACAACGATTCATTGGTGAACTCATCATACTGCATTTCTCACACAAAAACAGAGTATTCAAAGGAATGAAAAGAAATTGAATTGCATTTGGTTAAAGACCTATCACTATCATAGGGGCCCTCCACAGATCAGTCCATAATCTCCAATCAACGCAATGCATACACACACAAAACCAGTTCTATTGCTTGTAAATGGAATTTAACAAACTGTCTCAAAATTACATCATCCAGTGCGCACCAAATAATAGTGCGGCCATAGTTTTTATAGCAAGTCTTTAACATAACAGTCATGAGTAATTTAAGCCTATATATCTTTATTCTAACTAACTATATCACTAAACCTTCAATTTTCTATTCTGAAAGCAAATCGATACGGTTTTGATGAAACTCGGATTTTGTTCCGGCGACGATCTTGTGGTTGACTTTGGGGTTTGCCTGTGATATCTTGCACTCATATTGATGAACTAGTTCAAGGGGATATGAAGGGATCCATGCTAGGACCATTTCCTATCCATTCGTATACTTCTTTGCTAACCTGGAGCTTCTGAACCTTGCAAACACTGGAGACAGCTACAAAAATCTGGATTAGCTGTGGAAATGGACCAATTCTATAGCCAATTGCATTCTTTAACAAAACAATAGGGCATATAATCAAACATGAAGAAGAAGACATTTTATTACTTACTTTTATCAAAACCTGGCAGATGTGGTAGTATTTATGTAGCAAATGTAGGAAAAGAAAGGAAACATAGACAAAAAGGGGTGTCATGGTAAGACAATTTTTGGACTCTACATTCCCATAGACTGGAGGTTTTGTTGGCTTGTTGGGGCCTGACCTATGTTCGGAGTTAATTATCCAAACAAATCCCTATACTACTGGCCCTTTTGGCAACAATCCGTGGAGCATGGACTGAGGTCTCACCAGAAGCAGTATGGGGGGATGCTGGAACCAGGTTTCCTCACCCTTGAGATGTCTGAGGGGTTGATTTAGTCCAACTGTGAATACCTTGCGTAGGTTACTTCGAGCACTTCCATGACCAGTGAGGCCTTCACACCATGTTATATTCGCCTTCGTGTAGTCCTAACCAGGGACTGTCAGGCTTTCGCACTGCTAGGGCAAAGATCTACACTATTTCCCCAAGTCACACCGTGGATCTTACTTGTCTTCTTATAACAATTAGTTATCTTCGCGTAAATAGATACCTTCTATTAGATTTACTTATTCAACCCATTCATATAATTTCACATAGTAAATAAACAATAAACTTACAATTCATACCCAATATACTTCGATGCATAAAACAGGAAAAGATACACAGAAATATGGTAAAACTTCTCTTTTTTAATGCTTCCAATGGTTATAGACTCGACCTACCCTACGCACTCAACTGCAAGGGTACAAGCAATCAATGGCGGACTACTAGGCCTCTGCGCACTTAGCTGCAGAGCCTTCTCCTACTCTACGACACAAAGACACAACTCTACACTTCGACTCAATGCTTCATTGATTGATTTCCTTCCATTCCCTTAGATGTCTCTTTACACTTAGAGCCTCGCTCTATTTATACAATCCCATGGTCCGCGGACCATGGGTAGATCTATCAAACTGACATTACATTACAAAACGAGGGCGGACAACCCTCTGACTCATTTACCATCTTCGTGCTCCGCGCCCACAAATCGCAAAGTCTCTACATCAGACTTAGTCAAAACTTGGGCTTTAAGCCCCAAAACTTGCCTTGGGGGGATCCCACATTCAATAGGCCCCCAAAAAAAACATCGTGACTCACCCTTGAATCACTCTGTCGATGCGGAGATCTTCGCGCAGAGACCTCCCAAATCTGCTTAGACAGTTGCAAAGTCAGCAATGCACTGAGCGGCTGCCTTCTGTATCTCTTGTACGCGTTGTTCCAAGACTGCGGTGTCAGAACTGCTCCCCTGTATCTGTTCCTACATCCCCTGCATTTGTTTATAGTCCCGCACCTTTTTTTAGCTATCTAAAGAGTGAAGACTATGCTTCTATCAGCTAGTTAGATAGCGGGGTCACTCGTGTATGGCTTCAATCGACTACCATTCACTTTTCCTGGGAAAGGTTCTCCATTTAGCATTACCAACTGCACTGTGCCTTCGTCTATGACCTCCTTCACAATGTACGGTCCCAGCCAATGCATTCTGAACTTTCTCGGGAATTTATCAAACTTACTGTCATATAGTAACACCAGATCATTTACCTTGAAGGTGCGTAACTTAATATGTCGATTGTGCCAGGAATTTTTGCTTTGCTTTTGTACCTGCTGATGGAATCCATCCAAAAACCATTCCTCTTCAAATTCCTCCAACTATGTGAGGCACTCCTCTAGTTCTCCGCGGTACGTCATACCTGTGAGCGCTGCTATGCATAGACTAGGCACAATATACCCATTGTCATTACAAATTCCACTCCATAGACCAGCCGGAAAGGTGTCTGTCCCATCAGTTTCTTACAGGTTGTCCTATAAGCCCATAATACTGTAGGTATACATAGGTCCCAATCACTTTGTTGCGTGTTGCATACTTTGGTTAGCATGATCACCGGTATTTTGTTAAATGCTTCTACAGTCTCATTTGCTTGTGGGTGATATGGTGTGCTCTTCTAATGATACACCTGAAACTCTTCTTTCAGCGCGCTGATTGTTTTGTTCAAGAAATGTGTACCACGATCACTCATCAAGATCTTCAGACATCCAAATCATTTCAATACATACTCAAACAGAAACTACACGGTCGTGGTGGCCGTGCAATCTTTTATCGGCTTCGCTTCTGACCAACGAGTTAGGTACTCTGTCACAGTGATAATGTATCTCGCACCCATTTTTCCCTGAGGTTTGATAGGTCCTACAAAGTCGATCGTCCACTTTTCAGAGGGCTGCAGTGTCATTTGCGGTTCAAAGTCATCTCGTCCCTCCGCGATGGTTTACTTGTTCTTTGACATACATCATAGGCCTTGTAATGTGCATTTGAATCCCAATAAAGGGTTGGCCACCACAACCGTACACAGAGAATCTTTTGCACAATCACTCACCTTGTATAGTGTCCTCCCGTAGTGCCCCCATGCGCATCCACAAGGATATGAATTCTTTCAAATTCAAGTACATACCTTCACAGTATCTCATCATTGCCCATCTTATATAGGTGCACCGTAATGATAGAAAAATCTGGCGTGCGCACCACTAGTTCCTTCTTCTACTGGATGGAGTACTCTTTCGGCACAGTTCCAGTCATGCGAAAGTGGATTATATCTTCAAAGTTTCCATCTACTACACGTGCAACAAAGATTTGTGTGTCAGGTAATCCTTCCGCCAAACTAGTAGGTTCCTCTCCTATCTCAATGCGCGACAGGTGATCTGGTCCTGTGTTCAGGTACCCAGGCTTCACAACGACCTCAAAATCATATTCTTGGAACAATAAAAGCCATCTGCATATGCACCCCCCCAACATAGGCTTATTGACCAAGTATTTCAGTGCGGAATGATCTGTATACATCTTGAAGTGTCTGCCTAGCAAATAGTGCCGATATTTCTAGAGTGCATACACCATAGCCTATCCTTCACGTTTAGTGGTGGAATAGTTCTTTTTTGCTTTAGACAATCTACGACTCGCTTTCGCGATGGGGTGGTCCAAACCCCCTCCACCCTCCTGTGTTGGGGCCTGACCTAGGTTTGAAGTTAATTAGCCAAACAAATCCTTGTACTATTGGCCCTTTCAGCAACAGTCCATGGAGTGCGGACTAGGGTCTCACCCAAAGCAGTATGGGGGGATGCTGGAACCAGGTTTCCGCACCCTTGAGATGTCTGAGGGGTTGATTTAGTCTAACTATGAATACCTTTCCGTAGGTTACTTCACACACTTTCCTGACCTGTGAGGCTTTCATAACTTGTTATATTCACCTTCATGCAACTCTAACTAGGGGCTGTGGGGATTTCACGCTGCTAGGGCAATGATATGCTCTATTTCCCTAAGTCACACCGTGGATCTTATCTTCTTATAACAATTAGTTATCTTCGTGTAGACAGATACCTTCTATTATATTTACTTATTCAACCCATTTATATAAGATCACGCAGTAAATAAAAAGTAAACTTACAATTCATACCAAATATACTTTGATGAATAAAATACGAAAAGATACACAAAAATATGGTAAAACTTCTCTTTATTAATGCTTCCAATGGTTACAGACTCGACCTGCCCTGTGCACTCAGCTGTAGGGGTCCACGCACTCAGCTGCAGACTACTAGGCCTCTACACACTCAGCTGTAGAGCTTCTTCCTACTCTATGACCCAAAGACATGACTCTACACTTCGACTCAAAGCTTCATGGATTGATTTCCTTCCATTCCCATAGACGTCTCTTTACACTTAGAGCCTCACTCTATTTATACAATCCCATGGTCCATGGACCATGGGTAGATCTCTCAAACTGACATTACATTACAAAAATGAGGGGGGACAACCCTCTGACTCATTTACCATCTTCGTGCTCCGCACCCACAAATCGCGGAGTCTTTACATCGGACTTAGTCAAAACTTGGGCTTTAAGCCTCAAAACTTTCCTTAGGGGGATCTCACACCCAACAGGTTTTGTATGTCCTCATACACTTCATCCTTGTCAGTAACTTGTGTCTTCTGCTCATCACCTCCAAGTTTCACCGTTTTCCTCTTTTTGGAAGCTACTGGCATCCTAGGTTTTCTCATGAGAATTTTATATTTTAAGTTGATAATATCTCTTTGCATCATCCTGTTTTCCTTCTTCAAATTTTTATTATTTTTATACCACAAGCTCAAATGGAGGATGAGATTGTCACTTTTTGCAATCTGGATCTCACTTTGTGCCTTCAATGCTTGATTCTCATTCTTGAGATACTTGTTCAATGTTTCTAATTCAAAAATCTCCTACTTTAAAATGCTTGTGGCTGAGTGTTCCTGTGGTTCATTTAACTGGTTGCTCCCTTCTCCAGGACTCTGAATTGTTTCCTTGGTTGTTGTCTCCTTTCTTTCCAATGACTCTATATAGTCATATATCTCTTGCTGGATGGGGTCAATACCCAGACTATGCATTGGGCTTCTCAAAGGTGAGCTGCAAGGTGGTGATACCCTCGGTGATGATTCTGGTGACCCTTTTGGAAGACTTTCAGGGTTTTCAATTGGCTCATTCTCAGTTGGCTCATTCTCAATTGGCTCATCCTCAGTTGGCTCATTTTCCTTGAGATTAATGTACTCTGTAGCTTTGGGGATTGTCTGTTGGACTGTGCTCAACCTTGTGCTCCTCCTCAGTCCTGAGGTTTTTGATCCCTGAACCTTCTTTCCTTTAGTTTCTGAGTTTTTGTATTGAGGAAGGGTCTTGATTTGTGGTATTTATTTTGTTCTTTTGTTAACTTTCTTCCTTTTAAGATCCCCCTTCTTCATTTTCTGTAATATGCCTACTATGGGGAACTCTTCTTCTGATAATTATGGGTGAGTCTAGGGTTCCTTCTCTTTTACCCCTTCTATGGTTCTCTTCCTTCCTCTGAGGGTCCTACTGCTACTGCCTTTTTCTTTGGGATCTTTCTTCAAAATGGTTCCTAACCAGGAAACTCTCCTAGTTATCCCCTATACTCCGAAGATGGAACTCAACTAATATCTTTATCAAGCCATGATGATACATGGTTTTTTCTATACATTGAATTTTCTTTTGAATGTTTGTAGACATTTTCTTGAGACTATTTAAGAGGAATTAATGAAGGTTGATTTGGTGATCTTCAAGAAAATGCATCATCATTCTAACATGGTAAAATACATATACCCGAACCTACCCTCACAAGTGAAATTTTTTTGAAGTATAAGTAATAAATTTCTCCATTTTCTCTTAAGGGATGAGTTGGGAATACCTTTCTTGAAGACAATGGTGTCCATATTTGGATTTTTGAGGAAGACCTTCCAGTCCTCTCCATCAATTCCCCTGTTCTTAAACCATTTTTCACTACCCCTTGGTAATTCCGTAGCCTCTGCTATCATGGATTATGTTACAGTGATCTTGATGTCTCCTATTTCGGCTTTAGTTTGATCAAACGAGCGTGCAAATGTCTTGGCCACTTCCTTGTGGAAGCCATTGAATTTTTCAATGAACTGCAACCACTGTTTCTTTTGTAGCATCTCTTTGGTATGAGGGTATCCCTCCAGGAATTTCTTCCCTACTGGCTTAGTTCGAACAATTATCCCCATTCTGGAGGATGCTTTGCCTCAAAGACTGGTTACCTTGAGAGGAGAATTGTGTTGGTAGGGTTTTGCTAAATGGTGGAAGGATGGAGTAGCTATGAAATTTCAGAGGAGTGTAAGAATAGGTGGATTATGATAAGGGTTATAGGAATGAATCAGACCGTTAGGCACATTTAAAATGATGATTTGGTAATTACTTCGATGGATTTGGAATGAGGTCGTGACATGACTTTTTAAGTGGTGGCTTATGATATTTCTTTAGGCGGCCATCACCCTTAAGTTATAATGATTTCGTTTTTGTCTTCGGTAGTACTATGTATTCTTAATCATATATGCAATATATCAATCCCTATTGCTAAATTAAAGTGGCACATACCTTTGATCGACTTTTCCTAACCTTGTTTGTTGTTCTGAGATCTCCTGCAGGTATTTTGCTTTGTCAGTTGTCCTTTCATTGAAATCACCAAGTGTCCTTGTAGGCTGAAAATTTATTAGGCTGCAGAAACTTGTCATAGCTACGAAAACTTGTCCAAGCTATGGAAACTTGTCCAAGCTGCGGAAAGTTGCTGATTCTGTAGCTATGAAAGAAAAACTTTTTAATAAAGGGACTTTATTATTTTCTTTTGAAAGGAAAATTTGAAGTGCCAACAAAAATTGGTTTTCACTCTAAATTTTCTGTATAAACCTGCCAACAACATGTTGGTTTTCATGTTTATACTTTTTTTTTTAATTTTAATTTTTTAATTTTATATTATTATATGTATATATATGCATATATATACATATAATTTACTTATTATTATTATTATTATTTTTAAAGAGTAAACTAATTAAACATTTCTAAGGTGGAAAAGAAGAGGAATTCTTCTTGATCATTTTCAGCTCTGAATTATCTTGGAACATTTTAACAAAATCCTCTCTTGTTAATGGCTTCTGGTACAATTTGAGTCGATGTACATATACTAATAGAGGAATTTTCTCTTCATCAATAGTCTTGATTCTGATTGCACCATTGTTAAAAACACTTTCAATTTCATAAGGTCCAAGCCAGTGGGTTTGGAACTTCCCTTGAAAATTTTTGAACTTTGAATCAAAGAGTAATGCCCAATCTCTTGGATGAAATTTCCTTTCCTTAATGTACTTATCATGCCATCTAGATCTCT
Source organism: Pinus tabuliformis (assembly GCA_031772625.1). NCBI lineage: Eukaryota > Viridiplantae > Streptophyta > Pinopsida > Pinales > Pinaceae > Pinus > Pinus tabuliformis. The sequence continues at coordinate 658,224,148 of CM062820.1, read as the reverse complement.
GTTGTTGAACTAGGCTAGTTCTCTGGAAGGCTTCTTGTCTGATTTCATCAAGTTCATTTAGTTGTGTCATCCTTTGCTTCTATGCTTCTGATAAATCAAGATCTAACTGGATTACTGTTTTATAGGTCTAGATCTAGAATTCTATCGGAAGTAAGACTTGCTTCCCATAAACAAGTTCATAGGGAGTATGTCTTGTAGTATTTCTCCATGTAGTTCTGTAGGCCCATAAAGCTTCTAGAAGCTTTTCCACCCAATCCTTTCTATGTAGATGTACAGTCTTGGTAAGGACAACTTCAATCACCTTATTTGTGGACTCAACTTGTCCATTGGCTTGTGGATGGTATGGAGTGGACTTCCGATGTTTGATTTTATATTGATACACAAGCTTCTACACTGGTCTAGATGTGAACTGTGTTCCATGATTTGTTACAATTTCTCTTGGAACACCAAAATGAGTAAAAATATCCTCAAAAAGAAATGAAACTACAAGATTTTTAGTAGCAAAAGGAAGTGCTTTAGCTTCTACCAATTTAGTTACATAATCAATACATACCAGAATATACTTCTTTTGCTTCGAAGGTGGGCTGATTGGTCCAACAAAATCTACCGCCTACTTCTCAAATGGTTCGATAAGTACATGTGGTCGCACTGGCATTTCATTTGAAAGAGTGGGTTTGCCCATTCTTTGACAATTGTCACATCTTTTAACATCTTCTTTGGTGTCCTTGAAAATGGAAGGCCAATAATATCCTAAAAGCAAGATTTCATAAGTAGTCCTTTTGTCAGAAAAATGTCCCCCACATGGCTCATCGTGGCATGCTTTAAGTATTTCTGGTATTTTATCCTCTCTAACACATCTTCTGATCATGGGATTTGGTCCTGTCTTGTATAACTCTTCATTTATCCATGAATAAGATGTGCTATTGTGGACTATTCTTCTATTTTCCCTAGGAGATAAATGAAATGGAATTTTTCCTATAGCTAAATAGTTAGCAATATCTCCATACCAAGGTGATTTAGTAGATACTGCAAAAACATATTCATCAGGAAATTTATCCTCTATGGGTTGATCATTATTTTCATTTTGTATTCCTGATAAAAAGTCAGCAATTGTATTATGTTTTCCTGGCCTATCTAGAATGGTTATGTTGAATTCTTGTAACAGTAAAAACATCTGGTTATTCTTCCATTAGTGACTCATTTATTCATTATGTATCTAATGGTAGAATGGTCTGTGTGAACAAAAGTATCATAGCCAGTTATGTAATGTCTGAATTTGTTAATGGCATGAACTACAACTAAAAACTCCTTTTCAGTTTCAGTGTAATTTAACTCTGCAAGAGTTAAATTTTTACAGGTATAATAGATTGCATAAGGAGTAAGATATTTTTGTCCTAAAACAACCCCTAAGGTTGAATCTGAAGCATTTGTTGAGATATGGAAAGACAATTTCCAGTTAGGTCCTTTTAAGATAGGTGCTTCATAAATTCTCTTTTTTAGAGTTTAAAAGGCAGCTTGAGATTCAGAATCCCAATTGAATTCAGAGTCTTTGGTGAGTAGTTTAAAGAGTGGGGATGCAATTTTGTGATGTTTTCCATAAATATTCTATAGTATCAAGTAAAACTGAGAAAGCTTCTAACATCCTTTTGACAACTTGGCACTGATAACATAGAAATGAATTCAAATTTGGATGAGTCTACTTTGATTCCATCTCCTGAAATATGATGACCTAAAACAATTCCTTCGTTAAACATCATGAATCATTTTTCATGGCTTAATGAGAGATTTGTTTCTTTACATCTTATTAGTACCTTTTCCAAATTTTCGAGTGCTTCTTTGAAAGAATCTTCATAAACTATGAAATCATCCGTGTACACTTCCACACAATCATGAATAAGATCAGAGAAAATTCTTAGGACTGCTCTTTGGAATGTTGCTAAAGCATTGCATAATCCAAAGGGAAGTACTCAGTAGGCATAAGTTCCCCATGGGAAAGTGAATGTGGTTTTATCGTGATCTTCAAGGGCTACCTAAATCTGGTTATATCCACTGAACCTGTCCAAGAAGGAAAAATAAATTTTTCCTGCTAGTGTGTTTGAAACCTAATCTATAAAAGGTAGTGGGAAGTGATCCTTTAGTGTTGCTTTATTTAGTTCCTTGTAATCGATGCATACTCTCCATTTTCCATTTTTCTTAGGAACAATTACTAGGGGTGAAACCCACTGACTGTCAGATATTGGGTAGATGAAATTTACATTTAACAATCTCTGCAATTCTTTCTTAACAATTTCTTTTAAATTTGTGTTCATTCTCCATTGAGGCTGTCTAACTGGCCTTGCATTTTTTTCAATTTAGATATGATGTATGAAGTTTTAGGAACAATCTCTCTCATGTCAGTGTATTCCCATGCAAAAGCAGAAGAATGTTTCTGTAAAATTTCTATTAACTGATTCTTTTGCACTTCTTCGAGGTTTTCTTGACATTCAATATTTTTCCTGGGAAGATTTCTATCGAGGAATTCCAAAATTTTTCCATGGAAAGCAATGATACTTGTTTAGATGAGAGATACCCATTATGAGTACGATCAAAATGTGAGGAAGACTCATTATTTTCTAGTAAATTTATAATTTGGTCTTCCTCCTTTACTTGTTCAATAGTAAAAATATGTTGTATATCTTCTTCATCTTCTATCCATTCTTTCGGTATCTGTATCTATTGTTGTTATTGCAGGAGGATATAATGTAAATTTATTCTTAGAATTTCCATCTGAGATAAACATGTCACCTAATCTTCAACCGATGAAAGCATCATCTGTAGCTAACCAAGGTCTTCCTAGAATTAATGGATGTCCTCCTAAATTATTGTTGGGTGTTAAGACCATGAAATCAACATGATATTCCCAAGAATCTAAGGATACACAAACATCTTCCAATACACCATCAAGTTTAATCACAATCCTATCTGCTAATTGCAATAAAGTTGGTGTGTATTGAAGGTTAGGAAGCCTAAGTGTGTCCATAACTTGTTTTCTCATTATGTTTATGGCTGCTCCTAGATCAATCAGTGTGTTTGGTATTTCAGTTCCATTGATGTGAATTTTTACAATGGGGCTTATTGGGTCTAAGTATTTTTGAATTGTCATCTTCCCCATCATAATATCTGCAATTTTTCCAACTAAATGAATTCTTTTTATATCTTTTCTTTCTCCCTGATCTTTGTGTACTTAGTTCCTTAATTGTTTTTGCAAAAATTGGTATTTATTTTATGGATTGTAGTAAAGAAATCTTAATACAAACATTCCTCAATTCATCCATCATGTTATAATTAGGCAAGATAATTTGTTTTTCTACTCCTTCATCAATTTTCAACCGTTCAGGGAAATGTGGTGTAATTGATACTAAGGGTTGTTCTATGATGGGAGTGTTTATTGGAACTTCTTCTGTTTGTTTGTTTGCCTTCTGAGGGAGAGAGGTCTCTCCTTTCTATTTGGTTTTTGTGTTTTTTAAGATCAGATCTTGTTTCTTGAATGACAACAGGGGGTTTTCTTGGTAATACTCTTCTAGACCTTAATTGAACACTATTTAGGTCTAATGGAGTTATTACATAAGTTTGAGGATTTTTCCCCTCCATGTTGGATATCGGTTGTTGTGGTATTTTATTATTAGGATTCAGGAGTGGTTGAGTGGGTAATTGATTTGGATTTTGTGGAAATGGTAGGGAGAGCTATGGGTTTTGATTCTGAACTGGAATTTGTGGTAATTTGTTAGCTTGGGGAATTTGATTAGATGGTGGTAGAAATTGTCGTGGAAGGTAAGATGGCGAGTATTGTTGATATTGAGCATAGGCTCCATAAGGATTTTTCCATCCTTGATTCCAAGGTTGTGATTGTGGTTGAGCTCAAGGCTACCAGGTTGAATTCCAATTATTTTGTGAAGACTGGGTGAATTGTTGTGGTATAAATCCTTGTGATTGATTTGGTTGGGGATTTTTCCATGGTCTTTTGGCTATAAAGTAGAGAGGGTCTACTGGTTCTGATATTCCTTCATCATTAAATACAACCTTAAGACTTGGTAAGGATGGAAATTCCTTCATATCATGATTATCTGCACATACGACACAGGTTTCTATTGCTTTTGAGTCTAAGGGACACTCAGAGCATGTTTCTTTCGACATTTGGGAAAAAATATAGATAATGCAACATTTTCAGAATTTTGCTTGTTTTGTATTTTAAGGGTGTCTATCTACTCACTAAGGCTCCCTAAAATATATATTTTGAAGGTACTAAGAAAATTTCCTAATTCTGCCCTGCTGACTGTCCTAGCTGCGGATTTGTTAAGTCTTGACAAGAGAGGGTCTCTAGGATTCCTTCCAACTCGTGCTTTACCCCTTGAGATATGTACACATAAATCACAAATATCTGCAAATGGTAGTTGGGAAATATCTCCTTTCCCAGTTACGTTAAGGAGATCAATCCATTCATCTTTAATAGCTCTAAATAAGAGGGCTTTTAAGGTTTCTTCATCCAAATTATCCATTTCTTCTCTTTTAACATTATAAACAAACCTTTCTACCAAGTCTTGAAGATTTTCATCTTCTTTTTGTGTCATTTTGAAGACTACGTCTTTAAGGTTACTAGGCATACAATAATCTCTATATTTGCCTAAGAAAGCCTCTTTCATTTGTCCCCATGTTGTTATAGAATGTATTCCTAGACTCATGAACCATTTTAATGTTGAGTCTTTTAATGTGGTAGGGAGCAATTTTAACTTTTGAGCATCATGTAGATAGTCATACAATCTACATAATACTTCACATTTGAAGAGAAATGTCTTTGGATCTTCGTTTCTTTTCCTGTGTAAATTAGGAAGAATCGAGGGTGATATATTTTTCATTGTGAGGGTTGTATCTTCATCAAGAATAGGGAATCCAGAAGGATCTTGGTTTCCTCTACCTCTACCCCCTCCTCTACCTCTACCTCTTCCTCCAATCCTATCTTCTTCGCCATGGACATTGTGTACTTCTCCTTCCCCTTCTTTAGCCATGATAGATTCTTCGGAACTAATATAGTGTTCTTCTAATCTTTCTAGTTCCTCTATCAATGGTTGCTCAAAATAAGTTTTCGATTCCTCTTCTTCACTAGGAACTTCTAATTTTTCTCCCAAAATTTGCTCACTAGTGGAGGATAGAAATATTACTCCTGTAGTTGGGGATGTAGGATTTTCTTCAATTATAGCTTCAGTAGAGGAAGTGGGTGAAGTTTTGGATTGGATTTATGATCTTGAGATTTCAGGAAACCTTTGTCGCCCTCTAAAAGGAATTCGGGTTTGAGTAGGTGGTGTGGATTCTCGAAGTCTAGGTGAAGTAAGTGGATTTGTGGGAATTAAACTTCTTCCTTGCCCTACAAATCTACCTCTAGAGTCTCTATCCCTACGCATATCATGTTTTGATTTTTTTATTTTTTTTGAACTTCTATTTATACTTCCCCGACAATGGCACCAAAATGTTTGGTCAATTTAATGTCTTTAAATTGCCAATCATAAGTTGTCAACTAGGGTGCGTAGATTGATGAAGTACAAATACACTATATGTGCTAGAAGTTATTCCTTATGTCGTTATGTTCTTGTTAGGGTCTAAACTTAATATTAACATGGAGATGGTGTAGTTGATTATATTAATGTCTCGATCCCTAAAGTTATCAACTAATTCCTTAAGAGTTATTCTCTATTGAATTAGTTTATGGATGGTATGAGAGTGCTTCTAACTTCTACTTGTGTTAAATTATTTTGGGATTTTTATCTTAAGTCTTTAGGTTGTAGCTCTAATTCACTAAGAGAAATCTATTCTATTAAACTAAAAAGTACTGTCTGATTTAGATTGTCAAGAAGAAGGCTCTCACACTTTTACTTAATCTTATTCAAACAAGACATTCTAAGAAGCATCTATACTTATGGAGCAAACAAAATTAACTATTCTAGATAAAAATAAAATGAAAGAACCATGATGTACCAGGTAGAAAGCAATTCAAATAGAAAATTAATCTAGGTATCAAGCAATTGAAAGTACTTATGCATACAATGATTCATTGGTGAACTCATCATACTGCATTTCTCACACAAAAACAGAGTATTCAAAGGAATGAAAAGAAATTGAATTGAATTTGGTTAAAGACCTGCCACTGTCATAGGGTCCCTCCACAGATCAGTCTATAATCTCCAATCAACACAATGCATACACACAAAAAACTAGTTCTATTGTTTGTAAATGGAATTTAACAAACTGTCTCAAAATTACATCATTCGACACACACCAAATAACAGTGCAGCCATAGTTTTTATAGCAAGTCTTTAACATAACAGTCATGAGTAATTTAAGCCTATATATATTTATTCTAACTAAATATTTCACTAAAATAAGGTTTTGATGAAACTCGAATTTCGTTCCAGCGATGATCCTATGGTTGGCTTTGGGGTTTGACCGTGATATCCCGCGCTCATATTGACGAACTAGTTCAAGGGGATACGAAGGGATCCATGCTGGGACCATTTCCTATCCATCCGTATACTTTGTCGCTGACTTGGAGCTTCTGAACGTTGAAAACAAAGGAGATAGCTACAGAAATCTGGATTAGTTGTGGAAACGAACCAATTCTGTAGCCAATTGTATTCTTTAACAAAACAATAGGGCATATAATAAAACATGAATAACAAGACATATTATTACTTAATTTTATTAAAACCTGGTGGATGTGGTATTATTTAGGTGGCAAATGTAGGAAAAGAGAGGAAACATTGGAAAAAAGGGGTGTCATGGTAAGACAACCTTTGGACTCTACAATGGTTATAGTGGAGACATTCATTGCCTATGTACAAGCCTATAGTGGATCCGAAGTGGAATCATGTAGATATGTAATGGGTTTAGGCCTATCTAGTAATGCTAATGGGCCTCATTAATAGGTAAATAATAAGGCCCATCCGACCTTCCTTCAGCTTATACTTACCTCTTTCCTTGTATTTAATTACATTTTCTTGACTATTATGTGTTTATTAGGAAGAATAAAGGATGATTTTCATATCTCATGACCTAATGTGATTAATGTGCAAGAAAAGAGTGCATTTGAGTGCATTTATTATGCAAAGATACATTGGAGGTAGCTGGAGAAGATGTAGGAGGATTGTCCCTTACATTTACTCACCTACAACTTGACTTGCTCCTTGAATTTACTCACCCACAGTTCGAAGATCCACTAACAATTGATGCACTCAAGGATTGCAAGGATCTCAGGGAGATAGATCAACATTTCTAGGGATTTTTGGAGGGAAGAAACCCTCCTTCTAAGGAGGCTTCCCCTCAGCCATTTTGTATAAACAAGGAAGCCCAAGGGCTCAAGAGGATTCAACACTTTTGGAGCAGATAGGGACTACTAAGAGCTAGGAGCTTGAGCTTGTCATTTTCATTTATTTTCATCATGTACTTGAACACTATTTCCTATTAATGAGAAGTCTATTGTTATCTTCCATATGAGATTGTTCTAGAGGGATGAGTCCCCTTGGGTTAGGGCCCAACCCAGAGGCTCTAGTCTCTCTCATGTGTATTTTACTTATGCATTTTCTTTCCTAGCAACATTTTCCTCCTTTATTAACAAAATTTGTTTATAAAAATTGATCTTGTGGGTCTATCTACCACCTCTCTTGTGGGAAGTGTGGTTGACGATAATGTATTGGCAAGCCAAAAATATATAGTTGCTTTCTTTTGTAGTTGTTATTAGTACTTTTCTTGCATCTTTGTTTTCTACAAGCTAGTGATTGGTTAGTAATTTTCTTTGATAACATGAGGTATACCCTTTGATGGATGTAGTCCTTGTGCATATTTCCAGATAAGTTGTCCTTTCAATGCAATAGTTATATTTCTAATAAAATTCAACTCATCCTTTCTCTATCATTTCAATTTTTTGTAATTTACATTGATAACATGCTTTAGTTGTTTGGCGACATTGGGTAACTTCTCATGGTGTACAGGGACTAGTGTTGATCTGTAGGGTTGGAATTTTCATTCACACTCCTTATTCCACCACCATCTCCATTTCTTCAACCTCAACAACTCCCTCAATCTCTATTCATTGAGTGTACATTTATGGGATATTGAAGGCCACTGTGTGAATTGGTTTTTGTGAAATATGGGCCCCTGAAGAGTAATAAACTTGGAAAGGAACTCATATAACCTTCATATACCATCCATTACCCTTTCCTACCTTCAATTCACCTTTTCCACCCTCAGATTTCTCACAGATCCAATCCTGTAGTGAAACAGGACAATCTTGTATCATCCTGTAGCAATCCTGTAGCACTATGTAAAATTAACCAAAATTGACCTTGAAGCTTGATTTTTTCCTCCTTTCCTTGAATAATTTCCCTTAGGCTCTGAAACCATGATTGAGGAAGACTAAATACCACTTAGGACTTGCCTTTTTACCACTGCAACAAATTTCAGCAATTAGGGTTAGTGGACAAACTTATGAATTGGATATCATAGTAATGACTTTCTTGATTACCTCATGACGTTAGTAATGAAATATATTTAAAATTATAATATCTTTGAATACAATTATTAAATTTTGATTACATTCCAATTTTATTTATGCAAGATAGATTAGTTTGCTTCCCTTATTTGTAAGCTAGGGTTTCCATTTCAACATTGTTATTTCCTATACATAGACTAGGTTTCCTTTCAATGCAACATTTATATTCCATAAACAGATTAATGTTCACATTTATGCTAGTATAGCCTTTACATTTCTGCAAGTAGTGTAGCCTTTACATTTATGCAAGTATATTATAACCTTTACATTTCAACAAGTAGTGTAGCCTTTACATTTCTGCAAGTAGTATAGTCTTTACATTTCTGCAAATAGGTCAACATTTTCATTTCAGTAAGAAACATTTCCATTCTTGCAAGTAAATTAGGTCCTTCCTTTCATGCAATTTATTTCCTTACAAATCTAGATTCATTTTATAGTGTGGTCTCTGTATACCTTGGTCTGGTCCATTGCTTCAAAGTGACTTGAGTGGAGCTTAGCATACTGTGAATATAACAATGTCACCTCTTAAGTTTGTATGAACCCTAGGTTGATAATTAAATCTATATCCTTGGGAGTTTAAACACTCTTATTGTAATACTAGGCTCATCACTTTTTGGCACCGTTGCTGGGGAGGTGTCTAAGTAGGTGTTGTTTTTTCTTATAGTTTCTTTATTTTTCATTTTAATTTTTTCTTTACATCAATTTTTTTTGTCCTGAAAAAAATTCAAAAAAAAGAGATAAACTCAAAAGAAAAAACTATTTCATGCCTTGTAATATTAGGGATAATCTAAGGAAATTCCTACCCAAAACCCCACCCCTTTTAGTAGTCAACAATCACTCTTCTTTGGTGACTCTGAGCCTCCTATTCTTACTACATAGGAGTTAGATAATCCTTTAGGTGAGTAGCCAAAACGATTTGAAGAACCTATAGGGGAAGAATAACCCATATCACCTACCCACAACATGGCTAAGAATAGGTAGGTTGATCTCTTTCCTGTCCAAGAAGCCAATGGGGAGGATAGAATGAAAACATAAGCCCCACTGCTCTCCCACACTTCCATGGCCTAGCCTATGAAGACCTTGATACATTCATGTTTGAGTTTGATGTGGTTTATAGAACCTATGATTACACTTCTGATGAGCATAAGCTTAAGTTGTTTCCTTCCACCCTCAAGGATGCAACCTTTCACTGGTTCATGAGCTTCAAAGGAGGCAACATTACCACCTAGGCTCAAATGAAATAAGCCTTTAATCAGAAATACAGGGACTATTGGATGTCAAGGGAAAACACAGAGGTTATATTTAACATGACCTTAGGGCTAGATGAATCTTTAGAGAATTATGAGGAAATATTCCAACTCAACTACACAAGAGCTAACTGCACCCTTGACCTAGAATCCTTGAATCTTGTATTTCTCCAAGGGATTAGGGAGGATTTGATGGAGACACTTAATATGTTGTTTGGTGGAGATATTTACCAACTGACCTATGAAGACATCAAGATAGTATTCAAGAATCATTCTAGGGCTGTAAGGAAGAGGGGTAGATCCAATCAAGGCCTGATCAAATCTTTTCCCTCTACTTCAACCATCAAACATGAAATGGGGAGCATGGTAGAATATTTTAAGAGTGAGATGTTGTAGACCTTCACCTTGCAAATGAATACTATGAAGATAAAAAAGAAGTAAGAAGAGGTAGAAAGGGCACTAGATATCTTTTTCCCTAGATGCACCAAGAGGCACCCTAGAAATGAGTGCCCACTGAATGTCATAGAGGTCTGCTTTATTTGTGAGGAAACCATGTAACTCAAAAACGTCCCTCTCTTCCAAGAATGAAGGATGTATATCAGGGGGAAAAGAGTGGATTTGAGGAGCTTCACTTCATCAACCAAAGGAGGCCATAAGGTCCTAAACCATACTATTTAGTCATTTTAGTGTCCTAAATTTCTTGCATGAATTATCAACCGAGGTTTGTAGACTGATGAAGTGTGATGCACTATATGTGCTTAGTTAACTTTTCTATTACTTCATTGTTTTGTATTTTTATGTTTGATTTGGGGGTTTCTATTCTTTGATGTCTAAGGATATACAATCTATGAGAGATTTACATGGATCTAATGAGTTTTAAAGGAAAGGATAGGTTCCTAAGTTAGTCTAATCTCCTAAAAATGGACCAAGAATCATTTTAACTAGTTAGGACCTAATAAGAAAAATAGAGAATCTATCTTATCCTACCATTTAGTCCTAATCCATGGATATAATTCTTAAAACCAAAAGTAATACTGATGCAGAAGGTAATTCAATAATTTCATTCATTTAGCCATTCAACCATTCAATTTTGGAATATGATAGAATCAATCTCCTTGAAATGATTTTTTGGAATGTCAAGTGATGCAACTAAGTAATGACCTAAAAACAGAAAAGAAAAGATGACAATTTGTAAAACTAACAATGTGCTGAGTAAGCTCAATCATTGAATGAATTATATATTCAACCAATTAAGTTAGAATTATCATCATTTCGAAATGGTTTTGAGAACATCTTTTAATACAGCTAATTGACAGTTCTATGCTAAGAAAATGAGTAATCAAAACAGTAAGAAGCTAAGCAACGGTTCATTACTTCATTTTTCATTCAGTCATTTCTCATACAATATCTCAGAAGAATAAGACTTGCACAGTTGTGATTTTTATCCTTACACTATTGGTTACAAACTGAAATGAAACAAAATTAGAGAAAACAAACTTGTAGAAAACAGAGTAATAGAAATTAAAATAAAAACAAGAAGTGAAAAACCGCCTTCAATTCAGGGGCCCTTTGCAACTGATGTGGCTGGATGACAGCTAATTAAAGGTGTACTTTTAAACCACCATTGACAAAATAGAGTTTGTATTATCAACAAAATGAAGTCTGAACAAAGTATTTGACGAAAGCTTGTGATTCCTTCTAGCTTCTAACTACTTCTCGGTTTCATTTAACCGATATTTATAGAAAAATAACATAACTTTCTAAGAGAAAATATTGTTACAGGTGGCTTGATTCGAATCTATCATGTCTATTTATAAGAAGACATGCTACAAGTGGCTTAATTCAAATTGTAATGACACTGTTAAACTTCTGATCAGCTACAGGTGGCTTGATCTGCATTAAATCCTCAACTTCTAATCAGCTACAAGTGGTTTAATGTGCATTAACTCTTCAACAGAACTATTAGACTCTTGATTAGCTATGAAAGAGAAAATCAAGAGTCCTACTGTTACTAGATAACATATTTGACTCCATCTTTGACCATGACTTTAGGCATGCTTTTCCATCGATCTGGACCGAGTGAGTAGGATAGAATCCACATGGAGATGATTCTAGAGATGCCCATGTGGCCTAGTTCTTCATTTGACACCTGTAACATACCAAACCATGAGAGCAGCTACAGAACCCACAGTTAGATGCAGAATAGGCTACGTTCTGTAGCTAATTTGCAAAAATCTATTAAAATAGAAAGAACATGAAAAATATAATATGGTGATCATTTTAATGCTTTCCTAAGACAAAATATAGCATTTATCATTGATTGGATCTGTAGTATTGTGAGAAATAAAGAGAAAAAGGTGAGAACAAATGCCAAGGGAAAGGTAATTCTGAGGTTCAACATACCCCCACTGCAGAATCATTGCATATCATCATGCAATTTGCCAAAAATGTGAGTTCTTCTTTGCTAATGAATTTGCTCAGACACTTCTGCTAGTACATCCAATTTTCTTCTTTTTCTCTTCTTTGAAGTGACTATCACTTTGGGTTTCCTCATAAGAAGCCTGTATTTGAGGTTGATGAATGTTCTATTTAGACTTCTATTCTTTCCTTTCAACTTCCTGTTTTTCTTATACCATAATCCTGGATGCAGAATGGTATTATCATGAATAGCCTTGTCCACTTTACTTTGTTCCTTCATGGTTTCATTCTCCTTTTTGATATGTATGTTAAATATCTCTAATTCATAAATTTCCTATTTGAGAGAGTCAATTAGAGGTTCTTGTGGATTTACAGAGGGTTCTGGATTCATTGAGGAACTTTTCTTCTCCATTGCTTCTATATAATCATATATTTGTTGATGTGCTGGGTCTATGCCTGGATATCTTCTACTTGGGCTGCCTTCAAAATGATGGTTAGGATAATTTTGAGGACTGCGTGCAGAAGAGATGTTAATAGGAGAAGTTTCTAGGGTTTCCTCTTCTGATTTTATGAACTCTATCCGTTTTGACAGTGTTTTCTTTGCCAACCCTCGGAGTCTAGATGGATGACTTACATTCTCTTTCTTTGTGACCTTTTTCTCTTTTCTTATCTTTCCTCTTGCTCTGATTTGTTTCCTAATTTTTGTCAGTTCTTCAGATATTAATTTTTCATCATCTTTCTATGATGAAGACTCAGGTCTGTCTTTAATGGTTATACCAATCTTCTTTCTTTTCCTTTTTCTAACATTATCTTCTTTGGGTGACTCTGGTGCTTCTTGAAAATGATTTCTAATGAGGAAATCCTCCCAGGTATCTCCTATGCCTTTTAAATGAAACTCAATCAGTATCTGTATCAACCCATGATGATACATGGTTGCATCTATGAACTCTATTTTCTTTTGCACATTTGAGGCCATCCTTCTTAAACTATTTAGCAGGAAGAAAGGAAGATTGATTTCTCTGTTTTCTAGGAAATTCATTAGTAAAAGTATATGGTAGGCATAAATGCACCAAAATCTCCCCTCACAGGTGATACATTTCTATAATATCAAAAGCATGCTCCTCCATTTACTTTTAAGAGCTGAAATGGGAATTCCTTTTCTAAAAACAGAGACATCCATACCTGGGTTCCTGAGTATTACTTTCTATGATTCACTGTGGAATTCCTTGTTTTTGAACCATATTTCACCATGTCTTGGAAGTTCTGTAGCCTCTATTATGAACAACTCTGTTATTGCAAACTTAATATCTCCAATTTCTACCTTTGTACCATCAAAAGATCTAGCAAAAGAATTTGTTATCTCTTTATAAAAACCATCAAATTTTTCAATGAATTTGAGCCATCCAACCTTCTGCAAAATTTCCTTGAGCTGTGGATATCCTTCCATATACTTTTCTCCTATCGGTTTTGACGTGACAATGATTCCCATGGTTTTGGCTACACAAAATTCCTTAACCTTCAGAGTTACCCTTCCTGGTTTATGAAATGGATTGATTGCGAGTATGGTGAAAATAACTGCGGGTTTGCATGAAATAAGTAGATGGTAAGGGTTTTGGAGAAACATGGAAAAGTATGTCACATCGTATTCTTGACCGTTAAAAACAATGAGGGAGTTAATTATGGATCGTTATGTGACGGAATATGGATGGTGTGGAAGATACACAGTACGATAGAGATTGAAATAAAATCAAATGATGATTCATCATGGAAACATATGAATGCCCATATTATACATACTCTATGTTCTAACCTTGCTATTTTAAAATAAATTTTTGCACTTTTACCTCTTGGAACTTCACATTTTTGTTTATTTTTTTCTTTGATGTTGATCTGCAGATACCCTTCTTAGCATATCAGTCTTAAAAAAAAAAGATTCTTCAATTGCCTGCAATCAACATTTGTTTGGAAAAAAGTTGCAGAATGAGATAAGGCTGCAGAATCAAATTGGATGCGGAATAGAATTAGCTACAGAACATGATGAAAATGAAATATGGTTGTGGAACATGGATGTGAAATAAAATGAAAATAGAGTGTAATGAAAGGAAAATGGAATATAATAGTGAAAGGGAATGAAAGTGAAGTGAGATGAAATGAATTTGCAAATTAGACACTTCAAATGAATGTAGATTTATGTCACTACTTATTACAGAAAGAAAATAGGAAATATATGGCATCAAAAATCTTTGATTTTCACCCTGTATTTCTTGTATAAGTAAGCCAATGAACAATTGGTTTTTAGACTTATACATTATATATATATATATATATATATATATATATATATATATATATATATATATATATATATATATATATAGATATAGGAAAACTAAGTTAGTGGAGAATAAGAATTCTTCTTCACCAACTTCATTTCAATGTTATCTTGGAAAATCCTGACAAAATCCTCCCTTGAAATTGGTTTATGATATATCTTTAACCGATGACCATTTACAAGAAGAGGTACCTTTCTCTCATCTATTTTCCTCATTCTCACTGCTCCATTATTAAAGACTTCTTCAATATCATATGGCCCAAGCCAATGAGTCTGAAACTTCCCTTGAAAACATTTGTATTTTGAATCGAACAAAAGTGCCCAATCTCCTGCTTGAAACTTCTTCTCCTTGATATACTTATCATGCCATTTAGCCCTTTGCTGTTGGAATAAACTGGTTCTTTAAACTGTATCTAGCCTAATTTCATTAAGCCCATTGAGTTGCTCCAATCTATGTTTCTGTGCTTCTGATAAATCCAGTCCCATTTGGACTGTCATCTTGAAGGTTTTGATTTGAAACTCTATAGGGAACAGGACTTGCTTCCCATAAACAAGCTTATAGGGAGTATGTCCTGTTGTGTTCCTCCATGTAGTTCTATAGGGCCCTAAGGCTTCAGGAAGCCTTTCTGCCCAATCTCTTTTGTTTAGATGTACAGTCTTAGTGATCATTCCTTCAATCACCTTATTGGTAGATTCAACTTGATCGTTTGCTTGTGGATGGTAAGGAGTAGACTTCCTATGTTTTATCTTGTATTCTTCCACAAGTCTTTCCACCATTTTAGATATAAATTGAGATCCTTGATCTGTCACTGTTTCTCTTGGAACACCAAAACGAGTGAACATGTCCTCAAAAATAAAATTAACTACAAATTTCTCGTTAGCAAAAGGTAATGCTTTAGCTTATACCCATTTGGTGACATAATCAATGCATACCAAAATATACTTCTTTTTGTTAGATGGAGGATTAATTGGTCCAACAAAATCCAAAGCCCATTTTTCAAAAGGTTCAATGGGTACTTGAGTTTGTAGTGGCATTTCATCTAAAGGAGCAAGTTTCCCTACCCTTTGACAGCTGTCACACCTTTTGACATACTCCTTGGAATCTATGAAGATGGAGGGCCAATAATATCCTAAATGAAGGATTTTATAGGCTGTCATCTTGTTAATAAAGTGTCCACCATAAGGTTCATCATGGAATGCCTTAAGAATTTCAGGAATTTCATCTTCTCGAACACATCTTCTGATCATGAGATGTGGACCTGTTTTATACAATTCATTAGTAATCCATGAGTAATTTTCACTTGTTTGAATGATTTTTCTTTTCTCCTTAGGAAACAAATGTGAAGGTAATTTTCCTATGACTAAGTAATTAGAAATATCCGAAAACCAAGGGGTTTGAGTAGTTATTGCAAAAATATATTCATCAGGAAATTTATCTTTAACTTGAGTGTTATCTTTGATATTTTGAATTCTAGACAAGAAATCAGCAACTGTATTTTGTTTTCCAGGTCTATCTAAAATAGTGATGTTGAAATCTTACAGGAGTAATAACCATCTTGTAACTTTTCCATTAGTAATCGGTTTATTCATTAATGTTGGCTTGTTGGGGCCTGACCCAGGTTCAAAAGTGATTTAGTGAAAAAATCTGGAAACTACTGGCCCTTTCAGCAACAGTCCGCGGTGCACAGACTGAGGTCTCACCTGAGGTAGTATGGGAGGGTGATGGAACCAGGTTTCTACCCCCTAGGGATGTCTTGATGAAGGCCGGGAAGTTCGCAAACCAATCCTGCACGCTTGCGCTGCTCCGTACAGCTGTGTGACCTTTGTGTAGCTTTGTAAAGAGTGCGAAGAGGCACGGTCTAGATCCCTTGTTCTTACCGCGTTGTTATTATAGATATTAACTTAATTTTGTGGGCCCAATATTCTTATCAATCATTCAACATTCATAACAAGTGTGTGCAAAACTGTAAAGAGATGCATAAGGCTATAACAGAAGCATAAACATACAGATCTAGGAACAAATGCACAATATTCCAGAATCAACTTAGCTTTTATTAAACTTATGTTCTGTTACAATCCCAACTCTGCCCCTCGTACTCAGTTGCAGGGGTTTTGTGCACATAGCTACGGACTCTTCCAGGCCTCTGCACACATAGCTGCATAGCCTCTTCCTACTACTACAACCCAAGACTTGGACTTACAGATTCAGAGCGAATATCACATTCAAAAACCCATATCACTTAAGATCAATCCTAAAAACTGCCCTCTACCCTTAGAGCCTCGCTCTTTTTATACATTCCCATGGTCTGCTGACCACGGGTAGGCCAACAAATTCTATATTAATTTAAAATATTTTTAGGGCAGACTACCCTAGACTTTCGCACTCAGCACCCGTATTTTGCGGGGTCTTTACATTACATTGACCCAAAACTGGGCTTTAAGCCCCAAAAATCCACTATGGGAGGATCCACTGTCCAACAGGTCCCCAACACAATCATCGTGACTCGTCCTGAGTCACTTGGCTGGTGCGGTGATATTCGTGCGAAGGCCATCCAGCAACTTCTATGCTTTGCTAACGTCTGCCACACATTCCTCCGCTGTTCGTTGTATCAAGTATGCACGACTTTCTGATGCATTGTTGTCAGAGGCACCCTCTTGCCTTAGCGCATATGTATCGTGCATCTAGGCTAGCTTCCCCTCGATCATGGTGGTGACCGTGAATGCTTCCTCGAGCCACAGCTGGATGCGTGCTTTAAGCCCTACTTCTTTCTGGCATGCGGCATCCACCTGTTCCTTCAGAGCCTGAGCCTCCCTCATCTTCGCCAATTGCTGAGTGAGGGCGACCATCTACGCAGTCCCCCAGACATTGTCATAGGCTTGCTGCAACTCCCGCGCTTCTATCTCTAACTATTGTAGCGTTGGGTCTTCTTGCAGTGAAGTGAGTGTAATGAGGGACTAATCCAACAATCCCGTGCAGTCTTGTATAGTGTGTTCTGTCACTTCCAACCTCGATTGAATGGAATGGTGGAACTGCTCTCTGACTTCTGGGGGTGTAGAGGGCTACGCCTTCAGCCTCAGCTCTGTGATCTACAAGTTCAGCTCCAACTGAACCTTCACAGCCTCATCCTGGGTCTTGCGGACTCCAGCTGCTAAGTGGTGAATTTTTTTCATGGTGGGGAGTGTTGCTGGCACGACCAACTCTGGTATGCTGCTACAGGCCTCCTCCATGGCCTATTCTAATCCTTGGTTTTGTGCGACCAGGTTTTTGCGCTGCAGACTGAGCTCTTCTAAATTTAACTTGTGCTTGCTCAAGACTTGGAGGGAATGACCCTCCTTGGTGTGAAGCTCCATAGTTACCCCATCATGTAGCTGGTATAGGGTTTATCTGGGAAGGGCGGTCAAATTCAACTCCCAACCCCTCATGTCACCCTTAGCTTCTGCTAGGACTGTGCCTTTTGGTAGCACCAAGGTGTTCCCTGTGTGGGCGCGTAACATCTGTTCAGCTTCGGACGCACCTTTTGCAAGGTGCGGTGTCATCATTCCTGGGTGTCGCACCTGTAACACCTGCAACTACACTCTGAGCGCCCCAAACACAGTTGTCTGCTTCGTCATTAATTCTTCAAGAGAATTCTTAGTGACATCGTGAACTGGTTCGCTATTGTCAAGAAGGTCTCCCTCAAAGGTCTTTGTTTCCTTTGTCTTTTTCTGTGCGGTGGGCTTCTCTTGGACGCATGACCTCTTAGGTTGGGTCGATTTTGGTGTAGGGTCTATGCATTCCTCTATCTCAGCCTCCCCTTATATGTCCTGCTTCATGGACATTTCCCTACCATCCTCAGTCACTTTGGTGGTCGTGGTTGTGGTTTGTGTCATCTGCGTTGTTGCTGCTGCCTCAGCCGCCTTCTGCTGCATGGCCACTTCCTGTTCCTGGTGCTTTCTCTCCGCAAACTTCGCAATGCACAACTTGGCTTCCTTCTTCCGTTGCTATGCTATAATCTTTTCTAGTTCTGTCAAGTCCAGACCGTGCCACCCCAGAGACCATGCCGCCATTACATCGAAGATTGCATCATTCGTTACAATGAATGGAAGCTTCACCCATGTTCAGGCTGGATCCTTTCATGCTTGGATATATAGATTATGCATATCCGCCTTGAATTCAGCTGTGCTTTACAAACTGTTGTATACTGTTGGGGACAAGTGCGGCCTACGGTTGATCCATGTTTGGATGCTCGCCTCCATGAACACCCAAAACACCTTGATATCGCGAACCCTCATCACGTCTTTCGTCACCTAGAGCGAGGTGTACCTCGCGACTTCAGGTAGGTTCCTCTTAATGGTGGGAAACTGGCTGTCCTCTGGTAGCTCCCCTGTAACCAACAGGATGGATAAGAGGAACCACACATTGTGGAAGGTATTACCCTACTGCTGGGCCTCCCTACAATTTGTCAAAAATTCATCACAGAGAAACTACGCCCAGTTGAACTGGACCCCCTCTGCACACTGCTCCGCCAACGCAATTACAGATGCTGGCACCTCGTCTGCGCGACATTTCCTCATGAGCTTTCTGGCCAACAGCTGGGTGGCGACGCACACCCCTTGGTCCTTGATGCTTGCTATTACATACCCTCGCTTCCTCTTCTCCAGCTTATATTTGGCCTTCATAGCATCTGTGAGGCCCAAGTCACTGCTCTTTCCTGCTATGGTTGCGAGATTGTTTCCTTTGATGGGCAGCCAAGAAATCCAGTGAATTAAGTCAACTGTGATGGGAATTGGCTCCTCCAGCCAAAGATACCCATCATGTACTAGACACAGTAGCTGCCGGATGACAAAAATTGTGATGGGCGTGCAGTGGTAGTGGGGTATCCACTGTAGATGGAGTAACCCAACCTTCTCCACACCGCCTAACCATTTCTGCTACAGTAATTTCTCTACAGCCAACTATGGGAACTTCTCACTATCCACGAGGTCCCAGTCTTCGAACTTTATATTCGGTACCCGTCCCAGTAGTGGAACGTCAAACCTTATTTCATTCGGAAGAAGCGGGGTCTGGAGTGCACTCTTTGTGGCCTCCAGGTCCTTTGGTATCTTGCCTGTCCCTTTCCACGGGGGCATGTAGGGGGCTAACTTTATCGCCGAAGGTACTTGGGAAACATTTTCTGCCTCATCATCCTGTGCTTCAATTTGAGCAATTAGGGCTTGCAAATCTTCCTCCTCCTCCTTGGTTTCAACAGTGACAGCTTTTCCCTTCTCTGTCGTTGAAAATTCACTAAATCGTGGGTTCTGTGGTGATACCTAGACTGGCCCCATTGTTTGCTTGTCTTTCTGAGGTCGCGACATGCATGGGGACTTTGGGACCTCTGGTGCAGCTGCTACCTCTCTAAGCTCCTCTTGGGTCACACGAGGCTCTGGGGTAACTTCCGCGAATCGCACTCTGGTTCTTGCAGTCGTCATAGTTTCTACACTGGATCCATTTAGTCACGTACTCACGGGTGGCAAGGTAGCTTGGTGCTTAATGCTCAGTACTAGCTCAAATCTCAAACAACCAAGTGTTGCCTCGAGGCTACCCCAAGGGTTTTTATAGCCACGTTTGAATTTGAATTTGAACATTCTCTTCACTTCTGGGTCATTAATACCTTTCTGGTGACAGATCGTCCCGAATCGAGCTCTTAATTCCTATCTTAATGGCTCGCTGCACACTCCTTTCTGCCTTAAAGTGGACCTCTTGTCATGAATAGTTACATCAACGGTCACCTTCCAGCCTACCCGCGCAATAGCACAACCCCTTATGTGCAACCATGACCCTTATGACATACTGGCCTTGTGCGGGACCTCTTTCCCACGCAGCTCTCCTATAGATTCATTTATAGTCCCATGCCCTCTTTTAACTTCTTGGAGCACTGAGACTGTGCTTCCTACAGATAGTCAGGTGGTCGCACCCCTGGTGCAAGGACTCAATTTTCCTAGTAGCCCAAGTCATGGGCACCCTTCAAACACTCTTGTGTCCATTAGTGCGTTGCGTTCTTCTTTACATGGTACACGCCCTTATTTCATAGAGTGCAGTCACAGCCATGGTAGAAGGGTTGCAACTCCTTCTAATGAAGTAGTAGGGCTGGCTAGACTTGGTCCCATCATGTTTGGTTTCTTGCGGCTCACTTGCATGACTTCGGTTTCCAGTTCATTGATTTCTTTGTCCAATGTCATGCTTTTATTCCTCAGCCAGGTCCAATCTTCGTCAAAGTTCGTGAAGCTTCAAGCTCCATCTCCAAATGGCTTCCCATAACTGCCTAATTCCTATACCCAGATCCTCGCGTCATGTCCCAACTACGGGAGCTATGGTCTAGTGATTCTCCTCTACTTTCCTGGTTTCATTTCCATGCTCTGGTTTTTTATTATGGCCCTATAAGCCCATCGGACCACTGGGACACGTAGGTCCCAATCAGTTTGTCCTATCTGGTAAACTCTATTCATGATTCCACATAGCTTTGCAAAAGCTCGACATGGAATTTCTATGGCGTGTGTTGTGTTCCCTATGTCGGGTTCTGATTTTCAATCCTTCGTCTGAGGTATGCTTGCATAGCACACGTCTGCACCCATTGAAAATTGCTTCGTCCTCACCGCCCATCTTGTGTTCAATGCTAGGGACTTCCACACCGTAAGTGCATTCGTCTTCTACATTCACGCCAGTTCCCCATAGTCTTCTGATGTGTATGCCCCCATCGTGCGGGTGTCGCGCGCAATGCCCATTATAGTGCATTGAATTGCTGTTGTTCTGGTACTACACTTTCAAATTTGTCTAAGGATTCATCCACTCTTGTTACCCCATCATCTGTTGGCAGTTCCCTTGCTTCAATCGTCACGCACCATAATGACCTAATCATCATGTTGCAATTTAGCGTTGTTACTTCGTGCAACTGGTTCTGCCAACGTTCTATTTCTTCATCTGAATCCAAAGTATAGGAACTGTTGCACTCCCATGAGATTCTCCCATCTGCTGTCAGGTTTACCTGATCCTAGTCTTGCACCATTATCTGGTAAATGAAATCCAACTCATCGTCGCTGTCATTGTGGTGCACAGGTTCAGTGTAGTGCTCTCCTTCGGCTGGGTCTAGCGGAATTATTATGCATAGAGACTTTTTCTCGAATATCATCTTCCGCTTCTTCAGGTTGATGACTCCATTCATATCAGTGGCCCAGTCTATTCCTAGCAACGCGAGATATGGATTACTGTCATAAAAAATCTCTATCATTTCAAAGGCCATTTGTGTGTTCGTGCCTTCGATGTTCATTGTTACCCCTTGCAACCTTCCCATGGGCAAAATCTTCTGTTGGTTTTCCATTCGCAATTGAATTGGGGACCACTGTAACATGGGCCTACCCATGCATTCCCATGTCTGCTTTGGTAACACATTCACATCCAAACCCAGGTCCAAGACTACTTTATCCATTTCATACTCGCCAATCTGCGTTGTCAATCTCATTTCCCTCCCGGTACGCAATGCATGCTTTCCTAGTTTCCGAACTACACGTGGTTCACCTGACCCTGCGCACCTCGTTATCAGCTCTTGTAGCCCTTAACTGCCTTATTATCACTCAACAATTTCATGCATGTCTCTAAAAAGGTAGTTAGCATAGAAGGATTCATACCTGTCTATGGTTGATCCTTACTACCTGAAGTAGAGGCCTCCGTGAAGCTCTTCTTAGCTTCCATAAACATCTCCCTTACATGTTCTAAGTCAAATCAGGTTCCTTTGTAGGAGCCTTACGAACCCATGTATCTTCCTCAAGCTGCTTCCCCTTATCTTCCCCTGTGGTCACGCCGCTTTTGAGCACCATGTTCACGTTGGAGTCTTCTTTGCGCAGTTCAGACTTCATCATCTGGATATTATGGGTCAGAGTAGGATGTAGTACCCCTTTCTTGTGCATCTGTGCAATCAGCATAGGAAAATCTATTGCTTCATGATCGAATTGAGCACAATATGAACAAGATAGTCTCATCGGATTGATACAATTGCGAGCGTAGTTCCTTGGTCCTCCGAAATTATAACAGATTAACTATCCACGACCCCTTCCTGGCCCCATTCCTCCTCGTCCTCAACCTCGCCCTTGAAATCCAGCGCGCGCCATCCCTACGACTGGATCAAGGCCTCGTGTTTTTGTTTGCATTCTATATGCTGGGGTCCGCTCCATCATTAACTCGTAGCTGCAACAAGTACACTTGTCATGGCACACCAATCTACAAAAATTGCAAAACAGCTGTTGGGGTGTCTGTGTATACTTCTACAACAAATGACAATTGTCCATCGTGTGCTTTCCTCCCACCTGACAGATTGCAGACTAGAGTACGAGTGCCACACTTGGCCCTGATTGTGCCTCTGGTCTCAACGACATTGGTCCCCCTCCTACCAAGTAGTTCGCGAATACTGGATAATGGTCTTTGTCATGGCCCTAGCCTTTTCATTTTATGCACCACACTTCTTCGTGCACCTCTAGTCATGGCGCCCTATCCTGCTTCAAACTTTGCATCTCTAAGCATAGGTTCTACAGTTGTGCGTGGATCTATTGGACTCCCAATCCCGGATCCTGTATCTATGTTCCATGCAACCTCATCGCCATTTCAAGCACTTCAGCCTGGGTTGAAAGCTTTTGCTGTGACAGCGTCATCCTCAGGTGTGGTGTCAAAGACACCACAAACCACGCACGGTGCTGTGCATCCATTAGCATCATATTAGCCTCGCGGATTGTAATCTTTAGTCTTAGATCCAGATCCCAGGGGGTCTCACTTGGAAGCATTGTGATCTCTTTAAATCCGATGATTGACCGTGTTTCTGATTTCGGCCGGCTAAATTCTCTATTCAGTGCATTCTGTATCTCCGTTATTCCTGCATTTGGGTGGTCATTCAAGTCCTTGATAGTTAGTGCATGATCCTACAGTGCGCTTACCAATGTGGCCTTCTTAATGTTGTCATTCGTGACTCTTGGTGCTTCTCGCACTGCTCTTACCACAAACCAAAATTGGTTTGGATCCGCATTCCCTACTCCTCTAAATATGGGTAGCTTGATCGTGCTCGCCATGCTGAACTGTGGGGGTGGTAGAGGTCAGGTGGGTGAAGATGGAGGTGAAATAGGTGAATCAGATGAAGGTGTAAGTGGAGGTGATAACTGTGGGATGCGCTGTCTTATCAAACTGATCGTGCTTCTCGGGGAAACCCAAGCGTGCTCTTCCTCGCTCTCTCACGAAGGTGAAATTAAAGGATTGTTTCCTAACCCTTCGATCCCTTTGTATATCTTTCTGCTCCGCGTCGTTCCGATCATAAATGTATTCGCATAATCCATTTTTCACATAATAACATCTTAATCCATGTATTCATGGATTTGATGTACCTACCTCTGCGGTCCCTTGAAAAAACGTTGTTCTGCTTCGCTATAGCTCACAATCATGACTATCGTGAACTCAGTGATAAACCCCCCTATTATCCAGTCGAGCCAATGGTCCACGGCCCGTGCAATCTTATCTTCTGCTGCCTCTAGTATGTGCACTAATTCCAAAGTCCACACTATCATTTGATCGAGCTTGTACCTTCCCTCGCTGTCGACTAACCTCACAATCCAATCATATAGCTCTGAAGAGAAGGACGCAAAGAAGATCTCGTGGATTTCCATATATACGTAGCGATCCAACCACCTCTTCTCAAATATATGCAGAGTTCTATTTTCCTATGTCACGAACTCATGAAGCTTTTGATCCAACCAATATTCAATTTCCTTCTTCGTAGGGTTCCAGTGTTCCGACATCAGACATCCCTTAGGTAGATCCTGGTCCTGGCAACAGAACCATTTGTTGGCTTGTTGTGGCCTGACCTAGGTTCAGAAGTGATTTAGCCAAACAAATCTCGAAACTATTAGCGCTTTCGGCAACAGTCCATGGTGCGTGGACTGAGGTCTCACCCGAGGTAGTATGGGAGGGTGCTGGAACCAGGTTTTTGCACCCTAGGGATGTCTTGATGAAGGTTGGGAAGTTCGCGAACCGATCCTATGTGCTTGCGTTGCTCCGCGCAGCTGTCTGACCTTCGTGTAGCTCTATAAAGAGCGCGAAGAGGTGCGGTCTAGATCCCTTGTTCTTACTACATTATTATTATAGATCTTAACTTAATTTTGTGGGCCCAATATTCTTATCAATCATTCAACATTCATAACAAGTGTTGTTGGGTCCCTATAATACTAGTGATTACCCCATTACTATTGTAGTTATACCCCTTATTAATATTTTTGTGCCCCTATTGCCCCCATATTTTTATTACTGTGCCCCATAGAATCCCTCTATTGTTATTTTTGTGGCTTTATATTATTATTGTTAGGTCGGCTGGATTATATTGTGACTCCTTAGACTCCTATATATAAAAAGGAGGTTTTGTCATTTGAATCATCCAAGAATTGTTCATTTATGTAATGTAAAGGAGGTTTCCCCCTCGAAGAGGCTGAATTCTAAGGCGTTGATCTATCTTTTCTATCTTTTCTTGGGCTGGTTTCATAACATTTGGTATCAGAGCTTTGGATTCTAGGGTTTCGCTGCTCCAAATAGGTCATCGTGGCATTTCCACTATAATGTTTTTTCTGCGACGTTTCAGAAGTTGCAAAAAAAACCCAATTGAGAAGAAATCGTTCTGAACCTTAGGTCCAAATTTTAGAGCTTTTCGCGCTATATTTGCGGAGATATGATCTGAGGAAGTTGGTCTTTTTGCAGACTCCTGAATTACATTCCAAATAGGTGACCTGGGGAAAATCGTCATAACTTTCTCTCTCAAGATTGGATTGAAGTTTCATAAGAAGGTACAAAAGGAGGATGGACTGTAGTTTCTTATATGCATTTTTCAGATCCAAAGGTCAAAATAGTGACTCGTGGCACGTCGTACAAGTTCGCTATATTGAACTAGTCTATAATCAAGTCACTGTGGGAGATTTCGCATAACTCTTCCTTGGAGAATCCAATTTGGATCAGGATTGTGGCATTGGAAAGAGGACACAGAAGGCTACTACAGATCACAATTTCAGAATTGGAGGATCTGAATTTACAGAGATACATCAGATTCAATATCAGGCTTCTACAAAGTGAAAAAAGGTGTGTAGTTTTTTTTAATTTTTTGCGTAAGCTTGGTTTGAAGGAATTCAAAGGGCATAGTAAAGCATTATTATCGGTAACTGATGCCCCGAGGGAAGAAAATGCAAACACCTAGTAAGGAACTTGAAAGCTCTAGCATGACTCATGAAGAAGAGGAAGAAATGCTACATGATATATCAAAATTACAAGAACAAGTGCAACAAATGTCACGCTCACAAAAGCTAACAGAAGCTAAGATAAATGGCGTGGAATCTAAGATAAATGGCGTGGAATCTAAGATAAAGGGCATGGAAGCTAAGATGGATGATTAGAAGACAGATTTAAAGAGAGACATGGCAGATTTGAAGACAGATTTGAAGACAGACATGGCAGATTTGAAAACAGATTTGACAAATTTTCTACAAGAAATACTTACTAATGGTGAAACGGTTGTAAAGGAAACTCATGATTTGAACAAAATAAATGTTAATCATGATTCCATAGACTCTAATTTTGGATCAAATACCCACCATATTCCAAAAATCGATATGAGGAAGTTTGATGGCAAGGATCCCGCCACATGGATATAACAGATGGAGCAATTCTTCGATCTCAATAATGTGAAAAACACACAAAAGGTACGTATGACAACTTTATATTTGGAACCAAATCAGTTTGTATGGTATCAATGGCTTTGCTCTCATAAATAATTTATCACTTGGGCAATTTTTACGGAAGAATTGATAGCACATTATGAGGATACAAAAAGCAACACTTTTTTTAGCCAATTGATAAGTCTCAAACAAAAGGGTTCAATAATGGAGCACATTGAGGAATTCCAAAAATTGAACATAAGGGTAAAAGATATTCCAGAGGAGCATAGGATTGATGTGTTCATAGGGTCTTTAAAGGATAATATCCAACATGATGTTCGCCTTTGGGAACCTGATTCATTAGAGAAGGCATTCAGGTTAGCAAGAAAAATGGAAAGCAAAATTATGGCAACCAGGAAGCATACCACTCACAACTATAAAGACGGAAGTGTTGTTGCCCCTAGTCTTCCACAACCTATAAGGTTGACACCACAACAATTGGAAGAAAAAAGAGCAAAAGGGCTTTGTTACAGTTGTGATAGCAAATACACTAAAGGTCATAAGTGTGTTGAGAAGAAATTATTCTACATAGATTGTGAAGAGGAAGAAGAAAAGGAGCAAGAAAGGTCAAAAGAAGAGGATATACTCTAGGAACAAAGCCTAGATGAAGAAAAAATAAACCCGACCATATCTTGTAATGCATTGGCGGGAATTACCACTCCTCATACCATCAAGATAGAAGGACAAATCAAGAAGAGAAAGGTAATAGTGTTGATTGATTCAGGAAGCACCCACAATTTTATTCATTATAAGGTAGCAAAAGAATTGAATTGCTCCCTATATCCAGCACCAGAGTGTCAAGTGATGATTGCAAATGGAGGAACAATAAATTGCTCTGGAAAGTGCCATAATATCAAGCTATCCATGGGAGAATATGTATTGACCAGCCCAATGCTTTCCATTCCAATGGGAGGTGCTGATGTTGTACTAGGAGTCCAATGGCTACAATCCTTGGGTACAATAGCTTTTAATTTTCAAGAAATTTTCATCAAATTTTCTACGGAAGGAAAGGAATTTAGCCACTTAGGAAGAATGATGAAGAAGTGTGGCCACTTATTCGAAAGTTACAACAAGATTCTAGTACGTCTGATACATTTAGCTGGCAAAATGATTCGTTATGGTACAAAGATCGCTTATACATCTGCAAGAATTCCCAGTTAAAACAAAAGATTATTATGGAATTGCACACTTCTCCCTTAGGAGGGCACTCAAGATTTTTAAAAACTTACCACAGGGTTAAGAAGGAATTTTTTTGGGATAGCCTTAAATCAGATATTCAAAAGTTTGTGGCAGAATGTTTGGTTTGCCAACAAAATAAAGTTGAAACAATTAAGAAACCGGGTCTATTACAACCTTTATCCATTCCAAGCCTACGTTGGGAGGAGGTTTCAATGGATTTTATCACAGGTTTACCCAAGTCTGAGGGAAAGAGTGTCATCATGGTGGTAGTTGACAGACTTACCAAGTATGCACACTGTTGTGCATTATCACATCCATTTAAAGCCAGTACAGTTTCTATTGCATTTATGGAAACAATTCAAAAGCTACATGGAAACCCAAAGATTATTCTAAGTGATAGAGATCCCATTTTCACGGGAAATTTTTGGACAGAATTATTTTCTTGTCTTGGTACTCAATTAGCTCATAGCTCATCTTATCATCCTCAATTTGATAGGAAAATTGAGATAGTAAACAAATGTTTGGAAGGATATCTTCGTTGCTTTATATCTAATAAACAGACACAATGGGTCAAATGGTTACCTCTGGCTGAATGGTGGTATAACACTTCCTTCCATACAACAACAAAAATGACCCCTTTTATGGCACATTATGGGTATCAACCACCATCCATCACATCATATTTAAGAGAAAATTCTAAGGTTTAGGCAGTGGAACATCACATCGAACATCAACAATAAGTACTCCAACTCTTAAAGGATAACCTCGTGTTGGCACAGAATAGAATGAAACAACAGGCAGATCAACATCGCAGTGAAAGAAGTTTTGATGTAGGTGATTAGGTATTCCTACGGCTACAACCATATAAGCAAATGTCCCTCAAGCAAGCTAAGAAGGATAATAAATTATCACCAAAGTATTATGGTCCGTACAAGGTGTTGCAAAAGATTGGTACTATGGCATACAAATTGGAGCTTCCTACAGCTTCTCGATTGCACCCAGTTTTCCATGTTTCATGTTTAAAGAAGGTTATAGGTGACAAGCTCCCAGTTCAAACAATATTGCTAGAACTTGAAGAGGAAGGAAAAATTATATTGGAACTGGAAGTAGTCACAGAAACAAGAACTCGACAACTACAAAATCGATCAATTTCAGAGTATCTTATCAAGTGGAAGAACTTATCCGCTGAAGATTCCACATGGGAGGATGAGAATTTTATGCAGAAGTATCCAGAACTACTCAAGCGTTGAGGACAATAGTTTTTTGAAGGAGAGGGGCATGTTGGGTCCCTATAATACTAGTGATTACCCCATTACAATTGTAGTTATACCCCTTATTAATATTGTTGTGCCCCTATTGCCCCCATATTGTTATTATTGTGCCCCATAGAATCCCTCTATTGTTATTTTTGTTGCTTTATATTATTATTGTTAGGTCGGCTGGATTATATTGTGACTCCTTAGACTCCTATATATAGAAAGGATGTTTTTTCATTTGAATCATCCAAGAATTGTTCATTTATGTAATTTAAAGGAGGTTTCCCCCTCAAAGAGGCTGAATTCTAAGGCGTTGATCTATCTTTTCTATCTTTTCTTGAGCTGGTTTCATAACAAGTGCACACAAAGCTGTAAAGAGATGCATAAAGCTATAATAGAAGCATAAACATACAGATCTACGAACAGATGCACAATATTCCAGAATCAACTTAGCTTTTATTAAACTCCTGTTCCATTACAATCCCAACTATGCCCTGCACACTCAGCTACAGGGGTTCCATGCACACAGCTGCAGAGCCTCTTCCTACTACTACGACCCAAGACTCGGACTTACAGACTCAGAGCGAATATCGCATTCAAAAACCCATATCACTTAAGATCAATCCTAAAAACTACCCTCTACCCTTAGAGCCTCGCTCTTTTATACATTCCCATGGTCCATGGACCATGGGTAGGCCGACACATTCTATATTAATTTACAATATTTTTAGGGTGGACTACCCTAGACTCTCACACTCCGCGCCCACATTTTGCGTGGTATTTACATTACATTGATCCAAAACTGGGCTTTAAGCCCCAAAAATCTACTATGGGGGGATCCCCTACCCAACAATTAAATATCTAATTGCAGAATGATCTATATGAACAAAGGTTTCATAGCTTGTTATATAATGTCTGAACTTGTTGATAGCATGAATAACAACTAAGAATTCCTTTTCAGTTACAGTGTAATTTAACTCAGTGGGAGTCAAATTCTTGCTTGTGTAGTAGATGGCATAAGGGATCAAATATTTTTGTCCTAATACAACTCCCATAGCTGTATCTAAAGCATCTGTTGAAATATGAAAAGGTAGTTTCCAATTTGGACCTCTTAAGATGGGTGCCTCAGAAATTTTTTCTTTCAAAGTCTCCAATGCCAACTAGCAATCAAGATTCCAATTGAATTCACAATATTTGGTGAGC
Source organism: Pinus tabuliformis (assembly GCA_031772625.1). Classification (NCBI taxonomy): domain Eukaryota; kingdom Viridiplantae; phylum Streptophyta; class Pinopsida; order Pinales; family Pinaceae; genus Pinus; species Pinus tabuliformis. The sequence goes on along the minus strand of CM062820.1, from coordinate 658,194,193 downwards.
AATTTGAAGAGTCGTGATGCTAGTTTAGTGAAATTTTCTATAAACCTTCTATAATATCCTGTGAATCCTAGAAAAATTCTAACATCCTTTTGACAACTTGGAATTGATAATTTAGAGATTACTTCAAATTTATATTTATCAACCTTAATTCCATCTCCTGAAATGTGATGTCCTAAAACAATGCCTTTTGTAAACATCATAAGTAACATTTTTCATGTCTTAGTGAAAGGTTTGCTTCCTTACATCTTTTAAGACTTTTTTCCAAATTTTCTAATGCTTCTTCAAATGTATTCCCATAAACTGTAAAGTCATCCATATATACCTCTACACAATCATGTATCAGATCAGAAAAAATTCCTAGTACTGCTCTTTGGAATGTTGCAGGTACATTGCATAATCCAAAAGGGAGTACTTGGTAGGCATAAGTTCCCCATGGGTAGGTGAATGTGGTTTTATCTTGATCTTCAGGTGCTACCTGAATCTGATTGTAACCACTAAAACCATCCAAGAATGAGAAGTAATTATTACCTGCAAATGTATCTAATGCTTGATCTATAAAGGGAAAAGGAAAATTATCTTTCAGGGTAGCTTCATTCAATTCTTGATAATCAATACATACCCTCCATTTATCATTCTTTTTAGGCACAACTACTAGAGGAGAAACCCACTAGCTATTTGAAATTTGGTAAATAAAATTTACATTCAACAATTTTTGCAACTCTTCTTTCGCAATTTCCCTAAGATTTGGATTCATCATTGTTTGAGTTTTTCTAATAGGTTTACAATTTTCCTGAATACAAGTCTTAGGACTAATTCCTTTCATGTTAGTGTATTCCCATGCATATGCAGAAGAATGTTGTTGTAAATTTTTCATTAGCTTTTCCTATTGTAATTTTTCCAAGTTATTGTTTATGTTCAATGTTTTCCATGAAAATATTTCAATTGTAGAGCTACCAAATTCTTCCATAGAATAAAGAGATATCTGCCTAGATGACAAATATTCAATATTATATTTTTATTGAAACTGATCATGTTCATATTCTGGAGATAATTTAAAATTTTCTATTGTATTTAAGATTTGACTATCTTCACTAATGGTTGAAATAGTAAAGAGAGGCTGAATATCATTTTCATCATCAATCCATTCTTTGTCATCTATCTCTGCGATTATTCTTGCTAAAGGATATAAATTGAATTTCTTAGTTAAATTACCATTAGAGGTATATATATCACCAGATCTATAGCTAATGAAAGCATCAACTGTAGCCATCCAAGGTCTTCCTAAAATAAGTGGATGTCCTCCTAGATTGCTCTTTGGGGTTAGGATCATAAAATCAACAGGGTAATCGCAAGAGTCTAAGGACACTGAAATATCTTCTAACACATCATCTGGTTTGATTACAGATCTATCTGCCAATTGTAGTAATGTAGGTGTATAAAGTATATTGGGAAGTTTGAGTTGTTCCATGGTTTGTTTGCTCATGATGTTTATTGTTGCTCCTAAGTCAATCAATGTATTTGGGATTTCAACTCCATTGATATGTGTTTTTAGAACTGGACTTCTTGGATCTACATATTTTTGTATGGAAATTTTTCCCATCATTATGTCTTCTATTTTTCCTACTAGTTGAATTCTTTTTACTCCTTTTGTTTTTCTTCCTGGTTTCTTCATGCTGAACTCCTTTATTGTTTTAGCTAGAATTGGGATCTCTTTAATGTCTTGTAAAAAAGGGATTTTGATATAGACATTTTTCAATTCATTTAGAAAATGATAATTAGACAACATAATATGCTTTTCTACCCTTCTATCAACTCGTAATATTTCTGGAAAAGGAGGTGTAGAAGTGGATACTCGTTGTTGCTCTATGATATGAGTTTAGTTTATTGGTTCTTTCTCTTTTTCATTTTCAGTGTTATGGTTTTGAGGAGATGTTTCTCAAAAAAATTTATTTTGTTATAGAGAATCTTCCTCAGAATTGTCTTGTTATTGAATAACTACAAAAGGTTTTTTCTTTTCTAATATCCTATTAGATCTTAATTGGACATCATTGAGATCTAATGGAGTGATCATGTAAGTTGGAAATTGTTGTCCTTCCACCATATAGGTATTTTGAGGATTTTTATTGTTGGGGTTAGGTAATGGTTGGGCAGGTAACTGATTTTGTCTCTGTGGAAATGGCAGTGCAAGTTGAGGGTTTTGGTTTTGAAGTTGGGGCTGTTGATTTTGTTGAGGAATTTGTTGGGAGGATAGTTTTGATATGATGGAGGATATTGATAGTATGGAGAGAATATTCCATAAGGGTTCTGAATTCCTTGAGCCCAAGGTTGAGTTTGAGATTGAGATTAAGGCCAAGGTTGTTGCCAAGAATTCCAATTTGGAGGGGGTTGCATATACATTTGGTTGTTTAAACCCTGATTTTGTTGCCCTTGCCAATGTCTTCTAGAGACAAAGCAAAGAGACTTTGTTGGATTTGAAATTGTTTCCTCTTGAAAAACAACCTTAAGACCAATGATTGAAGGACAACGTTTGGTCTCATGGTTTTCTAAACAAATCACACAAGTCTCTATGAATTTTTCATCTAAAGGGAATTCTCTTAAAGCGTGCTTCTTTCTGCATTTGGGACAAAAAATAGCTAGATCATCAGTCTCGGTTTTCTACTTGTTTGGTAACTTAAGGGTGTCTATCTATTCACTAAGGCTCCCTAGAATATCCATTTTAAATTCATCAAGCATGTTTCCAATTTCTGCCCTACTCACTGATCCAGTTTCATATTTATTCACCCTAACAAGAGAAGGATCTCTTGGATCTTTCCCAGTTTTGGATTTTCCTCTTGAGAGATGAACACATATTCTCCAATGACACTTAATGGGAGTTGAGAGATATCTCCCTTCCCCATCATTTTAAGGATATCTATCCACTCATCTCTAATGGATTTTAATAAAAGAGCTTTTAAAGTATCTTGATCTAAGTTATCCATTTTTTCTCTTTTTAAGTTATAGTTGAATATCTCAATTAGATCCTCTAAATTTTCATCCTCTCTTTGCATCATTTTGAACACTTCATACTTGTGATTGATAGGCATGCAATAATCCAAATACCTGTCCAAAAACACTTTCTTCATGTCATTGCATGTTCTAATGGACTGAGTGACCAATCCCATGAACCATTTTAAAGCAGCTCCTTTCAATGTTGAAGGGAACAATATGAGTTTTTGAGAGTCATGTAAATAATCATAAGTTTTGCACAATACTTCAAATTCAAATACAAAGGTTTCAGGGTCTTCACCTTTTAATCCTTGAAAATTTGGGAGGACAGAAGGTTAGATATTTTTCATTATGGCATCTGTTTTTTTATCAATATAGGGAATCCAAAAGAATTATCAACTTACCTATTTCCTCTACCTCTTCCATTATTTCCTTTGCCTTCTCCATTATTGCCTCTACCTCTTCCTCCACATCCTCCTCCTCCAAACAGTGAGAATTCTCCATCCTCTCCTTCTTCTGCCATTATAGTTTCTTCAGAGTTAATATAAGATTCAACCTGTAAGGTTAATTTATCTTCCTCTGGTTCCTCTATTAATGGTATGTGGAAGAGAGGTTATAATTCTTCTTCTCCACTAGGTATTCTTAATTATTCAACTAAAATATGTTCCCATGTAGAGGTGAAATAGGCTACTCATTCTGTTGGAGATCCAAGATTTTTCTCCTCTAGGACTGCCTCAGTAGATGAAGTAGGAGATCCTCTTGATTGAATTTCTGACCTTAGAACTTCAGGAGGTCTATGGCTAGGAATATGAGCTTGAGATGGAGGTGTATCTCTTCTTCGTCTTGGTGGAGTAGGTGGTGTTGTAGGAATTGAACTCCTGCCTCTAGCTATGAATATACCCCTAGAGTCTCTTTCTCTATGCATATCATTTTTTTTTTGAATGTAAGAGACTTCCCTGGCAATGGTGCCAAAATATTTAGTCAATTTAGTGTCCTAAATTGCTTGCATGAATTATCAACCGAGGTTTTTAGACTGATGAGATGTGATGCACTATATGTGCTTAGTTAACTTTTCTCTTACTTCGTTGTTTTGTATTTTTATGTTTGTTTTGGGGGTTTCTGTTCTTTTATGTATAAGAATATACAATCTATGAGAGATTTACATGGATCTAATGAGTTTTAAAGGAAAGGATAGGTTCCTAATTTAGTCTAATCCCCTAAAAATGGACCAAGAATCATTTTAACTAGTTAGGAACTAATAAGAGAAACATAGTATCTATCTTATCCTACCATTTCGTCCTAATCCATGGATCTAATTCTTAAAACCAAAAGTAATACTGATGCATAAGGTAATTCAATAATTGCATTCATTTAGCCATTCAACCATTCAATTTTGGAAATAGAATCAATCTCCTTGAAATGATTTTTTGGAATGTCAAGTGATGCAACTAAGTAATAACCTGAAAACAGAAACTAAAAGATGAATGTTTGTAAAACTAACAATGTGCTGAGTAAGCTCAATCACTGCATGAATTAGATATTCAACCAATTAAGTTATAATTATCATCATTTCAAAATGGTTTTGAGAACATCTATTAATACAGCTAATTGACAGTTCTATGCTAAGAAAACGAGTAATCAAAATAGTAAGAAGCTAAGCAATGATGTATTCTCATTACTTCATTTTCATTCAGTAATTTCTCAGACAATATCTTAGAAGAATAGGACTTGCACATTTGTGATTTTTATCCCTATACTATTGGTTACATACTGAAATGAAACAAAATTAGAGAAAACAGACTTGTAGAAAACAGAGTAATAGAAATTAAAATGAAAACAATAAGTGAAAAACCTCCTTCAGTGCAGGGGCCCTCTGCAATTGATGTGCCTAGATGACAGCTAATTAAAGATGCACTTTTAAACCACCATTGACAAAAAAGAGTTTGTATTATCAACAAAACGAAGTCTCAACATAGTATTTAACAAAAGCCTATAATTCCTTCTAGATTCTAACTACTTCTTGATTTCATTCAACCGATATTTATAAAAAAATAACATAACTGTCTAAGAGAAAATCTTGTTACAGGTGGCTTGATCCAAATATATCATGACTATTTATAAGAAGACATGCTACAAGTGGCTTAATTTGAATTGTAATGAGACTGTTAAACTTCGGATCAGCTACAGACAGCTTAATTCGAATTGTAATGAGACTGTTAAACTTTTGATCAGCTATAGGTGGCTTGATCTGCATTAACTCAACTTCTGATCAGCTACAAGTGGCTTAATCTGCATTAACTCTTCAACATAACTGTTAGACTCCTGATTAGCTACAAAGAGAAAATCAAGAGTCCTACTATTACTGGATAACGTATTTGACTCCATCTTTGACCATGACTTTAGGAATGCTTTTCTGTCGATCTGGACCGAGTGAGTAGGATAGAATCCATGTGGAGATGATTCTGGAGATGCCCATGTGGCTCAATTCTTCATTTGACACCTGTAACCTGCCAGACCATGAGAGTAGCTACGAAACACACAGTTAGTTGTAGAATAGGCTGCGTTTTGTAGCTAATTTGCAAAAATCTATTAAAATAGCAAGAGCATGAAAATATAGTATGGTGATCATTTTAATGCTTTCCTAAGACAAAATCTAGCATTTATCATTGATTAGATCTGTATTCTTGTCAGAAATCAAGAGAAAAAGGTGAGAAAAAATGTCGAGGGGAAGGTAATTCTGAGGTTCAACATACCCCCACTGCAAAATCATTGCATGTACTCATGCAATTTGCCAAAAATGTGAGTTCTTATTCTCTAATTCATTTTCTCAGACACTTCTACTAGTACATCCAATTTTCTTCTTTTGTTCTTCTTTGAAGTGATTGTCATTTTGGGTTTCCTCATAAGAAGCCTGTATTTGAGGTTGATGACTGTTCTGATCAAACTTCTATTCTTTCTTTTCAACTTCCTATTTTTCTTATACCATAGACCTAGATGCATAATGGTATTATCATGAATAGCCTTGTCCAATTTACTATGTTCCTTCAAGGTTTCATTCTCCTTTCTGATATGTTTGTTCAGTATCTCTAATTCATAACTTTCCTGTTTGAGAGATTTAATTAGAGGTTCTTGTGGATTGATAGAGGGTTATGACTTCATTGGGGAACTTTTATTCTCCATTGATTCTATATAATCATATATCTGTTGCTGCACTGGGTCTATGCCTAGAGATCTTCTACTTGGGCTACCTTCAAAATGATGGTCATGAAAATTTTGAGGACTGTGTGTTGAAGAGATGTTAACATGAGAAGTTTCTGGGGTTTCCTCTTCTAAGTTTATGAACTCTGTCCCTATTGATGGTGTTTTTGTTGCCAATACTCGGAGTCTAGAGCTTCTTCTAGGTTGTGGATGACTTACATTCTCTTTCTTTGTGACCTTTTTCTCTTTTCTTATCTTTCCTCCTACTCTGATTTGTTTCCTGATTTCTGCTAGTTCTTCAGATATTAATTTTTCATTATCTTTCTGTGATGAAGACTTAGGTTTGTCTTTAATGGTTATACCGATCTTCTTTCTTTTGTTTTTTTCTAACATTATCTTCTTTGGGTGACTCTGGTGCTGCTTGAAAATGATTTCTAATGAGGAAATCCTCCCAGGTATCTCCTATGCCTTTTAAATGAAACTCAATCAGTAGCTTTATCAACCTATGATGGTACATGGTTGTATCTATGAACTTTATTTTCTTTTTCACATTTGAGGCCATCCTTCTTAAACTATTTAGCAGGAAGAAAGGAAGATTGGTTTCTCTGTTTTCTAGGAAATTCATCAGTAAAAGTATATGGTAGACATACATGCACCCAAATCTCCCCTCACAGGTGATAAATTTCTGTAATATCAAAATCATGTTCCTCCATTTACTTTTAAGAGTTGAAATGGGAATTCCTTTCCTAAAAACAGATACATCGATACCTAGGTTCCTAAGTATTACTTTCCATGATTCATTGTGGAATTCCTTGTTTTTGAACCATATTTCACCATGTCTTGGAAGTTCTATAGCCTCTGTTATGAATGAATCTATTACCGCAAACTTAATATCTCCAATTTTTACCTCTGTACCATCAAAAAATCTAGAAAAAGATTTTCTTATCTCTTTATGAAAACCATCAAAATTTTTGATGAATTTGAGCCATCCAACCTTCTGCAACATTTCCTTGAAATGTGGGTATCCTTCCATATACTTTGCTCCTACCAGTTCTGACCTGACAATGAGTCCCATGCCTTCTGCTACGCAAAACTCCTTAACCTTCAGAATTACCCTTCCTAGTTTATGAAATGGATTGACTACGAGTATGGTGAAAATAACTATGGGTTTGCATGAAATAAGTAGATTGTAATGGTTTTGGAGAAATGTGGACAAGTATGTCACATCGTAGTCATGACCATTAAAAACAATGAGGGAGTTAATTATGGACCATTATGTGACAGAATATGGATGGTGTGGCAGATATGCAGTATGATAGAGATTGCAATCAAATTAAATTATGATTTGTCACGGAAACATATGAATTCCCATATTATACATACTCAATGTTCTAACCTTGATATTTTAAAATAAATTTTTGCACTTTTACCTCTTGGAACTTAACCTTTTTGTTTGTTGTTTTCCTTTGATGTTGATCTGCAGATACCCTTCTTAGCATATTAGTCTTAAAAAAAAAATATTCTTCAATTCCCTGCAATCAACATTTGTTTGGAACATAACTTCGGAATGAGCTATGGCTGCAAAATCAAATTGGATGTGGAATGGAATTAGTTGCAGAACATGATAAAGATGAAATATGGCCATGGAATATGGATGTGAAATAAAATGAAAATGGATAACAATGAAAGGGAATGAAAGTGAAGTGAGATGAAATGAATTTTCAGATTAGGCACTGCAAACAAATGTAGCTTTATGTCACTACTTATTACAGAAAGAAAATAGGAAATATAGGATGTCAGAAATCTCTAATTTTCACCCTATGTTTCCTGTATAAGTAAGCCAATGAAAAATTTGTTTCTAGACTTATACATTTTATTTATATTTTTTTTTTATGTTTATATATATATATATATATATATATATATATATATATATATATATATATAGTGGAGAAGAAGAATTCTTCTTCACGAACTTCATCTCAGTGTTGTCTTGGAAAATTTTGACAAAATCCTCCCTTGAAATTGGCTTATGATATACCATTAACCGATGACCATTTACAAGAAGAGGTACCTTTCTCTCATCTATTGTCCTTATTCTCACTGCTCCATTATTAAATACTTCTTCAATCACATATGGCCCAATCCAATGAGTCTAAAACTTCCCTTGAAAACCTTTGAATTTTGAATCAAACAAGTGCCCAATCTCCTACTTGAAACTTCTTCTCCTTGGATATACTTATCATGCCATTTAGCCGTTGGATGTTGGATTAAACTAGTTCTTTGAACTAGATCTTTCCTGATTTCATCAAGCTCATTGAGTTGTCCCAATCTATGATTTTGTGCTTCTGATAAATCCAGTCCCAATTGGACCGCCATCTTGAAGGTTCTGATTTGAAACTCTATAGGGAACAGGACTTGCTTCCCATAAACAAGCTCATAGGGAGTATGTCTTGCTGTGTTCCTACATATAGTTCTGTAGGCCCATAAGGCTTCAGGAAGCCTTTCTGCCTAATCTCTTCTGTGTAGATGTACAGTCTTAGTGATAATTCCTTTAATCACCTTATTGGTAGATTCAACTTGACTGTTTGCTTGTGGATGATAAGAAGTAGACTTCCTATGTTTTATCTTTTATTCTTCCACAAGTCTTTCCACCATTTTAGATGTAAATTGAGATCCTTGATCTGTCACTATTTCTCTTGGAACACCAAAACGAGTGAAGATGTCTTCAAAAAGAAAATGAACTATAGATTTCTCATTAGCAAAAGGTAATGCTTTAGCTTCTACCCATTTGGTGACATAATCAATGCATACCAAAATATACTTCTTTTGTTTAGATGGAGGATTAATTGGTCCAAAAAAATCCATTTTTCAAAAGGTTCAATGAGTACCTGAGTTTGTAGTGGCTTTTCATCTGAAGGAGCAGGTTTCACTACCCTTTGACTATTGTCACACCTTTTGACATACTCCTTGGAATCTCTAAAGAAGGAGGGCCAATTATATCCTAAATAAAGGATTTTATGGGCTGTCCTCTTGTCAACAAAGTGTCCACCACAAGGTTCATCATTGCATTCCTTAAGAATTTCAAGCATTTCATCTTCTCAAACACATCTTCTGATCATGAGATCTGGACCTGTTTTATACAATTCATTAGTAATCCATGAGTAATTTGCACTTGTTTGAATGATTTTTCTTTTCTCCTTAGGAAACAATTGTGAAGGTAATTTTCCCGCGACTAAGTAAATAGCAATATTCGAAAACCAAGGGGTTTGAGTAGTTATTGAAAAGATATATTCATCAGGAAATTTATCTTCAACTGGAGAGTTATCTTTTATATTTTGAATTCTAGACAAGAAATCAACAACTGTATTTTGTTTTCCAGGTATATCTAAAACAATGATGTTGAACTCTTAAAGGAGTAATAACCATCTTTTAACTTTTCCATTAGTAATCGGTTTATTCATTAAGTATCTAATTGCAGAGTGATCTGTATGAACAAAGGTTTCATAGCCTATTATATAATGTCGGAACTTGTTGATAAAATGAATAACAACTAAGAATTTCTTTTCAGTTACAGTGTAATTTAACTCAGTGGGAGTCAAATTCTTTCTTGTGTAGTAGATGGCATAAGGGATCAAATAGTTTTGTCCTAATACAGCTCCCAGAGCTGTATCTGAAGCATCTGTTGAAATATGAAATGGTAGTTTCCAATCTAGACCTCTTAAGATGGGTGCCTCAGTAATTTGTGCTTTCAAAGTCTCAAATGCCAACTGGAAATCAAGATTCCAATTGAATTCACAATCTTTGGTGAGCAATTTGAAGAGTCATGATGCTAGTGTAGTGAAATTTTCTATAAACCTTCTATAATATCCTGTGAATCCTAGAAAGCTAATAACATCCTTTTGAAAACTTGGAATTGGTAATTTAGAGATGACTTAAACTTTAGATTTATCAACCTTAATTCCATCTCCTGAAATATGGTGTCCTAAAACAATCCCTTCTATAAACATCATAAAACATTTTTCATGGCTTAGTGAAAGGTTTGCTTCCTTACATATTTTAAGAACTTTTTCCAAATTTTCTAATGCTTCCTCAAATGTATTCCCATAAAATGTAAAGTCATCCATATATACTTCTACATAATCATGTATCAGATCAGAAAAAGTTCCTAGTACTTCTCTTTGGAATGTTGCAAGTGCATTGCATAATCCAAAAGGGAGTACTTAGTTGGCATAAGTTCCCCATGGGTAGGTGAATGTGGTTTTATCTTGATCTTCAGGTGCTACCTGAATCTGATTGTAACCACTAAAACCATCCAAGAATGAGAAGTATTTATTACCTGCTAATGTATCTAACACTTGATTTATAAAGGGCGAAGGAAAATGATCTTTTAGGGTAGCTTTATTCAATTCTCGATAATCAATACATACCCTCCATTTATCATTCTTTTTAGGCACAATCACTAGAGGAGAAACCCATTGGCTATCTGAAAATGGGTAAATAAAATTTACATTCCACAATTTTTGCAACTCTTCTTTCATAATTTCCCTAAGATTTGGATTCATCCTTCTTTGAGGTTGTCTGATAGGTTTACAATTTTCCTCAATACAAGTCTTAGGACTAATTCCTTTCATGTTAGTGTATTCCCATGCATATGCAGAAGAATGTTGTTGTAAAGTTTTGATTAGCTTTTCCTGTTGTAATTTTTCCAAGTTATTGCTTATATTCAATGTTTTCCCTAGAAAGATTTCAACTGTAGAGCTACCAAATTCTTCCATAGAATAAAGAGACATCTGCCTGGATGACAAATATTCAATATTAGATTTTTCTTGAAACTAATCATGTTCATATTCTGGAGATGATTCAAAATTTTCTATTGTATTTAAGACTTGACTATCTTCACTAATGGTTGAAATAGTAAAGAGAGGCTGAATATCATTTTCATCATCAATCGATTCTTTGTCATCTATCTCTATGATTGTTCTTGCTAGAGGATATAAAGTGAATTTCTTAGTTGAATTACCATCAGAGATATACATATCACCAGATCTACAACTAATGAAAGCATCAGTTGTAGCTAGCCAAGGTCTTCCTAATATAAGTGGATGTCCTCCTAGATTGCATTTTGGGGTTAGGATCATAAAATCAACAGGGTACTCCCAAGAGTCTAAGGACATTAAAATATCTTCTAACACACCATCTGGTTTGATTACAGATCTATCTGCCAATTGTAGTAATGTAGGTGTATAAAGAAGATTGGGAAGTTTGAGTTGTTCCATGGTTTGTTTTCTCATGATGTTTATTGCTGCTCCTAAGTCAATCAATGTATTCGGGATTTCAACTCCATTGATATGTGTTTTTACAACTAGACTTCCTGGATCTACATAATTTTATATGGCAATTTTTCCCATGATTATGTCTGCTATTTTTCCTGCTAGCTGAATTCTTTTTACTTCTTTTGTTTTCTTCTTGGTTTCTTCATGTTCGACTCCTTTATTGTTTTAGCTAGAATTGGGATCTCCTTAATGTCTTGTAAAAAAGGGATTTTGATACAGAAATTTTTTAATTCATCTAGAAAATGATAATTAGGCAACATAATATGTTTTTCTACCCCTCTATCAACTTGTAATCTTTCTAGAAAAGGAGGTGTAGAAGTGGATACTCATTGTTTCTCTATGATAGGAGTTGAGTTCATTAGTTGTTTCTATTTTTCATTTTCAGTATTTTGGTTTTGAGGAGATGTTCCTTCAAAAAATTTATTTTGCTGTAGAGAATCTTCCTCAGAATTGTCTTATTCTTGAATAACTATAGAAGGTTTTTTCTTTTCTAATATCCTACCAGATCTCAATTGGACATCAGTGAGATCTAATGGAGTGATCATGTAAGTTGGAAATTGTTGTCTTTCCGCCATATAGGTATTTTGAGGATTTTTATTTTTGAGGTTAGGTAATGGTTGGGCAGGTAACTAATTTGGTCTCTGTGGAAATGGTAGTGAAAGTTGAGGGTTTTGGTTTTGAAGTTGGGGCTGTTGATTTTGTTTTGGAATTTGTTGGGGAGGATATTTTGGATATAATGGAGGATATTGATAGTATGGAGGGAATATTCCATAAGGATTCAGCATTCCCTAAGCCCAAGGTTGAGTTTGGGATTGAGATTGAGGCCAAGGTTGTTGCCAAGAATTCCAATTTGGAGGGCGCTACATATACATTTGGTTGTTAAAACCCTGATTTTGTTGCCCTTGCCAAGGTATTCTAGAGACAAAGTAAAGAGACTCTGTTGGATTTGAAATTGTTTCCTCTTGAAAAACAACCTTAAGACCAAGGATTGAAGGACAACTTTTGGTCTCATGGTTTTCTGAACAAATCATACAAGTCTCTATGACTTTTGCATCTAAAGGGCATAATCCGGACTTAAACAGGAACACAACAAATTACAAAGATAACCATAAACACAGATATGCAGCGGAAATAATACTTCATTTCATTAATGTAAAATACTGAAATTTGCTTACAAATAGTAATTGAAATAAACCAGCTAGGGCGATGGTAGCTTATCTCTGAGAAGAGATGTGGTGGCTACATGCCTCTGAACTGTGTTACAATGAGGCTCAAAGGCCTATTTATTGTTGAGAAACAATGGAAAACCCTTAACATTCCAAAACCTAATCCTAGAAGATGAAACGCCAAACTATGGGCCCCGTTTGGGTAAATTGGTACATCAACTTCCCGGGGTCGTAACTTTGGCATACGATTTCCCTTTGACATGTACAATAGCTCGTTAGAAAGATCTATCCGAGCACTATCACTTTGGGAAGGGCAACATCAGTCCATGGACCCATACTGCCCCCAGATTTCCCAAAAAACATCATTTAGGGCCTCAAAACGGCTCCGGAAGTTCAGGACCCGAAAAAATACTAAAAATAGTAAGTTGTGCTACAATTAAGGAAATGAAAATGCTGAAAGAAACAATGGTGGGGGTCCAGGTGGACTTTGCAGGTGGCCACCAATATCCACCTGGATCATTCCTCCCCCCTTAGGAAGCAATGGTCCCCATTGCATTGAGTTCCTCCATGAGATGAGGAAACTTTTGCTGAACTTGGTCCCTGGTGAGCCACTGAAGGAGTTGGCCTGCTTTGACAACTCGATACAGTTGGATATTCTATTGGCAAGTGTTCTTGATCTATGTGTCCATGATCCAATCAGTTGCAGCTTGTTCCATGCAATCTGGATTTAATTCTATGGGTGTGAGTTGTTCTGCAATGGTGGATGTGTCTAGCAATGGTGGAAAGTATGGCCGAAGGCGGTCCACATTGAACACTGGGTGCAGGCCAAGGAATGGGGGAATGCTGAGCTCAAATGCATTGTCTCCCATAGCCTTAGCAATGGTGTAAGGACCATATCAGAGTGGTCTTAGTTTCCGATAGGCTCCAGAAAGGCGTTCCTTTTGCAAATGCAACTAGACTTTGTCGCCCACCTGAAACTTGTGTGGCACCCGATGTTGATCATGTCGCTGCTTGTACTTGGCATTTGATTTCTCCAGAATGTCATGGACCTGCTGGCGAATATGTTGGATGTGCTCAATGAAGCTGGTTGCCTTGTCTGTTTCGGACTGGACATGAGCCGAATCTGTGTGAGTAGCTACAATTGGCATGGCCACATCAATGGGGCATAGTGGCTGGAATCCCAAGCCCACCTGAAAAGGGCTATGGCTAGTCGAGCTGTGAAGAGCTCGGTTGTAGCTGTGCTGAACATAGGGGAGGATCTCGTCCCATGTGCGTGGATGCTTTGAGTTGTACATGCGCAGAATGTGTACAATCATCCTATTGACAACCTCTGTTTGGCCATCAGTTTGAGGATGGAAGGCTGTGGACTTAGTGAGTTTTGTGTCCAGCATTGACCAGAAACTGGACCAAAATGTACTGAGGAACCGACTGTCCCGATTTGAGATGATAGATTGTGGGATCCCAAAGTGCACCCACATTCGTTCAAAGAAGAGTTTAGCAGTGGCTTCTGCTGTGATATTCTTCTTGCAGGCCGCCATAATGGCCATCTTCGAGAACCTATCGACGACCACAAAAACACAGTCATTTCCATGCTTAGTGGAAGGAAGGCCTGACATGTAATCCATGGAGATGGATTCCGAAGGTCGACTAGGGGTAGGGAGCGGGGTATAGAGGCCTTACTTCTTGATGGTCGGTTTGGCAATGGCACAAGCAGTACATGATCTGATGTACTTCCTGACATCCTGTCGAAGATTTGGCCAATAGAAATACTTTTGCAGTACTGTCACCATTTTCTTGACCCAGAAATGCCCAACAGCCCAACTGTAGTGTGCTTCCCAAATCATCTTGGCACGCTCTCTTGAAGGAACACAAAGGTGACCCAGGTGGCATAACAGGGCATCCTAGAGGTGAAAATCTGGAACATGTCAACCCTCCAAGAGTGTCTGGTATGTGTGTCTGAATTCTGGGTCTCTTTTGTAGAGAAGTGGCCAATTAGAAGTCTCGTGCCCACAAGAGTTGCGCACGGTGGTTAACGCCATGATCGGTGGTCGACTGAGGCAATCTACAACATTATTGGTGCTGCCCTTCTTATACTTGATATTCAAATGGAACTGTTGTAGGTATGTAGACCACTTCTGATGGCGATCATTTTGCAATTTCCCTTGGGTCTGTATGAACTACAGGGGTTAGTGGTCTGTGTGGATGATCGTTTCCTTCCCCAAAATGTAATGCTTCCATTGTCGGCAGGCCTGCACAATGGAATACATCTCTTTATCATAAGTGGGATACTTCCGGACTGTGTCTGAAAGTGTTTCACTGTGATATGCCACTGGATGCTTGTGTTGAGTAAGGACTGCCCCAATAGCATAGTCAGAGGCATCTATCTCGACCTCAAAGGGTTGTTGTAAATCTAGTAACACGAGCACTAGTGTTGTGCAGAGGCGATCTTTCAACTCTATGAATGCCTTCTGTTGAGATTCAGACCAAAAGAATTTTCTTTCGCTCCTCCCTTGCTAACTTGACTCAAGGGCCAAGTGATATGAGAAAACCCCAACACGAACTTGCGATAGAAGTTGGCAAGACTTAGAAAGTTGCGGAGCTGTGTCAGAGTGGATGGAGATGGCCAATCCTGAATGACTTGGATCTTGGATGGATCCACATGCACCCACTTTTCATCAATAATGTATCCCAGATACTGAACATGGGTTATGCCAAAAGTGCATTTCTCCAAATTGGCACATAACTTGTGTTGCAACAGTGTTTGGAGAACCTGTCGGATGTGGTGGAGGTGCTCTTCCCAACTCTGGCTGAAGATCAGAATGTCATCCAAGTATACCACTACAAATGAGTTGGTGAATGGCCACAAGATGTCATCCATTAGCCTCAAGAAGGTTGCAGGAGCATTCGTTAATCCGAAAGGCATAACCAACCATTTGAAAAGGCCCTCCTTGGCTTTGAAGGTAGTCTTCCACACATCAGAGGTTTAGATTGGTACCTAGTGATATCTTAACTTTAGATTGATCTTGCTGAAATATTTTGTCCCCTTTAGTTGGTCCAAGAGGTCATCAATCCACCGGATTGGGTACCTATTACGGACAGTGATCTTGTTCAGCACCTGATAGTCAATACAGAGTCTCCAAGTCCCAACCTTATTCTGTACCAACACAATCGGGCTCCCACAAGGTGATGAACTCAGATGGATGTGACCTTTGTGCAGAAACTCCTGAATTTGCCTCTTGATTTCATCATTCTCCAGAACGGAGCACCGATAAATTGGTCCATTGGGTAGCGGCGCACCTGGGGTCAGATCGATGGAGTGCTTGACCTGACAATGCAGAGGAACCCCTGCGGGGGAGGTGAAGATGTCCTCATACTCCTCCACGACCTTGGCCATCTGTAGTTGTCATGCAGAGGGGCCTTGTCTGGAGGCCGTGGCCACCGTCTTGTTCTTTCCTTGAGGGCGTATCATCAGAAAATAAATTTCACGGTTTTGAAAATGAGCTTACTACATTGTTTTGTAGTAATCAAAGAGATGGTAGTAGGCGCTGCTACCTCTGGTATCTTGTACAACTTATTTCCCAATGTAATAATAACATCACGGGGCCTTGATTCATACACAGCATGTCATTTCCACAAGTATGGTTGTCCTAATAATACATCACAAACTTCAATGGGAGAAATGTCATACAATACCTCATCTGTGAAGGGCTTGATGTTGTATGGAAGGCGACAATGCTAGCTCACGCAAAGATCCCGTCCTTGGTGAAGCCACCCGATGGTGTACAGTTGTGGATGTGCTGTGGTCGATAGGCCCAATTGCTTCATGACCTTTGCTGAAATGAGTTTCTTTTGGCTCTTGCTATCGACAATGAACTGTAGCGGGGAGCCCTTTACCCATATCTGGGAGTGGAAGAGACGCTCCTCCTCCTTTGGATCTTCGGGTTCATTTTTCTGGATCTTGGTGGTAGCAACAGTGGCGTTGGGATCCGCATCAATGATCTGCTTCCCTTTGTCATTCCCCTTGTCGCGTTCTAACTCAGAGTCA
Organism: Pinus tabuliformis; assembly: GCA_031772625.1. Classification (NCBI taxonomy): domain Eukaryota; kingdom Viridiplantae; phylum Streptophyta; class Pinopsida; order Pinales; family Pinaceae; genus Pinus; species Pinus tabuliformis. Next base: position 658,177,463 of record CM062820.1, on the reverse strand, counting down.
GAACATGAATCTGATTCTGAAACCTTTAGCTCAACCACCAGTGACTGCTTGGCCTGACACTCACTTGTGTTGTGGATGGATCTCTTATGGAATTCACACCATTTTCCCATGTCCTTTTTCAGCTTTACAACGCTGTTCTTTGCTTGCAGCTTTGGCAAGTTGTCTTGGGCTGCCCCGCCTTGGCTTTGTCCTTTGTTCTGTGGTTTAGGGGCACCTTTCCCTTGCTTCAGATTTGTAGATCCAAAGTCTCGCTTCTTTTGTTTAAACTTTTGCTCAACCTTGACGGCATATCGGTATGTTGTGCCGAGCGAGGAGATGTTCAAGAATTCTATTTCTTCCTGGATGTACTTGTGCAGGCAACCACATATTTGAGTATCAAATGCTACTCCATATCCTTGATAACCAACTTTGTGTGAAGGGTATGGAAAAGATTGGTGAACTCCGGCACGTCTTGGTCCCTTCCCTACCACAGCGTGGTCCACTTTATGTATTCATCCTCATAGCTTCTGACAGGGTAGTACTGCTCCTTGATGGCATCCCATAATGAATTCTAGGTGGGTGTGGCTGAAAATAGTGAGCTAGTATTTTCATCCTTCTGCTCGCAGTAGGTTTCCCACCAGTATCTAACGTGGGGGGCTACTTTAAGAAGAGCGAAAACAATCTTTTCCCGACTCGAAAATTCATGAATAGAAAAATAACCCTCTAGTAGATTTAACCATTTATCTACAGCATCTGCATCTATCTGACCCTCGAATATGGGGATTTTAAAATTAACTTGTACCTTAAAGGGCGTGGCATTTCCAGAGTAGCTATTGGAAGTCGATGCGTCGCTTTTGGGTAGCCGCTGAAGGATCTGGGCAAAGTTGTCCATCATCGTGTTCCGTTGTCACTCGAGGGCTTCTTCGAGCAAGATTTTTATAGGATCTCCTGCCCCCTTGTCTTTCTTCTCATCCGTCATGGGAGGCCGTCGGGATTTGTGAGGCTGGTCTCACAAAGGTTCGACCAGTTCAAGCCCTAACTCCTTATATCCCGACCTGGTTGGGGACATGCAAAGAAAAAAAGAGAAAAAGCAGACCCCTCTGATACCACTAATCCGAACTTAAATAGGAATGCAACAAATCACAGAGATAACCATAAACACAGATATGCAGTGGAAATAATACTTCATTTCATTAATGTAAAATACTGAAATATGCTTACAAATAGTAATGGAAATAAACCAGCTAGGGCGATGGTAGCTTATCTCTGAGAAGAGATGTGGTGGCTACATGCCTCTGAACTGTGTTACAATGAGGCTCGAAGGCCTATTTATTGTTGAGAAACAATGGAAAACTCTTAACATTCCAAAACCTAACCCTAGAAGATGAAACACCAAACTGTGGGCCCCGTTTGGGTAAATTGGTACATCAAATTCCCAGGGTCGTAACTTTGGCATACGATCTCTGTTTAACACGTACAATAGCTCGTTAGAAAGATCTATCCGAGCACTATCACTTTGGGAAGGGCAACGTCAGTCCATGGACCCATGTTGCCCCCATATTTCCCAAAAAATGTCGTTTAGGGCCTCAAAACGGCTTTGGAAGTTCAGGACCCGAAAAACTGCTAAAAATAGTAAGTTGTGCTACAATTAAGGAACTAAAAATGCTGAGAGAAACAATGGTGAGGGTCCAGGTGGACTTGGCAGGTGGCCACCAATATCCACCTGGATCAGGGCATTCTCTTAAAACGTGCTTATTTCTGCATTTGGGATAGAAAATAGCTAGAGCATCAGTCTCGGTTTTCTACTTGTTTTGTAACTTAAGGGTGTCTATCTGTTCACTAAGGCTCCCTAGAATATCTGTTTTAAATTCATTAAGCATGTTTCCAATTTCTGCCCTACTCACTGATCCAGTTGCAGATTTATTCACCCTAACAAGAGAAGGATCTCTTGGACCTTTCCTAGTTTTGGATTTTCTTGTTGAGAGATGAACACATAATTCTCCAATGACAGTTAATGGGAGTTGAGAGATATCTCCCTTCCCCATCATGATAAGGATATCTATCCACTCATCTCTAATGGCTTTTAATAAAAGATCTTTTAAAGTATCTTGATCTAAGTTATCCATTTTTGCTCTTTTTAAGTTATAGTTGAATTTCTCAATTAAATCCTCTAAATTTTCATCCTCTCTTTGCATCATTTTGAACACTTCATCCTTATGATTGATAGGCATGCAATAATCCAAATACCTATCCAAAAACACTTTCTTCATGTCATTCCATGTTCTAATGGAATGAGTGACCAATCCCATGAACCATTTTAGAGAAGCTCCTTTCAATGTTGAAGGGAACAATATGAGTTTTTGAGAGTCTTGTAAATAATCATAAGTTCTACACAAGACTTCAAATTCAAATAAGAAGGTTTCAGGGTCTTCACTTTTTAATCCATGAAAATTTGCGAGGACAGAATGTGAGATATTTTTCATTGTGGCATCTGTTTCTTCATCAACTATAAGGAATCCAAAAGAATTATCAACTTCCCTATTTCTCTACCTCTTCCATTATTTCCTTTTCCTTCTCCATTATTTCCTCTACCTGTTCCTCTGCCTCCTCCTCCTCCAAACAGTGAGAATTCTCCATCCTCTCCTTCTTCTTCCATTATAGTTTCTTCAGAGTTAATATAAGATTCAACCTGCAAGGTTAATTTCTCTTCCTCTGGTTCCTCTGTTAATGGTATGTGTAAGAGAGGTTCTACTTCTTCTTCTCCACTAGGTATTATTAATTCTTCAACTAAAATATGTTCCCCTATAGAGGTGAAAAAGGCTACTCCTTCTATCGGAGATCCAATATTTTCCTCCTCTAGGACTGCCGCAGTAGATGAAGTAGGAGATCCTCTTGATTGAATTTCTGACCTTAGAACTTCAAGAGGTCTATGGCTAAGAATATGAGCTTGATATGGAGGTGTATCTCTTCTTCGTCTTGGTGGAGTAGGTGGTGTTGTAGGAATTGAATTCCTGCCTCTAGCTATGAATCTACCCCTAGAGTCTCTTTCTCTACACATATCATTTTTCTTTTTTTTGAATGTAAGAGATAAGGTTACCTAATTACACTTCCCCGAAAACGGTGCCAAAATGTTTGGTCAATTTAGTGTCCTAAATTGCTTGCATGAATTATCAATCGAGGTTTGTAGACTGATCAGGTGTGATGCACTATATGTGCTTAGTTAACTTTTCTCTTACTTTGTTGTTTTGTATTTCTATGTTTTTTTGGGGGGTTTCTTTTCTTTGATGTCTACGAATATACAATCTATGAGATATTTACATGGATCTAATGAGTTTTAGAGGAAAGGATAGGTTCCTAAGTTAGTCTAATCTCCTAAAAATGGACCAAGAATCATCTTAACTAGTTAGGACCTAACAAGAGAAACAAAGCATCTATCTTATCCTACCATTTAGTCCTAATCCATGGATCTAATTCTTAAAACCAAAAGTAATACTGATGCATAAGGTAATTCAATAATTGCATTCATTTATCCATTCAACCATTCAATTTTGGAATATGATAGAATCAATCTCCTTGAAATGATTTTTTGGAATGTCAAGTGATGAAACTAAGTAATGAAATGAAAACAGAAAAGAAAAGATGACAGTTTGTAAAACTAACAATGTTCTGAGTAAGCTCAATCATTGCATGAATTATATACTCAACCAATTAAGTTAGAAGTATCATCATTTCAAAATGGTTTTGAGAACATCTATTAATACAGCTAATTGACAGTTCTATGCTAAGAAAATGAGTAATCAAAATAGTAAGAAGCTAAGCAATGGTGTATTCTCATTACTTCATTTGTCATTGAGTTATTTCTCATACAATATATCAGAAGAATAAGACTTGCATAGTTGTGACTTTTATCCTTACACTATTAGTTACAAACTGAAATGAAACAAAATTAGAGAAAACAGAGTAATAGAAATTAAAATACAAACAAAAATTGAAAAACCTCCTTTAGTGCAGGGGCCCTCTGCAACTGATGTGGCTGGATGACAGCTAATTAAAGATGCACTTTTAAACCACCATTGACAAAACAGAGTTTGTATTATCAACAAAATGAAGTCTGAACATAGTATTTAATCTAGCTTCTAACTACTTCTTGGTTTCATTTAGCCATTATTTATAGAAGAATAACATAACTATCTAAGAGAAAATCTTGTTACAGGTGGCTTGATTTGAATCTATCATGACTGTTTATAAGAAGACATGCTACAAGTGGCTTAATTCGAATTGTAATGAGACTGTTAAACTTCTGATCAACTATAGGTGGCTTGATCTGCATTAACTCCTCAACTTCTAATCAGCTACAAGTGGCTTAATCCACATTAACTCTTAAACAAAACTATTGGACTCTTGATTAGCTACGAAAGAGAAAATCAAGAGTCCTACTGTTATTAGATAATGTATTTGACTCCATCTTTGACCATGACTTTAGGCATGCTTTTCTATCGATTTCGACCGAGTGAGTAGGATATAATCCATGTGGAGATGATTCTGGAGATGCCCATGTGGCCTAATTCTTCATTTGACACGTGTAACCCGCCAAACCATGATGGTAGATATGGAACCCATAGTTAGCTGCAGAATAGGCTGTGTTCTATAGCTAATTTGAAAAAACATAGTAAAATAGCAAGAACATGAAAATATATTATGGTGATCATTTTAATTCTTTCCTAAGACAAAATCTAGCATTTATCATTGATTGGATCTGTAGTCTTGTGAGAAATCAAGAGAAAAAGGTGAGAACAAATGTCAAGGGGAAGGTAATTCTGAGGTTCAACACATACCAACAAAGAATGCAAGGTGCACATTATCCTTCTTTTAGTCCAAAACAGAATGCATCCTTTCAACTTTGGTATCCTCCAACTCATTCATCTTGGTTTATTCCTTCTCCTTGATCCTATTCTCCTCAATATCCTCCTCATCCTGTCAATCTACCCTTCCAGCCATACCGACCTCAATATCCTCCATGGGGTAACCCTTCACAAGGATGAAGGCCTCAAGTAACCCAACCTCCTACCTTAATGCCTCCTCTTAGACCTCAGCCATAGATATAATTCACCCAACCAACCTCATATTCTTACCCAACCCAATCCAAGCCTGAACAACAAGCAGGCCCATTAGGTCTATAGTGGGGAAACATCCTATCCTACTTATGATGTGGAGATCCGAGAGATCAACCTTATCTCTAGAAAGGTACTTCCAAATGCTCGCCCACCTTCTCCGCCTGAAGATATTGAAGAAGAGAAGGGAGATTGTGTCCCTCAAGCGATTATACCTCCTTATCCTGAAAGGTTGGTCCAACTTAAACAACACACCTTGGAAGAGGCTGAACTTCTGGGAGAATTGAAAAACATGTGTGTTAAAATACCCTTTCTCCAGGCCATCAAATATGTCTCCATTTACAATAAGCTTATCAGGGAAGAGTGTTTCAAGAGGCCTGGAAGAAAAAAAAATAGATGCCCCTACTATAGGTAATTCAATAATTGCATTCATTTATCCATTCAACCATTCAATTTTGGAATATGATAGAATCAATCTCCTTGAAATGATTTTTTGGAATGTCAAGTGATGAAACTAAGTAATGAAATGAAAACAGAAAAGAAAAGATGACAGTTTGTAAAACTAACAATGTTCTGAGTAAGCTCAATCACTGCATGAATTATATACTCAACCAATTAAGTTAGAAGTATCATCATTTCAAAATGGTTTTGAGAACATCTATTAATACAGCTAATTGACAGTTCTATGCTAAGAAAATGAGTAATCAAAATAGTAAGAAGCTAAGCAATGGTGTATTCTCATTACTTCATTTGTCATTGAGTTATTTCTCATACAATATATCAGAAGAATAAGACTTGCATAGTTGTGACTTTTATCCTTACACTATTAGTTACAAACTGAAATGAAACAAAATTAGAGAAAACAGAGTAATAGAAATTAAAATACAAACAAAAATTGAAAAACCTCCTTTAGTGCAGGGGCCCTCTGCAACTGATGTGGCTGGATGACAGCTAATTAAAGACGCACTTTTAAACCACCATTGACAAAACAGAGTTTGTATTATCAACAAAATGAAGTCTGAACATAGTATTTAATCTAGCTTCTAACTACTTCTTGGTTTCATTTAGCCATTATTTATAGAAGAATAACATAACTATCTAAGAGAAAATCTTGTTACAGGTGGCTTGATTTGAATCTATCATGACTGTTTATAAGAAGACATGCTACAAGTGGCTTAATTCGAATTGTAATGAGACTGTTAAACTTCTGATCAGCTATAGGTGGCTTGATCTGCATTAACTCCTCAACTTCTAATCAGCTACAAGTGGCTTAATCCACATTAACTCTTAAACAAAACTATTGGACTCTTGATTAGCTACGAAAGAGAAAATCAAGAGTCCTACTGTTATTAGATAATGTATTTGACTCCATCTTTGACCATGACTTTAGGCATGCTTTTCTATCGATTTGGACCGAGTGAGTAGGATATAATCCATGTGGAGATGATTCTGGAGATGCCCATGTGGCCTAATTCTTCATTTGACACGTGTAACCCGCCAAACCATGATGGTAGATATGGAACCCATAGTTAGCTGCAGAATAGGCTGTGTTCTATAGCTAATTTGAAAAAACATAGTAAAATAGAAAGAACATGAAAATATATTATGGTGATCATTTTAATTTTTTCCTAAGACAAAATCTAGCATTTATCATTGATTGGATCTGTAGTCTTGTGAGAAATCAAGAGAAAAAGGTGAGAACAAATGTCAAGGGGAAGGTAATTCTGAGGTTCAACACATACCAACAAAGAATGCAAGGTGCACATTATCCTTCTTTTAGTCCAAAACAGAATGCATCCTTTCAACTTTGGTATCCTCCAACTCATTCATCTTGGTTTATTCCTTCTCCTTGATCCTATTCTCCTCAATATCCTCCTCATCCTGTCAATCTACCCTTCCAGCCATACCGACCTCAATATCCTCCATGGGGTAACCCTTCACAAGGATGAAGGCCTCAAGTAACCCAACCTCCTACCTTAATGCCTCCTCTTAGACCTCAGCCATAGATATAATTCACCCAACCAACCTCATATGCTTACCCAACCCAATCCAAGCCTGAACAACAAGCAGGCCCATTAGGTCTATAGTGGGGAAACATCCTGTCCTACTTATGATGTGGAGATCCGAGAGATCAACCTTATCTCTAGAAAGGTACTTCCAAATGCTCGCCCACCTTCTCCGCCTGAAGATATTGAAGAAGAGAAGGGAGATTGTGTCCCTCAAGCGATTATACCTCCTTATCCTGAAAGGTTGGTCCAACTTAAACAACACACCTTGGAAGAGGCTGAACTTCTGGGAGAATTGAAAAACATGTGTGTTAAAATACCCTTTCTCCAGGCCATCAAATATGTCTCCATTTACAATAAGCTTATCAGGGAAGAGTGTTTCAAGAGGCCTGGAAGAAAAAAAAATAGATGCCCCTACTATAGGTAATTCAATAATTGCATTCATTTATCCATTCAACCATTCAATTTTGGAATATGATAGAATCAATCTCCTTGAAATGATTTTTTGGAATGTCAAGTGATGAAACTAAGTAATGAAATGAAAACAGAAAAGAAAAGATGACAGTTTGTAAAACTAACAATGTTCTGAGTAAGCTCAATCACTGCATGAATTATATACTCAACCAATTAAGTTAGAAGTATCATCATTTCAAAATGGTTTTGAGAACATCTATTAATACAGCTAATTGACAGTTCTATGCTAAGAAAATGAGTAATCAAAATAGTAAGAAGCTAAGCAATGGTGTATTCTCATTACTTCATTTGTCATTGAGTTATTTCTCATACAATATATCAGAAGAATAAGACTTGCATAGTTGTGACTTTTATCCTTACACTATTAGTTACAAACTGAAATGAAACAAAATTAGAGAAAACAGAGTAATAGAAATTAAAATACAAACAAAAATTGAAAAACCTCCTTTAGTGCAGGGGCCCTCTGCAACTGATGTGGCTGGATGACAGCTAATTAAAGATGCACTTTTAAACCACCATTGACAAAACAGAGTTTGTATTATCAACAAAATGAAGTCTGAACATAGTATTTAATCTAGCTTCTAACTACTTCTTGGTTTCATTTAGCCATTATTTATAGAAGAATAACATAACTATCTAAGAGAAAATCTTGTTACAGGTGGCTTGATTTGAATCTATCATGACTGTTTATAAGAAGACATGCTACAAGTGGCTTAATTCGAATTGTAATGAGACTGTTAAACTTCTGATCAGCTATAGGTGGCTTGATCTGCATTAACTCCTCAACTTCTAATCAGCTACAAGTGGCTTAATCCACATTAACTCTTAAACAAAACTATTGGACTCTTGATTAGCTACGAAAGAGAAAATCAAGAGTCCTACTGTTATTAGATAATGTATTTGACTCCATCTTTGACCATGACTTTAGGCATGCTTTTCTATCGATTTGGACCGAGTGAGTAGGATATAATCCATGTGGAGATGATTCTGGAGATGCCCATGTGGCCTAATTCTTCATTTGACACGTGTAACCCGCCAAACCATGATGGTAGATATGGAACCCATAGTTAGCTGCAGAATAGGCTGTGTTCTATAGCTAATTTGAAAAAACATAGTAAAATAGCAAGAACATGAAAATATATTATTGTGATCATTTTAATTCTTTCCTAAGACAAAATCTAGCATTTATCATTGATTGGATCTGTAGTCTTGTGAGAAATCAAGAGAAAAAGGTGAGAACAAATGTCAAGGGGAAGGTAATTCTGAGGTTCAACACATACCAACAAAGAATGCAAGGTGCACATTATCCTTCTTTTAGTCCAAAACAGAATGCATCCTTTCAACTTTGGTATCCTCCAACTCATTCATCTTGGTTTATTCCTTCTCCTTGATCCTATTCTCCTCAATGTCCTCCTCATCCTGTCAATCTACCCTTCCAGCCATACCGACCTCAATATCCTCCATGGGGTAACCCTTCACAAGGATGAAGGCCTCAAGTAACCCAACCTCCTACCTTAATGCCTCCTCTTAGACCTCAGCCATAGATATAATTCACCCAACCAACCTCATATGCTTACCCAACCCAATCCAAGCCTGAACAACAAGCAGGCCCATTAGGTCTATAGTGGGGAAACATCCTGTCCTACTTATGATGTGGAGATCCGAGAGATCAACCTTATCTCTAGAAAGGTACTTCCAAATGCTCGCCCACCTTCTCCGCCTGAAGATATTGAAGAAGAGAAGGGAGATTGTGTCCCTCAAGCGATTATACCTCCTTATCCTGAAAGGTTGGTCCAACTTAAACAACACACCTTGGAAGAGGCTGAACTTCTGGGAGAATTGAAAAACATGTGTGTTAAAATACCCTTTCTCCAGGCCATCAAATATGTCTCCATTTACAATAAGCTTATCAGGGAAGAGTGTTTCAAGAGGCCTGGAAGAAAAAAAAATAGATGCCCCTACTATAGGTAATTCAATAATTGCATTCATTTATCCATTCAACCATTCAATTTTGGAATATGATAGAATCAATCTCCTTGAAATGATTTTTTGGAATGTCAAGTGATGAAACTAAGTAATGAAATGAAAACAGAAAAGAAAAGATGACAGTTTGTAAAACTAACAATGTTCTGAGTAAGCTCAATCACTGCATGAATTATATACTCAACCAATTAAGTTAGAAGTATCATCATTTCAAAATGGTTTTGAGAACATCTATTAATACAGCTAATTGACAGTTCTATGCTAAGAAAATGAGTAATCAAAATAGTAAGAAGCTAAGCAATGGTGTATTCTCATTACTTCATTTGTCATTGAGTTATTTCTCATACAATATATCAGAAGAATAAGACTTGCATAGTTGTGACTTTTATCCTTACACTATTAGTTACAAACTGAAATGAAACAAAATTAGAGAAAACAGAGTAATAGAAATTAAAATACAAACAAAAATTGAAAAACCTCCTTTAGTGCAGGGGCCCTCTGCAACTGATGTGGCTGGATGACAGCTAATTAAAGATGCACTTTTAAACCACCATTGACAAAACAGAGTTTGTATTATCAACAAAATGAAGTCTGAACATAGTATTTAATCTAGCTTCTAACTACTTCTTGGTTTCATTTAGCCATTATTTATAGAAGAATAACATAACTATCTAAGAGAAAATCTTGTTACAGGTGGCTTGATTTGAATCTATCATGACTGTTTATAAGAAGACATGCTACAAGTGGCTTAATTCGAATTGTAATGAGACTGTTAAACTTCTGATCAGCTATAGGTGGCTTGATCTGCATTAACTCCTCAACTTCTAATCAGCTACAAGTGGCTTAATCCACATTAACTCTTAAACAAAACTATTGGACTCTTGATTAGCTACGAAAGAGAAAATCAAGAGTCCTACTGTTATTAGATAATGTATTTGACTCCATCTTTGACCATGACTTTAGGCATGCTTTTCTATCGATTTGGACCGAGTGAGTAGGATATAATCCATGTGGAGATGATTCTGGAGATGCCCATGTGGCCTAATTCTTCATTTGACACGTGTAACCCGCCAAACCATGATGGTAGATATGGAACCCATAGTTAGCTGCAGAATAGGCTGTGTTCTATAGCTAATTTGAAAAAACATAGTAAAATAGCAAGAACATGAAAATATATTATTGTGATCATTTTAATTCTTTCCTAAGACAAAATCTAGCATTTATCATTGATTGGATCTGTAGTCTTGTGAGAAATCAAGAGAAAAAGGTGAGAACAAATGTCAAGGGGAAGGTAATTCTGAGGTTCAACACATACCAACAAAGAATGCAAGGTGCACATTATCCTTCTTTTAGTCCAAAACAGAATGCATCCTTTCAACTTTGGTATCCTCCAACTCATTCATCTTGGTTTATTCCTTCTCCTTGATCCTATTCTCCTCAATATCCTCCTCATCCTGTCAATCTACCCTTCCAGCCATACCGACCTCAATATCCTCCATGGGGTAACCCTTCACAAGGATGAAGGCCTCAAGTAACCCAACCTCCTACCTTAATGCCTCCTCTTAGACCTCAGCCATAGATATAATTCACCCAACCAACCTCATATGCTTACCCAACCCAATCCAAGCCTGAACAACAAGCAGGCCCATTAGGTCTATAGTGGGGAAACATCCTATCCTACTTATGATGTGGAGATCCGAGAGATCAACCTTATCTCTAGAAAGGTACTTCCAAATGCTCGCCCACCTTCTCCGCCTGAAGATATTGAAGAAGAGAAGGGAGATTGTGTCCCTCAAGCGATTATACCTCCTTATCCTGAAAGGTTGGTCCAACTTAAACAACACACCTTGGAAGAGGCTGAACTTCTGGGAGAATTGAAAAACATGTGTGTTAAAATACCCTTTCTCCAGGCCATCAAATATGTCTCCATTTACAATAAGCTTATCAGGGAAGAGTGTTTCAAGAGGCCTGGAAGAAAAAAAAATAGATGCCCCTACTATTAATGTTTTTGGGTCGCCATTTGATCTAATGCTTGGGAGGGTTATCTCTCCAAAGTACTTAGATCCCAGTAGCCCAGGAGTGGGTGTGCAAATAAAAAACATCATAGTGCCCAACAAATTGATTGACCTTGGAGCTGAAATTAATGTTATGACCAAGGGAACTATGCTGAAGCTCAACCTCCATGGAGCCTTGAGAAAGGCCACTATAGTGCTGCAACTTTCAAACAGATCCACAGTAGCCCCTGAGGGAGTTATTGAGGATGTGATGGTATCCATTGAATCTTGGGAGTATCACATAGAATTCCTTGTCCTCCAAACCAAAACCAATTTTAATGGGTACCCTCTCATTTTAGGGAGACCTTGGTTAGCCACTGCTGATGCTTACATTAGTTGCAGGGCTGGAAACATCACTATAAAAAATGAGCATAACACAAATCCGCTTGTATTATATCCCCCTACTCAACCCTCTATTGAGCATGACCTACCTTTATGGGTAGAGGAAGAGGAGGAGGAATATTTTTATCAGTCATCCCTCTACCCAGTTTGTACATTAGACACTATTGTAGGAAGCAGGAAGCTAGATGAGGATGACCTTATTGAAAACTTCTTGCAAAACCAACCTCTTGCTGCCATGCCAATTGATGATCTAGTAGAAGAATCCTTAGGGAAACTTGAGAACAATCCATAGGCCTAACTATTCACTAATAATTATGATCATGATCATGCTAAGATCGTGGAAACCATTCCATCCAAAACACTAAAAATCAACCCTTCCCTCTTCGCAGAGCAAGAAGAGAAGCTATGCATTGTATTGTGACAACATCTTGATGATTTTTCTCGGGACTATAAAGAAATGAAATGGGTGCATCCCTCAGTTTGTATCAATCATATTTAAATTAAAGAGGGATGTAAACCTATGCGCCAACCCTAGAGGAGAATGAATCCCACCCTTAAAGACATTGTGAAAGAAGAATTTAAAAAAACTATTTGATACAAGATTCATGTACCCCATTTTAGATAGTGAATGGGTATTTGCTCTTGTCATAATACCTAAGAAAAATGGGAAGTAGAGGATTTGTGTTGACTATAGGGAACTCAACAAGGCTACAAAGAAATAAGATTTTCCCTTCCATTTCATTGATCAAGTCTTGGATGGACTTGCAAGGAAGAATTTCTTCTCATTCCTAGATGGATTTAGTGGGTATAATCATATCTAGATTAGACTTGATGATCAGGAAAATACCACCTTCTGAATGTCCATGGGGGACCTTTGCCTATAGGGTCCTTCCATTTGGCTTGTGTAATGACCATGCTACCTTCCAAAGGGAAGTTTTGAGTATTTTTATTGATTTCATTCATGACACAATAGAAAACTACATGGATGAATTCACTCCCTATGGAAATGATTTCCATGAATATATTTCTAATTTGTGTAAAGTCATAAAGAAATGCATTAAAATTAATCTCTCACTAAGCCTCAAGAAGTGTGACTTTTTGAAGAACACAGGGATTGTCCTAAGTCACTTCCTTTTTAAGGAAGGGATCCAAGTTGACCCTAACAAGTTTTCCATTATCAAAAGGGACCCTATCCCTAAAAAGCAAAGGGTTGTTAGAAGTTTTATTGCACTAGTCGGATATTACATAAGGTTCATTAAGGATTTCAGTAAGTTGGCTTCACCTTTGTTTGGATTGTTGACTAAGGATTCAAATTTTTGTTGGATAGATAAATGTAAAGAAGCATTTGAAGAGTTGAAAGATAAATTAACCACTACATCAACTCTTAGAGGTGCCAATTGGGAATTTTCTTTCCACATCCACACAGATGCATCAAACAAGGTTATAGGAGTAGATTTGGGAAAAGTGGAAGACAAGTTCCCTATGCCATATACTTCATTAGTAATAACGTATCCAAAGATGAACTCAGTTACACAGTTACTAAAAAATAACTCTTAGATTTTGTGCACTCATTGAACAAGTTTAGGAATTATATCATTGGGTACCCAGTCTTTTTTCATACTGATCATGAAACCATAAAATATTTAATGAATAAACTTGATTTCAATGCTAGGATCATTAGATGGTTATTATTTTTTCAATAGTTTGATCTAACCATTGTTGGCAAGATAGGAAATGAAAATTTGGTTATAGGTTTTTTGTCTAGACTAACATCACCTATAGAAAATAAGGATATGATTGATGATAAAATTCCATACGAGCACCTCTTTTTTAATTCACTGTTGTCTCCTTAGTTTGTTGATATAGAAAATTTCTTGATTTCTGGGAGCTTCCCTCCTAATCTATCCTCCAAGGAGAAGAGCAAGATTGTTAGAAAAAATCCCCTTTCACTTGGATTGGGGGAGATATCTTCAGATTGGGACCAGATCAGATATTGACGACATGTGTAAGGGAGAATGAGGTTTTTTACATCCTCTTAGCATGCCATGATGGACCCTGTGGAGGTCATTTTTCTACCAAGAGGAAAACCTTCAAAATTCTCCAAGTTGGCTACTACTAGCCCACTCTACACTAAGATGCTAGGAGATACACTTCTAGATGTGATGAATGCCAAAGGATGGGCAAGCCTACACCAAAGGATGAAATTCCCCTACAACCTCAAGTGACTCTTGAGCCATTTGAGAAGTGGGGCATGGATTTCATTAGACCAATTGATCCCCCATCTGGACAAAAGAGATACATCATTGTGTGCATTGATTATTTGATAAAGTGGGATGAAGTGAAGGTAGTGAAAGAAACAATAGAGAAGAAGGTGGTATAGTTTCTAAGAGAAAACATCTTTTACAAGTTTGGATTCCCAAGGGAGCTAGTCACTGATCAAGGAACTCAGTTTACTTCAAATTTGATTGAGGGAGACACATGAAATCCACTTCCTATCATCCTCAAGTAAGTGGGCAGGTGGAGGTCACAAACAAAGCTTCGGAGAACATCTTGGCTAAAGTTGTTAGCAACAACAAGAGGATTGGGCAGCTTGACTTGTGGAGGCCACTTGGGCCTACAATACCACTTGTAAAACCACCACTAGGTTCACTCCCTTTGAGGTTGTTTATGGCAAGAAGGCATTGTTGTCCATTTAGTTTAAATACAACACCTTGAGAATGACAACACAATTGGATTTGGACATCACCAATGCTCAGAAAGAGAGGCCGCAACAACTCACTGCTCTTGATGACTTTAAACTACAGGCCCTCATGCATATTGAGGTGGTTCAATTGTAGATGAATATTTGGAATGAAAAAAAATTAGAGAAAGGACTTTCCAAGAGGATGATTGGGCCCTACTATATGACTCAAGATTTAAGGACTTCAAGGGAAATATTATGATAAGATGGTTAGGCCCTTATCTGGTGGAAAAATGTCATGAAAATGGCTTTGTCAAAATAAGAATGATTGATGAAGAAGGAATTCCACTTTTAGTCAATGGCTACTGCTCGAAACTATACAAAATACCTCAAACAAAGGAGGAATTTACCAACTCAATAAGGAAAAATATGAATGTGATTAGGGGTATCACAACTCTCAGTTCATCCAACCTTTGATCAAAAGAAGAAAGAATAAGGAAAAAAACAAAAAAGAGAAAAATAAAAAAAGAGAGGAAAATAATAAGAAACATAGGTGAAAACCTCCATGGGGCATTTGAGGCAAATCGTAGGGCTGAAAAACTCTATGAGGCAGTCCAAGGGTAAAAAACAGAGGAAAAAAGAAGAAATAACTAAAAAGATCAACAGGTAAAAACCTCCCTTGAGGCACCTGGAGTAGTCTTGTAGGTTGAAACCTCCTTTGAGGTAGCCTGTAGGTCTCAAAAAAAAAGTAAAAAAGTAAAAAAGTAAAAGAAAAGAAAAGGGAGCCCTTATATCACTATTGAAAACACATGTTTTTTTGCAAGGTTCCAATTACAACCCAAAGAGGATATTAGGCAAGGAAGAAAAATCCAAAACTCCTCTTATCCATCTCTCAATCTAGCCTCCCTCCATGTACTCCATAATTTTACTACCTTTCCCAAGTTCCTCCATCACTAGGTCACATATCTCAATCAATTCTGCCTCAATTCCGAAGTGCTACAGGATTGTCCAGATTTGCTACGAGATTATGATTGACATAAAAAAGGGTTCAAATATTATGTTTTCCACAGAGGAACTAAAGGAGAGGTCCATTAGACGATCATCATCCACCCTCCACACCATTTAACTTCTTTTTCACCCAAATACTCATCTCTATCCATCAAAAATCCCCATTTTCACCCATTCCTTCATTACCTTCACCACAACCAAGGTTTCTAATCCTTGTCCATGGTCTGAACACAAAATTATCAACATTTTTGGAGCATAATTTGAAGGATTTTGTTCTCATAGAGGGGACTATGTGATTGCTACAAGAAAAAATACAATCATACAACAGTCAGCACAAACCTTATAGGACCATAGTTGGGTGCACGTGGAAGCACCCAAATGGAGAATTAAAAATCATGGAGGTATTGACGACTCATTTCCTTGATCTTGGGAAGTTATAAGACTTTTGCAAAGATGATACAAGATCACTTTTAATATCAAACAATAGTATCACTTGATCCACCATCAACAAAACCTGTGATGACAATCCTCGATCAGTCAGGTCCATGTCAAAAAAATTTACACAAAAAAGGTTTTTTTTTTTTTTCCAAAATAGAGTCAATGCATCAAGAAACAAGCATAGAAAATGGCACCTCCAAAGGCCAACATACCAACTATTATTTCTAAAGCAACATGCAAAGGATGAGACCATCAGGTAAGCATAGTTATGAGGCTCCTCCTTCCTTTAAGTTCATGATAGTTCAAAAATGTTTAAAATGCATGAGGAACCAGGTTTTATAGGTTGAAGATGGCCAACAGTCTAGGCCACCATTGAACAATTGAGAAAAATTTAACTCTCCCTCTCATCCAAAGTGGAGAAAAATAAAAAGAATAGGAAGGGTGATGATTTCAGGGAGTGGTCCTAAAGGATTTATGAGGAGGTTATGTAGGTGGTAGGTGGGGGCCAACTAACACTGTGCATTGAACCCACCACCAAACCACAAAAAAAAGGGATAAAAATCATGCCCGAGCCTCACTTGTACTAAGATATTCTTTCCAAAAATAGTAATACAAGAGCATTGTGTTGTCGAGGGTCAAGCTAGTACCCCCTGAGGTCCCATAGACTACTACAAAATTTCTACAGGGTTGAGTACTAGCTGCTATAGGATCTGGGTTCGGTGATACAATATCTGTGTTAGTACCACATGATTGTCACAAGTTGCTACAAGATTGGCCCAAGAGGTGGAATAGGGCTCGATTTAGTGCAAAATATCCTCCAAACCATAAATCCATGAACGAGTCTCCAAGAGAGGGGTAAGTAGTGCATTATCCTTCCCTTCCCTACACAAAAAGTTGGATAAATTGGTTAATTTCTATCTCTAAAGGAATCATGTAGAAAACCGTTGAAAATTGAAAAATTTCAAACCCTTTTTTTTTTCTCTTGAGGGGAAGGCATGCTAGCAGAAGGGTAAATTGATTTTGGGTTTGACACTAAATTCTCCTCTCTCTAATTAGAAGAAGGGCACCATTCCTCCCATATCAATTTTAAAACCCTGGGCTAAGAAATTGATCATTGATAGAAAATACCTTAAAAAGAATCTTGAAAAATCCACAAAAGGAAACATGGGACGAGGCTTCAATAGGAGGGAAGTCATAAACTAAAAAAGAATCCATTAAAATCCTCCTATCAGGGACATCTTCACAAACCAACAACGGATGGAGTTATTTGAGAGAATTAAAGGATATAATGATGAAATTACCTATGAATTTTCCATGGCCCTTCAACCTCAAGGGGAAGATAGTGTCACCACCATTGTGAGAGGACTTGTCATCCATTTAAATGCAGAAATCATTAGCAAGGTGACCACATTGGATTTAGGAGCTAGATGGGGCAAGGAGGATAGAACAAAATCCATCACAACTAAAAATAATTTCTTCCTCCCTGAAGAAAAGCCAATTGAGGATAAAAATGGAGTTAGAAGGGAAAGCTTGCCTTACCCATGGGATGAAGTAGCCTACAACATCTTAAAATACATATCTTGTGAGGGAAGGCTTAGTGTTGTTTATGCCTATTAGTTTAGGCTACTTCATGAGTTGAGATTCAAGACTGAATTACCTATCTCAAGTAGACTCAATATTCCCCATTTCCTCCTTCAACACATAGTGGAAATTAGGCTCATTGTCATGGATGCTTTAATTCATGTCTAAAACCTTGTTTCATGGGAAGAATTTGTAGACATGGATAGGGAAGCCTTCATTGAAACTCAAGCCCAAACTTTGCTAGAACATGAAGAGGCCAAAAAACATAGCCCTACTGAAGAAGAGGCCGGAGGAGAGGAGAAGGAAGAAAAGGGAGAATAAGGTGAAGAAGAAGAGGAAGAGGAAAAACCAAAGAAAACAAGAGAGACCCTTGGGGAGCCTTCTAGGCCTTAAAAGAAGAGGAAATAAGAGCATTAGGTAAGCCTTTCGGAAGGAAACACTAAACAAGAGGTGGCTACCACCTTGAAAACCCTTAACACACTTATCAAAATAAAAAGGGGGCATCACAAGAAAGGTCCCTTATAATTCAAAAGGAGAAGGAGTATTAGAATCAAACAAGAGAAGCCACAGTCTCTGACAACTACCCCAATCATCATTGTAGGATCAACCCGTCAACAAGAGGGAGAGCTAGAAAAGAGTAAAATAAAAATTAAAGAGATGACCTTGCTCACAGCTAAAGGGAAGCATTCCCAGACCTCACCAAGAAGGAAAAACACTAGGGGAGCTAAGATGAGGCAGTTGCAAGAATAATCTACCTTGCTATAGGAAAGTAGGGTAGTGCTACACACTACAAGGAAAACACCTTTTAGCGAAGGTTATAACAGAGGTTTTTAGTGTTATAAAATTGACAAAAATTGTCAAAAAACATCTGCTAAAACATTCGTTTGTGATAGCGGATGTTTTAGTGGAGATTATAATGGAACTTCATCACAACTAAAAAAAGCTAGGCAACCAGAGGTTTTAGCGGATATTTTTTTTACGGTGCACTTTATGGAACAAGTAGCACAAATGTGCTACATATATAAATGCACTGGTAAACATACATAACTATAAGCACTAAGGAGATGAATGAAAATAACATTGGTGCAAGAAATTTATACTGCACTAGTGATAATATATAAAAAATCCCCAAGGTGTTCTTGTAAGGAACGACACCAGGGCACACAAAAAATAATTGCAGTTCTGGTGCTTTTGTTTAAACTCATAGTGCTAATGCGTATTATTTGTGTAAATGCATCAGTGATTTAGTTATACAAAAGGACTGATGTTGTTAATTTTCATAATGCATCCTGGTTGGAAATAATATTTCTTAGGATTGGGGTGTTAATTCTATGAAAGCATTGGTGAGTGAAGAATTACAATGCACTAGGGTGTTAATTGCAAACAATACTGGTGCTTGAAGAACTAAATTCCATGGTGCATTCATTTTCCGAAAAGGCACCGGTCATGAAAACTAATTCTGTCACAATGATTTTATATAACATAATGCACCAGTGTGTTTTGATGTTATGGATGCACCAATTTTTTATATGATATTTTCTCTTTTTTGGAAACATTAACCTGTGACAATTCAATTATTGTAATTTTTAAAATATGTTATTCATCAAAAAATTGACATATATATTATAACACCATTTATATATATTAAAATTTGATTAGTGAATTTGTATATGATGTTTGGATTAATTTGTTATATTATCAAATTTCACGTCTCTTCATTATAATATTTAATCATCCATATATTTAATCAATGGTGTAACATTTCACAATGAAATTGGATAACACAATACAATAATTAAACTATATATTATTATTTATCACTAAGAGGCTCTTTGTCATACAAAATGGGATTGTTATTGGTAACCCCTTGTCTTTCAATTGGGACACTATGTCCATTACATTAAACAAAATGTTTGATTGTCAGAAACAATTATTTCAAAAAATACAACAGGTTGCATTAATATCTAAATAGATCATCATTCTTCGTTGGAGCTGTTGTAAGTGCTCGAGATACTTCCATGACTTAGGTTATTTGGAGGAATGCTTTGTTGATTGCATCAATTTTTTTCATCTTCTTGATCTTGTTCCATCTCGAAACATAAAAATAAAGTGTAATGAGTGTATCTACATTGGTGAGAATAATGAAAATTGAAATAAATAATCTACATCAATGTAAATCAAATAGAAATGTACAATAACAAGAAGTGAATCATAAATTGTGCACATGGTTTCAAAACAAAGTCTCATGCTTTGTTGCAACACGTCTTTTATTGACGTGCTTCCATACATTGTTCCCTACATGTTTTAAAGACCATTATAAATCATAGATTTAATATAAAAGGATTTTTTTTGTTCTATTCATTATAAACTCAGAGAAAGAAAACAACATAGATACTTACAAATTCCACAATTAATTTTTTGATTTGCCAACATATACTCGCAACCCATATTTAACCCAATGTTAATCAATTCTTTCGATGAATCTTCTTTGTATGTTAGCACCTATTCAAAGACATTCAAGGATAGTTGTAAAACAACTTAAAATATACAAAAATGAAACCTTGAGTTATAAGGAAATATTAACAATTTCTCACGGACTTTGATATCAACCCTTTTCTTCCTTGTCATCCTGTTTTATGTGCTAAATGAGTTCCATTTTGTTTTCTTTTCTATAAGAAAATACTTAAAAATTAATATTTAATGTTATTTTTTTATATGTACAAAGTCAATCATGATTACTTACATTTGAAGCATGTTGTTGTTGAGATGGCTCCTCTTGTGATGAAATTATGTCCATTTATTTGACCATCTCCTTGTACACATTTTTGGACTTTCCTACTAACACATTTCACATATTAACTCGTTGATCATTTGATATTTTCATAATCTTCCTGAAAAAACTAATAAACTATTTTTATATTGATATATGAAAACTAAATATAACAAAATTGATATTAATAAAAGAATGATTTATAGTAATAAATACATATAATTCTAGAAAATCATTTTAATTAGGAATATTACCTTTTGAATGATTCCTTTTTGTTGTTGTATGTTTTTTCTATTGCAAGTGTGACATTTCTAATTAACCATTGATATGAAAAAACTTCCTGTAGTTTAGATATAATTTGGTTCTTAGAGTCATTGGATTGATTTTTGTATTGTAAGTGGAAAGTACTTATATATGTTTGTTCCACTGGATCCCTCATAGTTTTGAATTCCCACTCCGCCCCACTCCCCCCCCCCCCTTCATTAACCTCCAACACCACTCCAGATGAGCTAAGGACCAATTCATCGTCATTTACATGTTTTATATTTTTTCTTTTCTTAGAATGAAATTGATATTTTCCTTCATTGCAACTCCCTGTAAAACATTAACCATATATGAATTAATAGATTGTTTGAAACATGTTATCTAATATTATTAAGTATAGTATTAATGAAAATTCAAAAAAAGAAAAGAAAAACACATATTGAATAGTGGATTTTCATTCACATGATTCATTCTTATGCAATTTTTCTATCAAGTTTTACGCTCTTATGTACTTAGATTAGAAATAATCTTATTTACCTTCTTCATTTTGTGGTTCTGCATGACACACACTAACCAATACATATTAGTTAAAATTACATATAGTTGACCATATTATTTTTGTAAAGAATTTACAAAGAACTTTCCTTTTTTTTATGTGCTATCATTGTGTCAATCATTATTTTTGTTACTTGACACCTTCTCAGTCATTTTTTATCAATATACAACTTGTACCATTCAATATAGAAGCCATTAAATATATTTTATAAATATATAAAATAATTTTTAGCTAAAAAGAGCTTTGGTATCCAATGCATTTAACTGAAAAATGCACCAGTTCGTTTATCCCATTAAATGCGTAGGGCGTTTAATTTTTCGACATCGTAAGGGAAAATTAAATTTTTAAAATAATTTTAAAGTATGACGGTGCTATTTGTAACAATAAATGCGTCGCAATGATTTAACAATGTCATTTGGCAGAGGAACGCTGATGTGTTATATTACACTTGGAGCAATGATGAATAAAGTGGACATAACCGACAATGTTATAAAATATGAGTTCATTGTAATTTTTTTTTAACAAATTCGATTACTAGATTTCTATTCCAAAAAAGAAAAACAGGGAGGCATGCTCCCATTACATCAAGGCAAAATGGAGAGAGGCATCCCGGAAGAAAAACAAAGGGAAACATTCCCTATCTTCCAAGCCCTTCCCCTTTGTTTCTAAGGTTACTAATTACACTATCCTTATAAATACTTACATATTGATTCAACAAAAATTTATGCTTACATAACATAAAAAACTATTAGCAAAAGGATTTTACAAAAAAGAGAGGAATGGAGAAATTACAACTAATTTTTGTTGATTGAGGGTTCTTAGTGGGACTGAGGCTAGTTCTCGCTACTTTGAATGTTAGAATTTTCTCCTGTCTAATTAATAAGTAAGCTCTTCAAATAGTTGATCGTTTCCTCCATATGCTTACACTTTTGTTTTAGAGCTACCATTTCTTTCCTTTGCTCTTCCAGTTGTCTCTTTAGGAAGGAATTCTCATATTTTTCTTCAAATTCATAGTCTTTGACCATTTCTCTGATATGCTCAATCATGAATTTGTTAGCTCTACAGAATGCACAATTTTCTCACTTTAGTACATTTTCAAGCGGGTTCCATTTCATTTTTCCGGAGGGATGTTAGCGACCGTTCTAGCAGAGAAAAGAAGGGGAAATAAGAAACAAAGAATAGCTTAACGAAAAATGCCACTAGACAAGCCCATAAAGACCAACAACTATCAAGGAGAGGGAAGCAGAGCACCGAAAGTAAAAGCCACCAGAGTTGCGTGAAGGCTAAAGAGTCTGGAAAGTGAGGGCCACCAGAGCTGCGCGAAGGCAAATGGTTCTGGAGCTCAACATTTGGAGCTGCGCGAAGGTGAGGGCCACTAGAGCCACGTGAAGGCAAATGGTTCTAGAATTCAACCACTAGAGCTATGTGAAGGGGATAAGCGAGACTAAGATAGAGTAGAGAAGCTCATTCCCCAAAGGGGCACAATGATAGTTATAGGATATTAGATTACAACTTATGAGACATAGAGGAAAGAAAGGGAGGGAGAAGATGATAGAGATAATATAAATCGAGCAGAGGGAGAGCATATAGAGTTGTGCAGCAGGCCAATCCAGGAAAGGGAAATTTAGCATTTCACGGGAAACTTGAGTAGCTGTGATTCGCTTGATAACTGTAGTCTGACTATACTATCTATTCTTGGAGATTTCCTTAGATTTCTAGATCTTTTGAATTCTAGCCTTTCGAGCTGAAGTGAATGTTGCCCACCTTGATGTTCTAGTCTTGAGTATTATTCTTTGATCATGGAGGCATGAGGTCCTATGGAATCGATTGATGAGAAATCTCATTATCAATTCTAGATTCTCCCATAGAGCGGTTGACAACCAGATGAGACTGCATGTTGATGGTACAATTATTCTCTCTAAGGATATGCTTGAAGGTGACTTTACCAAGAAACTGCAAATTTTTTCCCACCCTTTTTTTTTTATTTGACTTAGAGCCTTGTTCTTGGGGCTTCTACTTTCCACCCTCAATGGGATTTTTATTGAAGAGTCCCCCATTATAACCAAATTCTTCATACTTCAATAACTTAAGATTTCTATTCCCAAGAGGAGGCCATATGCTTCTGCCCTATTGTTGGTTAGTTCTCCTAATTCCCATTCATATGTGATGGGATATTTCCCTCCTGGGTCGAAAGGTATACCTCCTGCTCTAGCCTTGCCTATGTTGGACTTAAAATCTCTATCAAATAATAAGCAGGGCTTATTTAAGTTTTCTGACCATGATTTGAATTCCTCTTTTTTAATTATGATTTTCCAATTCTGAATGCTATTAGGAGATTTGCCGATGTTTATTTTTTGTTTCTTTCTCAACTGAATTCAACCCAGACTCTTTCCTCTTGCTGCATGTGTTTGACATCTATTGCTTTAGCTCCTTTGGAGTTGATGAGTTAAGTTGACATGCTCAAAGTTTTATCCAAAACGGTTCTGGTGTTTGGGGTGCGATCTTTAAAAATCCTTTGGTTTCTTGCTAACGAAATTTTCCAACACATAAATGAGGGAAAACTTAGCCAATATCCTTTTACTATTTCTTTATTTTTGAAAGAATATGGGTAATTTTTTCCCTAGGTTGATAAAAGCTCATGTAAAGGCTGTGATTGCATAATACAAACCTTCAAGGGACTAACTAGCCCTTGTCAATAGACATGAGCAAAAGGGCACCCCATAAAGAGATGATGAATATTTTCTTCACTCCCCTGGCACATTGCACAACATGATGGGCCTTCATAACCTTTCTTTTTAAGATTATCAGCGGTCATAATTTTTCCTTTAAGAAGTTTCCACATGAACACTTTGATTTTTGGCAAGGTTTCAATTTTCCATGTCACCCTCTAGTATTCCCAGTCTCGATTTCCATGCTAATGTAAGGTGGCATATCCAGAATTAACTGAGAAGTCCCCTCCATTAGGATCCCATCGAAGAGAATATTTTATGTCAAAACTCAGAGGAGCATCCCCCTTAAGATGAGAGATTAGGGACTTCCACTGAGGGACAAGGCCTTAAGGAAGGCTGAGAATCTTCCAATCCCCCAATTCTCCACCTCTCCAAAGAGAGATTGAATCTAGAGTAATGATTCCTTTTTTTATCATACACCTTCTCAGATCTTGAAGATTTTCTTGGCAGGCTATAGGATGATTTCCCATTATTCCATCCTTCTAGATTTTGATGAGTTTACCATTCCCAGGGATCATGGAAGAGTTTTCTTTGATGAGGGATACAATTTTTTTAATTAGACTCCAAACCTGGGTGCAAGGCCTAGTTGGGTAACCTTTTCCTAATAAGTGGATTCTATTATGGTTCATGTATTTTTCTTCCAGGCTTTGCTTCCACCAGCTTCTCTCTCCTATTATAAATCTCCATGTTATTTTTTCTCCAAGTGCCAAGTTCATTATCCCAGGAAGTCTTATTGCCAACCCACCTTTCTCATAAGGCAGAGTTAATTCATCTCATTTCACAAGGTTGTACTTATTTGTCTCTACTTTACCTCCTTGCCATAGGAACACCCTGATTACTAGCTCAATTTGTTTGTGTGTACCTGTAGAGGTTAGTATTGTTGCATACTGATAAATTGGGAGAGATGTGAGTAATGCCTTAATTAATACCACCCTTCCTGCCATATTGAGCTAGACCATACCCCAATTTTGCACTTTTTGTTTCATTATCTCAATATACTTGTTCCATATCTCAGTCTTTAAATTTTATTTTGAAATAGGGAGGTCAAAATATTGAAAATGGCCCCATTTTTCTTGAAAATGAATTTCCAATATGTCTAAGATTTTTTGGAGAGTGCAAGGAGGAATGTTCCAACCAAAGATTCTGTATTTCTAATTATTTAGTAGTCCTCCAGAGGCTTCCATAAAACTTTTAAGTACCTTTTTTATTCTTCTTGCCATTATGCAAGAAGCCCCTCCCATGACCAAGGTGTCATCTGCAAATAGAGAGTGGTTTATGCTTTTTACTTCCGAAGAGATGTAAAATCCCGTGATAGTCCTATCTTGTCCGCATTTCTCAAGGTTTCTACTTAGAGAGTGTTTTGAAGAATTTGGTATCTACGGATAAGTACTGACTCCCTAGATAAGTAGCCATATCTAGAACAATAGTTTAAAGTATTTTAGTCTTTCCCTATAGGCAATAGATAAGATGAGAAGATGAGAAGACCTACTTGTAGTTCCACTTTCCTCTCGTCTCCTTTATATCGATCCTGTCACTCCTTCCCATACTTAATATGCTTGAGAAGTACCTGTAAACACAATAGAAAAAAAAGAATTGACCAAAGCAAAATATCTATTGAATATAAGTGAATGGAATTAGATACATTTCACACATATAACCATTATGAAACAATACAAACATATGGGATAAAGGTTCAAACACTTTATTAAATAGAAGAAGGAATTACACCCATTATGTCTGATTCAAATTCATTCCTCTAGCTTGGATCCCATCCACATCACATCAAAAGCATGACAAACTTGTAGCATTACAATACTTTCTTCAAAGCCAAATCTCACAACAACATTATATCCTTACAATTCAACATAATCCAGCCCCCTGATCACTTAGATGAGTGGTAAATTTATAGGGAGATGAAGGAGGTTTTGTCATAGATGGTGGCATTGAATGGAATTCCATACTTAGAATTAGTTCCATGGAAGAAGGGATGAGAGAATAGGATGCATCTTAACTCATTCCTCATCCATTTTCGAGCTCATAGGAGTTGATAAGTGAGGGAACCTTCTAGATGACTCCAAAAGATAAGAATATTCCCCAAACCCTATCTGAATTTTGCTCAAAATTTCCCAACGCAAGTGAAAGGAAGCCTAAGTGCTCTGCAGAGCACCCTGGCATTGACTTAACTTCTCCGCAGCGCACCCTTACCTGGGCCTACCTGCGCTGGTCTCTCTAGAGCCCATTTCTGGATGTCTTCAAGTCATGAAACTATCTGGGAAGGAGGCATTCAAAGGGGTGACTTGTTTAGGGCATGTAGCAACTGAAATTAGGGTTTGATGAGCCCTAAAAAATTGATCTAGATGATGAGATTGATGTGCCCAAATGGATCTGTAACAGCTGCCCCTAAAGCATGAAGTCAGAAAAATGGCAATGTCGAATGAAATGCTTTACGATGTGATGAGGAGTTATCAAAGTGGAAGGTGACCTACATCAATTACAATCATATATCATGATATTTTATTTTTACGTGAATAGCTGAGGGAAGGCATACCCATGCTTAGCTTATAAACTTTCATCGAATACACAAGCAGTCGTCTACAGATATAGACCCATGATCGGAATGACCATCAATGTAAAGCCATTGTACATATGATTTAATACTCATGAAATCGCATCCTGGATGGATGAAAATAGATCCGGGGTCTTCTATCTCGTTTAATCATTCGCTCAAGTGTGAGTCTAACCATGTGAATATGTGATCTGAAGTCGAACATGGGAAGAAATCATCTTATTACCAACCAATGATGTAAGCTGTTAATAGATGCGAGAGAAATCACCGATAATGATAATGATCCTCAAGGTACTGCAGTACATTCTACATGGTGTGAATAGATGTTTTGATGTCGAACACCATACAAAGTCTTTTGGTCAAAGGCCATTGATGTTAACCTATCGTCGAAAGTGAGAAACTTGCCATTGATGCATGCAAGCCTCAAGGCACTGGAAGGGTGTTTCTAAGTCAACTTCTTGGATAATGTGCTGATGTTGACAAGAAGTGACTCGTCGCAGGAGGGCCTTAATGTATCCCACATCAATGACATGAAATGAGTGTAGTGATTTTGGAGATGGAATTTGATTGATGACACAAGGTTCAGGAATGGCAGTCATGAAAATGAAGGTTTATGGTATTGTAATGGATGAATTTTGACTAAATGACTTCTCTTGAACATGTCAATGACACTGAAACGAATTGGTAGAATTGACCCAAAACAAAGTGATGGATGGTATGATAGACCAACGGTGTGATAACCATCAAGCTAATAACCAAACCCAAATAGTCACAGTGATGGAGTGAAAGTGTCATGTTCAAGAGCGACCTGCTACCATAAAGTAGTTTTCCCCTTGACACTGAAATGAATTGGTAGCATTGACCCAAAACAAAGTGATGGATGGTATGATAGACCAATGGTGTGATAACCATCAAGCTAATAACCAAACCCAAATAGTCACAGTGATGGAGTGAAAGTGTCATGTTCAAGAGCGACCTGCTACTGTAAAGCAGTTTTCCCCTTTTTCCCATTTTCCCAGTTATTGCTGACTAGTACCTCTTTATTTTTATCAAGCTTGAGGAGGATAACATATGCTTGTTGTATAATTCCACCCTTCGGTTGATACCATCACTATTTGATGTTTTAATGAGTCTAGCGAAGGGGAAACTAGGTCTTGTCTAGATGGACAAGTTTGTCGCTATTTGATGTTTTAACGAGTTTAATGACAAAGATAACTCAGTCCTTTTCATATTTGGAGAGTTTCAAAAGGGACAAAAAGAAAAGTCCACAAGTTCTTTTTAATAAATTAATCTCTCAAGACCGAAAAAGCGTAAAATAATACAAGAGAGATGTCATTTCCAATCTGTTAACGAGGTAGAAAGCACAAGTGCTCAACAATGTTTTCATGTTTAGAGAGTCTGAAAAGAGCTTAAAGAGGACTCCAAGGGGGTTCCTTTTTTGTTTTTAACGGAGCCCGAAAAAGAGATAAAAGTGTGCTCTGTGGTAAAAGGTACAATTTACAATTGAGCACATCGAATTCTGTAAGTCAGTTGCAAAACCTATTCAAAATACCACCAAATGGATTAAAAATACCTGTTTCATAGGTAAAAATAGGCAAATACTAATGTTTACATGATTAATGAGCACGAAATAAAAATAAAACAAGTTTTTACCATGACATCCTTACCATTTGGAACTTACCATTTAGTTTTGTGCTCTGAGCTAGCTTTTTTACCTCGAACTTCATCAGCTGATTGCGAGAGATTATGTGGACCATTTCTTGAGCCATCCAGACCAGATAGGAACTTAACCTCTCTTCTTTCCTTTCAGGTCATTATTTTTTCATTTCATGCAAGTTTTAGGGTTTTTTGGGGCCCTTGGGGTTTCATTTTTTTGCCCTGGGATCAACGTAGGCTTTCACATTGAAAATTGCACTGAAGAGAACCCAGATAGAAAGTTGCATGCTTTGCAGTGCACTGTCTCTATGCCTAGGCTTCACTGGGTGAGTTTCCCAAGTTTAATTTAGCTATTTACTCCAAAACCTGTCCTGTTTTTCACATGGAAAGGATCCTGACTAAGCTTATGATTGTGTTTCAGGCTTTCATCGGATCAAAATGTCGATTACATGGTGAGAAAGAAAGCATGAAGAACAAGACATGGTTTCCCTAAACAATCCAAGTACAGTTGAGGCCCTAAAAAACTGTGGGTTACTCAAATACTTCAAGTTGTCCGGAATGAGGCAACAAATACAACTACTGGAGTTCCTTGTTCATGCATGGGATCCGACAAATGAAACTTTTCACATTAGGGACAAGATGGTCCCTATTACCATTGATGATATGTACTTTCTTACTAGACTATCGAGGTGAAGTGCCCCCATCTTACTTTTTGCATTTGACTGTGGAGGTGAATCAGTGAGAGATTATATTAGATGGTTTTGTCGGCCAGGTAGACAACCTAGCAAGGATGGTAAAATAAACATCAGGGATGTAGTTGATTTTCCTTTGAGAACAATCCTCTTCACAATTGCAAAATTGGTTGGTAGTGTGACACTACATCTGGCGAACAGATCATATATGCAGTATGCATTGGAGTGTCTAAAGCCAAAATTTTTCAATTGGTGCGAGGCTTTTGCACATGATAACACAGGTTGTGACCTATTATCATGAGCACCGCTAGATCTACTTAGGATGTTTTGCTTGCATTTTGAGTTTTTTGGGTCAGATGACCAAATGTGTCTTGGACACAAATTTTGTAAAAACTTTTACAACACCTATCTATTTTACTTTCAGAGTTTTCTATGGTTATATGCAATCCTATCCAAATGATGATGTGAATTGAAAATATTAATTTTACATGTGTCGTAAATGTCTATTTAACACATAATTCACTAGAGAATGAGTTAATGTGTTAATATTTATGGAAATATGTTGATATTGAATGTGTTCAAAATGCCTTTCCAAAATACAAACTCTAAGGAACATACGAAAAATTGTTGAATTTCGGATAGTATAAATGTTTGTTAGTTGCAGTACAACGAGTTGTGAGTCTAGCCTAACGATGATTCAGAGAATGCCAAGTGAAATGGCATCAGAGAGAAGTTCAATCAACGTGCTATACTCAACGATGTTGTTCGTCGATTGACCAATACAAATCCCTTGAAAACTCACTAACTCGCCAGTTGGAGCGAAAATAGCCCATGCTGCAGAAGACAAGTTCTGCATTCTACAACTAGCACCATCAGCGTAACCAAAAAAAGGTTCCGAAGACTCTGACATCTATAACAAATGAAAATCGGATTACTAACTAGATAAAAATTCTAAAAGACACACACACACACATGCAATGAAATCATATATACAATGAGTTTTGCTACACTTAATCAAGCATAGTAACGTTTGAGGTATAACCTGTTTTCGGGCTATGACAATGGGATCCCACCATAATCTACTAACTCGTAGGCACCTTTTTCCATAACACGCTTAATAATATAAGGACCCATCCACATTGGTTCAAATTTCCCTGCTCCAAGTTTATCAGCTTCCTGATCGTAAAGTAAGACCAGGTCTCCTTCTAAGAAGATACGAGGCTTGACATTTCTATCATATTGCGCCTTAATTCATTTCTTATGGACTTAGTTAGCCAATGCAGCTTCATGAAGGGTTTCATCCAGATGGATTATTTCTAAGAAACATGCTTCTTCTTCAGAAGTGTCGGGTAATAGGTCAATCGCGAGTTTGAGAGATGAAATTTTGCATTGTATCGATAAGATTTCTTCCAAACCATACACCAACTGAAAGGGTGTGAATGTAGTTGCATTTCTCACCGAGGTTCGATATGCCCACAAGGCAGAGTACATGATTAAGTGCCAGTTTCGATTATGAATCCCTATCATTCTCTGCAACATCCGCTTCAGGACTTTTTTGATGGCCTCAACTTGTCCATTCGCTTGCGGGTAATAAGGGGTAGAACTATCATGTGACAGGCCTAACTTAGGAGTCAACTCACCCACAATGTGACTGTGAAAATATGACCCATGATCTGCAACTATGGCTTGTGGTACGCCAAACTTGGCAACCACATGGTTAAAAAAGAAAAGAGTAGTTGTTTCGCCACTATTGTTCAATGTTGGCATCGCCTTGGCCCATTTGGTAAAATAGTCAACGGTGACTATAATATACCCATGCCCCCCGGCCGAGGTGGGGTTACATGTCATGAAGTTAATGCCCCATTTGGCGAATGGTCCAATAACAACGACTGGATGGAATGGTGCAGGTGGTAATCTGGTTTTTCGGTCATATATCTAGCATGCGTGACAACTTCTGACAGAAATAATACAATCTTTAAATATAGTTTGCCAGAAGTAACCGACATGGAGAATTTTCTGTGTGGTTGCATATCCAGATAAGTGTCCACCATAGGTACCTGAATGGAAATCATTCAATGCTTTCTCAACTTCCTCATGCATGAGGCATCTCCATAAAATCATATTGACACCACGACGGTAAAGAGTGTCGCCAATGATTAGATAATATTTGTCTTAGTATCATATACGTCAATGTTGCGAGTGAGAGGTATCAGGCTAGAAAGTTTGGGTCTGGAGATAGATCAGTATATCTCCATGCCATGGGTTAGATGACGATATCAGAAACAGAGACTCATCCAAAATTGATGGTTCAGATGTTTAATCAATGGAGGTCGAGGAAGGTCGCAAAGTAACTCTGCAAAAACTAGAGATTTCTTTGATTTGGACTTGATGAATTCCAGATCAAACTCTTGCAAAATGACTAGCCATTTTGAGTATTTTCTCCTCAACAATTGACATGACAAAATGTATGTCATAGGGTTGTAATCTGAAATGACAGTGGTTTTCTGGAGCAGAATGTAATGGCAAAATCTTTGAACAGCTTTCACAGCTGCCAAAGCTAGTTTCTCGACATAAAAGTACTTAATTTCTATATCATTGGGATTGCGACTAAAATAATAAATTGGATGTTCAATCCTGTTTTCCTCTTAGAATAAAACCATGCCAATGGTTGTATCTGCAGTGGGGAGATACAGGTAATAGTCATTTTGATAATTTGGAGAATACATTAATGAATCTCTAATCAAGGTATCTTTAAGAGCATCAAAGAAGCTTGTGTAACCTGATCCCAATGGAAGGGTATCTCCCTTTTCAAAAGATGCGTAAAACCTTTAGCCATCTCAACGTAATTAGGAATGAACCTCCTCAGAAAGTTAGCCTTCCCTTGGAGTCTCTGTAACTGTAAAAGATTTGAAGGTGGAGGAAAATCAAGAATTGCCTGAACCTTTAATGGATCGAGTCAAATCCCATCTCTAGACACTACAAATCCAAGCAATTGACCAGAACCAACACAAAACACACATTTGTGTGGATTGAGTCATATCTTGTAGTGTCTGCACTGTAAAAATATTGCTCTGAAATGTTGCGAGTGATCAATCCGCTTTCGTGAATGTGTAGGTAAATTGTTAAGGTAAGGCTGAAAAATGTGCTTGATGTCAAGGAAAGCATAGTTCATTGTCCTTTGAAATGTGGCCCCTGCATTCTTCAAACTGAATGGGAGTTTCCTATACGTGAATGTGCCCCATGGACAAATAAAAGTCGTTTTAGAATGGTGTTGTGGGTGGATATTGATTTGATTGTAGCTAGAAAAACCATCCATAAATGAGAATATTTCACATCCGACACATTCGTCAATAATCTAGTCGATAAAAGGAGTAGGATAATTTTCCTTTGGACATGCTTGATTTACATCCCTATAATTGACGCACACTCAAATTTTCCCTTGTTTCTTCATGACAGGAACAATGTTGGAAACCCAGTCAGTAAGAGGTACAGGGTAAATGAAACCAGAACGCAAAAGTTTTTCAACTTCTGCTTTAATTGCAGTGGCTTTCTTTGGATGAACAGGTTGAAGCTGTTGTTGTACTGACTTGACATCAGGGTACATTTTGATTTTGTGTTCAACAATACTAGAGTTAATTCCTGACATCTCCTCGTAAGACCATGCAAAAATATCTCAAAATTCATGAAAGAGAGTACGATAACTATCAAGTTTTGATGGAGAATAATATTTTCCGACATGAATGTTCTCTACAACATTAGGTTTGGCCGAAATATTAAAAGAAATCATTTCTTCAATATTTAATAGGTTTCGCTCGGATTCTACTTTGTCTATGAAAACTGAATTGGAAAGGAAATCAACAACTGAAGGGTGGTTTAGTTAATTTGAATAATCTTCGATGTCATCTGGAAGATGGGAACGATGATGACAATCTTCCCAAGGTTCTTCTCCTATCATCATTGATTGGACGATTCCTTCATCCGTAGAATGTATACATGAGAAAGGATCAGAAGAAGTACCATATTCTAATGAACGGTCTACCCATACAATTGGTGAAAGTGGATTTGGGTTTGCCGCACAAGCCAGAAAAATTGATTGCTATGCTAGCTCAATGGGGCTTAGCGGCATAACCTCAGTATTACTATCAACTTCAGAATTGTTGGTAATCCTCCTTAAATCAGATGAGGTGGAGGAAATCATGTTGCAAGTCTCTACTCTTGCCACTTCCACCAAATCAAATGGTGACGGTAGTGTAAAAGTACCCATTAGGGAATGATCTTTAAAGAGACCTACTCCAACACTTTGAAGCGACAGTGGGGGTTCGTGTACCAACATAATGCTTCATGTAGCCTGTGAATTATTTGCAAAGAAGGTAAGCTGATCGATAACTGTGATTCCACCCTTATGATTGAATGTAATAGTATGAAAGTACGTGGAAACCACAACAGCCATAGCATATACCCATGGCCTTCCCAGTAAAATGTTGTAATCGAGTGGTCTGTCAACTACCTCAACTTCAACAGTAATTGTTTTGCCCCATAGTTTGATTTACATGTTACTCAAAATCCCACAAGGCGTATATGTTCATCCATCAAAAGCTTTTAACGTTGCCGGTGATTGTGACAATGGCAGTGAACCAAGTGTTTTCTAGCAGCTCATTGACATAATGCAAGTAGATGCCCCCTCATCAATAATAGTTCAGTGAACATTCTTATTGAGAGCTTTTACTTGAATTAGGAAAGATAATTGCGCTGGTAACTTTGGTGTATATCCCACATGGTTAAAAACCACAAGATTGGAATCTGTAGGGTCTATTCTGCTAATTGATGACAATAAAGCCTGCTTCTGGGAGGGACAATTTTGTAATACCTCGAGTGTCGACGTAGCAGAAGGTGATTGCGCAAGATATTCCACTATGTTATAATTCTGAGATGCTTGAGCTCGAGGGTTAAATGTCGATTTATGCACAACTCCCTTTGGTGGTTTTATTGTCAATTCTGGTGCAATAGGTGGTGGAAGATTTTCAGATGAGGTCGAAGTCGAAGAATTAGGTTGATCAGTGGCTTGGTTATTCAACGATGATGGTGGATTTCCATAATCTTTATTTCTTGTTGACACCAAAACTTCGTTTCGTGGCTTTGTGATGGATAACATGAGTACTTGGGATGTGGAAGCATGGTTTTTTGCAACCAAATGTGTCTCCGGGTTTGGAAACAGATCAGTCAACAGTGAAAATGTGTTACAAGTCTTTAGAAGTTTAGAGACTTTTGAGCGGTGTGGATAATCTCTTGTAAAATGCTCATCATTATAGAATAGACATGGATAATGAGGTTTCCTTGCCGAAGTAGAGGAATCATATGATTTCTCTTGAGGGGGAATTATCTTGTTTCTTCTTTTTTTTCCCCTTCTTCTTGCCTCCTGGTTGCTTTTGATTTTTCCCTTTGTCGGATGACACGACATTAACTTCGAAAGAAAGAGTGTTTTCTGAAGCATTGGTATTTTGATTGGTAATGGCAAGAGTTTGACCAAATGGTCTTCTTGTCATTTGTGTGCTCAAAGAATTGATCACACCATCACCGGCATGAGAGTCCTTACTCGATTGTGGAGGAGGGTGAACAGTGAAAGATGGTCAGGGTACATTGGGAATATTGTCGTAGAGCATGCCATATTGTGTGTAAATCAAATCCAAGTATTGGGCATGAGCAATTACTTTCTCTTCTGTGACAACTCCACCTTTTGCCACATCCTCGGTGATTGATGGCAACAAGGATTTTATGAACCAATCAGCCAAAAGCTGATCAGGAACATATGTCTTAACCATTCGACAACGACGCTCATGAATATGATCTGATAAATGGGTAGCAATAGTGTGTTTAAAGTTGGTTAGGAGTTACATTCTAGTTTCATATCTGATAGGTAACTGGAAGTGGGTCAGAAATGTGGTGGCTAAAGTTGTAAAGTTGTCAAAAGAAGCTTGTGGGAACTCAATGTACCACTTAGTAGCAGGACCAGTGAACATTCTTTGGAAAAGATGGAGTCTAACCAAATCATCATTTAAGGAGTTTCATGAACACCACAAATGAAAGGTCATGACATGATTTGATGGGACTTATCTGAGATTTCCATTGAATTTCAAAATATCAGAAGGTAACTTATGCAGAATCACCAACCACCAAGGTGCATATAAGATTGGATCATTAGTGAGTCGATTTAAATATGGTAATGATCTAGGTGGCTCCAGGGACACACACAGGACAAAGAGGGCTTATGGAAGCTCAAAAATCAAAGTGTTTGATTATGCTCAAACCAAGTTCATGTTAAAGATCTCGTCGCCATGATCGCATTGGTGCAAACGGTTTGTCAATCCAAGTTCAGATGAGGAAGATAGAGGCAGTCAAAGTATTGGTTGACTTATGCTGACTAGGCAGGTTAATGGAGACACAATTTAGAAATTTCCCAGCGGACGGAATCTGGCCAACTCTGGCCAGATTCTGGGTGAAATTTTTGCCTCGCTAAAATGACTCATTCGGCCAAAAATCTGAATTTTCAAAAAGGGCTTCTTATTGTTAAAATTTAAAAAAATATAAAAAAGGGGGGTGGTGGGCCACCACCACCACCACCCCACGCCTCTCCTCCAAATAACCATTTTACATTTAAAATTGGGGTGGGCACGAGTGACCTCCAGTGGACCCAGCCCACACCCCTGAAACCAACACCAAACAACACAACCATAAGCTGAGGGTGGCGGGGCTCGAACCTGCCCGACTGGTGCGGCTGGCCCGCCTCACGGATACCCTCACACACACCATGAACCATATGATATGTACCAAAAAACTTAAATGCGCCAAAATTAGTTAACACACCTCCCAACAAACTCTATTCCAAATTAAAAAAAGGTTATAGTAGTTATATGATACGCCAAGTAGGGGGGTCAGTGGGGTTGGAACCTCAACCTACCCGTACCAAATTTGGTGTTTTCACCAACGGGCTACAACCCTCACCTTGAATACTCCACCCATGAAATTTATAAATAAACTCATTGCATAGTGCACCCAAGCAAATGGAGGAACTAGGAGTGGGCACAGAAAATGAGGTGGAGTCATTTTTTTATTAATTTTTAATGCATGTGGAACCATGTCTGAACAAAATTTCTAGGAGGGTGAAATTTTCACAGTGTCCAAATTGGAAAAACTCTATGTCAATCTTACACCTCTCGGTGACACGAACCTGATGGCGTAGTTAGTTTCCTGATCTGAGCAGCCAATTTGTAGAGGACCCAGAGGAGGGAATCTTTGAGGAATCTAGGGGAATCTAAAAGATTTCTTAAGCCCTAGATTTCCACTTTCTCAGAATTCAGAAATTTGATAGTTGATTTTGCACTATTTGACGCCACAAATCTGACGGTGTGTTCAGATTTTCCATTTGCTCATTCTATTTTTTAGCCACTTTTCTAAGTGAAGTGCAGGTGTTAGCATTCATGTGTGAGCAATCATTTCCATGTGATTCAATGCCCTGAGATCGATGGTCTGAACAACTTCAATAGTTTGACCTCTGCTTCTTCAGATGGCCCCTGGATGTGAAGTATATGCAGTGTATTCATGTACTTCTTTTTCTATGCATTGTGATGCATAGATCCCTGTTTGATGCTTGATGTGGTATCTTGTTTCTTACTCCTTTTCATGATTCCTACTTGATGTGATGCAGAATCAACTGTGTGATGTACTTGTTGTCATGATTCGTCATGTTGTGTTTTGAGATCCATTTGTTGTATGTTGATGGGATACTCATGTTGTCATCATGCATGTTTGAATTGATATCCCTTTTATGCCATGTTGGTGGGATTCTCTTGATCATCATGCATGAGTTTGTGTCATACTGATAGGAGTCCTTTTGACTGAGAGTTTCTGTAGTGAAACATCTCTTGGAGCCACTCTTGTGTGAGGGCATTTTCCTTGTATGATAACGACATCACCTCTTATGTACATCATCACTATTGACAACACTTAATGCAGTGGCCTACACCATCTTGACATCAGGGCCCTAAGACGTAGTCCCTCTTGGAAAAACTCCGTTATCAACGGCTTATGTTTTCATGTGCTGATGATTGTCATGTTCCTATTCTTTACAGCATGTAGATGTATTCATTAATGTTCTTTTAAAAAAATACAACTTAACACATCACAAAAGTGAAAGGTCTTGGAAGGGTCCTTTGTCACACCCAGACCTAGATCAAGTGGTATCAGAGCGGTCTTTGCGTGGATGGAATTGCAAGCATGAATGATGGAACGTGCAATGACAGAGGATGAAAAAGCGATGTATGAGACCATGCTCAAAATTTCGAAAAGGGTGGAAATAATGTATGATACACTACAGAAAGAGATAGAGGAAAAGGAGTGATTGCAGCTTTAGTTGCAAGCCACGGAAGAGGCCTAGAAGAATTGAAGCACAACAAACAAAATCTTCAAATAGAGAACATTGAATTGAAGATGCGTCTACATGAAGAGAAAGAGGAAAAAGAGAGTTTGCTACAATAGCTGCAAGCAAAGGATGAGGCCTTGGAAAAGCTGTAGTGTGACCCATGTGAGGTAAAAAGTAGTTCTCTGAATTTATGTATGTGTCCTGATGATGATTTCACTGTTTGTGAAAATCATACCACAGGAATTGGCTCCAAACTGTTGAAGAGAATGGGGTATGAAGGGAAAGGCTTGGGCATTAATGGCCAAGGCATTTTCAATCCCATCAGAGTGGAGGAATTACCCTGTCAGGAAGGACTTGGGTATGTCAGAAAGGAAGTCGGGGAATGCGCTGAGATAGCTAGCGAACCACCAACAACAGATGATGGGAAGCCCTCATCAGTTCTCTCCAAATCAACAGAGGAGGTAAACGATGTTGATTTCCTTTTGGTTTCATCTTCACATAGTATGATTTCTATTGGAAATGTGGATATCCCAATTACAGGGACAAACATGAGGCTCCTTACAAGGATGAGGCACGAGGAGGAAAAATAACTTGGTGTCAATAACCAAGGCATAACTCAACCATTGGAGGTTGTGCAGATACGTCAATTTTCGGGCTTGAGATACACCAAAGGAGAATGCTCGAAGGTGTTAGATCCTTTCGAGACACCATCGAAATCATCGAGGAAAGAGAATGATGGGAACACATCCCCATCATCCCATGGAAGTGCCCATTACAGAGAAGGAGTTGAGGAAAGCTCTCATCGCCATACTTACACCAGAGATGGCAAGGAAAGGTATAACCTATTTCGACATTCGAATGTTCATTTCAATTATAATCATGAACATAAAACATGGCATCGGAAAACATGTACCTTTTGTGGATTACATAACCATACATTTTCTAAGTGTTGGAAAAGGATGGCGGCACACAAAAGGATGAGGCATGAAAGACCCCCTCAACAACAGGGAAAGAAACATGTTAAGCAAATATGGAGGAAGAAAACCTATTGCAGTCATTGCGATAGAAGTGGCCATCAAAGAGCCACTTGTTGGAGGCTCCATCTAAAGTAGCACCTTAAAGACAAAGCGTTGGTGTGTAAACCAAGTGAAGCAATTGTTCAACAAGCAAAGCCACCACAAGGAGGCGACCCATTCACATTGATAAGTGAAAAATGGTTTCTAGATATGTTAGTGTTTCATGGTCGTTCTTTTGTAAATCATTTGTTGCATTTTAAAATGTAAAAGTGATGATGTGTTTTCCATCACTTGTTCAACAACAATGATGTCTGGTATTATTTTGAGTTGCATGATAAACTGTGAAAGTGATGTTGTGTTTCCATCACTTGTCAAATAAAATAATAGTGTTTGGCCATATGTTTGTAAATCATGTGTTGCAGTGATGATGTGTTTTCCATCACTTTTTGAAGCAACAATGATATGTTGGCCTGATTGTCATAGCTGGGGTATTGCATCCATATTGTTGTAGACTTGACGACCGAGTATGTGTTATAAACTCATGGAAAGTGTGGGATGCTTGGTTCATTAGTTGGTCATGAAAGTCAAGCATGTAATTTGTAAAACAATGTACTACATGTTGCAAAGGTTGCAGGTGTTGGCTCGTCACTTAAGGCTTCGAAGAACAAAGGTGAAGGAGATGGAAGCGAGACCTTTTCAGGACACTTGTGATGCAGACAAGGTACAAATAAGTACATATTATTTTTTCATGCTTTTGGAGGACCAAAAGCTCCTCAGTGGGGAGGATTGATCCGGGTGGCTCTAGGGACACACACAAGACAAAGAGGGCTTATGGAAGCTCAAAAATAAAAGTGTTTGGATTATGCTCAAACTAATTTCATGTTAAATATCCCGTTGTTGTGATCACAATGGTGCAAACGGTTCGTCAATCCGAGTCTGAATTAGGAAGATAGAGGCAGTCAAAGTTTTGGTTGATTTTTGCTGATTGGGCAGGTTAATGGAGACACAATTTAGGAATTTCCTGGCGTACAGAATCCGGCCAACTCCAGGCAGATTCTAGGTGAAAGTGTTGCCTCGTTAAAATGTCTCCTTTGACCAAAAATCTGAATTTTCGAAAAGGGCTTCTTATTGTTAAAAAGTAAAAAATATATAATAAATTGGGGTGGTGTGCCACCACCCCGCCACCCCATGCCTCTCCTCCAAAAAACCATATTACATTTAAAATTGGGGTGGGCACGGGCCAGCTCTAGTGGACCTGGCCCACCCCCCTAAAACCAACACCAAACAACACAACCATAAGCCAAGGGTGGCGGGGCTCGAACTCGCCTGGCCAGTGCGGCTGACCCACCTCACGGGCACCCTCATACACACCATGAACAATATGATACGTACCAACAAACTTAAATGCGCCAAAATTAATTAACATGCCTCCCAAAAAAATCCACGCTAAATTTTAAAAAGGTTATGGCAGTTATATGGTATGCCAAGTAGGGGGGTCGATGGGGTTGGAACCCCGACCTACGCATACCAAATTTGGTGTTTTCACCGACGGGCTGCAACCCTCGTCTTGAATACTCCGCTCATGAAATTTATAAATAAAATAATTTGCAAATTTCACCTAGGCAGATGGAGGAACCAGGAGCGGGCACCGAAAACGAGACGGAGTCATTTTTTTATTAATTTTTAATGCAGGTGGAACCATGACTGAGCAAAATTTCTAGGAGGGTGAAATTTTCGCAGTGTCCAAATTGGACAAACTTTATGTCGATCTTACACCTCTCGGCGACACGAAACTAATGGTGCAGTTAGTTTCCTGATCTGAGCAGATGATTTGCAGAGGACCCAGAGGAGGGAATCTTTGAGGAATCTAGGGGGAATCTAAAAGATTCCTTAAGCCCCAGATTTTCACTTTCTTAGAATTAAGAAATTTGATAGTGGATTTTCCACTATTCGACACCAAAAATTTGATGGTGTGTTCATATTTTCCATTCGCTCATTCTATTTTTTGGCTACTTTTCTAAGTGAAGTGCGGGTGTTAGCATTCATGTGCGAGCAGTCATTTCCATTCAATTTGATGCCGTGAGATTGATGGTGCGAACAACTTCAGCAGTTTGACCTCCACTTCTTCATATGGCCCCTGCATGTGAGGTATATGTAGTGTATTCATGTACTTCTTTTGTTATGCATTGTATTGCATAGATCCCTGTTTGATGCTTGATGTGGGATCTTGTTTCTTACTCATTTTCATGATTCCTGCTCGATGTGATGTAGAATCAGAATCATCTGTGTGATGTACTTGTTGTAATGATTCTTCATGTTGTGTTTTGAGATCCCTTTGTTGTATGTTGATGGGATACTCATGTTGTTGTCATGCATGTTTTCATTGAGATCCCTTTTATGCAATGTTGGCGGGACGCTCTTGATCATCATGCATGAGTTTGTGTCATACTGATACGAGTCCATTTGACCAAGAGTTCCTATAGCGAAACATCTCTTGGAGCCACTCCTGCGTGAGGGCATTTTCCTTGTATGATAATGACATCACCTCTTATGTACATCATCACTATTGACAACACTTAATGCAACAACCTACACCATCTTGACATCAGGGCCCAGAGACACAATCCCTCCTGGATGAACTTTGTTATCAACGGCTTATGTTTTCATGTGCTGATGATTGTCATGTTCCTCTTCTTTACAACATGTAGATGTATTCATTAATTTTCTTTTTAAAAGATGCAATTTAACACATCACAAAAGTAAAAGGTCTTGGAAGGGTCCTTTGTCACACCCGGACCTGGATCAAGTAATTCTAAAGTTTCTACAAGTGGCAACTGTTGATTCAGGTCAGGTTGAGCATACCTAGGATATGATGGAATTTCCTGAGAAATAGGTCTTTGCATACCAACATAGGGCATCTGCATTTGGTAACCTTGATAAGGTCGTTGTTGAACAAATCTAGCACAGGGTGGTTGTTGATAACCAGGTTGAATTTGCAGTTGTCCATAACCTGCAAAGCCTTGTTGACCAAGACCTTGGTAAGCTTGATATTGTCCAAACCTAGGTTGAGCCTATTGGGCAGGTCCAAATTGGGGTTGGAATTGCTGGAATTGAGTCTGTTGAAATTGGGGCTGCCACGGTTGTTGAATCAACTGTTTTTGTTGTTGGTAAAACTATTGTTGATTTAACAGTCGTTGTTTCCTAGCAATGAAAGGTTGGCCAGGTTGTGAATAAACTATACCAGTGTAAGATTGAGTTAGTCCAGATAAGGGTATACTAACCCGAGGTTATTGAACCTTGGACACAATTGATTGTTGTACAATAGCCTGAGAAACTTGAACTTCTTGACCCGAAAATTGTGGTTGCGAGGTAGAAGGACCAATTTGTACTGGTTGAGATAACACAATTTGAACTTGTGACTGTGGTACAGTAGTAAAAACAAGTGTAGTAGGAATAGCTGACATAGTTTGTGTTGGTTGTGTTGGATACACAAGCCTTGGTTGAACTGGCATTGTTGGTTTCTATTGACAAACTCGAATTCTAGGTTGACCTAAATACTGCAAGATACTACCATATGACGGTCCTTCATAGGGAGGATAAGGTGAATAAGCATATTTCTCTCCATATGGTAGCAATGCAGCATGTAATGGATACATAGGTCTTTGTTGACTAGATTGCCCAGCTCGATATTGATATGCATGATCAAAATTTTGAGTTCTCGTTAAAAAAGAACCAGGTAAAATTCTGGTTGAGGACATGGGTGATGACCATGGTGTAGAAGAAACCCCTGAGTGGGTTCCAGATAAAGATTGGTAACCAACTGGGATGGAAGATTCACCATATAGGTGCAGCTTAGGTGTGGTAGAAAACATTGAAGAGGTTGCAACAGAAGATTCTGCCATAGCTGCATCAAATGATACAGTCTGGGATGCTGACGGTTGTTCAGCCATAGTTAGCTAACCCAAAAATTTTCCTAAAGAATTGATGGGTACTTGAAAAGAAGCAGGATCAAACGAAGCAGTAAAATGAGGAGTATGAGGATAAATATAAAGCCCAGTTCCAAAGTGGAATGGGGTTCCAGGTGTAGAATCTTCTTCTAATTCGTCCTCGACAACAATTAAACCAAGTGGAAGAACTTCACTGTTTGGTCTGTAAAAGATTTTTGGTGTTGATAAAGTGGAAGTTTTAGTAGTTACTAATGTCTGAGGGGTAACTGATTGATCGTCTTCTGGTAAAGTAACAACTTCTGAATGTTCAATTTCGAAGTCCAGATGTTTGGGTAAAAGAACAAAAATTTCGGAAAGAGGTTCCTGAACAACTTCAGGTTCAGATGTAACTTCTGTTTGAACTGTGATAGGTTTTGGATTAACTTTTCGTTGAACTGATTTAAGTTTATAAGTAATTTCTTGTTGAGAAACTTCAAGTTGAGGATCAACTTGTTGTTGAACAACTTTGGTTATTGTCTCACTAGGATCAGTGCTAATGTCCTTAGGTAATTGTGAAAATTATTTTTTAGAAATGGATGTACTAGAAATTGTTGGAGTAACTGGAGTCTTAGTACTTACCGAAATATATGATTTAGGTAATTCAGATGAAGAACTAGGAGTTCTTGATGTACCTGACTTAGTTAAGAGAAACCACTTTGATCGAATAGGTGTATCTTCGGGCGGCAAAGGTGGTTTACCTGCTGTTCTACGCGAATGACAGGGTAAGGGTTGATGTTCCTCCACGATTGATGATTAATTTTATTACCTAAAAAGAAATAAACAAAAAGGTGTAAGCTAGGCAAAAGGTTTACCAAGCAATTGTGAACTGCAGAATACCTCCTGGCGAACCAAGAAGTATAGGTAGGCAATCTCCTCTAATGTTGTGTTCGGTTATCACAATGTACAAGGCACCCGACTCAGTTACCTAAGGATGGATAGAAACCTAGTGTTGTCCTCTCATATATACCTAAAGGTACGTGGAGGCCCAGTCCGTATAAGTGTTGTCTAATGAAAACCCGCATAGTGAGAGCATTCCCATATACTTTACGCACTGTAACACCACCCTATATACTCGAAAGTATGTGGACAAGCTACGATATACTCACGTACATGGAATGAGGTATCATACTCGGGATGTATTGTAGATAAGTTAGCGACAACTTCTTTGTTTTACGACACTGGAACACGTCTCTAGC
This sequence comes from Pinus tabuliformis, assembly GCA_031772625.1. Taxonomy (NCBI): domain Eukaryota; kingdom Viridiplantae; phylum Streptophyta; class Pinopsida; order Pinales; family Pinaceae; genus Pinus; species Pinus tabuliformis. The sequence goes on along the minus strand of CM062820.1, from coordinate 658,133,960 downwards.
CTAGAACCACTAAATGTTTTCGTTAATGACAATGCTCCATTAGGTAAATTAATGTTAATTTTAAGTTGATCTTGCTTAGGAATTTGCCTTTCAAGTTCACCACGTGATGTATTCTAAAATTCCTAGGAATGCAACTATCATGATAAGAATTCTTTCCATTCAATTTAACAATGAAAATCCTAGCTACTTAGGGATAGAAAAATCAGATTTCTTTCGATCAAAGAGCAAAGAGCACAATCTAATGCAATTTCCCTACACTATTCCTATGAGCACACACAAACTTTTTCAATGAAACATGTATGTATTTCTTTTTGATTTCCTTAATGTGAATATGAACAAAAGGAAATATGCACATACAATCAATCAATCTTTCATAAGAATGAATACTTTTACGGCAGTTCTATTTCGAAGGAAAAGAAGACTTTACGACACTTTCTTTCAAATGAAGATTAATCAACTATATTCTAAATTTGATTATAGACTGATAATGACAAAGAAAAAATTTAAGAAACATTAATCAATCAAATAAAAGTAGGGCTAGACAAGGAGATAGAAACTTGTTCTCTGAGACCTAACATTCATTGATCAATCAGTAAACAAACAAACAAAGAAAAGTTGGCAAAAACACATTCCAAAGGTGGGAAACTGACCCTAGATGGATCAACGCAGCCCTGAATGGGAGATAGTGCACTTCATGTTGGCATTATGATACAAGTTTTGTCTTTGATGGCAACACACACAGATGATAGTTCATAGTGCAACAGGTTAACAACAAAGGATTACAGATCAGACTCCAGAGATTGAAGAAATAGAGGTATACATTGCTTCAATTTGTCAAAGTAGCGTATACATGCGGGAACACAGATAAAAAAGAGCATATACGTATACACGCACTTTCATAGAAGGAAAAGCGTGTATGGGATTGAAAATCAAAGTTTTGGTCCAAGGTATTTGGTCCGTGGTATTGACCCTAGGTATTTGGTCCAAGGTATTGGTCCTAAGTGGTTTTGGTCCAAGGTATTGACAAAGGGAATAAAGCTATATAAAGAGGAGAATATCATAAGGCCAGGTGTGCAAGTAATAATATTCTAAGGAATACTTCTATTTGAAGTATATTTTATGTTGCAGGGTTATGTTTGGGACTAGATCTGAAATAATTATGTGTACCTTGAGTTCAATATTGGATCAGGAACATGAGACCTGAAATGACTTATTCTTGAATGACCTGATATTGGTTGAGACTAGATCTGATGTTCTGCACCTATTTTATTCGTTATCTATCATGATTTGGGTTTGTCTAAAGTCTGGAATTGCAGCAAAGTTTCGAGTCAATATTTGCAGATCTGTACGCAGGTTTATCTCAGCCAAAGAGCGTATACTTGTAGGTTCTATTATCTCAAGTAGCGTATACAAAAGAAAATCTTCTTTTTCGGATCTGACTAATCTATCTGATCAAATTCTGTTGTTTTACTGTTGCCTGTCAATGAAGTCTTTTTATATCTGAATGTAAAAGAGAATGCATAAGGAGGCTCGCATTTGATTGATTGATTGTATAAGTGAGAAGAAGTGATCTTTGTCCCTACCTGTGTAAAGCTCTATATGTTGATAGTAGATATTCAATATATTGCTGGTTGGTACAGACTTGATTCAAAATTTTATGTTTGTTGTAGCTTTGAAGGTATATGCGAGTTTGATTAATGGAAGTAGCGTATACATGCAGTTTGGATTCAGCCAAGTAGTGTATACACTCTAATGCATGATTTTTGAGGTTACAACTGGTTCTGAATGATGATGCAGGGTTCTCGGTTTAGCACAGTTTTCTGGTGTCAGTGATATGATTGTCTAGATTAACTGAATGTTGGTTGATGTAGATTAATTTTAAAAAGTTTTTGATGGGTCCAGTATGAAAATTGGATGAAATATGGCCTTCAGATTTTGGTGTTGTGATCCAGGAGTATCCAGTCTGAAAATTCATGAAACGTGGTCCCTGGAAGAAGAAAGAAGGTCGTAACCTTCTGTAGGTCTGTGCCTACATACTAGTAAACATAATGGTTAGTACAAGATCTAGGGGGTTGTAGCTTCCTTCCAGTAGAAGCTAGAAAATGAGAGAAGGTTGTAGTTTTTTGCAGGTGGGTACCTACGTACTAGTATGAGTTTGCACCAGTACAAGATTGTAAATAGATTTTCTTATTATTAAAAGAAGACAGAGACGAAAACAGTAGGTGGTTTACACCCACATTGGGTTTCCACCTTAAATCTTGGTGTTCATGTGTGTTGCTTATGTGTGATGCTTTATTCTACTTTTACTGCACTATCTAATAAGTTACTGATGTACTGGTTTAAGATCAGCACATGATAAATTATTTAAATCACAAGCTCTCTGGATATATGTTGGTTTCTTTAATCATAGTTGCATGTACATGCTAGTTCACTTCATTGAAGTAGCATATATAAATCGGTTTGGGAAATAATTTTTTTGATCTAATAATAATGATTCACGTCTCTCTCAGTATTATTTCCAACAATTGGTATTGGAGCAGGTCCTTTAGAAGAAGCTTGATCGCTTGAATGGAGATCCATCAAGATGAATAATCACGAAATCATGGGATCCATCAGACCGCCAATCTTCGATGGGAGCAACTTTGTTTATTGGAAAATAATTGTTGAAAATGCAACAAGATGATGGAGCTTAGTGAAAAGAAGTCGCCTTCACTAAGTGGGCCCATAGGTTATTTTTGGCGCAAAGTCTATTTTTAGACTATGTCTATTTTTAGACATATGGATCATGGTCTATGAGTTGCATGATTCCATTTGTGGATGATTGGTCATGTTGGTAAAAATAGATGGACTTCTATTTTTAGACATATGGGCGGTTTCTATTTTTAGACTACCAAGCTAAAAGTAGAACAGTCGAATATTATTAGCTCATAATAATATTTGGACTACAAACATTATCTTATCCTCTTGGAGAACTTCAGTTTGAGCTACAGATGTGGCACATGTAGCTGTCAAAAGGAAATACGCTTTTCTTGTGGTTCAGTTGAGCTATTGCATGCAGGACTTCAGTTAGAACTCATGTGGTTGAGTTTGGTGGAGTTGATTGTGGAGTAGATGGAGTTGTGTTCAGTTTGACTTGGTTAAACTAGTTGTATTTAGTCTAACTGCAGAATACACTAGTGATGAGTGATGTGAATTAATTCACTAATTATTAACTCATAAAGAAACTAAAGAATACATCAGTTAACTCAGTGCATGGACAGTTCAGTGGAGACAGGTGTTAGAGGTTGAGATTGCTATCAGTTGTGACTATAGTTGTGCATGAGATCTTGCACAATCAATGGATTGAGTAATGTCAATGAGGATTGCGTGGTTCAGCCAAGGAAATATGAGTTTGCTTCAGCCATTCATCATTATTCTCTTGCAGGATTGCACAGTGGAGGCAGGTAAACAATGGAGGAGATTTGAGGCATCAGATCTGAGCTAGTTTGTGTGTAACAGGTGGAGATAGTACTGAGTACTTGTGAGGAGTATTGTACTATGTATTGTTACATGTTCTCAATCAATATAATATATAGATAGTGTGGGGTTTTTAGCTATATGCTTTCCACAGCTTACATACTGTGTTAATGTGCGCATGCGATTGATGTTTCATTGTTTTTAATACTGCAAAATTGATGATAAACATATAGGAGGTTATGTATTATGCATTTATTCCGCAATAGTGTATAATCGGGATAATCTCTGTGAATAAGTGTCATATTATTCAAAATTTCTACATGGTATCAGGGCCAGGTTGATCATCAGATCTATTATTCAGAAAGTGTTTACATTTTATTTCTTCAAGCAGAGTCTGTAATCGGGCCAGGTAGCCTTTGGATTCATCCTTCCTTTGGAAGGTGAGATATCTGGTAAAATACCATACATTCAATCTCTGTACGAGAAATAATTTGTTCTCACAAATTTTAGATTAGAGGCGGTTGAGTTTTTGAGCTGGTGGAATTAAAATTTGCAGTAGTGTTTTCTTGGTGTCAAAGTTGAAATGTCTTGCAATGGGTTGCGATTGGAGTATGCTCTTGAAGGCAAATCGAATTATATTGCATGGAAAGACAGGATGGAGGCGGTGTTAGATGACAATGGGTTGAAGGATTTCATAGATGCTGAAGTCCCAAAACCTACTGATGCTGCTGAAGTTGTGGTTTGGCAAAAGAAGACAACAAAGTGTCGAAGGATTTTGTTGGAGGGCGTGAAGGATCACATTGTGTCCAGCCTGCATGGAAAGGCTTCTCCATATTTTATGTGGAAAGCGTTGACAGATTTATTCCAAAGCAAGAGCAACCAGAGGAAGTTGGCACTCAAGGATAAACTCAGAAACATTAAGTGTGAGAATGGAGACAGTATGCACAGGTATTTCACGAAGTTCACCTAATGCCGGGATGAGCTGGGAAGTGTGGGGGTGACTGTCGATGATGAGGACTTGGTGAGCTTGGCTCTCCTTGGTCTTCCGAAGAGTTGGCATTCCTATCAGGACTCTGTCAATGGTCGAGAGAAATTTCTAGGATGGGAGAGACTTTAGTCGGATCTTGTGCAAGAGGAGATCAGACGAAGCACCAGAGACAGTTCTTCATCCACACATGATGAGGAGAAATGTGCCTTAGCGAGTAAGGTGAAGAAGGGGAAGAAGAAAGGTTCTCTTTCCAAATCCAGTTCTTCCAATGATGGGAAGAAGGTTGACAAGTTGAAGGTGAGATGCTTTCGTTGTCATGAGTTGGGCCATTATGCTACTAATTTCCCAAAGAAGAAGTCCAGGAAGGGATCTAGGGAAGGATCTGAAGGTGAGGAACTTGCTTCACAGTTTGAGTTGGATTTCACACTCTTCGCATGCATGGTTTCATCCATGGTGGGAAGTGGTTGGTTTCTTGACAGTGGAGCTTCTTTCCACATGACTGGTGACAAGAGTTTGTTCAGTACTTTGGAGGAGAAAGATCTCCAGATACTCATAGCGATGGGTAATGATGAGAAGGATAGTGTCTCAGGTGTAGGCACGATTACTTTTCAGAGGGAGCATGGAGCTCACCTTACCTTGACCGATGTCAAGTATGTACCAGGACTGAAGAGAAACTTGGTGTCGATCGCAATGCTAGAAGACAGAGGCTATGATGTAGTCTTTAGTAAGGGAAAGCTTTTCCTTAGACACGTCATCACCAGACAGGTGAAGTAGATTGGTTTACGGGTCAAGAGCCTGTATGCTCTTGAGGTTCAAGATGCATGTAAAGCCTTGAGCAGCGAGGCAACTAATGGAGACTTGGTGGTTGAGAGGGAGCGTATATTACCTCTCAACATGCAGAGCCAGGAGAAGTCTCAGATGATTGTGGAGGAGCCACGATTGGTGCAGCAGCTTCAGGAGGTTGTGGAGCAGCCACAACAAGGGAAGCTGAGAGGAGATCGAGTAGAGACATCTACTCATGTAGAGACCTCTAGTAGGGGGAAACTTTGAGCCAAGTGGGTAGAGAGATTGCATGCAGCCATACCTCTAGGTAGGAGGTGGGGCGATAGAGAGTGATAGTCCCAAGGAGGAGGGGTAGGATCCTTGAGGCACCCAACCTCTTGGATGAGACCTTGCTATGGGAGCCTTGATGTGGAGTAGTAGGAACTGACTGAGTGGGTAGAGATAGATCCGGATGGAGCAACAGAGAGAGCGACAGTGTAGGGAATCCCAGGACAGCGCATAGCTAGCAGGCTGCAGCAATGCGAGAGGCACAAGTGTTTTGCATAGTGCTAGGTGGCACAGAGAGGTGTGCAATGGTGTGAGATGCATGGAGATGTTGCAATAGCACAGATGTCAGAGAGGGAGCACTTGTCAGCAGCAGGTAGAGCTTCAGCATCAGAGTATGTTCCTAGCCCAACAGAGTGGTTAGTTGGGAGTGTTTTTGTTCCAAGTGTTGTTGGAGCAAGTGGACCGGGCAAATGTGTTGCATGCAAAAAATTCTAAAGTCGCAGGATAGGGGTTGCAGATAATCCATATCTTGTTGAGAGGGAGTGTTGAAAATGCAACAAGATGATGGAGCTTAGTGAAAAGAAGTCACCTTCACTAAGTGGGCCCGCAGGCTATTTTTGGCACAAAGTCTATTTTTAGACTATGTCTATTTTTAGACATATGGATCATGGTCTATGAGTTGCAGGATTATATTTGCGGATGATTGGTCATGTTGGTAAAAATAGATGGACTTCTATTTTTAGACAAATGGGCAGTTTCTATTTTTAGACTGCCAGGCTAAAAATAGAACAGTCGAATATTATTAGCTCATAATAATATTTGGACTATAAACATTATCTTATCCTCTTGGAGCACTTCATTTTGAGCTACAGATGTGGCACATGCAGCTGTCAGAAGGAAATATGCTTTTCTTGTGGGTTAGTTGAGCTATTGCATGCAGGACTTTAGTTAGAACTCATGTGGTTGAGTTTGGTGGAGTTGATTGTGGAGTTGATGGAGTTGTGTTCAGTTTGACTTGGTTAAACAAGTTGTATTTAGTCTAACTGAAAAATACACTAGTGATGAGTGATGTGAATTAATTCACTAATTATTAACTCATAAAGCAACTAAAGAATACATCAGTTAACTCAGTGCATGGAAAGTTCAGTGGAGACAGGTGTTAGAGGTTGAGATTGCTATCGGTTGTGACTATAGTTGTGCATGAGATCTTGCACAATCAATGGATTGAGTAATTCCAATGAGGATTGCATGGTTCAACCAAGGAAATATGAGTTTGCTTCAGTCATTCATCATTATTCTCTTGCAGGATTGCACAGTGGAGGCAGGCAAACAGTGGAGGAGATTTGAGGCATCAGATCTGAGCTAGTTTGTGTGTAATAGATGGAGATAGTACTGAGTACTTGTGAGGAGTATTGTACTATGTATTGTTACAGATTCTCAATCAATATAATATATAGATAGTGTGGGGTTTTCAGCTGTATGCTTTCCTCGGGTTACATATTGTGTTAATGTGCGCATGCGATTGATGTTTCATTGTTTTTAATACTGCAAAATTGATGATCAACGTAGAGGAGGTTATGTATTATGCATGTATTCCACAATAGTGTATAATCGGGATAATCTCTGTGAATAAATGTCATATTATTCAAAATTTCTACAATAATAACCATAATCTATATACAATCTCTTGGAACAGATGTCTGGGAAATTGTGGAAGGAGGATATACATTTCCAACAGAAATTCCTACAGACACGGCAGTTAAAAAGAAATATGAAACCAATGCCAAAGCTGTCAATACTTTATTGGGAATTTTTTCACAATCAGAGTTTGTCAAAGTCATGCAGCTCAAATCAACAAAAGAGATATGGGGCAAAATCATTCAGAGCTACGAAGGAGCCTCTCAGGTAAAACGTGACAAGCTTCAAACTATTAGAATTCAATATGAAACTCTTAAGATGCATAGTAATGAGAGTATAGCTAGTTACTTCTTACGTATAGATGAGGTGGTTAATTGTATGAATAATCTGGGTGAAGAAATAAAGGAAGTTACCTTAGTTGAGAAAATTTTGAGATCCTTGCTTGCTAAATTTGAATCAAAAGTGTCTGCCATAGAAGAAAAATAGGATCTACAGAATATCACTATGACACAACTTCACGTAATCCTAACTGCTTTTGAGATGAGAAAAGGAGGTCCATCAAATATGAGAGAAGTCGCATTTAAAGATTCATCAAAAGGAAAATAAAAGGAAGAACACAATGAATCAGGACACATTTCAGAAGAAGAAGATGAGGTAAGTTTTGTCAAGAAGCTTCCACGGGGTTTTGGAAGATTTAGAGCTAAGTTACCTTTCAAATGCTTTGCTTGTGGCAGAGTCGGTAATTATGCTGCTAGATTTCCTCATAAATATAAATATGAAAAGGGAAAGGAATATGCAAAAGAGAATAGGAAACAAGTTGTGAATAGAAGGAGTTACTATACTCATGAAGATAGTGATGGTTTATCTAATAGTGATGAAGATGAAACTGGAAAAGTTTACAGACTTCTCATGGATTATGATAACAATGATTTTTGGGATAGTGTAGAAGAGGATAGTGATGGTTTATCTAATAGTGATGATTATAGACTTCTCATGGCTTATGACGATGATGATTTTTGGGATGCTTTAGAAGAGTAAAAATTTCATGAAGAAATCTCTAAACTCAAAATTTGTTTAGAAGAAAAGAATATGATCATAGATACCTTGACATACCAACTTGCTGAAAAAGAAAAACACAATGAAAAACTAGAATGTGAAATTATGGGTCTAAGAAAATATTTTTAGAAAACAAAATCTCTCAATCTTGGATTTGCTAAAGGATCAGAAACTTTAAATGAACTAATCAAAGTTCAGCATTCTCCTATGATGAAGATAGGCCTTGGATATACTGAAGAAGCATCTCAATCAGAGAAGCCATCAACCTCCACCAAAAGCTATCTTGATGCAGCAAAGACCTGTGAACAGTATGACAATCATCAACAAAGGCATAAATCTGATCACCAGGTAAATCATACTCAATTTTCTCCAAGGATGAATATCAATAGAAGACACAACCAATCTCAGGCAAATCATATTCAATTTTCTCCAAATATGAATATCAGTAGGAACTACAATCAATAGGTAAATAGATTTGATAGTCGCAGAAACTTCTTTAATGGGCAATGTTTTTCATGTCATAATTTTGGGCACAAAGATGCTCAATGTGTTGCTTACAAAACCATCATGACTAGAGAAGCATGAAATCAAAGGAATATAACAGTGATCAAGAGAAGTTCCTATAATAACTTTTCTCCTCTTGAAAATGAAATAGAATGCTCAATCTGTAACAACCTTGGTCATGAAGAATCTGGATGCAGGAGCAAATTTCGGAAAACACCTCAAAAGGAGAAAACACCATTAAATCCCAAGATATGGAGAAGGAAAGAATCTCAAACAGAAAGATGTGGTATAGTCTTGTATGCAGAAGGACAAGAAAATCAGTGGTACATTGACAGTAGATGCTCCAAACACATGAAAGTGACAAAGAGAAACTTCACTCATATAATGCCTTAGAAAAAGAAAAGAATGTCTCATTTGGAAATGACACTCCAGCTATCATAAAAGGTAAAGGTTCTGTTTTCTTGAAATAAAAGATTAAAGTTGGAAATTTTATGTATGTAGATGGCTTAAAGCATAACCTGTTGAGTGTCAGTCAAATGTGTGATCAAGGAAATGAAGTGGTGTTTTGATCAAACGGATGTGTTGTTCACGAGCTTGATACAAGAGAGACTGTGATCAAAGGTACAAGAACTCCAAACAACCTATACATACTCAAAGTAGGACAACAACAGTGCTATCTAAGAAAAAATGATGAAAACTGGTTGTGGCATAGAAGATTGGGACATCTAAGTTTTTTTCAAATAAGAAAAGCATGCAGACTCAAGGTTGTTTGTGATCTTCTAGATATCAGCATCCCAGAAAATACAATATGCAAACCATGTCAAATTAGTAAGCAAGACAAAGTTCACTTCATGGGAAAAGAAGGGTCAGCTAATAAGCCTCTTGAAGTTGTCCATACTGATTTATGTGGACCAACAAGGAAAAAGTCACCTCGTGGAGAAGAATATTTTATTTTGTTCATTGATGATTTTTCCAAAATGTGTTGGATAGGTATTCTAAAACATAAATATGAAGCATTTGAAAAGTTCCAAGCCTTCAAAGATTTGGTTGAAAATGAATCAGATCAAAAGTCAAATGCCTCAGATCTGATCGAGGAAGGGAATTTATATCGGATGAATTCTTTGACTTTTGTGATCAACATGGAATAAAAAGGCAATTCTCCACCGCAAGAACTCCTTAGAAAAATGGTGTGGTATAAAGGATGAACATAACCATTCAACAAATGGCTCGAGCTATGCTAGATGAATATGGAACTCCTGCAACCTTCTGGGGTGAAGCTGCATTTGTTGCCGTGACTATTCTCAACAAAGCAAATGTTCAGGTAAATAGCACTCAAACTCTACATGAAATTTGGTGTGGTAAGACTCCTACTGTAAAATACTTCAAATTTTTTGGAAGCAAATGTTTTATCAAAAGGACTGATGAAAAACTTGGTAAGTTTGAACCCAGAGCAGATGAAGGTATTCTTCTTGGTTATTCTTCCAGAAGCAAAGGATATAAATGTTATAATAAAAGACTTGGGAAAATTGTTGAAAGCATTAATGTTGTAGTGGATGAAGCATGAAGAAATCCAAAACAGATAAAATCAATAGAAGGTTATGACAATGAGGAAGATGGGGATTACTTTCCCACATCAAATCAAAATTATATTGAAGAAGAAAACAATGAAGCACTAGAAGAAGATATAATGGTAGAAGAAAAGACTCCGTCCATGTATGTTCAGAAAATCCATCCAGAAACTCAAATTTTAGGGGAAAAGGAGGCAAGTGTACAGACAAGAAGAACTATTACAGGGACCTCAAGCTATCTAGCTCTACTATCCTCCACCGAACCCCAAAATGTAAATGAAGCATGCAAAGATGAATGTTGGGTCAAGGCCATGGATGAAGAACTTGAGCAAATTGAAAATAATGATACTTGGGAATTAGTTCCTAGACCTCATGATAAAAATATTATAGGAACTAAATGGATATTTAAGAACAAGCTGAATGAAAATGGAGAAGTCATTAGAAATAAGGCCATATTTGTTTGTAAAGGGTATGCTCAACAAGAAGGTATAGATTTTGAAGAAACTTTTGCACCTGTTGCTAGACTTGAAGCCATAAGGATGTTTCTTGCTCTTTCCAGCTTTCAAAAATTCAAAGTATACCAAATTGATGTAAAATCAACCTTCCTTAATGGATATTTAGAAGAAGAAGTTTATATTGAACAACCAGAAGGATTCATTCTTGGAAATGATGCAAAACTTGTATGCAGACTCAAAAAATCTCTTTATGGTCTGAAATAGGCTCCAAGGGCCTGGTATTATCGCCTTGACAAATATCTACACCAACAAGGTTTTACAAAAGGTTCTGTAGATAAAAATCTATATACAAAGATTGAAACTGATAAATTGCTAATTATTATTTATTATGTTGATGATATCATTTTTGGTAGAAATGAAGAATCCATGAGTCAGAATTTTGCTTCAGTAATGCAGCAAGAATTTGAAATGTCCTTGTTTGGTGAACTTACCTATTTTCTTGGTGTACAAGTTCAACAAACTAAAGATGGTATTTTTCTTTCACAAACCAAATATCTCAAACAAATCTTGAAAAGGTACGAAATGGAAGATTCTAAACTTGTATGTACCCCAACGGTAACAAGATGCAATCTCAGCTCAAATCATGAATTAGCAACAGTACATCAACCAAATTACAGATCCATGATTGGCAATCTGCTTTATCTAACAGGTACCCGACCTGACATCATGCATGTAGTAGGAATAGTTGGAAGATTCCAAGCAGATCCAAAGGAATCACACCTCCAGGAAGTTAAAATAATTTTCAAATATCTTCAAGGAACTCAGGAATTTGGACTATGGTATCCTAGAGATGCATATATTACTCTTCATGCATGTACAGATGTAGATTGGGCAGGAAGTGTTGATGATAGAAAAAGCACTAGTGGTGGTGCATTCTATGTGGGTTCCAGGTTAGTGTCTTGGTTCAACACGAAACAAATTTCAATTGCTTTATTTACAGCTAAATCACAATATATGGCTGCTGCATCTTGCTGCACACAACTACTTTGGATGATGCAAACTTTGTAGGACATTCATATCACATGTACTCCACCCATCTCCATTCTATGTGATAATACAAGTGCCATCAATATTTCAAAGAATCCAGTCATGCACTCCAAGACCAAGCACATACCCATCAAGTACCATTTTCTACGAGAACAAGTGCTTGAACAAAAGGTCAAATTAGAGTATGTTTCCTCCAAAGAACAGGTTGCTGATTAATTCACTAAACCACTACCGAGAGAAACATTTGAATATATAAGACAAAAGCTGGGAGTAGTTGCTGCATCATCCTACTGTTAAAATCTAGTTTTTCAGAAGAAGGTTATTATATGCGTGTTTCATGAAGTATAGTTGCGTATACATGTAGGTTTCAGTGGCTGAAGAAGCGTATATTTTTTTTTGACAGGAAAAACAGTGGGTCAAACTGTGATATGGGTGCTCTGTCTGATGTTGATGATTACATTCTAATGATATGCTTTGTTCATTAATTTTTATCTGACTGACAAAGATGCCTTGATTAAATGACTTGTTAACAATGCACAGGTAGCACAGGTTCAGGGGGAGCATTAGCCTTCACTCACATTCTGCATTGTTGGCATTATGGTTGTTGAGTCCATCTATGGCTTCAGATATTTATACCATTTGTTGCTTAATTCATGTGAAAGGCTAGGGTGTGATATGACTTCTCATACATTTGAATGAGTCATATTGGACAAATGATGTAATTTGTATCCCCACTTTGCATGGGATGGATGATGTAATATTTTTTGTATTTCTTTCATGTATAAACAATTGGTATATCCCCACTTGGTTGGGTGGATGAGTCAAATTTGGTGTATCCCTGCTTGGTTGGGAGATTGATGTATGTATGAGTCATTGGTGATAAGAAGTTCATACTCACATAGTTGAGTTATAGAGTCGTGTTATTCTTTTGAAATTTTTTTTTTTGCAGACTCTGCATATGCTTAGGGGGAGCATGGACCTCGCATGGATGGTTTAGTGCATCTCAGCATGTACAAAGGTGAGCTTAATCAGAGAATTCAGCATGTACTTAGGGGGAGCATGGACAACATAATGTATATCAAAAGGGGAGAATATCTTGGTCCACCCTTTTCCCTTGATGTCAAAGGGGAAGAGTGTCTTGGTGTTGTTGTTGCCATCAAGTCCAAAGGGAGAGATTGTTGGCATTATGATACAGGTGTTGTCCTTGATGGAAACAGACACAGATGACAGTTCATAGTGCAATAGGTTAACAACAAAGGATTACAGATCAGACACCATAGGTTGAAGAAAGAGAGGTATACGTTGGTTCACTTTTTCAAAGTAGCATATACACGTGGGAACAAAAATAAAAAAGAGCGTATACATATACATGAACTTTCACAGAAGGAAAAACGCATATGGGATGGAAAATCAAGGTTTTGGTCCAAGGTATTTGGTCCATGGTATTGACCCTAGGTATTTGGTCCAAGGTATTGGTCGTAGGTGGTTTTGGTCCAAGGTATTGAAAAAGGGCCTAAAGCTATATAAAGAGGAGAAGATCATAAGGCCAGGTGTGCAAGTAATAATATTCTAAGGAATACTTCTATTTGAAGTATATTTTATGTTGCAGGGTTATGTTTGGGACTAGATCTGAAATATTCATGTGCACCTTGAGTTCAATATTGGATTAAGATCATGAGACCTGAAATGAATTATTCTTGAATGATCTGATATTGGTTGAGACTAGATCTGATGTTTTGCGCCTGTTTTATTTGTTATCTATCATGATCTGGGTTTGTCTAAAGTTTGGAATTGCAGCAAAGTTCTGAGTCAATATTTGCAAATCTGTACGCAGGTTCGTCTCATCCAAAGAGCATATACATGTAGGTTCTATTCTTTCAAGTAGCGTATACAAAAGAAAAGCTTCTTTTTCAGATTTGACTGATCTATCTGATCAAATTCTGTTGTTTTATTGTTGTCTATCAATGAAGTCTTCTTAGATCTGAATGTAAAACTGAATGCATAAGGAGGCTGGCATTTGATTGATTGATTGTATAAGTGAGAAGAATTGATCTCTGTCCCTACCTGTGTAAAGCTCTGTAAGTTGACAGTAGATATTTAGTATATGTTGGTTGGTATAGACTTGATTCAAAAGTTTATGTTTGTTGTATTTTTGAAGACATACGTAGGTTTGATTAATGGAAGTAGCATATACACGCAGTTTGGGTTCAACCAAGTAGCGTATAATCTCTAATGCATGATTTTTGAGGTTACAACTGGTTCTGAATGATGATGCAGGGTTTTGGGTTCAACATAGTGTTCTGGTGTCAGTGATCTGATTATCTAGATTAACTGAATGTTGGTTGATGTAGTTTAAGTTTAACAAGTTTTTTATGGGTCCAGTATGAAAATTGGATGAAACGTGGCCTTTATATTTGGTGTTGTGATCCAGGAGTATCTAGTTTGAAAATTCATGAAACGTGGTCCCTGGAAGAAGAAAGAAGGTCGTAGCCTGCTGTAGATCGACGCCTACGTACTAGTTAACATATTGGCTAGTACAAGAGTTAGGGGGTTGCAGCTCCCTTCCAGTAGAAGCTGGAAAATGAGAGAAGGTTGTAGCCTTCTGCAGGTGGGTACCTGCATACTGGTATGAGTTTGCACCAGTGCAATATTGTAAACAGATTTTCTTATTATTAAAAGAAGACATAGACGACAGTAGCAGGTGGTTTTCGCCCACATTGGGTTTCCACCTTAAATCTTGGTGTTCATGTGTGTTGCTTACGTGTGATGCTTTATTATGCTTTTAGTGGATTGTCTAATAAGTTATTGATGTACTAGTTTAAGATCAACACATGATAAATTGTCGAAATCACTAGTTCTCTTGGTATACGTTGGTTTATTTAATCACAGTTGTGTGTACACGCCAGTTCACTTCACTGAAGTAGCGTATATAAATCTGTTTGGGAAATAATTTTTTTGATTTGATAATACTAATTCACCCCCGTCTCAGTATTATTTCCAACACTTCAGAGCACTGTCCCTAAGCCAAGGGTTCTCTGCAGCGCATTGTGTCCCTCACAAGCCTACGCTGGTGAGAGTGAGCCATTCCAAAAGGAAATTTGACACAATTTTGACCAAATTTTGAATGCAAAAGAGCTGAATTACAATCTATGAACACAAGTAGGGTCTTCGAGAATGTCCTAGGAGGTGGGTAAGCTACTAGGAAAGATGATCTTCCCCAACAGAGTCACCAATTTTTTTTGGAAAATTTGGTATCTACGGATAAATACTAATTCCCTAGATAAGTAATCATATCTAGAACAACAATTTAAAGTATTTTAGTCTTTCCCGATAAGTAATAGATAAGATGAGAAGATGAGAAGACCTACTTGTAGGTCCACTTTCCTATCGCCTCCTTTGTATTGGTCCTGTTGCTCCTTCCCATACTTAATATGCTTGAGAAGTACCTGTAAACACAACAGGAAACAAAGAATCGATCAAAGAAAAAGATCTATTGAATATAAGTGAATTGAATTAGATACATTTCACACATATAAGCATTATGAAACAATACAAACATATGGGAGAAAGCTTCAAACACTTTATTAAATAGAAGAAGGAATTACAACCATTGTGTCTGATTCAAAGTCATTCCTCCAGCTAGGATCCCATCCACATCACATCAAAAGCATGACAAAATTGTAGCATTACAATACTTGATTCAAAGCCAAATCTCACAGCAACATTATCTCCTTACAATTCAACATAATCCAACCCCCTGATCACTTATATGAGTGGTCAATTTATAGGGAGATGAAGGAGGTTTTGTCATAAATGGTGGCATTGAATGGCCTTCCATACTTAGAATTAGTTCCATGAAGGAAGGGATGAGAGGATAGGATGCATCTTAACTCATTCCTCATCCATTTTCGAGCTCATAGGAGTTGATAAGTGAGGGAACCTTCTAGATGACTCCAAAAGATAAGAATATTTCCCAAACTGTATGTGAATTTCACTCAAACTCACCCAGCGGAGGTGAAAGGAAGCCTAAGTGCTCTGCAAAGCACCCTAGCATGGACTTAACTGGTCTGTAGCACACCCTTACATGGGCCTACCTGCCCTGGTATCCCTAGAGGCCATTTTTGGATGTCTTCAAGTCATGAAACTGTCCGGGAAGGAGGCATTCAAAGGGGTGACTTGTTTAGGGCATGTAGCAACTGAAATTAGGGTTTGATGAGCCCTAAAACACTGATCTGTATGATGAGATTGATGTGCCCAAATGAATCTGTAACAAAGAGTCTGCCATTATGATATATAAAAAAGGAGAGAGAGGACAACCTTGGCGAAGCCCCCTTGAACTTTGAAAATATTCACTTGGTCTTCCATTGACAAATGGTGCAATCGAAGGTCCCACAATACAAGATTTTATTATATATATTGCCTTCTTTGAGAAACCAAATCTCTATAGGAAAACTGCAAGGAAACCTAGGTTAACCCTGTCAAAAGCATTTTCCATGTCAAGCTTAATAATCATTACTTTTTCCTTTTTCAAAAGGCTAGAGCGCAATGCTTCCTGTACTATTAGAATGTTGTCAAGGATTTGTATTTTTGGGACAAATCCTCTTTGGTTTTCTGATATTATTTCTTGAAGCACTGCTTTTATTCTGTCTTCTAGAATCTTTGTTATAATTTTGTAGAAGGAATTGCACAGAGAAATGGGCCTGAATCTACTAAATGAATTAGCTTTCGACTCTTTTGGGAAAAGGGCAAAGAAGGAAGAGTTTGTGAATCCTCCTATATTGAATTTCCCAAAAACAATTCTAATCATTCTTATCAAATATTTTTTGATAATGCTCTAGTTGTTTTTGTAGAAGGACATAGTAAACCCATCCGGGCTTGGGGCCTTATTCGGATGCAAATCCCAACGACTTCCTTTTCTTCAACTTCTCTTGTGAATTCATTGTTTTCTACTTCACTTATTTTAATGGGAATATGTTGTAGATAATATTCGTACTCGTTATTTGATGCTGGGGATGATAACGTTTTTTTGTAATATCTATAAGCCTCCTTTATTTCCTCTTGTCCTCTAACTTTTTTGCCTTTGTTATCTTTTATGTTGTCTATTTGATTTTGATTTCTCCTTATTCTAGTCGTATTATGGAAGAACACAGTATTCTTGTCTCCTGCTTTAATCCATAGACTCTTGGATTTTAGTTTCCACTCTTCTTCTTCCTTTCTATTTTTCCTATACAACTACCAATACACTTGCTTTTCCTGCCGTAAGCTCTCCTGTGTTTCCTCTTGCTTCTCTTTTTCCACTTGGATTCTATCTATTTTTTCTAGCTTTCTTTTTTGTGTTTCTAGTTGATTGTTCCTTGTCCAATGTTTCAAATTTCTCCTCAGGGATTTTAATTTAGATTCCCAAACATAGCTAGGAGAGCTAGTAATTGGATTTGTCCATTATTCAACAACATTTTTCTCAACTTCTTCCATGTCATTCCAAGTGGAACTGAATTTGAAAGGGACTGGGCTGAAGTTCTCTAATTTCCCAAGTGAAAGCGCCATTGGTTTGTGATCCGATGCTGTATTATGAATGATTTTGGATTTTATCTCACTGAATGAGTTGGCGATTTTGTCTTGTATTAGAAATCTATCCAACCTTTCCTTTATGTTATTTTTACCAATTCTTTTGTTGCTCCAAGTATGCTTTCCATTGCTAGGAGGCATGTCCATTAATTTTCATGCTTCCATAATAGATTCTAACATTTCCCTATATGGATCAACATTGTATATTCCCCCGAACTGCTCCTCTACATTTAATACCAAATTGAGATCTCCTCCTACAATTATGTCTTTGTTTTGGTCCTGCATAAGATAATTTCTTAAGGTGGTCCAACAAACTTCCTTATCCCTGTAATGATTTTGGGCTATTGACAGTGCTGGACCCACAAACATGTCAAGGATATCTCCCCAGTAAGAAGTCCTAGTTAGACCTCAGACCATTTGGCATAGGAGTCCCAGGAGTGGGTGATAAGGTAATGCCTTGATCGCGATGTCACACAGAGGAAAGTAATATAACTCTGTTAGTAGCAAGGGTGTGACTGATGTAGTGAGTGAAAGAATGAGTATGAGAGGTTCCAACACTTCAAAGGGAGAGGAAGGTGAATGTGGGTTCCAGGTTGAAAGGGATCAGTCCCAACTCTACTAGGAACACACAACACAAAGGACATGCACAACTTTCGGAAGAGCGGTTGACACGGATGTGGCAGTTGCAACATACAGGGTAAGATAACACGAAATGAACTCACAGATGAGTCTGAGATGAGTGTGACGGTTGATATAACAAGGTTTAGAGAAAGGTCCGTCTGGTGTTCGACAGAGCAGTTGACACAGACAGTGACAACATTAACAACATATGCAACACATTAACAACAAAATTCATATAATTGCATGTGAATCAGTTCATACACAAGTATGTAAATTAAACAACATATATCATTAAGGAAACTAGAGTAGTCCAACTACAATAACAACATATGCATGAAAATGTGTTGGCCTTTATTATATAAATAAGTGTAAGTCACAATCATACAATACAACATGTAAACCTACTATCCCTATCAGTAGAACGTTACAACCACATCCTCCTATTCTCCAAAGAGATGTACAAGCTCTATGCAATGGAGAAGCCAAGGCGTGTTACAATATTGTCCAAGCCTTCTTCAAGATAGTCTTAGTAGAAGCTTGGCTAACCAAAAGCCTATACAATGAGTTATGAGGGACTATTTATAGCAAAGGGCGGGGTGACCCTTGACATTCTCCTTTGTGACCATTCAACTACCCTCATGCCTCTTCACCTACTCAATGACTGTTACATTCACTCTTGAGACTTGACTTACGCTTGACATGACTCAACAATACAAAGCACATGTACCCATGTGAACAATGGCTTGAACAAGCCAAACTAGACACAACTCTAACTTAGACAACTATAGAAGTCTAACTTCTCGACATCCTCATGTTGATCAACAGTAACATATTGGTGCCAAGATTGGTAGTCTCTGATAGTGTCCGTGTGTTCCACTGTGACATCCGTCTGGAACCTAAACCTTGCCTCCATGGCATCTGGGTACACTGCTTGGGCTCCTCTATCCAACTCATCTAAAAGAATGCACAACATTGTCCTTAATGTGGTCAGACCAGCAACATACTTGCACATGATGTTTGCACTAATAGGCAAGTTTGGACTGGTGGCGACACACATCAACTCGTCGAAGTACGAGTCAAGCTCCTGTTAGACCCGCTTCTTAGTCTTCGATTGGGTGAGAGTCCCAAGTGATGGAATCGCATATGTGTGCACAACATCCTCCATGCTCTTGAATACTCGTGTATGGGAAGCCTATATGCTAGTGATGAATTTCTGTAGGTCTTCATAGTTCTGGATCTGACTCTGGATATGTGCTTGCAGCTCAACCACATTGGCCTTCATCATCTTGGGAAAATGAAATGGGACTCGTTTATACTTCATCATCCATGCTTGCATGTTATCAATAGTAGCATGTATGTTCTTCAAGATGTGAGCTCTTCTTACACATGGATGCTGCCATCTAAGAAGATGAAAGATTACTTGATGCATAGTATTGAACTTGGAGTACAATGCCTACATAACCGTGTGCAAGGACAACACTTCCTCCAGTATTTCCTTCTTCAGTTTAGCTTGGTCAGACATTGTCACCAAGTATCCTCCCTACTTGGCCACCTATAGTTCCTTCACCATTCACTCATTCTCAGCTATGAGGAAGTGGACACTCTAGCTAGTGGCTTCAACATAGACTCTAGTTGCATCTGCCAAAGCAGCTAGGTCCTTGTGCACATCGGTCATGATAATTTGTTCTTCAACTTGCTCAGGGGATGTTCAGTCCTCCATAGTAGATATTTTGTCAGGGTGCACAACTCTATGTTGAGATTCATTAAAGGATCTGTCGTGCATCTCTTCTTCCGGCTCACCACCAAGGACCTCAGTGCATCCTTGGTCATTTGAGACTTGCTCATCATCTAGATGCATTGCAGTGAGTGAGTCGACCTCTATGTGGTGAGGCATGAGGTCAGTGTCTTATTCCAATTCCAACAGCTCCATGTTTGCATCCAACTGTTTGAAAGCTTGTTCTATCTCATGAGAAAAGTCTTGCCCCTGCAAGGGCTCACCATGTTTGCTTGATGCTAGTTGTTCATAAGAATCAACTACTTGTATGGGCGTTGATTCATATCTCTACACGTGATGCACCCCCTGCTGAATCTGTTGCTGCTGCGCTTTCTTCTTCTATTGGTGCAACTCTTGTTCTTTTTGGAGTTGCTCCCTCAACTCATGAAACTCCTTTTCTGCTTCTTCTATTTTCTTCTTATCTCTCTGCCTTCACGTGATTTACTTTTCACGCTGCTGCCTCTTATGTTGAATAGCCAAATATGCTTGTTCTACAAGTGGATCTGCTCGAAACTTATAGCTTTGTTCCTCCTCCATGGGGTCGACAATCTTTCTCTTCCATTTGTTGCGCGCATGTATTCTTGGCTCTGTTGTTGCTGCTACTGCTAGTGTTCTCTATGGTACTACTTCATGTTGCCATGCTAACCATTCTACCATGAAACTGGCATGTTCATTGGGTTTGGAATGATCTTAAGAATACCTCGATGAGTCTTCCTCAGCCCAATGAAATTCCCCATGGATCCATTTGAACTGAACTCTCATGCAATGATCCTTGAAAATGCAATGTGGATCATACAGGTTGAAGCTTCAGAGGTCGAACAGGTACTTCTTCATTTGTTCAGCTTTGACATCCACTTGCTTGATGCTCTTGATCTCATATAACCCAATCCATAATGGAAGAGTGGACTAAGGTGCCTTCTTATTCCGCTGTAGTCTAGCTGTTAATCCTGCTGAGGTATGATACGTTACTTCCTGCATGACAAGCACATTCAAAACAAACTTTGGCAGAACATGCCAAGGCTTCTCTGCACTGAACACTCAGATGAACATGTTGTTCGGTGAGGCATACCAATCTGCAATGCCTAACAATGCCCTCATCACTTCTTTTGACATGCAGGGCAGATCCTGTTCAACTATCAACCAGTACATTGGAGAAATAAGATGGTCAGAAAACCATTTGATCACTCCTCTGAAGCTGCACTGGGAGAATAGCTTGAAATATGTTCTCACAATAGTCTCCGTTGGTGACCATGCCCACTCTAAGCCTGGGAACTTATGTCGGGCACAGACTGCATCTAGAATGTAGGCAAACATATAAATCTCTACATGCATGCCTTTGGGCGACTGTCAAGCCTTCATGACTTTCTTCTTTAGCTGATGAGCCAGTATGTCGAACCAGTTGCGTGCTCTTCCTTCTCTATCTTGTTGGTCCAGCATGACCACCCAACTTTGAGGGAAGGTCTTAGTGCTCACTTGGTCACTCAGTCGACATGCGAATATGACCAAGTATTGTTATGCCTTCCTCAATATCTTCGTCTTATAGATCCAGTTAGGGGTAATCTTGAAACGAGTTGGCTCCTTTATCCAATCCTTTAGAATATATCTGGAGTGGCCTCTACTATTGGGCAGGCTGAATGGAGGGATGATGACAGTCATGGGCTCGTCCATCTGATACATCTCATCATAATCTTGTGCCCATAAGGTTGCAAGCTTTGTCCCACTGACACTGCTCAAGGTCATTGTCTCAAGGTTAGTGTGTGATACGATCTAGTGAACCATATCCGCACATGGGAACGCAAGGTATCTACATGCAATCCGATATAGGACTTATGAATGTTCACATACACCTGAAGGTTTTCCCCAAAAGTACCTTTGAATGTTTCATTCACCTCTTGACACTCCAGTTTGATGTCCTTGTCTAGATACAACTTCGTATCTTCGTAGATTGGCATGCTAGAGGACACCTGTTCAACTGTTGTTCCAACTGCAACACCATCAGTGTCTTGGGATCCTGTTCTCTTGGAAGCCATTGAGACAGATGAACACTTGAAAGATCTGGAAACAAGCAGCATGCATGGAAAGAAATATGTCAGTGAAAATAAAGCAAATCCAGGGAAGGTCACAACACATACCTGGGGAACTGATGAGCAAGATTGCGCAAATTTCACTGGGAGGCTGAGTGACTGGCTACCAGAACTGCGTAAAAGGTAGTCTAGACTGACTGGGAGGCTGAACTAGCTATTGGATGTACAAAATCAACAATTTAGCTGGGCAGTTGGTTGCTGGGATTGTGGAATGCGTGATTCCAGCTGGGAAAGACTTCTGGCCCAGGGGAAATTTTGTGAAAATTTTTGGGCCAAGCTGCCACTGACCTCCAGAAATTCATAATTAAGTCGAGGAGGTTAGTGCTAGGTTAGAATGCACAAATCTGGAGAGGAAGGTGAGCCTTCCTTCTCTAGATTCCACAAATCAGCCTTGGTGAAGGCAGAGACCGGGTCAAGGTTGGCCCGACTTGCCTACAGAGAACTGAAAGCAAGTAAGTTGATGAAATGCATGGTGACACTAAGTGATAGAATAAGTGATAAACAATGCATTCAAAACATGAATGGAAAATTGAGCAAACAGATCAACATGCATGTGGGTGAGGTCATTCGCCGGTTGGGTGAACAGTCGTGCAAAACAGTTTCATGCATGAGACAACAGTGAGATAGCAACGAAAATTGAAATAGAGCTAGGACAAGATAGAATATATGTAAATGACGGTAGGTGTTCAAGGAAATCAAGCAAAAAACACTCACACAAGCAAATACACAAAAAGAGACACAAGTGCTGAAAAGACAAGTTGAGGCCACTTACCCATGAAAACTGAGCCAGATGTGTCGAAGAGTCTTGGATGTGCTATGGGATGTCAGAGCTCCAAGATCAATGTCAATGAATGAGCTCTAATGCATTGAATAAATAAGTTTGGACTCAAGACCCACATGCCACAAATCTAGGAAAAAGTAACACTTGGAGGGAAACTTCTAAAACAACTTTGCATGTAACCCCTGACTGCTAAAAATAGCTCCTTGAATCATGGGATACCTTTTACATGTTGCCTCTTGCTATTCTGAGAAGATCAAGTCATGCGTGCATGCAATTCAAGTTTCCTCGGTCCCAGGTGGAACTGATCAACCAGACTGTCCATGCATTGCAATGCTCAACTGCTTGGGAAAAATGCGCATTCCTGACTGTAAGATGGGCTGACTGCCCAAGGGGATTATGCAATTTCTGGGCCCAACAGCTAATTGCTACAGATTTGTAAAAATCTTGGGCTAAACTGCCTGTTGGTGGGAAAAATTGTGTAATCCCTACTGGGAGGGTCGGTGGCAGGATTGCGCAATCCTAGAGACCAACAGGTTGTCAGAGAGGATTGCGCAATTCCTAGAGGGACATGCTGGTTTCCCTCCAGGAATGCACAATTTTCAAGGGGAAGCTGCTCATCTGTAGTTGGAGCAAGTCTAGGTAAGCAGCTTGTGAGGAGAATGGATCCACTATGTTCGATAGGCTGACTTTGTGTGAGGAAAGCACTGAAGCTTGAGTACTTGACGAAGCAAGACAAAGTGATGTGCAAGGTTGGTAGGGAGGCTCCAAAATAGGCTAAGGAAAATTTTCGGAGGGTGGTTGTAGCCCCTACAACAGGGGCAAAAATATCTAGAGTACAATATATCTTTTTTTTGTTTTGTTTTCCAAGTGTGTTTTTATCCAATGCAACTCTTTTTTTCGCTGGATGAGCTCCCAATTCTTTGTTTTCCATAATGTGCATATTCCTCCTGAAGCTCCGACCTTTGGAATTGAAGTTCCTTGATAAATTTTTGTTTTTTGTATCATTGTTTCCATTTCCTTTTCATTTATCTTTGTGTTCTATATCATAAAAATATCTGGTTTCTATGAAACTATTAAATCTTTCATTGCCTTAATTTTTGGCATACTTCCCATTCCTCTTCAATTCTAGGAGATTATATTCATTATCACTTGATGTTGTGGGTAGATGGACCTTTCCCTCTAATGGGGTGTGTGTTTTTCTCCTTCTTTTTTTTAATAAAGTATCCAGTGGTTGTTGGGTGCCTAAATCCATTTCCTTTGCTACAACTTCACCTCTGATTTCTCTGTTGGTTTTTCTGCTGGCTCTTTTAGGGTGGTCAAGAGGAGAGGAGCTCTTTGGAGAGGGTATGAGTGATTATTTGGTCGAAGGAGGAGTGAGGAGGGCTATGGGAGGGGATGGGAGAGGAAGGGGAGGGATTATAGAGGAAGGAAAGGAGAGGAGGGGAGGAGGGAAGACCAGGGTCCGCAAGGGAGCCAAAGGAATTAGATACCAAAATATCCGGTAAGGGGGCAGGGATAGAAGAAGGTGGAAGGGATGCAAAGGGAGAGTGGAGATATTTAGATGGAATAGGCTTGGAAAGAGAGGAATAGGGGGAGAGGGGGGGTAGGGTCAAGGGAGTGAGAATGGAGACTGAAGAGGGTTGGGAAGATGATTTGTTTTCCATCTTTTTCTTCTTTACTTGGTCCCATTTTGGTTCCTGGTTTTCTGTTCTTCTGTTTCCTATTTTTTAGCACATATATTTGCAAAATAACCATATTTGTGACATACCTTGCATTTGAATGGAATTTTTTCATAATCTAGCTATTGAATGTGAACCCAGCTATCAACATTGATCTTGACTGCTTTTGGTAGTCCTTTCCCTAAATCAATTTGAACACATATTCTTGCACAGGCATGCATGTTTTCCTTTGGCTCATTTTTGTCAATATATTTCCCCAATGAATTTCCTATTGCTTTAATAGATTCATCTCCCCAGTAGTATAGAGGAAGATGTGGGAGCCTTACCCTCACTGGCACTCCATTTGGCATGTCCAACTCTGGAATGAAGTTTGGAGTCCATCTATTTAAATAATGCCCTCTTGAGTCTATGAAATATAGTCCATTTCCGAAGATTAAGTCTTTGTCCTCTTTTGTTTCGAAATGGAAGGTGAAGTAACCTCTTCCACATAATCTGATCAACAAGATGGAGGGGGACCAATTTCTTTCCACCCATTTGAGAACCGATCGGGGTGAGGGCCAGAGCCCAGTAAATTGTCCTACCAACCCACATTCAGAAAGAGAGAGAGCAGCGCAACAGGGGAGGGAAGGGGGAAGGATTATTTTAGGGATTTGATCGATATTCTTAACAAACTTGGATATTGAAGGCCTGTTTCTTGACGGTCCAAGGGAGGAGATTAGAGAGGAAAAGGCTTCTGCTTTTTCCCCCAGCTAGGCTGAAGATTCAGGAAGAGATGCAAGGATCGATACAACCTCCAGAGGAGACTCGAGAAGGACCATCACTGACCAGTCGCAAGATATCTAGCCTCAGGAGTAGGAGGCCCCAAGAACCAAGAGAGGAAGGCGGGCACAGGGTTTGAAATCGCCAAGGTGGGATCTCAACGTAGGATAAAAAATATTTCTATACCAGTTCATTGTGTTACACACGACACACCAATGTGTTATATTACACAAGGCACACCAATGCGTTATATTACACAGGGCACACCGAACATATATCAGTTAAAAAAAATGGACAGGGCCGATAGGGTTTGCATCTAATTCGATAAGTGATTCCCCTACTTTACATGTCAAATTCCCTATATATGGTAAGTACATAAACCCATTAAATCTAAAATGCCTAAAATGAAAAACCCTAATTATGAAGTGGTAGAGGAAGTTAAACCCTAAGGTGAAATTTCGTAAGAAGAAGTAAGGATTTAAGGTAAGTATTTAATTTTGTATTTAATTTTATATTTTATTTTATATATATTTTTTTTACGAATTTTAATTAACTTTTAAACAAGAACATAGATCGTAAACATTTTTACTAGTAAATTCAATAGTATTTTTTTTATTATACAAGCTTTTATTTTGAATTGTGAATAAATCTAACAGAAATTGTAAAAATTATTAACTATAAAATTTAAAATTTTTGCTATCCAGAGTTTTGTGTGAATCACCATACCTTTGAAATTCTGATCTTTCTGTTGTTCCAAAATATTTTGCTGCTCCACAATGCTTCCAATATGTCTCTCTTGAAAATGATCTCTATTTTAATTAAACCCTCACAGTAATTGTAAAATATTTTATTAGTAAAATAAATAATAAAATTTAATTTTTTTACCATGTAGGGCTTTGAGTGAATCACCATACCTTTCAGGTTTTGATCTTCTGAATATTTCTAATGCTCCAAAGTATTATGCTGCTGCACAATGCACTTTGTATATCTCTCTTGCAAATCACTCCCTTGAAATTTTGAGAAAAATAATGAAATAATGAATAACTTTTTACTATTTAAAAGACATTATGAAATTAGATTTCAAAAAACCAATTACTGCTCGTTTTTGAATTAAAAAAAAAATAGTGTTTTTTTTCAATTTATATGAACATCAATGTGTTTGATAATCAGGCACACCGGTGTGTTTATAATAAAAGTGCACTGACATTGCTAGGGTGCCAAAGTTTTTCAACACACCAACATGATACAATTATTTTTTTATTTTCGAAATCCGAAATAGTGCAATTAATTTTTTTAACGCAATGGTGCGGTTTGTATTTAAAAGCATCCATGTGGAAATTTTTATAAGAGCACCGAGATGGATGCATTCATTTTCATTTTCTAAAATCTAGAAACAGGTGTGTACTGGTGTTGTTTTTTTTAAATGCATCGGTGTGTTTTTGTACAGGAGCACCGATATATATATATATATATATATATATATATATATATATATATATATATATATATATATATATATATATATATATATATATATATATATATATATATATGGAATGCCAAAAACCAATGTAGGTGTTGTTTGAGTGCTCTAGTGCTAATTTAAACACATCAGTGTGGTTTGTGTTAGAGAATTATATATTACAGAGAAATGGAACACATAAAATATTGCAGAAATATAAACACAGAAATAACATAAAAAAGAGAGACATAGATATACGTGGTTCACCCAGTTTGGGCTACATCCATGGAGAAACATCCAATCCTTCTTTTTATATTATCCGGAAAACTGAAGAGATACAACCTACAACAGATCTGTTGTAATTCCCTCTTTTCTCTCAATCTCCTCTCTCTTCCTCACTTAGAATACAGATATACATAGAAACAATACAATTCCCTCATATATAGCGAGGGGTTTCCTTCTAGGGCAAAAAATCCTAAATTAAACATAACTTCTACCATCAGATCTCCTCCTAATGAATGACCCAGATTGACTATGAAATTACAACATTTTACAAGGAAATTTTACACCTATTCTTAGCTTTGGGGGCACTGCCCCTGATCCCCTCGCCAAGGGGGGGCTCCCAAAGGTCGCAGTTTCCTCCCCCTAGACCCCCCCTACAGTGAATATTTTACGGGCGGCATTGTCGCCCCATTACGAACTGGGGTCCAATGCAGCGATACCTTTGAATACAAAAGATAATCAAGCTCCACACCCAATAATCTCCCACTTGGAGACTGATTATAGAAACTCCACCGATGCTTCATTTGCTGGACAATGACTCCACTTTGGACCTGGATGTTTCTCATCTTCTTCATCATACTTGAAGACCAATTGAAACTGAGCAAATTCTTAGTTTCTCCTTGGTTAAAACTTTTGTTAACATATCTGCAGGATTCTGGTTAGTGTGTATCTTTTCCAGCTTCAACTGTCCATCTTCCAACGCTGACCGTATGAAATGGTACTTGATCTGTATATGTTTAGTCTTGGAATGAAATGCAAAGTTCTTTGCAAGATGTATGGCACTCTGGCTGTCAATGTATAACTTGCCCAACTCCTGCTTCTTACCCAATTCATCCAGAAATCTTTGTAACCAAATCATTTCTTTACTAGCCTCTGTAGCAGCAACATACTCTCCTTCTGGTGTTGAGAGTGCAACAACACTTTTCAGTTTTGAGACCCAACTGACAGTTGTTCCACCTACAGTAAACACATGCCCTGTTGTGCTTCTCTTGTTATCTCTATCACCGACCATATCTGCATCAACATATCCCTGTAGAGCAATGTTTGAACCACCAAAGCATAATGCTTGATTTGTGGTACCTCTCAAATACCTGAGAATCCACTTCACCGCCATCCAATAATCTTTTCCTAGATTGTTCATGTACCTGCTTACAACTCCCACTGCATGTGCAATATCAGGCCTTGTGCAGACCATTGCATATATTAAGCTTCCAACTAATGATGCATATGGAACTTTAGACATATGAGCTATTTCTTCCTAAGTCTTGGGACACTCCTCCTTACTTAATTTGAAATGGCTAGCTAAAGGTATACTAACTGGTTTTGCATTCTGCATATTAAACCTTTTCAACACCTTTTCTATGTACTCACT
The DNA here is from genome assembly GCA_031772625.1 of Pinus tabuliformis. NCBI lineage: Eukaryota > Viridiplantae > Streptophyta > Pinopsida > Pinales > Pinaceae > Pinus > Pinus tabuliformis. The sequence continues at coordinate 658,105,819 of CM062820.1, read as the reverse complement.
TTGAGACAATGTTAATTTGCGATTCTACCTGTCTCTAGTTATTCTCATACCAAGGATTTTTTTTGCAGCACCCAAATCCTTCATTGCAAATGAGCTTGTCAATTTTATTTTGAGTGCATTTATTTTTTGCATGCTATAACCTGCAACAAGCATGTCATCTACATACAATAACAATATAATATATTTGGCATCATTTTGCATTTTGAGATAAACACAATGATCATAGTGACATCTAGTATAACCTTGTTTAGACATAAACCTGTCAAATTTTAGATACCACTGCCTTGGACCCTGTTTTAATCCATACAAGCTCTCCATCAACCCGCACACTAATTTCTCCTTCCCTTTTACCTCATATCCTTGTGGCTACTGCATATATATCTCTTCCTCCAAATCCCCATGGAGAAAGGTTGTCTTTACATCTAACTGCTCAAGATGCAAATCTTCAGTTGCTACTAGACTTAAAATAGTTCTGATTGAAGTCATTTTAACAATAGGAGAAAATATCTCATCAAATTCTATACCCTTTTTTTGTGCAAACCCTTTCACCACAAGTCTAGCTTTATACCTTTTTCTACCTCCATCTTCTTCCTTCAACTTGTAAACCCATTTATTCTGCAATTCTGTTTTACCTGCAGGAAACCTGACTAAGTCCCAAGTCTAGTTATGTGCTAAGGAGTCCATCTCTTCTTTCATGGCTTGCTCCCACTTCTTCCCGGTTTCTACCTACACTACTTCTTCATAACATTCTGGTTCACCGGAATCAGTCAACAATACATAATATAATGAAGGAGAATATCTTTCAGGGGGTCTACTTATCCTAGTAGATCTTCTAACACCACTTTCAGCTATTTGAGGTGCTTGTTGCTATTGTGGTTGTTGTTCTGGCTGTTAAACATTATGATTTTCAGGCACCATCACTTTTTCTATGATCTCGTCAAGCACTGTGTATTCTCTATTTTCTTTTTCCTATTCCTTTTCCTACATCTGATCCTTATACAAAACCTTTTCATTGAATATGACATCTTTGCTCCTAATGCTTTTGTGTTTTTCATTATCATAAAAGTGATAACCAAAATCATTAACACCATATCCAATAAAGGTACATTTCTTTGATTTTGCCTCAAGCTTTGTTCTATTTTCTTTATTAATGTGGACAAAGGCTTCACAACCAAAAGTCTTTAAGAAAGAGTAGTTTACCTTTTTACCTATCCATGCCTTCTCCATAATACCACTATCCAAGGAACTTGAAGGCCCTCTATTTATTAGATAAACAATAGTATCTATAACATTTGCCCAAAATTGTAAGGGCAATCTTGAATGCAATCTCATGCACCTTGCATGCTCCATGATTGTCCTGTTCATCCTTTATGACACACCATTTTCTTGTGGTGTTCCTGGAACTGTCTTCTCTTTACGAATTCCATTCTCTGAACAGTACCTATCAAACTCTTTGCTGCAATATTCACCTCCGTTGTCTAATCTGAGACACTTCAACCTTTTTCCTGTCTCATTTTCAACCAAAGCTTTCTATTTCTTGAAAGTATCAAATACATCAGATTTATTTCGAATACAATAAATCTAGGTTTTTTTGATTGCATCATCAATAAAAGTAACATAATAAGGAGAGCCACCAAGAGATGATACTTGAGCAGGTCCCCATACATATGTATGCACAAGCTCTAATTTTTCGCTCTTCTTTTCTTTCCAAACTCTGAGGAATCTGACTCTCTTTTGTTTTCCATAAACACAATTCTCACAGAATTTTAAATCAACATGCTTCAAACCTAGCAACAAATTTCTTGAGTGAAGAATCTACATCCCCTTCTCATTCATGTGCCTGAGCCTATGATGCCACAATGTCGTATCTTCTCCTATAGAGGTTAAAGCATTAACATAATTAGAAATACCATTGCATAAATACAATGTACCAACCTTTTCTCATTTCGCTATTACCAGGGATCCTTTAGTGACCTTCCAAGTTTTATCTATGAAAGTAGTTACGCAACCTTCACCTTCCAACTACCCTGTTGAAATCAGATTTTTCTTCGGATATCGAACATGCCTTACCTCCTTCAATAGCCACTGATTTCCATTTTGCTATTTTATGAAAATTGTACCCATTCCAATGATTTTATAGGGTTTAGCATCACTCAATTGAACCTGTCCAAAATATCCTTGAACATAATCATAAAAATGTTTCCTATCAAGTGTGGCATGAAATGAGGCCCTGAATCTACCATCCAAGCATCAATAATATTTTCTAATGAAAGAATCAAAGCATCTTGCAACACATCACCTGTTACATTCGCTTCATGATTATTTTCTTGCTTCGCGTCTCCTTCTTTTCCCTTTCGAGACTTGCAGTCTTTCTTCAGGTGTCCTTTCTTCCCACATTTCTAGCACACTATCCCTGATCTGGACTTGGATCTGCCTTTTCTTGACTTATTGCGATATTCAGGGCTCTTTCCTCTTTCCGTTTTTCTTCCCATAGTCTCTGCAGTCAAAGCATTACCTGATGTCTCACCAAAGCTTTTTCGTCGCATTTCCTCGCTAAGGATTACACTGACAACATCATCAAACTTTAAAGTACTAGATCTAGAGACAGAGTTACTAATGGCCATAACTAAACCATTCCAACTTTCTAGCAATGAACACAGAAATAATAGAGCCCTAACTTCATCATCAAAAGCTACCCCTACAGAACTTAACTGACTGGTAACTGTATTAAACTCATTTAAATGATCAACAATAGATCCACCTTCTGACATCTTCATATTAAATAAATTCTTCATAAGAAATACCTTATTTTAGGCCGAGGTTTTTTCATATAATTTGGCCAATGTCGACATTAAACCCTTTGTTGTCATTTCATTTGAAATATTAAATGCTATCGACGCTGCTAGGCACAACCGTATTGTTCCAAGTGCTTTTCTGTTGAGAATATCCCATTCTGTGTCTGTCATACTCATCAGATTCTTTGTCTTTCCACTCAATGGTTGGTATAGATCTCTCTGGTACAAATAATCTTCCATCTGCATCTTCCACAGCTAATAGTTTTGGCCGTTAAATTTTTTGACCCTAAACCTACCATCTTCTGCCATTGCTCCCACTCAAACCAGGAACCCTTCTCTCCTACGAGTTTATCAGCCAAATAGACCTTCGGCTCCGATACTAGTTCTTGGAGAATTATATATTATAGAGCAATGGAACACATAAAATATTGCATAAATATAAACACAGAAATAACATAAAACAAGAGAGACACAGATATATGTGGTTCACCTAGTTTGGGCTACGTCCACGGAGAAACAACCTGTTATCACTGACAAAATTTCAATGCCAAATGTCTTACATTTGTTTGATGGTAAAGCACATAAATCCTTTTCAGCAGTTTCGCAGCGCATAGATCCCTTTATCAGTTTTGCAGCGCAACATCTTTTAGGTGATTTCGTAGCGCATAATTCATATTTTGCACTGGCTGCGCTACGAAATTGGGGATTTTTTCGAATCCATAGCCATTTTCACCCAGCTGTCATACTTATCAGAATCTGCTGTGTTTTAGATTGTTAGGTGTTGTGGTACTGACACATGTTGCAGTTGTTGCTGAGAAGGTGACAGTTTTAGTGATTGCAAGGTACTACCTCAGGTTAAAGGCACCCTTGTTGTTTGTCCCATGGTAGCTGTTATTCAATGAAGGAACGAGAGTGCTCGGTTCACTGCTGAAGGAAGCACTAAAGTTTTGGTTTATCATGGCACAAATAGATGTAAAGATGTGGCCGAGCTTTCTCAATACGATTTTGTTTTGACTACTTATTCCATCGTTGAGATAGAACATAGAAAGCATTTGATGCCTGCAAAAGAAAAATGTCAATGGTATTAAATTATTTTATCCAGATCGGTTGGCCATCCACCTCCGTTTCTTTTGTGGACCCACTGCCGTGAAAACTGAAAAGCAATGCCAATTAAAAAATGTAAAAAAGGGAAGTCAGGTAATGCGGATACTGATAGTGAAACAGATGTCCATGACAAGAAGTTGAAGGGGAAACGAAAGTCTAAGAGATCAATAGATGATGAAAAAATTCGAACTGGCTTCTGGCAGGAGGAAATGCAAATCGCAGATGAAAGAGACCGATGGATATGTGGAGGGTAAGGGTCAAAGGAAATGGAGAAAGAAGAAAAACGTGAATACCGATTTTGAAGATACTATAGAGGCTGCCAACAATGCCTCAGGTTCATCAGCTGACACAGGGTCCTCTGTTCTACATTCAGTCAAATGGAATCGAATAATATTGGATGAGGCCCGTTTTATCAAGAATAGAAGATGCAGCACAGCTAAAGCTGTATTCTCATTACAGTCATCTTACAGGTGGGCTCTCAGTGGCACTCCTCTTCAGAACCTGCGGGAGAATTGTATTCACTTGTTCGGTTCTTAGAGATCTGTCCTTACTCCTATTACTTCTGTAAGAAATGCGACTGCAAATCACTTGATTACAGCTTTGGGAAGCATTGGCGGAAATGTGATCATTGTGGTCATTCACCACTACACCATTTTTGCTGGTGGAATAAGTATGTTGCAAATCCGATAAAGAAATGGGGCTAATAATGTGGGCATGATTCAAGAAGCAGATATCGGTGTTGGTATTAGTGGTGTGGAAGGTATGCAGGCAGTCATGGCTAGTGATTTCTCCATTGCACAATTTCGATTTTTGGAGCGCTTGCTCGTGGTTGATGGTTTCTTGATGCTACAAGACGGACCTGCTGGTTATTCTAATTCTCCCATACCTGAAGCAGTGCCTCCTATATCATCTTGTGAATTAAATGAACTTACGAAGTCTGTTATAACAGGAAATAGCTGCTCTGTTGGAAGCCCAAAAGAAGTCTCTAACGCTGTTAATGTGTCAATGTCTGAGGCTTCTGGTGGCCTTGAATCTTTTGGCTTCGAGCACGGAGGGTCAACATCTGCTGCAAAGGACATGGTCTCATCCTCAGCATTTTACACGTGTCTTCTGTTGGACTAAACTGATATGGTTGGCATGTCATATAATCTATGTGCCCCAGTTTTTGTGGATTCATTGTGTCCAATTTCTCCAGGTTTTTCAGATATGATGTTGAATAGCCTTGTCAGGGTAGGGGATGGAATTTGTTCAACAGAAATGCCCTCTTCTGTTCTAAATAGCGGTATATGTGAGGGTGCAGGATGTGTTCAAGAGGCCTCTGAGTTTCAGCACAACGATGAGATGTTGCAATACTGTAAACCTGTTGTTCATGATTTAAAGACCGACCGTCAGGATGGTAGATCTGGTCCTGATATGTTGAATTTGACATTTGATGAGAAAGCAGTCAATTTGAAGGCGGAAGTTTTGAGTGTGCAGGCAGAAAGTCCAATTTCTGAGTGTTTGTTCTATGAACCCCCTCGTCTGCCTAGCTTTGGATTTTCCATTTATTAACTGTGATTTTATAAATTCATGTAGCCATCCACTTCTCTTTTTCCTTGATTTTCTTGTCAGAAATCCAACCGAGGTTTCTCATCGAGTTAGAAATGGGTTCTAATATGAAATCCCCGCGCATATGGTTGGCATTCTGGTTTGCAATATGTGTGCAGATGTGCTTGGCATCATATCAGTTCAGAGTTTGGGGCCCTAGGGGCTGGATTGTGCCTACTGGAAATGAAACCGAAACCTATAATCAGTGGGCTCAACGCAACAGGTTTCATGTTGATGATGATCTCTATTTCAAGTACAAGAAGCAGGAGGACTCAGTGCTTCTTGTGGCACAGGCAGCTTATGAAACCTGCAATACTTTGAATCCTATAGCATATTATGATGATGGCAATACAGTCATCAAGCTTCGCCATTCTGGTCTCTTTACTTTATTAGCGGTATTCCAGAGAATTGCAATAAGGGGCAGAAACTTATTGTTGTTGTCATGGCATCTTCTGGCCATAGTGGCCCTGTTTTTGTTTGAGATTGCTGCCACTCTGTCGATTGAGAACGTGGATATTGATGAGATACTTGAAAGAGCTGAAAAAGTTGAGTCAAAGGAAACCAAAAGCATAAAAACAGGGGCAGTTTCCTGTTTCTCAGCAGAGGTAAAGGGATACGACATTGAAGAGCAACATGGAGCCTTGAACATCCACCACAAACACCGCCAGAAGGGAGCCAAATGTCAGAGAACGAAATCATCTTAATTAAAACCATCATGCATGTAACACGGTGTTAGAATCCTACTTGATTTAGAACTCTTAAAAACTACAGTCAACAGTCAGTTGTAATTATTAGTTAGGTAAATAGTTGATAGGTGTCATTAGAGGTAGTTATCGAATTCCCCTCATGCTGGAGGAGGAATATCGATACAGTAGAATAAGAACTCTATATATAGCTGAAGCAGAAATGTAATAGGGGTTGGAGATTTTATAAAACAGAGTACTGTTTTGGCTTATGTAGAAAGACAGAGTTCAGTAATATAATAAAACTGCTTTTCTTCTCAGGATTCATAAAGTGTTTCTATGTTCAAGATGTGTGGTTTTACTTTATCCTTGATTTATTTTACAGTTGCATAGATGTGTAATCACTCAGAATTCACTTATGCTGCTCTGATTTCTTGTACACATTCATGAACTGTGGTTTTATAAGAGTTGTGTTTTGAACATTTAAATGCCACATGCCCTGACTTCTATGTAAAGGCAGTATTATTATTTGCTGAGGTTTTATTGACTCCATAGGCCCAATGGAAACTTATGTAATGTTTGTCCAGCCTTCATATTTGCCACTGTTATATAACAAGAGTTAGCCCTCTTATTTTTAACCAAAATCAATAACCCTTTGAGAGAGCCCTCTCAGGCTAAGGAGGCTAAGCCTTAGTCAAAAGATTGGTTTGAAACAGTTACTTGAAGTCTTCCTGGTTTGCAGCCTTCCAGGGTCTGATTTTGAGATAACACAACCAGTCCTTCTTTTTATATTATCTAGCAAACTGAAGAGATACAACCTACAGCAAATCCGCTATAATTCCCTCTTCGCTCTCAATCTCCTCTCTCTTCCTCACTTAGAATACAGATATACATAGACGCAATACAATTCCCTCATATATAGCGAGGGGTTGCCTTCTAGAGAAAAAATCCCTAAATTAAACATAACTTCTACTGTCAGATCTCTACCTAATGAACGGCCTAGATTGACTACGAAATTACAACATTTTACAAGGAAACTTTACATCTATTCTTAGCTTTAGGGGCGCTGCCCCCAATCCCCCCGCAAGGGGGGGGCTCCCAAAGGTCGCAGTCGCCCCCCCCTTGACTGCCCCTGCAACATATATTTTACGGGCAGCATTGCTGCCCCATTACGAACTGGGGTCCAATGTGGTGATACCTTTGAATACAGAAGATAATTAGGCTCCACACCCAACAATTTGTTCCAAGAAGCGCACCAATTGGGTTTAAAAGCTACAATTTTTTTTTTATTTCACATAAAATGGCATATTAATATCAAATTATCCTTTAGGATGCATCCACATAAATTACAATAGTTCATAGTATACATTTTCCCCTTAAAGTCAGCTTATTTTTGAAAATTGGTTTGAAAACTATATTGAAATTTAGATTGTGGTTATATGATTATTGAGATTAATTTTAGATATGCACACAAAATTTTATTTCTGATTTTTCTCAAATGTAGGGACAAATATCAATAATATCAAATGGCCAATTCTTCAAATTCTAGCTCATTCCATATTGCTGATCAAAGTCATTCATAGAGGTCTCCCTTTCCATCTCTAGTAAGTTCAAATTTTATTTATATTTCGATTATCTAATTGAATTTATTTTTTTAAATCCACGTCAATTTGAATAAAAATGTATCCAAATTGTAGAAATTCCTTGTAGATACAAATTGATTATATAATATACAAAAAACAAAAGACTTGAATCTACTCTACTCATTAGCGGAAACAAAAATTGATCGACAAAATCATGAAGCATAAAAGAGAGAATTCAATCACACATAACACAATAATTTTCTAGGGAAAGCCACAACTAAAAATACATGCTATATGTAAATTGCATGAATAAGAAAATATGAGAAGATTACAATGCTTTTCTCAAGCTCAAGCAATCTCTTCACTATCTCAATCTATCTCACTGCTTCACAAATAAGCTCCAATCAATACTTAACCAAATATGTTGCCTACCAAGCTCCTATTTCTTTGAGCAGTTTCCTTTGGAACTAGCCCATATTTAATTGGGAAATTCCACAAATATGAATTGCACAATCCTAATAGGCCTTCCTTTGATTGCATGCACCACTTGTACAATTCAGATGATTATACAATTGATATTACACTATCCTTGAACTCCAATCTCAACTGGGTCTTTCTTTGTTTTGACATGCATGAGTTAACTATGAGTGAATCTTCAATTTACTAGTTGATTAGTGCTAGTTACACCCCACTACTACAGGTTACACCCCACTATTGGATCTCCCACTAATTCCTCCATTAGCTGGAACTAGTTTAACTGAATTTAACTCAGTTAAACTGAATTAAATAATTACAACTCAAAATAAACTCAACAAAGGCTCCCTAAAAGTAGGAGACATTCTACACGACTAGTTAGACTCCCAACTCAAATTAACCAAGATAACTAAATCAAATTAACTTAGTTAACTATTAAAAGTTGTCATGAGATGTGGAATTTCAATTAATTCCTCATTTAATTCAAGGAAACAATTAAATTAGGATTTTCTTGTTGCGTTTTGAACACTCCCTCTCAACAAGAAAGGGATTATCTGTTACGCCGATCCTGCCTAGGTGAAACTCGAATTTTCATCATGACAATGCCTTTGTCAAAATATTTGCATCCTTCTCCTCTGTATGAATGTATTCTAGCAGCATGATTCTCATCTGTAAACAATATCATAGATGGTGATACCAGACGTTGATATGCTTGGACCGATCATGAAAATGAGATTCTCACAGAGTTTGATACAACTCTAATTGTTACAGTAAATCATTGTATGATCCATCTGTTGACCAAATGACCCAACAAGGATCTTCCTTATTGTTGGTTTGAGGGGGCCTGACCCAGGTTCAACGTAGTTAGGCAAACAAATCCCTACACTACCGGCCCTTTTGGCATCAGACCGTGGAGTGCGGACTGAAGTCCCATCTGAAGCATTATGGGGGGATACTGGAACCAAGTTTCCGCAACCTTGAGATGGTTGTGATGTTGGTTTATTCCAGCTACACTTGCATTTGTGCAAGTTACTTAGCTTTCCATTCCACCCTTCAGTACCTTCGCGATAGGGTACAATTGGCTTTCGTGCAGCCCTAACGTGTGGCTCAGGGACTTTTGCACTGCTAGGGCAGTGAACTGTGATATCTCCAAACTAGGCTAAGAGTCTTACTTATCTTATTAACCAATCTTAGTTAGATTCATGTAAACAGATATTATTACTTGCGTTCACTTAACCAACACACTTACATATATTCATGCATCATATAAGTATTATAAGTGAAATTCATACCCACATAAGAAGATGCATAAACAGGAAATAGAGACATAGAAATTATAGAATACTTCTCTTTATTGATAATTCTGGACAATTGTAGACTTGATCCACCCTGCACACTCAACTGCAGGGGTCCGCGCACTCAGCTGCGGACTTGTAGGCCTCTGTGCACATAGTTACAGAGCCTCTACCTACGCTACGACCCAAGATTTATACTTCTACTTCAAAGATATCTCTCATACATCATATATTCATTGATTATTGATTCATTCCTCTAACTACTTAGAGCTTAGCTCTATTTATACAATCCCATGGTCTACAGACCATGGGTAGATCTTTTACAGCTAACATTACATTACCAAAATAAGGGTGGACAACCCTATGACTCTTTAAGACCTACGCTTTCCACGACCACAAAATGCGGAGTCTTTACACTTGGATTACAAAATTGGACCAAAATATGGGCTTTTAGCCCCAAAACTGCCCTTGGGGGATCCCGCGCCCAACAAGCCCCCAACATAAACATTGTGACTCACCCTCGAGTCACTCTGCAGGTGCAAAGATCTTAGCATGAAGACCTCCCAGCTTCACTTGGATAACCACAACCTTGGCAACGCACTGAGCGACCGCCTACCAGACTTCTTCCACTCACTGCTTGGTGACTCCCGCTGAACTACTGCCCCGAATCTTCTGCTGAGTGGCATGCAGTGTCGCAAGATTCCTTTCAATGGAAGCTATGATTTTATATGCTTCATCTATCCATGGCTGTAGGCACACTTTTAGGACCGCTTCTTTCTGTCGAGTGACATCCACCTGTTCCCTAAGCACCTTTGCCTCCTGCATCCGTGCAAGCCTCTGTGTAAGGGCAACTATCTATGCAGTCCTTTGACCCTGTCATATTTTTGTTGTATCTCAAGCACCTTTGTCTCCAGGTGCTCTACATTTGGGTCCTCCTATAGAGTGGTCAGGACCTTGAATGCCTATTCAAAAAGTTGCATGCAGTCTGCTACTACACTGTCAATCACTACTATTGTTGTTGTAACATGGTGGTACACTGTTTCCTAACTTCCGGTGGAGTTGAAGGTTGAGCCCTCAATTACAATTATGCAATCTACAGGTTTAGCTCCAGTTGAACCCTGGCCATCTATGTTCAAGTGTCGCACACCCTTGTGGCCGACTTACAGACACGCGCCTCAACCAGTTCGTCTTTCTGAAGGTCCAGCTCCAAGACCATTCAGTAGGCTTCCTCCACTACCTACATGATTTTCTTGTTCTGCTCTACTACTTCGTTGCACTACAGGACCAAATGCTCGATGTTGATGCATTTCTCACTCATCACCTGTAAAGCGCACCTCTCTCGGGCCCTGAGTTCCATGATGACTCCATCCTGCAAGAGGTAGAGCGTCTCCCGAGGGAGTGTAGCCATATTCAATCCTACCCCTTTCAGACTGCTAACCATGGGCCTGTCGGTGTATTAAATGCTTAGTCGCTAAATGAGGGAATTTCTCGTGATCTGCGAGGTCCTAATCTTTGAATTTTAGTACAGGAACTCGCCCTAAGTGCGGCTTGTCAAAAACAATGTCATCTGGGCAGCAAAGTTTGCAGGGAGCTCCTACTCTCGTCTATGTCCTTCGACACCTTGGCTTTTCCCTTGTGTGGAGGAACATATTAAGGTAACCTGGTAATACGGTCCGCACCTTAGGTTTCAACTTCCATTTCCACGTCCTCCTCATCCACTAGGATTTCTTCAAATTCTTCCTCTTCGGCCTCCAGATTAATGGCCTTCCCCTTTTCTTGTAAGGTGAGCTTGGTCCTCTGTGGGATTCTTGGTGAGACACGCACCAGGATCATAGCCTGCTTATCCTTCTTTGGTCTCGGTGTTCTGGGTGATTTAAGGACTTCAACTATCACTCTGGCACTCTCTGGGGCTTCTACTACCGCAATTTCCTGTGCGGCTTCCTTGGGTGTCGACATCATTCTATTCAGGAGGTCCTGCATTTCCTTTGGCAATATCTCAAATGTTGAACTTGCTCTCAAAGCCTCGAAATTCATAAGGTCCATACACACCTGATAGCACAACAATTGAATTTTCAAAGTGCTAAGTGTTTTCCGCTGGACAACCACTTGTGATTTATAGGGCTTTTTGAATTCAAATCCGACCGCTCCCCCCACATTCTGGATGTTAATGCTAGATTGGTAGCAGATTTTCAAGAATCTAATCCATAAAGTTCAGCTTAAATGCCTGCCACCGCTCCATTTGGCCTCAAACCGATCACCAAATCGTGAATAGTGACTTTAACGGTCACTTTCTAGTGGACCTGTGTGCTTGCGCAACTATCTTCGCATTGTCGCAGACCCTGTGACACTTTGCTGCTTTGCACAATCCTGACATCGTGTAGCTCCCCAACCTAGGCAGTGTAGTTTATAGTCCCACGCCTCCTTTCAGCTACCTAGAGTGCTAAGACTGTGCTACTTTCATTTAGTCACATGGCGAGATCGCTGGTGTATGGCTTAAAGCAACTGCTATTCACCTTTCATGGGAAGGGTTCTCCATTTAACTTGACCAGTTGTACCGCGTCTCCATTAGTAATATCCTTAATAACATATGGTCCTAACTAGTTCATCCTAAATTTTCTGGGGAATTTATCAAACTTACTATCATACAAAAAAACCAGATAATTTACCTCCAATGTGCGCATCTTAATATGTCGGTCATGCCACGCTTTTTCGTGCTACTTTTGGACCTACTGATGAAATCCAACTAAAAATATTTCTTCTTGAAGCTCATCCAACTGTGCGAGCCTACCTTTTAGGGCTCTGCGATCTGTCATACCTATGAGCATTTCTATGCACAGACTAGGCACGGTGTATTCCATAGGCTTTATGGCTTCCACACCATATACAAGCCTAAAAGGAGTTTGTCCTGTCAACTTCTTGCAATTCATTCGATAAGCCCATAACACTACAGGTATGCGTAGGTCCAATCACTTCGTTGATCATTTCAAACCTTGGTCAGCTCATTTTCAAGCACTTTGTTGAATGCCTCCACTGTCCCGTAAGCCTGTGGGTGATAAGGTGTGCTCTTTTGGTGATACACCTGAAATTCCTCCGTTAGTGCGCTGATCATCTCATTCAGGAAGTGTGTACCACAATCACTCATCAAGATCTTTGGACATCCAAATCATGTCATTACATGTTCAAATAGGAAGTTCGTGGCTATCGTGCTTATGTAATCCTCCACCAGTTGCGCCTCTTCCCAACGAGTCAAGTACTCTGTCGCAGTGATAATGTACCTTGCGCCTATCTTTCCTTGGGGCTGAATAGGTCCTACAGAATCTATTCCCCACTTTTTGAAGGGTTGCAATGTTATTTGTGGATTCAAAGGCATTTCATCCCTCCACAATGGTCTTCTTATTCTTTGGCATACATCACATGCCTTGCAATATGCTTTTGAATCCTTATGAAGGGTTGGCCACCACAACCCGACGTGTAGAATCTTCTGCGCAATTTCTCTCCCTGCATAATGGCCTCTCACGGTGCTGCCATGAGTGTCCATGAGGATGTTGCTTTGTTAAAACTTAGGTACATACCTTCAAAATATCTCACCAGTCGCCATCTTGTATAGATTCCCAGCAATGACATAGAAATCTGTCGCGTGCACCACTAATTCCTTCTTTTGCTGGATAGAGTATCCTTCTGGTGCAGATCTTGTTGCTAGGAAGTGTATTATATCCTCGAATTGATCATCCGTGACACACACTACAAATAGTTGCACGTCAGGTAATCCTTCTTCCAAGTTAGTAGGTTCCTCCCCTGTTTCAATGCGCAACAGATGGTCTGGTCCCACGTTCAATCGTCCAGGCTTCACAACAACTCCAAAATCGTATTCTTGGAACAATAAGAGCCATCTGCAAATCCCCCCCCCCAACACAGGCTTATTGACCAAGTACTTCAACATGGAGTGGTCCGTATACATCTTAAAGTGGCCTCCTATCAAGTAGAGTCGATACTTCTGGAGTGTATACACCATAGTTAGCCATTCGCGTTCAGTGGTAGAACAGTTCTTCTTCGCTTTGGCCAATTGCGCACGCAGATCATCCTGTCCATCATACTTGTCTATTAGTCACATCTTAGGCATCCCAAATCATGTTGTCATCATCCTCCTACATTCATGCCAATCATCAAAGCTTCACTTGTGCATACCCCACCATCTTGCGGGTGTAGTGCACAGTGCCCAGTCCAAGGCCTGGAAGCGTTGATTTTGTGGCACCTCCCTTTCAAATGCATCCAAAAAGGTATCTACCTCATTTAGACCATCATAAGTACGTAGATTTATTACCTCTGACGACATGCAGCGCAACGACTGGGTCATCATGTTGCAATTCAACATAACTGATTTTGCCAGCGTTCTATTTCTTCATCAGAACCCGCAGTGTAGGAACTCTCACGCTCCCATGTAATCCATCCATCCACAGTGGGATTCACCCAGTATTTGTCTCATGTTGTTATCTTATAGATGTAGTCTAGATCATCATCACTCTCATAATTGCGGACTAGTTCCATATAGCGTGATTCTTCAACAGGATCCAGGGGTATTATTACGCACAGTGATTTATTCTCAAAGATCATATTTCAAGTCTTCAGATTGACTACCCCATTCATATCAGTAGCCTAGTCAATTCCTAGGAGCGTAGGGTAGGGATTGTTGTCATCCACAATCTCTATTACAGCAAAATCTAAAAGCACGCTCTATCCCTCAATATCCACAGACACCCCCTGTAGCCGCCCCATGGGTATAATTTTTTGTTGATTTTCCATCCTTAGCTGAATCAGAGACCATTGCAGCACAGGTCTCCACATTCACTCCCAATTCTATTATGGTAGGACATTTGCATCTAACCCCAGGTCCAAAATGACCTGATCCATTTCATACTCTTCTATTTCTGCGGTCAGTCTCATCTCCCGTCTTATCCTTGTCTTATGCTTGCCAATCTTTCGCACTACGCACGGCTCACCTAGCGCAATTCCAATGCATCTATTGATGAGTTCTTGCAAACCTTTTATAGCCTTACTGTTGCGTAGTAACTTCATACAGGTTTCCAAGAAAGTTATGAGCATAGAGGGGTCCATCTCTGGCTTAGGCTTATCCTTTCTTTCTAAAGTGGAGGCCTCAGCGAAGGTCTTCTTAGCTTCCATGAATGCTTCATGAGCACGATCTAGATCGAACTCAATCTCTTTTGCTGGGGCTTTACGAACCCATGTACTGTCTTTTGGTTGTTTCCCCTTGTCATCTCCTATCACAATTCCACTCCGGAGCACTATATTTACGTTTGGATCTTTCATGCACCGCTCAGACCTCATCATCTTTAGGTTTTGAGTTGGGGGAGGTGGTAGCGCTCCTTTGTCATGTATCCCAGCTATTAGCACAGGATAATATTTTGTTTCATGATCAAACAATGCGCAATACTTGCAAGATGGACATGTTGGATTAGTGCAATCATGGGCATAGTGTCCTAGTCCTTTGCAATTATAGAAAATCAATTGTCCTTGACCTTTACCAGGCCCTCCTATGCCTCGGCCTCATCCACGCCCCTGAAATCATGTCTACGGCATCCCTACATTCTGGTCAAGGGGCCACATTTCGGCGTAAACCTTGTAGGCTGGAGTTCTATCCATCATCAATTCATAGCTCCTACAAGTACGCTCATCATGTCCTACTGACCTACAAAAGTTGCAGAACAATTGTTGTGGTGCTTGCACATACTTTTGTAGCAAGTGACAATGATTTGTGGCATGTTTTTCGGCTACCTGACAGATAGTGCACCATAAAGGAGGTAGTGTGCTAGGTCCTACTTGAGCTTCTGGGCTTAAAGACATCGATCCTCCTCCTACAAGGTAATTTTAAAGATCAGGTAATGGTCTTTGTCATGACCCTGACTCTTGCATTTCAAGCACCATACCTCTCCACGTACCTATGGCCGAACCATCCTGCCCTACTTCAGACTTTGCATCTCAAGCAACAGATTCTTCAGCTGCACATGGATCCGTTGGACTCCTAGATTAGGATCCTACATCAGAGTCTCATGTAGTCTCATGGCAATCTCCAAGACCTCTACCTGAGTTGTTATCTTTTGTTGTGACAGTGCACTCCTTAAGTGTGGTAGTAGTGAAGCCACAAACCACTCATGATGCTGTCCATCTGTCAAATTCATGTTGGCTTCATAGATTGTACATTTCAGCCTTTGATCCAGTTCCCAAGGTGTCTTGCCTGGTTGCATCGCGATCTCTTTGAATCCCACAACCGACTGTGCTTCATATTTAGGCCTGCTAAATTCCCTATTTAGCGCTGCTTGGATGTTTGCTATTGTAGCATTCGGATTATTGTTGGAGTACTTAATATACCAAGTTAGCACGTGATCTCATAGGGCGCTAACCAGTGTCACTTTCTTTATATGATCATTTGTAACACCCTGAGCTTCCCATACAACCCTTGCAACAAACCAAAATTGGTCTGGGTCCTCATTTCCCAAGCCTTTGAACAAAGGAAACTTCACTGTATTCGCCATACTGAATCACGGTGGAGGTGGAGAAGCTATGGGTGAAGTTGGAGGTGATGGCGGTGAAGTCAGAGGTGGTGTGGGTGGAGGTGGTATTCGTGGGAATCCTTGTTTTATCAATTGAATAACACTTTGCGGCGAGACCTTCGCGATCCATTCCTCATCCCCTCGTGGAGGTGAAATCAAGGGGCTATGCTCTGGACCCTTATTTCCGTCGTTTCTGTAAAATATTCCACTTCACATAGTCCCAAACATCAAGGTAGCTGCATAACCCATTTTTTTCACAACAAAATTTTAATCCAAGTATTCAAATATTTTATGTATTTACCTCACGGTCCTTTGAAAAAGCATCGCTCTGCCTCACTATAACTGACTGAGGTGTCGACCACGAATTCAGTCACAAATCCTCCTATGATGCGATCGAGCCAATGATCAACAACGTGGGTGATATTATCCTCCGATGCTTCCAACTTTCGCACTAGCTCTAGGGTCCACACAATAGGACCGTCAAGTTTCCACCTTCCTTGGCTATCCGCTAGGTTCGCGATCCACTCATATAGCTCAGTAGGAAATCAGGTGAAAAATATTTCATGGATCTCTATATACAGGTATTGGTCCAACCACTGTTCTTTTGACAGTTGTGGGTTTCTGTTTTCTTGTTCCGCAAACTCATGAATCCTTCTATCCAACCAACCTTTGATTTCGTTCTTAGTTGGATTCCAGTGATACGACATCACACATCTCTTATGTAGATTCTGGTCTCAGAAATGGAACCATTTGTTGGCTTGAGGGGGCCTAACCTAGGTTCAGTGTTAGTTAGCCACACAAATACCTACACTACTGCCCCTTTCGACATCAGCCCATGGAGCGTGGACTGAAGTCTCACTCGAAGCAGTATGGGGGGGATGCTAGAACCAAGTTTCTACACCCTTGATATGGTTGTGATGTCAGTTTATTCCAGCGATACCTGCCTTTGTGCAGGTTGCTTAGCCCTCCATTCCACCCTTTAGTACCTTCGCGAGAGGGTATAATTGGTTTTTGAGTAGCCCTAACTTGCGGCTCAGGGACTTTCGTGCTACTAGGGTAGCAAACTACAATATCTCCAAACTAGGCTAAGAGTCTTACTTATCTTATTAACCAATCTTAGTTAACTTCACGTAAACATATGTTCTTACTTGTGTTCAGTTAACCAACACAATTACATATATTCGCACATCATATAAGTATTATAAGTGAAATTCATACCCACATAAGAAGATGCATAAATAAGAAATAGAGACACATAAATTATAGAATACTTCTCTTTATTGATAATTCCAGACAATTATAGACTCGACCTACCCTGTGCACTTAGCTGTGGACTTCTAGGCCTCTGCGCATTCAACCGTAGAGCCTGTACCTACGCTACAACCCAAGACTTAGAATTCTACTTCAGAGCTATCTCTCATACATCATATCTTGATTGATTATTGATTCATTCCTCTAACTACTTAGAGCTTAGCTCTATTTATACAATCCCATGGTTTGCGGACCATGGGTAGATCTTTTACAGCCAACATTACATTACCAAAATAAGGGTGGACAACCCTATGACTCTTTAACACCTACGCACTCCACAACCACAAAATGGGAGTATTTACACTTGGATTACAAAATTGGACCAAAATATGGGCTTTTAGCCCCAAAACTATCCTTGGGGTATCCTGCACCCAACACTTATCCAAATAGCCTCACAAGCTGCTTGACTAGCAACCACGTACTCTGCTTCTATTGAACTAAGTGCAACTGATCTCTGCTTCTTGCTGTACCAAGAAATTGTTGCTAACCCAATACTAAAGATTCCCCCTAATGTGCTCTTCCTGTCAAATGGACTCCCTACCCAATCTGCATCTGTGAAGCCTTCAAGGTTCACTCCCTTTGTCCATCTGTACCAAAGTCCAAATTAAGTGGTGCCTTTGAGGTATCTCAACACTTGTTTAGATTCCTTCCATTAAGGTTTGGTTGGCTTAACCATGGCTTGAATAAGCTAGTTAGCTGCAAAGATCATGTCCGTTCATCTATTCACCAAATACATAAGTGAACCCATAAGTTTTCTATAAATAGTAGCCTCCACTACTTCACCTGAAGTAGCATCTTCCTTCCTCCAATTACCTGCTGTAGGAGTCTCCATGGGTTTTCTTCTCTCCATGTGGAACTTCTTTAGTATCTCATTAACATACTTTCCTTGAGAGACAAACAATTTCTCATCTCCTTGCCATACTTCCATACCAAGAAAGCAATGCATAAGCATCAGGTCCTTCATCTTGAATTCTCTTGTAAGATCCTCTTTGCAATATTTTAGTAGCTTCTTATCACCAATTAGAATCAAATCATCAACATATAATACTATAATCAACAATTTACCTTCAACGACAATATGGTAAACGTTCACATCTGCTTCACTTTTAGTGAATCCCAACCTAGTGAAATAGTTGTCAATTCTGGTGTACCAAGCATGGGGTGCTTGTTTTAGTCCATACAATGATCGCTTGAGTCTGTACACATTCAACTCTCTATTAAAGGTTTCAAATCATTCTAAATTCTCAGTATACACCTCTTCCTCAATCATGTCGTCAAGGAATGTTGTCTTCACATCCATCTAATGTATCTTCCATCCCATATGTGCTGATTGTGCTAAAATAGATCAGATTGAAGAGTGCCTTTCTGTTGGTGAAAATTTTTCCTCGTAATCAATTCTCTCCACCTGAGAGAAACCTCTAGCCACAAATATGGCCTTGTGTTTCTCCACACTCTCATCTACTCCTTGCTTTACCTTGTACATCCATCTAGAACTCACCACTGACTTGTCTGCTGGTTTTGGGACCACTTCCCAAACACTGTTTCTGATAGTGGAATCACACTCCTCAACCATGGCATCAAACCATACTAGTTTCTATATTTCTTCCTTAAATAAGGTTGGCTTAGCCTCTACACTCTCACTCATTAGAGACATGAGGCTAGTGTATTGATCGGTGACCTTCTATGCCTATGCTATGATGTGGATGCTCCCACATTCTCTCTAGCATCATGCATTGATCTGTCAGCCTCTCTTGTATGCTTCCTTCCATCTCTAGAAGTATCTGCATGAGTGGGCGCTTCCACTCTTTCTCCTCTGCATGTGGCTGCTCCACATCATCCCAAGGTTCCTCCTTTGGTGCCAAAAGCTCCTCATATGCATGTAATTGAAGCCCCCTCTCAAGGGAACATCTCATGGCCTTCTCTTCATCGAACTTCACATCTCTATGAACCACTGTCATCCTTTTGGATGGAAGGTACACCTGAAGGTTGTGAGGTGTGTCAGTGTACCCCAAAATATGCCAAACTCAGTTGTTGGTTATATATTTTTCTGTGCATCCTTAACATGATAGTGGACTGATGAACCAAATATCCTGAAGTGTATCACATTTGGCTTCTTAACTAAAACATCTTCTTCTGGTGTACTCACTTGAGAATTCAATGAGGGCTTCTGTTTTGCAAATAAACAACTTTGTTGCATGCTTCAGCCCACTAGTGCAATAGTAGACCCTGATCATGTAACATCACCTGTGCCACTCCCATAGTACTTTTGTTCTTCCTTTTAATCACCCCATTCTGTTGTGGTTTATAAGGTGCTATTTACTCCTGTCAAATTCCTTCTAATGCACATAAGTTCTTGAATTCATTCGACACATATTATCCACCATTATCACTTCTGAGAGCTTTAACTTTCCTAACCAGTATATTTCTTGACAAGTGCTTTAAATTCACAAAATTTAGTGAACGTCTGATATTTCTTCTGCATGAAGAAAATCCAGCACTTTCGAGAAAAAAAACATCAACAAATATTGCATAATACTTGTGCTTGGCCGTGGATGTTTTCGAGAATGGTCCACACACATTTGAATGAACTTGATCAAGAATTGTTTGCGCTTGACTATCTTTATCATGAAAGGAAGCTTTTGTGTACTTCTCCAATGTACACCCTTTGCATACGTCTATCTGCTCTAGTGTACCCTTGGAAAGTCCTATAGAAATTTGTGGCATGATCTTCAAAGATTTGTGGTGCAAGATGTTTTCACTCAGGTTGTTCCCTGCCTCCAGAAGGGAATACGGCCGAGGTAACCACTAACCAGTCTTTTAGCTACAGATTCTAGCCAATCTGCAACCAAAGAGGGCTCTCTCTTTATAATTTACATTCATTTTGTTACATGTTAGGCTAGTTATGAAGCATAAGTTTTGTTTGATGTTTGGAAGATGACATTCAGTAGAGCAGGGTTGTGATGCGAGATAAGTTCAGACCATTTGGTTGATGGAGTCTAATGGAAATAAACCTCTGGGTATGGTGTCTTTGGCAATAGGAAAACTACAGAGAAAGATAATTAAACACAGAAACAATTTTCAAGCTGGAATAAGATGAAATGAAGTTAGGGAATGGAAGGCAATCAAGAATATTTCATTATGCTAACAGAGGGAAATTGTATAAACATTATCAGGGAGCAATTAAGAATTCCTTGATGATATTTAGAGTGAAAGAACCAGGGAGACAAGAGCTGTCAAGAATTCTTGCCTATGCTAGTCTTGTAGAAAACATAAGAAATTACAGGAATTGAACACAGAGTACAACAAAGTAAATTCGGTGTTATCCTTCTTTCCTGTAACTTAGAGCATGATATTTAGATGGTAAATAAAACACAAGTACAGTAACACGAGAGTAAAGAAGACTTATTGATCCATGCATTAACATGAGAATTCTGCAATATATCCTTCTGCCATTGATTCCATAACCAGCAAATTCACCAACAAAACATTCCAGCAATCTTTATTTCAAAAGAGTTCTCAAAACATACAGCACAGGTCCAAAATGATATTCACCAGCCAACAATAATATGTACCTTGGGGAAGTATTTATAAAAGAGTTTACAAAATATCCCGTAGGAGAAAATATCAAGTAATAAATTCATCCATCTACTTTGGCAAAGGCAATAACTGATTGTGGAAAAATCAGGCAGAAATGAATGAAGGAGTAACTATGCTGTACTGGCCACCTTAGGTGTTCTGCTATTGTTGACTTTTCGGCTCAACTAGTCGGCTGATTAGCTGCTTTTCTGATTTGTGTTCCTGATGTGCTGTCACTTGCCACCTGTGCCTGATTTTGCCTTAACGCTTTTTAGCGCGAATTTTCTCCTTATCAATTTGATTTTCTGATAGGTGGCTATGGTATTTGAATTTTGCTAATGTGTAGCTGACCAAAAAGAGCAATGCAATTACCTTGGCAAAACCTCAAGCATGCCCTCCCACCATTGATCTGTTGGCAGCTGGTGTCTCTGTAGTTTAATTAATGTTTCATCAGCTTCAGTGTATGTGTAGTAATTTGGCTGGACCTCAAAAAGATGATTTATTTCATGTTCAATATAAAACAAATTTTCCAATTTGTCATATAAAACCTGTCCAGAGGGAGGTGTTGTCTCTTCTGTGCTGCTTGATGATGCTGTGATTTGATTGGTAATATAGGTATTTACCCTTCGAGCATACTGTTCATGTGTTAACAGTCTTCCATTGCTGCTCAGTAAGCTGGGAAACCCCTTGCTTTGCAACACTGCAAACTTTTGTCTGAAGGTATTTGTTTTTGCTTGCATCTCTTGGCACTTTCTTTCCAAAGTCTACACAAAATTCCTCATGGTCAGTACCTTTTTCACTAACAGAATTGTGTCTATTTTGTTCCTGATATCCAAAGCTGCTAACTATTCTCTAGTATGAGTATTCAAAAAATGGATCATTTTGTTGGCCTCTTCGGGCTTGTTTGCCAATAATGTTCTAGCCTTTTGAGTCTCAAATTGAGCTATCCCTATCAACTCAATCTGGTCATGAATAGTTTGGATTGATGTCCATTGGTCAGTGATGGATTGGCCAATTTTACTCCACAAAATTGTTTTGATTTCTGTTAGAGTCTTGTGAAGAGTAAGGTCCTTTTCCAAGGCTTTTATCTTATTTTCCAGGGCCTTTACTTCCCTTGTCTTCTCAGCCACAACCATTTTTGATTTGTCATAATTCACCTCAATCTTGGCCAGCTTTTCTTTGGCTTCTTTTAATTCTGCCATTTGGAGTTCCAGAGCTTTTATTTCTTTCATCATTTCCTCCATACTCAGGCTGGCCTCTTGTCCTGCTGCTGTTGTAGTTGTTGCTGTAACTGTTGCTGAAGTTGAGGCTGGAGCTGAGGTACCTGCTGTTGATGTCGGATCAGTAGGAGGGACTACTGTGGTGACTGTAGGAGGAGTAGTTTCAAGAGTTAGAGCTATTTGAGCCGGTTGAGAGGCCAACTCTCCCTGTTTTCCTTGCAGTGCTGCCCCCAAGGCTTTCTCTGTTTCTAGCAGTCTTTCATTCATCCTCATTAGCAAACTTACAACATCCTCCTCTTCTTTCTGTTGTGCTACTTCTGTGGTTTGAGGATGTATTGTAGCTGGCAGCTTGAGCTGCCTCCTAAGGGCTGCTATATCTTCTTCTTTCTTTTTTATCAAGGCCTGTATGCCCTTGGGATCCTTGGGATCATGTCCCAGCTCCATAATAATTTCCTCCAATGATTTGATTCTATTGTCCTTGGCTAATGAGGAGGCTTTCTCCAATTCCAATTGGGCAGAAGTATTATGAAGTGAATTTTGCAATCTGTGGGCCAATATTGCTTTATCTGCCAAGGTGGAGTACACCATTTCTCCAGTTTGTTTGTGTAACTCAATCTGGTCCATTGGGTGGATGTCTTTGGCAAGGACTTCCAGATTGGTTCTGATATAATTAGCAGCTAATTGGGGCTGCTGTACTGTAGGCCTGAAGTGATTGATGG
Source organism: Pinus tabuliformis (assembly GCA_031772625.1). Lineage (NCBI taxonomy): Eukaryota > Viridiplantae > Streptophyta > Pinopsida > Pinales > Pinaceae > Pinus > Pinus tabuliformis. The sequence continues at coordinate 658,082,906 of CM062820.1, read as the reverse complement.
TCATTTTCCCTTCTTGGATATCATAGGCTGTCATTAGCCTCTGTTGATTGGTGGGAGCCATTCTTAGTAATTGGTTATAGAGTTGGAACCTTACCGGCTCATTTCTGGCCTTGATTTCAGTGAATTCCTTCTTGATGTCAGAGCCTTGCTTGCTCTGTTGCTTGGTGGATGTAACCTCCACACCTTGTTGCATCTCTTTCTCCTGCTAAAAGGAGCTAGCTGATGTTTCCATACTTGGAGGAATCCACTGTTTAGTTGTTTCCTCACCCCTTTGGTTGCCTGCTGTTTCCTCTGTAAATTCTTCCTCAGAGTAGGGGTTCAACCTTTGCCTTTTCTCTCCTTGTTGTTCTGTGGATGTCCCTGTGGGTGTTTCTTCCTGCCTATCCCTTTTCTTGGCTCTTTCTTCATTAAGAGGAGGTTGTAACACAGGGATTTCAGGTGCCTTTGCTTGTGTTGAAGGGGCTTGCCCTTGACTTTGTTCTTTTGTTGTATCTGGCCAGTCTGCCATTGTCTCCTGCTGCTCTGAATGCTGCACTTCCTTGCCCTTGGATGTCCCTGTAGGAGGAATAGTCCCTTGGGCAGGCTGTTGTGAAGTTGTGGCAGATGATGTGCCCGCTCCAAGGTGTCGAGGCAATGTGAAAAACACCTGTCCAAAAGAGTCCAGGTCAAGTGTCTTTTCAAACTCTTTCATTTCTTTTTCTAATCTCTCTTCTTCAGTAAGTTCCTCAACTAGTGTGCCTTCTATCCACTCCTGTTGATTAGCATATTGTTCAATCTGAGGGATACTATGGTGCACATATCCTGTAAGCTTGTTTTTTACTCTTCTAAAGCTTATGAAATGTTCAGGGTCATATGGTGACCAAAGAAAACTTTGTTTCAGCTTAAGTTTTTCTCTCAGAATAGTGTCAGCTTCCTTCCATGCTTCTTCCCTTTTATTAAAGATAAAAGGGCCCAATTGGTGCCTTATCTTGAGCTGTGCTTTTTTCCTAGCACCATAGAAATGAGTCAAATCTGAACTACTGAATTGCCGGTAGTATTCCAGGGCAAAGAGTCTCATAGGGACATACTTTGGCAGCTTGTAGGGAGCTAATTGATAGCCATAGATCCTGATCACTGTATGGTTTTGGTAAAAATACCAGTCACCAATATTGTATTCCTTTGAGAGGTGTAAGATTTTCTGCATTTCAGCAGAGAGCCTAGCAGGAGGAGTTGTTGACAACAAACAGGTGGCTGGATATATGAAAAGGTCAATAAACTCACAATATGTATATGGGGAGCTACGAACATGATGGAATACTGAGGACCAAAATATTACAGACCTTCGCTCCCCCTTAGCATCCAATTTTTTAAGGGGAACTGGGAAACTATCAGGTTGATAGTACAGCAGTAAATGGTATATATATGAAGTGTACTTGAACGCTCTCTCTCTCTGTCTAAATTCAAGAATTTCTCGTGAATTTTGTTAGCTATGAAGGTGTCATAATCATACTTGATAGCAGGGGGCTGTCCTGGAGCAAACATGGACATCAAAGCAAAGACAATCTCATCCACTATTTCACTTGTTCTGAATCCCAGGATGTAAGAAATCATGTCTATGAGAAATTTTCCAGGCTCATCAAACCAGGCATGGTGATAGGAAATTTTGTATCTGGAGTAGCACTCTGGTGGCATGAACATCTTGGCAATTCGGTCAACTTCTGCAGAGAATAGCTTGGAGGCTTGATCCAGCAAATGTTTCACGGAGAGATGGACCAAAGGCTGAGTTGGCTTGAAGTGCAGCATCTCATTTATAGACTGAGGGGTGATATGAAAGAGGACATTGCCAGAAGGGTCCATCACTACCCTTTGAGAAGGCTCATAATTAGCACAACATTGATGGATGAGGTCAGGGAAGACATTCACTGAAGGCAGGTAGTATATAGGCATATTAGACTCCCAGATTCTAAATATGTTAGTTTTATTCCTGTAGCTATTCCTTATTTCACAAAAAGCCTGAAGGTGAGGTTTATCACCCTCCATGTCCTCAATCTGGAAATCTCTATCAGCAAGAGGTAGCCACTCCAACTCCCTATGTGGTGCATTCAAGGGTGCAATATTCAGGGCCACTGGAGCCTCCATGATTCACTGTGTTTATAATTGGATTTTGAGTCTGTGTCTCAACAGGAAACAGAGTACTAACAGTGGGTCTTTCACAGGAATTCTGCAATTTGAGTTTTATATGGAAATGGCCTCATTGAGTAAAATTCAAAGGAGAGACAGAGCCTGCAGAGTTTTTTAATTAGGAAGCTAAAAAACAGTGGAAAGGGCGCTCCTTTTGCAGGCGTTTTTTGGTGGTTTTGCAAGCGGACATGAGCTCGACTTGCAGTTTGATGGACAATTGACAGCGGACCATAGAATTAGCAGGTTTCCCTTGGAAAGACGGTCCATCAACGACTTAGAGTGCAGAGGTTTGCAGGCAACAGTGTATTTGACTCGAATTTAGCTCTCCCAATGATTTTAACTGAGAAATCACAAAAAAACAGGGTTTATGGGCAACTTTCGAGTAAATACCTATTTTACAAGAGTCTGGTGTGAAATGTAGTTGTAGACAGAGCTGAGGAGGTCAGGTTTGCAGCATGAACACGCCTGGGTGGCAGACTGGAACGTTAGTGGCGGATTCAACGTAATTCACATGCACAGTCTCCACTATACGATGCATAAGAAATAAACAAAAACATCACTTTCATGACTTTTGAACAAATTTGGGCTTTTTCAGACTTTTTGGCGCTTTTTGTGTTGACATCATCATGATGTAACCTTGTCCTGTAGCAGGGTACGGAAGGTGACATGGCGGATGACGTGGTCGCTGACATGGATGGATGACATGGTAGACACGACGGATGGAACAGTAACGTGGGTGCTGGCGTGGGTGCAGACGTGGTGTATGACGTAAGTAGCGGGAACAGGAGGCGGTTTGTGGTTTCCATCAGACCGCTTTTGGTATGGGGGCGGTTTGCGTCAGAACGGGCCCGATGCAATAGAAAAGGGACACGCGTCCCGGGGTACGGCGGGAAAACCGCTTTCCATCGGGCGCTAACTCTCGTACACCGGGGCGGCTCCGATATCAACGAGAGCCGTTGGATCTGGAGGGTGCGATCCAACGGTTGACGGGATGGCGAGTTGACGGTAAGGTATGGCGCAGGGGCCCGCGTTAATATTTTAATATTTTTCCGAATATACGCGGGTCAAAACTTTGGTTAAAAGGGTTTGTATGGTTTATGTGGGCAGGTTAGGGGTGGTTATTTATTTAACCGGGGGTTAAATAAATTCCAATGACACGGAGGGCTATTATAATGTTTTTGGTAAATGTTATAATTCCTGAAACTTCTTCTATATGGCTATAGTTGCCAAAGGTAGGGATATTATACATTTTTTGGGTTTTTTATGTATTTTTATATATAATAGGGGAGGGGAAATATAAGTGGGAGTTATATAATAGGGTTAGCATGTTAATATGAATATAAGGGGAAATGCTAGGTGCATGAAGTTGAATCACCTAGACTTGGGGGTGTGGGGAGAAATAAAACTTTACACAAGAAATGTGGCTTTGAACTTTTAAGTAAACCTGAAGTTTCACTTAAGTTTTCTGAAAATGGAGTGAAGTTAAGAGTTTGGGCAGATCCCAATCTCTTTGAGGGATGTTAGTGAATGATTATTGTGAGGGGAGAGAGGGGGAATTAGACATGCAACATCTGATCTGTCATCACACCTTTGCCATGGTATTTGAGATATCCATAAAATAGATCATATTCAAAAAAGATGACACTGCTGATAGACCTGTTTCTGCAACTTCAATCTACTTACCCATTCTACAATTCCTAACATTTTTTCTTCATTTTTGATTGGGTGCACTTGAACCAGCAAACCCTGATTTCCTCTTTTCTTTTGGCTGCCCTTCTATCTAAATCTATCCTTATCTCCTCCAAGGGCTCAGATTAAGCAGTTGGGCCCTTTATTTCTCTATCTTATCTAGTGATCTGCCAAGCTTGAATTGTTTGGACAGACCTTCATTCTCTATTCTACAACAGGAAATTTAAATATGGACTGGCCCAGATTGAGCTGTTGGGCCATCCATCAAGTGTGCTAAGAAACAGTGTTTGCACATTGTGAACTTGCTTTGCACAAATAGGATAGTAGTGGCATTTTAACTGGCCACTTTCCTGGTCTTTCTTTGGGGTTCATTTTCTTTATCTTTTGTCGACCAATTCATTCTTCTTGCCCTTTGATTTTTCTTTTAGGGCATACCCTCTTTACAATTTTTAATTTTCTTTATTTGTTTACAAAATATGGAACCTTTGCAGCATGGAAAGGATGATCATATTTGGAACTTCCATAGTCAATCATGAGAAATGACACCTATTGGTATAGGAACCTAACACAAGTGACCCAATATTGTATGCCACAACTCACCAATGTCTTGGCTCTATACCTTCTTTTATTTAGTTCTCAAAGCAGCACAATCTTCTACATCTAATTTGTAGAGGCTCTTCACCAAAACCCCAATCTACTTCACATGTCCTGAGGCTATGTGATGAAGGAAAGTCTTTCCCTTACTAAATATCACATCATAGCCACGTTCCTCCAACATGGCAACTGAAACCAAATTCTTCTTCAAACCTGGAACATACATGACATCTTTTAATGTGAGAGGAGACTGAGACTCCCTTTGAAAGGTAATAGTACTGATGCCTATCGCGTTGTACCTCCTATCATCTCCCATCTCTATGTGCATATGAAGGTCCTTCTCTTCCAAGTCACTGAAGAACTCTTTCTTGCCGATCATATGGAATGGGGCTCCACTATCCAGGTACCACCACACACTACCTATCACTTATGTCATAATGCGAAGGATGAGGATGAAATCCATCTCGAATTATGAAGCAGGAGCTTCACCTACCACTCTTCCTAAGGGCTTCTTACTGGCCTTCTTGTGCAGACACTTTGTGGCATAGTGTCCTAACTCGTGATAATGAAAAAATTTAATCTTAGACATGTCCTCCTTCTTTTCGCCCTGAATGAAATCTGATTTTGAATGGGATGACTTCCCCTTCCATTTCTTCACCTTCCCAGCTAAGGAACAATTCTCCTCATCATCATGCTTGAATGAGGATCCATCTCTAGTGTTCCGCCGAATCTCTTCTTGTACAATGCCAAACCACAATCGCTTCCACTTTGGTAGCTTCTCCTTCCCATTAACTGAGCCATGGTAATTGTGCTAGCTCTTGGGAAGTCCTAGAAGAATTAGGCTCACTAGATCATCTTCAGTAACTATAACACCAACACTTCCAAGCTCAGCCCGACATTGGGTGAACTTGGTCAAGTACTTTTTTATTATATCGTCCTTCTCTATCTTGATCTTTCTGAGCTTGTCCTTCTATGCCAACTTCCTGTGGTCACTGCTATTTTGAAATAGGTCCGCCAAGGTATTCCAAATTGCAAAGGGAGTTTCCTTACCATGGAGATTCGATATAATATGATCTCAAACTCCTTCTAGGATAATCCTTCTCATCTTTGGCACTCACTTTCTCCACTCTTCCAGATCCTGAGCATCAGTTGGCTTAGAAATATCTTTGTCTATGAATTCCTTAAGCCCGTTGTCTTCCAACACTTCCTCCATCCCGTCCTTCCAAGAAATATAGTTTGAACTACCCTCAAGGGCATATTCGAGTCTCAATCCGTAGAACAATATCCTGCTGGCTCTGAAGTATGATACTGCAAATTCTATTTCTCCTGAAAAAGACAAACTCGTATTATCCTCTTCTATAGTGATTTCAACTCTAATACCATGGATAAATTCCTTATAGATTCAAACTACTTATGTAATATGCTAAAACAAAAGACTTGAATCTACTCTACTCATTAGCGAAAAAAAATAGTTTATCGATGGAATCACGAAGCATAAAATAGAAAGAATTCAATCACACATAACACAATAATTTTCTGAGGAAGGCCACAACTAAAAACCCCTGCTATCTGTATATTGCATTAATTAGAAAATATGACAATATTACAATACTTTTCTCAAGCCCGAGAAATCTTTGCACTATCTTAATCTATCTCACTGCTTCACAAAGAAGCTCCAGCCAATACTTAGCCAAATATGATGCCTACCAAGCTTCTATTTCCTTGCACAATTTCCTTGGGAATTAGCCCATATTTAATTTGGAAATTCCATAAATATGAATTACGTAATCCTCATAGGATTTCCTCTGATTGCATGCACCACTTCTACAATTTGGATGATTATACAACTGATAGTACACTATCCCTAAACTCCAATCTAAACTAGTCTTTCTCTAATTTGACATGCATGAGTTAATTATGAGTGCATCTTCAATTTACTGGTTGATCAGTGCTGGTTACAACCCATTATTGCATGTTACACTCCACTACTAGATCTCCCTTTAATTCCTCCATCAGTTGGAACTAGTTTAACTGAACTTAGCTCAGTTAAACTGAATTTAACTCAGTTAAATTGAATTTAACTCAATGAAACTGAATTTAACTCAGTTAAACTGAATTAAAAAATTACAACTAAAAATAAACTCAACCAGGGCTCCTAAAAAGTAGGAAACACTCTACATGACTCTAGTTAGACTCCCAAATCGAATTAACTGAGCTAACTAGGTAAAATTAACTAAGTTAACTATTACAAGTTGTCATGAGATGTGGAATTACAATTTAATTCCTAGTTTAATTCAATGAAAAAATTGAATTATGATTTTCTTTTTGAATTTTCAACACAAATTTGTACGATTCTGATTCAAAATTGAGTTTAGATGAAGAGAATATTCCTCCATTTAAAAAACATGGAAAGCTCTTATTAGGAGCAGCATATCGCAAGTAGTTGGTAGATGAAAGTGGACAACCTCTTCACCCTACCAATTGGAACATGGCATCTTCCATCCACAATCCTAGATCAACGATGGTAATAATTGTTTGGTATAATGTAATTTTAACAAACAAATTGCATTGATGTGCTTACTAATATCATTGATATTGTACTAATGAAGTTTAATATTTTTTGAAATGAGGATTGTAGTGATGATGAGTGGCCCACCTAACATCTTTCGGTGCACCCCTCTACAATGTCAACTCAAGAAAGTCTACATTAAGAGAAAGACTTAGAGAGGAAGCATAGAAAGAATGGTCGAATCAACCACCTATTCAATTCCCACTATGTCCAGATTCACTAATTAGGAATGACTACAAAAATAGTGGTTCTTCATCACAAGTTGGAAACGAAGATAATCAAATAGAGGTTGGTATGGATGATTACTTATGGGATACAACTGCCATAGATGCAATGTTATTAGATGCATTCCACCACCCCTCTCTTTGGACCTAGCAACAAGTCAAAGTCTACTAATTTGGGGAGAACGATGTTGCTTTACAACTTGAAAGCAAAGTTTGACATGTCAAATTCATGTGTCTCAACAATATTGAGGTAATTCACCTGCATGATCAATCAAGTCCCTTATATTTTCAGAAATATTGTTACCCAATCATCATTAAAAATGTTCAATTTTACGAATGCTAAATATTGAAATTATACAATTATATTCCCCACCAAATGTAGGCTATTCAAATATAAGGTTCTTTCGAGTGATAATGTCTTACCGAGTAGTTGCAAAGAGGCAAATCAATTGTTGAAAATGTTGGGTGTGGAGTACATATCATATTGTGCATGTCCGAACGATTGTATTCTATATAGAGGAGAATATGCAGACAAATAGATATGTCTGAAATGTGGGCATGACATGGACCATAATTAAAAAAAAAAGAGTAAATCACATGGTCCTCCTCATAAGATATTGAGGCACATGCCTATAATCCAAAATATTCAAAGGATCTTTCATTGCAAAGAATTAGCTATGTTGCAGGGATGGCATGCCTCACACAGAAGTGAGTCAGGAGTTATGTGAATCCCAACATATTCAATAGCAATGAAGCATATAGAGGATACATGGACTGAAAAATTCAAGGATGAAGTACAAAGTCTACTAATTAGCATAGCCATGGATGGTGTCAACCCATATTCCCTCCAAAACACCAACTATTTTGTTTGGTTTGTAGTAGTGATCAATAAAAATATCCCCCCATGCTTTTCCGTGAAGAATGAACATCTTATGTTGGCTATCATAGTCCCTGGTAGAAGACAAGTGAAGAATATGGATGTTTACTTACAACCATTTGTAGATAAATTGAAGGAATTATGGGAAGGGATACATGTGTACGATGTATCAAGACTCATTGCAATAGAGAGGAGTTTTATGTTGTATGGCATATGTTCTTACACCATACATGTGTAGGTCTTAACCCCATACAGAAATTACCTGCATACGAATTCTAAAACATCGAAAATAAATAATACGAGAGCAGAACACATAAAACACATATACACAGAGACTTTCCCCTGGATCCCAAAACCGAGACTACTAGCTTGATTTTTCATTATGTTCCTTTCAATTTTACAATACATATTTATACATGTCGAAGCATCCAATAACATGGACCGAAAACCATCGCATCCAATACTATGGACCAAAAACCATCGCGTCCAAAAAACATGTGCCAAAATCATGCACAAAACCATAGGTGGGTCCTCCCAACCTAACATAGGGTCCAGACCCCATAAAGTGGGGTTACAGGTGCCCTTCAAACCCCCTGTTAACTACGTGGAAAGAGTATAACACAACCCAATATTCTCCAACTTGTTTTTTTCTTTCCACAGGGGGCCACAAGAGAGCTTAGTCATTTTCCCAGCCCTGAAATTCCCATTGTCTCTCTACACCAAGAGAACTTCTCAGAGCTCACAGATTTTGTCAATGCATCTACAGTATTCTTCAAAGTGTCCACCTTTACCAGCAACACCTTTTTGTCTTCTATCATGTCCCTCACAAAGTGATACTGAACATCAATGTGCTTTGTCTTTGAATGATATGCAAGGTTCTTTGCCAAGAAAATTGCACTTTGGCTATCACTGATCCAGGTGGATGTTGGTGGCGACCCACCTATCCCATTTGGACCCCCACAACTATCTCTTTCAGTTTTTTAGTTTCCTTAATTATAGCACAGTTTAATATTTTTAGCAGGTTTTCGGGTCCTAAACTTCCGAAGCCGTTTTGAGGCCCTAAACGACGTTTTTTGGGAAATCTACCGCCAGCGATTTTTCTATCAAAGATTCATATTTTGCATCGTAGTCCTCGAAGAGATCTTTCCAACAGGCTATCATGTGCGTCAAACGGAGATAATACGACCAATTCGTGACACCGGGAAGTTGATGTACCAACTTACCCAAAAACGGGACCCATAATTTGGCGTTTCATCTTCTAGGGTTAGGTTTTGGAATGTGAAGGGTTTTCCATTGTTTCTCAATAATAAATAGGCCTTTGAGCCTCTCTGTAACATAGTTTAGAAAATTTCAGAGGCATGTAGCCGCCACATCTCTTCTCAGAGATAAGCTACCATCGCCCTAGTTGGTTTATTTCCATTTCTGTTTGTAAGCATATTTCAGTATTTTACAGTAATGAAATGAAGTATTATTTCTGCTACATATCTATATTTATGGTTATCTCTGTATTTTATTGCGTTCCTGTTTAAATCCGGATCAATCACAGTCTATCCTTATAGCTTCCTATACTAACCCCATACTTGAACACAATATCTGCAACCAAACTGCTTCCTTTCTTGCATGAGTGGTTGCCATGTATTCTGCCTCTGTAGTTGATAGTGCCACTACAGATTGTTTCTTACTCATCCAACTAACTGCACCTCCAAAGAGGTTAAACACATACCCACTTGTAGATCTTCTCTGATCTAGATCTCCAGCCCGGTCTGCATCAACAAAGCCACGAATATCCAACACTCTGTCCAATCTTGGTCTTCCTTGGTAGCACAAACCATAATCACTAGTGCCACGCAAATACCTGAAATCCCGCTAAACTGCTGTCCAATGTTCCTTTCCTGGTTTTTACATAAACCTGCCCAATACTCCCACTGCATGTGCAATGTCTGGTCTAGTACAAACCATTGCATACATCAAGCTACCGACTGCACTTGCATATGGAACACAGGACATGTCCTCTTCCCCTTCTTGTGTCTTGGGACACTGTTTAGTAGATAACCTCACACCTACAGGAATAAGAACCTTCACTGGTTTACTATCTTGCATATTAAACCTCTGCTATATTGTCTAGACATACTTTCTCTAGTTTAACCAGAGCTTCCTCTTTGTCCGATCTCTTTTAATTTCCATGCCCAAAATATAGTTTGTAGCACCAAGATCTTTCATGTTGAATTTGGAGGACAATTGGGTCTTCAAATCTTGGATAACTTCTTTTTCATTTCCAACCAACAACATATCATCCACATACAAGACCAGATAAATAACACAGTCACCAATTAATTTAAAATACACACAGTGATCTACTTTGCTTCTAGTGAAGCCAAGTCCCCATATAAATGTATCAAATTTCTGATACCACATCCTTGGTGACTGTTTTAACCCATATAGAGACTTCTTTAACTTACATACCAGTTCTTTCTTACCCTTCACCGCAAAGCCTTCAGGTTGCTTCATGTAGATCTCCTCTTCTAGATCCCCGTGAAGAAATGTTGTCTTCACATCCATCTGTTTTACCTCAAAATCAAAAGCAGCAACAACAGATAAAAGTAATCTAATAGAAGTTACCTTGGCAACAGGAGAAAAAATATCACCAAAATAAATTCTCGGCACCTGGGAATAACCTTTTGCTACCAATCGAGCTTTGTATTTCTCAACTTTTCCTTTTGCATTTGTCTTCTTTTTGAACACCCATTTGCTGCCAATGGGTTTCCTGCCAGTCGGCAACTCCACCAAATCCCAAGCCTCATTTTTGTGCAAAGATGCCATTTCATCAACCATGGCCTCTTTCCAGAGTTTTCCATCCTTTGAATCCACTGCTTCCTTCACATTTCTGGGATCATCATCAGTAATAGACAAAGAAAAATTTGAACAGAAAGTAGATGGACTATACCTTTTTGGCTGCCTTCTTTCTCGAACTGATCTTCTCATAGCTGGAGTTTGTGGCTCTTTATCTTCTAATTCCTCCTCTACTGTAGAGTCGGATTCTTCCTCCTTTAGCTCAAACTCTATCTTCTCAGGTTCCTTTTGTTGGAATTCATGTTTAATAACATCTTTCACCTCTCTAAACACCACATCTCGACTGTACACAACCTTCTGTGTGACTAGGTTCCAAAGCTTATAACCCTTTAAACCATCCTTATACCCAGTAAATATGTACTTTTTAGATTTACTATCCAACTTGGTTTGTTTCTCCTTTGGAACATGTACATATGCCTCACATCCAAATACCCTCATATGTGAAAGAGAGGGTTTCTTACTAGTCCATACCTCTTGTGGAGTCTTATCCTCCAACGCTGATGAAGGTGATTTTTTGACCAAGTAACATGTAGTATGCACTGCGTCTACCTAACCTGGCACCACTAAGCATGCTTCTTTCCCTTTCCATCAATGTCTTATTCATTCTTTCTGCAACTCCATTTTGCTGAGGTGTATATGGAGTAGTCTTCTACCGTGCTATACCACACTTCTTACATAATTCTTCAAATTCCTTACTGCAAAACTCTTCACCGTTATCTGTACTCAACACCTTTATCTTCTTCTCTGTTTGGTTTTCCACCAGAGCCTTAAATTCTTTAAACTTGTCAAAGACTTCAAATTTCTTCTTAAGGAAATATATCCATGTATTCCTTTAGAAGTCATCTATAAATGATACATAGTACATAGATTTACCCAGTGATGGAACCTTCACAGGTCGAAACACATCATTGTGCACAAGTTCTAATATCTGTTTTGCCCTCTTACTACTAGAGGGTAAACTCACCCGATTCTACTTCCCATATACACAATTTTCACAGAAATCAAAATCCAGAGAGCTATTACTCATACCTTCTACCATACCTTTACCATGAAGTATCTGAAGGCCCTTTTCTCCAATATGTCCAAGCCTTTGATGCCACATCATGGTCTTCTCTCCAGAGACCACTAGATTTTCTGCTCAACTTTCAGGAACCATAGAACTATTGCACCCATCAATAACAATGCTACCTTGTAGCTTGTACAGAGTTCCTATCTAAACTTCCCGCATCAATACCAGTGCTCCCCGAACTATCTTGTAGGTATCCTTCTCGAACACTGTTTTTACACTTGCATCATCCAGCTTGCTACCAGAAATCAGATTTCTAGCTAATGCAGGAATATGTAGAACACCTAGAAGCGTTCTAACCCTTCCACTTTGCAACTTCAACTTTACTTTTCCGCGACCAATGATTCTAGCCTTCCTGTCATCCCCTAAGTGTTGGCATTATGATACATATGTTGTACTTGATGGCAACCCACTCATCACAAATGATAAATTATAGTGCAGCAAATTTATTTGATAAATTATAGTGCAACAAAGTTTCCTTCATGTAGAGAAAAGTTCACGCACTTTTATGCAGAGAAAAGTTTATTCCATGTAGAGAAAAGTTCACGCACTTTTATGCAGAGAAAAGTTTATTCCATGTAGAGAAAAGTTCACGCACTTTTATGCAGAGAAGAGTTTATTTCATGTAGAGAAATGTTCACGCACTTTTATGCAGAAAAAGTTTATTTCATGTAGAGAAAAGTTTACGCACTTTCATGCAGAGAAAAGTTCCCTTCATGCAAGAGAAAAGTTCACACACTTTCATGGTTGGTTCATGGTATTAGTTCGACAGTTTTTGATCCTATGGTTTTGACCCGTGGTATTGTATCCAAAAGTGTTGATCTCACGCACTTTCATGGTTGGTTCATGGTATTAGTCTGACAGTTTTTGAACCTATGGTTTTGGTCGGTGGTATTGCATCCAAAAGTGTTGATCTCACGCACTTTCATGGTTGGTTGATGGTATTAGTCCAACAGTTTTTTGATCCTATGGTTTTGGACCGTGGTATTGAGAAAGGACTAAGGCTATAAAAGAGGAAGGAAATCATTTGGCAAAGCATCTTCTGAATTATTGAATATCTGATAAAGTGCCAGATCTGGAATATTGTGATTGGGTTATGGTGCAGATCTGGATCTGAATGAAGAAGGAACCTGAGCGTACGGAGAAGGATAAGTTGTATTGATGGGTCAAAATCTTAAGGCTGAAATAATGGTATCTCTATATGATTTTGATCTGTGATATGTGGCATACGCTTGATCTATAAATCTAATAATCTGGTTCGGAATTATTGATGCATGTTTTATTTTACACATGTTATGATCTGGGTATGTCTGATGTATGGAACAAAGTTATAAGGAAATATTTGCAGATCTGTATGCGGGTTGGCTTTGGTGAAATCAGAGATTGATGATGCAAGTGTAGTTGATGGGTTTTTGATGTTCTTGGATCCAGTCTGAAAATTAATGAAAAGTGGTCCTTGAAATGTTGAAATTTGGTACCGGAGGACAGGTGGTTCCCTTAGGCTTTGATCTTTGGCCTAGGGAAAAGTGTCCAAAAGAATTTAATTTTTCTCCTAAAGTGACTTTATAATTTTATAAAGTTAAATCTAATTTAAAAGTGACTTTAAGTGATAAAGTTACTAAGTCTAATTTTAAAGTAACTTTTATAAAGTAAATGAAAAATTAGAAAGGAAAAGTGACTTTGGAAATAAATGACTAAGTGGGTCTTTATTAAAGTGGGGTGAATTAAAAAATAGAAAGTGAGATTTAAATGAGCATTTAATCTCAGCCATTGATCTAAATCTATTTCAGCCATTGGATTTAGAGATCACCCAAAAGTCACTTGGATCACCCAAAAGTCACTTGGAGTTATATTAAAGGAGGAAAATGAGGAAAAGGTCATTCATTCTTTCATGAGCAGATTGGGAGAAGGAGAGCAAGAGAGATTTCTGAGCAGGGAGGAGAAGGAGACAACAGCTTGGCACACATTCCAAGGCAGCAATTGAGCAGATTTGTACAGCTGATTCAGCACATAGTGAAAGGCAGATTTTTGTACAAAAATCGAGGAGCAGTTTGTTGATTTTTCTGCACACAAAATGGAGGCCGTACAACATTTATTGCTGTCATGTTTGCTGTAATTTCCAGATTACTGTGAGGCACGGGAAAGGAGATAAGTTGTAAATTTGCTTGCTGATTTTTTGCTGAATAATTCTCACTGTAAAAAGGCAATTTTCAGAAATAAAGAAGAGCTCTCAAACTGGTTTTCCCCAAGAGTTGTAGGGGGTTTTTCCAGGGTCAAGTTGACCAAAAATATCAGTGTTTTAATGTGTTTTAATGGCTGTTTTTGATTACTGATTTTTAATTCTGCAATTTCCAGCATTCTGAAAAAAATTTCCAGAATTTGTGTTTTCAGCAATATTTATTTTTTTCAGTCTGTTAAATGTATGGTTATGGGAATGGGCATTTAACTACATGGGAGAAATAAGGAGAAACTGAAAACCGGGGTGGGAAAACAGAAATTTCTACATGGTATCAGAGCTTGAGTGCTGAAGGGAAGTTTGGGACAGCAAAAGGAAAAATTACAGTTGCTGATTTTTCACTCAGAAAATTCCAGCAAGCTGATTTTTTCATAAACAGCAGTTTTATCTTTACTACAGCAGTGCTATTCTTTCAGTTTTAGGACAGCATGATGTCATTGGGATTGAGGGTGGAGGATAGGTTGGATGGGCATACAAATTACAGTGTTTGGAAGGAGAGAATGCAGAGTATCTTTGAGGAGGCAGAAGTCTGGGATATCATGGTGCATACCGCACAGAACCCTATTGTTGTGCCCACTGATGTTACTCAGTTGGCTGAGTATAAAAAGAAGAACAATAAGGGTAAGAGGCTGATTCTAGACAGAATCAAAGACCATTGCATTCCTCATGTGAGAGGAAAGAGCAATGCCCATGAGATGTAGACAGCATTGTCCAATCTCTACCAGAGTACCAATGAGAATCGGAAGATGGTCCTGAAGGAGAAGCTGAATAACATTAAGATGGGGAATGATAGTGCAGCTAGATATCTCACAAAGATTACCAATGTGAGAGATGAGTTGGCAGCGATTGGAGAGGCCATTCCACCCACTGAGTTGGTGCAGATTGCAGTGAATGGCCTCCCCCGTTCATGGTTGAACTTTGCTGATGGGGTTTGTGCACGTGAGACCCTTCCCACATGGGAGAGGTTTTGGGATGATTGCATTCAGACAGAGATCAGGAAAGGTCAGCTTGGGGCAGCCAAGCCAGTTGAGCAGGATGAGGATGTAGCACTGGTGGTAGGAGGCAAGAAAGGCAAAGGGAAGAAGCAAGCTTCCACAAGTAGTGGTGGGGGCAAAGGCAAAGGTAAAGGTAAACAGGGGAACACACAGAAGGATTATTCCAAGGTGAAGTGTTGGAATTGTCAAAAGATGGGACACTATGCAGTTGTGTGTCCGGAGAAGAAGAAGAAGAAGGGGAAGAACCAGGACGTGGCAGCTTCAGCAGAGATTGAGGACTTTGCTGGTCGTTTTGACCGAGAGTTTGCGTTCACTACGTGTGAGTCCTCTAGTGCAGGATCACCTGCTACACAGGTTCAGAGGGAGCATGCTTTTCCCTCGATTAGTGGAGCATCTTCAGGTATCTGGTATGTGGACAGTGGGGCTTCACATCACATGACAGGAGTCCGGGAGTACTTCTCAGAGCTTTCAGAGAGTGGCACTGATATTGAGGTAGTACTCGGTGATGACAAAGTTGTTAGAGCAGTCGGGGTGGGGACAGTGACATTTCAGAGGGAGTCCAAACCTCCCTTGAAGGTGTCAGAGGTTCTTTATGTGCCAGGGATGAGGAAGAACACAAGATGTAAGGTGGAAACCCAATGCGGGAGAAAAACCACCTGCTGCAATATGTCTCTATCTTCTTTCAAGAAATTCTTTTTACAATGATTTTGTACTGGTGCAGTCCTTTACCAGCACGCAGGCTGCAACCTGCAGAGAGCTACAACTCTCTCTCGTTTTCTAGTTTCTCCTGGAAGGGAGCTACAACCCCCTACTTCTTTTCATGAAGAATCAAATGATCAACAAGTATACAACAGATACAGTCTACTACAGATATCAGATCAGTAATTACATAAACAACCCAGAACACCTTATGAACAGAAATATACAGTCAACAGATCATCTTAAGACAGGGACGCATATTTTCTTTCTGTGGCCTGCGACTGGACGCAGTATACCTTATGCTGTTCTGCGTGCAGACGCACTGTTCCTTTTTGCTTTTCTGCGACCGACGCACCAAGAAACACTATCGCGCCGCGTCTTTCGCTTCAGAGACGCCCCCAATACCACAGTCGCGCCGCGTCCTTTGCCTCAGAGACGCACCTGAGTCTTTACTGTACTGCGTCCCGGCGCACTTTCCCTTCACTGAATCTGCGTCCCTTTAGATATAGAAGATAAGAGGACTTCAGAACCAACCCAAACACTCAGATCCACAGATCTGATCATGCGCCATATAGATCGTAGTCCATTAGAAGATTCGCCCTTATAGATTTGGACTAGATCTCACCAAGAGATGTTCAACCAAGATGATGCTCAATCCAAATGAACTCCTTTGCTTTATATAGGCAAGCTTCTCCCTAAAGCGTGGAACAATACCACGAGCCGACACCATAGAAACACAAAACCGTCGGCTAGATACCACACAAGAAACCCCCACGTGCTTTTCTCTGCCTTGAAATGTGTGCACTGGGCGGACGCACCTCCTGAACGGCTGGCCTGCGTCCCTGGACGCGGGTTCTGCATGGTCTACCTGCGGGGACGCACTTGCTGAACATATTGTCTGCGTCCTTCTTGATTTATCACCTGAATGAGTTTGCCATCAAGGACAACACCTGAAACATAATGCCAACAAGGTGTTGATGTATCCCAGGGACACTCCAGCTGATTCAG
Organism: Pinus tabuliformis; assembly: GCA_031772625.1. Taxonomy (NCBI): domain Eukaryota; kingdom Viridiplantae; phylum Streptophyta; class Pinopsida; order Pinales; family Pinaceae; genus Pinus; species Pinus tabuliformis. Next base: position 658,065,939 of record CM062820.1, on the reverse strand, counting down.
CTAGAGTGATAGGTGTACGCCATGCAAAGGTGTACAAGTTTGCATTTCAGCCCCTTTTGGCATTGAGCAGTAGTACCGACAGCAGAGCTAGCAGTTCTGAGCTGTGTGAGATTTGGCACCGCAGGATGGGACATATGTATCATGGAGCCTTGAGGACATTGCGGGAGATCACTACAGGTGTGCCAGATTTCAGTACTGATCACTTTGATACTTGCAGAGGTTGTGCGATGGGCAAATTTGCCAAATCCCCTTTTCCCAGCAATGACAGCAGAGCGACGGGGATACTTGATTTGATTCATTCCGATGTGAGCGGTCGGATGTCTCATGTTTCCTTGAGTGGATATGAGTACTATGTGTTATTCATTGATGATCACTCCAGGAGGACCTGGATTTATTTTTTTAAGACCAAGAGTGAGGTCTTCAAGCGGTTTCAGGAGTTCAGAGCTCTTGTGGAGACTCAGACAGGTTGAAAGATCAAGTCCTTGAGGTCGGACAATGGAGGAGAGTACACCCTTGGAGAGTTTGTTGATTATTGTACGGAGGCAGGCATTAGGAGGGAGTTCACTGTTCGTTACAACCCCCAGCAGAACGGGGTTGTGGAGAGGAAGAACAGATCCATCATAGGGGCTTCCAAAGCCATGATACATGATCAGGGGTTGCCATTGTTCTTGTGGGCAGAGGCCTGCAACACAGCTGTTTACTTGCAGAACAGGAGTCCGCATCGTGCCTTGGGGCACATGACTCCGAAGGAGGCTTTCTCTGGGAATAAGCCTGATCTTGGTCATCTTCATATCTTTGGATGCATTGCATACTCCTATATACCCAAGGAGAAGAGGACCAAACTAGAGCCCACCGCAAAGAAGGGTATCTTTGTGGGCTACAGTGAGACCTCAAAGGCCTTTCGGATTTACATTCCTGCACAGAGGAGAGTTGTTGTCAGACGGGATGTGAAGTTCGAGGAGGACAGGGCCTTTAGGAGGTCACGGGAGTTAGAGTATCTGGATCAGCCAGACCGTCAGCAGCAGTTGAGTCAGTCGCAGGGATCCAGTGTGTAGGGATCAGGAGGATCCGGAGGTACATCTATGAGGATGTCAGGTCCATCAGTGAGCAGTGGCTCGCTGAGCCATAGGGGTGGTGTTCCGAGCAGTTCACAGAGCAGTTCATTAGGGAGTCCACTGATGGACAGTTCACACGGTACCTCAGCTTCTACAGGTTCAGGTGCAGGCAGGAGGACAGTAGACAGACAGTCAGGAGTTCAGGCTACTGATGGTGATGAGGAGGAGGAGTTTCATTCTCCTATGGGAGAAGCATGCTCAGGGAAGAGGAAGCCCAAGTGGCTTCAGGACACCTTGAGAGATGCCACATCTGTTGCTGAGCCGAAGAGGCCGGTCAGAGAGAGTAGACCACCTGAGAGGTTTTGTAGCTATATGGCGATGGTTACCAGCATCCTTGACTCTGAGCCTTCTAGCTATGAGGAGGCAGCTAGCCAGCAGGTCTGGAGAGAGGCCATGCAGGAGGAGTATTCTTCTATCATGAAGAATGATGTTTGGGAGGTGGTGGCGAGGCCTGAGGGCAAATCCGTGGTTACTTCCAGATGGCTTTACAAGGTAAAGCATGCTGCAGATGGCAGCATTGAGAAATTCAAAGCAAGGTTTGTGGCTAGAGGGTTCTCCCAGGTAGAGGGAGTTGATTATGAGGAGACCTTCACTCCCGTGGCTCGATATACTTCGATCCGCTCCATTATATCGATAGCAGCAGAGATGGGTTGGAAGATCCACCAGATGGATGTGAAGACCGCATTTCTCAATGACTTCATACAGGAGGAGGTGTACATTGAGCAGCCACAGGGCTTTGAGGTGCATGGGAAGGAGTCCCATGTGTGCAGATTGAAGAAGGCCCTTTATGGCCTGAAGCAAGCTCCCAGAGCTTGGTACTCCGGGATAGATGCATACTTGCAGGGGATGGGTTTCACAAAGAGTGAGGCAGATCCGAATCTTTACTTTATTGTGATTGGTGAGGAGCCTCTCATTATGGTGCTGTATGTGGATGACTTGATCATTACAGGTGAAGAGAGACTCATAGAGCACTGCAAGAGAGATCTTGCGGCGGAGTTTGAGATGAAGGACATCGGCTTGATGCATTACTTTTTGGGTTTGGAGGTGTGGCAGGAGGAGGGGCATTTCTTTCTGGGGCAGGGGAAGTATATTGTGGACATCCTTAGCAGATTCCACATGGAGGATTGTAGACCCATGTCGACACCGATGATCACCAACTAGAAGAAGCTTCATGCTTCGGATTTCGAGTTGGTGGATCCCACATTGTACAGGCAGCTGATTGGTTCCTTGATGTATTTGGTCAACACTAGACCAGATATCTGTTTTGCAGTGAACACGATGAGTCAGTTTATGTGTGAGCCTAGGAAGGTTCACTGGGTGGCTGCAAAACACATTTTGCGGTACTTGCAGGGGACAGTGGATTATGGTCTAGACTACAGGGAGGGAGATGGAGTGAGATTGGCAGGATACACTGATTCTGATTGGGCAGGTTGTGCTTCTGATAGGAAGAGCACTTCAGGGTGCTGTTTTGGGTTGGGTTCAGCAGTAGTGTCATGGTTCAGCCGAAAGCAGCAGTCAGTAGCACTGAGTTCAGCGGAAGCAGAGTATATGGCAACCAGTCTAGCTAGTTGTGAGGCTATCTGGCTTCGCAAGATGTTGTTTGGCTTATTTGGTCAGTCGTTGAGACCTTCAGTGATTTACTGTGATAATTAGAGTTGCATTAAACTCACGGAGAATCCAGTATTTCATGACAGGTCAAAGCATATCGGGATCAGATATCATTTCATCAGAGACTATGTTCAGAAGGGAGCTATGAAGCTTGAGTATATTTCCACTGATGAGCAGGTTGCAGATATTCTTACCAAAGCCTTACCACGGGGCAAGCATGTCTACTTCAGGGACAAGATGGGTGTGGTGAGGAACACCTTCCTCGGTAAGAGGGAGTGTTGAAATTTGGTACCGGAGGACAGGTGGTTCCCTTAGGCTTTGATCTTTGGCCTAGGGAAAAGTGTCCAAAAGAATTTAATTTTTCTCCTAAAGTGACTTTATAGTTTTATAAAGTTAAATCTAATTTAAAAGTGACTTTAAGTGATAAAGTTACTAAGTCTAATTTTAAAGTAACTTTTATAAAGTAAATGAAAAATTAGAAAGGAAAAGTGACTTTGGAAATAAATGACTAAGTGGGTCTTTATTAAAGTGGGGTGAATTAAAAAATAGAAAGTGAGTTTTAAATGAGCATTTAATCTCAGCCATTGATCTAAATCTATTTCAGCCATTGGATTTAGAGATCACCCAAAAGTCACTTGGATCACTCAAAAGTCACTTGGAGTTATATTAAAAGAGGAAAAGGAGGAAAAGGTCATTCATTCTTTCATGAGCAGATTGGGAGAAGGAGAGCAAGAGAGCAAGAGAGATTTCTGAGCAGGGAGGAGAAGGAGACATCAGCTTGGCACACATTCCAAGGCAGCAGTTGAGCAGATTTGTACAACTGATTCAGCACATAGTGAAAGGCAGATTTTTGCACAAAAATCGAGGAGCAGTTTGCTGATTTTTCTGCACACAAAACGGAGGCCGTACAACATTTATTGCTGTCATGTTTGCTGTAATTTCCAGATTGCTGTGAGGCACGGGAAAGGAGATAAGTTGTAAATTTGCTTGCTGATTTTTTGCTGAATAATTCTCACTGTAAAAAGGCAATTTTCAGAAATAAAGAAGAGCTCTCAAACTGGTTTTCCCCAAGAGTTGTAGGGGGTTTTTCCAGGGTCAAGTTGACCAAAAATATCAGTGTTTTAATGTGTTTTAATGGCTGTTTTTGATTGCTGATTTTTAATTCTGCAATTTCCAGCATTCTGAAAAAAATTTCCAGAATTTGTGTTTTCAGCAATATTTATTTTTTTCAGTCTGTTAAATGTATGGTTATGGGAATGGGCATTTAACTACATGGGAGAAATAAGGAGAAACTGAAAACCGGGGTGGGAAAATAGAAATTTCTATGTAGGGGGTTGTAGCTCCCTTCCAGGAGAGACTGGAAAACGAGAGAGAGAGTTGTAGCTCTCTGCAAGTTGTAGCCTGCGTACTGGTAAAGGACTACACCAGTACAAAATCATTGTAAAAGAAGTTTCTTATTAAAAGAAGATAGAGATATATTGCAGCAGGTGGTTTTCACCCACATTGGGTTTCCACCTTATATCTGGTGTTCTTTTGTGTGACTATTTGTTTTTCTTGTTCCTGCTCATTATTTTATGATTCTGACATACAAAGTAATATTTGAAGAATTATTCAAAGTATAAAGATATATTGAAAAGAATTTGATAATACTGATTCACCCCCCCTCTCAGTATTATTTCCAACACTAAGAAGACATCACCACCATCATATTTTTGATACTCGCAGAACCACTCTCTATGGGGGGTGAAGTGAAAGGATGCACCTGAGTCAATCAACCATGCCTCATGATCTACATGTGTACTTGAAGAAGCCAAGTACACAGCCCCACCTTCATCTGAGTTGGTTTTTGCCTCTACAGAAGGAGAATCATCAGATCCCTTTCCTTTATCAGGAGCTTTAGATTTATAGTCCCTTTTGTAGTGTGCTTCCTTTCCGCATTTCCAGAACACCACCTTTACAGGCTTTCCTGGAGATTTAGATCTCCCTCTAGATTTAGATATCCCACTCGATGACTTATTTTTGTTTCTATTCTGCAACCGTCCTCGTATAGACAAGGAATTACCATTTTGGCTCTCTGTGTTTTTCCATCTCATCTCCTCCGTCAGTAAGGATGAGACTATTTCATCAAAATGCAATGTAGTTGCATTGCTACCTATTGCAATAACCAAACTATCCCACAAATCTGGTAGAGAACACAACAAACTGATGCACTTATATTCATCTGAAATTTTAATATCAACAGATGCTAACTGACTTACAACAGTATTAAATGCATTCAGATGCTCTGTCACCGAGTCTTCATCTTTCATCCTCAAGTTATACATCTTTTTTCACAGGAACAGTTTATTCACCAAAGACTTAGATTTGGTACAAAATCTCTAACTTGTCCCACAAAGCCTTCACTGTAGCTTCTCCTGATACATTTAGCAATACTGAATCTGAGACACACAATCATATTGTGCTCTTTGCCTTCCAATCTAACTTCTTCAATTCTTCATCAGAAACTCCCATTGGTTTAGCACCCAGATCTACTGCGATCCACTGATCTTTATCCACCAACAGTGTTATGCTCTTAACCTGCAAAATGATACCCAGAACACAGAATAGAAATGATTTTATTATTCAGAGAGTAATGTTCACTTGCGTCTTCGAGGGGGCAACCTCCAATAGAGCAGAGCTCGATTACAAAATAAGACACGATGCTCCTTGCAGGGAGTCTCTATCCTTTATATATGACTCATACATGCAATACCACGGGCCAATACCGTGGGTTTTATTAATACCATCTATCTAATACTATGGCCCATTTGCAACTAACTGTGGTTCTGTCATTAATTGCGGATTAACCACTTACAATTATTAATATGGGCTTTATTGACTCTTGACTATGACGTGATCCCATTACATAAATAAGGGGGTTAGGGTGGGACCCTAACATGCCCTCCCCCTTAAGACTAGCCTTGTCCTCAAGGCTGAAGCTGCGGAAACTGCTGAAGAATAGTGGCTAGTTCCCAAGTTGCATCTTTCGGAGAGGTGTCTTTCCATTTGACGAGGACTTCCTTAATCATGCGGCCGTGCAGTTGCTTGTCTCGTGTGTCTAGGACCTGTTCGGGTTGAAGCCAAATGGACCCTTCTTCGTCCAATTCAGGTAGACGGGTCTGAATTCTACAATTGGTCCCAATCACTTTCTTGAGGCATGAGACATGGAAAACTGGATGGATTTTTACAGTAGGTGGCAAGGCCAACTTGTAGGCCACTGCTCCAATGCACTGAAGTACTTGATATGGTCCGTAGAATTTGGGAGAGAGTTTCTGACACCCCTTGTCTTTGAGTGATGTTTGCTTATATGGTTGTAGCCGTAAAAAGACCTGATCCCCTTCTTGAAATTAGTTCTCTGAGCGATGCTGGTCTACCTGTTGCTTCATGCGGTTCTGAGCTTGATGAAGATTCTCTTGAAGATGGGTGAGCATGGTTGCGCGGTGTTGTAGGAGTTGATCCACTGCTTGTACTTTTGAGCATCCCTTGAGATACGAAGTAGGTGAAGGCACGAGTTGACCATATACTGCTTCATAGGGAGTCATTTTGGTGGTGGCATGATAGTTGGTGTTATACCACCATTCAGCCAGAGGTAACCACTATACCCAAAGGTGTTGCTTTTCTGAAGTGAAACACCTAAGGTAGGTTTCTAGACATTTGTTGACGGCTTCGGTTTGACCATCTGTTTGCGGATGATAGGAAGTACTGAGTTTTAGTTGAGTGCCTTGTATTCTGAAGAGTTCCTGCCAAAAATTACTGGTGAAGATCGGGTCGCGGTCGGACACAATAGAAGTGGGCATGCCATGCAATTTGAAGATCTGATCCATGAAAGATTGAGCAACCAAAGTTGGTGTAAACGGGTGGGGTAGGGTGCAGAAATGAGCATACTTCAACAGTAGGTCCACAACCACCATGATGACTGACTTGTTCCCTGACTTTGGAAGACCTGTAATGAAATCCATAGAAACCTCTGTCCAAATTGATGCCGGAATGGGCAATGGTTGTAATGTGCCTGGTGTGTTGACGGTTTCCCCTTTGTGGCGTTGACAAACATCGCATTCTGCTACGAAAGTAAGGATTTCCTTTTTCATGCCTGTCCAAAAAATGGTCTTCTGGTGCGAGCACATGTCTTCTGAAAGCCCGAATGTCCTACAATGGGAGATGAGTGCAATTCTGCCAAAATGCGACTTTTGAGGGTGGATGTTGGTGATATTACGACTCTGTCCTTGTAGCGAAGAATATCATCCTGCCATAAGTATCCCTTGGTGGAATTTGGATCTACCTGCAATTGAGAAATGAGTTGGGAGAGCTCGGGGTGTGAAAACCATTCCCTGTGAGCCTCTTCAGTCCATTCTGGAATGGGGAGGGAAATTTCTAGCAGAGTACTTTCCTCCTCAAATTGGCGAGATAATGCATCTGCTACACTATTGTCTTTCCCTTTCTTGTAAATGATCTCATAATCATATCCCAGCATTTTGGCAAGCCATTTATTTTGTTGTGGGGAGGATAGGCATTGCTCCAAAAAATATTTAAGACTGTGATGATCTGTGCAGATTTGGAAACGTCTCCCCAATAAGTAAGGTCGCCAGGTCTCGATGGCATGTAATATGGCCATCATTTCCTTCTCATAGGTAGATTGGCCCAGATTCCTCCGACTGAGTTGTTGGCTTGTGAAGGCCAACGGTCGCCCTTCCTGCATTAAGACCGCCCCAATACCTGTACCCGAAGCATCACATTCAATGACAAAATATTTGGTGAAGTTAGGTAGTGCTAAGACTGGAGTGGAACACATGGCATTTTTTAGAGCTGTAAAGGCTTGTTGTGCTTCCTCATTCCAGAAGAATGAATTTTTCTTTAGGAGTTGGGTGAGGGGCTTCGCTATGTGACCATAGTTGCGGACAAATTTACGATAATAGCTTGTGAGACCCAAAAATCCTCTCAAGCTCTTCAAGGTCTTAGGTTGAGGCCATTCCTGCATAGCCTGGATCTTTTTGGGGTCCACCTTGACACCTTCACACCCCACAATGTGGCCCAAATAATCTACTTCTGCCATGCCAAACGAACACTTGGACATCTTGACAAATAATTTATGCTTGCGAAGCAGTTGCAAGAGTAGATCTACATGCTGAAGATGTGCAGCCCAAGTGCAACTATAGATGAGGATGTCATCGAAGAAAACAAGGACAAATTTCCTGAGATATGGTTTGAGAATGTGGTTCATAAGGCTCTGAAAAGTAGAGGGGGCATTACAAAGACCAAATGGCATGACCAGGAATTCATAATGGCCTTCATGAGTTCTAAAAGCAGTCTTGGGAATGTCGACTTCCTTCATGCGAATTTGGTGGTAGCCTGAGCGAAGATCCAGCTTAGTGAAGAATTGAGCCCCATTGAGTTCATCTAGCAAATCATCAACCACCGGGATGGGAAATTTATCTTTGACTATCAACTTATTGAGGGCCCTGAAGTCGGGACACATCCGCCACTCCCCATCTTTCTTGAGCACCATGACCACTGGGGATGAATAAGGACTAATGCTGGGACGAATGACACTTGCTTCGAAAAGTTCCTTGATGATTTTTTCTATTTCATTCTTTTGGGTGAACAGATATCTGTATGGGCGCACATTTGGGGGTTGGGCCCCTGGAACCAAGGTGATGCTATTATCATGTTCCCCTCGTGAGGGTGGAAGCTCATGAGGCTTGTCAAAGACCGGCAGATGGTTATTTAAAATCTGTTGCATCTCAGGATGAAATGGCAGAGGCTTGGTTTCGACTACCTGGATGGCATTAAATTGAGCTACAACTCCATGATTGCCATTTTTTAACAATTTTTCCATCCTATGCGAGCTGATGATAGAGGGGGCTCCCGCCTGGAGTCCACGAAAGGTATGTGTGTAGTTGTTCTACTTAAAACTCATATATAACTCCTGGAAATCCATTGTGATTGGCCCAAGAGTGCGGAGCCATTCAGCGTCGAGGACAATGTCGCAACCCCCCATGTGTATGGCAAACATGTGGGTTTTCAACTGATAATCCCCCATTTGAAGTTTTACATTTTCATAGTGGCCTTCACATTTCATTGTGCCTCCATCCACAATTTGAACTTGAAAGTTAGAAACTGCTCATACAAAACAATGCACTACTTCTGTGACTTTTTGATGGATGAAATTATGTGTACTTCCACTATCAATCAAGACTACTACTGGGCGATGTTTAATAAAACCTCTAATTTTGAAAGTTTGAGGGGAAGAAATTCCTGTCAAAGCATGCAACGAAATAACTGGTTCGTCAGAGACATTGTCCTTTTGGGTGTCTTCTTCTAGCGGCTCATGTTCCTCCAGGGGTGGATCTTCCTCTGTTGAGTTGTAGTCAGTGGCATCAATTTGAAAAAATTTTGGCTCCTTGCATTTATGACCTGGGGAGTATTTTTCATCACAGTAGTAACATAGGCCTTGCTTTCTTCTTTCGACCATTTCCGCAGGTGACACCTTTTGGACCTTAAGTGTTTGAGTCGTGTTGTGAGCCTGTGGGGGGTGACCTTTAGTGGAGAAATTTGGGACTGTATTGGGCTGCTAATGCATGTTCCACGTTACGAGCTACCTTGCAAGCCTCCGTCCATGTGGGAGGGTGGTGCAGTAGGACTTGGGCTTTGATAGCTTCTTTAAGACCGCTGACAAAACATTCCGTGTAGAACACATCTGAGAGACCCCAAGTGCGGAAGGCTAAGGCTTCAAAAGCTGTAATATATTCATCCACTGTACCAGTCTGTCGGAGCTTAGTAAGACGACCTAAAAAAGATGATTCCTGGTCAAAGTGGTCTTGAAGAGCTTTGGTGAATTTGGTCCAAGTCCTAAAAGGTTCAGTGCAACATTGATGCCATTCCCTTAAAAGCCTGTGAAGTTAAGTGCAAATTCTTTAGTTACCTGTGCGTGCCCTCCTTGTAATTTTTTGCAAAAATTCCAGCACCCGGCCTTTTTAAATGCTTTCTCCACCTCTTTATTTCTCAGCGTTATATCTAAGCCTTCAGGCTCAGTCCTTAGACATTTTCCGAATCTGTGCTCCTTTTTCTCCATTGATTCTTCCAAATCTTCGCAAACAATGACTACCAGCTCCGGTTGGAATTGTGATTCAGCTTCTATTTGAATTCAGCCTCGCTTGATTATCAGCCTCGCTTGATTATCTTTGCAGTTGATTTTTTAAATTTTTCCGTTTAAAATCTTTCAAGTTGTAATCTTGCAGATTTGTCATTTCATGCAAGACTTACGACCATCATTAAGTTTTATGCACGGTGGTCTTTCTTGGAAATGGTAATTCATGCGTATCAACAGATCTAGTGGTGGTGATAGTGGCAATGAGTGGTGAAATGTGATAAGAGGGGTACATGAGCTGACATGAGAGGACACGGCCTATGACTCACCTAACGGATTTGATATTTCGGGAAAGATTCGCTGCGAAATGTACGAATCCATGATTTCGCAGCGCGGTCAGTTTTAGATTTGAATGATGCGCTGCGAAACTGCCTAATCATGATGCGCTGCGAAACTACAAAAAGGCACGGTGACTGACATAAGATAACAGGTGGCTATAAAACAATGGTAGATGGAGGGGGACCAATGGGAGCTGAGAATAACTCGACTCAAAAACTCTTCAAAACTTCAGATTCTAAGGGAAGAAAATTAAAACAAAAATAAACTAGCACTGACCTTTGTCATCGGGCTAGGATGAAAAGTTACATATATCAATTTTAGTTCTAAGTGATAACAGTGGCTCCACTTGGGATAGTGTGCTCCTGTAGTACACTAAGAACTCGTATGTCCAGTGCTTTGTCCAATTTATGAAAACATAGATGGAGTTGACAAGCATCCTTTTCTAGCTTTGTGAGCCTTCACCTCGGGCTTAAGCTTCCTGTTCAGCTTGTCATTTATTTGCAACAAAGAAAGACTAATAAAACGGTTATGTACAATGTTGTGAGAAACTTGGCAGAGATTTAATCAATTGTAATGCTTTAGGAACCTGCCATTAACAGGTCCTCCAGCATACGGTGTTCCATCAATATCTTGTAGAATGTAGGTGTTATTCCCATGGAAAGCAAAAAATTGATATGGCCCTTTCCACAAATTTTCAAATTTACCATGTTTACCTTTCTCTTCAATTCTAGCTTCCCATTTCAAGACTTTATCATGGATCTGGAATGTAACTTCTTTGATCTTTTTGTCAAATGCTCTCTTGATCCTGTTCTGGTTTTGTTGATGACTGTCAAACACCTCATTTCTTTTCTCTTGCAAAGCTATTAGCTGATTGATCCTTCGTTGTATAGCATTTGGTTCCTCTTCTAGTCCTTGAATCAACTTCATTACTGGTACTCCAAGGGATGTTGGAAATATAGCCTCTGCCCCATATACTAGCTCATATGGTGATGTTCCAATGGACCTCTTTGTGAAAATCCGGTCAGCCCACAAAGCATATCTCAGTTTCAAATGCCAAGCTTTTTTATTTTCTTGCAGCAGCTTCTTAATGATTCTCACAAGGCTCTTGTTTGATGATTCAGCCAAACCATTTCCCTGTGGATAATAAGCAGTGGAATGTCCAAGGGAGATGTGATACTGATGACAAAAATTAATCATCCTTTTGGACTTGAAAGCTTGAGAATTGTCTGTAATGATCTTCATTGGGCAACCAAATCTTGATAATATATTATTTTCTAAGAAATAAATAATCACTGAATCATTTGCTTGCCTTGTGGGTATTGCTTCTATCCATTTTGTAAAGTAATCGGTGGATGTGAGAATCCAGCGATGCTGTCCTGATGAAGGAGGATGGATTTCCCCTATAAAGTCTAATCCCCACTGCTGGAAAGGTGCTTCAACATAAATAGGAACCAAGGGCAGTGGCATAAGCTTTCTCTTTCCTTCAAACACTTGACATTCATGACATGTATCTATCTTTTTATAGATATCTCTAAACATAGTTGGCCAAAAATAGCCAGCTCTCAAGACCTTGTTTGCAGTGGCTTTCCAATAGTGATGTCCTCCACAATCCCCTTTATGAAACTCATCAATTACTTTATCAGCTTCTTCTTCAATGAGGCAGTTTAATAATATTCCTCCTGCATCTTTCCAAAACAAATTTTGGTCATACACAAAATATCTGAGAGATTTCAATTTGGTAAACCGAGCTTTGGATTTTGAAAGATTATCAGGAGCTCTATTATGCTGCAAAACAAATGCTATATCCTTGTACCATTCTGAGATCAAGAATTTCTCATTTATTTGGACCAATTCCTCTTCATTTTCAGAAATTTGTGAGATTTCTGTGCTTAAATTAATATCAATACAGTCCAAATTTGACTGAGTCAACAATTGGGCTAGGCCTTGACCCTTTACCAACTTTGTGGGTTTGATCTCAATGTCATACTCCAACAGTTTTGCTATCCACTTTCCCCTTTTTCCATCTGGATCAGCTTGTGTAAGAATATCTTTTATAACAGCATTTGGGACGTAGGCAACAATGTGAGAGTGCAAAACATAGATTCTGAAATCCTTAATTGCTTTCACCAATGCATAGGCTTCTTTCTCTAAGATATTGTATTTCAATTCAGCATTGGCTAATGTCTTGCTAAAGAAAGAAATGGGTTGTTCAGTACCTTGACTTCCTTTTTGCAGTAAAACTCCAGCAATTGTGTCTTCAGAAGCGAATGTGAAGATAAGGAACTCCTTGGTAAAATCTGGGCTGATAAGTACTGGTGCTTGAGTAAGTGCCTTCTTGATCTCTTCAAATGATTTCTTTGCTTCAACTGTCCATTTAAAATCTGCTCCTTTCTTTAACATCTTTGTGATGTTCTTGACAACTTCGGCAAAATTAGGAATGAATCTTCTAACAAAATCAGGCCCTGATAGGCTGCTGGTCAGGTTGACTCTAAGTAACTATTTCAAACCAATCTTTTAGCTAAGGCTTAGCCTCCTTAGCCTGAGAGGGCTCTCTCAAAGGGTTCATGATATTGATTAAAGATATGGATAGATGGCTAACTCTATGGTTTGTGATTTTATATGTTTGTAGATTGGAAGATGGAGACTTGCTACCATTGGGCTATGGAGTCAGTGACAGAGATAAGGATAACAAATAGCTCTTCTTATAAAACTGAGGCTTGTATATACTTCAATGAAAGAGTGACACATTCAAGAAAGTCTCAATAACTTGAAGTTCATAGGAATCAGAGCATGTGGGCATGAATTCTGAGTAATGATACATCAAGGTATTCAAAAGGAAAGAATTTAAAGTGATAGATCAAAGTTTAATACCTACATGGAATTCAGGGCATTCAGCATTTAAACATTCAGAACATAAACTCATATGGGACCACACAGTTTATGAATGTATACAGGAAGTCAGGGCACATTCAGTGAATTCTGAGTGATTATACATCCATACCACTGTAAGAATTAAGGAAAGGACAACATCACATATTCTGAACATAAAAAATCCTTCATGAATCCTGAGAAGTAAGCATTAAGACTATGGAAGTAAAGCATTTCAAAGATAAAAGATGAAGCTCACTGAAGTACACTAAGAATCTCAGCTTCAGAAAAGTCCAACTGCTTCTGTATATATCAATCCCTGCATATCATTTACAAAAGTAGTCTTTTTCTCTAACATTTTCCAACCCTTTGTACATCAGATCTTCTCCTATATATAGATTTCATGTAGATTCGTTCCTCCAACATGAGGGGAATTCGAATTCCTCCTAATTTGACACCTATTGACACTTAAAACTAACTATTTAATACAAAGGACAGCTAACTAGGAGTCCTAGAGACCTAATACAACTAGGAGTGTAACTCCTTATTATGATTACAACAACCTTATCTAAACATTTAAAACATTATTTGACACCTAAAACTCCATGAAATCGAATTTGATGGTGCTCATAACCTTCCAGCTGGCCCTTGATGACTGATCCTTTTGTTGTTCCTAGAAACTAGGAGACTGTCCCTTGCTCTGTTCTGGCTGAAAAATAGGTCTTGGGACAGAGCTCATAACTTCTCATAAAAAATGTATTTTGAAAAACTGAAGGAGGCTTTTTTGGACCAATCCATGCTGAACAAAAACCTCTCTTTGTTTTTTGAAACATCTTTTCTACCGCCCAGAATGAGTCTTTGAAAAACAGGTGTAAAACAGGAAATGAAAAACTGCACCTACAGCAGTTTCGTAGCGCAACTTTGGTCATTAATTTCTCTCATATCCCTAAGAATCTTAGGAATGAAAACCTCTTTCACTTTTCAGAGATGAGTTTTCAACTACTCAGAAACTCTTCTAGAAGTTGACTGGTAAAAACAAGAAGACAGTTTGACTGATAAGTTGACTGATAAAGTTTGGAGTTCCTCTCCTCTACTTGCTTTGTCCTTACTGAATGTTGACACCTTTTAAATGGTCTTTCAACATTGGTCCCTGAAATCATAATGTGCAGCTACAGCAGTTTCGTAGTACGAAACTGCTGTGTAATCACAGCTTTTTAACTCTTTTGATGTAATGGCTTTTCCATCTACCATGAAGTCCAAAACTGAAAACATTTCTTTTAAAGTAAACTTCTCTATCAAAATTTAGGACTTAACCATACTTGCTATGTGATTTTTCTTAGTTAAGAATGTCCAGCCTTAGTTGTGTCTTGAATTGCATGTTTCCATGCCTTTTCCTTGAATTGGGGAATCTCAAAGTTGGTAGACATCCATTTCCTTTTTGACTTCCTCAAAGCTACATTCTTCTTCTTGAGTGTTAACTGCCTTGCTTGAGTTGAAATGGAGAACTCTGATGTATGCTGACCCTGAGCTTGCCAAGTGCTTCTTATGCATGAAAGGAATGCGAAAGTGACCAAGACCAATTCTTCCTTAACTTACCCCTTTTATTTGAAATTTTTTTAGTGATAACAGTGGCTCCACTTGGGATAGTGTGCCCTTGTGGTACACTAAGAACTCGCAGGTCCAGTGCCTTATCCTCTTATGATAAACGGAAATTTGTTTGACAAGCATCCCCTTTAAGCTTCTTGGGCCTTCACCTCAGGCCTAAGCTTGATGATTACTGTGAGAGAAATAAATCTACCACTACTGAAAAATGAAATGCTCAGTCAACCTTGAGCTTATTTGCATTTTCCTACCTACCTACCCTATCAATTCAAACTTCTTTCAGCTCAATCAATGTGAAATTTCCAATGTAGCCAATCATTTGTCTTATCTGATATTTGAGTTTTTTGATTGCATCGGAGTTCAAAGTCACTATGATATTGTGATGACCACTGCCACTGAAATTGCCTCTGATCTTCATAGAAAAACTAAAACACTGGAGAGTAAAACTCTTCCATGTATTTAGCTATAGGATCCCAGAATACATGATCAGCTTGATGGTTCTTGTAACTTTCTGGTTGTGAAAACTGATCTTCAACAACAGTGTACTCTTCCTCAATCGTGAAAGAGAAAGGAAACAACACTCTCTCCTTATGTGCTGCCATAAAAATATTTTGAAAAGAATGATCACAACCATGAAAACTATATGGTTGAATTTGACCTTGTAAACGTTCAATATCTTTCTCAATGTCTTTGGCAAATTCATCCAAAAATTTCATCTTATCCTCTGCCTTGTAGTCAAATGATTTTAGATAAGAAGACAAGGACAAAGAAAAATTTTCAACTATTTCTTCATTAATATGATGATCATTCCACTGTTTGAAACCTTGAATTGAAGGAGAGTTTGCCACCGCATCTGATCTATCCATCCATTCCTCCAAAAACATAAGCCAAAAGTCTTCAAATGACTTAATGGATTTGGTAGGAAAGCTTTCAATCCATTGTTTACATTTCCCTTGAAATGAATCATAGAACAACATAATGCAAACATCCTCATGTTTAACTCTAAGAAGCTCTGTAAAATCACAAAAATCTGATATATGCTTCAAAGTTAAACTCAAATCTTCTCCATTGAATTTTGGACCATTCCTTAGAAAATATGCATCCTTGGGAAAATGATTTGGGAAACCATGAATTCCTGAAAAATTTATGCATGCATACCTTGAAATAAGAATGGTAGCATCTGGGTCCTTCATAACTCCAGTGGAATCACCATGAATCTATGAATTTCAAATTCTTCAACAATGGAGTCGCCAAGGTAGATTTGCAGCCTCAAAAATATTTCTGAGCTCCTGCTACCTTCAGAAGTTCAGTCTCTTGATTTCGGGAATGAATAATCTTCAGACTCCCGGCAGACGCACCAAAATGTTATCTCAAAATCAGGCCCTGATAGGCTGCTGGTCAGGTTGACTCTAAGTAACTATTTCAAACCAATCTTTTAGCTAAGGCTTAGCCTCCTTAGCCTGAGAGGGCTCTCTCAAAGGGTTAATGATATTGATTAAAGATATGGATAGATGGCTAACTCTATGGTTTGTGATTTTATATGTTTGTAGATTGGAAGATGGAGACTTGCTACCATTGGGCTATGGAGTCAGTGACAGAGATAAGGATAACAAATAGCTCTTCTTATAAAACTGAGGCTTGTATATACTTCAATGAAAGAGTGACACATTCAAGAAAGTCTTAATAACTTGAAGTTCATAGGAGTCAGAGCATGTGGGCATGAATTCTGAGTAATGATACATCAAGGTATTAAAAAGGAAAGAATTTAAAGTGATAGATCAAAGTTTAATACCTGCATGGAAGTCAGGGAATTCAGCATTTAAACATTCAGAACATAAAATCATATGGGACCACACAGTTTATGAATGTATACAGGAAGTCAGCACACATTCAGTGAATTCTGAGTGATTATACATCCATACCACTGTAAGAATTAAGGAAAGGACAACATCACATATTCTGAACATAAAAAATCCTTCATGAATCCTGCGAAGTAAGCATTAAGACTATGGAAGTAAAGCATTTCAAAGATAAAAGATGAAGCTCACTGAAGTACACTAAGAATCTCAGCTTCAGAAAAGTCCAACAGCTTCTGTATATATCAATCCCTGCATATCATTTACCAAAGTAGTCTTTTTCTCTAACATTTTCCAACCCTTTGTACATCAGATCTTCTCCTATATATAGAGTTCATGTAGATTCGTTCCTCCAGCATGAGGGGAATTCGAATTCCTCCTAATTTGACACCTATTGACACTTAAAACTAACTATTTAATACAAAGGACAGCTAACTAGGAGTCCTAGAGACCTAATACAACTAGGAGTGTAACTCCTTATTATGATTACAACAACCTTATCTAAACATTTAAAACATTATTTGACACCTAAAACTCCATGAAGTCGAATTTGATGGTGCTCATAACCTTCCAGCTGGCCCTTGATGACTGATCCTTTTGCTGTTCCTAGAAACTAGGAGACTGTCCCTTGCTCTGTTCTGGCTGAAAAATAGGTATTGGGACAGAGCTCATAACTTCTCATAAAAAATGTATTTCGAAAAAATGAAGGAGGTTTTTTTGGACCAATCCATGTTGAACAAAAACCTCTCTTGGTTTTTTGAAACATCTTTTCTACCACCCAGAATGAGTCTTTGAAAAACAGGTGTAAAACAGGAAATGAAAAACTGCACCTACAGCAGTTTCGTAGTGCAACTTTGGTCATTAATTTCTCTCAGATCGTAATGGATTTGAGGAAAGTGGAAGAGGTTTTTGTACTTAAGAATCTTAGGAATGAAAACCTCTTTCACTTTTCAGAGATGAGTTTTCAACTACTCAGAAACTCTTCTAGAAGTTGACTGGTAAAAACAAGAAGACAGTTTGACTGATAAGTTGACTGATAAAGTTTGGAGTTCAAAATGTCTCTCCTCTACTTTCTTTGTCCTTACTGAATGTTGACACGTTTTAAATGATCCTTTGTACATATTCCCCTTCAAGAATATTTTCCTTTGTCTTTCAACATTGGTCCATGAAATCATAATGTGCAGCTACAGCAGTTTCGTAGCGCGCTACGAAACTGCTGTGTAATTTTAAAAACACAGCTTGAGGCCAAAACTTTAACTCTTTTGATCTTTCTTTTCCTTGTAATGGCTTTTCCATCTACCATGAAGTTGTCCAAAACTGAAAACATAGACACCATTCTTTTAAAGTAAACTTCAAAAGGCAATCTATCAAAATTTAGGACTTAACCATACTTGCTATGTGATTTTTCTTAGTTAAGAATGTCCCTCAGGTCGGCTTAGTTGTGTCTTCAGATATTCAATTTGCCTTTTCAATTGCATGTTTCCATGCCTTTTCCTTGAATTGGGGAATCTCAAAGTTGGTAGACATCCATTTCCTTTTTGACTTCCTCAAAGCTACATTCTTCTTCTTGAGTGTTAACTGCCTTGCTTGAGTTGAAATGGAGAACTCTGATGTATGCTGACCCTGAGCTTGCCAAGTGCTTCTTATGCATGAAAGGAATGCGAAAGTGACCAAGACCAATTCTTCCTTAACTTACCCCTTTTATTTGAAATTTGTTTAGTGATAACAGATGCCATTCCCACCATTGCCACCTTTCATTGTCCAAGTACATGCTCCCCAACATAAGCTGAGTCTCATCATCAAAGATGTGATTCAGTTTGAAATACTACTCCATTTGTGCTATCCATGCCGACGGGTGAGAACCGTCAAATTTATGCATATCCAACTTGGGAGGTTGCTGACTGGGTTGTTGGTGGGTGTGCCAGACGTGAGGAGAGTGGCTAGACTCACCCTCATTGTGTTCATTGCCATTATATGCCTCCTCGTGGGCTTGCTCCTTGCCCTTCGGGACTATTTTCTCGACCATGCTACATAGTTCGGTAAGCTGAATGTGGAGGTTTTGCACTGATTCTTCAAGTTTGTCCATCCTTTCATTGGCCATCGCTTGAGCTCTAGTTTCTACCATACACCAACCTGATTTTTTGAAAATTGGGACCGCCTAAAAAAATTTCACTAAGAAGTGAATGGTACCACCGTGCTCAGCTCGTCGTCCTGATTCTGATGGGCTAGATCACCAATAAGTGCCCCGAAAGATCTTAGACTTTTTTTTTGTGAAAACTACTAATGGAGTTTTACTCCTTCCTTATCAATACTGTAGTGGCCAAATCCTCAAAATGTCAATGCGGCCAAAAGTCCTGCGAAAATTATACCCAGGTATAGGAACCCTTCACAACGACTCCGATCTGGTGGATCTGAGAGATCTGAATGGTGGATCTGATAGCGCTGGGTGGCGGAACAGACTGCTTCTGTAGATCAGATGGATCTAATAGATCGGAATGGCTGATCTGCGAACTTGAGACTGCGGGACTGATGTTTGCTGCTACTGCACCCCTTTGCACAAGTGGATCTGGAAGAGATGATGTGTGATCCCCCGATAGAAAAGGGAACTATGGTCTTGAGGAGTGTCGGGTTCTACAGATCGCAATATACATAAGGGTCTGGCAGTAGTACTCAGCCCAATGTTTCAGGGCTCTAACTAAGGAGGATCGACCGTACCCTTAGCCGTACAACCCGACTACCCTATCGTACGGGCGAGTAATCTCTATGAGTGCTGTTCTCGGTGTACTGTAGCCGCAAGATGACCGATGGTTTATCTATGGCGAGGTTTCAAGGGAGCCTAGGGGGCTTCCGATATACCCAGAGGGTATGTGGAAGATAGTCCGTGCGCGGTTCTGTCTAATGCGCTACTACTTGAAGGGGTACCCACAGGGGTTACAAGGGAGTCCAACAGACGTGACCACCTCTTGTATTTCCTGCGTGCATGCCTCCCCAAATCCGCAGGTTTATGTGCTCAACGACAGATCCCGTGGTTTAAAGACGCCGGAACATGTCTCTAGCCAAAAAAAAAAAAATTGCTAAGAAATGGAGATCCCACCAGCCCTGGAAAGTGCTCTGATACCACTTGTTATGATCTTAACCTGCAAAATGATACCCAAATACAGAATATGCGATGAAAAGATACCCAGAACACAGAATAGCAATGATTTTATTATTCAGAGAGTAATGTTTACTTGCCTCTTCGAGGGGGCAACCTCTAATAGAGCAGCTTGATTACAAAATAAGACATGATGCTCCTCGTAGGGAGTCTCTATCCTTTATATATGACTCATACATGCAATACCACCGGCCAATACCGTGGGTTTTATTAATACCATCTATCTAATACTACGGCCCATTTGCAACTAACTGTGGTTCCGTCATTAATTGTGGATTAACCAGTTACAATTATTAATATGGGCTTTATTGACTCTTGACTATGATGTGATCCCATTAAATAAATAAGGGGGTTAGGGTGGGACCCTAACAAACAGATCCTCCATATTGAGTTTCCACAACTCAAAACTTTGACCATTAAATTTCTCAATCTCTATCTTTCCACTGCTCGCCATCTTCTTTCACCACTAGAATCGATCTCGCAGATCTCCCACTAAACAGGGTCTACCACAGGCCTGAGCAAAACCCCTTAGCAATAAAGGCATCCCCTTGAAGCCAAATTTGCTATGATACCAAATGTAGGTTTTAACCCCGTACATAAATTACCTGCATATGAATTCTAAAACACAAAAAACAAAAAATAAAAAATGCAAGATCATAACACATAAAACACATATACACAAAGATTTTCCCCTGGATCCCAAAACCGGGACTACCAACTTGATTTTTCATTATATTCCTTTCAATGTTACAATACATATTTATACATGCCGAAGCATCCAATACCATGGACTGAAAACCATCGTGTCCAATACCATGGACCGAAAACCATCGTGTCCAAAAAACATGTGCGAAAATCATGCACAAAACCATAGGTGGGTCCGCCCAACCTAACATAGGGTCCAAAACCAAAATTTTCCGAGGCGTTGCCCTGGACCCCATAAAATGGGGTTATGGGTGCCCCTCAAACCCTCTGTTAACTACATGGAAAGAATATAACACAACCCAACAGTATAAAATGTTGATTACATCTTTTTATGGAGCATAAGAGAAATACATGGGCTTACATGGAAGCATGAGAGGTTTAATTTTTTCTTCATGGATAATGGAACAATTTTGGCTTTTCTTTTCAATGGTAATTATAAATAAAATTTGAATTAATAAATATTTTATGGCTAAAAATTAAATGATAAATAATGTGATGGTGATTAAGAGGCATTTGTTTGACTTTCAATTAGACTTGGTAATGCATTTTTCTTTCCTATTTAGATTATGTAAAATAAATATCTATTTTTATGTATTTATAAGTAAATTATTTAAAGTAGACATGTCTTTATCATTGTGAACATGATGTAATATTAGCTAGGAGAAATGTGAAAACATGAATTCTAGTGACTATTTCGTGATAATTATGTGGAAAAAATAAAAAAAATTGAGTTGTTCATTAAGAAATAATCAAGTCTATTATTTGTCAAAAGTTTAAATCTAATATAGTATTGTTTTTGTATTATTTAACTCATATTTATTATTAAAAAGAGGTAAATTTAAACTAGTACAATATCAAATAAAGAACCAAAATAGCACCAAAATGTTATATCCCTTGCCTCTTTAAGGGAGAACTTCCAATAGAGCAAATCCCCAACTACAACTAACTTCACAAGCCTTATTTTACATTTCTTGATCCCCATCTTTAGAAAGATAAATTTTTAATTTAAATTGGTAAGAGTGCTATAAATATTAAATTTAAAATGCTTGAAAATCTCATAATTTTAGTAATAAATTAAATTTTATAAAAATATAATTTTGTAAGTTATATTAAATCTAGATTAATTATAAAAATGTATGACTTAAATTTTTAAGTTTAACAATAGATTGAATTTTATAACCAATATTGAATTGGTTAAATTGTATTTTCGAATAATTTATTATTATCAATATTTTATATTAAAAATTGAATGAGTTACACATTTTCATCTAATTAAGAACTAACTAAATTATTTTACCTTTAATTATTTTTTCCTTGTGAGTATTTAAATATTTTACTAATTAAGTTAGATTGAATAACAATGAACTACCTAAGAAATAGAAAAATATTATCATAATTTTACAATCATAGTTTTAACTATGCTAAACTTTGTAATTTATAAAAACATCTTTGCATTTTTTTTAAAGTAAGTCGTTTTTAATGGAATTTCATATATAAAAGTTTGATATACGTTAACCAATACATAATCTATAATAAATATTATTTCATAAAAATAAACATCATGATGATAGCCATCTAAGAAACATAAACATCATCTAATATACACATTCAAATTCACTACCATCATCTATTTATATATACCTCTAGCACATATAAACGTGATTAGCTAGCACACAAATATAATAATCTAATTGGGCATCATCATCATGATCACATCTAACAAAACATAAACATTGTAATCTAACATCATCACCACACACATCCTTGAATTAATATACATTTCATGTCAAATAATTTCTATCACATACTCATCTAACTACAACCACATTAAATGAACATGTCTAACATGACCTAACAATATACACATCAACACCAACATATAAATTAACTACATAAACATTAACAGAAAAATGCACTATCTATCTATATATATATATATATATATATATATATATATATATATATATATATATATATATATATATATATATATATATATATATACAAAAAAGTCAAATAACTATATCAAGACAATTAACTGCAATCAAATATCTGATACAACAGACAAATTAGTTCTAGCTTGGTTCTGCAGTAGAAGACGATGGATGGTCAATTACTACCTCAATGTCTGTTGAACTATGAGGTGGAGGAGGAGGTGTCAAGTCTTCTCTATCAGGAGAAAGATAAGGCACATCTTCTAGCTCTGGAATCTCATCATTAGGCGACTGAGGAGAAGGTCTACTACCAGAAGGATCACTGACACCTTGATGGACATGATCCGATGGGGTAGTACTACCAGAAGCATCATGATCACCACCCTCATTATCATGATCATGATCACCACTCTCATCATCATGATCATGATCACCATCCTCATTTGATGTATCTACCACTACATGCCCTACATCCCTCATCGCTACTAGTAGCCTACTAGCTTTGAAGATATGATGCATAAGAGACGTCATCTCACACAAAAATTCCTTGTAGATCCATGAGCCTAGGATTTGTGCTGATATCTCAATCTGTCATAGGGCGGAATCCCTCCTCAACCAAAAATCTAGCCAATTTGTCACAACAGTCCATCCCAATTCGCATACCAACCCTATAATCTCGAAGGCCCATGACCCCTTGAGGATTTGCCTTAACCATCTCTGCCATTTGGTGGGGGAGGAGGCATGTCCCCATCGAATGTGTCAATTCCTACAAAATATATAGTACACAACAATAATTAGACAATTTCATTAAACATTTTAATAAAACAAGTTAAAGAACATGCTAGAATACATTTTATTCTAATTAATTAAAACAATAAAATGAAACTAGATTGATTTAAAGAAAAAAATAATATTACCTCTATCATCTGGTGGCTTAACCAGTGTGAAGAGGATGTTGGGACACTGTCTCAATCAATCCCCATGTAAAGAAACAACAACAAGATAAGCTCATGGTCATCTTCATTGGCTAGTAGTGTTAGTGCCTGGGCATAAATCTTGGCTGAATACTCCGACATGCCCTTCTTGGGCATTATCTACCCCCACATGCACATCCGGACCTCAATGATCAACTTAGGAGGGTGAAGGTCAAATGTAGGACCTGTCTTTGGAAACCTCTCAAAAAATAAATAAAAAATATCTGAAGCGAAAGGGAAGGTATCCCTCCCATGTATCATTGCACGGCATCTATCTAAATCCATATGAGACAACCTCAAAAAATGGCAGGCTATTTGATACAATGTGGCACCTAAATGAAAGAATAGACATAATACAAAAGAGAGCAAATAATGCATTGTATTAGATATCATTTTGGGATTCAACTGCGTTAAGTAAGTCATTCATGTATGACCATTTCCATGAGAGGTAGTCGTAACTGACTAATTTCTCATGATTTTTGAATAGTTCACTTAGCACTCATTGCATCAGGTGATGCTCACAGGGGTGAAGAAGTGGGATTGAAGTGGGTCAAAGCAGAGTTGAGGGCTCCTCACCTTATCATAAAAAACCATAAGATCATCTCTAAGGATCCCAGGCTAGCACCAGGTTGCATATAAAAGCAGGAGAAAGCCATTCAAAACTTAGAGGAAATGTGTAGGCTACTAGGGATCGAAATCTTACAAGCATGTCAGAGGAGATGACATTCATTACCCCATAGCTTGCAAATTCGGGAATATCACTCTCCAGAGAGATTGAAGAATGCCTTGGAGAAGAGACCCTTAAAAGAGAGTAGTCCAAAGACTACATGAAACTGAATTAGGCTCAAGTTCATCCCTCCTTTGTTTCTAGGGCTACAAGAAAAAAGGATGAGATTGAAGAGAAACAAGAGTGGGAAAAAATTGAAAGAAATGCAAGGTTCCATCTCGAGGAGGAAACTTCTTCAGAGATCCCTTGGGATGTTAGGGTAGCCACTAGGGCTATGCATGAGATGGAATTAAATGGATAAGTTGCTCAAAGGGTGAGAAACACCTTTAGCATGGGTGACCTCCTGGGAAGTCCTGGTTACCGGGTGCAAGCCCCGGAAGTGATGATTGATGCTATGTGATTCATTTCACTAGTTTCAATCCCACTTCTTCACCCCTGTGAGCATCACTTGATGCAATGAGTGCTAAGTGAACTATTCAAAAATCATGAGAAATTAGTCAGTTACGACTACCTCTCATGGAAATGGTCATACATGAATGACTTACTTAACGCAGTTGAATCCCAAAATGATATCTAATATAATGCACTGCGTAAACCCCCATACTTAAATAATGCATTGCCCATCACTACTAAAGTGTGTAATGGTGGTGACTAATAACAAGAGGCACCTAACCTCTTGTGCATCAAAAGAAGAAATTCGTTGCTATCCACCACACACTTGAAAATATGTTGGATGGACTACATGAGGCCCGACATAACTTTGAGTGTAGGAAAGATGACTCTCACTACAATCCCATGGGGGACATCAAGGAACTGGGGAATATCCTCCCCTCTCCTAGATAGGCCAATGATAAAGTATATGTCCTCCTTATAGGGTCTATACCATGCCCAAGGACTGACATGGAAACCATGCTCCTGAACACTCCATCAGTGGATCAGATGTTCCAATAAGACAGAGTGCGCCTTCAAGGATGTAGCCTCCTCATAGTACTTGAGGAGGCATACATTCCTTAATAGTGCTTGGGTCACTACAGTAATAAGGTGAGGGTATAAATTCATCTCCCTCTCTCTGGCCTCCCATAGTTGAACCATATTGTATTGGTCTGCCATTTTTCTTGCTCCCTCTACTGACGTCTCTACTACATGATTGACATATAAAATACATCAGCCTCATACATAAAACAAAATTTTCTTTAATTAAATGAAAAATGTATTTATAAATATGGAAACATAAGTTTCAATTAAAAAAAAAATCATTGGTGTGCCCAAAAAATAGTCATGCACCAGCTCCGGTGCACTATCAAACACAACCGCACTGACATCAATTTGCACATACATATGATGCACCGATGTTGGTTCAAAAATTTAAATTTTCATCGTGGTGCATCACGCTTATGCACCATTGCATATGTATAACCTTTTAACACTGGTACATCACGTTCAGGTTATTGAACGCACTGAGCTATAGCTATATTTTTAAATATTATTTCATGGTGCGTTTAGTAAATATAAACGCACCGAGCGTAACCTAAAAATTATACGCACTGATGTTCAATTTATAGATTTTTTGATGTGTTTTCATTTACGAAATGCAACGCAAAAATAGCAGTGTGTTATGTTCACGCATCGATCAGTGGTGCACCCTGTAAATTTACTAGGTGCACCACTATCGGTGTGAGTGAAACATATCAAGCACACCATGCAATATTTTTGTTGTTGTTGTTAAAAGCAGTGGAATTTTTAAGCTAATTTTCAACTCTAATTTGCTAAAAAATTAAATTAGAGAGAAACATAGACATTACCTGTACATTTTCTCGATGGGGAGGCATTGTTGACACGTAATCGAGAAAAACAAATTTTACCACAGTTTAAAAAAATGGAAAGTCAGGTAGTGAACATGGTACAGAAGGATGGTGAGAAAAAGAAGCACTGATGTCAGGGTGCTTGCATAAGGTAAGAGTGGCACCAATGCTTCATAGATCTCCAACACTATAGATGGTAAAAATAAAATTTACGTCTAGGATTTTTTATTTTTTTTATTTAACCTTCCTCTGGTGCATTACTATAACCATGTTAGTGCTAAATATATCCAAGAGCACCATTTTTTTTAAATTAAAAAATTATAACAATGATTCTGTTAAGATTCCCTTAGATATTATAATATAGGTACCACACCAATGCTTTGTTTGACTATAACACTACTCTTTTTACAAAAATTAAAAGCCACATAGTGGTGCTCGTTAGAAGATGCCCCAGGGTGTTTTAATACATTTACAACACCAGTGCATTTTTGGAAAATAACATCACATTTTTTTTTAAATTTAAAAGCTATAGTGGTGCTCCTTGGTATGCACTAGGGAATTTTACTACATGAAGGGTATTGGTGCTGCAGGTGTATATAGAACTAACAAATTTTAAAAGTTAACCTTTTTCTAGTGTTATCGATTATTCAATCACCAGTGCATTGTGTTATTTAGCACATCGTGTTTTTATTTTTGTTTTATAAAAATAAAATTTCCACAATGCACCATGTTCTATATGGCACCAGTTCTTGTATGGATAATGAAGCACCAGTGCATTTGTAGATTGTAGACGCATCGTCCAAAAACATCCGCTTTCCCACCTATGCTCGTGGCCTTCGCTACAAATGAATTTTTGGGCTAATTTTTTAGGGGCTTCTGCAAAAACCTTTGTTATAAGGTATTTTGATTGTAGCAATACGAAGAGCGAAGACTGCTAAGAGAAAGTACAATAGCACCTCAGGAGGGGTGGAAGGAGCACAAGAGCTACATGACCTTGATCCTAAAACAGATCATGGGTCCTACTATAAATTTTATGAGCAAGGGCAGATCATCCCCACTAAATTTGTAGTCCCCATCCAGCTTGTGCTAGACAAAGAAAGAATTTGAACCCATCGATGGATGCAGATTGCTAAGTATAAGGGATTTGAGGATGTGGGACCCATGGAAGAGAAAATGAAGAAGATGGATGAAGCAATAACTGATTTGAGTTTGAGAGAGTTAACCATGAGGGAGCTATTGCGAATGAGAACCAAATATTAAAAGAGAAGCTGTAGGAGAAAGAAATATAACTTTCCACCATGGTAAGCTTGGTCATGGAGGCCACCCAATGCAAACATTTCTAAAAAAAATATGCCCTATTTCTCAAAAATCAGTGGCTTCAATTTAAAATCAAAACTCTAGCACAACATGGTTCACTTCCCTTCCAAAGCTACATACAATTTATTGAATTTTGTCACAAGGCTAGTGTGGAGGACAAAGCCAAGATGTAAGAGTTTTATGTGCACAACGTCATATTGATTGAAATGAATTTCTAGGATCCAAAGTCTAGGATGGGGGATGTACAGTTGATGGCATTACCCTCTTGGTTGACCCATGAGGAGGGAAGGCTAAAGAAGAAAAAAGAGTCATATCCAAGACTAATGAGCTTGTGTGGGTCAAAGCAGAGTTGAGGGCTCCTCACCTTATCATAAAAAACCATAAGATCATCTCTAAGGATCCCAAGCTAGCACCAGGTTGCATATAAAAGCAGGAGAAAGCCATTCAAAACTTAGATGAAATGTGTAGGCTACTAGGGATCGAAATCTTACAAGC
Source organism: Pinus tabuliformis (assembly GCA_031772625.1). NCBI lineage: Eukaryota > Viridiplantae > Streptophyta > Pinopsida > Pinales > Pinaceae > Pinus > Pinus tabuliformis. The sequence continues at coordinate 658,038,320 of CM062820.1, read as the reverse complement.
ATGTCAGAGGAGATGACATTCATTACCCCATAGCTTGCAAATTCGGGAATATCACTCTCCAGAGAGATTGAAGAATGCCTTGGAGAGGAGACCCTTAAAGAGAGTAGTCCAAAGACTACAGGAAACTGGATTAGGCTCAAGTTCATCCCTCCTTTGTTTCTAGGGCTACAAGAAAAAAGGATGAGATTGAAGAGAAACAAGAGTGGGAAAAAATTGAAAGAAATGCAAGGTTCCATCTCGAGGAGGAAACTTCTTCAGAGATCCCTTGGGATGTTAGGGTAGCCACTAGGGCTATGCATGAGATGGAACTAAATGGATAAGTTGCTCAAAGGGTGAGAAACACCTTTAGCAGGGGGGTGATGATGGGCCTCATTAATAGGTAAATGATAAGGCCCATCTTTCCTTCCTTTAGCCTATATTTACCTCTTTCCTCGCATTTAATGACATCTTTTTGACTATTATGCATTTATTAGGAAGACTAAAGGATGATTTTCATATCTCGTGGTCTAATGTGATTAATGTGTAGGAAGGGAGTGCATTTAAGTTCATTTACTATGTAGAGATACTTTGGAGGTAGCTCAACAAGATGTAGGAGGAACGTCCCCTACATTTATTCACCTACAACTAAACTTGCTCCCTGAATTTACTCACCCAGAGTTTGAATATCCACTACCAATTGTTGCACTCAATAATTATGAGGATATCAAGGAGCTAGATCCACCTTTCTTGTGATTTTTGGAGGGTAGAAACACTCCTTCCAAGGAGGTTGCCCCTTAGTAATTTTTGTATAAATAAGGAGCCCAAGGGCTCAAGAGGATTCAAAACTTTTGGAGTAGATAGGGACTACTAACATCTAGGAGCTTGACCTCGTCATTTTCATTTCTTTTCATCATGTACTTGAACACTATTTCCTATTAATGGGAAGTACACTATTATCTTCCATCTGAGATTGTTCTAGAGAGTTGAGTCCCCTTGGGTTAGGGCCAAACCTAGAGGCTCTAGTCTCTCTCACATGTATTTTACTTATGAATTTTATTTCCTAGTAGCATTTTATTCCTTTCTTAGCAGGATTTGTTTATAAAAATTTCTTGTGAAAGTATATCTACCACCTCTCTTATGGGAAGTGTGGTTGAGGATAATGTATTGGCAAGCCAAAAATATGTAGTTGCTTTCTTTTGCAGTTGTTATTAGTACTCTTCTTGCATCTCCATTTTGTGTAAGATAATGCTTGGTTAGTAATTTTATTTGAGAAAATCAACTATAACCTCTAGTGGATGTAGGCACTATGCAGATTGCTAGATAGGTTGTCCTTTCAATTCAATAGTTAGATTTCTAATAAAATTCAACTCATCCTTTCTCTATAATTTCATTTTTTTGCAGTTTACATTGATAACATGCTTTAGTTTTTTGGAAAAATTTGGTAGCTTTCTATGGTGTGCAGGTGCTACTATTGATCTACAAGGTTGTAATTTTCACTCACACTCCTTATCCCACGACCATCTCCCTTTCTTCAACCTTAACAACTCCCTCAAGCTTTGTTCACCAATAGTACATTTCTGTGTTATTAAATTCCATTGTGTGCATTGGCTCTTGTGCAATATGGGCCCTCGAAGGGTACTAAGATTTGAAAGGACCTCATATAACCTTAATATACTCTTAATTACAATTTCCTACCTTCATATCACCTTTTCCACCCTCAGAATGCTCACGAATTCAATCCTATAGCAAAACATGTCAATCCTATAACATCTTGTAGCAATCCTGTATCACCATGTAAGCTTGACCATAATTGACCTTGAAGCTTTATTTTTTCCTCCTTTCCTTGAATAATGTCCCTTAGGCTCTAAAACCACGATTGAGGAAGACTAAAGACCACTTAGGACTTTCCTTTTAACCACCACAACACATTTAAGTAATTAGGATTAGTGGACATATTTATGAATTGTATAACACAATAATGATTTTCTTGATTACCTCATGAAGTATCTAATGAAAGAAATCTATTGCTAAGTCTAATCTCTTTGAATACAATGATTAAAGGTTTATTACATGCCCTTTTTATTCGTGCAATATAGATTAGTTTTCTACCCTTATTCTTAAGCTAGGTTTTCCATTTCAACATTGTTATTTCCTATACATAGACTAGGTTTCCTTTCAATGCAACATTTATATTCCACATATAGATTAATGTTTACATTTCTGCAAGTAGTATAGCCTTTACGTTTCTGCAATTAGGTCAACATTTTCATTTGAGTAAGTAGCATTTACATTCTTGAAAATAGAGTGCCATTTACTTTTCTAAAATTAAATTATGACTTTCCTTTCATGCAATTTATTTCCTTGCAAATCTAGATTCAGTTGATAGAATGGTCTTTATATATCTTGTTTTGGTCCATTGCTTCAAAGTGACTTGAGTGGAGCTTAACCTACTATATATATAACATTGTCACTAATTAAGTTTGTATGAACCTTGGGTTAATAATTAAAGTTGGCAGCCTTGGGAGTTGCAACACTCTTGTTTCAATACTAAGGCTTATCAAATGCAACAACTTTGACAACCTTCAAAAATTATGTATACAAGCATACAAGAAATGGGTATTTATCAAATTCCTTGAATACCCACGTCCACATGGTGGATGTAACACTTATTGCTACAGATCACTGCTTACAAAGGGTCTTGGCCTTGAGAAAATTAGTATAGTTACTCAAGGAGGTTATGTCCTAGTTGATGAGTGTATGCAAGTTAGTGGTGAAAATGAAAGCGTGATTCCTCATGTATATTTTATTGGTGTTGCAAATGTGGAATTGATGCTTGCTCATATTGTTAGTACATAAGGCATCTCAGTCGGTGAGTATATTTTTGGGAGGGACAATGTCCATAAACACTTGAGTATTCTAGTAACTTGTTTCACGCATCTAGAGACTAGTATGGTTAGCTTGACAAAGGTATAATGAAGAAGCTTATATGTTGTTCTTTTCACCCATGTTGATGCCTTGATATTTCAATTGAAGGAAACACAGAAGTGCATTAAAATACTATAATAGATTGTTGCAATTGCAGTTACTATACATTAAAGGAACACAAAATATGTTTTCCATTTGGGCCCTAATGCCTCAGAACGTAGGGTTTTGATTAGATGTTGATATTTCTATAGTATTTTGTTAATTGAGAGGTAGGAAAACATTTTGTTTCCAAACTAATGCATTTAAAATATGCTCTGATTGAGGTGGATATTGGTGGCCACCCACCTATTCCACCTAGACCTCTAGTAAGTTTCATCCATTTCCTTGATTATAGTAGCATTTACTATTTTTAGTAGATTTTTGGGTCCTAAACTTCCAGAGTTATTTTGACCCCATAAATAGCATTTTTTGAGGTTCAAAGAAAGTTTTTAGCCATAGGCAAGGGCTAATGAAAAATCTTGTAGTAATCAAAGAGATATTTACAATGAGGTATCGTATGTGCCAAACGAAGATCATATGAACAAGTTATGATGTCGGGAAGTTGGTTTCCCAGTTAATCCGAATGGGGCCCACAAATGCTTGGTATTCCATCTACTGGGGTTAGGGTTTTGGTTGTTTAGGGTTTTCCCTTGTTGTTCAATAATAAAAATGCCCTTCAACCTCATTGTAGCATAGTTTAGAGGCATGTAGCTACCACATCTCTTCTCAAATATAAACTACCATCACTCGAGCTAGTTTATTTCCATTCTGTATGTAGGCATATTTCAGTTCCTTGATATTAATCAAATGAAGTTTTATTTATGTTGCATCTCGGTGTTTATGTTTGTACATGTATTTTTTTTCATTCCTATATAATTCTAGATGAATGGTATCAAAGCAGTATGCTCTTTCTCTATTTTCTTTGCATGTCTCCGACAAGGTCAGGGTATAAGGAGTTAGGGCTCAAACTGGTTGAAACTTTGCAAGACTAGCCTCACAAACCCTGACAACCTCCCATGGAAGAAAAAAAGAAAGACGACAAAGTAGGAGATCCTTTCAAAATATTTCTTGAGGAAGCCCTTGAGCGACAAAGGAACACGATGATGGATAACTTTGCCCAAGTCCTTCAGTGGCTACCCACAAGTGACACATCTTCATCCAACAACCAATTTGGAGGCGCCAATCCCTTTAAGGTACAAGTTAACTTTGACATTTCCATATTTGAAGCCCAGATAGATGTAGATGTTATAGATATATGGTTAAATATATTGGAAGGATATTTTTTGGTTCATGAATTTTCCAATCAGGAAAAAATTACCTTTTCACCCCTCAAAGTTGCCCCCCATGTCAAGGACTAATGGGAAACATACTGTGAATATAAGGATGAGAGTGAACCCTCATTTCTTTTAGCTACACCCATTTGGAATTATTTCTGAGACACCATCAAGGAACAATATTACCCTATCAGGAGCTATGAAGATAAATACATAAAGTCGACCATACTATGGTAGGGAAGGGACCAAGATGTGATAGAGTTCACAAATATTTTTCATACCCTTCGCACGAAGTTGGGTATCAAGGATTATAAGTGGCATTTAGTACTCATGTACCACAACTATCTACAAAAGTACATCTAGGACGAGATAGATTTCTTGGAGATCTCATTGCTTGGTGCCGCTTATCGATACATTGTCAAGATCTGACACAAAATTAAACAAAAGAAGCGAGACTTTGGATCTGCGAATCCAAAGCAAGGGAAAGGTGCCCCCAAAACACTAAACAAAGGACAAAGACAAGGTGGGGCGACCCAGGACAACCCTTCGAAGCTTCAAGCAAAGAACAACACCATGAAGACAAAGAAGGACAGAGGGAAATGATGTGATTTCCAGAAGAGTCCCACTCACAACAAAAGTGAATGTCGAGCCAAGCAGTCACTGGTGGCTGAGCTAAAAGCTTTCGAATTAGATGCATGTTTTGACTCTGAGTCAGAACTCGATAAGGGAAATGACAAAGATAAGTAGATTATTGATGTAGAGCCTAGTGCCACCATTACCACCACCAAGATCCATAAGATTGAGCCTAAAGATTCAAAGGAGGGTGAGCGACTCTTCACCTCACCCACGAGGGTACCAATACACTGTCAGGTCAAGCACTCCATTGGTCTGACCCCAAGCATCCCACTACCCAACGGGCCAATATATCGACACTCTATTCTGGAGAAAAATTAAATCAAGAGGCATATTCAGGAGTTGTTGCAGAAAGGGTACGTCAAGTGAGTTCATCACATTGTTGGAGCCCAATCATGTTGTTACAGAAGAAGGATAGGACCTCGAGACTCTGTGTTGACTATCATGCATTGAATAAGGTCACTGTCCATGACAGGTATCCAATCCTACAAATTGATGACCTTTTGGACCAGCTCAAGGGGGCCAAATATTTCAACAAGATTTACTTGAATTTTGTTTATCACCAAGTACCAATCAAACACTCTGATGTGTGGAAGACTACCTTCAAATCCAAGGAGAGAATTTTCAAATGGCTAGTCATGCCATTCGGGTTAATGAATGCCCCCACAACCTTCATGAGGTTGATGGACAACAACTTGTAGCCCTTCAACAACTCATTTTTGGTAGTTTATTTGGACGACATCCTGATCTTCAGCCAAGTTGGGAAGAACACCTCCACCATATTCAAAAATTCCTACAAACCCTGCAACAACACAAATAATGTTCAAATTTGGAGAAATGCACTTATGGTATGACCTAGGTTCAATATCTAGGTAAATAATTAATGAGTGGGGTGTGCATGTGGACCCATCCAAGATACAAGTTATTTGGGATTGGCCAGCCCTAACCACTCTAACAGAGCTCCACAACTTTCTAGGTCTTGCCAATTTCTACCGCATGTTCATGTTAGGGTTCTCTCATATCACTTGGCCTTTGAGTCAAGTCACCAAGGGTGGGGTGAAAGAAAAGTTCTTTTGGTTTGAATCCCAATAGAAGGCATTTGCTGAGTTGAAGCATCACCTCTACTCTACATCAGTTCTCACATTACCAAACCTTCAATAATAGTTTGAGATTGTTACATATGCCTCTGACTATGCTAATGGTGCAATTCTTATTTAACAGGGGAATCCAATGGAATATTACATTGAGACACTTTCAGACACAGTCCGAAAGTATCCCACCTATGACAAAGAGATGTATTCCATCGTGCAGGAATTCCGATAACGTAAGAATTGTTGTAATAGAATTTCTGGATCAATCCAATTCATTTTTCTTTTTCAAATCGACGTTTTGAACCTGAAATTGAGGTTCATCATCAAGACAGAAGTATGTGGGAAATTGATCAACCTTAGTGTTTAATAAATAGGGAAATGAAAATAGGGTTTGTAGAAATGGCCGACAATGAAGTATGTAATTATTTATAAATGAAATAAATAAAGTGTATTTTACTAAGATTCATAAGTGTACAAGTTAATATTATGAAATATTATTAAAATTTTCAAAACCTTTTCACTTAAACAATGGATTTCCCCTCCCTTTGTTTGCTACTTCTTTCAATAACACTCCGTCCAAACAGTTTTCTCCTTCAAACCCCAGTATATATCCTACCCAAAAATATTATTTACATTCAATCATGAACATGAATTCTCTCTCAAATGATTGAAAAAACCCAAAAATCAATAATAACTCCAATCCAAAAATTAATAACGAACTCACTAACGACACAACAATTTATAATAATAAAATTTTGGTTATTAATAAAACTGATACACAGTCTTCCCCAACACACACCATATTTAAACATGCTGATAATATTAATATAATAATATACGTATATCCACAATTCAAGCCAATATAAAATTTGTAAATAAAATTAAAAATTTTAATGTGTTTAACAACGTTTCATCCTCAATGCAAAACCCAGATTCGACAACCATTCCACACAACAGTTCACTCTCTCCTCACCTTGGCAATCAGAATAATTGAACTAATTTGATTGACATCGCTTCCCACTAAAAAGCATTTAATTCTGAATTCTAGTCGACTAAACTACATCAACCGTCCTCTCCCTTAATGCAAACCTTAGATATGTCAACCATTCTGCTCACTCTTCACTTGGGAAATCGAAAAAATTCGGATGATATCGCTTCTAGCTGACACATATTGAATTCAGAATCCCTTTCAACCAAACCACATCAATCATCATCTATGCAACAATCCTCATCGTATTTTTGGATAACAGTAAGAAGCTTGGCACTTTAATGCATTATACAAACTCATCTGCGATTACGCCTAACATTCCCTCTCGTTTTATACTGTACCCCCTGTGATGTAGGTAATGTTCCCTCTGCGGACAGAGGCAACCCCTCTAGCCCTAGAGTGGGTCTAGTCACAGCAAGAAAAAACAACAGCTAATTTCCTTAAATAGTCATTGTTGCAAGATCGTACCTCAAACTGGTATTCAATGGAGCTTTCGTTTCCCTGCTTCAGCTATCGTTTCCTTTTCCTCGATGAGAAATTCACCTGAAACAAAACAAGAGAACAAAAAAACACATAACAGAGTACAACAATGATCTATTAACTTACAGAGTCAAGGAACCATAAGCTATCAAGTATATTTTACACATGACATAGGAAATCACCATTGATTATATTAAAATGAATAAAAGAAAAGCTTACAACCAAGCCTTGACATCGCAAGCTTCCTTGAAGGGTCCAGCCAATACGTTTTTTCAAGCATTCACTCTTAAAAGGGTCTCCCAAGATGCTGATAACTCTCTCTCTCAATCAAAAGCACTAATACAAGGCTAAGGCAATCCACAACCAATTGATAAACTATCAAGAATTCACACTGCAAACTATCAAACTCACACCAAAGCTAGCTAATTTGCTCAATACCAAAAAGTAGCTGATCATAGCAATAGGGTGTGATTTTATAAGAGGAGGAGTCTCCATAAAATGAGGGAGAGGGAGCTTATCGTCAAGGGAGGTTTCTCAAAAGGTGGAACCACCATCCCAGAGGAGGAAAGGCGAACTCCCTTGACCCAACAACTAGTTCTAGAACCACCCAAAAGCATTCTGTTTGAACTAATTCACCATATCTGGATCGTCACAAATCATACACTAGGGCTTAGCGACAACGTTGCAAGGAAGCAGTGTATTCAGAGCCATCGTCGCAAGAAAGATCTTAAGGACTTGCGTCAAGCCCTAAAATTCGATCGTCGCAGGGAACAAATGTACCCCTGCAATGACGTCACGACGTTATAGTTCATTACAGAGAATTGTCGTAGGCAGAATGAGGTTTACTTGTGACGATGCAGAAACATGGGTAAAAAGGGCTAATCTTCAGGATTAAAGAGCACTTGTTAATCTTCTTGAATGATTGGGAAGATGTGGACACATTTATGTGATGTATGACACAACAGAGATGTCGCTCAGAGACTGACTTTATCTGAGATCAAGGGATATGAGGCCAATGAAAAATTACTGTGTAACAGATGCCCCCTAAAGCATGAAGGCTGAGAGAGTGGGAGGGGTGAAATGCTTTACAAAATCATAACCAAACCAGGACACCATCGCTTGAGAGCCTGTAGGCGCAAGTACAACTGATATCTTTGACAGTGAAATACATGTAGTCTAGGCATGGGCGCAACCATCCAAAAGACAGATAAAACTTGGTCTGTGGTATGGACGTAGCCATCCAGTCGATAAGACCATATAAAGATAGAGGTATGGTCACAACTATCCAGAAAGACTCAAGTATGGTCGCAGCCATCCAATCAAAGAGTCATGTATGCAATCATGAACCAATCCACGCAACCCGAACTTATGTAATCTTAGTCCGAGGTCTTGAATCTCAACTGATCATAGTACAATTTCTAATATGTGAATAGATGTGATGAAGTCAAGCATACTAGAAAATCGCTTGATTAACGACCAATGAAGTAAACCGTTAACAAGCACGAGAGAGACCACCAATAATGTCAGTGGTTCTCAAGGTACTTCTTGTACAATCCACAAAGTGTGAAGAATTATTTGGTGTCGAACACTTGTGGAATGACTCGATCAAAGACCAATAATGCAAGCATTTCGTTGAGTGCAAAGAACTTGCCATTGAGGCATGCAAGCTCCAAGGTACCGAAAGGAATCTCTAGATCGACTCCCTGGATAATGAGTTGGTGTTGACAGGAAGCAACCCATCGCAAGAGGGCCATAATGTTTCCCACATCAATGACATGAGACAAGGAACAAGATGAATATGGATGAAACAAAGAATCAGAGGAGGAGGTAAGGGTGCAAACTGCAGAAGGATTAAACTCTTGAACATATCAGCGACATGACTTCGGAATGTGGTAGAATTTTGATACCAAGGGATCGGAGGTCTGACAGGGATCGGAGGTCTGACAAAGACAACAAGGATCAAATGGAATGAGGCAAAATGAAAAACCCAAACCCTAGAAGGCCAATGACAATGTGAGGATATCCCAAACTCAGCTAGAAGCAAAAGTGTCGATGTTCAAGAGTGACTAGCTACCGTAGGTGACCAATGGAATATTTCCAAATTTTCCCCCCACCATTGCTGGCGAGTACCCCAATTATTTTTTGAAAGAAAAGCTTGAAGGGGATAGCATATGCTTATGATATAAGTTTGTCCTTCAGACAAATCCAACCTTGTGAAATTTTAATGAGCCCTAGGGAGGAGAAGCTCGGGTCTCATCATGGTGACGAGTCCAATGTCGTTAGGGTTTAATTAGTTCGACATAGGTAAAACTTGGAGTCTTTTTCACATTGTTTAGAGAGTTTGAAAAAGACCCGAAAAAGAAAACTCCAGGGGGGGCATCTTTTCATAAGTTTGTGTCTCTCAAGCCCGAAAAGGTAGAAAACAATACTTGAGAGAACCGCTTGAACTTTTCGGTCAAGTATTACTTTTCGTAAATAGTGTTTCCAGACCGAAAAAGTAGAAAAATTATTGGAGAAACGATGTTTCATAACCAAAAATGAGCTTGAAAAGAGAAGAGCTCAACCATCTTTTCGTTTTTTAAACGGTTGGAAAAGAGCTAAAAGCAGACCCCCCATTTTTATTCTCTTTAACAAGTCAAAAAGGGAAAAAATACTCGGCGATATTTTCATCTTTTACGAGTCAGAAAAGATCTTAAAGGTGACTCGTTCTGAGGAACGAGTGGTATAAAGGACCGTAGAAACCAGTTTCGGCAATGGTGGAACTGCTCAAAACATTTAATGGTCAAGAGGCTGGCTAATAAAACCACTCATCACTGTAGTCCCTCAAGAAAGGAAAAACAACCAAGTGAAAGCATATGATCGGCCAAAGAGATGGTGGCGATGGAATGAAACAACCAAGGCTCATCTATTAGAATTTAGCGGATAAAAATGGCAATCACGAGATGTAAATTGGGTGTGGGTTCATTTTTACACAAGCTTGAACCATGGAGAACTTCGCTTAGATTCGGTTTCATGTTTACACAAGCTTGAAATGAAAAAATATGCTTGTTATAAGTTCGCATGCCCCCAGCATAATGAATCAAACCGAGGTACATGCCCCCAAGCTTCATTGCATTCAATGAGGTGGATGGAATGAAGGTTCACTTTCAAGATCTTGGAAAGACTCGACTCAGATTTTACGAGATCTTAATCAAAGACTCGATTTGGAAAAGGGAGTTGTTTCATTTTTTAACGAGGTTGACACAGTGAAAGAAATATCCTCAAGACATTTGTTTCATTTTTTAACGAGGTTGACACAAGATCAAGAACTCTCCTCAGGACATTTGTTTCATTTTTTAACGAGGTTGACACAGGAACAAACTATCCTCGGGATACACCTCGTTTCATTTTTTAACAAGGTTGACACAAGATCAAGAACTATCCTCGATACTCCTGGTTTATGGGCCATATGAGAACATGACTCCTAAGAGATCTTCACTGGAGGGAAGAACCATGCTCTGGGAGGAATATGTGTCTTTAGGCACCAATAACAGATCAGGTTCCAATGCCCCCAGTACATGATGTACGAGACCATCTGCATGATCATCAACAGACGCGGAGACGGAACGGGTAGCCACATAATTGACCTGTGGTGAGGGAGGTACTTTTGGAAAACAATAACTGATAGGGGATGATGGTTGCACAGGAGGTACTTGGTAACCAAAGAACGACAATTGATCTATAGTCACAATTCTTCCTTCATGCAAAAAACAAACCACACGGAAAAGCGAAGAAACAATGGCCCCCATGGCATAAATATAATCACGGCCAAGGAGAAGACTGAAATCCAAGGCACCTTGGACGACCATCACGTCTATAAAAATGGTTTTACCTCCCAAAGTAACAGGGAACTTCGTAAGGATCCCTAAAGGTTGGTTAGTTCCTATGTTAAAAGCCAACAAATTCTGAGTGACAGGCACAAGCTGTGGGTAGCCCAAAGCTTGCCAAGTAGTGGAAGGCATGATGCTAACCGATGCACCTTCATCCAAGAGCATGCTAGGTACTGTGTTATTATAGGCATGTACTGTAATCTAGAAAGGCACATAAGATGGAAGGCAGACTGCAGTCGAAGGAAACGACAGAACTACTTGGTGGGGGTATCATATGATTGCCCCCATGCTCTGCAGGGATTGAAGAAGGACTCTCTTGATCAGTTGGTATAGGAGGGTCGTTCTTTGACTTAGGAGAATCTGCTAAGATGAGAAGAACATGAGTAGTATGATCATGATGCTCTTTTGGAACAAAGTGAACAACTGGTGGTGAAACCAAGTCGACACTCTTTTCGACCAATGGTTGGTTGGAAACAGACATAACATGGCCAGGCTCAAGAAGAGCAGTATGGACAATAGAAGAATCCAAGTCAATCTCTTTGTTAACTGAGAGAGGGTTAGAAGAGAGCCTCTAATAACCAACTAGAAGTTGGGGTGAAGACGCTGTAAGATTTTCCAAAACGGTGGAAGCTTTATCCATTAGTGGACAAAGGTGAAGGAGATGGTCACCTTCACATAACCTACAGGGGAATCTAATCTTCCCTTTCTTATTACTACTTTCAGTTGAGGGCATAACATTGACCTGAGCTTCAGAGGACGATGAGGGATGAGCTAGATCTTGAGACCATACTTCTAAGATCCTAGGGATACTAGGACAATCACGAACAAAATGGTCACCCTTGCACAACTTACAAGGAAATTTAACCTTCTGCAAAGGATCAGAAGGTTTTCTGACCTAAGATGTACTCGAAGCAATAGTTACATGGGTGGCGTCTCGCTTATCTAACTTCTTATTCTTCTTCTTCCTCTTCTTCTTTGTAGCCTCTTGGTTATTGGATTGGGAACTTTCACCAGGAAAAGTAGGAGAGGAGGGTGAAGAAATAGGGGAAGAAGGCGGAGGCTCAACCCTAGAATCATCGTGTCGTGATTCAAACGAAGGAGACGGTGGAATAGGAGTCATGACGCTTGGGACCACCAGGGTTGAAAACAACTAAACGGGCAAACCGATGGTTAATCTAGGCAAGGACAATGTTGCCATATACGGAGCACCAACATTTACAAAAGAAGGAAAAGGACTAGGATTCCCATCTGGGGGGAGACCTTGACTAGTGGACTCTAGAAAGGTTATCATTAGGATCGACCTTAAAAGGAACTCCAACTGTAACTAGGAAGATTTCGTGGGCAGTTAATTTTACGACATTGAAACAAAACTTTTCCTTTTCATATTTTAAGAGTTGAGAAAATGACGAAAGGTGACTTTATCGCTTTCGAAGTTTAATGAGCCTGAAAGGAAAAGTGCTTAAATGATCCTTTTACTTTTAAGGAGTCGAAAAGGAATGAAAGTGACTGCTCTGGAGTACTAGACAAGAGGTTTACGAGACAAATCGCAAAATTGCATATACACCTTGGTGATCAAATGAAAGAGAAATGACCAAGGACTTTCCATACGGAAATCAATCTTCTCGAATGTTGTGTTTGGTGCATTACGATCCGTAAGGTGGCAGACCCGACTTCCTATGGATAATAGGATGATAACCTAGTGGGGTCTCCTGATATATACTCGATGGTATGGGGAGCACAAACCCGTACTAGTACCTATTGGATCACAAAAGGAGGAATCACCCAACCTTAGTGAAAACAATAGTAACTAGGTTTAATGACGTCGGAGCACGTCTCTAGCCTATACCTCTAGATAAGTGTGCGTTAAGTTCCAATGCATTGTTAGGTTCATTCAATAGATTTTAAGAGTTAATCTTGGATTAAGTTTTGGTTTTCAGGCCCTACCGAATGTATCTCAACAATTTCTAGGATGCAACTACAATGAGTAAAACACCATTCCTTTCGATGAACAACTACCTAAAGGAGGGTAAGGAGTTCATTTCCAAGCAAACACAAACCAAGACAAGCAAATGCAAGAACAACAGTGCATGCAAGCAATCCAATCACTAGGAAACACAATGCATCAATGCAATTATCTCACAACTACTAATGAAAGATTTGAACTTTTCTTTCTAATTTCTCAATCATGAAAAATTCACTAACGCAAATGTGCTTTCACTTTCGTATACCGTATGAATGCAATATTTTTGATTTTTTGGATTAAATGACAAAAAGAAAATGCAAGCCTGATTGATCCAAACAAATGTGATCTATGTTTGATAGTATGGAAACCAAATCAATATGAGGAACTGGTTTAATAATGAAACACTAGAGACCAATCAAAGAGAAAACAAGCAGTAAAACAGCCTCAAACAAATCAATCAGTTGGTTGTGGACAAATCTTGGATGGACAAGTAAACCAAACAAAAGACTTCTTGATGAAACCTTGAAAAGAGCTAGGTCACATGGTCTGAAAACACAAGACTCACTAAGTCGAACCAAGGAGAAAGTGCCTTAACCAAATACAGTCAAAACAAGTTGATAAGAGACAAGAGACAGTAGGGGACAAGGAGCACTGTTTGATTCAGGAGGTAAAGTTGTAAAAAACAACTTTTACAGGAATCGTTGCAGGGATCTAACTAGAAACCTGAGACGAAAGACAAATCGTCACAAGCATAAAGCTAGCAACTGGGCAATGTCGTCATAGGTGTACACCTATCTTCTGCAACGGTCCGATTTCAGGTATCGTCGCAACTGTAAGATGGGATATCTGCGACATGCAGGTTAACCAAGAGGACAGATGCGACGTCGCCGCAAATGTTAAGCTATAAACAATGATGATCTCAATTAAGAGAAAAGACAAAGCAAAAACACCTAAAGGACACCAGACTAATCTCTCAGACAGTGAGAGGGACTACCAGATCAACTCAAGTAACCCAGAACACTGATGGCTCAGCCCCAAAATCAAGAGACACTAAATCGAAAACAAATCAAGAGCAAAACAAGAGACAACACACCAAGGACTCCCCAGCGGAGTCGCAAACTTGTGATGTAGGTAATGTTCCCTCTGCGGATAGAGGCAACCCCTCTAGCCCTAGAGTGGTTCTAGTCACAGCAAGACAAAACAACAACTGATTTCCTTAAATAGTCATTATTGAAAGATCCTACCTCAAACCAATGTTCGATGAAGCTTTTGTTTCCTTGCTTCAGCTATCATTTCCTTTCCTCGATGAGCGATTCACCTGAAACAACACAAGAGAACAACAGAACACATAAAAGAGTACAACAATGATCTATTCACTTACAGATTCAAGGAACCATAAGCTATCAAGTATATTTTACACATGACATAGGAAATCACCATTGATTGTATTAAAATGAATAAAAGCAAAGCTTACAACCAAGCCTTGACATTGCAAGCTTCCTTGAAGGGTCCAACCAGTATGTTTCTTCAAGCATTCACTCTCAAAAGGGTCTCCCAAGAGGCTAATAACTCTCTCTCTCAATCAAAAGCACTAATACAAGGCTAAGGCAATCCACAACCAATTGCTAAACTATCAGCAATTCACAATGAAAACTATCAAACTCACACCAAAGATAGCTAATTTTCTCAATACCAAAAACTAGCTGATCATAGAAATAGGGAGTGCTTTTATAAGAGGAGGAGCCTCCATAAAATGAGGGAGAGGGAGCTTATCCTTAAGGGAGGTTTCTCAAAAGGTGGAACCACCATCCCAAAGGAGGAAAGGCGAACTCCCTTGACCCAACAACCAGTTCTAGAACCACCCAGAAGCATTATGTTTGAAATAACTCACCATATCTAGATCATCGCAAGTCATACACTAGGGCTTAGCGACAACGTCCCAAGGAAGCAGTGTATTCAGAGCTATCATTGCAAGAAAGATCTTAAGGACTTGCGCCGAGCCCTAAAATTCGACTGTCGCAGGGAACAGATGTACCCCTACAATGACGTCGTGACATTATAGTTCATTACAGAGAATTGTCACAGGCAGAATGAGGTTTACTTGTGACGATGCAGAAACATGGGTAAAAAGGGTCAATCTTCAGGATTAAAGAGCACTTGTTAATCTTCTTGAATGATTGGGAAGATGTGGACACATTTATGTGATGTATGACACAACGGAGATGTCGCTCAAAGAATGACTTTATCTGAGATCAGGGGATATGAGGCCAGTGACAAATTACTGTGTAACACACCCTAACACACAGATCAATGATTTGAATGCAACAACCCATCCACATAACCCTGATTCTGAGGACGCTAATTCAACATATCATCTTAATGCGATGTCTATGAACTCCTTTGAAATTCCCCCATCCTAGAATGACTTTGATACTACACCCTACAAACAAAATATTTCTCTCTCCCTTTCCTCTTTAATATATGAACCTTCACATTCCCCCATAATTAAAACACCTTCAACATATTCATCGAACTAGATTATAAACCTGTTAGATCTCATTCTAAATGATTCAATTATTAATCTCTTAAACAAAGGGATACATTTTTTTATAACACCAAATAAAATTCCCATTGAAGATATACTTTGTTACATTGAATATGGCATAAAAGACATGCCTGATAATACCAAAGAGTAGATTAGACTAGACTGCTCTATCATCCTTCAAAAATCAAAACCCCCCAGAAGAAATATCCCAAAAGAGGAATAATTTGCTCTAAAATCCTTAAATTCTAACCCTAATATCATAATATTAAAATCAAAAAAGGGAGGATCCACACTCATAATGAATAGAAAAGAATAAAATGACAAAATGATTGATCATCTTAACAACAATGGGTGCTATAAAAATTTAGATAAAAATCCTTTAAAAAACATTACTAGAGAAGTTTCCAACTTAATCAAAGCTTGCAACATTCAATATAATAAGACCATCATTGAAAGTTGTCCCTATACCCCTAGAATTTATGGTGCTCCTAAGATACATAAATATGGAATTCCTATTAGACCCATTGTAAATACTATCGGAGGTCCCACTTATCATCTCGCCAAATACCTTGCCAAAAAACTAAAAGCCTTAGTTGGAAACACTAAATCTTTTGTCAAAGACTCCACCCACTTCATCCATGAAATAAAAAATATTAAACTTGATAAAAATGATATATTAGTTAGCTTTGATGTCACTTCTCTATATACTAACATTCCCATAGATGGAGCCATGGTGGTCTTTCATAAAATCATTGATCCTGACACTTCAAAACTTGTTGAAATTTTCCTCAAATCCACTTTCTTTAGTTTCATGGGTGAAATTTATGAACAAAATTATGGAGTAGCTATGGGCTTTCCCCTCTCTACCATTATAGCCAATTTATTCATGGAATATTTTGAATCCAATTCCCTTGAAAGTGCTCTATTAAAACCTAAACTATGGAGAAGGTTTGTGGACGACACTTTCATCATATGGTCACATGGTTGTGAGGCTTTGGAAACTTTCAAACAACATCTAAATAATATTTTACCATCAATAAAATTTACCATGGAAATTGAATTTGAGGAAAACCTTCCTTTCCTTGACGTCCTCATCACTCGTAATCCCGATGGTTTCATATCTCACCAATCCTACCAAAAAAATTCCCTCACTAAACAATATCTCCATGCCACTTCACACCACCATCCCAACCAAAAATTAGGTATTTTAAACACCCTTGTAGCAAAAGTTGTTAGAATATTTGATAAATAACACTTAGATCAAGCTAAATCCCATCTAATAAATGTATTTCTAAAAAATTGATACAAAAAACATCAAGCCATCAAATCTCTAAACAAAGCAAGAAAAAAAACTGATCTTATAAATAAAAATAAAAATTTGGACAATTTCATTAGAAAATTCAAACTTCCTTATATTCAGGGCACCACAGACAAAATATACCATATCTTATGAAAACCCAAAACCATGACCACCTTCAAGCCTATAAACATTATCCACAGTTGCCTCGAATATGCTAAAGACCCCATTGACCCTAAATGCCAAAAATGTGTCTATCTAGTCACTTGTTCTTGTGGTATCCCATATGTTGGGGAGACTGACCAATCCTTCAACACTCACATCCTAGAACATTTCACTGACATAAAACATAATCGATTGAAAAAATCTGCACTAGCAAAACATTACAATAAAAAAAAGCACCAAATATGCATAGAGAAACCTGAATTCTCGTCAAAGTTGACCACTATTTCCATAGAAAATTTAGAGAAGCCATTGAAATTAATAAACATCCTAAAAACCTAAACAGAGATGAAGGATGGATCATAAGAAAAAAATGGATCCCCACATTAAAATCCAAATCCAGAATTGTTGATACACCTTAAAACTCATTTTTCATTCCTCTCTAACTTTCCCTCTTGCTTATATATTCTAAATAATTTTCCTTTCATTATCCCATCTAAACTCTAATCCCCCATTCAAATATTTTTAATAAATTAGTTAACCTTAATCCATTTTTTTAATATAATTTCAAATATCATTAAGTTTAATATATTAAACATTACGTTAAAACAATATTAATAACCCTAACCCCTCATTTAAATATAATTTATATTAATAGTATTAATTCGAATACATTACATTAATTCTTACAAATATAAATATATTAATTAATTAATAAATATTAACGTATACTTTAATTCAAAATTATTTCCCTAACACCTCATTTAAAAATAATTTAAATTAATAGTATTAATTTTAATACATTACATGTCTGTTTGGGGTAGCTCAATCAACAATGGCCGTGGAAATGAAGTCTCACCGAACTGAAGTCTTGGGTTCAAATCTTGTGCTATCTCCCTCAATTGGGGTTGAAAATTTGGACATGATAAATATGTAGTCCTACCAATCTTACAAGAAAAATAATACATTATATAATTCTAAAAACTTTGAATGTAATATTTAATAATATTCCATAATATTAACTTATACACTTATGAATCTTAGTAAAATACACTTTATTTATTTCATTTTTAAATAATTACATACTTCATTGTCAGCCATTTCCACATACTCTATTTTCATTTCCCTATTTATTAAACACTAAGGTTGATCAATTTCCCACATACTTTTATCCTCATTATGAACCTCAGTTGCAGGTTCAAAACATTGATTTGAAAAAGAAAAATGAATGGGATGGATTTGGAAATTCTATTACAACAAGCTAATAATCCCATAAATCTAAAATCTGAAAATGGAAGAATTACATTATGGGGAAGGAAATGATCATCTACATAGACCACTGACGCCTGAAGTTCATACAGAGATAAGGAAATTTGAAAAATGATCGCCATCAGAAATGGTCCACATACCTATAATAGTTCCATTTGAACATTAAATACAAGAATTGTTGGAAATAATACTGAGAGGGGGGGTGAATCAGTATTATCAAATTCTTTTCAATATGCCTTCTAGATTTATACTTTAATTTATTCTTCAGATATTGATCATTAATTTGTATGTCAGTACCATATAATAATGAACAAGAACAAGAAAAATAGATAAGCACACCAAAGAACACCAGATATAAGGTGGAAACCCAATGTGAGTGAAAACCACCTGCTGCAATCTTCTTTCAATTAGAAACTTCTTTTACAAGGATTTTGTACTGGTGCAGTCCTTTACCAGTATGCAGGTTGCAACCTGCAGATAGTTACAACTCTCTCTCGTTTTCCAGTCTCTCCTGGAAGAGAGCTACAACCCCCTTTGCTCCTCTACTTCTTTAAGGACCACGTTTCTAATTTTCAGACTGGATCCAAGAAGATTAAATAATCATCAAGTACATGCAAATCACCCAATCTCCTTATACAATCAACCAAGGAATCACCCAACTTCTCAGAATTCTATAAATAGAAAAGTGATACCAGAAATCTAAACCCAGAACTCTGCAGCAATAGATAAAAGACAGTCAACAAATGTTTCAAGACAGGTCCACAACTTCACCGATATAACCTTGCGGATATCCGCATTCTTTTTGTGCCTGAACTGCGCAGATCCTCACTGTATCCTTCTGCTGCTCTGCGTACCACCGCACCTTCCCCTTTTGCTGAACTGCGTACCTCAACTCAGATACGCACTGCACTGTGTGTCTGACCGCGTACCTCCGCACTGTTCCTTCTGTGCCTCTACGTATCTCCGCACTTTGCTTTCTTCTGTGCTGCGTACCTCGCACTGCGCCTTCTGATGCACTGCGTACCCCTACACTACGTCTTCTCCTGCACTGTGTACCCCCACACCTACACCGTGGATCACCTGCGAACCTCTGATTAGGGCCAAATTAACAGTCCTCCAATGTGCCACAGTCAGTCAGATCCACAGATCTGATCATGTGCCCGAGAGTTCACAACTTATCAATAGATTCGCCTTAATATTTATCCTTGATTTAGATATAGCTTTGTAAAACCAAACACCCAAAATTTCAGATCTTAAGATATTCAATTTTCACAAGTGTCTAGCCAAGTGATCTCCTTCCCCTTTTTATAGTCAAACCCTTATCCACACCATGGGACAAAACCATCAAAAATCAATACAAGGGATCCAAACCGGGGTTCAATAAATTAGATCCTATACCACGAGCCAAAACCATAGGATCGTAAAAGACGGGCTAAATACCAAGGGCCAAACATAGGATACCCCATGTGAGCGCACTTCTCTGCATTGGAGTGAATGAACTGGGGGACCGCACCTTATGAATGGTGAACCTGCGGGTATGTCCACACTCCTTGGATGGCGAACCTGCGGGTCCGCACCTTTTGAACGATGCACCTGCGAACCTCTTATTTTCCATCATTTTAAGAGCCTGAATAGAGATTTGCCACTTGAGTGAGTTGCCATCAAGTACAACACCTGTACCATAGAGCCAAACCAGAATCATAATGCCAACAATCTCCCCCTTTGGACTTGATGGCAACCTCAAGATCCTCATCGTCATTCTCCCCCTTTGACATCAAGGGCAAAGGGTTATGCTCCCCCTGAGACCAAGCTTAATTATTTGATCATGCTCCCCCTAACGGTAAACCAGATCTACAAACCATAATCCACCATACACCATAAGAGAAAGAGATAGAGACATATTGCAGCAATATTTAGATCAGCATCCATGTTCTCCTTCTGTGCTACCATAATGCCAACAATGCATTATATGTGCTCCCCCTGAACCTGTGCCATTCGATCTTTGACCAATCCATAAGCCAACAAATGTATGCGTATACCCCAGATGAACCTCGTGTACAACCAACAATCTCTGAAACAGATGAGATTCAACAACAAGATGATACATCAACAACCCCCAGCTTTTGCCTGAGGTATTCAAAGGTCTCCCTGGGCAATGGTTTGGTGAGTATATCAGCAACTTGTTCCTTAGAAGGAACATACTCCAACTTGACCTTTTGTACAAGCACTTGTTCCCTGAGAAAGTGATACTTGATCGGTATATGCTTGGTCTTTGAATGCATGACTGGGTTCTTTGAAATGCGGATTGCACTTGTATTATCACATAAGATGGAGATAGGTGGATTACAAGTGATTTGAAAATCCTGCAAGGTCTGCATCATCCAAAGGAGTTGAGTGCAACAAGATGCAGCAGCCACATATTCCGCTTCAGCTGTAGATAAAGCAATCGAACTCTGTTTCTTGCTGAACCAAGATACTAATCTGGAACCCATAAAGAATGCACCACCACTTGTGCTCTTCCTGTCATCCATGCTTTCGGCCCAATCTGCATCTGTATAAGCATGAAGTGTGAGATCTGTATCTCTAGGATACCATAAGCCATAGTTTTGAGTTCCTTGAAGGTACTTAAAAATTCTCTTCACTGCCTGAAGATGAGTTTCTTTTGGATTTTCCTGAAATCTTCCAACTATTCCCACTACATGCATGATGTCTGGTCGGGTACCTGTTAAATAAAGTAGACTTCCAATCATAGATATGTAGGTTGGTTGGTGCACTGCTGCTGATTCATCATTTTCACTGAGGCTACATCCTGTGACCATGGGGGTACATAGTGGTTTTGCATCTTCCAAGCCATATTTCTTCAAAATCTGCTTGAGATACTTGGTTTGAGACAAGAAAATCCCGCCTTCATTTTGTTGGATTTGCAATCCAAGAAAATATGTCAGTTCTCCAAGCAAAGAAATTTCGAATTCTTTCTGCATCACCAAGGCAAAGCTTTGACTCATAGCTTCTTCATTGCTGCCAAAGATAATATCATCTACATACACAACAAGTATTAGTAATTTGTCATTTTCAATTTTTATGTAAAGATTGCTATTTGCTGATCCCTTTGAAAAACCTTGTTGATGAAGATATTTGTCCAAACGGTAGTACCAAGCCCTTGGAGCCTGTTTAAGACCATAGAGAGCCTTCTTTAGTCTGCATACGAGATTTGGATCATTCCCAAGGATGAACCCATCTGGTTGCTCAATGTACACTTCTTCTTCTAAGTCCCCATTCAAAAAGGCTGATTTTACGTCCATTTGAAAAACTTTGAACTTCTGAAAGCTTGAGAGACCAAGGAACATTCGGATGGCCTCAAGTCTAGCAATGGGAGCAAAATTTTCTTCGAAGTCTATTCCTTCTTGTTGAGCATATCCTTTACACACAAGTTTGGCCTTGTTTCTAATTATTTCTCCAATTTCATTCAACTTATTTTTGAAGATCCATTTTGTCCCTATGACATTCTTATCTTTTGGTCTAGGAACCAATTCCCAAGTGTTGTTCTTTTTTATCTGCTCAAGTTCTTCATCCATCGCCTTGACCTAGCATTCATCTTTGCATGCCTCTCTTACATTTTGTGGTTCAGTGGAGGAGAGCAATGCCAAATAGCTTGAGGCTTCTGCAATTGTTCTTCTTGTTTGTACACCTGCTTCTTTTTGCCCCAAAATCTAAGATTCTGGATGATTCTTTTGAACGTACCTAGATGGAGTCTTCTCTTCTAACCTTATTTTCTCTTCAGGTGCCTCTTGAGGTTCTTCTTCATCATTTTTCTGATTTGGAGAGTAGTCTTCATCCTCTTCGATATTTTCATGATTTACTTGCCTAGGGATGTATCCTTTTTCATCAACCACTACATCAATGCTGTCAACAATTCTTCCAAGTCTTTTATTGTAACACTTATACGCTTTGCTGTGGGGAAAATAACCAAGGAGAATGCCTTCATCTGCTCTAGGTTCAAGTTTACCAAGCTGTTCATCAGTGTTCTTGATATAGCATTTGCTCCCAAAAATTTTGAAATGCTTTACTGAAGGAGTCTCACCATACTAGAGCTCATGAGGATTTTGAGTGCTGTTCACTCGGACATTTGTTTTTTTGAGGATAACAACCGCAGCAAATGCCGCTTCACCCCAGAAGGTTGCGGGAGTCCCAGACTCATCAAGCATAGCACGAGCCATTTGTTGGACCGTTCTGTTCATCCTTTCCACCACTCCATTTTGCTGAGGAGTCCTAGCTATAGAGAATTCCCTTCTTATTCCATGTTCTTCACAGAAATTGAAAAATTCATTTGAGGTAAACTCCCCACCTCTGTCGGACCTGAGGCACTTAATTTTGTGATCTGATTCGTTTTCAGCCAAGGCTTTGAAAGATTTGAATTTTTCGAATGCTTCGTCCTTGTGTTTCATAAGTCCCAACCAAACCATCCTGGAGAAGTCGTTAATGAATAATATAAAGTATTCTTCTCCTCGAGGTGACCTTGTCCTAAATGGACCACATACATCTGTATGGACTAGTTCAAGAGGCCTGCTGGCTGATCCTTCCTTCTCAGGGAAGTTAGTTCTGGTTTGTTTACCAAACTGACATGATTTACATATGGTGTTGTCTGGAATTTTGATATCTGGAAGACCACGAACTGCCTGGTATTTGCATGCTTTCCTTATTTGTGAAAAGCTTAGATGCCCCAACCTCCAGTGCCATAACCAATGTTCATCATCCTTGCTCAAATAGCATTGTTGTTGTCCTTATTCAAATATGTATAGATTATTTGGAGTTCTTCTGCCTTTGATCACTGTTTTTCCTGTATCAAGATCACGAACGCTACATCCATTTGATCGAAATATTACCTCGGTTCCTTGATCACACATCTGACTAACACTCAGTAGATTATGCTTCAAGCCATCAACATACAAAACATTTCCAGCTTTGACCTTTTCTTTCAAATGAGCAGTGCCTTTTCCTTTTATGGCTGCAGGAGTATCATTTCCAAAAGAAACTTTCTTACCCTTTTCTAAAGCAGTATATGATTCAAGTTTTTCTTTATCACCTATCATATGCTTCGAACATCCACTGTCGATGTACCATAGATTTTACTGTCCTTCTGCATAAAAAGCTATCCCACATCTTTCTGGTTGTGGTTCTTTTATTCTCCATGTTCAGGTGCTTGAGGCTTGTTCCTTTGTCTGTCGAAACCTGCTCCTGCATTCAGAATATTCATGACCGAAGTTATTACAAATAGAACATTCAATTTCATTTTCAAGGGCCGAAAAGTTGTTATAGGTCCTTTTCGTAATCCCGGTCATACTTCTTTGTTTTTGAGCTTCTCTAGTCATGATTGTCTTATAGGAAACACATTGAGCTGCTTTGTGACCAAAGTTATGGCAAGAGAAGCATTGGCCATTGAAGAAACTTCTGCGATGATTGTAATTTCTATTGTCATCCATTCTTGAAGAAAATTGAGAAGTTTTTACCTGTGGCTGGTTGTAGCTTTTGTTCACCCTTAAGATGGATTGCCCCTGGTTTACCTGGTAATCTCTGTTTGTTCTTGATGTAATTCGTCCCTGCTTTACCTGATGATCTCCATTGGGCTTTTGTTCATTCCTCCTTGCTCCATCAAGATAACTCTTTGAGGTGGATGCTTGAGATGTTTCTCCATTATAACCCAGACCTGTCTTGATTACAGGAGAACACTGTACATTGATAATCTCATCCAGAGTTTCAGATCCTCTAACAAACTTAAGATTTAGAACCTTTGTTTTCTCAATTTCTTTTCTAAGGCCAACAATTTCACATTCTAACTTCTCAAGAGATTTTTCTTTTTCATCAAGTTGAAATTGCAGAGTATCAATGATCACATTCTTTTCTTCTAAACATGTCTTGAGTCTAGAAATCTCTTCATAAAAGTCATCCACATCTATAGCATCCATGTAATCATCATTTTCAAAAGCCATTAATAGTTTATAATCATTACCTCGTTCATCTTCGCCACTATTTGATAGGCCATCACTATCTTCATGAGTGTAGCAACTTTTCTTAGTTGCATTCTGTTTCTTGTTCCATTTAACAGGTTCCTTTCCTTTGTCAATCTTATCCTTGTGAGGACATTTGGCAGCATAGTGACCGACTCTTCCACAAGCAAAGCATTTGAAAGGTAGATTACCTCGGAAACGACCAGTACCCCGTTGAAGATTTCTGACAAAATTTGATTCTTCTTCTTCTTCTGACACATGTCCTGATTCAAAGTACTCCCCTTTGCCTGAAGCCTTGAAGGCAGCTTCTCTCCTGTCTGATGGACCTCCTTTCCTCATTTCATAAGCAGTTAGAATTCCGTGCAGCTGTGACATTTTAAGGCTTTGTAGATTCTCTTTTTCTTCTATTGCAGAAACTTTAGATTCAAACCTAGGGGACAAGGATCTTAGAACCTTTTCAACCACAACAGCCTCTTTTATTTCTTCACCCAAATTTTTCATACAATTAACAATCTCATCTACATGAAGAAAATAGTTAGCCACACTTTCATCATTATAAATCCTGAGATTTTCATACTGAATTCTAAGGGTTTGAAGTTTTTCTCGTTTTACCTAATCATCTCCTTCATAGCTCAGAACAATTTTGTCCCATATCTCTTTTGCGGATTTAAACTGCATTACCTTAACAAATTCTGATTGAGATAGGCATCCTAATAGAGTATTAACCGTCTTTGCATTTGTTTCATATTTCTTCTTCTCAGCCGGATCTGTAGGAGTTGCTGATGGAAAAGTATACCCTATATCTATGATATCCCAGACTTCTGTACCAAGAGATTGAAGATAGGCAGTAACTCTTACCTTCCAATAAACGAAGTTTGTCCCATCAAAAATCGGTGGCCTGATAGATGCTCACTTTCGTAGTTTCTCATGATGAAAGATCTTTCTTCAAGCGATCAAGCTTCTTCTAAAGAACCTGCTCTGATACCAATTGTTGGAAATAATACTGAGAGGGGGGGTGAATCAGTATTATCAAATTCTTTTCAATATGCCTTCCAGATTTATACTTTAATTTATTCTTCAGATATTGATCATTAATTTGTATGTCAGTACCATATAATAATGAACAAGAACAAGAAAAATAGATAAGCACACCAAAGAACACTAGATATAAGTTGGAAACCCAATGTGCGTGAAAACCACCTGCTGCAATCTTCTTTCAATTAGAAACTTCTTTTACAAGGATTTTTTACTGGTGTAGTTCTTTACCAGTACGCAGGCTGCAACCTGCAGAGAGCTACAACTCTCTCTCGTTTTCCAGTCTCTCTTGGAAGGGAGCTACAACCCCCTTTGCTCTTCTACTTCTTTAAGGACCATGTTTCATTAATTTTCAGACTGGATCCAAGAAGATCAAATAATCATCAAGTACATGCAAATCACCCAATCTCCTTATACAATCAACCAATGAATCACCCAACTTCTCAGAATGCTGTAAACAGAAAAGTGATACCAGAAATCTAAACCCAGAACTCTGCAGCAATAGATAAAAGACAGTCGACAAATGTTTCAAGACAGGTCCGCAACTTCACTGATATAACCTTGTGGATATCCGCAGTCTTTCTGTGCCTGAACTGCGCAGATCCGCACTATATCCTTCTGCTACTCTGCGTACCACCGCACCTTCCCCTTCTGCTGAACTGCATACCTCAACTCAGATACGCACTGCACTATGTGTCTGACTGCGTACCTCTGCACTGTTCCTTCTATGCCTCTGCGTATCTCCGCACTTTGCTTTCTTCTGTGTTGCGTACCTTGCACTGTGCCTTATGATGTGCTACGTACCCCCACACTGTGTCTTCTCCTGCACTGCGTACCCCCGCACCTACGCCGTGGATCACCTGCGAACCTCTGATTAGGGCCAAATTAACAATCCTCCAATGTGCCACAGTCAGTCAGATCCACAGATCTGATCATGCGCCCGAGAGTTCACGACTTATCAATAGATTCGCCTTAAGATTTCTCCTTGATTTAGATCTAGCTTTGTAAAACCAAACACCCAAAATTTCAGATCTTAAGATATTCAATTTTCACAAGTGTCTAGCCAAGTGATCTCCTTCCCCTTTTTATAGTCAAACCCTTATCCACACCATGGGACAAAACCATCAAAAATCAATACAAGGGATCCAAACCGGGGTTCAATAAATTAGATCCTATACCACGGGCCAAAACCATAGGATCGTAAAATACAGGCTAAATACCAAGGGCCAAACATAGGATACACCATGTGAGCGCGCTTCTCTACATTGGAGTGAGTGAACTAGGGGACTGCACCTTATGAACGGTGAGCCTGCGGGTAAGTCCGCACTCCCTAGACGGCGAACCTGTGGGTCCGCACCTTTTGAACGATGCACCTGCGAACCTCTTATTTTCCATCATTTTAAGAGCCTGAATAGAGATTTGCCACTTGAGTGAGTTGCCATCAAGTACAAAACCTGTACCATAGAGCCAAACCAGAATCATAATGCCAACAAGAATCACATTATAGACTACCTCAACTGACTTCCGATCATGGCACTGACCACTGTGTGCTTGACTATTGTGGACATGAGACTTCAGGGTGGCCACATCTTTATAAGAGAAATCTAGAGTTTAGCAACACATACCAGATGCCCCTAGAAGGCAATAAAGTTCTTGATTTTCACCTCCAGGGTGCACTGTTATGCCACCTGGGACACCTTTATGTTCCTTCAAGTGAGCGTACCAAGATTATTTGGGAGGCACACTATAGACAAGTGTTGGGCATGGCTCAACTTGGTCCAAGTTTTGGGTAAAAGACCCAATAAAAGGAGTGGACAGTGTGGATCTAGTGAAGATATATTCATTGAACGAACTTTTAGGGCTTTGGGGATGGGATAAAGCCCTTACTTTGTAACAGGTATCGTGTATTAGTCCTTGTTTTGTGGATCCATGGTATGTGGACCATGGTTTTTGTAAAGATAAAATGTATTTAAGGATGTGTAATACCTTAGCGAAAGGAAATCATGTAATGTAATATCAGAAGAAAATTGAATCTCTGTATTCACATCCATAGTCTGTAGTTTTGGGGAAGGTTCCGTGGCTATGTGCATGGAGGCCTGGAGGAGTCTGCAGCTGAGTGTCGCAGCCCACCTATATCTGGGTGTGTAGGTCGAAGACGTATATGTACTAAATACTTACATTAATAAATAATGATTTTTGGCAAAGAATTGTGTATCTTTCTATGTTCAGTCTTTGTTGTTGTTAGTATCACTATGTATGCTTTACACTGAATTATGCGAAGAACTGTAAGATATATTGTTATTTGTTAGAGTTTATGGGTTTAATGTGATTCTGTTAAATTAATTATCTATGTGAATTTCTTATGAATGCAAAGTTACACGATTAATATAGAGTAGAAGTAAATATGTGACGCCACTGTGCGGTTATCCCTTCGGTTGTAGAAGCCTGGTTTTGCAGCCTCCCATAACTGCATCGGGTGAGACTATGATATGCTTGCAGGTCATTGCCAAAAGGTCAAGTAATTGAGGATTTTTTTAGTGCGCAGCTATTGTGAAGGTAAATCCCCTCTACAGATAAAGGCAATCCCTCTAGCCCAATGCATGGGTCTAGCAACAAACTAAACAAACTAACATACACTTTCATAGATTATGTTTAACAAATGTAGAGAGAAGAAGGAACCTACCTCGCTCTGATGCTAATCACTCAATCCTTTTGGAGATGACTTTGATTATTTCACTCCAAGCCTTGCTCCTTACTTATTCTTCACATCTGATTACCTGCAAGTAAGATCAAATAACTATGAAAGAAACAAGAGGATACATGACATACATCGAACATAAAATACTTAATAGATCAAGGAGTATCAAGTTAAAAGCATAAACATTTACATAATTATGGAAAGTGAACATCAGATGTATATATTAATGAGCTAAAAAAGGAAGCATACAACCTATTCCTTGATGTTGGAGACCTCCTTTTGGTGGATTTCCAAATCCAATCAAAGGCTCTTCAAACACTCCTTCTCCAAGCAAGAATGGGTAGCATGTAAGCACAATATCAACATAGGAATGCAATAGTCAATGAACAACCATTTGGGAATGGAAGGGAGTCGATTTATAGGAAGAGAGAGGGAGTTAGGGATCCACATAAGAGGGAGGAAGGTCCACTTCTCAAGGGGAAAGCCCATTATAATAATATCAAGAAGTCCAAATGGGAAAGCTTGACCATATCAACGACAACGACAACCAATATCCATCTCATTTTTCTCGAAGGTTCTATTGCACAGAGCTTCTCCTCCAATTTGGGAAAACCTACCAGAAGAGGTTCAACATGGGTTTTCATATCAAAACCTGCGCTAATAGTGCTAGGGTAGAACTATACAACCTACCATCAGCACGAGCAGGTAGTGTAGCAAAATGTGTTGGCCCTAAAAATTATGTTTTTCTTTAAACTTCTTAAGAATGGATTCAGGGCATTTTTCCTTTGATTCTTTAGGGAGGTTTTGGTATGTATATCATGATGGATATGTTGCACAGTTGTCAATGTTTTGGCACTTAGGTATATGGAACAAGAAGTGAACAAGAGGTGTAACAAAATACTGTGTAATAGATGCCCCCTAAAGCATGAAGGCAGAATAAGGAGAGATGCCTGAGATGCTTTACAAGTCAATGAAAGGATGAAAACAACACCACCACGAGACCTGCAAATCAAGCATATACATATACATATCTGACATCTCTGATGATCATGACTAATGATACATGAATAGACATATAATAATACATGAATCGTCAGTATGGAGACAACCATTCAAATAGAAGGGATCATGTGTATGGATCCATGGTATGATCGTGGCCATTCAAATAGAAAGGATCATGAATATGGACCCATGATATGGTCACAACCATCCGAAGAGAGAAATCATGTGTACAATCATGAATAACTCATAATTCCATGCAACCTGGATCTTATCAGATAGAATCTAGGGTCTTAAGCTCCGTCTCGACCCAATCAATGGAAAATTTCTAACATGTGAATAGATGTGTTGATGTCGAACATGGTAGAAAACCACTTGATTATAAGTCAATGATGAAAACTATTAACAAGCACGAGAGAAACTACCAATAATGATAATTACTCTCAAGGTAAAATCAACACAATCCACGAATGTGAATAGTGAAGCTGAAGTCAAACACTCGTGGAATCATTCGATCGAAGGTCAATGATGTAAACCTATCGTTGAATGCAAATAATTTTCCATTGAGGCATGCAAGCTCTAAGGTACTGGAAGGGAGTTTCTAGATCATCTTCCTGGATAATGAGTTGAAGTCGACAGGAAGTGATTCGTCGAAGGAGGGCCATAATGAATCCCACATCATCAACACAAAATAAAAGGATGTAGTAGAGTAGATAAGTGTGATCCATGACTGTGGAAGAAAGTTAGATAATGTATAAGCGGTAAAGAACTGTAGATAGGACTTCTCTTGAACATATCGACGACATGAATCCGAAGTTTGGTAGCATTTGACTCAACATAGGATCAAAGGTCATGATGATGAAATGGTATAATCAGATGAGAGGAAAAATGGATTTCCCAAACCTAGGAAGGCAAGTGACTAAGTGAGGATGTCCCAAACCCGACACGAGCAACATATGAGTGTCATGTTCAAGAGCGACATGCTGCCTTTACAAAATACAAGAGATGATCACTTTCACTTTTTCCCCCACCATTTCTGGCGAGTACCCCATATATTTTTTTATCACAAGCTTGAAGGGGATAGCATATGCTTTCCATATAAGTTCATCCTTCAGATGAAACCATCCTAGTAAGTTTTATGAGTCCCAGGAAGGAGAAAATAAGTCTCGTCATGGTGACAAGTCTTCCATTGTTTATGTTTTACGAGTTTGACGAAGGTGAAACTTGACATATTTTTCATGTTTAGAGAGCTTGAAAAAGAAGTGGAAAAGAAAACTCCAAAGGCTCCTTTTTGTAAATCGTCTCCAGAACCCGAAAAGGTAGAAAACGATATCCGAGAGAACCTCCTAGCCATGTTCAACTAAGGTATTCCTTTTTCATACAATAGTCTATCTCAGTCTGGAAAAGGGTTAAACTTATACTGAGTGGACATCATTTCATTTACTTTAACAAGTTCGAAACAACAAGTACTCGAAAAACTTTTCATTTTTCGAGAGTCAAAAAAGATCTTAAAGATGACTCTAGGAGTTTGTTTTTTCATTTACTTTTTACGAGTCCGAAAAAGTAATAAAATAAAACTTGTTGAATCAGTCAAAATAAACCACCATCACTAAGAATTCATGACCTGTCACTGCATAAGGAAACACACATTACTGAATTCAAGGAAAAATGTTGGGATGGGGTCCCCTAGTTAGATTGGGGTTAATATAACCCAAATTTTGGTACAATTTTGTAAATGATGTAAAGTCTCCATGATTTGTGGATGCAGAGCGCATAGATGAATAGGAGTCAAAAGGGCTTATCCCCTTGTTTTATGTAAAGTTTTGAGTCAATTTTGAGATTCACCCATGGTCTGCAGACCATGGAATTATATGAAAAAATTTATAAATAGTGAGTCTTAGCGAAAAGGAGGAAAAATAAGGAGAAGTAAGTAAGTAAGAGAATTGGGTCAATTGAAGAGTCTAGGGTAGGAAGGCTTTGCTTCCTATGCTTATATAGGGAAAGAAAGGCCCCACAACTAAGTGAGCGGACCCTCGCAGCTGAGTACGTAGACCCCTGCAGCTCTATGTGCAGGGCAATTTTGAGTCTGTAATCTGTAACTTGAGATCAATAAAGACAAGTTTCTGAAGAGTTATTGGGTATTTATGTTCATGTATATTTATTTTATATGTCATTGATGATTGAATTGATTTATGAAATATTGATTGAATGCTACGCGATTCTCTTGAATAAGTCTTAATAATGTATGCAATGCATGTTTAAATACGTTCGCGGAGAGTCTAATGACTCCTCTTATGTATATTAATAACTTAAGTAGATTTGCATGAACATCAAGTTAGATTGCTTTCTGATGCACGTAAGTAGGTGAGTCAAATGTTAAAGGTCCGCAAGGGCTAATCGTAGACCTTCGTGAAGGTATGAAGGCTGTTTCAATAGAGTTTCTGTAAGGTTCCCTAAGATTTTACTGATCTACGTGAAGGTAGATCCAAGGCGCTGGAAGACATCACACTAGTATCTAGATGAAAAAACTTGATTCTTGCATCCCCCCATACTACTTCGGGTGATACTGTAGCCTGTGCTACACAGGCTTTTGCTAAAAGGGCCAGTAGTGTAGGGTTTTTTTGGTTGGCACAACTAACTCCAAACCTGGGTTAGGACCCCCTAAGCCAAAAAATGGTTCCATTGCCGGGATCGAGATCTGCTTGAAAGAGATGTGTGATGTTGCTTTATTGGAATTTGACCAAGAAAGAAATTGAAAAGTGGTTGGATTAGAATATTCACAAGTTCACGGCGCAAGAAAAAAATAATCCACACCTATGAAAGGAAGAGTGGTTGAAGAGGTACTTGTATACAGAGATACACGAGATCTTCTTTTGCACTTTTCCCATTGAACTATACGAGTGGTTAGCCAAATTAACAGACAATAAAGGAAGGTGGAAGTTCGATAGTCCTATAGTGTGGAATCTAGAATTAGTGTGATGACTAAAAGCCTCTAAAAAAACTATCACACGAGTTGTCGATCATTGGTTCGATCAGATTATAGGAGGGTTTACTACAAAATTTGCAGTTGATACCTTAGTCATCTATAGCAAAGATTCTTCAAGGGACCACGAGGTAAGTATTTAATATCATTGAATACTTGGATTAAAATGTTGTTATGTGAAAAATAGGTGATGCCATTACCTTGATGTTCAGAGCTATGCGAAGTGGATGATTCTTTAGAAATCACAAAGGATCAGGACCAGAATATAGTCCACTAATTGGACCCCCTTCAAATGACGATGAAGGGGCAGGATAGACTACGCTGCGAAGTTCTGTTCAACTAATCACTCAAGGGATTACTAGAAAAAATCATCCATCCACCCCACCTCTACCTCCACCTCCACTGCACACACCTTCATCCACCCATCCACCTCGACTTCCACCCTTCAATGTGGAAAATGCAATGAAGATGTTGGTCTTCAAGGGCATAGGAAGCGAAGAGCCAGAGTAGTTCTAGTTTGTTGTGAACGTTGTATGGACCATGCAACAGATTACTGATGAGAATATAAAGAAGGCACAGTTGGTTACCACTCTGCAAGATCGCGTGCTAACCTAGTACATTAAGTATTGCTTTGATAATCCTCTTGCATCGCTAGCAGAGACTAAGACAACTTTCAACAAAGAGTTTAGTAAACCTAAATCTGACTCCCAGTCAGTAATTTGATTTAAAGAGATCATGATGAGAGTCGATGAGATGGCTTGGGAATTTTATCAGAGGTTGAAGTGTCAAATTAGAGAAGCTAACATGCAGATCATAGATGGCCAACATCGTGAATGGTTTATAGCGTCGCTTTTGCCCCACTTGAGAATTTCTCTATCGCAATAGAAGATAGAAACACATGTAGAGCCCTTGGATATCACAATGAGGATGCAAGCATCACCTATTTAGGATATGAACCTAGGAGTACAACATATCCACTCATAATTAGCAAGCTTGCACCTAGAATTACAAAGTTTGAAGAAAGAAAAGGAAACTAAACTAGAAGTATGCACAGAAGTCTGGTGTTTGAAGTGCAAGGGCCATGCGAACAATAAAGATCATTTTCCTGTGTGCATGAATTATATTACAAGAGGGGGTCCAATTTCCCTGAAGCCAGAAGCCCCAGCAAGGCCATGCATGGGTGCTACGCTATTGTGCGCCATTTGTCAGTTTACTGGGAAACATGTGATTGACAATTGCCATTTACTTCAGAAGTTCATTCGGACACCCCAACAATTGTTCTATAAGTTCTGCAAATCTATGGGCCACGATGAGTGCCACTGTCGAAGCTATGAGCTGATGATGGAAAGAACACCTATGTAGCATATGCAAGCAGAAACTTGACCTCTAGCTCAAGGCACTAGAGGAGCACACAAAGGATATCAGGGTCGAGGAAGGGACCGTGGAGGAGGAGGACCTGGTAGAGGTCGTGTTAGATTATCTGTTATAACTGTAGATAGTCAGGGCACTATGTGCGAGAGTGCCAGAAACATACACACCCATCATGTCAATACTGTAGACAGTTTGACCATACTATAGAAGAATGCCCGATGTTGATAGCTAAAATGCAAGAGAAGAAAACGTAGCCTCAGCAGCCTATGTATAATTTACAGATGATGAGGATTGAACCCCGTGAAGAAGATTAAAGCGTTAATATTGTGCTAGGAAGTGGAATGAAAACTGGCATTGATAAAGGTAAACAACCCGAAGAAGAAGGATGGGTCCACAAAGCACCGAAGAAAGAAGCCAATTTTGATTTGGATCACGCTAAGGAAACATTTATGGAAGCTAAGAAGGGCTTTACTGAGGCCTCCACATCAAGAAGCCAAGTCAAGGTGCAAGAAATCAGTGCGCCTGCAGAGGTTGATCCTTCTGTACTCACCACATTTTTGGAAACTTGCATGAAGCTTCTGCACGATAGAAAATTTGTGGAAGGCCTATAGGATTTAATAAATAAATTCGCTAACAAAGAGAAAGTCCCAGATTGACACTGTGTGGTTAAAAAAATTGGAAAGCATAAGGCACGAATAGGGTGAGAAATGAGGCTAATAGCACAGATAAGAGGTTATGAAAAGGATTAGGTCATCTTGGATATAGGGTCCGATGTGAATGTCTTACCGAAACAAACATGGGAAAGAATGGGGCGACTTGTGTTGCAATGGTCTCCAATTTAGCTTAGAATGGTGAACCAGAAGAAAATCATTCCCATGGGATGGCTATATGGAGTAACAGTTGATATTGAAGATGTTAGTGCAGTAGCTGACTTTGAAGTTATAGAAATTGTCGATGAAAATAACCCCTACCCCACGCTCTTGGGAATTGATTGGGCTATTGATATGAACATAGTCATTAATCTGAATAAGAGGACAATGTCGTTTGAAAGAAAGTTGCTCAGGATTATAGTGCCTTTGGACCCTACAAAAGGGCGGCGCTATATTGAACTAGTCTATAATTATGAAGAAAGTGATGATGAACTAGATCAAATATACAAGATAATGTCATGACATCAGGACTATATCAATCCAATGGTATATGGGTGGATTGCATGGGACCGAGAGAGTTCCTGCACCTCGGATTTAGATGAATAAATAGAACATTAGCAGAATCGCTTACATGAAGTTTCCACATTGCGATGCAATATGATGACTAAGGTGTTGCACTGTGTTTCATTGGAGGTAAGGAAGTTACCTTATTATGATGGTTTAACTGAGGTAGCTCTATTTTTTGATGAATTTGTGTGATGCAGGAAAGTGTTCCCTCTGTGGACAGAGGCAACCCCTCTAGCCCTAGAGTGGGTCTAGTCACAAACAAGGACAGATCAACAATAGATTTCCTTAAATAGTCATAATTGGAGGCCTACCTCAACCGGTGGTCGATGGAGTTCCGTTTCACTGCTCCAGCTTCCGCTTCCTTCTCCTAATGAGTAATCAACCTGAAATAATGCAAAGGAAAGACAACAAAGCATGTAACCAGCACAACAATTATCTATTTACTCACAAAGTTAATAAGTCATGAGCTATCAAGTACATCGCATACAAGACATAGGAAAACATCATTGATTGCATTAATTATGAAATAAGAGTAAGCTTACAACCAAATTCTTGACATCACAAGCTTTCTAAGAGGGATCCAGCCAGCATGTTCCTCAAGCATTCACTCTTGAAGATGGATCTCCCAATACACAAGTCTCTCTCACTCATAAGTTTTACACAAGATCAAAGACACTTCACAACCTTCCTCAAGCTATCAACAATCCCACACTTGTCACACTCACACCAGCTATCTAGCAAACTCACAAACACTAACAACACTCTCAGCAACCATTCCAAAAACTAAGAACTCCAAAAACTAGCAGAACATAGCAATGGTGGGAGTTTAAATAGGAGAAGGAGTCTCCATGAAAGGTGGGAAGATGAGCTTATCTCCAAAGAAGGTTGCACAAATGATGGAACAACCATGCCAGAGAAAGGAGGGTGACATAAACTAGGCCAACAACCAGGTCTGGAGTCATCTGGAAGGCCGACTGTTGGAACAAATTCACCCAATCTAGATCATCGCAAGCACATAATGGGCCTGCCGCACTGACATTGCTATTGAATAACGTAGCTAGTCAAATCGTCACTCAAGATTACAAGCGACAGTCACGCTGGCACATAAAATCTGACCATCACAGGAATCACGTGTACTTCCGCAATGGCAGTGCTTCCGGACTATTTTGGAGCACCCTTCAACACGTTTATTAAGCCAAGAGATGCAATGAGGCAGAAACCTTTGGAAAAGTGGGTCATTTGGCAAGATCAGAGAGCATTTGTCTAACATGAGCATGAATGACTTTGGACACTTGACACAGTAGGAAGACTGGAGTGAAGATAGTGACAAATTACTGTGTAACAATTTGATTATGAAGTCCCTGAATACCACCGCTTCCAAGCATTAGAGTTGGCACTGCGCGCTATGCCTACATGATGGTGGGGTACGCATAAGGATAGTTTTGATAGATGGCGAGATTACAGAAGGATGATGAAGCTATGGTTTGGGCATGCTAACACCAGAATGATTGAGAAATATAATGGAAGGGAAGATCCGTACGATCACCTAGCAAAGTGGACTAAAGCATGGGGAATAAAACCACAACTAGAGGGGTACACATATTTTGTCATACCTTGGATACCATCCCCATGAACTGGTATCTTGAAATGTAACTCTTCCATGGTACCGGAGAATGGGATGTATTGCAGGAGGGGTTCTTATTGAATTTTGGTTTTGAGGATAGGTTTGCAAGTATTGATGAAGCACTGCAGGAAATTAAAACGATTATCTTTAGAACACTGATGAAACCCGTGGAATGGACCCAACTAGACTGGAGCACCTAGCCGTGCCATGCACTAGAATGCTATAATGTGACCATTGAGGGGGAAGAAGAAGACCTGAGGAACATCAATATTATGGAGGCAGAAGGGCATCGTAAAGTCGAGGGGCCACAAATAGAAAATCCGGACATCTCCGTACCTTTGAAAACAAAGCAAGTAAACATTGGCACTAAGGAACAACCGAATTTCGTGAAAATTGGAGATTACTGGGACGAAACTACAGTAGATAAGGTTGCTGAATTACTTCACGAATTCCAAGATATTTTCCACACTAAGTTTTTGGATTTAAAGGGGATAATTGGTGATTTAGGCGTTATGAAAATTACATTGAAGCCAAATGCGAAGCCTGTTAAACAGAGGCCTTATTGCCTTAATCCTAAGTATAAAGAAAAGCTGTGCTAAGAACTAAATCAGATGCTGGAGGCAGGAACCATAAAACCTGTTGAAGAATATGATTGGGTGAGCCCGATGGTGGTGCAAGAAAAGAAGCAAAAGGGTGAAATAAGGATCTGCGTAGATCTGCGAACGCTTAATGATGTATTTGTCCATGATCCATTTCTGATGTCATTCATAGACGAAGTACTAGACAATGTTGGAGGGCAGGAGGCCTATTACTTTACTGATGGGTTTTTAGGGTATCATTAAATCAAGATCGTGCCAGGGGATAGAAGAAAAATGACCTTCACAATGGAGTGGGGTTGTTTTCAGTACACTATGATTCCCTTTGGACTAAAGAATGTGCCTGCGATATTTTCCCGCGTAGTCATCGCAACATTCAAGGAGTTTCATTCATAAGTTTTTGGAGGTATACTTTGATGATTGGACGGTGTTTGGATTATTAAGTGCCATGTAGCAAGTCTGCGCTTGATGTTGGATACATGTCACAGATACTAGATCACGCTAAATTTGAAAAAATGTATATTATGTGTTCCTTTTGGGATATTGTTGGGTCATGTTGTATGCAAGCAAGGTTTGATGGTGGACCCTACAAAGATTGTGGTAATTGTGAATTTGGAGGCCCTTAGAAACATCAAGTAGCTGCGCATAATGCTGGGACATACAAGATACTATTGGAAATTTATTAAAGCTTATGCTCAAATTACTATGCCCATGGAGAAACTGCTAAAGAAGGATGCAAAATTCTGTTGGGACAAAGAATGTCAGCGTAGCTTAGATGTGCTGAAAGAAAATATGGTTACTACGTCGATCTTAGTATTTTCCGATTGGAAAAATGAGATTCATGTGCATGTGGATGCTTCTTGCATTGATTTGGGTGTAGTACTAACACAGAATAGTGAAGGAGAAATGGACCATCCTATAGCCTTCACAAGTAGGAATTTATTGAAGGTCGAGAGAAACTATTCAACGACCAAGGGTTGGCCATGGTGTATGCACTCCAAAAATTCAGGCATTATCTGTTAGGAGAACATTTCAAGATGTATACAGATCATTCTACCTTTAAATACCTGGTGAACAAGCCTGTGTTGGGGGGGAAGATCTGCATATGGTTGTTATTATTTCAGGAGTACGACTTTGAAGTCATTGTGAAGCAAGGGAGTTTAAATGTTGGACCTGACCATCTATCAGGAATTGAAATAGGAGAACCTAAGAATTTTGAGGAAGGGTTTGTAGATGCACCACTCTTTGTGGTGCACATAGTAGATGACCACTTTGCAAACATTATTCACTTCTTAACTACAAGGATGACATTAGAAGGATATACAAGTCAGCAGAAGAAGGAATTAGTAGTACGTGTAGTTGATTTTTCAGTCATTGTGGGTCATTTGTATAAAATGGGTGTAGATGAAATATTGTGAAGATATCTATCGGGCTTTGAGAGGGACATCAATCTCGCTGAAGCTAATGGGGGAGATGTGGGAGGCCATTATGCAGGCAAGGAAACTACACAGAAGATCCTATGCATAGGTCTATGACAGCCAACATTACACAAGGGTTCCAAGGCATACTGTAAGGAGTGTGATGCATGTTAAAGAATTGGTAGACCATTGCGTAGGGATGAGTTACCACTACATCGTCAAGTGTCCTTGCGGGCATTTGAGAATTGGACAATTGTTTTGTGGGGCCAATTCAGTCCCCTGGAAAGAAAATGGGTGCACGCTATATTATCACTATGATGGAATATCTAACTAGATGGGAGGAAGCACAATGGTTAAGGATTGTACAGGGGCTACTAATGCAAAATTCATGTTCGAGTATGTCTTAACTAGATTTCGATGCCCGAAAGTGTTGATGAGTGATAGGGGTATGCACTTTCTGAATGAAACAATCAGTGCGTTGACTGAGGAGTTTCAAGTCTGCCATCAGAAGAGTACGCCATCACTTGCAAGCGAAAGGATCTATTGAAGCCTTTAACAAAATTTTGGAGAACGCGCTGATGAAGATCTGCAATGCACAGTGGAATGACTGGGATGTACATGTGCTTGCAGTACTTTGGGCTTATAAGATACTTGTAAGAAGCTGACAGGGAAAATTCCACTCAAATTAGTATATGGGGTCGAAGTCGTAATGTCGATGGAATACATTGTGCCTAGTATGCACATTGTAGCTTTAATAGATAGGGTAGATCACGAGGCCTTGGAGGAATGGCTCATGTAGCTAATGGAGCTCGAAGAAGATCAATTTTTGGTAGGATTCCATCAACAACTAGAGAAGGAATGCGAAAAAGCATAGCATGATTTCCATACCAAGCTTCGCACATTCAAGGTAAAAGATCTTATCTTGTTATATGATAGTAAATTCACTAAATTTCTGGGTAAATTCCAAATACATTAGTTAGGGCCATATACTTTCAAAGAAATTACGGATGGAGGCACAGTTCAACTCACAAAGTTGAATGGGGAACCATTCCCAGGAAGAGTGAATGGGAGCAGATTGAAGTTGTATATAGGGGATCTTGCCCAATGAATATATGGTAGTATGATAGTCTTAGTGCTCTTGGCAGTTGCAAGGGAGTGCGGGACTATAAACTACACTGCTCTAGCTTGGAGGACAACGTAGTGAGAAATCTTCACGAAGAATTATGAAGGTGCAACCAATGAAGCCGCACCCAGGACGTTGCACCATGGAGGAAGGAACTACGTAGCACAACAGGAAAATGACCGTTGGAATTACTGTTCATGACTTGATGGTCTGAAAATGGTTAAGTAGAGCAGTGTGGCAGAAATTAAGGAAAAAATATTTGAAAATCTTCCGCCAAAAAAACAATTATTATAAGAATTTAGGGGTAATGTTCAAAAACCCTTATAAATTATGTGTGTCAGTCCAATAGAGAACACTTTGCGCTCTAAGATTCGTTACTAAATTTCGTTGTCTATTGCCCAAGAGCTGAGCATTCTAGGAAGAATTCCTGCCACGAGTAAACGTTTCTCCCATAGCCTATGAATTATTTATGGAGAGAATGATTGCCACTAACCCAGTCGAAGCCCTAAGTTCAGAAGTAGCTATGTCCAATGCACTAGGATCAGAAGTATCAAGTGTTGAGGCCATGCCTATGGTGACCACGACCCCAAGGTCGTCTAAGCCGAAACAGACTGGGATAAAATACAAACAACCTACAATAAAAGAGAATCCACCAGCAATGAAGGAAAAGAAGAAGAAGACAGTGGTGGTGCGTGCATCACCAAGGAAGCATACCGAAACACAAGCAATGTAGAAGAAAGATAAGCAGCCAGAGAGAATAGTAGACCTGGAGACAGAAGAATCCCCAAGCATGGAGGATATTGATGCTAATGGATTGGAACCCATGATGAGGCTACCTAAGTATATCCCTCCACGGAAGGGAAAAGAAAAGGTCACGAAGGACCCTGATACTGAGAAGTTTACAGTATCCATGCCCCTGCTGCCTGAGCAGGTCCCTTTTGAAGGTCCTCAGCTCGCGCAGATCCCATTGTTAAAAATGGAGGATTGGGACCTCGCGGACCACACTAAGTTTCCACATTTGGCCATGGAAAAATATATGCGGAAGGTATATTACAAAGAAACGGGTGTTACAACATTGGAAACCATGGAATGGGTCCACGGTGTTGAGCAATCAGGGTTGCTCAATCTTCTGTTGGTGCCACATTATCACTGCACCCCCATTAATATGATATGTGTGTGCCAACTCCTTATGCTAGTGCATGATGGGTGCTTATGGCTAGGAGAGCCTATCCCCATCATGGACATGTTGATTCACAGAATCACGTGGCTGCCTTACAAAGGCACGAACCCTACTAAGGAGTTTGGAGGGAAGACTAGGGAGAAAGAGCTTGTAGACAAGATGAAGAAGGATTACGGCCTCCTCAAGAAGTCGTGAGGGTATTCCATTCTCTCTCTTACAGACCAAGCGGTTCAATTTGCTAGCCAGATTTGAGCAAGGAAGGTTATGAGAAAATGTCGTGCAGATGAAGTTCGATGCCAGTAGTTTCACTTGCCGCACAGTGTTCAAAAGGCATACAGTTTAATTGGGCTTAGTACTTTTGTTAGGAGTTCCTAGCAAATTACTGTGAGGCCCAGGAAGAAACTAAGTCATTCCACTACGCTTGGTTGTTGCTATCAATTGCGCTCGTTGCATGGATATTGTTAGAGGATAGCCAATTTCCTCTGCTCGAGGAGGGATTGCTAGAGGTAGCGCAATTTACCTCATTATGGTCTACGAAGGATGTCACGTGAATTACAAAAATGAATATATTTTGGACTTTGGTGGAAATGGATCTCCATATGGCCTCAATCAGCATCCAAGGTTGTCCCCAACCTTGTTTAGGTAGTTTTCAGCCTATACAACATTCAAGGTTGACTTCCATAGGGTCTATATCCAAGCATGGGAGGATCTAGAGTAGAAATGGCACCAGTTGCCCTATTTGGTGTCAGAAAGGGACATGCAAGAGGTCATAGGATTATGGCCTATAGAGTGGTGCGCCCCATCAGAAGTAGATGTTGGAATAAGCATGGGCGAGAAAAATACTGCTGCGTAGAAAAGAAAGGAGGAAACTAAGAAAGTTGTGCATACCCTAATAGAACAGAGAAAAAAGGAAGCTACAGAAAAGGCTCGCATAGAGTAAGAATGCATTGCTAAGGAGCAGGTGGAGCAAGAGCAGTGTGAGTCATAGAAAGGTGATAAGTCACCTTCACCGGAGATAAAGGAAGAAGAGATTTCAAGGCAAGGAAATGACAGTGATGAAGGGTAGCACACCCCATTCATTTTTAAAGGAAGTGGCACAGAGCAGAAGGGTGGAACATGGAAGAAGCAAAAATATGATAAAATACGGGTTGATCCCATGGCATTAATGGAGGGTGATCTTGATGAGATCAATGATAAAATTTGGGACACCACAACTGAAGTGTTG
The DNA here is from genome assembly GCA_031772625.1 of Pinus tabuliformis. Taxonomy (NCBI): domain Eukaryota; kingdom Viridiplantae; phylum Streptophyta; class Pinopsida; order Pinales; family Pinaceae; genus Pinus; species Pinus tabuliformis. The sequence goes on along the minus strand of CM062820.1, from coordinate 657,996,332 downwards.
TAGTGGTTCAAGAAACAATACATATAGACGCTTGGGGGCATCTAGAAAGATCGGCGTGAGTTGTAGCTCCAAGCAGCCAGAATTCAGGAAGCTGTCGGGAAGGCGAGCAGCACGCAAACCAGTATGACTCAAGGAAAGAGTACAGTCACAAAGATGGCCTAGCCGCAGGACGTTAGAGTCTTCCCTTTTCCTGAAGGATTAGTACACATTAAGATGGTTGAACAATGTGCGATGCTTCACATAGTTAAAAACATGGGGTTGAACCTTGCCGCTTTGTCACTTCAGTCCATACATGCATTACATCAGGGGATCGTGGAAGAGCTCAGGATCAGAGAACAACAAGCACTCAGTGCTGCCAGTGAGTTCAAAGTCAACAATCAGTAACTGTTCATTGAGATATGCAGACTATTAAGGAAAAGGAGGCACTACAAGAACATAGTTCAAGTTTGGAGTCAGTAGTAGCGGAGGCCTATAAGACAGCGCCTAAACTTCACATCCTAGAAGATGCACAACATGAAGCCAAAATTAGAAAATTAGCCGCTGGTGTGCGTGAGATGTAAACATTTAGCATAGAGGCAAGGGAGATGCAGCGCCAATATGATGAGGTCAGGGCGATTGCACGCACATTAGCACTAGTGCAGCACCTTGCTAAGTTACAGGAAGGAAAGAAGCTATTGGCACAAGTAGAGGAAGCACATAAGAAAGAGGCCTTGCTAAAGGCCAGGTTGCAGCCTTGGTTGGAGGAAGATTATCAGATCACGATCTCCATTCAAGATAATCTTAAGGGACTGAAATAGGTGCAACAAATTATGAGATTAGCTGTAGAAGGACTAGCCACTGAGAAATTGGTCAAGGGAGTTCGATAGGCAGTGGTGTAGAGCACTACTGAAGTTGCACTTTTCTAGGTGGAGTTGGGGGATCTTCGCAGTAAGATCAAGACACCAGTAGAGTGACTCGAGGGTGAGTGATGATATTTGTGTTAGAGGCCTGTTGGGATGGGGTCCTCTAGGTTAGATTGGGGTTAAGATAACCCAAATTTTGGTACAATTTTGTAAATGATGTAAAGTCTCCATGATTTGTGGATGTAGAGCGCTTAGATGAATATGAGTCAAAGGGTCTTAGCCCCTTGTTTTATGTAAAGTTTTGAGATTCACCCATGGTCCACAGACCATGGCATTGTATGAAAAATTCTATAAATAGTGAGTCTTAGTGAAAAGGAGAAAAAGTAAGGAGAAGTAAGTAAGTAAGAAAATTGGGTCGATTGAAGAGTCTAGGGCAAGAAGGCTCTACTTCCTGTGCTTATATAGGGAAAGAAAGTCCCTACAGTTGAGTGCACGGAGGCCTAGGTAGAGTCTGAAACTGAGTGCATGGACCCCTACAGCTGTGTGCATAGGGCAGTTTTGAGTCTATAATCTGTGAATTGAGATCAATAAAGACAAGTTTCTGAAGAGTTACTGGGTATTTCTGTTCATGTTTATTTATCTTATATTTCGTTGATGAATGACTTGATTTATGAAATATTGATTGAATGCTACATGATTCTCTTGAATAAGTCTTAATAATGTATGCAATGCATGTTTAAATACATTCACGAAGACTCCGATGACTCCCCTTATGTGTATTAATAGCTTAAGTAGATCTAAGTGAACATCAAGTTAGATTGCTTTTTGATGCATGTAAGTAGTTGAGTCAAATGTTAAAGGTCCGCAAGGGCTGATCTTAGACCTTTGTGAATGTTTGAAGGCTATTTTAACAGAGTTGTGGTAAGGTGCCCTAAGAGTTTACCGATCTACGCGAAGGTAGATCCATGGCACTGGAAGACATCACACTAGTCTTTGGATGCAGAAACTTGGTTCTTGCATCCCCCCATATTGCTTCGGGTGATACAGTAGCCTGCACTATGCGGGTTATTATTGAAAAGCCCAGTAGTGTAGGGTTTTGTTGGTTGGTGCAACTAACTCCGAACCTAGGTCAAGACCCCTAAGCAAAAAAAAAAATTAAAAAATGAGTGAAATGTGCCATAATTTGGTAAAAAATATTATTTTAACTTATAAAAAGGGAAAAAAGTAAATTATTTTTACCATTTCACCACTTTTTCAATTCTAAGAGCATTTTACCTCATTTTACCTCGATTTTCTGGCAAAGAGTATGATCGAGCTTGGATACCATTAACCGAGTTGCTTGTTCTGATAAGAGATCTGTCCCTTCCCTTAATTTTGGTACTCATTTCATGCATTTTCATCCATAGATTAGGCTGCAAGGAGGACTTGCAACTTTTTTATGTTGAGGGTGACCAACGCAGGTTTTACCCATCAGACTTGTAATGCTCACCCTGTGGTCAATTAGACCCTCACACTGGGAACATGAGAAAATTCACATGAAGTCACGTTGGCGCCAGGGTAAATTTTTGTGTGAAATCCTCCATGATAAATGGTTTTTCTTGGATTTTGTCTCCATGGAAGCTCATCAAATGTTTTTTTATTGATTTTCCACAGGATAATCAGTCCAAAATGGTGGTTGAATGGAAAGAAAGAGGACATAAGCCGAAGACAATCAAGCTTCTCAGGATCAAGATTGTGTTGATGCCCTATGAGCATGTGGGTTGCTCAAGTTCTTCAGGATTCATGGGATTAGATCCCAGCCTTAGTTATTACAGCATCTGATTAGTTGGTGGGATGTGGATAGCCAACTATTTATGATTGGGGATCAGGAACTTGAAATAGATGTCGCCAACATTTATTTCATTACTGGGCTATCTAGAAAGGGACGACAGGCTTAGTTGTTTGGTTCATGCACTAGAGGAGAGAGCATGAATATGATAATTGCGAGGCATTGTCCAAGGACCAAAAAGACCCAAAGTGGGAATATCGATATAAATACCATCACAAACCTCCCACTAAGAACAATCCTACATACTATGGCCCAAATAGATGGGGCTTAATCATTGCATGAGGCAACAAAATATTATTTCCAGTACGCAATCGAGTGTCTGAATCCCACAGTTTTCAATTAGAGTGAGGGTTTGTTGGTTTTCATGAAGTGCCAACTTACTAAGTGCAAGTTAGGGAGTCTGAAACAATTCACTTTCAGATCCATTTTAGTGACATTCTTCCTAGAGCGTGCGCTATTATTTCATTATCAATGGTTAGAAGTAGATGCACCAACGCCTAAAGATCCACAATTACTCAGATGGGGTGAGCTGATGCCTCGACATGGAGGCCGCTAGTAGATGTCATTCACTCCAACATTTTATGGATTGATGTGTCAACAGATAATCATGGTTGATGATTGGGCATATTAAGGCACAAATTCCCACGGAGATCCAGATCTTCCACTTCAACCAGGGGCACAATGGACCAATTCAGGTAAACACAAATTTTGATTTTTTTTATTTTTTTTGGTTTGTGTACTGAGATTTGACTTATGATGATTTGTAGATGCAGGACCAGAGAGACCTCCAAGGGTGTCTCCAATAGCCAGGCGAGTGGCACGCCAGATTGAGGAGGCTCCTTATGAGGAGGGATTAGATCCTATTGTCGAGGTAGAGTGTAACTTGGAAGCTTTAACTAGGGACATTCAAGAGTACGCCTTGATAGATGAGGTGCCATTTCGGTACCATAGAAACACTGTAGGGGTTTTCGCTAGACTACATCGACTATTGGGCCGAGTCATTAGTGCTATCTATTACTATCATGAGCACTAGGGGGGCCAATAGCCAACTGTAGTTTACTTTCTGCACTGATGTAGGATTATAAAGCCATGTGTCCCAGAACATAGATTTTGTCATTTTGATGTAGTAAAATATTTTTCAAACTCTCTCTCTCTCTCTCTCTCTATATATATATATATATATATATATACAATTTTTTCTATTTACCATGTCTATTATGTGATGCTTTATGATTTACAAGTTTCACAAGTGTCTATCTAACACATAGTTAGCCAATGCATCTATTAATGTGTTAATGCATCTTGGAATGTGATGATAAGTAATAAAATCAAAGTCTCGTTCTCAGAGATGAACTCATAATATATTTTAAAATTTTTATCATTTCTAACTTAATATTGTCCATTAAGTTGTAGCACAATGAGTTGTGAATCAAGATTCACAATTAACTCTCTAATGCCAAGAGCGATAACTTCTGAAAAAAGCTTGATGACTGCACTGTATTCGGTAATGTTATTATTCATACGACCTAAATATATACCTTCTAAGTTCACTAACTCACCATTAGGGTCATAGATTTCCCATGCAGCAGAAGATAAATTATGTGTACTATGACAAGCACCATCAACAAAACCGATGTAATGGTTGGATGACATATGCAAACCAATAAGAGCATAAGGTAAGCAGAGGAAAAAAATTTCAAAAGAAAACTAATGCACCAAAACCATACTGCACACTAATGAAAACACACTAATGTACAAAAGTATTTACATGAGAAATGCGTAAAAATTTTCAGACGGAGCCTATTTGTGGACTCAGGTTATTCTTTAATTTGGTTTCCATAGATGCTCATGAAATGTTGTTTTATGGGTTTTTCACAGGATAATCAATCACAAATGGCAATTGAATGGAAATAAAGAGCACACGAAGCTGAAGACCATCAAATAGCTCAAGATCCAAATTGTATTGATGCCCTACGAGCATTCGGGTTGCTCAATTTCTTTAGGTTTCCTAGGATTAGATCCCAACATGAGTTACTACAACATTTGATTATCTTGTGGGATGCATATCACCAACTATTAATGATTAGGGACCAAGACCTAGAAATAGATATCGCAAAAATTTATCTTATTACTGGTTTGTGTAGAAAGGGACAATGGATTCAGTTGTTTGGTTAAGATATTAAGATCATCACTAATCTCCCACTACAAACAATCCTCCATACTATGTCCTAGATAGTTGAGGCCCGTGTGTTGCATGAATCAACAAAATATCATTTCCTGTACGCAATTGATTGTCTAAGTCCCACGACCTTCAATTGGTGTGAGGGTTTGTTGGTCAATATGAAAAGCCAACTTACGAAGTGCAAGTTAGGTAGGCCGAAACAATTCGGTTTTGGATCCATCTTGGTGGCGTTCTTTTTGGAACATGTGCCATTATTTCATTATCAGTGGATAGAATTGGATGCACTAACGCCTAGAGATCCACAATTACTTAGATGGAGTGAGATGATGCCCCGACATGGAGGCAGCCAACAAATGTCATTCCCTCTGAATTTTTTTGGATAGTTGCATTAGCAGCTAATCATGGTTGATGATTAGGCATATGCAGGCATGGATTTATGAGGAGATTCAGATCTTCCACTTCCACTAGGCGCACAGTGGACTGATGCATGTAAAAACTATTTTTAAAATTTTTGAAGTTTTTGAATTTTTTTTTTTTGTATGTGTACTGAAATTTGACTTATGATGATTTGCAGATGTGGGACAAAAGAGACCTCTAGGGGTGTCTCTAATAGCCAAGTGAGTGGCATGTCAGATTGAGGAGGCTCCTTATGAGGAGGGATAAAATCCTATTGTTGAGGTAGAGCGTAACCTGGAAGCTTTAATCAGGGGCATTCCAGAGTACACCTCTATCGATGAGGTGCTATTATGGTACCAGAGACACACTATAGGGGTTTCCTCCAGACTACACTGGTTGTTGACCAGAGTCATTAGGTCTATTTCGTGCTATCATGAGCACCATGTGGACAAATAGCTGTCTCTAGTTTACTTTTTGCACTAATGTAGGCTTATAAATCCATGTGTCTCAGAACACAGATTTTGTCATTTTGATGTAGCAAACTCTTTTGCAAACACTCTCTCTCTCTATATATATACAGTTTTTCTATTTACCATGTCTATTATGTGATGCTTTATGATTTACAAGTTTCACAAATGTCTATCTAGAACATAGTTAGCCAATGCATCTGTTAATGTGTTAATGTGTCTTGGAATGTGATGATAAGTAATAAAATAAAAGTCTCATTCCAAGAGATGAGCTCGCAAATACATTCTCAAAATTTGAGGGTTTCTAACTAAATATTGTCCATTAAACTGTAGTACAATGAGTTGTGAATCAAGATTCACAATTAACTCTCTAATGCCAAGAGGGATAGCTTCTGACAAAAGCTTGATGACCGCACTATATTCGGCAATGTTATTAGTCGTACGACCTAAACATATACATTGTAAGTTCACTAACTCACCATTAGGGTCATATATTTCCCATGCAATGGAAGATAGATTCCGTGTATTACGACAAGCACCATCAACAAAACCGAAGTAATGGTTAGATGACATTTGCAAACTAAGTAGAGCACGAGGTAAGAAGAGGAAAACATTTGCAAAATAAAACTAACACACCAAAACCATATTGCACACTAATGTAAACACACTAATGTACAAAAGGATCTACATGAGAAACGAGTAAAATTTTTCAGATGGAGCCCATTTGCAGACTCAGGTAATTGATCAAAAGAGAGTAAAACCAAAGTTTCACAGTTGGCATGACATGTAAGCATCAACTCAGCCAAATAGTGGAATAACACACATAAATGACGATGCCCCCATGCCCCCCAAGGAAGTGAGGGTTACGAGTCATAGGATGAATGCCCCATTGCAATAATGGGAGAACAATAAAGACTCAGTGAGAAGATCTCATGAAAGAAGGTAGGAAAATCTTAATCTCATTGCGAGGAAAAGATACTTCTAGTTGAAAGATTTTGACAATTTCAGGTTGGACCGAAATGCCAATGGGAAAGGTAGTAGTAATATTCCCCATGTTTCCCTCAGACAAAACTTCATGTACCAAAATAAGCATTTGAAGTGAATGGGTCAGTGGATGGGTAACAAAGGTATCCAAAAATGATGAAATCTCTCCAAGACTTGAGAGAAATGAAGAACAATAATGGGCATCATTATAGGGAGTTTCTTTAAGAGACATAACCTCGATGATACTCTTGTCAGTGGGAAATGTCTCGTTCAAGGGATCCGGAGAATCTGAAGAACCAAGCCAAGGGGATTATGAATACATGTTTAGATGCATATTAAGAGTAGCATGACTTTTAGAAGTGAATACTGAAGCCAAAACAACAACATGATAGGATTTTTTGTAAGGCTAGGCGAAATGACATCGCCAAAATAATCAACTTGATCGGGATGGGGAATGTTCCAAGGATTGTGCGAAGTGGAGATCATGTTGATGAAAGTGACATTTGGAGGTGGGAGGGAAAAAGTTCCCATAAGAGCAGAGTCTTTAAAAGGACCTGCCCCAACACTCTCATAAGCGATGTTAGTATTTCCCACATATGGCACATTTCCATTCAAAGAGCTAGAAGAGAAAAAGGCTAACTAATTGACGATGACTATTTTCCCCTCATGAGGAAAATGAAACACACAGAACAAAGTAGAAACCACATAAAACATAACATGAGTCCAACTTCAACCAAGTAGAAGATTATAATTCAAATTCACATCAACGACTTCTACTTCTAAGTTAATGCTTTTCCTTTCCAACGTTATGGGCAAGTTCGTGAGAATACTGTAAGGACGAGATCCTCTGACATCGAAGGCTTCTAAGGTCTTAGGAGACTAGTTGAGAGGAGGAGAGCCAATAGCTTTTTAGCATGAGATAAACATGATGCAGGTGGAAGCATCCTGATCAACCACAATCCAATGAATCGACTTCCCTTTTATAATGTCTTGGATTAAAAATGCAAGTTGATGTGGAAGACATGGAACATGATTTTATAGGTCAAATGTAATCAGACTTGAATCAGTAGGGTCAATTCCTTCAACAGAGGATAGTAATACTCTCTGATGCAATGGAAAACTCTAGAGATCTTCCAAGGTAGACATTGTCGAAGGCACTTGAGCTAAATATTTGACAATATTGTAATGTTGGACAACTTGCACATTCAGATTGTAAGATGATTTCCGAAGGATGCCCTTAGGAGGTGATCAGATAACATGTCATTACTAGGTTTCCCAATATGAAGAGGACCATAACTGGGTGGAGTAGAAGTGGAAATAGAAAAAGATACTATTCAACACATATAAACTTGAGAACCCAAAGATGTAGAAGATTGTGGTTGTTCTACCAATTCGGTTTGTTGTGATGGAAATGGTTCTTTTAGTACAACTGGTGTCCCTTGAGTTCCTTTTAACAAACCACTGACTTTAGCACAAAGGGAAAAATCCTTGGTATAATTATCTTCCTCACAAATGGGGAAAGGATATTTGGGCTTACGTTTAGACACATCATCAACAAATGATTTGAGAGGATCATGTTTTGGGGTATTAGGTTTAGCTTTTCCTTTAACCTTCTTTTTACCTTTTGAGGTTTTGTCTGCTATGGTAGACTGAATGACATTAACCTCAAAGGTTTTACCAAGATTTAGAGAGGGATTCGAAGGAGGCTTGGATGAAGTAGTTGAAATAGATTTATGCTTTGAAGAATATTTGCTGGTAGTTTGAGTCATTGACCCAATAATATCGTCGAAAAGTGGTACCTCTAGAGGTTTAGAATATGTTGGATCCATAGATGGTCTAGGAGCATTAGGAAAGAGATCATATAATGTGCTAGATTGGGAATATACCAAATCTAAATATTGGGCATTGGAAATGGCTTGATATTCAGTCACACAATCACCCATAATTATGTCCTTGGAAATTTTATTAACAAATGATTTGGTAAACCATTCTATTAAAAACTCATCAGGTATATCAAACTTGATAAGGCGACGCCGACATCTCCACTCATGGATATGATCAGAGATGTGGGTAGAATTATTCTGTTTCATATGGGTACCAGTTTCATATTGAACTGGTAACTGGAAGTGAGTAAGGAAGCCCATTTCCAAAGAGTTGAAGTCTTGATAGGCACCTCGAGTTAACTCGATGTACCATTTTGTGGCAGCACCCATCAGGGTTCACTAGAAAAGACATAGACGAATGGAGTCATCAACCCAAGAAGTGGATGAACACCATAAATGGTAAGTCATAATGTGGTCCTGGGGGTCTTCTCCATACTTTTCTTCGAATTTACGATAATTGCTAGGAATCTTAGTGGGAACCGGAGGCCAATATGACGAATGGAGTGTTGGGTCATTTGTGAGTCTTGACATGTCCGGTAGTTCCGATGTTTCTAGAAATGGAAATTATGGATTGAAAGGCATGGGAGGCATTTGATAAGTCCCAACTTGTGGATCCCAACCTTGTTGGTATTGGTTCTGCCCCCAAAATGGTAGATTTTTACCATAAGGAGCTTGATATTCCCCCTACTGAGAGGTATTTTGACCATATAAAGGTGGATTTTCCCCCACAAAGGTGGGTTTTGACTAGGGTAAGGTTGATACTAACTTGTCATAGGCCATTGAGAACCATAAGATGGATAAACATCTTGTGAAGAGTATGGAGTATAAGGTTGTTGTTGACCTTGGTGGTAAGATTGTTGACCATGCTGCTTCACGAGTTGACCTTGTTGCAGTAAGGGTTGGCCTTGTTGGTACAAGGGTTGGTTTCTCTATTGCAAGGGTTGACCTTGTTGCTACAATGGCTATTTATAAAGACCTTGTTGCACATAAGGTCCTTGTTGTACATAAGGTTATTGTTGTTAGAAAGTTCCTTGTGCAATTTGCTGAGTTACAGGTCGGTACTGATAGGTTCCAGTTTGAAATTTACCAGATGTCCCAAATGAGGGATTTGAACCAAGTTTCATTTGGGGTCTTACTTGTTGAGTAAAAGGTGGATTTTGAGGCTGTTGTGAGCCATACAGACGGTACAGTTGTTGGTAGGGTATCTAGGCCGAAAGAGGTTGTTGTGGTGCAGGTAAATTCTCAGTGTGGACACAAACAATTCCTCTAGCGCGAGAGAGCGGGACTAGCCACAAACAAACAATCTATGGAAAATATCCTTAAGCTAGAATCAATTAAGAGGGCATACCTCTTAGAATGCTATTCCGCTTGGTGATGATCCTGCTTCCTTACTCCATATATCTTCCGTTTCCTTCCTTCGAATACCTGAAACAAGCAAACAACAACAACATCAAACATGATAACATGAAATATTCTATTTGGCCTACTTAATAGGTCAAGGAAAATTAAACCATAAAGATGTAAAATGACACTTCATGTAGGAAATCAATGTATAGTTTCACTAATATAAATCAGAAAGAGACTACAACCAGTGCCTTGATGTTGCTGGTATCTTCTGACATATCTAGGTTCCCACACTTCTGTTAGCACTTCATGGATAACCCCAACAGTGGAAGTTTTAAGGCCTCTTTCCCTCTAGTCTCAAACTAAACCAAAATCATAGTATTCTCCCTCAAATGCACACTACAAAGCTACAAGCTATAAATGACTTGCTGGTTATTCAAACTTGCTCAAAACTTCAACTAGATTTTGCTTGGGAAAAGAGAGGTTTACATAGCTTGGATGGATGTGAGATGGTTCCTCTCATCATGGGATAAGGTCTTATCTCTTGAGGTTGTTCCATCCTAATAGGGGAAAGGAGCCCAAACTAATTTCCTTGGCTCTATCTAGCCCAACCATCTACCAGAATTTTGTTACGAAGCTTCTAGACATGGAAGCTTTGGCTCCTTATTTAAAAAACCTTCCAAAAGATGATCGACGTGACTGGAAAAGGGCTCAGTTGATCCAATTGACGTGAGGGCTAGTTTTAACCTCTATAAATTGACGCAAGGAGAAAACTAGTCACTAGTGCCAATCTTGTAAATTGGGTTAGAAGTAAGATTCTTGGGAAATGGTGTAAAGGGGAATAAATCTGTCATGAAGAGGGACATACTGGGAGTTTCTTCATGATGGGAAAGCATGTCGAGTACACTGTAGAGGTCCTCCAGGATCATAGACTGACAAAATGTTGTGGAACAGATTCCCCCTAAAGAATGAAGGCCAAACTAGAGTGAGGGGTGAAATTGTTTACAAGTGGAAGCGGGGAACCGGAGTCCGTCATTGAAGACTTACAAGCAAGCATAGATACATATACATCATTGAAAAATCTAAATAATGATACATGAATCATGGCATGGACACAACCATCTAGAGAATGATCATAAAAATGGATCTAAGGTATGGGCACAACCATCCAGTAGAAAGGATCATAATGAAACCAAGGTATGGTCGCAACCATCCAATAATGAGAAGGATCACATATAAAAGCTCATGGTATGGTTGCAACCATCCATCTGAAAGAGACATGTATATCAACATGATCATGTTACATCACCTCTAACTTGGACTTGTGTAATCTTAGCCTAGGATCTTACGCTCCAAATGACCAGATCAAAGTACAAATCCTAACATGTGAATGAATGTGTTGAAGTAGAACATGCTAGGAATTCGCTTGATTACTGATCAATGATGTGAACTGTTAACAAGCATGAGAGAAACCATAAATAATGATAGTGGCTCTCAAGGTACTGGTAGCATAGTTCATGAAATGTGAATAAAGGAACTGATGTCGAACACCCGTGAAATCACCCGATCGAAAGCCAATGATGTGAACTTGTCGTTGAGTGCGAAGAACTTGCCATTAGGGCATGCAAGCTCTAAGGTACTGGAAGAGAGTCTCTCGGCCAGCTTCATGGATGATGAGCTAAAGTTGACAGGAAGCAACTGTGTCCAAGGAGGGTTAGGATGTGTCCCACATCATCGACATGAGATAAAGGGATGCGAATGATTTCAGATGATATAGAGAATCAGGAGTAAGTGTAACTGCAAAAGGACTGACTCTTGAACATATCAGTGACACGATTTTGAAGTTTGGCAGCTGCTGGATCCATAGGATTGATGGTCATAATGATGTCACAGAGATCAAATGGAAGGAAAAAATGGGCAACCCAACCTAGGAAGGTCAAATGAAAAGGAGGATATCCCAACCCAACACGAAGCAGAAAGTGTCATATTCAAGAGTGAGCTACTGACACGACTGATAGAATTTCCAAATTTCCCCCCACCATTTCTAGAAGGTACCCCAATTATTTTTTATCACAATATTGAAGGGGATATCATGTGATTGCACTGTAAGTTCATCCTTCAGATGAATTCGACCTAGTAAATTTAATGAGCCCTAGGAAGGAGAAGCTCACGTTTGTCATGGAAATGAATCCAATGTCGTTTAATGTTTTAACGAGTCTGACAAAGGGGTAACTTGGTATATTTTTCATGTTTAGAGAGTTTGAAAAAGACACGGAAAAGAAAACTCCACATGGTCCCTTTTTGTACATTTGTATCTCTCAAGCTCGAAAAGGTAGAAAATGATACTCGAAAGAACCACTTGACCATTTTAGTCAAGGAGTACCTTTTTCGTAAATAGTGCATCCTAGCCCAAAAAAAGGATAAACATATACTGGGTGCACGACGTTTCATAGCCTTTTCTGAGTTCAAAATAGCAAGAGCTCGACAATATTTTCATGTTTAAAGAGTCCGAAAAGAGCTTGAAAGCAGACCCCCCATTTTATTCTCTTTTACGAGTCAAAAAGCAAAAAGATACTCAACGATCTTTTCATTTGAGTTTTACAAATCGAGAAAAGAGCTGAAACACGACTTCAATACCATCATTGACAATTCGTCACCTGTCGCTGCACAAGAAAGGTAAATGCATTATCTAGTTCTAAGGCAAAAATGGGTCAAAAAAATACTCAAAAACCCTAATATTTCATGAAAAAATGAATAAAATGGGGCAAAAGTAATTATTTACCTTTGTGTGAGGAGCTTTTTACCCACTTGTGCCCTAATTTTTTCAGAGTAGATTGTAGGAGATCCGGGAGGTCATTCGCCGAGTCATCAGTTGCAAGTAAGAGCCAAGACCTTAAGCTCCATTTTCATACTAGTTTTTCCTATTTTTATCCATTTTTTTGGGTTTCATGGGGAGATTTTGGAAAAAAAAATTCAGCCTTGGTTGGTGCGATTTCCGGGCATGGAATTGTGCCGATTGGGGGTTGCTAAGACTGCCAATGATGCCGTTGATGCCACTGTTTTTAAAATAGCCACACCAATGCCATGAGCAAAGGATTTTCATGATTTTTTCTCAATTCAATTGTTTGAACCCAAATTTTTCCTGCTAAGGATGATCATTGACTTGATTACATGGTTTTGCAGGAAGAAATCATGAAAAAATGTTGGATTAGAAAGAACGCGAGCATGAGGATATTGGCACTTAAGCAATAGTTGACCCAAATTGCTTGGAGGCTTTGAGAAACTGTGGGCTCCTCAAATTCCTTCTTACACTAGGTATATGGGCTCAACCCGAGTTTCTATAGTACCTGATTAGTCTCTGAGACGTGGATTGGGAAATTTTCATCATTGGTGACCAAGAGCTGGTGTTGGAAACTTTAGATATTTATTTCATCACAGGACTATCCCGGAGAGGGGAACCAGTCAATCTATATGGGTCGAGGCCAATTGGGGCAAGTGTGACCATGCTTCTTGCAAAACATTGCCTAGAAGCTCTCAAATCAAAAAGTGGCAAGATCAAGATTATGACTATTCGGGATCTTGTGTTGAGAGTGTTACTATTGACCCATCAATAGAGTGGTTGGGTCCCAAGTGCCACATGAGACAAAAAATTCGAACTTTTAGTACGTTATCAACTGCACGAAACCCACTCTCTTTAACTGGGCGTAACCTATGAAAATCAACATGAAGCATCATCTATCAAAAGCTAAATGAGAAACTTGAAGTAGTTTTGCTTCGAGTTTGTGCTTGTGACCTTCTAGATAGAGTGGGTTCCATTGTTCTAGTACCAGCTGACTGAGGTTGATTCGTCAATTCCACGAGACCCACAGATGGTCTGTTGGAGTGAGTTTATTCCTAGGGTTACCGGGGGCCAAAAAATGTCCTATAAGCCCGCCTTTTTCTCATGGCTACCATGGCAACTGATCATAGTGGAGGATTGGCCTTACAGCGGTACCGACTTCCGTGGAGATCCGGATATGCTGCTCCTAGAGGGGGAGATTTTGATGATGGAGGTAAAAAACAAATAATTTTTAATTTTTTGATGTTTTTTTATTGTTTTTGAGATATATGTGTTCATGACATTTCGATTTTATGAATGCAGATGTTGGACCAAAACGTCCTGTCGGGATGTCCACGATCGCCAGGTGCATCTCTCGGTAGTTTGATGTCGCTCCTTATTAGGAGGGAAGTGACAACGAGGAGGATATTGCATGGAATCTCAAGGGTTTGACCCATGGGATCCCAGAGTATGCCCGAATGAGTGATGTCCCACGCCAGTACCAGAGGCATAGGGTGGGGGTGTTAGATTGGATCCATCGACTGCTAACTCATGTAGTCTGAGCAGTTACATGCTATCATGAGCATCATGTTGTTTAGTGCATAGGTCTAGCATTCCACATTTCTTAGGCCTGCGAGTCACAGATGTATAAGGCCTGTGAGCCACCGACATATTTTGAGCACACATTATTTTTTAAGGTTTTGATGTATGACAAACATTACAGGCACATATATATATATATATATATATATATATATATATATATATATATATATATATATCTATATATATGTATATATGTATATGTTGTATTTCCTTGCTTATTATGGTACAATTTTTTTGCTTTTGAGTTTTTACATGTTTTGTAAATGTCTATCCAACACATAATTAGCTTATGCATTTGTTAATGTATTCATGTGTCTAGGAATATGATGATATGTAATGTAATTAAAATTTCTCTCTAGCAGACGAATACGTAGATACATTCTCAATATCTGAGGGTTTCTAATGGAATATTTCCCACTAAGTTGAAGAACAACAAGCTGTGAATCAAGGTTGAAAACCAATTATGGATTGCTAAGAGCGATAACTTTTGATAACTGCATTATACCTAGTGATGTTATTAGTTGTTCGACCTAGACATATACCTTGAAGATCAATCAACTCACTATGGGGGTGATAAATGGCCCATGCCACGGATGATAGATTTCGGGTACTATGACAAGCACCATCAGTGAAACCAATGTGAGGAGACACCAACATCTGTAAAGCAGGCAAAAACATAATAAGTGGGAAAGCTACCTACAAAATAACACACCAAACCACACTGTACAAAAATGAATAACACACTATTGTAAAAAATTAACCATGCAAGATGACCTAAGCCTAGTACTTTTTGAGAGAATCCATGCTCAAACTCGGGTAATCAATCAACACAGATGAAAACTAGAGTTTTACTATTGTCATGATGAGTAAGCATCGACTCGGCAAAATAATAGAGTAGAAATCATATAAGGCTATGCCCCCATGTCCCTTGGGCTAGGGACAGTTACGAGTTAGATGACAACCCCATTGCAATAATGGGTAATCGGTAAAAACTTAGGGGGGGGAGAAAAAACCTAAATCCATGAAGAGATAAAGGTGCCCTAAGTTGAAATATCTTGACAAAATCAGGAGAAACTAACATGGAAATAGGTAGTGGAATATAGAACGTCTCAAGACACATATAAATTACCATTAGGCTAGAACCAAGCCATAGGGAATGAGAAGACACATTCAGAGAGGAACACAAAAAAGGATGATCAGAGGACACCGGAGGTGAAGCCAAAACAATTTCCAAGTAATAAATTTTGGTGGGACTTATCGGCATAACCTCACCACATGTATCAACAAGATCTGGTGAAGGAATGACCCAAGGATCAGACTTGACCGAAATCATGTTGATAGACACAACATGAGGAGGTGGGAGCGGAAATATGCCCATCAAGGTAGGATCTTTGAAAAGTCCTACACCCACACTCTCATAAGGAGCACCGGTGTGCTTGACATATGGAACATTTCCATCTAAGGAGGAAGAGGAAAAGAAGGACAGTTGGTCGACTGTGACTATCTTCCCTTGATGGGAAAAATGAATCACACGGAAGAGGGAGGAAGCTACTGCATGGATGGCATGGGTCCAGCTCCGTCTGAGTAGAAGCTTGTAGTTAAGATTAGTGTCAAAAATCTCTACTTTGACATGTATTATCTTTCGATCCAATGTCATGGAAAGGTTGGAAAGGACGTCGAATGGTCATGAATCGCACCCTTCAAAAGCTTCCAGAGTGTTATGGGACTAGTTTAGAGTGGGAGAACTAATTACCTTCCAAGAAGCGACGTACATGATTCAGGTAGAAGCACCTTCATTGATGACGGTCCTATGAATGGTTTTCTCATTTATGATTACCTAAATGAGAAAGTCAATTTGATGAGGTAAACATGGAATGTGGTTTTCCAGGTCACAACATATGAGATTAGAGTCTGTTATCACTCCTTCGGATCTCCAAGGCTGAGGAAGAGTCCAGCTGAGGTAACCACAGACCAACCTTTTGACTTGGTAGCTAGCCCTACCAAGCCAGAGAGGGCGCTCTCCAAAGGATCACAGCCAGGAGGGTTGGATAGATTAGGGTTTTAGGCTAGATATAGTAGCTCATGGTTGTTTTGATTTGATTTTGTTGGGGTAGTCACTGGATGAGTGAATTAGGTCAGAGAGTGAACTAGGTTAGGGCAAAAGAATTAGAATTGTAGACATCTAATGGGGCAACGTAGGCAAGTTAATTTAACACTTGGTAGTATAGTGATGAGATGGTTTAGACTAGTGAGGTGCTAAAAAGAGCATGAAGATCATGAATTCTCTTTAAACTGAAGAAATGAAACAATCTATGATGATTTTTCCAAAATAGAGCATACAAGATGAATTCTGCTTATCACACCTTGAAAATCAAACACAATTAGAGTGAAATGAATCATGGAAGGTACAAAACATTCATACATATGAAACTTAAGAAGAAACAATGTCAAAATACCATGCCATAGGAATCCCACCAAAATAGCTGAAACTCATCCAATATATTTCATGCTAAAGTCTGAAACACTCATACAATATCCAATGGAGTCCAACCTATAGAATGACTAAGAAATTACATAATATAGGCCTAAAACCAACTCATCCTAGTCTCAGGGGTCGAATCCATGGGAGGAGGTGCAGTTGCAACAAAAACTGAATTGATAGCTAGAGTGTAAGGTGGTCAAAGTGACTCATCCCTAACTTAAGAAAATTGATTCATTACAAGCCATGCGAGGCCATTTACCTAATGTATTTACCCTAGGTAATAGTAAAAACATAATAATTACATCATCCTTATCAATTACATCAGTAAAACACTAATTTCCCATAGGTAAAGATCAAATTGGGGAGAAACACTGAAAATCTGGGCTGACTGTCAAATGCACAACGCCAGTGTCAAACGCGCAGCGCCAATGTCAAATACACAACACCATATTCAATCTAACTTTTACTTGCCCTGTTGATGTCCAAATATAGCCCAGGATAGCTCATTGGAAATATTATCCTGTTTAGTTTCCAAACTGCCCTTGTTTTTCAAAATGGGTTTGATTTCCCCTCCAAAATTCCATTCTCCCAAGAGTACTCAAACGTGCAGCGCTTGGTCTAGAAAAGAGGCAGAAACATGATTTTTAGGTGGTTTATTTCCTTTTTCACCCACCAATTTTTCTTTCCAGGGTTGGAAACATAGTGTTCCTAGATGTCTTGGTCCTTCTGAATCCAATTGTGGTGGGCATTCCTCCAAAAAGGGTTTGACGAAACTGCTGATATAAAAATTGCCTTAAAAAGACAGGAAAAGAAAGATTCCAAAAATTGAGCCAAAGGTCTTAAAAATTGTTCAAGAAGATGATGTCTAAGGTGGCTAAGCATGGAGTGAAGCCTCTGCAAGTATATCAAGCTTCTTCTTCTCCTCATGGTGAGTTAGGGCTTCAATTCTTGCCCTAGCAGCTTTGAGCTTTGCCCTTGCTATTTGGTTTCTTCGGCAATAATATTTTGCCATCCTTCTTTGAATGTCAGTGTCTCTTTTGGCCTTGTCTAAGAGGCTTTCAATATGGGTTTTCACCCTCTCAAGTCAATGCTCCCGGTTCTCATTTACCATTTTGGCAAATTGCTCATTTAGGGTGAGCTCATTAGCTAGTTCAACCTCCTTTTGTTTTTCTAGCTCCAAAGCTCTCTTTAGGCCTCTAGTCCTTGGCATTTTTCTTGGCACCTGTTCCTCCAGCTGATCACTATATTCTCCATATGATCCATCAAGTGAGGCTTTAGCCTTTTCAGCCTCCCTTTTTGCCTTGATGAGCTGAATCTCCATGAGCTCATGTTTGGTCTCTAACTACTTGTTTTCCTGCTCATAGCATGTGATGATGTATTTGTCCCTTTCAAAATTTACTTGGAGTTCCCCTAAGAGTGCTTATTTATCTTCGAGGGAAATGTGTTGAAATGTGGCAACAAGAATATTCCAATTTTAATTTGTCCTTGAATTAAAATTGAGAATTAAAATTCGAATTTAGTCTCACCAGCTGCTTGGAAAATAATTAATTAATTCATCTTGAGTTAATTAGTTGGAGAAATTCAAGCTAGAAGTCTTTGTGAAATCATGCAACATTTATCCCTTAAATTAAGGAAGTTATCCCTTAATTAAGGAGATAAGAGTGAGTTGTAATTAGTTAGCTCAGTTAACTGAGTTAAGTCCAGTTAAATTAGTTCCAAACAGTTTCAGGAACTAATTGTGAGTTCAGTTAGTTAATGCATGCATGCATCAAACTAGTGTACTCCAGATAACTAAAGACTCTCTCATTGATAACTCATTCATGTTAGTTCAGACAAAGACCTAGTTGAGATTAGAGGCAGGGATAATGTACTATCAGTGGCAAGAATTTTCCTATAAGAAAATCTCTTGCATGTAGAAGGAATTCATTCCTTGAGATTTGTGTAGTTTTATAGTGTGTTGGAGCAGTGTGTGAGATCAGTGTCACACAAGGTTACAGCTGGAACACCCAGGGAAAAAAACACAAGGAAATAGGAGGCTTGGAGGGCAGAGGAGAAGGCATATGAGAAGTCTATTATGTCTATGAGCAGTGTGAGGGATTGTACTGAGAGCTAAAATTGTGTGTAATCCTGAGATATTTCCACTTGTATGATAATACAGATAGCGGGGTTTTTTAGTTGAGGCTTTCCCTAGAGTATTATTCTGTGTTTCATGTGTATTGATTCTTCTTCTTTGTTGTATGTGTTCTACTTGATCTTACTCAAATCGATTAAGCTTCTGCAAGTTTTATTGTAGAAGTAGATTAAGTATTTTGCTTTAGCTATATTGCATAATCAGGTTACTCTATAGTCATAATTTCTACATGGTATTAGAGAAAAGGTGATCAAAGCTGTGAATAGTATACTGAGAAGGGAAATTCAACATTTGAAGTTCTTGGTTACAGGTACAAAATCGAATTCTTATCATACTTCAAAGTTCACCAATGGCACTCAATGGCTTGAGTCTCAAATATGTTCTGGATGGCAGCTCGAATTACATAGCATGGAAGGATTGCATGGAAGTCATATTACAAGACAATGGTTTGAAGGATTTCATTTATCAAGCAATCCCCAAGCCAGCTGCAGCTAATGCACAAGAATTGGCTTAATGGAAGAAGTGTGTGGCGAAGGCGAGGCAGATTCTTCTGGAGGGAGTTCGAGACCATATTGTCTCGAGTCTCCATGGGAAGGAGACTCCATTTTTAATGTGGAAGACATTGAAGGACCTCTATCGTAACAGTAGCAACCAGAGGAAACTGGCACTCAAGGATAAGCTTTGGAAAATCAAGATGGAGAAGGCCGATACTATTTTTACATATCTGGACAAGCTCACCACCTACAGAGATGAGCTTGGTAGTGTAGGAATAACTATAGTCGATGATGATATGGTGAGTCTTGCTATCCTTGGTCTTCCAAAGAGTTGGAATAGCTACCTGGACTCTGTGAATGGAAGAGAGAAACTATCGAATTAGGAATCACTATGGTCAAATCTGATGCAGGAGGAGATCACGAGGAGCACAAGAGATGGTTCTTCATCTAAGCATGATGATGAAGAAAATATGGCCTTAGCAAGTAAGGAAAGGAAATGGAAAGAGAAGTCTTTCCATTCCAAATCGAGTTCTTCTCATGGAGAGAAGAAGATTGACAAATCTAAAGTGAGATGCTTTAATTGTCATGAGATGGGCCATTATGCAACTAATTTTCCATTGAAGAAAACCAAGAAAGGATCCTCAAAAGGATCAGAAGGTGAGGCATTAGCCTCTTAGCTCGAATTGGATTTTACCCTCATCTCATGCATGGTTTCATCGATGGTGGGTTGTGTTTGGTATCTTGATAGTGGAGCCTCATTCCACATGACCGATGACAAAATTTTATTCAGTACCTTGGAGGAGAAATACCTCAAGATGTGCATAGAGATGGGCGATGACGGGAAGTACTGTGTTTCAGGAGAAGGCACAGTTGCTTTTCAGAGGGAGCATGGAGCTCCTCTCACCTTGACTGATGTAAGGTATGTGCTTGGACTGAAGAAGAACTTGGTATTGGTCGCGATGTTGGAAGACAAAGGCTACGATGTTGTCTTCAGTAAAGGAAAAGCGTTCCTGAGACACATAGCCATGGGTCAGACCAAGAGGATTGGGATTCAAGTGAAGAATCTCTATAAACTAGAGGTAGATGACTGTGCTGCATTGAGTTTGAAAGAAGAATTGGTTCAAAGCCAAGACATTGGTGAGTTACGGCATAGGTGGTTGGGCCACTTGCATCATGGGGCCTTGAAGATAATGCAGCAGATCTCTACTGGACTTCCCAAAGGTAAACTTGAGCAAGTGAACACATGCAAAGGTTGTACCTTCGAAAAGTACACCAAGTCTTCCTTTCATGATTGAGACAGTCGAGCTGAAGTGATCTTAGAGCGAGTTCATACTGATTTGTGTGGACCATTCTCAACAACATCCACTGCAAAGCAAAGGTATTATGTGATTTTCATTGATGATTGTTCTCGTAAATGCTGGATTTATTTCATGCAGAAGAAGGATCAAACCTTCTCAAAGTTTTGTGAGTTCAAAGCTTTGGTTGATAAAGAGTCAAGGAAGAAGATCAAAGCCTTGAGAAGCGACAATGGTGGAGAGTATGTCTCTCAAGAGTTTAAGGACTTCTATGCAGCGGAAGGAATTAAATAGGAGTTGAAAACAACTCATAACCCACAGCAGAATGGAGTGGCCAAAAGAAAGAGCAAAACAATTGTGGGGGCACCTCGGGCGATGCTACATGACCAAGGCCTACCACTTCATTTGTGGTCTAAGGCATGTAACAAAGTGGTCTATTTGCATAATAGAAGGCTGAATCACATACTTGGGATGAAGAAACCAGAGGAAGCTTTCTCCAGGAAGAGACTAGATGTGGGTCACTTTAGGATCTTTAGCTCATCGGTATATTGCCATGTGACCAAGGATTCTCGGAAGAAACTTGAGTCAACAACAGAGTTGGGGATACTTGTGGGGTACACTGATACACCCCACAACTATCAGGTGTACTTGCCTACCAGTCGGAGGACAGTGGTTCATAGAGATCTCAAATTTGATGAGCAGAAGGCCATGTGAGTTTCTCTTGAGAGGGAGTTCCAACTACAAGCTATGGAGGAACTTTTCGTTCCTAAGGAGGAGGAGCCTCAGACTGATGCAGAGCAACAGCATGCAGAGATTCCAGGAGTGGAGACATCCACTTAAGTAGATTCTTCCAGAAAGGGGCAAAAGCACACAAGAGAAGCTAACAGATTGTTGTCAAATGAGAGAGAGAATGTGGGAGAACCATCTTCTTAGCACAGATAGAGGAGGTCACCTGAGAGGTACACTGGTTACATGGCCCTTGTTGGGGAATGTGTTAAGACCGAGCCATCTTCCTTTGAGGAAGTAGTGCAGCATCTGATTTGGGTTGATGCTATGGTGGAGGAGTATGACTCCATAGTTTGGAACAATGTTTGGGATGTGGTTCCAAGACCGAAGAATAAGTCAGTTGTGAGTTCCTTTGGCTTTACAAGGTAAAGCAAGCTGTTGATGGTAGTGTAGAGAAACATAAGGCAAGATTTGTTGCCTGTGGTTTCTGACAGGTCGAGGGGATCAACTATGATGAGACTTTTGCTCCTATAGCAAGGTATTCATCTATCAAATTGATGTTGGAACTATCAGCACAGATGGGTTGGAAGATCCATTAGATGGATGTGAAGACTACATTCCTCAATGGCAAGATGGAGGAAGAGGTGTACATAGAGCAACCGGAAGGTGTTGAGACCTTTGATCATGAGTCACATGTGTTCCGACTCAAGAGAGCTTTGTACGGGCTGAAGCAAGCACCTTGTGCTTGGTACACCAGGATCGTCAACTACTTCACTGGGTTGGGCTTCACAAAGAGTGAAGCATATGCGAACTTGTACCACATCATGGTGGAAGGTAAGTAGTTGATCATTGTGCTTTATGTTGATGATCTCATATTGACAGGTGATGATCAGTTGATCATGTCTTGCAAAGAGGACCTTGCAAGAGAATTCGAGATGAAAGACATGGGTCTCATGCACTACTTCCTTGGCATGGAAGTATGGCAGAAGGATGGGGTGTTGTTTGTGTCTCAAGGCAAGTATGCCAATGAGATACTCAGGAGATTCCACATGGAGAAGTGCAAGCCCATGCAAACTCCTCTAGCAGGTAACTGGAGGAAGGAGGATGCTACTTCAAGAGGAGTAGTAGAGGCTACTATGTATTGGAAGCTTGTGGGTTCACTGATGTATTTAGTGAACACACAACCAAAATTGTGCTATGTGGTGAACTAGCTGAGTCAAGCTATGGTTCAGCCTACCAAGATGTTTTGGAAGGCAGTTAAGCATGTTTTGAGATACCTCATAGGCACATCTCAATATGGATTATGGTACATAGGACAGAGGGAGTGAAGCTATAGGGCTACACATATGTAGATTGGGCAGGGAGTCCATCATATCGGAAGAGCACATTAGGAGGAATTTTCAACCTTGGGTCAACCACAACTTCTTGGTATAGCAGGAAATAGAGGCCGATTGCACTCAGCTCAACAGAAGTTGAATATATGGCTGCAAGTTAGGCATCATGTGAGGCCATCTGGATGTGGACAATTCTAGTTGGTTTGTTTGATTAGAGGATGGATCCAACTGTGGTCTATTGTGATAATCAGAGTTGTATCAAACTCTCTGAGAATCGAGTATTTCATGACAGGTCGAAGCACATCGATATTTGGTATCATCATCTCAAAGACTGTGTGGCAAGGAGGATCATGTTGTTGCAGTATATTTTGACCGAGGAGCAAGATGCTGACATTTTGACTAAGGCATTGTCAAAGTGTAAATCTTAGTTCCATAGAGACAGGATCAGGGTGGCAGATAATCCCTTTCTTGTTGAGAGGGAGTGTTGAAATATGGCAACAATAATATTCCAATTTTAAGTTGTCCTTGAATTAAAATTCGAATTTAGTCTCACCAGCTGCTTGGAAAATAATTAATTAATTCATATTGAGTTAATTAGTTGGAGAAATTCAAGTTAGAAGTCTTTGTCAAGTCATGCAATAGTTATCCCTTAAATTAAGGAAGTTATCCCTTAATTAAGGAGATAAGAGTGAGTTGTATTTGAGTTGTAATTAGTTAACTTAGTTAACTGAGTTAAGTCTAGTTAAATTAGTTCCAAACAGTTTGAGGAACTAATTGTGAGTTCAGTTAGTTAATGCATGCATGCATCAAACTAGTGTACTCCAGATAACTGAAGATTATCTCATCGATAACTCATGCATGTCAGTTCAGACAAAGACCCAGTTAAGATTAAAGGCAGGGATAGTGTACTATCAGCTGCAATGATTTTCCTATAAGAAAATCTCTTGCATGTAGAAGCAATTCATTCCTTGAGATTTGTGCAGCTTTACAGTGTGTTGGAGCAGTGTGTGAGATCAGTGTCACACAAGGTTACAGCTGGAACACACAGGGAAAACAACGCAAGGAAATAGGAGGCTTGGAGGGCAGAGGAGAAGGCATATGAGCAGTATATTCTGTCTATGAGCAATGTGAGGGATTGTACTGAGAGCTGGATAGCTGTGAGAGCTTAAGTTGTGTGTAATCCTGAGATGTTTTGACTTGTATGATAATACAGATAGTGGGGTTTTTTAGCTGAGGCTTTCCCCAGAGTATTATTTTGTGTTTCATGGGTATTGATTCTTCTTCTCTGTTATATGTGTTCTTCTTGATATTGCTCAGATCGATTAAGCTTCCGCAAGTTTGATTGTAGAAGTAGATTAAGTATTTTTCTTTAGTTATATTGCATAATCAGGTTAATCTACAATCAGAATTTCTACACAATGGTTGTGCTCTCACTGTCATCATTTTCACTTAGGTCAACTAAATGAAAATCTTGCTCTATCTCATGGAGGTCCTCCTCTTGCTATTGGATCTCTGCCTTTGTCACTTTTTCCTTGCCCTTCTATACCTGCTTTGCTGATGAAGAAGGAAAGGCCCCTCCCACAATCTATGGGGCAAACACTTGCCTATGTCATCTCTGATAGGTATGTGCCAAAGTACCAAAACTAGCCCTTTTAGGCTTGCTGACCTTGCCACGTTCAATGTGCTCTTGCTCTCTGCCTTCATCTCTGCTAGGTGACTGAATAGGCTCATGAAATGGTGATGATGAATGTGATGGTGTGGTTGACTCATCAGATGAGGATGAATGATCTATGGGCTAAGATGGAGGAATGGAGGTGGATGGATGAGATGATGAAGGGATGCTTTGAATATTTTGAGTAGATGCATGAGTGAATATGGGATTAGCTATGAATGTACTCCATGTAATGTTGAGTTCCTTGAGATGGTAAAGGACTATGATCTTAATGAGGGAATGATGAAATAGGCTCTTCATTTGATCTTTGTACTCCCTCTTTTGGGAAATGTAGGCCATCTTCTCAACACTCCAGAAAAGATAGTAAGGTATATTGAGCATTTTTACCCTAGTGAAATGCATTAAGAATCAGATATGATAAAAATAGACCTTGGAGAATCTTCCTTCACATGAAAAATATTTCATAATAATCTTCATCATTGGGGCATATCTGTCAAGGAGATGTGAAAAAGGAAAATAGCCCCTTCTTTCATTTTTGTATCTTGGTTTCATGTAAGGCTCATAATAATGCCTCTCCAAATCACCTTGTTTAAACCATTTTTCCCTAACATCTGGAATCCCAGTGGCAACTAATATGATGGCAATTGACAAAGTGAAAGTTATACCTACTAGAGTGACGTGGTTGTCTTGGAGTTTAGAAATGAAGAGCCTAGTCAGCTTAGGATGATGTTGGAATGTCTGCACTTGCTCACAGAAATCATAACAGCCTAGCCATTTGAAAGATGTCACAGTCATAGGGGATGCTAAGAGTTCTATGATATCTATGGGCTCAAACCTGTGCATCTGGCCCCCTTTGTGTGGCCTCCTCTATTCCCTGGCTTCTTCTCTATCTGTTTCCCATTCCTCACTATGTGGTTTGTATTCCTCCTCTTCCATGTTTTTTTAGTATCAAATCCTAGGGAGGTGTAAGGTAGGGGGAATGCAATTTTTATGGAATAGTAAGTGGGGAAGGGTAAATATGAAGGTGATGGGTGAAGGGATATGTGTATTGGAGAGGGGTATAGGGTAGTAGTATGATAGTTTGGGGATGGGTAAATTTGTTTGCAATATAGGGGTTTGGGAGCCTAGGTAGTGTTGTATCACCTAAGACTTAGGATTTTGGGACAAGGGTTAGAGGGTATCTGGGATATAAATATTTAGGGAAAGCGAAGGAGGCTGGAGGGAAGTGTGCAAAAGGGAATGAGAGTGGAAGGTAGTTTTTGGGGGAAATCTAGGGTTTAGATGTAACAATTGAACCAAATCTTCAATAAACCTTTCAAACACTTAGGAATTGACTTGAGGAGGGGGAAAAGGACATCCCTTAGCTGCTACTTACTTGATTTGAGGTTGAAAGTGCTTTGGAGGAGCTGAAGAGGTGATTGGAGCATTGTTGGACAAACACGCAATGCTAATACAGAGTGCACAATGCCTCAGCCAAATGCACAACACCTTAAGGGAATGTGCATCGCCTTAAGGAAACATGCAGCACTAAGTAAAGGTGCAATGCCAAAAGGAAACATGCAACGTCTACCCTGTTTCTACTAGTTTTTCCTAGAACTATGAAAAAACTCTCTTGGTGTTTGCTCAATGAGTGTTAGGAGGCAAATGGAGGTGAGTTTGAAGGGAAGAATTTCTTTATAGGTGAGTGAGTTTGATATTTATCTTTTCAAACCCACTTTCTAATGTTTCATTTGACCCCTTTGATAATTTGCTTTCTAACTTTTTTCTTTGTAGGTGGATGATGCTGAAGGTTTGGCAATGTTTACCTTTGACATTTGTTTGGATGATATTGGCAATGGATTTTGAGTAACATCTAAAAATAGTGACTTATTACATATGATAAACATAAAATTACATAAATAAATAAAAAATATTACATCTAAAAAAAAAAACTACAAATTGCAATGAATTTCTTCCTTAAAATCAAAATTGGAACTCTAGCAACCATGATTACATGCTTTTAAACCCTTATTTGACTGAAAAAGGGATATTATTTGCTTCACTCTCATAATTTGCTAGCCTTACGTAGTGTTGGCTTATATGGGCCTGACCCAGGTTCAGAAGAATTATTTAGCCAAGAAAATCCCACAGCTACCAGCCCTTTCGGCAACAGCCTGCAAAGCACAGACTAAGGTCTCACCGATGTAGCAGGGGAGGGTGCTGGAACCAGGTTTCTGCACCCTTCGGATGTTTAGATGTGGTTTGGAGGTTTCACATCCCATTCTACAACTTCGCGTTGCACTGTGTTTGTGTTGATCCTGGTTATCTTTTACAGTCTATTAGTGCGTAGTCTATAGATCTAATCTATTGGATGAAGTATTGCAACTCGGATCTACTTTAGAATGGTCTTTAAGCAAACATTTATTAGATTTATTCAGTTTACTTATTAAGATTAAACCTAGCTTCACAAGAATTTAATAAGCAATCAGATGCACATAGATCAAAATAGTCTTATTATTCATACAACATGCCAGATTCGCCATAATTCATATGTGACACAGAATTCTCAAAAGGAACTTATCTTTATTTCCACTTATCACCCATACATCTAGATCCGCCCTACACACTTAGCTACAGGGGTTCGCACACATAGCTGTGGACTCTTCCAGGCCTCTGCGCACACAGCTGCGGAGCCTCTATCTCCTACCCAAACCCTCGACTCGGACTTACAAATGCTTTCCAACTGCTTTCCTTACAAACCCATTACATGCTAGATCCACACACATACAACAAAACTTAGCTTTTCTTTTCTACCCATAGAGCCTTGATCTATTTATACCTTTCCATGGACTGTGATCCATGGGTGGGCCAATTCAATTTACATTTCTTTACATTATTCTTGGGTGGACTACCACTTGAATTCAACTCTTAAAAATCACGCTCCATGCATCTCGTGAAGTTTTTACCCTATTTTTACCCAAAATTTTGGACTTCATGCCCCATAACCATTGCGCGAGGCTTCCGCTACCCAACAGTCCCCCAACACAATCATCATGACTCATCCCGAGTCACTTGGCTGGTGTGGGAATCTTTGTGCGGAGGTCGGTCAAAAACTTCTGCATCTTGCCTATCTCTACAACAAATTCATTTGCGAGCCTCTGTACCTTTTCCAAATGAGCCGTCGAAGTATCCGTATCACTTGCAGCTGCTTGCTCCATCGCACATACTACCTGCATCTGCATGACCTTGCCTTCAATGGTTGTAGATATGCTAAATGCTTCATCGAGCCAGGGCTGGATACGGTCTTTAAGAACTACCTCTTATTGCCACACCGCGTCAACTTGGGCTTTGAGCGCCCAAGCCTCCTTCATTTTGGCCAACCGCTATGTGATAACGACTGTCTGTGCAGTGCCACGGATGGTGTCATAGGCCTACTGCAACTCCCATGCCTCGGTTTCTATTCGCTATATGGTTGGGTCCTCCTGGAGGGAAGTGAGTATCTCGAGCAACTGACCGAGTAGTCCCGAGCATTCGCAAATAGCACTATTCATTGTTTCTAGTCTAGCTACAACTTTAGTGTAGCGACATTCCTGTTCGGTTGGAGGTGTGGTTGGTTGGGCTTGGAGATAGAGCTCTGCAACTTATAACATTAGCTCCTCCTGGGTCCTTGCGGCCTCTTCTTGGGTCGTGTGAAAAATGGCTTCCATGTGCTAAATCTTGGTAGCTGGTGGGAGGTCTTTAGGGACGGTGAGTTTTAGGACCGTATCACATGCCTCTATCACAGCTTGTTCTATCTCCCTGATCCTATTCCAAATCCATTCCCTGATATACCTAGTTCCCTGTTGTTATCAGGCTTGTGGTAGCCTCCTGCTGCAAAGCGGTTTTTTGTTCTTGACGTGCTTTTTCTGCCAGTTGAGTGAGTCGCTTCTAGCATTCCTTATTCTATTATTGTGTGGCCAATTGGTCAAGAATGGTCTTATCTGGGGCGCACCATTCCAAAGTCCATACTGCTAAGACTGCATAAATGGCATCATCCGTTACAAGGAACGAGAGTGTGACCTAGGATTGTTTGGGATCCTTCCGCGCGCAGATATATACATGATGCATGTCTACTTTGAACTCGGTCGTGCTTTGAAAACTATTGTAAATTGTGGGGGACATGCATAGTCTTCGAGCAATCTGCATCTGTACCTTTCCTTTCATGGAGGTCCAAAATGCCTGGATCGTGGAAACCCTTGCCGCATCCTTTGTAGCCTAGAGCGAAATATCGTACTATCTTGGGTAGACTATCCTCAATGCTAGGAAACTAGCTCTCCTACGGCAAGTCACTTGTAACCAGAAGGATTGATAAGAGCAACCATGCATAATGAAAGGTCTTACCTTTGTCCTGTTCTTCTTGACAATTGGTCAGAAATTCATCGCATAAAAACTGTACCCAATTAAACTGAATCCCCTCAGCACACTGCCCTGCCAATGCGATGATAGGGGCGGGAACCTCATCCGCGTGACACTTTCTCATAAGTTTACCGGCTAGTAACTGAGTGGCAATGCGTACCACGCAATTGCTAATGCTGGTGATGACATACCCCCACTTCCCTTTATCTAGATGGTACTTTGCCTTCACTGTTTTGGCGAGGCCTCCCTCGCTACTGATTTCAGCTATGTTGGCGGGGTTATTCCCTTTATACGGTAGGTGTGTAATCCGATGGACTAGATCAGCTGTGATCAAGATTGGTTCTTCCAACCAGAGATATCCATCGTGGATGAGACCTAGCAGCCATCATATCACAAAGATGGTGATGGTCGTGCGGTGATAGTGAGGTATCCACCTGAGATTTAGTATTTCAGCCCTCTCCACACCTAGTAACCATTTCTGTAGCAATAACATGTCTTCAGCTAAGTCGAGGGACTTGTCACTATTTGCAAGGTCCCAATCTTCAAATTTGAGGCTGGGAACACGCCCCATTGGCAACCCTTCAAACCTTATATCATCCAAAAGAAGCGAGCTCTGGAGCGTAATTTTTGTAGCATCTACGTCTTTCGATATCTTGGTCGTCCTAGTCCATGGAGAAAGATACGGGAGTAACGACGGGAATTGGAATGCAAGTTCTTCTTCCTCTGCTTATGCGTCAGTCTGATCGATTAGGTCTTGTAGATCGTCATCCTCCTCAGTGGGTTTGGTGGTTACTGCTTTGCCTTTGTCAACTATCGAGCGTTTGTTGAATCTGGGGGAGGCCCGGACTATTCCCATCTTTTGCTTGTTCTTCCTGGGTTGCGGGGTACGTGGTGACTTAGGAACTTTGGGAACTTGAGCACATCGATGGGTTCTTCTTGATTCAGCTGCATTTCTTCTGCAACTCATGCTCAAGTTCTTGCCATAGTACTCATGGAGTGCCTGGTGGTCGCGTACTTGTTGCTTTTTACTAGTTCAAAGCACCAAAAATCCAGTGCCAGCCACAAACTATGAGATTTGAAAAATTTCCTTCCCTCTGTTTTCACTTCATTAGTGGCGTCGAGTTGGCAGATCTTTGTGTATCTCGTCCAAAACTTCCACCTTAATGTCCCACTGCCTGCTCCCTTTTAACGTGATCGGACCTTCCTGTCAGGGCCCCTGTGGCTAACGGTCATCTTTTGACTTTTCCCTATGGTAGCACTATCCTTGGGGCATGGCTGTGAGCTTGGGGATTGCCTAGTTTGGTAAAGAATCCTTTTGCCGCACCGATTTTTCGTAGACTGGTTTATAGTCCCATGCCTTCTTTCAACTGCTTGAGGTATTGAGACTGTAGTTTCTACTGCTAGTTAGGTGCTTGCACCTTTGGTGTGAGTTCAACTCCTCCTTGCTAGCCCGGGCTGTGAGCACCTCTCAAGCATCTGGGTAGCCGATCAAGGGGTAATGTTCTTCTGTGAGTGTGGGCGCAGCCATGATAGCAGGGTCGCAGCTCGTTCCTGGTCTATTCTATTGGATCCGTCCCTTCATAGTGCATGTGTCTTCCTTGGCCATAACCTTAGTGTATTGATGTTGTGGGGTCTGTGGCTACTTTGTCTTTTCTGAGCTACCTTCTATCGTCTATTACAGGCCCAATGAACCCGTGGTATCCACAACTTCCTTGAGCCCCTGCTAACCCTAACGCTAGCCGCTGGTGCATTGACCAGTTGGGCTGGCTGTGGACTGTTAATTCCAAGCTGATTGGAGGTCCGCACCTCAGATACCGGGCACTTATGATGGTGGGGAATGCTTACCTTGTTTCGCTCTCCCAACCATGCGTGCGCCTACCTTTAACATCTACACCCTTTCGTTCGCAGCTTCAAAGCTACACCCTTTGCTGAAGTAGTGATTGCGCGAGACGTTGGCATGGATATTGCCGACTATTCCTTTGCCCCTACTATCACCATCCTATTGCAATTGAGTGTGGTTACTTCATGTAGTCGGTTCTACCATCGTTCAATTTCTTCATTGGAATCCAACGTGCAAGAACTATCACGGTCCCAGGAGAGTCTACCATCCGCTATTGGATTTACTTTGTCCTGATATTCTTCTCTAAGCTTGTAGATACAGTCCAACTCATCATCGCTGTCTTCGTCACGCACGGGCTTGGTATATCGTGGTCCTTCTGCTGGGTCCAATGGGACCACCACGCGGAGAGATTTCTTTTTGAAGATCATTTTTTGTTTCTTGAAATTGATGACTCCATTCATATCCATTGCCCAGTCTATCCCTAACTGTATGATATGGGTTACTGTCATCCACAATTTCGATAACCTCAAAGTCGATTTGGGTGTTGGCGCCATTGATGTCTATTGTAACTCCATGTAGGCGTCCCATAGGTAGAATCTTCTGCTAGTTAGCCATCCTTAGTTGAATCAGTGACCATTGCAGTGGAGGCCTACCCATGCGTTCCCAAGTCTACTTTGGTAAGACATTTGCATCATACCCCAAATCTAACACGATTTGATCCATCGCATAGTCTCTGATCTGGGCTGTTAGTCACATTTCCCACCCAGTGTTGTTATAGACATTTTTGTGCCTTACAGCATTGAGCATGAAATGTCCATAATCTAAGGGATCCAAAGTCCCTAAACATGTTGTTCCTACCCCTAGAGGAACAAGGCTAACAAACCACAGCAATTCACAGAAGTTCTCCACCTGAAACTGCTCAAAAACAAGTCAATTTAGGATCATTTCAACTGCTCCACTGACCATCTGCGCTGAATGTCAATGGCTACACTGGCTACCTACGCTGAATGTCAACTCCAACACTGGCTACCTGCGCTGAGCGAGATTGGACATGTGGCAGGCTCATTCCTCAAGGTGTCAAAACCCAGGAAGCTTCCAAAATGACACTTGCCTCAGGGAATTCGACTGGTGATGAGTAAGAGGTTCCAAATCTCCAAGTGGAAGCAAGAACCTCCAAGTGGAATCAAGAACTGACAGAGGGAGAGGACACTAGTCAGATCTCAAGCTGACTCATCCTCTCTCTAAACATCTATATATGGATCTCTCCTCCATGAGATCCAGAGGCTGGAATTTTGTTATTGCAAAGAATTGCTGTTGGTTTGAGACTGGAATCATTGGGTGCTTAATGCTTTAAAGGGAGGTGAAGATAGGAATTCCATTCTGCTGGGAAGGAGATGCTGGATTGGAGCCCTCTGGGTTGTATCTCTTCCTGAACCTTGTTATTTAGCAATAAAGCTATCTTGGTTTTCTCCTATATACTGATGTATCTTTGATGTATGATTGCATTAGTGTATTTGATTTACTTCTAATCCTGAATCATTTATGAATATGAATATTTGCCTTTGTGTTGTGTTCTTCTCTTGTCACAAGTAGCTGTTCTCTTGTCGCAAGTAGCTGTTCTCTTGTGATCTCGCAGGAATCAAGTAGTTGTTCTCTTGGGCGAGCGAGGAGGCAAGTAGCTGTGAACACCCAAAGAGAAGAGGATCTGGATCGAGGGACAAACGGAAGACATCGGTAAGTCCATTGATCTCCGCTCTTTCACATTTCATAAAGGAAGAAACCAGAATAGTTGTCTCTGTTTGTTGCTAAGGCACTGTCACACCTTAGGTGGATAGGATTGTCCTGCATAGGCATTTTTCCCCACAACAAATTGGCAACTCCGCTGGGGAGATTTGTTTTAGTCATTTTATTTGTGTTTCTATCATTGTTTACCTCATAGACTCAACAGCAACAATCGAACTGCTTCTTCTGTTCTCAGTTGCAAAGTAGACAGTTGCTGCCTTGATCCTTCACTGGATTTTGTCTATGATCTGAACAATGGACTCACAAATGACTTGATGATCCTTTGTGATAGATCTTAGTACCCTCTCAAAGTATCCCTTTGATTATACCTTGCTTGTGTTTCTGATTTGGCCTGAAACCATTGATTATTGAGCAATTTGTGACCCAAAACCTGTGAGAAACGAGAGTTTCTCCTTCAGCGCAACTACTGTGAAGGCATTCTGCATTTCAACGCAGTTCCCGTGAAGGCTACCTGCGTTGAATGTCAAAACCACAGTGTTGAGGTTGCACTGAACCAGTCTTGCCTTGTGCAGCTGGGGTTCTCTGCTCTCTGTTGCCCTGTTTTGATCTCTGTTTTTTGCAACCTGTAACCAGCATAGGTACCAGTCTGATAACTCCTTTTCTCTGCTTAAATTCCGCCTCCTTTTGTACAAAAAGACTGTGAGTGTTTTTATGTGTTTGTGGCATCATTTACAGTTTTCCTTTGCATGAGTGAAATAATCATCCTGTAGCCCTCGATTCAGATCTGTTGATTGTGATCTTAGGAGAGAGTTCGTTGGCTGTTTACAGTTGATTATACATTTACTTTTGCTTATTGGTTTGAGTTTGTCTCTTTTAAGTGTCGAAACAAGCTGTTCATTTCGAAATCGCAAAGTGTTGTAATCTCTTCTACCCTTGTTGATTTCGAAAAAAGTAAACTTGTTTGTATCTGTCATTTAAAAGCAAATTCAAAGTTGTACAAAAAGCTTTCTTTGTAGGCATCAATACTAAGAAAGCGGAAAACAAACACCTGCATTGTGCATTTGCATTTTGATAAGTTTGCATGCTTGATTTAGGAACAGTGCATTTGAGTGTGCTGATTTCTCTTTGAGAAAAGATGGTGTCTTTCTTTTCCCTTAGTAGCTAGGATTTTCAAAGTTGAAAAGATATAAAGCTTGCTTATCATCTTTAGACTGCATTTAGGAATTTGTATCATACATCTCGTGGTGAACCTTGAAAGGCAAACTTCTAAAAAGATCAACTTAAAATAAACTGAATGAACCTAACAATGCTTTGCAACATAACGCACAACATAGAGGTCTAGGCTAGAGACGTGTTCCGGCGTCGTTAAGCCTAGTGATTGTCGATCTCGTGGAAGGTGGGTGATTCCTCCTGAGGGACGATAGCGCTAGTACGGATTGTGCTCCTACGTACCGTCGCATATATATTGGGAGACCCCTATAGGCATATATCCTTTATCCTTAGGAAACCGTGTCGGCCGCCCTACTGATCGCAATGCAGTGAACACAGCATTCACGAAGATCGACCGCCCGTACCCTAAAAAGTATTCTGCAGTTTTGCGAAAAGTTTGGCACACCCTCTGCCTAGAACTCCAGAGCAGTTTCTTTTGGCCTTTTTTCAGACTCTATAACAGAAAAAGTCCATCCGAGCATTTGTCACTTCGGGCTCGTTAAAACATCGAAGGAGACTAGAGTCATCTTTAGCTTTTTCTCGACTCTTTAAAACTGAAAAAGCAAGTTGTGTCTAAAGCGTCGTTAACAATTTATTTTAAACGGAACAATCACCCTTTATTCCCGCGTTGATCTTTAGGTTGAAAAGATGGAGCACGCCAACCAAGGAATTCCCCTTGGTGGAAATCCTAGTCCCTTCTCCTCTTGGGGAGACGTTAGTGCGCCCCACATGGCCACTTTGTCACTTCCAGGATTGACAATTGGCCTACCAGTCTGGCTCTTTTCAACCAATGTTGTTCAGAACACCACCATTCCTGAATAGTCGAGTCAACAGTTAGACCAGACCAGAGTTGCCCACCAGCCTTCGACTTCATCTTCCTCTCCTCCTTCCTCTTCGCTTGATGGAACTGGTAAAGCAAAAAACCGAGTTCCTAAGGAGAAGAAGGAGAAGAAGAAGAAAGAAAAGAAGAAGAAGGAGCCAAAGGCGACTGGGGGCAAACAAGTGTCGTCTGACAAAAATCCACACACAGCACTGGCAAGGCCTAAATCGCCATGCGTCATATGCAAGGGAGACCACTTCCACAGAGATTGTCCCTGTATCCCTCGGATACTAAGGGACTGGTCTCCCCGTTTGCACAATTCGGTAGCGTCGACCTCTGATAGCCATGTTGACTGCTCACCATCAACTAGTGGAAGTGAAGCCACAGGACAAAGAGGGAACGCTAGATTACCCTGCAAACTGTGTGAAGGCGATCACGCCATCCACCGTTGTCCCTTCTTAGACGAGGCAAAAAGAGTTCTGGAAGATCGCCCGATTTTACGAGCGCAACTTCCTCCTGGATATCAAAAACTCCTGCCAAGTCCTTCGCTAGTTGAGAACCCGGCTGGCCCGCTCAAGTGGTCAGTCGAAGCGCCAGTCATTGAAGATGAACCATCTGAATCCATACCCGATGAAAGTCTAAAGGTTGAAACGGCAGTTGACCCGGTTTTGCCTTCAGAGGCTCTATCTTCGAATGACACCATCACAGAGGAGAATAAAGACGACACCATCCAAATTCTCTTCATCAGCACTGACTCTGATGATCAAGGGGGCAATGCCACCATTCCTTTATCGCAGGAAGGAAGTTCATCAGAGCGATATCCGGCCGTCTATTCGGTCCCACCACCAAGCAACCTGGTTGTGTCCTT
Organism: Pinus tabuliformis; assembly: GCA_031772625.1. Lineage (NCBI taxonomy): Eukaryota > Viridiplantae > Streptophyta > Pinopsida > Pinales > Pinaceae > Pinus > Pinus tabuliformis. The sequence continues at coordinate 657,960,995 of CM062820.1, read as the reverse complement.
CAACTGGAACCAACTAGGCAGACCCCACTTGCCAGCTAGCATACCATTCAGAATTATTGTCCAAATATATAGAATGGTAATGGCTGGCACAGTTATTGATGAAGGGGCATCTGCGAGTATCCTTTCCTCTATTGCTTGGAAAGCGCTTGGTTCGCCAGCGCTTTTGCCTGAAATGAGAAATCTATCGGGCTTTGATAAAGGAACCAGTCGACCTTTAGGGATCCTCCCCAATGTGCACATAACATTGAAAGGGAAGACCATTCAAATGAACGTGATGGTCGTTCAAGAACCCTTGGATTATAACCTACTCCTTGGACGAGACTATATATATTGCATGAGAGCCATCGTCTCATCACTCTTTAGAGTAATGTGTTTTCCGCATGAAGGAAGAATGGTCAAGCTCATGGACCAACTTTCATTCCCCGGATCACGCATCACAAATAGTCATGAACCATCCCTAAATGGTCTATTCACGCAAGAAGTGTCTCAACCCATGGTCCGTCCTCCTGATGAGCGCGAGTAATCCGGGAGGATATGACTGGAACCCAGGGGGCATGCGTCCTGGTCTGCTTCGGCAGAGAACTTTGGGTATAGGGTAGGTTTCCGCGGGAGAATATGACTAGTCCGTACCCTGTCCATAGAGGAAGAGGGGTTGTTCTAGAATAAGATTCTTTTGTCAAAGTTATGTGAGTGAAATAAACTATTTTTCACTCACCTTTGTCTATTTCGGTAGATATTGCCGAGGAAGTGTTTTGTTTAAACTACTAACGAGACAATCTTTGGGTAACCTGAAAGAGGTAAGCCTCTCTCGTTAAAACAAATGTTTTGACGGAAAAGAAGTAGAGGTAACTTTGAAATCGTACTTTATGCCTGGGGGCATGCAAACCTTTTGGAATGCAAGCAAGGGGTGGCTATTTATTTTTAAAATTTTTAGGTCCTCCCTTTAAACCTGTAGGTCTAACCCTTTAAACTCGTAGGATTAGTCGTTTCCGAACTTGCATAATGAAAGGATCCGGGGCAAAGCTTACGTGAGATGAAGCTCCATAAAAAATAGCATCTCCAATGAGACACTCTTATCATATGACTGGTATAATCGAGCAGTTTTAGCGCATATTTCATGCTCGTTAAAAAATAAACATAAGATCGAGCAGTTTCAGCACAAAGTTCATGCTCGTTAAAAAATAAACGCAAGATCTGAGCAGTTTTAACGCGGACTTCATGCTCATTAAAAAATAAACATAAGCACCACCCAGTAAATAACTACTGTGAATGTAATATCATCAACCATCAAAGCCTTGGTCGTGTTTTCACCATCACCTCCACTTTTCATTTGGCCGATCGTTCACCTCCATATGATTGTTTACCCATTTTGAGGAACAGCTGCGAAGAGTGATTTCACCTAGCCATCCTTGTGACACTGCCGTGATTGGAAAATTTCAACCTGTACCTGGAATCAGCTGCTAACCCTGTTTATCACTCGTTCCTCAAAAGACAAGTCTTCTTTAAGCTCTTTTCAACTGACTCGTAAAATATGAAAAGATTGCCAAGTTTTGGCCTTCCAGCTCGTTAAAGCGACCGGAAGTGCTATCCCTCCTCTAGATTTTAATCTTTTTGGACCTGAGGGATTATTGCACAAAAAGATCGAGCGCTTGTTTTGTTCGGCTCGTTAAAACTATCGAAAACTCATCCCTTCTGTATTGTTTTATACTTTTTCGGACTTAAGGGATTAGATGACGAAAAAGGACTTTTGGAGTTAACTTTATGTACCTTTTCAGACTCTCTAAAAATGAAAAGGACCGAGTTATCTTTATCGTTAGACTCGTTAAAATCACTAAATAGCGACAAACTTGTCTTTAGACGAGAACGAGTTTCACTATCGCTAGGCTCGTTAAAACATAGCGATGGGCTTGCCCGAAGGGCAGGTTATAGAACAAGCATATGTTATCCTCCTCAAGCTTGAGAAAAATAAAGAGGTACTGGTCAGCAATGACTCGGGAAAAATTGGGAGAAACTAAAGAAAACTTTGATGGTAGCAAGTCGCTCTTGAACATGACACTTTTCCTCTGTACCACAATCGGGTTGGGTCGTTTCATTCACCGGTCACATCACCATGGTCTCGCCATACCATCCATATTTGGGGTAATGCTACCGATCCATCGCATCAGTGTCGCCATATGTTCAAGAGAAGTCGTTTAGAAAGAGTCAACCGGGTCCCATCCATTGCCATACATTATCCTTCATCCATTCATGACCGCCACCCTGAATCATATGTCACAGATCGTTTTCACCTCCATCAAAATCATTAGCTCCGTTCCGTGTCACTGATGTGGGATTCATTAAGGCCCTCCTTTGACGGATCGCTTCTTGTCGACATCAGCTCATTATCCAAGAAGTTGATCTAGGAACAACCCCTTCAGTACTTTGAAGCTTGCATGCCTCAATGGCAAGTTTCTCACTTCCGGCGATAGGTATACATCAACGACCTTCGACCAGAAGACTTTGCGTGGTGTTCGATGCCAAGTCCTTTATTCACACCACATGAATTGTACTGCAGTACCTTGAGGGTCATTATCATTATCGGTGATTCCTCTCGCGCTTGTTAACGGTTTACATCATTGACCGGTAATCAAGCGATGTCTTTCCATGTTCGACTTCAGAACAATTCTCACATGGATCGACTTGTACCTAGAGTGAAGATCGAACGAGTTTGAAGACCCCAGATCTAGTTTCATCCATCCGGGCTGCGATATATATTCAGGAAAAATAAAGACATTTGACATGTACATCATTGCAGCAGATGATCATCCTACTCAAAGGATGATAATTTCACCAAAATTATCAGTCTACCATCAGACGATTGTCTGTTCTATGTACAGAAATGAATTTATAAAGCTGAGCATGGGAATGCCCGCCTCAGCTAGATCATGAAAGCAGTATGAAAAATAATGTATTGTATTGTATCTTATGACACGTCTCCTCCCAGCAAATGGATGAACTTCGGACCCTCCTAGATAAAGTATTTCACCCGATAAACGGCCTCATACTTTAGGGGGCAACTGTTATAGACATTTTTGTGCCTTACAACATTGAGCATGAAATGTCCATAATCTAAGGGATCCAAAGTCCCTAAACATGTTGTTCCTACCCCTAGAGGAACAAGGCTAACAAACCACAGCAATTCACAGAAGTTCTCCACCTGAAACTGCTCAAAAACAAGTCAATTCAGGATCATGTCAACTGCTCCACTGACCATCTGCGTTGAATGTCAATGGCTACACTAGCTACCTGCGCTGAATGTCAACTCCAACACTGGCTACCTGCGCTGAGCAAGATTGGACATGTGGCAGGCTCATTCCTCAAGGTGTCAAAACCCAGGAAGCTTCCAAAATGACACTTGCCTCAGGGAATTCGACTGGTGATGAGTAAGAGGTTCCAAATCTCCAAGTGGAAGCAAGAACCTCCAAGTGGAATCAAGAACTGACAGAGGGAGAGGATACTAGTCAGATCTCAAGCTGACTCATCCTCTCTCCAAACATCTATATATGGATCTCTCCTCCATGAGATCCAGAGGCTGGAATTTTGTTATTGCAAAGAATTGTTGTTGGTTTGAGACTGGAATCATTGGGTGCTTAATGCTTTGAAGGGAGGTGAAGATAGGAATTCCATTCTGCTGGGAAGGAGATGCTGGATTGGAGCCCTCTGGGTTGTATCTCTTCTTGAACCTTGTTATTTATCAATAAAGCTATCTTGGTTTTCTCCTATATACTGATGTATCTTTGATGTATGATTGCATTAGTGTATTTGATTTACTTCTAATCCTGAATCATTTATGAATATGAATATTTGCCTTTGTGTTGTGTTCTTCTCTTGTCACAAGTAGCTGTTCTCTTGTCGCAAGTAGCTGTTCTCTTGTGATCTCGCAGGAATCAAGTAGCTGTTCTCTTGGGCGAGCGAGGAGGCAAGTAGCTGTGAACACCCAAAGAGAAGAGGATCTGGATCGAGGGACAAACGGAAGACATCGGTAAGTCCATTGATCTCCCCTCTTTCACATTTCATAAGGGAAGAAACCAGAATAGCTGTCTCTGTTTGTTGCTAAGGCACTGTCACACCTTAGGTGGATAGGATCGTCCTGCATAGGAATTTTTCCCCACAACAAGTGTGCAAAGCATGTTTTCCTAATTTTTAGATCATTCACGGTTCATCCACTCCCGCGCACTAAGTTAGCAATTCCTGTAGCCCCTTTACCGCTTTAGCATCCCTCAGTAAGTTCATGCATGTTTCTAAGAAGGTGGTTAGCATAGATGTATCCTTCTCTGATCCTAATTGATCCTTACTCCTCGACGTAGAAGCTTCTGTGAAGCTCTTCTTGGCTTTCATAAAGGTTTCCTTCGCACACTCCAAATCAAAATCTACTTGTTTTGAGGGGGCCTTACGAACCCATGCATCTGTCTCTGGTTGTTTCCCCTTATCTTATCTGGTGGTCGCACCACTCAAGAGCATCATATTTATATTCAACTCCTCCACATGGGGTTCCGCCTTCATCATTTGGACGTTCTGAGTGGGGTTGGCTGGAAGCACCCCCTTTTCTTACATATGAGCAATTAGCATGGGGCAATCGACTGTTTTGTGGTCAAACTGGTAACAGTAAGGGCAACAGGCTTTGGTCAGGTTCATGCAATCCCGCGCGTAATGGCCCGGCCCTCCACAATTGTAGCAAATTAATTTCCCTCACCCCCACCCAGGTCCCATGCCTCCACGGCCCCATCCACATCCCTGGTACCCTCCCCGCATGAATGGTGCAGTGGGATCCTACTCGCGTGCCTCTGTTTGCATCCTATAAGAAGGAGTTCGATCCATTAACATTTGGTAACTGTGGAAATTTCTTTCGTCGTGGCTTACCATTATGCAGAAGTTACAAAATAAATGTTGAGGAGGGGTTGTTGTAAGCTTGGCAAGAGGTGACAATTGTCCATGGCATGCTTTCCTCTCACTTCACATATTGCACACTAGAGTGCAGGCGCCATGCTTGGCCCAGCCTGTACTTCTGGTAACAATGTTATTGGCCCCCCTCCTACGACATGGTTCGCAAAGATTGGATAGTGGTCTTTGTCGTGGCCCTGTCCCTTGCAGTTGATACACCATACTTCTTCTCGTATCTCTGTCCTAGGCACCTGTCCGTGTTTCAAGCTTCATATCTCTAGGCATAAGTTTTGTATTTTCACTTGGATTTGCTGTACTCCCAACCCTAGGTCTTGTATTGGGGTTTCGTGTAGCTGCATTGCTACCTCCAATGCTTCAGCTTGGGTTGAGATCTTTTGCTACGACAGGGCTAATCTTAGATATGGCATTAATGATGCGATAAACCAAGTGCAGTGCTGCTCATCTGTTAGTGTCATGTTGGCCTCGCAGATGGAACTTTTCAACCTCTGATCTAAATCCCATGGGGTTTCACCAGGCATCATTACAATTTCCTTGAACCCAATAACTGACTGTGCTTCTGACTTGGGTCGCCCAAATTCCTTATTTAGTGCCTCTTGGATTGCTACCAATCCTTCATTTGGATGGTCACTTGAATATTTCATGTACCAGGTCAATGCGCGGTCCTACAGTGCGCTCACTAAGGTAGCCTTCTTGATGTTATCATCTATGATGCCCTGAGTGTCCCATATAGACTTGATCACAAACCAGAACCAACACGGTTCCTCATTTCCTACACCTTTAAATGTTGGCAGCTGGACTGCGCTCACCATCTCGACTCTTGATGGTAGTGGGGTTGGAGGTGGGGTTGGTGTTGGAGTGGACGGATTTGATGTAGGTGAAGAGGGTGGTGGCATGGACGGAGGTGGTATCAATGGGAAGTGCTCTCTGATCAATTGGACTGCACTTCTTGGTGAGAACCTTGTGAGCTCCTCCTCACTTTCTCGTGAAATAGAAGCCAAAGGATTGTTTCCTATCCCTTTCGCTCCGTGATAACCTCTTCCACTCCGCGTTACTCCAGACATCAATACATGCACATAATCTGCTTTTCACACAACAACATCTTAATCCAAGTATTTAATGACCTAATATACCTACCCCAAGGCCCTTGAAGGAATCATATTTCTGCTATACTATAGCTCACAATTGTATCTATCGTGAACTCAGTGATAAATCCTCCTATTACTCGATCTAGCCAATGATCTACTGCATGTGTGGTTTTATCATTGATGGCTTCTAGCCTGCGTACTAGTTCCAGAGTTCAAACAATAAGCTTGTCCAATCTGCACCTTCCCACACTATCAGCTAACCTCACGGTCCACTCGTACAGCTATACCAGAAATGTTGCAAAGAAGACCTCGTGAATATCCATGCATATATAGTGGTCTAGCCAATCTTCGTCTGATACTCGCAGGTCTCTATTTTCCTAGGTGGCGAACTCGTGGAGTTTCAGATCCCACCACTCTTCAATCTCTTTCTTTGTAGGGTTCCAACATCCCAACATTAGACACCCCTTAGGCCGATCCCAGTCCCAGCAACGAAACCATTTGTTGGCTTATATGGGCTTGACCCAGGTTCAGAAGAATTATTTAGCCAAGCAAATCCCGCAGCTACTGGCCCTTTTGGCAATAGCTCGTGAAGCGCGGACTGAGGTCTCACCTGAGGTAGCAGGGGAGGGTGCTAGAACCAGGTTTCCGCACCCTTGGGATGTCTAGATGTGGTTTGGAGATTTCGCGTCTTCGCGTTGCATTGTGTTTGCGCCAATCCCAATTATCTCTTATGGTCTATTAGTGCGTTGTCTATAGATCTAATCTATTGGATGAAGTATTGCAACTCGAATCTACTTTAGAATGGTCTTTAAGCAAACATTTATAGGATTTATTCAGTTTACTTATTAATATTAAACCTAGCTTCAGAAGAATTTAATAAGTAATCATATGCACATTGATCAAAACAGTCTTATTATTCATACAACATGCCAGATTCGTGATAATTCATACGCGACACAGAATTCTCAAAAGGAACTTATCTTTATTTCCACTTATCACCTGTACATCCAGATCCGCCCTGTCACTTAGCTGCATGGGTTTGCGCACACAGTTGCGAACTCTTCTAGGCCTCTGCGCACACAGCTGCAGAGCCTCTATCCCCTATTCAAACACTCTACTCAGACTTACAGACGCTTTCCAACTATTTTCCTTACAAACCCATTACATGCCAGATCCATACACATACAACAAAACTTAGCTTTTCTTTTCTACCCATAGAGCCTCGCTCTATTTATACCTTTCCATCGACCGTGATCCATGGGCGGGCCAACTCAACTTACATTTCTTTACATTATTCTTGGGTGGACTACCTCTTGACTTCAACTTCTTACAAATCATGCTCCGTGCATCCCGCAGAGTTTTTACCCTATTTTTACCCAAGATTTTGGACTTCATGCCCCATTATTGTTGTGCGAGGCTTCCGCTACCCAACATGCAGTGAAAAGGTGTTTTATTGGACCTTGGAAAATAAAACCTAGTGACCTAATGGGACCTTGAATGACTGGACTTCAGGTGGACTTGACTAACACAAAACATGATGAAATGAGATTTTATAGTCAATGTATGCTCAGTAAGACACATGAAGGTGGGCCAAAAAATTTTGATTTTTAAGAGGGGATGGGGTTTCAACTTGGGCTGCCATCAGTGAGTAAATTTTTATATGGTGACCTAGGTGGAATGATAAAAATTTCAACATGGGACGCTAATATGATATAAAAGAGGGGTTTTGATTACTGATGGTAGTATGCAAATACTGACTCTAACATCAACCTTATTTGGGGATGACAGCTCCTTGGAGGTGCCAAGAACATCATAGACGAAGTGCCTAACCATATGGACCAATACAGTCAAAAAATCAAACTAGAATGCATGAGTAAATGCTGACAACTCAAATAACTCAAACTATCTCAAAACTGACTCAAAACTAACTTACATGACTAAGGATTGAATACTAAAAATGGAAGAAAATCAGTCAAGCTCCATGGCCTTCACTTCAGGCTCCAAACTCCAATGATCTTTGCTTCACACTTGCAGAAAATTTTAAAATGTATGTACAATCAAACCAGGACAATTCAGAAAAGATAATGCTTCAGGAGTCTACCATTGATTGGTCCTCCTAAGCATGGTTTTCCATTCCTCTCATCCAACAAGAAATAATTTTGTCCTTGGAAAGCTAAAATCTGATAAGGGCCTTTCCATAGGTTCTTAAATTTACCATGCTTACCCTTGTCTTCGTTTCTGGCATCGCAAAAAAACCACATCTCCAATTTTAAAATCATCTTCCTTTTTTTTCCGGTCATAAATCCTCTTTATCCTCTCACAAAGCTTGGAGGTGTTCTGAAATACTTCATTCTGTGTCTGCTCTAAGTGAACCATTTGATTGATCTAGTGCTAAATATCATTCTATTCACTTCCCGGTTCTTGTAACAATTTCATGACTGAGACCGCTGATGATGAAGGAAAAACAATATCTACTCCATACACAATCTGAAAAGGAGAAATCCCAAGAGTTTTCTTACTACTTACTTGATCTACCCACAATGCATTGATCAGCTTTTTGTGCCAATTCTTTTTGTTGGCCTCCAACATTTTCTTGATGATATTGATTAAGGATTTATTGGAGGACTCTGCTAAACCATTTCCTTGTGGATAATATGTTGCAGAATGCCCCAACTTTATGTTGTATTTGTCACAAAACTCAGTCATCTTTTTGGACTTGAATGTTGCCGCGTTTTTTGTGATAATCTTGTTAGGACAACCAAAACGGGACAAAATATTAGTTTCTAAAAACTGAATGATAATTGAAACTATTGCTTGCCTGGTTGGGATCGCTTCGATCCATTTAGTAAAGTAGTCCATAGCTGTCAATATCCACTTATGTTGTGTAGATGATGATGGATTGATATCATGTATGAAATCCAGGGCCCACTGCTAAAATGGTGCATTAACTGCTATAGGTTGTAAAGGCAAAGGAAGAAGCTTTCTTTTACCTTGGAAAACTTGACACTCGTGACAACTCATCACTGACTTGTAGATATCTGCAAAAAGTGTAGGCCAATAGTAACCCACTCTAAGTACTTTGTTGGTTGTGGTCTTCCAGTACAAGCGGCCCCCATAATCTCTTTTGTGAAAGTCATTTATTACTTCTTTGGACTCATCTTCGGTCAAACAGTTCAACAACACACCTCTAGGATCTTTCCAATAAAGTGCATTGTCCATGATACAATATTTGGAAGCTTTCAACTTCAATGACCTTCTCTTAGCCTTAGACATGCCCGGAGGAGGATTTAGATGCTGAAGTACATAAATAATATCATAATATCACAGAGATTGTAGAAAAATTTCAGATACCTGAATGAGATCCACTCCTTCTTGATTTTCAGGTAATGCTACCACAAGGTCGATGTCTAGAGCATGAAGGTTTGACACGGCCATGAGTTTGGCTAAGCCTTGACCCTTGATCAGCTTTGTGGGCTTGATCTCAAGATCATATTCTAATATTGTTGTTATCCATCGGCCTCTTCTACCTTCTGGGTCACTCTGTACAAGGAATTCTTTTACCGCTACATTAAAATGTAAAATCTGAAATATTTGATCACCTTTACCAAAGTTAAGGCCTGTTTCTCAATGATATTGTACTTAAGGGCTGCATCCCTAATGTTGCAACTGAAAAATGATATTGGCAGCTCGGTTTTATCCCTTTTTTGCATTAGTACTATTGCCATGGTATGCTCAGAAGAAAATGAAAATATAATAAAATCATCGATGTAATCCAAACTGATTAAAACAAGGGTAGTGGTTAAGGCAAGCTTCACCACATGAAAGGACAAGCGGACTTCTTTAGACCATTTCACCTCATTATCCTTTTTCAACATATTGGTCATTTCTCTAAGATTTTCAGCGAAATTAGGAATAAATATGTTTAAGAAAATCATCTTACCATTGAATGCTTGGATTTCCTTCTTGCTACAAGGAAAATCAATTCGCTGAATGGCTTTTACTTGTGAAGGGTCAATCCAGATGTCGTCTTTCAAAATGATGTGGCCGAGAAGTTTTCATTCCTCCATAGAAAACAAACTTTTCTTTGGATTGAGAGAGATCTCAAACTTTCTACACTTTTGAAAAATGACTCTTAAATGATGCAAATGTTCATCATCTAAATGTGAAAATAAAGTTACATCATCTAAGTATACAACTAAGAAAACATCTTTTTCATCTGAAAAGGATATGTCCATGGCACGCTGAAAAGTGGCCCCTGCATTTTTGAGACCAAACGACATCTTTGCATATTTGAATGTGCCCAAGCTGTGGTGAATGTTGTCTTGTCATGATCATCTTCATGCACTAAAACTTGATTGTAACCTGAGTAGCCATCCAAAAGTGACAACCGAGAAGCGCCCACAACTCTTTGAAGGATATGGTACATTTTTGGAAGCAGATAATTATCTTTCAGAGATACTTTGTTCAAGTTTATGAAGTCTATGCAGAGCCTAATCTCCCCAGTATTTTTTCTCATCGGGACCAAATTTGATATCCAATCAGAAAATCTGATAGGAACAATGATGCCCACCTTGTAAAGTCCATTAACTTCTTTCTCTATGGATGGAAACAATCTTGGATTGATCCTTCTTAGCTTTTTTCTGAAGGGCTTTTGATCGGGCTTGATTGGGATGGTATGTTGAATTATTTTCTAATCATACTCCTTCAAATCTACTTAGTTCCATGAAAAAACATCATAAAATTCAAACAATAAATGAATGTATTTTTATTTTACCTCAGGAGACAATGTTTTAGACAACTTGACCATTTTTGGTTTGTATGTTGTTGTAATGTCCACGTCTTCAACACCTTTCTCAATAGATACCAATGTAGGCTTCCTTGCTACATCATCTTGATCAAACAAGTCTTCCAAAGGTATAAGACCTTTCAAAATATTGTTATCTTTCAGCTGTAGTATATCAACTTGAGCTGCCTCGATGACTTAATCATCTTCATCATAAACTTCATTCATAGAACAATTTTCAAACACTCCTTGACTCTGAAGAACTTTATTCACCTGTTTGTCATCCCAGAATACTTGCCAATATCGCAAGTTGTCAGGAACAGAGGGTTGATGCTTCACATGAATCTCAAATTTCTTATTTAAAAATATGGGGATTTTGAAATTGCTTGCAACTATAGCTAATGAATCCACCATAATATTCAGAGTCCTTGGTACAACTAAAAGTGTATACTCAGGAAACATCCTAAGAATATCTAAAACCACATTTCTATATTGTTTCATTTGAGGATGGTGAGCTTGATATTCATCTTTAACTTGCTTGATCACTAGTTCTGAATCACCATACACAGAAATTCTTCGTGCACCTAACCTCTTCAAGATCTTTAAACCTGTGATCAGCGCTTCGTACTCCGCCTCATTGTTAGTGCAATCAAAAGCTAACTAGTATGAGCATAATCTAACATGCTGAGGGAGCTCACCTTGCTAATGATGTGGACTTTGAATCCAAATGCCAATACCTACTCCGTCTTTCCCAAGAGCACCATCGAAGTCCATGATCCAAGGGCCATGTTCCTCTTCCAAGAGTTGTTCATCCTTTTTCTGTTTTGGGTCAATTTTCTGAACTTTCTATTAGGAATATTATAAAGGTTCCATTACCTTCTTTGATGGTTGTTCTAAACCTTTTTCTGCCTTGTCTGATGGATGTGTAGATGAACTTGGTATCTCTTCTTTTTCCTGATTCGAAACTGTCCTTATAGTGTTGAAAATCTTGGGTACATATTTAATTTCTATAAGCTGACTATATACATCATTCAATCCACTATCATTATATAATATAAATGACTCTTAATCTGTATGTACAACATTTATAGGATCATTATTGGGCTTCTCCTTGCTAGTTATCATGAACTTCATTTTGGTTTCTCGGTACAATTTTCTCAGTTGCCTGAAAACCGGGATGGTAGCATAGGAGAAGTCTAACTGTAGTGTGCCTCTTAGTTTTTATCCCCAATATATCGACAATAACACACCAAACTAAGGTGGTATATCAACTACCACCACATCCATTAAAACACTCTTTGTAGGGATTTGATCCAAGGATACTACCAAATATTTTATTAGACCCAAACAACAGACTTTACTGGAATCAAAAGAATACAAGTCATGGTACTCATGAGTTATATCTAGACCCAACCTTTCCATGATGTCTTTTGGCATTAAATTATGAGAGGCTCTGGAGTCAAGCATGGAGTTGTGAAGAATGAATTGGTGGATTCTTAAACTGAGATAAAATGGAGGAACATCACTATCTCTTGCTTGACTATCTATGGATGGACCAAAAATCAATTCAGGCTGGTCATCTTCAATATTAACCATGTCAGACATAGGATCAACTTTGAGCATTTTAACTATATCAGACTTGTAATGGCTATTTTTGACTAGTTTAGTAAGAGGGATTGACACTTTAAACTTTGAAATTTTAGTTTCTAGATTGAAAGAGCTAGTTTTATCTACCTCTCTTTGGACATTTCCTCTCTTCTTGGGCAGATCTCTTGGTATCTGATCCTTATTTTGACTGTCATGATCCTTGTTAGGACTTCTTGTAGATGGTTATTTTTCTCTACTTTGATCGACTATTGCCATCTCTTTACCTTTTCTTTGATTACCTTGAGGATTTGATTTATGTTGGGTATATTTCTGTTGTGACATCCTTTTCTGAATAGGAGTAATTGGGAAATTTCTATTCCTCAAATAATATTGCTTTTGCTGAGAACTAAGTGCATTCATATATCCTCTTTGATAGTCATTGGTTTGGGTCTCCAATGGATTGTCACTTTCCAGTATGTAGTCCTCATCTTTAGGATCCTCCACCTTCTTGACATACTTCTCATTTTCAGTCAAGAGAATGGGATGGTAATATTCCCTAAAGAAATAATTTTCCTCAACAATCGGGTCTATTTCATCATAAAATTCTCCCTTAGCATAATTTTGCTGCAAGGGTGTTCGAATTGGATGCTGAGATGTCGATGCTTCAGAAGCTTTTTTCTCTCTTTGTTTTATCCTGTACTGAGGTTGCTTCTGATTTCTGAAGTTAGGATTTCTAACTTAGGGTTCTTGAGGTCTATCCGAATTTATCATCCGGTTGGCCATTCTCTCCATAGTTTTGATCAATGCATCTAGCTTAAGATTGGTGGAAGAAGAAGGCTCTTCTTTGATGGTTACTCTCTTTTCCAGTTTCTCATGTTTCAATTGAGACTTTTTAATCATCAAGTTTGCTTTCACACTTACCGCATTGTTCTACATGTCTTCCAGAGTTGTGGGATCTCTTTCCCTCAACTGATAAGCCATCTTCTAATCAAAAGCATCTGGGTAATGTTGAATTTCCAAATCAGGTGGAGGTTTCATGTTATTTGGAATGGAATTGTAGATCTAATTGAACCTTATAGTGAATTCCTAAATCGTCTCGTTAGGATTCCTTTTCAATGTGTTGTATTCTGCCAAGATCTACAATGGATTCCTCTTTACCCACCATCTGGTTAAGAACAACTCATTCAACCTCTGAGGAGTATCAATGGATTGAGCTGCCAAACCACAAAACCATTTTTTGACATCTCTAGAAAAAATTTGAGCCATTAGTCTCATTAGCATCATCTTCATCAACTTCCTCTAAGTAAATGAAATCAACCATCTTATCAATATGTTGCTGTGTTGTGACTCTTGGGCTACCATCAAACAAAAGAAGTCTCTAGCCATAGGTCTGAGGTAAAGCTACCAATTGACCAGGTAATACTAAGGGTATAAACCTCGCCATAACTCTTGGAGAATGGTGAATGGGAACTGCAATGGGTTGTGTTTGTTGAGATGAATATAAAGGAGGCAATGTAGATGTTTTCAGAGGTGTAGTAGAGGGTATGGTAGAATATAAGATTTCAAGTTGATACTGAATATAGGCCTATTTAGCAGTGATTTGTAATTGATCAACTAGGCTTTGAAGTTTCTCAAAATTAGACCAAACCTCATGCTCAAGTTTTGAAGATTGAGAAGCAGGAGAAGGTTGGTTAAAGAAAGACTTTGAGGCAGGAAGGTATGAGTCAAACTTTATGGTATCAAAAACTTCTTCAGTAAGACAAGACTCAGATTTTAAGTGGAATAGGGATAGCTCAGATTTAATTTCGAAAGGTATATCCTCAATACTATGTATTTGATCTGGCAAGGAAGTGGTCCTTTTCAATTTTGTGGATTTAGTCTCAGGGAAAGGGACTTTAGGCTTTCTTAACAGTCTTTTAGGATTATCAACTAAAGAAGGAGGATTAGGGTCAGGCTTTGACCTAGTATATCTTTCTGGAGCTAGAATCTTAACAGGGTCACAAACTATATGAGGTGAAAGACCTAAGACTTTGAGTTGAACAGAGATATTTTCAAAGGAAAGTCTTCAATAGCAAAATCTAAAACTGGTAATGATTGAGAGCTTACCAATGGAATGAATTTTGATCAAACTTGTGATTTGTAGCCTTCTTCACTTTTTGAACAAGATCTGGTTGTCTTTGACTGAATCAACTAGATCAGGATGCAGAATTTGTCTTGTTTATCTCCTCAAGGCCAACTCTAGAAGTTGTACACTCCAATTACTGAATCAACCTTTATGAAGCTTAGTCCCATCATCTAGAGAACCAAACTCCAATTATAACTAGTCATACACAGAGGGAAAATGAATCTTTCATTTCAAGTGTTAAATTAACTTGCCTACCTTTCCCCATTGGATGTTTGCAATTCTGATTCCCTTTTTCCCTAACCTAATTCACTCTCTAATCTAATTCACTCATCTAGTGACTACCTGAACCAAATAAAATCAAAACAACCCTGAGCTACTATATCTAGCCTAAAACCCTAATCTATCTAGCCCTCCTAGCTGCGATCCTTTGGAGAGAGCCCTCTCCAGCTTAGTAGGGTTAGCTACCAAGTCAAAAGATTGGTCTGTGGTTACCTCAGCTGGACTCTTCCTCAGCCTTGGAGATCCGAAGGGGTGATAACAGAGTCAGCTGGATCAATACCCCTAATAGCCGAAAGTAACAATTTCTGCTAAGAAGGATAGCTTTGAAGGACCTCAAGAGTAGACATGGTTGATGGTGCTTGAGCCAAATCTTCAACAATGTTATAATTTTGAGTGACTCGAGTGTTGGGATTGTAAAAAGACTTTCGAAGCACACCTCGAGAAGGTGGTCGAATGGTGGAATCAATATTAGGTCGCTCTATATGGAGAGGACCAGAACTAAATGGGGCGGAAGAAGAAGGGGTATCTGAGTTTGATAATATTTTGACCTAGTAGCCATGTTGATCGGGGTACTCATCATGAACACTTGTGATCCTAAGGAAGTGGATGACTGAGGCTAGTCTACCATTTGAGTCTATTGGGACAGAAAGGGCTATTTCAAGACAATTGGGGTCCCTTTGAGAAAACAACTAACTTCAGACCATCTGGGACAATCCTTAGTATAGTGATCCTCCTCACGGATGATGCATGGATACTTAGGTTTTCGTTGGGAAGCATCACCAGCAGATGATTTAGGAGGACCCTATTTTGGGGCATCAACTTTATCCTTGCCTTTTCCTTTCTTCTTACCTTTAGAGGGTTTATCCGCTACAGTAGACTGGATAGTGTGAACCTCCAAGGTTTTACCAGGGCCAGATGCATTGTGAGACGAATCATTGGGAGCAGTGTTAGAGACCGTCTTCTATTTAGAAGAAGAGTTTGTAGGGGTTTGAGTCACTCAACCAATTACTCCATCAACAGGATGGGTAGCCGGAGACTTAGATTTCGTCGGATTAGATGATGGTTTGGGCGCATCAGGTAACACATCGTATAATGTGTCGGACTGTGAATATACAAGGTCTAGATACTAGGCACGTGCGATGGCTTATTCCTAAGTGACACATCCACCCATAGCAATGTCCTCAGCAATTTTGTTGACAAATGATTTGGTAAACCACTCCTTAACCAACTGATTAGCAATTTCAAACTTAATCATACGATGCCTATGTCTCCATTCATGGATGTGATCAGAGATGTGAGTCGCAGTGCCTTGTTTGAGCGACATTAATAGATGGGTGCAAGTTTCATAGTGAACCAGTAGCTGGAAATGTGTGAGAAAGGCCATGGTGAGATTGTTAAAGTCATGATAAGTATTCCAAGATAGCTTGATATACCATTTGGCTGCAGCCCCTATAAGAGATCGTTGGAAAAGATGAAGATAAATGGAATCATCAACGTAGGAATTCGAGGAGCACCAGAGGTGATATGTCATCATGTGGGCTTGAGGCTCCTCTTTCACTTTTCTTTCAAACTTTGGACAATCACTCAAAATCTTGGATGACAGTAGAGGCCAATATGGCGAATGAAGAATCAGATCATTCGTGAGTCTAGACACATTTAGCAATTCCAACATAGCCAAGAATGGAAATTGAGTATTAAAAGGCATTTGAGGTCGATAAGGGGGCCCAATTGGTGGGGCCCATCCCTGCTAGTAAGGATTTTGTCCCCAAAGTGGAGGATTTTGTCCATAAGGCATTTTATTCCCCCCCATTGTAGGTTACCTTTCCCATAGGGAGGATTCTGACCCTGAAAGCCTTGGAACTATCCAGCCAGAGGCTGTTGATAAGAAACATACTAGTTAAAAGGCTATTGATCCTGCTGACCTTGGACATATGGATGTTGCACCTGGATGAACGGGTTTTGGACCTGCTGCCATTTGACGTAAGGATTCTACACTTGTTGTCCTTGGACGTAAGGATTTTGGACTTGTTGTCCTTAGACAAAAGGAGTTTGAACCTGTTGCCCTTGGACATAAGGATTCTGCAACTATTACTGTAGGACTTGACCTTCACCTTGTCCTTGCAAGGGTTAGCCCTTTTGATATGAGTATAAGTGTTGCTGCTGCCTGGGTTGACCTTGTGGCTGTAAGGGTTGACCTTGTGGTTGTAACGGCTATCCCTGCAGTTGCAGATGTTGACGTTGCGAAGGCATAGGCTAGGAGGATTGTGGTGCATACTGCATTTGCAGCTGCATGGTTTGCTGTGAGTATTGCAAGGGTTTCCCCTACGGTTGTTGCAGTTTCCCTTGCTGCAACATGATCTGGCCTTGTTGCTGAATGGATGGCCCTTGTTGCAACAAAGGTTTCCCTTGCTGCTGCATGGATGGCCCTAATTACAATGAAGGTTTCCCTTGTTACTGCAGGAGTTGTCCTTGCTACTGCCAAGGTACCTGAACAGCTCCTAGAATTATAGCTTGAAAGTTCCGAACTGTATCTGGCCATACGCATCGGGCGCGACGGATGGAACAAGTTGGACATAGGGTCCATGCTGAGAGATGTATGATGGATTAGCCATTTCTTGTGAACCATATGGAACATAAGGATGTTGGTACTGACCTTGAGTCATATTGTACTATTAGTATTGGATGTGACTTGACCCAAACGGACCAACATTGGGCTGTTGGTATTGGACATGACTTGACCTAGACAGACCAACATTGGGCTATTGGTACTAGACATTACTTGATCCAACAGGACCAATAGGATTTGAAATGGCACCCGAAGAGGGTTGGTTCATCCCAACCATGTGAGGTTGTGAGCCACTCACATTGGTTGTGCCAGACATCATAGAAACATTCAGACTCTCCCCCCAAAGCAGTGGAACAGCCTGTCCACTTATTGGAGGGATTGAAGAACTGACAATGACATGACTCGAGATCGCCGGTTGAACTAGACAGGTCACTTGGATCGACGAAACAAGAGGATTGGGAATGGTGGGTTGCATTGGGACTGAAGTAACTGCAGAAAACATCGTCTGTTGGAAGGTCATGTTTTGAATGAACAGTCCTGTGGTAGGCATAGCGCCAGATGCCCAAATAGGGTTGTGATACAATGATGAGATGGTAGGCATGCCTGAAACCAACTGAGCTAAAGTCATGTAATTACGTGGTAACTCAGGATGAACACTAGTTAGAATGCTTCTCGTGTAAGGGAAACCTTCAAGAGGGAAAGGATATTCCTACTCCTTGATTGTGCATGGAGTGGAAAACTTCGAGTGACCCAGAGAAGAGATTGGGATTTCGCCTTCTGATTCCATGGGTGAAAACAGACAACAATGGACCCCCGAAGATGTTCGAGGGGATATTTCCAAAGGAATACCTAGTTGATTGTACAGACTGTACGGACGCTGCGGTGATATCACAATATGATCAAAACGATTCAGAGGATAAACAACCAGTCCAAGCTGACCATTAGAAGTCAGTAGACTCTTGGGAGTCTGGATAGGGTTATCCAAAGATTCGGGGCCAATGTCAGAAAGTGACCCAGTATCTAAAGGGGAGGATGAGATGAAAAGGGTTGAATACTGTTACAAGGAAAAGTGTCTATTTAGAACTGCTCTATCCCACTAAGGTGTGACAACTGCCTTAGAAACAAACAGAGAAAAACTACTTTTGTATTTCCTTTATGAATTGTAGACAGAGAGGAATAGAAAGAACCAACCTGTGTCTTGCGCTAATTCTTTGATCCAATCCCTCTCTTCTTTGATAGTCTCCAGCTACCTGCTCCCTCACATGCCCAGCTTCACAAAGTACCTGTAAGATCACAGAAGAAGAGCACTATACAAAGACATGGATCTATATTCATAAATAACTTAGGATCAAATTTAAGTTAACCATACAAATGTAACAAGCATCAATGATACAAAAGCATGGAGGATAACTCAAATAGTTTTTATTGATAACCAAGAAAAGATCCAGGAGGAGTTACAACCAGTGGTTCCGACCCAGCATCAACCTCCCAGCAAAGAAGCCCCTCTTCACCTCAAACAAAGCATAAATCACCCAACAATCTGATGTTTGTCTCTAGAAACCAACAACAATTCCTTACAATATGAAAAATTCCAGCCTCTGGATCTCTGGGATGAGGGATCCATATATAGATATCTGTAAGGAGGATGAGTCAGCTTGTGATTTGATTAGTGTCTTCTCTCTGTCAGTTCTTACTTCCACTTGGAGACTGAGGGCCTCTTACTCATCCTTGGTCGAATTCAGTGAGGCAAGTGTCACAGGAGAAGATTCTGGAAGCTTCCATTGCCTCTCCACCTCGCGGAATGACACTGCCATTTGTCATTTCTCACCCATCGCACCCTACAGAAGGGAGTTTTGAAATGAAACGCACCCTCCCAGTGTATTTATGTGCAATGCAACGCACTTAGCCAATGGAGCAGCTGAA
The DNA here is from genome assembly GCA_031772625.1 of Pinus tabuliformis. Taxonomy (NCBI): domain Eukaryota; kingdom Viridiplantae; phylum Streptophyta; class Pinopsida; order Pinales; family Pinaceae; genus Pinus; species Pinus tabuliformis. The sequence continues at coordinate 657,941,706 of CM062820.1, read as the reverse complement.
ATGATCCTGTTTTGACCAATTCTGAACAGTTTCTTGTGGAGAACTTCTGGGAGAAGCTGTAATCTAATGACCTTGTTCCTTTAGGGGTTAGAACAACACTTTTAGGGACTTAGGAGCCCTTGGTTTATGGACATTTCATGCTTGGAGTTGTAAGGCACAAAAATTTCTATAACAGTTGCCCCCTAAAGTATGAGGCCGTTAACCTTTTGGTGTCGGGTGAAATGCTTTATTATGAGGATCCGAAGTTCTTTCAATGCTGCGAGGAGACCTGTAATAAGATACAATGCAATACATTATCTTCATACTGTTTTCATGATCTAGCTGAGGCGGGCATTCCCATGCTCAGCTTTATAAATTCATTTTCATGTACATAGGACAGACAATCGTCTGAGTGTAGACTGATGATTCTGATAGAGCCATCATCCTTTTGGTAGGATGATTATCTGTGCTGCAATGTTGTACATTTAATGTATTCATTTCCCTGAATATACATCGCAGCCCAGATGGATGAAACTAGATCCGAGGTCTTCAATCTCGTCCAATCTTCACTCGAAGTACAAGTCGATCCATGTGAGAAATGTTTTGAAGTTGAACATGGAAAGACATCGCTTGATTACCAGTCAATGATGTAAACTGTTAACAAGCGCGAGAGGAATCACCGATAATGATAATGATCCTCAAGGTACTGCAATACAATTCACGTGGTGTGAATAAAGGACTTGGCGTCGAACACCACGCAAAATCTTTCGGTCGAAGGCCATTGATGTAAACCTGTCGCCGGAAGTGAGAAACTTTCCATTGAGGCATGCAAGCTTCAAAGTACTGAATGGGGTGTTCCTAGATCAACTTCTTGGATAATGAGCTGATGTCGACAAGAAGTGATCCGTCACAGGAGGGCCTTAATGAATCCCACATCAATGACACGGAATAGAGCAAATGATTTTGATGGAGGTGAAAATGATCTGATGATATAAGGTTCAGGGTGGCGGTCATGAAAGAATGGAGTATAATGTATGGTAGTGGGTGAGACATAGGTGACTCCTCTGGATGACTTCTCTTGAACATATCGGCGACACTGATGTGATGGATTGGTAGCATTAACCCCAAATGTGGATGGTATGGCGTGACCATGGTGATGTGACCGGTGAATGAAACAACCCAACCCGACTCGGACACGGAGTGGAAGTGTCATGTTCAAGAGCGACTTGCTACCAACAAAGTTTCTTTGAGTTTTCTTCCCAATTTTTCCCCAGTCATTGCTGACCAGTACCTCTTTATTTTTGTCAAGCTTGAGGAGGATAACATATGCTTTTTCTATAATTTGCCCTTCGGGCAAACCCATCGCTATGTTTTAACGAGCCTAGCGATAGTGAAACTCGTTCTCGTCGAAAGACAAGTTTGTCGCTATTAATATTTTTAACGAGTCTAATGACAAAGATAACTCGGTCCTTTTCAATTTTAGAGAGTCTGAAAAGGAACATAAAGGTAACTCCAAAATTCCTTTTTCGTCATCTAATTCCTTAAGTCCGAAAAAGTATAAAACAATACAGAAGGGATGGATTTTCGATAGTTTTAACGAGCCGAACAAAACAGGTGCTCGATCTTTTTGTGTAATAATCCCTCAGGTCCAAAAAGATTAAAATCTAGAGGAGGGATAGCACTTCCTGTCCCTTTAACGAGCTGGAGAGGCCAATGGCTCGGCAATCTTTTCATATTTTACGAGTCAGTTGAAAAGAGTTTAAAGGAGACTCATCTTTTGAGGAACGGGTGATAAAACAGGTAGCAGCTGATTCCAGGTAAGGTTTGGAATTTTCCAATCACGGCAGTGTCACAAGGATGGCTAGTGAAATCACTCTTCGCAGTTGTTCCTCAAAATGGGTAAACGATCAAATGGAGGTGAATGATCGGCTAATGAAAAGTGGAGGTGATGGTGCAAACACGACCAAGGCTTTAACGGCTGAAGTACTACATTCACGATGGTTGTTTACCGGGGAATAGTTCATTTTTTAATGAGCTTAAACACGGGTGGAAACATTTGCTCATGTCTTATGTTTACTTTTTAACGAGCTTGAACTATGTGCTAAAACTGCTCGATTAGATGGTCTTGTTTTGATTTTACCATAAATAGCTTTGTCCTTTCAAAGATCGTACTGTATTTTCAACTGCTTCAACAAACTAGTCAGAAATGAACAATATTTGCTTGAAAACGAGTTAGAACACTAATATTTTACTTTGAACTACGTAAAAGTAATGAAAAAGTGTTTTTTACCTCTCATTTTACCATTTCATTTGCACTTGGTTTGTTGGTTTATAGACATTTTTGTGCCTTACAACTCCAAGCATGAAATGTCCATAAACCAAGGGCTCCTAAGTCTCTAAAAGTGTTGTTCTAACCCCTAAGGGAAAAGTGTCTATTTAGAACTGCTCTATCCCACTAAGGTGTGAGAGCTGCCTTAGAAACAAACAGAGAAAAACTACTTTTGTATTTCCTTTATGAATTATAGACAGAGAGGAATAGAAAGAACCAACCTGTGTCTTGCGCTAATCCTTTGATCCAGTCCCTCTCTTCTTTGATAGTCTCCAGCTACCTGCTCCCTTGCATGCCCAACTTCACAAAGTACCTGTAAGATCATAGAAGGAGAACACTATACAAAGACATGGATCTATATTCATAAACAACTTAGGATCAGATTTAAGTTAACCATACAAATGTAACAAGCATCAATGATACAAAAGCATGGAGGAGAACTCAAATAGTTTTTATTGATAAACAAGAAAAGATCCAGGAGGAGTTACAACCAGTGGTTCCGACCCAGCATCAACCTCCCAGCAAAGAAGCCCCTCTTCACCTCAAACAAAGCATAAATCACCCAACAATCTGATGTTTGTCTCTAGAAACCAACAACAATTCCTTACAATATGCAAAATTCCAGCCTCTGGATCTCTGGGATGAGGGATCCATATATAGATATCTGTAAGGAGGATGAGTCAGCTTGTGATTTGATTAGTGTCTTCTCTCTGTCAGTTCTTACTTCCACTTGGAGACTGAGGGCCTCTTACTCATCCTTGGTCGAATTCAGTGAGGCAAGTGTCACAGGAGAAGATTCTGGAAGCTTCCATTGCCTCTCCACCTCGCGGAATGACACTGCCATTTGTCATTTCTCACCCATCGCACCCTACAGAAGGGAGTTTTGAAATGCAATGCACCCTCCCAGTGTATTTAGGTGCAATGCGATGCACTTAGCCAGTGGAGCAGCTGAAATGATCCTGTTTTGACCAATTCTGAGCAGTTTCTTGTGGAGAACTTCTGGGAGAAGCAGTAATCTGACGACCCTGTTCCTTTAGGGGTTAGAACAACACTTTTAGGGACTTAGGAGCCCTTGGTTTATGGAAATTTCATGCTTGGATTTGTAAGGCACAAAAATGTCTATAAAAAATACTCAGAACAATTCCAAGCTCAACACTTTTGTCCTCAAGTGACTGTGGCAATTCAGGAAAAGGCTCCTCAGACAATCTTTCAGATAGAGGAGAGGAAGAGGAACTAGACAAACTAGTTGGTTCAACCACGATGATCTTGTCTCAAATAACCAAAAGAGAGATTGATTTCAAGGGATTTAAACTGTATTTAAATGGATACTCATGATGTGGTCAAAAAAAGACTAACAGGGACATTGTAAGATCATGGGTAACAATTTTTTAATACGTAAAAAAAAATTGGTTCTCTTTCATATTTTAAGAGTTGAGAAAGGAGCAAAGGTGACTCTATCAATTTTGGTTTGAAACAAGCTCGAAAGTGTTAGTTTCAGTCTTTCCAGCCTTCCTCCAGTGATCAAATATGCTCTTACAAAGTGGTCTCAGAGTGTCAAGGTCAAATTTTGTCATTTCAGTGAGTCTTCAAGCAAAATTTGGTCACAAGGCATTAGGTCTAGGGTTTCCTCTCACTCTTTTCAAAGTTGCCCAAATGCCAATCCATGTCACCATTCATCTGATTCTATCATCATTCATAGGGTTTTCATTATCATCTCAGTGTCTAATGAGTCATTTTACATCTTGTTCATGCTTCAGTTGCGCCTAGGCAAGGTCATTTCCCTCTCCTAGGGTTTTGAAGGCAATTTCTCTTAGACGGTCAAATCATCGGCAAAACTTGTATCCTGATGTTCATACACCTTCCCCTATCCTTAAATTACCTTGCCAAATTCTTCCCATCACTGAGATCTCCCAAAATCCTCATATTTGCACAAACCCTAGTTTCTAGCTACAACCTGGCAATTTTCTAGGTTTGGCCTGTGTTTTACCCTTTTGGACCCCTTCCCCTCACTCAATCTCTAATATTCCACTTTCCCCTGCTTCCTAACATCCCTCCCCACTCCCAAAAATTTCCCCAAGAATTTAGAAGCCCCCTATCCCCTTCATTTCGCTTCATTTCCACGAAATTCCTTGCTCCACACATCGGGATAAGTTCCACTCAAAAGCCGTTTCAGAGCAATCAAAGATGAATTTTGGAAAACTGAGAAAGGTTTTTGTCCATAACATGCCAAAGAAGAAAAACCTCCTTCACTTTTTGCACAGGTGTCATGGTTTTAGAGAAATGTCAAAATTGCAATCGCCAGATCCAAGGAGGTTGGCCAAGGCACTAAAACGACGAAAAAGGCCCGATCCCCTCCACATCTTGGCTAAGGCTTCCTTGAAGGAGCATGGAACTAAATAGCTTAGCCCTAGCACAAATTCCAAGAAATTTTGAGCATTTTGGGTGATTTTTGGTTTTTAAGGCAAAAAACAGGTTTTTCCGCTTGACGGGTCTCACCCCCCGCGCGACCCTTTCATTTGGCTACTCCGTTCTGGGAAAAATCAGCATTTTTGGATTTTTCATGAAAATTTACACATGCTCACCCATTTCCAAGAGATTTTATGAAGTTTTGGGCCTCCAGAAAGTCAAAAAACAAGCAAAAAATGACTTTCTGCCACATTTTTGACACACAGAAAGCAGTCTTGGGAGATTGCAATTTTGGAGGGGCAAATGACAACCAAATTCAGAAATTCCAGTTAGGTTGGAAAGTAGACTCACAGAACTTTCCAACAAGCCTACTCTTGCCTCATTTGGACACCTGAAAGTGCCCCAAAAGTGCTCTCAAAGGCGCGCAACCCGTCAGGATTTGGCACGTGACCTGTCAGGCAAATTGCTCAGGATTTCAGCCTACAGCTCAGCAAAACGCAGTTTTGACTGTGTTTGACTTTTTGGAGTTGATTTTTATCCTTCTTGTTGTAAATGATGTAATTTTATGACACTTTTACACTTATGTATCTCTTCTAGAAGATTCATTCATGAGATAGGTGAAAATTAAATGAATGAATTGGTTTCCTAACTTATAGAGGCAAGTTGTTTTGACTGCCTAGATTTTAGTGCTCAGTTTAGAATTGGTTGAAACAACTCCTAGAAGGATGAGATCGACCCCTAGAGGCAAGGAAAGGTGTTAGCTTGCCTATATTATGATTTTTCTTAGTCATTTTCAGAGGTTGGAGAGGTTGGACTCTTGAGGGAGAAGCTCTTATTGTATTACTCACTGTATTTCTGCAATTTTTGGCAAAGGAAGACCAGGGTTTTGCAGTCCTTTTTGGGATTCTTGTGGTTACATGAATTGATGGTGTGTTTCTCTATGTACTTGTAAGTGTGTTATGTGAATCATTTCCTTTCTTTTCCTTTTGCACATTAAGCAAATGAAGTGTTAAAGTAGAACTCATGACTGTCATGCTCTGCTTTTAAGTTTGCTTAATTTCAATGTTTTCTACTATTTAAGGAGAATTAAAAGTTATTGTTTGCTCTCCTTAACTCCTCATCTGTCATTCTTAATCATCCACCTCAATCAAAGGCATCAATACTGTCTCCTACCTCGCCCTAAAGAACCCCCTGCAGAAACTGTGTCCAATCCCCGCACCCAAAATTGCCATCTCCTCAATTTTCCACCAAAAACCCTAAAAACCCCAAATCAACCCTTTTGATCAGTTTACTAGCCTAAAATCAGTGTTACCCTATTGGTCATCTCACTAATTGAATATCTTTACCGAGATAGACCGGAGAGAGCCCTCTCCTGCCCCGTAGGGCTAGCTACGAGGCTAAGTGGTTTGATGTTGCCTTGAGGTTTACCTTTCTTAGCCTGAGGTGAAATTTCAAGCGCTAACATATTGGCGACCATACTGGGGAGAAAAAACTTGTTTTTGGGTTGATGTGTTTGTCTCATAAGTCTTAGATGGAGCCTGAAGTTATGCCAGGTAGCCTTCAAAACACTTTTGCTTTGCATAAGCGGAAGTAGATAAACGCTGCTTCAGTCCATCTCCGTGAGCTTGTGAATACAACACTTCATTTGCATTTCACCCCAGTACATGTATCAAGTTCAGATCTGATTGTTGATGGTGAACAACGATCAGACACTTGAAAGGCTGAAATCATTCACTTGGTGACTCTAAATCATTTTCGAGATCAGATCCAAAGACTCCACTGGAGGATGATCTCGACCAGTAAAAACATGAAAGGACAACATGAACAGATCAGGTACTCAAGTTGGAATTTCATCCAAGACATTTTGTTCTTTGTCATAAATTATTTCTTCTCTTTTCCCAAGAATGTCAAGAAGGCTTTGCAAAGTATATTGTATTTGAGAAGAGATCCTCGGCCTGCAGTTGATTCTTTCCCTTTGAAGATTGTGAATACCAAAGATTTGCATACCTTTGAGCTTGATCAAGACCTTTCTTCTAAATTTTGTGATGACCATCCTCAAAATGATGAGCCTCAAGCAACCAAGACTGATTCTATACCTGCTGTACATACCCCTACACCTTGTAAAATTCCAGATCGGTATAAACCTCTTGTTTTATCTTCTGTTCTTCATGCTTTCCCCAAAAACTATGATCTATACTTGCCGAGGTTTGATGGTGAATGTAAGAATGTCAACGCTGAGCAACATGTGCAAAATTTTGAGAATTTTCTAGATCTTTTTGAAGTTGATGATGAAGATGTTAGTATTAGGCTTTTTGCTCTTTCTTTGCAAGCCAAAGTGAAGAGTTGGTTCAAAGCCCTGCCTGATGCGAGCATTTCAAATTTCCAGTAGTTTGTCAAAGTTTTTCTCGACAGGTGGATGATCGGACAGAACCTTCTCTTGATCGTAGAAGAGTATAACCAGCTGAAAAGATTGCCAGGGGAGATAGTACAACAATTTTCGGCCAGATTTAATCAAGTTTATTATTCAATGCCAGTTGATATAAGGCCTACTCCTAGATCTGCTCTCTTGCACTATCCGGGTGCCTTTGATCCGGAGATGGAGTTTCAGCTGAGAGAAAGGAATATTGCAACACTTCACGAGATGCAAAACAGTGCAGTAAATGTAGAGGCACATCTGCTGATCCGAAGGGCAAGGATGAAGGAAGAAGAGATGAAAAACATAGATCCGGAAAAATCGACATCTCTAGAGGTAAAGCTTGACATTTTGGTAAGTGCAGTGGAAAAGATGATGGACAGGATCACAACAAGAAATGATTATGATGTTCAAGCCCATGGCTCGCTGATTGAAGAAGAACAAATGGCTGATCCAAAAGATTTTGTTTCTTATCCTAGTTGTCATAGATCTGATAATGATTGTTTTGTAGATCACCTTGGCGAAGAAAGAACTATTGATATGACCTGCATGCTTGATGATATGTTTTATACCGATGATTTGCCTCAGTATGATGATGATTATGTTCTCCAAACAGAAGCTAATCTTGCAGACAAATCAGCAGCTAGTTTGTGGGAGGAGGAAGTTCATTTTCAGCAGCTTGAATACAATGTTCAGCCATCACATATCGGCTATGACATTGACGAGGAAAGTGCAACAAATTTAGAAGTGAAGGATATTTGCCTTTTTGTTTTGATTCGTTTCAGTTCATCAAAGATAACTACCATGCAATCAGAAATCAAATGTCAACAAGTCTTGATCTAGACCATCTTGAGAGCAATAAAAACCTTATTCCAGACTTCTCATATTCAGATTTGCAGCCCCCAAATGCCATTGGTTGTCAAGTTGCAGATGAAGGCATGGAAGCTGACATATTTGATCAAATGATACAAGAAGGTTCCCTACCATTCTGTTTTGAATCATTTCAGTATTTGAAGGGAAATTTGCATAGTCCATCTTCAGTGAAGAATGAGCAGCATGTAGGCAATCATGTAATCACAATGGAACCAATAGAAATGGGATTGCAGCAGTCTTTTCAAGTTTTTCATGATCCAATAGCTGATGTTTTGGATGAGGTTTGCAATCAAAGTTTTTCTCCATTGTCTATATGTGAGCTTGAAACATGTGCTGATATGAACTTGATCCGGCAGCCGATTTCTTTGTCATTTTCAGTAGAGGTCTCGTCACAAGGCTCAGATCAAAGTTTTCATTCATGGTATGAGGAGAAGAGAAATCCATTGGATGAGCTAAGTTCCAGTGTGATTGAATTTCATGATCCTTATGCAGTGTTTTTGGAGGCGGATAGAGAATTCATATCATTCAACGGATCTGTTTCCAAATTGTCATGGGAGTTGCCTTTCAGTAGTTCTCTTTTGTTGTTCATAAGCGAGAACTCGTGGAGGATTCAACCAGTAGACAGAATACTTACTTGGTTGCATTGGTTGTTTCATTTCACTTGATCAGGTGATGAATGAAACTGTTAGAGTAGGTTTTGATGAATAAGCTCCACTTTGAGCATCATTTTCAGTTTGTCGGTTGTGTTTAAGTATTGAGTCAGTTTTTAGTTGAGTGAGAGTCAATTTGTGTTGTCAAGTCATCAGTTTTCAGTCATGCATTGCAGCTTGAGTTTTTGACTCCATTGCCCAATAGATGAAGGCACTGTCTAGCTCTTCTAGAGATCTGTGGTTCTTGGCACCTCCAAGGAGCTACCATCCCCATTGGAGCCAATGTTAGTGTCAGTCTTTCCAGCCTTCCTCCAGTGATCAAATATGCTCTTACAAAGTGGTCTCAGAGTGTCAAGGTCAAATTTTGTCATTTCAGTGAGTCTTCAAGCAAAATTTGGTCATAAGGCATTAGGTCTAGGGTTTCCTCTCACTCTTTTCAAAGTTGCCCAAATGCCAATCCATGTCACCATTCAGCTGAGTCTATCATCATTCATAGGGTTTTCATTATCATCTCAGTGTCTAATGAGTCATTTTACATCTTGTTCATGCTTCAGTTGCGCCTAGGCAAGGTCATTTCCCTCTCCTAGGGTTTTGAAGGCAATTTCTCTTGGACGGTCAAATCATCGGCAAAAATTGTATCCTGATGTTCATACACCTTCCCCTATCCTTAAAGTACCTTTCCAAATGCTTCCCATCACTGAGATCTCCCAAAATCCTCATATTCGCACAAACCCTAGTTTCTAGCTACAACCTGGCAATTTTCTAGGTTTGGCCTGTGTTTTGCCCTTTTGGACCCCTTCCCCTCGCTCAATCTCTGAGATTCCACTTTCCCCTACTTCCTAACATCCCTCCCCACTCCCAAAAATTTCCCCAAGAATTTAGAAGCCCCCTATCCCCTTCATTTCGCTTCATTTCCACGAAATTCCTTGCTCCACACATCGGGATAAGTTCCACTCAAAAGCCGTTTCAGAGCAATCAAAGATGAATTTTGGAAAAATGAGAAAGGTTTTTGTCCATAACATGCCAAATAAGAAAAACCTCCTTCACTTTTTGCACAGGTGTCACGGTTTTAGAGAAATGTCAATATTGCAATCGCCAGATCCAAAGAGGTTGGCCAAGGCACTAAAACGACGAAAAAGGCCTGATCCCCTCCACATCTTGGCCGAGGCTTCCTTGAAGGAGCATGGCACTAAATAGCTCAGCCCTAGCATAAATTCCAAGAAATTTTGAGCATTTTGGGTGATTTTTGGTTTTTAAGGCAAAAAACAGGTTTTTCCGCTTGACGGGTCTCACCCCCCGCGCGACCCTTTCATTTGGCTACTCCGTTCCAGGAAAACTCAAAATTTCTGGATTTTTCATGAAAAGTTACACATGCTCACCCATTTCCAAGAGATTTTATGAAGTTTTGGGCCTCCAGAAAGTCAAAAAACAAGCAAAAAAGGACTTTCTGCCACATTTTTGACACACAGAAAGCAGTCTTGGGAGATTGCAATTTTCGAGGGGCAAATGACAACCAACTTTAGAAATTCTAGTTGGGTTGGAAATTAGACTCACAGACCTTTCCAACAAGCCTACCCTTGCCTCATTTGGACACCTGAAAGTGCCCCAAAAGTGCTCTCAAAGGCGCGTGACCCGTCAGGATTTGGCGCGCGACCCATCAGGCAAATTGCTCAGGATTTCAGCCTACAGCTCAGCAAAACGCAGTTTTGACTGTGTTTGACTTTTTGGAGTTGATTTTTATCCTTCTTGTTGTAAATGATGTAATTTTATGACACTTTTACACTTATGTATCTCTTCTAGAAGATTCATTCATGAGATAGGTGAAAATTAAATGAATGAATTGGTTTCCTAGCTTATAGAGGCAAGTTGTTTTGACTGCCTAGATTTTAGTGCTCAGTTTAGAATTGGTTGAAACAGCTCCTAGAAGGATTAGCTCGACCCCTAGAGGCAAGGAAAGGTGTTAGCTTGCCTATATTATGATTTTTCTTAGTCATTTTCAGAGGTTGGAGAGGTTGGACTCTTGAGGGAGAAGCTCTTATTGTATTACTCACTGTTTCTCTGCAATTTTTGGCAAAGGAAGACCAGGGTTTTGCAGTCCTTTTTTGGATTCTTGTGGTTACATGAATTGATGGTGTGTTTCTCTATGTACTTGTAAGTGTGTTATGTGAATCATTTCCTTTCTTTTCCTTCTGCACATTAAGCAAATGAAGTGTTAAAGTAGAACTCATGACTGTCATGCTCTGCTTTTAAGTTTGCTTAATTTCAATGTTTTCTACTGTTTAAGGAGAATTCAAAGTTATTGTTTGCTCTCCTTAACTCCTCATCTGTCATTCTTAATCATCCACCTCAATCAAAGGCATCAATACTGTCTCCTACCTCGCCCCAAAGAACCCCCTGCAGAAACTGTGTCCAATCCCCGCACCCAAAATTGCCATCTCCTCAATTTGCCACCAAAAACCCTAAAAACCCCAAATCAACCCTTTTGATCAGTTTACTAGCCTAAAATCAGTGTTACCCTATTGGTCATCTCACCAATTGAAGATCTTTACCGAGATAGACCGGAGAGAGCCCTCTCCTGCCCCGTAGGGCTAGCTACGAGGCTAAGTGGTTTGATGTTGCCTTGAGGTTTACCTTTCTCAGCCTGAGGTGAAATTTCAAGCGCTAAAAGAAAGGACACACTCTCAGGTGATATTTTATATTTAGGGAGTCAAAAAGATCAAAATGACTACTCAGGATGATCTAGGTAAAAAGGATTACCAGGGAACCGTGAACTACAAAATACCTCCCGGCGAACCAAGAAGTATGGGTAGGAAATCTCCCCGAATGCTATGTTCGGTGTATCACATTTACAAGGTGGAAGACTCAGCTTCCTATGGATAAAGGATTGCAACCTATTGGGGTCTCCCTTTATACACTCGACAGTACAGGGAGCACAAGTTCGTATTAGTGCTGTCTAGTGCCAAAGCGAACAACAACTACTAGGTTATAAGACGTCAGAACACGTCTCTAGCCTAGACCTTCTAAGATGTGATCTTTATATTTCAAATGTGCCTTAGGTTAATTGAGTACATTTTAGAGTTTATCTTGAAATTGTGTGTCAGTTTTCATGCCTTATTGATGTGACTCAAAAAAACCTATATGCAGCTAAATGAGACAAGACCCTTTCAATTCAATGAATTGTCTACACTAATGAGAGTAGAAAACATAGTCAAATGCAATGAAACAAGCAATTGAAAGCAAAATGATTTTTCACTATTTCGCCTTTTGAAAACAAAAATGATGAAAAACTCTTTCCAATTCCTAACTTTCCTACCAAATGCACTTCAAGTGGTCCTTTGACGAGTAAAGAGAATTCATTTCTTTTCGAATGCAACTCTAGCCTTCAATGATGCTATCTAACGTAACATATTGATTCAACAAACTAGAATTATGTATTTTCAATGAAATGACAGAATGAATCTTTCACAAACACTTCAATGAAATATTCGCAATACAATCAATCACAAGCAAACACAAAGCACAAAAGAGAATTCCTTTCAAAACTAATTAAGCAAATATTGAACCAAAAACAAGATGGGAAATGTGATCTATTCCTGAAAAGAGATGATCAAACACTAAAAGAAACTTTTCAAACTTGTTAAATGCAAATCAAAGCAACAAATGGACTAATCAAACAAAATGCAAGAAGAAAATTTGACTATCGCCTTGACTTTTTGAGTAGGAAAAAAACGAATGGGTGACGACCTAGATGCCCTAGGGTTATACACCATCCATGAACTTAAGAAACCAAGTGAATAAAATGTAAATCAACCAATCATACAAACCAAGCTAAAAGAGCTTTCCAGCCAGGGAGAACACAATCAAAACAAGCTGAGAGATAGAAATTAGAAGGGCAAGACACACTGGCTATGATCTAAGGTAAACCTTGATCTTTACCTACAGGAATCAGCGTGACCGCCTAACTAACAACATGTGCGAAAAGGGGTTTGGCATGACTGTTTTTGAGAAACTTGCATTGATCAGCACGACTGTTAGAAAAATAAATGCGCTAATCGAGGATTCAAGGAAAAAAATAAAAATTTTCAAAGGCTAAGACCAGACTTGCCACTGTAAATTTCAGGCTCATAGTTGTAAACCAAGCAAAGTAGAGAACATGAAATGGTGATACTAGAAAAGTTCACACAAAACCATAAAATGAAAATCAATCAAACAAAAGGATTGGCTCCTCAATGGAGTCACCAATTTGTGGTGCCAATAAATTCTCAGTGCGAACACAAACAACTCCTCTAGCCCGAGAGAGTGGGACTAGCCACAAACAAACAATCTATGGAAAATATCCTTAAGCTAGAATCAATTAAGAGGGCCTACCTCTTAGAACACTATTCCGCTTGGTGATGATCCTGCTTCCTCACTCCAGCTATCTTTTGTTTCCTTCCTTCGAATACATGAAAAAAGAAAACAACAACAACAACAAATGTGATAGCATGAAATATTGTATTCAGCCTACTTAATAGGTCAAGGAACATTAAGCCATAAATATGTAAAATGACACTTCATGTAGGAAATCAATTGTTAGTTGCATTAATATAAATTGAAAAGAGATTACAACCGGTGCCTTGACTTTGCTGGTCTCCTCCAACGTATCCAGGGTCCCACACTTCTGCTAGAACTTCATGGATAGCCCCAACAATGGAAGTTTTAAGGCTTATTTCCCTCTAGTCTCAAACCAAACCAAAATCACACTATTCTCCCTCAAACACACACTAGAAAGCTACAAGCTATAAATGACTTGCTGGTTATTCAAACTTGCTCCAAAACTCCAACTAGCTTTTGCTTGGGAAAAAGAGAGGTTTATATAGCTTGGATGGATGAGAGATGGTTCCTCTCATCATGGGAGAAGGTATTATCTCTTCAGGTTATTCCATCCTAATAGGGGAAAGGACCCCAAACTGATTTTCTCGGCTCTATTTGGCCCAACCATCTACCAGACTTCTGTTACGAAGCTTCTAGACATGGAAGCTTTGACTCCTTATTTAAAAAACCTTCCAAAAGAGGATCGGCATGACTGGAAAAGGGCTCAGTCGATTTGATCAGTGTGAGGGCTAGTTTTAACCTCTGTAAATCGATGCAAGGAGAAAACTGGTCAGTAGCATCGGTCTTGTAAGCCAGGATAAAATAAAGATTCTTGGTAAATGGTGTAAAGGAGAATCAGTCTGCTCATGAAGAGGTACATACTAGGAGTTTCTTCATGATGGAAAAGCATGTCGGGTACACTGTAGAAGTCCTCTAGGATCGTAGACGGGGAGTATAGGGAATTTGACAAAATGTTGTGTAACAACTATTGATACAGGATTTGGCTCGATCCAGATGGAATAGATGATCCATTAGGATAAGGTACACTACCAACATTTTCACTAACTATGATAGCTTGAGTTTGAGATCCACTCACATAAGTTCCACCCGAAACAAGAGGTACATATGGAGGAGGTGGTTGTTGCCCCCCATGCAGTGGGATAGGTGGTGGCACCTATTTTCCACTTAATGGAGGACCTGAGGAACCTATAGGGACATTAATTGTCCTAACTATAACTGTTGGTTGTATAGGAACTGAAGAAACTGCAGTCAGTACAGGAATTTGAGAGGCCATGCTTGAAACAAATGGACTAGAAGTAGGCATCATTCCCGACGACCAAATAGGATTGTGATAAAGTGAAGAAACACTTGGAGTACCTGAAACCAATTGATCCAAAGAGGTATAACAGGGTGGAAACAAAGGCTCACTGCTTTTAGGCAGTCGTGGAGGTGGAACACTTACCACATACAGAAATCCTTCAGGTGGAAAGTTATATTCATGATCATCACCAACACCTACAGTATGAGTGGCTGAGACTTCTGGAGGAGGACCTTGAGGAGAGGTTGGAAACTCACCTTTTGATGCCATGGGTGGAAATAGTTGGTGAGGGGAAATCCATGATGATCTTGGAGAAAGCTCTAAAGGCACACTGAGATTATCATATGGACTATACAACCATTGGGGAGATATAACTAATGGACAAAAAATTGGATTCAAAGGTAATAATAAAACCCTCTATGGACTCTCAAGAGTTTCTTGGTTAGATTCCCAAGATGACGAGTCTTGAGGTGGAGGACGAGAAGCAAGGGGTTGAATACTTGGGATAATTCCAAGTTCAAGACCTTGATCTTCAAGTGACTGTGAAATATCAGGATGGAATTCTTTTGATGACCCTTTCATGTTAGATGATGAAGGGGATATGTAAGGTGAACCCGGTGGTTCAGCCATGATGACCTTCTCTCAAAAAAATAAGGGGTGGTTGATTTGAGCTTACAATTAAAATTTAGTATTAATCAGGCAATGTGAGGCCAAGGATAACTGCATAGGTAAGTCATGTTATCATGGGCACTTTATTTAGAACTTAAAAAAAAGAAATAAATCAAAAAGGGTTTACTAGGCAAGAGGGTTTATCAAGTATCCGTGAACTATTATATACACCTTAGCCGAAACCATGGACTTAATGTACGATGACGGATCTCCTCGAATGTTGTGTTCAGTGTATCACATCTACAAGGCAAATGACTCAGTTACTTGTGGCTAAAGGATAGTAACCTAGTGGGGTCTCCCAATATATATGTGACAGTACGGGGAGCATAGGTCAATTTTAGCTGTTAGAAAATTATATATTACAGAGCAATGGAACAGATAAAATATTTCATAAATATAAACAAAGAAAACGCATAAAACAATAGAGACATAGATATATGTGGTTCACCCAGTTTGGGCTACATCCATGGAGAAACAACCAGTCCTTCCTTTATTATATTATCTAGCAAACTGAAGAGATACAACCTACAGCAGATCCGTTGTAACTCCCTCTTCGCCCTCAATCTCCTCTCTTTTCCTCACTCAGAATACAGATCTACATAGACGCAATACAATTCCCTCATATATAGTGAGGGGTTGCCTTCTAGGGCAAAAAACCCTAACTTAAACATAACTTCTACCATCAAATCTCCGCCTAATGAATGACCCAGATTGACTAGAAATTACTAGACTTTTACAAGGCAATTTTACATCTATTTTTGGCTTCGCGGTGTTGCCCTCGAACCCCCGCTAGGGGACTACTGGCCCCCAGACCCCCCAGCCAGGGGGGATTAGCCCCCCCAGACCCTCATGGGGGGCACAAGTCCCCCTCGCACCCCCTGCGTGGAGGGGTGTACAATCTTCCTAGGGTATACATCTGGCTAAAACCTTTGAATATAGAAGATAATGAGGCTCCACACCCAACAATCTCCCACTTGGAGACTGATTATAGCAACTCCACCGCTGCTTCATTTGTTAGACACTAACTCCACTTTGGACCTGACCGTTTCTCATCTTCTTCATCATACTTGAAGATCAACTGAAACTGAGCAGATTCTCAGTTTCTCCTTGGTTACAACGTTTGTTAACATATCTACAGGATTCTAGCTAGTGTGTATCTTTTCCAGCTTCAACTATCCATCTTCCAATGCTAACCGTATGAAATGGTACTTGAGCTATATATGTTTAGTCTTGGAATGAAATGCAGAGTTCTTTACAAGATGTATGGCACTCCGGTTGTCACTGTATAACCTGCTAAACTCCTGCTTCTTACCCAATTCATCCAGAAACCTTTGTAACCAAATCGTTTCTTTACTAGCCTCTGTAGCAGCAACATACTCTGCTTCTGTTGTTGAAAGTGCAACAAAACTTTGGATTTTTGAAACCCAATTGATTGTTGTTCCACCTACAGTAAACACATACCTTGTTGTGCTCCTCTTGTTATCTCTATCACCTGCCATATCTGCATCAACATATCCCTGTAGAGCAATGTTTGAACTACCAAAGCATAATGCTTGAATTGTGGTACCTCTCAAATACCTTAGAATCCACTTCACTGCCATCCAATGTTCTTTTCCTAGATTTTTCATGTACTTGCTTACAACTCCCACTGCATGTGCAATATCAGGCGTTGTGCCAACCATTGCATACATTAAGCTTCCAATTGCTGATGCATATGGAACTTTAGAAGTATGAGCCATTTCTTCTTGAGTCTTGGGACACGCCTCCTTACTTAATTTGAAATGGCTAGCCAAAGGTATACTAACTGGTTTTTCATTCTGCATATTAAAACTTTTCAACGCCTTTTCTATGTACTCACTTTGAGACAACGTTAATTTGCGATTCTTCCTGTCTCTAGTTATTCTCATACTAAGGATTTGTTTTGCAGCACCCAAATCCTTCATTGCAAATGAGTTTGACAATTTCCTTTTGAGCACATTTATTTCCTGCATGTTAGAACCTACAACAAGCATGTCATCTACATACAATAACAATATAATATAGCTGCCATCATTTTTCCTTTTGAGATAAACACAATGATCAGAGTGACATCTAGTATAACCTTGTTCAGACATAAACCTATCAAATTTTAGATACCACTGCCTTGGAGCCTGTTTTAAGCCATACAAGCTCTTCTTCAACCTGCACAATAGTTTCTCCTTCCCTTTTACCTCATATCCTTGTGGCTACTGCATATATATCTCTTCCTCCAAATCCCCATGGAGAAAGGTTGTCTTTACATCTAACTGCTCAAGATGCAAATCTTCAGCTGCTACTAGACTTAAAATAGTTCTGATTGAAGTCATTTTCATAATAGGAGAAAATATCTCATCAAAGTCTATACCCTTTTTCTGTGCAAACCCTTTCACCACAAGTCTAGCTTTATACCTTTTTCTACCTCCATCTTCTTCCTTCAACTTGTAAACCCATTTATTCTGCAATGCTATTTTACTTGCAGGCAACCTGACTAAGTCCCAAGTCTGGTTATGTGCTAAGGAGTCCATCTCTTCTTTCATGGCTTGCTCCCACTTCTTCCTGGTTTCTACCTGCACTGCTTCTTCATAACATTCTGGTTCACCAGAATCAATCAACAATACATAATATAAAGGAGAGTATCGTTCAGGGGGTCTACTTATCCTAGTAGATCTTCTAACACCACTTTCAGGTGTTTGAAGTGCTTGTTGCTATTGTGGTTGTTGTTCTAGCTATTGATCATTATGATTTTCAGGCACCATTACTTTTCCTGTGATATCATCAAGCACTGTGTAATCTCTGTTTTCTTTTTCCTATTTCTTTTCCTGCAGCTGATCCTTATACAAAACCTTTTCATTGAATATTACATCTCTTCTCCTAATGATTTTATGTTTTTCATAATCATAAAAGCGATAACCAAAATCATTGACACCATATCCAATAAAGGTACATTTCTTTGATTTTGCCTCAAGCTTTGTTCTATTTTCTTTATTAATGTGGACAAAGGCTTCACAACCAAAAGTCTTTAAAAAAGAGTAGTTTACCTTTTTACTTGTCCATGCCTCCTCTAGAATACCACCATCCAAGGAACTTGGAGGCCCTCTATTTATTAGATAAACAACAGTATCTACAACATCTGCCCAAAATTGTAAAGGAAATCTTGCATGCAATCTTATGCACCTTGCACGCTCCATGATTGTCCTGTTCATCCTTTCTGACACACCATTTTCTTGTGGTGTTCCTAGAACTGTCTTCTCTCTGCGAATTCCATTCTTAGAATAATACCTATCAAACTCTTTGCTGCAATATTCACCTCCATTGCCTGATTTGATACACTTCAACCTTTTTCCTATCTCATTTTCAACCAAATCTTTCCATTTCTTGAAAGTATCAAATACATCAGATTTATTTTGAATACAATAAATCCAGGTTTTTCTGGTTGCATCATCAATAAAAGTAACATAATAACAAGAACCACCAAGAGATGATACCTAGGCAGGTCCCCATACATTTGTATGCACAAGCTCTAATTTTTCGCTCTTCTTTTCTTTCCCAACTCTAAGGAATCTGACTCTCTTCTGTTTTCCATAAACACAATTCTCACAGAATTTTAAGTCAACATGCTTCAAACCTGGCAACAAATTTCTTGAGTGAAGAATCTGCATCCCTTTCTCACTCATTTGCCCGAGCCTATGATGTCACAATGTCGTTTCTTCTCCTGTATAGGTTAAAGCATTAACATAATTAGAAATACCATTGCATAAGTACAATGTACCAACCTTTTCTCCTTTCGCTATTACCAGGGATCCTTTAGTGACCTTCGAGGTTTTATCTGTGAAAGTAGTTATGCAACCTTCACCTCCCAACTGCCCTGTTGAAATCAGATTTTTCTTCAGATCTGGAACATGCCTTACCTCCTTCAATAGCCACTGATTTCCATTTTGCTGTTTTATGAAAAATGTACCCATTCCAAATATTTTACAAGGTTTATCATCACCCAATAGAACTTGTCCAAAATCTCCTTGAACATAATCATGAAAAATTTTCTTATCAAGTGTGGCATGGAATGAGGCCCCTAAATCTATCACTCAGGCATCAATAATATTTTCTAATGAAAGAATCAAAGAATCTTGCAACACATCACCTGTTACATTTGCTTCATGATTAGTTTCTTGCTGCACATCTCCTTCTTTTCCCTTTCGAGACTTGAAGTCTTTCTTCAGGTGTCCTTTCTTCCCGCATTTCCAGCACACTATCCCCAATCTGGACTTGGATATACCTTTTCTTGACTTACTGCAATATCTTGGGCTCTTTCCTCTTTCCATATTTCTTTCCCTAGTCTCTGCAGTCAAAGCATTACCTGATGTCTCACCAGAGCTTTTCCGTCGCATTTCCTCACTAAGGATTGCACCAACAACATCATCAAACTTTAAAGTACTAGATCCAGAGACAGAGTTACTAATGGCCATGACTAAACCATTCCAACTTTTTGGCAATGAGAAAAGAAATAACAGAGACCTAACTTCATCATCAAAAGTTACCCCTACAGAACTTAACTGACTTGTAACTATATTAAAATCATTTAAATGATCAGCAACAGATCCACCTTCTAAAATCTTCATAGTAAATAAATGCTTCATAAGAAATACCTTATTTTAGGCCGAGGGTTTTTCATACAGCTTGGTCAATGCTGATATTAAACTTTGTGTTTTCGTTTCCTTTGAAATATTAAATGCTACCGACGCCGCTAGGCACAGCCGTATTGTTCTAAGTGCCTTTATGTCGAGAATATCCCATTCTATGTCTGTCATACTCGCCGGCTTCTTTGTCTTTCTGATCAATGGTAGGTATAGATCTCTTTGATACAAATAATCTTCCATCTGCATCTTCCACAGCTGGTAGTTTTGTCCGTTGAATTTTTTGACCCTAAACCTACCATCTTCCGCCATTTCTCCCACTCGAACCAGGAACCTTTCTCTCCTGTGAGTTTATCAGCCAAATATACCTTCAGATCTGATACCAGTTGTCACAAAATTATATATTACAGAGCAATGGAACACATAAAATATTGCAGAAATATAAACATAGAAAATTCATAAAACAAGAGAGACATAGATATAAGTTGTTCACCCAGTTTGGGCTACGTCCACGAAGAAACAACCAGTCCTTCCTTTATTATATTATCCAACAAAATGAAGAGATACAACCTACAACAAATCTGCTATAACTCCCTCTTCGCTCTCAATCTCCTCTCTTTTCCGCACTCAGAATACAGATCTACATAGAAATAATACAATTC
Organism: Pinus tabuliformis; assembly: GCA_031772625.1. NCBI lineage: Eukaryota > Viridiplantae > Streptophyta > Pinopsida > Pinales > Pinaceae > Pinus > Pinus tabuliformis. Next base: position 657,921,405 of record CM062820.1, on the reverse strand, counting down.
CCTCATATATAGTGAGGGGTTGCCTTCTAGGGCAAAAAACCCTAAATTAAACATAACTTCTACTGTCAAATCTTCACCTAATGAATGACCCAGATTGACTAGAAATTACTAGACTTTTACAAGACAATTTTACATCTATTTTTGGCTTTAGGGGCACTGCCCCTAAAACACCGCTGGGGGACCACTGGCCCCTAGACCCCCCAGCCGGGGGGGGGGTTAGCCCTCCCGGACCCCGCGGGGGGGACAAGTCCCCCCCCGCACCCCCCTGCATGGAGGGGTGTACAGTCTTACTGGGTGTTATCGGGAAAAGTGTCTATTCAGAACGACCCTATCCCACTAAGGTGTGACAGTGACCTTAGAAACAAACAGAGAAAACTACTTTTGTATTCTTCTTTATGAACTATAAACAAAGAGAAATAGGATGAACCAACCTGTGTCTTGCGCTAGTCCTTTGATCCAATCTCTCTCCTCTTTGACAGCTTCCAGCTACCTGCTCCCTTACTTGCCCAACTTCACCAAGTACCTGCAAGATCACAGAAGAAGGAAACTATACAAAGACATGGGTTTATACTCATAAAAAGCTTAGGATCAGATTTAAGCTAAACATACAAATGTAACAAACATCAATGATACACAAGCATGTAGGAGAAACTCAAATAGTTTTATTGATATAACGAGAAGATCCAGGAGGAGTTACAACCGATGATTCCTGATCCAGCATCAACCTCCCAGCAGAGAAGCCCCTCTCCACCTCCAACAAAGCATAAATCACCCAATACTCTGATATCTATCTCAAAACCAACAGCAATTCTTTGCAATGTACAAAATTCCAGCCTCTGGATCTCTGGGATGAGGGATCCATATATAGATGTATGCAAGGAGTATGAGTCAGCTTATGATTTGACTAGTGTCTTCTCTCTGTCAGTTCTTGCTTCCACTTGGAGACTGAGAGCCTCTTACTCATCCTTGGTCGAATTCAGTGAGGCAAGTGTCATTGGAGAAGATTCTAGAAGCTTCCATTGTCTCTCCACCCCGTGGAATGACTCTGCCACTTGTCATTTCCCTCTCAACGCACTCTGGTAGTGCATTTAGGTGCGTTGCAACACATCTAGCTAGTGGACTTGGGTGCTATGCAACGCACTTGGCTAGTGGAGCAGCTGAAATGATCCTGATTTGACTGATTCTGAGCAGTTTCTGGTGGAGAACTTCTGGGAGAAGCTGTAATTTGTTGACCTTGTTCCTTTAGGAGTTAGAACAACACTTTTAGGGACTTAGGAGCCCTTGGTTTATGGACATTTCATGCTTAGAGCTGTAAGGCACAAAAATGTCTATAACACTGGGGTATACATCCGGCTGAAACCTTTGAATATAGAAGATAATTAGGCTCCACGCCCAACATTAGCACTGTCTAATGCATAACCATTCAGTGAGAGCGTTCCTATATACTTTCCATACTAGAGTGCCTCTGATATACACAAGAGTATAGGATAAACTCCAATATACTTCCATACTGGAACATGATTTCACCTCAGGATACAATGCAGGTAGTTAATGACAACTTCTAGGTTTATAGATGTCAGAACATGTCTCTAGCCTAGACCTCTAAAAGTTTGCATTAAGTTCCAAATGATCCTTATGTTAATTTAGTAAATTTTAATGTTGTTCTTGAATTATGTTTCAATTTTGGGCTCAAACAATGTCACCTGAATCCTAAAATGAAACTATATGAGAAAAGGAAACTTTTCACTTTGATGAATGCTATACTAGCAAGGGAAGAGAGTTCAATCAATCAATGCAACAAACAAGAGAATGCATCAAACAATATGCCTCCACTAGCTTTTCTTTTCTAAATGCAATATGCAAAATAAAAACTTAAACTTCACTTCACTATCCAACATGCAATCTATTGAAAGCAAAAGTGATTTTTTACTTTACTAAGATGCACTTTAGCTAAATGATGTGTCCTTTGATTTCAGATGCTCTAATGCAATTAAGCTTTAACTAAACGAAAAATGAAATTTTTAATTCAAAATGCTCGTAATGAAAATGATGCACCAATCAAAGAAACACCAAATAAAATCCAAAATCACTCAAAGAAAATGTCTTTCACTTTTCTCTTTTGAATAGATCAACAAATGCACTCTTTTCATTATGTAAACCAAGCAATGTAATCTATGCTTGACGAATAACAAAGATGAATTCCAAATGCAAGATGACCTAATACAATTGAAAAGAAACTCTACAAAAGACAAACCTAAACTAATGCAAACCAATGTTTTGAATGATTTTACCATGTAATTAGACATAAACAATCAACAAACCATAGACTCAGTGACACTTACAAATGGAAAGTAACAATTAAATGATATGTAAACCCTAAACTCGATCCAATTTCACTCAAACACTCAAAAGCTCAAAAAGATAAGAATTTTCTAATCAAATTAGGTAATCATACAAAACATCAATAAATCCAGTCACATAAGACAAGGAAAACACCTCAGGGGCTCAAACACACTGGATTTTGATAGAGAAACCCTAAGTTTTTTGCCAATCTCTCAGATCAACACGACTCTTATGGCCAAACTGGCACTGAACATGGGATCAACATGAGTGTTTCAAAATAAAATGCACTGGCAGCATGACTGTTACAGAAAAAATTGCGTTGGGCAAGGAATAAGGAAAAAAAATAAAAAGATTTCCACAAACCCTTATAGACTTAAGGCTCTAGGGTAGCAATCAGTGATTGTGTAGATCTAGGCAGACTCAGCTGAACTGAAAACTTGATGGTTGGTCAAATTGATCAAGATATCAGCTGAGAAAAGAGGATGAAAAGGTTATAGCTTCCCCATTGGAGTCACCATTTTGTTGTGAAGGTAAATCCCCTCTGCAGATAAAGGTGATCCCTATAGCCCAATGAGTGGGTATAGCAACAAACTAGACAAACTAACATACACTTTCCTATCTTACGTTTAACAAATGTGGAGAGAAGAAGGAACCTACCTTGCTTTGATGCTAATCGCTCAATCCTTTTGGATATGGCTTTGATTCTTTCACTCCAGGCTTCAATCCTTACTTTTTTTTCACATCCGAGTACTTGCAAGGAATATCAAAGAACTATGCAAGATACAAGAGCATATATGGCATACATCAAACATAAACTACTTAATAGATTAAAGAGTATTAAGCTAAAAGCATAAACATTTACACGATTATGGAAAGTGAACATTAGATGTATATATTAATGAGATAAAAAGGGAAGCATACAACCTATGCCTTGATGTTGAAGACCTCCTTTAGGTGGGTGTCCAAGTCCAAGAAAAGACTCTTCAAGCACTCCTTCTCTAAGCTATAATGGGTAGCATGTAAGCATAATATCAGCATAGGGATGCAACAATCAATGACCAACCATTTGGGAATGGAAGGGAGTGGATTTATAGGAAGGGAGAGGGAGTTAGAGATCCACAAAAGAGGGAGGAAGGTCCACTTGTCAAGGGGAAATCCCATGATGAAGGTCAAGAGGTCCAAATGGGAGATCTCAACCATATCAACAACAACCAATATCCAGCTCACTGTTCTCAAAGGTTCCAGTGCACAATGGTTCTCCTCCAGTTTGGGAAAACTTGCCAGAAGAGGTTCAACATGGGTTTTCATATCAAAACTTGTGTTGACAGTGCTAGGGTAGAACTACACCACCTGCCATCAACACAAGCAGGTAGTGTAGTAAAATGCGCTGGCCCTAAAAATTAGGTTTTTATTTAACCTTCTTTAAAATGGATTTAGGAAAATTTTCCTTTGATTATTTAAGAGGGTTTTGTTTTGTATATCATGATGGATATGCTGCAAAGTTGTCAATGTTTTGGCACTTAGGGATATGGATCATTAAGTGAATAGGAGGTGTGAAAAAATACTGTGTAAAAACAAAACACTCTAAACCTAGATCAAGCCCCCCCAAACCAACATCGGGTCACTAGACATTTCAGAGTAGAGAAATTAGTGGTAGTGCTACAGAAGTATTTTTATTGGTCGAACATTCGACATGACATTGGAAAGTACATAAGATCCCGCACTGCATGGGACATTGCCAAATTTACCATCAATAAGAAAGGCCTATATACTCCTCTGCCTACTCCTAGTCAGCCTTGGGAATCCATCTCCATGGAGTACATGTCAGGCCTTCCTTCTACTAAGCATGGCAATGATTGTGTTTACATGGTTTTCGACAAATTCTAAGATGGCCATTTTGGTGGCTTGCAAGAATAGTATCAAAACAGAAGCCACTACTAATCTCTTCTTTGAATGAGTGTGGGTACACTTTGGGATACCACAGTCCATAATCTCAGATCGGGACAACAGGTTCCTAAGTACATTTCGGTCAAGCCTCTGGTTGATGCTAGGCACCAAGATCACTAAGTCCATGACCTTCCACCCCAAAACTGATGGCCAAGCATAGGTCATCAATAGGATGATCATGCACATTTTGTGCATGTACAACTCAAAGCATCCATGCACATGGGATGAAAGCCTCCCCTATGTCCAAGCCAATTAAAACAAATCTCTCCATAGCTTAACTGGCCACAACCGCTTTTAGGTTGGTTTGGGATTCCAGCCACTATGTCCCATTAATGTGGCCATACCATTTGCATCTACTCAGGAAGATTCGACTAATTTCCAGGCCGAAGATGATAGGTCTAACAACTTCATTGAGTGCATTTAGCACATCCTCTAGTAGGTCCATGACATATTGTGCATAGGCAATGCTAAGTACAAGCAATGCCATGATCAACATCAGGTGCCACACAAGTTCCAGGTGGGTAAAAACATTTGGTTATATCTATAGAAGGAGTGCCTCACTTTCTCCAAATGGATATTGGTGGCCACCCATCTATTCCACTTGGACCCCCACCATTGTTTCTTTCATTTCTTTATTTTCCTTACTTCTAGCACAATTTACTAATTCTGGTATTTTTTCGGGTCCTGAACTTCTGGAGCCGTTTTGAGGGCCTAAATGATGTTTTTTTTGGAAAACTAGGGCCAACATGGTTGTGCATTTATGTTGGCAATTAAAAAGTGGTAGTCCTCATCTAGATATTTCTAACGAGGTATTGTGCGCATCAAATGGAGATCGTATGCCAAAGTTATGACCCTGGGAAGAGTATGTACCAATTTACCCAAACGGGGCCCATAGTTTGGTGCTTCATCTCCTAGGGTTAGGTTTTTGGATGTTTAGGGTTTTCCATTATTTCTCAATAATAAATAGGCCTTTGAGCCTCATTGGAATATAGCTTAGAGGCATGAAGCCGCCACATCCCTTCTCAGAGATAAGCTACCATCACCCAAGCTAGTCTTATTTCCATTATGTTTGTAAGCATATTTTAGTATTTGATATTAATGAAATGAAGTGTTACTTCTACTACATCTCTATATTTATGGTTATGTCTATAATTTGTTGTGTTCTTGTTTAAATATGGATCAATGGTATCAGAGCGGTCTTCTCTTTCTCTATTTTTCTTTGCATGTCCCCAACGAGGTTGGGATATAAGTAGTTAGGGCTCGATCTGGTTGAACCTTTGCAAGATCATCCTCGTAAACCCCAATGACCGCCCATGGGGGAAGAAAAGAAGATGAGGGAGTAGGAGATCCTATCAAAATATTGCTCGAGGAGGACCTCAAGAAACAAAGGAATGTGATGATGGATAATTTTGCCCAAATCCTTCAAGGGTTGCCCACTGACGGTGCATCCACATCCAGTAGCCACTCTAGAGGCTCCACTCCTTTTAAGCTACAATTAAATTTTGTTAAATTTGCTATAAGGATATTTTTCTGTTCATGATTTTTCCAGCCGAGAAAAGATTACTTTTGCTCTTCTCAAAGCGCCCCCCACGTCAAGGACTAGTGGGAAACCTATTGTGAACAAAAGGACGAAAGTACGACCTCATTGTTTTCAGCCGCACCCGCTTGGAATTTGTTCCTGGATGCCATTAAAGAGCAGTACTACCTTGTTGGGAGCTATGAGGATAAATACATAAAGTGGATCATGTTGCGGTAGGGAAGGGACTAAGATGTGCTGGAGTTTACTAACGTTTTTCATACCCTTTGCATGAAGTTGGGTATCAAGGATTTTGAGAAACATTTGGTACTCAAGTACTGCGACTACCTGCAAAGGTACATCCAAGATGAGATGGAGTTCCTATACATCTCCTCGCCCAACACGACATACTGATACGCCATAAAGATGGAGTAGAAGTTTAAACTGAAGAAGTGAGACTTTGGATTCGTGAATCCGAAGTAAGGAAAAGGTGCTCCCAAACCAGGTAAAAAAGGAAAATTCCAAGTCGAGGCAGCCTAGGAAAACCTGCCAAAGCTACAAGCAAAGAACAACACCACGAAGCTGAAGAAGGACATGGGAAAGTGGTGTGAGTTCCATAAGAGCTCCACTCACAATACAAGTGAATGTCAGGCTAAGAAGTCATTGGTGGCCGAGCTAAAGGCTTCAGAATCAGATGTATGTTTTGACTCTGAGTCAAAGCCTGACAAGGGGAATAACGAAGGAAAGCAAATTATCAATGCACAGCGCAATGCCATCGTTGCCACTATGAAGATACAGAAGAAGGGACTCGAATATCCAAAGGAGGAGGAGTGCCTCTTCCACTCCCAGATGTGGGTAAAGGGTTCCCCTCTATAGTTCATTGTTGACAACGAGAGACAAAAGAACCTAATTTCAATAGAGGTCATGAAGCGGTTGGGCTTACTGACCACAACACACCCACAACCATACACTATCGGGTGGCTTCACCAAATATGGGATCTTCGTGTGAGCCAATAGTGCCACCTTCCATACAACATCAAGGCCTTCACGGATGAGGTATTATGTGATGTTTCTCCCCTTGATGCTTGTGATGTATTATTAGGCCAAACATACTTGTGGAAGTGACATGCTGTGTATGAGTCAAGGCCTTGTGCTGTTATTGTTACCTTGGGAAATAAGTTGTACAGGATACTGAAGGTAGCACTGCCTGCTGCCATCTCTTTGGTTACTGCAAAACAATGCAGTAAGCTCATTTCCAAAAATGGGAAATTTGTTTTCCTGATGATACACCCTCAGGGAAAGAAGAAGACAGTGGCCATGACCTCCAGACAGGGCCCCTCTGCATGACAACAACATATGGACAAGGTCATGGAGGAGAATGATGACATATTCACCTCCTCCGTAGGGGTGCCTCTTCACCGTCAAGTTAAGCACTCCATCAATATGACCCCAGGTGCAGACTAATCTATCGACACTTCATTATGGAGAATGACGAAATCAAGAGGCAAATTCAGGAGCTGTCGCAGAAAGGTCACATCCGGCCAAGTTCATCGCCCTGTGGGAGCCCGATTATGTTGGTACAGAAGAAGGATGGGACTTGGAGACTTTGTATTGACTATCGGGCACTGAACAAGATCATTTTCTATAACAAGCACCTGATCCCAAGGATTGATGACCTTCTAGACCAACTCAAGGGGGAAAATACTTCAGCAAGATCAACTTGAAGTCTAGATATCATCAGGTACCAATTGAACCCTCCGATGTGTGGAAGATTGCCTTTAAAGCCGAGGAGGGCCTTTTCAAATGGTTGGTTATGCCTTTTGGGTTGATGAATGATCATGCAACCTTCATGAGGCTGATGGATGACATCTTGCAACCATTCACCAAATCATTTGTAGTGTTATACTTGGATGACATCCTGATCTTTAGCCAGAGTTGGGAAGAGCACCTCCACCGCATCCGACAGGTTGTCCAAACATTGTGACAATACAATATGTGTGCCAACTTGGAGAAATGCACTTTTGGCATGAACCAAGTTCAATATCTAGGATACATTATTGATGAATGGGGGGTGCATGTGAATCCAACCAAGATCCAAGTCATTCAGGATTGGCCAACCCCAACCACTCTAACAGACCTCCACAACTTTCTGGGTCTTTCCAATTTCTACCACAGGTTCGTGTTGGGGTTCTCTCACATCACTTGGCCCTTGAGTCAAGTCACCAAGGGAGGAGTAAAAGAAAAATTATTTTGGCTTGAATCTCAACAAAAGACATTCATAGAGTTGAAACATCGCTTTTGCTATGCACCAATGCTCACATTACCAGACTTGTAACAACCATTTGAGATCGAGACAGATGCCTCTGACTATGCTATTGGGGCAATCCTTACTCAACAGGGGAATCTAGTGGCCTATCATAGTGAGACACTTTGAGACACAGTCCAGAAGTATCCCACTTATGAGAAAGAGATGTATTCCATTGTGCATGCCTTCTGACAATGGAAGCATTGCATTTTGGGCAAGGAAACGTCATCCACATAGATGACCAACCTCTGTAGTTCATACAGATACAAGGGAAGTTTCAGAATGATTACCATCAGAAGTGGGCGACATACATGCAACAGTTCCATTTGGATATCAAGTAAAAGAAGGGTAGCACCAATAATGTTGCAAACTTCATCAGCTGACCGTCGATCATGGCGTTAACCACTGTGCTAAACTCTTTTGGGCACTAGACTTCTGATTTGCCACATCTCTACAAAAGTGACCCAAAATTCAACCACACATACCAGACGCTCTTGGAGGGTCAGCAAGCTCCTGTTTTTCACCTCTAAGATGCCCTCTTATGCCACCTGAGACACCTTTATGTTCCTTCAAGCGAGCGTGCGAAGATGATTTGGGAAGTGCACTACAGTCGAGCAGTTGGGCATTTTGAGGTCAAGAAAATGGTGGCAGTACTGCAAAGGTATTTCTATTGGCCGAATCTTTGACATGATGTTGGGAACTACATTAGATCCTACATTTCCTACGCCATTTCCAAATCAACCATAAAGAAGCAAGGCCTCTATACTCTACTACCTACCCCTAGTTGACCTTGGGAATCCATCTCCATGGATTACATGTTAGACCTTCCTTATACTAAGCATGGAAAAAACTGTGTTTTTTCAGTCTTTGACAGATTCTTGAAGATGACTATTATGGTGGCCTGCAAGAAGAATATCATAACAGAAGCCACTACTAAACTCTTCTTTGAACGGGTGTGGGTACACTTTGGGATGACACACCTTATCATATCAAATCAAGACAATAGGTTCCTCAGTACATTTTGGTCCAGTCTCTGGTCGATGCTGGACACCAAACTCACTAAGTCCACAACTTTCCATCCCAAAACTGATGGCCAAACAAAGGTCATCAACAGTATGATACTACACATTCTACACATGTACAACTCAAAGAATCCACGCACATGAGATGAGATCCTCCCCTATGTCCTGTACAACTATAACCAGGCTCTCCATAGATCGAATGGTCACAACCCTTTTCAGGTGGGCTTGGGATTCCAGCCACTATGTCCCATTGGTGTGGCCATACCATTTGTAGTTACTCAAGTAGATTCAGATCATGTCCATTCCGAAGTGGATAAGGAAAACAAATTCATTAAGCACATCCAAAACATCTGCTAGCAGGTCCACAACATTCTGGAGAAATCAAATGCCAAGTACAAGCAGCGACATGATCAACATCGGGTGCCACACAAGTTTTAGGTGGGAGACAAAGTTTGGTTGCATTTGCAAAAGGAATTCCTTACTTGGGCCTATCAAAAACTCATACCACTCCGATATGGTCCTTACACCATTACCAAGATTGTGGGAGATAATGCATTTAAGATCAACATTCTCCCATTCCTTGGCCTGCACACAATGTTTAATGTGGAACGCTTTCTACCATACTTCCCACCATTGCTGGACACATCAAATATTGCTGAACAACTGACACCTATAGAGTTAAATCCAGAATGCATGGAACAAGCCACAAATGATTATATCATGGATACGCAGATAAAGAAAACCTAACAGCAAAGCATCCAACTATATCAAGTTGTCAAAGCAAGCCAACTCCTTCACCAGGGCAAGCGGCTCACTAGGGACCAAGTTCAGCATAAGTTTCCTCATCTCATGGAGGTGTTAGGGTCCTATAATAATAGGATTCATAATTTTGAATTGACTATGATTAGTATTGTAATATTGTACATACTTTTTCTTTCTGCAAAATGTTTTCCCATATTAAAAATAAAAAATGTAAAGAGGGTGAAGTCCTAAAAGAAAAATCAAATGACTAAGAGAGAAGGATCGAAAAAGAAAATAAAATATGAACCCCACCAAAAAGAGATAAAAAATAGATTCTGAAAGTTATGCAAATTCAAATGCCACTACTTTTTTACTTTACTTTGCAAAATAAGATTGTGTGCAGCTTGTCAAAATTGCCACAATCCATGATGGTCAAAAAGTTTAATCTTGATTCATTCATGCTTTAAATTTCATGCTAATAGATAGAGAATAAAGATCTATCCAAACTATTTAATCTTGGCAGATCAGTAGTTAGGTAGAGAATAATAATGAGCTCAACAGTTTAATCTGAGCCAGTGGAAATTCATAAAGTTAGAATTAGATAGTTTGCTTACAAAAGAAAATAAATAAAGGCCCAACAAGCTCAAATGCACCCATAAAATGAAGAAAAAATGTTAGGATAAATGATGGGTTGGAAGAAGCAGTTTTCACAAGGCATGGAGAGCATTAATTCGCTCATTTTATATTACTAACTTCCTTCCAAACTCATTTTCCCTTGTAAGAAGACCCCTTCCCTATTCATTTTCCCTTGTTCTAACACATTCCCCTTCCTAATTTTCCCCTTATTCTAACCCTTTCCCTTTCCTAAAACCCTTTCCCTATATTAAAAACCCATTCCCATCATTAAAGCCCTTCCCTTAAGGTAATCTAGCCCCATGCGAAAGTCCCCCTTGATATTATTTAACTCATCCCTAATGTGTTTCTAGCATTCTCTCTCATATTTCCCGAATACCCCTTTATATTATTTTAACCTATAGTTTTGATATATTTATTCCCCACCATATAATCCTAACCCCCACTATATTAAACCTTCGCAATACGTATTATACAGCTCCACATACAATATCTTCGGGTCCTACTTCATTTAAACTCCTGTTATGATTTAAACCTCTGCCTATCTATAACCTGACCCCACACCCCGACTCATCCCTACCAACTACACCACGCGATAACGCTCTGATCACCTACTTCTAGATCCAATGGCCTGCATCCCATATCGCACACTCCGACATCCGACTTTTAACATCCCAAAAGCACTTGAGATAAGTTGTTTTCCCTGCTTGCCTTTTTTCTATGTGACAACCCCACATTATATCGCATCCTCCAAAATAATACCACCATACCACTCTAAAGCGGTGTGATAAACCACCTTATCACCTCCTCCCATCAAATGAAACCACCATGTTGTTTAAAGTTAACCCCGCACCCAAAGGTTAACCACTGTTGGTTAAAAACTAAAGAAGCCACCCTTTCCAAACTTTTCACGGTCATTCTGTTAGCAATTGTAGAAAAGAACATCTTTCGACCTATTCCAACATGCCAAAAGATTTTCTAATCTATTTTAATCCATTTACGACCAAAAGACGTTACCGACTCCGATTTGAAGCACAATAAAGACAATTAAAGCCTCATAAATCCTCCGCTACCCACAGAGAACCCTTCTACCTACCAAATCTTCATTTTCCAGGTATTCCTAAAGAGGTGAAGGCATGTACTTAATTTTTGCATGGTATCTTTAATAGGTTAGTCAATTGAAGCAGTTTAAAAGCCTTTCCAACCTAAAAAAAGCCACTAAGCATCCAAAACCCTTTTAGCAGACTGTATTAATCTTTTGACACTAATCTAGAGGTCCTAAGCCTACTTCTTAAGCCAGATAGTAATAAATTGAATAAAATAAACAAATCTATGGCTTCCCAAATCATTCTGGATGCAAAACCCCTACAAACCCCTCACCTAGATATTGACCACCTCCCATTGGCTGATAGAGATTTCGATATCAAATACAGAGCCTCCCCTAGCAATTTGTTAAAACTCCACTACTGGAGCAAAGATAAATTCCTTAACCAGAATGATGATATTCATCTATGGGAGTAAAATTTTCCCAAATACTTGTTCCCACAGGTATACCAATTCCCTCAAATCATCCACCTATGCCAACTCTGCTATTTCCCAAGTCGAAGAGCCATAGTCTCTCCTAACCAACAAATTTTGTTCACAATCACTACAGGGTCAATAAATGAAATGTTTCAGATCCAACCAAAGCCTAATGAAGCCCCATTTTCTATTGAAAGCCTAATTGATCTATACTTAAAGCAGGACCTTCCCAAGGGATGCCAAATTTTTCAAACTTTCCTCCTAGAAAAGGTCTAAGTTCCTATAGAAAACCCTCCATATTATGGCACCATTTTCTCTGATAGAGCTAGACAGATTGTAACCATGTTGTCCTGTATTGTAGGATATACCACTGATGAACATGTAGATGAGCCTATACTTGGTTTCCTTTCTATTTTTTGCCCAGGCAACCCTCTAGCTACAGTTTTCAATTTTTCCCAATTCTTAGGAGAGAGAATCCATGATCAATTGATCAGATTGCCAGATGAAAGAGTATTCAAATACTCTTCAATATTGTTCCATATGTTTCTATACTTCCAATGAGAAAGGTTTACAGTTAACATCCAAAAATTGGACACTATGGGAAATCCTAGATCTGTTATCTTTTGGACACCCTTAATCCAAAAATATTCCATTGTTTTTAGCTACAAGGCTTTTATTGATTCATTTGTTCACCCAGTGGTTAACATGCTAAGCAATAAGGATCAACCCAGGGTTAGTGATGAAGTAAAGAAAGTTTTACAGTTGTAAAAAGAGATCAGAACAGGAGATGGTATTTATACTAGAACCACACTAAAATTAGGGTAAATGGATGTCAACTCACTCTATATAAGTTGCCCAAATATCTCCCCATGAGGATATTTGCACTAGAATATATCAGGCAGATCATAAGTTCAGATGATGTCAATTTTATATCAGTCAAGAAGAAATCACAATTTAAAATCAAGAACCAGCTTGGTCATTTTATCTGCAATAATAGGGATGCTGGAGAGGAAGCAGAAAGATGTTTATAAGAAATGAAGTTTAGTGATAGTTTCAGATGGTAGTACGATCCTTTGGGTGTCATAAACAAGCTAAGTCTCAAGTTTAAATTGAGCCCTTTTATGCATGAGTCCAGGCCAGAGATTGAAAGATATGCTAACCAGTCAGAGTGGTTGGAAAAAACCTTACTAGATATGGAGGAGCAGGTGGATACTAGTTCCATTCTACATACTCCAGCCCTACAAGATAGAAATGCAAAAAATTTCCTCCTATTGAACATCCACAGACCAAGGAAGTTCTAGAGAATCAAAACCAAAAAGATGAGATGATGAATCTCGTTCTTCAGTTAACTGCTCAATTAACAGAAATGGAAAATGAGATGGATAAGTTAGTGCAGGAGAAAAAGGCCAGCATGGAATCAGTTACTGTCACTACTATTCCTACAGTTACTACAACGGTTCCTTCTACTTCAGTAGTTCTAGTAGCTACAACACTTCCCACTACATCAAAAACTACATCAGTTGCAGAATCATCTACAACAACAACTCATCCTAGTGATGAAGCAGGCAAATTAATCAAAGCTATTCAGGATATGTCCATCCAAACAAATTAAATAAATAGACTTAAAGATCAAATAAAATGTCTAGAGGATGAAAAGTAGCTAGTTCAAATCATGCATAAGGATGAAACACATAAGTTAAATAGATTGACTGGGAGAATACAAAAGTTAGAGAAAGAATTGACATTGAAAGAACCACTTGCTCAAGCAAAGCAACAGCTGTCGGCCAATATCATTAACTCTGTTAATGATATTTGGCCATCCATCCAAGTCATCTTTGAGCAAAAGGATTTAATCAAGGAAGCAATTGAGGCTATTCAAAAAGTTAAGGAAGAACTTGGAAATAAGCCAGAAGAAGCCTCAAGCATAATTCAGTGCCTTAATTCAAAAAACAAGTATGAATTCTAGAACTGAAAAAGGAAAATTCTAAGAGGAACTTGATGGTACAACTTGAGGAGAAATGCCAAACAATGGAGCTAGCAATAACTAGGTTCATGGTCAAATTTGATGTTTTGAGGGACAAAGGTCTGCCTAATCCATTGGTGATTAATGATAGGTTGATGAAACATGAAGATTATGACAGGAAAATTAGAGAAGTCGCCAAAGAACATTCCAACAATCCCTCCATGAAAGGAATTCCAATGGGAAAACTACTTTATCAGACTTTTGAGAATTTATTTTACCTCTATCATGAGGTAAAATATCTCTTTATCAAGAAACCTACATTGCAAAATATATAGAGGCTGATGAAATCTTCAGAAGAATGGTAAAGATGAAATTACTAGATGCAGAGTCTTGGGAAAAGTTGAGTGATTTACTGTGAAAATGAAAGGCAAAATAGTGAAAATAGAGCAGTCAAAGTAACAGATCAGTTAAAGAGTATCAGATGAAAGACATAGTTTAAAAGCCAAAGGTAGAGTAAAGGGACAACCAGCGTAGAGCAACAACAAAAGAGATAAAGCAGCAAAAGATAAAAATAGCAAACAACAAAGCCAAATAAACAGGGACAACTTGCATTAATTAGATAGTTGTCTCTATCTTCTTACATGAAGATATTTCATTTTCGTTGAATAATTCCTAAATCAGTTTTAGGATATTTTGTAATAGTTTTGGTATAAATACTTCACTAATCGAAGTATTAGGTGTGGATTTCTTAAGATTTCTATAGTGGAACTCATCTACAACTTGAGGGTTTATTGTACCATTTTCAAGTCAACAGACTGGACAAGTAATAAAGGCATTGCATTACATGATTCATGTGTTGGGAAACTTCAGTGAAGTATCTTTCAATTTTTCAAATTGTTATTTTCTTAAGTATTCCATAAACTTGTATGTTTTCCAAATTTAAATGTTATAATAGGAATATTACTGCAGAATATGTTTAATTACACTATGTTCTGAATTGTTATTCATTTTGATGTTTTCTTCTGATATCCAGAGTAGGGAATTCTTTATTTCTCCCTAGTTTCGATTGACCTCTTTCATTTCCCTCATTATCCGGTGTGAGGAATCCTTAGTTGCTCCTTGATCCTGATTGAAAACCACTTCACCTTTCAGCCTAAAAGATCTGAATTTGCTTAGCTACCTTGCCCTGTGGACACTTTCTTTAGAACTTGATTCAGGCCTGTTTTCTTGACACATTGACTCCATAGCCCAATGGAAAATAGATAGTCCACTATCCATCTAAGACATAATTCCACCAACAAATCAAATCAAAACCAAATCAAGCTTACATAACTAGCCTAAAATCAATTAACTCAACAAAGTTAAATCATTAAGAGAGAGCCATCTCTAAGCATTAGGAAGGCTATATCCTGATCTCAAAAGTAGGTTTGTAGTTACCTCTATTATTTCTTTAAACGCAACATGACAACCCTAGGGAAATTTTAGAGTGACAACATAGTGACGACCATACTGGGGAAATCAATCCTTAGTGTAATAAACCTTAAAGGGAATCCTAAATCTCATATTTTCACCTTAAGGCCATTTTTGGGTTGTCAAAGGTTTCATTAAAAAATAAAAAAATAAAATTCTGGCTTCCAAAAGAACATACTATACCAGGGCACATCCAGCACCAAACCCTATTATAATTGTTGATAATCCAGACAGAATCTTAATAAAAAACAATAAATTATAAAGTCAAGAAAGTATTAGTCATTTAATCAAAGCAAATTCACTTCCTAAAGAATTGTCAAACTTAGAGGATATTCGATTTGATTTATCATTTGAGCATTCTTTGTTTCGTACCAAATATGAAAATTCAGTCTATGATACTGTAATAGAACCTAATTTTATTCAATTTGTTGAATCAAAGAAGAATAATATACATCTTGATTTAGACCAACATGTTCTAGACAATTTTGACAAACTTGAAGCGTTAAACTCAACTTTGATAAGGCACATAAGACGAAGCCTATTTTCAACAGTCAGTTGAATTAGCTGTCTTAACTTCTGCTACCTCTGAACACTCTACAGTACCTTCAGAAACTGTAAATACAGCTTCATTCAGTACCATCCCACCTATAATATCCACCATAGTTCATTGCACAAACTAGTTATACGTAAACTTCCTCTCCAACCTAACCTTCCAAGTTCATCTTCTAGCACTTCTGCTACATTTTCTAGTGCTTCAAGCTCATCTGCAAGCACTTCAAGTTCATCTTCAAGCACTACCACTTTACCTCCTAACCAAGCTAGAATCTTAGTCATGGCTGCCAAATATGCTCCTTTATCCTTACTAGCTCAAGTACATGCCATGCCCCAAGACTACCAGAGTAAAATCTTTCAGTTTGATGGTACTGGTCAATAAACTGCACAAAAACATGTAAATAAAATGAGTGATTATTTTGAATTACATGAAATTGATGAAGAAGATGTACAAATGAGATTATTTGCACAAACACTCACAAGAGATGTCAAGAAATGGTTTAAATCTTTACTTGCTGGTCATATTGCTGATTTAACTGTTTTCCATAGATTGTTTACCAATATATGGGAAAGAAAGAAAAATCCTTTACAAATATTGTCTAAATATGAAAACATTAGAAGAGCTCCTAATGAATCTGTTCAGGACTATTGTACTAGGTTTAATAGTATTTATAATGAAATCCCTGCAAATATCAAACCTCCACTAGACTTGGCACTAATCAAATTTCCTGATGGTATTGACACTGATATGTCTTACCAATTGAGAGAAAGAAACCATCTAACTTTAGAACAGATGCAGAGTGATGAAGTTAGTGTAGAAGCTAAATTGTTGGCTAAAAGAGTTAATGAGGAATGAGAGGAGAGTTACCATTAAGGAAGAACCACCCACTTTAGATGTTAAGATAGATAGTTTAGCTACAAATTTAGAAAAGCTAATGGATAGATTAGAGAATATGGAAAGAAAACCTCATTGGGAAAATCAACAAGGACCTCAAATCAGAAACCCTAACTTTAGGAAAAATCCTAATACTGGAAAATCAAAAGAAAGTACACCTGATCAACAAAATAGGCCACCTTTCCATGAAAATTATGCTGAAGGTTCACAATGTTAGGATATTCCGACACATAGGAAATAGTTAAGTACAACTTGGTCTAGTATAGAGTTAGGTAAAGTGTGTTTCTTTACTATGTACATTTTGTAACTTACAATCCGACGGTTCATTCTCTCCTCGGTATTACCGACACTTGATCCGTGGCTTAACACCTGATTGGTCCATGATCTCTATTTAGAGAGCATGGAGGGTCATTTGTAGGGTAATCCATCTATGAGAGAAGCATATGTAAATTTTCATTCTTTTATTAATAAAGTGCCTGAAGTGGCCGTGTTGGCTCAAGCCGTGGACTGTTTCCCTCTTTGAGGGTTTTAACCACGTCAAAATACTGGTGTATTGACTGTGATTTGTTTGTGAGCAGTGTCCTTTGGTGTTCTGTCTGAGGAACTTACCTTGTAAATTCCTACATGGTATCAGAGCTATTTGAGGGCCGCGTCCGTTGGTGATCCAAATCTGAAGCCGGTAGAACTGCATTCGACTACCGTTTCCTAGATCTACTGTTTCTGACTAATTTCGGGCCGAGAGGACTGCTCTGTTGTGTTGGGAGCATCTATTCCAATAAGGAACCCCTTTCGTTTCATGCGAAAAGGTTTCTGGTAGCCCTAGCTGCATCATTTTTAAGATCTAGAGGTATATAGTGTTTATTTGCAGTTTACAGTTATTTTCTCTCTGTTTATTTCGGTTTTTGGTTTATTTAGCTTTTTTTTATTACCGGATCTATACCTTTCATTTCTGCTTATGCACTTTGCCCTGCGACTCTGTGCGATTTGGGCAAATCAGAAACAGAAAGGAAGGATTTTTCTCATGCGTATGCTCTTTTCCGCTACGCCTTAGTGTGATCTCGGAAAATCAGAAACATTGAGGAAAATATTTAGTTTCCGGCTAAAGCTAACTTTGAGCCGCAAGGTTTGTTTTTGAAAATATCTAGTTTCTAGCTAAAGCTAACTTCGAGCCGCAAGGTTCGTTTTTTTTTGTATGTCCATGTTGGGTTTTGTGTTTTTTGTTTTGTAGGGAAAAAGAGCTTTCTCAAAGCAAGCATGCAACCCAAAGCATCAACCCCCCCCCTCTCTCTCTCTCTCTCTCAAACCTTTTGTATAGCTCACTTGGTGCAAAGCTAATTTATGAGAGTAGAGGTCTTGGGTTCAAGTCTCCATTTTGTGGGGGCGGATTTTTCATTCCCGCACTTCGTCAGCGACTTCATCAAATTTTCTTCAAAAAGCCATAACTTCTTCATCCGGAAGCCGTTTTTAGAACCGTTTTTTTGAAACAGCCTAATTTTTCGAGATCTTTCCATTGAAACACTTAGTTTCAGCATCTATAGCTTTAGTTTTTTTAGTTTCAACATCTGTAGCTTTAGTTTTTTTTAAAATGGAAAGTCCATGTCAAGTTATTCTTGACAGCACCAACTACTTCCAATGGTGGTCCTACATTGTGGATTTAATTAGAAGTAAAGGTCTTTACAGAATAGCCACAGGCCAAGAGACCAAACCAAAAGATGAAGACAAGGCAGCTAAATGGGAAAATAGGCAAGACCAAGCATGTGGGTTGATAGGGATGTCTATTTCTCTAGATCTTAGATTCCATATTGCAGAACTTGATACTCTTGATGAAGCAATGAAACAGATTACTAAAGTCTTTGGAATTAAAAATGAACTTAAAGCCCATCAACTTGAAAATGAATTGCTTACGTTGGACCCCAATAATTTTTCTTGCATTGAAGATTTTTTGTCCAAGTTCAAGACCCTTAGACTTCTCTTGGAAGGTGTTAAGGTTAAGAAAGAAGATAGTAGCCTTATCTACTCCATTCTTACTAAGTTGGGACCAGCCTATTCTGTGTTTGTTTCCACCTTCCATTCTACAAGAGAAGCCTTCATTTCTCAAGTACAAACCTACAAGTCCCCTTCCTTTGATTCCTTTCGTGATTCTTTAATAAGAGAACAAGAAAAACTCTTACACCTTGGTCTTCTTCATCTTGGAAACTCTTCTAAGAAAGCGTTAGCCGCCCAGCAGCAACCAAATCCAAAGAATCCTAAGAAGTTGTATCCTAAAAAGAATGGTCCTAAACCAAACAAGGGTCCTAAGCAATTTCAGCCTCAAAATGAAAAATCATTTCAACAAAATGATAAGACAAATAAAAAAAAAAGGAAGAAGACTGATAGACATTGCAACTTTTGTAATCGAGATGGCCACTTAGAATCCAAATGCTTTAAGAAGATGGAAGCCTTGGAAGCAACAATGAAGAAGCATAACATCCATTTGGAGCAATCTTCAACTTCAACTTCATCTTCAGGAATGGCACTTTCTGCATTTGGTTGTCAAGCATCTCGATCTGGCTATGCACTAAATGTATCTTCTTCTTCTCATTCTCATGAGTGGCTCATTGATTCTGGAGCTTCTTATCACATGGCCAAAAACAAAGCCATGTTTTCTTCTTTAAATGATTGTAACACCAAAAATATATATGTTGGTGATGATAGATCTCTTAGTGTTGTAGGGACTGGAACTGTTCATCTAGACAAAGGTCAGTTTAATGATGTATTATGTGTTCCAACCTTATCCTGCAACCTTCTATCTGTATATCAGGTAACCCATTCAGGTGAAGGTAAAATCGTTGAATTTTCACCTCACGATGTTGTAATTAAGGACCTAAGACATCCTAGATAGATTTTAGCTACTGGTATTGCTGATGATTCTACAAGTTTGTATAAGTTCAACAACTTTGGGTCATAAAATCTTCCCTCAGTATTTGTTGCTCATAATGATGAAGTGAGCAAACTTTGGCATGAGCGATTTGGTCACTTAAACTATCGCTCTCTTCAGAATCTATGTAAATAAAATATGGTGACAGGTCTTCCAATGGTATCTTGCAGAGATGGTGTTTGTTCTGGATGTGTACTCGGAAAACATCATCAGGACAGTTTTGAAAAACGTGCCTCTTGGCACGCCTCAGCCCCTTTACAGCTCGTGCATAGTGATTTATGTGGTCCACTTCCAGTTGCTTCATTCTCTGGCTACAAGTATTTCTTAACTTTCATTGATGATTTCTCCAGACGCACTTGGGTATACTTCTTAAAACTCAAGAGTGAAGTATTTAACATGTTCTTGGCCTTTAAGGCCTTTGTTGAAAAACAATCTGGACATCAAATTCTTAAGCTAAGATCTGATAATGGCGGAGAATATGTTAAAAACACATTCATCAACTTTTGCACTGAGAATGGAATTCAAATGCAACATACTGTTCCATATACTCCACAACAAAATGGTGTAGCTGAAAGGAAGAATCGCACCTCAAAGGAAATGGCTAATTGTATGCTTCAATCTAAAGGACTTAGTCTTAATTATTGGGCAGAAGCAATTAACTGTGCAAATTACATAATAAATCGCACTCCTACTAAAGTTTTAAAGAATATCACTCCAGAAGAAGCATGGAGCTCAATCAAACCAGATGTAAGTCACTTTCGTGTTTTTGGAAGTGAAGCATGGGCCCATATTCCAAATGAGAAACATAAAGCTTTAGAACCTAAGAGTGAAAAATGTATTTTTGTTGGATATTGTGAAGATGTCAAAGGATATAGACTTATTCCACTTAATTCCAAAAATGTTATCATTAGAAGAGATGTAAAGTTTGCTGAAAATATATCGGCCTGCGAGCCTAGTTCGGCGGATGTGCCACCTCTCCCTATCTCTTATAATTTTGAAAATATTTCTTCCTCAGATGATGAAAGCGAGGATGAAAATCCTCCTCCACCTTCTCAGGATACTCCTTCAGCTCCTCAGCTTCCAAAATGGGTCCGTGCTACTCGAGATGCAGCAGGTGATCTTGCCGGTGATCCTACAGATCAGCGATGTACACGTTCTCAGTTCGAGAGAGCCTCTTCTTTACTGGCACAAGCTTCAATGAATTATGATCCTGACACCTTTGTAGAAGCTTCAGGCCATCCAAATTGGGAAGCAGCTATGAATGAAGAATATCATTCGTTATTGGCAAATGATACATGGGATCTTGTTCCTCTACCAAAGGGACGAAAACTTGTTAGATGCAAATGGGTTTACAGAACCAAGTATGGACCAGATTGGAAAGTTGATAAACATAAAGCTCGTCTTGTTGCTAAGGGATTTTCACAAGTTGAAGGCATTGACTACACTGGAACCTTCTCCCCTGTTGCCAAAATGAACTCTATCTGCCTTGTTCTTTCCCTTGCTGCTTCTTTCAAATGGGAATTCCATCAGATGGATGTCAAATCTGCCTTCTTGCATGGGGACTTGCATGAAGAAATCTATATGGAACAACCTATTGGCTTTATACAAACAGACTCTAGCCTTGTATGTTGGCTTAAGAAATCCCTTTATGGTCTCAAGCAAGCTCCTCGAGCTTGGTATGCCAAAATGGATAACTTTCTTTTAGAAAATGGCTTTTCTAGGTGTCATTATGACAATACTGTCTACACCAAGAAAGTGGGCAAGTCTCTTATCATTCTTGTTCTTTATGTTGATGATCTTATCCTGACTGGTAGTGATCCCAACCTTATAAACCATGTGAAGTCTAGCCTTAAAAGGAAGTTTGAAATGACAGACTTAGGACACTTACATTATTTTCTCGGTCTTCAAGTCTTTCAATCCAAGGACGGTATTTCCCTTTCTCAGTCCAAGTATGCCTGTGATATTCTATGCCATTTTCACATGGAATACTGTAAGCCAGCCCCTTCTCCCTTTCAGTTTGGTGTCAAACTTTCAGTCACTTGTACTTCTCCTGAAGTTGATGCTACCTTATACCATCAACTTGTAGGAAAACTTTTGTATCTAACCCATACTCGTCTTGACCTTTCCTTTGTCGTTGGCCTTGTTTCTCGGTTTATGTAAAACCCACATGAAAGTCATTGGAAAGCAACTAAAAGAATACTTCGTTATGTTCGAGGTACAGTTCAGTTTGGGATTCATTACAGTGCTGAAGCAGCTCCTCTATTGGTTGGTTTCACTAATTCCGATTGGGCTGGTGACCCTAATGATCGGAAGTCTATTACAGGTTATGTGTTCACTCTTGGTTCAGGACCTATTACATGGGCTTGCAAGAAACAAGGTGCCATTTCTCTTTCTTCAGCAGAAGCAGAGTATCGTGGTGCCGTAGAAGCTAGTAAGGAAGCCTTGTGGCTTCCTCAGATCCTGTCAGAGTTTGGCTTTCAACAGCAGCATACGACTACACTTTGGTGTGATAATCAAAGTGCCATTCAACTATGCAAAGATCCAGTCCAACATCAGCGCAGCAAACACATTGAACTACACATGCACTTCATCAGAAAGCTCATTCATGACCATGTTCTTGAAGTGCAATATTGTTCAATAGATGATCAAGTTGCAGACATCTTTACAAAGGCTCTCACAGAGGCGAAGTTCACTAAACTTCGATTTATGGTTGGAGTTCAGGACGTTGTCACTAAGGGGGGATAGGCTCTAGTGCCTCCTTCCTTCTCCTATTGTGTCATATTTGTAAATCCTTCAATCCTATCCCAAGTTGTTCTTAAGGGGGGATGTTAGGATATTCCGACACATAGGAAATAGTTAAGTACAACTTGGTCTAGTATAGAGTTAGGTATAGAGTTAGGTAAAGTGTGTTTCTTTACTATGTACATTTTGTAACTTACAATCCGACGATCACGATATGTAGTGATCCGACGGTTCATTCTCTCCTCAGTATTACCGACACTTGATCTGTGGCTTAACACCCGATTGGTCCATGATCTCTATTTAAAGAGCATGGAGGGTCATTTGTAGGGTAATCTGTCTATGAGAGAAGCATATGTAAATTTTCATTCTTTTATTAATAAATTGCCTGAAGTGGCCGCGTTGGCTCAGGCCGTGGACTGTTTCCCTCTTTGAGGGTTTTAACCACGTCAAAATACTGGTGTATTGATTTTTGATCTGTTTGTGAGCGGTGTCCTTTGGTGTTCTGTCTGAGGAACTTACCCTGTAAATTCCTACACACAATAGCTTGAAGAAGACCAGGACACCCATATAAACTTGATGGGAGTAAACAATGAAGATGCCATTTTTCTTACCCAGGAAGAACAAGAATTGTACATTTTACAACAATTACAATTAGAATATGGAGAGTCCTTTGACTACAAACAAGGCTATGAATATTCTATCTATGAAGTTCACAAACAATATAGCCTTAGAAGCAAAAAGAACATAGAAGTTCCTACTAAGAAATCAGTCCAAACCCAAACTAAGAAAATAGTAGAAGCCCCTGTGACCAAAGTTCTACAATTTGTACCTAGAGGAACTCAGGAGGCTTCCAGCCCAAAAATTGTAGATATAACTTCAGATGAAACTCAAACTTCAATTGCTACTCAAACTATTCCAAACAAGAAAATTGAAAGCAAAAATGTTGATACACAGACTAAATTACCAAGTGTTGGTAAAGAAGACAAGAACACACAAATCCAAATTGCTAGAAATGAAATCATTCAACTAGGAAAAACTCAAATTCCATTCAATATCAAAATTGAGATAACCAAATTGAAAATACAAGTTCCTTTAACAGAGTTGGTGAAAAATGAATCATACAAAGCACAAATTACTGAAACGCTTGACATAGGTGAAGGTGAAGATGCTGTAAACCTTAATGATGATCAACTTGAGTTATTATTTGGTCCAGAAGTGAATGGCAAACATCAACAAGTGGGTATTCCTCCATTCTAAATTAGCTTGAATGTTCATGATAAAATCCTACATAATGCTATGTTAGATTCAGGAGAATCTCATAACCTAATGCCTAAAGCAGTCATGGAAATATTAAACTTAGACATCACTAGACCCTACAAGGACCTGTTTTCCTTTGATTCTAGTCAAGTCAAATGCCTAGGCTTGATAAAATATCTGTGTGTAACTCTAGTCCAATGCCCAACAAAAAGTATTGTCATGGACATAGTAGTTTCTGATATTCCACTTAAATAAACCTGTATGTTGTTATCTCGCTCATGGGGAGAAAAATTACAAGGATTTCTGCAATTAGACATGTCATATGCTACCATTTCTATATTTGGAGAACAAAGGAAGCTTTACAGAGAAACCTTGATGAAATACATGGTAAGTAGTTCAAAAAGACCACAAAATTACCTTATTTATTCCATGCATTCTGACTTGGACTCATTTATCTTGTATAATTTAGACAATGGCAAAGATGAAATCACAACTTTAGAAGAAAAACTTAAAGAACCTGACAGTGATAATATATTTCATGAATCTAGGTGGCACCTAGATTTTGATGGTTTAGTGAACAGATTAGGAGTAGGTGCAGGAGTTTGGATTCATAACATGGAAAATAATCATTCTAAAGGTCATGCCTTTAGATTAAACTTTAAATGCACAAACAACATGGTAGAGTATGAAGATTTAATCTTAGGATTGCAATTTGTAAGAAACCTTGGAGCCAAGAGAGTTTCTATCATGGGATACTCGAAATTGATCATAAAACAAATTAAAGGAGAGTATTCTATGAATAATCCTAGACTTAGCCAATACAGAGAAACTATTCTAGATCTGATTAAAGAACTTCTTGAGATTGATTTTGTTGTTATTCCTAGGAAATTCTAACATGCAAGCTCACAGTTTGGCTAATTTTATATTACTATTTCAGCCCAATCACCAGTACATTGCAAAGGTAAGACACACGCCTGTTATACCTGATAATCTAAAATATTGGCAGATTTTTTCACAAGATTCTCAAATCTATAATTTTATGAATTTTGAGGGAGAGTTCCAAAACTATAACATAGATACTGATTATACAATAGATGACATCATAAATAGTGAGATAGATATAAATGTTGTAGATGTAAATAAACCCACTAAATTCATTAAAGTAGAAATAGATAACTTAGAAAAAGTAGAAATATAAGAAATAGTCAATGACGATTCTGAGATTTTAAACCTTAAAAATAACTTTTTTCCTAAGGGATTAGCCCCAATTAAAAGATTTGTTTGATTCAAATGATGTAGCTAGAAAACCAAAAATGGAGCCTTTAAGATCAGAAATAGAAGAATGTAATATAGGAACAGAAGAAAAACCTAAGCTTATTAAATTATCCAAAGCATTACCTCCAACTAAAAAGCTGAAATACATAAGTCTGTTTAAATAATTTCAAGATGTTTTTGCCTGGAGTTATGAAGACCTCAAATCTTATGACACCTTATTCAACATAAAATACCCATCAAAGAATATCAGAAACCCTTTAAACAAAATCTTAGGAGGATTAATCCAGTTCTTATGCCATTGATAGAAAAAGAAGTAAAAAGGATGTATGAGGCACAAATCATAGCACCAATTAGATATTCAAATTGGGTTTGTAATTTAGTCACCACTAGAAAGAAAAGAGGAGAAATTAGACTCTGTGTTGATTTCAGAAACTTAAACAAAGTATCACTAAAGGATAACTATCCCCTCCCTAAAATGGACCACATTCTCCAGAGGGTAGTAAGGTCATCCAAAATTTCATTACTTGATGGATTCTCTAGATACAATCAAATCCTAGTGCAACTCGAAGATCAAGCAAAGACTGCATTCACCACTCCCTGGGGAACTTTCATGTATTTAAAATGCCCTTTGGATTGATGAATGCTGGAGCAAAATTCCAAAGAGCAACGGACATAGCCTTTTCAAAAGAAATCCATGACTTTTTAGTCGTTTACCAAGATGATATCACAATGTTTTCCAAATCAGATAATGAACATCTAGATCACCTAAGAAGAGTATTCATAAAATGCAAAAAAATTGTCATATCTTTAAATCCTAAAAGTACACTCTTTGGACTAGAATAAGGTAAACTCTTAGGACAAAAAATTTCAAAAGAGGGCATTAGAATTGATCCAGATAGAATAGAAGCAATCCTAAACATCAGTCATCCTAGGAACATTAAAGAATTGCAATCATTCTTAGGTAAAATAAATTTTCTTAGAAGATTCATTTCTAACTTAGCATAACTAATTAGATTTTTGAATAACATGTTAAAAAAGGATTCAACACTTAAGTGGATAGTAGAGGATAAGAAGTCTTTTGAAGCAATCAAAGAAGCCCTTACTAAAACACCTGTCCTCATAAGTCCTAATTTCAACAAAGACTTCATAAGTTTTTCATTTGATTCAGAACACACTATTGTAGCAGTCTTGTTACAAAATAATGATGAGGGTTATGAACAACCCATCGCCTTCTTCAGTAAAGCTTTGAGGGATGCAACACTAAAGTATAATATAATGCAAAAACAAGCTCTTGCTTGAGTAAAAGCCATAAAGGATTTCAGAGTGTATATTATGTACTCTCACATAATAGCATATGTTCCAAACTTTGTTGTAAAGGACATTCTAACTCAGAATGGGCCTGATGGAAAAAGAGGCAAATGGATTGCCACCATACTAGAATATGACATTGACATCAAGCCTACAAAATTGATTAAAGGACAAGGTTTAGCCAAACTCATGGATGAATCAAATTGTCGAGGCTTAGACATAAATTTCATTGCTGCTATAGATGATTAGGAAGAGATGGCGACTCCACAAATCAGTGAAGCTTTCATAGATTCACCCTAGTGTGAAGAAATTATTTTCATTTTACTCAACTTACAAGTTCCTCCTAGTTTATCTAGAACCAAAAGTAGATTCCTAAAGATGAAAGCAATGAAATATTGTATCTTAGACAATGTTTTATTTTGGAAAGATAATGGTGGCATTTTGTTAAATTGTTTATTAAAAGATGAAGCTGACAATGTCATGCAAGAATTTCATGCAGGGGATTGTGAGGGACATCTATACTGGAAAACAACTACTGATAAGATTTTAAGGGTAGGTTTTACTAGCCCACCCTTTTTATTGATGTTAGAAAATATGTGACCTCCTATCACAAATGCCAAATCTTTGAAGGCATGAAAAAAATATTACCTTTACCCCTCAAACCCATCTCCACAGAAATGCCATTTCAGCAATGGGGTCTAGACTTCATTGGATAAACTCACCCACCATCCTCTGCCCAACATAAATGGATTTTGACAACCACTGATTATTTCACCAAGTGGATAGAAGATATCCCTTCTAGACAAGCCACAGATTCTGTCATCATTTCATTCCTTGAGAACAACATCCTTTCTAGATTTGGATGCCCACATAAGCTCATCATTGATAATGTTGTTGCCTTCAAATCCAAGAAAATGGTAGACTTTTTTAACTGATACCACATTACCCTTGGTCATTCCACTACCTATTACCCTCAAGGTAATGGACTTGCAGAATCCTCAAACAAAAGCCTTATTGATATCATCAAGAAACTGTTAGAAGACAATAAGAAGACCTAGAGAAAAAAGTTGGTTAATGCCTTATGGGCAGACATACTAACTACAAAAAATTCCATTGGTACATCTCCTTATCAACTAGTATATGGGATGGATGTTATTTTTCCATCCTCTTTAGGAGTACCATTGATGAAGATGATCCAAGAACTGTAGGTAGAATCCATTGATATCCAAAGGAGGATAAATCAGACAATATATTTGCAGCAAACCAGGGAAGAAGTCTATGACAAATCCCAAGTTATCCAAGATAAAATCAAAAAGATTTTTGATAAGAAAACCAAATCTAATGAGTTTTACATAGGTGACAAAGTACTCAAATGGGATTCCATAAGAGAATAAAAAGGTAAACATGCGAAATTTGATTTCCTATGGCAAGGCCCTTACATCATTTATGGTTACAAAGGTAACAGTGCATTTTTCTTGAAATAGTTAGATGGAATAGATCTACAAGGCAGAACAGTCAATGGTAGACTACCGACGCATTACTTTTCCCCAAATTAACATTAGTTCATATGTTTACTTTGCTCATTGTACATAACATTGCAAATTTTAGATTGGATTGAATGAATACCTTTTCAGGTTAAAGCCCGAAGAGAAGGCCCTAATATTTGAAAGGTATAGCATCATATGTATGAATAAAGAAGATAATAGGAAAGCAGTCACAAGGCAAGCACATGCAAAGTTTCAAAGGCTAATGATCTTAAAGTTCTTGACATTTCACCAGGAAATGCCATCCCCATGTGGAGCCACTGTTAGGGTCCTATAATAATAGGATTCATAATTTTGAATTGACTATGATTAGTCTTGTAATATTGTACATACTTTTTCTTTCTACCAAATGTTTTCCCATATTAAAAATAAAAAATGTAAAGAGGGTGAAGTCCTAAAAGAAAAATCAAAGGACTAAGAGAAAAGGATCAAAAAAGAAAATAAAATATGAACCCCACCAAAAAGAGACAAAAATAGATTCTGAAAGTGATGCAAATTCAAATGCCACTACCTTTTACTTTTCTTTGAAAAACAAGATTGTGTGCAGCTTGTCAAGAATTCCACAATCCATGATGGTCAAAATTTTTAATCTTGATTCATTCATGCTGATAGATAGAGAATAAAGATCTAGCCAAACTATTTAATCTTGGCAGATCAGTAGTTAGGTAGAGAATAATAATGAGCTCAGCAGTTTAATCTAAGCCATTGGAATGTCATAAGGCTAGAACTAGATAGTTTTCTTACAAAAGAAAATAAATAAATGGTTAGCAAGCTAAATGCACCCAACAAATGAAGAAAAAATGTTAGGGTAAATGATGGGTTGGCAAAAGCAGTTCTCACAAGGCATGGGGAGCATCAATTTGCTCATTTTATATTACTAACTTCCTTCCAAACTCATTTTCCCTTGTAAGAAAACCCCTTCCCTATTCATTTTCCCTTGTTCTAACACATTCCCCTTCCTGATTTTCCCCTTATTCTAACCCTTTCCCTTTCCTAAAACCCTTTCCCTAGCTTAAAAACCCATTCCCATCATTAAAACCCTTCCCTTAAGGTAATCAGGCCCCATGCGAAAGTCCCCCCTGATATTATTTAACTCATCCCTAATGTGTTTCTAACACTCGCTCTCATATTTCCCCAAGACCCCTTTATATTATTTTAACCTATAGTTTTGATATATTTATTCCTCGCCATATAATCCTAACCCCCACTATATTAAACCTTCGCAATATGTATTATACCCCTCTGCATACAATATCCCCGGGTCCCACTTCATTTAAACTCCTGCTATCATTTAAAACTCCGCCTATTTATAACCCAACCCCACACCCTGACTCATCCATCACAACTCCACCATGCGATAATCCTTTGATCACCCACCTCCAGATCCAATGGCCCACATCCCATATCACGTGCTCCGAAGTCCGACTTTTAACATCCCAAAAGCGCCCTAGATAAGCTGTTTTCCCCACCCGCCTTTTTTCTACATGGCAACTCCACATTATATCACATCCTCCAAAATAATACCACCTCACCGCTCTAAAGTGGTGCGATAAACCACCTTACTACCTCCTCGCATTAGATGAAACCACCCTGCTATTTAAAGTTAACCCCATGCCCAAAGGTTAACCACTGTTGGTTAAAAACTAAAGAAGCCACCCTTTCCAAACTTTTCATGGTTATTCTTCTAGCAATTGTAGAAAATAACCTCTACCAACCTATTCCAAGGTGCAAGAAGATCTGTTGAGCTATTTTAAGTCATTTATGACCAAAAGACGTTGTCGACTCCGATTTGAAGCACAATAAAGACCATTGAAGCCTCAGGAAGCCTTTGTTGCCCCCAGAGAACCCTTCTGCCTACCAAAGCTTCATTTTCTAGGTATTCTTGAAGAGATAAAGGCATGTACTTAAGCTTTGCACAATATTTCTAATAGGTTAATCAATTGAACTAGTTTAAAAGCCTTGCCAACCTAAAGAAAGCCACTGAGCATCCAAAACCCTTTTGGCATACTGTATTCATCTTTTCACACTATTCTAGAGGTCCTAGGCCTACTTATTAAGCTAGATAGTGATAAATTGAATAAAATAAAAAAATCTATGGCTTCCCAAAGCATTTTGGATGCAAAACCCCTAGAAACCCTTCACCTAGATATTGACCACCTTCCATTGGCCGATAGAGATTTCCAGATCAAAGACATAGCCTCCCCTAGAAATTTGCTAAAACTCCACTATTGGAGCAAAGGTAAATTCCTTAACTAGAATGATGATATTCAACTATGGGAGTCAAATTTTCCCAAATACTTGTTCCCACAGGTATGCCAGTTTGCTAAAATCATCCACCTATGCCAACTCTGCTATTTCCGAAGTCAAAGAGCCATAGTCTCTCCTAACCAACAAATTTTGTTCATAATCAATTGAGGGTCAATAAATGAAATGTTGCAGATCCAGCCAAAGCCCAATGAAGCCTCATTTTCTATTGAAAGCCTAATTGATCTGTACTTAAAGTTGGACCTTCCCAAGAGATCCCAAAATTTTCAGAATTTCCTCCTAGACAAGGTCCAAGTTCTTACAGACAACACTCCATATTTTGCCACCATTTTCTCTGAGAGAGCCAGATAGATTGTAACCATGTTGTCCTATATTCTAGGATATACCACTAATGAACATGTAGATGAGCCTATACCTGGTTTCCTTTCTATTTTTTTCCCAGGAAACCCTCCAGCTACAGTTTTCAATTTTGCCCAATTCCTAACACACAAAATCCATGATCAATTGATAAGATTGCCAGATGAAAGAGTATTCAAATACTCTTCATTATTGTTCCATATGTTTCTATACTTCAAATCAGAAAGGTTTACAGTTAACATCCAAAAACTGGACACTAAGGCCAATCCTATATCTGTTATCTTTTGGACACCCTTAATCCAAAAATATTCCACTGTTTTAAGCTACAAGGATGTCATTGATTCATTTGTTCATCCAGTAGTTAACATGCTAAGATGTAGCAATAAACCCAGGGTCAGTGATGAAGTAAAGAAATTTTTACAGTTGTCAAAAAACGTCAAAATAGGAGACTCGTATTTATATTAGAACCACAATGAAATTAGGGTATATGGATGTCAACTCACTCCATATAAGCTACCCAAATATCTCCCCATGAGGATATTTGCACTAATATATCAGGCAGATCATAGATTTAGATGATGTCAATTTTGTATCAGTCAAGAAGAAATCACAGTTTAAAATCAAGAACTAGCTTGGCCCTTTTATCTGCAATAATAGGGATGTTGGTGAGGAAGCAGAAAGATGTTTACAGGAAATTAAGTTTAGTGATAGTTTCAGATGGCAATATGATCCTTTGGGTGTCCTAAACAAACTAAGGCTAAAGTTTAAATTGAGCCCTTTTATGCATGAGTCTAGGCCAAAGATTGAAAGATATGCCAATCAGTCAGAGTGGTTCGAAATCACCTTACTAGATATGGAGGAGTAGGTGGATACTAGTTCCATTCTACATACTCCAACCCTACAGGACAGAAATGCAAAAAGGAATAGAGAAGAAGGTTCTTGCTTAAAGAAATATACAACAGATAACAAATTTGAAATTATGTATAGAAAAAGAACAAAGCTGAATCCAGTAAATGAGCAAGAAGAAGACATTGATACAATTGAGATCATTAATACAGACACTATCATGAAATAAAATTCACCTCCTTCAGTTTCGAAGGAAACTCATCAACCTTCAACTTCTAGTGCTCAGATCATACAAAAGCAACATAGTGTTGAAGTCTCTTCATCAAGTGAACCAATGGACAGAGAAATGGACATCAAAGAGAGATACAAATATGTTAAGGCCAAAAATGAAGAAATAAAAGCTGAGATATATTCACAGTACTTAAAGAAGACTCCTCGTGGCCACAACAAATTACTTTCTGCATTTGATTATAAGACAGGAAAAATGTAGATGACCTTTTTGCAGCCCACAATACAGCATCCTAAGTTAGTAGCAGATTACAAAATGACAGATTATGAGATTTCTGCCAAAGATGTTCATCCTTTAGACCAAATAGAATTTCATAAGCAAGTAGGAGAAATGCTATACTCAACTATGACAAACAAAGCTATGAGTGCCCAAAAGCTTCACAATTCTTTGGAAAATGTAAAAGTATAGTTAAAACTAGAAAAAGAACCCTCACAAGCT
The DNA here is from genome assembly GCA_031772625.1 of Pinus tabuliformis. Taxonomy (NCBI): domain Eukaryota; kingdom Viridiplantae; phylum Streptophyta; class Pinopsida; order Pinales; family Pinaceae; genus Pinus; species Pinus tabuliformis. Next base: position 657,889,259 of record CM062820.1, on the reverse strand, counting down.
AAAGGTAATAGAATAAAATCCATTGAAAATTTGGTTATTGAAATGGAATATGATCCAAAGAATGTCAAAGGTGCAGAAGAGCACATTATGAAAAAGAATGCAGACATTGTTGCATTGAAGAAACAACTTAAATTGCCTCCTACTGAACATACACAGACCAAGGAAGTTCTAGAGAATCAAAACCAGAAAGATGAGATGATGAACCTCATTCTTGAGTTAACTGCTTAATAAACAGAAATGGAAAATGAGATGGATAAGTTAGTGCAGCAGAAAAAGGCCAACATGGAAGCAGTTACTGTCACTACTATTCCTACAGTTACTAGAATAGTTCCTTCTACTTCAGTAGTTCCAGTAGCTACAACACTTCCCACTATATCAGAAAGTACATAAGTTACAAAAGCATCTACAGCAACAGCTCATCCTAGTGATTAAGCATGCAAATTAATCAAAGCTATGCAAGATATGTCCATCCAAAAAAATGAAATAAATAGACTTAAAGATCAAATAAAAAGTCTAGACGATGAAAAGAAGCTAGTTCAAATCATGCATAAGGATGAAACACAGAAGTCAAACAGATTGACTGAGAGAATATATAAGTTAGAGAAAGAATTGACATTGAAAGAACCACTTGCCCAAGCAAACCAACAATTGTGGGCCAATATCATTAACTCTGTTAATGATATTTGGCCATCCATCCAAGTCATCTTTGAGCAAAAGGATTTAATCAAGGAAGCGACTGAGGCTATTCAAAAAGTTAAGGAAGAACTTGGAAATAAGATAGAAGAAGCCTCAAGAATAATTCAGTTGCTTAATTTAAAAAACAAGTATGAATTGGAAGAGATTGGCATAAGTGACAAGACTGAAACATGAATATTATGATAGGAAAATCAGAGAAGTGGCCAAAGAACAGTCCAACAATGCTGAAAGGAATTCCAACAGGAAAAGTGCTCTATTAGACTTTTGAGAATCTCTTTTACCTCCAGCATGAGGTGAAATATATCTTTATCAAGAAACCTACATTTGCAAAATATAGAAAGGTTGATGAAATCTTCAGAAGAATGGTAAACATGAAATTACCAGATGCTGAGTCTTGGGAAAAGTTGAATGATTTACTATGAAAATGAAAAGAAAAATAGTGAAAATAGAGTAGTAAAAGTAACAGATTAGTTAAAGAGTATCAGATGAAAGACATAGTTTAAAAGCCAAAGGCAGAGTAAAGGGACAACCAGCGTAGAGCAACAACAAAAGAGAGAAAAAAGCAAAAAGATCAAAACAACAAACAACAAAGCCCAATAAACAGGGACAACTTGCATTAGTTAGGTAGCTGTCTCTATCTTCTTGCATGAAGATATTTCATTTTCCTTGAATAATTCCTAAATCAGTTTTAGGATATTTTGTAATAGTTTTGGTATAAATACTTCACAATTTGAAGTATTAGGTGTGGATTTCTTAACATAGTGGAACTCATTTACAACCTGAGGGTTTATTGTACCATTTTCATGTCAACATATTGGACAAGTAATGAAGGCATTTCATTACAAGATTCATGTATTGGGCAACTTCAGTGAAGTATCTTTCAATTGTTCAAACTGTTATTTTCTTAAGTATTGCATAAACTTGTATGTTTTCCAAATTTAAATGTTATAACAGGAATATTATTGCAAAATATGTTTAATTACACTCTATTCTGAACTGTTATTCATTTTGATGTTTTCTTTTGATATCCAAAGTATGGAATTCTTCATTGCTCCCTAGTTTTGATTGACCTCTTTCATTTCCCTCATTATCCGATTTGAGGAATCCTTAACTGCTCCTTGATCCCGATTGAAAACCACTTCACCCTTCAGCCTAAAAGATCTGAATGTGCTCAACTACCTTTCCCTATGGAAACTTCCTTTAGAAGTTGATTTAGGCTCGTTTTCTTTACACATTGACTCCATAGCCCAACGGGAAATAGACAGTCCACTATCCATCTAAGTCAGTAATTCCACCAACAAATCAAATCAAAACCAAATCAAGCTTACACAACTAACCTAAAATCAATTAACTCAACAAAGTTAAACCATTAAGAGAGAGCCCTCTCTAAGCATTAGGAAGGCTAGATCCTGATCTCAAAAGTAGGTTTGTAGTTACCTATATTATTTCTTTAAACACAACATGAGAACCCTAGGGAAATTTTAGAGTGCTAACAGGAGGAACTCAACGCAACGCAATGGGGACCATTGCTTCCTAATGGGGGAGGAATGATCCAGGTGGATATCGGTGGCCACCCGCCTGTTCCACTTGGACCCCCACCATTGTTTCTTTCATTTTTTCAGTTTCCTTATTTGTAGCATAATTTACTATTTTTGGTAGTTTTTTGGGTCCTGAACTTCCGAAGCCGTTTTGAGGCCCTAAATGACATTTTTTTGGGAAAATCATGGCTAACATGGGTCATAAATCAATGTTGGCCATTCAAAAGTTTTATTCCTCGGCTAGATCTTTGTAACAAGGTATTGTGCGTGTCAAACAGAGATCGTATGCCAAATTTATGACCCCAGGAAGTTAATGTACCAATTTACCCAAACGGGGTCCATAGTTTGGCGCTTCATCTCATAGGGTTAAGTTTTTGGATGTTTAGGGCTTTTCATTATTTATAAACAATAAATAGGCCTTTGAGCCTCATTGGAACATAGTTCAAAGGCATGTAGCTGCCACATCTCTTCTCATAGATAAGCTACCATTGCCTGAGCTAGTATTCTTTCAGTTATGTTTTTAAGCATATTTCAGTATTTTATATTAATGAAATGAAGTGTTGTTTCTACTGCATCTCTGTATTTATGGTTATATCTATAATTTTTTGTGTTCCTGTTTAAATCCGAATCATCACTGGCCCCCACTGCAAAATTTTCCTACTTCGATATGGGCTTTACACCATCACTAAGCTTGTAGGGGACAATGCCTTCAAGCTCAGTATTGCATCGTTCCTTTGCTTGCACCCAATATTTAATGTGGATTGGTTGCGACTATACTTTCCCCCATTGTTGGACACATCCATCATTGCTGAGAAGCTGACACCAACAACTCTCAACCCTAGCTACATCGAACATGCCACAACTGACAAGATCATGGACACATAGATCAAGAACACTTGCCAACAGAGGACTAAGCTATATCAAGTAACCAAAGCAAGTCAATTCCTTCACCAACGCAAGTGGTTCACTAAGGAAAAGTTTCAACAGGAATTTCCTCACCTCATGGAGGCTCTGCACATAATGGGGACCATTTATTCCTAACGGGGGAGGACTGGTCCAGGTGGATATTAGTGTCCACCTGCCTATTCCACCTAGATCTCTATTTGGTTTTATCTGTTTCCTTTATTATAGAAACATCTACTATTTTTAGCGGTTTTCAGGTCCTAAACTTCTGGGGTTGTTTTGACACCCTAAACGACATTTTTTTATGTCCACATCAGGCTCATTGCCATAGGCAAGATCCTATGGAAAATCTTATAATAATTGGAGAGATATTTCCAACAAGGTATCGTATGCGCCAAACCAAGATCATATGACCAAGTTAAGACCCTGGGAAGTTGACTGCCCAACTAACCCCAACGGGGCCCATAAACTCTTAGCATTCCATATCCTGGGGGTTAGGGTTTTGGTTGTTTAGGATTTTCCCTTGTTGTTCAATAATAAAAACACCATTGAGTCTCATTTTAACATAGTTCAAAGGCATGTAACCACCACATAACTTCTTAGAGATAAGCTACCATCACACGAGCTAGTTTATTTCCATTCTATATGTAAGCATATTTCAGTTCCTTGATATTAATGAAATGAAGTTTTATTTCTACTACCTCTCGATGTTTATGTTTGTATCTATATTTTGTTATGTTTCTGTATAAGTATAGATCATGGTCACCTAATTGTTCGATAGAATTCCCATGTAGGGCACGATCACAATGAATACAATGATTTCCAGATATGCATGGTCAACAAGTGTTGGTAAGGTGTTGTCCTTCCATCTATGTTTACACGGTTTTTCCAAATTAATCTGGCACATGATGAAGCTTAACTAGTTGCATAAATCAATGCGAAGAATTCATTTTGGGTGCAAAGTATGGGGGGAGATTAACTATGCTAAGAAACTCGATGGGTAGGTTGGTCAACACCACTTCACTTACATGGCATCACCTCATTTGATAGTGGCTCCCAAAAGAGCTATGCCAAAACAACTTTGTGGAGGGATTGATATCTTATTTTAAAAATTGGTTACACACTTTGGGGCCTGAAAATTTTAGTCCTCTTGAAGGGGTCCCCGAAGCAATTTCAAACATGGCAGAGAGTGAGGATGTGCCAAATAGAGGGCATGAAGGAAGAGGATCGACTAAAAATTTGGGTTTTGTAGAAACTACAGTGGAAAAATATCGTTTGTGTATGAATAAAAGGTGACATAGGGTGCTCATGTTATTCGATGATGAGGATGAGGATGGTGATCTAGGTTTTGCTATGATGGGGGTTAATATATAAGAGCATAAGAGCTTGAATATGGATACAATTGATGTTGAAACAAAGAGATTTTTTTTAGACAAGAGAAAATTTGACTCTAAATTAAAGTTTGAGGATGAGGTTACAATGAAGCTTGATTGTGGGATCACAACTTCTTCTCATCGTGATGCCATTGAAAATATTCCTTTTCCACCAACGTTGGTGGTGGGGGAGGTTAGGGATAATGTTTTTGTAGGGATGGTGGAAAAGTGTCAAGAGAACAAGGATTTGATTTTTTCTTATGATAAGGAGTCATCCAAGGTGAACGATAGTAGCGACAAGAGTGCATAATTTGGATTATAGAGACATAAGATGAGGAGGTTGAATGTTGATCTATCTCAAAGAAAATAAAAGGGTGTTAATTCTATTTGGATAAAGCATGCAGATGATGGTAAAATAGATAGGCGATTGACCCTATTACAAGATAGGAAGTATGTTCATAAGATGGCCAAAGATACATCTAATGAGTCATCCAAGAGGGATGAGGTCTATAGCTATAAAACAATTGGTAATTCAACAAAGATGTTTACCATGAGAAAATTTATTAGGGTCATGTTGAAGAACAACAAGGATGGTGTAATTTCATCTTCTCTCGTAGTAGAGAAGTCTTACCCAAGAATTGCCAACGATGTTTCCATTGAAAAAATAATTGAAACATGGAATCATATTAAAGAACAATGTGGGAGGCTATTCGAAAAATATTGGTAGTCTTATCTAGTATGAGAGAGAGAAATCACACTAGAGGGAAGTATCTTGAATATTAGATGACAACCTTTTGATCAGAAACCTTCCACATGAAAAGAAAAATAGTGGTGGTTCCACGATGATGGAATCAAGGAGGAAATAAATACGTCAAAATAGACATGGCAAGAGTGAGTCAGATAGATATCAAAAGAAAATTTCCATTTTTGTGAACCTAGAAAGTGATAACTTTTCTTCTCCACACAAGTGAAAGAACATGGTCAAGAGTATGCCATCTATGATAATAAAACAAAAAATTAAAAAGTTTCCACCTTCTTTGGTTAGAGTGACAAAAAAACTATGTTGAGAATCATAGGGATGGAGGAATAGAGGAAATTACGTGAATGGCCTAAACATTGTCTTTTGGATGCATGGTGGTTTATTGATTTAAGACTAGACAAGGTAAAAATTATGATGATAATGTGTGTGCATATATGTGTGTGTGTGTGTGTGTGTGTGTGTGTGTAGGAACATCTTTCTAGTCTCTTCCTAAAGCATGAGATGCCTTGATTTATTTATTTATTTAAGAGGGGTGAAATATGAAGGTATTCAAAGCTCATTGAAAGTTGGTGAAAGTATAGAGGTAGAGACTTCAAAACCAACAGATAGAGGTAGTTAAGGTTGTGGTTTGTTAGTTCATAACTTTGGTAAATGTGACACACATTTAGGTGATGAAGGGGTAGTATCTATATCCAAACAAACTATTCAATCATGGTTGGTAACCATTGGTGTTGTTCCTGAGAATGAATGTAATATTGGAACAAGAAAAAAACACTCGAATCATGCTAGAAGGATGGGTGTCAAGGGAGGGAGTCCTTTGTGAATTTTGCAACTATGTGATTTTAGTATCAAAGTTTGAAACTCATGCAGGTGGTACACATTGTCAACCTTCTAAAAATATCTACCTTTAGTCTATTAATTCATTAAAAAAATGTCAAATGGATACTGGGACACACAAGATGATTGTAGAAAATATAGTAAGTATGTTGTATAAATTGATGAGGATGATCAAAATGATGATATGTGCTATCTCTATGGTGATGGTGGAAGACATTTTCATGTGAAACCCTGTGGATAATTTTGGACATACGAAACATTTTTTTGGCTTGACTGGGGTTATAAAAACCTTTTACACACATTGGTTGATAGGTCATGTAGTAGAACAAACCCTTTTTAGAATCCATGTAACACCCCTTATGTTGACCCCTATTTTTGTAATGATAAATGATGATTGTGTAATTCCATCATGGAATTACTAGTTGGCTGAGACTTTGTGTAATTATAAAACAATATAAACATGGAATTTATGATTGGCTACCCTAAGGAGTGGGACAATTAGATCCATAGTCTGAGGGAGAGACAAGAGTGGGTGGGATGGCATAATAGAATGCCCCACCACCAAACTATTGGAAAAGAAATGATTGGGTAGAGGATATTCCCACATTTTTCCTATCCTTCCACAACATAAAGGTGAAAAAAAAACAAAAGAGAAAGGGAGAGAGAACTCTGGAGGAAGGGGGAAACAACACAGAAAGAAATGAGAGTCACAACTAAGAAATTTTATGCTTAGAATTATTGGGGGTGAGATCCTCAATATTGATGCACAAATGCAAATGGGACTTTGGTGTCCATATTTGAAGGCCAATGATAGGCTTAGTAGAAGAATGAGAAACGAGTGCTTGGTGTAAGCACTGATAAACCAATTAGGTGCTTGATGTAAGGCTGATACTGTTATGAAACCAGCTCAAGAAAAGATAGAAAAGAAAGATCAACGCCTTAGAATTCAGCCTCTTCGAGGGGGCAACCTCCTTTACATTACATAAATGAACAATTCTTCGATGATACAAATGACAAAACCTCCTTTCTATATATAGGAGTCTAAGGAGTCACAATATAATCCAGCCGACCTAACAATAATAATATAAAGCCACAAAAATAACAATAGAGGGATTCTATGGGGCATGGAAATAACAATATGGGGGTAATAGGGGCACAACAATATAAATAAGGGGTATAACTACAATAGTAATGGGGTAATCACTAGTATTATAGGGACCCAACATGCCCCTCTCCTTCAAAAAAGTGTTGTCCTCAACGCTTGAGCAGTTCTGGATACTTCTGCATAAAATTCTCATCCTCCCATGTGGAATCTTCAGCGGATAAGTTCTTCGACTTGATAAGATACTCTGAAATTGATCGATTTCGTAGCTGTCGAGTTCTTGTTTCTGTGACTGCTTCTGGTTCCAATATAATTTTTCCTTCCTCGTCAAGTTCTGGCAATATTGTTTGAACTGGGAGCTTGTCTCCTATAACCTTCTTTAAACATGAAACATGGAAAACTGGGTGCAATCGAGAAGCTGCAGGAAGCTCCAATTTGTATGCCATAGTACCAATCTTTTCCAACACCTTGTACGGACCATAATACTTTGGTGATAATTTATTATCCTTCTTAGCTTGCTTTAGGGACATTTGCTTATATGGTTGTAGCCGTAGGAATACCCAATCACCTACATCAAAACTTCTTTCACTGCGATGTTGATCTGCCTGTTGTTTCATTCTATTTTGTGCCAACACGAGGTTATCCTTTAAGAGTTGGAGGACTTGTTGTTGATGTTCGATGTGATGTTCCACTGCCTGAACCTTAGAATTTTCTCTTAAATATGATGTGATTGATGGTGGTTGGTACCCATAAAGTGCCATAAATGGGGTCATTTTTGTTGCTGTATGGAAGGAAGTGTTATACCACCATTCAGCCAGAGGCAACCATTTGACCCATTGTGTCTGTTTATCAGATACAAAGCAACGAAGATATCCTTCCAAACATTTGTTTACTATCTCAGTTTGCCCATCAGATTGAGGATGATAAGATGAGCTATGAGCTAACTGAGTACCAAGACAAGAAAATAATTCTGTCCAAAAATTTCCAGTGAAAATGGGATCTCTGTCACTTACAATAATCTTTGGATTTCCATGTAGCTTTTGAACTGTTTCCATAAATGCAGTAGAAACTGTACTGGCTTTAAATGGATGTGATAATGCACAAAAGTGTGCATACTTGGTAAGTCTGTCAACTACCACCATGATGACACTCTTTCCCTCAGACTTGGGTAAACCTGTGATAAAATCCATTGAAACCTCCTCCCAACGTTGGCTTGGAATGGATAAAGGTTGTAATAGACCCGGTGTCTTAATTGTTTCAACTTTATTTTGTTGGCAAACCAAACATTCCGCCACAAACTTTTGAATATCTGATTTAAGGCCATCCCAAAAAAATTCCTTCTTTACCCTGTGGTAAGTTTTTAAAAATCCTGAGTGCCCTCCTAAGGGAGAAGTGTGCAATTCCATAAGAATCTTTTGTTTTAGCTGGGAATTCTTACAGAGGTATAAGCGATCTTTGTACCATAACGAATCATTTTTCCAGCTAAATGTATCAGAAGTACTGGAATCTTGTTGTAGCTTTCGAATAAGTGCCCACACTTCTTCGTCATTCTTCCATTCCTCCTTTGCTTCGTTTATCCAATCTGGTTGGATAATAGAAATGGCACACAACAATGCTTCCATATCCTCATCCTTTCTTGAGAGTGCATCTGCCACCACATTTTGCTTCCCTTTTTTGTAGATGATTTCAAAGTCATAACCCAACATCTTTGTGACCCACTTTTGTTGCTCTTCAGAGGATAATCTTTGTTCTAAAAAGTATTTAAGGCTATCATGATCTGTTTTTACCTTGAAGTGTCTTCCAATTAGGTAGGGTCGCCATTTCTTAAGTGCATGGAGTATTGCCAACATTTCCTTCTCATAAATAGCTTTGCTTAAAAACTTTCCCTTGATTGGATGACTTTCAAAAGCAATGGGTCTTTCATCTTGCATTAGAACAGCACCAATTCCATTTCCTGAAGCATCACATTCCACAATAAAGGTTTTTGTGAAGTCCGGTGTAGCTAAGACCGGTGCTTGGCACATTGCCTCTTTAAGATGTTTAAATGCCTTTGTTGCTTCCGGAGTCCATGAAAATGAATCTTTCTTCAATAATGTTGTTAGAGGTGCTGCTATTCTCCCATAATTCTTAACGAACTTGCGATAATACCCTGTCAACCCAAGAAATCCTCGCAGATGCTTTATGGATGTGGGGATTTTCCATTCCTTAATGGATTTAATTTTGCTAGGGTCTACCTTAACTCCTTCATGAGATACAATATGACCCAAATATTCCACCTCCTGGACTCCAAAGAAACATTTGGATCTTTTTGCATATAATTGTTTCTCCTCCAATAGTTGTAGCACCTTGTCAACATGTTCAACATGATCCTTCCAAGACTTGCTGTAGATTATTATATCATCAAAAAATACCAACACAAATTTTCTAAGGAATGGTTTAAAAATTGAATTCATCAAACCTTGAAATGTTGAAGGTGCATTGGTAAGGCCAAAAGGCATGACCAAAAATTCATAATGACCCTCATGAGTTCTAAATTCCATTTTCGGAATGTCTTCAATCTTCATTCTAATTTGATGATATCCCGAACGAAGATCCAACTTGGTGAAGTAAATTGATCCATGCAATTCATCCAGTAATTCATCAATGACAGGAATGGGGAACTTATCTTTAATAGTGAGCTTGTTGAGTTCCCTATAATCTGGACACATGCACCATGATCCATCCTTCTTGTGCACCAATACTACTGGAGCTGAGAAAGAACTTTGACTCGGTTGAATTATACCAGCCTCTAGCATTTCTGCAACCATACGTTCAATTTCACTTTTTTGGACATATGGATATCTGTACGGCCTGATGTTTGGAGGAACACTTCCTGGAATCAGATGAATAGCATGATCATGATCACGCATAGGTGGGAGACCTTTGGGAGTCTCAAATACCTTGGAATGATTGTCCAGTACTTTTTGGAGATCTGGAGAAATAGATGATTCCAATGTGGAAACATCTAGCGAACATAATTGTGCAATTACACCTCTTTGCTCCTTTTTTAGAAGCTTTGTCATGCCATTAGAGCTGATTATCTTTCCTGGTTTCCCTGCAATACCCCTTAATTCAACTTCCTTTCCTTCCACAGAAAATTTCATGAAAAGTTCTTGAAAATTAAAAGCTATTGTACCCAAGGATTGTAGCCATTGGACTCCTAGTACAACATCAGCACCTCCCATTGGAATGGAAAGCATTGGGCTAGTCAATACATATTCTCCCATGGATAGCTTGATATTATGGCACTTTCCAGAACAATTTATTGTTCCTCCATTTGCAATCATCACTTGACACTCTGGTGCTGGATATAGGAAGCAATTCAATTCTTTTGCTACCCTACAATGAATAAAATTGTGGGTGCTTCCTGAATCAATCAACACTATTACCTTTTTCTTCTTGATTTGTCCTTCTATCTTGATGGTTTGAGGAGTGGTAATTCCCGCCAATGCATTACAAGATATGGTCGGATTTATTTGTTCTTCATCTAGGCTTTGTTCCTGGAATATATCCTCTTCTTTTGACCTTTCTTGCTCCTTTTCTTCTTCCTCTTCACAATCTATGTAGAATAATTTCTTCTCAGCACACTTATGACCTTTTGTGTATTTGCTATCACAATTGTAACAAAGCCCTTTTGCTCTTTTTTCTTCCAATTGTTGTGGTGTCAACCTTGTAGGTTGTGGAAGACTATGGGCAACAACACTTCCGTCTTTATAGTTGTGAATGGTATGCTTCCTAGTTGCCATAATTTTGCTTTCCATTTTTCTTGCTAACCTGAATGCCTTCTCTAATGAATCAGGTTCCCAAAGGTGCACATCATGTTGGATATTATCCTTTAAAGACCCTATGAACACATCAATCCTATGCTCCTCTGGAATATCTTTTACCCTTATGTTCAATTTTTGGAACTCCTCAATGTGCTCGATTATTGAACCCTTTTGTTTGAGACTTATCAATTGGCTAAAAAAAGTGTTGCTTTTTGTATCCTCATAATGTGCTATCAATTCTTCCGTAAAAATTGCCCAAGTGATAAATTGTTTACGAGAACAAAGCCATTGATACCATACAAACTGATTTGGTTCCAAATATAAAGTTGCCATACGTACCTTTTGTGTGTTTTGCACATTATTGAGATCGAAGAATTGCTCCATCTGTAATATCCATGTGGCGGGATCCTTGCCATCAAACTTCCTCATATCGATTTTTGGAATATGGTGGGTCTTCGATCCAACATTAGAGTCTATGGAATCATGATTAACATTTCTTTTGTTCACATCATGAGTTTCCTTTACAACCTTTTCACCATTAGTAAGTATTTCTTGTAGAAAATTTGTCAAATCTGTCTTCAAATCTGCCATGTCTGTCTTCAAATCTGTCCTCAAATCTGTCTTCAGATCATCCATCTTAGCTTCCATGCATTTTATCTTAGATTCCACGCCATTTATCTTAGATTCCACGCCATTTATCTTAGCATCTGTTAGCTTTTGTGAGCGTGACATTTGTTGCACTTGTTCTTGTAATTTTGATATATCATGTAGCATTTCTTCCTCTTCTTCATGAGTCATGCTAGAGCTTTCAGGTTCCTTACTAGGTGTTTGCATTTTCTTTCCTCGGGGCATCAGTTACCGATAATAATGCTTTACTATGCCCTTTGAATTCCTTCAAACCAAGCTTATGCAAAAATTAAAAAAAACTACACACCTTTTTTTTTACTTTGTAGAAGCCTGATATTGAATCTGATGTATCTCTGTAATTTCGAATCATCCAGTTCTGAAATTGTGATCTGTAGTAGCCTTGTATGTCCTCTTTCCAATGCCACTAATCTGATGCAAATTGGATTCTCCAAGAAAGAGTTATGCACAATCTTCCGCAGTGACCTGATTATAGACTATTTCAGTAGAGCGAACTTGTATGAAGTTCCACGTGTCACTGATTCAACCTTTGACTCTGAAAAATATATAAAAGCAAACTACAGTCTGTCCTCTTTCTGTACCTTCTTACAAAATTTCAATCCGATGCTCAGAAAGAAAGTTATGACGATTTTCCCCAGGTCACCTGTTTTGAGTGTAATTCAGGAGTCTGCAAAAAGACCAACTTCCTCAGATCATATCTCCGAAAATATCTCGCGAAAAGTTCTGAAATTTGGACCCAAGGTTCAGCGCGATGTCTTCTCAAATGGGTTTTTTTTACGACTTCTGAAACGTCACAGAAAAAAAGTTATAGCGAAAATGCCACGATGACCTGTTTGGAGCAGCGAAACCCTAGAATCCAAAGCTCTGATACCAAATGTTATGAAACCAGCTCAAGAAAAGATAGAAAAGAAAGATCAACGCCTTAGAATTCAGCCTCTTCGAGGGGGAAAACTCCTTTACATTACATAAATGAACAATTCTTCGATGATACAAATGACAAAACCTCCTTTCTATATATAGGAGTCTAAGGAGTCACAATATAATCCAGCCGACCTAACAATAATAATATAAAGCCACAAAAATAACAATAGAGGGATTCTATGGGGCACAGAAATAACAATATGGGGGTAATAGGGGCACAACAATATAAATAAGGGGTATAACTACAATGGTAATGGGGTAATCACTAGTATTATAGGGACCCAACAGATACACCACTAGGCATGGTAGTTGATCACTGGGGTTCTTTCTGAAAAGGGCTAATAAACCATTAAATTCTTGCTGAGTAAGTTGATAAACAACATAGTTCTTTCCAAGTAAGTTGATAAATAACATAGTTCTTTCTAGGTAAGTTGATAAACCACTCAGATAATGAGCTACAAGCTCTTGTAGTACTTGCCTTGAAAATACAACTGATACACCAACTAGAATGTAGACCAACACTCCTATAATTAAGCAATACCCTAATTGAGTTTTGGTAGAAATTACCCTATGGAAACATCTACTTGAACCATGGATCTAGCTTGGGGGTGGTCGGCTATAAGAAATAATTTGATGTAGCTGGCCTATGGTTAGGTGAGGAGTCAAAGTCTCACTCTCGGTTTCCAACCATTTCTAGTCATTTAGATAAGTTCCCTAACTAAAGAGTATTTGAATGAAAATAACCACATTCTTGGTTTGTTATTGGTTAACGTATGGCTATGTGTTAAATTTTGAATAACTATTGAAAAATGTTGCATGTCCTTAATGAGTGTTCTTTTGGCTAAGTTGAAATAATAGCTTTTTGTGGATGATATGAATGTTCTTGGTTATCTATGGAAATATGACTGATTGCAGGAAGACATGAAACTAAATGTTAATGCCAATGCTTTAATGGTTGCCATGTTTATAATTTGGAAGTCTCTTTATATTTTTTAGTGCAGTAATGTATTTTTTCAGGCAGGGGATGAGTTAAGCACCACGTGTGCCATGTATGATGGTTTAATTACACATATGTAACTGTGTAATGTTTATTTCTCATTGTAGGAGTTCAGTAGGTTGCATTCAAACCCAAGGAAACTTCAATAGAGTCCCAAGATATCCTTGGAGCCCTTAAGTCTATGCCCGGATTACACAAACATGTATTTTAGCTGAGTATATGCTTGAATCTATATAGGTAAGAGCTTTGAAAAACTGGAAATTGTAGATGGTGGTGTGGAACAACAATATCCCTTTTAACTGACATGAAGTTCACATCACATTGTGGCTCCCTTGCTAAGTAGCATCCATTAGTCAATATGGGGGATGAGCATTGTTGACCGGTATGAATGAATATTTCTTTGTCACTTGCCACAAATATTTAAGTTATGCCATGCCTCCCTTGGTAAGTGGTGTGCAATGGAGTGATGCATTTGACAAAAAGCACGAGATGAAGTTCCTCCCATCACTTGACGAGATCATTTCCAACGTGTTGTGCCCAAATGGCTTAAGGTCTTACTGTAGCATTATAGTTTTGTGGCATAGAAATGGGACAAAAATATCCCCATCCCAGGAAATAGATATTTCCATGTAAAAATGCCCAAATATCCTATAATGTAAAATAACGACCTTGCATGAAGGGTTTGGCCCTGAGGGACCCCCTTTGTGAAGGGTGAGGTGGCAGGTGCTATGTGAGTCAAGCAAGGCTACATGGAAACCACATGGATGGTGGTGTGGGCATATACTAACGCGGTGCCCATGTGGCAGGACACATGGTAGGTAGAATCGGCCCTGTAGGATGACCAAGATACCAATTTTTGGATGAGATGTTGCACCCTTAGAGGATGCCATGTGGCAAGATGACATCAACATGACATATGTAGGACACAGTAGGAGAATGTGACGTCGAGGTTAGGCTGAGGTGGCACCTAAGAGGCACAAGGAAGTGGTTTAGTGGCACCACTTGGCTTGGGGCATTCCACATGGCACTAGCATGGAAGTTGACGTGGTTGGGTGACATGTCACCATAGACCACAAATCCTTGGTAGTGAGTTGCATGGTTAAGTGTGGCGGTTTGTGGAGTTAATTGAAGCTACATTAGACAAAAGCAGTAGAATGAGAAAATATTTCTGGTAATTAATGTGGAATTTGTTGTCACATCATAGAGGTTACAAAATAGGTTGTTACAAAAAAATGACACGAAACACAATGGCATTATGACATGGAAAGGAGCCACATGGGAATTATGTGACATGGCACAACCATATATGCCACTTGTTAGTGTCATGTGGCAAGGCATGCCAATGTGGCAGAGTTGAAAGGGGTGCAATTTTCAAATGGGCATAATTTTCAATCTGGGAGTCAGATTGAGATAAAGTTTATATTGCCATAAAGATCTTGACGAGAACAACACGATGATTGTGTTTGTTTTAAGTTTTGAGGATGACAGGAAACAGATAATTTTTGTGACCCCATATTCATAATAAACCTCGGATATTGTGTTAGTTTTAATGTAACACCTCCCATCAATCGAGGATAAACCAAGGGGGTGCGAGAGAGTGTTACAAAGTGGTATCAGAGGGAAGGTTCAAAAATGGACTTAAAGAGGCTCACATGCACACACCCATGATGAATACGTGACTTGGTAGTTTATTTTCTATTTACACATATGCATTTATTATAAATCACAATTGGTACAATGTTTGAATTAAATTATTGATTGATTGTTTTATCTTTAAATTTTCATACTAACTGAGATTTGATGTTTTAGATGGTTTCACATCAACATGATTCTTGCAAATAATCTAAGGTGATGGGTAATTGGGTTCTTTGCATTTTTGGTTGACTAACAACTATGTGTGTGTAACAACACATAAGAAGATACCAAGGAAAAACATGATAGTAAAGGATGACCAACAAGATGGTGTAGTATAGCATTGAAGGATATCAACATTGTTAGGAAGAAGAGTTAATGGGAAAGAAGGAGAATTTTAATGCCTCTCTTGAATGGATGGAAACTCTTAGAATTCTGAGAGTTGAATTGAGAGGTTGCAAGGTTGACAATGAGAGGATTGCCAAAGCTCAAGAAAAATAGGTAGAAGTAAATGCAGTAACATTGTAGAGCCTATCAGATCTACAAAGGTAGAAATAAAAGAGCTCGATGCGAGCTATTTAGGTAGGCATAAGTCCAACCTATCCCATCAAAGGTCCAAAATAAAAAAAAATGACACCAACGAGGTAGGAAGAAATAAGTCAAGGGAAAAACATAGAAAAGAAGATGAAGACATGGTGAAAGGACATAGCCCACTTAGTACTCCGGAAAGAAAATTAAGTGGCCTTGACCTGTCATAAGATATTTTAGTTAAGAGACACCATTATCAATAGAAAAGGAAAGAGAAAGATTGGATTCTAGAATAATTTAAGAAGGAAAAAACTCCCAAATTCAATGGATGGGTGAAGAAGGATGAGGAAGGCGAAGCTTGGTTATTAGGGATGAAGAAGTACTTTAGGGTGCATGATTATTAGAACATGAAGACCAAAGTAACTATATTTAGTTTGAAAGGACAAGGTGATATATGGTGGTGTTGTAACAGCTGCAACACCCACCACAATTTTGGCCTACATCCAATTTCGGAGCCTCCCTTTAGTTTTTACTTTATGTTTGCACTCACTTGGTCTCACCCTGTGGGCTCATGTAAGTCTTTGCACCCCCTTTGCTTGACCATTTAACGGACAAATTTTTGCATGTTGGTCACAATGTCACTCTTGCAACCATGGTCTGGTCATGCATAAGGTCTTTGCTTCGTGTGTACATGTTGTGTTCTCTATGTAGACATCCATCACACTCACACACGATGTTGTATGCACTGTCACGTAAGCGTCGTCATGGTCGTTCAGCAATCCATCACAAGCGTCGTGCTTGTCACTTGCACCATCGGTCAATCATGTTGAACATATGTTGTCTTGATGGTTTGAGGAGTCTTGTCATCAAGTTATGTTGGGCATGTGTTCGCAAGGTCACTTATGCAAAAATTCACTCACTCACACACTTAGTCATTTTGCTGAAGTTATGACGACCGGATCACCCTCTAATAGCTGTACCTCCACCCTATAATCGAATAGATTGACTGTCACCCAAAACAACGTAGAAGTGTCCAACAAACCATTTCAATCTATGATGCCCACAAGATGATCAACCAACCCTCCTGCTAGTCAACCAGAGAGTTTCATTGGGTAGTGACCCTAGGACTCACTTCCCTAAAAAATTATGCAAAACCTGCAGACCTTACCTACTCCATTAACTGAGAAAACTACATATATAGGCTGGACAAACACCAAGTGTCCATCCTTGTCTCCCCTTAAGAATTGTGTAGTTTTTCCATCCAGCCACACAGTTATCCGACTGACTGCTCACCCAAAAAACTGTGTAGACTTTTGAGCAAGCCCATCAATAGCCCAGCATCCCGCTTAACTCAAAAACTGTGCAGAGGTGTTCAGCAGGTCAACATCCCAGCAATTGTACATTTTTTGTCTCCAGCAACCCCACAACCCATTACTAGCTCTCTCTAGGAATTGTGCAATTTTTTCTGCCAAGCCATCCTAGAGCCCACTTCCAGCTCCCTCTAGGAATTGCACAATTTTTGCTACCAAGCCTCCTGTGGCCCATAGCCATCTCCCTTTAGGAATTGTGTAGTTTTTGCTGTGAAGGTCCTCTGCTACCCAAACTGCTTCCCTCTAGAAATTGCGCAGATCTACCCTCCATCTGACCCAGATCCCACGGAGAGTCACTGCTGATCAGGATTGTCCATCTTAGTTCCCCAGTGACATCTACACAATTTTCATCAGCTATGCTCAAAGCTCACATCCCATCTTGAAACTTGCCTCATGTAGTTTCGTAGCCTTTTCCTCTCTCCTGATCACCTGCGTCCAAAAGTGAACAAGCATGCATCATGGTAGACTAGGAGGTTTATGGATTTGATGTCATCTCGTCATGAGTGACTGAAGATACATGTACATGAATAAACATGGCACGATGATAGATCAGATGAACAAGGAGAGTACATGAAAATGGACGTGTTTGCGAATGGATGAACAAACGGTGCATGTGAGAAGATGTGTTTTCAGACAAACAAACTTATGAACATGCAAGGAGATGTGTTTGCGAATGGATGACCATGCCAAGATTTGTTCGCGGGTAGATGAATGGATGAACATGAAAGAATGTGTTCGCAGACGAACGGATGAACGAACATGCGAGGATATATTTTCATGAACGAATAGACATGTCAAGCATGCAAAAGTACACGCAAGGAGAAATGCGTACATGCAACACCAAGTGAACCCAATGACCATCGAGGGCTCCACACACCTTCTCATGCAGAGGCGAAGCTATTATACACCAAGAGGACATCCATCACTCAGCAACACTACAGCTCGACATGCGCACCAACCGTAGCATGAACATGCCAGCACTGGCATGTCGAGTCGTGTCATGAGTCATGTTGGCCACATCACTACTGTGGGACATACAATCATCAATCAAAATAATGTAACATGGAATTCCAAGACACCCACTTGTAATCTAAAGAGTCATGTAATTTGAAAAGTCATGAAAGTCAAATAGTCATGAGAGAAGTTGAACAGTCACAAGGGCCAGTTTCACCCTTGGCTATAAATACCCCCTCATTTGTATATGCAAGGGACTTTTCACCTTGACTCCTCCCACATATCCTTGAGAGTATTTAATATTTTTTTTTAGGAGTGAGTAGTGGCTCCAACGCCCCACCTACGGGGTTAGTGATGTATGGTGTATCAATGTGTCTTGGAAATTTTCCTTAATTCAGAATCTTACTTACATGTCAACACGTTTTCACACGTGTTGTAACTATTTGTAAGAATTAATATTGAACACTTGTATTACATGTTGCTTCAACCTGTGTTAAACAATTGAATTCATTCAGCTATTCTAATGCATATATTTATGAAAATGTGTTGTATAAGTTGTTAACATTGTCCTTCTCGTGTTAGTTATCTCCCTCGACATTAGACAAAACCTTTCACATAAAATTGTTATAACGACCGTCGCACTTGCAGGGACTGCCCCACTAGGTGTTGTATGTGCTATCTTCATTTGTGCGTTGTGACTGCTGCATCTGTGTGGATTTCTCTTTCGGAAGATATGCATGTATTGTTGTGTTGTGTGTCTCTGATATATTTGGGACTTCCTTCCTTTTGACTGGAGACTCACTCCCACCCTCTCTCTCTACTATGAAAGAACCTTGACACAAGTAACACTAGAACTCACCAAGCACGCAAACCTCGTTGTCCAAAGACAAAGCATACCACTCTCCTATGCTGACAAACAAGAGATAAGGAAAATATTTAAGATAATGGCAACTGAGCCATCATACCAGATGACACTCCCACACCAAACAGTGTGAGGTCTATTTGGGACTTCATACTGGGGAGATCCCATGAATGTTGGTGGGTCTAGCATCGTCAACGTTTTTGGCACTAGAAGGATGGATGCTAGTTGTTTATGGATGAATGTCCTCTCACATCCACTCATCACTCATCTAGTCAAGGAAGTAACTTGCACTCCCTCTCACCTACACGTCAATTTGTAGGTTTGTTACTCCTCACCTCCCAAGACTGAACAAGAAATTTCATATTAACATCTTCTCTCCATCTGTTCCATCACCCATCAATTCGCGAAGGAGGTCAGACTGATCGCATGAATACAAAATCTTCCATATGCATCAAGAAAGACAAAAACCACTCCCACATGAATTTTGTATCATCAGTGGAATATGCAGTTATTGTTGCAAATAATACTGAGAGGGGGGGTGAATTAGTATTATCAAATTCTTTTCAATTAATTTATTCTTTAGATATTGATCATTAGTTTGTATGTCAGTACCATATAATAATGAGAAAGAACAAGAAAAACAGATAATCACACCAAAGAACACCAGATATAAGGTGGAAATCCAATGTGGGTGAAAACCACCTGCTGCAATATGTCTCTATCTTCTTTCAATTAGAAACTTCTTTTACAATGATTTTGTACTGGTGCACTCCTTTACCAGTACGCAGACTGCAACCTGCAGAGAGCTACAACCCTCTCTCGTTTTCCAGTATCTCCTGGAAGGGAGATACAACCCCCTTAGCTCTTTTACTTCTTTAAGGACCATGTTTCATTAATTTTCAGACTGGATCCAAGAAGATCAAATAATCATCAAGTAAATGTGAATCACCCAACTTCTTAGAATGCTGTAAACAGAAAAGTAATACCAGAAATCTAAACCCAGAACTCTGTAGCAATAGATAAAAGGTAGTCAATAATTATTTCAAAAGGGATCCGCAACTTCACCAATAGCAGCCTGCGGATATCCGCAGTTCTTCTGTGCCTTGACTGTGTAGATCCGCACCTGATCCGTCTTGTGCTCCGCGTACCACTGCACTTAGCCCTTCTGCGGAACTGCGTGCCACTGCTCAGATCCGCACCTGCACTGTCTTCCCGACAGCGTGCCTCTGCACTGATCCTTCTGCTTCTCTGCGTACCCACGCACTGAACCTTTTGTCGCGCTGCGTACCTTTGCACATACGCCTTCTGATGCGCTGCGTACCTCCGCACTGTGCCTTCTTCTGTCATGCTTACCTCCGCACCTGAGCTGTGGATCACCTGCGGACCTCCAAATAGACCCAAATTAATAGTCCACCAATGTACCACAGATTGTCAGATCCACCAATCTGATCACACACCCAAGAGATCATGCCCTATCAATAGATCCGCCTTCCACATTACAGATTTCACTTTGATTTAGATCTAGCTTTTAGAATCGATTACCCAAAATTTCAGATCTTAAGATATTCAAATTTTCATAAGTGACTAGCTAAGTAATCTCCTTTCCTTTTTATAGGCAAGTCCTTATTCACACCATGGGACAAAACCATGGAAAACCAATACAAGGGATCCAAACCAGGGTTCAATACTTTAGATCCTATACCACGGACCAAAACCATAGGATCATGATCGATGGGCTAAATACCAAGGGCCAAACATAAGAAACCCCACGTGTGCGCGCTTCTCTGCATTGGAGTGAGTGAATTGGGGTCCACACCTTTTGAACGGAGCACCTGCAGATATGTCTGCACTTCTTGGTCGGCATACCTGCGGGTCCACACCTTTTGAACGCTGCACCTGTGAACCCCTTATTTTCAATCATTTTGAAAGCCTGAATAGAGTTTTGCCACTTGAGTGGGTTGCCATCAAGTACAACACCTGTGCCATAGCGCCAAACCTGAATCATAATGCCAACAATCTCCCCCTTTGGACTTGATGGCAACCCCAAGATCCTCAAAGTCATTCTCCCCCTTTGACATTAAGGGCAAAGGGCGGACCAAGGTATTCTCTTCCTTTGCTTTCCATACTCCCCCTGAGTGCCTGCTGAAATTTCTGAATGAGCTCCCCCTGACTATAGACCAGATCTGCAAAATTCTTCAAGAAGAACCATAATCCACCAAACACCATAAGTGACCTTGACAAGAGAGATAGAGACATATTAGCAGCAATAGTCAGATCAGCATCCATGTTTTCCTTTTGTACTTCCTCCAAGATCTTCTACCATAATGCCAACAATGCATTATTAGAAGAATATATGCTCCCCCTAGACCTGTGCCATTCGATCTTCGACCAATCCGTAACCTAGCAAATGTACGCGTATACCCCATATGAAACTTGCGTAAAACCAACAATCTCTGAAACAGATGAGATTCAATAACAAAATGATGCATCAACAACCCCCAGCTTTTGCCTGAGGTATTCAAAGGTCTTCCTGGGCAATGGTTTGGTGAGTATATCTGCAACTTGTTCCTTAGAAGGAACATACTCCAACTTGACCTTTTGTTCAAACACTTGTTCTCGAAGAAAATTATATTTGATAGGTATATGCTTGGTCTTTGAATGCATGACCGGGTTCTTTGAAATGCTGATAGCACTTGTATTATCACATAGAATGGAGATAGGTGGTGTACAAGTGATTTGAAAATCCTGCAAGGTCTGCATCATCCAAAGGAGTTGAGTACAGCAAGATGCAGTAGCCACATATTCCACTTCAGATGTAGATAAAGCAATCGAACTCTGTTTCTTGTTGAACCAAGATACTAATCTGGAACCCATAAAAAATGCACCACCACTTGTGCTCTTCCTGTCATCCACGCTTCTAGCCCAATCTGCATCTGTATAAGCATGAAGTGTGAGATCTGTATCTCTAGGATACCATAAGCCATAGTTTTGAGTTCCTTGAAGATACTTGAAAATTCTCTTAACTGCCTGAAGATGAGTTTCCTTTGGATTTGCCTGAAATCTTCCAACTATTCCCACTGCATGCATGATGTCTGGTCGAGTACCTATAAAATAAAGTATACTTCCAATCATAGATCTATAGGTTGGCTGATGCACTGCTGCTGACTCATCATTTGCACTGAGGCTGCATCCTGTAACCATGGGGGTACATACTGGTTTTGCATCTTCCATGCCATATTTCTTCAAGATTTGCTTGAGATACTTGGTTTGAGACAAAAAGATACTATCTTCATTTTGTTGGATTTGCAAACCAAGAAAGTATGTCAGTTCTCCAAGCAAAGACATTTCGAATTCTTTCTGCATCACCAAGGCAAAGCTTTGACTCATAGCTTCTTCATTGCTACCAAAGATAATATCATCTACATACACAACAAGTATTAGCAATTTGTCATTTTCAATTTTTTTTATAAAGATTGCTATCTACTAATCCTTTTGAAAAACCTTGTTGATGAAGGTATTTGTCCAAACGGTAGTACCAAGCACTTGGAGCTTGTTTAAGACCATAGAGAGCCTTTTTCAATCTGCATACAAGATTTGGATCATTCCCAAGAATGAAACCATTTGGCTACTCAATGTATACTTCTTCTTCTAAGTCTCCATTCAGAAAGGCTGATTTCACGTCCATTTGAAATACTTTGAACTTCTGAAAGCTTGAGAGAGCAAGGAACATTCAGATGGCCTCAAGTCTTGCAACATGAGCAAAAGTTTCTTCAAAGTCTATTCCTTCTTGTTGAGCATACCCTTTACAAACAAGTCTGGCCTTGTTTCTAATTACTTCCCCATTTTCATTCAACTTATTTTTAAAGATCCATTTTGTCCCTATGACATTCTTATCTTTTGCTCTAGGAACCAACTCCCAAGTGTTGTTCTTTTCGATCTGCTCAAGTTCTTCATCCATTGCCTTAACCCAGCATTCATCTTTGCATGCCTCTCTTACATTTTGTGGTTCAGTGGAGGAGAGTAATGCCAAATAGCTTGAAGCTTCTGCAATTGTTCTTCTTGTTTGTATGCCCTCCTTTTGCCCTAAGATTTGAGATTCCGGATGATTCTTTTGAACATACCTGGATGGAGTCTTCTCTTCTATCCTTGTCTGTTCCTCTAGTGCCTCTTGAGGTTATTTTTCATCTTCAGTCTGATTTGGAGAGTAGTCTTCATCCTCTTCAATATTTTCATAATTTACTTGCCTAGGAATGTTTCCTTTTTCATCAACCACCACATCAATGATGTCAACAATTCTTCCAAGTCTTTTATTGTAACACTTATATGCTTTGCTGTGGGGAGAATAACCAAGGAGAATGCCTTCATCTGCTCTAGGTTCAAGTTTGCCAAGCTGTTCATCATTATTCTTAATATAGAATTTGCTTCCAAAAATTTTGAAATGCTTTATTGAAGGAGTCTCACCATACCAGAGCTCATGAGGAGTTTGAGTGTTGTTCACTCAGACATTTGTTTTGTTGAGAATAACAACCGCAGCAAATGCAGCTTCACCCTAGAAGGTTGCAGGAGTTCCAGACTCATCAAGCATAGCACGAGCCATTTGTTGAACCATTTTGTTCATCCTTTCCACCACTCCATTTTGCTGAGGAGTCCTAGCTATAGAGAATTCCCTTCTTATTCCATGTTCTTCACAGAAATCGAAAAATTCATTTGAGGTAAACTCCCCACCTCTGTCAAACCTGAGGCACTTGAATTTGTGATCTGATTCGTTTTCAGCCAAGGCTTTGAAAGATTTGAATTTTTCGAATGCTTCGTCCTTGTGTTTCATAAGGCCCAACCAAACCATCCTGGAGAAGTCGTCAATGAATAAAATAAAGTATTCTTCTCCTCGAGGTGACCTTGTCCTAAATGGACCACATACATTTGTATGGACTAGTTCAAGAGGCCTGCTAGCTGATCCTTCCTTCTCAGAGAAGTTAGTTCTGGTTTTCTTACCAAACTGACATGATTTGCATATGGTGTTGTCTGGAATTTTGATATCTGGAAGACCACGAACTGCCTGCTATTTGCATGCTTTCCTTATTTGTGAAAATCTTAGATGCCCCAACCTTCGGTGCCATAACTAGTGTTCATCATCCTTGCTCAAATAGCATTGTTGTTGTCCTTCTTCAAATATGTATAGATTATTTGGAGTTCTTCTGCCTTTGACCATTGTTTTTCCTGTATCAATATCATGAACACTACATCCATTTGATCGAAATATTACATCGGTTCCTTGATCGCACATCTGACTGACACTCAGTAGATTATGCTTCAAGCCATAAACATACAAAACATTTCCAGCTTTGACCTTTTCTTTCAACTGAGCAGTGCCTTTTCCTTTGATGGTTGCAGGGGTATCATTTCCAAAAGAAACTTTCTTTCCCTTTTCTGAAGCAGTATATGATTCAAGTTTTTCTTTATGACCTGTCATATGCTTCGAACATCCACTGTCAATGTACCATTGATTTTCCTGTCCTTCTGCATAAAAAGCTATCCCACATCTTTCTGGTTGTGGTTCCTTTATTCTCCATGTTCTGGTACTTGAGGCTTGTTCCTTTGTCTGCCAAAACCTGCTCCTGCATTCAGAATCTTCATGACCAAAGTTATTACAAATAGAACATTCAATTTCATTTTCAAGGGCCGAAAAGTTGTTATAAGTCCTTTTCATGATCCCAGTCATATTTCTTTGTTTTTGAGCTTCTCTAGTCATGATTGTTTTATAGGCAACACATTGAGCTGCTTTGTGGCCAAAGTTATGGCAAGAGAAACATTTCCCATTGAAGAAACTTCTGCGATTATCAAATCTACCTGCCAAACGATTGTAGTTTCTATTGTCATCCATTCTTGAGGCAAATTGAGAAGATTTTACTTGTGGCTAGTTGTAGCTTTTGTTCATCCTTAAGGTGGATTGCCCCTGATTTACCTAGTAGTCTTTGTTTATTCTTGATGTAATTCGTCCCTGTTTTACCTGGTGATCTCCATTGGGCTTTTGCTCATTCCTTCTTGCTACATTGAGATAACTCTTTGAGGTGGATGCTTGAGATGTTTCTCCATTATACCCCAGAGCTGTCTTGATTAGTGGAGAACGTTGTACATTGATAATCTCATCCAGAGTTTTAGATCCTTTAACAAATTTAAGATTAAGAGCCTTTGTTTTCTCAATTTCTTTTCTAAGGCCAACAATTTCACATTTTAACTTCTCAAGAAATTTTTCTTTTTCATCAAGTTGAAATTGCAGAGTATCAATGATCACATTCTTTTCTTCTAAACATGTCTTGAGTCTAGAAATCTCTTCATAAAAGCCATCCACATCTATAGCATCCATGTAATCATCATCTTCAAAAGCCATTAAAAGTTTATAGTTATTACCTCGTTCATCTTCATCACTATTTGATAGTCCATCACTGTCTTCATGAGTGTAATAGCTTTTCTTATTTGCATTCTGTTTCTTGTTCCATCTAATAGTTTCCTTCCCCTTATCAATATTATCCTTATGAGGACATTTGGTAGCATAGTGACCTACTCTTCCACAAGAAAAACATTTGAAAGGTAACTTACCTCTGAATCTTCCAGTACCCCGTTGAAGATTTCTGACAAAATTTGATTCTTCTTCTTCTTCTGACACGTGTCCTGACTCATAATACTCTCCTTTGCCTGAAGCCTTGAAGGTAGCTTCTCTCCTGTCTGTGGACCTCCTTTCCTCATTTCATAAGCAGTTAGAATTCCGTGCAGCTGTGACATTTTAAGGTTTTGTAGATTCTCGTTTTCTTCTATTGTAGAAACTTTAGATTCAAACCTAGGGGACAAAGATCTTAGAACTTTTTCAACCACAACAGCCTCTTTTATTTCTTCACCCAAATTTTTCATACAATTAACAATCTCATCTACACGAAGAAAATAGTTAGCCACACTTTCATCATTGTACATTCTGAGATTTTCATACTGAATTTTGAGGGTTTGAAGTTTTGCTCGTTTTACCTGGTCATCTTCTTCATAGCTCAGAACAATCTTTTCCCATATTTCTTTTGCGGATTTATACTGCATAACCTTCATGAATTCTGATAGAGATAGACATCCTAGAAGAGTATTGACCGCCTTTGCATTTGTTTCATATTTCTTCTTCTCAGCCGGATCTGTAGGAGTTGCCGATGGAAAAGCATACGCTGTGTCTATGATATCCCAGACTTCTGTACCAAGAGATTGAAGATAGGTATTAACTCTTACCTTTCAATATACGAAGTTTGTCCCATCAAAAATCGGTGGCCTGATTTATGCTTCCCTCTCGTAGTTGCTCATGATGATAGAATTCCTTCAAGCGATCAAGCTTCTTCAAAAGGACCTGCTCTGATACCAATTGTTGGAAATAATACTGAGGGGGGGGGGGGTGAATCAGTATTATCAAATTCTTTTCAATTAATTTATTCTTCAGATATTGATCATTAGTTTGTATGTCAGTACCATATAATAATGAGCAAGAACAGGAAAAACAGATAATCACACCAAAGAACACCAGATATAAGGTGGAAACCCAATGTGGGTGAAAACCACCTGTTGCAATATGTCTCTATATTCTTTCAATTAAAAACATCTTTTATAATGATTTTGTACTGGTGCAGTCCTTTACCAGTACGCAGGCTGCAACCTACAGAGAGCTACAACCCTCTCTCATTTTCTAGTCTCTCCTGGAAGGGAGCTACAACCCCCTTAGCTCTTTTACTTCTTTAAGGACCACGTTTCATTAATTTTCAGACTGGATCCAAGAAGATAAAATAATCATCAAGTACATGTGAATCACCCAATCTCCTTATACAATCAACCAATGAATCACCCAACTTCTCAGAATGTTGTAAACAGAAAAGTAATACCAGAAATCTAAACCCAAAACTCTGCAGCAATAGATAAAAGGCAATCAATAATTATTTCAAAAGGGATCCGCAAATTCACCAATAGCAGCCTGCGGATATCCGCAGTTCTTCTGTGCCTTGACTGCGCAGATCCGCACCTGATCCGTCTTAGGCTCTGTGTACCACCGTACATAGCCCTTTTGTGGAACTGCGTGCCACTGCTCAAATCCGCACCTGCAATGTCTGCCCGACAGCGTGCCTCCGCACTGATCCTTCTGCTTCTCTGCATACCCACGCACTGAACCTTCTGTCGCGCTGCGTACCTCCGCACTTGTGCCTTCTGATGTGCTGCGTACCTCCACATTGTGCCTTCTTCTGTCCTGTGTACCTCCGCACCTGAGCTGTGGATCACTTGCGGACCTCCAAATAGACCCAAATTAACAGTCCACCAATGTACCACAGATTGTCAGATCCACCGATTTGATCACGTGCCCAAGAGATCACGCCCTATCAATAGATCCGCCTTCCACATTACATATTTCACTTTGATTTAGATCTAGCTTTTAAAATCGATTACCCAAAATTTCAGATCTTAAGATATTCAAATTTTCACAAGTGACTAGCCAAGTGATCTCCTTTCCTTTTTATAGGCAAGCCCTTATTCACACCATGGGACAAAACCATCGAAAACCAATACAAGGGATCCAAACCGAGGTTCAATACTTTAGATCCTATACCATGGACCAAAACCATAGGATCATGATCGACGGGCTAAATACCAAGGGCCAAACATAAGAAACCCCACGTGTACGCACTTCTCTGCATTGGAGTGAGTGAACTGGGGTCTGCACCTTCTGAACGAAGCACCTGCGGATATGTCCGCACTTCTTGGTCGACGTACTTGCGGGTCCGCACCTTTTGAATGCTGCACCTGCGAACCCCTTATTTTCAATCATTTTGAGAGCCTGAACAGAGTTTTGCCACTTGAGTGGGTTTCCATCAAGTACAACACCTGTGCCATAGTGCCAAACCTGAATCATAATGCCAACAGTTATTGCCACACTTGAAGGTCTGGCAGAAGCTGTTGAGAATGGAGAGGAACCTCTGGCCATCTGACAGGGAGAATAAGATACCCTCATGACCTTGGGCTCAGACCATGGTATAGGGGGGCAAGGGGAAGGCAGTGAAGGAGGCAGAGGTAGAGATGAACCAATAGACTTAGAGTTGGAACGTTAGATTTTGAAGAAGAGGAGGAGGATGAAGAGAAAGAAGACATGGCTGACCAAAATTTGGAATGGATTACTCAAGGACCATTGGCCCTCCTAGGTGCTTTGTATAATATGCCAAAGTGGTCAGAGAGGATGATCAAAATGTTCGACCCTGACAACACAGTGAAGGCAGAAGATCACTTAGACAACTTCTACCTACAACTACACACACTTGAGGTACACTATGATGATGTTGCATGTAGACTATTCCCATGTACCATGGATGGTCACGTAGCTACATGGTATCACAACCTTCTTGTCAACTCCATACAAAACTGCAATATGTTCAAACATATGTTTCTGGAAAAGTTTATTGATGACAAGACCCCAATCATGTTACTCAAAGAATTGGGAAGCCTGTAGGTGGCGGTCAAAGAAAAGGTAAAAGATTTCAGTCAGAGGTTTACGCACATATTGAATATGTTCGCAGCAGAAACGAAACCTTATGACTCCATCACCATCGATTACTACATGTCTGCACTACCAACCAGCATAACTCAGTTCGTCAAGCAAGATGTGAAACCAACAATGTTAGAAAACTACGAAGAGGCAATCACTATTGGAAAGGACATGCACACGATTGGGGTCATCAAGGATGATGAAGCAACAAAGGACCCCAAAGTGGTTAGTAGGAAGCCACAAGTTGTGGCGAGCAAGGGTAAGGATAGGGAAATAAATGATATTGAAACCCTTACTCATCTTGTCGAAAACTTGACAACAGAAGTGTTCGAGCTCAAGCAAGGAACCATTGGCACACCTACGAACAACCGAACGCCCAGATAGAGATAAGGAAGCATGTCATCAAGCAGTGATCATATCCCGGCTAAAAATGTGTAGAGCTCTATGTTCTAGCTCGAACAATGCACGAACGATGAATTCTTTTCATTTCATGAAGATGATCATTCAGAAGGGTCTTATTTGGACTAGAAGCGAGTTGCAGGCTTAGTATGAAAACATGCACTTGACGTAGCGAGCAGTGCGTATGGACAACTGAGAGACACGAAAAATGATGAAGATGTTGCACTGGATGAGGCATTAAGCTCTGGGCATGTGATCCGGATTTAAATAGGAATGCAACAAATTACAGAGATAACCATAAACAAAGAGATGTAGTGGATATAATACTTCATTTCATTAATGTAAAATATTAAAATATGCTTACAAACAACAATGGAAATAAACCAGCTAGGGCGATGGTAGCGTACCTCTGAGAAGAGATGTGGTAGCTACCTGCCTCTGAACTATGTTACAATGAGGATCGAAGGCCTATTTATTGTTGAGAAACAATGGAAAACCCTAAACATCCAAAAACCTAACCCTAGAAGATGAAACACTAAACTATGGGCCCCATTTGGGTAAATTGGTACATCAACTTCCCAGGGTCGTAACTTTGGCATATGATCTTTGTTTGACGCGCAC
The DNA here is from genome assembly GCA_031772625.1 of Pinus tabuliformis. Taxonomy (NCBI): domain Eukaryota; kingdom Viridiplantae; phylum Streptophyta; class Pinopsida; order Pinales; family Pinaceae; genus Pinus; species Pinus tabuliformis. Next base: position 657,859,765 of record CM062820.1, on the reverse strand, counting down.
AGTATCTCATTAGAAATATCTATCCGAGAACTTGTTGATTGCCCCGAAATTCGTTGCAACAACATCGGGGAAACCACCCGGTCCGGAACTTAGTGCAGCTCCTTTTCCGTTTGGAATAGTGGCTCCGACTGGGGATAACGGGACCAGTTTCCCAAAAATTATAAGTGAACGGGATGGATGGATGATTTAAGATATGAAATGATAATAAACAAATAACTAAACTATAAAAGAAATACAAAAAACTATAAGCTAATCCCGGGACTTATCAATTCAGACAGTACATCGTTTGATAAACTATGCTTAATGACAGGCATATATATGACACTAACAACAAGCATAGATGTTTAATCATTTGAGATTGCTCTGCGTAAGTAGTTACGCAGAGCTATAATAGCGAATTACTGCACTCAGTCATTTATATCATTGATACATACATGAGTGAAAGATAACAAATCACAAAACATTCAATAGTGATATGAAATGCAGACTTGTTGTTGTATTACATACATGTATTCAATAATAGCAAAGTAATAACACAGCAATTCATATAACTGAAAAGAGAACAGATACAGATAATAGTACCATGCAAGCTATTTGATCAATCCAATATATTAATCGCTATGTCGCAGTCCTTCCTTCCAACCAGAAATCATTCCAAGCAAACGACAATAGTGCACAATTTACTTAAACAGCATTCCAAGTAAAATTAAGGACCAGTGGTCGAGTTTCAAAAAGAATATAGACTGAAGCACAATAGTGCAAACTTCAGCCTTTTAGTCTTTTACAAAATTTTACGACCCTTTCCAAAACAATGAAATGGTCTATAAATACTATGCTAATCTAACTACTAAATATCTAAAAACTGAAAACTAAGAAATCGGCATCAACAAATATCATTTTGCATTTGGGTGATTCGGCAGTCGGCGACGATGCTTCAGTCAGCTGTCTCTTTGCCTTTACTCTTTCGCTGACATATCGCCAGCATTGGCTCTACTTCTGGTGGAGTATTGAGGCGAGAAGTCAGCTGTGCATCATATGTGGCATCTTGGAAATCGGCGATCAGGTATCGGAGAGCGTCGGTTAGGCAGTTAAGAGCCGACCTTTGAGAATGCGGTTTAATCAGGAAAAGCCAGTATGCATCGGAGGTCAAGGTATTCACTCCAGCGATTAACCGCCCTTGTTCTTCCAGCTTAAGATAATTCTTGTGCTCCAGCATATTCGCGGTTGTTATGTTTCCAGGTGTGCATTGTGAAATCATGTTAGCCAGATACAATGTATCATTGACTATATTGATCATGTTTTTGGAAATTGTTTTGCACCTGGATGCTGCCCTCTCTGCCTTCATTACCTGTGTTTCCCATTCCATGAAAAGTATGTTCTTGTATGTTTCACTAATTCGGGCTAAATTAGCAGCTTGCCCTTCTGGAGTATCTTGCCATTCAATATATTCTATTATTTCATCTTCGGCCTGATCCAAGTTAGTCCTGGCTTTCTCGATTTGCCCACATACTGCTGTAGATATATCACAAAGTGACTCAGCTTCAACTAGCTATTGGCACAAAAGTCTGATCTGGGATATCAAAGCGCCATTTATCAGAGTTGCCTCTGCTCTGAAATCTTCAATACTCTTGGCACCTTTGATACCTTCAAGCTGTGCTGAGAGCTGAACTATTTGATCCTCTTTAGATTTCATTAACAGCTCATTTGATGCCTCCAACTGTGATAATGCCTCTGCCAATTCTCGTGCTTTAATGTCACTTTGGTCTATCCTTAGTTTTTCAATTTGCTGGGTTAACAAATGATTCTCTTGTTGTTGAGCCAGCAATTGTTCTTCTGCTTGTGTCGCCTTATTCTTTGCCTCTATCACTTCTGCTTGCAATGCATATACCTCATGCTCTTTAGTCTTCAAAAGAAGACTCACTTCGGATGCTTTGTCAATGGTTGCTGCTGAATAAGCTCCCGCAAATTGCGACAGCTTTGTTAAATCTTCAGAGGGACTTAATTCTCCCTTCCAGACGACATTGCCCGTGACTGTTTGCTCATTTGAAACAGAAGGTTGATCAAGCCTTCGCCTCTTCCTTGAGCGTCTTACAACGGCTTTATGCTTAGGGCTGTAGAAAATGTCTAGAGGAGGAATTTCCTCTACCTGAAGATCAACTTGATCAGATGGATTCTGAGTAACTTCTTCAACGTTCTGTACTGTGGGTGGGCCGCTGGTTCCTTCAAGAACCGGAGAAACAATAGTATCGGGAGTCTTTAAGGCATCTGAGTCTTTGGAGGCTTCTTTACCACTTATAATGGAATCAAATTGATTCCATTCCTTAATCAATTCAGTATCAACAGAGATTTGCTTACTCTGTTCTTTTTCTTTTTCAATTCTCTGCTGTTCTTCGTTTGCCTCCCGCTGTTGCTCCTCTTGTACTCTCCGTTGCTGTTCCTCCAATTCCTTTTTCTGCCTATCTTCTAGTTCTTTCCTTATTTTTTCTTCTTCCTCTTGTTTCCTCTGTTCTTCTATTTCTCTTTGTCTCTCTTCTTCTATCTCCCTTTGTCTTCTTTGCTCTTCTTGCTCCCTTTGCCTTCTTTGCTCTTGTTCAATTTGTGCTTTTTGCTGCCTTTCTATTTGTTCTCTTCTATGACTTTTTGCCTGCAGCTTTCTTTGACTTTCCTCCTGTTCTCTAATTGTAACGGGAGGTGAATTTATTTCTGACTGGTCAGGCTCGCTTGAGGATGAAGTTGGGGTTGTAGATAATAACTTTAGAGGCAAAGTTTGCAACCTTTGCTTTCTAAGTTTATTAAATTCAGTTAATTCCATATCTTCATATCTCATCGCAGCAAGTTGTTTGACTTGGCTTATTGAATCAGCACCCATGAATAGGTCGTCAAACTGGTCTTCTTGGTGAACAACCTTTGTCAGCTTAGCCTGTTCCAAGGCAATGAAAGCAGTCTTTTTCGGGTCATAGAGTCTGTTGGGAATAGAAACTAGAGATAGCATTTGGAGTTTTGCTGCTTCCTTTTCTGCATGCTTATAATTTAACAGCGTATAAACTCCAATTCTTAAAGGAAAAGATGGCCATCCTCTCTTCTTCTCTTCTTTGAGAGTTTGGGTAACACCTTCAGACATTATCTGATAAGAGATTTCTCGGGCTAACAGTTTGTCTGGCATGTATAAGGGAAGAACATGTGGCCTGGCCTTGCTTCCAAAAACTCTGATATAAGAAAAACATTCTTCGCCGAACCAATGGGCTACGGCTGGTAGGTCAAAAGAGGCTTCATAGGAAATCCTAGGGATAGGTCTGTCAAAAATAGAATAGTGAACGGGAACCATAAAACCATTGCAAATTTGGTACAAATGGTCTTTGTGAGAAGGTTTCCACAATTTACGATGATACAAATGAATAGGTGTTGGGTCATGGGTTGTCCATCTCCAACCAAGGACAGGAAACTCAGAATTAAAACAAAGGGCATCCATAATGTATGCAGAGTAATAAAAAGGTGGGATTTTTCTCTCAGTGACTCTGGTTTTGGCCCTAAACTCACGAATAGCTAAGACCAACTTATCAGACAGGATAGTGGCCCAATCCATAATTATACTATTAACGGCCGCTTCCATTAAGGGAACCATATCAACATGGATATTTGCAGAATCATGAAATCCCCACAATCTACACATCATAATTCCAGCATAGCAGTAAGGTGAAGCCAAAGAGGCATTGGAGTACTTACCCGACATATCCTGCTTGTGTTTTGCTGGATTTTGCCTCCAATCTCGGAGAGGTTCGGCTGGTGATTCATTCTCTCTGGCGAATTTCTCCACAAATGCTCTGTTATAGACTTGCTCGGGATTGGGCAAATGATACATTCGTCTCAAGTCGTCAGGCTTGAAGGAGCCGAAAATCCTTCCATCCTTAGAAACGAAGGTTCTATTAGTGAGAGGAATTTCTTCAATTGCCCAACGTACCACATCAGTATAAGGCAAGACTTGTTCCCTGGCTGCTATTCTGTGCAGAAAAGAATCAGCCAAATCTTTAAGAGTTGCCTCAGACTTTCTTAGTTCATCCGCACTTGCCTCCATTACTGTCGCTTCTGGTTGTTCTCCTTCTAGCAAATTGTATGTCCCTTGCCATGTAGTACCAGTAAGACCAGTGCATGTAGTATCTGAGATTAAGCCTTTCCTTGAAGCTGTAGCAGCTTGGCCTGAGGCAGGTGTCGCAGTAGAACCTGCCACCTTCTTGAACTTCTTTCCCATCATATTCAGACTTCTCTCAGTAGTCGAATTCTACACAAGTGCAAGAGAAATCGTAACAAAGAAATAACAATGACAATCCATAACGGGATAAATATATAATTTGAAGCGTGGCGAGATTATTCCTAAAAGAGGCTGCGGATCTAATGATTTGAGAAGGCATCGTAGATGCAATAATGGTGATTTTACGGCCTGCAGCTTCATAAATGACCATTACTTAAGTTATTAAACCGAATGACCCCTTAAAGCGTGTAATAGATTTTTTCAAAGGTCTAATCGTAATTGCTCGTTAATTCGAAGGGGCAAAGCTTTAAATACGCATGCATTACCTTATCCCTTTACTTAACGGCATTTTGAAATCTGTGTTTTGTCAAATCGATTTAAATCTAACTTTAATGCTTTGAAATAATCACCTTTTGGAACTGAGGTCATCATTAAGCGTCATCATATCGCATCGGAAGTGTGTGTGTGGCGTTATCACTTGGGAAAGTTCTTTAGCGAACGCCGATTGCGATATCGCATTCGGCGCGCGAACATAACCCCTAAATGTGTATCAATTGCTTTTAGCGAATGCCGATAGCGATATCGCATCGGGGAAAAGATATAAACGTCTTATGAAACTGCGTAGGATTGTGCCGATTGCCGATATGCGATATCGCATCGGGCCGGAGTGTTAAAACATTTTTCACAAGAAATAGTGCCGTGCCGATAGCCGATTGCCGATATCGCGTCGCATCGGGGAAAAGGTATGTGCCCTTTTGTGTGTGCATTGGCTATTGCCGATGGCCGATAGCGATATCGCATCGGGAAAAACCAAGATGGCAACCGAACTTGCGATTACTTTTTTGGACTTAACCAAAAATTGCTTATCATTTGTTCAACAAGGGTTTTTTGCATAAATTCATTTGATTATCATACCTTATTTGAACAAGTTTATTAATGCCAATTAAAATTTTTAAAAGGGACCCATTTCATATGTAAATTGTTTGTGATAAAAATGTTATGAAATGGGGGGTTGTTGTAGGGCACAACAATTGGCGATTCGCTGGCAGAACCAGTTATCTCTGAACTAACAATTATACTTACACTTTCTCAAATAGAATCTTTATAAAAGAAAGGAAATTTCTAATATAACTAGATATCTATTGATTCTAAATAAAACAGGTTTCTTCATTTAACTTCCTCTTTTTATAAATGCACTTCGAGTATTAAAATAAGTCCTTATTGGTTTGTAAAAGTAAAAATAGAAAACTTTTCCATATCAGCTTTTAAAATAAACTCCTCTGTCACAGGTAGAGCCTCTGCTGCCAGCAAACATTCATAGTCTCGGCAGGGTTACCTTTTAACCATGTTGTTGTCCATTGTTCCATTCACCTTAGAGTGTGACTAAACAGAATGAATTCAAAAGATATTCTCGTATTTTTTGAATTTCAATTTCTTTTTTCTTAAGATAAAAGCCATTGTCCTGGTTTGGTGGCCAGATGGATGACAATGCCATTCACGGGTAGTAATTTAAACTGAACAAGCTGGCTCGTGATGAGACCCCTTGTCTTGAGATTTCAAGCCATTACCCTGTTTGGTATGCAGTTTTGGTAATGTCAGTTAAATTATTTTCCTATGAACATGGTAAGCAGGCTTGTGATAAGACCTCTTATCTTTAATCTTTTATATTTTAGAATTACACTCTGAGTAATCAAAAACTGTTGGTGAATGGAATGAACAATTATCTTATTAAGAATAAATGGATGACAGGTTTAAGAGTTGAAGATGCTGAAGATGAATTAGCTCCTATTTTCGTATAGATAACCTTTGGGGACTAATTTCAACCACTCAAGATGATTCAAAGAACTTCGTTCAGAGTGAAGTTTACAAAGGTGAGTCTGTAATGCTCAGAATAAAAAGATATCTAATTTCCTAGAAATGATCTCTCTCGGTTCAGGATGCTATTTTTAAAAAGTAAATATTAATATTACTATGGCGAGACAGCTTTTGTTTACAGCGAAAGGTCAATGGGAATGTCCCACATTCTTATTCCTACAAATCCTACAAACTATGAAAAACTAATAAGCTACGAAGAGAAGGGGTTACCTCCTCAGTTAAAGAATTTCTTCAGAATTAGACCATTGACAGGGAGAGAATCTCTCACCCCTGATAGATTTTGAAGTATGAATGTGGAATGGCCTACTTTTTCACAGATCTGAAATGGTCCTAGCCACAGTTTTTGGAATTTGGAATGTTTACCTTTGTCTTCATGGGCTTTGTCCCATTTCAGGACTAGATCTCCGACTTCAAATTGTCTAGGGCTGGATGAGGCTAGATCGAAAGCTGCTTTAATGACTTGCTGATGTCTTGCATGTGTAACCTTGGCTTTATCCCTTTCTTCTTCAAGTTTGAGTATTTGATCATGTCTAAACTGTATAGAAGAAGAGGAGTTTCGTCTATAAATTGCACTAGGGCTAAAGATGGGAGAAGAAGATTGGTTGGTACGACTGCTTCTTTTCCATAAACAAGATTAAACGGAGAGGTCCCTATGGAAGCTTTCTGTGTAATTCTATCGGCCCATAATGCAAATACCAAGGATTTATGCCAGTTCTTATGATTCTCTTCAATTGTTCGCTTAATGATTTTGATTAGATTTTTATTAGTTGATTCTGCTAGGCCGTTACCCTGGGGGTAATAGTTGGCAGAATACTTTAATTTGAATCCTCTTTTGATAGCGAAATCAATCATTGCATTGCCTGAGAAGTAAGAAGCATTATCAAAGACAAGAGCGTTTGGGACACCAAACCTGGTTACGATGAACTGATCTATAAATTCGATGATTGCTTCCGAGTTTGTTGTCTTTAATGGAACTGCTTCTACCCACTTTGTAAAGTAATCAGTTGCTGTAAGGATATACTTGTGTTGCTTGGAAGATGAAGGATTTATTTCTCCAATGATGTCCAATCCCCATTGTTCAAAAGGTTGTTCAATGTTGATTGGTTGTAAAGGGAAAGCTGGCTTTTGTTGTCTTCCACTGGCAGTTTGGCACTTAATGCATTTCCTTACATATTCATGAGCATCCTTAAACAAAGTAGGCCAGTAATATCCGGCATGAATTACTTTATGAGCTGTTGTATCAGCTCCAAAATGTCCTCCTGCCGGTCCATCGTGTAGCTCCTGCAAAACCTTTTGAGCTTCAGGTTTCTCAAGGCATCTTAGTAATACAGAATCATAGTTTCTCCTGAAGAGCACATCATTAATAAGAGAAAAACTCTTAGCTTTCAATCTAATGGCTCTTTTATTCTTGTAGGACAAATTGGTAGGTGCATAACCATTCTTTAAATAAAAGATTAAATCTGAATATTGAGATTCGGAATCCGGTATACTTAGCTGATTGACTTCTTGGTTTTGCTCTGTATCACCTGATTCAGGAATGTTTGATGCTCCTGCTAAGATCCTGCAAAAACCTTGACCTTTAACAAATTTTGCTGGCTTTATTTCTAGATCATATTCTTGGAGGGCTGCGACCCAATTTGCCCTCTTTTCTCCCAATTCCTTTTGAATTAATAGTTGCCTAACTGCGGAGAAAGGAACTATTACTTTAGTATGGGTTTTAAGAAGAAAGGGTCGATAATGTTTGACTGCTTTAAAGACAGCAAAAGCTTGTTTCTCAATTTCGGAATAATTCAATTCGGCGCCTTGAAAGTTAGAACTGAAGAACGAAATGGGTGCTTCCAAATTGTCATCATTCAACTGAGTTAGTACTGCTGCGTAAGATAAGTCGGATGCAATAGTATATAATGTAAAATGATTAGCAAGATTTGGAGTATTCAGGGCTGGGACATTGATTATGGATTGTTTAATATCATGAAAAGCTTGCTTTTCTTCTAGTCCCCATCTGAAGGTTGAATTCTTTTTAATCATCTTTTGCAGTGGTAGTACAATCTGTGAAAAATCTGGAACAAATCGCTTAACGAAATTAATTTGTCCTAAAAACGACTGCATCGATTTTTTATTGTGTGGAAAAGGAATTTCAGAAATTTCTTTAATTCGCTCAGGATCTACATAAATGCCATCCTTAGATACAATAAACCCTAAGAGCTTGCCTTGGTTGAGAGCGAAGAAAGACTTTTTCGGATTAAGAGAGATACCATATGTTTTGCATCGTTGAAAAATCTGATTTAAATCATGCAAGTGATTATATCTCTTTTTAGAATATACAGTAATGTCATCGAGGTAGACAACTACTGTTCGGTTAATTAACCCTCTAAAGGCTGTATCCATAGCTCTTTGAAATGTCGCTCCTGCATTTATGAGTCCGAAAGGCATCTTTTGGTATGCGTAAGTTCCCCATTTTGTTCTGAATGTAGTTTTTAATTGGTCATCAGGGTGGACCAGCACTTGATTGTATCCTGAGAAACCATCAAGAAAAGACATCAATTCAGAACCTGCTACCGATTGAAGGATTTGCTCCATGGTAGGCAGAGGGAAGTTATCTTTTAAGCTTGCCTTATTTAAATTTCTGAAATCAATACAGATTCTGATATCGCCGTTTTTCTTCCTGACGGGTACCATATTGGAGACCCAGTTTGAGTGTCGGACAGGGAAAATAATCTTAGCTTTTAAAAGCTTATTAAGTTCCGACTTTATCTGGCTCTCCAAATTTGGATGGATTTTTCTTAACTTCTGCTGGATTGGTTTTTGATCGGGAAGCATAGGAATAGTGTGTTGTATGATAGATGTATCATATGTCTTAAGGTCATCATACTTCCAAGCAAAAACTTGTTTGTTTTTTCTTAAAAGTTTGATAAATGCTTCCTTTTCTATTGTAGAAAGTCCTAATCCTAAATTTATATTTTGAGGAGTTTGAGCCGTTCCTAAATTAATCAATTCAAACCTAAGAGTAGAGCTCTGGAGTTTAGCATTAATTACAGGTTTAAACCTATCTTTGATGTCATAAAGGTCTTCAAGCTTTACCACAGGTTTAGGAATAACGTTATCTTGAGATGTTTGCTTCATTTGAGAATCATGCTCATCCTCTTCAATGACTTGATTGTCATAGGACTTTTCAGAGGTCAAAAATTGCAAAATATCCTCGTCATGGTTGAAAACCCTCCAGTTAGTGATGTTATCAGGAACTGAAGGTCTAAAAATTAACTCTACGGAAAATCTATCAAGACTATAGTCTTCGGAAGGGAGGAGTTTGGAAGCTACGTTGGCTAGCAAATCAGCTGCTGAATTTTGCGATCTTGGGATTGAAAAAATATTGAATGCTGAGAAATGCGAAGTGAGATCTTGCACTAGCGTTTGATAATGTTTAAGGTGGCTTGAGAGGCAATGAATTGTATTCCTTACCTGTTTAACAATGATCTCACTATCGCCGAATACTTTTAAATATTGGACTTTAAGGTCAATTGCCTTATATAATCCCTGCAGTAGTGCTTCGTATTCAGCTGTATTGTTGGTGCATTCAAATTCTAATCTACAAGAAAGCATCGTCTTTTCGCCTTTTGGACTAACCAAAATGCAACCTGCTCCTGAGCCCTCGCTGGACTTAGAGCCATCAAAATACAAAGACCAAAATAAAGGAGAATCAGAAATATTTACATCCTTTTGATCTACATTAAAGCATTTGGATAAATTTGATTGTGAAAAATTTTCTACTTGAGATGTACAATGATTAACTTGAAAAGGGGAAGATTGGGCAACAAAATTGCCAAAGAATGACTGTGAAGAATAATTTCCCAAAATGTTATTGTTGAAAGCCACCGGCTGGTTTTCTTGTTCGAAATCGGTTACTGTATGAGTCATATGCTTTTCACGGTCGATCCTTATTTGATTTGGCTTACCCTTGTAGGGGAGCCACATATGTGACCAATCCGTGGAAATGTATCCATGCAGTTTCTCAGACCAGTCTCTGCTCAAAATTAAACCGTAGAATTCAGGTATGTCGGCGATCAAAATGTCTATTCTCTGTACTATTCTGGGATCAGCAGACAACCTGATAGTCACGGAATTAATCTCTCCTATGACCTGTACTTTGGTTCTGTCTAACTGTACAATGTGGATGGCTGACTTCTGGGGTTCTATGTTCAGCTTAGAACAAACTGAAGCTGGCATAATATTGGATGAAGCCCCTGAATCAATTAAACAGTTATGCAGATTTCGATTATAGATTTCATAGGTGAGCAAGAAAGGTGGGGTATGAGAATTGGATCTATCTCCAATCAGAACCGAATCGGTAGCCTCGACCATATCTGGAGGGGGTTGTCCTGAATCATTAGCAGCTTTTGAACTGGGGAGAGGGGAAGAGGGAATAGCGTTAAATTCCCTTAGGAGCAATTTTTGCTGATGTTTTAATTTACCTAGTTCAAACATGGTTATGTTTGCCTTGGTCTTTTTCATGTCATCGACAATATTATACTCCATATGGTCAGATACCACTAGTGTTTTGGATGTTGAAGGAGAATTAGAAATTGGAGGCTGGTTTTGAGGGGCTGCTACCGGAGATTTCTTCGGAAGAACTTTTTCTTTTGGTGTGGCAGCACCTGCACTCCTCTTTTTTGTAGTTGTTTGAGTAGGTTCAGAAGCGATTTTACTTCTTGTAGTAACAGGAAAAGCTTCTTCTTGATTCTCAGTGTCAGAATTTGGGAGTATGAAATCCCACATACCATGACACTCAACTACTTCTTCTTCATCATCTGTCTGTGAGGATGATTCCTCTTCTTCATCTTCCTGTTCAGAATCTGCATTAGATATAACATTGGGTGGCTTTGTTTCTGTTTTCTTAAAAGTTCTAAATGGTCTTTTGGTTGAAGTTTCAGCCACCTGTTTTTTAATTTCGACCATTTCATTAGACAATGTTTTAAGGACCTTTTGTAAACCCTCCATGTCATATGGGTCTTTTGGGGTTTTCTTCTTGGAATCTTCTTTAAATGAAACTTTTTTAGATTTTCTATCCTCCAAAACTGCTTTCTTTTCTAGGGCATTTATCCGTTTTTCGACGGCAAGTGCTTCTTTCATATTCTCGGCTAAGGTAGGTTTGCCAGCCCTGTCAACAAAAATAGCTATGTTGGAAGGGAGAGCAGTAATGTACCATTCGCTTCTGATTTGTTCACTTGGCTTAGAAGCAGTGGGGATTTTATTTAAGAGTTTATTGAATCGGGCATTAAACTCTTTTACTGGTTCTCTATGTTCTATTCTCAAATTGGAGAGGTCGTTTATTAGAGTCGCCAGAGACCTGTCATCTCCATATTTGATAAGAAATTGCTCTTGGCACATAGCCCAGCTGGTAATAGAACCAGAAGGTAATGAGAAGTACCAGGATCCTGCCGATCCTTGCAGAGTATAAGGAAAAAGTCTTACAACAACATCTTGTTCTGTCACTCCTTTCAAGTTAATTGCTAACATGAAATTGTTAATATGTTCTTCAGCTTGTGTTCCGTTATCTGGATTGAATTTAGGCAACCATTTTTCTGGAGCATCAGGTAGATCATGTAATGGTCCGGGCATATTGACTGCACCAGGCTGAGTCCATGGATCTGCCATTATGCTGGTGATATTAGTTGTTACTACTATTGGTATTCCAGATGACTGAGGAGAAGAAGTTGTTAGAGAGAGAGTAGGTTGAGATGCTGTAGTACTTATTCCTTGATGGACAACAATGTGTAATGGGGGAGTGGATGATTGACTTCGCAGAGGAGGAGTTGAGATGGAAGATATGGAAGAAAGATCTTCACTATCAGATACTTCAGTGATCTTCTTAGCCCTTTTCTTTTTGGGTAAAGGGAACTCAGTAGGTTCAATACCAAGTTTTTCGCTCTGAAGTCTGGTAAGTGGATGAGATAAGTTTAACTGCGAGGTCGCACTGCTTTGTGATACTTCAGATTTCTGAGGCGAAATCGAGAAGCTCTGAAGTTTATGGATAAGAGACTGAACTTCAGGGGATTCAAGACTTAAATGTTCTGAAATATTATGGGTGTGAGCAGTGGTGATTGATTCTTCTTTTTCTTGATCATGTGCTGGAGAACCAGCATGTGATTGAGAAGGAGAAGATGGTTTGGAGGGGGAATTACTCTTAGAATGGTTTGTGGACCTGGACCTACTTGCCATTCACAGTTGATGGCCCTCCTTCTAGCACCAAAAATGTTGATTGCCCCGAAATTCGTTGCAACAACATCGGGGAAACCACCCGGTCCGGAACTTAGTGCAGCTCCTTTTCCATTTGGAATAGTGGCTCCGACTGGGGATAACGGGACCAGTTTCCCAAAAATTATAAGTGAACGGGATGGATGTATGATTTAAGATATGAAATGATAATAAACAAATAACTAAACTATAAAAGAAATACAAAAAACTATAAGCTAATCCCGGGACTTATCAATTCAGACAGTACAGCGTTTGATAAACTATGCTTAATGACAGGCATATAGATGACACTAACAACAAGCATAGATGTTTAATCATTTGAGATTGCTCTGCGTAAGTAGTTACGCAGAGCTATAATAGCGAATTACTGCACTCAGTCATTTATATCATTGATACATACATGAGTGAAAGATAACAAATCACAAAACATTCAATAGTGATATGAAATGCAGACTTGTTGTTGTATTACATACATGTATTCAATAATAGCAAAGTAATAACACAGCAATTCATATAACTGAAAAGAGAACAGATACAGATAATAGTACCATGCAAGCTGTTTGATCAATCCAATATATTAATCGCTATGTCGCAGTCCTTCCTTCCAACCAGAAAGCATTCCAAGCAAACGACAATAGTGCACAATTTACTTAAACAGCATTCCAAGTAAAATTAAGGACCAGTGGTCGAGTTTCAAAAAGAATATAGACTGAAGCACAATAGTGCAAACTTCAGCCTTTTAGTCTTTTACAAAATTTTACGACCCTTTCCAAAACAATGAAAGGGTCTATAAATACTATGCTAATCTAACTACTAAATATCTAAAAACTGAAAACTAAGAAATCGGCATCAACAAATATCATTTTGCATTTGGGTGATTCGGCAGTCGGCGACGATGCTTCAGTCAGCTGTCTCTTTGCCTTTACTCTTTCGCTGACATATCGCCAGCATTGGCTCTACTTCTGGTGGAGTATTGAGGCGAGAAGTCAGCTGTGCATCATATGTGGCATCTTGGAAATCGGCGATCAGGTATCGGAGAGCGTCGGTTAGGCAGTTAAGAGCCGACCTTTGAGAATGCGGTTTAATCAGGAAAAGCCAGTATGCATCGGAGGTCAAGGTATTCACTCCAGCGATTAACCGCCCTTGTTCTTCCAGCTTAAGATAATTCTTGTGCTCCAGCATATTCGCGGTTGTTATGTTTCTAGGTGTGCATTGTGAAATCATGTTAGCCAGATACAATGTATCATTGACTATATTGATCATGTTTTTGGAAATTGTTTTGCACCTGGATGCTGCCCTCTCTGCCTTCATTACCTGTGTTTCCCATTCCATGAAAAGTATGTTCTTGTATGTTTCACTAATTTGGGCTAAATTAGCAGCTTGCCCTTCTGGAGTATCTTGCCATTCAATATATTCTATTATTTCATCTTCGGCCTGATCCAAGTTAGTCCTGGCTTTCTCGATTTGCCCACATACTGCTGTAGATATATCACAAAGTGACTCAGCTTCAACTAGCTGTTGGCACAAAAGTCTGATCTGGGATATCAAAGCGCCATTTATCAGAGTTGCCTCTGCTCTGAAATCTTCAATACTCTTGGCACCTTTGATACCTTCAAGCTGTGCTGAGAGCTGAACTATTTGATCCTCTTTAGATTTCATTAACAGCTCATTTGATGCCTCCAACTGTGATAATGCCTCTGCCAATTCTCGTGCTTTAATGTCACTTTGGTCTATCCTTAGTTTTTCAATTTGCTGGGTTAACAAATGATTCTCTTGTTGTTGAGCCAGCAAATGTTCTTCTGCTTGTGTCGCCTTATTCTTTGCCTCTATCACTTCTGCTTGCAATGCATATACCTCATGCTCTTTAGTCTTCAAAAGAAGACTCACTTCGGATGCTTTGTCAATGGTTGCTACTGAATAAGCTCCCGCAAGTTGCGACAGCTTTGTTAAATCTTCAGAGGGACTTAATTCTCCCTTCCAGACGACATTGCCCGTGACTGTTTGCTCATTTGAAACAGAAGGTTGATCAAGCCTTCGCCTCTTCCTTGAGCGTCTTACAACGGCTTTATGCTTAGGGCTGTAGAAAATGTCTAGAGGAGGAATTTCCTCTACCTGAAGATCAACTTGATCAGATGGATTCTGAGTAACTTCTTCAACGTTCTGTACTGTGGGTGGGCCGCTGGTTCCTTCAAGAACCGGAGAAACAATAGTATCGGGAGTCTTTAAGGCATCTGAGTCTTTGGAGGCTTCTTTACCACTTATAATGGAATCAAATTGATTCCATTCCTTAATCAATTCAGTATCAACAGAGATTTGCTTACTCTGTTCTTTTTCTTTTTCAATTCTCTGCTGTTCTTCGTTTGCCTCCCGCTGTTGCTCCTCTTGTACTCTCCGTTGCTGTTCCTCCAATTCCTTTTTCTGCCTATCTTCCAGTTCTTTCCTTATTTTTTCTTCTTCCTCTTGTTTCCTCTGTTCTTCTATTTCTCTCTGTCTCTGTTCTTCTATCTCCCTTTGTCTTCTTTGCTCTTCTTGCTCCCTTTGCCTTCTTTGCTCTTGTTCAATTTGTGCTTTTTGCTACCTTTCTATTTGTTCTCTTCTATGACTTTCTGCATGCAGCTTTCTTTGACTTTCCTCCTGTTCTCTAATTGTAACGGGAGGTGAATTTATTTCTGGCTGGTCAGGCTCACTTGAGGATGAAGTTGGGGTTGTAGATAATAACTTTAGAGGCAAAGTTTGCAACCTTTGCTTTCTAAGTTTATTAAATTCAGTTAATTCCATATCTTCATATCTCATCGCAGCAAGTTGTTTGACTTGGCTTATTGAATCAGCACCCATGAATAGGTCGTCAAACTGGTCTTCTTGGTGAACAACCTTTGTCAGCTTAGCCTGTTCCAAGGCAATGAAAGCAGTCTTTTTTGGGTCATAGAGTCTGTTGGGAATAGAAACTAGAGATAGCATTTGGAGTTTTGCTGCTTCCTTTTCTGCATGCTTATAATTTAACAGCGTATAAACTCCAATTCTTAAAGGAAAAGATGGCCATCCTCTCTTCTTCTCTTCTTTGAGAGTTTGGGTAACACCTTCAGACATTATCTGATAAGAGATTTCTCGGGCTAACAGTTTGTCTGGCATGTATAAGGGAAGAACATGCGGCCTGGCCTTGCTTCCAAAAACTCTGATATAAGAAAAACATTCTTCGCCGAACCAATGGGCTACGGCTGGTAGGTCAAAAGAGGCTTCATAGGAAATCCTAGGGATAGGTCTGTCAAAAATAGAATAGTGAACGGGAACCATAAAACCATTGCAAATTTGGTACAAATGGTCTTTGTGAGAAGGTTTCCACAATTTACGATGATACAAATGAATAGGTGTTGGGTCATGGGTTGTCCATCTCCAACCAAGGACAGGAAACTCAGAATTAAAACAAAGGGCATCCATAATGTATGCAGAGTAATAAAAAGGTGGGATTTTTCTCTCAGTGACTCTGGTTTTGGCCCTAAACTCACGAATAGCTAAGACCAACTTATCAGACAGGATAGTGGCCCAATCCATAATTATACTATTAACGGCCGCTTCCATTAAGGGAACCATATCAACATGGATATTTGCAGAATCATGAAATCCCCACAATCTACACATCATAATTCCAGCATAGCAGTAAGGTGAAGCCAAAGAGGCATTGGAGTACTTACCCGACATATCCTGCTTGTGTTTTGCTGGATTTTGCCTCCAATCTCGGAGAGGTTCGGCTGGTGATTCATTCTCTCTGGCGAATTTCTCCACAAATGCTCTGTTATAGACTTGCTCGGGATTGGGCAAATGATACATTCGTCTCAAGTCGTCAGGCTTGAAGGAGCCGAAAATCCTTCCATCCTTAGAAACGAAGGTTCTATTAGTGAGAGGAATTTCTTCAATTGCCCAACGTACCACATCAGTATAAGGCACGACTTGTTCCCTGGCTGCTATTCTGTGCAGAAAAGAATCAGCCAAATCTTTAAGAGTTGCCTCAGACTTTCTTAGTTCATCCGCACTTGCCTCCATTACTGTCGCTTCTGGTTGTTCTCCTTCTAGCAAATTGTATGTCCCTTGCCATGTAGTACCAGTAAGACCAGTGCATGTAGTATCTGAGATTAAGCCTTTCCTTGAAGCTGTAGCAGCTTGGCCTGAGGCAGGTGTCGCAGTAGAACCTGCCACCTTCTTGAACTTCTTTCCCATCATATTCAGACTTCTCTCAGTAGTCGAATTCTACACAAGTGCAAGAGAAATCGTAACAAAGAAATAACAATGACAATCCATAACGGGATAAATATATAATTTGAAGCGTGGCGAGATTATTCCTAAAAGAAGCTGCGGATCTAATGATTTGAGAAGGCATCGTAGATGCAATAATGGTGATTTTACGGGCTGCAGCTTCGTAAATGATCATTACTTAAGTTATTAAACCGAATGACCCCTTAAAGCGTGTAATAGATTTTTTCAAAGGTCTAATCGTAATTGCTCGTTAATTCGAAGGGGCAAAGCTTTAAATACGCATGCATTACCTTATCCCTTTACTTAACGGCATTTTGAGATCTGTGTTGTTGTCAAATCGGATTTAAATCTAACTTTAATGCTTTGAAATAATCACCTTTTGGAACTGAGGTCATCATTAAGCGTCATCATATCGCATCGGAAGTGTGTGTGTGGCGTTATCACTTGGGAAAGTTCTTTAGCGAACGCCGATTGCGATATCGCATTCGGCGCGTGAACATAACCCCTAAATGTGTATCAATTGCTTTTAGCGAATGCCGATAGCGATATCACATCGGGGAAAAGATATAAACGTCTTATGAAACTGCATAGGATTGTGCCGATTGCCGATATGCGATATCGCATCGGGCCGGAGTGTCAAAACATTTTTCACAAGAAATAGTGCCGTGCCGATAGCCGATTGCCGATATCGCGTCGCATCGGGGAAAAGGTATGTGCCCTTTTGTGTGTGCATTGGCTATTGCCGATGGCCGATAGCGATATCGCATCGGGAAAAACCAAGATGGCAACCGAACTTGCGATTACTTTTTTGGACTTAACCAAAAATTGCTTAACATTTGTTCAACAAGGGTTTTTTGCATAAATCCATTTGATTATCATACCTTATTTGAACAAGTTTATTAATGCCAATTAAAATTTTTAAAAGGGACCCATTTCATATGTAAATTGTTTATGATAAAAATGTTATGAAATGGGGGGGGTGTTGTAGGGCACAACAGAACTACAACTTTCAGTGATGCTACTTCTGAGATCTATCCAGGAGTTTAGGACCTGAAAAATTACTAAAAATAGTAAACTGTGCTACAACTAAGGAAACTGAAAAGCTGGAAGAAACAATGGTGGGGGTCCAAGTGGATTTTTCAGGTGGCCACCAATATCCACCTAGATCATTCCTCCCCCATTAGGAAGCAATGGTCCCAATTGCATTTAGTTCCTCCATGAGATGAGGAAACTTCTGTGGAACTTGGTCCCTGGTGAAGGAGTTGGCCTGCTTTGACAACTCGATACAATTGGATATTCTGCTGGCGAGTGTGCTTGATCTGTGTGTCCATGATCCAATCAGTTGCAGCTTGTTCCATGCAATCTGGATTTAACTCTATCGGTGTGAGATGTTCTGCAATGTCAAATGTGTCTAGTAATGGTGGACAGTATGGTCAAAGGTGGTCCACATTGAACACTGGGTGCAGGCCAAGGAATGGGGGAATGCTGAGCTCAAATGCATTGTCTCCCACAACCTTGGTAATGGTGTAAGGACCATATCGAAATGGTCTGATTTTTCGATAGGCTTCGGTAAGGTGTTCCTTTTGCAAATGCAACCAGACTTTGTCACCCACCTGAAACTTGTGTGGCACCCGATGTTGATCATGTCGTTACTTGTACTTGGCATTTGATTTCTCTAGAATGTCATGGACCTGCTGGTGAATATGTTGGATGTCCTCAATGAAGCTGCTTGCCTTATCTATTTTAGATTGGACATGAGACAAATCTGTGTGAGTAGCTGCAAATGGCATGGCCACATCAATGGGACATAGTGGCTGGAATCCCAAGCCCACCTGAAAAGGGTTGTGGCTAGTTGAGCTGTGGAGAACCCTGTTGTAGTTGTGTTGAACATAGGGGAGGCTCTTATCCCATGTGCATGGATGCTTTGAGTTGTACATGTGCAGAATGTGTACGATCATCCTGTTGACAACCTCTGTCTGGCCATCAGTTTAGGATGGAAGGCTGTGGACTTAGTGAGTTTGGTGTTGAGCATCGACCAGAGACTGGACCAAAATGTACTGAGGAATTTGCTGTCCCGATCTGAGATGATAGACTGTGGGATCCCAAAGTGTACCCACACTCATTCAAAGAAGAGTTTAGTAGTGGCTTCTGTTGTGATATTATTCTTGCAGGCAGCCATAGTGGCCATCTTCGAGAACTTGTCAATGACCACAAAAACACAGTCATTTCCATGCTTAGTGGAAGGGAGGCCTCACATGTAATCCATGGAGATGGATTCCCAAGGTTGACTAGGGGTAGGCAGCGGGGTATAGAGGCCCTGCTTCTTGATGGTCAGTTTAGCAATGGTGCAGGCAGCGCATGATTTGATGTACTTCCCGACATCCTGTTGAAGATTCGGCCAATAGAAATACTTCTACAGTACTACCACCGTTTTCTCGACCCCAAAATTTCCAGTAGCTTGACTGTAGTGTGCTTCCCAAATCATCTTGGCACACTCGCTTGAAGGAACACAAAGGTGACCCAGGTGGCATAACAAGGCATCTTGGAGGTGAAAATCTGGAACATGTTGGCCCTCCAAGAGTGTCTGGTATGTGTGGTCACATTCTAGGTTGCTTTTGTAGAGAAGTGGATAATTATAAGTCTCATGCCCACAAGAGTTGAGCATAGTGGTTAACGCCATGATCGGTGGTCGACTGAGGCATTCCGAAACATTATTGGTGCTACCTTTCTTATACTTGATATTAAAATGGAACTGTTGTAGTTATGTGGACCACTTCTGATGGCGATCATTCTGCAATTTCCCTTGGGTTTGTATGAACTACAGGGCCTAGTGGTTTGTGTGGATGACCATTTCCTTCCCCAAAATGTAATGCTTCCATTGTCGGCAGGCCTGGACAATGGAATACATCTCTTTGTCATAAGTGGGATACTTTTGGACTGTGTCTGAAAGTGTCTCACTGTGATATGCCACTAGATGCCCGTGTTGAGTAAGGACTACCCCAATAGCATAGTCAGAGGCATCTATCTCGACCTCAAATGGTGGTTGCAAGTATGGTAATGCGAGAACTGGTGCCATGCAGAGGCGATCTTTCAACTCCATGAATGCCTTTTGTTGAGATTCAGACCAAAAGAATTTTTCTTTCACTCCTCCCTTGGTGACTTGACTCAAGGGCCAAGTGATATGAGAAAATCCCAACACGAACATGCAATAGAAGTTGGCAAGACCTAGAAAGCTATAGAGCTCTATCAGAGTGGTTGGAGATGGTTAATCTCGAATGACTTGGATCTTGGATGGATCCACATGCACCACCTGTTCATCAATAATGTATCCCAGATACTGAACCTGGGTCATGCCAAAAGTGCATTTCTCTAAATTGGCACATAACTTGTGTTGTCGCAGTGTTTGGAGAACCTGTTGGATGTGGTGGAGGTGCTCTTCCCAACTCTAGTTGAAGATCAGGATGTCATCCAAGTATACCACTACAAATGAGTTGGTGAATGGCCACAAGATGTCATCCATTAGCCTCATGAAGGTTGCAGGAGCATTCATCAATCCAAAAGGCATAACCAACCATTCGGAAAGGCCCTC
This sequence comes from Pinus tabuliformis, assembly GCA_031772625.1. Taxonomy (NCBI): domain Eukaryota; kingdom Viridiplantae; phylum Streptophyta; class Pinopsida; order Pinales; family Pinaceae; genus Pinus; species Pinus tabuliformis. Next base: position 657,839,555 of record CM062820.1, on the reverse strand, counting down.
CTTGGCTTTGAAGGTAGTCTTCCACACATTGGAGGGTTCAATTGGCACCTGGTGATATCCTGACTTCAAATCGATCTTGCTGAAATATTTTCCCCCTTTCAGTTGGTCCAAGAGGTCATCAATTCGTGGGATCAGGTACTTATTACAGACAATGATCTTGTTCAGTGCCCAATAGTCAATACAGAGTCTCCAAGTCCCATCCTTCTTCTGTACCAACACTATCGGGCTCCCGTAGGGTAATGAACTTGGACGGATGTGACCCTTCTATAGCAACTCCTGAATCTGCCTCTTGATTTCATCATTCTCCAAAACGGAGCACTGATAGATTGGTCCATTGGGCAGCGACACACCTAGGGTCAGGTCGATGGAGTGCTTGACCTGACAGTGCAAAGGAACCCCTACGAGTGAGGTGAAGATGTCCTTGTACTCCTCCATGACCTTGTCCATCTATAGTTTTCGTGTGGAGGGGCCCTGTCTAGAGGTCGTGGCCACTGTCTTCTTCTTTCCTTGAGGACATATCATTAGGAAAACAAATTTCATGGTTTTGGAAACAAACTTACTGCATTGTTTTGCAGTGATCAAAGAGATGGTGGTAGGCAGTGCTACCTCCGATATCCTGTACAACTTATTTCCTAAAGTAACAATAACAACATGGGCCTTGATTCATACACAGCATGTCGCTTCCACAAGTATGGTTGTCCTGATAATACATCACAAACTTCAAGGGGAGTAATGTCACACAATACCTCATCCGTGAAGGGCTTGATGTTGTATGGAAGGTGACACTACTAGCTCACGCGAAGATATCATCCTTGGTGAAGCCACCCGATGGTGTACGGTTGTGGATGTGCTATGGTCGGTAAGCCCAGCCGCTTCACGACCTCTTCCGAAATGAGGTTCTTTTGGCTCTCGCTGTCAACAATGAACTGTAGCAGGGAGCCCTTTACCCACATCTAGGAGTGGAAGAGACACTCCAGTTCCTCTCGATCTTCGGGTTCCTCCTTCTAGATCTTCGTGGTGGTAATAGTGGTGTTGGGCTCCGCATCGATAGTCTGCTTCCCTTTGTCATTCCCCTTGTCAGGTTTTGACTCAGAGTCAGAACATGCATCTAATTCTGAAACCTTTAGCTCGGCCACCATTGACTGCTTGGCCCGACACTCACTTGTGTCGTGAGTAGAGCTCTTATGGAACTCACACCACTTTCCAGTGTCCTGTTTCAGCGTCACGTCACTGTTCTCTGCTTGCATCTTTGGCGGGTTGTCTTGGGCTACACCGCCTTGGCTTTGTCCTTTGTTCTGTGGTTTGGGGCCACCTTTCCCTTGCTTCAGATTCACAGATCCAAAGTCTTGCTTCTTCTGTTTAAACTTTTTCTCGACCTTGATGGCATATCGGTATGCCATGCCCAGCGAGGGGATGTTTAGGAATTCTATTTCTTCCTAGATGTACTTGTACAGGCAGCCGTAGTATTTGAGTACCAAATGTTGCTCTGAATCCTTGATACCCAACTTTGTGTGAAGGGCATGGAAAATATTGGTAAAATTTGGCACGTTTTGGTCCCTTCCCTTCCGCAGCATGGTCCAATTTATGTATTGATCCTCATAGCTTCCGATAGGGTAGTACTGCTCCTTGATGGCATCTCGGAATGAATCCCAAGTGGGTGCGGTTGAAAATAGTGAGCCTGTACTTTCATCCTTATGCTCGCAGTAGGTTTCCTAGCAATCCTTGACGTGGGGGGTTTCTTTGAGAAGAGAGAAAATAATCTTTTCCCGACTGGAAAAATCATGAACAGAAAAATAGCCCTCTAGCAGATTTAACCATTTATCAATGGCATCTGTGTCTATCTGACCCTCGAATATGGGGATTTCAAAATTAACTTGTACCTTAAACAGTGTGACATTTCCAGAGTAGCTATTGGAAGCCGATGCGTCGCCCTTGGGTAGTCGCTAAAGGATCTGGGCAAAGTTGTCCATCATCACGTTCCTTTGTCGCTCGAGGACTTCTTCGAGCAAGATTTTGATAGGATCTCCTACCCCTCGTCTTTCTTTTCATCCGCCATGGGAGGTCGTCAGGATTTGCGAGGCTGGTCTTGTAAAGGTTCGACCAGTTCAAGCCCTAACTCCTTATATCCCGATCTCGTTGGGAACATGCAAAGAAAAACAGAGAAAAAAGTAGACTACTCCGATACCACTGATCCGGATTTAAATAGGAATGCAACAAATTATAGAGATAACCATAAACACAAAGATGCAACAGAAATAATACTTCATTTCATTAATGTAAAATACCGAAATATGCTTACAAACAACAATGGAAATAAAACAGCTAGGGCGATGGTAGCGTATCTCTAAGAAGAGATGTGGTGGCTACCTACCTCTAAACTGTGTTACAATGAGGCTCGAAGGCCTATTTATTGTTGAGAAACAATGGAAAACCCTAAACATCCAAAAACCTAACCCTAGAAGATGAAACACCAAACTATGGGCCCCATTTGGGTAAATTGGTACATCAACTTCCCAGGGTCGTAACTTTGGCATACGATCTCCGTTTGACGTGCATAGTATCTCGTTAGAAAGATCTATCCGAGAACTACAAATTTGTGAAGAGAAACATTGGGCCATGGCCCCATGTTGTTCCCAGTTTTCCCAAAAAACGTCATTTAGGGCCTCAAAACGGCTCCAGAAGTTCAGGACCTGAAAAACTGCTAAAAATAATAAACTGTGCTACAATTAAGGAAAATAAAAAGCTTTAAGAAACAATGGTGGGGTTCCAAGTGGATTTGGTAGGTGGCCACCAATATCCACCTGGATCAGCATGTGGTAAACATGTATCAGTGATCGGAAGTAGCACAAAAGACGAACACCGAGAAGTAGCCCCAAAAGCAAAATGATTGCTACAATCTCAAAAGTAAGGGGGCTCCCCTTACACTTGGGGAAGTGAAACAAAATATTGAGCTACTGAGAAAGGTTGATCCACTAGCCATCCAAAAGTAGAAAACACAAAAAAATCCTAAGAAGATAACGACGGATAAGAGTATGTCCATGAGCAGCAAACTCCAGAACACTCCACTGGACAACACGAATACCAGTCTTACCTCGAACACCTTGATGAGCCTACCTCCTCGGGATTACAAAATTGTGGATGACATGAAGAAACCTCGGGCAAACATTAGTTTGTTCGAGTTGGCTAAGATCTAGAGTCAGCGGGACATCCTACTATGCACACTGGGATAGACATCAATAGATAGTGCAACCTCTACCAGCAAGGGAGCAAGCACATCTCCCAGATCAATTTCAATTGTGCTAAACACACTCTGGATGGAAGAAGCAAACTTTGTTTTCCCCCCATTCCTGCTTTCATTTGAAATCTTCAACTGTAATTTTCACAATTTTTTGGTTGATTCTGGTGTGGTTGCCAATGCCATGCTGCTCTCCATTTCTAAAAATATCAATGCGCAGCAGAGGAAGACATCCGCTAAGATCATCCAACTTGATCGAATGTCTATACCAACTATTGGTGAACTACATGATGTGATCATCAGACTATCTCATGATGGCTGAGTTCATCAGTGCATAAACATTGTTGTTGTGGACATACCGGAAGCATATGGCTTACTGCTCAGCAGAGACTAGTCTAGCAAGTTGAACGGATAATTTGCTATAGATTGGTCGCACATGTGGCTTCTGTACAAGGGAAAAAATAATCAAATCTAGGTGTTATCCGAGAGATATATGAGGCACAATGTCATTCCCATCAATGACGAAAATGAACCATTGGCCTTTGCAGATTTCATGTTTGGCAACTGCCTCTTGGAAACAATGCTTGGGTGTTATCCCACACGAGTATCCTGATGAGCACCAATATTGTAGCAAGGGTGCTGCAACTCCTGGGGCTACTGACTTTACTTCATCAACTCGAGGTTCGTACAAACTTGGAGGTGAAAGTGTTGTATACAAAAATAGATGTAATTGGTCTACTCTTGTCACTGCTTAGCTGGGGCAATAGACCACTAGGGTTTCTCAAACCAACCTTTTATTGACTAGAAGAAGTCTGATTACCAACTGGAGAGGGGAAATTTACCCTAACTGAGAGAAAAGCAGTGCTGCCTAATTGCAAGAACAAAAGACTAAAAAATTCCTGCAAAGTAACATGAAATCCTATATCTACTTGTTAACACACTTTTCTTGCAAAAGAACCCTACTTTAACACATGTGAGGTTTTAACTAATTTAAGTATGATATATGATCTAGAGAGTACTAATTGTTGTGTGCATGAGTAAATATAAAATAACTCCTTTTTTTATCTTTTTGCTTTATAAATGTAAATGCTAATATTTCCTTGTTCTTTGGTAGGGGAGATAGGTGTGGAGGAAGAGGGGTACAATGGTTTTGATGGCTTGTAGGTTAAGTAGGGGCCTAATCCTAGCTTCAGTGATGATTTTTCTCAATTCGGGCTCGAAACAAGCTACTACAGGCTTTCCTACAAGATGTACTAGTTCTCCTACAGGATCCCCTGTATTACTACAGGAACAAGCTGAAAGCTTAGGGAGTGGTCTAGAAGGTGGAATGGAGCTTGGGAAAGGTGAATAAGGAGGGAATAATGCATGGGAGTGGCAGACACTACTCAAAACTCAAGCAAAGGCTTTAAGATGGTTGGATTTGCTCAATGGAAATGGCAATTTTTCCTTATAAAACAAGAATTCGAATTGAGACCTTAGTGACTTTTGGAAATCATGGGTGGATATGGCTTGGATGAGGCTAATGAGATGAGGTCTCCCTGCAATGTAGAAGCTCTTGTAACAACACACATCATTGTTTTCATTTATACATAAATTCATCTATAAATAAGAAGGGTTTATTCAATAGAAGAAAACAAAGTTGTTACCATTTATTTGCTAAGTTCATGAATGGAAGTTCTTGAAATCAATACAAAAGTGATGTGAAATCAATACAAAATCTAAGAGATCAGAAATGCCAATTGCCACTTATCCTATAAAACTGAAAGATAATGACCTAATTATCAAGAAACCCTAGATTATGCAAAACAACAAGAATTCTGTTTTTTTTTTTTGTTGTATGGCAAGTGTTCCCCAAATCATGAACCCTGAAAGGGAGAAATGAGGTGGAAACCACTTGCTAAAATCCTTTATGTAATATCTTCTTGTCACTACGATGCTACTATTAGAACTATTCACAAATGGAAGAAAACTAATTAACCCTACCAATACTTACAATTTAACAACACCAAAATCAATTCAGCAACTAACTATGAGTATAATCTAAGCATACATCTACAAAAAAAGGAACTTCTACTCCTAGGGTTGGGCCCTAACCCAATAGCTTCAGCCCTCTGAGTCAACTCAGTGCTGGATCAAGGGAATTCTTCTCATTTTCATTAAAATATAAAAAATACACAAGAGTGCTCAGTTACAATGCCTCAACTCGAAAATGTTGCTTAGCTATCTTGAACAAAAAATATGAATCCTAATGAGGATCTAGGTCTATTTATACAACTGAAGTTACCAAAAAATTCATTAAATTTAGGGAGGTTTGGCTCCCAATCTCGAGATCAACTGATCTTCAACTATCACTAGCTTAGCTGCTAATGATCCTCATGACTCAGCTACTTGCAACTACGAGTTGATGAGATTTGATTGAGGAATCTTCGAGTGAGTGAGGAGTTAAGGAGGGAGATCCTATCTCCTAGAATCCCTCTTGCTTGTCTCATTTGAGTTCTTGCACTTTAATTAGCCAAAATTTTCTCCAAAACCTGCAATCAATACACATTAGACCACTAGACATGACATCTCATCTTACTCTTCTCATTAAGCAAAATATAATTAAAACATGTAAAGAATTATGAGAAAAGATGATTTGAGTAAGATGGAGGTGCATTAAGGCCCATATAATTTATCCATTGATGAGCCTCATCATCACCCCCTACATAAAATGTTTCTCATCCTTTGAGAAACTAAATCTATGTCCATGTCTTTCATTACTTTTGTGGCCTCCCTGAGATTCTAGGCTTCTGTTATAGTCTCCTCCTCTTGTGGATAAAACCCTACATTCTTCTCTATATCCTCCCACTGATTTCTTTATTCTTCTTCCTTTATCCCCTCTATCATACCTAAAATCAATGGTGGACTGAGTTTCAATCCAATCTAGTTGACTTTGAGTCTCTGTAATGCTTTCTTATACATTGAGGTTCTTTCTAGTGCATCCCTCATTCTGTCAAGAGAATGATATTATCTGATCTTTACGCTATAGGGTAAGGTGTTCCATCTCCTTTGGTAGGCTTGCTAGCTCTCATCCCCTAGCAATCTCAGCATGTCTTCAAAATGAGTGATTGCTTGTTCTTGTACAACAAGGTATCTTGGTGCAAGCTTGGGATCATTGGTAATGAGGTTGTGGGTGTTGATGACAACCATTGAGTTATGATGTTTTGCATTGATGAAAAGGGGTTATGCTTGTTCTCTTGCTAATTCCCTTTTTATTTCTATATATTTGACTTCCTCATGACTCATCCAAGATGCCAAGGCCATTAGTTGCAAGTCCCCTAGCTTGGATTGGGGTCCCACACATTTAAATTTGTTAGAGCCAAATTGTGTAGGTAGAATATAGATATCTTTGCTCTATCCTCCAGGGTGCTTTGGTCACAGAGGTCAATGAACTGCCTGCAGTCTTAGAAAGGAATAGTTCCTCTTTGTGCTAGGGTTTTTATCTGAAACTACAACCATTGTTCTTTGAGGTATAAGGCATATGATTTTGCTGGCATCCTGCAATGAATTGCCTCCATGGATAGACTTTCCATAGTTTCCCAATTGGCCTTCCTTTTCTTGTAGCTTCTTTCTTAGCCATGCGTTCTAAGCCTCTAATTGAGATCTCACCATTTTTTCCCTGACTCTTATGCTACTTAATTCTCTTCCCATTTCTTGTAAATTCTCTTCCATGGGGCATACATCCTTCACCCCTTTTGATTTAACAATTTTCATCCACTGATGTGTCCTTGCTCTCTCCTTTTCAAGTTCAAAGAATAGAGGAATGGCAAATTTTTGTGGGATCACCCTACCCCCTTCAATGAATATGTAGTAGGAGCTGAGGTTTGGATGTGGGCTAGGATCCTTCAGCTCCTGGGACTCTCCCTCTATTGTTTCTTGTGTAATTTATACCTCTTTTCCTTCCCTTTGCCCTTTTAGCCTTTCCTAAATTTTTTTCTGTGTTTCCAATAGTTTTGACAGGGTTTCTTGTAGGACTGTTTTTTGCTTCTCATAGTTATGACTATGATTCTTGTAGGATACCTTTCCCTTTTTGTGCAATGTTCAAAGGTTGTTTAACTTGTTTTGTTGAGGATGACCTGGTGACATCTCTTGTAACATAGGTGATTGGTGACCTAGGAGAAGTTTGTTTTGATGTTTCTTCTTCTTCCTTCTTCTCTAGAGGGACTACTTCCTCTTATTATTTTAGTGAGTCCTCTATGATAATTGGAATCTTGGTAGGGGTTTGAGGTCTCCCTTGTTTTATCCAGGTGCTCTTCCTTGTTCTGAAGTAAAGGGGAGTTTTCCTCTGTCTCTTTCCCTTTGATTTGATAGGTGTACTTATGGCAATTAAAGCAGTTGTTGCCTCCTTCTCTATAGGCTGCAGAGGCACCCTTGGTGATTCCTCTTCTTCCTTGCTCTTTTTCTTCTTCTCCCTCACTAGAAGTAGGGCTTCTGTCATACTCAATGGCTTGAATTTCATCTTCTTCCTTCATGTTTGCAAATGTTGACCGTGTAATAGGGATTCTCAAATTGTTCAAAGCATCTTGTAGGATGAGTTTGATCAACCCATGATGTGCTATATGTTGATGTTTCCCTTGTTGTACCTTGATGCTCATGTCTATTATTTATTGTAACAAAATTTAAGGTGCACTAAGTCTGTTATGAGGAGGTGTCCTCCAAATCTTATGTCATGGAGGAGTCTAAAATTGTACCCATACACTACATTGTATCTACCTTCACAGGAAATATACTTGATGATGTGATAACTTACTTCATTCCAAGGATATAAAATGTTTTCCCTTATAACCCCATTTTTGTCTTCAATTGGTTCTTCTCCTCCCAAAAAAAATTCCTTCTTGGCAAGAGTGTTGTTAGTTTTGTCCTATTTTCTCCATTGCAATCCTAGGGGGAGTGTATCTATCCTTCTAATAGTCTCAAGGGTAATTGTTACTGAAAAACCCCTCACTACAATAGAGGCACTTAACATTGCAAATTCCCTAGCCACATCATCATCATATCCCCTCAGTAGCTCAAAGAACCCCATCCATTGATGCCTTGTAAATATTTCTATCACATGAGGATGCTGGTGTATTCTGGTTGTGCTTGTGGGCTCCCTTTTGTTGAGACCCCTTTTCATTTTGTTTGGTAATTTTTTGTCTGAATGAGGTTTGGGTGGCTATAGTTTAAGATAATTTGTAGTTGATGAGAGTTCAAAGTTTATCCTTCATTAACTTTCACAGAAATCTCTCTATCTCTATGCATATAACAAATACTTAAAAAAAATGAGGATTTCTTCCTTTTTTTTCTACAAATGAAAAGCATAGAAGATATGGCACCTACCTTCCTTTTCTATGCTCTGGTGATGAGAAATCTTGAGTTTATGGCCCTTGGTGTCCACCTACAACAATGTGTGATAATTCTCCCTATATCTTGTAGATTTCATGTAGTTTCTTGTAGGTGCTCTTGTTTCCTATGGGTACTGACTGTTTCCTATAGGTGCTCACTGCAGGGAGGCAGAGAGTAACTTTTTCCTTTTGTGAATCCTCAAGTTTACCTCTGCCTTCAGATTTGTCAAAATAACCAATACTTAGCATGGGAGTCAGTGATTATTTATTTGTGGATGATTTCATTGGGTGATGTGTTGCCTGGCTGAGTACGAATATGATCCGAATGGAAAATGGCATCAACCCATGGTACTCATCCACCCATATTATTCATCGACCCATGAAATCTACCCATGGTATTGTAAATGACATCCACCCATGGTATTGTAGGTGACATCCACCCATGGTATTGTGACATCCACCCATGGTATTCTTTGTGGTTTTGTTTATTGGGCATTCTCCTCTTTTCCATCTCGCATTTCAAGTTTTCAGATCTTGGGGGTCTCTCTCCTCCCAAGATCCATTTCAATCTTTTAGAACTTGGGGGCCTCCCCTCAAGATCTGGATCAGTGGTATTAGAGCAGGTTATGATTCCATGGGAATGAGGGTTTGATGCATATTTCAATTTCAAATTTTGCAGCAATATTCAACAAACTTCAGGCATGTGCTACAATCTCCACAGAGCACTTTCTTGGGTCAAGCAGGAAGAATTTTTCTTTTTTCATTTTTTGCAGGAACTTTTTTGGGCGGCGGCCTTGCAGATCAGATCTGAATCATTTAGTACAAAATTTACAAAAAACAAATACCAGATCTAGATTCCTCTCGAAAAATCACCCAATTTCAAAAAAAAAATGGGTCAAATTGGAGTCCGGATGTGGGAGATATCGCTGATTTAAAATCAGTGATTTTATCATAATTTTTGTGACGTTAGAACAATTGCAGCGCGAATCTGAGATCTCAGAGTGTCCATATAAGGATTTCCAACTCATGAGAAGATGCAAAATGGTCCTTCTGCTTCCAAAAACAGGTTATAATAAATATTCTGAGTTATATTGGCCGAGTTATGTCCATTTTAATTTTGGAGCAGCATTCGGAGTGGGTTTCCATTGGAGACGTGCCCTCCCACCCCACTTTAGTAGGCACCTGCTTCACATTCATCAGTTTCAACATAGCAGCATTCAGCTTGGGTTATTTGGAGACATGCCCTCCCACCCCAGGCTATGTAGGCACCTGCTACTTCATCAGCAACCAACATCATGGTTATGGGTCAACCGCATAAAATCCTTGTCATCGAAGTCCATTTGCTAGGTTGCACACTATCAGAATCACAGTTGGTCACAAGCATTACAGTGTATCTCTATCCTCGGATCTTCGTTTATCAGGGTTTTGGGTTAACCACATAAAACCCTTATCTTCAGTGGCTCTTCATATTCAAAAAAGGCTTCACAAGAGGGAACTTTACGCAATGGGGACCATTGCTTCTTAAGGAGGGAGGAATGATCCGAATGGAAAATGGCATCAACCCATGGTACTCATCCACCCATATTATTCATCGACCCATGAAATTTACCCATGGTATTGTAAATGACATCCACCCATGGTATTGTAAGTGACATCCACCCATGGTATTCATTCACCCATGGTATTGTGACATCCACCCATGTTATTCATTCACACATGGAATTGGCCTGTGGTATTGTGAAATCCACCAATGGTATTCATTCACCCATGGTATTGTGACATCCACCCATGGTATTCATTCACCCATGGTATTGGCCCGTGGTATTGTGAAATCCACCCATGGTATTCATTCACCCATGGAATTGACCCGTGGTATTGTAACTGAAAAAATACTATAAGTAACAAGTCACATTTTGTAAAAGGACAGATTGTCCGCCACAATGTAGCCTTTACAGTTCAGAGACATGTAGCCACCACATCTCTTCTAAGAGATAAGCTACCATCGCCCTAGCTGGTTTATTTTCATTACTATTTTAAATAAAAGTTTCTTTGTGGTTTTGTTTATTGGGCATTCTCCTCTTTTCCTTCTGGCATTTCAAGTTTTGAGATCTTGGGGGTATCTCTCCTCCCAAGATCCATTTCAATCTTTTAGATCTTGGGGGCCTCCCCTCAAGATCCGAATCAGAATATCTCCTTTTGGACAGTTGGTCCCACTACAAGTTCATCATATCACCTTTCCTCATAATCATCTCCCACTTCTATTCACCGTAACTTAACCACTTTTTTGATTCATTCCCTTTTTTTATGTGACCTTGCCACGTGTGCAGTTGACTAACCCTTTACTTTTCGTTACTAGAATACTAAGGGTGGCCAAGTTAACTGGTCACCTTCACTTATAAAATCAAATTTCTACATATTCCTATAGTTTAATAATATTTGTACCTATGAGGGAGTATTGGTGAGATGACATACCTGTTGGTCCTTTGCCTTGTTAATCCATGCTAGAGAGTGGTGTCAATTTGTTGTTCTTGACCTAGTTGCATGTTCTCAACTGTTTTTTCTTCTTTTGTTGATGGTTTGTTTCTTTGATGATGTTCAGGTGCCAACTTTCATTGCTGCTGAGCTCTAGAGCAACTTCTTTATTCCTGTAGTCAATGTGCTAAAAGTGGGTTGGAGTTGTTGTGGTCTTTTTTATGGAATATGCTGCTACAGGATTTCCTAAGGGATGTCCTGTAGCTGCCTTTTTCTTGAATTTTTGCATATTTTATTTGCTCTAAAGTTGAATGGGTATTGGAATGAGTGGAAGGTGTGGTTATGGAGTGGCAAGTGAAGTAGGATATTGTTGGATGCCCCTTTTTGATGTTCTTTTCCTTCTTTTTTTTCTTTTCCATATTTTATAACTTGATTTTTTCCTGATGGCCATAGAGGTGACATGGTCATGAAGGGTAATGTCTCAGGTGTGGTGAAGTCAATGGATCTTTTCATATTCCAAAATAGGTATATGTCACCATTTTTCCATTGGACTACCCTTCCTGTGCTTTTTCAAGACCTCCTATAATGCCTACAGGAAACTCCTGTAGTAATTATAGGAAATCTCGTAGAAAACACAGAATTTCTTAGAATTGGAATCTAGAGTTGAGTATGGATGGAAGAACATGGGGATTATGGAGAATATGAAGTGGATGAAGGAAAATATAGTGTGTTGTAGGGCTTTCTTCCTTCTGTATCCTGTGCTCATCATATTCTTGCAAACCTACAAAAACAAAATTGTTATGAGTGGTAGGTGTGAGGTCCTTGCCATTATTTTTGTATGTTTTTTCTTTATTTTCTTTTCCTTTTTTTTTTTTGAAAGACAACTAGGCTACCTTGAAGGAGGTTTTCATCCTTGTTTCCTACCCTGGGTGCCTCAAAAGAGGCTTTCACCTAGAGATATTTTAATTTATTTTTTCTCTCTCTTTTTTTTAATACTCTTGGGTTGTGTTCAAGAGGTTTTCAACCCAAAAGTTGGGCTCAAGTGCCTCATGGAGGTTTTCACCTGGGTCTCTCTCTTTTCTTTTTTTAAGAACCTGGTGAGTTGGAAGACGAGACTCCTTCAATCACCATCACTGCCTTGCTAATGCTACTAATGAATTGCTGCTTTGATAAGGGATTTTTGTAGTCTTTTAACCTGTACCCATTGATAAGCAAAGGGATACCTTCTGCATCGATGGTTCTTATTTGAAAAAAGCCATTATCATGGAAATTTTTAATCACATATGGTCCAAACCAACTAGTCATTAACTTGCCTTTGAAATCTTTGTACCACACATCATATAGCAAGAGCAAATTGCCTTCTTGAAACAAATTGTCCTTGATATTTATGTCATGCCAAATTTTCCTTTATACTTGAGTCACCTTTGTGTGAAGGAGGGACCGCATCCTAAATTCATCTAACCCATTCAGGTGGAACAATATTTCTTGTTGTGCCGTTGTGACATCTAAATCCAATTGTGCTGCAATTCTTAACGTGTGTTGATGCCTCGAAAATCGCTGCAACAACATCGGGGAAAACCACCCGGTCCAGACCTTAAAGGCAGCTCCTTTTCCGTTTGGTGTGGTGGCTCCGACTGGAAATAATGGGACCAGTTTCCCAATAATTGGTAAATAGGATGGATAAGTGGTTGATTCTCTAATATATAATGATAATGGATGAATGATTTAATCTAAAAAAGTAAAATTATAAACAACTATCCTATCCCGGGAAATTTTTGCTTTAGTGTAACGTTTGATGATCTTTATCTACAAACAGGCATATAGATGACTCTATTGGTAAACAAAGACATTTATTCATATGATAATTACTTTGTTCAAGTAGTTGAACAAAGTAATCATTAAAACATTATTACACTATTCTTCATATATCATTGACATAAATATGATTGAAAGAATAACACTCCTTAGACATTCAATAGTGATAAGTATAAGGACTACTGTTAAAACACATACATATATCCAATGATAGCCAGATTAAATAAATGCTGATTCACATGAAAGAGTGAAGCAAAAGCATAGATAATAGTACCATATGTTATTTGGATCACTCCCAATATCAATCGCATTCAGGTTCCTTCTTCTAACTTAGAAACACTTCCATAACAAAGCAATAGTGCACATCTCATCAAAGCTTTCTTCATTAAAATTTAGGATATTGGCCCAGTCTTCATAAAAAATATATCAGAAGCACAATAGTGTGACTTCCTGATTTGAGTTTATACAAAAACTGAGGACCCCTTCTAAAGATAATGAAAGGGTCTATAAATACTATCTAAGCTAACTAATTATGAAATAAAAATGCTATTAGGTGGTATAACTAAATCATGAGAATCTCCTCGAAATAGGCTTGTTTGCAGTCGGCAACATGATTCACTGTTTCGGATGATCTTCCTTGGGCTTGAGCTGGCAGATAGCAAGCATTGGTTGCAATTCTGGAGGGTGACCCAGACGAGAATACAGTTGGGCTAAGTATGTGGTATCATGGATTTCGGGAATCATGTAACCGATTGCATCGGTTAAAAATTTGAGTGCTGCCCTTTGACTGTATGGTTTAACTAGGAAAAACCAAAAGGTATCCCAAGTTAAACTTTGGATGCCAGCGATTAATCTTCCGTTCTTTTCCAATTCTTGATTGCATGTTTGTTCCAATGCTTTGGCTAACGGAAATTTACTTGGAGTGCACTGTGAAATCAAGTTAGACAGATAAAGAGTATCATTGATTAACTCAATTAGATTACTGGTTGATAATCTGCATCTTGAGGTTTCTCTTTCTACTTTCATCAATTGTGACTACCATTCTAGTAAAGGATTTCTTTGTGTGAATCTAGAATTTTACGCAGATTTGTGGCTTTCCCTTCATTGATTTCCTGCCAAGAAAGAAAGTTGGTTAAAGTCTTATTTGCCTGTTCCAAATTTTCCCTGGCATCGACTGATTTGTCAATTATTGATGAAGCAATCTCATAGAGGGGCTCAACCAGGGAAATATTATGACATAGCAATTTTAGCTGTTTAATCAATGCTTTATTGATCTGGAGAGCTTCGGACCTGAAGTCTGCTGGTTGAGGAAGACTATTCAACTTTTCTACTTGGTGTGATAGTTGAGTGATTTTCTCATCTTTTGTCTTACTCATTTGTTCATTCATTGTCTTAATCTTGGCTAATGCTTCGGATAATTCTTTTTGTTTCTATAGTGTGCTTTGGTCTATCCTCTGCTTCTCCTTGAGCAATTGCTCATTTAATTGGTTGTTTATCTGCTGCTATGTTGATAGTTGCTATTCTAACTGTTTTATTTTTTGTTGTCTTTCGGATACCTGTGACTGTAATGAAACAATTGTTTGGTCTTTTTCCTTAAGTAGATTGCTTACTTCCGATGCTTTATCCATAGTAGCTGCTGACTAGGCTCCGGTATACTGAGAAAGTTTTGTGAGGTCATCGGAAGGATTGAATTCTTCTTTCCATACCACATTAGCCATCTCTGATTGTGCTGGTAAAAGGGAAGATTGATCAAGTCTTCTCCTTTTCCTTTGTCTTTTCACTACAGCCCTATGTTTGGGACTGTAAAACACATCTAAAGGTGGTATGTCTTCTATCTGCAAAACAATTTGATCGGATAGATCCTTAGGAATTATTTCTACATCTTTGCTGGTGGGTAGGCCGCTGGTTCCTTCAATTGGAACCGTAGTTGTCATTGTCTCCTGACCAACTGTTACTTGAGGTGTGTTGAAACCTTGTGAACTTTCATGATTGCTTATAATGGAATCAAATTGTTGCCATTCTTTAAGGAGTTTGGGATCAATCTGAGTATCTATTTCGATATGTTCACTATCCTGTTCCTTTTCTTTTTCCTGTTCTTTCTCCTGTTCCGGATCTTTTCCTTTCTCGGGAATCTTCTCCATAGCAAGAGGTTTGTCAGTAATTTATTGTTCAGGCTCGCTTGACTGGGTTGTTGGGGTAGTAGCTAATAAGTTCAGAGGCAGAGTTTGCAACCTCTGTTCTCTGAGCCTATTGAATTCTACCAGCCCTTCATCTTTATATCTCATTTTGGCCAATGTTTTTACTTGAAATAATGATTCTGCTGAAGAAAACAGGTCATCAAATTCATCTTTTTCATGATCAAACTTTGTGAATTTGGCTTGTTAAAAACATTATAGGAAACTTTCCTTGGATCGTATTTCCTATTAGGAATGGTTGCAAGATTGAGCATGTTTATTTTTCCTGCCTCATTTTCTACATGTTTGTAATCATGTAGAGTGTAAACACCGCATCTCAAAGGAAATGTAGGCCATGCTTGTTTTTTAGAATTCCTAAGAGTTTTGGATGTTCCTGCTGTTGTTATCTGGTAGGCCAATTCTCAAGCTAACAGATTATCAGGTACATACAGAGGAAGGACATGGGGTCTTGCAAGGCTACCATAAACCCTTATATATGTGAACTTGCCTTCCCCGAACCAATTCCCTACAGTAGTCAAGTCAATCCCTGCTTCCTCGGAAATCCTTGGGGCAGGCTTATCAAAAATAGCATAATAGATAGGCAACATGAAACCATTACAGATTTGGTACAAGTGGTCTTTATAGTGAGCTTTCCATAACATCTAATGATAAATGTGGATTGGCTTAGGGTCTTGGGAAGTCTATCTCCACCAGAGTACTGGATATTCAGAATTAAAGCAAAGAATATCCATAATATAAGCACTGTAATAAAAAGGGGGAATGGTCCTGGTGGTTTTGCGTGAATTTGATCTAAATTAAAGAATTGCAGTGGCTAATTTATCGTACAATATTTTTTCCCAATCCATCACATAACTATTGACTGCTGCTTCCATTAAAGGAACCATTTCAATAGTGAACTTTGCAAAGTCATGCATTCCCCACATTCTACACATCATTGCCCCAGCATAGCAGTAAGGAGATGACAATGATTCCACAGAGTACTTATCCGATGATTCATGTTTGTGCTTTGCGGGATTCTGTCTCCACTACTTAATTGGGGCTGATTCAGTCTCGTTCTCCTCTGCAAACTTTTCAAGGAAGGTTTTGTTGTATCTCTTTTCAGGTTCAGGTAAGTGATACATCTTCCTTAAGTCATCAGGCTGAAATGAGCCAAAAATCCCTCCGTCAACTGTGCAAAACGTTCTATTTGAAATTGGAATTTCTTCTACCACCCATCTCACTGCATTAGTGTATGGAAGAATTTTTTCACGCGCTGCTATCCTGTTCAAATATGAATTGGCTAAATCTTTAAGTGAAGCTTCTGATTTATTAGTTGAGTCTGAAGTAGCTTCTTCCGATACTTCCTCAGGCTCCTTTGCTTCAATTAAATTGTAGATGCTTCGCCAACTAGTATTTCCAAGGTCGAGACATGTAGTGTCTAAGATTAACCCTTTTTTACTTGGTCCTGGATCATTGGTTGGTTGCACTGTTGCTGTAGGAGCTGCTACTGCTACAGATTTCTTGGATTTCTTTTCCATTTGTTTCAAATTCATTATTTTAGAAGAGTTCTACACAAGGAATGAAACTAACATGATACAGAGAATAGCTAGTATGAACCAATATGAAAGAATCATGTGGATTAGCAGAAAATAAAGGATTATAGTGAAACTGCCGCAGATACAATCTAAAGGAAAATCTCACCATAACTTCTTCATTAATTAGCCGTTTAACCTATCAATCATTGGTAAAGGAGTTTTTAAATACCCATTATATCATTTATATGATGAATGATCCATTCAAGCATGGCTTAGATTCTTTGGCGGATAATCAGAAGTAACTCACAATTGGCGATTGGTAATGTGAATAAAAAGGCTTCAATATTTGTCCAAAATATCTTTCGATCGCCGAAAGGTGATACAATGCATGCAAGCCTTTTAATTACATTTTCGAAACACGCGCCTTGATTTAATGCATCACAATTGGAGATGGATTCGGGTCTTATTACTTATGCTATTGTAACTTCGCCAATCACCGATTGCGGTATGCCTTATCGCATCTGAGGATTTGAATGTGCCATTAAACATGTGTTGGGTTGTTACCCCCGATTTCCGATAGCGATATCGCATCGGATAAATGAGGGAGGGTCTTTCATTATACTCTATGATTTTCCTTTCCCGATATTCGATAGTTATTTGCTTTTCGGATTGGAGTAAGTCAATGGGTCTTTATATATGTTTTCCTTATCATTGTGATATGTGATCTTGCGATCGCTTTATCGCAATAACAAATAACTTTATATTTATTTACAAGACCGACTTTATTTTTATTCAAAAAGGTTTATTTTAAAATATATCATTTCCATTGAACCTTTTGATGAAGGTTTTTCTAATGATAGGTTAATACCAATTTATTCACACATCTAAGTTTAGAAGGGACCCATTTCATATTATGATTTTTTAAGTAAAATTTTATGAAATGGGGGGTTGTTGTACAACACAACAATTGGCGATTCAGTGGGAGAAACAGCTATCTCTGAGAAATTGATTAAAATACTTAAACTTTCTTAATTTGGAAATCTCATCTAATAGAAGAATTCTAATGTAACTAGGTAATCATAAATCCTGAATATAATAATAACTATTTCTACTATTTTCTTCTATTGTTAAAATTAAATACATTCTAAGTTTTAAATTAGCCTTAATTGGTTGATAGTGATAAAACAAAAGAATTTTCCAAGTTAGCTTTATAATGACTCCTTTGTCATAGGTAGAGCCTCTGCTGCCAGCAAACGTCTATAGTCTTGACAGGGATACCTTTTAACCATTTGATCATTCATTATTCCATCCATTTCAGAGTATAATAAAAAATAATGAATCCAAAAATATTTCTCCATATTTTGTATTACTTTTCCTTTTTTCTTATTTTGTAAGATAAAAAGCCATTGTCCTAGTTTGGTGGCCCGCTGTTTAGAGAATGTCATTCACTGGTTGTAATTTAATAGAACAAGCTGGCTGTGATGAGACCCCTTGTCTTATAATTATAAGCCATTACCCTATTTTGGTATGTAGTATTGGTAATGTCAGTTGAACTATTCCCCTTATGATCATGGTAAGCAGGCTTGTAATAAGACCTCTTATCTTTTATATCATACATTTTAGAATTACACTCTGAGTAATTATAAACTTTGATGAATGGGATGAACAATTTTCTCCTTAAGAGAACATGGATGATAGGGTAAGAGTTGAAGATGCTAAGATTGAATTAGTTTCTGTTTTATATTGATAACCGTTTTCAGGCTGCTTGAAAACATTAAAATGATTTACAGTACTTCTAAATCTTGAGAATATTTCACAAAAATAAAATGTGGTTTTCAGAATTTAAATATACCTAATTCCATATAAATTTTCCTTTCGTTTAAGGCTTCCATTTCTCAAAAGTAAATACCAAAACTATTTCTTTTGAGTAACTTTTCAATATAGCAAAAACCAATGGGAGGCTTCATACAACTTTATTTTCCTAAGATTCTAAAAATAAATTATGTACACAAATTTGTTGAAAATTGAATATTTACAAGGGAGAAGGGATTACCTCCTTAATTGAAGAATTTTTTCAAGATAAGGCCGTTAACAGGAAGAGAATCTCTCTTTCCTGATAGATCTTGCAATATGAATGTGGAAGGGCCTATCTTCTCGCTGATTTGAAATGGTCCAAGCCACATTTTCTGGAACTTAGTGTGTTTCCCTTTATCTTCATGGGCTTTGTCCCATTTCAAAACTAGATCACTGACTTGTAATTGTTTTGAACTGGTCGAAGTTGTATCGAAGGATGAATTGATAATTTGCTGATGTTTTGCATCTATGATTCTGGCTTTTTCCCTTTCTTCTTCTAATTTCAAGATTTGATCATGTCTTAGTTGAATAGAAGATGAGGGACTTTCTTCAATAAACTGCACTAAAGCTAGGGATGGAAGTAGTAAATTTTCTGGTATGACAACTTCCTTTCCATATACTAGATTAAATGGAGAAGCACCTATGGAGGCCTTCTGTGTTATTCTGTCAGCCCATAGTGAAAATATCAAAGATTTATGCCAATTTTTATGATTCTACTTAATAGTCCTCTTAATAATTTTGATCAGATTTTTATTGGTGGATTCTGCTAAACCATTACCCTGAGGGTAGTAATTTGCAGAATACTTCAATTTAAATCCCATTTTAATAGCAAACTCAAATATAGAATTTCCAGAGCAATAATATGAATTATCAAAAACAAGAGCGTTTGGGACACCAAACCTGGTAATAATGAATTGATCTATGAATTCCATGATTGCCTTAGAGTTTGTTTTCTTCAACGGAATTGCTTCAACCCACTTAGTGAAGTAATCAGTGGCAATAATAATATACCTATATTGTTTGGATGAATGTGGAGTGATTTCCCCAATGATGTCCAATCCCCATTGCTCAAAAGGTTGTTCAATGTTCACTAGTTGCAAAGGGAAAGTTGGTTTCCTTTGTTTTCCACTAGTGGTTTGATAACTTTGGCATTTTCTTACGTATTCATGAGCATCTCTGAACAGGGTGGGCCAATAATATCCAACATGAATGATTTTGTGAGTTGTTGTATCAGCTCCAAAATGTCCTCCTGTTGGTCCATCATGTAGCTCCTGCAAAACCTTTTGTGCTTCAGGTTTTTCTAAACATCTTAATAAAATTGAATCATAATTTCGCCTAAACAATACATCATTTACAATTATGAAGTTTTTTTTCTTTTAATATAATGGCACATTTGTTTTTATAGGAAATATTAGGAGGAGCGTATCCATTTTTTAAATAGAAAATCAGATCTACATATTGCGATTTAGGATCTGTGATACTTATCTGATTAATTTCTTCAGTATCTTTTGTACCTTCAGGTTCTTGAATATTGGATGCTCCTGCTAACAACCTGCAAAAACCTTGGCCTTTGACAATCTTTGCTGGCTTGATTTCTAAGTCATATTCTTATAATGTTGTGACCCAATTTGCTCTCTTTTCTCCTAATTCCCTTTGAACTAGTAATTGTATTACTGCTGAAAAAGGAACTATAACTTTTGTGTGACCTTTTAAGAGAAAGGGTCTGTAGTGTTTAAGGGCTTTGTACACAACAAAGGCTTGTTTTTCAACTTCCGAGTAATTAAGTTCAGCACCTTGAAGATTTGAGCTGTAAAATGAGATTGGTGCTTCCAAGTTTTGATCATTAATTTGAGTCAGCACTGCTGCATAAGACAAAGCGGATGCAAGGGTATATAGCATGAAATGACCTGAAAATTTGGGAGTGCTTAAAGCAGGGGCATTAATGATTGATTTTTTGATGGAATCAAATGCCTCTTTCTCTGCAGGTCCCCATTTAAACACCGAATTTTTCTTGATCATCGTTTGTAAAATAATCTGGGAAAATCTGGAACAAATCTTTTAACAAAGTTAATTTGACCCAAAAATGACTGCACGAAATTTTTTATTATGAGGGAATGGAATATCAAAAATCTCTTTAATTCTATATGGATCAATATAAATACCATTCTTTGAAACAATGAAGCCCAAAAGCTTTCCTTGATTAAGAGCAAAAAAGGACTTCTTTGGATTAAGCGAGATACCATGCTTCCTGCAGCGTTAAAAGATTTGTTTCAAATCATGTAAATGATTAGATTTTTTTTTTGGAAAATATAGTAATATCATCTAAATAGACTACTACTAATTTATTGATTAATCCTTTGAATGCTATGCCCATTGCTCTCTGGAATGTAGCTCCAGCATTGATAAGTCCAAAAGGCATTTTTTGGTAAGCATAAGTTCCCCACTTAGTTCTGAAGGTAGTTTTAAGCCTGTCATCAGGATGGACCAAAATTTGGTTATATCCTGAAAAACCATCTAAAAAGGACATTAACTCAGAACCAGCTACCGAATGGAGTGTCTACTCCATGGTAGGTAAGGGGAAGTTATCCTTTTGGCTTGCCTTGTTAAGATTTCTGAAATCGATACAAAGCCTAATGTCGCCATTTTTATTTCTTACTAGCACCATATTGGACACCCAGTTTGAATGTCTAACAGGAAAAATTATCTTAGCCTTCAAGAGTTTATTTAGTTCAGCCTTTATTTGACTCTCTAGGTTAGGATGAATCTTCCTTAACTTCTGTTGCACTTCCTTTTGTTCGGAAAGCATTGGAATTGTTGTGGAGGTAAATCCTCTCTGCGGATAGAAACGATCCCTACTAGCCCAGACCAAATCTAGCAACAATCACACAATGATACCACGCAAGTTCCTAACTGCAAATACAAAGCAGATGGTGAGAACCTACTTGGATTCCAACGCTAGTGTTCGTCGAAGAGATGTCGCCTTCATTCCTTTGCTTTGGCCGGTCACGATCCGCACGATCTCCGTGATAGGATACCTGCACACGCAAAGAACAACACGAAAACAAGCGTAAAATCTAGTAGATGCAATTATATATTGGTCAGAAAAGATATAAATCAACATCAAACATAAGACAATGAGAGTGGAACCATAATGATAGTCATCTATTATTAATGAATAACAAAGAAGAATACAACCATTGTTCTGACGTCAAATCCTCCTTTGGCTGGGTAGTCAACTACACAAGTCTTGCAAAGCTCGTTGGGATGAGGGACAAGCCTCTCTCTCTTTGGGTGACAAGAATCTCCTTACTTAGATTTGGCCTTATGGGTGCAAAGAAGGCACTTGCAGCTTCAAACTCTTAAATTCCTGGAACTATTGCAATTCTAACTAGCACTCCAACTATTGTAACTAGCTTGCTCAAGGCATAGAGGCAAGCTTTTATAGATAGAGAGGGAAAGAGATAGGATCAACCACATTATTCATGGGATTGGCTTTATCACTTGGAAACTTCCATGAAAGGTGGCAAACCACTTTCCCTCCTATGGAGATTCGAAGCCAAACCATCCTAGCTCAACATAGATTCAGTTGGTGAATGGGTTGAAGAGAACCTTCGGGAGTTTGTTCATTGAAAACTTTACTCAATTTGGTTGGTGCGAGTGCGACTCTGGGACAGAGCGCCAATGGCGCGCCCTTTTTGGAGGATTTCCCTCATTGGTGCGGGCAGTGAACTGTGGACCCGCGCTAATGCAAAAAGAGCTGTTTTCATGAATATTTTGCAGGAGATGTCTTCAGGGCAAATGAAGCTCATACTCAGAGGAATATAATGCAAGTGGTTTTAGGTCATGTCACTTCTCACAGGTCCCGGAATGAGTCCTCCAGTGTACATGTGAGGGGTAACAGGGACGGTGACAAACGGTGACAAATTGCTGTGTAATAGATGCCCCCTAAAGCATGAGGCCCGAGAGAGAGAGGGGTGAAATGCTTTACAAGAACATGCGTGACTGAAAACACAGCCACCGGAGAACCTGCGTAAAGAAGTACAACTGATATCTCAAGTACATGATATAAGTGGTATGGGCGCAGCGATCCATAACAGAGTACATAATAATCTAGATCCAGGGTATGGGCGCAGCCATCTAGAGAGGATCGATAAATAGACTCAGGCATGGTCGCAGCCATCCAGTGAATGAGTCATGTAATGATCATAATAAGCCATAAATCGCAACCTGGATCCCAATAAACAAAATCCAGGGTCTTGCGCTCCATCTCGACCCGAACAGAGTACAAGTTCAAGCATGTGAATGCATGAGTTGAAGTCGAACATGCATGAACATCGTCTGATTACCAGTCAATGATGAAAACTGTTAACAGACGCGAGAGGGACCACAAATAATGACAATGGCCCTCAAGGTACCATAGGTACAATCTACGGTGTGTGAATGAATGAGTTGGCGTCGAACACCCGTAGAATCATTCGATCGGAGGCCAATGATAAAAACCTCTCGTCGAACACGAAGAACCTGCCATTGAGGCATGCAGGCTCCAAGGCACCAAAGGGAGTCTCTAGATCAGCTTCCTGGATAATGAGCTGAAGTCGATAGGAAGTGATCTTGATCAAAGGTGGGCCATGATGTTTCCCACATCATTGACACGAGACAGAGGAAGGATGTTGTGGTGATGCAAAATTATGTGAGGTATCAGAGGAGGTTGTATTGCTGCAGAGGCCAACTTCTCTTGAACATATCGGCGGCATGACAGTGGATTTGGCAGTATTTGACATCAAATGAGCAGAGGTCATGGTGACAAGGCAATGAGCAGATGAGAGGCCAAATAGGATAACCCAAACCCACGGAGGCTAGTGTAAAACAAGATGAGATGTCCCCACCCCGACACGAATGCAGACGAGTGCCATGTTCAAGAGCGACATACTGCCGACACGACGACAATTATGGATCCATTTTCCCCACCATCTCTGGCGAGTACCCTATTTATTTTTAGGAAGCTTGACGGGGATAGCATATGCTTGTGAGCGTCGTTACAGAATTTGATGTCATTAAGTTTTAATGAGTCTGACAAAGGAAAAACTCGGCGTCTTTTCCTATTTAGAGAGTCTGAAAAGACAGCAAAAATAAAACTCGAGGGGGGTCCTTTTTTCGTAAAGTTGTGTCTCCCGAGCCCGAAAAAGTATAAAACAATGCTCGAAAGAACCGCCCGACCATTACGATCGAGGAGTACTTTTCATATATAGTGACATCGACCTGAAAAAGTAAAAAGCGATCAACATCACGTCATTTCGTAACCAGTAACGAACCTGAAACGACAAAGGTCCGACGATCTTTTCGTTTTTACATGGTCGGAAAAGGGTTTGAAGACGACCGCCTCTTATTTACGTTTAACGAGTCAAGAGGAAAAACTCAGCAATATTTTCATCTTTAAACGGTTAGAAAAGAGCTGAAAGCAGACCTCCATTCTATTCTATTTAACGAGTCAAAAAGGGAAAATACTCGGCAATCTTTTCATATTTTATGAGTCAGAAAAGAGCTTAAAGGTGACTCATCCTAGAGGAACGAGTGGTATAAAGGGTAGCAACTGGTTCCGACAATGGTGGAACTGCTCAAAACATGTAATGGTCAAGAGGTTGGCTAACAAAACCACTCATAACTGCGGTCCCTCAGGAAAGGTAAAACAACCAAGTGAAAGCATATGATCGGCCAAAGAGATGGTGGCGATGGAATGAAAACAACCAAGGCTCATCTAGCAGAATTTAGCAGATAAAGACAGCAATCACGAGATGTAAAATGGGTATGGGTTCATTTTTACACAAGCTTGAACCATGGAGAACTCTGCTTGGATTCGATTTCATGTTTACACAAGCTTGAAACGAAAAACTATGCTTGTTATAAGTTCGCATGCCCCCTAGCATAATGACGCAAAATTGAGGTACATGCCCCCCAAGCTTCATTGCATTCAACAAAGTGGATGGAATGAAGGTTCACTCACGAGATCTATGAAAGACTCAACTTGTATTTTATGAGATCTTAATCAAAAGACTCGATTTGGAAAGGGAGTTGTTTCATTTTTTAACGAGGTCGACATAAGATCAAAACTATCCTCGTAACCCTTGTTTCATTTTTTAACGAGCTTGACACAAGATCAGGAACTATGCTCGAACACCTTGTTTCATTTTTTAAACGAGGTCGTCACAAGATCAGAACTATCCTCGGCCAGATCCAGTTTCATTTGTTAAGGAGCTTGACACAGGAAAGGAACTATGCTCCGACACTTAGTTTCATTGTTTAAGGAGCTTGACACAGGGAAACGAACTATGCTCCAATGGAACTTCACCATAATGAATCGGAAGTTGAGGTTCCCAAGAGTGCCACTCCTGATGGAAGGCCAACATCTTGGAAGTGAGGGCCCAATGCCTCCAGGACACTATGCACGATGGCGGCATCACTGGATCCAGGCACGAGATAGGTGGCCACGTAGTTGATCCGTGGTGGGGTAGATGCAACTGGTGGATGAAAACTAGGAGGGGACGACAACGGCGCAGGAGGCATCGGGGGACTAACGAATGACACTTGATCGATAGTCACAATTCTTCCATTGTGCGGAAAGCAAACCACACGGAAAAGCAAAGAAACGAGGGCCCCCATGGCATAAACATAGTCGCGACCAAGGAGAAGACTAAAGTCTAAAACACCTTGGGTAACCAAGACGTCTATATAGACGGTTTTTGCCCCCAAAGTAATAGGGAACTTCGGGAGAACTCCTAGAGATGGACAGGCTCCTCCGTCGAAGGCCAACAGATTCTGAGTGACTGGACCAAGCTGCGGGGAACCTAAAGCTTGCCAAGTAGTGTATGGCATAAGACTGACAGATGCCCCTTCATCCAAAACAGTGCCAGGTACTGCCTTAGCACAAGCATCTACTGTGATCTGGAAAGGCATCTGGGATGGAAGGCGACCGACGATCAGGCGATTCCAATCAAAGGAAGCGACCAGACTACTTGGTGGGGGAATCGTATGATGGCCCCCATGTGCTAAAGGAACCGAAGGAGAACCTTCAAGAGCAGCTGGGTTAGGAGAGTCATTTCGGGACTCAGGAGAATCTGAAGAGACGAGAAGAACATGGGCATTATTCTCTTCCGAAACAGAGTGAGCGAGTGGCGGACTCAAGTCGACACTCTTTCTGACCAATGGTTGGTCTGGAACAGGCTGGGGACAGCCGGGTTCGGGAAGAGGGGCCTGGACAAGAGAAGAATTTGAAACAATCTCTTTGTCAGCAGGGGGATGATCTGCAGCTGCAGAGAGACGTCGATATCCAACGGGTAGTTGGGGTGAAGGAGCTGTAAGACTTTCCAAAACACCGGAGGCTTTATCCATGAGTGGACAAAGGTGAAGGGGATGATTGCCTTCACAAAGTCTACAGGGGATTTGAATCTTCCCTTTCTCCTTACCTTTGTGAGTCGATAGAGGAACATCGCTGTGAGCCTCAGTGGATGATGAGGGGCGGGCCGGATCATGAGACCATACTTCTAAGACCCTGGGGATGCCAGGACAATCACGAAGAAGATGGTCCCCCTTGCATAATTTACAACGAAATTTGACCTTCCGCGGAGGAGCGGAAGGGGGACCGACTTCAGGTGTGCTTGTAACCTCTCCCTTAGGAGCCTTCTTCTTCTTCGTCTTCTTCTTCTTCTTCTTAGCCACCTGGTTACTCGAATCTAGACTTTCACCAAGTGAAGTAGAAGATGAGGACGTAGAAGTGGGTGTAGAAGGGGAGAGATCCACCTTAGAATCAACATGATGTTGTTCAGGTGGAGGGACAGATTGACCAGACGGTGAGACGGCAGGGACCAAAGAGGTTGAGAACAACCAAACCGGCAACCCAACAGTTAACCCTGGGAGGGACAACGTTGCCATATAAGGAGCACCAACATTTCCAAAAGGAGCGAAATGACCAGGGTTCCCGTCAGAGGGGATCCTTGGCTTGGTGAACCCCGGAAAAGTTTCCATCGAGAACGAAAAGAAGCCTACTCAAGCTAACGCAAACAAGATCTAACCGGGTAAATGTGAACGCAGCTGAATAAATTTTAAGACAAAGGAACTGAACTTGACCTTTTCATGTTTTAAGAGTCGAGAAAAGGACAAAAAGGTGACTCTAGTCGCCTTCGAATGTTTTGTGAGCCCGAAGTGACAAGTGCTCAAGTGAGCCTTTTCTTTTAAGGAGTCCGAAAAGGATCAAAAGTGACTACTCTAGAGAAACTAGGCAAAGGGTTTACCAGACAACCCGTAAAACTGCATATACACCTTGGCAGTCATATGAAAACCAAGGACTTCCCGTACGGCAGTCAATCTTCCCGAATGCTGTGTTCGATGCGTTACGGCTTGTAAGGCGGCAGACACGACTTCCTGTGGATAAAGGATGATAACCTAGTGGGGTCTCCCCTATATACGCGATGGTACGTGGGAGCTCAAGTCCATGCTAGACCACTTGTTGCGTCACGGAAGGAGGAATCACCCAACCTTAAGTGAAACAAAAGTGACTAGGTTTAACGACGCTGGAGCACGTCTCTAGCCTAGACCTATAAACAATGAGCGTTATGTTCCAATGCATTTTTAAGTTCATTCAGTGCATTTTATGGTTGATCTTTGATTAGGTTTCGATTTCTAGGTCCTACCGTATGTAATCTCTCACAATTCCCTAAATGCAAGCTATATGCCAAAAAGTATCATTTCGTTCGATGAACACTAACTACGAGAGAGTTGAGAACTTTTAATCAAACAAAATGACCATAAACAATCAGGAACCACTCTAATGTAGCTAATGGCAATAAACGAAACTTTTCTTTAAAGTCACTAATCAATGAAAAGCTCTAATTTCCATTAACTAATTCAGCGCAAAAGAGACTGTTTGTTTCCTTTTCAATGGCAAAGTGCACTAAACAAATTTTGAGAGATAATAACACCGAGTAAAAGAGACAAACTTCACTCAATGAGAACACAATCAAGTCCCCGAAATACCAAGGCATTCCTTCAAAACGAAGAAAAACACCAAATACTTCAATGAGCCATGTGATCTAGGCCCAAAACGAAGCCGAGTGGAATCCAAGTGAAAAAGAAGTAAATCACTCGAATAACGCAATAAAATACTTGACAACCACTGAACAAGTGCAAGAGAGTAACCAAAAAGTCGACTGGAATGATAGAAGACCAAAAATTCGACACGCAAAGCCAGAGATTCTGGGTTCGATCCCCAACGGAGTCACCAAATTGTTGTGGAGGTAAATCCTCTCTACGGACAGAGACGATCCCTACTAGCCCAGACCGGGTCTAGCAACAATCACACAATGCTACCACGCAAGTTCCTAACTGCAAATACAAAGCAGATGGTGAGAACCTACTTGGATTCCAACGCTAGTGTTCGTCGAAGAGATGTCGCCTTCGTTCCTTTGCTTTGGCCGGTTACGATCCGCACGATCTTCGTGATAGGATACCTGCACACACAAAGAACAACACGAAAACAAGCGTAAAATCTAGTAGATGCAATTATATATCGGTCAAAAAAGATATAACTCAACATCAAACATAAGACAATGAGAGTGGAACCATAATGATAGTCATCTATTATTAATGAATAACAAAGAAGAATACAACCATTGTTCTGACATCAAATCCTCCTTTGGCTGGGTAGTCAGCTACACAAGTCTTGCAAAGCTCGTTGGGATGAGGGACAAGCCTCTCTCTCTTTGGGTGACAAGAATCTCCTTACTTAGATTTGGCCTTATGGGTGCAAAGAAGGCTCTTGCAGCTTCAAACTCTTAAATTCCTGGAACTATTGCAATTCTAACTAGCACTCCAACTATTGTAACTAGCTTGCTCAAGGCATGGAGGCAAGCTTTTATAGATAGAGAGGGAAAGAGATAGGATCGACCACATTATTCATGGGATTGGATTTATCACTTGGAAACTTCCATGAAAGGTGGCAAACCACTTTCCCTCCTATGGAGATTCGAAGCCAAACCATCCTAGCTCAACATAGATTCAGTTGGTGAATGGGTTGAAGAGAACCTTCTGGAGTTTGTTCGTTGAAAACTTTACTCAATTCGGTTGGCGCGAGTGCGACTCTGGGACAGAGCGCCAATGGCACGCCCTTTTTGGAGGATTTCCCTCATTGGCGCGGGCAGTGAACTGTGGACTCGCGCTAATGCAAAAAGAGCTGTTTTCATGAATATTTTGCAGGAGATGTCTTCAGGGAAAATGAAGCTCATACTCAGAGGAATATAATGCAAGTGGTTTCAGGTCATGTCACTTCTCACAGGTCCCGGAATGAGTCCTCCAGTGTATAGGTGAGGGGTAACGGGGACGGTGACAAACAGTGACAAATTGCTATGTAACAGGAATAGTATGATGAATGATCGATGCATCCTATGTTTTCAAATCATCATATTTCCAAGCGAAGACATATTTATTTTTCCACAACAATCTAATGAATGTTGTTCTTTCTTCTGAAGAAAGTCCTAATCCCAAATTGATGTTTTGAGGATTTTCCTTAGTACCTAGGTTTATCAATTCAAATCATAAAGTCGAAATCTGAAGCTTTGAATTGGTCACCTGTTTAAACCTCTCTTTAATATCATAAAGATCTTCAAGCTTGACCACTGGTTTAGGTATTGAGTTTTCTTCTTGCTTTTCCTTCATTTTAAGGTCATGATCACTTTCATCAATGATTTGATCATCGTAGGACTTGTCAGAAGTCAAGAAATTTAAAATGTCTTCATCATGATTGAACAATCGCTAATTGGTGACATTATCGGGAATTGATAGTCTAAAAATTAACTCTACTGAAAATCTATCTGGGCTGTAATCTTCGAATGGAAGGAGTTTGGAAGCAACATTATCTAGTAGGTATGTTGCTGCATTCTGGGACCTAGGGATGGGAGAAATACTGAATGCTAAAAATTGAGATATGAGTTCCTGCACCAAAGACTAATAGTGTTTGAGATGACTAGAAAAGCAATGAATTGTATTTCTAACTTGTTTTATAATGATTTCTAAATCACCGAACACTTTCAAATATTGAAATTTAAGACCAATTGCTTTGTAGAGTTCTTGAACTAAGGCCTCATATTCAGCTATATTGTTTGTACATTCAAATTCCAATCTGCATGATAACATGGTCTTTTCTCCCTCAGGATTAACTAAAATACATCCTGCTCCTACACCTTCACTAGATTTAGACCCATCAAAGTATAGTGACGAAAATAAAGAATTATCAACAATTTTATTTACAGTTTCTTCATTAATATTAACACATCTTGATCTATCTATTTGTGAAAAATTTTCGATTTGAGATGTGAAATTATTAACTGAGAAAGGAGATGGTTGGGCAGTGAAATTTCCAAAGAATGATTCAGATGAGTAATTCCACAAAATATTGTTATTGAATGTTATTGGTTGATTTTCTTGTTCGAATTCAGTAACAGTATGGGTCATGTGTTTCCCCTAATCGATCTTGATCTGATTTGGCTTTCCTTTATAAGGGAGCCACATATGGGACCAATCGGTGGAAATATAACCATGGATTTTCTCAGACCAGTCTCTACTCAAAATCAAACCATAGAATTTAGGTATATCAATGATTAAAATAGCAATTCTCTTAACCACTCTTGGATCAACTGATAACCTGATAGTCACTGAGTTTATTTCCCCTAAAACCTGGACCTTAGTTCTATCCAACTGTACAATATGAATTGCAAACTTTTGGGATTCAATGTTCAATTTTGAACAAACTGAAGCTGGCATTATATTAGAGGAAGCCCCTAAGTCAATCAAATAGTTGTGTAGATTTCTATTATAGATCTCATAGGTTAAGAGGAAAGGAGGAGTATGAGAATTTGATCTATCCCCAATTAAAACAACATCAGTAGCTTCTACTCTACCAGGAGGTTGTTGGCCTAAGTTATTAGCAGCTTTGGACAGTACAGCATTAGGAAGAGGAGAAGAAGGTACAACATTTAACTCCTTAAGAAGTAATTTTTGTTGATGTTTGAGCTTACTAAGCTCAAACATAGTAATATTTGCCTTTGTCTTCTTCATGTCTTCGATAATATTATAGTCCATAGAATCTGTAACTACTAATGTCTTAGATGTTGAAGGTAGATTTGAAGATGATGGTTGATTTTGGGATGGTATCGCTACAACTTTCTTTGTGGGAACCTTTTCTTTGGTAGTAGTGCTACCTACATTCCTTTTCTTTGAAGTTGCCTGAATAGGTTCAGGAGTACCCTTACTCCTGGTAGTCACAGGGAAAGCTTCTTGTTCATTTCTGTATCAGAGTTATGTAAAATAAAGTCCCACATCCCATGGCATTCAACAGTCTCCTCTTCTTCAAGTTCCTCGGATGACAATACTGTTTCATCCTCTTCTTCCTCTTCAGGATCTGAGTCTGAATTGGATATAGCATTTGGTGGTTTTGATTCAGGTTTCTTAAAATTTCTAAATGGCCTTTTTGTTGAAGTCTCAGCTACTTGCTTCTTGATTTCTACCATTTCATTTGACATAGTCTTGAGAACATTTTGTAGACCCTCCATATCATATGGATCTTTAAGGGTCTTCTTTGAATCATCCTTAAAAGAAACCTTTTTGGATTTTCTATCTTTAAGAGCAGCTTTCTTTTCTAAAGAAATAATGCGTTTCTCTACAGCAAGTGCCTCTTTCATGTTTTCAGCTAAAGTTGGTTTTGCAGCTCTATCTACACAAATAGCTATATTTGAAGGTAGGGCTATTATATATCATTCGCTTCTGATTTTATCACTTGGTTTAGAGGCGGTTGGAATCTTATTCAAGAGTTTATTAAATTGTGAGTTGAACTCCTTTATAGGTTCTTTAGATTCTATCCTAAGATTCGAGAGATCATTAATTAACATGGCTAAAGATCTGTAATCACCATACTTAGTCAGAAACTGTTCTTGAAAAATGTTCCAACTAGTAATGGATCCAGAGGGCAAGGAAAAATACCAAGACCTAGCTGATCCTTGTAAGGTATAAGGGAAAAGCTTAACAACAACGTCTTCCTCAGTCACTCCTTTTAAATTAACTGATAACATGAAATTGCTAATATGTTCGTCGGCTTGTATTCCTACATCTGGATTAAATTTTGGCAACCATTTCTTAGGGTGTGCTGGCAATGGATGTCAATGGATGTAATGGTGCAGGCATAGTGACCACACTAGAATTTCTCCATGGATTCTGGGTCATTGTAAAATTAATAGTAGATGATATTGCCGATGAAATTCCAGATGTTTGGGAAGGAGTTGATATTGAGGTTTGAGGTGGTGAAGTTCCTGATCCCTATTGAACAACAATGTGTAATGGAGGAGTGGATGGTTGACTTCACACTAGAGAAGATGAAATGGAGGATGATGATGAGAAATTCTCACTGTCAGATCCTTCTGTAGTCTTTTTTGCCCTTTTCCTTTTGGGTAAAGGCAACTCAGTAGGTTCAATACCGAGCTTTCCGCTTTGAAGTCTGGTGAGAGGGTGAGGTGGATTGAATTGCGAAGTTTCACTGCCTTGATATACCTCAGATTTCTGTGGTGATATCAAAAAGCTTTGAAGTTTATGGATGAGAGACTAAACTTCAGGGGACTCAGGACATAATTTTTCTAAAGTATGATGGGTTTAAGCAGTGGTAGTTGACTCCTCTTCTTCTCGTTTGAATATTAGTGTTCCAGCATGCATACGGGAGGTCTGAGGTGAGGTGGAGGGAGATTTACTCTCAGAATGGGCTATAGGTTTGGGTTTTCTCACCATTCACAGTTCATGCCCTCCTTCTAGTGCCAAAAATGTTGATGCCTCGAAAATCGCCACAAGAACATCGGGGAAAACCACTCGGTCTGGACCTTAAAGGCAGCTCCTTTTCCATTTGGTGTGGTGGCTCCGACTGGAAATAATGGGACCAGTTTCCCAATAATTGGTAAATAGGATGGATAAGTGGTTGATTCTCTAATATATAATGATAATGGATGAATAATTTAATGTAAAAAAGTAAAATTATAAAAAACTATCCTATCCCGGGAAATTTCTGCTTTAGTGTAACGTTTGATGATCTTTATCTACAAACAGGCATATAGATGACTCTATTGGTAAACAAAGACATTTATTCATATGATAATTACTTTGTTCAAGTAGTTGAACAAAGTAATCATGAAAACGTTATTACACTATTCTTCATATATCATTAACATAAATATGATTGAAAGAATAACACTGCTTAGACATTCAATAATGATAAGTATAAGGACTTCTGTTAAAACACATACATATATCCAATGATAGCCAGATTAAATAAATGCCAATTCACATGAAAGAGTGAAGCAAAATCATAGATAATAGTACCATATGTTATTTGGATCACTCCCGATATCAATCGCATTCAGATTCCTTCTTCTAACTTAGAAACACTTCCATAACAAAGCAATAGTGCACATCTCATCAAAGTTTTCTTCGTTAAAATTCAGGATATTGACCCAGTCTTCATAAAAAATATATCAGAATCAAAATAGTGTGACTTCCTAATTTGAGTTTATACAAAAACTGAGGACCCCTTCTAAAGACAATGAAAGGGTCTATAAATATTATCTAAGCTAACTAATTATGAAATAAAAATGCTATTAGGTGGTATAACTAAATCATGAGAATCTCCTCGAAATAGGCCTGTTTCCAGTCGGCAGCATGATTCACTGTTTCGAATAATCTTCCTTGGGCTTGAGCTGGCAAATAGCAAGCATTGGTTGCAATTCTGGAGGGTGAATCAGACGAGAATGCAGTTGGGTTGAGTATGTGGCATCATGGATTTTGGGAATCATGTAACCAATTGCATCGATTAAACATTTGAGTGATGCCCTTTGAATGTATGGTTTAACTAGGAAAAACCAAAAAGTATCCCAAGTTAAACTTTGGATTCCAGCGATTAATCTTCCGTTCTTCTCCAATTCTTGATTGCATGTTTGTTCCAATGCTTTGGCTGATGGAAATTTACTTGGAGTGCATTGTGAAATCAAGTTAGATAGATAAACAGTATCATTGCTTAACTCAATTAAATTACTGGTTGATAATCTGCATCTTGAGGTTTCTCTTTCTACTTTCATCAATTGTGACTGCCATTCTAGGAAAAGGATTTCTTTGTGTCACTCTAGAATTTTAGGAAGATTTGAGGTTTTCCCTTCATTGGTTTCCTTCCAAGCAAGAAATTTGGTTAAAGTCTCATCAGCCTGTTCCAAATCTTCCTTGGAATTGACTGATTTGTCAATTATTGATGAAGTAATCTCACAGAGGGGATTAACCAGGGAAATATTATGACATAGCAATTTTAGTTGTTTAATCAATGCTTTATTGATCTGGAAAGCTTCGGACCTGAAGTCTGCTGGTTGAGGAAGACTCTTGAACTTTTCTACTTGGTGTGACAGCTGAGCGATTTGCTCATCTTTTGTCTTACTCATTTGTTCATTCATTGTCTTCAGCTTGGCCAATGCTTCGGATAATTCTTTTTGTTTCTATAATGTGCTTTGGTCTATCCTCTGCTTCTCCTTGAGCAATTGCTCATTTAATTGGTTGTTTATCTGCTGCTGTGTTGATAGTTGCTATTCTAACTGTTCTATTTTTTGTTGTCTTTCGGATACCTGTGACTATAATGAAACAATTGTTTGGTCTTTTTCCTTAAGTAGATTGCTTACTTCCGATGCTTTATCCATAGTAGCTACCGAATAGGCTCGAGAATACTGAGAAAGTTTTGTGAGGTCATCGGAAGGATTGAATTCTTATTTCCATACCACATTAGCCATCTTTGTTTGTGTTCATAAAAGGGAAGATTGATCAAGTCTTCTCCTTTTCCTTTGTCTTTTCACTACAGCCCTATGTTTGGGAATGTAAAAGACATCTAATGGTGGTATGTCTTTTATCTGCAAAACAATTTGATCGGATGGATTCTTAGGAATTATTTCTACATCTTTTCTGGTGGGTAGGTCGCTAGTTCCTTCAATTGGAACCGTAGTTGTCGCTGTCTCCTGATCAACTGTTACTTGAAGTGTGCTGAAACCTTGTGAACTTTCAGGATTACTTATAATGGAATCAAATTGTTGCCATTCTTTAAGGAGTTTGGGATCAATCTGAGCATTTATATCGATATGTTCACTGTCCTATTCCTTTTCTTTTTCCTGTTCTTTCTCCTGTTCTTTCTCTTGTTCTGGCTCTTTTCCTTTCTTGGGAATATTCTCCATAGCAAGAGGTTTGTTAACAATTCACTGTTCAGGCTCACTTGACTGGGTTGTTGGGGTAGTAGCTAATAAGTCCAGAGGCAGAGTTTGCAACCTCTATTCTCTGATCCTATTGAATTCTACCAGCCCTTCATCTTTGTATCTCATTTTGGCGAATGCTTTTACCTGAAATAATGATTCTGCTGAAGAAAACAGGTCATCAAATTCATATTTTTCATGATCAAACTTTGTGAGTTTGGCTTGTTCGATAACATTATAGGAAACTTTCCTTGGATCGTATTGCCTGTTAGGAATGGTTGCAAGATTGAGCATGTTTATTTTTCCTACCTCCTTTTCTACATGTTTGTAATCATGTAGAGTGTAAACACCGCATCTCAAAGGAAATGTAGGCCACGCCTATTTTTTAGAATTCCTAAGAGTTTTGGATGTTCCTGTCGTTGTTATCTGGTAGGCCAATTCTCGAGCTAACAACTTATCAGGTACATACAGAGGAAGGACATGGGATCTTGCAAGGCTACCATAAACCCTTATATATGTGAACTTGTCTTCCCTGAACCAATTCCCTACAGCAGTCAAGTCAATCCCTACTTCCTCGGAAATCCTTGGGGCAGGGTTATCAAAAATAGCATAATAGATAGGCAACATGAAACCATTACAGATTTGGTACAATTTTTCTTTATAGTGAGCTTTCCATAACATCTGATGATAAATTTGGATTGGCTTAGGGTCTTGGGAAGTCTATCTCCACCCGAGTACCGGATATTCAGAATTAAAGCAAAGAATATCCATAATATAAGCACTGTAATAAAAAGGGGGAATGGTCCTGGTGGTTTTGCGTGAATTTGATCTAAATTAAAGAATTGCAGTGGCTAATTTATCGGACAATATGATTTTCCAATCCATCACATAACTATTGACTGCTGCTTCCATTAAAGGAATCATTTCAATAGTGAACTTTGCAAAGTCATGCATTCCCCACATTCTACACATCATTGCCCCAGCATAGCAGTAAGGAGATGACAATGATTCCACAGAGTACTTACCTGATGATTCATGTTTGTGCTTTGCGGGATTCTGTCTCCACTGCATAATTGGGGCTGATTCAGTCTTGTTCTCCTCTGCGAACTTTTCAAGGAAGGCTTTGTTGTATTTCTTTTTAGGTTCAAGTAAGTGATACATCTTCCTTAAGTCATCAGGCCGAAATAAGCCAAAAATCTTTCCTTCAACTGTGCAAAACGTTCTATTTGAAACTGGAATTTCTTCTACCACCCATCTCACTGCATCAGTGTATGGAAGAATTTTCTCATGCACTGCTATCCTGTGCAAATATGAATCGGCTAAATCTTTAAGTGAAGCTTCCGATTTATTAGTTGAGTCTGCAGTAGCTTCTTCCGATACTTCCTCAGGCTCCTCTGCTTCAATTAAATTGTATATGCTTTGCCAACTAGTATTTCCAAGGCCGAGACACGTAGTGTCTGAGATTAACGTTTTTTTACTTGGTCCTAGATCATTGGTTGGCTGCACTGTTGCTGTAGGAGTCACTGTTGCTACGGATTTCTTGGATTTCTCTCCCATTTGTTTCAAATTCGTTATTTTGGCGGAGTTCTGCACAAGGAATGAAACCAACGTGATACATAGAATAGCTAGTATGAACCAATATTAAAGAATTATGTCGATTAGCAGAAAATAAAGGATTATAGTGAAACTGCCGCAGATACAATCTAAAGGAAAATCTCGCCATAACTGCTTCATTAATTAGCCGTTTAACCTGTTAATCATGGTAAAGGATTTTTTAAATACCCATTATATCGTTTATATGATGAATGATCCATTCAAGTGTGGCTTAGATTCTTTGGCGAATAATCAGAAGTAACTTGCAATCGGCGATTGGTAATGTGAATAGAAAGGCTTCAATATTTGTCCAAAATTTCTTTCGATCGCCGAAAGGTGATACAACGCATGCAAGCCTTTTAATTACGTTTTCGAAACATGCACCTTGATTTAATGCATCGCAATCGGAGATGGATTCGGGTCTTATTACTTATGCTATTGTAACTTCGCCGATCACCAATTGCAATATGCCTTATCGCATCGGAGGATTTGAATGTGCCATTAAACATGTGTTGGGTTGTTCCCCCCGATTGCCGATAGCGATATCGCATCGGAGAAATGAGGGAGGGTCTTTCATTATACTTTATGATTTGACTTTCCTGATATCCGATAGTTATTTGCTTTTCGGATCGGAGTAAGTCAATGGGTCTTTATATCTTTTTTCCTTATCATTGCGATATGCGATCTTGCAATCTTGAACCTTTTGATGAGGATTTTTCTAATGATAGGTTAATACCAATTTATTCACACATCTAAGTTTAGAAGGGACCCATTTCATATTATGATTTTTTAAGTAAAAGTTTATGAAATGGGGGGTTGTTGTACAGCACAACAACGTGTTGCATTCAAATTCAATGGATAACAGGGATTTCTTGTGATACCCCAGAAAATAATGAGTGAAACCAATGGTGGTCTTCCAAGTAGTGTTGTAGGCCCAAATGGCCTCCACTGATCTATTTGCCCAATCCTTTTTGCTGATGCTAATCACTTTGGTCATAATGCTTTCTATTGCTCCATTGGTGACTTCCACTTGCCCATTAGCCCGTGGGTGGTAAGGAGTGGACTTTTCATGCTTGATCTTATGCTGGCTTAATAGATTCTCAATCATGTGGGATGTAAATTGACTACCTTGATAAGTGACCAACTCTCTAGGGTATCCAAACTTATAAAACACATTCTCCCTCAAGAATTCGACCACTTTTTCTTCTGTGGTTACCTTGACAGCCTTAGCTTCAGGCCACTTTTTTAAGTAGTCAATGCACACAATGATGTACTTCTTCTGTCTAGATGGAGGGTCAATGGGACCAATGAAATCCATGCCCCACTTGTCAAATGGCTCAAAAGTCACTTGAGTTTGTAGAGGCATTTCATCCCTTGGGGTAGGTTCCCCATCCTTTGGTACCGATCACACTGGCTGGTATACGTTTTTACATCTTGGTGGAGAGTGGGCCAATAATAGCTAGCTTGTAATACCTTGAATGTTGTCCTTTTGGCTACAAAGTGACCTCCACAAGGCCCATCATGACAGGCCAGAAGGATTTCAAAAACTTCCTCCTCCCTGACACATCTTCTTAGAATTTGATTTGGACCCATCTTGAAGAGATTGCCCCCAATCCAAGTGAATGGAGTGCATTTTCTTATGATTATGCTCTTTTCCTTGCAGTACAAATTTAGAGGGAACTGTGCAGATACTAAGTAGTTTTCTATGTCATCAAACCATGGAGAGAGAACTGAAATGGAAAATAAATGCTCATCTGGTAGCTGGTCATCAACCATTCCTTCCTCACCTATAGGAAAAGTCAATCTGGATAAAAAATCTGCAACTACATTCTCTCTTCCAGGCTTATAAATAATATTTAGATCAAATTGTTGTAATAAAAGTAACCATCTAATAATCCAAGCATTTACATTAGGTTTTTTCATTAAATATTTAATGGCATCATGGTCGGTATGTAGAAATGTCTGGTAACTAGTAATGTAATGCCTAAATTTATTCAATGAATGGATAACATCTAGGAGCTCTCTTTCAATTACTATGTATTTTAACTTAGCTTTGGACAAATTCTTTGTGATGAAGTAAATGGCATAAGGTAGCTTGTCATATATCTGGCCTAGTGCTGCTCCTATAGATTTTTTAGAGGCATCAACATGAATGTGAAAAGGAAGTGCCCAATTTGGGCCTCAGATAATAGGTGTAGTAGTCAACTTGTCCTTTAGGGTTTCTAGGGCCTCTTGGTAGCTTTTTGACCATAAAAATTTAGAGTCTTTGGCAAATAAGTGCAAGAGTACCTTGCTGAAATATTTTATAAATCTCCTATAATATCCGGCTAAACCTAAGAAACTTCTGACATCCCTCTACTTCTATGGAGTAAGGACCCTTTTTATGATGGCTATTTTATTTGGGTCTACTTTCAGTCCTTCCTGGGATATTGAGTGACCTAGAATAGTCCCCACAATCATTAAGAATTCACATTTTTCGGGACTAAGGGATAATTTCATTTCAATGCATTTGTTTAACACCTTTCCCAGGTTAGAGAGAGCCTCTAGGAAATCACAGCCATAGGGGATGAAATAATCCATATAAATTTCTATTGAATCATGGACTAGCTCTGCAAAGATGCTCAGGACTGCTCTCTAGAAAGTGGCAAGGGCATTGCATAAACCAAAAGGAAGGACCCTATGAGAAAAAATACCCCAAGTATAGGTGAATATGGTTTTATCCTGGTACTCTGGGCTGATATGGATTTTTTTTTAACCACTGAATCCATCCAGGAAAGAGAAGGACTTATTTCCTGCCAGACCATCTAATACTTGGTCAATGAAAGGTACAGGGAAACAGTCCTTCTTTGTGGCTTTGTTTATCTCTCATTAATCCACACAAATACTCCACTTTCCATTTTCCATTGGAACCAGAACCAAAGGAGACACCCACTCATTGTCCGAGATGGGGTAAATGAATCCTGCATCCAACAACTTCTACAGTTCCTCTTTGACTATATCCTTGAGGGCTAGATCCATTCTCCTTTGGGGTTGGCAGACTTGCTTGCAACCTTCCTTGATGTAAATGTGGTGAGTACACACCGAAGGGTGCACTCCCTTCATTTCTTTGTAATTCCAAGAAAAGGCATCCAAATTCTCTCTTAGCATGTTACATAACTCCTCTTCTTGGTGTACAAAGAGAGAGGGGTTGATTTTCAATGATCTTTCAAGGTCGAATTCTATCGTCTTAACATGAGTATGCTTTGAGTCAGTTGAGCATAGATCAATCCGAGGGTTTTCTTTGGCTTCCTTTACTACTTCCTCCGGAGACATGGTGTTGGGATATTGATTTTAGAGGATTTGTTCAATTAGGTCATCTTCATTAGGTTGTCCCCCTCTTATGGTAGTTTCTATGGTATAGATTGGGGAAGAGTAGACTTCATCTTCTTCCTCCTCTTCTAGCCATAAAAGTAATTCATTCTCTAAGGATGGTTGAGCAGGAGGGTACAAGACCAATTATTTGGACAAATGCCCATTTTTTATGGTCATATTTCTAGCCCTGCAACTTATGTAGGCATCGATAGTGGCTAACCAAGGCCTCCCAAGGATGAGAGGATAACCATTGAATTTGGTCTTAGGCTGGAGAACTAAGAAGTTAGCAGGGTATTCCTAGGAATCAATGGAGACCATCACATCCTCAACAATTCCCTTGGGAGCTACTGTGGGTCGATCCGCAAGCTGCAAGATTGTCATGGTTTTCCTTAATGATCCCTGGAGATTCAGCTTGAGCATAGTATCCTTAGTCATCACACTAATGGCAACCCCAAGATCAATTAAGGTATTGGGAACAATGATGCCATCAATGTGTACATCTACTACATGACTCCCAGTATCTAGATACTTTGGACAAATTACCTGCCCCAAGATTAAGTCGGAAAGCTCTCCAATGACATTAATGGTAGGGGCATCTTTCTTTTGCCTTCTTGGATGTTTGAAACACTTCTCTTTGATCATATTGTTGTATATGGGGACATCTTTGATAGCTTGGGGAAGTGGGATTTTGAAAAACAAATTTTTCAACTCACCCAGAAGTTTAGTCTCTTTTGGAATGTGCTGGATAGGATGGGTTAACATTTCAGGAAATGGGGGTGGATTCACTCTAGGTACACTTTCCTCTCTTTCCTCCTCATGTTCCCTAGGTGGAGATGGAGGTTGGTTATCCGCAAGCACTCTCGCAGACCTAAGGTTACTTTCATGAATTTCCATAGCATAGGTAGGCTAGGATGTTTCTGCACTGTAGTCCTACTCTGCCTGTCTGTTGTTCGGGTTTAGGTTTGGTTGGGTAGGCTTCTGAGGTTGTTTAGGTGGAGTAGGGTGTAGGAGATGTGTTTGAGATGGAGGTGAAGGCAACATAGTTGGAGCTTGGTTGTATGGGGGCCTCCACCCCCGGGGTGGTTCATTCCACTGAGGTTTTGGAGGAGTATATGGCTGAAATGGTTGGTTGGTTGATTGGGAATGGTATTGAGGTGCAAAAGACCAGGGAGAAGGTGTAGACTAGGAAGGATGAGCAGGGTGGCACCAAGGGGGAATGGATTTTTTTTTATTAGGGTTATAATATGAATAGGATGACCCTTGCATGCCCTGATGGTATGGTCGAGGTCCATGAGGCCTCCTTTGATTTATGTAGCAGAGTTGTTTAGTCACCCCTTTGGTTCCCTACTACACAACTTTTAATCCTGGAAGATAAGGGCACTTGTCTATGGAGTGGTTTTCCTCACAGGCCAAGCATATTTCTATAAGGTTCAATGGATATTAATTCCTGGGGTTCCTCCTTGTACATCTAGGGCAGAAGATGGCTAATGCTCTCTCTACTTCCTCGTCCTTCCTTTTGATCTGCATAGTTTCCATTTACAGAGCAAGGGTTTGCAACATTTCACTCTTAAAGTCTTCCAACATGTTCCCAATTTCACTTTTTATGGATGTATTGGAAGAGGATGAACTGGCCACCACTTGACTAGCCCTACCCTTCTTTCTAGCTGCCCTAGAATGATTCTTGAAAACTGTCTTGATATCATCATAGGGTAACTGGTAGATGTCCCCTCCTGATAGCAAGTTTAGGGTTTCTAGGAGATCTTCCCTGATCCCCCTGAGAAGGACTAACTTAAGTGATTCAGGATCAAGGGTGCACCTGGCCCTTTTGTAGCTGAGTTGGAATCTTTCCTCATAATCCTCTAAAGATTCATCATGTCCCAAGGTCATTCTAAAAATTTCCTCTTTGGTATCTTTGGACCTGTAGTAGTCCCTATACTTGTTGTTGAAGGCTTGTTGCATTTGAGCCCAAGTGGTGATACTATCCCTAGGTAAACCCATGAACTAGCACAGGGTTACATCCTTGAGAGTGGATGGGAATAATTTCAACTTCTGATCATCAAAGGTGTAATCATAAGTTTTGCATATGACAACAAACTCAAACAAAAAAGTATTTGGATCTTCTGAGGTCAGGCCATGGAAGTGAGGAAGAGTAGAGGGGCTTATGTTTTTCATGTTAGCATCCCCATTATTTTCTCTAATGGGAAAATCACCCTCAACTCTTTCTTAGTCTCCCATTTCATTTCTATTTTTAGCCATTGTGTCAGTTGGTGGAATGATTTCTTCTTCTTCCCCTATAGGCTCTTCAAAAATCTCTGGTTGTTCACCTGAGGGGTCCTCTAACTCAAAACCACTGAAGAAGAGGGAAGGATGGTTGTTTGAACTGGTGGGGGTATTTGGCAGAAACCTTCCTAAGTTGTCTCTATTCCTATGAGGCATGAAAGGAGTGCTTTTTTTTTTAAGTTTTAAAATACTTGCATAATTGAAAGAAAAATGAACTAAATTGCAACCATTTGCTGAATGGAACTAATTGCAGAATGAAAGAGATAAGAAAAGGAAGAAAGAAAGTATAAATCACATCTACTCCAACACCTCCCTAGCAATGGTGCCAAAAAGTGATGAGCACCAGTATTGTAGCAAGGGTGTTGCAACTCTTGGGGCTATCAACTTTACTTCATCAACCCAACATTCATACAAACTTGGAGGTGAAAGTGATGTATACACAAATAGATGTAATTGGTATACTCTTGTCATTACTTAGCTGGGGTGATAGACCACTAGGGTTTCTCAAACCAACCTTTTATTGACTAGAAGAAGTCTGATTACCAACTGGAGAGGGGAAATTTAGCGTAAATGAGAGAAACGTAGTGCTGCCTAATTGCAAGAATGAAAGACTGAAAAATGCTTGCAAAGTAACATGAAATCCTCTATCTACTTGTTAATACACTTTGCTTGCAAAAGAACCCTACTTTAACCCTACTTTAACACATGTGAGCTTTTAGCTAATCTAAGCATGAAATATGATCTAGAGAGTACTAATTGTTGTGTGCATGAGTAAATATAAAAGAACTCCTTTTTTTTATCTTTTTTCTTTATAAATGTAAATGCTAATCTTTCCTTGTTCTTTGGTAGGGGAGACAGGTGTGGAGGAAGAGGGGTACAATGGTTTTGATGGCTTGGAGGTCAAGTAGGGGCCTAATCCTAGCTTCAGTGATGATTTTTCTCAATTCGGGCTCAAAACAGGCTACTACAGGATTTCCTATAGGATGTACTAGTTCTCCTACAGGATCCCCTATTTCACTACAAGAACAGGTTGAAATCTTAGGGAGTGGTATAGAAGGTGGAATGGAGCTTGGGAAAGGTGAATAAGGAGGGAATAAGGCATGGGAGTGGCAAACACTACTCAGAAGTCAAACAGAGGCTTTAAGATGGTTGGAATTGCTCAATGGAAAAGGCAATTTTTCCTTGAAAAACAAGAATTTGAATTGACACCTTAGTGACTTTTGGAAATCATGAGTGGATATGGCTTGGATGAGGCTAATGAGATGAGGTCTCCCTACAATGTATAATCTCTTGCAATAACACACAACATTGTTTGCATTTATACATAAATTCATCTATAAACAAGAAGGGTTTGTTCATCTTTTAGATTAATCACATCGTTGAGATTGGGTCGACATTTCGAACTAGCTATTGTGGTTCATCTTCAGGACAAGGTGAGAAATCAGTAAATATAAGGGAATAAATAGCAAGGATGCATCATTGCTCAAAGTTAGCTGTTAGGAAATTTGTTAAATTGTTTAATAATTTAGTTGTTATGCAATAAATAAATATTATGTTTCGATATTATAATTTGATAATATAAATTTAGCTAGAAAATAGTTGTTATGTGATAAATAAATATTATATCTTGATATTATAGATGGAATAATGATTTTAATATTATATTAAATATTATAATAATATTGTTAGTTAGGGTTTGACCCATAATGTTAGTTAAATCATCTATAACTAATTGATTAAATAATTTAATATTATTAGTTCTCGTAATAATATAAAATCTAATCAATAATGTGGGATGGTATTATTATTATTATTATTATGATAATAGAGATTCAATAGTTTAGAACTATTATTGTAAAATTCTAAAATATATTAATTTCTATAGTAGTAATATATAATTATTCTAAAGGATAAAAATACTATAATTGGAATTTGGTAATTTTCCAAATAATGTATTGATGGTATTCCTATTAAATTTATTAATTTAGGATTATTATTATAATATTTTGTATTCAATTATAATTCAAAGAATGGTGTTCTTATTAATTCAATTTCAACCTATTGATTAATTTGAAAAAATATAAAAATAGAATAGGAGATATGATGGTTCTGTTTGTCACCAAGTTTTTCGAAAGAAGACCCACACGGAACAGTATCTCCATGCTAGTTCCCATCACTTCCCTGCTCAGAAATTCGGGGTTCTCAGCACCCTTGCTCCCCGCGCTCTAATAATCTCTGATGATATCCACCTTGATCAAGAGAAATCTCATCTTCTTGAATTTTTTCAAAATAAACGGTATAGCAGGACAGAGTACCTCAAGGCCTTTCACAAAGCCAACAAATTTCCTAGAGAAAAACCCTCCCATGTTGATCCTATCGCTAAGGTTCATCTCCCATATATCCAAGGGACCACAGATAGGATTGCCCATATCCTTAAAAAGATGAATGTCTCTTCTTCTTTCAAACCTCTCTAGACCATTAAAAATTCCTTGAGATCTGTTAAAGACCCTATTGACCCTAAAGACACGAAAGGGGTCTACCTCATTCCCTACTCCTATGGTATCCCCTACATTGGGGAGACAGGTAGATCTATTAAATAGAGAATTGGTGAGCATGCAACTGACATTAGACACAATCGCTCTCGCACATCAACCCTTGCCGAGCACTCTGCGAAATCGAAACACCATGTCTGCATTGAA
This sequence comes from Pinus tabuliformis, assembly GCA_031772625.1. Lineage (NCBI taxonomy): Eukaryota > Viridiplantae > Streptophyta > Pinopsida > Pinales > Pinaceae > Pinus > Pinus tabuliformis. The sequence continues at coordinate 657,794,886 of CM062820.1, read as the reverse complement.
GAATCCAAAGTCATCGCTAGGGTTGACCATTTCCATCACAGGAAACTCAGAGAAGCAATTGAAATAGAGAGGCATGCCAAAAACCTCAATAGGGATGATGGCTGGAAATTAAGTAAAAGCTGGATTCTAGCTCTCTCCTCTTGACCCTTCTTCCCTTCCCTCTCCTCTCCCCTTTCCGTTTGTGCTGAGTCTCCCTTCTCGCCTCTTAATTTCTCCCCCTGGATCTAGTATTACATATTTTTCTATTTTTCTTTGTTTGGTAGTGTAGTTTTCCTCCTTCCTATTCTGTTTTTATATTTTTTCAAATTAATCAATAGGTTGAAATTAAATTAATAAGAATACCATTCTTTGAATTATAACTGAATACAAAATATTATAATAATAATCCTAAATTAATAATTTTAATAGGAATACCATCAATACATTATTTAGCAAATTACCAAATTCCAATTATAGTCTTTTTATCCTTTAGAATAATTATATTTTACTATTATAGAAATTAATATATTTTAGAATTTTACAATAATAGTTCTAAACTAATGAATCTCTATTATCATAATAATAATAATACTAATACCATCCCACATTATTGATTAGATTTTATATTAGTACGAGAACTAATAATAGTAAATTATTTAATCAATTAGTTATAGATGATTTAACTAACATTATGGGTCAAACCCTAACTAACAATATTATTATAATATTTAATATAATATTAAAATCATTATTCCGTCTATAATATTGAGATATAATATTTATTTATCATATAACATCTATTTTCCAGCTAAATTTATATTATCAAATTATAATATCGAAACATAATATTTTTTATTTCATAATAACTAAATTATTAAACAATTTAACAAATTTTCTAACGGCTAATTTCCAATGGCTAACTCTAAGCAATGATGCATCCTTGCTATTTATTCCCTCAGATGTACTAATTTCTCACCTTGTCCTGAAGATGAACCACAATAGTTGGTTCAAAATGTCAACCCAATCTCAACGATGTGCTTAATCAGAAAGACTGATATATACATTATGGATCACAAAAGTCTTAGATCTAACAAGGGTCTATTAAATAGAAGAAAACAGAGTTGTTACCATTTATTTGCTAAGTTCATGAATGGAAGTGCTTGATATCAATACAAAATCATTTCTAAATCAGTACAAAATATAAGAGATCATAAATTCCAATTGCAACTTATCCTAGGAAACTAAAAGATAATGGCCTAATTATTAAGAAACCCTATATTATGAAAAAAAACAAGAATTATTTTTTTTTGGGCTGTATGGGAAGTGTTCCTCAAATCATGATCCTTGGAAGGGAGAAATGAGGTGGAAACCACCTTTTGACATCCTTTCTGGAATATCTTCTTGTCACTATGATGCTATTGTTAGAACTATTCACAAATGGAAGCAAACTAATTAACCCTACCAATACTTGCAAATTAACAACACCAAAATCAGTTCAACAACTAACTATGAGTATAATCTAAGCATACATCTACAAAAAGAGGAACCTCTGCTGCTAGGGTTGGGCCCTAACCCAAGAGCTTCAGCCCTTTGAGTCAACTCAGTGCTAGATCAAGGGAATGCTTCTCATTTTCATTAAAATATAAAAAATACACAAGAGTGCTCAATTACAATGCTTCAACTCAAAAATGCTACTTAGCTATGATGAAAAAAAAATCCAAATCCTAATGAGGCTCTAGGCCTATTTATCTATACAACTGAATTTACCAACAACCTCCTTAAATTTAGGGAGACTTGGCTTGCAATATCGAGATCAACTGGTCTTCAACTGTCACTGGTTTGGTTGCCAATGACCCTCATGACTCGACTGCTTGCAAGTCCGAGCTGATGAGATTTGATTGAGGAATATTCGAGTGAGTGAGGGGTTAAGGGGGGAGATCCTATCTCCTAGAATCCCTCTTGTTTGTCTCATTCTGGTTCCTGCACTTTAATTAGCCAAAATTTTATCCATAACCTACAATCAATGCACATTAGACCACTAGACATGACATATCATCTTTAATCTTCTCATTAAGCAAAATATAATTTTAACATGTAAAGAATTATGAGAAAAGTTGATTTTAGTAAGCTAGAGGTGCATTAAGGACCATATAATTTACCCATTGATGAGACTCATCACAACCCCAACCCCACCGGACATGCAGTTGGGTCTCCTTCCTTGCCCAAATGACGGAAATGAAACATGTATAGTACATTGTAACATTAGTAGAAGTAGTAGTAGTGATAGCAGTAGCAGTAGTGAAAGTTTGTCGAATGGTCTGTGTACAGATGAGTTGTGGACCATGTACTTTGACGGATCGAAGACACATGATGGCTTAGGAGCCAGGAGTGTCTTGATCAACCGAAACAACTGGAAACATCTGATTTCAGGTTGCTTCGATTTCAAGTGCATGAACAACATTGATGCATACAAAGCGCTCGTGTTGGGCTTGCCAAAATCCATTAGCCTCAACATGGTCATGCTCAAAGTGCTAGGTGATTCAGAAATAGTGGTATGATAGGTGCATAAAACCATTCATTGTTTATCACTGCATCTCAAAAGTTACCAACAAGAGGTATGTCGATTGATCTCTAATTTCCAAGCATTCAATATCACTGATGTACCAAGAACTCATAACGCAACTGCCAATGCTTTGGAAAACACAGCTTCTAGAATGTCACAGCTTAGGGATAGATTTACTGTTGAAATTTTTTATAGACCATCTATCCCGAATAACATAACTAATTTACATATATTTTATGATGATCAATAGATACTGCATTTCATGGCCAACACTGATACCTTGAAGGATGCAGCAATAGACGAAGACGAGCATGAGCAATCTTTGCAAGCTAAGGTAGATATCAAGAAAGGCCACTTCATTCCCAAAGGTGGGGCATATTTGGAAAATCTCTATGCCTTGCAAGAAATTTTTCAGGGGTTGCAGAATAGAAAAACCCATAGATCTACTGTGATGCACGAACTGATAAACTTGGGAACAAAACAAGATCCGAAGTTTGTCAATCACAGTATGTGCTGCATGTAAAAGAGGCAGAAAGCCTTTGTCCACTTGTTCAAATAGTATCAAGATGTGTTTTCATGGAAATATGTCGATCTGAAAACTTTTGACACATGAATAATCCAACACATCATTCTGATCAAAGAAGGGGTCAAGCCGTATTAGTAGAAGTTGAGGAAAGTACATCTGTCACTTGAACCCCTCATACATAAAGAGATCACCAAGTTGTTGGATGCATGGATCATATATAGAGTTCATCATTCTACTTAGGTTTCAAACCTTGTTCCTATATGAATGAAGTCCAGGGAAATCCCCTTGTGTGCTGATTTCAAGAAATTGAACCGTGCCTCAGATAAAGAGAACTACCCCATGCCGTCTATGGAGCACATTCTACAAATCGTATCTGGGGCACAAATGTTTTCTCTACTTGACAAGTTTTTAGGATATAATCGGGTTCTGGTAGCAGAACCTGACAGACTCAAAACTACCTTCTGTACCAAGTGGGGTATGTTCGCATACAGATGAATTCCACTCGGGCTTGTGAATGCAGGCACAAATTTTCAGTGCACCATGGACATCACCTTCCGCAGACTCATCAGATAGAGCATAGTGGTGTACCTCGATGATGTAACTATGTTTTCAAGAAAATGAGAAGACCACATATGCCGTCCGAAGAAAACTTTTGAGCAATGGCAGAAATACGGGATTTCCTTGAATCCCAGAAACAACATATTTGTAGTGTAAAGGGGAATATCCTTGGACACATCATTGCCAAGAGCGGGATCATGGTTGATTCAGACTGAGTCTAGACTATCACACAGATCTCTCACCTAGCCAACGAGAAAGCAATGCAGTCCTTCTTGGGAAAGATAAAAATCCTCCAGAAGTTCATCTCAGATTATCCGCAAATAGTCAAACCAATGCAAGCCATGATCAAGAAGGATGTTGTCTACAACTGGGGCAAGAGGGAGAAGTACACATTCACCCATATCAGGTAGGCTATTGTAGAAGCACCTACACTCTACCACCTAGACTTCAACAAAGACTTCCCCGCTATACACCTTCATCTCCGATGGCTCACTCGCTATAGTACTCACTTAAAAGGATGAGCTGAATGATGAACACCCCATCTCCTACATGAGCACAAGCATGCAAGGACCTCAACTCAACTACCCCACCATTAAAAAACACACATATGTAGTATACAAGGCGGTGAAACACTTCAGACCCTACTTGCTGAAAAACCATTGCATAGTCTATGTGCCTCACCCAGTAGTCCGCTCACTGCTTGTACAACGAGAGATGGGTGAATGCCGTGTGGAATGGATGACATGATTGCAAGAATATGATCTTGACATCAAGCCCATTCACACTATCAAGGATCATGGTCTCTGTAGACTCGCAGCTGAGGTAGTACACGGACAAGAGGAAGAAGAAGAGATCACCGATTATGAGTAGGAAATTGATATGTATGATGTAGTGCGAGCACCACCCACTGTAAATAGAAACTCTTGGTACGTAGATGTGTACCAGTACCTTGAGCAGGGCACCATACCCTCTCACTTTTCCATTAGATAGAAGAGGGTATTGCATCTCAAAGCTTTAGATTATTAGTTGGTGCACAAAGTGCTTTACATAAAGCACAACAACAAAATATTACTTAGGTCCCTGGAGGCACATGAATCAGAGAAGGTTTTGCAAGATCTGCATGACAGACTAGCCAGGGGTCACTTTGCGGGAAATACCACTACACACAAAGTTATGCAAGTCGGTTTCTATTGACCTGCATTATTCAAGGATGCACATGCTTACACCCACAAGTGCCCAGTTTGTTAGTGATGCACCGACAAAATGGGAAGGTCAGTAGCCCCACTGCACCCTGTTGCAGTGACTAAACCGTTCCAACAATGGGGCCTGGACATCATCGGGGAAATCTTGCCACATTCATTGAAACAACACGGTTACATTCTGACAGTGATTGATTACTTCATGCGATGGACATAAGAAGTTCCTCTCAAGCAAGTGAATGACCAGGAGGTCATCAACTTCCTCTAGCAGAACACCATCTCATGCTTTGGTGTTTCGGTATCACTTGTGTTTGATAATGCAACATAATTTTCATCTTTAAAGCTTTATGATTTTGCATTACAAAATGGTATTGTGCTGAAACACTCATCTAACTACTACCCAAAGGGAAACGGTTTCGTAGAATCCATGAAAAAAAACCTTATCCGTATAATAAAAAAGATTGTTCACTCTGAGCAGTGTAACTAGCACTATTCCTTGATGAATTATTTATGGGTTGTCTACGTAACACCCAAACCCTCTCTGAATACCTCACTGTACTTCCTGGTCTATGGTAAAGAAGCCATCTTACCACCCAACATCTACTTGCAAGCACTTCAGTTGTCTCAAGAATCCCAAGGAAATCCTTGCATGCTAGTTCAGCGTAGGATAGACATGCTTCACAAATTGCAGGAAGAAAGGATGAAAGAAAAAGAAAAATTTAAATTCCACCATAACCATATCAAGAGATGGTTCAACAAGAAGTCTGCAGAGAAAACTAACTTCGATGCTGGTGACTTAGTCTTGAAATGGGATAAACCCCATGAAGACAAAGGAAATCATATGAAGTTCCAGTCCCTGTGTATTGGTCCATACATAGTCCATGAGAAGCTTGGCCCACAAATATACCTTCTGTAATCACTTGACAGGAGGATTGACAACCTTCTTGCCAATGACCAAGATCTCAAACACTATTTTCAATAGGCTGGGCCACGCTTTGTTTTTTTCTTTGCTTACTATTTTTTTTTCATTTTGTTTTTTTTGCTTGGTACCTTGCTATTTTTATTTTATATTTTATATTTTTATTTTTTATTATTTATTTATTTATTTTTATTTATTTATTTATTTTTTTTTTTTTTATTTTATTTTTATTTTTTATTTTATTTTAATTTATTTTATTTATTTATTTTTATTTTTATTTTTTATTTTATTTTTTATTTTTTATTTTTTATTTTTTTTATTTTTATTTTTATTTTTTTTAATTTTATTATTATTATTATTATTATTATTATTTATTTATTTATTTATTTATTTATTTTTTATTTATTTATTTTTTTCTGGAAATAAGTGTTGCCCTCTTCTGAGTTCTAGCTTTTGAATGAGTATGTGGTTGAGATCTAAAGAGGCTTGTGACACTGCAGCACTTGGACAGTCCTGTGTCCGTATTCCCTATGCATGGTTATAACCTTTGGCTGATGAAGTCTTGATGGAAAATATGAGCCATTTGCAAGGGAATATTGGGTCCAACCATGACCCTGTGTCGACACTGGGAAACCCCATGCCTATACTTAGTCTTCTGCTATGTGTGATCGAACTCATCCAACTAGTAGAAATGGAGAAGGGGAAAATCTAAACGAGAAAACCTATGTCAGAGGTCTTACATGATTCTTTGAAGGAACAACCTCTTCAGATCTCAATATGTCGGGATCCCTATTCTGCCCCAAAAATAAATAAGTTCCTATGCACAATCCTCTTTAAAAAAAATAAAAAATACAAAGGCGAAAGAAGAGAAAGGCTTCCTGTGTAGAGAGGTGAGGCATGCAACTGCACCGGGGTATTGACTAGGCTCGCTGGAAGTGGAGAAATGTGTGTGTTCCTACGTGACTCTACCAGGGTACTCTCTAGGCCTGATGGTAGCAGAGCAACATCAAGGATGAAAACTTATACTCTAAATTTTTTAACTTGCGAGCCAAACTACCCTTCCTGATATCGAAACAAAGTGATCAAGATGAAATTTTTGTTGTGTTTGACTGAGTTGGAAAAGGGTGAACCATGTCTGTCCATGGGGTAAGTGGGGAAGCTGAAGTAAACAACACATCAATTCAATACTCCCTGAAATACCAAGGCCCTGTGCTATCAATGAACCAAAATAGAGAAGCTAGAATTCTATGAGTGTGTCGCCAAGTGTTGTAGCGCTACAACACCCTCCAAACTTTTGGTTTGCATCCAATTTCAGAGACTCCCTTGAGTTTTTACTTGATGTTTTCAATCACTAGGGCTCACCCCATGGGCTCGTGTGAGTCTTTGCACCCTCTTTTCTTGACCATTCAATGGACAACTTTTTTCATGTTGGTCACAATGTCACGCTTGCAACCATGTTCTAGTCGTGCACAAGGTCTTCGCTTCATGTGTACATGTTGTGTTCACTATGTAAACATCCATCACACTCACACACGAAGTTGTATGCACTATCACGCAAGCGTCGTCGCGGTCATTCAATGATCCATCACAAGCATCACACTTGTTGCTCACACTGTTGGTCATTCATGTTGAACATATGTTGTATTGATGGTTTGAGGTGTCTTGTCATCAAGTTATGTTGAGTGTTTGTTTTCAAGGTTGTGTATGTACAAATTCACTTGCTCACCACTTAGTCATTCTGCTAAAGTTCTGACAACTAGATCACCCTCTAACAACCAGACCTCCACCCTACAATCAACTCGATTGACTATCACCCAGAACAATGAAGAAGTGTCCAAAAAACCATTTCAATATACGTTGCCCGCAAGCTGATCAACCAACCCTCCTGCTGGTCAACTTGATAGTTTGACCTGGAAGTGAACCTGGGACTCACTCCCCTAAAAATTGTATAGAAGTTACAGAATTTTCCTGCTTTGCTTACTGAGAAAACTACACAGACAGGCCAGATAGAAACCAAGTGTCCGTCTCAGTCTCCCCTCAAGAATTATGCAATTTTTCTAGCCAGTCACCTAGTTAGCTGATTGACTGCTCATCCAGAAAACTAAGTAGATTTCTGAGAAAGCCCATCAACATCCCAGAATCCTGCTCATCTTAGAAAATGTGCAAAGGTGTTCAGTAGGTTAGCCTCCCAACAATTGTGCAGTTTTTGTCTCCAGCAACTCTAGAACCCACTGCCAGCTCCCTCCAAGAATTGCACAATTTTTTCTGCCAAGTATCTCGCAGCCCACTGCCAGATCCCTCCATGAAGTGTGAAGTTTTTGATGCCAAGCCTCCTGCAGCCTGCAACCATCTCCCTCTAGGAATTTCATAGTTTTCGTTGCCAAGGCCCTCTGCTTCCCAAACTGCTTCCCTCCAGAAATTGTGCAGATCTACCCTCTAGCTAATTCAGATCCCGCGGACAGTCACTGCTGATACAGATTGTCCATCTTAGTTCCCCAGTGAACTCTGTGTAATTTTCATCAACAGTGCCCAGAGCTCGCATCCTAGATTGACACTTTCCTCATGCAGTTTCACAGCCTTGTCCTCTCTCCCGATCACCTGCATCTGAAAGCGAATGACCATGAATCATGGTAGACTAGGAGGTTTTTAGATTTGATGTCTTCTCATCATGAGTGAATACAGATACAGGCACATGAATAAAAATGGCATGACAAAAGATGGGATGAATAAGGAGAGTACATGCAAAAGGATGTGTTCGTGAATGGATGAATAAGCGATGCATGCGAGAAGATGTGTTCGCAGACAAACGAACGAATGAACATGCAAGGAGATGTGTTCGCAAACATATGACCATGCGAAGATGTGTTCATGGACGGATGAATGGGAAAACATGTAAGGATGTGTTCGCAGATGGACGGATGAATAAACATGCAAGGAGATATTTTCATGACTGGACGGACATGCCAAGCATGACAAAGTACAAGCAAGGAGAAACATGCACATGCGACATCAAGCAAACCCAATGACCATCGAGGAATCAACACACCTTTCCATGCGAAGGTGAATCTGTGATACACCAAGGGGACATCCATCACTCAGGAAACTTACAGCTCGGCATGCACACTAGCAGCAACATGAACATACCATCACTAGCATGTCGAGTCGTGTCATGAGTCATGTCGGCCACATCACTACTGTGGTTCATACGATTGTCAATCAATGTAATGTAACGTGGAAGTCCAAGAGACTCACTTGTAATCTAAAAAGTCATGAAAGTCAAACAGTCATGAGGTAAGTCAAACAATCACAAGGGATAGTTTCACCCTTGGTTATAAATACTCCTTAATTTGTACATGTAAGGGACTTTTCACCTTGGATCCTCCCACATATCCTTGAGATTCTATAATATTTTCTTTGAGGAGTGATTAGTGGCTCCAATGCCCCACCTACGGAGTTAGTGATGTATGGTGTATCGATGTGTCTTGGAACTTTCACTTAATTCAAAATCCTGCTCACAGGCCAGAATGTTTTCACACATGTGTTGTAGTTGTTTGTAAGAATTAATCTTGAACACTTGTAATACATGTTGCTTCAACATGTGTTAAAAAATTGAACTCATTTAATTGTTCTAATGCATATATTTATGAAAATGTGTTGTATAAGTTGTTAACATTTTCCTGCCCATGTTGGTTACCTCCCCGGACATCAGAAAAAACCTTTCACATAAACTTGTTATAACGACCGTCGCACTTGTGCAGAATGCCCTGCTGGGTGTTGTACGTGCTATCTTCCTTTGTGTGTTGTGACTACCGCATCCGTGTGGATTTATCTTATGGAATATGTGAATGTCCTATTGTGTTGTGTGTCTCTGATAGAGTTGGGACTTCCTTCCTTCTGACTGGAAATACTCACTCCCACCCTCTCTCTCTGTTGTGAAAGAAACTTGACATAAGTAACACTAGCACTCACCAGGCACACGAACCTCATTGTTCAAAGATAAAGTAGGCCACTCTCCTGTGCCGACAATCAATATCTAAGGATAATATTTAATATAATGGCAATGAGGCAATCATATTGGATGGGACTCCCACACCAAACGATGTGAGGTCTAGTTGGGACTTCATACCGGGGAGACCCCCTGAATGTTGGCGGGTCCAACACCATAAATAGGTGGGAATATTTGACTAATGTTAAAGACATCAGAGAGAAAGAGTTGTCATAGAGAAATTTCAAGAAATACTTCTAGGAGAAGTACCTATGTAAAAATTCTATGACAAAAAGACCAAGGAATGATATGAGAAAAAATTAGGCAATTGACAATTGATGAGTAAAAAAGTAGATTCTTGGAGTTGTCGAGTTATGTGCCTTACATCAAGGACAAGAAGTCAACAATTAAAGGTATCTCAGTGGATTACCCCAATCTTACCGAGACATAATAGAGATTGATGAGCGAAAAACCATGGAGGACACCCTCCGAAAGATGAGGTAATACTATGAGTAGTCCAAACAGAAGACCAAAGATCAAGTAGACTAGAAGAAGAAAGATAAGGTAAAATTCAGGTGAAAGGGGTTAAAATCCTTCAGATATAAGTAAGGAAGGAGGAATGGGAAATTCACCACTCCTACTAAGAATGTGGATCAACAAAATTCCATGCTGACCAGTCGAAATCGGCCCCAAAAAATAGCAAAATAAGAGAGAAAATGGTTTCAGAAGAGGCCTATGTAGTGTTGGACGTGTCAAGAAAACCATCTATGGAGGAGTTGTCCTCAAGAACAATGACCTAACACAAAGGTGTATAATGTACAAGCAATAACAAAAAATGAAAAATATGGCTCAGAACATACCCCAAATTTATGTTACATTGGACAATAGGAAATTAGATTAGTAAGCTAAAATAACCCAAATGAAAGGTATGGTAACTAAGATATTTCAATTTTAGTTGACCTAGGATCTAACTTTAGTTATATTGGCTCGAAGGTTACAAAAAAATGTAAATTAACAAAGAAATCTCATGAATAATCTGTTGGGTTGTGTTATATTCTTTCCATGACTAACCTACGTAGTGAACCGGGGGGTTAGAGGGGGGGCGGAGCCCCCCCTTCATTGCGCCGATTACGCAGCAGGGGAGTCAGAGGGGTTTGAGGGGGGCAAGTAGCCCCCCTCTACGGGGTCTGGGGCAGTGCCCCGGGAAAATTTTTTTTGGACCCTATATTAGGTTGGGTGAACCTACCTATGGTTTTCGGTCCTTGGTTTTGGATGCGATGGTTTTCGGTCCATGGTATTGGATGCTTTGACATGTATAAATATGTATTGTAACATTGAAAGGAATATAATGAAAAATCAAGCTGGTAGTCCCGGTTTTGGGATCTAGGGGAAAATCTCTGTGTATATGTGTTTTATGTGTTATGCTCTCACATTGTTTATTTTTTTGTGATTTAGAATTCATATGCAGGTAATTTCTGTACGGGGTTAAAACCTACATTTGGTATCGGAGCTATTTTGGCTTCAAGGGGATGCCTTTGTTGCTGAGGGGTTTTGCTCGGGCCTGTGGTAGACCCTGTTCAGTGGGAGATCTGCAAGATCGATTCTGGTGGTGAAAGAAGATGGCAAGCAGCGGAAAGATAGAGATCGAGAAGTTCAATGGTCAGAGTTTTGAGTTGTGGAAACTCAAGATGGGGGATCTATTGGTGGATAAAGATTAGTGGATCGTGGTAGATCCAGGTACTAAACCAACGGGAGTGACCGATGAAGAATGGAAGAAGTTGGATCGGAAGGCAAAGAGCACAATACGATTGTGTGTCTCAGATTCAGTATTGCTGAATGTATCAGGGGAAGCTACGACGAAGGCTTTGTGGGACAAGTTAGGGACTTTGTACCAATCTAAGTCTCTGGTGAATAAACTGTTCCTGCGGAAAAAGCTGTATAACCTGAGGATGAAAGATGGAGACTCAGTGACAGAGCATCTGAACACATTTAATACTGTGGTAAGTCAGTTAGCGTCTGTTGATATTAAAATTTCAGATGAAGATAAGTGCATCAGTTTGTTGTGTTCTCTACCAGATTCGTGGGATAGTCTGGTTATTGCAATAGGTAGCAATGCAACTGCTTTGCAGTTTGATGAAATAGTCTCAGCCTTGCTGACAGAGGAGATGAGGCGGAAAAATATGGAGAGCCAGAATGGTGATGCCTTGTCTGTACGAGGACGGTCCCATAATAGAAACAAAAATAAGTCATCGAGTGGGAGATCTAAATCTAGAGGGAGATCAAAATCTCCAGGAAAACCTGTAAAGGTGGTGTGCTGGAAATGCGGAAAGGAAGGGCACTTCAAAAGAGACTGTAAATCTAAAGCTCCTGATAAAGGAAAGGGATCTGATGATGCTCCTTCTACAGAGGCGAAAACCACCTCAGATGAAGGTGGGGATGTGTACTTGGCTTCTTCAAGTACACATGTAGATCATGAGGCATGGTTGATTGACTTAGGTGCATCCTTTCACTTCACTCCCCATAGAGAGTGGTTCTGCAAGTATGAGAAATACGATGGTGGTGATGTCTTCTTAGGAGATGATAGGAAGGCTAGAATCATTGGTCGCGGAAAAGTAAAGTTGAAGTTGCAAGGTGGAAGGGTTAGAACACTTCCGGGTGTTCTGCATATTCCTGCATTGGCCATAAATCTAATTTCTGTAAGCAAGTTGGATGATGCAGGTGTAAAAAAAGTGTTCGAGAAGGATACCTGCAAGATGGTTCGGGGAGCATTGGTATTAATGTGGGGAGTTCGTACTGGAACTCTGTACAAGCTGCAAGGTAGCACTGTTGTTGATGGGTGCAACAGTTCTGTGGTTCCTGAAAGTGGAGCTGAAAATCTAGTGGTCTCTGGAGAGAAGACCATGTTGTGGCATCAAAGGGTTGGACATATTGGAGAGAAGGGCCTTTGAATACTTCATGGTAAAGGTATGGTAGAAGGTATGAGTAATAGCTCTCTGGATTTTGATTTCTGTGAAAATTGTGTATATTGGAAGCAGAATTGAGTGAGTTTCCCCTCTGGTGCTAAGAGGGTGAAACAGATATTAGAGCTTGTGCACAGTGATGTGTTTGGACCTGTGAAGGTTCCATCACTGGGTAATTCTGTGTACTATGTATCATTTATAGATGACTTCTCAAGGAATACATGGATATATTTCCTTAAGAAGAAATCTGAAGTCTTTGACAGGTTTAAAGAATTTAAGGCTCTGGTGGAAAATCAGACAGAGAAGAAGATAAAGGTGCTGAGGACAGATAATGGTGGAGAGTTTTGTAGCAAGGAATTTGAAGAATTATGTAAGAAGTGTGGTATAGCACGACAAAAGACTACTCCATACACACCTCAGCAAAATGGAGTCACAGAAAGAATGAACAAGACGTTGATGGAAAGGGCAAGAAGCATGCTCAGTGGTGCCGGGTTAGGACAGGAATTCTGGGCAGAGGCGGTGGATACTGCATGTTACTTGGTCAACAGGTCACCTTCATCAGCGTTAGAGGATAAGACTCCACAAGAAGTATGGACTGGTAAGAAACCCTCTCTTTCACATCTGAGGGTATTTGGATGTGATGCATATGTATATGTTCCAAAGGAGAAATGAACCAAGTTGGATAGTAAATCTGAAAAGTGCATCTTTATTGGGTATAAGGATGGTATAAAGGGTTATAAGCTTTGGAACCCAATCACACGGAAGGTTGTGTACAGCCGAGATGTGGTGTTCAGAGAGGTAAAAGATGTTATTAAACATGAAGTCCAACCAAAGGAACCTGAGAAGATAGAGTTTGAGCTAAAAGAGGAAGAATCAGACTCTGCAGCAGAGGAGGAATCAGAAGATGAAGAGCCACAAACTCCGGCTGTGAGAAGATCAGTTCGAGAAAGAAGGCAACCAGAAAGGTATAGTCCTTCTGCTTTCTATTCAAATTTTTCTTTGTCTGTTACTGATGATGATCCCAGAACTGTGAAGGAAGCAATAGATTCAGAGGATGGAAAACTATGGAAAGAAGCCATGGTTGATGAAATGGCATCTTTGCACAAAAATGAGGCTTGGGATTTGGTGGAGTTGCCGGCTGGAAGGAAACCCATTGGCAGCAAATGGGTGTTCAAAAAGAAGACAAATGCAGAAGGGAAGGTGGATAAATACAAAGCTCGGTTGGTAGCAAAAGGTTATTCCCAGGTGCTGGGAATTGATTTTGGTTATATTTTTTCTCCTGTTGCCAAGGTAACTTCTATTAGGTAACTTTTATTTGTAGTTGCTGCTTTTGATTTTGAGGTAGAACAGATGGATGTGAAGACAGCATTTATTCACGGAGATTTGGAAGAGGAAATCTACATGAAGCAACTTGAAGGCTTTACGGTGAAGGGTAAGAAAGAACTGGTATGCAAGTTAAAGAAGTCTCTGTATGGGTTAAAACAGTCACCAAGGATGTGGTATTAGAAATTTGATGCATTTATACGGGGACTTGGCTTCACCAGAAGCAAAGCAGATCACTGTGTGTATTTTAAATTAATTGGTGACCATGTTATTTATCTAGTCTTGTATGTGGATGATATGTTGCTGGTTGGAAATGACAAAGAAATTATCTAGGATTTGAAGACCCAATTGTCCTCCAAATTCGACATGAAAGATCTTGGTGCTGCAAACTATATTTTGGGCATGGAAATTAAAAGAGATCGGGCAAAGAGGAAGCTCTGGTTAAACCAGAGGAAGTATGTCGAGACAATACTGCAGAGGTTTAATATGCAGGATAGTAAATCGGTGAAGGTTCCTATTCCTGTAGGTGTGAGGTTATCTGCTGAACAGTGTCCCAAGACACAAGAAGAGGAAGAGGACATGTCCCGTGTTCCATATGCGAGTGCAGTTGGTAGCCTGATGTATGCAATGGTCTGTACTAGACCAGACATTGCACATGCAGTGGGAGTATTGAGCAGGTTTATGTCAAAACCAGGGAAGGAGCACTGGAAAACAGTGAAGCAAGTTTTCAGGTATTTGCGTGGCACTAGTGATTATGGTTTGTGCTACCAAGGAAGACTAGGATTGGACAGAGTGTTGGATATTCGTGGCTTTGTTGATGCAGACTGGGCTGGAGATCTGGATCAGAGAAGATCTATAAGTGGGTATGTGTTTAACCTATTTGGAGGTGCTCTCAGTTGGATGAGTAAGAAACAATCTGTAGTGGCACTATCAACTATAGAGGCAGAATACATGGCAGCTACTCATGCAAGCAAGGAAGCAGTTTGGTTGCAGAGATTATGTTCAAGTATGGGGTTAGTACAGGGAGCTATAAGAATAGACTGTGACAACCAAAGTGCAATTTTCTTGGCAAAGAACCCTGCTTATCATTCAAAGACAAAGCACATTGATGTTCAGTATCACTTTGTGAGGGATATGATAGAAGACAAAAAGGTGGACACTTTGAAGAATACTGCAGATTCATTGACAAAATCTGTGAGCTCTGAGAAATTCTCTTGGTGTAGAGAAACAATGGGCATTTCAGGGTTGGAAAAATGACTAAGCTCTCCTGTGGCCCCCTATGGAAAGAAAACAACAAGTGGGAGATTGTTGGGTTGTGTTATATTCTTTCCACGACTAACATATGTAGTGAACCGGGGGGTTAGAGGGGGGGCTCAACCCCCCCTTCATTGTGCCGATTGCGCAGCGGGGGGGTCACAGGGGGGGCGGTAGCCCCCCCTGTCCGGGGGGTTTGAGGGGGGCAGGTAGCCCCCCTCTACGGGGTCCGAGGCAGCGCCCCGGGAAAATTTTTTTGGACCCTATATTAGGTTGGGCGAACCTACCTATGGTTTTCGGTCCTTGGTTTTGGACGCGATGGTTTTTGGTCCCTGGTATTGGATGCTTCGGCATGTATAAATATGTATTGTAACATTGAAAGGAATATAATGAAAAATCAAGCTGGTAGTCCCGGTTTTGGGATCCAGGGGAAAATCTCTGTGTATATGTGTTTTATGTGTTATGCTCTCACATTGTTTATTTTTCTGTGATTTAGAATTCATATGCAAGTAATTTCTGTACGGGGTTAAACCCTACATAATCATGGTTAGTTCAATTGGCCACATGAATAAGAAGGCAATTGATAGACATAGTGGATTCATGCCTTGCGGAGATCAGTGGTATGACCACCACATCTACTCTCAATTTATTATCGTTGGGACCTTATGATGTTTTAATTAGCATGGAATGTTTGGAAACCCACAAATCCAAGATTGACTGTTAGGAAAAAGTGTTGGAATGCCTTAATGATGTTGGTGAGAAGATAACACTGCAAGAAATAAAGAGACCAATCTCACTTAGGTAAATAAATACACTACAAGTGAAGTGTTGAAATAGAGATGGATATAATTTGTATGTTATCCACATGACTGAGGAATTGGAAGATAGTGTGGATCCTTTTGAAAGTCACTCGGTGTTAAAACAATTTAGCAACGTGTTCCCAAAATAATTGCCTAGACTACCACAATAAGAAATATTGACTTTACCGTTGAGTTAATTTTGGGAATAGTGCCAACAACAAAGACTCCATACCAGTATGCCTGAACTCGTAGAATTGAAGTTGTAGATGAAATGTGTTGGATAAGGGGTACATTCGACCTAGATTGTCACCTTGGGGAACGCCAATGCTACTTCTTAGAAAGAAGGATGGTACACTATGACTATGTATAGACTACAAATAAGTAAATAGGACTATAGTAAAGAACAAGTACTCACGGCCAATAATTAATGACTTATTTGACCAACTAAGAGGGGTTGCATTATTTTCCAGAATAGATTTTAGGTCTGGACACTATTAGGTTAGAACTAAAGATGAAGATATACACAAAATAGCCTTCAGGTCGGGATATGGCCACTATGAATTTATAGTGGTTCCATTTGGGATTACAAATTCCCCAACTACATTCATGTGCTTGATGAACACTTTTCTCAAAACCTTATCTGAATAAATTTGTATTGGTATTTGTATATTATTTCCTGGTATATTCAAAAACCAAAGAAAAACATGAAGACCACTTAGAGTAGTATTAAAATTACTAAAGGAGAATAAGTTGTATGCAAAACTCAACAAGTGTGATTTTTTTCCAAACTAATGTTCAGTACTTTGTGCATGTCATTTCAAAAGGTGTGGTTGTACATTTGGAAAAGATCAAATTTATAATGGAGTGGCCCGCTCCTTGGAATGTCATAGAGGTTAGATATTTCATTGGGTTGGTCAAATATTACCGAAATTTTCATTTGATGCTTCTCAAAGATTGAGCATCCAATCACATATTTGCAAAGGAAAATTGTCAAATTTTAGTGGACACTAGAACATGAAGTGAATTTTGAGTAGCTTAAGAAATTAGTCACCTGTGCACCTATCTTAAGAATAACATATCTGGATAAGGACATTGTGGTTTGTACATATGATTTAAGGAAGGAATCGATGGAGTCCTGATGAAAGAAGGATATTTTAGTTGTTACGAATCAAGAAAGCTAAATGAACATGAGAATAACTATATTACCCTCGGTTTAGAACTTGAAACAATAGTGTAGACTCTGAAAATGTGGAGGCATTATTGATTGGGGATAAGGTTGTATTGATGATAGACCATGGGGGACTAAGATATCTATACAAGCAAGATGGTTGGATTTTATCAACAAATTTGATTTTGAAATAAAGAACGTCAAGGGAAAATAAAAAATGCGGAAAATTCACTCATTAGGAGTATACAAGAGGTTCATTTGGTAGCCTTGAGTACTTTCATAATTGACATCAAGGAGAAGATTAAAGAGGCATTGTCTCATTATGAACACTACCACTATGAAAAAAAATGTTGGTAGAATGAACTTGAGGGATATGTGAGAAGGAACCACCATCTCACCCATGAAGGTATATGTTGTTAAAAAATAGAAAGTAAGTGCCTATTGTAGTGGAATTGAGGAGGCTCGTCATGGATAAGTTTCACAAGAAGACCTTACTATGGTCATCCTAGTTATTAGAATATTATAACATCCATAAAGAAATATATTATTAGCCAGGATTAAAGAAGGATGTTGTTGAATATATTGCCAAATGTTTGTAATTCTAGCAAGTAAAGGTAGAATGTAGGCATCTGACAAGATTTTTGCAATCAATCCCAATCCCTAAGAGGGAGTGGGAAGCCATATTTATGGAATTCATTATGGGATTGACAAAGATAGAAAAACAACATGATTCCATTATGGTGGTGGTGGACAAGCTGAGTAAGGTAGCTCACTTCATTGTTGTCAAGTCCACTCATAAAGCTATTGATATAACAAATATATTCATGAACGAAATATTTAGACTACATTGTGTGCCTAAGAATATTATATCAGATCGAGATGCTAAGTTCAATTCTAACTTTTGGAAGTTGTTGTTTACTTGTTTTGGAACCTAGCTAGCCTTTAGTACCACTTATCAACCTCACATAGATGGATATATGGAAATAATGAACAAAATTTTGGAGGAGATGTCGAGGATGTATGTCATGCATCAACGAAATAAGTGGCCCAAATTTCCTACCATTGGTGGAGTTTTTGTAAAACAATGGATATTAGGAGTCATTGGGTATGATTCCTTTTGAGGCATTGTATGGATGGAAATGAAACACTCCCATCAATTGGGATGATCCAGTAAACTAAGTAGTTCCTGGACCTGATATGCTAAAGCAATACGTGATCAAGATCAAGCATATATTAAGGACAATTCAAGATAGAAAGAAGAGTCATCAAGACTAGTAGAGTATGCATAATGAATTCAAAGTAGGAGAGCATGTGTATCTCCACATTAGTCTAAGGAAGAGTCACTGAGAGTGGGTCTTATGCCAAGTTTCTCTGCTCAAGTAATAAGTTTCTTAGAAAGAGTAGGGCCAATGGCCTATTGATTGGCCTTGCCACCTACAATGAATGAACATAACATTTTTCATGTTTCTCTGCTCAAGTAATATGTACATGATGCTAATCATATTGTTGAATAGTTAGTGATATAGGTAGAATATGAGGGAGAGTTTGAACCATAACCATTGTGAATTCTAGACCGGAGGTAGATTGTGCTCTTGAATCAAGTAATAAAGTAGGCCAAGGTGCAATGGAAGCACATTAGACCCGATGAAGCCACCAAGGAGATGGAAAAACAGATGAGGCTGGTATACTCATTTTTGTTTGATGAATAAGTGGATGTAAGAGTTGTTTTATAGAGCTCAATTTTTGTCTTTTGTTTCCTAGTTACAACAAGCACCGAGGGTGGTGTTCCTTTAAGTGGTTGGGGCTTGTAACAACCCTTATGTTGACCCCTATTTTTTTAATGATAAGTGATGAATATGTAATTGCAACATGGAAATCATGTATGACCAATACTTTTTGTAATTATAAAACAACATAAATATTAAATTTATGATTGGATGGCATGAGAAGTGGGACAAACGAATCCACGTTTTGAGGGAGAATCGAGATTGGGTGGGTTGGAGTAATGCCCCACCACCAAAAAAATGACAAAGAAATGATGGGGTAGAGGAGATGAAATGAATCTGACCATATCTTGTAATGCATTGAAATGAATTACCACTCCTAATACTCTTAATATAGAAGGACATATCAAGAAGAAAAAGGTAATAGTGTTGATTGATTTAGGTGGTAACCATAATTCTATTCATTGTAAGATAGCCAAGGAATTGAATTTATTCCTATATCTAGCACTAGAGTGCCAAGTGATGGTTACAAATGAACCATAAATTTATCTAGAAAGTTCCCACACTTCTTCATCATTCTTCCATTCATCCCTTGCTTCATTTATCCAATCTGGTTGGATGATAGAAATGGCACAAAGTAATGCTTTCACATCCTCATCCTTTCTTGAGAGTGCATTTGAAAAAACATCTTGCTTCCCTTTTTTGTAGTTGATTTCAAAGTCATAACCCAACAAATTTGTGACCCATTTTTGTTGCTCTTCTAAAGATAATATTTGTTCTAAAAACTATTTAAGACTATCATGATTTGTTTTTACCTTGAAGCGTCTTCCCATTAGGTAAGGTCATCATTTCTTAAGTGCATGTAGTATTGCCAACATTTCATTCTCATAAATAGCTTTGTGTAAATACTTTCCTTTGATTGGATGACTTTCAAAAGAAATGGGTCTTCCTTCTTGTATTAAAACATCACCAATTCCATTTCCTAAGTCATCACATTCCACAATAAAGGTTTTTGTGAAGTGTGGCATAGCTAAGACCAGTTCTTGGTACATTGCCTCTTTAAGATGTTCAAAGACCTTCGTTTCTTTTGGAGACCACGAAAATGCATATTTCTTCAGTAATGTTGTTAGAGGTGATGCTATTTTCCCACAATTCTTAACAAACTTGTGATAATACCCTGTTAACCTGATAATTTTTCTAGGGTCTACCTTAACACCTTCATGAGATACAATATGATCCAGATATTCCACCTCCTGTACTCAAAGAAATATTTGGAGGTTTTTGCATATAATTGTTTCTCCTCCAATAGTTTGATCACCCTATCTGTAGGTTTTAACCCTGTATAGAAATTACTTGCATACAAATTCTAAAATACAGAAAATAAGCAATGCCAGAGAATAATACATAAAACACATATACACACAGAGTTTCCCCAAGATCCCAAAACCGGGACTACCAACTTGATTTTTCATTATTGTGTTCCTTTCAATGTTACAATACAAATTTATACATGTCGAAGCATCCAATACCATGGACCAAAAACCATCGTGTCCTAAACCATGGACCGAAAACCATCGCGTCCAAAACCATGTGCAAAAATCATGCACAAAACCATAGGTAGGTCTGCCCAACCTAACATAGGGTCCAAAACCCCCTGTGACTCCCGACACTACGCAATCGGCGCAACGAAGGGGGGGTCTCCACCCCCCTTATAACCCCTCGGTTAACTACATGGGATAGTCGTGGAAAGAATATAACACAACCCAACATTCTCCCACTTGTTGTTTTCTTTCCATAGGGGGACATAAGAGAGCTTAGTCATTTATCTAGCCCTACAACGCCCATGGTTTCTCTACACCAAGAGAAATTCTCAGAGGTCACAGATTTTGTCAATGCATCTGCAGTATTCTTCAAAGTGTCCACCTTTACCAGCAACACCTTTTTGTCTTCTATCATATCCCTCACAAAGTAATATTGAACATCAATGTGCTTTGTCTTTGAATGATATGCAGGGTTCTTTGCCAAGAAAATTGCACTTTGGCTGTCACAGTCTATCCTTATAGCTCCATGTACTAACCCCATATTTGAACACAATCTCTGCAACCAAACTTCTTCCTTGCTTGCATGAGTGGTTGCCATGTATTCTTCCTCTGTAGTTGATAGTGCCACTACAGATTGTTTCTTACTCATCCAACTGACTGCACCTCCAAATAGGTTAAACACATATCCACTTGTAGATCTTCTCTAATCTAGATCTCTAGCCCAGTCTACATCAACAAAGGCATGAATATCCAACACTCTGTCCAATCCTAGTCTTCCTTGGTAGAAAAAACCATAATCACTAGTGCCATGCAAATACCTAAAAGCCCACTTTACTACTGTCCAGTGCTCCTTCCCTAGTTTTTACATAAACCTGCTTAATACTCCCACTGCATGTGTAATGTCTGGTCTAGTATAGACCATTGCATACATCAGGCTACTGACTACACTTGCATATGGAACACGAGACATGTCCTTTTCCTCTTCTTGTGTCTTGGGACACTGTTCAGCAGATAACTTCACACCTACAGGAATAGGAACCTTCACCGGTTTACTATCTTGCATATTAAACCTCTACAGTATTATCTCAACATACTTTATCTAGTTTAACCTGAGCTTCCTCTTTGCCCGATCTCTTTTAATTTCCATGCCCAAAATATAGTTTGTAGCACCAAGATATTTCATGTCGAATTTGGAGGACAATTGGGTCTTCAAATCCTGGATAATTTCTTTGTCATTTCCAACCAGCAACATATCATCCACATACGAGACCAAATAAATAACACTGTCACCAATTAATTTAAAATACACACAGTGATCTGCTTTGCTTTTGGTGAAGCCAAGTCCCCATATAAATGTATCAAATTTCTGATACCACATACAGAGACTTCTTTAACTTGCATACTAGTTCTTTCTTACCCTTCACTGCAAAGCCTTCAGGTTGCTTCATGTAGATCTCCTCTTCTAGATCCCCATGAAGAAATGTTGTCTTCACATCCATCTGTTCTACCTCAAAATCAAAAGTAGCAGTAGTAGATAAAAGTAATCTAATAGAATTTACCTTGGAAATAGGAGAGAAAATATCACCAAAATCAATTCTCGACACCTAGGAATAACCTTTTGCTACCGACCGAGCTCTATATTTCTCCACCTTTCCTTCTGCATTTGTCTTCTTCTTGAATACCCATTTGCTGCCAATGGGTTTCCTTCCAGCCGACAACTCCACCAGATCCCAAGCCTCATTTTTGTGCAAAGATGTTGTTTCATCAACCATGGCCTCTTTCCAGAGTTTTCCATCCTTTGAATCTACTGCTTCCTTCATAGTTTTGGGATCGTCATAAGTAATAGATAAAGAAAAATTTGAACAGAAAGTAGATGGAATATACCTTTCTGGCTGCCTTCTTTCTCAAACTGATCTTCTCACACCTAGATTTTGTGTCTCTTCATCTTCTGATTTCTCCTCTACTGTAGAGTCTAATTCTTCCTCCATTAGATCAAACTCTATCTTCTCAGGTTCCTTTGGTTGGACTTCATGTTTAATAAAACCTTTCACCTCTCTGAACACCACATCTTGGATGTACACAACCTTCCTTGTTACTGGGTTCCAAAGCTTATAACCCTTTAAACCATCCTTATACCCAATAAAGGTGCACTTTTCAGATTTACTATCCAACTTGGTTCATTTCTCCTTTGGAACATGTACATATGCATCACATCCAAATACCCTCAGATGTGAAAGAGAGGGTTTCTTACCAGTCCATGCCTCTTGTGGAGTCTTATCCTCCAATGCTAATGAAGGTGGTCTGTTGACCAGGTAACATGCTGTCTCCACTGCCTCTGCCCAGAATTCATGTCCTAACCCAACACCACTGAGCATGCTTCTTTCCCTTTCCATCAATGTCTTGTTCATTCTTTTTGCAACTCCATTTTGCTGAGGTGTATATGGAGTAGTCTTCTGCCATGCTATACCACACTTATTACAATATTCTTCAAATTCCTTACTGCAAAACTCTCCACCGTTATCTGTCCTCAGCACCTTTATCTTCTTCTCTGTTTGGTTTTCCATTAGAGCCTTAAATTCTTTAAACCTGTCAAAGACTTTAGATTTCTTCTTAAGGAAATATATCCATGTATTCCTTGAGAAGTCATCTATAAATGATACATAGTACATAGACTTACCCAGTGATGGAACCTTCATAGGTCCAAACACATCACTGTGCACAAGCTCTAATATCTGTTTCACCTTCTTACCACCAGAGGGGAAACTCACCTGATTCTGCTTCCCATATACACAATTTTCACAGAAATCAAAATCCATAGAGCTATTATTCATACCTTCTACCATACCTTTACCATGAAGTATTCAAAGTCCCTTCTCTCCAATATGTACAAGCCTTTGACGCCACAACATGGTCTTCTCTCCAGAGACACTAGATTTTTTGTTCCATTTTCAGGAACCATAGAACTGTTGCACCCATCAACAACAGTGCTACCTTGCAGCTTGTACAGAGTTCCAATTCGAATTCCCCACATCAATACCAGTGCTTCTTGAACCATCTTGCAGGTATCCTTCTC
Organism: Pinus tabuliformis; assembly: GCA_031772625.1. Taxonomy (NCBI): domain Eukaryota; kingdom Viridiplantae; phylum Streptophyta; class Pinopsida; order Pinales; family Pinaceae; genus Pinus; species Pinus tabuliformis. Next base: position 657,771,314 of record CM062820.1, on the reverse strand, counting down.
GAACATTGTTTTTACACCTGCATCATCCAACTTACTTATAGAAATCAGATTTCTAGCCAATGCAGGAATATGTAGGACATCCGGAAGTGTTCTAACCCTTCCACCTTGCAACTTCAACTTTACTTTTCCGCAACTAATCATTCTAGCCTTCCTATCATCCCCTAAGAAGACATCACCACCATCGTATTTCTCATACTCGCAGAACCTCTCTCTATGGGGAGTTTAGTGAAAGGATGCACCTGAGTCAATCAACCATTCCTCATGATCTACATGTGTACTTGAAGAAGCCAAGTATACATCCCCACCTTCATCTGAGGTGGTTTTCGCCTCTGCAAAAGGAGCATCATCAGATCCCTTTCCTTTGTTAGGAGCTTTAGATTTATAGTCCCTTTTGTAGTGCCCTTCCTTTCTGCATTTCCAGCACACCACTTTTACAGGTTTTCTTGGAGATTTAGATCTCCCTCTAGATTTAGATCTCCCACTCGATGACCTATTTTTGTTTTGTTCTAGGACCGTCCTTGTATAGACAAGGCATCACCATTCTGGATCTCCATATTTTTTCGTCTCATCTCCTCTGTCAGCAAGGATGAGACTATTTCATCAAACTGCAAGGCAGTTGCATTGCTACCTATTGCAATAACCAGAGTATCCCATGAATCTGGTAGAGAACACAACAAACTAATGCACTTATCTTCATCTGAAATTTTAATATCAACATATGCTAATTGACTTACCATAGTATTAAATGCATTCAGATGCTCTATCACCGACTCTCCATCTTTCATCCTCAGGTTATATAGCTTTTTCTATAGGAATAGTTTATTCACCAGAGACTTAGATTGGTACAAAGTCCCTAACTTGTCCCACAGAGCCTTCGCCATAGCTTCCCCTGACACATTCAGCAATACTGAATCTAATACACACAATTGTATTGTGCTCTTTGCCTTCCAATCCAACTTCTTCCATTATCCAGTGGACACTCCCGTTGGTTTAGTACCTGGATCTACCACGATCCACTGATCTTTATCCACCAATAGATCCTCCATCTTGAGTTTCCACAACTCAAAACCCCGACCATTAAATTTCTCAGTCTCTATCTTTCCACTACTCGCCATCTTCTTTTACTACTAGAATCGATCTCGCAGATCTCCCACTAAACAAGGTCTACCACAGGCCCGAGCGAAACCCCTCAGCAATAAAGGCGTCCCCTTGAAGCCAAAATAACTCTGATACCAAATGTAGGTTTTAACCTCGTACAGAAATTACCTACATACGAATTTTAAAACACAGAAAATAAACAATGCGAGAGCATAACACATAAAAGATATATACACATAGATTTTCCCCTGGATCTCAAAACTGGGACTACCAGCTTGATTTTTCATTATTGTGTTCCTTTCAATGTTACAATACATGTTTATATGTGCTGAAGCATCCAATACCATGGACCAAAAACCATCGCGTCCAAAACCATGGACCGAAAACCATCGCGTCAAAAACCATGTGCGAAAATCTTGCACAAAACCATAGGTAGGTCTTCCCAACCTAACATAGGGCCCAAAACCAAAATTTTCTAGGGCTCTGCCCCGGACCCCATAGAGTGGGGTTACCTGCAACCCTCAAACCCCCTGTGACTCCCCCAGCTACATAATCGACGTAACGAAAGGGGGGGCTCCGCCGCCCTTCTAACCCCCCAGTTAACTACGTGGGCTAGTCGTGGAAAGAATATAACACAACCCAACATTGTCAACATGTTGAAGATGATCCTTATAAGACTTGTTGTAGATTATTGTATCATCAAAAAATACTAACACAAATTTTCTAAGGGTGGGTTTGAAAATGGAATTCATCAAACCTTGAAATGTAGAAGGTGCATTGGTAAGGCCAAAAGGCATGACCACAAATTCATAATGACCCTCATTAGTTCTAAATGTTGTTTTCAGAATGTCTTTAGTCTTCATTCTAATTTGATGATATCCTGAAGAAGATCCAAATTGGTGAAGTAAATTGCTTCATGTAATTAATCCAATAATTCATCAATGATGAGAATGGGAAATTTATCTTTAATACCGAGCTTGTTGAGCTCCTTATAATCCAAACACATGCAACATGATCCATCCTTCTTGTGAACCAATACTACTGGAGCAGAGAAAGAAATTTGACTAGGTTGAATTATACAAACCTATAGAATTTATGCAACCATATGTTCAATTTCACTCTTTTGGGCATAGGGATATCTGTAAGGCCTGATGTTTGGAGGGACACTTCTTGGAATAAAATGAATAGCATGATCATGATCATGAATAGGCAGGAGGCCTTTGAGAGTCTCAAATACCTTGGAATGATTGTCCAATTTTTTTTGGATATTTGGAGAAATAGATGATTATGATGTGGGAACCTCTAGTGAACATAATTGTGAAATTACGCCCTGTTGTTCTTTATTTAGAAGCATTGTCATGCCGTTGGAGCTGATTATCTTTCTCAGATTCCCTATGATACCCCTTAATTCAACTTCCTTTCCTTCCCAAAAAAAATTCAAGAAAATTTCTTGAAAATTAAAAGCTATCATACCCAAAGATTGTAGCCATTGGACTCCTAGTACAACATCAACACCACCCATTGGAATAGAAAGAATTGGACTATTCAATACATATTCTCCCATGGATAGCTTGATATTATGGCACTTTCTAGAGCAATTTATGGTTCCCTCATTTGCAGCCATCACTTGACACTCTGGTGCTGGATATAGGAAGCAATTCAATTCCTTGGCTATCTTAAAATGAATAAAATTATGGGTACTACTTGAATCAATCAACACTATTACATTTTTCTTCTTGATATTTCCTTTTATATTGAAAGTTTGAGGAGTTAATTCCTGCCAATGCATTACAATATATGGTTGGATTCACTTATTCTTTCTCTATGGTTGGTTCTTGGGGTATATCCTCTTCTTTTGAGTTTTCTTATTCCTTTTCTTCCTCCTCTTCACAATCTATGTAAAATAATTTATTCTCAGAACACTTATGACCTTTAGTGTATTTGCTATCACAATTGTAACAAAGCCCTTTTGCTCTTTTTTCTTCCAATTTTTGTGGTGTGAACCTTGCAGATTGTGGAAGGATAGGGGCAAAAACACTTCCATATTTATAGTTGTGAGCGGTAGGCTTCCTTGTTACCATAATTTTTCTTTCAATTTTTCTTGCAAACTTGAATGCCTTCTCCATTGAATCAGGTTCCTAAAGGAAAACCTCATGTTGGATTTTGTCCTTTAAATTCCCTATGAACACATCAATCCTATGCTCCTCTGGAATATCATTTACCCTATTATTAAATTTTTGGAAGTCCTCAATGTGCTCCACAATTGAACCCTTTAGTTTGAGATTTATCAATTGGCTAAAGAAGGTGTTGCTCTTTGTATCCTCATAATGTGATAACATTTCCTTCATAAAAATTGAACAAGTGACAATTTGTTTACGAGAGGAATGCCATAGATACCATACAAACTGATTGGGTTCCAAATATAAATTTGCAATGCATACCTTTTATGTGTTTTGCACATTATGGAGATCGAAATATTTCTCCATCTATAGTATCCGTGTAACGGGATCCTTGCCATCAAACTTCCTCATATAAATATTTGGAATGTGGTGGGTCTTCGATCCAACATTAGAGTATATGAAATTATGATTACAATTTCTTTTGTTCTCATCACGACTTTCCTCTACTACCTTTTCGCCATTAGGAATCCTTTCTTGTAGAAACTTTGTCAAACATTCCTTCAAACCTTCCATGTATTTCTTCAAATCTTCAATGTTGTATTTCTTCAAATCATGATTAACTTTTCTTTTGTTCTCATCATGAGTTTCCTCTACTTCCTTTTCACCATTAGGAAGCCTTTCTTGTAGAAACTTTGTCAAACCTTCCTTCAAACCTTCCATGTGTTTCTTCAAATCTTCAATGTTGCCTTTCGATTTTTCTTCTATACCATTGATTCCATTCTTCAAACCATACATCTTAGCTTATGTTAATTTTTGTTAGAGAAAATTTGTTACACTTGGTCTCGTAATTTTGATATATCATGTTGCATTTCTTCCCCTTCTTCATGTGTCATAGTAGATATTTTGGGTTGCTTACTAGGTGTTTCAATTTTCTTTCTTAGGGTCATCAATTAATGATAATTATGCTTCAAAATTCCCTTTGAATCACTTCAAACTACTTTCTCAAATAGAACTTATGAAAATTTAAAAAAACTACACACCTTTTGTTTTTCACTTTGTAGGAGCTCGATGTTGAATCTAATGTATCTATATAATTTCATATCTCTAGAGTCCAAAATTTCTTCCTATGGTAACCCTCTGATTCCTCTTTCCAACCCCACAAGTCTGATTGAGATTGGATTCTCCAAGAAAACATTATGCCCAATCTCCCACAATGATCTGATTATAGATTAGTTCAGTAGAGCAAACTTGTACAAAGTACAACGTGTCACGTTTTCAAACTTCAACCCTGAGAAATATATACAACAAACTAAAGTCCGTCTTGTTTATGTCACATCTTATGAAATTTGAATCTAATGCTCAGAGAGAAATTTATTACGATTTTCCCAAGGTCACCTGTTTGAGATCGAATTGTGGAGCCTGCAAAAACCCTAACTTCCTTAGATCATATCTCCTAAAATATAGTGAGAAAAGATCTGAAATTTGTACACTAGGTTCACCAAGGTTTTGAATCAAATGGGTGTTAATTTAAGCTTTTGAAGCTTCGTAGAAAATTTTTATAGTGAAAATTCCATGATGATCTATTTGAAGCAGCGAAACCCTAGAATCCAAAGCTCTGATACCAAACGTTATGCAACCAACTCACAAAATAGAATAAGAGATAGACCAACGACTTCAAAATTAGCCTGTTCGAGGGGGAGAACTCCTTTACATTACACAAATGAACAATTCTTGGATGATACAAATGAAAAAAACTCCTTTCTATATATAGGAGTCTAAGGGGTCATAATATAATCAGAGTCAACATAAAAATAATAATGTAAGGGCACAACAATAACAATAGTGGGCTTCTATGGGGAACAATAATAACAATATGGGGACAACAGGGGCACAACAACAACAATAAGGGGCTACAATGACAATAATAATGGGGGAATACACTAGTATAATAGGGACCTAAAAATATGCCCATGTTTTTCATGTCCCTCCATGATGTAAAGGGGAAACACAAGCAAAAGAAAACAGGAGGAAGAAATCTGGAGGATGGGGAGAAATAGTGTAGGAAAAAAAATCACAATTGAGAAATTTTATGCTCAGAATTGTTGTGGTGGGTCCCTAGTATTGATGCAATAAAGAAAATAGGAATGTGGTATCCAGTTCTGAACGTTAGTGGGAGGATTAGTGGAAGAACATACTATGAGTGCTTACTATAACAGTTGATAAACAACTCAGATGCTTGTTGTAGGGATGATAAATGAATAGTCACGGTAGGTAATCAGTAGGGTGCTTGCTGAAAAGGGTTGATAAACCACTAAGTGCTCGCTGAGAAAGTTGATAAACCACTTAGTTCTTTCCAAGTAACTTGATAAAGCACTCAGAAATTGAACTACAACCTATCACAATTATTTCCTTGAAAATACAACTAATAAACCATCTATAATGTAAACCCACACTCATGGAAATTAGTAATACCCAAGCTGAGTTTTTCTTCAAATTTCCCTGTGGAAACATCCCCATGGACCATGGATTTGGCTTGGGGTCAGTTGGCTACAAGAAACACTATGGTGTATATGGACTATGGTTGGGTGGATATTTGAAGTCCCACTCTCAGTTTCTATCCATTTTTAGCCATTCAGATAAGTGCCTTGACTGATGTGCATTTGAATGAAAATAACCACATTATTGATTTGTTATTGGTTGAAGTATGGATATGTGTTAACTTCTGAATAACTATTGAAAAGTGTTTCATGTCCTTGATGAATGTTATTTTGGCTAAGTTGAAATACTAGCATTATGTGGATGATATGAATGTTCTTGATTATCTATGAAAATCTAACTGATTGCAGGAAAACGTGTAACTAAATATTAATACCAATTCTTTAATGGTTGGCATGTTTATAAGTTGAAAGGTTCCCTATCTTTTCTAATGCAATAATGTGTTCTGTTAGGTAGAGGATGAGTTAAGCACTATGTGTGTCACATATGATGGTTTATTTACACATGTAATTGTGTAATGTTTTATTATCATCATAGGAGCTTGCCAGGCTAGATTCAGGTCCAAGGAAAGTTTAGTATGGTCTTAGGAGATCCTTGGAGCACCCAAGTATATTCCTAGCTTGAAAATGCATGTATTTTAGTTCAGTTTACCCTTGACTCTATATAGGTAATAGATTTGAAAAATTGGACATTGTAGATGGTAGTGTGGGACGGGAATATCCCCATTGCTTGATGTGAAGCTTCAAGTTGGGCCTCCCTCTCTAAGTAGCATGCATCAGTTGCTATGGAGGATGAGCACTATTGATGGAAGGATCCAATGGATATTTATTCATCACTTGTTGCAAATATTTACATCACACTACACCTTCCTTGGTAAGTGTTGTGTAATAGAATGACCTGGTTTACAGAAGGTGCATGACGATGTTTTACCCATCACTTAATGAGATCATTGTCATTTCATCACACCTAGATGGCTTAAGATATTATTGTAGAATTATATCACTATGGCACAGAGGTGGGACAGGAATATCCCAATTGCAGGGAATAAAGGTTTTCACGTCAAAACCCCAAAATTTCTTATAATGTAGAATAGTGGCCTTGCACGAAGGGTCTGGACCTTTGGGACACTCTTGGTGAAGGGTGAGGTGGAAATTACCATGTAATCTAAGTAATACTATGTGAACACCACGTGGATTGGGGTGTGAGAATATATTGACGTGGCACCTATGTGGCGGGTCACGTAGCAGGTAGACTTAGCCTTGTAGGATAAACAAGAAGACAATTTTTGGATGACATGTGGCAAGACCAAAGGATGCCACATGGAATTATGATGTCATCCTTACATTAACAAGTCATAATAGGAGCAGGTGACATGGAGGCTAGGTTGAGGTGGCACCTAGGAGGCACTTAACAATGGCTTAGTGGCGCCACCTGGCTTGGGGAATGCCACTTGGAATTGTCATGGAAGTTTATGTGGTTGCTTGACATGTCATTGTGGACCATGGATCCATAACGATGAGTTGTAGGGTTAATTGTGTCCGGACATGGAGTTAGAAGAAGCTATTATAGACAAAATTCATGGAATGAGAAAATATTTTTAGTAACTAATGTGGAATTTTTTATTGCGCCACAGACATTTTGAAATGACTTGTCACAAAGGAATGGTGCAAAACTTATTGATGCTATGCCATGGTAGGGAGTCATGTGGGAATTGCAAGATATGGTAGAGCCATGTATTCCACTTGTCAGTTCCATGTAACAAGGAATGCTAATGTGGTGGGGTTTAAAGGGGGTCCATTTTAAAATGGGGATAACTTTCAACACAAGAGTTAGATTGAGATAAATTTTATATCACTGGAAAGCTCTTGACAAGCCCAACACAATGGTGGTGTTTATTTTAAGTTTCAAGGAGGCTGGGAAAATGAGAATTTTTGTAACCCCATATTCATAATGGACCTTGGATATTCGGTTAGTTTTAATATAACACCTCTCATTAGCTGATGATAACTCAAGGGGGTGTGAGGGAGTGTTACAATCCACTTGAAGGTATTTCTCATATGTAGGCGCTAAAATTTTATGTCATCCCAATACTGATTGAAGAGGTAACCTACCATTACTCAAACAACAATATTTTTCTATTTTGGATCTTGACCAAGCACCAAGGAAGAGCACTTTTAAGGGGCTAAAAACAAAAATTTGAAGTGATGATCATATTTGTTGAATATGGTGTTCATTCTTACAAATATATGAGATGGTGTTTGGGAAAATGTTGCATTTGCAACTACGCATATTTGAGTTGGTACAAAATTTTCTTACCAAAGTCCTAGATAATACGCAAATATGAGCGCTTAAGAGAAATGGGACAAAATTCAGTATCTTGTTCTTAGGAAGAAGCATGTCTGCATTGGATATTTAGACTCCTCTTCTAGACCGTGAATTTTTTTATCTATCTCTTCATCCTAATCAAAGAGCTTTTGTTGTTTCACTAGGTTTGCAGTAGTAAGAGCTTCGTCCATTAAATTTTTCTTTGCTCTCGTAGCTTGTATAATGGACGATTATATTTGGCAACCAACCTTGTCCAATATTGCACTTGCCATAATATTTCTTAACAATCTCTTGTCTGCTGTTGTAGTGTATCTCTAAGTCTGGAGCCTTGATATAAGATGATTAATCTATTGAATAAAATGATCTATAGGATTAGAGGTTGTATTGCACAACTCAAAAATGGTATGGTGTAAATCCTTATTTGTGGCAACTAGGTCTATGCAAGAACTCTCAATGAACTCAGGCTACTGCATTGGTTTGTATGGGGAAATATCCTTTGGTGTTGTAGAAGCATGGTTTGAAATTGTTGGCCACATTTGATGAAGCTTAGTGATAATATCTTCAACCTTCTTCTCAAATTTCTCTTTATGTGCACACAATTGATCTCATTCCTCTAGGAATTTAAGAAGTTCCTATTGGTGTTGCTCATACATGAGAGTAAGGTGTAAAATTATGAAACTAATATCAAATTCCACTTTGGAAAGATTATTTTATGGATATTATGATTGAATTGAATTCGTATTTTTGTTAGGACCAAAATCGACCTAAATATAACTCAAATCGGATAAGGGAAAGTGTACTTATGAAGGTAATCCCACATATGCACATTTGGTCAAGGTCATCCCTAAAGAAAATTTGAAACCCATGGAAGTCTATAAATACAAGTGACCTCAAGCTCATTTGGACATCACCAAACATATTCTTCTCTTCTTCATTTTATTGGATCACATAGGTTTGAAGTAGGGACAACAACAGAGGTTCGCAAAGGTCCGAAATTATAGGTTCTAAGGCTTGCATCTGTTTTAGGGTTTTAGGCTACATTCGTTGGCTTGCCACAGGGAAAATTCGACCGCAGTCACATAAGTCATAGGATCAAGGGAGCGATTGGAAACCTTTAGTCACATGCACAACTCCTTATCCATGCAATCGAGAAGTTTGACTCAGATTTGACTGAGGACTGAAGTTGACTGCAAACATGAAAATTTGTCTCTGATATATTTTGATATTAGAAACTCATTTCTGAATATCGTTGGGTTTTTTTGCTGGATGATATCGTATTGGGATCAGTGTAATCTTTGCTAAACATTTTATGATAATCTAATAGAAGAATATTTTTTTTTAAATGGTTTTCCCCCATAGCCCAGTTTTTCCTTGGTCTTTGACCAAATATGGTGTCTCTTGTTGATGTGTTAATTGTTGTCTCCTTTGTTAATGCATTTAGTTTCTATCTTCAATTATTGTTGATGAATGGAAGGACTATTTGTATTTGGAAAGATTTCTAATTGAAGTATTAAATTGGGCTAAAAAAAAAAGATACAACATAGAACAATTTGAAAAATTAACATGGTATCAAAACTAAGGTGAAGGACAAGCCCAAAAAGGGGACAAGAAATAGAGCAATCATCTTTGGAAAGTTGAAAGAGATAATCTAGCCAAGTCAAGGTGACTTCCTTTTTCAAGGAAAATGAGAAGTTGGGTGACTCATCTAATATTTCTACATGGAAAGTCCAGTTGGAGATCATAGCTAATAACAATGATGTTTTTGACTACATTCAAGGAAAGGTACCTGAACCTCCAGAGAATGCTTTTGCTTTTGCCAAGAATAAGCACAAGAAAAGTGATTTAAAAGAAAAACAATTTATAATTGATGGTTTACAGGATAATTTACTTGCATATGTTGGAAACTTGAGAAGGTATAAGGATATGTATGATAAGATAGCTGATATGTATGAAGTCAACAATTTGAATGAAATCATCTCCTTGAAATATCAACTCAAATACACAAAGATGAACAAAAGATAATAGGATATATCATCTTAGAGATCAATTGCAAAGATTTGGAGAATCTGTGTCTAATAGGGAATTAGTGATTGTGACTCTAAGAGGTATCCCTCCTATTTGGGAAACTTTCATGACTACTATAAGAAACAACAATTTCCTCCCTTGATTTTATGAAATTATTGGAAATAACACAAGAAGAATCAAGGATGATATCAAGAGGAAGGATTCAAAAGCATGAAGAGGGAGAGCCCACTGCATTCACTCATCATGAAAAGAAGAAGAATAAAGGGAAAGGATGTCCACCAAATTCAAGAAAGCCTCCTCCTCAAAATACAAATAGAAGACATGAATACATGCACATATAATTCTACATTGGTCATAAGAAAGGCCACTATGCTCAAGATTTCCATGAGAAGAACAATGGACCACGTTACAATACTAAAGGAAACAACAACAAGTTCAATGATCAAAGCAGAAGAGATGACTGAAGAAATGATCACAATGAAAGATGAAGAAATGCTCCAAGTGATCATGAAGAATATCATTGTCCACAAAAGAAGTCAAGATTCTCTAGGTATGAAAGAAATGTTGCGAATCAATATGAATATATTCTTATTTCTTCCCTTACTATGTCATCTCCTCTAGATTCATGGGATAGTTGGTTGGTTGATAGTGGGGCCACTCATCACTTCTATGGTTATAAGGAAGTTCTCTCTAATTTGGTGGAGAAGGAGTCAAATTTGAAAATAATTCTTGTAGAAAACTCCACTCATATTGTTAAAGGTTTTTGGTTTGTTAAATTTCATTTGAATTTAGGAGAATCTATTTTTCTCCATGATGTGATCTATGTGCCAGGGTTAAAGAAGAATTTGGTTTCAATATCCACTTTGGAAGATAAAGGGATGAGGGTTTCCTTCACTAAGGTAAATTTTCTTACTTGGTCTGTTGGATCACCTATGAGAGATGCATTCAAATTAGGATCAAGATATGAAGGACTCTACAGGGTTACTGGAATACCACTTCTATCATTGGTTGATGATCCTAATCATCTAAGCGAGCTATGGCACTAAATATTGGCCCATATACATTATGAATCTCTTCCAAAATTGGAGAAATTGGTCTTAGGGATTCCCAAGATTCAAGTCCAACATGATGGAGTATGTCTAAGATGTGCCAGCGGGAATAAGATGAGGGGAACAACACCCTATAGTGAAAACAAGACAAATGACATCCTCCTTCTCATTCATTATGACTTAGGTGTTCTAATGCATGTACACTCTCCTAGCGGCCATCTCTATTATATCACTTTCATTTATGACTTTTCAAGAAAGACATGGATATATTATTTGAAGCACAAGGATGAAGCCTTCAAAATTTTCAATGAATTCAAAGCTTTGATAAAAAACCAAACATGGAAGAAAATCAAGATACTTAGGTATGAAAATGGTGGAGAGTACACTTCGAATGAATTCATTATTTTTTTCAAGAAGGAAGGTATTAAGAAGGAAACAAATTTGCCTTATACTCCCAAACAAAATGGAGTAGTTGAAAGGAATAATAGGTTTATAGTAGAAGCCGCTAGTTCCATGCTTCATGATCAAAAGTTGTCAAAGCTCCTTTGGGGAGAAGCAACGAATGCTGTCATATATGTTCAAAATAGGGTACCTCATCAAGCTTTGGACAACAAGACCCCCAAAGAAGTGTTTGCAAGTTTCAAGCCCGTTGTTATCCACCTCTATATCTTTGGATGCCCCGTTTACTTTTTATGTGTTGAAGGACAAAAGAAACAAGCTGGAAGCCACAAGAAGAAAAGGTATGTTTATTGGATATTGTGAAAATTCTGAAGCATTTAGAGTATATATTCCTAGTCAAAGGAAGTTTGAAATTAGCAGGGATGTTATATTCAATGAATATGTTTCCCTTGGAAAAGAAAGGGACCTTCCTCCAGCTCCTCCTCCTAAGAAGAATGATGACATGGATACTTTGGATGGTCATTCTGTCCGTGAATCTGAGACAAATACTGTTGATGATCCCATGAAGCCCATGTATCCCTTCGATCCTCCTCCATGTGATCCTCCTACTAGGAAGAGGCCACTTTGGCTTTGAGACACATTACAGGATAATGAGAGATGAGCTCCCATTCGAAGATGATTTAGAGAAAGGAAGAAGCCATGCAAGTACTAGGGCTATGTTGCAACTATGAGTACTATGATTAAAGCCGAACCTCCCACATTTGAAGAAGTCGTAAAGGAACATGTTTGGAAATATGCTATGGTCAAAGAATATGAATTTATCATGAAGAATGACGTATGGGATGTTGTGCCAAAACCAAAAGGGAAATTCGTGGTGAATTATAAGTTTCTATTCAAGATCAAGCATGGAGTTGATGGTAGCACTAAGAAATATAAGGCAAGGTTCATGGCTCGAGGATTATCCTAGAAAGAGGGAGAATATTATGATGATATATTTGCACCTATGGCTTGATGTACAACCATTAATTCCATATTTTCCGTTGCCACAAGTCAAGGATGGATCCTGCATCAGATGGACGTGAAGACTACATTCCTCCATGGCATGCTACAAGAACAACTATACATTGAGAAACCATAGGGATTTGAAGTAGAGGATCAAAAGACACATGTTTGCAGGTGGAAGAAAGCACTATATGGTTTTAAGCAAGCCCCTAGAGCACGATGCAACTACATATACAGTTACTTGATGAAGCTGGGATTCAGAAGAAGCAATGCTGATCCTAAACTCTACTTCAAGGTAGTCCAAGGTATGTCATTATTTTTGCTTATATATGTTGATATGTTGGTTATATTTGGGGTCTGATGCAAATGTTCTGTCAAAACAAACCTAGGAAAGTATGGGAAGGCCAATGTTTTAGTGGTCGTTGATCAAGCTAAGAATGGACAATCAATAGAAGTTTATTCCTATGGGGCGCCTACATGGAGTAATTATGGATATTGAAGGGTGTGTGCCATAACCGACTTTCAATTGATCGAAATCATGGATGATAGTAACCCTTATCCAACACTGCTTGAAATTGATTTGTAATTTGATATGAACGTAGTCGTCAATCTGAAGAAGCACAATATGAAATTTGAAAAGAAAGAACTGAGAGTGATTATGCCATTGGATCCAGCCGAAGGTGCACGGTATACCAAATCAGTCTGCAATTATGAGGAGGAGGATGACATTGAGTAGATCTATAAGCTGACTGAGTGGGATGAATATTGGATTATACCCATGGTAGATAGGCAAATCATGTGGAGAAGGAAAACTCCTGTAATTCAGATTCTGATGAGGATCTCGAGCACTGGGAGAATCGTTTGCATGAAGTATCATCGCTGCACTACAATAGACTTAGCAAATTGTTACAATGTATATCCACTGAGGTATGCAATTTGCCGTACTATGATGGTTTAGAGGATGTCAATTTATTTCTAGATAAATTTGAAAGGGATGTACCGGAGGAACATTGGTTCCAAGTGCTAGACATTGTGCTATGAGCTACACTTGGCCGTTGGTGGGGCACACATAAGAACAATTTTGCAGACTGGAAGGAGTATCAAAGAATGATGAAGTTGAGGTTTGGGTATGCTAATACCCGCATTACGGAGAAATACATAGGGAAGGATGATCTGCACAAGCACTTAGCTTGTTGGACAAAAGCATGGGGAGAAGAACCACAACCAGAGTGGGTTCATATATTCTGCCACACTTTGGATACAATATCAATGAATTTCTATCTCAAAACTGAGTCGCGACATGGGACCGCAAAATGGGATGTTTTGAAAGAAATTTTTCTATTAACTTTTAGCTTTGAAGATGGGTTTAAATGTATAGATGAAGCACTATAGACGATCAAAGATGCTATATTAAAAATACATGAAGAACTGGTTGAATGAGTAGAACCAGATTGGGGTATGCAGCTACACCATGTGTTTAAATGCTACAATGTAACCATGGAGGATGGTGAAGAATATCCAAGGAACATTAAGATTCCTGAGTGTGAAGGAGAACATGAAATTGAAGGACCTAAGGTAGAAATCCATGATATATTAGAGCCCTTAAAGACCAAGCAAGTGGATATTGGATCGGAATCACAGCCGAAGTTTGCGAACATAGGAGACTATTGGGACAAAGATACAATAGATAAGGTCATGGAGCTTTTGCGAGAGTATCAGGACTTGTTTCCCACCAAGTTCTTTGATCTAAAAGGGATAGTAAGGGATTTGGGAGTCATCAAGATCACTTTGAAGCAAGATACAAAGCCATTGAAACAATGACCCTACCGATTAAATCCTAAGTATAAGGAAAAAGTGTGCAAGGAATTGGATAAAATATTGAAGCCGAGATCATTGAACCTGTTGAAGGATCGGACTAGGTTAGTCCCATGGTGGTTCAAGAAAAGAAGACAGAGGGTGAAATTTGGATATGCGTAGATTTAAGGAAGTTGAATGATGTGTGTGTCCATGATCCATTCCCTACGCCATTCACGGATGAGGTCCTAGAGAATGTTGGAGGACATGAAGCCTATTCGTTCACGGATGGATTCTCAGGATACCATTAGATCAAGATCGCACTAGAGGATCGAAGTAAGACCACCTTCGCAACTGAATGGGGTTATTTTCAATATACAGTGATGACTGTCGAGCTTAAGAATGCCCTTGAAATTTTCTCTAGGGTGGTAATCGCGACCTTCAAATAGTTTATGTATAAATTTTTGGAGGTTTACCTCAATGACTAGACAATGTTTAGGTTAGTAAAGCGACATGTCGGTAGTTTGCGCCCATGTTGGATACTTGTCTAAAGCATCAGATAGCCCTTAATTCGAAGAAATACATATTTTGCATACCCTACGGGATACTCTTGGGCCATGTTGTTTGCAAGGAGGGATTGATGGTAGACCCTGCCAAAATTGCAGAAATCATCAATTTGGAAGACCTAAAGAATGTTAAACAACTGCATGCAACATTGGGAAACACGGGATATTATAGGAAGTTTATCAAAGCGTATGCAAAAATCACTGTGACCATGGAAAGATTGTTGAAGAAGGATGGGAATTTTTTCTGGGACAAGGATTGCTAGAAGATGTTTGCTTATAGGGGCCTGACCTAGGTTCAGAGATGATTTAGGCAAACAAATCCTAGTACTACTGGCCCTTTCGGCAAGTCTGCGGAGCGTGGACTGAGGTCTCACCCAGAGTAGTATGGGAGGGTGCTAGAACTAGGTTTCCGCACCCTAAAGATGTTTGATGGTTTTTTAGTGGTCGACAGATTGACCTTACATGCATGTTGCTATGCACAACTATCAGTCCCTCACAGCCTGCGTTGCTGCCTCCGCGCAGCTCTGCTCGAGGCGTGATCTGTGTTATTACCCAAGTTCCTTACTATTACCCAATATTATCTAATTACTTGACTTATCTGTATGAGCCCAATTATACTTAACAATGTTCAGTATTCATATAAGTGTGCGCAATAAACAAAACAATATAAATGCATAGAAAGTAATACAAAACCAGACACACAGTATGTGGAACCAAACTTCTCTTTATTATTCTTCTTCTTGGGTTATAGACTCGACTCTACCCTGCGCACTCAACTGTAGGGGTCTGCGCACTCAGCTGTGGACTTTACTAGGCCTTTGCGCACTCAGCTGCAGAGCCTCTTCCTACTACTATGACCCAAGATGCTTAGACCTTTTCTCTATGCTCGCTATCTTCTAGACTCCATTCATTCTTAAGTATCTCTCCTATTCTCTTTACAACTTAGAGCCTCTCTCTATTTATACAATCCCATGGTCCGTAGGCCATGGGTAGGCCGAAAATACATTACAAAACTTAGGGTGGACAACCCTATGACTCAACATACATTTCACGCTCCGCACCTGCAATTCGCGGAGTCTTACAACATTGTTTGACCAAAACTTGGGCTTTGAGCCCTAAAACATGCTGTGGCGGAGTTCCATGCCCAACATGTCCCCAACACAAGCATTGTGACTCCCCCTCGAGTCACTCTGTTGGCGCGACGATCTTGGCGCGGAGTCCCTCCAACTGGTCCTAAATGGTCTGAGTGTCGGCAATGCACTTAGGTGCTGTCTGCTACACCTACTGTATTCTATCTTCTAAGCCCTCTGTTTCTGGCGTGCTGAGTTGCATATGTGCCTGCATCCCATAAATCTATGGGAGCTTTCCTTCGATATATGCTGCGATTGTGAAGGCTTCGTCAATCCATGGTTGGACACACACTTTGAGAACGACTTCCTTATGGCATGTCGCATCCACCTGCTCTTTTAATGCCTTGGCTTGCTGTATCCTTGCAAGCCACTAAGTGAGGAATACCATTTGCATAGTCCCACTAATGTTGTCATATTGTTGCTGGAGTTTGCATGCCTCGGTCTCTAGCTACTGAATGTTGGGGTCCTCCTACAACATAGTGAGGACATCCAGTGCTTGCTCCAACATGGTGGTACAGTCATGGACTGCACCTCCAATCTCTTCCATCCCTATTGTAATATCACTGGTGTGGTATTCTCTGACCTTTGGGGGAGTGGAAGTTTGCGCCTTTAGCCATAGCTTGGAAATCCGGAGATTCAACTCCAACTATACTTTTGTTATTTCCTCACGTGTTTCACGGACTCCACTTGCCAAATAGTGAATCAACACATCTGTGTGTAGGTATACTGCAATGGACAACTCTAGGACATGTCGGCAGGCGTCGTCGACTGTCTATACCAACTCTTTGTTCTACGATACTAACTCGTCGCATTGCAAGCTAAGTTGTTCTATATTAATCTTTTGCTCGCTCAAAACCTGGATTGCACGGCTCTCTCTCTGGTGTGGAGTTCAGCTATTACCCCATCCTACAGCTGATAAAGTGTGTCACGGAGAAGGGAAACCAAGTTAAGTTCAATTCCTTTCAGTGTATTAAGCATCACCCACTCCATTGTGTTTTCCAAGACTAGCACTCCATCTAGTAATGTTATTGTATTGGCCATTTTCATGCACAGCATCTGTTTTGTTGCTGATGTGCCTGCTGCGACGTGGGTTGACAAAGTACCTTCCTATGGGGGCTGCACCTGTATTTCCTGTAGCTGTGCCCTTAGGGCCCCCAACACAGTCTTTTGCTCCATCATAACTTCTTGGAGCACTTCCTTGGTGACATCACTAATTGTTTTGCCGATGTTGTAGAGGTCTCCTTCAGTTAATGTGATCGGGTCGATGGCCAGCTTCAAGGCCTTCACCTTTTTCCATGGACCCGATCTCTTTGTGATGCTCGGTCGTTTGAGTTGGGTTGAAGTGGTTCCAGGGTCTGCGCCCTCTTCTGCAAGGTATGTGTCCTCTGCCTCCTATTCTGCAGACACTTCATGGCCCTCCTCTTCCTACGTTGTTACGACCTCTGCTGTCTTCGCTATTGTTGCTGCTTCAGTGGCCTTCTTTTGCTCCACAGCTGCATGTGCTGCTTCATGGACTGCCCTTACCTTAGCTACCACTTTTTCATTGTGCCTTTTCTCGGCCAGCTATGTGACGTGCAGCTTGGCCTCATCCTTCCTTTTCTGTGTGGACTCCTTTTCCAACTTTTCTAAATCGGGGGCATGCCACTCAAGGGGCCATGTCTCTAACACTGTAAAGATTACATTTCAGTGGCTATGAATGGGAGCTTTATCCACTATTGCATCGAATCTTTTCGTGCTTGGATGTAGATGTTGTGCATGTCTGCCTTAAAGTTTGAAAAGCTCTGCAGACTATTGTACTCTGTGGGTGACAGGCATGGCCTCCTATTAATCTACATTCGGATGCTCACATCCATGAGCACCCAGAAAATCTTGTTATCGTGAATCCGTTTCGCATCCCTGGTGGCCCAGAGCGAAGCATACGTCGCGGCCTTGGGTATGTCTTGGTCGATGCTTGAGAACTGGCTATCCTCTGGTGGTTCCCCCACTACTAGCAATATGGATAAGAGAAACCATGCGTAGTGGAAGGTCTTACCTTGTTCCTGAGCCTCCTAGTAGTTGATCAAAAATTCTTCGCAGAGAAACTCAGCCCAGTTGAATTGGACCCCTTCCGCACACTGTTCGGCCAACACAACTACCGGTGCTGGTACTTCATCGCTACGCCATTTTCTCATTACTTTACTGGCCAAGAGTTGGGTGGCTACACACACCCCTTTATCCTTGATACTATTGATAGTGTACCCCATTTTTTTCTTCTCGAGCTTATATTTTTCTTCATGGCTTCTATGAGAGCCAAGTTGCTGCTTTTTCCTTCTATCATCATGGGGTCCTTTCCCTTACAAGGAAGTTGAGAAATTTTGTGGATGAGATCCGTTGTGATGGGATTAGGCTCCTCTAGCCATAACTATCCATCATGCACCAGGCAAAGTAGCTGCTTGATGATGAAAATGGTGATGGGCATGCGGTGAAAGTGTGGTATCCATAGTAGATGAAGCAACCCGACCATTTACACACCACGCAGCCATTTTCGCAATGCTAATGTGATCATCGGCCCCTCCGTATTCTTTTTCATCAGGCTCACCATCTCTAAGTGCGGGAACTTTTCGCTGTCCGCGAGGTCCTAATCTTCAAATTTTAGGGTAGGCACATGTCCTAGGAGTGGAACCTCAAAGGTAATTCCTTCAGGGAGGACTGGGGTCTGGAGTGCACTCTTCATTGCATCCAGATCCTTTTGTACCTTAGCTTTCCCTTTGTGTGGAGGGACATACTCAAGCAATTTTGCTATAGAGTGCATTAGTTGGATGTCCACCTCCATGTCTTCTTCTTCCTCGACGTCGGTAATCAGAGCTTGTAAGTCCTCCTCCTCTTCATCTATCTCAATGGTGACAGCATTACCATTTTCCTCCATTGATAGCTTACTGAACTGCAGATTCCTCGGGGACATGCAGACTGGTCTAATTGCCTGCTTATCTTTTTTTGGTCTCGGTGTCTGAGGTTACTTCAGGATTTCTGACGCGGCCCTAGTACCTTTGGGAACATCGTGTATCATATGGGGTGGCACAACCTTGTCAGCGGTTCCTTCTTCAAAGCCCAAACCTCTCTTGGTAGTTGTAATCTTTTCTGTACTGTACGTGGTCTTTTGGGAACTTAGGGGCTTGAATATCGCTCAGCTCTCAACACTCTGTGCTCTATTCAACTGCTCAAGTCTCAAGTGAGCAAGTGTTGTCTCGTGGCTAGCCCCTAGAGTTTTATAATGCCTTTTGAATTCAAATTCGACTGTTCCCCCTAATTTTGGGCCATCAATGCTTTCTTGGTGGCAGATTTTCCGCAATGTTCTGCATAACTTCTATCTCAAATGTCCATCGTCCACTCTATTTGGCCTCAAACCAGACATCCTGTCATGAAAAGTGACACCAACGATCACTTCCTAGCCTACCCGCATGGTAGCAAAACCCTCCATGCGCGAGCACGAACCTTGTGACATGCTGACTCTACGCGCACCTTCCTTATCGCGCAGCTCCCATGTAGACTCTTTTATAGTCCCGCACTCCCTTTCAACTGCCTGGAGTGCTGAGATTATTCTTCCGATGGCTAGTCAGGTGGTCAAACCACCTATGTGGGGCTCCATTTTGCCCCTCAGGATAGTCCGCAAAAAACGCTCAGTTGTCTTCATGACAATCGGTGTCGCGTGCTCTACTGTTTGTAGTGCGCTTTCCTGATTACTGCGTTTGGTGATATACAGTCCTAGCCATGGCATCAAACTAATTAAATCTCGGTAGTAGTTCTCCCACTTATCACTATGGATGTGCGCACCTTGTTGTACCACCCTTGGTTCTTTGAGAAAGGCTTTCTTTATTTCGTCTTCCAACTTCTTGACCTCTGCATCCATCAAAATGCTTTTCTTTCTTAGCCGTACCTGATCCTTTTCAAGTTTCCAAAGTCTGAGGTTCCCTTTCCGACTGGCTTCCCAAAGTCTTACATGTGCTACTTCGCGTAACTGTGTGATTTCTTCGTCCTGGGCTTCGTGCACTATCGCACCTGCGGGTGATATTATGTGTGGATTCATTGATGCATGCCCCTGTTGGGTGCTAAAAGGTGTCTTTTAAAACTCCTAATTACCTCACGTTAATCATCAACACGGGCAAGTCCTTTTATTCCAAGAGTGTACATAATATGTGCATGCTATGAATCCAGAGAGTAATGTTTCTTCAAAATGAAATATAAAACTTTGATACAACTCAAAAACTACAACTGTTAATGGAAATATTACATCAAGACTTAATCTTCAACTGAAACCATAATCAGATCTCAAACCAGAAATTCAAATGGAAATGATGTCAACCGAGAGTTCAATAGCGGTAACCAGACTCTTTCATCTGATTAGATACTAACCACACTCTTATTGTAATAAAAAAGGTTCACTGTCTTAATTGCTAATTAATTTAATCTACAATAAGCAGAAATAGAATTAAATGAAAATGTTGCAAAGCACGTAAACAAAATGTACTAACTTCAATATAGGAAATCAGTAAATAGAAAATAAGATAAACTCATAGAAGATGGGAAAAATATCAAACCAATCAAACTTGCGTGAATTAGAAATACATAACACAAAGGATAGTAGTTTGATCCACCAGAGGCCGGGATCTTAGCCACCAGCGAATACTGCTGAGCTACTTCAGAGAATACGAATGAACAACAACGTAAATTATATATTAACCATTGAACTCAATTCTCATTACAATATGGTTGTGTTCCTCCAAAGCAAGAGTCTGTACTGTAAAATTACAATTTGAAATGAACAGAAATTCGATTCCCTTTCCTCCTACAGTTTTTACTTTTATAGTAAAAAAGAGGTAGAAGATAAATGTGATCCCTCAGGATCGGGAGATCCTGAGGGATTCAAAACTGAATGCTATCTTCTAACACCCTTCATATTTAGCGTTGATCCTCCTGATTTGTCCTCCAACCTAATCACAACTGACGCACCTCATTCTTCCTTTTTTGGTTTATTTTGTTCTATCTCTAGGGAACAACAATTGTTCCTTTCGTCGTTTCTCTGCATAAAAAGGAATAAGAGTTTGTTGCGGTGGCTAAATCTTCATCGAGAGTAGTTCATTCATTTCTTACCATAATCTATCAATATGTTAGCGTATCAAGATATGAAAGAGATAAGAAAAGAGGAAAAAGGTGATGGAATTAAGAGTAAATACACACCCATTGCGTAACTTAACATACTCCCTTACTTACCCTATTTCATGTCCTCATGAAAAGTAAATAGTTCTTATGCAGTGCAGTTAAAGAGTAGGCTGGAGAGAAAGCATAAAAAATTGGTCTAAAACCATGATGTTGAGCCAGGAGTGCAAAGGCGGCCCCTTCCCATCCTTCAGGAAATTCATAGTCATCCCGATACCCTTCAGGGGGATACCAAATAATGGAACTCCGAAACCAGCATCCTAAGCAATAAGGTCCTTCTCTCAAAATAAGATTGTTGTAGGTGACCATAAGGGCCACAACAACTTTAAAATTTTTGTGATTAAATGGTTCCCTATCTTTCACATTATTAGGGGAGATCATCCATCTGAGCTTAGATGCAGTCAGAGATCTTTCTTGAATGGAGAGGAAATATGATATTCCTTTCTGCGCAATCTCCTTATGTATGGTCCCTAAAGTTTTAATCACCCCTTCTCATTTCATGAGACTCTTATGGTTGGCAAACATTTGTAAGGGGTGTTTAGGTTCACTTCTCACCCAAAGATCCAATCCATGTTCCTGTCTTTGAAATGCATTATAAGCTTTAAACCATTTGAGTTGGTTAACTACAAATGAAATAAAAGCCTGGAATTGAAAATCTCCTACAAAAGGGTTAGGGTTATTTTCCACCTTGTTTTCCAATATGAAATTGTGCATATAAAACTCACAAAGAAGCCTTTGGACCTTTACACCATGTTGCTTGTAGCAATTTATAAAATCTTCAATTGTCCCTAATTCATTGGTTTACCAATTCTTATGGCTTTGATTTTCAATAACAGGTACCGTTCTAATATAAACAAGTCATAATTGGTGGCAGGAGACCTGCATGTCAGGACATCTGAATACAGTGAGCAGATGGTGGTTATCTGACTTATGACTCTGTCTAGCTTGAACTTGATCTTCTCCATTTTTTCTTCCACCTTTCTACATCTGTCAAAAGTCTCATTCTCTGTTATAGTCATTTCCCGAAGCTGTTTCTGCATCTCTTGATATTTCTATCGGGAAACAGTCTCTTGTTCAAATTGTTCCAACACGAGTCGGGCTTGTGCCAATCCCTCCTAAAGATTTAGTAGAATGGGGTCATGATGTGTCATAATGTCTTTGGCTTGTATGTATGTCTGAGTTCCTATGCTATAAGAGGGGATATGTTCTGTCTATACTTCTTTATTTTAGAAGGTCTGAACCTCTGTCTGAGTAGCTATGTCTACTAAATCTGCATGTGGTCCTTCTTGAGTGACGATTGTTTGAGTAGGTATGAGCTCATTTTGAGTTCTTGTAGCCCTATCTTCACATAATTCCGTTTGCATGGCCACATTTACTACCTTAGGGGTATTGTTTAGAACCTTTCCCATTATGATTTCATTTATTTTTCTTCGGAGCCTCTTGATCGTCTTACGAAGTTTTTGGTGTTCTTTTCTTAGCTTCTTCAATTTCGTTCTGGCTCTGTGCCTTTTCTGAGGAGTAACTGGTCTACTAATAGTCTCGTTAATAGCTTCTATCTCTAAAGAGCCTGGTTGTTCACCCTGGCTTTGTTCCAATAAGACCGTGTCTCCAGATTGATTATCAAACTCCCAAATAACCTCTGTCTTTGCTTCCTCTTCTTGGCCTATGTTTTCTGTGTCTAGACCTTCATGACTATTTTCCACTGGGAGCATGTCACCAGATTGGTTCTCTAATTCTTGAATAGCCTCTGTATCTATTTCCACTTCGCGGTTTGTATCTTTTGAGGAAGACAAAATTCTAGTATAGTGAGAATTCCCTGGAGATTGGGTTTCTCCTAAGTTAGGATTAAGCCGTTCTTCATGCTGCATGTAAACGTTCATGTTGGCCAAGACATGGGCCATCCTTGCCTCGAAATCATGAAAAATATCATCTTGAGAACTCATATTTGGTGTTGGAGGAGGCCCCACTTCGTTTCTTTGTTCATCATCAGGATGTCCTGCTCCTTCCTCAGGTTCTGGTTCAGGGTTATCTTGTCCTCCTGACTCTGGTTGCAAGTCTTGTACATTTATTGGGCTGGATAATTCTATGGGTTTACTAGCGATGCCTTGAGGATTTTTAGACGTTCCCTAGTTTGAATTCAACCTTGTAGATCGTCTGCATTTGTGAGATCTGCTTCGTGAAAGGGTAGTCCTTTTTCTTTTTGGAACAAGGTTAGGTGTTGACTGGTTTTCACCTCTTTCGAGGGCCGATATGAGATCATCCTAGATTGATTATTGTTGGGCAAGGTTGTGAATAACTATTAACTTGATTAGACAATGGTGGCTAACTACTGTTTCTGGA
This sequence comes from Pinus tabuliformis, assembly GCA_031772625.1. Taxonomy (NCBI): domain Eukaryota; kingdom Viridiplantae; phylum Streptophyta; class Pinopsida; order Pinales; family Pinaceae; genus Pinus; species Pinus tabuliformis. The sequence goes on along the minus strand of CM062820.1, from coordinate 657,747,777 downwards.
TGTTGAGACCGTCTCAGCCTCTTGGCAATGTCATGCAATAGTGAATTCAATAGTGCAAGCAAATTAACAGAGCATTTTTGTTTTAAAACTACTAAAAGTTTGAGTTGTCACGACCTTACCATGTCTCTACGCCCATCGCAGGTAATATAGTTCTGGACAATTCATGCCAATTCTCCCCATGGCTCTCCGAGAGAAGATGGTTGAATGCCTTTACCCTTCTTGATTAGCTCTTGTCCTTCATCGCGTCATGCAACCTTAATCGCTTGTCATCCCATACTTGGTCCTTCTACCGGCAACCCAGACACTTCTGCTATCAGAGCATCTGTTACGGTGATTTGTCTACCTCTCACCAAGGATTTTCCATTCTGTAGATGCTGTAAAAATTCAATGGAAATTTCCTCATTGGGGGGTTGAAATCTTGTAAAATATGTTGTCGATCCTGTGCAAGCTAGAATTTCCCTGGCTTCGACGGAGACAACCAATGCTAAAGGTTCTCGACGCACTATTTTTCCTCCCTTGATGTTTGAGTTCTTCCCTCTTCTACAAACAATTAGTGCAGTGGAGAAAGCACATCAACAAATAGAGCTGAGAGATGGAACAACAAATGGTTGTAATGGCTCTATCAGGTGATGTTTTATAAACATAAATATTGTTAAATCAAGGAATATTATAATACCACACGCTCTATGATTATGGGATGTCGTATTATTCTACAAAATCAAATGAAAATATGATAGCACATGCATGAGTATATTGGAGGTCCTCGCCTCCTATCGAAATGATAGGTCGCCTACGACTGAATGGATGAAAAGGTGATGTGTTGGCAATGAAGTATAGGGGTGATGGATTGGGTAATAAAAGTGGCAGGGTACATATATTAATGAAGGGATCATAAAAGGATATTGGAGTAATGAAAACAAGGTGTGTAACGAGAATTATTAATAAGTGATAAGATGTCGTGAGGTGATGCGATAAATAAAAAGGATAGCATACACAGGAGATGATACCTTACTGCTATTATTCCACTTGAAAATGTTGTGATTGATTTTAAAATATTAAGTCATGCATAAAGGTTCAAGGTAAGTTAGGGAAATAATCTCTCCGTAGAAAAAAATAGAAAAATAAGAAGAGGGAATTGTAATAATTATTGATGTAGAAAATAAAACTTCAATACCATAAGCAGAGCTTCTGTTGCCTGCAGGCATCCATAGCCTCCACAGAGTTTCTTTCTAACCCCTGGGAGACTTGGTCCTCTATGTATAATTGGGGAAGTGCATTATAATGTTCATAGTAGAGACCAATGTGCTGGCATGGTAACCAGATGAACACATTGCTATTCACTGGGAAGTAGCGAAAGTGGTTAGGTCGGCTTGTGATGAGACCTCTTGTTCTAAGGATTTTGTTTCTTGATGCATCCATTAGATCATATCCCTGGTGTGGTGGCCATAGTGGGAATGCCACTTCGCTCCTTCCTTATAATCATGGTAGGCTAGCTCATATTGAGACCCCCTATCCTCCATCTGTGGAAAAATAAATCATAAAATTGTTAGCGAATATATATATATATATATATATATATATATATATATATATATATATATATTATTTATTTATTTAACACTCCCCATTTTATATATAAAGGGTGGCTCAGTACTCCGTAAGGGTAGGGATGGTGGAAGAAGTTTGAACACATCAATAGAAAAAAATATTCCCATAATCTTATTGATAATAAACAGAGAGAATTATACGAGACAAGGGAGAACTAGAATGGTAAAGATAATCAATCAGTTTCATTTATAGCAGAAATGAGGACACTGAAGTGATATAGATAATTGTGTCCATTCTTTTTGAATCATCACAAAGAAATCTTGTTAAAGATGATAATATTCAAGATATTTTCCTACTTCAATAGACTCCATACTTGTTGTCCTTAGATATGTATTGTACTTTTATGCCATAAAGAGGATCATAAAGAGTGAAATAGGATGGGCTAGGAATGATAATGCAAGGGGAAGAAAGAGTGTTCTAAAAAATACTCATAAGGTGTTGTTCCCTAAAAAGAACAACAAAAGAAAACACATGAAAAAGTGATGTTCCCTATAGGGAACAACAGCTATTCCCTGTAGGGAACATCAAAGAAAAATACATGCAAAAAGTGATGTTCCCTATAGGGAACAACAGTTGTTCCCTGTAGGGAACAACAGAGAAAAACACACACGAAAAGTGTTGTTCCCTGTAGGGAACAACAGTTGTTCCCTGTAGGGAGCAACAATTGTTCCCTGTAGGGAATTGCAAAGAAAAACACACGTGAAAAGTGTTGTTCCCTATAGGGAACAACAACTGTTCCCTGTAGGGAACAATAAAGAAAAACACACCTGAAAAGTGTTGTTCCCTATAGGAAACAACAGCTATTCCCTATAGGGAATAGCAGCTGTTCCCTATAGGGAACAACAAAGAAAAATACACGCAAAAGGTTTTGTTCCCTATAGCGAACAATAACTTTTCCCTATAGGGAATAGTAATTGTTCCCTGTAGGGAACAACAGTTGTTCCCTACAAAAGAAAAACACACACGAAAAGTGTTGTTCCCTATAGGGAACAATATTTGTTCCTTGTAGGGAACAACAAATAAAAACACACACAAAAAGTGTTGTTCCCTATAAGGAACAACAACTGTTCCCTGTAGGGAACAACAAAGAAAAACACATGTGAAAAGTGTTTTTCCCTATAGGGAATAGTAATTGTTCCCTGTAGGGAACAACAAAGAAAAATACACACAAAAAGTGCTTTTCCCTATAGGGAACAACAATTGTTCCCTGTAGGGAACAACAAAGAAAAATACACATGAAAAGTGTTTTTCCCTATAGGGAACAACAATTGTTCCCTGTAGGGAACAGAAAAGGAAAACAGGAAAAAAACCGACAAACAATCATCTCTACTGTTCTAAGCAAATACAATCCAATAGAAAAAAAAATAGAAAAACAATTGTATGTACAAGTTTCAAAAATAAATTCTTTATGGGACTGCTGCTGTCGAAGAGTTGCCTTCTGTAGCAATAATTTGTATCGTAGAATCTTCACATATCGGTTGTCAAAGGATTCCCTTGTAAGCAGTTTTTGGTAAATGTGTACTTGATGCCCATTTGCTTTAAAATAGTAGCTAGATCCATCAATGGTGGCTAATGTAAGGGTGCCATTATTGTGCACCTCTTTTATCTCATAGGGACCTAACCATCTAGTCTGGAGTTTTCCCAGGAAATCCTGGAACCTGGAATCATACAGAAGTGCCCAGTCGGCTTCATGGAATATCTTTTTCTTGATGAGGGCGTCATGCCATTTTTCTCTTTGTTGTTGAATAAATGCAGTATGCTGAAGAACGATAGCCATATTTCATCCAATTCATGTATTTTTTGTAATATGTTAATCTGTGCTTCATTCAAATCCATCCCTACTTCTTGGGCATTCCTTAATGTCTGAATTTCAAATTCTATGGGGAAGTGATGAGCCCCAAAAATGTACAATTATTTGGGCTCATTCAACTTCCTAATTTGGCTTAGTCCACCATTCTCATTTGTTTATTGCATGTTTTTGATTATTTTTATGTTAATAGAGTGAATTTGGTTAGTCATTATGCCAACAAGTCTAATGGGTGCTTTGTGTAGCCTTTTTGGTCAACTTGGAGACAAATTTGAAGGTCTTAATGAGCACTTGGCAGCCAAATTCGTGGGAGAACAAGCTAGAGGATTTGTAGGAAGGTGTCCCCCTCATTTATGGGCCCTTACCTTGAATTCTCCACCATCAGCTCGGAGTTCAAGGGCCACCGAATCAATCAGCTCAAGGGCAGCCAAGCAAGTCAAGTTGGACTGCTGTTAACTCCAAGTCTTGGGCAGCCAAGTCCCTAACTTTTAGGAGGACTATTGGGTCCTCAAATTGTATAAATAAGAAGGCTTGGGGCCTCATTTTGGTTAGCTAGTGGTTGGTCATTTTTGTTAGCTAGTTGGTAGTCATTTTTGTAGCTAGTTAGTCATTTTGTTTTAGCCATTAGTTAGCTAGCTTGTAGTTCGATTTTTAGGCCATGGATTAGCTTTGCTTTCAGCTCATTCTCAAGCTCTCCTTATGGACAGTTTTGATGTACTTTTCATTTCTTGATTAATAAAGATGGATCCAGCTTTGCACCAACTCTAAATCGTTCTTGGGAGGCTGTAGTTCTTGGGGTTGGGCCCATCTCAAGCGCCCAGTACCTCCCTTGTTTATCTTTATGTGTTTGCTGCGTTCTTGAAATAAAATCTGCTCTTTAGATTTAATTCGTGCTTTGTTACTTAGGTTTCTTTTGATGGTTCAAGTAGCTTCTCATGTTTAAGATAGATTGGTAGGAGTTATTCATGCGTTTATATCTCTTTTATAATGTTTTGTTCACAGGTTGTACGTGATTCTTTTCATGAATAAGGTTGATGTCCACCGATTTCATTAACTTGTTAGATAGATCACATGATATTTCGATTGCATGCAAGATGTAGTTGGGTTGATCAAGTAACCACTATGCAGGGCATCTTCATCACCTCCTCGTTCATTTGAGCCTCGTTCAGATCAGCTCCTCCATCACCAAGTCTGTTCCCTCATCTCCCATCTTCTCTTTTGCCAAGTAACCTTACCTTCTTCCCCATTGTTGTCTCAACCACCTTCAAGCCAAGTCAGCTTTCCACATCACCTCACCGCTCCATCCATCAGTTCCTGGGTCACTTCAGACCCCCATCCTACCTCCATAACCATCCATGCATCTTCCATCAACCATCCATCCTCAAAAATCCAATTCGTAAACATCCTGTAGAAGAATTACAGAACATCCTGTAGAAGACCTACAGGACTTTCCTGTAGAAACCCCTGCAGACTTCCTGTAGAGGTTCATAAACACGGTTGCATGTCATCCAAACTTTGTGAAACTCTCAGAGAGAATGTCAGGTATCCCTTAGACCCTCTCTGTACCATCCCAGCCTTTCCCAAAGCATTTCATCCCTTGATCCATCCCTGCACAGTGGAAAACTAGTTAGAAGCACATGCATGATAACTTCAACAACTTAATCAAAAATACAAAAAGATGTTTTCTTCAGATAGTGATAATGTAGACACATGCATTTTACCTTCCTAGAAGTAATGGCATCTCTTTTCGTTGTTTGCATTCTTTCCTTTGCATCAGTAGGACTAGCTAGTTAAATTAGGGTTTCCTAGGGTTTCCATGTTTTGATCTGCTTTCAGTTCATTTTTGCCAAGTAGATTAGTCTTCTTTGAACTAGCTTTCGTCCATCATCGATAAAGCTTCTTCTGTGAGCCTATAGAAGTTGGCTTGAGCCCTAGCGGACTTGTGCCAGCTGACCAAGTGACAGTTGCGACAAGAGCTAGTACTTGTGCATACAGCACCGTCGCTTCCAAGTTTGTACGAACTACCGGGTTGATAAAATTAAGAGACAGGAAGCCCCAGGAGTTGTAGCATTATTGCTACAATACTGGAGCTCACCACCTTTTTGGCGCCGTTGCCGGGGAAGCGGCAGAGTATTGGTGATTGTTGCTATTCTTCTACTTTCCACTACAATCTTCTTCTAAGTAGTTTATTTCATTTCCATTATGCAATTTCATTTATGCAAAAGTAGATTAGCATTTCCCACTTTCATAGATTAGCATTTCTTGCTTTCCTAGATTAGCATTTCCTGCTTTCATAGATTAGCATTTCCTGCTTTCCTAGAATAGCCTTTCAATTCCGCATTTCAATTCTGCAAGCGTAGATTAGTGTTTCAATTTCGCAAGCGTAGCCTAGCATTTCATTCTTGCAATTTCATTTGAGCAAAATAGATTAGTCCTTTCCTGCTTTCATTTCAATTTCGCAAGATAGTTAGTTGCAGTTCAATCTATTTCATGCTTTGTAGGAGTAGAGATAAGTTAGAAAAATGATTGCACAACACCCCCACTGCTTCACACAGCCAACGTTCTTCTTCGATGGCTGTGATGAAAGAACCCCTGGGTGGACATCAAGACATATTTGAAGAACTCCTAGGGGAGGAGAAGAAGAAAACATTCCTCTAAGCGAATGGCTACAAGCAGAGATGTTGGGAGCAACATCTTGTCCAAGGATGAATTTGAAAATCAGATCAAAGATTTCAAGAGAGATATGAGGCAGTTTCTTGCCATGCAACTGGATACCTTGCGGATCCAAAAGAAGCAAGAAGAAGCCAAGAGGGCTTTGGTCATTTTTTGTCCTAGGTGCCTTAAAAAGCATCCTAGGAACGAATGTCCAATGCACTCCCTAGAAGTGTGTTTTGTATGTGAAGAATACCATCCTACAGATCAGTGCCCTTCCTTGCCCAGAATCAAAGCTGCATATCAAAGAGCCAAGGGAGCCACTGAATCACTCTATTATATGAACCAAAGGAGGCCACATGGACCTAGATCTTACCAGCAGGAGATGCAACGGATACCCGAGACCTATTATGACCCTTATCAAGCCACTTTCATGCCTTCTTGGGATCCCCCTGCTCATCCTTCCTGGTCTACACCTCCTCCTTGGTCATATTCTCCTTGTTCCTTCACAGATCCATATTATGCCCAACCAGTTGCTCATTCATTTCACTCTTATGCTCAGCCACAGCCTCAGTGGAATGCACCTTATCAGGGGTGGAGGCCCCAGTACAACTCCCATCCCGCTCATTTTCCTCCACCACCTGCTCATCCACAACCATCGCCTCCTCCTCCACCAAGGCAACCCCAAATGCCTACCCAACCACAATGCCATCCATCTCCATCTCAAACTCACACCTCCACTCATCTACCCGTACCATTTCCAAAGCCATGCAATGGAGTAGCTCAACCTAATTGCAAAGCTGAGGCACAACATGTGCAAATGATTCCTCTTGAGCTCAATGATGTTCACCAAAACCCAGGAAAAGCATTGCAAAAAAGAGATCATCTTGAAAGCATTGAAGGATCACATCCAGCAAAAGAAGAATCAAAAGAGGAGATCAAAGAACCATGGGCTGCACTTGATAAAGAGAAGACATCAGAAGCAGAGATAAAGAAAGATCCCTCATGGTTACCATTAAATCCTCCATGTACTCAAGAGAAAGATCAGCAAAAAGAGGAAGATGAGAAAGTCATGATAGAAAGTGACCTGAAGAATGATCCAGATCAGCAAAAGGACCAAGGATATCAAAGCTATATTGAGACATGGTTCCAGACAGTCACTAAGTTGCAGCAGTACTCTCTTCCTCAACTATGTTTGATCCCTTCAAAGTCAGATCATTTGGTCTCTGAGATCTGGATACCTGTCAGAGCATGCATTTCGAGCCTCCACATCATTTTTTCTCTAATCTCGATGTGCACATGGCTCCATTGGAAGTATTCTTATACTTGAAAGGAATTTTGTTTTTCAAGTAGGGTAGGGTAGGAAAAAAAAAGAAAAAAGAAAAAAGAAAAAGAAAAAATGAAAAAAGAGGAAAATAGAAATCTAAGGTGAAAACCTCCTTGGAGGCGCCTTAGATTGGCTCATTGATTAAAAACCTCCATGAGGCGGTCAATGGGTTGAAAAAAAGAGAAAAGAGAATAAGATCTTTGGGTGAAAACCTCCCTTGGAGGCGCCCAAGGCAGGCAATTAGGGTGAAAACCTCCATGAGGCGCCCTAGTTGTTTTTCAAAAAAAAAGAGAAAAAGAAAAAGAAAAATAAAGCTAATCTCCATTTGAATAAGTTCATGTTGCAGCAATGACATTGCAGGTTTCAAGAAGGACGTTTCATGACAGGAGGAGCACTCAAATCAAGGTCAAAGGGACTTTCTTGTGCCTTCTACAGGAAAGCTATGTATTTCTACAGGAAACATCCTGTAGAACCTTTGGACGAGCCAAATCCAATCTCAAAAGTGAATCTGATGCTGGGAATATGTTGATTAGGCCTGCAAGCACTTGTGTGTCCATCCCTTGCCTTTCTCCATCATTTTTCCACCTCCTTATGCTTCTCATTGTGCTTCTACAGGATCTTCCTGTAGAAATTGTGGGAAACTAGGCATGCATTTCAAAAAGTGGTTTGGCGAGCATGGTAGCTTTCTCCAGGGTTCAGAAGCCCTCATGCAATCTTGCAACTCCTCCTCCATCATCTCCATACCTGCATCACAGCAAAAATTCATTTTGTCATCCCATGCAAGCACATGCAAAAAGCCTTGAGGCAAAAATCCATAGAACCAAATTTGTTTTTGCCATAACTTGAAAACTATGCATCCTTTTGACAAACCGTTTTATGGGGGATTGTACAAGGTCGATGACAACATGCCTGAGCAGTTTCATGCAATTCCGGTGCACGGTTTCCAAGAAATCAGCCTCCATCACCATCAGCCATTTTTGCATTTTCTCCATAACCATGCATCCGTTTCAAAACCTGTTTCATGGGGAGATGCACATGGGTGATAGTAGCCTACCCAAGTAGTTTCAGCCAATTCCGAAGCACGGTTTCTGAGAAATCGAGCTCTGAAATCTTCAGCCATTTTCCAATTTTCTCGAAATCCATGCATCCATTGATCACGAATTTGCTATGGGAGATGCATCATGATGGTAGGAACATGCCCACCAAGTTTCAGCTCAATCCGATTTGGCGTTTGGGAGAAATGTCGAAAACAAGTTCTGGTTCAGGGAAGATGCAGCAACAACAGCTTGGACGTGCAGATTTGAACGTGGAAACAATTGTCTGGAGCTTGGATCCGGCCAGAGGACACCTGCACATGAAAAAAAACAATCAAAGATTAGCAGCCAAGCCACATGCAAGCAGGAATCCAAGCATGCATCAGCAAAGAGCTTCACAGCAGCCGGTCGACTTGAAGGTACGTGACTAAACTAATTCCTCTATTGCATGAATGTAATTCGAAATCTGCGTGAACAATGAGATGGTTGGATTTAGACAAATCGGTGGCCAGCTAACTGGCCACCCTCATCTAGTTCAATATCACTCGGTGGGTAAATGAGACACGTGCGCTCAGCCATCTCAAGAAAAAATTGAAATCAGGTAGTGGGGACCGTTTGAACTGCAGCATGATTGATGGATGTGATCACAAGCAGGGAACAGATAGTTAAACACTGCAATGGAGATCCAAAGTTTGCATGGGCCAACGCATGTATGTGCCACCTCACCCCAAAGATCACGCAGAATAAACTTGCAGACGGAGGAGACAAGTTTCAATTGGTTCGATTCCTATATGCAGTTGTACAAAGGTTAATGCTGTTAGTTAATGCAGTGAATTAATTTCAATAAGAAAAACTCCGAGCTCCACTCCATCTCCCCACCGAGCTTAGAAGCAGCCAGCTGTTCTACAGGAACAGCAGTTATAACTGTTCTACAGGAACAGTCGTTATGACTGTCCTACAGGATCAGCAGTTAAGCTTTAGTTGGACAGCCGAGCTCCCAAAATCAAGGACACCTGTTGGATGATCGTTTTTGCATAAATACTGAGGCCGTAGCCTTGGTTAGAAGCTTTTTGAACCTTGGCATTACTCTTGTAATTTGGAAATACGAGTATATGTAAAGAATTTTGCAAAGGAATAGAATTGCTGGCAGAAGCCTCATTGCATATCACTGTCCAAATATTTAAAGAAATCAAAGGCGCAAATCATGAAGAAATGGTTACACCTCGACTTGTGTGCAGGTAGAGTCAATGGGTGAATTGCAGAGGCGTTGTTGAGGTAATCACTTTTGTTAGCATGCCCAGATTTATAGTGGGTTCCTTGCACTGTTGTGATATGTTAGAAAGTGCAGTTCTGATAAATTTTCGCTATGGCATTATTTAGTCAGAGCTTTATATTGGAATCCGAATTTGTTTTGAGTTGAATGTAAATATGGGCGTACTTGTTTGATTGGTCTTTGAATCTGATATTGAAGGCGCATATACAAGATTTGTGTTTGAGTTTGAAGGCACATGTTATAAGCTTCTGCAAGTGATAGTTTTGAATTTGCCAATTATTGAGGTTCTGACTTGGTTAGATAATGATGATACATTTGGATAAGAACTGTGATGAAGTTCCTGGGTATGGCAAGCTCCAGGCTTGCATCAGTTAGATTCGTCAGCTTCCAGGTAGCAGCACAGGTCGAGGAGAAGGCACCCTTAGCCAAGCAGGCCAAAACAGTGAATACTGTTTCTACAGGAAGACAGGAAAAGCCAGCGAACAGTTTCTACAGGAAGCTTGGAAAAAGGGTAGCAAAAGGAGAAATCGGACGTGATTTTAGCTAAGTAGGTAGCACCTATGTTGGCCACCCCAAGCACATCCATCCCCTCTATGAACATTCATTTCTTTCAAGGTTCGGGCACAATTTAGTCACGGTTCAACCTTCTACAGGAAGCTACAGGACTTTCCTGTAGAAGCCTTTTGGCAGGCCAGAATCAATTTTGGAGAGGGATTTGAAGCTTGAAGTCTGTTGAGGAGGCATGCAACCACTCTTTTCTTCTATCCTCCACTGGTTTCATCTCCTTTCACCACCATTTCCGCCATCAGATTGAATATACTTGCACAATCATACCCAAGCTGAGAATTCTTTAGGAAAAGGAGCAAGTAGTGGGAAGAAGCAAGGAAGCATGGTTTCATGACAGAGAAGAGGACATCACTTCAGAAGCTTGGCATGACAAGGAGGCCATCAGGGCCATCAAAGACAAGGAGAGAGATTGGTTGCTCAGAGGATGAGCAACACTTTCAGTAGGGGGGTGATGATGAGCCCCAAAAATGTACAATTATTTGGGCTCATTCAACTTCCTAATTTGGCTTAGTCCACCATTCTCATTTGTTTATTGCATGTTTTTTATTATTTTTATGTTAATAGAGTGAATTTGGTTAGTCATTATGCCAACAAGTATAATGGGTGCTTTGTGTAGCCTTTTTGGTCAACTTGGAGACAAATTTGAAGGTCTTAATGAGCACTTGGCAGCCAAATTCGTGGGAGAACAAGCTAGAGGATTTGTAGGAAGGTGTCCCCCTCATTTATGGGCCCTTACCTCGAATTCTCCACCATCAGCTTGGAGTTCAAGGGCCACCGAATCAATCAGCTCAAGGGCAGCCAAGCAAGTCAAGTTGGACTGCTGTTAACTCCAAGTCTTGGGCAGCCAAGTCCCTAACTTTTAGGAGGACTGTTGGGTCCTCAAATTGTATAAATAAGAAGGCTTGGGGCCTCATTTTGGTTAGCTAGTGGTTGGTCATTTTTGTTAGCTAGTTGGTAGTCATTTTTGTAGTTAGTTAGTCATTTTGTTTTAGCCATTAGTTAGCTAGCTTGTAGTTCGATTTTTAGGCCATGGATTAGCTTTGCTTTCAGCTCATTCTCAAGCTCTCCTTATGGACAGTTTTGATGTACTTTTCATTTCTTGATTAATAAAGATGGATCTAGCTTTGCACCAACTCTAAATCGTTCTTGGGAGGTTGTAGTTCTTGGGGTTGGGCCCATCTCAAGCGCCCAATACCTCCCTTGTTTATCTTTATGTGTTTGTTGCGTTCTTGAAATAAAATCTGCTCTTTAGATTTAATTCGTGCTTTGTTACTTAGGTTTCTTTTGATGGTTCAAGTAGCTTCTCATGTTTAAGATAGATTGGTAGGAGTTATTCATGCGTTTATATCTCTTTTATAATGTTTTGTTCACAGGTTGTACGTGATTCTTTTCATGAATAAGGTTGTTGTCCACCGATTTCATTAACTTGTTAGATAGATCACATGATATTTCGATTGCATGCAAGATGTAGTTGGGTTGATCAAGTAACCACTATGCAGGGCATCTTCATCACCTCCTCGTTCAGATCAGCTCCTCCATCACCAAGTTTGTTCCCTCATCTCCCATCTTCTCTTTTTCCAAGTAACCTTACCTTCTTCCCCATTGTTGTCTCAACCACCTTCAAGCCAAGTCAGCTTTCCACATCACCTCACCACTCCATCCATCAGTTCCTGGGTCACTTCAGACCCCCATCCTACCTCCATAACCATCCATGCATCTTCCATCAACCATCCATCCTCAAAAATCCAATTCGTAAACATCCTGTAGAAGAATTACAGAACATCCTGTAGAAGACCTACAGGACTTTCCTATAGAAACCTCTGCAGACTTCCTGTAGAGGTTCATAAACACGGTTGCATGTCATCCAAACTTTGTGAAACTCTCAAAGAGAATGTCAGGTATCCCTTAGACCCTCTCTGTACCATCCCAGCCTTTCCCAAAGCATTTCATCCCTTGATCCATCCCTGCACAGTGGAAAACTAGTTAGAAGCACATGCATGATAACTTCAACAACTTAATCAAAAATACAAAAAGATGTTTTCTTCAGATAGTGATAACGTAGACACATGCATTTTACCTTCCTAGAAGTAATGGCATCTCTTTTCGTTGTTTGCATTCTTTCCTTTGCATCAGTAGGACTAGCTAGTTAAATTAGGGTTTCCTAGGGTTTCCATGTTTTGATCTGCTTTCAGTTCATTTTTGCCAAGTAGATTAGTCTTCTTTGAGCTAGCTTTCATCCATCATCGATAAAGCTTCTTCTGTGAGCCTATAGAAGTTGGCTTGAGCCCTAGCGGACTTGTGCCAGCTGACCAAGTGACAGTTGCGACAAGAGCTAGTACTTGTGCATACAGCACTGTCGCTTCCAAGTTTGTACGAACTACCGGGTTGATAAAATTAAGAGACAGGAAGCCCCAGGAGTTGTAGCATTATTGCTACAATACTGGAGCTCACCAGGAAGATAGGTTCCTTACCAAACACCAGCTGATATGGGGAGTATCCTGTCGTATTCCTCCAAGTCGTTCGATATGCCCATAAGGCTTTTGGCAATCGGGTATCCTAGTATCGTCTATGCGAGGCTACTGTCTTTGTTAGAATGGCCTCAATTACTTTGTTGGTACTTTCTACCTAGCCGTTTGCCTACGGGTGGTATGAAGATGTGATTTTGTGCAAAATGTGATGATTTTTAGTGTAGCAGCAATCTTATGGCCTATAAATTATGGGCCTCCATCCGTAATTATTTCTCTAGGCAAGCCATACCACAAGAAAATTTTAAAAAGAATGTTGATTACTATTTCCTCTATTGCTCTTGGTAATGCTACTACCTCCACCCATTTAGTCACGTATTCCGTTGCAACCAGTAGATATGACCTTTGATTAGATGATGGATTTATTAGGCCAACGAAATATAATGCCCCACAATCAAAAGGTTCGATGACTAACTGTGGATGTAGGAGCATCTCGTCAGACTGGCTAGGGTGGCCCATTCTTTGGCAGTTGTCACATGCTTGGACAAATTTCTTGGCGTCCTTAAAAATCGTGGGCCAATAATAGCCCATCTATAAGATTTTATGTTCAGTCCTATGGTCTGCAAAGTTTCCACCACAAGGTCCATTGTGGCAGGCTTTTAGGATATCATATATTTCGTCTTCCCTGATACACTTGCAAATATGCATATCGGCTCCTGCGTGAAAGAGGTATCCTCCGATCCAGGAGAACTGAGTGCTACGTTGCACTATTAATTTTCTTTCTCTAGGCATCAGTTGTTTAGGTATTTTTCCCACTGCTAGGTATTTTGCGACATCTGCATACCACGGTGTTTTCACGGTCACAACAAACAGGTGCTCATTGGGGAACTGGTATTCTACCGCCACTGCATTGTCTGTTCTTGGCACACGTGAGAGGAAGTCTGCCACCAGATTTTCCTTTCCTGGTCGATCCTTGATCGTTATGTAAAATTCTTGCAAAAGGATTAACCATTGTGTCACTCTTCCATTTGTAATAGGTTTATTAGCTAAATATTTGATAGCAGAGTGATTAGTATACAGGACCACAAGGTATCCTGTTATATAGTGTCTGAATATGTTAATAGCATAGATTACAACTAGAAACTCTTTCTCGGTCACTGTGTAATTCAACTTAATAGGAGTTAAGTTATTGTTGATGTAGTATATCGCATAGGGTTTCTTGTCTTCTTATTGGCCAAGAACTTCTCCAATGGCTGTATCTAACACATCAGATGAAATATGGAATGGTAAATCCTAGTTTGGGCCCCGTAGTACTGGGGTTGTTGATACTAGCCATTTTAATTCTGCAAATGCAATGTCACATTTGTCAGTCCATATAAAATCGATATTTCCTGTCAAAGCATATAATGGTGTAGCAATTTGGGAGAAGTTTTTTATAAATCTCCGATAATATCCAGAAAATCCCAAAAAACTACATACCTCTATTTGAGTGCAGGGGGTAGCTAGTAAGAGGATTACCTGAGTTTTTGTTGGATCTACCTTAATTCCACCTGCTGAGATGTAATGACCTAGGATCAGGCCTTCTATCACCATCATGTGGTATTTATCATGGCTTAAGCAGAGCCTAATAGCAATGCATCTTTCTAGGACTTTCTTCGGTGTCTGTAATTCCTACTCGAAGTCATCTCCATAGGGTGTAAAATCGTCCATGTGCACCTCTAATCCCTCATTTATTAAGTCTGCAAAAATACTGAGTATGGCTCTCTAGAATGTACTAGGTGCATTTCACAGTTTGAAAGGTAATACCCTGTAAGAAAACATCCCCCAGGGGCAGGTGAAGGTAGTCTTATCTTGGTCTTCAGGGGCAATTTGGATTTGGTTGTAGCCACTGAAGCCGTCCAGGAAAGAGAAGAATTTTTTGCCTAACAATGTGTCTAGAACCTGGTCGATAAATGGAAGGGGAAAATGATCTTTTTGCATTGCTTTGTTAATCTCTCTGTAATCGACACATATACACTATTTCCCATTCTTTTTAGGAACCATAACTAATGGAGAAACCCATTTACTATTAGATATAGGATAGATGAAATTTACATCTAATAGTTTTTGTAGTTTGTCTTTAACAACATCCTTTAGGTGAGGGTTTAATATTCACTGAGGTTGTCGAATGGATCTCGCATATTTTTCAGTGTAGATGTGGTGCATACATAATTGGGGGTCAATCCATTTCATATCTGGGTAATCCCAAGCGAAAGCCCCTTTATATTTCCTAAGGTTTTGAATAAGCTTATGCTTCTGGTCATCACTCAAGTTTTTGTTAATGTTAAGGACTTTCCTTGGCTCAATTTCAATAGGCTTGCTGTTATAGATAGTTGTCGTTGGTATTGTTCTGTCATTGATATCTTTTAAAGGTTCTTCTTCAATTTCATTATCAAGGACTGCTTCAATTATGTGACATTTTAGATTAGAGATGGTAGCTATGTGGTTAATGTAAGTTTTAATAATATCATCTTCTATTTGGTTCTTAAATTTAAGAGCATTTGTTACAGTTAGTGGTGATCGAATATTTTTAGTTAAATATGTCACAGGTTGCTTCCTAGTTTCTATTATGGTTAGGCTTGGCTAAGATGGAGGGTATAAAGCTAGGTTCTTCACATCATTTCTTCTGGCTATAGTCATACTGCCTGTTCGACAACTTATATAAGCATCTGAGGTCACTAGCCAAGGTCTTCCTAATATTAGAGGATGTCCATCTAGCCCATTTCTAGGATTAATAATCAAGAAATCTGTTGGGTACTCCCAAGAATCTACAGACACCATTACATCCTATAATGTCCCTTCTAGTTTAATAACTGAACAGTCAGCAAGTTCCAGCAAGGTCGTAGTTTGATCTAAGGTTGTGATGCCAAGTCTATGACAGGTTGTTGAGAGAATATTAATGGTTTCCCCTAGATCGACTAACGCATTGGGAAAGGAGCATCCATTTATTTGTATTGTGACAATAGGGTTTCCTGGGTCTTCATATTTCACTGGTATCTCTCTACCTAATAATAAATTAGATAAAGTTCTGACTATGTGGACAGTTGGTGTTACCTTTATTTTCCTCGTAGGCTTTTTGGTACATAATTCCTTAATGGTTTTTGCATAGATTGGAATGTCCTGAATAGCCTAGAGGAGGCGTATTTTTACACAAATAGTTTTTAATTCTCCTAGGAGATCGAAGTTGGGATATTCGATTGGGCAAGGTATAATCAATCTCTCTGGGAATGGCAGAGAAGAGGTAATAGTCTGTTCATGGCTTTTGTACTTGACTGTATTCTCCCTTTGAGATGTTTGTTTTATAGGTAGTGGTTCTTCCAATTGCATATTTTTATCATCCTATGGTGCGATTATTTGTCTAGACCTCAATTTGAGTTTATTACATTCTCTCAACTCGGTTTCTGGATCCAAACCTTCAATAATTTGTACCAACTGGACTGGTTTGTTGTTAGGATTTGGGTTGGGTTGGGCTGGGAGTTGTGATCGTAGATTGGGTTGAGGATTCTACTGCAACATGTAAGGTACTGGTAGCATAGGTTGAGGTAGGGGGACTGTCCCTACTAGCTGGTTCATAGGTCTTTGCCAACTTGATTGCCAGTTTTGGTTTTGTGAAGTGGAGGGGGACATGGATTGTTCTTCCAGAATGATGGAAAGTAAGAGGAATTTGGCCAACTATTGTTTGAATTTGACTGATTGGACCAAGGTGACATAGAAAATGCTTATGGTGACCAATTAGGAAAAGGTGGCTGGTTCTGCCATGTAGCTCCTGTGTATTGCTGAGAATTATATTGTGAAGGCTAAAAGAATGAAGATGGGTCAGTAGGCATACTTGTTTGTCGTGCTTGCCATTGGCGACACTGGTTTAATAGGTAGACTAGTTCCGCTTCTTCCTCTGCCTCCTTGAAGACTTCTTTTAATCCTGGGAGCGATGGGAAATTTTATGTGGCATGTTATTTAGTGCATATGGCACAGGTTCGTACCATATCTAGTGGGCATTCTTTATGACTATGTTTCTTCCTGCATCGAGGGCAAAAAATAACCAGGTTCTATTTTTCTTCGACCTTCTTCTGCTTGGCTTGCATGATGTATAATTGTGTTGTCAAGGTTCCCAGGATATCCATTTTGAAATCTTCCAGTAGGTTGCCAATTTTAGTAGAGTAATACTTCTGCCAGAGACTTTGTTGTCCCTGGTGATTGCATCGTGTTCAGCTGGTTTCAGTCTTGTACTGCCCCTTGAGCACTTGATACACAAATCAATAATGTTAGCATAGTCTTCTTGATAGATATCACATTTACCCATGATATTTAGTGTCTCTATCCACTAGTCTTTCATCCCCTTAATCATCGTGGTTTTTAGAACATTATCAGGTAGATTTTCATAGGGAGACCTTTGGAGGTTATATTGGAAACGCTCCACATACTCTTCCAAAGTTTCACTAGGCCTTGCTACCATTTGGAATATCTCATCTTTTAGTTCTCTACATCTGTAATAATCTTGATATTTTTTAAGGAAGGCAGTTTTCATTTGGTCCAAATCATTGATGGTGCCTCCACCCAGTCCCATAAACCAACACAGGGCTGCTCCCTTTAAAGTGGAGGGAAACAACTTCAATTTCTGGGGGTTGGTGGTGTAATCATAACCCCAACATAGGATGTCGAATTCAAATAGGAATGCATCCAGATCTTCTGAAGTGAGTCCATGAAAGGTGGGAATATTTTGTAGAGGGATAGCTTTCATGGGGGCGTTGACAGCTGTGTCAACAATAGGATACTATAATGTAGAGGTCTGGGGTGTTTGTGGATTATTGGCCATTGGATCAAAGATATGCCAGTATCCTTCTGGGATCTCTAGAGCTAGAGAGTTGTCCCTAGGATGTCTAGAAGAGGCGGGAATGATCCTAACAACACTCCCTTGATCTGGGATACTGGGTGTCCTTTGCTCAATTACTACCTCAGGAGATCTTGGTTCTACTAGTTTAACCTTGGATTCCCATGTTTCTCCTTCTCCTTCACAGACATTGCAAGAATTCCCTTCTTGTGAGGGAATTGATCGTGAATTTTCAATATCTTGAAAACTCTATTCAGTCCCTTTAGTTTTACTGTGGACCTTAGCGTAGGCTACAGATGGTGAGCCTGTGGCCTGAAGGGAGACAGTAGGATGTCTAGAAGCAATGGTTCAAGAACCTACTGATGGTTGAGATTCATCTTTTCTTAAGATGTCGTTGATAAAAGTTGATCGTCCAAGGGTCACCGGTCCCTTAGATTTTTCAGGTTTGGGGTGTGGGATTGTATTGTTTTCTAGAATTTCCTTCTTAGTCATTCATGCAAAAATTCAAATGTTTATTTCTACCTTAAATTCCTAGCAATTTTGCTAGAAAGCGGGCGAGGGAGCAGGAATTTTACTTACTCCGTACATAGGTTCTTACCTTCCGTTTTTAATACCCATTTCTCTCTCAGCAGACAAACATCAAACACTTTACTTTTATGTAATTGTGCTAAAAAGTGGGCGGAGGAGAAAGCACTTTACGTGCTCGTTACGTAGGTTCTTACCTTCCGTTTTCAATACCCAGTTCTTTCCCAAAAACAATTATCCGATATACATCACTCTTTGTAAAATGGCGACACTCTCCCTGGAAATGGCACGAAAATTTTGGGTGCTAAAAGGTGTCTTTGCAAACTCCTAATTACGTCACATTAATCATCAACCTGGGCAAGTCCTTTTATTCCAAGAATGTACACAATATGTGCATGCTATGAATCCAGAGAGTAATGTTTGTTCAAAATGAAATATAAAACTTTGCTACAACTCAAAAACTACAATTGTCAATGGAAATATTACATCAAACTTATCTTCAACTGAAACCATAATCAAATCTCAAACCGGAAATTCAAATCGAAATGATGTCAACCAAGAGTTTAGTAGCGGTAATCAGACTCTTTCAGCTAATTAGATATTAACCACACTCTTATTGTAATCAATAAGGTTCACTGTCTTAACTGCTAATTAATTTAATCTACAATAAGCATAAATAGAATCAAATGACAATGTTGTGAAGCATGTAAAGAAAATGTACTAACTTCAATATAGGAAATCAGTAAATAGAAAATAAGATAAACTCATAGAAAATGGGAAAAATATCAAACCAATCAAACTTGTGTGAATTAGAAATACATAACACAAAGGATAGCAGTTTGATCCACCAGAGGCCGAGCCCTTAGCCACCAGCGAATACTGCTGAGATACTGCAGAGAATACAAATGAACAATAACATAAATTATATATTAACCATTGAACTCAATTCTCATTACAATATGGTCGTGTTCCTCCAAAGCAAGAGTCTGTACTGTAAAATTACAATTTCAAATGAACAGAAAGTTGATTCCCTTTCCTCCTACATTTTTTACTTTTATAGTCAAAAAGAGGTAGAAGATAAATGTGATTATATCCCTCAAGATCGAGAGATCCCGAGGGATTCACAACCCAATTATATCTTTTGACACCCTTCATATTTAGCGTTGATCTTCCTGATTCGTCCTTCGACCTGCCGCAACCGACGTGCCTCATTATTCCTTTGTTGGTTTATGCTGTTCCATCTCTAGGGAACAACAATCGTTCCTTTCGTTGTTTCTCTACATAAAAAGGAATAAGAGCTAGTTACGGTGGCTAAATCTTAATTTAGAGTAGTTCATTCATTTCTTATCATAATCCATCAATATGTTAGCGTATCAAGATATGAAAGAGATAAGAAAAGAGGAAAAAGGTGATGGAATTAAGAGTAAATACATATCCATTGCGTAACTCAACAGCCCCTCAGAAATTACGGTCCCTACCCTGTTCCTCAACCTTAGAATTGCTTTTGTGGTCAAGGTTTTGTACATGGTCCTATAGGCCCATCGAACTGTTGGTACGCATAGGTCCCAGTTAGTGTGTCTCACCTAGTGAACCCTGCTTGGCACTTTGCACACCCTGTCAAATGCTTCTCTGTGGATATTCCTTGGCACACTTTGCCTTTCCTACTATTGTGTTTTGTTTCGATTCTCTATTCTGGGAGTGGTGTGCACTTGTGCGGGATGCATGTCATATGTCTGTACCCATTAGGAAAGGTGGGCATGCAATTTGTTTTTCCCATGGTAACTAGCTCTCATCCTTAGCTAGGGTTTTCCAAATTGTAGGCGCATCATCCTCTTGCATCTATGCAAGTCCTCAAAACTTCTCTAATGTGTACCCCACCATCTTGCGGGCATCATGCGTAGTGCCCATTTCAGAGAATTAAATTGCTGTTGTTTTGGTACTGTGTTTTCAAATTTGTTTAAGAATTCATCCATCATTGTCAACCCATCATATGTAGGCAGATCCCTTACCTCTGTTGTCATGCAGCACAGTGATCTAACCATCATGTTGCAATTAAGTGTTGTTACTTTGTGCAGCCAATTCTTCCATCGCTCTATTTCTTCGTTTGAATATGAAGTGCAGGAGCTTTCACGCTCCCACGAAATCCTTCCATCTACAGTCAGATTCACCTAATCTTGTTCTCTTACACTTATCTTGTAGATGAAATTGAGATCATCATCACTATCATTGTCACGCATCGTTTCAGTGTATCACGCTCCCTTAACTAGATCAAGTGGTACTACTACGCGTAGTGACTTGTTCTCAAAAATCATTTTGTGCTTCTTCAGATTTATGATTCCATTCATATCGGTGGCCTAGTCTATTCCTAGTAGTGCGGGATAGGGATTCCTGTCATAAAAAATCTCTATCACTTCAAAATATACCTACACACTCACACCTTCAATATCCACCATTACCCCTTGCAATCTTCCCATGGGCAAGATCTTATATTTGTTCAACATTCATAGCTAAATAGGAGACCATTGTAGCATGGGTCTACCCATGCATTCCCATGTTTGTTTTAGCAATACATTTGCATCCGATATGAGATCCAGGATTACATGATCCATTTCATACTCATCAATTTGCACAGTCAACCTCATTTCCCTTCCTGTGTGCAATGCCTGCTTTCCTAGTTTCTGCACCACGTACAGTGCTCCTAACCTCGCACACCTAGTGATAAGTTCTTGTGGTTCTTTTACTATCTTGTTGTAGCATAGCAGTTTCATGCATGTCTCCAAAAAGGTGGTGAGCATTGAAGGATCCATCCCTGGTTCTAGTTGATCCTTACTACCTGAAGTGGAGGCCTCCATGAAGCTCTTCTTAGATTCCATGAATGTCTCCTTCGTGTGTTCTAAATCAAATACAGATTCCTTTGTAGGAGCCTTGCGAACCTACGCACTTTCTTCTGATTGCTTACCTTTATCATCACCAGTGGTCATACCGCTCCTGAGCACTATGTTTATGTTTGGGTCTTCTTCACGTAAATCAAACCTCATCATCTACAAATTCTGAGTTGGAGGAGGCTGGAGTACCCCTTTTTCGTGTAGCCTTGTGTTACAGGGAAAAGTGTCTACTCAGAACTGCTTATCCCACTAAGGTGTGATAGCTGCCTTAGAAACAAACAAAGTAAAGCTACTTTCATTTTTCTTTTATGAAGTATATATAGAGAAGAACAAAGAAGACCAACCTCTGTCTTGCGCTAATCTCCTGGTTCGATTCCTCTCTTTCTTGATAGTCTTTCGCTACTTGTTCCCTTGCACGCCCAGCTTCACAAAGTACCTGCAAGATCACAGTAGCATAGCACTATACGATAACATGGATCTATAATCATAAACAATCTAGGATCAGATGTAAATTGACCATACAAATGCAGCAAACATAAATTACACAAGAGTATGGAGGAAAACTTGAATAGATTTTATTGATAAACAAGAAAGAGCCAAGGGGAGTTACAATCAGTTGTTCTGACCCAACATCATCCTCTCAGCAAGGAAGCCCCTCTTCACCTCATACAAAGCTTAGATCACCCAACAATCTGATGTTTGTCTCAAGAAACCAACAACAATTCCTTACAATATGCAAAATTCCAGCCTCTGGATCTCTGGGATGAGGGATCCATATATAGATATCTGTAAGGGAGATGAGTCAGCTTGTGATTTGATTAGTGTCTTCCCTCTGATAGTTCTTGCTTCCACTTGGAGATTGATGATCTCTTACTCATCCTTAGTCGAATTCAGAGAGGCAAGTGTCACAGGAGAAGTTTCTGGAAGCTTCCATTACCTCTCCAACTCGCGGAATGACACTGCCATTTGTCATTTCTTGCCCATCACACCCCATAGAAGGGCTTTTTGAAATGAAACGCACCCACACAGTGCGTTTAGGTGAGATGCAACGCACTTTGCCTATGGAGCAGCTGAAATGATCTTGTTTTGACCAATTCTGAGCAGTTTTTCATGGAGAACTTCTGGGAGAAGCTGTAATCAATTGACCTTGTTCCTTTAGGGGTTAGAACAACAATTTTAGGGACTTAGGAGCCCTTGGTTTATGGACATTTCATGCTTGGGGTTGTAGTGCCCAAAAATGTCTATAACAGTTGCCCCCTAAAGCATGAGGTCATTAATCTTTTGATGTCGGGTGAAATGCTTTATTATGAGGATCTGGAGTTCTTTCAAGCTGGGAGGAGACCTGTAATAAGATACAATAAAATACATTATCTTCATAATATTTTCATGATCTAGCTGAGGCGGGCATTCCCATGCTTAGCTTTATAAATTCATTTTCATGTACATAGGACAGACAATCGTCTGAGTGTAGACTGATGATTCTGGTAGAGCCATCATCCCTTTGATTGGATGATTATCTGTGTAGCAATGATGTACATTTGATGTCTTTATTTCCCTGAATATATATCGTAGCCCGGATGGATGAAACTAGATCTGGGGTCTTCAATCTCATTCGATCTTCACTTGAAGTACAAGTCTATCCATGTGAGAGATGTTCTGGAGTCGAACATGGAAAGACATCGCTTGATTACCAGCCAATGATGTAAGCTGTTAACAAGCGCGAGAGGAATCACCGATAATGATAATGACCCTCAAGGTACTGCAGTACAAT
This sequence comes from Pinus tabuliformis, assembly GCA_031772625.1. Taxonomy (NCBI): domain Eukaryota; kingdom Viridiplantae; phylum Streptophyta; class Pinopsida; order Pinales; family Pinaceae; genus Pinus; species Pinus tabuliformis. The sequence continues at coordinate 657,724,996 of CM062820.1, read as the reverse complement.
TCACGTGGTGTGAATAAAGGACTTGGCATCAAACACCATGCAAAATATTTCGGTCGAAGGTCATTGATGTAAACCTGTCGCCGAAAGTGAGAAACTTGCCATTGAGGCATGCAAGCTTCAAAGTACTAAATGGGGTGTTCCTAGATCAACTTCTTGGATAATGAGCTGATGTTGACAAGAAGTGATCCATCACAGGAGGGCCTTAATGAATCCCACATCAGTGACACGGAACAGAGCAAATTATTTTAATGGAGGTGAAAACGATCTGATGACATACGGTTCAGGGTGGCGGTCATGAAAGAATGGAGTATGAATGTATTGTAGTGGGTGAGACACAGGTGAAATCTCTGAATGACTTCTCTTGAACATATCGGCGACGCTGACATGATGGATTGGTAGCATTAACCCCAAATGTGGATGGTGTGATGGGACCATGGTGATGTGGCCGGTGAATGAAACAACCCAACCCGACTTGGATGCGGAGTGAAAGTGTCATGTTCAAGAGCGACTTGCTACCAACAAAGTTTCTTAAAGTTTTCTTCCCAATTTTTCCCCAGTCATTGCTGACTAGTACCTCTTTATTTTTATCAAGCTTTAGGAGGATAACATATGCTTATTCTATAATTTTCCCTTCGGGCAAACCCATCGCTATGTTTTAATGAGCCTAGCGATAGTGAAACTCGTTCTCGCCTATAGACAAGTTTGTCGCTATTAAAATTTTAACGAGTTTAATGACAAAGATAACTCGGTCCTTTTCAATTTTAGAGAGTCTGAAAAGGAACGTAAAGGAAACTCCAAAATTCCTTTTTTCGTCATCTAATCCCTTAAGTCTGAAAAAGTATAAAACAATACAGAAGGGATGAGTTTTCGATACTTTTAACGAGCCGAACAAAACAAGCGCTCGATCTTTTTGTGTAATAATCCCTCAGGTCCAAAAAGATTAAAATTTAGAGGAGGGATAGCACTTCCGGTCCCTTTAACGAGCTGGAGAGGCCAATGGCTCGGCAATCTTTTCATATTTTACAAGTCAATTGAAAAGAGCTTAAAGGAGACTTGTCTTTTGAGGAACGAGTGATAAAAAGGGTAGCAGCTGATTCCAGGTAAGGTTTGGAATTTTCCAATCACGACAGTGTTACAAGGATGGCTAGTGAGATCACTCTTCGCAGTTGTTCCTCAAAAAGGGGTAAACAATCAAATGGAGGTGAATGATCGGCCAATACAGAGTGGAGGTGATGATGAGAACACGACCAAGGCTTTTAAAGGCTGAAATACTACATTCACGATGGTTATTTACTGGGAAATTGGTTCATTTTTTTTTATTGAGCTTAAACACTGGGGGGAAACATTTGCTCATGACTTATGTTTATTTTTTAACGAGCTTGAACTATGTCTTAAAACTGCTCGATTAATCCAGTCGTATAATAAGAATGTCTCATATATAAAAACGACAATTTTTAGAGTTTTGCCCCACATCCTTCCTTTATGCAAGTTAGGAAATGACCAATCCTATGAGTTTAAAGGGTTAGAGGACCTACAAATTTAAAAAAATTAATAGTCGCTCTTCGCTTGCACGCCAAAAGGTTTGCATGCCCCCAGGTATAAAACAAAATTTCAAGGTTACCCCTTCTTCCTTCCGTTAAAACATTTGTTTTACCGAGAGAGGTCTACCTCTTACAGGTTACCAAAGATTGCTCTATTTACGGCATAAAAAAAACACTTCTTCGACGATGTTTATCGAAATAAACAAAGGTGAGTGGCGATGCTTGCCAACCCACACAAGAGAATCTTATTCCAGAATAACCCCCTCTTCCAATCACCAACGGGAGTACAGACTAGTCATATTCTCTCGCGGAAACCTACCCTATACCCCAAGTTTTCCTGCCGAAGCAGACTAGGGTGCATGCCCCCTAGGTTTCAGTCATGTCCTGCGAATCACTCGCGCTCATCAGGCGGACGGACTGGAGATTGATGAGACATTCCTTGTGTGAAAAGACCATTTAGGGATGGTATATGACTATTTTCTCTGTGTGATCCGGGAAATGAAAGCTGGTCCACGAGCTTGACCACTCTTCCTTCGTGCGGAAAACACATTACTCTAAAGAGTGAGGAGACAATCACTCCCATGCAATAAATATAGTCTCGTCCAAGGAGTAGATTATAATCCAGGGGTCCTTGAACTACCATTACGTTCATTTGAATGGTTTTCCCTCTCAATGTTATGGGTACATTGGGAAGGATCCCTAACGGTCGACTGGTTCCTTTGTCAAAGCCTGTTAGATTTCTCATCTCAGGCAAAAGCGATGGTGAACCAAGCACTTTCCAAGCAGTTGAGGAAAGGATACTCACAAAAGCCCCTTCATCTATGATGGTACCGGCCATAACCATCCTATATATTTGAACAATGATACGGAATGGTACACTAGCCGGTAAATGGGGTCTGCCTAGTTGGTTCCAATTGAAGGAGACAACTAGGTTGCTTGGAGGTGGGACCGAATAGATGGACGGGTATGACTTTGACGAACTTCCTTCCTGAGGTAAAGGAATGGGTAAATTACCCCCATGTTCATCAGAGTCTGTGCTTACTAAAAGAATTTGGACGGTGTCATCCTTGTTCTCTTCGGTGACTGTATCATCTGAAGATGGAACCTCTGAAGGCAAGACCAGGTCAACTGCCGCCTCGACCTTTTGACTTTCGTCTGGTATGGGTTCAGATGGTTTTTCTTCAATGATAGATGCTTTAGCCGACCATGTGGGCGGGTCAACCGGTTTTTCAACTAGTGACAGACTCGGCAAGTGTTTTTTATATCCAGGAGGAAGTCGTAACAGTGAAACTGTACGATCGTCCAAAACTCTTTTCACCTCGTCTAAGAAGGGACAATGGTGGACGGCATGGTCACCTTTGCACAATTTGCAAGGAAATCTATATTTTCCTTTTTGTCCTGGGGCTTCACTTTCACTAGTCGACGGTGTGTTTTCAACATGATCATCAAAGGTTGACGACACCGGGTTGTGCAAACGAGGAGACCAGTCCCTTAAGATCTGAGGGATGCAAGGACAATCTCTATGATAGTGGTCTCCTTTGCAAATGACACATGGAAATTTAGGCTTGGTCGGTGCAGTGTGTGGATTTTCTCTAGACGACGCTCAGTTGCGCCCTTTCGCTTTTGGCTCCTTCTTCTTCTTCTCTTTCTTCTTATTTTCCTTCTTCTTCTCAGGTACTTGATTTTTGGCTTTACCAACTCCATCAAGCGAAGAAGAAGGAGGAGAGGAAGAACTGGAGGAAGTAGAAGGTTGGTGGGTAACTCTGGATTCGTCTAGTTGTTGACTCGATTGTTCAGGAATTGCGGTGTTCTGAACGACGAAGGTTGAGAAGAGCCATATGGGCAAGCCAATTGTCAGTCCTGGAAGCGACAATGTGGCCATATGGGGTGCACCAACATCTCCCCAAGAGGAGAAGGGACTAGGATTTCCTCCAAGGGGAACTCCTTGGTTGGTGGACTCCATTTTCTTCAACCTAAGATCAACGTAGGAAAAGGAGATGATTATTCCGGTTAAAATAAATTTTAGACGCTTTGACACAACTTGTTTTTTCAATTTTTAAGAGTCGAGAAAAAACAAAAGATGACTCTAGTTGCCTTCGATTTTTAATGAGCCTGAAGTGACAAGTGCTTAGATGGACCTTTTCCGTTAAAGAGTCTGAAAAGGAATGAAAGGGACTGCTCTGGAAATCTAGGTAGAGGGATTACCAAACCAATCGCAAAACTGCAGAATACTTTTTACGGTACGGCAGTCAATCTTCCCGAATGTTGTGTTCAGTGCATTGCGATCGATAGGGCGACAGACACAGCTTCCTATGGATAAAGGATTCAACCTATTGTGGTCTCCCAAAATATACTCGACGGTACGTGGGAGCACAAGTCCGTACTGGCACTTATCGTCTCAAAGTGGACGAATCACCCAACCATCAGTGAGAACAACAATTACCAGGCTTTACAATGCTGGAATACGTCTCTAGCCTAGACTTCTAAATTTTGTGCGTTAGGTTCCAAAGCGTTGTTAGATTCATTGAATTTATTTTATAGTTGATCTTGTTTATGAAGTTTGCCTTTCAAGTTCACCGCGAGATGTAGTATAATTCCTAAAATGCAATCTAAGATGATAAACGATCTTTTTATCTTCTTTGTGCAATGAAAATCCTAGCTACTAAGGAAAGAAAGACAGAATCCTTTCACAAAGAGAAAATAGCACACTCTAAATGCACTTTCCTAAATCAAACCAATCAAACTGTCTAAATGAAAATGCACATGCATGTATTTGTTTTCGACTTTCTTAGTATGAAAATGATAAAAAGAAAGTTGATGCACAAATCTGAATTACTTTTCAAGCGACAGTTATCAACAAGTTTCTTTTCGAAATCGAAAATGGAGACAATCACAACACCTTACGATTTGGAAATGAATACTTGTTTTCGACACTAGGAAAATTACAAATTCATACCAAAAACAATAGTAACAAGATAATCAACTATCTATAGCAATCAAACTCTTTCCTATGATTGAAAACGACACTTGCGACACTTTCAAATCAAAGGACGACAGTGCGATTATGTTACTTTTTGCAAAGGAGAATTGAAAATGACTCAACAAACACAAAAAAACATTTATAGTTCTTTTGTACAAAGGAGGCGGAATAACAGCAAGGAAAAGGGGTTTCAAACAGAGATATACTGATCACAGGCAGCAAAATTCATGAATAGAACTGGAAAGAATGAATCATAGAAACCAAAACTGCACAATTCCTACTCTGATCAGCACACTTGTAACACAGGGAATTTGAAATGCAGCACACCTACTACACTCAGGAAGTGCGCTGAATTTCAGATTCTCAGAATAGTACCTGCGTTGGGCTAGAGACGAGACTTTGCGTGGGTTCCGGGTCACAGTTTGCAGTTCAGTTCATGGGTTTTGGCCGAGCAAATGGTAATCAGTAATGCAACAATCAGGGGTAGATCTAAGGAGGATCTAAGAGCTACCACAAGGGGCAATCAGAGAGTTTGTGAATCAGTTGTTTAAATCATAAACAGATCCCAGAGATTGACTAAAGTGGCATTTATCTACTTTGCATTTCACAGCAAATGTAGTTTGAAAGCTACCTGGCACGACTTCAGACTCCGTCTGTAAGTTTATGAAATAGACAACAAGGAAGATAAACAAACAAACTAATTCATCCCCAGCGGAGTCGCCATTTTGTTACAGGGAAAAGTATCTACTCAGAACTGCTTATCCCACTAAGGTGTGATAGCTGCCTTAGAAACAAACAAAGTAAAGCTACTTTCGTTTTTCTTTTATGAAGTATAGATAGAGAAGAACAAAGAAGACCAACCTCTGTCTTGCGCTAATCTCCTAGTTCGATTCCTCTCTTTCTTGATAGTCTTTCGCTACTTGTTCCCTTGCACGCCCAGCTTCACAAAGTACCTGTAAGATCACAGTAGCATAGCACTATACGAGAACATGGATCTATAATCATAAACAATCTAGGATCAGATGTAAATTGACCATACAAATGCAGCAAACATAAATTACACAAGAGTATGGAGGAAAACTTGAATAGCTTTTATTGATAAACAAGAAAGAGCCAAGGGGAGTTACAACCAGTTGTGACCTAGCATCATCCTCTCATCAAGGAAGCCCCTCCTCGCCTCATACAAATCTTAGATCACCCAACAATCTGATGTTTGTCTCAAGAAACCAACAGCAATTCCTTACAATATGCAAAATTCCAGCCTCTGGATCTCTGGGATGAGGGATCCATATATAGATATCTGTAAGGGAGATGAGTCAGCTTGTGATTTGATTAGTGTCTTCCCTCTGATAGTTCTTTCTTCCACTTGGAGATTGATGATCTCTTACTCATCCTTGGTCGAATTCAGAGAGGCAAGTGTCACAGGAGAAGTTTCTGGAAGCTTCCATTGCCTCTCCACCTCGCGGAATGACACTGCAATTTGTCACTTCTCGCCCATCGCACCCCATAGAAGGGCTTTTTGAAATGAAATGCACCCGCACAGTGTGTTTAGGTGAGATGCAACGTACTTTGCCTATGGAGCAGCTGCAATGATCCTGTTTTGACCAATTCTGAGCAGTTTTTCATGGAGAACTTCTAAGAGAAGCTGTAATTAGTTGACCTTGTTCCTTTAGCGGTTAGAACAACACTTTTAGGGACTTAGGAGCCCTTGCTTTATGGACATTTCATGCTTGGGGTTGCAGTGCCCAAAAATGTCTATAACACCTTGCTATCAATGTAGGGCAATCTTCTGCCTCATGATCAAATTGAGTATAGTACAAACATGATGTCCTTGACGGGTTTGTAAAATCATGGGCATAGTGCCCTAGCCCTCCTCAATTGTAGCAAATTAGTTGTTTGCGACCCCTTCCTGGTCCCATTCCACCTCAACATCATCTGCACCCCTAAAATCTAGCGCGTACCATTCCTATATTTGGGTCGAGGGCTCATGTTTCGGTCTACACCCAGTACGCAGGAGTCTGATCCATCATTATTTCATAGCTTCTATAGGTGCATTCATCATGGACTACCGACCTATAGAAATTACAAAACAATTGTTGGGATGTCTGCGTATACTTCTGCAATAGATGACAATTATCCATAGTGTGTTTTCCTCCTAGCTCACAGATTGTGCACCATAGTGTAGGCACCGTGCTTGGTCCTACTCGTGCCTTAGGTCTTAATGGCATCGGCCCTCCTCCTGCCAAGTAATTTACGAAAACTAGACAGTGGTCCTTGTCATGCCCCTGGCCTTTGCATTTTATGCACCATGCCTCCTCGCGCGCCTCTGGCCGAGGTGTCCTGTCCTATTCAAACTCTACATCTCCAAACACAAATTTTGTTGTTGCATGTGGATTTGTTGGACTCCCAAACCAAGGTCTTGTATAGGGGTCTCATGCAATCTCATTGCCATCTCTAAAGCTTCAGCCTGGGTGGAAGATTTGGTTTTGACTGCGCCATCCTCAAATGTGGTGTTAGTGATGCTACAAACCATGCACGTTGTTGTCCATCTGTCAAAGTCATCTTGGCTTTGCGTATCATACTCTTTAGTCTTTGGTCCAGATCTCAGGGGGTCTCACCAAGGAGCATAGTGATCTCCTTAGACCTGATAATTGATTGTGTCTCTGACTTTGGCCTTCTAAATTCCCTATTTTGTGTGGTCTGGATTTCTACGATTCCTATGTTTGGATGGCCATTCGAATGCTTAATGTACCATGTTAATTCGCGATCCTACAATGTGCTTACCAGTGTATTCTTATTGATATTGTCATCTACGACTCCTTGTTCTTCCCACACTTCCCTTACCATGACCTAGAATTGGTCCGGATCTTCATTCCCTACTCCTCTAAATATCGGTAGTTTGATCACACTCGCCATACTGAACTGTGGTGGTGGCAGAGGTGGGGTGGGTGGAGATGGAGGTGAGGAGGGTGAGATGGGTGGTGGTGTAGGTGGAGGTGGTAAGTGCGAAATTCACTGCCTTATCACACTGACCGCACTTTTCGGAGAAACTCTCGCGAGCTCTTCCTCGCTCTCCCACGAGGATGAAATTAAGGGACTAGTTTCTAATTCTTCACTACCTCCACTTCTGTAGATCTTCCCACTTCACGTAGTCCCAAATATTAATTTATTCGCATAACCCTCTTTTCACACAATAGAATCTTAATCCAAGTTTTCAAAGATTTAATATACTTACCTCATGGTCCTTTGAGGAAGCTTCATTCCACCTCACTGTAGTTTATGGTCATATCTACTACAAACTCAGTGATAAATCCCCTTATAATTCGATCAAGCTAATGGTCCATAGCTCATGTGATCTTATCTCCTGATGCTTCTAGTATGTGCATTAATTCTAGAGTCCACACAATTGGTTTGTCAAGCCTACACCTTCCCTGACTATCTGCTAGCTTCACGATCCACTCATACAGCTTAGAAGGAAAGGATGCGAAGAAAATTTCATGGATTTCTATATATAAGTAGCACTCCAACCACTGTTCCCTAGATACTCGTGGATTCCTATTTTTCTGTGCCGTGAACTCGTGAATCTTCTTGTCCAACCACCCTTCAATTTCTTCCTTTGTTGGGTTCCAGTGACACGACTTTAGACATCCCTTATGCAGATCCCGATCCTAGCAGCAGAACCATTTGTTGGCTTATAGGGGCCTGACCCAGGTTCAGAGATGATTTAGCCAAACAAATCCTAGTACTACTGGCCCTTTCGGCAACAGTCTGTGGAGCGTGAACTAAGGTCTCATCTGAAGTAGTATGGGAGGGTGCTAGAACCAGGTTTCCACACCCTAGAGATGCCTGATGGTTTTTCAATGGTCCACAGATTGACCCTATGCACGTGTCACTACGCGCAACTATCGGTCCATCGCAGCCTACGCTACTACCTCCACGTAGCCATTCTTGAGGCACGATCCATGTTATTACCCAAGTTCCTTACTATTACCTGATATTATCTAATTACTTAACTTATCTGTATGAGCCCAATTATACTTAACAATGTTTAGTATTCATATAAGTGTGCGCGATAAACAAAATAGTATAAATGCATGGAAAGTAATACAAAAGCATATACACAGTATGTGGATTCAGACTTCTCTTTATTATTCTTCTTCTTGGGTTACAGACTCGACTCTGCCCTGTGTACTTAGCTGTAGGGGTCTGCGCACTCTACTGTAGACTTTACTAGGCCTCTACGCACTCAGTTGTAGAGCCTCTTCCTACTACTATGACCCAAGATGCTTAGACCTTTTCTCTATGCTCACTATCTTATAGACTCCATTCATTCTTATCTATCTCTCCTATTGTCTTTATAACTTAGAGCCTCGCTCTATTTATACAATCCCATGGTCCGTGGACCATGGGTAGGTTGACAATACATTAAAAAACTTAGGGTGCACAACCCTATGACTCAACATACATTTCACACTTCGTGCCCGCAATTCATGGAGTCTTACAACATTGTTTGACTAAAAATTGGGCTTTGAGCCCCAAAACATGCTGTGGGGGAATTCCATGCCCAACATAAGAGTTTGGATATTTTGAAGGATAAAATGGTCACCGTGCCCATTTTAGTGTTCCCCGATTGAAAGAAGGAGTTCCACGTTCATGTAGATGCTTCCTACATTAAGCTAGGAGTTGTGCTGACCCAACCAAGCAAAGGAGATATCAACCATCTAATAGCATTTGCAAGTAGAAAGTTGTTAAAGGCAGAAAATAACTTTTCAACCACAGGGCATGAAGGTTTGGCAATGGTGTATCAGCTGCGGAAATCCAGGCACTATCTATTGGGTGTGCACTTTAAGATGTTACAGATCATTCAACTTTGAAATATTTGGTCAACAAGCCTATGTTGGTGGGGAATATTTGCAGATGGTCGCTTCTATTCCAGAAATATTATTTTGAATTCATTGTGAAACTGAGGCACCTGAATGCTGGTCCATATCACCTATTGTGCATTGAGAATGGAGATGATCCTACGAGTCTGGAGGAAGGGTTGCTAGATGTGCATCTCTTTGCTGTTCGCATCGCAGATGACCATTTCAAATATATAATTCAATTTTTGTCTACAAGTACTGCCCCTGAAGGGTATTCAACGCAACATAAGAAAGAATTGATGGTATGAGCTGTAGAATTACTTTTTATCGCTAGACATCTATATAAAATGGGATTTGACGAACTACTGCATAGGTATGTTCCAGAGTATGAGCGACAAATTATCCTTGCATAAGTGCATGGAGGAGTAGAGGGAGGACATTATGTAGGAAAAGAAACTACGTAGAAGATCCTACGCATAGGACTTTGATGGGTGACTGTGCATAAAGACTCCAAAATATATTGCAGAGTGTGCAATGTCTATTAGAGGATGGGGAGATCATCGCAAGGAGATGAATTACCACTAAATACACAAGTGACATTGTAGGCATTTGATAAGTGGGAAAAATTGTGTGCGACCAATACAACCACTGTGAAAGAAGACAGGGGCTAGATATATCATCATAGCGATTGAATACTTAACCAGGTGGGCAGAGGCATGCCTTGTAAAATATTGTAGCGCAAATACTACCGTGAAGTTTATTTTTGAGTATATATTGTCTCAGTTGAGTTGTCCTAAGATTTTGATGACTGATAGGGGCACACACTTTTTGAATGAGACAAATGATACATTGCTTAAAGAATTCCAGGTCTATCATCAAAAGAGTATGCCTTAACACCCTTAAGAAAATGGTATAATAGAAGCCTTTAACAAAATTCTGGAAAGCACTCTAACGAATATTTGCAATGCAAAGCGAAACGACTAGGATGTGCACATACCGGTGGTCCTTTGGGCATATAGCACAACTTGAAAAGAGTTGATAGGACAAACACTATTCAGATTGTATATGGGCAGGAGGTTGTAATGCCCATGGAATACATAGTGCCAAGTTTATGGATTGCAATAGTTACTGACATTGGTGATCACAATATTATGAAAGAATAGCTCACACATCTTGTTGAGTTGGAGGAGTATCGTTTCTTGGATGGATTTCATCAGCAGGTGCAAAATGATTATAAAAACACATGGCACGATCACCATATCAAACAATGCACCTTTAAGACCGAATATTTAGTGTTGCTATATGATAGTAAGTTCATAGATTTCCCGGGAAAATTTCAGATGCATTGGCTAGGGCCATATGTTGTGAAGGAAATTACAGATGGAGGCGCAATTCAGCTCGCGAAGCTAAATAGGGAATTATTTCCAGCAAAAGTCAATGGAAATTGCTTGAAGCTATATAGGGGTGATCCCACCCCTATGTAATGAATATATGGTTGTAGGGTAGTCTTATTACTCTAGCTAGCTACAAGGAAGTACGAGACTTTAAACTACATTGCTCGAAAGTTAGAAAGGCAAAATGAAGGGACTGCGCGACAAGTAGAAGGACGGTGCCAAGGGTAGCTGCGTCGAAGGAGTTGTGCTAGGTGGGTAGGCCTCACGCAGCTTGGCCAAAATGTGACCGTTGGAAGCACTGTAAATGTTTGGATGGAAAATTTTCCATTGAAAGGAGCAGTGGGGAAGCATTTATGGAGAATATTTTGGAACTTTTCTGCCAAATGTGCATTAGTGACCAGGAATTGGAGGGAATGGTAGGATTTGAAGTCAACTTGGTCTATAATTATGGCATACCACTCTTCATTCGAATACTTTGCTTCCTAAGAGTTTGCCTTAATATTTTTCACCTTGATTTACACCAAGTACAGTGTTGTATGTCTGAGCCAGATTGGGAGGAACTTCTTTCACGGTCAGAGTTCACAAACTTGCCTGATTATTATTGTATGAGCTTCATTGAGAGAATGGTTGCAACTCACCTTGAGATGGAGCTAGTTCCACCTGAGACACCGATAACCTCGTCTGCACCTACAAGGTTTCATACTGCCATGCCTAGTTCACTAAATCCTAAGCCATATGCTTCTATGGCGGGAGATAAGAAGCAGAAGAAACCTTAGCAAGAACTAGTATGACAATCGCCATGGAAGAATCTGACAGAAATCCACCAGAAGGTAAAAATGGATAAATCCAAACAGCCGATGGAGCCATTGGATCTAGATTAGAAAGAACTATGCAGAGGAATAGAGGAGCTTGATGCATAAGAGGTTGAGCCAATAACTCAACTGCCGAAGTACATACCACCTAGAAAATCCAAGGCGAAGGTGCCCAAAGATCTAGATGTCGTGAAGTTCATGGTCTCTACGCCTTTACTACCAGAGAATGTGTTGTTTGAGAGTTCGTTGCTAGGTCAGATACCAAATATTAAAATGGAGGACTGGAACCTTGGGGACCATGATAAATTTCCTCAATTAGTGACAAGTAAGGACCTCAATAAGGTCTACTATGAGGAATTAGGCTTCAAGCGCCTTGAACCAATGAACTAGGTGGCTGGAGTTGGGGGTGTGGGGCTCCTAAACATGTTGTGGGTGTTGCACTTCAGTCAGACCATTATCAACAAAGTTTGTGTGCACCAATTGTTGACACTAATACACAATGGGTGTCTCTGGCTGGGAGAATCCATCCCAATCATGAACATGGTGATCCATTGTATAACATTGCTGCCATCCCAAGAAGTTGACCCTGCGGAGGCTTTCATAGGAAGGTTACAAGAAAAGAAGTTGGTAGACCAAATGAAGGGAGAATTTGGTCTGGTCAAAAAGTCGCATGGATACTCTATTAAATCCATATCCGATGGTGCGGTGCAGTTTTCTACATAGATCTTGGCTAGGAATATCATGAGAAAATTTTGCATCGATGAAGTACCGACGCCAGTCATTTCATTGGTTGCGCGGTGTGGGAAAGGAGTCCAGTATAACTGGGCTCAATACCTATGTAAAGAATTTTTGGAGGACTACAGGGAGGCCCATGATGAGGGCAAGGCATTTCAATATGCCTGGTTGTTATTGTTGATTACTTTAGTGGCATGGAGGATGCCTAAAGAGAGACAATTCCCTCAACATGACTCCGACCTACCGAAGGCAACGAAGTTCACTTTGCTATGGGCTACTAAAGTCCTTGCGTTCATAATGGAGACCAAGATATTTTGGGTATTTTTTGAGACAAAAATCAAGATGGTGATCAACCAGCAGCCAAGGTTATCACCCACCTTGCATGCACAGTACACTAACATAGTTGATTTCAAGGCATATTTCCACAATCTACACATTCACTCAAAGAAGGATGCCTGGGGCATATGGCAGAAGTTGCTATACTTGGTTGCTGAGGAAGACATAGTAGGGGTTATCAGCAAGTGGCCAAGTGACTGACTCACCCCTTCTGATACCTGTGCAGGTACCAGCACGGTTGCTGAAGGTTCAATAGTGTAGACCATGATAGTAGAAAAGAAGAAGGAGGCATAAAAAGCTACTGTTCGAGAGAAAGATGCGAAGGAGAAAGAAGCTACCGCAAGGGAGAAAGAAGCTGTTGCAAAGAACCAATGGCCAAGGAGAAAGAAGTAGCACAAGAAAATGCTATGTTGTAGGCCACCATCGATGTCGAAGAGCTAGACATCGAGCAAACACAAGTGGAGGAAGAAATAGAAGCGGAGGAAGAAGGGGGCATAGAGCTCGATTCCCCCTTCGTGGTCAAAATTAGAAAGAAGAGGACTACCATAGGGCAACACAAGGAGAAAAAGCCTGACAAAACAATGGGCACAATGCCTTTGGTATTCACAAAAGGGTACTTGGATGAAATTAGGGATGTGGTCCGTGATGCCACAACTGACATGATGAGCCACTTCGAAGCAGAGTACTAACAATCACTCAATAAGGTATAGTGGGGCCTACTGGACTTGTAGGTACAAATATATCTTTTGCAAGCGAGCATGGGACAAGTGAGCGAGAAGAAAGAAAGCTTGAATTAAGTGAATAAGTCAGTCTTGGATGTTGAAATCCCTATGGATCTCTATGCAGTACCACTGCTAGAAGGGTCCCTGCACGACGATTCAGCTGAAGAGAAGGAACAACTCCTCCAGATGAAGAACTTAGTCTGAATTTGGTCGCACTGTGTATTAAGACCCTGCAGGAGCTACACCAAAGGGTTTCTGATGAGCTTTGGATATAAGAGCAAAGCACACTACTGGTAATCAATGAGGTAAAGACTAACAACCAACATATTTTTTAGGAGAAGGAATAGGCCCTCAAAGAAAAGGAGGAGGTCACAATGCGAAGCCAAATGCTGAAAGTAGCTATTGCACAATTCTATAGTGAGCTACCAGATCTCAAGATCCTAACAAAAGCGGCCTCCACAGAGAAGATTCAAAAGCTGGGCGCTATAGTTAAAGAGTCTAAGGATGAAATTAGCTGTGTCGCGTTTGAGTTGTAGCTGCAAATCTCTTACAATTAAAGTTGTAGCCCACTAACCCTACCGAAGTAAAAAAGTAGTGTAGAGCTACTATTAAAGAAGGAATGACACCTTGGAAGATGAAGTCAAGGGTTGCACTGAGATATTTGAGCAGGTCATGGCATTATGGACCTCAGTGCAAGAGGATCCAAATCTATAGAAGATTGGAGCAGACCTCAGGGAAAAGTAGAGGCAGTTCGATGAAATCTGATCAACTGTGCAAACCTTGGCACCAGTGCAAAGGTTCACTAGATTGCAGGAAGGAAAGCTCATCCATAATGAAATTGATGAGTTGTGCTACAAGGAAGCGATCATCTCTTCAAGGAAACATCTATGGATAGATGAGGCTAGCCAGTTGACTCAGTCAGTACAAAGTAAGATAAAAGGGATGCAACATACTCAAAGGACCATGGGCCTTGCAGTTAAAGGCCCAACTACTAAAAAATTGGTCGAGGAAGTGAAACATGCTGCTATGCAGGGAGCTATAGACCTGCAGGTTTTGAAGATTGAGTTTAGTGAGCTACAGGTGAAGATTGAGGCACCATCAATAGAGTGAATCAAGGAAAACTCACGAAATTGTGTTGGGGGCCTATTGGGACAAGGTACCCTAGGGTAAATTTTGTAACTAATTTTGTTAATGATGTAAAGTCTCCACATTTTGAGGGAGTAGAGCATGAAGATCATATGAGTCAAAGCGGATTTAGTCCCTTAGTTGGTTAGAAGATAGGATGTTTTATGACCTGCCCATGGTTCGTGAACCATGGTATTGTAAAAGAAGAAGCTATATAAAGAAGTCATAGCGAATCATAGGAAGTAAAAAGGAATTGAAGATCATTGTATGGGCAAGTAGTGTGAGGCAGAAAAGTCTATTTTTTTAACTTAGGTGAAGGGGAAGGCTCCTGCTGCTGTGTGTGCGAAGACTTTGGTAAGTCCACAAGTTGAGTGCATGGGCCCTTACAACTATGTGCACAGGGAAGAAGAGTCTATAACGTAAATACTATATCAATAAAGACTATTTTTAAAGTTACACTTGTGCATCTATTCCTTTATCTTTACTTATGAAATTTATGTATTTGCTATGTTTTTCTGCAATTATCTGAAGAAACACTTAATCAATGCGTGAAAATAGTAGATCTGATAATTTACATGATTTCATGAATGTTTTAAGTGTTTCACAAAGGGTTAGATACTTTTTTGTAAGTTACTGTGATTTTTGAAATTAAAGGGTTAGGGTTCACGAAGGTTGGGATAAAGTCCTAGAAAGTACCAGAAACCCATCACACAGACCTCTGGATGCAGAAATTTGGTTCTGTCATCCCCCAATACTGTTTTGGGTGAGACGAAAGCCTAAGCTATGTGGGATGTTGCTGAAAGGGCCAACAACTTAGGGTTTTGTCGGTTGGAGTAGCTAAATTTGAACTTAGGTCAAGACCCCTCAAGCCAACACCCACACCAATGGAAATGAACTTCAAGAAGTTATGTGGAGAATTTTTAGGACTCAATTTTGTGAATCCACCTGAGTATAGATAGTTGATTGGGGCTTTGATGTTCCTAGTGAACACCCATCTAGACATATGCTATGTAGTGAATATGTTGATTCAATGCATCACCAAGCCTCTCCATGTAGATTGGATCGCTTCCAAACACATTTTGAGATATTTGAAAGGGATGATCACAATTGGTTTGAGATATTTTGTTGAAGATGTTTGACTTCATGGATACAACGATGTTGACTGTGTAGGAAACACTGTCAACAGGAAGAGTATGTCTTGATGTTGTTTTAGCCTTGGATCTTCCAAGATATTGTGGATGAGTAGGAAGGAGAAGCCCATAGCATTGAGTACTGCCGAGGTAGAGTATATTGCCGCTAGCATGGATAGCTGCAAAGTAGTTTGGTTGAGGAAGCTCTTCAGAGCGTTATTTGAGCAGGTCTTGGATACTATAGTGATATATTGCAATAAAAAGAGTGGGATCCATCTGGTAGAGAATCCCATATTTCATGACAAGTCCAAGCACATAGAGATTCGATGTCACTTCATTAAAGACATGGTGCAGAGAGGAGCCGTTCAACTCCATCACTTATCGACATATGAGAAAATTGCATATATTCTCACCAAGGATTTTCCGAAATGGAAGTTCTTGGTGTTCAGAGAGCTTCTTGGATTGATGGATGTGACCCCTCCTGATAAGGGGAATAACTGATCAAGGACATTAAGCCAGCTCTTCCTCCATGTTTGAGCTCCCAGAGTGTCGAAATGAGATAGAGGGCTCTTGGGGTTGAGGGATCTCTAGACAATAGGCTATCACCCCTATCTATTACCCATAGGGTTGGAGTAGTAGCTCCCCTATCTTACTCTTTGCAGAGTATACCCCAGTTGGAATCATACCCACAAGTTGGGCTTTTTGGGATTGTCCCTCCTCGTCTAGCCAAAGGGTTGAGGAGGCTTGGGGGCATGTGATCCTTACCTCTTGGTAACTTGGGTATCTCATCCAAGCTCGGATTATGATGTAGGTGTTCTACCACATGACTCTTGAGGGTCATTGTTGGGAAGATTGGTAGGTGATAAAATGGGTTGAGTAGTAGCTCCCCTATATTACATATTTCTTAATATGGGGTATGAGATATTTAGCTCCTGTGTGATATTCAAGGTTGAGATGTACTCCTTGATGTGGTTTCGAATTGAGATATTCTCTCCAACAATGTAGAGTGTGGTAGCTTTAGCTCCTCATTGATTCTTCCTCTCTAGGTTCAAGAATTTTTCAATAGATAGAGTTGATTAGAGATGGGACATCATATGACGACAAGATATACATGACAGGATGTTCGATAATCAGATATTAACAGGTGGAATTCTCCCTAGTTGAGAGGGAGTGTTAAATTATGAAACTAGGGTCAAATTCCACTTTGGAAAGATTATTTGATGGAGATGATGATTTTATTGAATTCCTATTTTCACGAGGACCAAAATCAACCTAAATATCACTCAAATCAGATAAGGGAAAGTGTACTAATGAAAGAAAGCCCACATATGCACATTTGGTCAAGGTCAGCCTAAAGAAAATTCGAAACCCATGGAAGTTTATAAATACAAGTGACGTCAAGCTCATTTGGACATCACCAAGAATGTTCTTCTCTTCTTCATTTTATTTGCTTGCATAGGTCTGAGGCAGGGACGACAACAAAGGTTCACAAAGGTCTAAAATTACAAGGTCTAAGGCTTGCATCTCTTTTAGGGTTTTGGGCTACAGTCACTGGCTTGCCACAAGAAAAATTCGACCATAGGCACAAGCATGATAGGATCAAGGGAGTGATTGGAAAGCTTCATTCGCACACACAACTTCTCATCCACGCGACCAAGAAGTTTGACTCATATTTTACCAAGGATTGAAGTTGACTGCGTACGATAAAATTTGTCTCTGATATATTTTGATGCTAGAAACATATTTCTGAATATTGTTCGGTTGTTTTGCTAGATGATACTGTATTAGGCTCATTGTATTCTCTGTTGAATATTTTATGACAATCTAATAGAAGAATATATATTTTTTAAGAGGGTTTTCTCCCTAGTGGGGTTTTTCCCTGGTCTTTGACCAAATCTCATGTCTCTTGTTGATGTGTTGATTGTCTCCTTTATCATTGCATTTATTGTTCTATCTTCAATTACTGTTGATGAATGGAAAGACTGTTTTCATTTGGAGATATTGCTAATTAAAGTATTGAATTGGGCTAAATTAATTGATACAACATAGAACAATCTAGAAAATTAACATAAGGTCATTATACTTTGAGTCTGCAAGGACAAAACAATCCTGAAGATGCCCATATAAACTAGAAAAATTGTTGTGATGACCAATGTTGGAAATTTGTGGCGGATAAAGTATCAACAAGTGGTAATATGGACCATGGAGGTTGTCCACTCATGATATATTTTTAGAATGATATTATAGTGAATCTTCTAACATGTTTTCTTGTTCTTGTTGGAAATATTCACATACTTTTGTAAGTACAATACGAGGAAGCAAAGGAATAATATTGAAAGTTTGAGCACAATGTTGCAAGACTTCCTTGTGATGACTTGTGTTCTGAACAAAATTGGAGAGTTCTATGGGAGAAATAGTGCTACTTTTGTTGGCTTGCAATAGAAAATAAAGTTACATAGGTGTTACACTAAAAAATGTCACCTTGACTACTTACAGTTAGTATGGCTCAAATCAACAGTCATGCTACCCTCTTAGGCAAAGTCTCATGCCTCTGTTATCCATCTCAAACTCAAAGAAGAGAGAAAGTCTTATAAAATCATGTTTATCTCTGGGGTCGCAGGTTCTCTCTAGCCTTACCTGCGGGGACGCGGACCATGTTCACAAAATCTGCGTCCATGGACGCTCTGTATGTTAAGGGACAGGTGCGTCCCTCTGTAAAAGGCAAAATGCGCGAGTTTTATCTTGAAAAAGTTACTTGTGGTTACTTCTAGAACATTCTAGAGGTCGGTTTGATGAAATGGATGCGCCTCCAGTTGGTTCATGTATCTCTATTAAGGGGGAACTTATCCCATCAATAAGGGAGCTATCCCACCCATAGAGGGGGATGATCCCATTGATAGTGGACCTGAATAACCTCTTTACAGCACTATAAATAAAGGCATTGAGCCAGAAGGAGAAGAGGTTGGAGCTATACATTTTCTTTGGGTAAATGCTGCAGGATTTAGGTCTTCCATTAGAGCCTTTGTGAGGAGAGATTGTCTTCACTTGATTCTACTTGGGAGAGGGTGAGCTTTGTCAAAGTAGAGGAAAACCCTTGATGGACCCTGGGAGGAACTTGCACAACACCAAGGCCAGGTTGTAAGAGTTTCTTTGTTTCGTTATTAATACAAACTGGTTTATTTTTCTCAATAGCTTGTGTTAATGAGTTATTTCATGTGTTCCTTGGTCTGCATGTTGAATATATGTTTTATTATATGAAATGCAAGTGCTTGGTAATTGTTTGATTGTTTGTGGTTGCAGGAATTGACTTGAAGGAGGAGCTCATCCGGATCGTCAAGAACGGACTTCAACAACAGCGTTTTGGAATAAGGTAAGCCTAAACACTTGTAGTTTTCATGTTGTAAAAGGTGTATTTAGAGAAAGATCACTCCATTTTGTCTTGTTTGTCATTAGAATGTCTTAGACTTCTAGGAAGGTCAGTCGTGTCCGCACCCTTGACAGATTCCGTGTGACAAATTGGCGACTCCGCTGGGGAATCCATTAATGAGAGAGTCTTTTCCTTTATATGAACTTTGCTTTGAGAAAATCATTTTTATTGTCTGGTTTTTGACTGTGAGAATTAGTATTTGGGTGGCTTAGCTTTAGATTTAGTTGGCTTTAGTTTTTCTTCCTTTTTCCAGAAGGACGCAGTCTCTGTGTGCTGCACAGTGCGTCCTTGGACGCGCTGTTGTCGACTGCACAGTGCGGGGCCGCACCTGTGACAACGGGTGGCCTGCGTCTTCCTGTAAAAGTTAAGAAAATTCCATTTTTGCTTTAAATTACTTTTAGATTTTGTTTTTTCTTAGTGTTTTCTGCCCAGATCCTTTAGTACCCTGTCAAGAATTCTCACCTGAACTAGTTTTGTGAGCTTTGAGTGTTTTAGTGGTTTTCAACGAAGTTTAGACCTAGGGTTTGATTTTTGGAAAGGCTTTGTAGTACTTTGAGCTTAGAAAGTTGTCCAGCCTTAGATATCTCTGGTTAGTCAACCTTCTTAGAAGTTGAGCCTGTCGTAAAGTCTCCTTGCTTGAGCAACTTGTCATTTGAGTTGTTTTGGGTCAAATTTCGAATTACTTGTTTATAAAGTATTGATTTCCATTTTACAAAAAGAACAAAAAGATTAGAGTTTTGTTTTGGCTAGTTTTTGATTCTGCAATAAGCTAGTCCTTGATTTGATTGTGATCAAGTAAAACACCTTAGAAATAATCATTGTTAGTTTTGGCCTCGTTAAGATTGCTTAGAGTAAATTTGCCTTTAGTTTGCTTATGAGTGCATTTTCATAGATTTTAAGAGTTGTTAAGATTGATTTTTGGTTATATTAGATTTATTTGCTTTATTAAAAGAAAAATACAAAAACATCTTCTTAAAAAGTCTTGTTTCAAGTAGCTTTTTGTTTTCAAAAGAAGAAAAGAGTTTTTTTCGTGCGTGTAAAGAGAAGTTATGTTTTTATGCTTGGAAAAGAAAAACGAATTGTTTCTTTGATTGTCTTCAATTAAGAAGTTGCTTTTATAAAGATTGCATTCTCTCAACTTTTTAGTTAAGCAATTCATCGAAAAAGTAAAGTAGTGGATAAATCATTTTAGGTGCATTTTGTAGTGGTTTCGAGTCGAGTCAACACACCACTAGTTTCACTTCCATCACCTTTTGACTTAAGAAACAACCTTAAAAGTAACGCTTAAATTAAAATCAATCTAGTAATCTTTATTTTTCTAGGGCTCTGAAGCACCAACATAGCTTAGGCTAGGGTCTTGGAGTAGGTGAGTACTTAACTCTCCAAGACTACAAAACCAAACAGATAGTCTATCTTGAGTAGAACAAATCCAATTGTTTCAGTTACATTCTGGGAAAGCTCCTCTTAAAGGAGAAACACGAGCTCGTGTCCGAACCAGTGAGGGGATCATTCCTCCCTCGTTGGGAACGACGCCAGGCAGTACGTATTACAAACGGTAAACCTCGGATTAACCATTGTCGAGGAGCCAGGGGTCACTTATCGGTAAACCTTGGATTGTTGTCAAGGAGCCGGTAAGGGGATTGGAGCTTGCTACTCTGCCCTTGCGTGCTGTCGGAGTTTAGACTGTTCCCCCAGGTGTAATTGTTGTGATTGGTAACCTTAGTGGCCATAATATCTAGGATTCTACCCAAGGTGACGGTGGAGGGAAGGTCCCACTGTACCTGGAGCAGACGTCGGTTATACTCACTTGGATTTTCTGGGGGGTTCGCTTCACTTCGAGACGGTTAAAGTGGAGGAACTTGGTCCAGTCTATTCATTAAGCAGGTTGCCGGGGTAACTGTTCCACCCACTATTTCTGTACTGAATCCTGCGAGGTTGGGCCTAATCACCAACTAGCGCTTTTGGTCCGGAAGACTACTGTTTGTGTGTGGTTTGACGCTCTAGATTATTTAGGCGTGTGCTTCAAATTTGATTGGTTCTTTAGAAGACTTTAGGTGGTTTGATTTGAAATTTTTTACTTTGATTTCGTGTGTTGTAGTTAAAATCTTTAATTGTGGCGGAATTACCGAGACAGTCCCGTAGACTTCGGGGCAAGTCTCCTGAGATTGTTACCGGAATAGATTTGTTAAGAAAACTCCGTAAATCGCGGGGTGAATCTCCTGAAGACATTCCGGGTCATTTAGAAGGGTTAAAGGTCCTTGTAACTCCTCCTAGTGGCAGTAGAGTAGGTTCACCTGAAGAAGGAGAATCTTCCTTGGTAGTCCATCCAGATTACCAAAGATTAGAAACAGGTTACAATCCCGAAGCTGTTACAGTTTCCGAGCTTGCTGGTAGTTTTTCATCTGCCAGTGAAACAGGCGAAGAACCTGAAATTTCAGAACCTGTTACTCCAACTCCTAGTGTTCCTGATTCACCAAGAATAGAAAGAATTATCACCGAAAATCTTCCTGTTGGATTAATTGCTATAGAAGAACTTGTTCCAGAGGAAGAAATAGGCGTTTCTGATTCTGAAGATCTAATTACCCTTGATCTAAGGGAGCGTGAATCCATCTTTTACAGTCCTCCTAGAAGTGAATCTTGGTACCTTGCATTAACCAATTTTTTAGACAACTCAGTAGGTTTTTCTACACCTCGTACTCCGGTTCCACCTAGAGGAATTCATTCTCCTGTAAATATGTCTGGTCAGTCATCTGTGTTTTCACCAAGTACTGAATCATTTTTACATGGCGGTCCTTCTGTTCCTACTGGGTATCAATCACTTTCTGGTACCTTTGCGGGAGCATCTCCTCAACCTGTTGATCATGGGTTATTAGTTGGAAACAGTGGTAATGTACCATTGAGTATAGGTGAAGTTTATATGATGTCAGGTTCAACTCCCATTAACCAACCTCAAGGTGGCCAATTACCGCCTGGGGGGCAACCTTCGTTAATGCCTGGGGGGCAACCTCAAGGTACTTCATTTGTGACTGGGGGGCAACCTCAAGGGTATCAACCCCAAGGGTATCAACCCCAGCCTCAATATGTACCCCAAAGTCAACCTCAGTATCAGTATCAACCTCAAGGATGGCAACCTCAAGGATGGCAACCCCAAGGGTATCAACCCCAAGGGTATCAACCTCAAGGATACCAACCTCAAGGTCAAGGTCAACCCCAGTATTCGTATTTACCTCAAGGTTATCAACCTACGGGTCAATACCCTGGTCAAGGTTATCAACCACCTCAAGGGCAATCATATGGGACTACACCTTACAGTTATCAACCCTATCCTCAATACGGCTATGGATCTCAGTATCCTCAACCTGTTACGAGTCAATACCCTGGAATGTTAACATGGGATCCGTCACAGGGTCAACAGATGTCGCAACCAAGTATACAGTCGGTACCTCAAGCAGGACAACCTGCAGTTCCTGGTCCACCCCAGCAACCGCAACCTGTCCAGTCAAGTGTTCAGACCCCTGTAACTTCTGTAGTTACTCAGCCGCCAATTGCACCTAGTACTCCACCTCACACGGCTGCAGCAACTACCGCTTCATCTACCATGCTTACATCTGGAGTATCGGCAGCTCCGGTTTCTACTGTCCCTGTAACCGCTCCTCAGACATCTGTACCGTTGTCTGGACCCACGGTTCAAACCACAGTCCAGATGCCTGCAGGTCAACCTGGTACAAGTACGGTTGTTACTACTCAACCTCAATTTGTTCAACCTCCGTACCAGGGACAGTATCAACCTGGGCAAGCTGCCCAACAACCGGTTTACCAGTATCAACCGTATCCTGGGTACAATTATCAACCACCTCAACAACCCCAGTACGGTCCGGTTAATCCTGGTTTTCCAGGAGGATATAATATCCCCAATGCGAATCCTGTTCCTAGTTATCCTGGATATCCTCCTCCTGGGGCTGGTATTGTGACTCAGAGTTTCAGAGATCCTAACCGGCAGTTACCATTTATTGCAACTTTAGATTTACCCGACTTGACGCGCCTAACGAACGATCCAATTCAATATCTTCCGTTCTGGCCGCCAATGCCAAATAAGTTGCCCAGCGATATACCCAAGTTCGAAGGTAAGTCTGGAGAGGATCCGTCTAATCACGTGATGACTTACCACCTCTGGTGTGCATCAAATTCCATCTCAGATGATTCTATCCGCTTACGTCTTTTCCAGCGTACACTCATTGGTCTCGCAGCCAAGTGGTACATTGAGTTGCCACGGGCTTCTTTTTACAACTTTAGCCAGTTAGCTACTTCATTCTTAACTCATTTTCAGTTACCAGTCAGATACGATAATGGTACGGAATTATTAACTTCGCTAAAACAATCGACATCCACGTACATTTCTGATCACATCCATGAGTGGAGACGTCGAAGAAGATTAGTGAAAGTTTTTATCCCGGACCAAATTTTAGCTGAATGGTTTGTAAAATCATTATTACCAAGAATTACTGAAGATGTAGCTAAGGCCGGCGTAGTTACTGAGGAGCAAGTCATTGCTCAGGCACAATACCTTGACTTAGTTTACACTCAGTCGGGTACGTTACACGAGAAAATTCCGGATCTTCCAAAGTCAAACCAAATCGCTGCTGCTCCTTCGGGATCTCATGCCGCTGATGGTATGATCGGTATCGTGACTACGAAGAGTAAGAAGAAGTCTTCCAAGACCTCCAATACTCCAATTATCACTTTGCCTGATTCTCCGACAGGAGAGTCTTCTCCTCCTGAACTTACCGCCGACATTCACGCTGTAGAGTCATCTACGGCCAAATCCAAAAACGGTGGAAAGAAGAAAGGAAAGAAGAAGGCTAAAGCAGACAAGGCTCCAAAGGAGAAAACGGAAAAGTCGGAAACCAATGACGAAAAGCGCAAACCTCGTTATCCTTGTCTTATTTGTGAAGAAGATCATTTTACGAGAGACTGCCCTCATCGGGCCGAGGTAGTGAAAATAGTCAAAGGTTCTCCGACTCCTGCTGTGTTAAAAAATCCATTTCCCGAGCAGGAAAATAAGATGATAGGTTCTTCTTCGAATGCCAGTGAAGAACCCATTTTGATGATGTCTCATGTCAGGATTGCGACTCGATCGCAAGATTATGGTAGTAAGGCTCCTGTTGATGGTAAAGAAGCAGAATCTTCTCACTCTAACCCATCAACCTCAACTCCTGGTTCCGATCCACTACAGATCGAAAAACCTAACCCAGACTTAGTGATTAAGCCGCCCGCCAAGGGTGTACTTCGAAGGTCTGCTTTCAATCCACATGCGAGAGCAGCCCAGAATTACAACATTGTTGAAGACTTAGCTGTTTCACCTTCAGCAATGTCGGCACTCGAAGTGCTGCAATCATGTCCAGCGCAACGAAAATTGCTTTTGTCGGCTATTGGAGCTGTCGATGTTCAGGACCCGAACCTAATGATCTTTGATCTAGAAAGTAGTACACCGCGTCTCCCCCATCAAATGGCTTTCCAAATTCCAGTGATAGTCAAAAACAGGCCTATTCATCGGACTGTGATTGATGAGGGAGCTTCTACGTGTATTATGTCGATTCAATGTTGGAGATCGCTTGGTTCTCCTTCGTTGAACCAATCCCCCACCATCCTTAAGGCCTTTGATGGCCGTGGGTTCCGTCCGTTTGGTATTCTACAAGAATTGCCTATAGGGGTCGAAGGTAAAACCGTTAGTCTGGATGTGGAAGTGGTTGATGCCCCTCTAGACTACAACCTTCTTTTGGGTCGAAGTTGGTCATATGCTATGACAGCGGTCGTTTCATCGGTCTTCAGAGTCATTAAGTTTCCACATAACGGTAAGATCGTGACTATTGATCAGCTGACATACTTTTCATCCGACCCAACCTCTTTAGAAACTATCCAGCATGTTGGTAAAACGACAATCCCTTATAGGGACATTGGTGTAGGTTTAGTTAAGGATTCCGGTTTACTGGGAACTTTTCCTCTCCCTCCACTCAATGCAGACCCTTCGTTCGCAACAATTCATATGATCACGTCAGAAAACATTATTTATGATGATCCTTGGTATGTTCCCTCTGACTCTGAGCTAGACTCACTCGGTGATGTTATGCCGTTGAGTCCGTATGAGATTGCTTATGAAGCTCTTATGTCTTTTACCGACTTTCATTCAACCGACCAAATGAATGTGGTCAGTGAAGAGTCACTTTTCACCTCACCCTTAGAACGGATAACGTTTCCCGAAGAAGTGTCATCTGACGAACAACTTCGCGAAATCCTAAGTGTAGATGATCTACCATGGGAAGATCTCCATCACAGATCTTCGTTTTTACCTAAGGATGATGCATTTGAAAATGATTTTTCATCTATCTTTACCGCTGAATATGTCAAAGACGCTCAGGATCCAACGAAACATTCTGATTCAGAGCTGAATTTAGGGAATATTTCTCGTACTATTCCCATTGATATTTCAGTGAAGCCCGGAATCGAGGAGAACATTCATATAGGTGCCGCATGTACTGAAGAAGAAATCCAAACTTACAAGGCCCTATTCCAAGAATTCCGCGACGTGTTTGCCTGGTCTTACGAAGAAATGCCAGGAATTGATCCTGCCATTGTTGTTCATGAAATCAAAACCTACCCGGATGCTAAACCCATTCGGC
The DNA here is from genome assembly GCA_031772625.1 of Pinus tabuliformis. NCBI lineage: Eukaryota > Viridiplantae > Streptophyta > Pinopsida > Pinales > Pinaceae > Pinus > Pinus tabuliformis. Next base: position 657,699,255 of record CM062820.1, on the reverse strand, counting down.
AACGGTTGCGTCAGATTCACCCTCGAAAAGCAGCTGCAATTAAAGCCGAAGTCGAAAAGCTGTTGAAAGCAGGTTTCATTTATCCGATCCCGTTAACGGATTGGGTATCGAATATTGTTCCCGTCAATAAAAAACAAGGAACAATAAGAATCTGTATCGATTATAGGGATATCAATCGAGCTTGTCCAAAAGACAACTATCCTACGCCTTATATCGATCAAATTATTGATGATTGTGCCGGAAGTGAGATGTTTTCCTTCATGGATGGTTTCTCAGGTTATAATCAAATCAATATTCTACCTGCCGATCAACCAAAAACGGCATTCATTTGTCCATGGGGGACATTTGCTTATTGCAAATTACCTTTTGGCCTTAAGAATGCCGGTGCTACTTTTCAACGGGCCATGTCTTATGCATTTCATGACATCAAGCACATTGTGCAACCCTATCTCGATGATTTGCCTGCTCATTCTTTACACCGAGCTGATCACCTTGTCCATTTACGAGCAATCTTTATGAGGTGTAGGCATTATCGAATTCGGTTGAATCCCCACAAGTGTGTTTTCTGTATAGAAACAGGTCGATTGCTGGGATTTGTTGTTTCCAAAACCGGCATTCGCGTCGATCCCTCGAAAGTCGAGGCTATCATCCAATTGCCTCCTCCTTCGAGTTTGCGCCAACTCCAAAGTTTGCAAGGGAAAGCGAACTTTTTACGCCGATTCATCCCTAACTACGCCGAGGTCACTAAAGGTTTTACACGGTTGTTGAAACAGAACGTACAATTCTTTTGGGACGAGATTGCTCAACAATCTTTTGATGCACTGAAACACGCGTTGACCCATGCACCGTTATTGCATCCTCCCAACTACAACCAGGACTACTTCTTATACCTCGCAGCTTCGCATTCCACCATTGGAATGGTGTTAGTTCAAGAAGATGAATTCAAGGCAGAGCATGTGATATATTACCTTAGCAGAACCTTAAATCCAACTGAGTTAAAATATTCGCATGTGGAGAAATTGGCCCTGGCAGCCGTTCAAGCTGTCCAGCGTTTTCGTCACTACATTCTTCTCCGCAAAACTACTGTTATTTCGGATTGCAACCCTATGATTTATATCTTGACAAAACAACTGCTAGGGGGCAAGTACTCTAAATGGATCGTCATCCTGCAAGAGTTCGACTTGGAGTTTGAGAAGTCCAAGTCTAAGAAATCTTTAGTCTTCGCGGAATTAATGTGTGATTTCCCGAGTGCTGACACAGAGACTGTGGCAGAGGAGTCCATTGCGGACGAATCTTTGTTTCTTATTAGCACTGTAGATCCGTGGTATGGGGATATAATCATCTATCTCCAAACCCAAACCTTTCGGCCTGAAGCTTCCAAGGAAAACCGTCGAAAAATTCGGTTTCAATCCCAGCAATACAGAATTATTGGAGATACACTTTATCGCCTGGGGGCAGACTTAGTTTTTCGACGTTGTTTAACTCACGATGAGGCTGAGAGAGTTTTGAATGATTGTCACTCTGGAGCATGTGGCGGTCATATGTCTGGGTATGCCACAGCTCAGAAGGTGTTGCGCGCTGGCTATTTCTGGCCGTCTATGTTTAAAGATTGTATCCTTGCCGTCAGAAAATGCCACAACTGTCAAGTGTTTGATCGCAAGATGCGCGCTCCACCTGCTCCTCTCCACCCTATAATTGCCGCTGGTCCATTCGCCAAATGGGGCATTGACTTTATTACTTGTAACCCTCACTCGGCCGGGGGGCATGCGTATATCATCCTCGCGGTTGATTATTTTACTAAGTGGGCCGAGGCGATGCCTACATTCGACGCAAGCGGCAAGACAGCTGCACTTTTCGTATTCAATCATATCATAACTAGGTTTGGTGTCCCACAAGCAATCATTACGGACCATGGAAGCCATTTTCGAAATGTCATGATGACTGAACTTACAAGCCAGCTTGGTTTGCGCCACGATAGCTCTACACCTTATTATCCGCAAGCCAACGGTTTGGTTGAGTCAATCAACAAAGTTCTAGTCGTCATGATTCGACGGATCATTGGTATCCATCGAACGAATTGGCATAACATGTTATTTTCGGCGCTATGGGCATATCGAACTTCAGTGAAAAATTCAACAGGTTTCACCCCTTTTCAGCTAGTTTATGGCTTAGAAGCTGTGTTACCTATTGAGTGCGAAATCCCATCACTTCAAATGGCTGTCGAATTACTTCCAGCTACTTCCGAAGAGGAGAAACGGTTGTTATACTTAGCTAAATTAGATGAGACTCGACGTGACGCTACTTTAGCTATCGAGACTCACGCGAAACGAATGAAAGCTCAGTACGATAAAAATGTAACCCCTCGAAGTTTTTCGGAAGGAGACCTAGTACTATTATATGATCAAGCTAACGATAAGCTAGGTGCCGGAAAATTCGTTCCCATGTGGCATGGGCCCTACATTGTAAAGCGAAAGCTAGCAAAAGGGGCTTATGAGTTAGTTGATTTTGATGGGGACTCTTTGGGCAAACCCAGAAATGGACTTTACCTAAAGAGGTATTATGCTTAAAATGATGGATGGAGAAATTTTTAGATAGGTTAGATTTCCTTTCTAGCTAGCAAGTGTGTTAGTTTAGTCAGTGTGCTTAGCTTAGCAAGTGTGGTTTTTCGTCATTATTTTGGCTCATCTTGGTTTTACTCTTGATATTGTAGATGTCGACGCCTCTCCAAACATACATTGGATTTGCTGATGGTGCTTGTCGTAGTACACGGAATATCTCTTCCGCAGCTTGGGTTATCTATTCGCCCTCTGACGAGTTAGTTTCTATGCATGGGGTAAGCCTCGGTCAAACAACGAATAACATTGCAGAATACAGTGCAGTGGTTGAATTATTATCCGAATCTATTTCATTTGGAATTCGACGTTTGATAGTGAGGTTAGATTCTGAACTTGTTGTATTACAGCTTAATAGAGTTTATGCCATTAGAAATCCTGTGTTATTAAGGTTGTTTTTGAGAGTGCGTCTCTTGGAACGTGAATTTGATTACATTGAATATCAACATATTCCAAGGTCTTTGAATACATTAGCAGATGCAATTGCTTCTCGAGTGTTGGACAGACATTTATAATAATCATGCAAGTAAATTTAAAGACATTTCATCATACATGTTAAACAAGATAAGCCGGTAATAGTGATATATAGATATAGATAGAAGTGTGTCCAAAAATATATACATCGTCTTCGATCATAGGTTTAACACACCTTATGATCGGCAAAATGATAGTACAAAAAGTCAAAAATGTCACATGTGACTACAAAAGTGACTAGTCAATCACTGGTGGTGCTCTCTGTACGACACCACTGCGCGGGCTACCTTGCGCAGAAATCTCCTAAACGGTCCAGGGACCGCGACTACGAAGCGCTGAAGCCTCATAGGAATATCATCCATAGCAGTCTCAGGTATATCTGCCGTGAGACGCTCTAGATCATGCTCCAAATCAGCTAGTACTTCTGCTGTCGCATCCTGTAGGGCCGGTGCCGGTGCAGCTGGATGTCGTCTGTCGTAAGGCCGGAGATTGGCTGGACGCTGTGGTCCAACATCTGCATTTTTAAAATTTTACTGTTACTTTGAGACGATATATATGAAAAATAAAAAATACATAATTAGAAAACTTGTGAAAATGAAAGTACCTCTGTCATCCCATTGTTCTCCCTGTGGAAGAACCATGTCCGGATCACCTCTGAAATCCATTCCGGCATATGGAAAGTCTTGTATCACAAAAAGCTGGCCCTCTAGCCAGTCGAAGTAACTGTCTGAGAATCGAACCACTGCAGCACCCTCGTCAGGATGCCGGGCCATCACCGCAACCCATCGAACAAGCTTTGGCTCCCGAGGACCCAAGTCATCAACAGTGAGTTGCTGAGGGATCAGCATAGGAACTCTCTCCAAGGCAAAGCTCACGACTAGAGGCCCATATCCAAAAGTTTTTAGTCGTCCGTTCTTTGCCTTGGTTAGTTGGCTCTTCATATGAGCCGACACAGCTTCGCACCAGTTGAAGATGGTGCCTTGGTAACAGTCAACTGCCATCCGCATTTGGGATCCGGAGGCAATGTGCAAGGCGGCCGCGCCACAAATCCTAGTGACCGTAAATGCAATAACTCTAAGTTCCGCCAGAGCGATGTGCTTTATCTCCACGCCTTTTTTATGGCGAGTCCCTGGTCTGCACCACTCCTCGCGGAGATCATCAAGGGATTGGCCACCCGGCCTGGTCCCCGCAAGGTTGAGTTGCTCACCTCTGTTTGGCAAGCCAGTGAGAAAGTATACATCCGAGGGCTCTATCTCGAGCTGGTGCCCTCCAATGTAAAAACATTGATCTTGAACGTTCCATCGCTCAACCAGCCATTCCAAAAATCTTACCTGGCCCCTCATGCCCGGTATGGTCCAATATTTGTACAATCCACATGTTCTTAAGGCATCCAGAGAGGGTTGGTGGTTAATCGCAGCTTCATCATCCTCTACGTGCTCTCTCTCTCTCCAGTCTAACATGTTTTAGGTCCTGCACATCAAAAGAGTCAATTAGAAATTAATTTGAGCAAATTTGGTGGTTTTTTGAGAGAGTTAGGGTTTTGAAATGCGCCCTTTGTGGAAGACGCACCCCGGCTTTGTAGCACAGGGCGTCCGGACGCAGCTCGCCTGAAGGCGGACTGCGTCCCCCGACCTTTTTCCCGTGTGAGAAAAAGTCGGGGGACGCGGGTCACCCGAAGGGCACCTGCGTCCGCCGAGGGGCGCATTTTGAACCCAAAACCCCCCCAAAAAATGAAACAGAGACCGAAAACAAAAAACTAAACGGATAAAAATGAAGAGTGGGATGTGTAAAATACCTCGGTGAAGCGGCGTTCGATTCCGACGGTCAGATTTTCCGCAGCAACCACGGGAAGTTTCTTGTCAAAAGCTCCTTTTTCAACCTCAACAGTGAAACGGTAAAAATGACATGGTAAAAGGTCTTTTTATAGGTTTTTTGGATGAATTAGTTCATTTTTTACCATGAAAAGATGTTTTCAAATGTATTTTTGCCTATTTTAAACAGGTATGAGTAATGTGTCGCTTTTGTGCAGGACGAAGGGATTTCGAGGGAAATTGTAATTTTTCACAAACAAAATTTCAGAGTCATCTTTTAAGCCCTTTTCTGACTCCTAAAACATGAAAAGATCGCCGAGTGTTTCTTTTTCACTCGTTAAAACGGAATTAAAAGACGGTCCCCTTTTAGCTCTTTTCTGACCGCAAAATCAGGAAAAGATTGCCGGGTTTTTGTCGTTTCAAACTCGATAAGGAAATAAAACGACGTGTCTTTGATCGCTTTTTACTTTTCAGGTCAACGACACTATTATGAAAGTACTCCTTGGTCGCAAGATCAAGCGGTTCCCCCAGGTATTATTTTATACTTTTTCGGGCTTGAGGGACACAAATATACGAAAAAGTTCAACGTGGAGTTTCCTTAATTTTTTCAGACTCTCTAAAAAAGAAAAACGCCGAGTTTCTCCTATACTGGGCTCGTTAAACTTTTACAGTAAAGGACCTGTTCAATTACAAACAGGAACGAACCACTCCTTCCTAGGGTTCGAATTTAAACTAGGTTGGACTCGTCCGAAGGATGAGCTTATAATCAAGCATATGTTATCCTCCTCAAGCTTGTTAAAAATAAAGAGGTACTTGCCAGAAATGGTGGGGGAAAAAAGAGAAGAATGAACCTATTTGTCACCTTTTGCCTCAGAAGAAACTTTATTACCGCTCTTGAACACGACACTTTTCATTCACCTGGGTTGGGAAATCTTTTACCTCACAGTTGACCAAATCACTTTGAAAATCTTTAACCGGGTTCAGGGATCAACTTTGAGTTATTCGTCACCAAACCATCTGTTGTGTCGTTATGTGTTCAAGAGGTCTGCAAGCAAAACTTTCATCTGCAAAATACTTGTCATCCATTTGACCATCCCTGAGTCAGTCCTTACAGCAACATTTCTTCAACTTGAACAATGATTTCGTGTTGCGGGCTTGCCTGCAACGGGTCGCTTTCTATCGACATCGACACATTATCTAGAAAGATGACTTAGGAATCGACAGTACCTTGAAGTCTGCATGCATCAATGGCAGGTTTCTCGCCTTTGACGTCAGTTTACATCATTGACTTTCGATCAAAGGATTCCGTGAAGTGTTCGACATCAAAACATCTATTCACATTTCACGGGTTGTGCTTGGTACTTTGAGGACCATTGACATTACTGGTGGTTTCTCTCACGCTTGTTAACAGTTTACATCATTGACTGGTAATCAAGTGGTTTCTACCATGTTCGACATCGAATCATTTAATCACATGGCTAGAATCGTACCAATTCGGGAAGTAGAAGTGAAGACCCTGGATCTAGTTTCTACCATCCAGGCTGCGAGGAGTTTTGTATTCATTGTCTATGTAGACTTATCATAAACAGATGGCTGCGTCCATACTGTGTCTACAAAAGTCTATAAAAATGATGTACTGCAAGATCATTCCTGTATCAGAATAGTTAGTCCATTAGTTAAAGTTTTGAATCTGAGTATGGGAATGCCTACCTCAGTGATGATATAATCTTATCCATGTATTTTGTGTTGAAAATTGCAGGTTCCAACCAGGCCATCCACAAGGCAATCCTTGAAATGATAAAGCGCTTCACCCTTCCTAGAATTACAAAACCCTATTCTATTCCAGGCTTCGCACTTTAGGGGGCAATCTGTTACACTAAAAAATGTCACCTTGACTACTTACAGTTAGTATGGCTCAAATCAACAGTCATGCTACCCTCTTAGGCAAGTCTCATGCCTCTGTTATCCATCTCAAACTCAAAGAAGAGAGAAAGTCTTGTAAAATCATGTTTATCTCTGGGGTCGCAGGTTCTCTCTAGCCTTACCTGCGGGGACGCGGACCATGTTCACAAAATCTGCGTCCATGGACGCTCTGTATGTTAAGGGACAGGTGCGTCCCTCTGTAAAAGGCAAAATGCGCGAGTTTTATCTTGAAAAAGTTACTTGTGGTTACTTCTAGAACATTCTAGAGGTCGGTTTGATGAAATGGATGCGCCTCCAGTTGGTTCATGTATCTCTATTAAGGGGGAACTTATCCCATCAATAAGGGAGCTATCCCACCCATAGAGGGGGATGATCCCATTGATAGTGGACCTGAATAACCTCTTTACAGCACTATAAATAAAGGCATTGAGCCAGAAGGAGAAGAGGTTGGAGCTATACATTTTCTTTGGGTAAATGCTGCAGGATTTAGGTCTTCCATTAGAGCCTTTGTGAGGAGAGATTGTCTTCACTTGATTCTACTTGGGAGAGGGTGAGCTTTGTCAAAGTAGAGGAAAACCCTTGATGGACCCTGGGAGGAACTTGCACAACACCAAGGCCAGGTTGTAAGAGTTTCTTTGTTTCGTTATTAATACAAACTGGTTTATTTTTCTCAATAGCTTGTGTTAATGAGTTATTTCATGTGTTCCTTGGTCTGCATGTTGAATATATGTTTTATTATATGAAATGCAAGTGCTTGGTAATTGTTTGATTGTTTGTGGTTGCAGGAATTGACTTGAAGGAGGAGCTCATCCGGATCGTCAAGAACGGACTTCAACAACAGCGTTTTGGAATAAGGTAAGCCTAAACACTTGTAGTTTTCATGTTGTAAAAGGTGTATTTAGAGAAAGATCACTCCATTTTGTCTTGTTTGTCATTAGAATGTCTTAGACTTCTAGGAAGGTCAGTCGTGTCCGCACCCTTGACAGATTCCGTGTGACAATAGGTGATAAAGACATTATCTCTAAATTTTTCTTTTGTTCCATTATATTTTATGGTTTAGAGGGTATCTCTACATCATCTCCAACTTAAATATTGCATAAATTGACATCAGTCTCTTTCGAGTCAAACTGGTGTGAAGGAACATCAAATATGGTATCAGATGGTGCAGGGGATTGTGGAGAAGCAAGGTTATGCAGATTATATGTACTGGGTGGAGTAATAATATGTTCTTCAAGAATAGGGGTGGGCCAAATAAGCTTGGCAAGTTCATTATCTAGAATGTCTACTATAGTAGAAGGATTTGGACATGAGGAAGAGTGTTTCACCACAACACCGACTAGTGATCTTGAAGCAAGAGTAAAAGCAAGGTCTATAGTTGAGATATAAAAGGGAATATACACAACATCAACAATAGAAGTAGTGGTGGGATCATAATTTAACAAGGCCACAAAATCCAAAGGAAGATATTTGGATTTGAAGGTTATGCCCTGGAAAGGAACATCATATAGAATAGAAGTGGTTGCAATAAGAGCACTTACCAAAGATTCAATGTTAGAGACAATAACACTAATAGAATATAAGCATGCATGAAGCTGCTTAACCAAAGGCTGAAAGTTGGAATCACATACAACTTAATGCTTGTGGGATGATGATGGAGCATTAGAAGACAAAATTCATGGCATGAGGGCTTCTAGAGAACAAGAGGTACCTTGAGGGATCTCCATGCGTTGAATACCAAGCCATGACATGACTTCTCTATGGAATGCTTCTTCACTCATATAATAGGGTAATGGCCTCATATTGAATGTTTCCTTGCTAACAACCTTTGGACATACATAAGAGTTGTTGTGGTAAATTCTGAACCACATTTGATAATAATACTTATCTAAGATCAACTGAGGGATTTTGATGATCATTGTAGCATTAATCATTTTGTTATACCAGACTTCAAAAGTTGTTTCATTAAAAGAACGATTTGGAGATTTGGCTTGGGCTTTCCATGGAGCAAAAGAAAGAGCGAGGGCTTAACCATCTGGAATCTCAACTAAATTTTGACCTTAAGGAGCAGACCATTTCATCTTTGTGATGGCCACAACTAAATACCCATAAATAAAATAATTGCCTCACTTGTAGAATTCTTCACATGCGGTGAAGAACTCACCTAATAAGAACTTGCACCAATTCAGTCGCTTTCCTTGGATACAAAAATTTCTGATAGAGATGGTGTCAAGGATGCATTTTCCTTTGGTATAATGCCACACTACTTTCCCTGTGATAATCATGATCAGATAGCATGCAAAATTGATATGCTCATTGTTAATTAATTCAATGACATCTCCACAACCATTACACTTAGTACCATATTTCTCGTAGATATTTGCAGTACCAGTCTTCATCCCTCTCTTTGAGGTTCTTTGGAATGCTGTTGAGACATATACTTCATCCATTAATAAGAAAATAAGCTTATTTATTCATTGACATGAATCAGGTACTCTTTGTCTAACCAAAGAGAGCTATTATGAATTCTACTCGTAAGAAACTTGGTGCACCTTGGAATTTCACCTGTGGTTTCAAATATGGGAAAATACCACAACATCATGAGAGTGGGCTAGTTTAGCGATTTGAAATCAAGCTTAATTTCGGGAACAATTTCTTCAAACAAGGCTGAAGTGAAAGTCACATAAGCTTCCTGTTGAAGCACTAGAAACAACAAGGATCAACGAAATTGTTATCAACCAACATCACTTTCTCATACTTTCCCAATATGTCATCCATGGGCTTAATGCAGTTGTCAGAGAAATCAAAGGGAGCAATTGATTTAGCGGAGCAAAAAATGGTGGGAGACTAATGATTGTAAACAAGATGAATGGGTGGTCACTAGCGGGTTTTGGACACAAAGGGTTGGGATGCAAAAGCCAAGGTGACAGACATAATTTACTATGTAGTGGCAAGTGAAAAATACGGTTTTGACTTTCTATATTTATGGAAATTTTAACTCCACAATAGATAATTGGGCTATTAGAAATTAAATGAAATACCACTAATAGAATCAAAATTTAATTCAATACTTTATGATAACCATGATACAAATCCCCAATGCATGACACAAATTGACAAAAAGACATTTGACATGAAAACTACATGAAAGGAAAAGGATAACGAACAAAATGAAACTAAAACCAAGTTAGTAAAATTGATCGCTACAAGGAAAAGACTCAACAAAAAAAGGAATCACATTAAATGACCTTATAAATAACAAAAAACATAACTCATACCTTCGTGACCACAATCATTAAGGTCAATCACAACTAGGAAACTCGACAAAATTGATGCAACCAAACTAAAAAATGAACAAAAAAAAACTCTAGTGTAAATCTAACTTTTGCTCTTGAACAGAGAGCAAGAAAAATCAACAAAAATTAGTGGCCATAGTAGGGCTTTAGGTGTGCACCATTCACCCAAATAGGAAAGATAATTCCATCAAGTTACATGAGATTTATGACTCCAACTTCCCTTATCTCTACAATAATAAAAGGACCCAACCCATGCATTTGCAACTTTCTAGGGTGCTTGAGATACCTATTGTCATATATCAGAAGCTAATCAATCACTGAGAAAGATGGATTTAATATGTCAATCATGCCAAGATTTTTGTTTTTCTTTCTCTACACTTTGGTGGAAATATGCTAGAAAGTGCTACTCATCTAGTTCCCACAGCTCTTGCAAAAAATTTCAATAGAATCATTATTATAAATCTTAGTGGCTTGGGAAATAAATAAATTAGGAACAATTAACTCGACATGTACCACAAATTCGCTACCGTATACAAGCTACAAAAGGGGTATACTTATGCAAACTTTCGACAATAGTTTGATAAGCCCATAAAGTAGCCATAACTCTGTCATCCTAGTCATCCCTATTGGTAGAGAATGCTTTAGTGAATACATTCTCCAATATATAATTAAAAGCTTTAATTGTCCCATTTGATTGTTGATGATGCAAACTGCTCTTGTGGTGTTAAATCAAGAACTTTCCCATTAAAGTTGCAATTGTCTCATTGATGAAATGGGATCCTTGGTCACTTTTCAAACTCCTTGGATAATCAAATATAGTAATGATGTTCACGAATATGAATCTAGTTGTTGTAATAGTGGTACAATCTTTGAAAATAATTGCTTTTTCCCATCGTGTTAGGTAATCAGTTGTAGTGTGATATATAGGGAATGTGAGTGTCATGAAGGAGGATTTATGGGACCAATAAAATCAACAACGTATTTATCAAAGGCTTGTAATGATTGAACTGGGTGCAATGGAAGCTCATCTCAATGTGAAGTCCTTCCAACCCCTTGAAAAACATCACAATTTATAGTAAACTCCTTGGAATCATTGAATAAAGTTAGCCACTATAGTCCTACTTGTAACACTTTTCTTGTAGTGGATTTTCCTCCCACATGTTTTCCCACAATAACACTATGGAATTCCCACAAAATATCATCCCTCTCATGGTTCAAAATACATCTTCGCAAAATTATATCAAGCCCCATCTTGTACAATTGTCTTACAATCAATTGATAATCGACTGCTCTCACTACCATATGTCTTCAGTGTGGTGGAATAATCATCTCGACACTTTCTAGTAGTTAATAACAATGAAATATCTTCAAGGTAATTTGAAACAACTTCAATTATAAATAAATCTGCATAAGGTATATGATCATCTACCAAGCCTCCATATTCTCCTAACTCTAGATGAGAGAGATGATCGGTCCCCAAATTTGTTTGGCTTGACTTAACAATAACTTTAAAAGAAGACTCTATGAACAATAAAAACTATATACAAATCCTTCCTTATAGCACAAGATTATTAATTATATATTTCAATGCAAAATGATTAGTAAAAAATTTAAAATGATCTCCAAGAAAATAATGCTGAAACTTCTGAAGTGATTATACCATGGTAAGAGCCTTGCATTCAGTTGTGGTGTAGTTGCATTCAACAATGGAAAGCTTTCAGCTCACAAAATAAATTGTATGCTCAAGATTACCTTCTCTAGGTTGAGCAAGATTGGTGCTAAGAGAAATGTCAGATGCGTCAATGTGCACATGGAATTATTTATTCCAGTTTGGATAGACAAGAATTGGAGAACTAGCCAACTTCTATTTAAGAGTATTAAAGGTAGCATAACACTCAACGATCCATATAAAAGGCTTGATCTTCTTCAAAAATTTCTCCAATGATGCAATGATCAAAGCATAGTTGCAGATAAATATTTAGTAATAAATTGTATGCCCCAAAGTAGACCACAAATATTTGATACTTGTCGATGGAAGCATATTAAGAATTGCTGCAACTTTGGTAGAGTCTTGTGGTTCGCCATCCTTGCATACAATATTCCCCAACAAGGTTCCAAAAGGCACAATAGACAAACATTTCTTCAAGTTTAAAGAAATATTCAACTACCTACACCTGTCAAACATAACTCGCAATAGACTAGATTGTTTTTTCAAAAGACTATAAACTATCCAACCATCCATATAAAATTCAAGGAACTTATGTATACATTCCCTGAATGTTGCAATAAGTATTTTGGAAAGGACAACTAGTGCATTATTAAGATCGAAAGGCATAACAAGATAGGCAATTGTGAACCCCATTCAATGGTGAAAGTGGTTATTTTCTTATCCTCCTCTGTAACTCTGACTTGATGATACATAGAGAACCCATTTGTGAATGAGTAAGCTTCCTAACCCATTAAATTATCCAACACTTCCTCACTAAAAGGAGTGGCAAATGGATCATGAATACTATAACAACCCTGGGTTAAAAGTTCATATAATAAAGTTAATAAAGGAAAAATAAGACCAAGGTCATAGGACACGTATTCCAAGATGAATGTTGGCAAAAAAATCCTAGTGGGTGTTCATTTCAGTTTATTATGGCTTAGGGGAAATTGAAAAAGGAAAAGAGGCATTAATTGGTATTTTGTTTATGAAAATAAAGGAAAATAGGAGAAAATGGAGGTGAAAGGTCACAGGTTTGCATGAGAAGGAAATTGAAGAGAAAATATAGGAAAATGAAGAAAATAAAGGCCTTAATGTTAAAAAGCTTTCTCAACATCAATTCAAAAACTTTTGTCAATTTTAGCTTGGATCTCTCTCTATTCTCTCATACTCTTACACACTTATAGCATTCATGGAGAACTTTAACATTGGAGAAATGGAGGAAAAGGAAGGACAATAAAGCAAAGGAAAGCAAGGATCAAGCAACGAAATATTGGATCAAGCGACTACAACTCGATTGCTTTGTAGGTATCAAGTTGTATGTATGATTTCCTTTCTCGTTTTGGCATGCATGGTGCATGCATGTGTGTAGTTTGTTTTCTTGCTATCACTGCCATGGGTTTTGCCAAGTGTGATAGTGGTTTCAAACTTGCCTTTCCATTTTTGGATAGCCATGATGTGATTGGGTTCTTTCATTTGGTTGATATTTGGATGGTCGGATGGTTTTGGAACTGGGTGAGGTGGTCTTAGGAAAATTCCCAAGGGCCTAGGAATCCCTTGACTAGTTTGGTGGGATTGCAGTAATGCCTGAGGGTGGATATGAGAAAATTCCTCAAGGTATTGGTGAATAAATCTAGAGGTATCCAAGCTTGTTTAGGGCCTAGTGATCCCTTGACTGCTTTTGGTGGGATTGCAGTAAAACATGGTAGTGTATGATTTTTTGTTTGGGCCTAGGAATACCTTGACAAGTAATGACAGGATTCTAGTAAAGCTTGGTTGTGTAGGTGCTTGTTTCAATCTTAAGAGACCCTTGAATGGTTTTGGTGGGATTGTGGTAAAGCCTGAGGAAGCCATGGTTTTTTGTTGTGAATTCCACATGCATGCTCGGAATATGGCATGGGGGTGATTGGCTGAAAGAAAGATTTGGTTCAACCCAATCTATGGCTGAGTGGTGTGTGGAAGTCCCTGACTTGGTTGGATTTTTCATATGTTAATAAGAGCTATTTTCCTCTTGTATTTCATGAATGATTATACTTTTTATTATATAGCTTTAATGGTTTTTCTATCATGGTTATTCATCTATTTATATGTTGGTTATAAGCATTGTCTCATAACAGGTTCTAGTTATGTTTCATGAAATGTTTTGATTTGTTGATGGATGGTTATTGAATGCATGAGATAATAGACATTATTGTAGTTATTGTGAGAGGGATTCATGATTTTTAGATAATCATGAGACCCCTATATTTAGATATGCATTCATGACCTGTAGATTACACGTTCTCAATATGTTTGATGAAATGAATGTCATGGTTAGGCTTGGTTAGGCCTGGTTAGTCCAAGTATTTGATAAAATTTTATATGAATGCATTTGTCTTGATGTCATTTATCATTATGGAAAGTCTCATTAAGTTTTGAGCAATAGTCTAGAGAAAAACCCTCAAAAGGTGGCACTAGTTTCAGGGTCACAAGCTCAAAACTGAGAAACTGGAACTACAGTCACTACCTTGAAGGCTTATGCATGTGACTAGAGACCTACAATTTCATGGATGTAATGTTATGCCTATAGTTGAGAGTCTATATTAGTGAAAAGTAAATTTGACTAAGGGTTTTGGCACTTGGAGGAGTGGTTTAGCTCTTGGGGGTCCTATAGTTCCCGAAGAAGGTCAGTAAAGTTACAGTTTGTCGATTCCACTTCCTTAAGTGTAGCTAGGAGGTTGAGTCATGTCATAGTAGCCCTCATCTCATTTTTACCCCAACAGACCAGTGAAAGTGGGTAAATGTGGGAGGGGTTTTTATAGGGTGGTATCAGAGCATGGTTCAAACACTTAGACAATATATGGTTATGGCTAGCCCATTCAACCCATCTGGCTAGATGCATGTTATTATGCATGCATTGACATGACTAGGGTTATGCATGCATAGTAGGTTAGACATGCATCATGGTGGTCATTATGAAATTTGTGTCATCATGATGTTGTTGGTATGTTATGATGCTGATATGTTGGTTGAGATGGATTAGGAAACACAAATAATTAGAGCTATGTTGCAGCACTGAACCACGAGGTAAGATCATATCTTGATACAGGTTTATATGTTTGACATATAAGTATGATGGTTAATGGTTGTTATATGCATTATGGTTATATACATGTCAGTCTTTCTATTGTTTTTGTGGTTACATGCATGATAGGTACTAGTTAATCACTGTGGTCATATGCATGTGCATCGGTTAGTTATGAATGGTAGTAACTTGTTCTTATATGCATTGTGGTCATATACATGATGATTATGGTTATTATATTTAAGATCTGGATGCTATATGTATCATGTTAATCTGGATCAACATGTGTAGATGGTTATGGTCATGGTATTCATGCATAAGTCGATATACTTGTGATATTGTGTTGTAATAATCTAGGTTGATTTGTGCAGATGTGATAGCCTCCCTTGAGATGCATTGAGGTATGTGTTTGATTATGTCATCTATTCAGTTTATCAAACAAGGTATGTGTTGGCTTGGTGGGGCCTGACCCAGGTTCAATGTTAGTTAGCCAAACAAATCACTACACTACTGGCCCTTTCGGCATCAGCCCGCAGAGCGTGGACCAAATTCTCACTCAAAGTAGTATGGGGGGATGCTAGAACCAAGTTTCCACACCCTGAGATGGTCATGATGTTGGTTTATTCCTTCTATTCCTGCTTTCATGCAGGTCATTGAGTTCTAGGGCTCTGTCTGTCTAACCCCTTATTCTGCCCTTCCATACCTTCACGAAGGGGTACGATCAGCCTTCACACGCCCTAACCTACGGTTCAGGTACTTTTACGCTGCTAGGGAAGTGTATCATGCATATTTCCAAACTAGATTAAGTGCCTTACTTATCTTATTAAACAATCATAGTTAGCATTGCGTAAACAGATATCCTTATTTGCGTTCAATTATCTAACGTAATTACATACATTCACGCATCACATAAACATTATAAATGAAATTCATACACAATATGACAAGACACATTAACATGAAACAAAGACACCAAATGTGTAAAATGCTTCTCTTTATTGATATCTCCAGATGATTACAGACTTTATATGTCTTGTGCACACAGCTGCAGGGGTTTGCGCACTCAGCTGCGGACTTCTACCCTAGGCCACTGCGCACTCAGCTACGGACTTCTACCCTAGGCCACTGCGCACTCAACTGCAGAGCCTCTACCTATGCTACGACCCGAAACTTAGAATTTTCTCCTTATCCTCAAGACTTCATGCTTCTTAGAACTTATCGATGACTCTCTAGAGCTTACTTACTTAGCTCTTTTCATACAATCCCATGGTCCGTGGACCATGGGTAGATCTTTACAACCGACTTTACTTTACAAAATTAAGGGCAGACAACCCTTTATGACTCATGAAACCTTCGCACTCCATGACCACAAAATGCGGAGTCTTTACAAATTTATTACAAAATTTGACCCAAAACATGGGCTTTTAGCCCCAAAAATGTCCTTGGGGGATCCCATTCCCAACAGTATGCTTACAAATTGTTTGAATGTTTAATTAGTTGCATGATATGATTATGTGTCTATAAGATTGCATGAAAGAATGATATTGTTTTAAGATGGTTGTAATAACACAATATGTGCTGAGACAACTGATATGTACTTGAGTGCAAGTGGGTGCTAGTTGTAGTATTATGACTAGTGACTGTGAGTTGATTGTTGATTATGACATAGCTATTATTATTGGTAAAGGTTGATTTCAAATTAATAGACACAATGTATTGATCTTTGGAACATGTGACTAACATGTGTAAATAGTTTCAGGGAAACATGCTTGGTATTAGCGCGACAAGGTAATGGTTAATTTGTTTATATAACTAACAATTGGGTGATGTGATAGCACAAAATAAGACTCAATTGCAGCAAGGAAAAGGTAAAAGAAATGAATTGGGTGATAATTCCTTTGGCTATGTTTGGAAATCACATTTCCGAACGAATGAGTGCTTTGCATGAATACAAGAAGTCTTCTTAACCTTGATTTTGTCTGACATAATGTGGATATGTACTATATTCATGAACATGTATTTGAAAGGCATAATAGTTGTTTTCAATCAATGGTTGGAATCGTCAAGGAATTGGAGTCCCTTAAGAGATGACATTTGTACATGTTCAGTTACAAGGTAGTGTGCTTGGCATAGCAAGGTAAGGTAATTGGTATATTGTTATGTTTATTTATGCACTGACAATTATGTGTTTATGGTGTTTATGGTAGTATGATGCAAGGGATTGCATGGAAAAATTGGCTTCCATGAAATATCGAAGAAGGCTCAGATTGAGCTTTTCCTTGGAAGCATTAGGAACCCATGGGGATTGAGTCATGGTGTTTGTTGCTAGTTTTATGCTTTGTGAGTTGTTTGTGTTTAATTTGCAGTTTTGTTTATGTCTGGTGTGTGGCCATGCCACTTTGTTTGTGGTGTCATGCTACTATTTATTTTCATGGCTTTTCTTATTGTTTTATTTTTTTCTTTCCTTTTATGTTTTGAGGGATTTGGGAATTGGTTTGGGAAAGAGGAAAGTTAATGGAGCTAAGGGAGAGATGAATAAAATCCAATAGGTAATGTAAGACCCAAATGAATCCCGGTGCATGTATAAGGGAAAACGAGGGCAAGAATGTCAAAACCAATTATATTGGTTGGGTCCATTGGGGTAAATGGACAATGGTAGGACAATCATGATAAAGGTAGCAAGAAAGGTGAAGTAAATGGATCTGAGGTGTGATATGCCTTGGATATGTTGGGAATAGTTGTTCTCAACGTTGTGCATGTTGTGCATAGATAAATGGAGATATCTTAACATTGACCTTATTTTGTTTGGTAATTATGTAGTGATCATGATTATGTTGATGATTACATGTATATATATATATATATATATATATATATATGTATGCAAGTGTTTATATATATAGATATAGATATATGTGTGTGTGTGTGTGTCATTGTCTAACAGGGTCATCAAGGATCATGATTGTTTTATGCTAATTTTTATATGTATATATTTATGTATATATGTTGTTGTCTGATAGGGTTGTCAGGGATCATTATTGTGGAGGAATGATTGCTTAGGCAGGTGAATGGCATGAAGAGGTGCCTAGTCTTATGAGGAATCAAGTGGAAAGAGTAGCCCTAATAGGCCTGTGAGGTCAGTATCATGTGGATATGAATTGATATTATGTGTTTATACTATGCCTATGTTTATGTTATGGACTAGTAACGCTGAGGGATACATCAATGGAATGAAAGAAGTGTGATTTGCGACATGCTAGAACAAGCATGGATAGTGGGAAGACACCAAAAGCAAGGTTGATTGGTAGAGTCAATGTGGTTTCTAGATGTGTAGTACCATTGTTGTGTATATGTTGTACACGTTGTACCTATGATGTTGTGTACATATAGTGTTATATATATATGGTTTTATGTACATGTTGTACATACGATACTGTGTACATGTGGTGTTGTGTGCATGCAGTGTTGTGTACATGTTGTACACGTGGTGCTGTGTACATGCTGTGAAGGTGGTGTTGTGTACACATTGTGCAGGTGGTGCCATGTACATGTGATCCTGTGTACACATTGTGCAGGTGGTGCTATGTACAGGTGGTAATGTGTACATGTCATACTATTGTGCATGTGGTATTGTGTGCATGTTGTACATGCTATATTGTGCGCATGTGGTAATGTGTATGTGCATTTTGTAGTCATGGTATCCTGACATGTATGTTTGCTTTTTTTGTATTTTATGTACATATATGTATTGTGTTGTACATCAGGGGTAGGTATATGTATTGTATTGTGGTGTACACTGGGTGTAGGTGTATGTGTTGTATTGTACACAAGGCGTAGGTGTATGTGTCATGTTGTATGCTGGGTGTAGGTATATGTGTTGTATGTCGGGTGTAGGTGAA
The DNA here is from genome assembly GCA_031772625.1 of Pinus tabuliformis. Taxonomy (NCBI): domain Eukaryota; kingdom Viridiplantae; phylum Streptophyta; class Pinopsida; order Pinales; family Pinaceae; genus Pinus; species Pinus tabuliformis. Next base: position 657,680,471 of record CM062820.1, on the reverse strand, counting down.
TGTATTGTGTGGTGTTGTATGCCATGTGTCTTTGTATGTGTGTGGTGTACACTGTGTGTATGTGTATGTGATTGAAGAGAAGAGATGGAACTAGGTGCTTGCTGGTTTTGGAAATTGATCCAGCGTGTGGATGGAAAGGACAAAGAACAAAGGTAGAAGTAAAGAACTAATTGAAGGATAAGTATCAATATTTTATTTTAGTTTTAATTATACATGTGATCTATGACTCTAATTTATGATGGTTGCATGTGATATAAGATTTTGATTTATGATGGTTACATTTTGTGGTAACCAGATGAAATATGCTTATACATGATGATTTGATCAAACAACTAGTTTGACTTATTGTGACAGGATGTAAAAAAAAATTTAGGTGTACCTTATTGATGAGCTACCAATGAGGAATGCTTTGAATTAATTTAAATTCTGTTTATTCTATTGGAAATTATGTGCTTGGTACAAGAAATCATGGGAAATTCCTAGTTTGCATGGTTGAAATTGACTGTAGGAATTAGTAGCAACGACAAACAGAACTGGAATAGGAAAACGTATGCCGGTAAAGCATTCATGAATAGGGTGATTGTGGGAAAAGGGTACCCAGTAGTGTCCATTGATTTCCATGAGCATGTTGTGACTGGTATGATGGTTTACGGTAGAGATATACCTTGGTTCCTGGACCTTCTGATGTGAGGAAACCTTGCCAAGGGATGGATCACGTGAGGGACTATGTAGCAAAGAAGGGGATGCAAACAAAACTTGGAAGGTATGTGACTACACAAAAGCGGGTGATCGAATTGCCTGAGGAACTATGTAGCATAGAAGGGAAGTCCAAGGAATGATTTTTTTTTGTCACTAGCATTGCCAGATGGAATCAGATGCACATTGGAAGTGTGCCCTAGAACAATGAGTCGATAACTATTCACTGAGAGAATAAGTACCACAAGTATTGAAAAAATGAACATTGGGTGCAAAATTTGGTTTTGACAGTGGATTCTAGACTTCCTGGGAAGGAGGTGAATCCTAGTACTACTTTTGAGGATGGAGCAATGAGCCTCTAGATTCCCTTGTTTCTAATGCAGACATCATATACTTTTATTTGCTAGTTGAGAAAATGTGCATATGTGTACATGTGTATATTATTGTAAATATTGTATCGAGGTGTGTTTATAAATCTCCATAGACATTATAGTTATTTGCTGGTTGAATCAAATGTGCATGAGTATATTTGTGTTTCTATTGTAAATACTACATTGAATTGTGTTATAAAGATCTAGTAAGCGGTATTCCTGTCATGTTTTTAGCAGGATGTCATTGTAAATACTACAATGAGCTGAGTTATAAAGCTCAATGGGAAGTATGTTTTGTTTTTCAGTGGTTTTTTGGTTATAGGTGTCATAGAAAAATAGGGATGGTATTCCCCTAAGGGCAGGGGGGGTCTATAACAATCTCGGGTAAAAAGTTCATGTAATAAAGTTGATAAAGTAAAAATAAGACCAAGGTCATGGGACACATATTCCAAGTTGAATGTTGGGAAAAACATCCTAGTGGGTGTTCATTTCGGTTTATTATGGATAAGGGGAAATTAGCAAAGGCAAAGAGGCATTATTTGGTATTTTATTTATGAAAATAAAGGAAAATATGATAAAAGGGAGGTGAAAGGTCATAGGTTTGCATGAGAAGGAAATTGAAGAGAAAATAGAAGAAAATTAAGGAAATAGAGGTATTTTATTTATGAAAATAAAGGAAAATATGATAAAAGGGAGGTGAAAGGTCACAGGTTTTCATGAGAATGAAATTGAATAGAAAATAGAAGAAAATTAAGGAAATAGAGGCCTCAATGATACAAAGGCTTATGAGGACTAGTTCACAAATTTTTTTTAGTTTTAGCTTGGAGCTATTTCTATACTCTCATACTCTTGCACACTTAGAGAATTCTTGGAGCACTCTAAAACTTGAGAAAGGAAGGAAAAGGAAGGACAAGAAAGCAAAGGAAAGATAGGATCAAGCAAGGAAATATTGGATCAAGTGGCTACAACCAGATTTCTTTGTGGGTATCAAGTGGCATGTATGATTTCCTTGCTAGTTTTGATATGCATGTGTGTATTTGGTTCTCTTGCTATAATTGGCATGGTTTTTTCCAAGTGTGACATTGGTTTCAACCTTGCCTTGTCATTTCACGATAGCCATGGTGTGATGGGGTTCTTTCATACGGTTAAGCTTTGGATTGCCAGATAGTTTTGGAACTGGGTGAGGTAGTCTTAGGAAAATTACCTAGGGCCTAGGAATCCCTTGACTAGCTTTGGCGGGATTGTGGTAAATATTGAGGGTAGATATGGGAAAATTCCTTAAGGTATTGGTGAAGAATCCAGAGGCATCCAATCTTGTTTAGGGCCTAGTGATCCCTTGACTGGTTTTGGTGGGATTGTGGTAAAACTTGGTAGTGTATGTTTTTTTTGGGCCTAGGAATCCCTTAATCGATAATGGTGGGATTGTGGTAAATCCTAGCTGTGTACGTGCTTGTTTCAAGCCTAGGAGTCCTTGACTAGTTTTGGTAGGATTGAGGTAAATCCCGAGGAAACCATGGTTTTTTTGTTGTGAGTCCCAAATTCATTCTTGGAATTTGGCGCGAAGGTGATTAGCTGAAATAAATATTTGGTTCAATGCAATCTATGGTTGGGTGGTACCTGGAAGTAGCTGGCTTGGTTGGATTTTTCATATGTTAATAATATCTCTTTTCCTCTTGTATTTAATGAGTAATTGTACTTGTTATTATGTGGCTTTAATGATTGTTCTATCATGGTTATTATTCTGGTTATATGCTGGCTATAAGAATGGTTTCATAATAGGTCCCAGTTATGGTTCTTGACATGTTTTTATTTGTTGATGGATGGTTATTGAACGCATGCGATAAAAGATGTTATTGCAACTATTATGAGAGGGAATTATACCTTCTTGATGATTTTTAAATATGTATGAGACCCCTATGTTTAGATATGCATTCATGACCTGTAGATTACATGTTCACAATATGTTTGATGAAATGACTGTCATGGTTAGGCCTAGTTAGATTAAGTCTTTGAGAAAATTTTATATGAATTTATTTGTCTTGATGTCATTTATAATTCTACAAAGTCTCATTAAGTTCTAGGATGTAGTATGGAGAAAAGACCTAAAAAGGTGGCACTAATTCCGTGGTTGCATGCTCAAATATAAGAAATTGTGTTAAATTGGCAACTAGGGCCAAACTCCATGTGGGTCAGCTTATTTATGGCAGCTGATATTTTTATTGGATCCCTCTTGTCGAGAGGTGTAGGATTGATCCAAACATCATTCGATTCCGATAAGTATTTATGGAGATATGAATTTATTTTGTTTATGAAATTATTATCAAGCCGACCAACTATTATGTAGGCTCTAAAAGCCCAACCAACGTGTCTATTCATCATCCTCGCTTTAGTATAAATAGAAGAGTTTTGATGTCCATTGGCTCACTCATTCTTCATGTGATCTCCTCTCCACGTCTTGGGTTTTTGGAAGGAGAGTCACAAAAAGAGTATGCTGGTCTAGATTAATTCAACACAGTCTTATAAGATATACGCTGCTCATAATACACGTTGTTCATGGTGGATATGTTGTACGCTGGTTTCATGGAGTCATGGGAGACATTCACGCAATCAATACATGCCCTAGCTTATACGTTGTAGTGGAGCCTAGTTGCAGTAAGGGAAGAACTGCAGTAAAGGAAGGAATAAGACTGATATTCATGGGTCATGGGACAGCAATATCTTCACACAGCATTTCATACGCTGTAATGAAAGCAGTATATATATATATATATATATGTGCAAAGAATACACTGACACTTTCGATGTAGTCATGAAGACACCTAAACGTTGAGACCTGTTGACAAGTTAATGCCCTAAACGCAGAGATCTGTTCATTGCCATAGAAGCACAGAACTCACCCATATTCAAATGGCTCTAGAGTCGTTGTCATGAGGCCACATGTTCCCCACAGTTGGGAACGCAACTATATATGGAACACAACTATATATGAAACGCACTCATGTATGACCCCCGCTGTTTGGAACGCAATCATAGGACCCACAATGCAATCATGATATATATATCCCGCACAGTCATACACAATCCATTCTGGGTACGCACAGGTCCATACAAAGAACGACAGTCATACATTGCGGTTATGGTTATATACATTCGCTGGACAATCCTTTATATACGCTAGGCAGTATACGTTGTGAACGTAGTCATATTTATGATGAATGTAAGCGCTGGCCATTGGACTGTAACATAAACGCTGGATGCTGGGCATTAATATATACGCTAGTCTAGAATGAATATAAAGTGTCATACGCAACAAATGTATATGGTTGACAAAATGGACATATATACTCGCAGGTGAAAAGATATATATTGTTATATGGGCAGCATGTAGGCAACATGATATATAAGCAGCATAATTCTTGATATATATAGGCAGTATTTGGGCAACATGATATATAAAGCATCATGTGGATGCATGATGTATATGGGCAGCATCTGGGCAGCGTGATATGTAAGCAGCATAATGATGATGATGCACATTAGCAAGGAGCTACATGTTGAATGGGCAGCATGATAGATCAGATCATGGGCAGCATGATAGATAGGATGCATGGGCAGCATAGTGATCATGAGCTGCATGATGATGCATGATACAGCATGATGGTGCTACACGGTAAGGTGTAGCAAATGGACGAAAGGAAACACTACAATAGGTGAAGTCGTCACCTTGGAGAATCAGTTGAAGCAGAATGTCTTCAACTGATTTCATCGTTATTCGAAATGATCTATCTAGATAAGTCAAAGTGTTGACTTATGTTGTAAATGTACTCTCTCTCTCTGCTGAACTTTGAAGATAAAAGAAGATTTGATCAAAGGGTTTTCCCACACATAGTGGGGTTTGTCCCTGGCTCACGCCACATATTTTGTCCTCTTGTCTTGGCTTGTCTTCTGCGATTTATATTTATGTTCTATCTGCAGTTTATCTTAATGCTGATGTGATTGCTAACTATGAAAATTTAAATAAATTGCTCAAGCATAGAACATACCTAAACTTAACATGGTATCAAAGCTGAGGTGAAGACAATGCCCAAGCAAGAGTGAAAGAGCAATCACCAAAGGCAGTTGGGACAAGACAAAAGGATCAATTGGTTCCTCATAATTCACTTAGGGTGAAGTCGAAGCAGAGAATGTTATCAGAATGGTGCAACGGAAGTTTCTGATGGCCCATATAAAGATCACTTCATTGGGAAGTTCGGATCTAAGGGTGGAAGGAAAGGCAGATGCCTTGTTGAAATAAGTTTGGCCGTTATGTGAAGGAGTGTCCAAATGGCAGAGACACATCTCTTGATCCAAGGAATGTCTAGTAATGCAGGTCATCAAGGAAATGGTCGACTCTTCCACGAAAGCAAGGGACCCCATAATCTCTTTTATGTACCTGATGGCAAGAAGAACTTGGTGTCCATCTCGGAAATAGAAGTCAAAGGTTATCAATGGAAAGGTACGTGTTTGAAAATAGATCTTGCAAAGATGTTTTGAGTTCAGGGTTGTATCAAGTTGCAGGAAGTCCACTGGGGACCATATCCTTTGACTCAGCACCGGAGGTCTGTGAGTTAGATGGTGACTTGGATCCCTAAATTCAAAAAGGAGCATGAAGGTACATGTATGAAATGTACCGAAGGAAAATATTATAAGGGGACCATTCCCCCTCATGCAGCAGGTCCACAGGCTTGGAACAACCCGAGGAGTTTGAGACTCATGATCAGGAATCTCATGTATACAGGTGGAAGAAAGCCCTCTATGGCTTGAAGCAAAACACCTCGGGCGTAGTAATGAGAGGATTGATAGCTGTCTAATGCAGCTGAGATTCATTAGGAGTGAAACCGATCCAAACCATTACTCGAAGGTTGTGGATGATAAACCTCTCGTACCAGCACCTATGTCTAACAGGTGCATTCCCTCTCATTTATAGGAGACGGAGGGAGTTGGATTTTGAATATGAGAAGATAAGCTGCAAGCTTGTGATTGCCTCGAGGATCTTAACTTTCAGAAGTTATATGGTAATGATGTCGGACCAGATTTGGGAAATGCCTCTGAGTTTCATAAACTCATTCGCATTGATGTTCTTGGAGAACCTCTGTCCAGACATCTGTGTTGCAGTTAGCATGGTGAGCTCATATTTGGTTGAGCCTCACTAGATTGGTGCCAAGAATCTTCTAAGATATCTTCAGGGCACAATCTCTCATGAATTGAGATACACTGCCGAAAATATGAAACCACATGATTATTCGAATGATGAGTGGGCAGGCAGTATGGAGGATCACTAGAGCACTTCTCAGTGTTGTTTCTCTTTGGAATATGCCTTGGTATCCTGGATGAGCAGGAAGCAGAAGTCGGTGACTCTGAGCACCACCAAGGAAAAATACATTGCTGACAGTATGGCCTTCTGTGAGGCATTCTGGTTGCAGAAGCTCTTCAGTGAGCTATTTGTACACATGATGAATACCACTGTGATTCTCTGTGACAACCAGAGATGGGATTCGATTATTGAGGAATCCTGTATTTGACAATTGCTCCAGCAGATAGACATCAATTACTACCTTATCTGGGATATGGTAAGTCGATGATCAAGGAGGCTCCATTGCACTAAGATGATGTACAGGACAGAGCCCCGAGGAAAGATCAAATTTGTGATTTTCTCGAACGACTTGGAGTCGTCGAGAGACCTTTGTAAAAGGGTCCTGCATGTTGCATACATTGAGCTCTGGGAGCTTTGGGGGGCTTGCAGTTCTATTGGAGCAACATACGACCACAGGGTGACTCACCCTCCCCTGGTGGTACGCACTGGAACAAGATGATTCGCTCTCTTGCGGGACAAGATGATTTGCTCCCTTCTATAGCAGGATGATTAGTTCTCCTGTGAGGCCTGGATTGATGTGTTCTCCATGGCGATTGTAGTAGGATTGATGTGTTCTCCTGTGAGGCCTGGATTGATGTGTTCTCCATGGCGATTGTAGCAAGATTGATGTGTTCTCCTGTGAGGACAGGATTGATTAAGTTCTCCTGTCGAGGCATCCTACCCATGCAGTCTAGGACTCATGGAAAGTACCTCTCATCTGATCAATGAGTAGGGAAATGAAGTTAGGGACCATAGTAGTACCGATGGATGCTTCGTTGTATCTACCGTACTCCCTATGCCAGGATGTCCTCCATTGATCTGGGATCAATGATACTGGTCTGGGACTAGTGGTAGGAGTTGTACATACTATGACGCTGACTTCGGGTCGGCTGAGACTGGTCTGGGACCAGTGATACATACTCCGAGACTGACTTCGTGTCAATGCAGGACTAGTCTGGGACCAGTGAGAGTTGTACATACTATGACGTTGACTTCGGGTCGGTTGAGACTGGTCTGGGACCAGTAGTACACTCTCTGAGCCTGCGATACTGGTCTGGGACCAGTGGTAGGAGTTGTACATACTATGATTCTGACTTCGGGTCGGCTGAGACTGGTCTGGGACCAGTGGTACATACTCTGAGACTGACTTCGTGTCTGTGCAGGACTGGTCTGGGACCAGTGAGAGTTGTACATACTATGATGCTGACTTCGGGTCGGTTGAGACTAGTCTGGGACTAGTAGTACACTCTCTGAGCCTGCGATACTGGTCTGAGACCAGTGGTAGGAGTTGTACATACTATGACGCTGACTTCGGGTCGGCTGAGACTAGTTTGGGACTAGTGGTACATACTCTGAGACTGACTTCGTGTCAGTGCAGTACTGGTCTAGGACCAGTGAGAGTGATACATTCTATGATGCTAACTTCGGGTCTGCTAAGACTGGTCTGGGACCAGTGGTACACTCTCTGAGATTGCAATACTGGTCTGGGACCAGTAGTAGGAGTGGTACCTACTATGACGCTGACTTTGGGTTGGTTGAGACTGGTCTGGGACCAGTGGTACGCACTCTGAGTCTGACTTCTGGTCAGTGGAGAATGGTATGAGACATTCTTGATCAATTCTTCTTCTTCATAGTTCAGCAGAGCTGAGCAGAGCAGAGCTAGTAGAGCCAGCAACGCTGAGAAGAGCTGAGCAGAGTAGAGCTAGCAGAGCTGAGCAGAGCTAGCAGAGCCAGCAGCACTGAGCAGAGCTAAGTAGAGCAGAGCTAGCAGAGCCAGTAGAGCTGAGCAGAGTAGAGCTAGCAGAGCCAGCAGAGCTGAGCAGAGTAGAGCTATCAGAGCCAGCAGAGCTGAGCAGAGCAGAGCTAGCAGAGCTTAACAGAGCTAGCAGAGCCAGCAGCGTCGAGCAGAGCTAAACAGAGCAAAGCTAGTAGAGCCAGTAGAGCTGAGCAGAGTAGAGCTAGTAGAGCTGAGCAGAGCAGAGCTAGCAGAGGCAGCAGAGCTGAGCAGAGCCAGCAGAGCTGAGCAGAGTAGAGTAGAGTAGAGCCAGCAGAGTTGAGCAGAGTTGGGCAGAATAGTGCAGGGCACTGATGGCAGAGATAGTACAGTCGGATTGATGGATCAATGGATGGAGTTCCCCTAGTTGAGAGGGAGTGTTAAATTGGAAACTAGGGCCAAACTCCATGCGGGCCAGCTTATTTATGGCAGCTAATATTTTTATTTGATCCCTCTTGTCGAGAGGTGTAGGATTGATCCAAAGATCATCTGATTCCGATAAGTATTTATGGAGATATGAATTTATTTTGTTTATGAAATTATTATCAAGCCGACCAACTATTATGTAGGCTCTAGAAGTCCAACCAACGTGTCTATTCATCATCCTCGCTTTAGTATAAATAGAAGAGTTTTGATGTCAATTGGCTCACTCATTCTTCATGTGATCTCCTCTCCACGTCTTGGGTTTTTGGAAGGAGAGTCACAAAAAGAGTACACTGGTCTAGATTAATTCAACGCAGTCTTATAAGATATACGCTACTCATAATACACGTTGTTCATGGTGGATATGTTGTACGCTGGTTTCATGGAGTCATGGGAGACATTCACGCAATCAATACATGCCCTAGCTTATACGCTGTAGTGGAGCCTAGTTGCAGTAAGGGAAGGAAAGACATCAAACCGCAGTAAGGGAAGGACTGCAGTAAAGGAAGGAATAAGACTGATATTCACGGGTCATGGGACAACAATATCTTCACACAGCATTTCATACGCTGTAATGACAGCAGTATATATATATATGCGCAAAGAATACGCTGACACTTTCGATGTAGTCATGAAGACACCTAAACGCTGAGACCTGTTGACAAGTTAATGCCCTAAACGCAGAGATCTGTTCACTGCCATAGAAGCACAGAACTCACGCATATTCAAATGGCTCTGGAGTCGCTGTCATGAGGCCACATGTTCCCCACAGTTGGGAACGCAACTATATATGAAACGCACTCATGTATGACCCCCGCTGTTTGGAACGCAATCATAGGACCCGCAACACAATCATGATATATATATCCCGCACAGTCATACGTAGTCCATTCTGGGTACGCACAGGTCCATACAAAGAACGACAGTCATACATTGTGGTTATGGTTATATACATTCGCTGGACAATCCTGTATATACGCTAGGCAGTATACATTGTGAACGTAGTCATATTTATGATGAATGTAAGCACTGGCCATTAGACTGTAACATAAATGCTGGATGCTGGGCAGTAATATATACGTTGGTCCAGAATGAATATAAAGTGTCATACGCAGCAAATGTATATGGTTGACAAAATGGACATATATACTCGCAGGTGAAAACATATATATTGTTATATGGGCAGCATCTGGGCAACATGATATATAAGCAGCATAATGCTTGATGTATATAGGCAGTATTTGGGCAACATGATATATAAAGCAACATATGGATGCATGATGTATATGGGTAGCATCTAGGCAGCATGATATGTAAGCAGCATAATGATGATGATGCACATTAGCAAGGAGCTACATGTTGAATGGGCAGCATGATAGATCAGATCATGGGCAGCATAGTGATCATGAGCTGCATGATGATGCATGATGCAGCATGATGGTGCTACACGGTAAGGTGCAAAAAATGGACGAAAGGAAACACTATAATAGGTGAAGCCGTCACCTTGGAGAATCAGTTGAAGCAGAATGCCTTCAATTGATTTCATCGTTATTCGAAATGATCTATCTAGATAAGTCAAAGTGTTGACTTCTATTGTAAATTTACTCTCTCTCTCTGCTGAACTTTGAAGATAAAAGAAGATTTGATCAAAGGGTTTCCCCACACATAGTGGGGTTTGTCCCTGGCTCGCGCCACATCTTGTGTCCTCTTGTCTTGGCTTGTCTTCTGTGATTTATATCTATGTTCTATCTGCAGTTTATCTTAATGCTGATGTGATTGCTAACTGTGAAAATTTAAATAAATTGCTCAAGCATAGAACATACCTAAACTTAACAAATTGGGAGTGTAGTTCCTATATTACAGGCTTATGCATGTGACTGGAGGTCTAAAATTTAATGGATGCAGTGTTATGCCTGCGATTGGGAGTTTAGGTAAGTGAAAAATCAATGCGACTTAGGCTTTAGGCACCTGGAGGGGTGGTTTATCTCTTGGGGGTCCTTTAGCTCCTTAGGAAGGTCAGTAAAGTTTCAGTTTGTTGATTCCACTTCCTTAACTATAATTAGGAGGTTGAGTCATGCCATAGTAGCCCTCAACTCATTTTTACCTGAACAGGCCGGTGAAAGTGGGTAAACGTGGGAGGGGTAGTTACAAACACAAGCATTTTTTAGGCTCCAATAATCTATATAGATTCTAATGTTGTCTGAATCTTTCTTGTCTTGGATGAAAATGAGGCTAATCCATTCATCTTCATTGATAGGAAATATGAGTCCTATAACCACCATTTATCAATTTCTCTTTTGATATTTTTTTTGACTCACCGATTCAAACAATATGGTTGATGCTTAATTGGCCTAGCATTAGGCTTCAAAACAATATTCATCTCTCCAATATCTCCTTTTATGCCTTTAAGTTTTGAAACTGATGTAGGGAACAAATCTTCATATTCCTTCATCAAATCAAGGATATCCTTGGTAGTTTTTTCATCCCAATAATCACCAATAGAAGCCAAACCAGGTTTGTATTTTTAGATACAATAAATCGGCATAGAATAGTGGATTTAACAAAGTTCCAAGTTTGAAATTAGCTACGACAAGCTCCACACCATCGCGCAAGAGTGGCTTGTAAAACAACATCCATAAAGGGAATTCTTTGAATTTCTTCAATGTGCATTTTAACTTATTTAATGAAATTAGCTACATGAAAAATGCCATTAAAAGTAAGATAGTGCCTTACCTCTGTACCGAACCATCTAGCATAATGAATGGTTGTGTAATATCTGGATTATAGCTCATGGTATCCTTACTGCCATTCTTCCAAAGCAACTTCTAAACCAGATTCAGTATGTTGAACACTCCAACTAAGAGAACAATCTACTGTAGGATTAATGTAATCCTACCTCTTATGAGTAGTTATTTGATATAGATGATCCAAAACATTAGTCTCCTTTGTATCCTCAATGGGCTCTGTGAACCTAGGACCCTGGTAAGGATCTAAGGGTTGAATGAATCTGATGCCATCCACGTTGAAAGTCATAGTTTCCTGCTTGAGATCAAAGACGACATAATCTTTGAATGCTTAGTCGACTCCCAAAAATTTTGGATAGGGAACCTTGTCACCAATAATATCAATTAATTCAAAGTTAGAATAATTATTTACTCCAATGGTATCTACTTCTACATCCTTTTGACGTCCAGTGGGGAGAATACAATACTAGTTGGCTTGGTTGGTGATACACAACTAGATTGGAGAGCATACCAATTTGGGTCTTCCCAACACTTACCAAGTATTTCATGGCAATATATTTACATCAAATCCTAGATATAGCATAGTATCTTTGATCTGATAACCAATTATATGGGCATCACGAAACTCATTCCGAGTTCGACTCTTTTTGTGGTGAATTCATCTAGAGTGTCATTCTGGAAAGTTGGTAGAAATTGGGCATTTTGAAAACTCTTCCTCCTCCACAAATTTTTTTAGCTTGTTGTGCAACTAACCAGAAAAATGTTCATTACTAATAATATGCAAAAATATATTGAACCATTCCATGATAGGCTGAGATGTCTCATGTGAAAGATGAGAGCTATTCACTTGTCCTGCTTCTTGTTTCCCTACTTTAGTTCCATGAGAAGAAATTAACTGCTTAAAAAATCTCAGCAACATCCTCATAATACTCCTTTTGTTGAATAGGATCATAGGGTTTCCTTGAATATGCATGCTTTATAAAAAGATGTTGTTTAGACACCTCCCTATCAACTCTAGTGTGCTTACCTCCTCAGGTAATAATATTAATTTTAGGTTCCAGATTTGGCACAATCTCTTTTAAATTATCGCCTCTCTACCTGTTGTGATCCTCTCATCAAGCAATCAACTCTCAGCAGCCTTTATTAGCATGAATGTTTACTCAATCATGGGGACACCAAGGTCTCCTTGGCAATGGAAAATCTCAAGTGACATGACCTTCTTGATCATAGTTATAACATTGAACTGAACCTCTACCTCTAGTCTTTCCTCCTCTATATCCACCTCCTCCTCTTCCTCAAGGGTATTCATTCACCCGAAATGAAGTATGATATAGATGATCAACCAGAGCATCCAAGCATCTGCATTAGCTGATATGGTGAGTGGGAAACCCAAGGAACTCACAAAACATGTTATTAGGGACAGTGGAATATTTTTGCAACACAAGACACATTCATGGAGCATGGATCATTAAGTGACATATTTCACAATATTCAGTAGTAGATGTACCTTGTTAATTAGGGAACGCATGGTACTAGGAATGTCCTTGGAAAGGAACACTTTTTGAAACTTGTGCAACCCCTATAGAAGGTCCTAATGGTGGCAAACATGGTCCCATAGGTAGAATACAAGGACCGACATTCCACAACCTTAGACATTTGGTAGCATGATGTCCTTCAGTATGGTAGATGGTACACAAAACTTTTGGATGAGAAGGCATTTCAAAATTCATATCCTTCAATATTTTAGTTAGATCAACAATTTGATGCTATAGACCAGTTATAGCAGGGTCACTCGAAGCAGAACCTACTCTCTAGTCATGAGGATACCTTGCCATTGCTTTGATCTTCATGGCCTTCTCCAATGCATCTTGTATAGTGTCAATCTTTTGTTGCATTAAGGAATTATGGTAAAAAATGACAATGATTGGATGAAATATTATTTTTGGTGATGTGGATGAATAAGATAAATAAATTTCCCAATGAAATCCTTGAAGTGTTGCATACATTCCCATGCAGTTTCTCCCTCGTGTTGTTTAATGTCCCACAATTTGACTAAGCCTTGCTGCTCAATTTGAGAAGGTTCATTCCCCTTAATAAATTCTTATTTGACAATATCTAGAGTTGGATTTCGGTTTGTGGTTGACCACTTAATGAACCACCAGAGAGCTCTATCCCTCATTGTGGTTTGGAACTATATGACTAAATTATAGTCATTTGGGGTTTGTCTAACCCTCTAAACAGCTTCACACAGGTACCAATTTTGTTCTGCATCTTGATATCCTTGGCCTAAGTGTTAGAAATTAATTAATGAAGAAATGAAATACACAAAATATTGTGGAAACACAAATACAAAAATGCACAAAATAAGTAATTACCAAAACAAAAACACGAAGATCAAGGACACCAAATATATGCCCACAACCAGGGAAAACCACATATATAGGGGGAAACCTAGTCAAGAAATATTCCTTCAATAATTCAAATTAGGTAGACAAAGACCCGAGATCAAAAGACTTTCCTCCTCAACCAATTCAGCGCTTCCTTCTAATAGATGAGCTCTTCCAAAGTTACCAAGTGTCAGCTTCTCAAATCCTGCTTCAACCCAAAATTTCAACCCCAGCTTCAAAACTTTGACCCAAATTTAATATTGTAGTTTCAATATAGAAACTTCAGTATCTTTAGCTTGATAACTTCACACATTCGACCTTGATGCAACTTCACAACTTTGAAATTGATGCAGCTTCACAACTTTGATGCAACTTCACAACTTCAATGCATCTTTACAACTTCAATGCAGCTTCATAGCTTTGATGAAACTTCATAATTTCGTTGCACATGAGAGAGAGAGAGAGACCCAAAAAATTCAATTCTAACTTCGTTCTTTAACTTCACACTTTTTCCACTCCCATCTATTACAATTCGAACTTGTGTGAGACGTGTTACAAAATGAGTTGAGTTTCTCCAAAATATAGTGAATTTATGAGGTCAATTTCCCTTGTTGAGGCCGACTTGGTGGAGGAGGCCTAATTGACCTATTTTACAATAAAATAAATTTATTCTTTGACAAATGAATCCAAATAAGGGTTCTTTACAATATGACATGGACAAGGGTACTTGACATAAATCCTGAAAGCCTTAAATGGAGGCTTTGACCTAAAAACAATTTACCCAAGCATGAAACCCATGCTTTAATAAGTCAATTTTTCTAATAATAAAATTTATTTTTCTTTCTTTTGATAAATACAGTTCATTATGACTCATGTACAATTATGAATACTCACACTAGTTACATTCTTCAACACTCCCTCTTAACTAGGGAGGTATTCATAATTACCTATATCTATAGAGGTACATGGAAGATATACAAAATGAACTAAAAAGAGTTCTAGCACACTTAGTGTTGTGGAATTGATTCTTGATTGGGGTAATTTATCCAGGTGGGACTAATATGGACTAAAGCTTTCATCCAATCTAAGTACCATGAGGCTTACTAGTTAACCATCAACCCAGGGATCTAGGTGTGTATCCAAGGTCAAAGCTCCAAGAACAACAACACCCTCCCTCTTTAATATCTAGAAATCAAAAAATAGGCTAATTTGATGTCCTCCCAAGCATCTTCCATTAGATGCTTCATCTCTCCCTAATAAACTAGATATATCCATTTGTCCAAGCATGCTTCCCGAGTGTTCATCCTTCTTTATGGAGAGATTTACTTATTCAAACACAAACCCCAATCAACAATAAAATTTCAAATATACATATATAAGTAAACACAAACCTTTGGGGTCCTCAATCATCCTGATGCCACTTATATACAATTATTCATATGAAACTAGTCATAAGATTTTCTTCTTTCTTTTGTGCAAACCCCTTCACCACAGGTCTAGCCTTATACCTCTATTTATCCCCATCTTCTTCCTTCAACTTGTGAAACCATTTATTCTGCAATGGATTTTTACCTATAGGAAACTTGACTAAGTCCCAAGTCTAGCTATGCATTAAGGAGTCCATCCCTTCTTCCATAGCTTACCCCCACTTCTTCATGGTTTCTACCTACATTTCTTCTTCATATCTTTATGGTTCACCAGAATCAATCAACAATACATAATATAATGAAGGAGAGTATCATTAAAGTGGTCTACTTATCCTGGTAGATCTTCTAACACCACTTTTAGGTGTTTGAGGTGCCTGTTGTTGTTGTTGTTGTTGTGGCTGCTAATCATTATGATTTTCAGGAACCTTTACCTTTTCTATGATCTCATCAAGCATTGCATATTATTTGTTTTCTTTTTCTTGTTTCTTTTCCTGCATTTGATCCTTATATAAGACCTTTTCATTGAATATGACATCTCTGCTCCTAAATATTTGTGATTTTCACAATCATATAACCATTAACAAAAATCATTGACACCATATCTAATAAAGGTACATTTCTTTGATTTTTCCTTAAGCTTTGTTCTATTTTCTTTATTGATATGGAAAAAGGCTTCATAACCAAAAGTATTTAAAAATGAGTAGTTTACCTTTTTACCTGTCCATGCCTCCTCTAGAATAGCACCATCCAAGGAACTTGAAGGCCCTCATTATTATATAAACAATATTATTTACAACATCTTCCCAAAATTGTAAGGGAAATCCTACATGCAATCTCATGCACCTTGCATGCTCTATTATTGTCTTGTTCATCCTTTTTGACACACCATTTTCTTGTGGTGTTCCTAGAATTGTCTTCTCTCTAAGAATTCCATGATCTGAATAATAGTTATCAAACTCTTTTATGTAGTATTCACTTCCATTTTCTAATATGAGACACTTCAAATTCTTTCCTGTCTCATTCTCAACCAAATATTTCCATTTTCTGAAAGTATCAAATACATAATATTTATTCCAAATATAATAAATCTAGCTTTTCCTAGTTGCATCATCAATAAAAGTAACATAATAGTGAGAACCACTGAGAGATGATACCTGAGTAGGTCCACATACATCTATATGTGCTAGATGTGGAGCTTGATTATCTTATTTATTCAGAGGTCTCAGCCACATCGGACCCTAGTTCCTAAATGGGATGAAAACACCGCTCGTATGATAGCTATTGGTGGGGGGGGGGAGGGGGCACTACTTTTAAAGAGCACCCCCCTTAGAAAGGGTTGGGGGCAGTGGCCCCAAAGCTAAAAATAGATAAAAATTTTCCTTATAAAATATTGTAAGTTCGTAGTCAATCTGGCCGTTCATTAGGCAAATGATTTGATGGTAGAAGTTATGTTGATTTCCCTAGAAGGAAACCCTCAGTTTATATGAAGGAATTGTATTGAAGTTGTTTATGATTATTCTAAGTGAGAGAGAGGAGGATGTGTGAGAGCGAAGATGAAATTACAATGGATCTATTGTAGGTTGTATCTCTTCATTTTGTTGGATAATATAAAAGGAAGGATTAACTGTTTCTCCATGGACGTACCCCAAATTGGGTGAACCATGCATATCTCTGTCTCTCTTATTTTATGCATTTATGTATTTGTGTTTTCGAATATTTTAGGTGTTCCATTTTCTATAATATATAATTTTCTAACAACTGGTATCAGAGCCGAAGTTATATTTGGATGATAAACTTGCAGGAGAGAAGGGTTCTTAGTTCAAGTGGGAACAATGGAAGAAGATGGTAGGTTTAGGGTTGAGAAATTTAACAGCCAAAACTACCAACTATGGAAGGTGCATATGGAAGATTATCTGTATCATAAATATTTGTACCTACCATTAAGTGGAAAATCAAATAAGTAGATGAGTATGACATACACAGAATGGGAGATTCTCAATAGAAAGGAATTAGAAACATTATGGTTGTGTCTAGCAACATTGGTGGAATTCAAAATTTCAAAGGATACAACAGCAAAAGGTTCAATGACAACATTGACCAAACTATATGAAAAACCCTTGGCCTCAAATAAGTTATATCTTATGAAGCGTCTATTTAATATGAAGATGTTAGAAGGCATATCTATTGCTCATCATTTAAATGACTTTAACATGGTTACAAGTTAGTTAAGTTATGTAGAGGTAAATTTTGATGATGATGTTAGGACTCTGTTATTTTTGTGCTCATTTCCCAAAAGTTGGGACGGCCTGGTTATGCCTATTAGTAACTCTATCTCTAGATCTAGTACTTTAAAGTTTGATGATGTTGTTGGTGCCATCTTAAGCGAGGAAATGTGATGGAAAACCTTCAGTGAGAAATAATGTAATGATTTTATTGCAAATACTATGGGAAGAGAAATAGAAAGAGGAAGAAGCCTAGGAAATTGTAGTAAGTTAAGAAAAAGTAGATCCAAATCTAGATTAGGGATAGTGTGCTAAAAATGCGGGAAGAAAGGAAACCTAAATAAAGACTACAAATCTCAGAAAGGAAAAGAAGGAGATGGACAACAAGAGAACAATCATGAAGAAAATGTGACAAGTGATGTGTTGCAAGATTCTTTGATTCTTTGATTATAAAATATTATTGATTCTTGGGTGGTTGATTCAGGGGCTTCATTCCATGCTACACCTAATAGGAAACATTTTCATGACTATTTTCAAGGAGATTTTCGACATGTTTGTTTAGGTGACGATAAACCTTGTGAAATCATTGGAATGGGTAAGGTTTTTACAAAGAAACAAAATGGAAACCAATGAAGATTGAAGGAGCTAAGGAATGCTCTAGATCTGAAGAAAAATCTAATTTCAATAGGGTAGTTAGGTGGTGAAGGTTGTGTAACTACATTCACATACAAAACTTGGAAGGCCACTAAAGGAGCCCTGGTAACAGTAAAAGGAGAAAAGGTTGGTATGTTGTATTTATGCAATGGTATTTCTAATTTTGTTAATGATTTAACCTCCATAGGGTTAGATACGACATTGTGGCATCATAAGCTCGAGTACATGAGTGAGAATGGGATGCAGATTGTTCACTCAAGAAATTGATTTCTAGGTTTGAAGCATGTTGATTTGGAATTATGTAATAATTGTGTTTACGGATGATCTAGACTTATGGACAAATGAAAAAAAAATACAGATATACACATAAGAATAGAGATGCAACATAAATAAAACTTCATTTCATTAATATCAAAGAACCAAAATATGCTTGCATATAGAAATGGAAATAAACTAGCTCAGGCGATGGTAGCTTATCTCTGAGAAGAGATGTGATGGCTACATGCCTCTGAACTATGTTACAACCCTAAACAACCAAAACCCTAACAACCAAAACCCTAAACAACCAAAACCCTAACCCTAGGAGTGGAACACCAAGAGTTTGTGGGCCTCATTGGGGTTAATTGGGCAACCAACTTTGTGGGGTCATAACTTGGTCATATTATCTCCATTTGGCATGTACGATACCTCATTGGAAATATATCTTTGAGTACTGTAGGATTTTCCGCAAGCCCTTTCCAATGGCTATGGGATTATTTCAAACCTCAAAAAAATGCCATTTAGGGGGTCAAAACTGCTCCGGAAGTTCAGGACATGAAAAATGATAAAAATAGTAAATGATGCTATAAACAAGGAAACTGATTAAACAAAATAGAGGTCTAAGTGGAATATGAGGGTGGTCACCAATATACACCTAGATTAGTCCTCACTCCTTAGGAAGAAATGGTCCCCATTGTGTGTAGAGCTTCCATGAGGTGAGGAAATTTCTGTTGAACCAGGTCCCTGGTGAACCACTTGCCTTGGTGAAGGAGATGGCCTGATTTGACAACTTGATATCGTTGGATCCTCTATTTTTGAGTGTTATTGATTTATGTGTCCATGATCTGATCAATTATGGCCTGTTCCATGCATTTTGGGTTTATCTCCATTAGTGTGAGTTATTCTGAAATGTCGGATATGTCCAACAATGGTGCAACGTATGGCCGCAGGAGGTCCATAATGAATGCTAGGTGAAGGCCAAGGAATGATGGAATGTTTAGCTCGAAGGAATTATCACCAAAAACCTTGGGGATGGTGTATGGCCCATATCAGAGTGAGTGAATCTTGTGGTGGGGCCCAACGAGGCATTCCTTTTGCATATGTAGCCAAACTTTGTTGCCCACCTAGAACTTGTGTGGAACTTGATTCTGATCATATCGCTACTTGTGCTTAGCATTGGCTCTATCCAATATGTCATGGACCTATTGGAAGATGTGTTGAATTTGCTTAATAAAGTTATTAGCCCTATCAACTTCAAAATGGACATGAGCCGAATCTTCCTGAGTAGCTACAAATGGTATGGCCACATCAATGAGACATAATGGATAGAATCCCATTCCCACCTAAAAGGGGTTGTGGCTAGTTGAGCTATGGAGAGATTCGTTGTAACTGTGCTAGACATAAGGCATGATTTCATCTAATGTGCATAGATGCTCGATTTGTACATGCATAGAATTTGTATAATCATCTTGTTGACGACCTCTGTTTGGCCATCAGTCAGGGGGTGGAAAGCCGTGGACTTAGTGAGTTTGGTATCCAACATCGACTAGATAATTGACAAAAATGTACTTAGGAACCTACTGTCCCAATCTGAGATAATGGACTCTGGGATTCCAAAGTGTACCCACACTTGTTAAAATAAGGGCTTAGAAATGAATTCTACTATAATAGTATTCTTGCAGGCCACCAGACTGGCCATCTTAGAGAATCTGTCGATGACCATGAAACATAGTTGTTTCCATGCTTAGTAGAAGGAAGGCCCGACATTTAATCCATGGATATGGATTCCCAAGGTTGACCAGGAGTATGAAAAGGAGTATATAGGCCTTACTTCTTGAGGGTCAGTTTGGAAATGGCATAGAAAGTGCAGGATATGATGTAATTCCCAACATCCTGTCGAAGGGTTGGAAAATAAAAATATTTCTACAACACTGCTACTATTTTCTCTAGTCTAGTGACCCAACTGCAATGTGCCTCCCAAATCATCTTGGAACGCTTGCTTGAAGGAACACATGGATGTCCCCGGTGGCTTAACAGTGCATCCTGGCAGTGACAATCTGGAACTTGCTTTCCTCCAGGAGTGTCTGGTATGTGTTTTTGAATTCTGGATCACTCTTATAAAGATGCAGTCACCCCCTAGTCTTGTGCCCACAAGAGTCGAGCACAGTGGTCAGCGCCATGACTGGTGGTCGGCTGAGCCATTCTGCATCATTTTTGGTGTTGCCCTTCTTGTACTTAATGTTCAAATAGAACTATTGCAGGTATGTGGACCATTTTTGATGGTGATCGTTCTGCAACTGCCCTATGTAAGTATGAACTACAGGGGTTGATGGGATGTGTGGGTGACCATTTCCTTCCCCAGAATGTAATGCTTCCTTTGTCAGAAAACCTGCACAATGGAATACATCTCTTTTTCATAGGTGGGATACTTTCAGACTATGTCTGAAAGTTTCTCACTGTGATATGCCATTGGATGCCCCTGTTGAGTAAGAACTACACCAATAGCATAGTCACAAGCATCTATCTCAATCTCAAATGGTTTATGCAGGTCTAGTAATGTGAGTACAGGTGTGGATAAGAGGTGATGCTTCAACTCAATAAATGCTTTCTATTGGGATTTAGACCAAAAGAACTTTTCTTTCACTCCTCCCTTGGTGACTTGATTCAAAAGCCACATGATATGAGAGAAGCCCAACACGGGCTTGTGGTAGAAGTTAGCAAGACCTAGAATGTTGTGGAGCTCTGTTAGAGAGGTTGAGGCTAACCAATATTGAATGAATTGTATGTTGATTAGGTCCACATGCACACCCCTCTCATAAATGATGTACCCCATATATTGAACCTGGATCATACCAAAAGTGATTTTTTCCAAATTGGCACACAACTTGTGTTGTTGCAGGGTTTGGAGGACTTGTCGAATATGGTGGAGGTGATCTTCTCAACTTTGGATGAAGATTAGAATGTCATCCGAATACGCCATGACAAATGAGTTGGTGAAGGGTCACAAAATGTCATCCATCAGCCTCATGAAAGTTACGGATGCATTCATCAACTCGAAAGGCATGACCAGCCATTCGAAAAAGCACTAATATTTGAAGGAAATATTCCACACATCAAAGGGTTCAATTGATACCTGGTGATAACTAGACTTCAATTCAATTTTTCTGAAATATTGGGCCCCCTTGAGTTGGTCCAAAAGGTCATCAATATGTGGGATTGGATACCTATTCTTAACAATGATCTTGTTCAGTGCCCAATAGTTAATACATAGTCTCCAAGTCTCATACTTCTTCTGTACTAACATGATCGAGCTTCCATAGGGTGATGAACTTGGCCTAATGTGCCGTTTCTGTAACAACTCCTGAATCTGCATCTTGATTTCATCATTCTCCATAACCGAGCATTGATAGATCAGTCCACTGGGTAGTGGTGCACCCAAGGCAAATCAATGGAGTGGTTGACTTGATAGTGTAGAGGTACCCCTTTGGGTGAGGTGAAGATGTCCCTATACTCATCCACAACCTTATCCACCTGCTACTGTTGTGTGGAGGAGCCCTGTCTAGAGACTGTGGCCATAATATTCTTCTTTCCCTGAGGGAGAATCATAAAGAAAACAAATTTTCCAGTTTGGGAAATGATCTTACTGCATTGCTACACAATGATCAAAGAAGTGGTGGTAGGTGGTGCTACCTCTGGTATCCTATACAACTTATTACTTAAATTCATAATAATAGTGTGAGGCCTAGACTCATACACAACGTGCCACTTCCATAAGTATGGTTGGCATAATAATACAATACAAACTTCAATAGGAGCAACATCACAAAGTACCTCATATGTGAAGGACTTGATGCTATAGGGAAGGTGGCATTGTTGGCTGACGTCAATATCTTTCCCTTGGTGAAGCTACTCGATGGCTTATGGCTATAGTTTTGGTGTGGCTAGTAGGTCCAACCACTTCACTTCCTCTACTGAAATGAGGTTCTTTTGGCTCCCACTGTCGACGATGAACTGCAACATAAAACCCTTCACCCACATTTGTGAATGGAAGAGTCGCTCCCCTTCCCCTAGATCTTCAAGCTCATCCTTCTAGATCTTGGTGGTGGCAACAATGGAACTAGGCTTTGCATCAATAATATGCTTCTCTTTGTCATTCCCCTTGTCAATTTTTGAATCAGAGTCAAAACATGCATTTGATTCGGAAGCCTTCATCTCAACCACCAGTGACTTCTTGGCTTGACACTCACTTATATTGTGAGTGGGGCTCTTATGGAAGTCAGACCATTTCCCTGTGTCCTTCTTTGTCTTCATTGCCTTGCCTTAGATATGTCCTCTGTTTTTCTGTTTAGAGGTGCCTTTCCCTTTCTTCGGATTTGCAAATCCAAAGTCTCACTTATTTTGTTTAAATTTTTGCTCGATCTTGACAACATATTGATAGGCAACGCCAAGTGAAGAGATGTCTAGGAACTCCATCTTGTCCTAGATGTATTTGTGTAGACAACTACAATACTTGAGTATCAAATTCTACTTAGAATCCTTGATACCGAGCTTTGTGCAGAGGGTATGGAAAACAACTGTGAACTCCAACACATCTTGCTCCCTTCCCTGTTGTAGCGTGTTCCATTTTATGTATTTATCTTCATAGCTCCCAATAGGGTAATATTGTTCCTTGATGGCATCTCAGAAAGAATTCCAAGTGGGTGCGGCTGAAAAAGGTGAGGATTCCCTCTCATCCTTTTGTTCACAGTAGGTTTCCCACTAGTCCTTGACATGTGGGGTTGCTTTGAGGAGTGCAAAAGTAATATTTTCCTAATTGGAAAAGTCATGAACTAAAAAATATCCTTCAAACAAATTTAACATCTATTGATGATGTCTTCATCTATCTGGCCTTCAAATATGGGAATGTAAAAGTTAACGTGTACCTTAAAAGGAGTGGCACCTCCAGAGTGGCTTCTAGATGAAGATGTGTTGCTTGTGGGTAGCCATTGAAGCATCTGGGCAAAGTTATCCATCATTGCGTTCCTTTGTCACTCAAGAGATTCCTTGAGAAATATTTTGAAAGGATCTCCTACCCCCTCATATTTCTTTTCTTCCTCCATCGGAGCCTATCAGGGTTTGCAAGGATGGTCTTGCAAAGGTTCAACCAGTTTGAGCCCTAACTCCTTATACCATGACCTCATTGGGGACATGCAAATAAAAAATAGAGAAATAGTATAGTGCTCTGATACCACTAATCCAAAATTATGTAGGAACATAAAAAAATACATATATATACATAAACACGGAGATGTAGTAGAAATAAAACTTCATTTCATTAATATCAAAGGACTGAAATATGCTTAGATACAAAAATGGAAATAAACTAGCTCGAGTGATGGTATCTTATATCTGAGAAGAGTATGGTGGCTACATGCCTCTAAAATATGTTAAAATGAGGCTTAAGGGCCTTTTTATTATTGAACAACAAGGGAAAACCCTAAAGAACCAAAATCATAGCCCAAGGCAATGGAACACCAAGAGTTTGTGGGTGATGTTTGGGTTAGTTTGGCAACCAACTTCCAAGGGTCGTAACTTGGTCATATTATCTCCATTTGGTGCATACAATAGGTCATTGTAAAGATATCTCTAGTTAATAAAAGATTTTCCATAGGCCCTTATCTACAACTAGTGCTAGGGTCCTACTACAGACCTAAAAAAAACACTGTTTAGGGGGTCAAAACTACTCTAGAAATTCAGGACCTAAAAAACTGCTAAAAATAGTAAATGCTGCTATAAACAAGGAAAATGAAGAAATTGACTCAATGTCTAGGTGGAATAGGTGGGTGGCCACCAATATCCACCTGTATCAATGGAAAACATAATAGATTCAAATTTATCAAAGTTTGGAAGGAAAAGAAGAGAGAAAAAATAAAGCTTGTGCATACAGATGTATGGGGACTAGCTCATGTATCATCTCTTGGTGGCTCTCACTATTATGTTACTTTTATTGATGATGGAAATAGAAAAACCTGGATTTATTGTATTCAGAATAAAAATGATGTGTTTGATACTTTCAAGAAATGGAAATCTCTGGTTGAGAATGAGACAGGAAATAAGTTAAAGTGTCTCACATCAGATAATGGAGGTGAATATTGCAACAAAGAGTTTGATAACTACTATTTAGAACATGGAATTCACAGAGAGAAGATAGTTCCAGGAATGCCATAGGAAAATGGTGTGCCAGAAAGGATGGATAGGACAATCAAGCAGTGCACAAGGTGTATGATATTGCATGCAAGATTTCCCTTACAATTTTGGGCAAATGCTATAGATACTATTGTTTATCTAATAAATAGAGGGCATTCAAGTTCTTTGGATGGTGGCATTCTAGAGGAGGTGTGGATAGGTAAAAAGGTAAACCACTCATTTTTAAATACTTTTGGTTGTGAATCATTTTTCCACATTAAAAAAGAAAATAGAACAAATCTTGAGGAAAAATCAAATAAATGTACCTTTATTGGATCTGGTGTTAATGATTTTGGTTATCTCTTATATGATTATGAAAATCACAAAATCATTAGGAGCATGATGTCATATTCAATAAAAAGGTTTTGTATAAGGATCAAATGTAGGAAAATAAATAGTAAAAGGAAAACAAAGAATATGCAGTGTTGATGAGATGATACAAAAAATGAATGTGCCTAAAAATCATAATGATCATCAGCCACAACAACAATGACAACCACACCAACCACAAAAAAAACAAACTCCTCAAACACCTAAAAGTGGTCATAGAAGATCTACAAGGATAAGTAGACCCCCTGAACAATACTCTTCTTCATTATATTATATATTGTTTATTGATTCTGATGAAATAGAAAGATATGAAGAAGAAATGCAGATAAAAACCATGAAGAAGTGGGAGAAAGCCATGGAAGAGGAGATGGACTCCTTGATGCATAAGCAAACTTGGGACTTAGTCAAGTTTCATGTAGGTAAAAAACATTGCGAAATAAATGGGTTTACATGTTGAAGGAAGAATATGGAGGAAAACAAAGGTATAAGGCTAGACTTGTGGTGAAGGGGTTTGCGGAAAAGGAATGTATAGACTTTGATGAAATTTTTTCTCCTGTTGTTAAAATGACTTCAATTAGAACTATTTTAAGTCTAGTGGCAGCAGAAGATTTGAATATTGAGTAGTTAGATGTAAATACAACCTTTCTACATGGGGATTTGGAAGAAGAAATATATATGCAACAACCACAAGGGTATGAGGTCAAGGGGAAGGAAAAATTAGTGTGCAGGTTGAAGAAGAGATTGTATGACCTAAAAGAGGCTCGAAGATAATGGTATCTAAAATTTGACAAGTTTATGTCTAAACAAGATTATACAAGCATTCTAATCATTGTTTTTGTCTTAAGAAACAAAATGATGGTAGCTATATTATATTTCTATTGTATGTAGATGACATGCTTTTTGCAGGGCCTAACATGGAGGAAATAAATGTGTTGAAAGGAAAATTGGAAAATTCATTTGCAATGAAGGATTTAGGTGTTGCAAAACAAATCTTTGGTATGAGAATAACTAGAGAGAGGAAAAATCACAAATTAACATTGTCTCAGAGTGAGTACATAGAAAAGGTGTTGGAAAATTTTAATATATAGAGTGAAAAACCATTTAATACACCTTTGGCTAACCATTTCAAACTAAGTAAGGAGATGTGTCACAAGACCTAAGAAGAGATGGATTATATGTGTAAATTTCCATATGCATCAATAGTTGGAAGCTTAATGTATGTAATGGTATTCACAGGTCAGATATTGCACACGCAGTGGGAGTTGTAAGAAGGTATATGAACAATCGAGGAAAAGAGCATTGGATGGTAGTGAAGTGAATTCTCAAATATTTTAGAGGTACCACAGATCAAGAATTATGTTTTCGTGGTTCAAACATTGCTCTATAAGGATATGTTGATGTAGATATGGCATGTGATAGAGATAATAGGAGGAGCACCACAAGATATGTGTTTACTATATGTGGAATAACTGTTAGTTGGGTTTCAAAATTACAAAACATTGTTGCACTTTCAACAATGAAAGCAAATTATGTTACTTCTACAGAGGCTAGTAAAGAAATGATTTGGTTACAAAGGTTTATGGATCAGTTGGGCAAGAAGAAATAGATGGGAAGGTTATACAGTGACAACCAGAGCTCCATTCATCTTGCAAGGAAATCAACATTTCATTCCAAGACTAAACATATAAAACTCAAGTACAATTTCATACAATCAGTTTTGGAGGATGGGTAGTTGAAGCTCGAAAAGATACACACTAGCCATAATCCTGCAGACAAGTTAACACAATTATTAACTAGGGAGAAACTAAGATCTTGCTCATTTTCAATTGGTCTATAAGTATGATGATGAAGATGAGAAACAACTAGGTCCAAAGTGGAAGCATTTTCCAACAAGTGAAGCAGCGGTGGAGTTGCTATAATCAGTCTCCAAGTGGGGTAGTTTTGGGTGTGGACCTTGATTATCTTCTTAATTCATAGGTTTCAGCCACATTGGACCCTATTTCCTAAATGGGGTGGCAATGTTAACTGTATGATAGCCACCAGGGGGGTCTAGGGGGGGTTGATGACTACTTTTAAAGAGCCCCCCTCCTGGCAAGGGTTCGAGGGCAGCGCCCCTGAAGCTAAAAATATATGAAAAATTTCCTTGTAAAATATTGTAATTTCATAGTCAATTTAGACCATTCATTAGGCGAATGATTTGGTGGTAGAAGTTATGATAATTTAGTGTTTTTTCCCTAGAAGGAAACCCTCATATTTTAAGAGGGAATTGTATTGCAATTATGTATGATTATTATGAGTGAGAGAGAGGAGGCTGTGTGAGAGCAAAGAGGAAATTACAATAGATCTGCTGTAGGTTATATCTCTTCATTTTGCTAGATAATATAAAAGGAAGGACTTACTGTTTCTCCATGGATGTAGCCCAAATTGGGTGAACCATGTATATTTGTGTCTCTCTTGTTCTATGTATTTGTGTTTCCGCAATATTTTTTGTGTTCCATTGCTCTGTAATATACAATTTTCTAACAGTATGCACAAACTCTAATTTTTCACTCTTCTTTTCTTTCCAAACTTTGATAAATCTGACTCTCTTATATTTTCCATAAACACAATTTTCACAGAAATCCAAATCAACATGCTTCAAACCTAGAAACAAATTTCTTGAATGAAGAATTTGCATCCCCTTCTCACTCATCTACCCGAGCCTATAATTCCACAATGCCATATTTTCTCATGTGGGGGTTAAAGTGTTTACAAAATAAGAAATACCATTGCATAAATACAACGTACAAACATTTTCTCCATTTTCTATTGCCATAGCTCCTTTAGTGACCTTCTAGGTGTCTGTGAATGTCGTTACACAACCTTCAACTCCCAATTGCCCTATTGAAATTAGATTTTTCTATAGATTTGAAACATGCCTTACCTCCTTTAATAGCCATTGTTTTCCATTCTGTTGTTTTATGAGTACTTTACCCATTCCAATAATTTTATAGGGTTGATCATCATCCAAACAAACACGTCCAAAATCTCCTTGAACATAGTCATGAAAATGTTTCCTATCAGGTGTAGCATGGAATGAAGCCCCTTAATCAACCACCCAGACATTAATAATATTTTCTAATGAAATAATCAAAGCATCTTGAAACACATCAGTCGTCACATTCACTTCATGATTGTTCTCTTGCTATCCATCTCCTTCTTTTCCTTTTTGAGATTTGTAGTATTTCTTCAAGTTTCCTTTCTTCTCACATTTCCAACACACTATCCTTGATCTGGATTTGGATATGCCTTTTCTTGACTTAATGTGATTCCCTAGGCTCCTTCCTCTTTCCATTTTTCTTCCCTGAGTCTCTACAGTCAAAGCATTACCTCTTGTCTCAACGAAGTTTTTTCGTCACATTTCCTTGCTAAGGATGGCACCAACAAAATCATCAAACTTTAGAGTACTAGATCTAGAGACATAGTTACTAATAGCCATAACTAGACCATTCCAACTTTTTGGCAATGAGCAAAAAAATAACAGATCCCTAACTTCATCATCAAAATTTACCCCGACATAACTTAACTAACTGGTAACTGTGTTAAATTCATTTAAATGATTAGCAACAAATATGTCTTTTGACATCTTCATATTAAGTAGATGCTTCATAAGAAATAATTTATTTGAGGCCAAAGGTTTCTCATATTTTTTTCCAATGCCATCATCAAACCTTCTATTTTTGTTTCCTGTTGAATACCACTAACACTACCAAACATAGTCGTATTGTTCCTAGTGTCGTTTTATTGAGAATGTCCCATTCTACGTCTGTCATACTTTTCGACTTCTTTGATTTTCTGCTTAATGGTATGTATAGGTATTTTTGATATAGATAATCTCCCATCTGCATCTTCCATAGATGGTAGTTTTGGTTGTTTAATTTCTTGACCCTAAACCTACCATATTCTGTCATTTCCCCCACTCGAACTAGGAACCCTTATCTCCTGTGAGTTTATCAGCCAAATAGACCTTTGGCTCTAATACCAGTTGTTAGAAATTAATTAATGAAGCAATGAAATACATAAAACATTGTGGAACACAAATACATAAATGCATAAAATAAGAGAGACACATATATACATGGTTCACCCAATTTGGGCTATGTCCACGAAGACATATCCAGACCTTCCTTTTATATTATCCAAAAAATTAAGAGATACAACCTACAATAGATTCATTGTAATTTCCTCTTTGCTCTCACCTTTCTCTCTCTCTGTCGGAATAATAATATACAACCACAATACAATTCCCTCCTATAAACTAAGGCATTTCATTCTAGGGAAAAAACACTAAATTAACATAACTTCTAGTGTCATATCATCTGCTTCATTAATGATCAATATTGACTATGAAATTACAATATTTTGCAAGGAAAATTTAATTTATTTTTAGCTTCAGGGGTGTTGTCCCTGAATCCTTGCCAAACCCCCCTGATGATGATTAAACGAGTGGCATTTCTGCCACATTAGGAACAAGGATCCAATGCGGTTGAAAAAAAACCTCTGAACAATCATTAAGATAATCAATCTCCACACCCAATTGTTGGAAATAATACTGAGAGGGGGGGGGGGTTGAATCAGTATTGGCAAATCAAACACTTTTCCATTTCCATATTCTGATTTATATACGCTACTTCAGTTAAATATATCTGCTTATATACACGACTGTGTTAAGAGAAACTAGCGTACATCCAGTAAACTTTATGATTTAGTTAGTTCATCTTCAGTGAATGCATCAGAACATTATTAACCATATGAACAGTAAACAGAACAGATCATCACACATAAAGAGCACACATAAACACCAGATATAAGGTGGAAACCCAATATGGGTGAAAACCAACTACTGCAATTTGTTTCTATCTTCCTTTAATCAGAAAATTCTTTTACAATGTACTGGTGCAGTCCTTTACCAGTATGCAGGCTGCAATCTGTAGAGGGCTACAACCCTCTCTCGTTCTCCAGCTTCTTCTGGAAGGGAGCTACAACCCCCTTAGCTCTTATACTAGCTGATATACTAGTACGTAGGTGCTGACCTACAAAGGGCTACAACCTTCTTTTCTTCCAGGGACCACGTTTAATCAATTTTCAGACTGGATCCATAAGTACAAAACAATCACTGCTGCAATACAATTATCAACTTATATTTGCATCATAAATATCTAAATCACCCAATACTGAACCATTGAAACTGTTAGAAAATTATATATTATGGAGCAACGGAACACATAACATATTTCAGAAATATAAACACAGAAAGTGCATAAAACAAGAGAGACACAGATATACGTGGTTCACCCAGTTTGGGCTACGTCCACCTCGAACAGCCAGTGCTTCCTTTCTATTATCCAGCAAAATGAAGAAACACAACCTATAGCAGATCCGCTGTAATATCCTCTGTTTTCTCTCATAGTCTCACCTCTCTATTTCCCACTCATAGAATACACATCTATCACACAGCCTCAAATACAATGCCCTCATACAAAGAGAGGGGTTGCCTTCTAGGGCAAAAAACCCTAAACTAAACATAAGTTATACCATTAGATCATCTGCCTAATGAACAGCCCAGATTGACTAGAAATTACTATACTTTTACAAGGCAATTTTACAGCTGTTTTTAGCTTCGGGGGCGCTGCCCCCAAAACCCCCCGCCAGGCGGGGTCTCCCAAAGGTCACAGCCACCCCCCCTGGACCCCCCCTGCAACAAATATTTTACAGGCGGCGTTTCCGCCCCCATTTCGAACTGGGGTCCAATGTGGCAATACCTTTGAATATAGAAGATAATCAGGCTCCACACCCAACAATCTCCCACTTGGAGACTGATTGTAGCAACTCCACCGCTGCTCCATTTGCTGGACAATGACTCCTCTTTGGACTTGGCTATTCCTCATCTTCATCGTCATCCTTGAAGACCAATTGAAACTGAGCATATTCTCAGTTCCTCCCTGGTTACAACTTTTGTTAGCATATCTGCAGGATTCTGGCTAGTGTGTATGTTTTCCAGCTTCAACTCTCCATCTTCGAACACTAATCATATGAAATGGTACTTGAGCTGTATGTGTTTAGTCCTGGAATGAAATGTTGAGTTATTTGCAAGATGAATGGCACTTTGGCTATCACTGTATAACGTGCCCATATCATGCTCCTTACTCAATTCACCCATAAACCTTTGTAACCAAATCATTTCTTTACTAGCCTCTGTAGCAGCAACATACTCTGCTTCTGTTGTTGAAAGTGCAACAACACTTTGGATTTTTGAAACCCAACTGACAGTTGTTCCTCCAACAGTAAATACATATCCTGTAGTGCTCCTCATGTTATCTCTGTCACCTGCCATATCTGCATCAACATATCCTTGTAGGGAGATGTTTGAACCACCAAAGCATAATGCTTGATTTGTGGTACCTTTCAAATATCTGAGAATCCATTTCATTGCCATCCAATGTTCCTTTCCTGGATTGTTCATGTACCTGCTTACAACTCCCACTGCATGTGCAATATCGGGCCTTGTGCAGACCATTGCATGCATTAAGCTTCCAACTGCTGATGCATATGGAACTTTAGACATATAATCCATGTCTTCATGGGTCTTTGGGCACATTTCCTTGCTAAGTTTGAATATTTTCAACACCTTTTGTATGTACTCATTCTAAGACAATGTTAATTTACGATTTTTCCTGTCTCTAGTTATTCTCATACCAAGGATTTGTTTTGCAGCTCCCAAATCCTTCATTGCAAATGAATTTGCCAATTTTCTTTTGAGCACATTTATTTCCTGCATGTTAGATCCTGCAACAAGCATGTCATCTACATACAATAACAATATAATATAGCTGCCATCATTTTGCTTTTTCAAATAAACACAATGATCAGAGTGACATCTAGTATAACCTTGTTCAGACATAAACTTGTCAAATTTTAGATACCACTGCCTTGGAGCCTGTTTTAATCCATACAAGCTCTTCTTCAACCTGCACACTAGTTTCTCCTTCCCTTTCACCTCATATCCTTGTGGCTGCTGCATATATATCTCTTCCTCCAAATCCCCATGGAGAAAGGTTGTCTTTACATCTAACTGCTCAAGATGCAAAACTTTAGCTGCTACAAGACTTAAAATAGTTCTGATTGAAGTCATTTTAACAATAGGAGAAAATATTTCATCAAAATCAATACCTTTCTTCTGTGCAAACCCCTTCACCACAAGTCTAGCTTTATACCTCTGTTTTCCTCCATCTTCTTCCTTCAGCCTGTAAACCCATTTATTCTTCAATGTAGTTTTTCCTACAGGCAACCTGACTAAATCCCAAGTTTGGTTATGCATTAGGAGTCCATCTCTTCTTCCATGGCTACCTCCCACTTCTTCTTTCTTTCAACCTGCATTGCTTCTTCATAACATTCGGGTTCACCGGAATCAGTCAACAATAAATAATATAATGAAGGAGAGTATCATTCAGGGGGTCTACTTATCCTGGTAGATCTTCTAACACCACTTTCAGGTGTTTGGGGTGCCTGTTGTTGTTGTGGTGGTTGCTGTTGTTGTGGTTGTTGATTATTATTATTTTCAGGCACCCTTACTTTTTCAGTGATTTCATCAAGAATTGCATATTCCTTGTTTTCCTTTTCCTGTTTCTTTTCCTGCAACTGATTCTTATACAAGACCTTTTCATTGAATATTACATCTCTGCTCCTAATGATTTTGTGATTTTCGTAATCATATAAGCGATAACCAAAATCGTTAACACCATATCCAATAAAGGTACATTTCTTTGACTTTGCCTCAAGCTTTGTTCTATTTTCTTTATCAATATGGACAAAGGCCTCACAATCAAAAGGCTTTAAAATAGAGTAGTTTACCTTTTTACCTGTCCATGCTTCCTCTGGAACATCACCATCCAAGGAACTTGAAGGCCCTCTGTTTATTAGATAAACAGCAGTATCTATAGCATCTGCCCAAAACTGTAAAGGTAATCCTGCATGCAATCTCATGCACCTTGCACGCTCCATGATTGTTTTGTTCATCCTTTCTAACACACCATTTTCTTGTGGTGTTCTTGGAACTATCTTCTCTCTGTGAATTCCATACTCTGAACAGTACCTATCAAACTCTTTGCTGCAATATTCACCTCCATTGTCTGATCTAAGACACTTCAATTTCTTTCCTGTCTCAATCTCAACCAAAGCTTTCCATTTCTTGAAAGTATCAAATACATCGGATTTATTCTTAATACAATAAATCCAAGTTTTTCTAGTTGCATCATCAATAAAAGTAACATAATAACGAGAGCCACCGAGAGATGATACTTGAGCAGGTCCCCATACATCTGTATGCACAAGCTCTAATTTTTCATTCTTCTTTTCTTTCCCAACTCTGAGAAATCTGACTCTCTTCTGTTTTCCATAAATGCAATTCTCACAGAAGTCCAAATCAACATTCTTCAAACCCAGCAACAAATTCCTTGAGTGAAGAATCTTCATCCCCTTTTCACTCATGTGTCCGAGCCTATGATGCCATAATGCTGCATCTGCTCCTTTGGAAGTTAAAGCATTAACAGAGTTAGAAATACCATTGCATAAATACAATGTACCAACCTTTTCGCCTTTTGCTATTACCAAGGCTCCTTTGGTGACCTTCCAAGCTTTATCTATGAAAGTTGTCACACAACCTTCACCGCCTAACTGCCTTGTTGAAATCAGATTTTTCTTTAGATCTGGAACATGCCTTACCTCCTTTAATAGCCATTGGTTTCCATTCTGCTGTTTTACAAGAACCTTACCCATTCCAATGATTTTACAGGGTTTATCATCACCCAGACGAACTTGTCCAAAATCTCCTGGAACATAGTCATGAAAGTATTTCTTATCAGGTGTGGCATGGAATGAAGCCCCTGAATCTACCACCCAGGAATCAGTAATATTTTCGAAAGAAAGAATCAAAGCATCTTGTAACACCTCACCTGTTACATGTGCTTCATGATTGTTTTCTTGCTGTGCATCTCCTTCTTTTCCCTTCCGAGATCTACAGTCTTTCTTTAGGTGTCCTTTCTTTCCACATTTCCAGCACACTATCCCCGATCTAGACTTGGATCTGCCTTTCCTTGATTTACTGCGATATCCTGAGCTCTTTCCTCTTTCCATTTTTCTTCCTCTAGACTCTGCACTCAAAGCATTTCCCGATGTCTCACCAGAGCTTTTCCATCGCATTTCCTCGCTAAGGATAGCACCGACAACGTCATCAAACTTTACAGTACTAGATCCAGAAACGGAGTTACTAATGGCCATTACCAAACCATTCCAACTTTCTGGTAATGAGCACAAGAATAATAGAGCTCTAACTTCATCATCAAAGTTTACCCCTACAGAACTTAACTGACTTGTAACTGTATTAAAATCATTTAAATGGTCTACAACAGATCCACCTTCCGACATCTTCATATTAAATAACCGTTTCATAAGAAATACCTTGTTTGAGGCCGAGGGATTTTCATATAGTTTCGACAACGTCTGAATCAAACCCTCTGTCATGGTTTCCTTCGAAATGTTGAAGGTGACTGACGCAGCAAGGCACAACCGTATTGTTCAAAGTGCCTTTCTATCGAGAAGGTTCCATTCTTCGTCTGTCATACCCGTCGGTATCTTTGATTTTCCGCCCAATGGTAGGTATAGATCTTTCTGATACAGATAATCTTCCATCTGCATCTTCCACAGCGAGAAGTTTTGACCGTTAAAGTTCTCGACCCTAAACTTACCATCTTCCGCCATTGCTCCCACTCGAACCAGGAACCCTTCTTTCCTGCGAGTTTATTAGCTAAATAGATCTTCGGCTCTGATACCAGTTGTTAGAAAATTATATATTATGGAGCAATGGAACACATAAAATATTGCAGAAATATAAACACAGAAAGCGCATAAAACAAGATAGACACAGATATACGTGGTTCACCCAGTTTGGGCTACGTCCACCTTGAACAACCAGTCCTTCCTTTCTATTATCCAGCAAAATGAAGAAACACAACCTACAACAGATCTGCAGTAATATCCTCTGTTTTCTCTCACAGCCTCACCTCTCTATTTCCCACTCATAGAATACACATCTATCACACAACCTCAAATACAATGCCCTCATACAAAGAGAGGGGTTGCCTTCTAGGGAAAAAAACCCTAAACTAAACATAAGTTATACCGTCAGATCATCCGCCTAATGAACAGCCCAGATTGACTAGAAATTACTATACTTTTACAAGGCAATTTTACAGCTGTTTTTAGCTTCGGGGGCGCTGCCCCCGAAACCCCCCGCCAGGCGGGGGCTCCCAAAGGTCGTAGACACCCCCCCTGCAGCGAATATTTTACGGGCGGCATTGCCGCCCCCATTTCGAACTGGGGTCCAATGTGGTGATACCTTTGAATATAGAAGATAATCAGGCTCTGCACCCAACATAAACCCTGTCATCAAAAACAGTTACCAGAACACAGACTAGAGCCCAGAACTCTGCAACAACCACTAGAACCAATAGCAACTTGAAACACCAAATCTCATCATGCATACGCTACTTGACTATATCAAAACTGCGTGTATACGCGCTTTCACCAGAGACAACCGCCGTATAGATCTAAAGATAATTACATATACCTTCGTTGCCATTTACAACCTGAGCCGAGCATCACAAACCCATAACCAGCATACTAGATCTTCACACTTCGTTAGACATCCATTCCTTGCACATCCTTTTGCCTAATGATCTTCTCCTTATATAGGTTTAGGATTTTCTCAATACCATGGTCCAAAACCATGTAGAAACAATACCTGGGATCAACACAAATACCACGGACCAATACCAAGATACCATGGACCAAATACCACAGACCAAAACTTAATTTTCTAATATGTACACGCCTTTCCTTGCGTGAAAGTGTGTGTATATGCATACGCGTCTTTGGAACATCTAACCCACATGTATACGCGGCTTGGTCACGATGAACTTGTGTATATCTCTCTCTTGACCTGTTGCACTAAGATCTGTCCTCTAATTAAGTTGCCATCACCTGTATCAAACCTCTGAGTGAGTTTCCATCAAGTACAATACTTGTAACATAATGCCAACAATCTCCCCCCTTGGACTTGATGGCAACCACCACACCAAGTCACTCTCCCCCTTTGACATCAAGGGCAAAGGGCAGACCAAGAAGTTCTCTCCCTCTGCTGTCCATACTCCCCCTGAGTACCAGTTGAAATCTTCTAATTGGGCTCCCCTTTTGTATATGCCAAGTTGTATCAATCCATCCATGCTCCCCTTGAGTAGATGCAAGTTCAAAAACCATCAATCCATTCAAGACCATGATATTCATTAGCCACTATCATATATGATCTGCACCATAAGCATCAGCATCCAAGCCTGCAATACCATTCAATTGATCAAATAGCAAGATGTATCATTTAGCTTCATAAACTTCATCAATGACTTCTAACCATAATGCCAACAATGCATTATTTGAGGTATATGCTCCCCCTGAGCCTGTGCCAACCATTACATATCATGACCGAACCATTTCCTGAGCTCGTTCTGCTGCCTTTTTCTTCCATATACGTGACTCTACAGCCTCTAACTCGCGTATATACGCAACTTATCTTCATTATATCAGCGTATGCAAGATGGAATACTGAAGTTCTTCACCTTTAGTTTCCCCTATGTCTGTTATATCAGCTAACTAAGTTATGTCACACCTTTCTGTTTCTAATTCTGTCTTCTTCAATTCCTGGAACTGTGATGATGTATGGTCCTCTTGTTTTGAATTTTGAAATTTTCTCCTGCATTCCCTTGCTTTATGTCCAAGCTTTTTGCATGTATAACATCTTACATGTTTCATGTTCCTTCTATTGCAATCAATTGCTTTGTGTCCAAACGCATTGTAGGCAAAACAATATCCTCTGAAATACCTGGAGTGTGATGATCTTTTGTGATGGTCTTGAACCATTCTACTTCTACATCTGGCTACAACATGTCCAAGATTATGACATACATAACATTCAACATTATTCAGTGGAGGAAATAATCGTCTATCACTTCCATAGTTAGGAGCAAAGGATTTTCTTTGAGGAATTTCTTTCCTTGGTTGTTCCATGTTGAGAATTTCAGATTTCTCATTAGAGTTCCTTGCCTCACCTTGTGAGCTAAATTCACCTTCAACAGATTCATAAAAGCCAAGACCAGTTTTGATAGTAGGGGATCTTTGACTACCAAGAATGTCATCCAAAATCTTAGTACTATCTTGAAATCGTAACAATTTATCCTTTTCTTCTAATTTACCTTTTAAGATATTTACCTCAAGTTGATGTTGTTCTTCCTTTTCCAGATACTGTTTCCTTAAGTCTTCTTCAGCTTTTCTTCCTTCTTCCACTTGCTACTTTAATTTGATCACTTCATGTTCTTGTTCTTCAATAGCTTCTCTATTCTGCTTCTTTGATTTTTCAAGATCTTCTTTTAGAGAGAGGATATTTGATTCAAGTCTCTGAATTGTTGTGCTCTGATCTTTTACTATATCCTGCAATTTCTCCCTTACTCTGGTTACTGACTCCAATTGTTCATTTAATTTGGTAACTTCTTCAGTTTCAGAATCCTTCTTTTCATATGCCATGAGACTTCTAATGTCTTCACTACCATTGAATGAGTCATTACTTTTAACATGGGTATAATAGCTTCTATTACCTTCTTCAGACACCTTTTTTTTGTTATGAGGGCATCTAGCAGCGTAGTGACCAACTCTACCACATGAAAAGCATTTGAAAGGTAGCTTACCTTTGAACCGTCCAGTTCCCCGTTCAAGATTCTTGACAAAATTTACCTCATCTTCTTCTTCTGACATGTATCCTGATGCTTCGAATGTGGCTTCTGATGGTCCCTCTTTTCTCATCTCAAAAGCAGTTAAGATTCTATGAAGCTCTGACATGGTGATTTTCTGCAGATTCTCCTTTTCTTCTATGGCAGACACTTTGGAATAAAATTTAGCAGACAGGGATCTCAAATCCTTTTCAACTAAGACCACTTCCTTAAACTCTTCACCCAAATTCCTCATACAATTTACAATCTCATCTATACATAGGAAGTAATTAGCTATGCTTTCATTACTATGCATCTTAATATTTTCATTCAGGATTCTGAGAGTTTGAAGCTTTGCTCTTTTTACCTGTTCATCTCCTTCGTAGCTTAGAATGATTTTGTCCCATATTTCCTTAGCTGATTTGAAATGCATGACCTTCATAAATTCTGATTGTGACAAACTTCCCAATAAGACAGTAACAGCTTTGGCATTGAGCTCATATTGCTTTCTCTCTGCTATATCTGTAGGAGTTGCTGATGGGTATTTGTATCCTCCTTCCACGATTCCCCAAACTTCTTCTCCAAGTGATTGTAGATATTTTGTGGTTCTTATCTTCCAATGGGTAAAGTTGTTCCTGTCAAAGATTGGTGGCCTGATGGGTGCCTCCCTTTCTATATTAGCCATTCTGATGGATCTTTCCTTCAAGCGATCAAGCTTCTTCTAAAGGACCTGCTTTGATACCAATTGTTGGAAATAATACTGAGAGGGCGGGGGGGGGGGGAATCAGTATTAGCAAATCAAACACTTTTCCATTTTCATATTCTAATTCGTATACGCTACTTTAGTTAAATATATCCGCGTATATATGCGACTGTGTTAACAGAAACTAGCGTACATCCAGTAAACTTTATGATTTAGTTAGTTCATCTTGAGTGAACGCATCAAAACATTATTAACCATATGAACAGTAAATAGAATAGATCATCACACATAAAGAGCACACATAAACACCATGATATAAGGTGGAAACCCAATGTGGGTGAAAACCACCTGCTGCAATTTGTTTCTATCTTCCTTTAATCAGAAACTTCTTTTACAATGTACTGGTGCAGTCCTTTACTAGCAAACAGGATGCAACCTGCAGAGGGCTACAACCCTCTCTCGTTCTCTAGCTTCTTCTGGAAGGGAGATACAACCCCCTTAGCTCTTGTACTAGCTGATATACTAGTACATAGGTGCTGACCTATAGAAGGCTACAACCTTCTTTTCTTCCAGGGACCACGTTTCATCAATTTTCAGACTGGATCCATAAGTACAAAACAATCACTGCTGCAATACAATCATCAACTTATACTTGCACCATAAATCTCTAAATCACCCAATACTGAATCACTAAAACCCTGTCATCAAAAACAGTTACCAGAACACAGACCAGAGCCCAGAACTCTGCAACAACCACTAGAACCAACAGCAATATGAAACACCAAATCTTATCATGCATACGCTACTTGACTATATCAACACCGCGTGTATACGCGCTTTCACGAGAGACAACCTGCATATAGATCTAAAGATAATTACGTATACCTTCGCTCTCATTTCCAACCTGAGCCAAGCATCACAAATCCATAACCAGCATACTAGATCTTCACACTTCGTCAGACATCCATTCCTTGCACATCCTTTTGCCTAATGATCTTCTCCTTATATAGGTTTAGGCTTTTCTCAATACCATGGTCCAAAACCATGTAGAAACAATACCTGGGATCAACACAAATACCACGGACCAATACCAAGATACCATGGACCAAATACCACGGACCAAAACTTAATTTTCTAATATGTACGCACCTTTCCTTGTGTGAAAGTGCGTGTATACGCACACGCGTATTTGGAATGTCTAACCCGCGTGTATACTCAGCTTGGCCATGATGAACCTGCGTATATCTCTCTCTTGACCTACTGTACTAAGATCTGTCCTCTGATTAAGTTGCCATCACCTGTATCAAACCTCTGAGTGAGTTGCCATCAAGGACAACACTTGTAACATAATGCCAACACCCAACACTAAGAGATCAAGGTACCTAGTGTTAGTTCCTAAAACTACCTTAGGCTGAAGGAAGGAAGGTCTAGGGTAACATCAAACCATGCTTAACCTGGTAGTTATCCCTATCAAGTTGGGAGAGGGCTCTCTCCTTGTAAATCTCAATTAGAATATGGAAACTAGGGCTTGAGATGACTGAAAATAAATGTTGATTTTAGGCTAGGTATATTAGGTCAGAATATTTTGTTTGCTTTTGATGGTTGGTTGCTGGATCAAATGAAGAAGGCAACTTTAAGTCCAGGAAATCTACTCAGATTTGCAGGAGGTTTTGTAGGGCAAGGTAGGTAAGTGTTTTGGCACTTTGAATTGGATGTGATGGTAAGTCTAAGACTAGTGAGGAGTTGGAGAGGGCATGGAAGGTTCATGAGTCCTCTTCAAATAGCAGAAAACATTAAAACATAAATGTATCCTCAAGGCAGAGCACTGAATATCAATGGTTTCCACCTATTTATCTTGATTCATTTAGTTATGAAGAAATAAATAGATGATGGAACATATACACATAAGAGAAACTAAATAATAGAGGAAGAAATAATGCCAAGACACATTGCCACAAGAATCCCACAAAATGTTGCAAAACCCTGGTTCATTTCCTTGCCAAACTGCAGAAGTGATTTACAATAAAGCTCAATGCATCCACAAGAGTACAACCTTTTCAAATGACTAAGAAAGTACATAATATGGGCATCAAACCACCTATGCTAGCCATCAGGGGTTGAATCCATGAGTGAAGGAGCTGTTTCAACAACATCTAAACTAGGAACTAGAAAATAGGCAGTGGAATAGCTTGCCTCTAAAACTTAGGAAACTAATTCATTACAATGCAAAACCACTTGGAACTTGATGTATCTACCCTATGAGGTGATTTTAATCAATATTTACATCAAACACATCATTTAAAATGTACACATCTACCAATAAAAGAACAAAAGTCAACCACAGAAGAAACTCGGCGAAATTCTGAGTTTTTAGGCAAAATTGGCAAAAATTTGCCTGATGCATAGCACCCTGAGCCTGATACATAGCGCCACTTCAAGGCTACTTTTGGAGGCCTTCTGCTTCCAAAAATCAGGCCCAATATAGCTTGTTGGAAAGCTCTACCTGTCTAGTTTCTACAACACTTTGAATTTTCTGATTTGGAGTTGATTTCACCCTTCAAAAATCATTTTTCCCAAGATTGTTTCCTATGGGTCCAAAAAGTGGCAGAGAGGGCATTTTTTAGGTGTTATTTTCCCTTTAGGTGACCTAGATCTCCTCCAAATTTCATGAAACTTTCTAGGTTTCATTGCTTTTCCATGAGGAATCCAAAAATGCAAGCCATTTTGCAAAATACTGAGCCAACTAAATGCGCGCTGAAAATTCTTGTGTTTTTAATTACAAAATTGTAAAATGACAAAAATTTCCCAAAATTTCTCCAAATTTGGCAAGAGGCAAGCTTACTAACTGCTTTGCTGAGGTAATGAAGTTTCAGCCAAAATTTTAAGTTTATCTTGTTCCTTTTTGGCCCTCAAGGCTCTCTTTAATTTAGCTTTGAGGCTATTTATCCTTGTCTTGCAAATTTTATTCTGAGCTAAGTAATGATAAGCCATATGACGCATCATTTTCTTTTCTTTGTTAGCTTTCTCAAGCACCTTCTCAAGGTGGGTTTTCACCCTTTCCAACCATGATTCTTGGTCAGCCTCAATTTCTTGCTCAAGGGATGTCATCTTGAATTTTCTTCTCTTTGCCATTTGCCTATTTTCTCTAATTGTTTGCAGCTCTATAATAGCTTGCTTATCTTCCAGTTGCTTGCTCTCCTGCTCAAGAAAGTTGATGATCCATTTGGCCCTCTCAAGGTCAAGTTATAAGGCTTGTATTTCAGCCTCTTTCTCCTTGATAATCATATCCTTGAGTCTTGAGCTTTGAGAGTCCAAATCAGTGACATCCTCCTCAACCAAAACAAAATCCCTGTCTTTCCCTTCAATTGGGCCCTCTTCATGCATCTGTTGATTTCCTTTGTCTCTGTCCTGTACCTGTTTAACTAGAGAAGAAGGCAAAGCCCCTTTTACCCCTGGTGAAGATAGCATTTTCCTGTGGTCCGGTGAATAAAACGATACCCCTTCCACCCCAGGTGGAGATAGTACTCGTTTGGAAGCTGCACAAAGCATCCTAGTGCCTCTTTCATAAGTAACAGACATAGGAACATGAGCCTATTCTATTTTATTATTAGGCTCTTTTTGTTGCCCGGAAGGTTCACCTTCCTCTTGAGGATCTGAAAATATTTGAGGCCCCTTGAAGCATTCATGGGCAATGAAAGTTTCCCATGAGAGTCCCAACTGAGTGAGCTGATGCAAAACCACAATTTTAATGATAGAAAAATGATAAATACTATTGAGTTGCCATGGAAAAGGTTTTCTTTTTGCAATCATTGTCATCCTTTCTATGTTTTTACATATGAAATAAGGAATTTTCATCATTCTGACCCTGGTGAAGTGCATAAGAAATTTGATGTGATAGTCATAAAGTCTAGAGAACCTACCCTCACATGTAAAGTATTTGATGCTAAGCTTCATCAGTGGAACATATCGGTCCTTCAAGAATTTGAAAGGAAACACCCTACTAATTTTACCATGGTATTTGGCCTTGA
Source organism: Pinus tabuliformis (assembly GCA_031772625.1). Classification (NCBI taxonomy): domain Eukaryota; kingdom Viridiplantae; phylum Streptophyta; class Pinopsida; order Pinales; family Pinaceae; genus Pinus; species Pinus tabuliformis. Next base: position 657,637,989 of record CM062820.1, on the reverse strand, counting down.
TATAAGGTTCATAATGTTCCTTACTGACATTCTACCTTTTGTTCCACTTTTCCCCTACATCTGGCATTCTTGTAGCTTCTGCAATGATAGCTGGTGAAAGAGTGAAATTGACCCTAGTAAGATGCACCACATTATTTTCCATATTTATGACAAACTGCCTTGCCAACTCATGGTGATATTTGGCCCTCTCAACCATCTCACAAAACTCAAAACAGGACTGATATCTGAAACATGTGGTGGCTAGAGGGCAAGAAAGGAGTTCAATCATGCTAATAGGTTCCTCCCTAATAAATTTTCCACCCTTGTGAGGTCTCCTGGGCTGCACATTTCTTTCCTTTGAGCTATCACTAAGTGTTTCTTCTTCAAAACTTGATTCACTACTTCTTGCCATGATGCTTGTCTTAGGGATGTGATGTGGTGATGGTATGGTGCACAATGACAATGGACGGGGACAAAGACGATGAGTATGAAGAGATTTTACAAATGTGAAGTGGAGTAGGGGAATGGAGGGACATATTTAGGAAATTAGGTTTTTGACTTATGAGGGACTTAGGTTTTGATGAAAGGAGTTAGTTTTCCTAGGGGAATGGGAAAGGGAAAATGGAATTAATGGGTATATTTAGGGCAATGAAGTGTGGAAAAGGGGAAAAAGATGTTGGTTTTGTAATGCAGTGAGAGTTTTTGGAATGAGATGAAAATATATGAAGACAAGCTAGGGTTTGATCTCAAGAAGCAAAACTCATGAAGAAAACATGAAGAAGACCAAATTTAGCTCAAGATCGATGAAAAATTACTTGAATGAGTAAAATGCAGAATTTGGGAGAGTTCAAGATGAAGTTGAGTGATTTTGGAACGTCCCTGTCCAATGCGTAGCGCACTGGGCCCAATGCACAATGCCTGCCTGATGCGTAGTGCCAGGCAAACTTGCTGCAGAAACAGGGTTTTCTTCCTCCTTTACTCGATTTCCCTCCAAATCACGATTTTGCTTCTTCACTTGATGTTTTTCACAATGAAATGGATGGCTAGCATGAATTCACTTTATAAATGGATGCACTTTAATTTTTCCTCATTGCAAACTCTCTTTTATAAAGTCTTAGTCACTTTTTCTCAAAAACTTTGTTTTTCATTTGAAGTTTGACTTTTTCTTGACCATTTGATGGATTGATGCATTGGTGCTTTTGTTTTTGTAGTGGCTAGAGTTGGCAAGGTGACCAAAAGCAACTATTGAACTTATTACATATATAAACACTTAAATTACATGGAATTTGTACATAAAATGATAAAAACTCTGTTTTCACCTCAAAACATAGTTTTGACGTAAAAAATATTTATTGAGCATATCAACAGTAAATTTATGATTCTATGAACTTATTAATCCTCTTCATGTGCCTGCTGACCTTTTATTCAGTTTTGGATGACCATGATGACAAACCCTAGACCTAGTGGGACTAAAACCCTAGAACTGATTTTTGTAAATGAAATGAAACAGGATAACAGTAAATGACCTAAAAAATGTGAAAATAGGTCAGCAGGTGAATGTCATGAAGGAAATTGACATGAAGCCACTACCATCAGTTGATCCATGAGCTAATGGAATGCAGCTGATCAGATGAGACCCCTAATATGCATGCAAAAGAGCAATTTGATCACTGATGGAAGTGTGAAGATACTAACACTAACACCGAGTAAATGATATTTCCACATTACTAACCATTGAAGTATGACCAGGTGGAACTAGAATGAACCCTCTTGAACCATTTTGTGAATAAGTTATAGAATGTATCTAACCAATATTACTAGAACTACCAGAACTACCATCTACATACACCTTATTAACTTTCTAAAACTTCAATGTTTTGACTAATTTTGAAATAAATCGCATAGGATTTTGATAATGTACTATGGGAAGGATAGGGAGAGAGCTAGCCATGCTACTACCTTGCAGAATTATATTTATAGGGGAGGAATCATCCAAATCAAATATCCTTCTCATGATGAATTTCATCTCCTCATCCATACAAGTATTCAGACCAGTCATCATGGTCTTCTTTCTTGGCATTTATGTTGTTTGGATTCCCTTTTATTCCTAATGGGCTCGACTATCCCTATTATGATCTCCTATATCATCCCTTCTATATCCTCCTCATGCACTATAATTTGATCCTTTACCTACTATATCATTCCGCATCTCTGAGCTACTCATCCCTCCTATCCACAACCTTAGACTTCTCAACACTTCACCTATTTGCTATAAATCTCTCAGTCCTCCTAATCTCACATAACTTACATTCCTTCCACCTGTGAGGAATTAATGCCATCCCAATTGATCTGAAATATTGTACCTTCTATAACTCCTCCCCATCCATCACAACTTTTCTTCATCCTCCTCAACTATATAACATCTCTCCCAAGGACCCTACCCCTAGTACAAGGGTTTCACATTGCCATAGTGGTTTGTTCGAATGACAATAATATTTCTTCCACCAAAAGAACTTTAATCCAGAAAGGAATTTATTTTAGCAACCTACCTCTTAAACCATACTTTAACACTACTTCATCTTTAGAGAACGACTGATGGTTCTCTGTAGAGAATTCAATAATATAACATTTCAATGTGATCTATACCTAAAAATCAACTACCCTAGTTTATTCATTATCCAACCAATGCAAAGTAGCCAAGTTGGTTGTGTTCCAGGTCCTAAAGATTTTCCCAGTGCTTCAGTTCTATGAGTATGCTACAATCTACTCAACCAATGATATAGTTCATTAAGGAATTTACACCAGAATATTTCATATTGATCGCATGCAGGATTTGCAGAAATCATCTCTTCCTTAACCCAATCTACGTTTTTCTATCGTAACTTAGCCTGTTGGTGAAAAAATAAGTCAAGATCCTCTTCTCTCATTCTTGAATACTACTCTTAAGAATCCTTGTCACCATTATCTAGAAACCCCAATTAATCTTCAGGTCTCGACAATAAAACAATTTGTTGGCGAATTTTTTTACTGTGATGACACAGGGTTCGACTGCATGGTGCCAACAAAAGGCCTATGGTAGTCTAGCATATCGCTAACATTTTCAATCTTCTACAAGGGAATAAGGTCTCCCCAAGGTATGTCGAGACTTATAAGTGATGTATGGGGTTTTAAACAGTGGCACGATTCATTCCTTTAAGTGAAATACATGTCAAATCCATAAGCATTACCAAATCTACTAAATAAATATTTGCACAGAAGTAAATAAATGCATAACAATGAGTTTAATAGAAGACTTAATTTTTTTTAAAAGGACCCATGCAACATAATCACATTCATTCATAAAAGAACACATGTGGATCCCCACAACAATCTTCTTTTATATTATATTCAGGGAAGTTAAAACATTACATCATAGATCCATGACGAATTTATAGGATCTTTTCAAAAATCCATAAAAATTCTCATTACAGATTCAGACTACATAAAAAACATAGAAAAGGATAACTATAGAATTCAAGTTATCATTCTTGTAGCATGACGACCATTTCTCTGATCTCTCACTCTTGTAGCTTGCTAAGTGCGGCTATATATAATTTTGGCCTCTTAGATCTTGTCCTCAGTCACTTGATATGGTCCAACTTAACCAACTTGACAAGATCTATTCATGTGGTCCAAATTTGCTTGATCTCATTTGCCTTAGCAACTTGATCCTTTCACAGCCTTGATGAGTTCCAATGTAACTTTTCACTCTCCTTGCTTGTTTCTTTCTTATTTTCTAGTGTTGCTTTCCAGCCAAGCTAACCATATGTTTTTTCACTTGCACTTCTTGTTTACACAACTATTTTCTATCAAAATTGGTCTCAAAAAATGAAGGAACCAATAATATTATCTCTAATTGTGATCTTGAATATGTGAGATTAAAATTATTAGTTTTCGGTGAATTTTGATATATTGGACATAAACACTTATACATATTACTCTTGGAGATCCATGATAATTATAACGCTTGAAGCATTCAAGACAATGTATGGACTTCCAATATCTTTAGATAATGATCTTGAGGTACACATGATGTTTTGAGGTATTGTAAGAAATGGGATGCTACAAGAAACCAACCTATTATGGAATATAAAGAGCATGAGAAATTTGTTTGGTAAGTTGAATTTACACAACTTGATTCAATAAAATTGGCAAGTGGAAGTGTTGATCTCATTTTGAGAGTTTTCTTCCACTATCAAACCGCATTAGGTCTATTTTCGTGCAATTGGACAAAATTGACAATAATTATCAGAATTTGAAACATTTCTTAGTTATCTTGTCAAAGGGGGAATTTGTGTTGCTTGGTATGAATATGTCATAAGATATCATGCTACCATAGAATATTCACACTATCTAGGTGGAATTTTCACAAGTCATCATAATCATACCATGAAGTACTTATTGTTATGCATCAATATGTTGCCTTTAAAGTTTGTTCTAAGCAAGGTTTTAATTTGAAGTACCACTGTCATTCACACCTAGATGCTATTATTTTCCAACTCTCTCCAGGTGGTTTTATGTCTTCATAATGAAATCAAATTATAGCACCCTACATCTACACTTCATTAAGAGCATAGGTAGTTAAACCCAACTTTTAGTTTTCATGATTACATGATTATGACCATTGAATATAAGTACTTCAAGAAAGTTGTTTGTATAATTGAATATCTTTCGGGTTACATGGTGATCTTATTGCTCCTGAATATTGAAGGTTGGTGTACATATTTCCAAATAAATTTCTTCCCTTTTATTATTTTACTTACTATGGGTGCTAAAGTTAAGCATATCATTACTCAACCAGCCCAAGAAGTTTTATAAAACCATGCACAAGTGGAATATGTTGTTAACAAGATGGATGCATTGGGTGTTCATGTGGATGTTGTGTAATGTTGCAACATACCAAAGTTTCAATTCAAAAAAAATCTCATATAGATTCTATGCAAGATGGTTATCTCAAGATTGTCATTGGATGGAAAAAGAAGGACTTGTAAGGTTTCTGTTGCAAATGACTTCCCAACATTTGAACAAAGTTCTTGGGTATCTGAATTAGTTTTGAGTACATGTCCCCAATCTACGAGCTCATAAATCTAGAAAAAACACAAGGGATATTTCTTACATTTTTACAAGAGTATCCACTCTCATCAATCATGATACCGAGAAGGCTTTTCAGCATGTAGCAGACTAAAAGGGACCCTAGTCAAATAACTAGCATGTCTAATCCTAATAAGAGTGTAAAAGATAGAAGTGAATATATATGGAAAATTCCTCAAGGGAGGATGATTTTAAACCTTTGAGCAATATAAATCATTGGGGAAATCTCCATCTAAATAAAATGAGTACTGGTTCATTTGAAAGTTCTAGCAATGATATGTTGAGAATGATCCCCCTCAGGAACATGCTCCAATAAGTAGTAGGAATGATTTCAACAAACTAGTGACATGAAGAAAGTGCTAAATAGGACATGTCGATACAAGTAGCATCAATTGTCATATTTACATTTATATGTTGACGCCAAGGTATCGCAACCATCGAATATTTATGGGTAGATGAAAACTATTACTAGCTTGATATGTCTAGAATGCATGATATACTTTTCTCATTGATTAATATTTTGCCTTGTGAATATATCTTTATATTAATTATTTATTATATGCTTGTTTTTTCTCTTTCTAGAATAAAGAATGTCCATGAAATAGATATTACATGCATTATTTGTTGTGTTATAGGATATATGATGGTGCTCATGTTGGGTTTCATGCCTATGAATATGGGGTATGATGAGCACCTCTAGATCGTGCTGGTGCACAAGGAATTGTGAGTTCCCTAAACATAGCCATCAATGTGGCATATGAAAAATCAACAAACAAATGCCAACTAGCAGCATGAAGAGACTATGTGGCAATAGTTCTTATAATTTTGATTATACATATATTTGAATGCACTGAGGATGATGTGTAACTAATGGGGAGGGGAATGCAACACCCTCAACTAGGATCTCTTGAATGGTAATATGAATGTACATGTGACACTTACATTGGTAAGTCATGTTGATCTAAATATGATCTGAGGTTGTCATTGATGTTAAATCAAGAAGCACCAAGGCTGACCCTGAACTTCAATGGCACATTGGCATCATCATTCATGGTTTCTCATCTCATAACCACTATAGGAATAATCTACTCAAAAATATCTTTCTATCGATATATATCTGTCATCGTAATTCCTCACGGTTTGTAAGTTATTCAAGATTGAAGTTAGTAACCCCAATTAGTGGGCTAAAACCCCATGGGGTCGTGGCATGGCATTTATCATTAATTTTGGTCATTGAATAGTCAATAATTAATATTTTTTTAAGCTCCTAAAATCCCTCCAACATTCTCTATAGAAACCCCTCTCAACTCTATAAAAAGAAATCTCATATATCCTCCAAAACTAGTGATTGTGGAATTTGTGCTATAACATTATTTATGCGAAGTATTAGATGCTACAATTAAAACCCATTTGAGACAAAATTGCGATGAATGTCGTGACCAAATTGTAGATCTTTGTTTTCTCTATTCTTGGAGATATGATCTATGGAAGTTAGGGTTTTTGCAAGCTCCCGAATTTCATCTCAAAGTGGTGACCTTGGGAAAATCGTCATAACTCTCTGTTTGAGAAGCGGATTGGAATCCTATAAAAAGTGGCGGATAGAGAATGGATTGTAGCTTTCTATGTATCAATTTTAGAGCCGAAGGAGGAAATAGTGACATGTGGCACACCGTACAATTTCGCTCTACTGAACTAGTCCATAATTAGGTCATTGTGAGAGATTGGGCATAACTTTATCTTGAAGAACCCAAATCAGGTCAAGCCTATGGCATTGGAAAGAAGACTAAGAGGGCTACTACAAGACTGAGGATCACATATTGGGGATCTAGAATCAGAGAGATACATCAGATCCAGTATCGTGCTCCTAGGAGGCAAGAAAAAGAACTAGATCAAGGTGTTGTCAAGGGGTGCAAAGGACCAGACTTTCTAGGGTAGCAAAGAGCAAGGTGTAGCAAAATGATGCAGCAGAGGTAAGCTCCAGGTAAGTATCTTCTATATATGCATTTCATATCTTAGTTGCATTAGGTTCTTTGTATTCTAATTTGTTGTTTTTGTTTAGAAATGACATATGCTCTCCAGGGTGAGGTAAGTTTTGCTATTATCATGTGATGGGTATTTCCTTGAAGAGTTTTTGCAGGTATTATATATTCATCAAGAGAAGACTCAATGCATAATCTAATGTTCTGAAGAGTGGGAAATGGTATCATTACAAGAGTAGCAATCAAGGTGCATAACAATAGCAATAAGTTCACCATATGAAGTCTTCAAGAGGGAAACAATGCATATAATCATTGTAAAAGTATCATTGTATAGAGTCATTGTAAAAGCATCATTGTAAAAGTTGTACAAGTGTCTATCTGCTAAGAATTGAAGAGGTAGTGTCAGGAGGTCTAGGATCATCATTAGGTGGTTGTGTCATAGTTGGGGTTATGGTCTAGTGTGTCTTCTTCTTCTACATCATTTTATATCATTGTCAAGTGGACCATTTTGCCTAGTACGAGAGTCCATTATTCTTTTATACTTCTATAGGGTGGTAGGGTGGTGCTAGGCTAGTGCATGAAGTCACCAACAGTTTCAAGCCTGTGAAAATGTCAGGGTGGTATGGTGGTGCGAGGGTGAGTTGTATCTCATTGGGTGTTGGGGCATCCATTCAATTGAATATTGAAGAATCTCGAGCATTGGAGCATCCATTCAGTGGGAGCTAGAGAAGAATATTTTTCTAGATTCTAGGAAGTTGGAGCTTTCTTTTCAATTGGAGCTGAAGATTAAAGAATTATTAGAAAAGTGTTCAGGTGGTTTTTGTCCCGGAGGGGGTTTCCACCTTAAAAAATATGTGCATTTGTGTTCCTTTTGTTTACTACTATAATTTTACAAACACTGATAATAATTGAATATTAACTAATGCTCTGAAAGATTAATAATAATACTAATTGAAAGGAATATTGATTCATCCCCCCCCTCAGTATTTTCAACAATTGGTATCAGAGCTTGGTTCCTTCAATAGTAGTTTAACAACTAGAAGGAGATCATGGAGCATACCAAAAATGGTGTACCTCTGTTCAATGAAAATAATTATGCACTCTGGAAAGGAAGAATGGAGGTCTATCTCTTGGCGCAAGCTTACGAAGTATGGGACACTGTTAAAAATGGCTTTACACCAACTGAAGATGCACAAGGTAAGAAGAATTTGGTAAATGATGCACAAAAGAAGAATATTATTATGAGTGGACTTACTGAATCTGCTTATCATAAGGTGTTGGGTTGTAAAACCGCCAAATCTATATGGGACAAGCTTGAGAATATATATGCAGGTGACTCAAATGTCAAAGAAGCAAAGCTTCAAATCTACAGAGAAAAATTTGAGCAACTCAGAATGAAAGAAGATGACAACATTGTTGCATACTTCCAACACGTTGACGAAATAACCAACACTTTGGAAGGATTGGGAGAGCCTGTTAGTGAGAACACTATTTACTAAAGATTCTTAGAACATTACCAGGAAGATTCAACCCAAAGGTATCGGCCGAGAAGACTATTTACTAAAGATTCTTAGAACATTACCAGGAAGATTCAACCCAAAGGTATCGGCCTTAGAATACAGTGCAAATATGGCAAAACTCATCAAAGAGGAATTACATGGAGTTCTCATAGCATATGAAATGCGACTTCATGAAGAAGAAGGTACTTCACATCTAGAAACTACGTTCGTTGCATCTAAGAAATCCAATAAGGACAAACAACCCGCAAAGGAAAATACCTGCACCTGCAAGTGTGAAGAAAAGGAGTATGATGAAGAAGGTTTTTCAAATGGATAATATTCTTACTACGAGAAAACAAAAAATTGGCAAGAAGAAAGGATTCAAAAGGAAATTTCTCTCTAAAGAGGATAACTCATCATCCGATGAAGACAATGACAGTGAAGAAAAAACCAATGAGAGAGTATTGTTTATGGCCAAGAACTATAAACAAGAGGTATCAAACAACAAAGAAGAAGGGTTGACCAGAGAGGAATTTTCTAAGGAGGCAATCAAGCTTATAAAAGAGCTCAAGGTTGAGAAGATCCATTCCAATACTCTTGAAGAACAAGTTCAAGGTCTCAAAATTGATGTTGAAGAACACAATTGTATTGAAGAGTCACCTCAAAAGAAGTTGGAAGAAAGCAACCGAGAAAGGGAAGCATTAGAAGCCGAAGTAGTATCGTTGTGTAAGGAAGTGAAGAAGGGAAACACTATCCAAAACTATGCCAATAGCTCAAGGGAGTTGGAAGAAATAAATAATACAGGGACACGAGACCTCAAGAGAGAAGTCCAACAGAAGCATCAAGAACTCAACACAACATTTACAGAGATTAGCAGGATCATAAAACATATGCAGGAAGCATAAATTGAAAGGAAGGAATCTAATCAAAGATACATATCCACTGTTGACCAAAAGCAAAAGGAATTAGAAACATCTTCAATAGAAATAAGTAGGATCAGAGTTGAAAATGAGAAGTAGAAGGAATAGATACAGGTTCTCGACAGAGAAGTAGAGAAGACCACTCTTCTCAAGCTACAGGTTGAGGAGGCAGAGAAAAGAAGGAAGATATTGAGAAGATGGTTTCAAGAAGATCTTGCTCAAAAGAAAGAAGAACTTGATGCAACTCGTGATGAGATCAACAAACTCAAGGGATAAAAAAAAGAACAAGACAGATGAAGAAGAAAAAATGAAGGCAATTAAAGATGGTAAAACTCCAGTTGATGAAGGTACAAGCTCCATAGCTTCGTAGGATGATTCTAAGAAGGAAGTTGATCAAAGTGAAAAGCCAAAGAAGAATGTTGCAACTCCAAAGAACAAAGAACCACAAAAAAATACAACATTGCATCCAAATAAGAATGAAAAATCTTCTAAGTATGTTCATTTATTTAATGGTTATTTCTTTTTATGTGCTAACTATGGACATATGGTTAGGGATTGTGAAGTTTTTGACAGGTACAATCATTATATGTAAAACCCTAGAAGCAAGTTTGTAAGATCATGAGACAGGTTCCACGATGATTTTTTCAAAAGAGAATACGTGCTAAATGGGCCAATATTGAATGTTTAAAATGTCATAACTATGGACATAGTGCTCGTGGTTACAGATATCAGGGAATCACCTATGGAAAACATTGAATGCTTCAAGTGTCATAACTATGGGCACATGGCTCGAGATTGCAGGAATAAGAAGGTTTGGAAAATGAAACAAGTACAGGAAGACAAAGCAGATAACAAGGTTTCAGCAGTTATGCTTTCAGGATTTGTAAAAGAAAAAGGTCATGAGGAATTAGCAGTTGCTTCACATAATGACTCAAGTCAAGATGTCCCATTAGGTGACTCAGTACTTTGAACAATTTAGCTTGTTGACTCCTTAATGTTTGTACATGAGGAGTCTATGCAGAAGTATATGGCACAAGTCTATGATTGATAGGAAGGCAGTTTGAACAAGATAATAGTTTCATTAAAGGTCCAGGGGGAGCAAAACAGTTGAAGGATTACAGGTTACTAGGAACAAGGCAAGATTAGTCTGCAAAGGATTTGCACAAGTGGGAGGAATTGATTTTGACGAAACATTTGCACCAGTTGCCATAATGGAATACATCTGGATGTTTCTCACCTATGCATGTTCAAGAAAAATAAAATTCTACCAAATGGATGCTAAGTCAACATTTCTGAATGGTGAATTAGAAGAAGAAGTTTACATCAAACAAACTGAAGGTTTTCTACTATCAGAAAAAGAATACTATGTTTACAGGTTAAAGAAGGCTCTGTATGGTCTCAAGCAAGCTCCCAGAGCATGGTATGCTTGTCTTGATGGATATCTATGTCAACAAGGGTTCAAGAAAGGTACTACTGATAGAAATCTTTACGTACAAATAGATAAAAATAATTTAACAATCATTGAGGTATATGTGGATGATATAATCTTTGGTAGCAATGATGATCGAGTAAGTAATAACTTTGCTACAAAGATGAAAAGTGAGTTAGAGATGTCTTTACTTGGTGAGTTGACATACTTCTTAGGGCTTCAAATATCTCAGCAAGAGAAAGGAATATTTATATGTCAAGCTAAGTACATCAAGGAAATGCTCAAGAAATTCAAAATGGAAGATTGCAATCCCGTCCTTACTCTAATGGTAATAGGTTGCAATTTGAGCATAGACAACTCATCTAAGGATTTGGATCAGAGGTTGTACATATCTATGATTAGTAGTCTTCTATATGTAACAGCCTCCTGACCACATGTTATGCAAGTAGTTGGACAAGTAGCAAGATTCCAAGAAGCACTAAAAGAATCACATATTATTTCCGTCAAAAGAATTATTTGATATCTAAAGGGAACAACAGAATATGGCTCATGGTATCCCAAGGGAAACAATCTCATTATTCAGCCTTTATAGATGGAGATTGGGCAGGAAGCGTTGATGATTGTCAGAGTACTAGTGGAGCAGAATTCTATCTAGGTGGTTGTCTCATATCATGGTTGAGAAAAAAGCAAACCTCAATCGCGTTATCTACATCGGAAATAGAATACATTGCAGCAGCAACTTTTTGTACTTAAGTCCTTTAGATGAAACAAACTTTGCAATATCTTCAAGTACAATTCAGTGAGCTTATTCCCATATTCTGTGATAAAATGAGTGCCATCAGCATCTGCAAGAATCCTGTCATGCATTAAAAAACAAAACACATTCCGATCAAATATCATTTTGTTAGAGAACAAGTTCCTAAAAAGAATATCAAACTTGAATATGTTGGTACAAAAGAAAAAATCGTTGATATCTCACTAAACCTTGACCTCATGAATCATTTGAATATCTTTGCCAGAAGCTTGGGATTCTCCCAAGTTCTCATTAGATTTTACTTATTAAGAAAATAAAGGGGGAGTGGAAGTGTGTACAGGTCCACAGGATGGTTGTGTGTCAGGGATAGTTATCCTTTGCCATTGACATCAAAGGGGGAGGTAAGGTAGTAGGAAGAGGTGCCCTGATCATAGGGGGAGTACTTGTGTTGCCATCAATGCCAAAGGGGGAGATTATTGATCTAAAGATGATTTGAGGTTGTCATTGATGTTAACCGAAGAAGCACCAAGGATGACCTTGAACTTCCATGGCACATTGGGCATCATCATTCATGGTTTCTCATCTCATAACCATTATAGGAATACTCTACTCAAAAATATATTTCTATCAGTATATAGCTCTCCTCATAATTCCTCATGGTTTGTAAGTTATTCAAGATTGAAGTTAGTTACCCCAATTAGTGGGATAAAAACCCATGGGGTTGTGGCATGGTATTTATCATTGATTTTGGTCACTGAATAGTCAATAAATAATAATTTTTTAGGCTCCTAAAATCCCTCCAACATTTTCTATAGAAGCCCCTCTCAACTCTATAAAAAGAAATCTCATATATCCTCCAAACATAGTGATCGTGGATGTTTCACTATAACTTTATTTATGTGAAGTATTAGATGTGGAAATTAAAACCCATTTGATCATAAATCATGATGAATTTTTGTGACCCAATTTTAGATCTTGGTTTGCTATATTTTCGGAGATATGATCTGTAAAATTTGGGGTTTTTGCAGGCTTCCGAATTTCATCTCAAAGAGGTGACCTTGGGGAAATTGTCATAACTCTCTCTCTGAGAAGCGGATTGGAATTCTGTAAAAAGTGGCGGATAGCGCACAGACTATTTTTTTCTGTATATAAATTTTAGAGCCGAAGAAGGAAACAGTGACATGTGGCTCGTCGTACAATTTCGTTCTACTGAACTAGTCCATAATTAGGTCATTGTGAGAGATTGGACATAACTTTGCCTTGAAGAATCCAAATCGGGTCACACCTGTGGCATTGGAAAGAAGAATCAGAGGGCTACTATAGGACTAAAGATCACATATTGGGGATTTGAAATCATAGTGATACATCAGAATCAATATCGCGCTCCTAGAAGGCAAGAAAAACAACTAGATCAAGTGTTGTCAAGGGGTGCAAAGGACCAGATTTTCTAGGGCAACAAAGAGAAAGGCGCAGAAAAATGATACAACAGAGGTAAGATCTAGGTAAGTATCTTCTTTATATGCATGTTCATCTCTTAATTGCATTAGGTTCTTTGTATTCTAATTTGTTGTTTTTGTTTAGCACTGGCATATGCTTTGCAGGATGAGGTATGTTTTGCTATTATCATGTCATGCATATTTCCTTGAAGACTTTTTGCAGGTATTATATATTCATCAAGAGAAGACTCAATGCATAATCTAATTTACTAAATAGTGAGAAAGGGTAGCATGACAAGAGCAACAGTCATGGTGTAGAACAACATCAAGAAGTTCACCACATGAAGTCTTCAAGTGGGCAGCACTGCATACAGTCATTGTAAAAGTATCATTGTACAGAGTCATTGTAAAATCATCATTGTAAAAGTTGTACAAGTGTCTATCTGCCAAGAGTTGAAGAGGCAATGTCGAGAGGTCTAGGATCATCATTAGGTGGTTGTGTCATAGTTGGGGTTATGGTCTAGTGTGTCTTCTTCTTCTACATCATTCTATATCATTGTAAAGTGGACCATTTTCCCTGGTATGGGAGTCCATTATTCTTTTATACTTCTATAGGGTGGTAGGGTGGTGCTAGGCTGGTGCATGAAGTCACCAATAGGTTCACACCTGTGAAAAATTAAGGGTGGTAGGGTGGTTCTAGGGTGAGTTGTAGCTCATTGGGTGTTGGGGCATTTGTTCAGTCAACTACTGAAGAATCTCGAGCGTTGGAGTGTCCATCCAGTGGGAGCTGGAGAAGAATGATTTTCTAGATTCTAGGAAGTTGGAGCTTTCTTTTCAATTGGAGTTGAAGATTAAAGAATTATTAGAAAAGTGTTCAGGTGGTTTTTGTCCTGGAAGGTAGTTTCCACCCTAAAAACTATGTGCATTTGTGTTCCTTTTGTTTACTGCTATCATTGCACAAACACTGATAATAATTGAATATTAAATAATTCTCTAAAAGATTAATAAAAATACTAATTGAAAGGAATATTGATTCACGCCCCCTCCCTTTCAGTATTTCCAACAAGTCAAAATGTTGAATAAGATGGTGAGTTGGAATTCCATTGAGGCCTACATGCCTATGTATGTATACAGATGTTAAGTTAGTGGGCCAAGTTACAAATATGTTTAAGGTCGATGTGCCTATGTAATGGATTGGAGGAACAATATTATTAGGCTAGTGAACCAAGTTCAATTGAGGTTTGTATGCCTTTGTATGTATGTTTAGTGTATTAGTCCGAGGGTCCAACCCACTTACAAGTTTAAGGTTCGAGTTCCTATGTGATGATCAGGCTAGTGGACTTAGCTGATATCAAAGTTAGCTAAATTTTCATTTTTTTTAGACTGATGTACAAAAGAGTATGGTGAGGTCTATGACTCCATGATAGGAAATAGGTTTCTTGATTTGAAATTATATTATAATATTAATAATATATTATTAAAATGGGCATCATGCCTATAAAAGGGTGGTTCTCCCATATTAGGTAGACAATAAATAAGTGAGAGATAGGTGTCCCTTGATGAGGGCCTAAATAAAACCTATAGACATGTTAGGGCACCAAGAAATCCTATATCCACAAGTCTATGGACAACCTTGGCTGGTCGAGTGAGACTCATTGGAAGTAGTGACACAACCTAAGGTACTGCAAGTGCAAAGAAGGGTGTGCACTTAGGTGTGGTTGATAGGGGATGTGAGCCTCTTGGTTGGAGGAAATTGGGTTCAGTATCTTAGTTGTGTGAGGGCCTGGAGGGTACCCAGAGACCCATGAGGGTATTGGGAAATCTTGGAGTTTTAGGACTCTGTAAATTCCTATCAAGCTGAATAAAACACCCTGGAATCGGTGGCATAGCCCGATGGAATACAAGTGCAAATAAGGGTGTGCACCACTTAGGTGCTGACTAATGGGGAATGTCAGCCTATCAAGTTTGGTACCTTGGCTTGAGAAGCCATCATCGAGTGGATTCATGGCCCCAACTCAGGCGTGACTAACTGTTAATAGAACTACACCAAATTAGTTTATGGTTGGGAGGAATGTCTAGGGTCTGTAGCCAAATGTAAAAATTAATAGATAAGTTCTCGAAACTTGTTATGTGCTTGTTTTATGATTTATCATGGCATGTATTTGTTGTGTTCTCATATAATTTTTGTTATTACGGCTTATTGAGTAGATGGTGAAATGTTTCAGTTACATTATGAAATTAGTTTTTGGTTATGTATTGGTAATAGGAAATTTGTGTGAATGGTGTCACCCAACGTGAGGGTTGGGGACATTACTAGTGGTATCAAAGTGCAAGCTGCAACACTGGGCCTGCATAGGATAGCTAGAGGTAGAGCATAATTTTTTCTAAGAAAATGTTTACAAATTATTTGACAAATTCTGAAATTTTTGTACTTGTCGAGAAAAGTATTTCAACTATGTCAACTACCATTAGTATGCCTACAAACAGCTTGAAAAAATTTCTTTGGTTAAATTGTGCCAACAAGCCCAATTTTTTTGAAGAAACCTTTGGTAAAGATGATTTTGTGTCTGTGTGGGGGTTAATTAACAATGGTGGGTTTGTGTAGAAGTTAATGATTGAAACATAGAAATATCAAAACCACTGTGGTTGTCATTAATAAAAATGAATTATCCACTGATAGACCTTCTAACAATGATGGTAAGACAAACAAGTGCTCAACATATTTCATTTTATTGACTCCTCTATGTATTCTTCTCTCTTGCAAGACTGTAGAGATGAATAAGTCATAACAAAGTCATATATATACATATATACATACATATATATATATTTTCCCTATTCAAATTAGATTAGTTGCAACTAGTTGTGTTGGCTTGGGTGGTGGACATGTAGAGATATCCTATAATGGTGACCAAAGCTTATACATTCGATCAAAGAGTTCCATATAGCACCTCTATATCTTGCATGTTGGATTTGGCTGTAGGTAATGTTCATTGTGTGCTTTGGAGTGTTACTCCAATGGTTTTTCCATCGGCCTAATAGATCACACCTTGCTAAGATCAATGTTACACAAAAAAATTGATTTTCAAAGTAGTGCGATAGTTAACTCCCTCAAGCCACCTGGCATGTGTTATGGCCCACCCTATTTGGGAACTTTACAATCAAATAATGCAACTAGAAGATGTTGAAAGTTTTGGAAAGGAGTTTATATACGGGAGAGAATGAGATGCATATGTAGTTTACAACACTTCATTTAATCAACAAGAAGCCTTTGGTTGAGTATATAGCCTAGAAATTCATGGATTCACCCACAAAAACCAAGTTGGCTTCATTTCAGAGATACTTTCATGATGGTTGTAGCAGTGGCATTTATTTCCTATATGAAAGAATAAAAATCCTAGAGTGGACCCGAAGTGGAATCATACTAGTTTGTAATGGATAAAGGCCTATCCAGTAATGCAACAAAATTGATGACCTTCAAAAACTATGTAGACAAGCATACAATAAATGGGTAGTTATCAAATTATTTGAATACTCACCTCCACATGGTGGATGCGATACTTATTATGACAGGACAAGTATAGTTTACGAAAGGCATTGGTCTTGAGAAAAATAATGTAGTTACTGAAAGAGGTTATGTCTTGGTAGATGAGTCTATGAAAATTAGTGGTGCAAATGGAAGCATGGTTCCTCATGTATATTGTATTGGGAGTGGAAATGGAGAATTGATGCCTTCCCATATTGCTAGTGCACAAGGCATCTTAGCCATTGAGAAAATTTATAGGAGGGACAATGTCCATAACCACTTGATTATTTTAGAAACTTGTTTCTTGCATCTAGAGACTAATATGGTTAGATTAACAAAGGTATAATGAATAAGATATGTGCTTTTTAAGTATGGGGGTTTACGCAGTGCATTATATTAGATATCATTTTTGGGATTCAACTGCGTTATGTAAGTCATTCATGTATGACCATTTCCATGAGAGGTAGTCGTAACTGACTAATTTCTCATGACTTTTGAATAGTTCACTTAGCACTCATTGCATCGGGTGATGCTCACAGGGGTGAAGAAGTGGGATTGAAACTAGTGAAAAGTGGAGAACGAATCACATAGCATCAATCATCACTTCCGGGGCTTGCACCCGGTAACCAGGACTTCCCAGGTGGTCACCCATCCCAGAACTCCTCTGGCTCAAGCGCGCTTAACTATGGAGTTTTTCCCACAATCAAGCCCACTTAGCTTGCTACCCCATTTGCAAAACCTTAGCAAGTATTGTGCCTCATGAACCATTCAAGTAGAGATCCCTTGACTCTTTTTTTGAATTTAAGTATGGGGGTTTACGCAGTGCATTATATTAGATATCATTTTTGGGATTCAAAACCCCATACTTAAATTCAAAAAAAGAGTCAAGGGATCTCTACTTGAATGGTTCATGAGGCACAATACTTGCTAAGGTTTTGCAAATGGGGTAGCAAGCTAAGTGGGCTTGATTGTGGGAAAAACTCCACAGTTAAGCGCGCTTGAGCCAGAGGAGTTCTGGGATGGGTGACCTCCTGGGAAGTCCTGGTTACCGGGTGCAAGCCCCGGAAGTGATGATTGATGCTATGTGATTCGTTCTCCACTTTTCACTAGTTTCAATCCCACTTCTTCACCCCTGTGAGCATCACCCGATGCAATGAGTGCTAAGTGAACTATTCAAAAATCATGAGAAATTAGTCAGTTACGACTACCTCTCATGGAAATGGTCATACATGAATGACTTACTTAACGCAGTTGAATCCCAAAAATGATATCTAAGATATGTTGTTATTTTCACCCATGTTGATGCCTTGATTTCAACTAAGGGAAACAGAATAATGTATTAAAATACTATAAGAGATGGTTGTAGCCACAATTTTTATGCATTATGAAGGAAGAGAAATAATTAGTGTTTTCCATTTGGGCCTTGATGCCTAAGCATGTAGCATTTTTATTGGATGTTGATTGATTTATATGTTTGTTTCAATTGAGAGGTAGGAAGACAATATGTTGAGAGACTAACACATTTAAATTATGATCACCAAATTGCTTCATAGAATGTTTGTGTGAGGCATAGTCATAATTAATTCAATGAATTATTGATATGCATGGCAAACAAATATTAGTGAGGTGACATCCTTCCATTGATGTTTACGTGGTTCTTCCAAATAAATCGGACACATGGCGAAGCTTAGCTAGCAATATAAATCAGCGATGAATCACATTGGGTACAAAGTAAGGGGGGTGTGTAAATTCCCTGAGTGATCCAATGGGTAGGTTGGCCCACACCACTTTGCTTATGTGGCATCACCTAATTTGATATAGGCTCTCCAAAGAGATCCACCAAAACCACTTTGCAGAGGGACCGATAATTTCTTTTGAAAATCGAGTTTAGAAACTCCAAGGCTTGAAAATTTTAGTCCTTGGGAGAAGCACTTTTATACATGGAAAAGAGTCAGGATGTGCCAAATGAAGGGCATGAAGGAAGAGGATTAGCTGAAAAATGGGGTTTTTTGGAGACTATGGTGGAAAAACTTGGTGCATGTATGAAGAAAAGGAGGTGTAGGGTGCTTTGGTTATTTGATGATGAGGAGAAGGATGGTGATATGGGTTTTTCTATGATGGGAGTTAAGATGTAGGACCTTATGAGATTTAATATGGAGATGATTGGGATTGAAACTAAGAGATTTTTTTATAGAAAAGAGTGGATTCGACTCTGAATTATAGTATGAGGATGAGTTTAAAGTGAATCTTGATTGTGGGATTACAACTTCTTCTCAACTTGATACCACTGAAAAGATTCCATTGTCACCAATGATGATAGTGGGGGGTGAAAGGGATAATTTTGTTTTAGTGATGGTGGAAAAGTCTCAATAGAGGAAGTAATTTCTTATGTCTCATGATTAGGAATTAGACGGGGTGCAAAATAATGACTACAAGATTTCATAATTTGAATTAGAGATAAAGAATATGAGGAGGATGAATGTTGATCTAGATCAAAGAAAAGAGAAGAAAAGGGTGTTAATGTTGTTTAGATAAAGTGTGTAGCTGAAGGTAAAATAAACAATTGATCAACCCTCTTAGTATATAAGAAGTATGTTCATAAGATATCCAAACATACAACTAATGAGACATTCAAGAGGGACTAGGTCTATATCCATAAAAAACTAGTAATTAAACAAAGATTTATACCAGGAGAAAATTTAATAGGGACATATTGAAGATAACGAGGATGGTGTAATTTCATATTCTTTGGTAGTAGGGAATACTAACCTGAGGATTTTCAACAATTTTGCTATTAAAACAATAATTTAAATATGGCATCATATTAAAGCACAATGTGGGAGGATATTTGAAAAGTATTGACAACCATATTTAATATGAGAGAAATAAATTACTAGAGGGATGCATCTCTAGTATTGGATGACAACCTTGAAATTAGAAGCTTGTGACATGAGAAGAAAAATAGTGGTGGTTCCGTAGTGATGTAATCAGAGAGTAAATCACTAAGTCAAAATAGTTGTGGAAGGAGTGAGTGAGATGGAAGTCAAAAGAATTGTCATTTTTGTGAGCCTCGAAAGATATGATTTTTGTTCTCCACACAAGTAAAATAAAATGGCCAATAATATGCCATCTATTATAACAAAAAAGCAAATTTGAAAGTCCCCACCTTCTTTGGGTAGAGTGACAAAAAAATTACAGAGAATAATAAGGCAAGAGGAACATAGGAAATTACGTGATTGGATCAAACATTGTGTTTTGAATGCATGGTGGTCTATAAATTTAAGACCTAGAGCATGTAAAAATTATGATGATAATGTGTGTGTGTATATATCATCACCAACAAGAAGATCTTAGTTAGAAGAAAGAAGAGGAGGTTAAATGATGATCTAGATCAGAGAAACAAAAATGGTGTTATTTCTATTTGGATAAAGTGTGTGTAGTTGATGGTAATATCAACAGGGAATCAATCATCTTACTAGATAAGAAGTAAGTTTATAAAATTGTCAAATATACAACTAGTGATTCGTCTAAGAGGGATGTGTCTATAGTCATAAAACAACTGGTAATTCAACAAAGATTTATACCAAGAGCAAATTTAATAGTACACAGTTAAGAGAAATGAGGATGGTGTAATGCCATCTGCTCTAGTAGTAGAGAATTTTGACTTGAGGATGGCCAATGGTGTTGATGGGCCTCCAAATTAGGTACAACTTAAGGCCCATCTAACCTTTCCTAGGAATATTTAGCTTCTCCCTCTCTACTTAATGACATATTTCTCAGCTTTAATAAGTTCCTAGGAAGGTTAGAGAAGATTATCATATTGCATATGTCTAATGTGTTTATTATGTAGGATATCAAGGATATTTGGTACAGATAACAGAGAATCCAGCCAAGAGAAAAACATGGGACCTATCCCCTGTTGTAGGATGACAAAAAATTGGCTGGCCTAAGGTAATTACTACCCCTCCTTGTAGCTGCGAGGTCACAAGGAATAAGATATTATTTTATAGGGATTTTGGAGGGAAGGAAACCCTCTCATCAAGGAGGATACTCCTCAACCATGTTTATATAAATAAGGGCTCGAGTAAGCCCACTAGGAGTCAAATTTTTGGAATTATAGATCAACAGTAGTTGAGTGAAGGATTTTTCCTAGCATTCACATCTTGTAATCTCTTATGTAGAGCTCATTTGTTGATCTATGAAAAAAAAATTGGCTTCCATCTTTTTATCTATTCAAGGATGTAAGTATCCTTTGGTCAGGGCCCGCCCCAGGTGCTCAAGGCCCCTCTTTGTACCTTTATTTTCCATGCATTAGTTCAACTAGTCATTTCTATAATATCAGTTATGAATATTGGTTTCTTAAGGTTAATGAATTAGTGTGTTTACAAGTATTTTTATGCATATTTTTTTAGTAAGTTTAGTAATATTTCTTTTATGAAGTTAACATTAATTTCTATGAAATTAGCTTGTTTAAATTTTTGTTTCCTTACTTTTTGTCATACATTTCTACATCCTCTTACTGCATAAATTCCTATTTTGCAGAGCTATGAGAAGCCCTAGAATCACTCTGTTACAGAGTAAACTCATCCATCATAGGTATAAGGACTTGTAAAATACCTCTTGACCATCTTTTATCCTTCCTTAAACTTCTTCTTCCTTTGAACCACATCTAAAACACATTTTTTATCTCATTGAACTATCTCATGTAGCAACATAGGGACTCATGTAGAAACCCACATTTTGCATCAAAATATCATTTATATTTGCATTTGAAGCATGGTTAACCTTCATTAGCATAATAAAACATCCCCAATATCCTAAGGATAAGTTATGGAAGCCCATATACCTCATAGAATCTTTGACCTAGTTATTGTGGCAGAACTACCTTTTTTTATGTAAATTAGGGTTTATTGTTTCAATGCCTTGTTTTAATGACAAGTTTTCGTCCAATGAAAAATAGAGTAGATTTAATTTCTGTATGAGAATAATTGAATTGGATTTCCTCCTTTTTCCTAGAAATATAATATATTTTCTTTCTATTCTCATTTCCTACAATTCTAAGTATTTTCTGTAGCATAAACAATAAAATGGTATTTGTGTAACTTAGTTTCTCTTCAATTTCTTTCACTTGCAATATCAACAAAAGAAGAACGCATTACATGTTTCACACATAGTAAGAACCCCTCTTAAGTTTGTATGAACCCTAGGTACTGTCTAGGCCTATTGGCAATGAAGCAATGTTTGTGCTCTTGTAGTGACTCCATCGTGGTATTGTCCAACCCTGCTTGCAATGAAGCAACACCCGATATGAAACTCATACTTTAAATATATTAAACTAACCACACATATTACCCTTTCCTAGATTTAAACAATTATGATATGGCATATCTTTTGAGTGTTTGAACCCAGTGATAGGAAGTGAGGTACTATGTATGTAACCGAGTCGAAAGCAGAAACCAAGGAAATCTGATTGGTGAATCAATACTTCCTGAAGGGTTGAACCTTAAAATGAAAAACTATTCCTAAGAAAATAAGTTTAATTTCTCCTAGTGTGTCGCCAAGTGTTGTTGTTGCCACAACACCCTCCAAACATTTCACTACATTCAAATTTTGGAGCTAACCCCACTGTCATATCAAGTGTTTCCTTGATCGTCAAGTGTCATTGCAAGTCATTCCATATATTTCAAGTGTTATTGATAATTATTCAGTGTCATTGCATCGATTAGAACATCTCTATTATGCTTCATGGTCATAACTATCAAACCAAGAGGTAACTCCTCAAATTAGAACTCATATTACTCAATTAGGTTGTTCATTATTATATACAAGAGGGAGTGAATGTTCAGTTCATCTCCTGATGAATTTCTATCTTCTCTATTATTTATTTACATTAATTACAGTTGTACACCCAATCCATCTGATTAGGTGTCAACATTCCCCCCCTTAATATGAAGGGATGTTGGTGAGTCCAAGCATCATTCTGAATTTTTCATGCTTTTCTCTTCCAAGTGTTTTGGTGAAGATGTCTGCAATTTGCTCATTAGTGGGACAATGGCGGAGATGGATTGTTTTGCCCTCAACATGATGTCAAATCAGATGATATTTAGTATTGATGTGCTTTGCTTGATCATGGAACTTTGGGTTCTTGGCCAACTTTATTGCAGAGGTATTGTCAATCATGAGTGGAGTCGATTGTACTTGTTTCACCTGCAAATCTTCAAGAATTTTCCTAAGCCACACAATTTCTTTTGTTGCCTCAGCTGCTGCCACATATTCTACCTCTATTGTGGAATCTAATGGAACTGATTGTTTGCGTGATCTCCAGGAGACAGCTCCTAATCCAAGATTCATAGCATAACCTAAAGTAGATACCCCAGTTTCTTTGTATCCATCGAAGTCTAAATTAGAGTATCCAATCGAGCTAAAGTCGCCCACCTATGTATACTTGATTCCAAAGTCTTGAGTTCCCTTCAAGTACTTTAGAACTCTTTCTATAGCAAACCAATGTCCCTCACAAGGATTTTGCATAAATTTGGAGAGGATTCCAACAACAAATGAAATGTCTGGTCTGGTAGAAGTTAGGTAGTTGAGACTTCCTACAAGCTATCTATACTTTGTTGCATCCTCAAATTCTTTTCCTTCAATGGATGTGAGCTTTAAGTTTTGTTCCATTGGAGTAGTCAGAGGATTGCATTCAGTCATACCAAACTTGTTCAACAGATCTCCAATGTAGTTCTTTTGAGAAAGGAATATGGACTTCATATGTTGAGTTATTTCAATACCAAGATAGTAATGAACATAGCCCAAATCAATCATTTCAAAACCTTTCTTCAATTCATTCTTTATGGATGCAATGTAGCTTTCATTGTTCCCTGTCATCAAAATATCATCTACATATACAACAAGATATACAACTGTTTTGGCAACTTTCTTGACAAACAAAGTTGCATCATCAACATCATAATGTTTGAAATTGAGTTTCAGAATATGCTTAGTTAGTTTTTTCATACCAGGCTCGAGATGCTTGTTTGAGGCCATACAAGGATTTCACAAGTTTGCATACTTTATGTTCCCGTCCTTTCATAGCAAATCCTTCAAGATGGGACATAAAAACATTTTATTTTAGATCTCCATTCAAGAAAGTAGTTTTTACATCCATTTGATGGACTTTCCAACTGTTCTAAGCTTCTAGGGAAAAGAGTGTCCGGATGGTAGCCCATTTTGCTGTGGGGGAAAAAGTATCCTAATAATCGACCCCTTCCTTCTATGCAAAACCTTTTGCCACAAGCCTGGCTTTGTGCTTGTCAAGTGCGCCATCAGCTTTAAACTTGTTCTTGTAGACCCACTTGCAACCAATTGGTTTGGTTCCCAATGGAGGATCAACTAGCTTCTAAGTGTCATTGTTTATCTGGGAATCATACTCCTTTTGCATTGCTTCTCTCCATTCATCATGACAAGCAGATTCTTTGAAGGAGGTTGGTTCAAAATCTGTAGGCAAATTGAATTCACAATCATAAGAAACATCCATATCAACAAGTGAATTAGAGTCATCTACTTTACCTCCATTTTTCTGGTTTGAATTTCTAGTTCCTGTCATTCCAACCTCATTAGGATGAACAATTTCAAGTGTCTTTGTCAGCCACTTTGGAGGACCTTTCTCAGATGGTCCAGGCTACTCCATTGATTGAGTTGGGACTGAATCAAGATTGAGTCTCCCAATTCTATTAATCACATCACTCAAAGTATCATCCATTGTTGGAGTTTCATGTAGGGGAGAGAGTGCTTCAGAAGAAGATTCCACAGGTTGATCTAGTATAGGAATCCCCCCTTCAAGATGTGGAACCTGATTATCAAATTCTTGAAATGATTTTACATTTATGAATCTATCCAAGCGATCAAGTTGCCTTTCAACAACAATGTTAGTTTTGGATGATTCAAGAAAGATTACATCTCTAGATACAACAAACTTTTTGTTGACTTCATCATAGAGACGATATGCTTTTGAGGTGTTTGAATACCCCAGGAAGATACACTTACGACTTTGTGCACCAAGTTTGTTTCTATGTACCTTTGGTATCAAGGAATAATAGGTGGAACCAAATACCCTGAGATGCTTTACCGAAGGAATGTGCCCATACCACATTTCATAAGGCGTCTTGTTTATGATAACATTAGATGGACATCTATTCTTTAAATATACAGCACATAGAACTGCATCATCCCAAAACATCATTTTTACATTTTTGAAGAACAGCATGGAGTGTACCATATTTAAGATTGTCCTGTTCATTATTTCATCTACACCATTCTATTAGGGATTATAAGGCAAAGTTGTTTGATGTTTGATCCCATGTTGGCAAAGATAGTTTTCAAATTTATTTGAAGCATATTCTTTTCCATTATCAGTGCGAATGGAGCCAATATGAGATTGTGCATCATTTTCAATCCATGCATGAAAGTTCTTGAATGTTTGAAAAGCATCAGATTTGTTCTTCAATAAATAAACCCAACACATTCTGGTGTAGTCATCAATAAATGTCATCATATATTTATTTCCATTTGCAGAAGGAACAGGCATTGGACCACATAAATCTGAATGAATGAGTTTAAGTTTTCTATGTGCTCTTGAATGTGAAACATGAAAAGATTGTTTGTTATGCTTTCCTAGAATGCAAGCATCACATTGCTTATGTTTCCTAGGAATTGTAGGCAAACCAGTAACACCATTTTTCTTCAACAAGTGGAGGCTGTCATAGTTCAAATGTCCAAATCTGGCATGCCATAATATACTTGATGGAAGTGTACCTTCTTCTTAATGAGAATTGTATGAGAAGTTTTGTGCATGAGCAGAGGTACACTGCAGCTTGAGAAGCCTTTCTTCTTCTATCCCCGTCATGACAAGTGAGTGGTCAGAGGCTTTTCTCATCTCAATCTTGCCATCAAACATATGAATGGAGTGACCTTGCTAGTGAATGTGGACCAAGGAAAACAAGTTTCTCCTCGGCTGTGGGAGATATAGAACATGATGCAGAAAAAAGTCTGGAAGACCAGGCAATTAAACCTGATTATGCCAAGCCTTGATGGCTTGAGTTTTGATTGGTCTACAAAGTATACTGCTCCATCAACATTGTCAGTAAATTATTCAAAAAATATTTTCTATGAGTCATGTGGAAATTTGCTCATGAATGAAGCAACCAATCATTTTTCGAAGAAGCAAGTGAAGCATTAAATAAGTCTTCATTTAGTCCAATTATATTGTGCCACAACATAATGAGCGGATTCAGATGCTCTACCTTTGTCATTGTCATTAGTTTTACCTTTGGGTTGGTTTCTTTGCTGCTCAATTTTGTCCCAAGGTAACTTGCATGTGGAGGCATCATGTGATCCATTTCTTTTGCAGCGTATGTAGTGCAAATCTGACTTTTCTCCTTGAGAGTGTCTGCCCCCCTTGCCTCTAAAATATCTTCCTCTTCATCTTCAACGACCTCTTCCTCTAGAAGAATCTTGGGCAAGATTCTTTTCTTTATGAGCACGGCACACAAACTCTTCAGAAGATTTAGGGGTTGTCTTCTTTCCAAAAGCTTTCTCTCTTTCAACAATTTTTTTTTACAAGAGAGTTAAAGGTAATATCTTTGAGATTTCCATTTGCTTGCAATGACTCAATATAATTGGAGTAAGTAGGATAAGATGCCTTGAGAAAAGCGATCAAAGGAATATCCAATTCAACCTTAGTGACTTCGATATCATGCATTATAGATTTTACTTCAGATGCAAGAGCAAGAGGATCATTATTTTGTAATTCAAGGGTGAAGAGTTTAATCATGAGTTGAACAACTTCAAGTGCAGAGTGTGAGTCATAGAGTTCCTTTAGCTTTTGTAAGGCTTCAAATGCATTTGAACATGGCAAAATGTGTCGACTCACCTCTTCACTTATTGATGCTACAATTAATGCATAGGATTTACTATTCTTATTTTCCCAATTGGTGAGATCCTTGTCTGAGGTAGGTTGGATTAGTGCTTCGCCTCCTTCTCCAACACACACTCCTTTCGATAGCTTATTAAAAATGAGAGTGTGTTGGATTTTATATGACCATTCAGGATAATTCTCCTTTCTATTGAGAACTACTCCCACAATAGATATAATTGAATGCATTGTAAAATTG
Source organism: Pinus tabuliformis (assembly GCA_031772625.1). Classification (NCBI taxonomy): domain Eukaryota; kingdom Viridiplantae; phylum Streptophyta; class Pinopsida; order Pinales; family Pinaceae; genus Pinus; species Pinus tabuliformis. The sequence goes on along the minus strand of CM062820.1, from coordinate 657,611,174 downwards.
TGTATAGTGGAGAAAAATATTGTTGCTACAAAATTTTACTCATAAAATGATTGTTATACCAACAATGTTCAACTTAACAACATTCAACGTTCAGACAAATACCAGAGTCAAACTGGAGTTGTACTTCTTTTGATGTTGTGTATGGAAAAGATGAACGGCGGAGATGAGCGGTGTAGATGAATCGGCGGAGATGAGTGGTGGAGATGAGTAGAAGAGAAATATGGAGGAGGGCCATCGATGGTAGGCGACCAATGGTTATTGCAAGAAGATCAAGTTGGGGCATTAACCATGATGGAGAGCGATTTTAAAGAAATAAGCGAGATTTTGGGTGGATGAGAAATGGTAAGTGGTATTTAGTGGAGAGTGCTCAATTTAATTCAATGGTGGACATGTAGGATCTAAAGGAGAGAGAAAAACTGCTCATTTTGGGCGAGTGACTCTTGTGCAATTTGTCCACCCAAAATCACTATAGACCGTCGGATCTTGGGATTTCAGATCGACGGTAGAGAATGAGCCCGAGGAGAGAGAAAAAAGCACACATTTTGGGTGGGTAATTCTCGTGTATCTAGTCGACCCGAAATCGATGTCACGAGTCAAATCTTGAGATTGAGATCAATGGTGGAGAATGAGCTCGATAAAGTGAAACCTCGGGAACTATGTCCGAGCAGGTTACATCATCACCATTGGTAGTTTATATGAGAAAGGATATATGGTGAATAATAAAATGTATGCGGAGCTTCAAATACGAAAGGATTAATGAAGGGTATGATCGCATCGCAAACATATAGCGGTATTGATCAGGGCAAAGAGACTAGCGATATGCGGTTAAAATTAGACCTGACGATATTTATATATGCGGGTTTATGACATTTGAGATCTGCCCCAAGGGAAGAAATCCAAGTTACTACAGCACCTTCGGCTTCAATGTGCCATTCGATGCAACAACAATGAATGATATTTCGTAGGGTTTTGACAAATATGTCAGCCTGCAAAAGATGCAAAACAAAGGAAAAACAGAATAGGAGTTACAAATTAAAAACGAAGCCAAAAAATGGTGCATGCTCTAATACCATGTCAGACCAGGAGGTAACTCCTCAAATCAGAACTCATATTATTCATTCAGGTTGTTCATTATTATATATAAGAGGGAGTGACTGTTCGGTTCATCTCTCCATGACTCTCTATATTCTCTATTATTTATTACATTAATCACAGTTGTACAGCCAATCCCTCTGATTAGGTGTCAACAATAACATCTTTGTTTGTTGTAAAATGACACATTTTGGTTGCAGTTGCACACACTACATCTATTGCACTTGCGGAGTGTTTGTAAACAAGTGTTTTGAAGTATATTTATCATGTTCAAGCCTATCTAAATTTTACTGATGAGCTGGTATGTGTCACATTTGATTTCATGTCTAAAATCATTTTGTTCGCCTCTTGTTCTATCCTTTAGACTTGAACAAATTTTGGTTGCACAAGTGAACCCATTATGGCAAGGAGTGCAAAAGCACACTCTTAAGCCTTGAGTGGGAATACTTCATTGTTTTAAAGTGCACCCTACGCCCTCCAATAATGTATAGCTTGCCCCTAAGCAGTATTCCCCTTCCTTGTTCTGAATTGCACCCTGAAGAACCAAGTCTTCCTTTGAGCACACTCCTTCGACTCGAAGAACTGCACCCTCCTTGAGCACATGAGTGCACCCCGAAGAGCTGAAGCCTAACCCCTTTTGCCTTTAGCAATGTGACCTATGCACTTCTTGGCCTCTTGAGCACATTAGCACATCCTAAATCCCTGCAGCCTCATTCTTTGTCCTTTGATAGTGAGACATGTTCCCTCCTTTTCCTTCTTGAGTGCATCCTAAAACTCCAAAGCCTTTCCATTCAACCTTCAACTCTGTGTTCTACACTCTCCTTCCCTCCCTTGAGTGCACAGCACACTTGGGAAGACTAAATTCCTTTCCTTCGTCCTTTATAATTGTGCACTGTGACCTCCCTTGAGTTTCTCTCTCTCCTCTTGAGCACATGAGTGCATCCTGAAGCCCTGAAGCTTCCTCTCTTCAGCCCTTCATCTATTCAAAGTGCACTGTTATGCCCAGAAGGTTCCTTGTCCTTTCTGAGCACATTGTGAAGAAATGAAAATAAAAATGCATGAAACATGTTAGAATAGGAGATTTTTTAGGGTGATGCTTTCTTTCCATGAGTGATTGTAGTTAAAGGTATTCAAGAACAATACAGAAAGGATGCATGAAGAAGATCGAGCAAAGAGAGCACTCAAAGGAAGCATTTGCGAACAAAGAACACATTGAAGTCTTGATGATTGAAGCATCCCTAAATACTCCATGAGATAAAATACCCTTTGTAGGGTGAAGACATTATTGAATGAAAGTTGTGTGCAAGAGAAAATACACAAGTGTCATCCATGTCACCTATCGAAGAAAGTCCATGTCATCAGTCACTATGATTGCAAGTCATCAATGATAGTGACTTGTCATGTCATCACCACATGATAATGTGGAAGTTATCATGTAATCATGTAATTATTGTAAAGACAAAGAAGTGGAAGTCCAAGAGTCATGTATGGACAAAAAAGCCATGTATAGAAGTCCAAAAGACATGTAATTCCAAGAGTCATATGTAATTCCAAAAGTCATTTGGAAGTCAAAAGGTCATTAGAAGTTGGAAAGTCAAGAGTCATGAGGATATGAAAGGTCATGCCTCAAGTTATCAAAGGATCCTTATTACTCAAACAAAGGAATTTTAACATTGGATTTCCCATAGGAATTAGAGAGATTCAAATAGTACTTTTGGGGAACAAGTGGTGGCTCTAACACTCCAGTATTGGAGATAGTGATGTTCATTTCACTTATGTATGTTGGAACTTTTTATTAATACTTGAAGCCTTTCGACCAACACATTTTCATGCATGAATCATAGATTATTTGAGCCTATTCTTCTAATATTTGTGGTTTATGTTTGCTTTCATATGTACTAAAGTAATTGAACTATTTCAGTGACTTTGGCGCTTAAGTTGTTGGAAATATTTTGTGATTATTTAATGATTGTGGCATCTATGTGAACTAATTCGCTTAATACCCAACAATTATTTCTCACTTATGTGCATGTGTCTCCATTAGATTAGTACTATTTCTTATCTTTTAAAGGCTCAATTTCTCCCCCTTGTAGTGAAATAACCTTAATACATCTACAATTGAACATTTCACAAGGCACACTCTCTTTCTCATTCAAAAGCACATGTGCACGTCTCTCTCATGCTAACTGCTCAAGATAGGGAAAAAATTTCTGTAAATAGAATCCAAGCCATATTTCCAGATGGGACTCCTACACCAAATAGTCTAAGGTATAATTGGGACCTCATATCAGGGAGATCCCCTATATGTTGGCGGTATCCAACACTAGCAACATTTTGGCGTTAGAAGGAGGGAAACTGGTTTTTTTATGGTTAACAACTCTTCACATCCAAATAATTCATCCTATGGAAAAGGAAATAATATTATAAGCACCATCCCAACTCCTATTCCCGAAGTAGGAGGGCCTTCTCAACCAGGTCCAGAGTTGGCCTACAAGGTCATCTACGAACAACTCCAGGCACTTGGGCCTATTACCCATCAGTTTGTGAAAGCTATCAATTTACTTTATGTTTCTCATAATCTTCCTCGTCATCCCATGGAGAAATAAAAAACTCGTACTGGTGTGTTAGTTGCATTGGTGGAAGATTTTGTTTTCACCACTCCTAAGGAGTTAGCAGAGTCTTCATAAGACATAGTTAAACAAGAGTTGCTTCCACACATTCATGAGAAGTATGAGGAATTTATTGTTCTTTCTAAAGGAGAATAGTCAAGGGATGATATGATTTGGAAATGGAGGAGGAACAAAGAGACGAAGATATGGCTGATTAAGACTTAGATTGGATGGACCAAGGGCCACTCTCTGTTCGAGATAATCTTCATAGAATTCCTAGATATCTGAAAATTTTGTTATCTAATTTTGATCTAGACAAGAAGACTAAGGCAGAAGATCATATCAACGATTTTTACATGCATCTACAGATGTTAGCGATACAATACAATGATGTCGCTTGTAGGATTTTCCCTTTCACTTTAGAAGGTAGAGACACAACATGGTACCACAGTGTTCCTGTTAATTCAATCCATGGTTGGAAGGAGTTTAAAAAACTATTTTGGGAGAAATTTACCATTGACAAGGCTCCCACCATGTTATTAAAAGAGCTCAAAAATATTAAGATGGGGGAAAGGAGAAATTTAAGGATTTTAATCAAAGGTTAAATTGTATATTGAACAAGTTACCCCCAGGAACACAACCTCATGATTCTATCACTATTGATTACTATAGAATTTCCTTTCCCACAAACATTTATGCTTTTGTTAATTGAGCTTCAAAGGAGACATTGGCTCTAAAATTTGTAGAAGAAATCACTGTAGAGAAATACTTACCACTGGAGCTATTACTGATGATGAAGAATCTAAATACTCCAAGGAGACTGAAAAGAATTCTCAACCTTCTTCCAGTAAGGCTAAATAAAAAGATTATGTTGACATTAAAATCTTGACTAAATATTTAAAGGCACTCAATAATGAAGTCTCAGAATTAAAGAGAAGGTCAAGTGAGGCTTCTACTAGTAGAAAGCACCATAAGTATTTCCCATTCAAAATGAATAACTACAAAAACTATTCGGCTAAATCTACCCAAAGTTCAAATGTTGTGTTGAATATTGAAAGTATATGCATGGATAACTAGTACGCTTTCCATTAAGAATGGAATTGAGAGAAAATGTGCCCATAATGGAACCACAACATGAATGCTATGGCCACACACATTGTTGATACATTACTAGAGATGAGTAGTTCTAGAGCTAGTAGAAAAAAATGAACTTGCAGTGGTTGAGGAAAGCACATGTATTAGACACTCAGTTAATTCTTTTGATTTCATTCTTAATACAAACAAGAAGAGTGCTAAAGCACCACCGCAAAGTGAACCCCCTCCTTAGAAACATAATGATTGTTATAATTTGAGGAGAAAAGGGCCCATTTTTTAGCAAGAGGTGATGAGACAAAAATTGAAGGAGAAATCCTTAAGAAGGATCTCACCATCTACCAATCCTACTCATAATTCACAAAGTAATTTTGGGAATGCTATTACTTCTAAGAATGCTTCCACCAACAACAAAAACAATCCCATTACTTTGGAAGTGTCAAATAAAGATACTTCTCCAGACACTTCATCACTACCTGCTAAAAGTGATATGATTGATTATAATATCATTGAATATTTGAAGAGAGCTTGTGCCAACATTTCCATAGTTGATATCAGAAAGATAGCAGGATAACATGAACCACTTGTCTAAGCCTTTTCACAACTTTCATTAGGTGAAAAATCTTCTACTTCTCAAAACGTGTCTGGTAAGTCTTCTGAAACCCTCAAATTTGTAGTTAATTTTGTAATTTAGATGCTAATAAGAACTACTCCCCAGTTTTGCCAATTTTTGAATCTTTTAATTATAATGACCATAATTGTTTATTCGATTCAAGCGCATCTGTGAATGTAATTCCATTATCTGTTGCTAAGAAAATAAATGTTAAATGGGATAAAAATGATGCACAAATCATTCAACTAGACATATCCCTTATCCAAGCTATTGGTGAACTCAATAATGTTATTATATAATTATCATCTAGCCACCAAGTACACCAATGTATCAACATTGTGATTGTAGACGTCCCTGAAGCCTATGGCATACTCCTGAGTAAAGACTGGTCTAGTAAATTACAAGGGTATTTTGGTATAGATTGGCCACACTTATGGATTCCATATAAGGGTAGAAACAACCATATTCGAGTGGAGTGTGAGACATACATGAAATATATTGTGACACCATTTGAGGGTCATAATGAGCATGTTACCTTTGCCGACTTAATTTTCAGAAATTATTTTTTGGAAACCGATCTGAGGTGTTATCAAGTAAAACCATCACCCATCCCACCTAATACATAGTTGGGGATCCTTCCTTGTACTCCAAATGGTGCTAATGAATCCTCTAATATAGATGTAAATAATAGTAATAATAGTATAGGAGCCAATTTAGTAGCTAATAATAATTGGACTTTATACTTTGATGGTTCAAGAATGAAGGATGGCTCTAGATTTGGTTTTGAAATCATAGACCCATACAACAAGAAGTACATCCTATCATTCTGTTTGGAGTTCAAGTGTACAAATAATATTGCCGAATATGAATAAATCATGCTTGTACTAAAGAAATCCATCGATATGAAGGTAGAGTTGCTCAAGGTAATTGGTGACTTAGAAGTGGTTAGTCGTCAAGTATGGGATACTATCCACTGTGTTTCACCAAATATTAAAAACTACCAACAAGAGGTATGTTGATTGATTAATAATTTTAAAGTTTTTAATATTATTTCTATTCCTAGACTTACAAATGTTGCAACATATGCATTAGCTAATGCAGCCGTTAGAATGTCTCCATTGAAAAATAATTTTTCTATATAAACTATATATAAACCATTTGTGCCAGATAACGTCACTAATTTTTATGTTTTCAATGACGACCAACAAATAATGAATTTTATGGCTAATGCAGATGTGTTTAAAGATGCTATCATTGAAGAGGATGAGCATGACAGGGCTTTGCAGGAGGCATCTAATGCTGTGAAGGGAAATGCTATGGCTAAATGTGTCGCATCTCTAGAAAAATTATACGACTTGTAAAACTAGTTTAGAGGACCAATTAATACTGAGACTCAAAGATTGAAGTTATCATCTTAACAAGTAAACATGGGAACTCAAGAAGATTCAAAATATGTAAACCTCAATACATGTTTTTCTCCACAAAAATGTCACACATTCATCCACCTATTCAAACAATATTGAGATGTGTTTGCATGGGTCTATGATGATTTGAAGACATACAATACTCATATCATCCAACATGTCATTCCTATTAAATAAGGAGTGAAACCTTTTTTACAGAATCTATGGAAAGTTCATCCAACCATGGAACCCTTGATTCAAAAGGAATTGAGAAAGTTGTTGGATGATTTGATAATTTTCAAGGTTAGACAATACACTTGGGTTTCAAATTTAGTCCCAGTTAGAAAGAATTTCGTTGAGATAAGGTTATGTGTCGACTTTCACAATCTTAATCGGGCATCATATAAAGACAATTAACCAATTCCATCCATGGAACAAATCCTCCAAACAATATTTGAGTCTAAGATGTTCTCATTGCTAGATGGTTTTTATAGCTACAATCAAGTGCTAGTGGTAGAATTGGATCGTCTCAAAACCACCTTCAAGACCAAGTGGGGAAAATTTTCCTTTAAGCATATGCCATTCGGGCTTATGAATGTTGGTGCCACAATTAAAAGAGTGATGGACATCACTTTCCATGGCCTGATTGGCCAAAGTGTAGTTTTTTATTTAGATGACGTAATTGTGTTCTTGAAAAGATCAAATCATGTACGTCATCTAAGACAAATATTTGAGGGGTGTCATAAATATGGGATTTCTCTCAATCCCAAGAAAATAATATTTGGTGTGTTAGAAGGATTCTCTTATGACACATCATTGCAAAGAGTGGAATAAAATTTGATCCTGAAAGGGTAAAAAATATAACTCAGATCATGTTCTTGGTAAATAAAAAGGCTATGCAATCTTTCTTAAGGAAGATTAATTTCCTTCGAAAGTTCATCTTTGATTATGCTCATATAGTTAATCCTCTACATGATATGATTAAGAAAGATGTGACTTATAAATGGGAAAAAGAGGAAAAGGATGATTTCTCTCAAATTAAACAAGCTATTGTCGATAAACCTACATTATTTAGTCCTAATTATGGTAAATATTTCCTTCTTTACACTTTTGTGTCAGATTCATCTATTGCATCCAACTAACCTAGAAGGATGCTCAAGGAAACAAAATACATTATTTTCATGAGTGTTGGCTTAAATGGGTCAAAGGTAAATTATCCTACCATCAATAAACACGCTTATGTTATGTATAAGGAAGTAAAATATTTTAGGTCATATCTTCTTAAAGCTCACATGATCAATTTGTGCCTCATCCAAAATTCATAACATTCTTCATACAATAGGAGCTAGGTGAGAAGAAGGAAAATTGGATGACCTTTTTACAAGAATATGATATGGATTTTAAACTAGTTCATACCATTAAGGGTCATGGCCTCTGTCTAATTGCAACCAAAGCGAAAGATGCTACCGAGAAATATGTTTCAAGTTGGGAGCAGGAAAGAGAAATGTATAATGTTGAACAAGTTCCCTAGACCAAACCTACAATGCCATGGTATTTAGATATATAGAAATTCTTGGAGCATGACACCTTGCCCACACATTTATTAAACAAACAAAAGAGGGAAGTCCACCTTCAATATCTATCCTATCAACTCGTTCATGGAGTTCTTTTTAGAAAGCACCATAATGGTGTCTTGCTAATATGCCTTGAGCCTCGAGACACAAAGAAGGTACTAAGATATCTAAATGACAGAACGAAAGGAAGTCACTATGAGAGCGATATAATGATGCATAAGGTAATGAGGGTTGGTTATTATTAGCCTACCTTATTCAAAGATGCTCATGCTTATGCGCATAAGTGGCCAAATTTTCAGAGATGTTCCAATCGAGATCAGAAGTTAGTTGCCCCACTACTACCAATAGTAGTCAAGGAACCATTCCAATAGTGGGGACTAGATGTTATCAGAGAAACATTTCCACATTCATCGAAGCAACACTGATATATTCTAACGATGAAATATTATTTTACTTTGTGGAAAGAATAAATTCATTCAACACAAGTTAACGATGAGGAAGTAATCCACCTTTTGAAATAGAACATTATAATTAGATTTGTCATTCTAATGTCTCTGGTCTTTTATAATGCGACTTATTTTTCTTCATTGAAAATTTACGAATTCACATTAGAAAATGGTATTGTATGAAAGCATGCATCTAATTAATATCCACAGGGAAATGGTTTAGATAAATCAACAAACAAAAATATTATCTGCATAATCAAGAAAACCATTTTCTCTAAGCAACGGAACTGGAAAAATTCTTTGAAAAGTGCATTATGGGTTGACTATGTAACTCCTAAGCCTTCCCTCAGAACCTCACTGTATTATGATAAAGAAGCTATCTTTCCCTAGAACCTATATCTCCCAACCTTGGAACTCTCCTAAGAGTCCCAAGGTAGACCTTTCCTTCTTGTCAAAATCAGGATAGATACCTTGATTAAACTTAAGGAAGAAACTTGAGGAACAAAGGCTTAAAGCCAAAGAAATATTTTCCATCCACCAAAACTGTATTAAGCATTTGTTCGACAAGAAATCCACAAGGACAAAGAGTTTCAATGTGGGTGACTTAGTATTGAAGTGGGACAAAGCCCATGAAGAGAAAGGAAAACACACAAAGTTCCAACCTCTGTGGATTGGCCCTTTCACCATCGAAGAAAAGCTCAGCCATAATAATTTCAAGTTGAAATCCTTAGATGGGAGGACTGACCCTCTTCCCGTAAATGGCCAATATTTGAAGCATTATTTTAAATAGTAGCACTAAGTTGCATATCCTGTACAGTCTTTCATTTTGTTTCTTTTCTTTTTCATCTGTTTGAGCCATATGTGTGTGATGTTTGGTTCTGTTTTATTTTATGTCTTGGTCATTGTACATAAATAAGGCCTTTTGTGAAAAGTACATGGATTAGAAGGACTTTTAGGTGGAATAAAAGAGAAAATGTGACAACCACAACACTTGGCTATCTATTTGTTCTTCTTCTTTGTTTGGGAATCTTCCATACATTGAGCTAGGTCTGGATGGATAATACGATACATCCAAAAGGAAAACCTTGAGGGAAACTATTAGATACATGCCTATTCTAGTATCCAAACTCCTCAACTTGGTGTATATATACTTGATGTGTTACACGCTTATATAATTGAGTAGATAAATGATAAGGGGAAAATCTAAAGTGAGCAAACAGTTATCAAGGTTATATAAATACTTCTCTGAAGGGGAAACCTACTTTTCTCTCAATAAGTTAGGATCCCTCTTCTTCCCATTGAAAATAATAAGTGCTAAAGCACATTTCTATTAAATAAATAAATAAAGGGTGAAATAAGAGAAAGGATTCCTATGTAGGGAGGTGAAGCAAGCGACTTTGCTAGGGTATTTTCCAGGCCTGTTGGTAGCGAAGAAATGTTTGTGCTCTTGTAGTGACTCTGCCAAGGTATTTTCTAGGCTTACTAGAAGTGGAGAAAAACCAAAGATGAAACTAATACTCTAAATATCTTAAACTCACCGTGCATATTACTCTTTCCTAGACTGAAACAATTGTGATATGGCATATCTTTTGTGTGTTTGAACCAAGTGAAAATAAGTGAGGTACTATGTATGTAACTAGGTTGAAAGGGGAAATCAAGAAAATCTGATTGGTTAATCAATAATTCTTGAGGGGTTGACCTTGAGAATAAAAATATGTTGCTAAGAAAAGAACCTAAAGTTCGCCTAGTGTGTCACTGCTACAACACCCTCCAAAAATTTCACTACATTCAAAGTTTGAAGCCTACCTCACTATCACATCAAGTGTTTCCTTGGTCATCAAGTGTTGTTGCAAGTCATTCCATATGTTTCAAGTGTTCTTGATCATTATTAAGTGTTTTCACATCAATTATAACATCTATAGTACACTTCATGGTCATAACATATTTGTTTTTTGTAAAACGACACTTGTTGGTCATATTTGAACACACTTCATCCATTGCACTTAGGGAGTGTTTATAAACTATAATTTTGATGTCTATTTATAATTTTCAAGACTCTCTTAGTTTTATTGATGAGTTGATATATGTTTCACATGATTTCATGTTTGAACTCATTATGTTTGCCTCTTGTTCTATCCTTCATACTTAGACAAATTTTGGTTGCACAAGTGAACCCATTAAGGCAAGGAGTAAAAACTCACACTCTTAAGCCTTGAGCAGGAATCCATCATTGTTCAAAAGTGTGCATTTTTCCCTCAAATAATTCATAGCGCACCCCTAAGCATCATTCCCCTTCCTTGTTCTGAATTGTGCCTTGAAGAACCAAGTCTTCCTTTGAGCGCACTCCTTCTATTAAAGAATTGCGTCCTCCTTGAGCACATGAGAACACCCTGAAGACTCGAAGCGTAACCCCTTTAGGCTTTAACAATGTGCCCTGTGCCTCCTTGGCCCTCTTGAGCACATGAGCACACCCTAAAAACCTTAAGCCTCATCCTTCATCCTTTGAAAATGCTTCGTACACCCTCCTTCTTGAGTGCATGAGTGCACCCTAAAGCTCCAAAGCATTTCCCTTCAGCCTTCAGCTCTGCATCCTATACCCTCCTTCTATTCCTTGAGGAAATAATGAACTTGGGAAGTCCAAATGCCTTTCCTTCATCCTTCGGACTTGAGCCCTATTCCCTCCCTTGAGTTTCTCTCTCCCCTCTTGAGTGCATGATCACATCCAGAAGTCCTAAAGATTCCTCTCTTTAGCCCTTTATTCTTTCGAAGTGCAACCTTTGACCGAAAAGGTTCCTTGTCCTTTCTAAGCACGTTGTCAAGACATGAACAAAAAATATGCATGAAATATGTTAGAATAGGATATTTTTTAGGTTGATGTTTTCTTGCCATGAGTGGTTGAAATTATAGGTATTTCAAGAACAACATGGCAAGGATGGATGAAGAATATCGGAAAAGAGGGCAGTCAAAGGAAGCGTTCAAGAACAAAAAACACATTAAAGTCTTGATGATCAAAGCATGCCTAAAGACTCCATGAGATCAAAGGCCCTTTGGAGGGTGAATAAGTTAATGATCAGAAGTGTTATGTAAGAGAAAAGACACAAGTGGCAACCATGTCACCTATCAAAAAATGTCCATGTCATTTGTCAATATGAGTCTAATTCATCAATGATAGTGACTTGTCATGTCCTCACCACATGATAATGTAATTATTGTAAATACAAAGAAGTGGAAGTCCAAGAGTCATGTATGGACAAAAGAGCCATGTATAGAAGTCCAAAGTACATGTAATTCAAAGAGTCATATGTAATTCCAAAAGTCATTTGGAATTCCAAAGGTTATATAAACCAAATTTCATTAGAAGTTGGAAAGTCAAGAGTCATGAGGATATGAAAGGTCATGCCTTAATTTATGAAAGGATCCTTATTAATCAAGAAAAGGAATTTTAAACTTGGATTCTGCCATAGGCACTAGAGATATAGAAAGCGTATTTTTGGGGAGCAAGTAGTGGCTATAATGCTCCATTATTGGATCTAGTGATGTTCACTCTAATTATGTATCTTGGAACTTTTTCTTAATACTTGAAGCCTTTCAGCCAACACATTTTCATGCATGAAACATAGATGTTTTGAGACTATTCTTCTAATATTTTTGGTTTATGTTGGTTTCATATGTATTGAAGTAATTGAACTATTTCAATGACTTTGGTGCTTAACTTTTTGGAAATTTTTTGTGATGATTTAACAATATGGCATCTATGTGAACTATTTCACTTGATTTCCAATGATTCTTTCTCATTTATGTGCATGCATCTCCATTATATTAGTAATAGTACTTGTATTTTAGAGGCTCACATTCTCTCCCTTGCAGTGAAACAACCTTGATACATCTATAATTGAACATTTCAAAAGTCACACTCTCTTGCTCATTCAAAAGCACATGTGTGCTTCTCTATCATGCTAACTTCTCAAGCCAATGAAAATATTTAAGTAAAAGACAACTGAGCCATATTTTCGGATAAGAATCTTACACCAAATGGTGTGAGGTCTAATTGGTACCTCATATTGGCGAGAAAACCCTATATGTTGGTGGTATCTAGCACTATCAACATTCTGGTGCTAGAAGGAGGGAAACCAATTTTTTATGGTTGATAACTCTTCACATCCCAATCATTCATCCTCTAGACAAGGCAGTAATATTTTGAGCATCATCCTAACTCCTATTCTCGAAGTAGGAGCGTCTTCTCAACTCGGTCTGGAGTTGGAATACGAAGTCACCTATGAACAACTCTAGGAACTTCGGCCTATTACCCATTGATTTGTGAAAGCCATCAGATTACTCCCTGTTTCTCATAATATTTCTCATCATCCCAAGAAGAAAGAAACAACTCGTACTCATTTGTTAGTTGCATCAGTGGAAGATTTGGTTTTCACCACTCTTGAGGAGTTAGCAGAGTATTCAAAACACATATTTCATCAAGAGTTGCTTCCACCCATTCATGAGGAGTATGAGGAAGATATTGTTCTTTCTGAAGGAGAAACACCAAAGACAAAACTCATACTCTTAATATCTTAAACTTTCCATGCATATTACCCTTTCCTACATTGAAACAATTTTGATATGGCATATCTTTTGTGTGTTTGAACTATGTGAAAGGAAGTGAGGTGCTATGTATGTAACAAGGTCGAAACAAGAAATCAAGGAAATATGATTAATGAATCAATACTTCTTGAATGCTTGATGCTTAAAATAAAAATCTATTCCTAAGAAAAGAAGCTAAAGTTCTCCTAGTGTGTCGCCAAGTTTTGTCACTGCTACAACAGTCTCCAAAAATTTCACTACATTCAAATTTTGGAGCCTACCTCATTGTCATAACAAGTGTTTCCTTGGTCGTCAAGTATCATTGCAAGTCATTCCATATATTTCAAGTGTTCTTGATCATTCTTAAGTTTTGTCGCATCAATTAGAACATATCTAATAAACTTCATGGTCATAACATCCTTGTTTGTTGTAAAATGACGCTTTTTGGTCGCAGACACACATACTTCATCTGTTGTACTTAGGGTGTGTTTGTAAACTAGATTTTTGATGTCTGTTTATCATGTTCAAGCTTGTCTAAGTTAAATTGATGAGTTGGTATGTGTCACACATGATTTCATGTCTAAACTCATTGTGTTCATCTCTTGTTCTATCCTTCATACTTAGAAAAATTTTGGTTGCACAACTGAACCCATTAAGGAAAGGAGCACAAAAGTTGACTCTTAACCCTTGAGAGAGAATCCTTTTTTTTTAAGTGCTCCCTGTGCCCTCCAAGAGTGCATAACACACAACTAAGCATCATTCCCCTTCTTTGTTCCTAACTTCTCCCTAAAGAACCAAGTCTTCCTTTGAGCGCACTCCTTCGACTCGAAGAACTACTCCCTCCTTGAGCAAAGGAGTGCACCACAAATACCCGAAGCCTAACCCTTTTAGCCTTTAGCAATCTGCCCTTCACCCTCCTTGGCCCTCTTGTGCCCATGACTGAACCCTAATGCCTTGAAGCCTCATCCTCCATCCTTCGATAGTGTGCCCAGTACCCTCCTTTTCCTTCTTGAGCACATGGGTGCACCTTGAATCTTTGAAGCCTTTCCCTTAAGCCTTCAGCTCTACATCCTATACCCTCCTTCTCTCAATTGATTTCATATCACTCTTGGGAATCTTGAATGCCTTTCCTTCATCCTTCGGTCTTGCACCCTATGCCCTCCCTTGAGTTTTTCTCTCTCCTCTTGAGTGCATGAACATATCCCGAAGCCTTGAAGCTTCCTCTCTTCAACGCTTCACCCTTTTGAAGTGCACCCTTGCACCCATAAGCTTCCTTGTCCTTTCTAAGAACATTGTCCATACATGAAACAAACATATGCATGAAACATGTTAGAATACGATTTTTTTCAAGCTAATGTTTGTTTTCCATGCATGATTACAGTTATAGGTATTTCAAGAACAACATGGCAAGGATGCATGAAGAAGATTGAGAAAATAGGGTAGTTAAAGGAATCATTCAAGAACAAGAGCACATTAAAGTCTTGATGATTGAAGCATCCCTAAATACTCCATGGGATCAAAGACCCTTTGGAGGGTGAAGACATCAACAACCGGAAGTTGTATGCAATTGCAAAGACACAAGTGACACCCATGTCACATATCGAATAAAGTCCATGTCATCATTCACTACGAGTCCAAGTCATCAATGATAGTTACTTTTCATGTCCTCACCACATGATACTGTGGAAGTTATGATGTAATCATGTAATTATTGTAAAGACAAAGAAGTGGAAGTCTAAGAGTCATGTATGGACAAAATATCCATATATAGAAGTCCAAAAGACATGTAATTCGAAGAGTCATATGTAATTCCAAAAGTCATTTGGAAGTCCAAAGGTTATAGAAGTCTAAAGGTCATCAGAAGTTGGAAAGTCAAGAGTCACAAGGATATGAAAGGTCATGACTCAAGTTATAAAATGATCTTCATTACTCAGGCAAAGGAATTTTAACCTTGGCTTCTCCCATAGGCACTAGAGAGATAGAGATAATACTTTTGGGGAGCAAGTAGTGTCTCTAATGTGTAGAAATTAGGTTGCAGATTTTCAACTGCTCATTAAGTTTTAATCAAAATCACAAGACACAAACCTACTCTACTGCTTTGCAAACATTAATTCACAATTTAGAAAAAAAGTATGAGACATGAAAAAGGAAATAACACACATGCAAAAAGTAATTTTTATATGGGGAAAGAAATATGCTAAAAAACCCAATTCCTTCTTGCATTAATCAAATGAATAGAGATGTATTAGAATTTGTTTTCTCAACTAAGCTCACCCTACAAGTGCACAATCTATCTCTTTGCTCACTAAAGGAATCTGAACCAGACTTAGTCAAATTTTTCCTTAGCTTGAGCTCTTATTTCATTGCATTGTTCCTTGAGGAATTAGCCCCTATTATTTAGGAAAATACTCTAATTGAATTACGCAATTCCTTAGGTTGATCATCTGACTGCATGCAATAGCTGTACACTCAAGACTAGTCTACAACTGATGTTACACAACCTTGGAATCTCCACCTCAACTGGATAACTCGAATTATCTACATGCAATAGCTATTTTGGGTTAATTGATCAGTTAACTGGATGATCACTGAGTTTGACTAAAGTCCCACTACTTAACTAACCTTCCACTAGTTCCTCCAAAAGTTGGAACTAGTTTAACTGAAAACAACCTGAGATAGGTGACCTTGATTGCTACAAATTAGCAATCACACATACAAAACTGAAATATAACTCTTCCAACTTGAATTTACAGAGTAAACTAGGTGACACAAGCCATGTCACATAATTTAACATCATCCAAGTTGTTTGCTGATGTGGAAATTTGAATTTTCTCAATTTAATCAAGGCAAAAATCAAACTGAGAATTTCTTGCAGTATTTTTCAACTCTGCCTCTCAGCAAGAAAGGGATTATCAAGCACCCCTATCCTCCACCTTTGGAAATCAATATTCCCTCTTGACAAGGACTTCATCAAAAGATCAACATCTTGTTCCTCTATACGAATGTACTGTAACAAGATTATCTACCTCTCCACATTGTCCCATAAATGGTGATATCGGATATCTATATTCTTGGATCGATCGTGAAAATAGTATTTTCAGAGAGCTTGATACAACTTTGATTATAATAATAATAGATCACAATTGGATCCATCATTTGACCAAACAATCCAACATGAATCTTTCTCATCCATATAGCCTCACATGTTGCTTGATTGGTAGCCATATATTTTGCTTCTAACGAGATGAGTGCCACATATATTTGCTTCCTACTATATAAACAAACCACTGTGGACCCAACAATGAAAATTCCACCTGATGTATTCTTTTGGTTTGATGGACTCCCCACCCAATCTACATCTGTGAAGCCACATAGCTTCACTCCCTCTATCCATCTATACCATAGTACAAACTAGGTATTTCCTATGACTCTACCATAGAACATGCTTAACTTCCCTCCAAAATAATTTGGTTGACCTAAGCATAGCTTGTCTTAGCCAGTTGACTGCATGACACATATCTGGTGATGTGTTCACAAGATACATTAGTGAACCCACCAATTGTTAGAAAATAGTAGCATCCACTTCCTCACCTAAATTGACATCATATTTCCTCCAATTGGTTGCTAAAGGTGTCTACATGGGTTTATAACTATCTATGTGGAACCTATGAAGTATCTCATTGGAATTCTTTCTCTAAGGGACAAAAAATTCCCATCACCTCGCCATACTTCCATTCTTAGGAAGTAGTGCACGAAATCCATGTCCTTCATTTCAAACTCTCTTGCAAAGTCCTCCTTGCAAGATCTGATCAACTGCTCATTTCCAGTTAAAATCAAGTCATCAGAATATAAGACAATAATCAACAATTTACCTTTTACTAAGATATGATAGAGGTTTTCATGTGCTTCACTTTTGGTGAAGCCCAAACCAATGAGATAGCTATGGATCTTGGTGGACCAAGCATGAGATGCTTACTTGAGACTGTAAAATGCTCGCTTGAGTATGCACACATGAGAATCCTGATCAAAATTCTTGAAGCCTTTTGGTTGCTCGATGTACACCTCCTCCTCAATAACTTCATTGAGGAATGTTTTTTTTACATCCATCTGGTGGATATCCCACCCCATCTGTGGAGATAGAGCAAGAATTGATCTAATGGATGAGTACCTTGCTACAGGAGAAAAAGTCACCTCATAGTCAATCCCCTCAATTTGAGAGTACCACTTGGACATACCTTTGGTGTTTTACTTTTCTATGCCTCTATCTACTGCATTCTTTACCTTGAATATCCATCCCAAACCCATAATTGATTTGTTTGCTAGTCTTGGGACCACTTCCCAAACACTGTTCTTTATAATGGATTCATATTAATCCACCATTGCATCAACCCATACAAGTTTCTCTACTACTTTCTTGAAATAGGTTGGCTCAGTCTCTATAAGCTTAGTCATTAGAGCCAGTAGCTAGTGTCATGATCTGGTGACCTTCTTTTCCTGCGCTGATTTGAAGGAGCACCAACATTCTCCCTCACATCTTGCACAAGTCTCTCAAATTCCCTAGTCGTTTTTCTGCCTTATCTGGATGGTTATGCTTGAGTGGCTATTTCCATTCTCTGTTCCTCAATTTGTGGCTGATCCACAACTTCTGATTCTCTTCCTTTGGAGAAAAAAGCTCCTCTTTTGGCGGGATCTGAAGCTCCCTCTCAAGAGAGTGCTACATTGCTTTGTCTTCGTCAAATTTTACATCCCTTCACAAAACTGTTATTCTGAGGGATGAAAAGTACACATGGTAGTTGTGGGGAGTTTCTATGTAACCCAAAAATACTCCTAATTCTTCTACCAGTGCTATCTTCTTCCTTGATTCTTAGGAGACATGGTAGTAAATAAAGGCTCCAAAAATCTTGAAGTGTGACACATCCAGATTTCTTCCTGAGAAATCATCCTCTGGTGTAATCATGCAAGAATCTGATGAGGACTCCTATTTTGCAAATAGTCTACTGTGTTACATGCCTTGACTCACAAATGTAGAGGTAGACCTTGATCATCCAACATCATCCTCACCAATCCCACAATGCTACGGTTCTTTCTCTCAGCCACCTCATTCTGTTGTGGGTTGTGGGGTGTTGTTAACTCTCATCAAATGCCTTCCTGTGCAATTTTTTTTTAAATTCATTCGACTTGTACTCACCTCCATTATCACTATTGAGAGCCTTCACCTTCTTGCCCATTTCTTTCTCAACCAATGCCTTGAATTCTATGAACTTGGAGAATGTCTCATCCTTCTTCTACATGTAGAAGATCTAACACTTTCGTGAGAATTCATCAATAAAAATGACAAAATATTTGTGCCTGACAGTGGGGGATGTTGAGAAGGGTCCACAAACATTAGAGTGGATCCTTTCAAGGAAAATATGTGCTTTGTTGTCCCGATCATGAAATGTGGATTTTGTGTACCTCCCCAAGGTACATCCTTTGCATACATCCTACTTCTCAAGTGATCCTTTGGGAGCCCTGTGATTATCTGTTGCATGATCTTCAAAGTGCCATGATGCAAATTTCCAAGTCTGCTATGCAAAATTTGACCAACATCGCACCTTTGCACCTTCTCTGCCTTTGTACTCAATACAACACAATCCTCCAAATATAGCTTGTGCATGTTCTTCACACAAACCCCAATCTACTTCACCTGTCTTGTGGCTATGTGTCTCATGAATTCCTTTCCTTTGCTAAATATCACATCATAACCACAGTCTTCCAAAACTTCAACATAGATGATAATTTTCTTTAGGCCCAGAACGAACATGACATCCTTGAGCCTGAGGCAGGAACCTGACTCCCTCTAAAAGGTGACTATACTAATCCCAGTCATGCTATACCTTTTTTGTCCCCCATATTGATGTGCATCTACAAATATTTCTCCTCCAGGTCTTATTTCTTGTCATCTTGTGTGGACACTTCTTGGGATAGTGCCCAAATTCATGACAATGGAAGCATTTAATTTTTGACAAATATTTTTTCTTGTCCCCTTGACTGGATTCTGGTTTGGATTGGGATTTCTTCTCTTTTCCCTTCTTTTCTTTTCTAGCCAATGAAATGTTTTCCTCATTCTCTCCCTTGGATTAAGTCCGATATCTAGTATTTCACCTTATTTCCTCTTGTACGAAATCAAACCATAAGTGCTCCTAATTTGGTAGTTTCTCCCTCCCATTCACCAAATCTTGATAGGTATGCCAAATCTTGGGAAGTCCCAGAAGGGCTAGGATTACCATGTATTATTTAGGGAAATTAACACCAACCCCACCAAGTTCATCATGAAACCATGTAAACTTGCTTAGATACTGCAAAATTTTGTGATTCTTCTACATCTTTATACTTCAAAGTTTATCCTTGAGCATCAACTTCCTGTGGTCACTATTATTCTCAAAAAAATTTGTCTGTGCTTTCCAGATTGCAAACATAGTTTCTTTTCCATGGATATTCAATAATATATGATCTCGTACTCCCTCCAAGATTATTTTCCTCACCTTGGCTACATCTTTCTTCCACTAAGCGAGGTTATGGGCATCATATGCTTGAGGTTTTACAACATTTATCTTGATGTATTCTTGTAATCCATTGTCATCCAATACTACCTCCATGTGATCCTTCCATGCAACAAAATTAGATGTGCCTTCCAAGGCATACTCTAGCCTTAGTCCATTGAAGGCCATCTTCTTAGCTCTGAAGAAATCATGCTACACTAATCTTCAAATTCGAACCTATGAGAAATGAATTCGAATTCTTGCTCTAATGTGAATCCTTCTCTGATACCATGTAGAAATTAGGTTGTATAGTTGAAACTTCTCATGAAGTTTTAATCAAAATCACAAGACACAACCCTACTCTACTACTTTGTAGACATTAATTCACATTTTAGAACAAAAATATCAGAGATGTAAGAATAAATAACAAACATGCAATAAGTATTTTTTATCCATGGAAAACAATATGCTAAAAACCCCAATGCCTTTGTTGGGAATGGGTCCCCTGGGCGTCAATTTTGGGGTTAAACACCCAAGTATTGGGGTAGAAGGACCGAATTTTATGTAAAGAAATGTAAATTCTCCACATTTTGTGGTCGCAGAGCACAAAGATGTCTAAAGCTAAATGGGTTTTCCACCCTTAATCTAGATAAGTTTTATCGGTTTTGTAGATCTACCCATGGTCCATGGACCATGGGATTGTATAAAAAAGTGAATTCTTAGAAGATCTACGTATAAAATATAGTAAGTAAGTGAGCTAAGAGTGAGAGTCTTAGCATAGGAAGAGGCTCTACAGCTAGGTGTGCATAGGCCTAAGGTGGAAGTCCGCAGCTGAGTGTGCAGACCCCTGCAGCTATGTGCACAGGGCAGATAGAGACTGTACTAGGAACTTGAATCATAAATAAAAAGAAGTATTATGGAATCACTGTGTTTTCTGTCTCTGATTATTGCATCCAATTATGATATGTTAAGTTCTTGGTTTACATTATAATGTTAAATTGATGCACGCATGTATCTGTTTCTATTTGTTATTTGAACACAAGTAATAATATAAGTTTATGTGAGGGTGATATTAATTGCATGATAAAGTTAGCTAAACACTAAGATAATTAGGGAAATGAGACAATAACTTAGTTATAAAGGCACGTAAGTGCCTATATCATTGTTTCAGGTTGCGTGAAGGACAATCGGATACCTTCAGGGAGGTTCTGAAAGACGGAAGAGGAGATACATAAATAAGCCCTAAAGGCTTATCGATCTGCGTGAAGGCAGGGATTAAGGTAGAAAACTGACATCACAACCATCTTAGGGTGTGGAAACTTGGTTCCTGCATCCCCCCATACTGCTTCGGGTGAGACTTCAGTCTGTGCTCCACGGACTGATGCCGAAAGGGCTAGTAGTGTAGGGATTTTCTTGGTTTCCTAACGTTGAACCTGTGTCAAGGCCCATGAAGCCAACATCCTTCTTGCATTAATCAAATGAATAGATATGTATTACAATTTCTTTGCTCAACTAAGCTCACCTTGCAAGTGCAAAAGCTATCTGTCTGCTCACTTAATGCCTCTGACCCAGACTTAGTCAAATTATTCCTTGACTTGAGATCATATTTCCTTGCACGATTCCTTGAGGAATTAGCCCCTATTATTTAGGAAATTCCTTATAATGGTCATCTAATTGCATGCAACACCTATACACTCAACACTAGTCTACAACTTATGTTACACTGACTTGGAATCTCGACCTCAACTAGGTAACTCGAATTCTCTACATGCACTAGATATTTTGGGCTGATTAATTAGTTAACTAGATGATCACTAAGTTTGACTGACGTTCCACTACTTAATTTACCTTCCACTAGTTCCTCCAAATGTTGGAACTAGTTTAACTAAAAATAGCCTGAGATAACTGATATTGATTGCTACAAATTATAAATCACACGTGAAAAACTAAACTCGAATTTACTAAGTTGGGTTACAAAAGCCACGTCACACAAGTTAACATTGTCCAAGTTGTCTATTGATGTGGAAATTCAAATTTTCTCAATTTAATCAAGGTAAAATCAAATTGAGAATTTATTACTGCATTTTTCAATATAATGCTCCACTATTGCATTTATTGATGTTCATTATACTTATGTGTCTTGGTAATTTTGCTTAATACTTGAAGCCTTTCGGCTGGCACATTTTCATGCATGAATCATTGATGTTTTGAGACAATTCTTCTAGTGTTTACAGTTTATGTTGGCTTTCATATGTACAAAATTAGTTGAACTATTTCAGTGACTTTGTTGCTTCACTTTTTGGAAATGTGTTGTGATGATTTAACAATCATGGCATCTATGTGAACTATTTCGCTTGATGTCCAACGATTCTCTCTCATTTATGTGTGTGTGTGCCCATTAGATTAGTACTATTACTTATCCTTTAGAGGGTCACTTCATCTCTCTTGCAATGAAAAAACCTTTATACATCTATAATTGAACATTTCACAAGTCACACTCTCTTTCTCATTGAAAATCACATGTGCACTTCTATCTCATGCTAACTACTCAAGCCAAGGAAAATATTTAGGTAAATGACATCCGAGTTGTATTTCTGTATGGGAATCCTACATCAAATGATGTGAGGTCTAATTGGGATCTCATATCGGGGAGAAACCGGTGGCATCTAGCGCTATCAATATTATGGTACTAGAAGGAGGGAAACCATTTTTTATGGTTAATAACTCTTCACATCCTAATCATTCATCTTATAGACAAGGCAGTAATATTCTAAGCACCATCCTAACTTCTATTCTTGAAGTAGGAGGGTCTTCTCAACCTGCTATGGAGTTGGACTACAAGGTCACCTATGAACAATACCGGGAACTTTGGTCTATTACCCATTAATTTTTGAAAGCCATCGGTTTACTCACTATTGTTCATAATCTTCCTCATCATCCCAAGAAGAAATAGACAACTCGTACTAGTGTGTTAGTTGCATTGGTGGAAGATTTGGTTTTTGCCACTCTTGAGGAGTTAGCAAAATCTTTGGAAGACACAATTCAGTAAGAGTCACTTCCACCCATTCACGAGGAGTTTGAGGAGGATATTGTTCTTTATGAAGGAGAAAAACCAAAGGTGAAACTCATACTCTCAATATGTTAAACTTGTTGTGCATATTACCTTTTCCTAGATAAACAGTTTTGATGCAGGAGCATCCAGCACCCTTAGTCAAAGGGAGGAATCCAAAGCAAAGTGAAGAGGAAGACATTGACCAGGGGAGCAAAACAGGGACTTTTCTATTTTAAAACAGAGAAAAATATGGAGTAGATAAAGTCTCGAGGAGACTTATTAATGTAATCTGCCATGTGTTCATACACTGTATACATATGAGAGATTTGGGGATTTTTCTAAGAGGATTGATCGGATCCTTTCATGATCTGATCCAACAATGTTTCCATATATATATGTATGTCATGAACCTGTGTGTTCAATAGAAGGATATAAAGCATAGAATAGGAATTGTGCAACCAGTGTGTGTACAAGATGTAGTCGAAAGGGAATTTGTCTCTAAGGCTGAAATGCCTTAGCTTGTAATCACTCTATATATAATACAAAAGCATGCGGTTAAGTGTTGATTGATGCACCTATGTGTGTTATGTAATTATGTTGTTTCATGTTATGTTGTATATGTGCATGATGGCTTAAATTCTGATTGCATGCATGTGATCGACCATTGACCACTGTAGGGTCAATGGAGATCCATTGATTTGTGAGATATTATTTATACGAGTATTTTGCAGATTGTGGTAGATTCATGTTTTACACAGAAACCCAGCAAATCGGAAGAGATCAAGTCCTAGAGGAAGCTGGAGAAATAATACACAGGATCCATTAGATCTATTAAATCAATGGCCTGGATCAACTTGCAAAGGAGCGGAGAGCTCATATCGCATCGGCGGAACCGATTGGAACGATATCAGAACTAGTAGTTGAAGCATTGCAATTGCGATGGCCAATTAAATTGGCAACCATCAGATCAACGACAGGATCAACGATTGCGATCTAGTCGCTGTTCGCAAATCAGGGAGTTCAAAAGACAACGTAGGTGCAATGGAAATGCTGATGACCGATGAGCGATATGGCGATGTCACCGATAAACCAATTGGAAATCGGGTAGTCAAAGTTTCAGAGAAGGCTAAGATCAGTGGAGCAGAAAAGGAGTGGACCTGCTGATAGTTATTGATGCAGGTGCATATAAATGTTGAAGTCCGGGTATATGTTTGGGAGGAGAATTTTCTCGTGCTCTTGTGTATGTCTATATTATGTGTGGCCGAGGGGTTAAAGCTTGAATGCGATATGTTAAGCTTTCGATGTTAATAAAGGCCGATAGTGTGGTGGCTTCAATTCTTGTGTGGTCCATGATCATAAAGGCTTAAAGCCTTGTGAACGCTTCCGATAGGCTTAGTGGGCCATAACCCACAGGCCTCAAGATAGATTTTTGTAAAGGAAAGCGATTTTTATTAACCCCAAAATTTCTCATTTCCATCATTTGGTATTAAAGCAGAAAAAGATTCTGCGTGCAAGAGAAGAGGAAGGATTCCTGAGAGAAAGAAGAAGGAGCAGGAGTTACAGTTGCTAAAGTCTGTAGAGTTATGGTCTTACTATCGTACAGAGAACGACAGCAGAAGGTGAGAAGATTGTAGCAAACCTAGAGCATGGAGTGCTCATATGGTTCCAGAGGAGAGAACCTGAAGGATGCCAAAAGATCGAGTGAGGAAGGCTTGGTGAGGTATCATGTAATGGAGGAAGACTGTTATTGCAAAAGTTTGGTTGCAGCTCACAGAAGGCCATGA
This sequence comes from Pinus tabuliformis, assembly GCA_031772625.1. Lineage (NCBI taxonomy): Eukaryota > Viridiplantae > Streptophyta > Pinopsida > Pinales > Pinaceae > Pinus > Pinus tabuliformis. Next base: position 657,586,410 of record CM062820.1, on the reverse strand, counting down.
ATGCAGTTCCACTGAAGAATGCAATGGGTACAATTTCTAAGGAGAAGGAGAAGCATATGACCAGGAGGTCATAAATTTTTGTGCCTAGGGAGTCTGATGCAGGAGCATCCAACACCCTTAGTCAAAGGGAGGAATCCAAAGTAGAGCGAAGAGGAAGATGTGGATTAGGGGAGAAAATTAGGGACTTTTCTGTTTTAAACTAGAGAAAAAGATGGAGTAGATAAAGTATCGAGGAGACTTATTAATGTAATCTCCCATGTGTTCATATGCATGTATGCGTATGAGAGCTTTGGGGATTTTTCTAAGAGGATTGATCAGATCCTTCCATGATCCAATCCAACAATGTTTCCTTATATATATGTATGTCATGAACCTGCATGTTCAGTAGAAGGATATAGAGCATAGAATAGGAATTGTGCAACCAATGTGTGTACAAGATGTAGTCGAGAGGGAATTTGTCTCTAAGGCTGAAATGCCTTAGCTTGTAATCGCTCTGTATATAATAGAAAAGCATGTGGTTAAGTGTTGATTGATGCGCCTGTGTGTGTTATGTAATTATGCCATTTCGTGTTATGTTGTATATGTGCGTGATGGCTTAAATTCTGATTGCATGCATGTGATCGACCATTGACCATTGTAGGGTCGATGGAAATCCATTGATTTGTGAGATATTGTCTATACGAGTATTTTGTTGATTGTGGCAGATCCATGTTTTACACAAAAACCCATCAAGTCAGAAGATATCAAGTCCTAGAGGAGGTGGGAGAAAAGATACACGGGATCTGTTAGATCTATTAGATCAATGGCCTAGATCAACTTGTAGAGGAGTGGAGACCTCATATCGCATCGAAAAAACTGATTGGAATGATATTGGAACCAATAGTTGAAGAATTTTGATTGTGATGGCCGATTAAATTGGCAACCGTTGGATCAGTGCCAAGATCAACGGTTACGATATAGTCATTGATCGCAAATCGGGGAGTTCAAAAGACAACGAAGGTGCAATGGAAATGCTGATGGCTGATGAGCGATATGGTGATGTCACTGATAAACCAATCGGCGATTGGGTAGTCAGAGTTTCGGAGAAGGCTGAGATCAGCGCAGCGGAAAAGGAGTGGACCCACTGATAGTTATTGATGGGGTGCATATAAATGTTGAAGTCCGGGTATATGTTCAGGAGCGGAATTTTCCCGTGTTCTTGCGTATTTCTATATTATGTGTGGCCGAGGGGTTAAGGCTTGAACGTTGATATGTTAAGCTTTTGATGTTAATAAAGGTTTATAGTGTGGTGGCTCTGATTCTTGTGTGGTCCATGATCATAAAGGCTTAAATCCTTGCGAACACTTCCGATAGGCTTAGTGGACCATAACCCACAGGCCTCAAGATTTATTTTTGTAAAGGAAAGGGATTTTGGTTAACCCCCAATTTCTCTTTTCATCAAGTGGTATCAGAGCAAAAGAAGATTCTATGTGCAAGAGAAGGTTAAGGATTCCAGAGAGAAAGAAGAGGAGTAGGAGGTACAGTTGATAGAGCTGGAGAGTTATGGTCTTACTGTCGCATAGAACAACATCCAAAGGTGAGAAGATTGCAGCAAACTTAGAGCATGGAGTGCTCATATGGTTCTAGAGGAGAGAACTTGAAGGATGCCAAAAGACTGAGTGAGGAGGGCTTGGTGAGGTATCATGTAGCAGAGGAAGACTATTACTGTAGAGGTTTGGTTGTAGCTCACAGAAGACTATGAAGGTAGTTCCACTGAAGAAGTGCAGTGGGTAGAATTTCTAAGGACAAGGAGAAGCATATGACTAGGAGGTCATAAATGTTTGTGCCTTGGGAGTCTGATGTAGGAGCATCCAACACCCTTAGTCAAAGGGAGGAATCCAAAGAGGAGCGCATGGACCAGGGAGAAAAACAGGGACTTTTCTGTTTTAAAACAGAGAAAAAGATGGAAGCGATAAGTCTCTCAAAGACTTGATCTAAATGAAATTTGCCATGTGTATGCATGTAGCATTCTTTAAAGGCTTTTGTTAGAGGATATGATTGGATCCTTCTGTGATCCGGTCCAACAATGTTTCCATATATGTATGTGTTGAACCTGTATGTTCAAATTAGTAGAGATAGAGAGCAATAGATAGAAGACTATGAGAATAGTGTGTTTACAATGTAGTTGAAGGAGAACCCATGCTAAGGCTGAAATGCCTTATATTTGTAATTAGGCTGTGTATAATATATAGTGTTCTTAAGTGTTGATTTGTGCCTCTGTCTTTTATTTCTTGAACAGCCTGATTATGCGGGTTTTATCAACCATCGATCACAGTTGGATTGATGGCAGTCCACTAATTAATGGGTTGTTGTTTTATATGAGTGTTCATGCATAAATGGAGTGATGGCGTGCTTAAACAGAGTATTTCCAAACTGTGGCAGATCCATGTTTTTAATGTAGAAATCCATCAATCGAAAGATATTAAGTGCAAAAGGAAGCTCGAGAAACGATACACAGGATCCGTTAGATCTATTAGATCAACAGCTTGGATCAAGTTGCAGAGGAGTGGAGAATCCAGATTGCATCGGGGGAATCATTGGAACAATATTGAAACTGGCAGTTGAAGCATTGCGATTGTGATGGCTAATTAATCATCAACCATCAGATCAAGAGCCAAGATTGACGATTGCGATCTAATCGCAAGTCGCAAATCGGGAAGGTCAAAGGACGCTGGACTACGACCACCGATATGATGATGGGCTGATAATGCGACATTGCCAATATTGGGAAGTGGCAATTGGAGCTTCGATGGATCGGAGTTCTGAAGATCAGCATTTAAAGTGGTAGAGCCACCGATAGTTATTGATGTGGGTGCATATAATTTGAAGTCTGGTATGTGTTCCGGAGTAGGGTTTTCAAGGATTCCTATGTATTTTCGATGGTTGTATGGCCACTGGGTTTTAAGGCTTAACAACCTCAAGAATGCTTCTGGTATAAAAGCTCGATAATGTTATATGGTTTCAGGTCTAATGTAAGTCCATGGTTTAATGGCCTAATGCCTTGCGAATGCTTTCGATAAGGCTTGTGGGCCATAACCCATAGGCCTTAGGATTGATTTTTTTTAGGGAAAGGGATTTTGGTTAACCCAAAAATCATTCCCATCATTTCTCTATTCGGATGCATATGACCAGGAGGTCATAAATTTTTGTGCCTCAAGAGTCTGATGCAGGAGCATCCAACACCCTTAGTAAAAGGCAGAAATCCAAAGTGGAGCAAAGAGGAAGACGTGGACCAGGGGAGCAAAACAAGGACTTTTCTGTTTTAAAACAGAGAAAAGGATGGAGTAGATAAAGTCTCGAGGAGACTTATTAATGTAATCTGCCATGTGTTCATATGCATGTATGCATATGAGAGATTTGGGGCTTTTGCTAAGAGGATTGATCGGATCCTTCAGTCACCCGATCCAACAATGTTTCCATATATATGTATGTCATGAACCGGCATGTTCAGTAGAAGGATATAGAGCATAGAATAGGAATTGTGCAACTAGTGTGTGTACAAGATGTAGTCGAGAGGGAATTTGTCTCTAAAGCTTAAATGCCTTAGCTTGTAATCACTCTGTATATAATATAAAAGTGTGTGGTTAAGTGTTCATTTATGCACCTGTGTGTGTTATGTAATTATGTCGTTTTGTGTTATGTTGTATATGTGCGTGATGGCTTAAATTCTGATTGCATTCATGTGATCGACCATCGACCATTGTAGGGTTGATGGCGATCCATTGATTTGTGAGATATTGCTTATACGAGTATTTTGTAGATTGTGGCAGATCCGTGTTTTACACAAAAACCCATCAAATCGGAAGAGATCAAGACCTAGAGGAGGCCAAAGAAATGATACACATGATCCATTAGATCTATTAGATCAATGGCCTAGATCAACTTGTAGAGGATCACAAAGCTCATATCACATCGGTAGAACCGATTGGAACAATATCAGAACTGGTAGTTGAAGCATTGCGATTGCGATGGTCGATTAAATTGGAAACCATCAGATTAGCGCCAGGATCAATGGTTGTGATCTAGTCACTGATCACAAATCGGGTGAGTTCAGAATATAGCGGAGGTGCAATGGAAATGCCGATGACCGATGAGAGATATGGCGATGTCGCCAATAAACCAATCGGCGTTCAGGCAGTCAGATTTTCGGAGAAGGCTGAGATTGGCACAGTGGTAAAGGAGAAAACCTGCTGATAGTTGTTGATGCGGGTGCATATAAATGTTGAAGTCTGGGTATATGTTCAGGAGTGGAATTTTCCTATGTTCCTGTGTATTTCTGTATTATGTGTGGCCGAGCGATTAAGGCTTGAATGCTGATATGTTAAGCTTCCAATGTTAATAAAGGCCAATAGTGTGGTGGCTCCAATTCTTGTGTGGTCCATGATCATAAAGGCTTAAAGCCTTGCGAACGCTTCCGATAAGGCTGATAAGGCTTGTCAGCCATAACCCACAGGCCTCAGGATCTATTTTTTTTAGGGAAAGGGATTTTGGTTAACCCAAAAATCCTCCCCATCAAGTTGTGATATGACATATATTTTGTGTGTTTGAACTAAGTGAAAGGAAGTGAGGTACTATGTACGTAATGATGTCGAAATGGAAAATCAAGGAAATTTGATTAGTGAATCAATACTTCCTAAAGGGTTTGTTAGTGTCAGTATTTGCATCCTGCCATCAGTGATAAAAAATCCTCTTTTCATATCATTTTAGGGGTCCGATTCAACAATTTTTTATCATTCCACTAGGTCATGCAAAAAATTAGTCACTGATGGTAGTCCTAGTCCAAAAACATCACTCTTCCCTAAATGTGATTACTTGCTGGCATAGTTTCATATATTGTTGATTGTACATCATCCATAAAGTTATTTTTATCATGCCATTTGTATCAGTCATGAGGTCATTATGTCATCTTGAAATTCAGTCCTTCAAGGTCTCATTAGGTCTTTAGGGTTTTTCAAGGTTTCATTAGGTCATTAGGGTTGCCAAGGTTCCATTCCATTGCATAATATCAACAAGTAAAGGGTGGTAAAATAGCATTCCTTCACCATGAGAACATGATTTGTAAAGAGAAATGCTTATTTTGTTATCTAATTTTATGTCTTTCAAATCTAATAATTTCACCATCCCAAGTTGTTAACTCGATGTTCCAAAGATGCCAAACCATCAAAAGATCAAATTTTCAAAGGAACTAGTCAAGTGAAAGGGTAAAGTTTCAAAGAGTTAAGGGCATGCTAAAGGGAGTTTTTTTCCCCAAGGGTGTCCAAATCATCATTTTCCACAAGCACTAAACCCTAATTTCTTTCATCCATTGAGCTAGGGTTAGCTATGAAATTAGAAATATCTGAGTATATGAGGCATAAGGGAGGTCATTCAGTGAGTATGATGCCATTCCAACTCATACAAATCATGTCTCCATCATTATTCAATAAGTCATTCCAAGGGACAAATCATTTGCCACACATAGGGCCAGTTTTTCTTCAAACTATGTTTCAGACCAAACAGAGCAGAATTTGGAAATAGTGAGAGAGATTTTTGTCCACAATAGGCCAAGGAAGAAAAACTCCTTCACTTTTTACACAGATGTCATGGTTTTAGAGAAATGTCGAAAATACAGTTGCCTCAGGAGAGTTGTTGCACTTATGGAGTGACTTTGGGAAAATCACGATTTACCCTAGATGGAATGTCCAAAAGACTTTCTTGATGAATCAAATGATAGATCAACATAGAGATATTTCTAATGAGCTATCATGAGCTCAATTTGGAGTTGAGTAAGACCTCAAAAAGTTGACTGCAACATCACTCTGTATTTTGGCAGCCTCATTTTGCACATTTTTACCAGTATTGGGAGATTGGGCTTTTTATAGGGCAAATGAGCTCCAAATTTCAAAATTCAAGATGTTTTGGAAAGTATACTTGACAAGATTTCCAACGGGCTACCCCATGCTCAATTTGGACATTAGGAAGGCACTAAAAAGTTGATTTGCAGTCAGCGCTGTGTGTTTCCTTAAGGCATTGCGTGTTTGTCTAGGAGAGCTAAAATTGCCTCCTCAGCTCTACTAAAGTGCTTTCAACCTCAATACAAGTAAGTAGTAGCTAAGGGATGTGCCTTTTCCTTGTAAAGTCAATTTCCAAGTGTTTGAAAGGTCTTATTGAAGATTTGGTTTAATTTCACATATAAACCCTAGATTCCCCAACATTATCCTTGTATTCACAATCCATTTCATATACTCCCCTATACCTTCCTTCCCTCTCCCTAAACCTTTACATCCATCACTCTCTAAACCTTTGTCCCAAAACCCTAAACCCTAGGTGCTATAATTACCTAGGCTCCCAAACCCCAACCCTCATATCCATCATACTAATACTCCATATCCCCTCCTCCGTTACATAAATTCCAACAACCTAATACCTCCCTAGGGTTTGACATTAAAACACCATGGTAGAAGAAGAAAACAGACCATACAGTGACTCAGACCTAGAACCAAAGGTTTTAAAAAAACCTTGGAACTTAAAGGGCAAAGGAAAAGAGAGATAGTTGATGAAACTATGCTTGATGATCATATGATCAAAGAAGACAAGGAAGATTGGCTTCAGGCCATCAATGATCACTTGAAGAAGTTATTGAAGAAATGTAAAAAGGAAAAACTTGACACACTTACAGAGGCTTCACTCCATGCCTAGATACACCAAACATCAGCTCCTTAACCAATTTTGAAGACTCTTGGCACATTTTAGCAAATGTTGTCTTTTTTTGTGCTTCTTGAGGCAATTTTATATCAGCAGCTTGGTCAAACGTGCAATACCCTAGGCACTACGCACTTTTTGGATGCACTTGTTGGAGGAATGGCCACCACCATTGGATTTAGAAGGCCCAAGATAGTTAGGAAAACCATGTTTACAGCCTTGGAAGGCAAAACTGGTTGGTGGAAAAAGAAAAAATCTAGCAAAAAATCATGTCTCTACCTATTTTTGAGCCAGGCGCTGCGCGTTTGAGCAGTCTTGGGTGAATCAGTTTTTGGAGGGTCAAATAAAGTTCATTTTGAAAAATGAAGATAGATCTAGACACTACACAAGATAATATTTCCAACGAGCTACCCTGGGATCAATTTGGACATCGGGAAGGCAGTCAAAAGTGGGTTTGAACATGGCAATGCGCACTTCCTTCGGGTGCTGCGCATTTGACACTGGCTGTCTGCACTTGATGGGCAGTCAAATTTTTCACTGTTTCTCTCATAAAATACTTTTCACCTATGGGATTTTTATTTTTCACTCATGTAATTCATGATGAGGATGTAATTAAAGTGTATTTTTGTTACCTAGGGTAGATACATCAGATGAATGGCTTAAGTGGCATGTAATGAATCAGTTTGCTTCATATTAGGAATGATTTAGTTTGACCACCCTAGTCTTTAGCTATCAGTTCAGTATTTTGTGAAACTACTCCTCCTCTCATGGATTTGACCCCTGAGCCTAGGATTAGTTATTTTGAGGCCTATATCATGTAGTTTCTCAGTCATTTTACTGGTTGGACTCGGTGTGGATGCTCAGAGCTTGATTGTACACCTTTGTAAGCTATTTGGCAGGAAATTAATAAGAATTGTAGCTATTTTTATGGCATCCCTGTGGTATGGAGTTCTAGTACAGTTTCTTCTTCTGTGATTATATTTTTATATGTTTTATGTATGCCATCAATCATTTCATTTCTTCTAGTTGAATGTTTTCAAGTCTGATAGGTAGAATCCATTGCATCATTGCTCTACCTTGGGAAATCATTCACCATTTCATGTTTTCTGCAGTCCAGGAAGGATCCATGATTGTCACATGCCCTTGTTAACTTCTCAACAGTCTAAAACATTTCACCCCATCAAGCCCAAGAGTGCTAAAGCCTATGCCTACCTTGCCCCATAGAACACCCTGCATTTCTGACCTAATTTCCCAAGCCTAAACTGCCTAGCTCCTCTTGATCTGGAAAAACCCCTACAAAATCCAATCAGAAATTTCAGGCTACTATACCTAGCCTAAAATCTTTTACCTGATCTAGTCAGCTTGACTGATATCCTTATGGAGAGAGCCCTCTCCCGACCTAATAGGGCTAGCTACTTAGCTAAGCTTAGTTTGTGGTTACCCTGGCATTGCCTCCCTTCAGCCTGAGGTCAATCCAGATGATAATAGGGTTGACCCTTAAAATGAAAAGTTATTCCTAAGCATAGAAGTTGAATTTTGCCAAGTGTGTTACCAAGTGTTTTCATTGCTACAACACTCTCCAAAAATTTCACTACATTCAAATTTTGCAGCCTACCTCACTGTTGTATCAAGTGTTTCCTTAGTCATCAAGTGTCATTGCAGGTCATTCCATATGTTTTAAGTGTTCTTGATCATTCTTAAGTTTCGTCACATTGATTATATGTTATGAAACCAGATCACAAAATAGAAGAAATGATAAATCAACGACTTGAAAATCAGCCTCTTTGAGGGGGAAACCTCATTTACATTACACAAATGAAAAATTCTTGGATGATACAAATGACAAGACCTCATTTCTATATATAGGAGTCTAACAGGTTACAATATAATTAGAGCCGACATAACAATAATATTGTAAGAGAACAAAAATAAAAATAGTGGACTTCTATGGAGCACAATAATAACAATATGGGGACTACATGGGCACAACAATACAATAAGGGGGTTTCACTAATAACAATAAGGGGCTGCACTAGTAGTATAGGGACCTAAAATGCCCCTCTCCTCCAAAAAAGTGTTGTTCTCAACACTTGAGTAGTTTTGGATGCTTCTATATAAAATTATCATCCTCCCATGTGGAATCTTCAGTGGGTAAGTTCTTCCACTTGATGAGATACTTTGAAATTGATTGATTTCGTAGTTTTTGGGTTCTCGTTTTTGTGACTGCTTCAGGTTCCAATATGATTTTTCCTTCCTTGTCAAGTTCCAACAATATTGTTTAAATTGGGAGCTTCTCACTTATAAACTTCTTTAAGCATGAAACGTGGAGAATTGGGTGCACTCAGGAAGTTACAGGAAGCTCCAATTCGTATTCCATAGTACCAATATTTTGCAACACCTTGTAAGGACCATAGTATTTTTGTGATAATTTTTTATCCTTATTAGCTTCCTTGAGGGACATTTGTTTGTATGGTTGTAGCCGTAAAATACCCAGTCGCCTAGATCAAAACTTATTTCGTTGTGATGTTGATATGCCTGTTGTTTCATTCGATTCTACGCTAAAGTGATGTGATCCTTTAAGAGTTAGAGAACTTGTTGTTGATTATTGTTGTGACCTTCCACTGCTTGAATCTTAGAATGACTGTCCAAGACTTTTTGGAGATCTGTAGAAATAGATGATTTCGCCGTTTGAACCTCTAGTGAACATAATTGTGCAGATACACCCCTTTTTTCTTTCTTTAAGAAAAAAATCATGCCATTAGAGATGATTATCTTTCTTGGTTTCCTTGAGATACCCTTAATTCAACTTCCTTTCCTTCCCAAAAAAATTTCAAGAAAATTTCTTGAAAATTAAAATCTATCATACCCAAAGATGGTAACCATTGGATTCCTAGTACAACATCAACACCACCCATTAGAATGGAAAGCATTGGACTATTCAATACATATTATCCAATGGATAACTTGATTGTATGGCATTTTCCAGAGAAATTTATGATTCCTCATTTGCAACCATTACTTGAAACTCTGGTGCTAGATATAGGATGCAATTATATTCTTTGGCTATTACAATGAATAAAATTAGGGCTACTACCCAAATCAATCAACACTATTACCTTTTCATTCCTGATATATTCTTCTATCTTGAGAATTTGAGGAGTGGTAATTCTTGCCAATGCACTATAGGATATGGTCAGATTCATTTATTCCTTCTCTGGGGTTGGTTCTTGGTGTATATCCTCTTCTTTTGATGTTTCTTTTTCTTCCTCCTCTTCCCCATCTATGTAAATTAATTTCATCTTAGCACACTTATGACCTTTAGTGTAGTTTCTATCACAACTATAACAAAGCCCTTTTTGTCTTTTTTCTTCCAATTGTTGTGGTGTCAACCTTGTAGGTTGTGGGAGGCTAGGAGGAACAACACTTCCATATTTATACTTATGAGTGGTCGACTTCCTTGTTGCTATAATTTTGCTTTCAATTTTTCTTGCCAACTTGAATGAATTCTCCAATGAATCAAGATCCCAAAGGTGAACCTCATGTTGAATGTTATCCTTTAACATCCCTATGAAGACATCAACCCTCTACTTCATTGGAATATCATTTATCCTTATATTAAATTTTTGGATGTCCTCAATGTGCTCTACCATTGAACCCTTTTGTTTGAGATTTATCAATCGGCTAAATAAGGTGTTTCTCTTTGTATCCTCATAATGTGCTATAATTTCCTCCATAAAAATGGATCAAGTGAAAAAGAATTTACAAGAGCAAAGCCATCGATACCATACAAACAGATTGGGTTCTAAATATAAAGTTGTGATACGTACCTTTTTTGTGTTTTGCACATTATGGAGATCATAATATTTCTCCATCTGTAGTATCCATGTTGCAAGATCCTTGCATAAAAAATCCTCATATTGATCTTTGGAACATGGTGGCTCTTCAATCCAATGTTAGATTATATGAAGTCATGATTAACATTTGTTTTGTTCTCATCATGAGTTTCCTCTACTACCTTTTCGGCATTAGGAAGCCTTTCTTGTAGCAGCTTTGTCCCAACTTCCTTCAAACCTTCTATGTCTTTCTTCAAATCTTCCATGCCTTTCTTCAAATCTTCCTCTATACCATCGATACTAGCTTCCATGGAATCGATAAAACTATTTATCTTAGCTTTGATCGCATTATTCAAATCATCCATCCAAATTTTCTTACTAAGTGTTTCTATTTTCTTGAATCGATTCATTCTTTTTCTTTCTTTTAGGAGATCAATATTTAAATGATTCTAACTATGTAATTTCAGATCTCCAAGTTCTGAACTGAGTCCTCTTTCCAACTCCACAAGTCTGATCAAGATCAAATTCTCGAAGAAAGAGCTATGGCCAATCTCCCACGATGACCTGATTATAGATGAGCTCAGTAGAGAAAACTTCTATGAAGTACCACGTGTCACAATTTCGACCTTTGATTATGAAAATGATACCCAACAAACTAAAGTTTGTCCTATTTCTTTAAATTTCTATGAAATTTGAATCTGATGCTCAGAGATAAAGTTATGACTATTTTCCCAAGGTCATGAGTTTGAGATGGAATTATGGATCTTCCAAAAACCCTAATTTCCTCGACTCATCACTTCAAAAATGTAGCGAGAAAAGGTCTGAAATTTGGGTACATGGTTCATCATGATTTCTACTCACATGGGTATCAATATCAGCATCTAAAGCTTTGTAGAAAAAATGTTATAGAGAAAATTCCATGATGACCTATTTGAAGTAGCAAAGCCCTAGAATCCAAAGCTCTGATACCAAATGTTATGAAACCAACTCACAAAATAGAAGAAAATATAAATAAACAACTTCAAAATCAGCCTCTTCGAGGGGGAAACCTCCTTTACATTACACAAATGAGCAATTCTTGGATGACACAAATGACAAGACCTCCTTTCTATATATAGGATTCGAAGGAGTCACAGTATAATCAGAGTCGATATAACAATAATATTGTGAGGGCACACCAATAACAATAGTGGACTTCTATGGGGCACCATAATAAGTTAATAACAATATGGGGACTACATCGACACAACAATACAATAAGGGGGTTGCACTAATAACAATAATGGACTACACTAGTAGTATAGGACCTAACATTAGAACATATCTAGTACACTTCATGGTCATAAAATCTTTTTTATTGTAAAATGATACTTTTTGCTTGTAGTCACACACACTTCATATGTTGTATCTATGGAGTGTTTTTGAACTAGATTTTTGATTTAAATTTATCATGTTCAAGCTTGTCTAAGTTAAATTGATGCGCTGGTATGTGTCACAATGATTTCATGTCTAAACTCATTGTGTTCATCTCTTGTTCTGTTCTTTATACTTAGACAAATTTTGGTTGCACAAGTGAACCCATTAATGCAAGGAGCACAAAAGTGCACTCTTAAGCCTTGAGAGAGAATATTTTTTTGTTTGGAAGTGCACCTTGTGCCCTCTAAGAGAGAATAACACACCCCTAAATATCATCCCCTTCCTTGTTCCGAACTGTGCCCTAAAGAACCAAGTCGTCCTCTGAGCACACTCCTTCAACTCGAAGAACTGCGCCCTCCTTGAGCACATAAGCGCACCCCAAAGACCCAAACCCTAACCCATTTAGACTTCATCATTGCACCCTGCACTCTCCTTGGTCCTCTTGAGTGCACGAGTACACCCTAAAGCCTTGAAACCTCATCCTTCATCCTTCGATAGTGCACCCTGTGCCATCCTTTGCCTTCTTGAGCACATGGGCACACCTTAAAGCTTTGAATCCTTTCCCTCTAGCCTTCAGCTCTACATCCTATGCCCTCCTTCTCTCCCTTGAGTGCATATATTTTTTGGGAAGCTTGAATGTCTTTCGTTCATCCTTCGGTCTTGCACCCTGTGCCCTCCCTTGAGTTTTTATCTCTCCTCTTGAGCACATGAGCATATCCCGAAGCCCTGAAGCTTCCTCTCTTTAACTCTTCAGCCTTTCGAAGTGTGCCCTTACACCCATAACCTTCCTTGTTTTTTTTTGACCACATTATCAAGACATAAACAAAAAATTTGCATGAAACATGCTAGAATAGGAGATTTTTCAAGATAATGTTTGCTTGCCATGAGTGATTGTAGTTACAGGTATTTCAAGAACAACATGGCAAGGATGCATGAAGAAGATCGAGCAAATAGGGTAATTAAAGGAAGGATGCAAGAATAAAGAACACATTAAAGTCTTGATGATTGAAGCATCCCTAAATACTCCATGAGATCAAAGACCCTTTGGAGGGTGAAGACATCAACAACCAAAAGTTGTATGCAAGTGAGAAGACACAAGTGGTAGCCATGCCATGTATGGAATAAATTCCTTGTCACCCTTCACTATGAGTCCAAGTCATCAATGTTAGTGAATTGTCATGTCCTCACCACATGATAATGTGGAAGTTATGATGTAATCATGTAATTACTGTAAAGAAAAATAAGTGGAAGTCCAAGAGTAAAGTTATAAAATGATCCTCATTACTCAAGCAAAGGAATTTTAACCTTGGATTATCCCATAGGCATTAGAGAGATATAGATAGTACTTTCGGGGAGTAATTAGTGTCTCTAAGTGTATAAATTAGGTTGTAGATTTTCAAGTTCTCATTAAGTTTTAATCAAAATCAAAAGACACAAACCTACTCTATTGCTCTGTGGACATTAATTCACAATTTAGAATAAAAATATCATACATGCAAGAAGAAATAACACACATGAAACAAGTATTTTTTATCCGGGGAAAGACATCTGCTAAAAACCCCAATGCCTTCTTGCATTAATCAAATTAATAGAGATGCATTAAAATTTATTTTCTCAATTGAGCTCACCCTTCAAGTGCGCAACCTATATCTCTTCTCACTGAAGGAATCTGAACCAGACTTAGTCAGATTTTTCCTCAACTTGAGCTCCTATTTCCTTGCATTGTTCCTTGAGGAATTATCTCCTATTATTTAGGAAATTACTCTAATTGAATTGTACAATTTCTTAGGCTGATCATCTGTCTGCATGCAACACTTGTACACTCAAGACTAGTCTACAACTAATGTTATACTTCCTAGAAATCTCCACCTCAACTTGGTAACTTAGATTCTCTACATGCACTAGCTATTTTGGGCTAATTGATCAGTTAACTGGATGATCACTGAGTTTGACTGAAGTCCCACTACTTAACTAACCTTCCACTAGTTCCTCCAAAAGTTGGAACAAGTTTAACTGAAAACAACCTGAGATAACTGACCTTGATTTCTACAAGCTAGCAATCACACATGCAAAACTGAACTCTAACTCCTCCAACTCGAATTTACAAAGTAAACTAAGTGACACAAGCCATGTCACATAAGTTAACATCATCCAAGTTCTTCGTTAATGTGGAAATTCGATTTTTTTGAATTTTATCAAGGAAAAGTCAAATTGAGAATTTCTTGCAGCATTTTTCAAGTCTCCCTCTCAACAAGAAAGGGATTATCAACCACCCTTATCCTGCCCTTGTGGAACTCAAACTTATATCTTGACAAGTATTTTGTCAAAATATCAACATCTTTTTCCTCTATAGGAATGTACTGCAACAACATTACTTGCCTCTGCACATAGTCTCGTAGATGGTGATACTGAATATCTATATGTTTGGATCCATCGTGAAAATAGTATTTTCAGAGAGCTTGATGAAACTTTGATTATAATAGTAGACAATATTTGGATCCATATTATGACCAAACAATCCAACAAGTATCCTTCTCATCCAGATATCCTCACATGCTACTTGACTGGCATCCATGTATTATGTTTCTATCATGTTGAGTGCCACATATATTTTCTTCCTGCTGCACCAACAAACCTCTATGGACCCAACACTGAAAATTCCACTTGATATATTCTTTTGATTTGATGGAATCCCCACCCAATATACATCTGTGAAGCCACCTAGCTTCACTCCATTTATCCATCTGTACCATAGTCCAAACTGGGTAGTGCCTCTGACTCTACCGTAGAACATGCTTATTTTCCCTCCAAAATAATTTGGTTGGCCTAACCATAGCTTGACTTAGCTGGTAGACTGCATAACACATATCTAGTCAAGTGTTCACAAGATACATTAGTGAACCCACCAATTGTCAACAAATAGTAGCATCCACTTCCTCACCTAAAGTGGCATCCTCTTTCCTCCAGTTGGTCACTAGAGGTGTCTACATCAGTTTACAATTGTCTAAGTGGAACCTATGAAGTATATCATTGGAATTCCTTCCATGAGAGACAAACTATTCCACATCATCTTGCCATACTTCTATTCCGAGGAAGTAGTGCATGAAATCCATGTCCTTCATTTCATGATCTAATCAGCTACTCATCAGCAGTTAAAACTGCAGAGCCTCTCCCTACTACTACAACCCAAGACTCAAACTTATAGAATCAGAGCCATTTCCTCATCCAAAAAGAATATATGACTTAAGACCAAGACTTCCTTTTACACTTAGAGCCTCGCTCTATTTATACAATCTCATGGTCCATGGACCATGGGTAGGCCGACACATTCTATATTAAATTACATTATTTTAGGGCAGACAATCCTAGACTCACGTGCTTTGTGCCCACATTTTGCAGGGTATTTACATTAAATTTGAAAAAAGTCCGGGCTTCAAGCCCCAAAAAACATATTAGGGGGGGATCCGCTGCCCAACAACTAGCCACATCTTGTGTACTCCGAAAACGTGCTTCAGTTGGGTTACTACATATTTGATTGTCTGATTCCTTCCACATTATTGGCCTATGGGTTACACTCGAGCTAAATTGATGAAGGATTCCTTAATGCCTTTCTTATAGCAGATCTTTTCCCATTGACTTCAGCTCATTTCTCTAGGAAAGGGATCTAGAGTCTATTTGGCAGTACCTTAGGGTTTGCAGTCATCAGTGGCAGATTCCTTCACTATCGACAGTGAGAAAACATCAGTCTCCTTATTGATAGATTCTTTCAAGTGTTGGACTACATCTCATTTATCCGCACTTGTTAGATTGTACTGGGTACCTTGATTCTCATCATCATTATCGGTGAGTAGTCTTGCGTTTGTTAACGGTATACGTCAATGTCCAGTAATCAAACGATTTCTCACATGGTCAACTTCAGATCATTCATTGCCATTGTGTAGAAATGTACCACAGTGGTCGGTGAAGACCTCAGGTTTGCATCAGCATGTCTTGGTTCACTTGTGAGTTTCTTCTGTTTCTTCTAGTTGACACCATCCACATTATATGCTGTCGTTCCTTACAGGGACATCTTATATGTTGGCGCCTGAGTTGCAGTGTAGTACCATTTATTCCATCATGTTCACTTGGTACTTCATGTGATCCGTATTTAGCCTGCCAAGCCAACATATAAGATCCGTATTAATTTCTGGGAAAGTTCATGTGATCCGTATTTAAATAGGAATGCAATAAATTACATATATAACCATACATACAGACATGCATTAGAAATAATACTTCATTTCATTACTGTAAAATATTGAAATATGCTTACAAACAGAAATGGAAATAAACTAATTAGGTCGATGGTAGCCTATCTCTAAGAAGCGATGTGGCAGCTACATGCCTCTAAACTGTCTTACAATGAGGCTCAAAGGCCTATTTATTATTGAGCCACAATGGAAAACCCTAAACATCTAGAAACCTAACCCTAGGAGATAAAGCACCAAACTATGGGTCCCGTTTTGGGTAAATTGGTACATCAACTTCCCTGGGACATAACTTTGGCATATGATCTCGGTTTGACATGCACAATACCTCGTTAGAAAGATCTATCCAAGGACTAAAACTTTGGGATGAGAAATGTTGGTACATGGCCCCATGTTGCTCCCATTTTTTCAAGAAAACATCATTTAGGACCTAAAAACGGCTTCAGAAGTTCAGGACATGAAAAACTGCTAAAAATAGTAAACTGTGCTATAAGGAAACTGAAAAACTGAAAGAAACAATTTTGGGGGTCCAAGTGGAATTGGTGGGTGGCCACCAATATCCACCTGGATCATTCCTCCCCCCTTAAGAAGTAATGATCCTCATTGTGTTGAGTTCCTCCATGAGATGAGGAAACTTCTGCTGAACTTGGTCCCTGGTGAGCCACTTGCCCTGGTGAAGGAGTTGGCCTGCTTTGACAACTTGATACAGTTGGATATTCTATTCTGCTAGCAAGTGTGCTTGTTCTATGTGTCCATGATCTGATCAATTGCAGCTTGTTCCATGCAATCTAGATTTAACTCTGTTGGTGTGAGTTGTTCTGCAATGTCGGATGTGTCGATTAATGGTGGAAGGTATGGCCGAAGGCAGTCCACATTGAACACTGGGTGTAGCCCAAGGAATGGGGGAATGTTGAGCTCAAATGCATTGTCTTCTATAGCCTTGGTAATGGTGTAAGGACCATATCAAAGTGGTCTAAGTTTCCGATAGGCTCCAGTAAGGCATTCCTTTTCAAATGCAACCAGACTTTGTTGCCCACCTAAAACTTGTGTGGCAGCCGATGTTGATCGTGTCACTACTTGTACTTGGCATTTGATTTCTCCATAATGTTGTGGACTTACTGGTGGATATGTTGGATATGCTCAATGAATTTTTTGCCTTATCTATTTCGGACTGTACATGAGTCGAATCTACTTCAGTAGCTACAAATGGCATGGCCACATCAATGGGACATAGTGGCTGGAATCCTGAGCCCACCTGAAAAGGGTTGTGGCTAGTTGAGCTATGGAGAGCTCAGTTATAGCTGTGCTAAACATAGGGGAGGCTCTCATCCCATGTTCATGGATGTTTTGAGTTGTACATGTGCAAAATGTGTATGATCATCATGTTGACAACCTCTATATGGCCATCAGTTTGGGGATGGAAGGTTATGGACTTAGCGAGTTTGGTGTCTAGAATCAACCAGAGACTGGACCAAAATGTACTGAGGAACCTATTGTCTTGATCTGAGATGATAGACTGTGGGATCCCAAAGTGTACCCACACTTGTTCAAAGAAGAGTTTAGTAGTGGCTTCTTTTGTGATATTCTTCTTGCAGGCCACCATAATGGCCATCTTCGAGAACCTGTCAATGACCACAAAAACACAGTCGTTCCCATACTTAGTAGAACAAAGGCCCAATATGTAATCCATGGAGATGGATTCCCAAGGTCGACTAGGGGTAGGCAACAGGTTATAGAGGCCTTGCTTGTTAATGATCGGTTTTGGCAATGGTGCAGGCAGTGCATAATCTGATGTACTTCCCAAAATATTGTCGAAGATTCGGCCAATAGAAATACTTCTATAGTACTGCCACCATTTTCTCGACCTCGAAATTCCCAGCAACCCGATGGTAGTGTGCTTCCCAAACCATCTTGGCACACTCACTTGAAGGAACACAAAGGTGACCCAGGTGGCATAACAGGGCATTCTGGTGGTGAAAATATGGAACATGTTGACCCTCCAAGAGTTTCTAGTATGTGTGGCCAAATTCTAGGTCGCTTTTGTAGAGAAGTGGCCAATTAGAAGTCTCGTGCCCACAAAAGTTGAGCACAGTGGTTAATGCCATGATTGGTGGTTGACTGAGGCAATCTGCAACATTATTGGTGCTACCCTTCTTATACTTGATATTCAAATGGGACTATTGCAGGTATGTGGATCACTTTTGATGGTGATCATTCTGCAATTTCCCATGGATTTTTATGAACTGCAGGGGTCGGTGGTCTGTGTGGATGGTCGTTTCCTTCCCCAAAATTTAATTCTTCCATTGTCGGTAGGCTTGCACAATGGAACAAATCTCTTCATCATAAGTGGGATACTTCTGAAATTTTTATGGAAGTGTCTCACTATGATATGCCACTGGATGCCCATGTTGAGTAAGGATTGCCCCAATAGAATAGTCAGAGG
This sequence comes from Pinus tabuliformis, assembly GCA_031772625.1. Classification (NCBI taxonomy): domain Eukaryota; kingdom Viridiplantae; phylum Streptophyta; class Pinopsida; order Pinales; family Pinaceae; genus Pinus; species Pinus tabuliformis. Next base: position 657,567,751 of record CM062820.1, on the reverse strand, counting down.
CATCTGTTTTGATCTCAAATGGTTGTTGCAAGTCTGGTAATGCGAGCACTCGTGCTGAGTAGAGGCGATGTTTCAACTCTGTGAATGCCTTCAGTTGAGATTTAGACCAAAATAATTTTTCTTTCGCTCCACCCTTGATGACTTCACTCAAGGGCCAAGCCATATGAGAAAATCCCAACATGAACCTGCGGTAGAATTTGGTAAGACCCAGAAAGCTACGGATTTTTTTCAGAGTGGTTGGAGATGAACAAACCCGAATGACTTGGATCTTGGCTGGATCCACATGCACCCCTCATTCATCAATAATGTATCCTAGATACTAAACCTAGGTCATGCCAAAAGTGTATTTCTCCGAATTGGCAAATAACTTGTGTTGTCGCAGTGTTTGGAGAACCTATTGGATGTGGTGGTGGTGCTCTTCCCAACTCTGGCTGAAGATCAGGATGTCATCCAAGTATATCACTACAAATGAGTTCGTGAATGGTCACAATATGTCATCCATTAGCCTCATGAAGGTTGCAGGAGCATTCGTCAACCCAAAAGGCATAATTGTTGGCTTATGGGGGGCTGACCCGGGTTTAGAGTTATTTAGCCAAACAAATCCCTACACTACTAGCCATTTCGGCATCAGCCCGCGAAGCGTGGACTGAAGTCTCACCCGAAGTAGTATGGGGGGATGCTGGAACCAAGTTTCTACAGCCTTGAGATGGATGTGATGTCAGCTTATTCTAACTAGACCTCCCTTCATGTAAGTCTCTTCGCGCTTTGTTCCACCCTTCAGTACCTTCGCGGAGTGTTATAATCAGCCTTCGCGTAGTCCTAAATTGGGGATGAGATGCTTTCATGCTACTAGGGTAGTGAACTGCATTATTTTCCAAATTAGACTAACTATCTTACTTATCTTATCGACAGATCTTATTTATCTTCGTGTAACAGATATACTAACTTACGTTCACTTAACCAATAACATTACACGCATTCATGCATCATATAAGCATTAAAAGTGAAATTCATACCCAATATAACAAATGCATAAACATAAAATAAATACATAGAACTGATAGAAACTTCTCTTTATTAATACTTCTAGAATATTACAGACTCGACTTGCCCTGCGCACTCAGCTGCAGGGGTCTGTGCACTCAGCTATGGATTACTAGGCCTCTGTGCACTCAGCTGCAGAGCCTCTTCTTATGCTACGACCCAAAACTAGACTCTACTCTAGAGCTATATCGCATACATCCTTATTCCATCTCAGATTAGATTCACTATTATATGCCCTTGACTACTTAGGGCTTCACTCTATTTATACAATCCCATGGTCTGCGGACCATGGGTAGATCTTCTACAACCAACATTCCATTATCAAAATAAGGGCAGACAACCCTATGACTCTTTAACAACTATGCGCTCCGTGCCCACAAAATGTGGAGTCTTTATATTGTAATTAAAAAGTTGGACCAAAATCTAGGCTCTAAGCTGAAAAAATTCCCTTGTGGAATCCCGCACCCAACAGGCCCCCAAAACAAACATCATGATTTGCCCTCAAGTCACTCTACAGGTGTGGAAATTTTACCGCGAAGACCTCCCAACTCTGATTGGATCGCTGCACGTTCGGCAGTGCACTGAGCGGCTTCTTGCTGAACTTGTTCTATGTGTTGTTCAATGATCACTACTATTGAATTGTTGCCCTGAATTCTCTCCTAAGTTTCTTGCAGCTGTGCAAGCTTTGCTTCAATGGAGGTTGTAATGCTATAAGCCTCATCAATCCATGGCTGTAGGTGCACTTTCAAAACTTCCTCTTTATGCTGAGCAACATCCACCTACTCTTTGAGCGCCTTTTCCTGCTGCATCCTTGCAAGCCTCTATTTAAGGGCAACCGTCTATGCTATCCCTTTTACCTCATCATATCTCTATTGCATCTCATGCGTCTCTATTTCTAGGTGCTCTATGTTTGGGTCCTCCTGCAGGGTGGTGGGGACCTTGAATGACTGCTCGAACAACTTCATGCAGTTTGTCACTACACTGTCAATCGCCGCCATTGCCATTGTGATTGCAATGGTATGTTGTTCTCTAACCTCTGGTGGAGTTGAAGGTTGAGCCTTCAACTGTAGTTCTGCTATCTGCAGGTTCAGCTCCAGCCGAACCCTGGCCATTTATGCTCTTGCGCTGCGCACCCCTGTGGCTAACTTTCGTACGTGCACCTCAACCGATTCCTCTGTTTGGATGGCCAACTTCAGGAACGTCTGGCAGGCTTCCTCCACAACCTGCACTATCTATTTTTTTTGGTCTACCGCCTCATTGCGTTGCAGGCTCAACTACTCAATTTTGATGCGCTACTCGCTCATTACTTGTAGAGCGCGACTATCCTTGGCCCGAAGTTTTGCAATGACTCCATCCTACAAAAGATAAAGCGTCTCTCGAGGGAGCGTAGCCACATTTAACCCGACCCCTTTCAAACTGCTAACCATAGGCTTGTTGGCCTCATTCTCTGCAATGAGGGCTCCATCTACTAGCACTATTGTGTTGGTCACTCTAGCATGCAACATTTCCTCGGCAACTGAAGTGCTGACTGCAAGGCTGGTGGACACTTTGCTAGCCTGTGCAGTGCGTACCTACAAATCCTGTATTTGTGTCCGGATAGCCCCCAATACCAACTGGTGTTGTTCCTCAAACTGCTGGAGGGCCTCTATGTTGACATCCCTCACCGTTTCGCCGATATCATGTAGATCCCCTTTGGTAAGGGTGATAGGGTTGAATTATGTCTTCGACGCCTTTTTTTCTTTCGCGGACCTACCTTCTCTCGTGGTTGTGAAAATTTTAGTTGGGTGGATGTCATCTATGGGTCCACACCACCTTGTTCCATATCGATCTCTGGTTCGGGTGAAGGTGACTTCTGTCCTTCACGCTCTCCTTCTGTTTTTTTTTGCTGCTCCGCCAATATTGCAGCGTCGCACACCACCTGGGCCTTATCCACTACTTCTTCTTTCCTACACTTTTCCGCTAGCTGCATCATTCGTAGTTTTGTCTCTTCCCTCTTTTGCTGCACATAAGACTTTTATGCTTCTTCCATGGAGTCAGTTGAAGCATGCCACTCCAGTGGCCACGACTCAAGGACCGCAAAAATTACGTCGCTAGCCACTAAGTATGGTGACTCATGCCACATCTTCATAGGGTCCTTCCATGCCCTGATGAAGACATGGTGGAAGTCTTCTTTGAATTCTGCAAAGCTCTGTAGACTACTATAGAATGTGGGTGATAACCACAACTTGCAATTGATCCCCATCTGGATGTTCATCTCCATGAGCACCCAAAATATCTTGCTCTCTCTGATCCTATGTGCATCCCTGGTCACCCACAACGAAGCGTACTTCGCTACCTTTGGAAGGTCCTACGCGATCGATGGGAACTGGCTATCTTTGGGAAACTCCCATGCACCAGTACTATTGATAGTAGGAGCCATGCGTAATGAAATGTTTTTCCCTTCTCCTATGCCTCGTGGTAGTTCGCAAGGAACTCACCGCATAGATAGTTTTCCCAGTTGCAATGGACCCCTTCTGCGCATTGTGCTGCTAGTGCAACCACTGGTACAGGCACCTCATTTACGCGGCACTTCCGCATCACCTTCCCTACTAGTATCTGTGTCATAACCTTAAATGTAGGGTTGTTGATGTTGGAGATGGCATATCCTCACTTCTTCTTCTCCAACTTGAACTTCTTTTTCATTGCCTCCGCGAACGCCAAATCACCTCCTTTTCCCTACAAAATGTTTGCTGGGTCCTCCCCTACGCAAGGGAATTGTGTAATTCAATGAAGTAGATGGTCTATGATGGGGATGAGATCCTCCAGCCACAAGCACCCATCATGCACCAAGAAGAGCAGCTGCCTGATGACAACAACGGTCACTGGGGTGCAGTGGTAATACGGTACCCAGAGCAAGTTTAGCAACCCTAATTTCTCAACACCTATGAGCCATTTGCGTGATGCCAACTCCATCATTCCAGCTGACACATCTATCTTTTGGTGCATTAGCTTCACAGTCACTAAATGCGGGAACTTCTCGTGGTCCGTGAGGTCCCAATCTTCAAATTTCAGCACAGGAACCCATCCCAAGTGCACTCCTTCAAACAAAATATCGTCTACGAGTAGGGGAGTTTGTAGAGAGCTCTTTCTCTCATCTATATCCTTTGGAACCTTAGCTTTACCCTTTAGTAGAGGAACATATTCTGGCAGTCTGGTGATAGGGTCCACGCCCTGGGTTTTGACTTCCATCTCTACATCCTCCTCCTCTAGTAGTATTTCTTCAAACTCTTCCTCCTCATCGATCTCCAAATTAATGGCCTTCCCCTTTTCCTCTAGTGTGAGCTTGGTCCTCAGTGGATTTCTGGGTGAGACGCACACTGGTATCATGGCCTTCTTATCCTTCTTAGGTCTCGGCGTGCGCGGTGATTTAGGGACCTCAACGATTATTCTGGTGCTCTCTGGGGCTTCTAATTCCCTGCATGGCTTCCTTGGTTGTCACTACTCCTGTGTCCATGGCTTCTTTGGGTGCTGACATAGTGCTATTCCATAGTTCTCTCAGCATCTCTAGTAATTTCTCAAACAACAAATTCACTTTCAAAATATCAAATAAGTCACGATTCATGAATTCCTGAGCGCGCAACAACTCAGTTCTCAAATTTCCAAATGTTGTTTGCTGGACATCCACTTGTAATTTATAGCACCTTTCAAATTTGAATTTGACCGTCCCCCCACATTCGGTCCATTAATGCTGGATTGGTGGTAGATTTTCAAGAATCTAGCCCATAAAGTTCACCTTAAATGCCTGTCGCCCGATCCATTTGGCCTCAAACCAAGCATCACATCGTGAATAGTGACTATAACGGTCACTTTCCGGCAGACCTGCGCACTAGCACAACTATCCTCACACTATCGCGGACCCTGTGACACTTCGCTACTGCATGCAATCTTGTCATCGTGCAGTTCTCAGGAAGAGTAGTTTATAGTCTCGTGCCTCCTTTCAGCTTCCTGGGCACTGAGACTATTCTTCAGTCAACTATTCAGGTGGACGGGACACCTAAATATGGCTTCAAACGACTCCCATTCACTTTTCCTGGGAAGGGTTCTCCATTTAACTTTACAAACTATACTGCGACACCATCGGTAATATCCTTAATAACATACTTCCCTAACTAGTGCATTATAAATTTCCTAGGGAATTTATTAAACTTAATATCATACAACAAAACCATATTCTTTACCTTGAATGTGCACAGCTTGATGTGTCGGTTGTGCCATGCCTTTTCACGCTACTTTTGGACCTGTTGGTGAAATCCAGCCAAAAATCATTTTTCTTTGAGCTCTTCCAGTTGCACAAACCTCTCGTCCAGGGCTCCACAATCTGTGATACCTGTGAGTGTTGCTATGCACAGACTAGGCATGATGTATTCCATAGGCATTATAGCTTCCACTCCATAGACAATCCTAAAAGGTGTTTGTCCCGTCAGTTTCTTTCACGTCATCCAATAAGCCCATAACACTACAGTTATGTGTAGGTCCCAATCATTTCGTTGCACATTGCATACCTTGGTCAATGTGGTTTCCAGTACTTTATTGAAGCTTCTACTGTCCCATTATCCTGTGGGTGATACAGTGTGCTCTTCTGATGATACACCTGAAATTATTCTGTCAAACGCACTGATCATTTCGTTCAGGAAGTGTGTACTGCGATCACTCATCAAGATCTTCGACATCCAAATCGCATCAGTACATGCTCAAATAGAAACTTTTCGGCAGTCGCGCCCATGCAATCTTGCACGGGCTGCGCTTCTGCCCAATGAGTCAGATACTCTGTCATAGTGATAATGTACCTCGCACATGTCTTTCCTTGAGGTTTGATGGGTCCTACAAAATCTATTGCCCACTTTTCGAAAGGTTGCAATGTCATTTGTGGATTTAAAGGCATCTTGTCCCTCCACAATGGCCTTCCTTTCTGCTGACATACATCACATGCCTTGCAATATGCTTTCTAATCCTGATGAAGGGTTGGCCACCACAACCCTACACGTAGAATCTTCTGTGTGATTGCTCTTCCTACATAATGTCTTCCCAAAATTAAGATCCATCTGCAAGTTTTCCCCCCCAACACATGCTTATTGACCAGGTATTTTAACGTGGGGTACATGAACCTCTACGTAGGCTGGGGCTTTTCTCCATAGGCCTGCGTCCACTTGGCCATATGCGCAGGCGGATCATCCTTCCCATCATATTTTTCTGTCAGTCACACCTTACACTTCCCAAATCATACTAGCATCATTCTCCTACATTCCCGCCAATCATCAAAGCTTCCTTTGTGCATACCCCACCATCTTACGAGCGTAGCATGTAGTACCCAGTCCAAGGATTGGAAGCATTGCTTTTCTGGCACCTCCCTTTTGAATGCATCCAAGAAGGTATCTACCTCATTTAGACCATCATAAGTAGGCAGATATCTGACTTCTCTCAACACACAGTGCAACGACCAGGTCATCATGTTACAATTCAACGTAGTTACTTCATGCAATCGATTTTGCCATCGTTCTACTTCTTCGTCAGAATTCGAAGTGCAGGAGCTCTTGTGCTCCCATGTAATCTACCCATATGCTGTGGGATTTACCTAGTCTTGGTCTCACACTGTTATCTTATAGATACAATCCATATCATCATCACTCTCATAGTCACGGACCGGCTCCGTATAGCGCGATCCTTCAGCAGGGTCCAGGGGTATAATTAAGCACAATGGCTTCTTTTCAAAGATCATTTTTCACTTCTTTATATTAATTACCCCATTCATATCAGTGGTCCAGTCAATTCCTAGGAACGTGGGATAGGGATTGCTGTCATCAAAAATCTCTCACTTTGAAATTAGCCAGCGTGCTCGCTCCCTCAATATCCACAGTTATTTCCTGCAATTGCCCCATGGGTATTATTTTCTGTTGATTCACCATTTTCAGCTGAATCAGAGACCATTGCAGTGAAGGTCTCCCCATTCACTCCCATGTCTATTTCAGTAGAACATTTGCATTTGATCCCAAATCCAGAGTGACTTGATCCATCTCGTATTCTCTGATCTGCGCGATTAGTCTCATTTCATGGCCTATCCTTGTCTTATGCTTTCTGATCCTCTGGACTACACACGGTTCTCCTGACACAGTCCCAACACATCTATTGATAAGTTCGTGAAGCCCTTTCATAGCCTTACTGTCATGCAGTAACTTCATATAGGTTTGCAAGAAAGTTGTGAGCATGGAGGGATCCATTTCTGACACAGGTTGATCTTTGTTCCCTGATGTGGAGGCCTCAATGAAGCTCTTCTTAGCCTCCATGAAGATTTCCTGAGTGCTCTCCAAATCAAACTTGGCCTCCTTCATTAGGGCTTTGCAAATCCAGGTACTGCCTTCTGGTTGTTTTCCTTTGTCATCTCTCGTCGCAATTCCACTTCGAAGCACAATGTTTGTGTTTGGATCTTCCTCGCGTGGCTCAAACCTCATCATCTACAGGTTCTAAGTCAAGGGAGGCAGTAGCGCTCCTCTGTCACATATCCTAGCTATCAGCGTAGGAAAATCTTATGTTTCATGATCAAACAACATGCAATACTTGCACGATGGTCGTGTTTCATTTGTGCAATCGTGAGCAGAGTGTCCTAGCCCTCTGCAATTGTAGCAAATCAACTGTCTGTGACCTCTACCAAGTCCTCCTCTACCTCGGCCTTGTTCGTGCCCCTGAAATCCTTTCTGCACCATCCTACATTATGGTCAAGGGGTTGCGTTTCGGCCTGAACCCTGTAGGTGGGAGTTCTATCCATAATCAATTCATAGCTTCTGCAAGTATGCTTGTCATGTCCCACCAACCTACAAAAGTTTTAGAACAACTATTGCAAATTTTGCGCATACTTTTGTAACAAGTGACAATTTTCTGTGGCATGTTTCCCGACTATTTGGCAGATAGCGCACAATAAGTTAGGCACCACACTAGGTCCTGCTTGAACTTTCGGCCTTAAAGTCATCGGTGCTCCTCCTGTGAGGTAATTCGTAAAAACTAGGCAGTGGTCTTTGTCATGACCTTAACTCTTGCATTTTACACACCATACTTCTTTGCGCACTTCTCGTTGAACCATCCTGTCTTGTTTCGAACTCTGCATCTCAAAGCACAGATTCTTCATCTCCACATGGATTTGCTATAATCCTAGGTTAGGATCCTGCATCGAGGTCTCATGTAGCCTCATAGCGATCTCTAAGGCCTCTGCCTGAGTTGTTATCTTTTGTTGTGATAGTGCACTCCTTAATGTGGTAGTAGCGAAGCTACAAACCACTCCCGATTTTTTCCATTTGTCAGATTCATATTGGCTTCGCAAATTGTACATTTCAACCTTTGATCTAGTTCCAAAGAAGTCTCACCTAGTAGCATCATGATCTCTTTAAATCCCACGATCAACTTTGCTTCAGATTTAGGCCTACTAAATTCTCTATTTAGCACTGTTTGGTTATCCACAACTCTCGCATTCAGGTTATCATTGGAATATTTCATATACCAAGTCAGCGCGCAATCCTGTAGGGCACTAAATAGTGTTGCCTTCTTTATATGGTCATCTGTAACACCTTGTGCTTCCCATACAACCCTCACAATGAACCAGAATTGGTCTCGATCTTCATTTCCCAAACCTTTTAACACAGGCAACTTCACTGTGTTTGCCATATTAAATCATGGTGGTGGTGGAGGTGGTACGGGCGAAGATGGAGGTGATGGAGGTGAAACTGGTGGTGGTGTGGGTGTAGGTGGTATTCGCAGAGTTCTTTGTCTTATCAGTTGAATAGCACTTTGCAGAGAGACCTTCGCCAGCTCTTCCTCATCTCCTTGCAGAGGTGAAATCAAGGGGCTATTTTCTGGATGCTTATTTCCTTCGTTCCTATAAACCTTTCTACTTCGCATAGCCCCAAACATCAAGGTAACTGCATAACCCGCTTTTCACACAACAACCTTTTAATCCAAGTATTCAAAGACTTTACGTACTTACCTCACGGTCCTTTGAGAGAACGTCGCTCTGCCTCGCTATAGCTGACTGAGGTGTCAACCGCGAACTCAGTAATGAATCCTCCTATAATATGATCGAGCCAATGATCGATGATGCGCACGATCTTATCCTCTGATTCTTCCAACCTTCACACTAGCTCGGGGTCCACACAATAGGGCCATCAAGTTTCCACCTTCCTTGGCTATCTTCTAGCTTCGCGATCCACTCGTATAGCTCAGTAAGGAAGAACGCGAAAAATATTTCATGGATCTCCATATATAGGTAGTTTTCTAGCCACTCTTCTTTTGATAATCACAGGTTTCTGTTCTCCTATGCCGCGAACTCATGAATTCTTCTACCCAACAAGCTTTCAATTTCTTTCTTAGTTGGATTCCAATGATACGACATCACACCTCTTATGCAGATTCTGCTCCCGGCAACAAAACCATTTGTTGGCTTATGGGGAGCTGAACAAGGTTCAAATTTATTTAGCCAAACAAATCTCTACACTACTGGCCCTTTCGGCATCAGCCCGTGGAGCACAGATTGAAGTCTCACTCAAATCAGTTGGGGGGATGCCGGAATCAAGTTTCCAAACCCTTGAGATGGATGTGATGCCAGTTTATTCCAACTGGACATGCCTTCACGTAGGTTGCTTCACACTCTGTTCCACCTTTCAGTACCTTCGTGAAGTGTTACAATCGGCCTTTGTGCAGCCCTAACCAGGGGCTGAGATGCTTTCGCATTGTAAGGGCAACAAACTGCGCTATTTCCCAAATTAAACTAACTATCTTACTTATCTTATCAACAAATCTTATTTATCTTTGCATAACATATATTCTAACTTGTGTTTACTTAACCAATAACATTACACACATTCGCGCATCATATAAGCATTAAAAGTGGAATTCATACCCAATATAACATATGCATAAATAGGAAATAAATGCACAGAACTAATAGAAACTTCTCTTTATTAATACTTCTAGAAGATTACAGACTTGACTTGCCCTGTGCACTCAACTGCAAGGGTTTGCACACTCAACTACGGACTACTAGGCCTCTACACACTCAGCCACAGAGCCTCTTCCTACGCTACGACCCAAAACTAGACTCTACTTCAGAGCTATCTCGCATACATCCTTATTCCATATCATATTAGATTCAATCTTAGATTCCCTTGACTACTTAGAGCTTCACTCTATTTATACAATCCCATGGTCTGCAGACCATGGGTAGATCTTCTACAGCTAGCATTACATTATCAAAATAAGAACAGACAACCCTAGACTCTTTAACAACTATGCACTCCATGCCCATAAAATGTGGAGTCTTTACATTGTAATTACAAATTTGGACCAAAATCTGGGCTCTAAGCCCCAAAACTACCCTTGGGGGATCCCATGCCCAATAATAACCAACCATTCAAAAAGGCCCTCCTTGGCTTTGAAGGTAGTCTTCCACACATCGGATGGTTCGATTGGTACCTAGTGATATCCTAACTTCAAATCAATCTTGCTGAAGTATTTTCCCCCCTTCAGTTGGTCTAGGAGGTCATCAATCCATGGGATCAAGCACGCATTCCAAACAGTGATGTTTTTCAGCGCCTGATAGTCAATACAGAGTCTCCAAGTCCCATCCTTCTTTTGTACCAACACGATTTATCTCCCACAGGGCGAGGAACTCGAAATGATGTGACCTTTCTACAGTAGCTCCTGAATCTGCCTCTTGATTTCATCATTCTCTAGAACAGAGCACCGATAGATTGGTCCATTGGGCAATGGCACACTTGGGGTAAGATCGATGGAGTGCTTGACCTGACAGTGAAGAGGAACCCCTGCGAGGGAGGTGAAGATGTCCTCGTACCCCTCCATGACCTTGTCCATCTATAGTTGTCGTGCGGAGGGGCCCTGTCTGGAGGTCGTGGTCACTGTCTTCTTCTTTCCTTGAGGGCATATCATCAGGAAAATAGATTTCCTGGTTTTGGAAATGAGCTTACTGCTTTGTTTTGTAGTAACCAAAGAGATGGCAGTAGGCGGTGCTACCTCTGGTATCCTGTACAACTTATTTCCCAAAGTAATAATAATAGCACGATGCCTTGATTCATACATAGCATGTCGCTTCCACAAGTATGGTTGGCTTAATAATAAATCCCAAACATCAAGGTGAGAAACGTCACCCAGTACCTCATTTGTGAAGGGCTTGATGTTGTATGGAAGGTGACACTACTGGCTCACACGAAGATCTCATCCTTGGTGAAGCCACTCGATGGTGTATGGTTGTGGATGTGTTGTGGTCGATAAGCCTAGCTACTTCACATCCTCTGCCAAAATGAGGTTCTTTTGGCTCCCACTGTCGACGGTGAACTATAGCAGGGAGCCCTTTACCAACATCTGGGAGAAGAAGAGGCGCTCCTTCTCCTCTGGATCTTCGAGTTCCTCCTTCTGGATCTTCATGGTGGCAATTGTGGCGTTGGGCTCCGCATCTATAATCTACTTCCCTTTGTCATTTCCCTTGTCAAGTTCTGACTTAGAGTCAAAACATGCATCTAATTCTGAAACCTTTATCATGACCACTAGTGACTGCTTGGCCCGACACTCACTTGTGTTGTGAGTGGGGTTCTTATGGAACTCACACCACTTTCATATGTCCTTTTTTGGCTTCACGATGTTGTTCTTTGCTTGCAGCTTTGGTGGGTTGTCTTGGGCCACCCCGCCTTGGCTTTGTCCTTTGTTCTGCGATTTGGGGGCACCTTTCCATTGCTTCAGATTCATAGATCCAAAGTCTCGCTTCTTCTATTTAAACGTTTTCCTGATCTTGACGGCATATCGGTATGTCATGCCGAGTGAGGAGATGTTCAAGAATTCTATTTCATCCTGGATGTAACTATGTAGGCAGCTGCAGTATTTGAGTACCAAATGCTGCTCCGAATTCTTGATACCCAACTTTGTGTGAAGGGTATGGAAAATATTGGTAAACTCCAGCATGTCTTGGTCACTTCCCTGCTGGAACATGGTCCACTTTATGTATTGATCCTCATAGCTTCTAACAGGGTGGTACTACTCCTTGATGGTATCCCCAAATGAATTCCAAGTGGGTACAACTGAAAAAAATGAGTTCGTATTTTCATCCTTCTGCTCGCAGTAGGTTTCCCACCAGTGCTTGACGTGGGGGGTGGCTTTGAGAAGAGCGAAAGTAATCTTTTACCGGCTGGAAAAATCATGAACAAAAAAATACTCTTCTAGTAGATTTCACCATTTACCTACGGCTTCTACATCTATTTGAGCCTCAAATATGGGAATGTCAAAGTTAACTTGTACCTTAAAGGGTGTGGCGCTTCCTGAGTAGCTGTTGGAAGTAGATGTGTCACCTCTGGGTAGTCGATGAAGCATCTGGACAAATTTGTCCATCATCGCGTTCCTTTGTCACTCAAGGGCCTCTTCAAGCAAGATTTTGATAAGATCTCATGCCCCCTCGTCTTTTTTTTCATCATCCGTGGGAGGTTGTTAGGATTTGCAAGGCTGGTCTTGCAAAAGTTTGACCAATTCAAGCCCTAACTCCTTATATCCCGACCTCGTTGCGGACATGCAAAGAAAGACAGAGAAAAGGCAAACCCCTATGATACCACTGATCTAGATTTAAACAAGAATGCAACAAATTACAAATATAACCATACATACAGAGATGCACCAGAAATAATACTTCATTTCATTACTGTAAAATACTGAAATATGCTTACAAATAGAAATGGAAATAAACTAGCTAGGGTGATGGTAGCTTATCTCTAAGAAGAGATGTGGTGGCTATATGCCTCTAAATTGTCTTACAATGAGGCTCGAAGGCCTATTTATTTTTGAGCCACAATGGAAAAACCTAAACATCCAAAAACCTAACCCTAGGAGATGAAGCGCCAAACTATGGGCCTCGTTTTGGGTAAATTGGTACATAAACTTCCCAGGGTCGTAACTTTGGCATATGATCTTCATTTGACGTGTATAATACCTTGTTGGAAAGATCTATCCAAGGAATACAACTTTCGGTTGAGAAACGTCAATCCATGGACCCATGTTTCTCCTAATTTTCCAAAAAAATGTCATTTAGGGCCTCAAAATGGCTCCAGAAGTTCAGGACCTGAAAAATTGCTAAAAATAGTAAACTGTGCTACAATTAAGGAAACTGAAAAACTGAAAGAAACAATGGTGGGGCTACAAGTGGAACTGGTGGGTGGCCACCGAAATCCACCTAGATCATCATGAGTTTTACCTATTACTCACCTCCTATTGCTCGTGGCCCAACTATTTCCTAACTAAAAAAAGTAATTTGAAGAGGTATAAATAAACATCCATGGGAAGGCCTTAATGGAGAAAGGCAGAGATGTTGATACTACAATGAGATTATCCCAAATCAAGTCTAAAGAATCCCTGTTATTCCTGCACTTCCCAAAGCTTTAGGAAACCCTTGTTTCCTTGATTATAGATATCCCCCATCTTGCTTGAGATATCCTTGTATTGTTGATGGAGGAAGATTATTGAAGGCCGGGAAAGGATGGATCGAGAGGATAGTTGCACTTGGAGCTAGAGAAGGATTCAGGTTTTATTTCTCCACCTTATTTATAGCTTACTTCAATAAAAGGAATGTTGTTCTATTTCCGATATGAAATGTGTTTATGCATCAAAGTTATGTTGTAATTCATTTATGAATCTTATATTGATGTATCATTATCATTCAATTATTTGATTTAAAGTTAACTTCATGTATATGGTTTATGTATCTACTTTCGTGTATGTTCCATTTGAACAATTTTTAGGTTTCAAGAACATTGGGAGAAGCTGAGGGTTTGCACCCTGTGGGATCTACCCAAATGAAGGACATTCAGTTAAGGACACTCCTTCACGATTTAGTAAAATAAGGAATTTTGATGATTGTTTGCGAATTTCTTGTTGAGGTTTTCCCTCTGATTTGTTGGGGTTCTCAACCCAAAGCCATAAGGTGGTTTCACTTGTAACAATCTCAACCAGCCCCTAGAACACTTTTGTCTCCATGACCCTCTCTAGGTCCTTTTTTTCCCATAGTGAAGAGAACTTTGTGGCCTTCGGTAAATCATCATCCTGTGGAGGGAACTAGCTTTCATCCAGGAGCCTACACGCAATGACGGAAATCAATAATAACAATGTTTCTCGGAAAACTAGTACTCCTAAAGAATGCTAGCCCTCTAGGTTTGGTAGCTACCCTAGAAACAACAGGTTAAAGCAATTCAATGATTCTTCCTATGTGTAATAGATAAGAGAGAGATAATGGAACCAACCTGGAACTTCTGCTTAATCCCTTGCTTACTCTCTCTCTCCTTTGGTAGATCCTGCAACTCCTCCCCGTACTTAATACGCTTGGAGAGTACCTGCACAAGTACAGCAACAAAAAACCGTCAAAGCATCGTGATCTATTACAACATAAACATTACAGAATCATATATATAATGAACAAATGATAGCATTCACAAATGATAACATTCACAATTGCACAATCATATGGGAGAAAACTTGAAGAGCTTTATTAATAGAAAGGAGAATTATAACCCAGTTTTTTGATCCAGTGCCATCCTCCTAGCTTCAATCCTTCTTCACCTCATGAAATAGCAAGATCACTCCAACAAGAATACAATACTCTCTCCTCAAACTATCAGCACTTACTTGCATTTCACAATATTTCAGCCACCTGATCTCTTGGATTGGAGATCCATTTATAGATGTTTGCAAGGGTGTGAGTCATCCATGGGGTTTGATTAGTGTCATTCCACTTGTTACAATTGGTTCCACAAGAGAAGGGATTAGAAATGGTTTCCTAGATCCCTTATTCATCCTTGGGCAAATTCAGAGAGGCAAGTGGCATAGGAGAAGTTTATAGAAGATTCCATGTGCAACCATCTGCCAAACTGTCCCGGACATTTGTCCATCCTCGCCCATCACACCTTATAGAAGGCCAAAATAGTATGCATCACACCTTAGCAGTGTACCACTCAGTATGCATCGCACTTTACCAGTGGAGCAGTCAGTATGGTTCAGTTTAGGCAATTTTTGGATGGTTTTTCAGATGGAACTTTTGGGGAATGATGTATTCAGATGACTATGTTCCTTTAGGGTATGAAACAAATATTTTAGGGGTTGATGAGCCCTAATACATCGACATATAAGTTTGGGGTTGATGTGCCCAAATATGTCTATAACAGTTGCCCCCTAAAGCATGAGGTCATAAATATTCATGTCAGGTGAAATGCTTTATCATGAGGATCCGAAGTTTCGAATTGGAAGGTGACCTGCATCAGTTACAATACAATACATTATCATAATATGATTTTCATGATCTAGCTAAGGAAGGCATTCCCATGCTCAGCTTTATAAATTTCATTTCATGTACAATATCAGATAGTCGTCTGCAAACACAGACTCGTGATTCTATAGATATAGAGTCGTAATCCATGATTAGGATGACCATCTATGTAGAGCCTTTGTACATTTGATGTTTTTATATCCCTCGCTCAATGTACAAGTCAAACCATGTGAAGAGATGTTCTGAAGTCAAACATGGAAAGACATCACCTGATTACTAGTGAATGATGTGAGTTGTTAACACACACGAGAGGAATCACCAATAATGATAATGATCCTCAAGGTATTGCAGTACAATTCATGTAGTGTGAATATGTGATCCGATTTCAAACACCACGCAAAATATTTCAGTTGAAGGCCATTAATTCCAACCTATCGCCGGAAGTGAGAAACTTGCCATTGATGTACGCAAGATTCAAAGCACTGAAAGGGTTGTTTCTAAGTAAACTTCTTGGATAATGAGCTGATGTCGACAAGAAGCGACTCGTCGTAGGAGGGCATTGATGTATCCAACATC
Source organism: Pinus tabuliformis (assembly GCA_031772625.1). Lineage (NCBI taxonomy): Eukaryota > Viridiplantae > Streptophyta > Pinopsida > Pinales > Pinaceae > Pinus > Pinus tabuliformis. Next base: position 657,551,802 of record CM062820.1, on the reverse strand, counting down.
TATGACACGAAATGATGCAAATGATTTCTGGAGGTGAAAACGAACTGACGACACAAGGTTCAGGAATGGCAGTCATGAAAAAATGAAGGTTGGAGGTATTGTAGTGTATGAGAGATTAACTGGATGGCGATTTCTCAATTGGATGACTTCTCTTGAACATCTCGATGACACTGAGATGAATTGGTAGCGTTAACCCCAAAAGATGGATGGTATGAAAGACCAATGGTATGATGACCGGTGAACGGAATAACCCAACCCAACTCAATAATAGAGATGAAGTGAAAGTGTCATGTTCAAGAGTGACTTGCTACCATAAATTCTTCAAGTTTTGTCCCCTTTTTCCCCAGTCATTGCTGACCAGTACCTCTTTATTTTTTTCAAGCTTGAGGAGGATAACATATGCTTGTTCTATAATTCACCCTTCGGGAAAACCTATCGCTATTTAATATTTTAACGAGTCTAGTGACAGTGAAACTTGGTCTCGTCTAGATGGACAAGTTTTTCGCTATTGTTTTAACGAGTTTAACAATAAGGATAACTCGGTCCTTTTCATGTTTAGAGAGTTTGAAAAGGGATGAAAAGAAAACTCCATAAGTTCTTTTTCATAAAAGAATCCCTCAGGTTCAAAAAAGGAAAAAATAATATAGGAGGGATGACATTTCCAATACTTTAATGAGTTGGAAAGGACAAGCACTCGACAATATTTTCATGTTTAATGAGTCTAAAAAGGGTTTAAAGAGGACTCTATTTTGAGGAGAGAGTGGTGTCTAGGATAGCAACTGGTTCCTGTGATGTTGGAACTTCTCATTGCAACTGTTCCTCAAAAAGGGTAAAACAACCAAGTGAAAGCATATGATCGGCCAAAGAGATGGTGGTGATGAGATGAAAACAACCAAGGCTCAAAAAGGCTGACAGAATGGCAATCACAAGGGTTAAAAATTGAAAATGGGTTCATTTTTAGACAAGCTTGAACCATGGGGAACTATGCTTGGATTCGGTTTCATGTTTACACAAGCTTGAAACAAACAAACTATGCTTGGCTTTAGTTTCTTTTTTACACAAGCTTAAAATGAAAAAATATGCTTGAATTGGTTTACATGCCTCGAGCATGATGAAAATGAGAGTCTTTTGTAATCAGATGGAAGTCGCTGCGGTGAAGCAGGACGGTTATCCAACACCTATTTGGCTTCGTCCAAATAGACAAAGGTGAATGGTGTGATAGACCAATCACATAACCTACAGGGAAACTTATCTTTACCATTAGGTTCCTGTAACTAGATGGAAGTCACTGTGGTGAAGCAGGACAGTTATCCAACACCTATTTGGCTTTGTTCAGATAGATAAAGATGAATGGTGTGATAGACCAATCATAAAACCTACAGGGAAACTTAACTTTACCAAAGGTGAATGGTGTGATAGACAAATCACATAACCTATAGGGAAACTTATCTTTACTATTAGGTTCCTGTAACCATATGGAAATCACTGCGGTGAAGTAGGATAGTTATCCAACACCTATTTGGTTTCATTCAGATAGACAAAAATGAATGGTGTGATAGACCAATCATATAACCTACAGGGAAGCTTGACTTTCCCATTAGTTGCATGCCCCCCAAGCTTCATTACATTTAAGTGGATGGAATGAAGGTTCTTTTACGAGATCTAGTGAAAGACTTGACTTTGAACTTGGGACCTTGTTTAATTTTTTAACGAGGTTGACACAAGATAAGGAATTATCCTTGTACTCCTTATTTTCTTTTGGTAATGAGGTTGACACAAGACAACAAACCATCCTTGGAGATCCTTGGTTTCATTTTTTAAATGAGGTTGACACAAGACAATGAACCATCCTTCGAGGTCCTTGTTTCTTTTTTTTAATGAGGTTGACACAAGACTAGGAACTATCCTCGGACTCCGTGTTTCATTTTTTAACGAGGTTGACACAAGACTAGGAACTATCGTCAAATTCCTTTGGTTTCATTTTTTAAACGAGGTTGACACAAGACAATGAACCATCCTTGTATTCCTTGGTTTCATTTTTTAAACAAGGTTGACACAAGACAACGAACCATCCTTGTATTCCTTGGTTTCATTTTTTAACGAGATTGACACAAGACAAAGAACTATCCTTGAACTCCTTGATCACAACTCGTAAGAGGTCATGAAGGAGAAATCTGGTTCCAATGCCCCCAGTACATGATGTACAACATCACTGAATTGATCGCCAGTTGATGTAGGTATGGAACAGGTTGCCACATAATTAACCCGTGGCGGGGATGATACTGTTGATATAAATGGACCATTTAGGGATGATGATTGACTTGGAGCTATATTTGGACCGGGAAATGAAAGCTGGTCAACGGTGACAATCTTGCCTTCATGCGGGAAACACATCACTCAGAAGAGTGTTGAAACAATAACTTCCATGTTATAAACATAGTCATGCCCAAGAAGTAAATTGTAGTCTAAAGGTCCTGGGATTACCATCACATTCAGATAAATGGTCTTTCCTCCCAAAGTAATAGGTAACTTAGGAAGGATCCCTAATGGTCGACTGGTTCCTCTGTTAAAGCCCAACAAATTTTGTGTAATAGGCACAAGCAGTGGCAAACCAAGCACTTTCCAAGCAGTTGAAGAAAGGATACTCACTGATGCACCTTCATCTATAATAGTGCCAGATACAATCATTTTACAAACTTGTACTATGATCTAGAAAGGCACATAAGAAGAAAGGCGGGATCTCGCCAGTCGATTCCAATCAAAGGAAGTGACTAGACTGCTTGGAGGATTTTCCTCCTGTCTTGATGGAACAAGTGGATTGCTCCCAAGCTCATTAGAATTCGAAGTAACAAAAAGAACTTGAGCGATATCATTTTCACTTTCTTCGAGAAAGGTATGATTAGCTGAAGGTCAAATCGAGTCAACTGTTACCTCGACCTATTGATTTTGGTCAAGTATAGACTCACAGGATTTACTTTCAGAGAGAGTGGTTTGGACCAACGGTTGGTTTTGGTAAGTCGGTTCATCAACTAGTGAAGTATTTAGGGAGAGTTTCTTGTAACCAGATGGAAGTTGCTGTGGTGAAGCATGATGGTTATCCAACACTCTTTTGGCTTCATCCAAAAAGGGACAAAGGTGAAAGGGGTGATTCCTTTCACATAACCTACATGGAAGCTTGAATTTTCCCTTCTGTTCATGACCTTTACTATCACCAGTTGATGGTGTGTTACCAACATGATCTCCAGAGGATGATGATACGGGATGGTGTGAATGGGAAGACCATTCTTCCAAGATCCAAGGAATGTAAGGACAATTTCTATGAAGATGGTCTCCCGCACAAATTATGCATGGATATCGAACTTTTTGTGGCTTAACGGATAGATTTTCATTAGAAGTTGAATCCAAATAAATGGTTGCTTGGTTTCCCCCTTGCTGAATTGGCTTCTTCTTCTTCTTCTTCCCTTTCTTCTTCTTCTTCTTCCCTTCCTTCTTCTTCTTGACCTCCTGGTTACTAGTACCAATACTTTCATCAAGTGAAGAAGAAGAGGGGGAGGAAGAAACAAACGAGGAAGAAGGCAAAGGGTCAACTTCAGGATCAACTGGAGGTTGATTTTGTTCAGTTGAAGGTGTACTCGATTGTGAAGAAATCTCGACATTTTGAATCAAAAGAGACATACTGGCAGGCCAATGGTAAGTCCTGGAAGGGACAATGTAGCCATATAAGGAGCACCAATATTTTCGAAGGAAGGAAAAGGACTAGGATTCCCATCGATCAGTGGACTATGGATTTGTTTCCATCTGTCTAAACCTAAGATCAACTAAGGAATAGGGATGTTATTCGTAGTCAATTAATTTTAACGACACTTTGGACACAACTTTTCTTTTTCATTTTTTAAGAGTCGAGAAAAAGATAAAGATTACTCTAGTCTCCTTCAATTTTTAATGAGCCTAAAAGGACAAGTGCTCAGATGGACCTTTTCCTTTAAAGAATAAAAAAGGAACGAAAATGACTACTCTGGAAAATCTAGACAGAGGGATTAGCAAACCAATTGCAAAAACTACAATATACACCTTGGCGATAAATTAAAGAGAATTACCAAGGACTTATGTACAACAGTCAATCTTCCTGAATGCTGTGTTCAGTGCATTGCGATCAATAAGGCGACATACTCAGTTTCCTATGGATAAAGGATTTAAGCCTATTGTGGTCTCCCAATATATACGCGATGATACGTGGAGCACAAGTCCATGCTAGCACTTGTCATATCAAGGAGGAGGAATCACCCAACCTTCAATGAAAATGATAGCCACTAGTTTTAATGATGCCGAAACACGTCCCTAGCCTAGACCTCTAGATATGTTGCGTTAAGTTCCAAAGCGTTGTTAGGTTCATTGAAATTCATTTTAAAGTTGATCTTGTTTATAGTTTTCCTTTCAATGGTTCACCGCGTGATGATGATCTGAAATTCCTAAGATGCAATCTATAATGATAAACAATCTTTGTTTATTTGAGCAATGAAAATCCTAGCTACTAGGGAAAGAAGATAATAGTGCTTTTAAGTAAAGAGCAAAGAGCACACAGTAGTGCATTTCCCTAAATCGTATTTTTGCACAAAAACCAAAAAATGCTAAATGCAAATGCTTGTATTTGTTGTCGCTCTCCTTAATGTGAAAGACGCAAAAAGAAAAACTAAATGCAGTAAAGATCTGAAATATTTCACTCAAAATGACATTTTCGACAATTTATTTTTTAAAAGAGAAAGGAAGACTCAAAACGACACTTTCAATTTTGAAAAAATGCTTTCTAAACTTTGAATGTAAACAAATCAAGTCAAATGCATCAAGAAAAGTTCAATCAATTATCAAGGGAAGGTATAATTTATGACACTTCTCTTTTTGACAAAAAATGACAATTACGACACTTTTTGTACCAAAGCAACAAATCGACTAAACCAACTTTTCGACAAAGGATTTTAAATGAGGAACAAATACAAAAAACCTTCACTAATCCTAATGTAATTGAGGCTAATATAGGCAATGCAAGTAAGCTTCAGTAAAGAGGCACTGTTCATTTGCAGCAAAACAACCAAACAAAACTAAAAATAGGATAAAAAGCCCTCAATTTCTAGATGGAAGAAGAGTTCAGTCAATCATCACACCTAGGCTTCACATAAATTGAGATGCATCACACTTTCTACACTTGGGAGGTGCTATGCATATTGGAACATAGTGGAAGACAATGCGATGGTCCAGGGAGTGCCACTGAAATGGGTTTTGGCTCAAATGTGGAGCTGAGTTTTGATGAACAATGATAAGGAAAGTATGATGGAATGTCTTGAGAGGTTACTGAGCTACCAAACGAGCATCTAGATGTGCTTGCAAGTCAAATGTTTAATTCATAAACGAAACTAGAGATTGATTGAAGTAGCATTCGTCTACTATGCAATTGCAAAGCAAGAGTAGTTTGAAAGCTACCTGGCTGACTTCAGACTCTATCTATAGTTTATCAAATTGAACATAAAACAAACAATAACAACAAGCAAACATCTATTCATTCCCCAACGGAGTCGCCAAATTTTTTCTGGGAAAACTAGTATTCTTAAAGAATGCTAGCCCTCTATGTTTGGCAGCTACCCTAGAAAAAACAGTTTAAAGCAATTCAATGATTCTTCCTATGTGTAACAGATAAGAGAGAGATAATGGAACCAACCTGGAACTTCCACTTAATACCCTGCTTACTCTCTCTCTCCTTTGGCAGATCCTGCAACTCCTCCATGTACTTAACACACTTGGAGAGTATCTGCACAAGTACAGCAACAAAGAACCGTCAAAGCATCGTGATCTATTACAACATAAACATTACAGAATCAGATATATAATGAACAAATTATAGCATTCACAAATGATAACATTTACAATTGCACAATCATATGGGAGAAAACTTGAAGATCTTTATTAATAGAAAATATAATTACAACCCAGTTGTCTGATCCAGCGCCATCCTCCTAGCTTCAATCCTTCTTCACCTCATGAAATAGCAAGATCACTCCAATAAGAATACAATACTCTCTCCTCAAACTATCAACACTTACTTGCAATTCACAATATTTTAGCCTCCTGATCTCTTGGATTAGAGATCCATTTATAGATGTTTGCAAGGGTGTGAGTCATCCATGGGGTTTGATTAGTGTCATTCCACTTGTTACAATTGGTTCCACAAGAGAAGGGATTAGAAATGGTTTCCTAGATCCCTTATTCATCCTTGGGCAAATTCAGAGAGGCAAGTGGCATAGGAGAAGTTTCTAGAAGATTCCATGCACAACCATCTGCCAAACTGTCCCGGACATTTGTCCATCCTCGCCCATCACACCTTATAGAAGGCCTAAATAGTATGCATCGCACCTTGGTAGTGCACCACTTAGTATGCATCGCACTTTTCCAGTGGAGCAGTCAGTATGGTTCAATTTAGGCAATTTCTGGATGGTTTCTCAGATGGAACTTTTGGGGAATGATGTATTCAGATGAATATGTTCCGTTAGGGTATGAAACAACTCTTTTAGGGGTTGATGAGCCCTAATACATTGACATATAATTTTGGGGTTGATGTTCCCAAATATGTCTATAACAAACAGCTAGGCATAATGAAATGCCTTATCGTCGCCCTGTGCTTCATGATAATTCAACAAGAACTCTTTGCAGAGGTGTTGCGCCTAGTTGTACTGCACCACCTTGAAGCATTGTGTATCTAAGTAAATTATTGGCATCAACACTTTCTCATAATCTTACAACCCAAAATCTGGGCAGAAAATTGCACCGCCCTATCGGTGATGGAACATATAGAGTATCTGCGTGACTTCTTCACTAAGCCATACCCGCGCTTCATTTTGTCTGTGATTTTATTCTCTTGACTCTTGCCTCCAAACTCCTTAGAGGGATCCGCCCCTTGGTAGGGAAATATTGTAATATGGTGGATAATCATGTATGTGATGGGGATGGGCTCTCCCAGTCAAAGACACCCATCATGCACTAGCATAAGCAATTGGCGTATGCACACCGTGTTGATAGTGGTACGGCTAAAGTGTGGTACCACACATATTTAGCAACCCAGCTTTTTCAACCCCCATGACCGACTTCATAGTCTACAGTTTCATGGCTCTAGTCTCCTCATGGTATATATTTTCCAAATATTTGTTTTTTGCCAAGTGCAGGAATTTCTCGTGTTCAGCTAGATCCCAATCCTCCATTTTGAGGGCAGGAATGCACCCTAATTGCAAGCCTTCAAATGGAATTTTCTTTGATAAGAATGGTGTAGAACCCATAAACTTGCTAGAATCTCGATCTTTTGGGACCTTCTCTTTGCCCTTTCATGGAGGCATATATTCCAAGAGCCTAGTGATAGGCTTGCCGTCCTCAACATCCAACTCTTCAACCCTATTTTGAAGCTCCTCTGCATCAATATCTAAGGGTTCATATGGTTGTTTCTATTTTCCCATCTTCCCTTTCTGCCAAACCTTCGTAGGGTTCTTCCTTGGTGACTGTCGCACCGGTACAACCTATCGTTTCTTATGTTTCTCCTTAGCAGTTGATGGTTTAGGCCTAGGCAACCTCGACACCATAGGCATAGATGATGTAGCTTCCATTTCTGACGCAATTTCAGAGCCTGCAGCATCAAAGACAATGGCTTCAGAGATAACAACTTTAGAGGCAATGACTTATGTGGGATTAGTTGTAGACATTTTCTTGAAGATGAGCTCACGGTTCCACCCAAGTAAATTTGCGAACGCCATCTACGACATAAGTTCCTCCCAATCTTCTCGGTTCATAGGTTTTAGACAACACAGCTCACAAATAATTTTTAGAAGGAAAAGTGTTCTACTGCAGGCCTACATGCCAGATTTATAGGTAATTTTGAATTCAAATCTAATCGTTCTATCCAATTTCTGCTCATAAATGCATCTTTGGTGACATATTGCCAAATATTTGCACCATAAATGCAGGTTACCGGCTCCTCCTAACAGGATTTTCACCATCAAATAAGCTACAATGCATCCAACAGCTATTTTTAGACTCATCTATGTGACACCATCCTCCACGATGCATCCCTCTTGGCGCAACTCCTCCTAGCGCACTTCTGGCTTCCCTTGCACAGCCACCTTACTTTGTTTTCCCATTCTTTGAGGAGTGTAATTTATAGTCTTGTACTTCCTTGCAGCTGCCTATAGTACTAAAACTATCCTGCTATCATGTAGTCATTGCGCAGGGGCAGAATCCCCTAAATATAACTCTGGTTAACCTCCATTGACTCTTCCCAGAAATATTTCCCCATTCAGTTTCGTGTGCTAAACTGCGCCACCATCTGTAATTTCCTTAACTACATAGGGCCCCAACTAGTGCATTTGAAACTCCCCGGGGAACTTCGTAAATTTTCTATCATATAGTAGCACTAAATCATTCACCTTGAAAGTGCACAACTTAATATGTTGATCATGCCAGACCTTCTCCTTATCCTTTTGCACTTGCTAGTGAAATCTTGCTAGAAATTGGTCTTCTTTTAATTCCATCAACTTTACAAGGTGTTCCTCCATAGTTTCACGATCCTCCATATCAATTAATGCTGCAATTTGTAAGCTCGGCACAATATATTCCATAGGAATCACAGCCTCTATCCCATAGACGAATCTGAACAGGGTTTGTCTAGTCAAGGTCTTACACGTCGTCCTATATGCCCATAGGACCATTGGTATGCACAAATCCCGATCGTTTCTCTGTGTGTTGCAGACCTTCATTAATGCATTCTCCTAGATTTTAGTGAGTACTTCTATACCATTTTCCTGAGGATCATTGGGCGTACTCTTTTGATGATAAACCTGAAATTCTTCGAGCATCACGGCAATAGTTTCATTCAGAAAGTGCATACCCCTGTTACTCATCAGTATCTTAGGACACCCAAACCTTGTTAAGACATACTAAAATAGGAACTTCATGGCTATAGCAGTGCTACAGTCCTTCACATATTGTGATTCTGCCCACCTCGTCAAGTATTTAGCCACAGTAATAATATACTGCATGCCAATATTTTTCCCTGGGGTCTGTATCAGACCCACAAAGTCAATAACCCATTTTTCAAACACATATAATGAAATCTGAGGATTCAAGGGCAATTCATCCCTTTGCGTTGGCTTTCCCATCCTTTGAAATGCATCACATGCCTTGCAATATGTCTTAGAATCCTTATGTAGTGTTGGCCACCATAATCCTGCTCGATTGCTCTACCTGCATAGGGTCCTCCCGCCACTCCTCCATGTGCTCCGGTGACAATACTAGATCGTTCAAATTCCAAAACATATCAGCGCAGTATTTCATCAATACCCATCTTATACAAGTGTCCCAAAATCACAAAAAAGTTGATAGCACGGACCACCAATTCCTTCCTCTGCTGAGTAGAATATCCTTCCAGGGTTGTTCCAGTAGTTAAAAACTAAATTATATTAGCAAAGTGATCATCTGCAACCCATACAGCAAAGAGATGTGCATCCGACAACCCTTCTTTCAAACTTGTTGGTTCTTCTCTTGTCTCAATTCAGGATAGATGATCTGGTCCCGCATTCAACTGCCCAAGCTTCACAATCACCTCAAAGTCATATTCTGAAATAGTAATATTTTAGGATGGAAAATTTTCTTGAACATTGGCGAATCTCACTAATCCCTACTATGCAGATCAAAATTGCAGATCTTTCCCCCCAACACAAGCTTGTTGACTAGGTATTTGAGAGTGGAGTGATCTGTATACATTTTGAAATGTGTGCCCAACAAATAATGTTGAAACTTCTATAGCGCATATACCATCGTCAATCCTTCGTGCTCGATAGTTGAATAGTTCTTCTCAGCATTTGCAATTTCCTACTCACGAAGGCTATAGGGTGATATGTCTCACCTTAGCTTGGTTGGGTCAATACCACACCCAACGCAATACAAGAGGCATCCACATGCACATGAAACTATTTCTTCTGGTTGGGGAACACCAAAATAGGCATAGTCACCATCTTTTCTTTTATTACATCCAGAGTGTGCTGAAAATCTTCATCCCAGCAAAAGGTCACATCCTTCTTTAGTAACTTTTCCATCGGTGCAGTTATCTATTCATAATATTTGATGAACTTTCTATGGTAACTAGTGTGACCCAACATTGCGCACAACTGATTTACATTCTTCGAAGCTTCTAAATTGACAATCATTGTTATCTTTACAGGATCTACCATTAATCCCTCCTTGTAGACCACGTGACCTAACAGTATCCCTTAAGGCATGCAAAAGATACATTTCTTCAAATTTAGAGCAATTTGGTATCTGCGACAAGTATCCAACATGAGGAGCAGATTTGTAACATGGCATTTTACCAATCTAAACACAGTCCAGTCATCAAAATGCACTTCTAAGAATTTATGGATGAATTATTTGAAGACTACAATTACAACTCTTGAAAAGATCACAGGCGAATTCTTCAGCCTGAATGGTATCACTATGTACTGGATTCAACCCCACTCCATTGCAAAGGTTGTCTTGCTAGGATCCTCCAGCATGATCTTAATCTGATTGCACCCTAAGAACCCATCAGTGAATGAATAAGCTTCTTGCCCTCCTTCTCCAAAATCTCATCTGTAAATGGTGTTGGAAATGGGTCATTAACACATGCATCATTGAGCTTCCTTAGTTCTACACATATTCTTATTTCACCTTGTTGCTTCTTCTCTTGAACTACCATAGGGCTCACCCAATCATATTCTTCTACTGGCTCAATAATTCCTACTTCCAACATTTTGTCTAGCTCTTTGAGCACCTTTTCCTTATACTTGGGATTCAGTTGGTAAGGTTTATGTTTCTCGACGTTCACATTGGGCTTTAAAATGATCTTCATCACTCCCAGATCCCCTACTATTCCCTTCAGGTCCAAGAACTTGGTAGGAAACAAGTCCTCATATTCACGCAGCAGCTTCGCAACTTTATCAACTATATCTTAATCCCAATAATCTCCTATCTTTGTAAACTTAGGTTGCAAATTGGATCCAATGTTTACATGCCTGGTACTCAAAGGTTCTGATATATCAAGTTTCTCTGCTTTAGGTCCTTCAACCTCGTGATGTCCTTCAATCTCTAGAATATTTATTTTTCGTAGATCATATTCTTCTTCTTCTGTAGTCACACTATAGAATTTCAATGCATGGCACAGCTATGTACTCTAGTCCAGTTGAACCCATTCTACAGAATCTTCAGGAATTCTAAAGATAGCGGCCTTAATTTCTTGGAGCGCTTCATCAGTGCACTCAAATCCATCCTTAAAGTTAAAAGTTAATAATAAACTGTCCCTCAAGATATCCCATTGATTCGTCCTATGGCGTAGCTCTATTTCCAAATACCAGCTCATTGGGATAGTATCGAGGGTATGACAGAAGATATGTACACATTTTGGTTGTGGCTCTTCTCCCCAAGCTTTAGTCCATAGTACCAAGTTCTCGTGCAGATCATCCCTTCTGCTATATTTCTCAGCCATCGGGGTAGTAGCGTATCCAATCCTCAGCTTCATCATTTTCTTGTATTCCTTCCAGTCAGTGAAGCTTTCCTTATGCGTACCCCACCAACAGGCAGGCGTAGCGTGCAGTGCCAATTCAAGTGCCTGGAATCAATGTTCCTTGGGCACCTCCCTTTCAAACTCATCCAAAAATAGATTAACATCATTTAAGCCATCATAATATGAAAGTTTTCTTACCTCTGTAGATATGCACTGCAGTGATTTGGTCATTATATTGCAACATAGCATAGAGACCTCATGCAACCTATATTTCCAGTGTTCGGGCTCTTCATCTGAGTCTGAGGTATAGGAGTTGTCTCTATCCCATGTGATCTTCCTATCCGTAGTGGGATTAAGCCAATCTTCATCATGTGCAATAATCTTGTATATTTGATCCAAATCATCATCCTCCTCATAGTCGTGCACCGGTTCAGTGTACTGAGCTCCTTCAAGGGGATCTAGTGGCACAATAACCCTAAGCACCTTCTTTTCAACTGTCATCCTTCGCTTCTTTAGGTTAATTATTGCATCCATGTCGAAGGCCCAATCAATTCCTAGTAGCGCAGGGTAAGGATTGTTGTCATCCACTATTTCAATTACCTCAAAGTCAGCCAATGCACTCACTCCTTCAATGTTTACTGTTACCCCATACAGGTGCCCCATAGGAATGATCTTCTACTGATTGGACATGCATAGCTGTATAGGAGACCATTGTAGCAAATGTCTCCCCATCCTTTCCCATGTCTACTTCGGTAGCATGTTTGGATCGGATCCTAGATCTAAGATGACTTGATCCATTTCATATTCTCCAATCTATGTGGTCAACCTCATCTTGTGCCATGTTTGCTTCTTATGTTTACCCAACTTCCTTATAGTGCATTCTTCTGAAGGAATCTTAATTTTTCCCATGCAATTGTCGATTAACTCCTGAAGCCCTTCCACTTCCTTCTTATCCTGCAACAACTTCATACAAATTTTCAAAAAAGTGGCTAATAGTGAGGGATCCACATCCTGCACTTCACTATTTCCAACCAGTTTTTCCTAACTCCTTGATGTAGAAGCCTCAGCAAAGTTATTCTTCACTTCCACGAAAGTTTCTTTAGCCCAGTTGAGGTCAAACCCAACTTCCTTTTTAGCAGCCTTGCGCAACCATCCCTCGATTTCTGGCTACTTTACTTTATCTTATCCTGTAGTCATACCACTGCACATTACGATATTAATATTATGGTCTTCTTTGTGAGGCTTTACCCTCATCATCAGGATGTTCTGAGTAGGCTGTTACATCTTCTTCTGCAACATCTTAGCAATCAGTGCCAGGGAATATTCTATCACATGATCGAACTGTCTACAATATTGACAAGATGGATGCATTGGGTTCTGGCAGTCATGCACAAAATGTCCATCTTTGCCATAGTTATAACAAATAACTATCCGTGACCCCTACCAACCCCTCCTCTTCGTCTTCCACATCCTTGGAATCCTTCGCACGCTGCACCCATGCCCTGATCTTGAGGCTGATTCTTCGCCTGCATCCGATACGTAGGAGTTTGCTCTATCATTGATTCATAGCTTTGGTAGTTTTGTTCATCATCTCCAACAGATTTACAAAAGGTACAAAACATTTGTTGTGGTGTTTGAACAAACTTCTACAAGAGGTGACAATTATCAGTTGTGTGCTTCCCAACTATTTGATAGATAGCGTACCATAATGGTACTCCCATGCTTGGTCCTGCAATATTTTCAGGCTTTAGAGGCATAGGGCCTCCTCCAATCAGGTAATTCTAATACACAGGGAAATGATCCTTATCATGTCCCTTGACCTTGCATTTTATACACCAAACTTCAATGCGCACCTCCGGTTGGGCTTCTTTTCCTGTTTTCAAGCTCTGTAACTCCATATGCAAACTTTCCAACTACAACTAAATCTGTTGTACTCCAACATTCGTATCTTTTATTGGTAAGGCTTCCAACCTCATTGTGATATCCACATCCTATGCTTGTGTTCCTATCTTCTACTACGATAATGGTAATCTTAGGTGAGGCAACAATGAAGAAATGTACCAGTCTCTGTGTTCATCAGTCGTGATGTTCATATTAGCCTTTCGGATTAGGCATTTTAGCCTCTTATTGAAATCCCACAAGGATTCATTTACCCTTTGTTGTATCTCCTTAAACTTTGTGATAGACTGCGCTTGAGACTTAGGCTTCTTAAACTCATTGTTTTATGATTGTTGAGTCTCTCCCAACATTGCACCAGGTCTGTCTTGACAGAACATGACATACCAATTCAGCGCCCTATCCTACAGCATTGTGACCAACTGCACTTTCTTTAGATTATCATGAATGATCTGCTGCATTGTCCACACAACATTTGAAACAAACCAGAATTTCTCGGGGTCTTCACTCCCTACCCCTTTAAATATATGCATATTCATTGCATTTTCCATGTTGAATGGTTGAGGTAGAGGTGGAGGTGGAGGTGAAGGTGTAGGTGTATGCGGCAGAGGTGGAGTGGATGGATGAGGTATCCTCGAGATACCCTGACTTACCAACTGTAGTGCACTTCATGGTGTATTTAGAATAGTTCCTTCATCATTGCTTGAAGAGGATCCCAATAGCAAACTATATTCAGAGTCCAATTCTTTGTTCCTTATAAAGGGTTTTCCGCTTTGTGTTGTCCCAAACATCAAGGTAATGGCATAACCCATTTTTCACACAACATCATCTTAATCCAAGTTTTCAGCAATTTTAAATACTTACCTCACAGCCCTTTAAAGAGCCTACACTCTGCTAAGCTATAACTGGTGGTCAAATCAATCACGAGCATAGTGATGAATCCATCTATGATACGATCAATCGAGTGATCAACATCCCGCACAACGTTATTTTATGAAGCTTCCAAGTACCTCACCAGCTCTGGAGTCCACATAATATGGTCGTCAAGTCTCCACGTACCCTCATTTTCTGCTAATCTAGATAGCCACTCATGCAATTCGCAGGGGAAGAAACGGAAAAAGGCTTCGGTCTCGTCTATGTTTAGGTATCTCTACAACCATTGTTCCTTGGATAATCGTTGATTTTTTTTCTCCTGAGCTACAAAAGCATGCAATTTCTGATCGATCTACTTTTCAATTTCGTTCTTAGTAGGAAACCACTAATTCGACATCACACATTCCTAATATAGATCCCGGTCCTAGTGTTGGGTGTCGATTTTGTACCTATCTTCTGTACTTTCTTTCCCCTTTTTGACCTCTTTCCCTCCGAACCTACAAAACTTTGCATATTAACCGCCTCTTTCTTTATTATAAACAACATATTTTTTCATCATGTTATTTTGCCATTTTTTCTATATATAATGATGCAATATTCCTTTTTATGGCTAACTGGGGCAAACATCGGAGAAGCCTTTTCATTCATTTCTTCTTTCTCAGGTGCTACCTGTGAGAGAAAGGTTATGAAATTAAAAGCCACACTGATTGATCTATGAGCATGATGAAACAGATTTTTGTTACACCACGTTGTTGTCACAGAATTTTATGTCACACCACGTTGTTGTCATAGACTTTGTTGTTACAGACTATTTCCATTATATTCCGAGTGTCGTTACAAGTAGTTGTTGTTACCAAATGTTGTTTTTACATCCTAAACTGTTGTTTACCGCATGATGTTGTTACACCGTAGCTATCAAGCCATGGGTACTATTCCATGCAACAGTTGTTGGAGAGTTACAAATTATCTATTTAGAAAGTGATAGATCTAAGCAGTTATGATTCCAACTGATGTATTTGAAAATAAATTGTATTTAGGAACTTGTTATAACAATTTATATTTTATTGATAAGCATGAGAATCGTGAGATTCTCATGACTGATATGTTCCTAATTTTTGGGTATGTAATTTCTATAAGAAAAACTCAATCCCTTGGGCACGGGGGATGGCACAGAGAGCACTACTACTCTAATCCTATAATTCTTAGTTATTTCAAATATCAAGACACTGTGATGATGTTTTTACTGCTCTGAGTTACATTTTTAACTAATTTCATGTTCATTCATGCCCCCTGCTAGGGAGGAAGGGCCCTCCTCTTTAGTAACGGTTGCAGTGGCATAGTACTTGTATATTATTATTCATTCTTTCAGTATATGCACAGTTTTATGTTGTTGTATACTTTGTAGAATAGATCTACCTCAATCCTAGATTTATGATGTGTTGTTACACAGATTTGGTTAGAAGTATTGTAGTTCACCATCTAGTGTAGTTATTAGTACAATGTGTGGTATGCCTTTGTTCTAGTACATTCATAGTGTGATTCCATTGTTGTAGAGTGTTTTTTTATTTTTGCATGAATGTTAATTTCTGCAATTGATTCAACAAAATTCTTTATTGTTTTCCATTTTCATCCTTGGTTGTAGTGTATCGGCACATATAGTATAGACTCCTTTGAAATAAATAGACCTACCCTAGGTTGAAAATTAAATGGTTGCAGTCTTATTCAATTAAAGGTGATTGAGCACAACACTCGACAACAGAACCATTTGCTGCCTTGATGGGCCCTGACCTAGGTTTAACTTTAACTGTGCTAACCAAGAAAACCCTAACTGCTAGCCCTTTCAGAAAAAACCTGCGTAGTGCAGGCTGCAGTCTCACCCTAAGCAATATTGGGAGATGCTAGAACTAGGTCTCTGCATCCAGAGGCTTGTGTGATGGTTTCCTAAGGTCCTTATGGATTTGATCTACCTTCGCGCAGCCTTACCCTTTCTAGACATACAACTAATGCAACTCTATCTAAATGACCTTCAGATCTTCGTGAAGGTACTTAAATGTAATTATCATGCATAAATATTATAGATTTACCAATTCCACGCAATAAATAAGCATTAATTCATATTAAACTGATTATAGAGTGAAGATATATAAACTTAGCAGAAGTAAATAAAAGAACACAGATGCATCATTTTCAGCCCAAAAAAGTCCTTATTAAGTATAAGCATTTCGATATAGAATCTTTATCCCTACACACTCAGTTGTAGGGGCCTGCGCACTCAGCTGGCAGACTAACCAAGGTCTCCGTACGCTCAACTACAGGAGCCTTCCCCTTTTGCCTAAGTACAGGAAACAGATATTTCCTGCCTTATCACCTTGCCCTTATAATGATTCTTTTCTACTTGGTTGATCCTTAGACTCAATATGACTCATCTATTTATAGCATCTACTTTACAATACCATGTTCCGTGGCCCATGGGTGGATCTCAAAACAACTCTATCACCTACACAACTAAGGGTCTAAAGCCCCTTTGACTTCTACTAGCTTCGTGCTCCGCTTTTCAGTATTTCGCTGAGACTTTACATTCACTACAAAAGATAATACAAATTGACTCAAAAATTAACAAAATTTACCCTAGGGACCCCATCCCAATAGAAATGGAATTCCACATGTGCCTTGCCAAGGCGACCTACCAACACATTGGTGTGATTCTATGAATATGACTTCGAGGCTTAGTGTCACCCTCGATCAACATAATTGCATATTCTCCCTAGCTCTCTCTAGCTCAGACAACAATGTCACATGCCTAGTAATGCAATCCCTTACCAAAGAGTCACAAGACCCATAACAATCCTAACGTAGCTCAGGTTGGAATTGGTCCCTCCAATAGTAGAAGTGGTCACCACAATAGTCTAGGGGTCTCATCTCTCCACCAACTCTTAATGCAACTTGTATCTTCCATCCAGTTGGCTCCAATGGTGAATCCTCTTCCTCACACTTCTTATTACTACAAGATTTATCCCATGGTAAAGGAATTCCCTCCTAGGTTGATCCAAGTGGCTCCAAAAACACTCAAATGTCAAAGAGGGCTCAAGAAAGGCTAAAAAATAAAAGCCCTTGGATTACAATGAATCTAGGACCATGTCGAAGAATTCGTCACAAGATTACAAATGGTGCAAATGACACCTCAATTTGAGGTTGTATGCTCAAGATATTCACAGTTAAAGGTTTGGTCAACTAGGCCCACTCGCTAAATTTGGTTGAGCACCAACTAAATTTGGCACCCAACTAAAAATGGAAGACATGCTAAATTTGGAAAAACCCACCAAATTGGTGGCAGTTAACCAGGAAAAAAATTGGCATTTAATGATGATGGTTTCTGACGATCAGAAAGGGCTTAATTTTCACCTACTTAAAATTGTCAGTGACCCCTAAAAATTCCGCTGATGATTTTGAAAAATATGTTTTAAAATTGGATTAAAAAAAAAATTAATATGCGGCGGTAGGCTGCCACCCCTACCAACCCCTGTTGCATTATATATATATATATATATATATATATATATATATATATATATATATATATATATATATATATATATATATATATAGATATATATATTTATTTGGTCGGTGAGGGGTCAAACCTCGCCGACCCCAAATATATCACATATTGGTTATATATGGACCTGCGAGAGTTGAACCCGCACCGGTCATTTAGTTGATCCCCCGCCAATCGTTTAATATTAACAACAAGCCAAAACTAAATACAACCACATGTTAAAATATTGGGTGCATTTGGTTTGAACCACTAAAACCTCACCACTAAAAGAACCCATTTGCCAAGTGACCATTGGGCCTACATTGAAGTTTCTGTTGAACAAAAAATAAATATCCTAACTTTTCCATTCGACAGGGGGGAACATAGGCTAAATGGAGGAGAAAAATCTAGATTGAGCATGGAGAACAAGACGTGGAACCATGGTGCAAGGGAATCATGAGGAATCTTTAAGATTCCCTTGAAGCTAAATTTTCACAGTATCAAAATTATGCCAATTTTATACTCAAATTAACCAAAATTTTATGAGGAGTCTAATGGAATGATTGGTTTTCTGATTTGACCAGCAAATTTTTCAGAGGGAGAATGTTGAGGGAAGAACCATGAAGGTGGAAAATAGATGTAGGAATCTACATGGAAGATGAAAGATTACCTAGAGGGTCGAAAACAATAGTTTTAGACCTAAGTTGAATTTATACTCATTTTTCTTAGTTTTTCACAAAGAATGTGATGGTCTGGTAAGTTTCTTCATTTGAGCAGTCAAATTTTAGTTAGCCCATAGAAGAGAATATTTGAGGAATGTTGTGGAGGTAAATCCCCTCTGCAGACAGAAGCGATCCCTACTAGCCCAGACCGTGTCTAGCAACAATCATAAAACGCTACAGCGCAAGTTCCTAATTGAAAATTAATAGACCAGTGATGAAGGCCTACCTAGATTCCAACGCTAGTGTTTGTAGAAGAGGTGGTGCTCCCGTTCCTTTGCTCCGGCAGATCACAATCCCCACGATCTCCGCGAATGGAAACCTGCACATACAACAAACGATGCAAACACAAACATAAAATCCAGCATATGCAACTATATATCAGTTAGAAAGGATATAACTCATCATCATCACAAATAAAAATAAAGAGTGGAACCATAACCAATAGTCGTTCATTAGCAATTCATCAAAGAAGAATACAACCAAAGTTCTGACGCTAGATTCTCCTTTGGCTGGGTAGTCAACAACACATGTCTTGCAAAGCTTGTTGGGAATAGGGACAAGCCTCTCTCTCTTTGGTTATTGGACAAGAATCTCCTTGCTTGGATTTGGCCTTGTGGGAATTAAGAAGGCTCTTGCAGCATGAAGCTCTTGGAAACTTGACGATTCTCAATCTCTGGAACTATGGAACTCTCCAAAACTCAAAAAACTAGCTTGCAAAAGGAAATGGGCAAGATTTTATGGAGGAAGGGGAGTTGGGATCCCTATAATCATGGGATTGGCCATATCATCAAGGAAGCTTCCATGAGAGGTGGCAAACCACTTCCTCTCTATGGAAATCCGTAGCCAAACCACCCAACTCAAGATAGGTTCAATCCAGGAATTTGTTAGGATGAAACTTCCACCGTTTGTTTGTTAAAAAATACCACTGATTATGGTTGGCACGGGTGCAACTCTATGACAGAGTGCCAACTGGTGTGCCCTCTTTGGAGGATTTCCCCAATTGGCGCGAGGGCTGCAATATGGAACCGCGCCAATGGAAAAAGGGCTATTTTTAGGGTTTTTTAGCAGGAGATGTCTTCAAGGCAAACAAAGCTCATGTTCAAGGGAATGCAATGCAGTTGTTTTTAGGCCATGTCACTTCTCATAGGTCCCCGAATGAGTCCTCCAAGATGTGGGAGAGGGGTAGCAGGGACGGTGGCAAATTGCTGTGTAACAAATGCCCCCTAAAGCATGAGGCCCGAGAGAGAGAGAGGGGTGAAATACTTTATGAGAACATGTCCAACTAAAAACACTACTGCCAGAAAACCTGTGTGGAGAAGTACAACTGATATCTCAAATACATGATATATGTGGTATGGGCACAGCCATCCATAGCAGAGTACACAATAATCTAGATCCAAGGTATGGGCGCAGCCATCCTATGAGGATCGATAAATAGACTCAGGCATGGTCACAGCCATCCAGTGAATGAGTCATGTAATAATCATAATAATCCACAAAATCACAGCCTGGACCCCAGCAGACAAAATCCAGGGTCTTGCGTTCCATCTCGATCCAAACAAAGTACAAGTTCAAGCATGCGAATATAGGAGTCGAAGTTGAACATGTAGGAACATCGTCTGATTGCCAGCCAATGGTGAAAGTTGTTAACAGATGTGAGAGGTACCACCAATAATGACAATGGCCCTCACGGTACTATAGGTACAATCTACGGCGTGCGAATCAGTGAGCCGATGTCGAACACCTGTAGAATCATTCGATCGGAGGCCAATGATGAAAACCTCGCGTCGAACGTGAAGAACCTGCCATTGAGGCATGCAGGCTCCAAGGCACTAGAAGGGAGTCTCTAGATCAACTTTCTGGATAACGAGCTGAAGTCGACAGGAAGTGACCTTGATCGAAGGTGGGCCATAGTGTTTCCCACATCATCGACATGAGACAGAGGAAGATAAGGTTGTTGTGAATCAGGATTATGTGAGTTATCAGAGGGAGGTTGTTATTTCACAGAGGTCAACTTCTCTTGAACATATTGGCGGCACGACAGTGGACTTGGCAGTATTTGACATCAATCGATCAGAGGTCATGGTGACAAGGAAAAGAGCAGATGAGAGGTCAAACAGGATCACCCAAACCCACGGAGGCAAGTGAAAAACGAGATGAGATGTCCCCACCCAGACACGAATGCAGACAAGTGCCATGTTCAAGAGCAATGTATTGCCGACACGACAATGATTGTGATTCTATTTTACCCACCATTTCTGGCGAGTACCTCAATTATTTTTATCAACAAGCATGACGGGGATAGCATATGCTTGTAAAGCGTCATTTCGATGGAATCCAATGTCATCAAGTTTTAACGAGTCTGACAGAGGAAGAACTCGATGTCTTTTCATGTTTAGAGAGTTTGAAAAGACAGTAGAAAAGTAAACTCCAGGGGTGTCCTTTGTAATAAAGTTGTGTCTCTCGAGCATGAAAAGGTAGAAAACAATGCTCGAAAGAACTGCCCGACCATTACGATCGAGGAGTACTTTTCATGATTAGTGACTTCGACCTAAAAAAGTAAAAAAGCGATCAAAATCACGTCGTTTCCTAACCATTAACGAGCTTGAAACGACAAGGGCCCAACAATCTTTTCGTCTTTACACGGTCAGAAAAGAGTTTAAAGATGACCGCCTCTTATTTACGCTTAGCGAGTCAAGAGGAATAACTCAGCGATCTTTTCACATTTAGAGAGTCAGAAAAGAGCTAAAATATGACTCCAGAATGACTTTTTCGTGTATTTCCCGAGTCCGAAAAAGTATAAAATACATCTCGTTTCACCGTCTAAGTCTCATGAAAACTTGTCGCTGCACAAAAACAAGTGTAAAACCCATTTTCAACAAAAATATATTACAATATTCATAAAAAAATGACTTTTAAAACCTATTTTGAGTTGAAAAAGCTATGAGTATGTCAAAATGGTAAAAACAAAATTACTTTTTACTTTTTACCTCATTGAAGAGCAGCAGTGGTCCATTTGGTGGCGAACTTCGGGCGGCGATTGTGATAGATCTGTGCAAACATTTAGAGCTCTGTCAGTTCCAGGTAAGATGCGCTTCCTCATACTCCATTTTAGTCCATTTTTTAATGGCTTTTTTGTCCTCATTCGATCTCTGTGGGAGGACTTTGAAAAATTAGAGCCATGCCCATTGGCGCGGGTGTCAGGCACGGACCCACGCCAATGGGCCTTTATACTCGAAAGGCCCACGCCAATGGGTGCGACTGTTTTAAAAACAGTCGTGTCAACGGCCGAAGCACATTTTTTCTTTTGAATTTCAAATTTGCAAGTGATTTAAATGCATTTTGAGCTTACCGGAGATCTAATCAAGGTTTGTTTGACCATGTGGATGCAGGCAACCAAACAAAATGGTCGTCTAATGGAAAGAAAGGGGGAATGACTATGTGGACGAATTGGCCATGGAAGATGAAGCTTGCATGGATGCCCTCAGGAATTGCGGGCTGAAAAAATTCTTCCTAACGCCTTACTTACAAGCACAACCTGAGCTCTTACAATACTTGATCAATCTTTGGGACGAAAACGAGCAAGTGTTCCGATTACGAGACCAAGTATTGGAACTGGATGTTTCTGACATATATTTCATCACGAGATTGTCACACAGAGTGCCAGTACCCATATTGACAGGGAGTAGACCATCTGGTGAGAAGATGGACGAGGTGATGGAACGGGTGTGTCCAGGGGCACAATTCGGATCCAGGAGTGCAAAGGTGGATATTTCCACCATTTGGGATCTAACACTCAAGGCGGTGTTATTTACCATCACACGGGCTATGGGGGCGCAAGCACCCCACGAGGCAACAAAAAACCAACTCATATTGGCCACAGAGTGTCTGAATCCCACTATTTTTGATTGGGACACAGCAGTGACTGCAAAC
This sequence comes from Pinus tabuliformis, assembly GCA_031772625.1. Taxonomy (NCBI): domain Eukaryota; kingdom Viridiplantae; phylum Streptophyta; class Pinopsida; order Pinales; family Pinaceae; genus Pinus; species Pinus tabuliformis. The sequence continues at coordinate 657,529,277 of CM062820.1, read as the reverse complement.
ATGAAGAGACAGCTTACAAGGCCAATCTTCCAATGATTACCAATCTTCCAAGGCCAAGGGGCCATAGTAGCTGAGCCAAGAATGGCTTGCTGGGCAACATTGATTCCCAGAGGAGGAGGGGGCCAACAGATGTCTTGGAGGCCAGAGTTTTTTGGGTGGCTACGTCGTTAGTTAATCGTAGTCGAAGACTGGCCATACGCAGGGACCGATTTCACTACTGATCCAAATCTCCCACTGCAGGAGAGAGATGAGTGGGATGAAGAGCTGGGTATGATCTCTTTTTGATTTTATGTTTTATGATTTTTTTGTTAATACATGCTCATTCTAACAATAGTCATATGTGTATGCAGATGTCGGCCCAAAGAGACCAGCCAGTATTTCTTCCATTTCACGAAGAACTCAGCTCGCAGCTGACCTTCAGGCAGAGGGTGCAGAGGGAGGAGAGTTGATCCAAAACCTCGAGGGGATTGCCTGGGGGATTCCAGATTATGCCTGACTGGTAGATGTTCCACTGGCATACCAGAGACATACAGTGGCAGTGCCCAGTCACATCCACCATCTCTTGAGATGCTTAGTGCGTGCAGTGACGTGCTAGCATGAGCACCACAGGGATTAGACACCTAGGTTTATTTTTATGCATATTTTTTGAGAGACATGTCGTCTCCGGATGTATTAAGACGAACATGTATTATTTTTTGATCTATGTGATGCACACTATGCAAACATTTCAACATATATATATACATATGCTTATGGTTGGATGGATCTTTTACATGTGATGATGTTTTTTATATGCCATGCAGTTGCATAACAAACGACCCAATGCAAAATGTATTTAAGCACATATTTTATTTTTACGCAAGCTTAAAAGCACACATGACAACAAATATGCAAACTATGCTTGGAAATGAATTTTATTTTTTATGCAAGCTTAAAAGCACACACATGCAAACTATGCTTGAAAACAAGGGAAACAGGCATGCCCCCTAGCATGATGTCTCAATTCGAGGTACATGCCCCCCAAGCTTTAGTCCATTGAAAATGGAGTGAAGGTTGACAATATTGTGATCGCACTTGCATTGCACGAGCTCATGTTTCATTATTTTAATGAGGTTGACACACTTAAAAGAACTATCCTCATGACACCTAGTTTCATTTGTTAAGGAGCTTGACACAGGAAAGGAACTATGCTCCGACCAGACCCAGTTTCATTTTTTAAGGAGCTTGACATAGGAAAGTGAACTATGCTCCGACTAGACCCAGTTTCATTTTTTAAGGAGCTTGACATAGGAAAGCGAACTATGCTCCGAACAAACTCCATCATAATGAACAGGAAGTTGTTGCTTCCAAGAGTGCCACTCCCAGTGGAAGGACAACATCTTGGAAGTCAAGGCCCAATGCCCCCAGGACACTATGCACAACGGCATCATCGCTGGATACAAGCACGGGATAAGTAGCCATGTAATTGACCTGCGGTGGGGTAGATACAACCGGTGGAGAAAAACTAGGAGGGAATGCGAGCTGCGCAAGAGGCACCAGGGGAGCAAAGAACGATAACTGATTGATGGTCACGATTCTTCCAGCATGTGGAAAACATACCACACGGAAAAGGGAAGAAACGAGGGCCCCCATGGCATAAATATAGTCACGGCCAAGGAGAAAACTGAAATTCGCACCTTGGACAACCACGACGTTGATATAGACGGTTTTTCCCCCCAAAGTAATAGGAAGCTTGGGGAGGACTCCTACAGATTGACAGGCTCCTCCGTCGAAGGCCAACAGATTCTCCGTGACTAGCACAAGCTGTGGGGAACCCAAAGCTTGCTAAGTAGTGTACCGTGATCTCGAAAGGCACATAGATGAGAAGGCAGAAAGTAGTCAAGTGACTCCAGTCGAAGGAAGCGACCAAACTACTTGATGGGGGAATCATATGATTGCCCCCATGCTCTACAGGAACCGAAGAAGGACTCTCTGGATCAGCTGAGATAGGAGAGTCATTTTCGGACTCTAGAGAATCTGATGAGGCGAGAAGGACATGAGCATGATGCTCTTCCGAAACAGAGTGATCAATGGGTGGGGAACCCAAGTTGATACTCTCACCGACCAACGATTGGTTTGGACCAGGCTTAGCACAGCTAGGTTCGGGAAGAGGAGCTCAGATAAGAGAAAAATCTAAGTCAATCTCTTTGTCGACAAGGAGACGATCTGAAGAGAGACTTTGATAACCAACGAGAAGTTGGGGTGAGGAAGCTGTAAGACTTTCCAAAACAGCGAAAGCTTTATCCATGAGCAGACAAAGGTGAAGGGGATGGTTGCCTTCACATAGTCTATAGGGGATTCAAATCTTCCCTTTCTTCTTAATGTTGTTAGTTGATAGTGTGGCATCACCATGAGCTTCAGAGGATGATGAGGGGCAAGCCGGATCATGAGACCATGCTTCTAAGATCCTAGGAATGCCAAGACAATCACGAAGAAGATGGTATCCCTTGCACAATTTACAAGGAAACTTAACCTTCCGCGGAGGAGCGGAAGGAGGTCCGACTTGAGATGTACTCGGAGCAGTAGCTGCACAGGTTGCCTCACACTTATCAGACTTCTTCTTCTTCTTCATCTTCTTCTTCTTCTTCTTATTCACCTAGTTATTTGAATCCAGACTTTCACTAGGCGAAGTAGAAGATGAGGACGTAAAAACAGGTGAAGAAGGGGAGAGGTCCAACTTGGAATCAACATGATGTTGTTCGGGTGGAGGAACTAATTGACCAGTAGTTGAGACATTAGGGACTACAGAGGTTGAGAACAACCAAACAGGCAACCCAACAGTTAACCCAGGAAGGGACAACGTTGCCATGTAAGGAGCACCAACATTCCCAAAAGGAGGAAAATGACCAGGATTCCCGATAGAGGGGATTCCTGGGTTGGTGAACTCTGGAAAAGTTGCCATCAAGAACTGAAAACTGCACATGGGGCTGAAAAAGAGTCAAGACACACAATCAAACGGCCAACAAGCAGAATCTAACAGGGCATGTGATCATGGTGATTTAATTTTTACCACATTGAAATTAAGAAACTTCACCATTTCATATTTTAAGAGTTAAGAAATGGATAAAAGGTGACTCTATCACTTTCAGATTTGAAGAAAGCGTGAAAGGACAAGCGCTTGGTGATCCTTTCAAATTTAGGGAGTCAGAAAATATCAAATGACTTCTCGGGGATATTAGGCAAAGAGGGTGTACCAAATAAGCGTGAACTGCAATATACACCTTGGTTTTAGAAATGAAAGAGAAATCAACCAATGACTTTCCGTACGTGCAGGCAATCTCCCAGAATGTTGTGTTCGGTGTATCACAGATATAGGGTAGCAGACTCGGCTTCCTATGGATAAAGGATGATAACCTAGTGGGGTCTCCCCATATACTCAACGGTACATGGGAGAAAAATTCCATACTAGACCACTATTGAGTCACAAAAGGAGGGATCACCCAACCTTGAGTGGAAACAAAAGTGACTAGGTTTAACAACGCCGAAGCACATCTCTATCCTAGACCTCTAAATATGTTTCGTTAAATTCCAATGCATTATTAGATTCATTCAGTTCATTTTAAAATTGATCTTCGATTATGTTTCAGTTTTCAAGCCTTACCGTATGTAATGTCTCAAAATTTCCTAAATGCAAACTATATGCCACAATATATCATTTCATTCGATGAATGCTAACTACGAGAGAGTTGAGAGCTTTCACACAAACAAAATGATCATAGAACAATCAACAATATCTCTGATGCAGCTAATGGAAATTAACAAACTTTTCTTCAAAGTCACTAATCACTAATAACAACGAAAAGCTCTAATTCACATTAACTAATGAAAAGAAAAAGAGATTTTTTTTTATTTTTCAATGTTAAGGGCAAGATGCACTAAACAAACTGAAAAACCAATGAAAAGAGAGTGTCATGCGGAAAGAGTCAATTTTGCGGACAAAACCGACCTCCCTAGAAGCTAAGGCTTTCTAGTGACAAACAAGACAAGTAAACACTACCTTTCTCTAAATATGCATTTAGAATACAAATAATTAGGTGTTCATAACATACCTTTAGTCCAACGCTTTGTAGTAGTCCAGCCTCGCCGATCCGGATGAGCTCCTCCTTCTCTTCGAAACCTGCATTCACTAACAAGCCAAAAGATTACATAGCACCTGAATAACTTATAAAATAACACATATTCATCATAGAGACCAAGGAGTATACGAAACAAATCATGTATAACAATCTGTTGAGAAAAGTGAGCTTATTTGTATTAAGTGGAAACAAAAGAAACCATTACAACCAGAGCCTTGGTGTTGTGCAGGTCCCTCCTAGGGTCTAGCAAGAGTTTTCCTTTACTTTGATCAGCTCACCCACTTCCAAATAAGGCTAGGAAAGGATGGGAATCTTTCCTCTCAAGCTCTAAAAGGGAGTCCTAATTCCAGCAGCATCTACCCTTAGGAATATTCAGCTTTCAACCTCTCCTCCTTCTGGCCCAATGCTTGTATTTATAGTGCTCTAGAGGAAGTTAATCAGGTCCACCATCAATGGGATAAGCCCCTCTTTGAATGGGATAGCTCCCCTCTTGATGGGATAAGTTCCCCTTTCATAGGGATACATGAACCATCTAGAGGGGAGCTATCCCATTCAAAGAGGGGCTTATCCCATTGATGGTGGACCTGATTAACTTCCTCTAGAGCACTATAAATACAGGCATTGGGCCAGAAGGAGGAGAGGTTGAAAGCTGAATATTCCTAAGGGTAGATGCTGCTGGAATTAGGACTCCCTTATAGAGCTTGAGTGGAAAGATTCCCATCCTTTCCTAGCCTTATTTGGAAGTGGGTGAGCTGATCAAAGTAAAGGAAAACTCTTGCTGGACCCTAGGAGGGACCTGCACAACACCAAGGCTCAGGTTGTAATGGTTTCTTTTGCTTCCACTTAATACAAATAAGCTCACTTTTCTCAACAGATTGTTATACATGATTGGTTTCATATACTCCTTGGTCTGTATGATGAATATGTGTTATTTTATAAGTTATTCAGGTGCTATGTAATCTTTTGGCTTGTTAGTGAATGCAGGTTTCGAAGAGAAGGAGGAGCTCATCCGGATCGGCGAGGCTGGACTACTACAAAGCGTTGGACTAAAGGTATGTTATGAACACCTGATTATTTGTATTCTAAATGCATATTTAGAGAAAGGTAGTGTTTACTTGTCTTGTTTGTCACTAGAAAGCCTTAGCTTCTAGGGAGGTCGGTTTTGTCTGCAAAATTGACTCTTTCCGCATGACAAAATGGTGACTCCACTGGGGAAAACAGAAAAGTCGGAAACCAATGACGAAAAGCGCAAACCTTGATATCCTTGTGTTATTTGTGAAGAGGATCATTTTACAAGAGATTGCCCTCATCGGGCCGAGGTTGTGAAAATCGTCAAGGGTTCCCCAACTCCTGCTGTTTTGAAAGATCCATTTCCAAAGCAGGAGAGTAAGATGATAGGTTCTTCCTCGAGTGCCAGTGAAGAACCCATATTGATGATGTCTCATGTAAGGATTGCGACTCGATCGCAAGATTATGGTAGTAAAAGTCCTGTTGATGGATCGAAAGAAGCGGAATCTTCTCATTCAAATCCATCAACCTCAGCTCCCGGTTCCGATCCACTACAGATCAAGAAACCTAACCCTGACTTAGTAATCAAACCGCCCACTAAGGGTGTACTTCGAAGGTCTGCTTTCAATCCACATGCGAGAGCGGCCCAGAATTACAACATTGTTGAGGATTTAGCTGTTTCACCCTCAGCAATGTCGGCTTTAGAAGTGCTGCAATCATGGCCAGCACAGCGAAAATTAATTTTGTCGGCTATAGGAGCTATTGATGTTCAGGACCCGAACCTAATAATCTTTGATCTAGAAAATAGTACACCGCGTTTACCTCATAAGATGGCTTTCGAAATCCCAGTGATAGTCAAAAACAGGCCTATTCATCGGACTGTAATCGATGAGGGAGCTTCCACGTGTATTATGTCGATACAGTGCTAGAGATCGCTTGGTTCTCCTTCACTAAATCAATCCCCGACAATTCTTAAGGCCTTTGATGGCCGTGGGTTCCATCCGTTTGGCATTCTACAGGATTTGCCTATAGGGGTTGAAGGAAAAACCGTTAGTCTAGATGTGGAGGTGGTTGATGCCCCTCTAGACTACAACCTTCTCTTGGGTCGAAGTTGGTCTTACGCTATGACAGCGGTCGTTTCATCGGTCTTCAGAGTAATAAAGTTTCCACATAATGGCAAGATCGTAACCATAGACCAGCTAGCTTACTTTTCATCGGACCCAGCCTCTTCAGAGAGTATCCAGCATGTCGGTAAAACGACTATCCCTTACAAGGATGTTGGTGTAGGATTAGTTAAAGATGCCGGTTTACTGGGAACTTTTCCTTTTCCTCCAATTAGCGCTGTGTCTTCATTTTCATCTATTCATATGATTACTTCAGACACCATTGTTTATGACCATCCTTGGATTGTTCCTTCTGAATCTGAGATAGAATCATTTGGTGACGCAATGCCTTTGAGTCCATATGAGATTGCCTATGAGGCCGTGCAGTCTTTTACCGACCTGAGTTCAACCAAAATCGACCAAATGAATGTGGTCCGTGAGGAATCCCTTTTCGCGTCAACCTCGGAGTTAATAGCGTTTCCCGAAGTTGTGTCATCTGATGAACAACTTTGTGAAATCCTGTGCGTAGACGATTTACCATGGGAAGATCTCCATCATAGATCTTCGGTTTTACCTGAGGATGATCGTTTTGAAAACGATTTCTCATCAATCTTTACAGCTGAATATGACAAAGAAGCTCAGAGTCCAATGAAACATCCTGATTCAGAGCTGAATTTGGGAAACATTTCTCGCACTATTCCCATTGACATTTTAGTCAAGCCCGGAATTGTTGAGCACATTCATATAGGTGCCTCGTGTTCAGATGATGAAATTCAGACATACAAGGCCCTATTTCAAGAATTCTGCGACGTGTTTGCCTGGTCTTACGAGGAAATGCCAGGAATTGATCCCGCGATTGTTGTCCATGAGATCAAGACTTACCCGGACGCTAAACCCGTCTGGCAACGTTTGCGTCAGATTCACCCACGAAAAGCGGCTGCCATTAAAGCAGAAGTTGAGAAGCTGTTGAAAGCAGGTTTCATTTATCTGATCCCGTTAACGGATTGGGTATCGAATATTGTTCTGGTCAACAAAAAACAGGGAACAATAAGAATATGCATCGACTATAGGGATATCAATCGTGCTTGTCCCAAGGACAACTATCCAACACCCTATATCGATCAAATAATTGATGATTGTGCCGGGAGTGAAATATTTTCCTTTATGGACGGTTTTTCCGGTTACAACCAAATCAATATTCTACCTACCCATCAACCAAAAACGGCTTTCATTTGTCCATGGGGGACATTTGCTTATTGCAAATTACCTTTTGGGCTTAAGAATGCCGGAGCCACTTTTCAAAGGGCGATGTCTTATGCGTTTCATGACATCAAACACATTGTGCAACCGTATCTCGATGATTTGCCCACTCACTCCTTACATCGAACTGATCACCTTGTCCATTTACGAGCAATCTTCATGAGGTGTAGGCATTATCGGATTCGGTTGAATCCACACAAATGTGTCTTCTGTATTGAAGTGGGACGATTGCTGGGATTTGTAGTTTTAAAAGTCGACATCCGCGTCGATCCCTCGAAGGTAGAAGCTATCATCAAATTGCCTCCTCCTTCGAGTCTTCGCCAACTCCAAAGTTTGCAGGGGAAAGCAAACTTTTTACGCCGATTCATTCCTAATTACGCTGAGATTACAAAGGGTTTTACCAGGTTGTTGAAACAGAATGCTCAATTCTCTTGGGATGAGATAGCTCAGAAATATTTTGATGCGCTCAAGCACGTTTTGACCCATGCACCATTGCTGCATCCTCCCAACTACAACCAGGATTACTTTTTGTACCTCGCCGCTGCTCATTCCACCATTGGAATGGTCTTAGTATAGGAAGATGAATTCGAAATGAAACATGTGATATATTACCTTAGTCGGACGTTAAATCCCATTGAGCTCAAATATTCACATGTGGAGAAATTGGCCTTGGCAGCCGTTCAAGCTGTCCAACGTTTTCATCACTACATTCTTCTCCGTAAAACTATAGTTATTTCGGATTGCAACCCTATGATCTACATTTTGACTAAACAATTGCTAGGGGGCAAGTACTCTAAATGGATCGTTATCCTGCAGGAGTTCGACTTGGAATTTGAAAAATCTAAGTCTAAGAAATCTTTAGTTTTTGCAGAGTTGATGTGTGATTTCCCGCGTGCTGACACGGAAACTGTGGCAGAGGAGGCCATTGCGGATGAATATTTGTTTCTCATCAGCACTTTAGATCCCTGGTATGGAGATATAATTGTCTATCTCCAGACCCAATCCTTTCGGCCCGAAGTTTCAAAGTTGGACCGTCGGAAAATTCGATTCCAGTCCCAGCAGTACAAAATTATTGGAGATACTCTTTATCGCCGTGGGGAGGACTTGGTTTTTCGCCGTTGCTTAACTCACGAGGAAGCTGAAAGGATTTTGAATGACTGTCACTCTGGAGCGTGTGGCAGTCATATGTCTAGGTATGCCACAACCCAAAAGATATTGCGCGCTGGCTACTTCTGGCCGTCCTTGTTTAAAGACTGTATTATTGCGGTCCGGAAATGCCACAACTGTCAAGTGTTTGATCGTAAGATGTGTGCACCACCTGCTCCTCTCCACCCTATAATTTCCGTTGGTCCTTTTTCCAAATGGGGTATCGATTTTATTATATGTAACCCTCACTCGACCGGGGGGCATGCGTATATCATCCTTGCGGTTGATTATTTTACTAAGTGGGCCGAGGCGATGCCTACATTCGAGGCAGACGGCAAGACAGCTGCAATTTTCGTATTCAATCACATTATTGCTAGGTTTGGTGTCCCACAAGTGATAATCACTGACCATGGGCACCATTTTCGAAACATTATGATGACAGAACTTACAGGCCAGCTTGGTTTGCGTCATGATAGCTCAACTCCTTATTATCCACAAGCCAACGGTCTGGTTGAGTCCATCAACAAAGTTTTAGTTATCATGATCCGACGAATCATTGGTATTCATCGGTCGAATTGGCACAACATGTTATTTTCCGTGCTTTGGGCGTACCGAACCTCAGTGAAAACATCAACAGGGTTCACTCCTTTCCAACTAGTTTATGGTTTGGAAGCTGTGCTGCCCATTGAATGCGAAATCCCGTCACTTCAAATGGCTGTCGAATTACTTCCAGCTACTTCCAAAGAGGAGAAGCGTTTATTATACTTAGCTCAATTAGATGAGACTCGACGTGCCACTGCATTGGCAATCGAGACTCACGCAAAACGTATGAAAGCTCAGTATGATCGAAATGTGACCCCTCGAAATTTTTCGGAAGGAGACCTAGTGCTATTTTATGATCAAGCTAACGATAAATTAGGTGCTGGAAAATTCGTTCCTATGTGGCATGGACCCTACATTGTCAAGAGAAAGCTAGCAAAAGGGGCCTATGAGCTGGTAGATTTTGACGGGGACTCTTTGGGTAAACCCAGAAATGGACTTTACCTAAAGAGGTATTATGCTTAAAGGTTGGGTAGGGAGATTTAGTTAGTTTAGATTTTTCTTTCTAGCTGGTGTGTTTGTTAGTATAGATAGTGTGCTTAGCTTAGAGAGTGTGTTTTTCGTCGTTATTCTGGCTTATCTTGGTTTTACTCTTGATATTGCAGATGTCGACGCCCCTCCAAACGTACATTGGATTCACTGATGGTGCTTGTCGTAGTACACGGAATATCTGTTCCGCAGCTTGGGTTATCTATTCGCCCTCTGACGAGTTAGTTTCTATGCATGGGGTGAGCCTCGGTCAAACAACAAACAACATTGCAGAATACAGTGCAGTGATTGAGTTATTGTCTGAATCTATTTCGTTTGGGATTCGGAGTTTGATAGTGAGGTTAGATTCTGAACTCGTTGTATTACAGCTTAACAGAGTTTATGCCATTAGAAATCCAGTGTTATTAAGGTTATTTTTGAGAGTGCGCCTCTTGGAACGTGAATTTGATTACATTGAATATCAGCATATTCCAAGGTCTTTAAATACATTAGCAGATGCAATTGCTTCTCGAATCTTAGACAGACATTTGCGATAATCATACATGTAAATTTAAAAACATTTCATCACACATGTTTAACAAGATAAGCTGGTAATAATGATATATATAGATAGGAGTGTGTCAAAAAATACATCGTCTTCGATCATAGGTCGAAAAACACCTTATGATGGGTAAAAATGATAAGTACAAAAAACCAAAATGTCACATGTGTCTACAAAAAGTGACCATCCAATCATTGGTGATGTTCTCTATACGACACCACTGCACGGGCTACCCTACACAAGAACCTCCTAAAAGGTCCTGGGACTGCGACCACATAGCACTGAAGTCTGATAGGAATATCATCTATAGTCGTCTCTGGTATGTCTACCATAAGACGCTCTAGGTCTTGTTCCAACTCAGCTAAGGTCTCTGCGGCCGCGTCCTGTGGGGTCGTTGCTGGTGCAACTAGTACTCTCCTCTCGAAAGGCCGGAGATTAGCTGGGCGCTGTGGGCCTACATCTGCATTTTGAAAATTGTCACTGTCAGTTTTGAGACGATATAAAAACAAAAAAATAGATAATTTAAAAAACTTATGAAAAATGAAGTACCTGTGTCATCCCACTGTTCTCCCGGTGGAAGAATCATGTCCGGATCTCCACGAAAATCAACTCCGGCATAAGGAAAATCCTGTATCGAGAAGATCTGGTTCTGCAACCAGTGAAAATACTCCGGTCTAAATCGGACAACCTCCGTGCCCTCGTCAGGATGACGGGCCATCACCGCAACCCATCGCATCAACTTAGGCTCTCGAGGATGCCCAACCTCAACAGTGAGCTGCTACGGGATCAACATCGGAACCCTCTCTAGAGCAAAACTCACAACTAAAGGCCCATAACCAAAAGTCTTTAGTTGCCCGTTTTTTGCCCTAGTCAGTTGGCCCTTTAAATTGGCCAACACAGCATCACACCAGTTGAAGATGGTGCCTCGATAGCAGTTAATCGCCATCCGCATTTGGGACCCGGTGGCAATGTGCAAAGCGGCAGCCCCGCAAAGTCTGGTAACTGTAAAGAAAATTACCATAAGTTCAGGTCGGGATATCTTTTTGATCTCTATCCCCTTCTCCTGGTTCTGATTATTGCACCACTCTAGTCAGAGACTAGCAATGGACTGGCCACCCGGCCTAGTCCCGGACAGAGTCAATTGTTCGCCCCTCTTGGGCAAACCAGTGAGAAAGTAAATATCTGAGGGCTCTATCTCAAGCTGGTGGCCTCCAATGTAAAAGTACTGATCCTGAACGTTCCACCTTTCAACCAGCCACTCTAGAAAGTGCACCTGGGCCCTCATGCCAGGTATGGCCCAGTATTTGTAAAGACCGCATGCCTTCAAAGCATCAATGGAAGGTTGGTGACTAATCGCGGCCAAATCAACATCTTCGTGTTCTCTCTCGCGCCAATCAAGCATGGTGGGCAATCTACACACCATAAAACATCTGTTAGAGTCCATAAAATTGAAAGTTTTTGGTTCATTTTGGAGAAATTGGGGTTTAAAAATCCATTCCACGGTGTATGCAGCCCGCCTTTAGAGACAGGGCGTATGTACACAGGTTCTCTTAAGGCAAGCTGCGTACGCTCGGCATTTTCCCAACTAAGAAAATGTTGGGGTACGCAGGTCACCCATGGAGCACCTGCGTACCTCAAAAAGCGGACCTTGAAACCCCCAAGGTCTCCAAAAAATGAAACTAAAGCTTAAAAACAAATTCTAAACGGATGGAAATGCAAGGGAGGATGTTGTAGAATACCTGATGAGACGGCGTTCGATTCTGACGGTCGGATTCTCTACAATGACCACGGGAAGTTTCTTGCCAAAAGCCCTTTTTCTCTCCTCAACAGTAAAATGGTAAAAATGAAATGGTAAAAGCCCTTTTTATAGGTTTTTTGAGTAAATAAATGTCAAATTTGATTATTTTCCACCGTGAAAAGGTATTTTTCAAAGTATTTTTATCTATCTTTAAACAGGTATGAGTAATGTGTTGGTTTTTGTGCAGGATAAAAGGATTTTCAGGCAAAAATTGTCATTTTTCACATACAAAAACATCAGAGTCATCTTTTAAGCCCTTTTCTGACTCCTAAAACATGAAAATATTTCCGAGCGTTTCTTTTACACTCGTTAAAATGGAATTAAAAGACGGTCCCCTTATAGCCCTTTTCTGACCGTAAAAACAGGAAAATATTGTCGGATTTTTGTCGTTTCAAATTCGATACTGGAAATAAAACGACGTGTCCTTGATCGCTTTTTACTTTTCAGGTCAAAGACACTAATCATGAAAGTACTCCTTGGTCGCAAAATCAAGCGGTTCTCTCAAGTATTATTTTATACTTTTTCGGGCTCGGGAGACACAAATTTACGAAAAAGTTCAACCCTGGAGTCTTCTTAAGTTTTTTCAGACTCTCTAAAATTGAAAAACGCCGAGTTTCTCCTATACTGGACTCGTTAAAATTTCACAGTAAAGGACCTATTCGATTACAAATAGGAACGGACCACTCCTTCTTAGGGTTCAAATCAAAACTAAGTTGGACTCATCCGAAGGATGAGCTTATAATAAAGCATATGTTATCCTCCTCAAGCTTGTAAAAAATAAAGAGGTACTTGCCAGAAATGGTGGGGGAAAAAAGAGAAAAATGAGCCTATTTGTTATCCTTTGTCTCAGAAGAAGCCTTATTACCACTCTTGAACACGACACATTCCATTCACCTGGGTTGGGAAATCCTTTGCCTCACAGTTGATCAAACCACATTGAAAGTCTTCAGCCGGGTATTAACTTTGGGTCAAATGTCACCAAGCCATCTATTGTGTCGTTATGTGTTCAAGAGGTCACTGCAAATAAACCATTCATCTGCAAAATACCTGTCATCCATCTTGACCATCCCTGAGTCAGTCCTTACAGCTACATTTCTTCAACTTGATTTATGATTTCGTGTTGTGGGCTTGCCTACGACGGATCGCTTTCTATCGACATCAGCACATTATCTCTGGTCTGTGAAACCAGAGATTCTGGGTTCGATCCCCAGTGGAGTCACCATTTTGTCATGCGGAAAGAGTTAATTTTGCGGACAAAACCGACCTCCCTAGAAGCTAAGGCTTTCTAGTGACAAACAAGACAAGTAAACACTACCTTTCTCTAAATATGCATTTAGAATACAAGTAATCAGGTGTTCATAACATACCTTTAGTCCAACGCTTCGTAGTAGTCCAGCCTCGCCGATCCGGATGAGCTCCTCCTTCTCTTCGAAACCTGCATTCACTAACAAGCCAAAAGATTAAATAGCACCTGAATAACTTATAAAATAACACATATTCATCATACAGACCAAGGAGTATATGAAACAAATCATGTATAACAATCTATTGAGAAAAGTGAGCTTATTTGTATTAAGTGGAAACAAAAGAAACCATTACAACCTGAGCCTTGGTGTTGTGCAGGTCCCTCCTAGGGTCCAACAAGAGTTTTCCTTTACTTTGATCAGCTCACCCACTTCCAAATAAGGCTAGGAAAGGATGGGAATCTCTCCTCTCAAGCTCTATAAGGGAGTCCTAATTCCAGCAGCATCTACCCTTAGGAATATTCAGCTTTCAACCTCCCCTCCTTCTGGCCCAATGTCTGTATTTATAGTGCTCTAGAGGAAGTTAATCAGGTCCACCATAAATGGGATAAGCCCCTCTTCGAATGGGATAGCTCCCCTCTTGATGGGATAAGTTCCTCTTTCATAGGGATACATGAACCATCTGGAGGCGCTCAATACACGTCAAACAAGCTTCTAGAATGCTCTAGAAATGACCACAAGTAACTTTTTCGAAGTGAAACTTGCACCTTTTGACCTTTACAGGAGTACGCACCCACCCTTTTACAGACAGAGCGTACAAGTACGCAGGTATTGTGAACTTGAGGTGCGTACACGCAGGTAAGGCTAAGAGAAACTGCGTACCTAGAGATATATAGATTTTTAAAGACTTTCTCTCTTTCTTGGAGTTTGACATGAAGAGCAGAGGTATAAGACTTTCCAAGGAGAATAGTATGACAATTGATGGAGCCATACTAACTGCAAATAGTCATGGTGACAAATTTTAGTGTAACAGAGAGAAATATGAGAAATGATGATAAGAGAGCAAACAAGAAAATTTCACTCATTGCAAGCACAATCAGATCCCTGAATTGACAAAGCAGTCCTTCAAAACCAAGAAAAATCCCAAAAACACAAATGAGCCATGTAATCTAGGCCCAAAGCGAAACAAGGTGGAATTCAAGTGAAAAAGAGATTAGTCACTCAAACAACACAATGAAATGATCAAAAACTACTAAACGAATGTAGGGGAGCAATCAAAAAGTTGACTGGACCAATAAAAGACAAAATCTCCTAAGGAGGGCTCGACACACAAAGCCACTAGATGCCCTAGGGCTAAAACGTGAAGTCAATGGAAAATGGCGAACAACTAAAGGATGAAGGTTAAAACCAGTCAAAAAGGACTCCAACACACTCAAGCAGTTGAGAAAATGTAACCAAAATCAAAGACCAGGCTCAAAAGTCTTAAAAATAGGCAAACCTTAGCAGTCCTCAGTCCTGGCGCGACTGCCAGGCCGAAACTGGCGCCTTTTAAGAATTGGCGCGAGTTATATATTGACAACTAGCACCAATTGGCGCGACTGTCACGCGAAAAAATGCGCCAGTCAAGTTTGCTGTGTCTAAATGAAAAATAAGCAATCCAAAACCAGACCAATGATAACCAAGCAAACCAAGAAGCAAAAACAGAAACAGAACCCAGCCCAAGAGGCTGACCAAGCAAGCAAAATTGAGAAACAACCGAAAAGGTAAGACAAGCTCCAAGATGTTCAGTGCGTAAACCAAACCAGAGATTGACTAAAGTGGCGTTGATCTACTTAACTAATGCAGAGAAATAGCGTTTCGAAGGCTACCTAGCCATACTTCAGGCTCTGTCTACAGTTTACAAATCAAACAACAAGCTGAGGTCCCCAGCGGAGTCGCCAAATTGTTGTGGAGGTAAATCCCCTCTGCGGACAAAGGCGATCCCTACTAGCCCAGACCGGGTCTAGCAACAATCATACAATGCTATAGCGCAAGTTCCTAATTACAAATTAATAGACCATTGATGAAGGCCTACCTGGATTCCAACGCTAGTGCTTGTAGAAGAGGTGGTGCCCCTGTTCCTTTGCTCCAGCAGATCACAATCCCCGCGATATCCGCGAATGGACACCTACACATACAAGAAACGACACAAAAATAAACATAAAATCCAACATATGCAACTATATATCAGTCAGAAAGGATATAACTCATCATCATCACAAATAACAATAAGAGTGGAACCATAACCAACAGTCGTTCATTAACAATTCATCAAAGAAGAATACAACCAAAGTTCTGACGCTAGATTCTCCTTTGGTTGGGTAGTTAGCAGCACATGTCTTGCAAAGCTTGTTGGGAATAGGGACAAGCCTCTCTCTCTTTGGTTATTGGACAAGAATCTCCTTGCTTTTGGCCTTGTGGGAATTAAGAAGGCTCTTGCAGCATGAAGCTCTTGGAAACTTGACAATTCTCAATCTCTAGAACTATGGAACTCTCCAAAACTCAAAAAACTAGCTTGCAAAAGGAAATGGGCAAGCTTTTATGGAGGAAGGGGAGTTGGGATCCCCATAATCATAGGATTGGCCATATCATCAAGGAAGCTTCCATGAGAGGTGGCAAACCACTTCCTCTCTATGGAAATCTGTAGCCAACCCACCCAACTCAAGATAGATTCAGTTCAGGAATTTGTTAGGATGAAACTTCCACCATTTGTTTGTTAAAAAACACCACTAATTATGGTTGGCGCGGGTGCGAATCTGTGACAGAGCGCCAACTGGTGTGCCCTCTTATGAGGATTTCCCCATTTGGCGCGAGGACTGCAATATGGAACCGCGCCAATGGAAAAAGGGCTATTTTTAGGGTGTTTTAGTAGGAGATGTCTTCAAGGCAAACAAAGCTCATGTTCAGGGGAATGTAATGCAAGTGTTTATAGGCCATGTCACTTCTCATAGGTCCCGGAATGAGTCCTCCAAGATGTGGGAGAGGGGTAGCAGGGACGATGACAAATTGCTGTGTAACAAGGAATATTTAAGATTCCTGGGGAGCCCAAATTTGACTGAGTCAAAAAGGGGTGAAGTTTATAGTCATATTACACAGTTTTTCGCCAAGAATTCAATTGTGCTATTTGTTTCTTCAACAATGTTGTGCATTTCCAGGTTGTCCCCGGAAATGGAGGTATAAGATGAATTCATGCCATGTCTTCTTTTTATTTTTCCTAATATGATGATTTGATGTTGAGATCCTTGTTTTCCATTTTATTGGAGGATCCTTGTATGCCACTTCATGTGAGAGTTTGATGTTTTTTCATGTTGAAGGATATTTTTTATGAGTGAGAGTTCTTAGAGAAGAGTGTATCTTGGAGAAAAATTCCACTGTAGTTAAGGGAGTTCTTCCTTTTATTGACAAATAACACATCATGTATTCATCATAATCTTGCAACCATTAATGAAGAGGCCTCCCCACTCTTGACATTGGGCCTGGAGACGTAACCCACACTCAGTGAAATCTATTATCAACTTGTGTGTGTTCTTTAATTTGATGGTTTCCTTTATGTTTCCTCCCCTTTAAAGCATGCACATGTGGTTTTTTCATACTCTTTCACATGCAATTTTTCTAACATCACATAAGTAAAAGATTTTGGTTGATTCCGGTAGATGAGAGAAGCCAGATCATGGATGCTAAATGGGCCTCACATGGCTTCCAAGGTAGCCATTATCATGGGCATGATGCTCTGATGTTTTCATTTATTTTTGCTTTTTTCTCATCGTTCCTTTTGTAACATTTCTCTAGTTTCCCTCTATTATGTGGTTTTATGGTTTTCTAATGTGTTTTTGTAGACTTCAGGAGGACCTATGGTTTCTCCTGAATGGGTAGAGGTCTCCTCCTGCTTCTATCATTTTATTCATTTTTAAGACTTTAGATCATGATCATGGTTGGATTTCGTAGAGCCACAGATCTCTCATGAATGTAATTTATGTCCATCTATAATATAAAGCTTTTAGTTACACAAAAAACATAGGTCAATATGAGGTATTATGTCAAGACACTCTTTTATGTGAAACATTTGATACACCTCCCCTCATCATGGAAAAGGGTTTTGAGCACTTGTGATGGCTTCAATGTATTTGAAAATAGGAATTGGTTGTTCCACCTTTGGTTGAGGTGTATAGATATCTAAAATTTATTTTTTTGAAGATATTTATACCATAATAGGTGTTTGTTGCAAAGAATTCATTTGTTCTATAGGTTTCTTTCCCTCAGGGAATTCCATGGGTGTTTTAGTAAGAGCCCTATCTAAAGTCATTTTGTCTAGAATGAGAGTAAACCAAATTCTACCTCAAATCATTAAAATGTTTTAGTATTATAACATTATATTCATTAATGCATTGAATTCATACCCAAAGATGAAATTCATAACAAAATTTCAAACAATAAATAAAGTAGTTGTAGAAACTATGAGTTTTCTTTTGAAAATAATAGTTACAATTCCTAGTTTCTCTAATCCATTGCAAAAAGATAATTCATTTGGATTCTTGAAACATACTTGAAATGTTAAACCATTAAAAACAATATGCAAAGAAATGAGAAAAAATATATACAACCAAAGAAGCCTAGTTATCTTATGCAAGGTGTATAGAAAACATCAAACTAGTGAAAACGACGCTAAGTAGATAGACCCTCATCATGATAAACTATATTAACTCACAACAACCTTAGATAACAACCTACTATTAGCTCAAAAAGTTCAAATCTAGTGTAGATTGCTGAAATTCTTTGTTCAATGGGAAAAATGGTGGAATAAATTGAATGCTATGTAAAAAGTTGCACTATCATATCCCCATGTCAATCAAACCCAATTGGATTCTACATGTTGAGAAATTAATAGTGGTTGGATAATTTATTAACTAGTACAATGAATTAATGGCTATTGGAAATTGATTTAAATTTCCTATTAGCAATTGGCTTACACTTTGTCATTTAGGTGAAGTTTCAAGATATAGCATTGTGCATTAACAACTTTTCAATGCAATAGAGTAATGCAACCAACACCTTTTCTCCCTTTGACATCTTTGATTGCTCGCTTTGCTACGCAAAAATCAACAATTGGTAAATTTTTCAAATTCCAGTTTCCTATCATCTAATGGGTATTTTTCAATAATAGTTAACAAATTAAGTATTCATTGCTAACTACTAAAGCCTATTGTGAATGAATTGAAAATTAATAGTGGTGAAATTTGAACATTTGATTGAAAACATCTTATCAAATTTCTCCCTTTATCATGTGATTGGATAGAATCAACAAAGCTCCTTAGTAAATATGTTAAGAAGGACACATTCTTCACCTGCACACCTTTCAGTTCAACATAATGATTTTTCAAGTTGGGTGGAACGAAGCCTAGAATTTTAAATATTTCCTGAGCTTAACTGTTGAGAAAAGTTGCAATTATAGTTCCAACAACCCTATAAAATTGTGTTTTATGCCTCTTATTGCTTCAAGGTTTCTTGTGCTCCACTCTTCCTACTTCCCTCAAACTTCGGTGTTCCTTTTTTATTTGTAATTTGTTTAAATGGTGGACTTCCTTCCCACTCCCCCTGCTGAGATCTTAAATTAATTTAATGCTTATTTATTACCAAGCCATAACCACCAAATTAAATCATATCTAATATTTAATTGTGTATGTGCTCCTTTCAACCTATTTTGTTCTTTTGATTTTACACCATCATTTAATGCACCTTCAGGTTGTTGCTTCCAATTTTAAGGAATCGATGAGTATGAGATATAATTATCTCTTCAAAGATAGTTGTGGAATGTGATGAATATCAAACCTATTATTTTTATTGAACATGATTTGGAGAAAGAAAACTAAAATATTGAACTTTTGCTGAAAGATTATTTTTATTGATATTTTATATGAATTATTTTCATAATTATCATAACTATTTTAAGCTTTTTAAAATTATATATATACATATATATACACACCTTTTTGTGTGTTGTTGTTCCAATTTCTTTTTTTTTGTTTTGAATTATCTTTTTAATTGTTTTTATCCATGTTGAATGCATCAAAATATTTAAACTTTTTAAAATTTAAATATTCTATTCAAATGACAAAATTCCCAAAAAATTATGGCTCCATGGAAAACCCTACCAAATTTCTAACAAATTATTTTAATTATTTCAATTTTTCATGCATGTGCATGTTGTGACTCCAACAAAGAATTCACATGACTTGATCTGCAGCGTGTTAATATTCCATGATCCATTTTTTCTCCATTTTTCCACATGGTTTGTGTTACCACCCAAAAAATGATCACCTAGCCATTTCTTACTAGGTGGATCGAAATTGACCATGCAGGGTTAATTTTACCATTGTAAAACCACTTTCACCATGGGAAATAATTTAGTAAACCATTTTTCCTAAATTATTTCTCATTAAAATTCAAAAACCCCTTAAGAATAATTGAATAAATCATTATTTATTTAATTTTTTCTAGAAATAATTATTAAATCATTATTTCTTAATTAATTTTGACTTAATCACTTTGGAATATTTAAATAAATCACTATTTATTTATTATTCCTTATTTATTCCATATTTTCCTTATGAGATAATTATTAAACCACTATTTAATAATTATTTCTTTCTTAATTCTCACAAAGTGATTAATAAATCATTTTTATTTGTTAATTACTTTAACCACTTTTTAAATAAAGATATCTGACCATTTTGAATATCTTTTCCCTCTCCAAAAAATATAATAAAGTAATCCCAATGACTAGATTTTGATTTGGTCAATAATATTTTATTATTTTCCAATTCCTAATTTAGCTCAATACTTTGTTATAAATAGAGGGTTTTTTTATTCATTCTTCACCTTGATCATTCTCATTTTCACCACTATTGCCTCATCACATTTGAGCTCCCACTTGAGTTCAAGCTATTTTTGTTTTTTTTTTGCCCATTGCAAGTTGAGAGAGAGAGAGAGAGAAATAGATCATTGAATCACAAGGACATCAAAAGGACCCATTCCATGGAGGGGTATCTATAGACCCAATTTTATAAGTCCTCCTTACTAGGTGTAAAGTTTCTATTAATAAAATTTGATTATTCATATAATTTATTGGGTTGCTACACTTTGATTTTGTTGTTATATGATTCTAGTTGCATATGATCTTTTGTTACAAGATTTTTCTTCTTATTTTTTTATTTCAGATCTGAAGCATAAACAACCATATTTTGTTGTTAGAGCCACTTGTCACCGATGACTTAAGTGAAGTATTTTTGGTACACTTGCTAAGAATATTTATACTAAGAAATGGTGACTCCATTGGTGTAGTAATTTAGAACTTTGTTGATTGTTGTTTCAAATATCTTTAGTGTTTTTCCAGCTATTTTTTTCCCTCTCAATTTCTATTGTTAGATCTAGTCTATTTCCTAAAAATAAATCATCGAAGGGGGTTTTTCATCTTTCTGCAGGTCACAGGTACTAACCGAGCAGGAGAAGGCACAATCTTGGTCTAATTTGGTAAGCGGGAGAAGTGGGAGTAGAGTGCACTTTTTGTCCCATTAACTACGCCCAACACACTTTTCTACCCCGAATATGTGCCCAGTGCACTTTTTCGATCATTTTCCACACTCTGTAATTTTTGAGAAAATTTTTCATTTTTCTCTAGTTTTGTCGAGACTATTGTGTGTGCTAAGAAGGGTGCCTATTATTTCTTAATCCACCTCTAGGCATAGATCCTATTAGTAGTTTGTCATTGAGGAACAAAAAATCCTAGTAGGGTTCATAGTACACCTCCACAATTTAGGAAAAGAATTATTGAGTTGAGGTGTCTAGTGTGCAATAGCTTCAACCATTGTTTTACATCCCTTTTGGTAGGTTTTTATAGTCCCTTTAGATATATTTTTCCCACAGTTTATTCCCTTTATAATCTAGTCTGGGCTTTCCTCTATAGGACACCCTTGTGCATCCTTGTTTTTGCAGCCTACTCCCTGCCATTTTCTAGCATTTTCACCCTTGTTGTTTGCTAGTTTTTTGCACCATTTCTAGTAGATTGTTGACTTTATATCCCATTCCCTTCAAAATTATATCTTTTGGCCATTTTGTGTGTCTTTAAGTTTCCTATTTTCCATCTCTTTCCTAATTGCTTGATTTCCTTCTTGAATGGGGGTTTATGTGCTTGAATTTGTTATTTGTTTTACTACCCGTTTTCAACATTATTTACAGTTTCAACACTTTATTTTTAGTAGTGCATGGAATCATCAAAACATGCTTAATTAGCTCGTCCACTTGACACATTTTTCACACATACACACCCTATCGAATGTGAGCTTGGTTGACACTACCAAGCCAAGGCTTGAAACACTACAACTTAATAATTCCACTCACATAGATTAAGCCCACTTGGGAACTAGGGCCAAAAAATCTTTGTAGTTAGGTGTAGGATCAATGGGATAGGCTTCTAATAGCACCAATTGATCACTTACATTGACACATAGGAAGTTTACATATTAGGGAGCTTAAAATATTTCACCATCACACAGTCCAAAGTCGGAGTGAATGATAAACTCAATTCATAGGGGGTTGGGCTAGATCATAGTGTGAGCAGTTCTCCTCGAGGCTACCCAAAACGTGGTGGGGAATTACATGCCATGCTTGATCACCAAGAAGCCTGATATTCTACCACCCCCATGGAACCAAGGTAACCTTGGTGGCCAATCTTAGGAAAGCATCCTATAACACTGGTTGTGGGCAAGCAATTGGTCATCTACCCCACCTTTCTCTAAATAACTCTGCTTTTAGGGATTATATTCCATCAAGTAAGTAGTCTCTAGGAAGGCCATTTAAAATAGCAGATCTAGGACTTGTTTGAGGATGTAGATCACCTTTAGGCTATAGGTAATTTTTCTTTGATAGGACATGTTTGCTTGAATTAAATAGAATATCTTTATAGTTATTTTACACTTGGCACCACTGCACTAGTTTTTTCTTATTATTTGTTACTCTTTTCTCCTATCATAACCTTTTAGTCTATTGAGTCATCTTTGTCTTGACACCATTGCAACCCCTAGGAATTTTTCACGAAGAATTCATAACCTTCACCCTAGTTTCCTTTAGGAAATATTAGTCTCTTTCATCCAGTTTGAACCCATCCTCCTAGTCCTCCATTGAGTCCCCATACTGACTCTAGTTATTTCGCTTCTTCTAGTTCTTCCTCTAATTCTGCATCTCCCCAACCCCATACTGCCACCATGTTAGGCACCAATGTGGGTAGTGGAAATCCAAGTGGTAACCATGGTGGTACCCAAGATAACTCCATAGACATAACCTCTACCAGTATGAACACTAGCCATCCCTTGCTTCCTTATATTGCTCGTTTGAGCCTCCCCGATTTTAGCCATCTCATCAATGATACTCTTCTCCATAACCCAAATTGGCCTTCTATTCCTACCAAGCTTCCTTCTAACATGCCCAAGCTTGAAGGTAATCTTAGAGAAGACCCCACAAATCATGTTCACTCTTTTCACATGTGGTGTTCATCAAATTCCATTACTGAACATTCCATTTGTCTTCATATTTTCCAACGTACCCTAACTACAGTTGCTTCCAAATGGTATGTGGATCAACCACATGCCTCCCATTATACCTTTGTGACTGTTGCCAAACCTTTTCTTTCATACTTCTAGTTACCTCTCTAATACAACACATGCACTGAACTCTTGACCTCTTTTCATCAAACTTCTGCCATCCACATTTTACCATGTACAAGAATGGCGTAGAAGGAGGAGCATGTGTAGATACCCTGAGTTTGAACACCATTTATATATGGATTGGTTTATAAGAACCCTTTTTTTACCTATAGGTAAATATGTCACCTCTCAATTCCCTCAGACTGAAGAAGAATCTCTCCGTATAACCTTAAAATATGATATGATATATTCCTTGTCATGTTATATTTATACTATCCTCCTCAATCTGCCTCGACTCGATGTTGCTAATGCACCGAGGGAATCTCATGTCATTGAATATATTGTTGGATGTCTTTCCTACCTTCAACCATCACCATACTCTCAACCTCCCATGCGTTATGGTCAACCCCAGGGAGGGACCTGTTCTGTGTACACTTATTCCCCTCCTGATCCTTCACATGTCAACTCTTACGAATGTACAAGCACATCATATGCATATCCCAACCTACATCAGTCGATGTCAGGGCTAGTTTTTTCTCAAGCTGGTTATCCAAATGTCACCATGAATTCTTACTATCCTTATGCACTGCCTAACGCTCTAGCCCCACCAGCACTAGCACCTTAAATTTTCATAACTCTGCCTCCTCTTCCCCAACAACAACCACCTCAACAGAATCAAGTGTATGCTCATCAGAGTACTACCAATCCCATAACCCCAAGAGAAGGAACAAGGGGAAAGGTAACTGGAACCAACAACCTCAAGATAACTAAGGAAATAAAGTTTCCTAATTCCACTAAGGCTGATCACCCTAATCCCGCAACCCAACAATAGGGTAGACAACCCAAGCATAACAAGGCTCTTAGAATAAATAAACCTTGTTCATGTACTGATATTTCTGGCCATTATACTCATGAATGTACCCTTTTACCTCAGATGAACCAGGCATGGGAAGCTCAAGTAGTTGTCTCCCAAGGACCTTAGCCCATAACTCCACCTCCTCCCCCTCCTACATCATCCCAACCGATTGTGCTTCGAAATCATTTTCCTCTTCAAGGATATATGCCTTCCCAAGCCACAAAAAGTAATGCAACTCCCCAACCTTCACAATTTTTCCATAAAAATTACCAGATCCTCATGATGAATTTTGAAGTAGTCAACATCGAACAGGTCAACCTCCAGACTCAGTCACACCAATATGAAAAAACTCTTGTGAAGTCAACAAATGATTCCCAACCCAAAATTTCCACTAAGCCTATGTCATCGACAAATGATACCTTACATATCTCTCCACCTAAGGTAAAGGTTGCTCACAACATCCCCAAAGGTCAATTACATTCAAATGTTTCTTCTTCTAAAGTCACCCATACCTATATCATAGTAGATGATTTGGCACAATCCTCTGTTTCCATGTCAACACTAGAAGTACTCTAGACGTGCCCATCCCAAAGGAAAGCTCTACTATTTTCTTTGGGAACTGTGGATCCCTATGATGATCATATGATTGTATTTGATGTTCATAAATAAGAACACCCCCCCCCTCATTCATTGCCTTTAAAATACCCGTCTCCATAAAAAATGTAATTATCCAGTAGTATATAATTAGCAAAGGCGCCTCCACCTGTGTGATGGCTACTAGTGTTTGGAAGAAAATTGGTTCCCTCGACTAGTCCCCATTGACTATCACTCTTTTTGCGTGGGAGAATCACCCCTTGTATCCCCTCGATTTATATCACAACTATCCCATTACTATTTCTAGTAAGATAGTCTTGATTCTTATCGAAGTCATTGATGCCCCATTATATTATAATATTTTTTTGGGGGTCGTAGTTACACCTATGCCATGTTTGTTGTCACATTCATTGTCTTTCAGAGGACTTGCTTTCCTCACAATGGAAAGATCATCACTATCGATCAGCTAAGTTATTATGACCCTCAGTCTTAGACTTCTCCTCAAACCACTATTTCATCAATGACCGACAATCAAACCACCCCTTCCTTCACTGATGTTTCCCCTAGAGTCTACAAAGATTCAACATCTCTTGAGGCTTATTATGGACCACTACCTACTCCTTCGAAGCCTAACTCTTCTATTTTTTGCATGCTTCATGCATCATAAGCCACCTGAAAGTGGTCTAGTATGCATTATCAGCAACCAACACCTTTGCAACCTCCTACTCAAGACTCAACTCATCCTTCAGGTATAATTCTTTTAGGATACTTCCTTCTTGCTAGTATCTTTCCATGTCTTTTTCCACCTTGAACCATTCCCCCAGGTCTCTCTCATCTAGGAGTAGTTCCTCCATATCATTATCCCTCTGGTCAGATACCTTTCTTATTCCTACCACCATGAATCTTCTCCACCCCTGTGATGGCCACATTGAGTATTCCTAACATCACCTTGGGGATCCCAGTCTAATACATTGATCATCTCGCAAACACTCCTCCCGACCAACTCAAACCTTATACAGCTTTTGACTATGCATCAACCCATTGTTCCCTCCCCTTCCTTTCCTTCAATGCAATAGCAACCTCAATAGGAAGCCATCCGTTTTTCTAAAATCATCTTGTGAGTGGTAAAAATCCCAGAAAAATGGAAATAAAGACAAGGCACCCCAAGCAACTCTCGCTCCTCCTAAACCACCAAAGCCCTCTCCTCCATGTGCTTTGTGTGACACTGTTGGGCATGCCACCAATAATTTTCCTTATCTCCCTCATATTAAGAATGTGGTCATTGATACCTTTCCTGACTCTAACATTCCTGAGGTCCATGTCACCTTACTTGAGTTAGAAAAAAAGAATAAAACCTTACGCACCGATCACCCTTGTGCTTTGTGTGATAACTATTGACATTATTCTCATCAGTGTACCTGTCTCTAATTTTTTCATGATACAGTTCAATTGCTTCACAAGTTAGATGTCGCTCATAGTGACTCTACTTCCCCTCTAGTTGCAAGTCCTGACCCCTATACATCACCAGGATAGGAGGTCTCTCAACCACCCATTGTGATCCCTCCACTTGATGTCAAGATGTCGGATAGTTTAGCCCCTATTCTCTACCTGTTGTCATCCTTGGGATCGATATATTCAGACTCTTTAGGAGTTTCCTATTGTGCTTCTTTCAAACCTACTTTGGAATACATTACATTCTCAATATTGGTATATTCTACTAGTTATCTCCTCAACCATTTTGATGATGTGAATGTGAACCTTGTCTCTCATGAGGATGCTTCAGGTAGTTCCTCTTCATCATGTGGTCCCTCCTCCTCCCCTCCTCCCATATTTTTCTCTGATGAAGATATCATGGAAGCCACAACCACCCCTAATTATCCTTGGGATGATGTGCACCATCATGAGTACTTCCTTCCAAAGGAAACCCTTGATAAATATGCTATGGAGTCCAAAGAATTCATCCATGGTGAGGTCAACTCGTTCAAAAATATCATTCCTACACCAGATACTTTTGAAGAAGGAAATATGGCTAATATTTCCCCTAACACTAAAATTAACATTTCGAATAAACAAGGAGTTGAACAAAATATTACCTTGGAGGCACAATGCACCCTGGAAGAAATTAAAACTTACACAAAGTTATTCAAAGAATTATGTGATGTTTTTGCTTTGTCCTATTATGAGATGCCTAGAATTTATCCCTCCATTGTTGAACACCATATTGACACATGGCTTGATCTCATTCCCATCCGGATAATGAAAATTCCTATCCATCCTTCCAAACACAATGATATTAAAGTCGAAATCAATAAGCTCAAGTAAGTTGGTTTCATTTATACTATTGAATACACCACATGGGTGTCCAATCATGTTCCCGTTCTAAAGAAATAAGGCACCATTCATGTCTACACTAGCTTTCATTATCTGAACAAATCTTGTCCCAAATAAAATTTCCCCACACATTTAATAGACCAAATCATTGATGAGTGTGTAGGAGATGAGGTCCTCCCATTCATGGATGGATTCTCGAGGTACAACTAGATTCGTATTCTCTTTGTTGATCAACTCAAGACTGATTTTACCAATCCATGGGGAACCTTTTCTTATAGGATCATGCCTTTCGGTTTAAAGAATGTTGGAGCTGGTTTTAAGAGTGCAATGTCCTATTTTTTTCTCGACCTGGCTCACATTATCTTGGTGTATCCAAATGATCTCACCGCTCGTTCCAAGCTTCGGTCGCAACACCTTAATTATTTGTATACCATCTTGCTTCGATGTTGCAAGTATTATGTTCACCTCAATCCCCTTAAGTGTGTCTTTTTTGTTCCTATAGGTTGGCTTTTAGGCTTCATTTTGTCCAAATATGGTATCACACTTGACCCTCTCAAAGTTAAAACAATTCTCGAACTTCCTCTTCCTCGCACCCTTCTCTAGTTACAAAGCCTCCAAGGCAAAGCCATCTTTCTCTGTCGGTTTTTTCATGACTATGCCACCACTTCTCACGGGTTTCTTAGACTCCTTTGATCTAATATTCCATTTGTTTCAAATGACCAAGCTCAACAGTCTTTTGACATCATCAAACATGCTCTCAATTCTGCTCCCTCAATTAACCCACCTAACTTTGGGAGGGATTTCATATTGTACATATCAACTTCCACCTATTTAATTGTTGGAATCTTAATACAAGAAGATGGATGTAGGAATGAGCATGTCATCTAAGGAGTCTAAGAAACCTATGAGAAATGGTGGCATAGTCAGGAACAAACCGACAGAGAAAGATGGCTTTGCCTTGGAGGCTTTGTAACTAGAGAAGGGTGCAAGGAAGAGTAAGTTCAAGAATTATTTTAACTTTGAGAGGGTCAAGTGTGATACCATATTTGGACAAAATGAATCCTAAAAGCCAGCCGATAGGAACAAAAAAGACACACTTAAGGGGATTGAGGTGAACATAAAATTTCCCCACACCTTTAATAGACCAAATCATTGATGAGTGTGTAGGAGATGAGGTTCTCCCATTCATGGATGGATTCTCAGGGTACAACTAGATTCATATCCTCTTTTTCGATCAACTCAAAACTGATTTTACCGATCCATGGGGAACCTTTTCTTATAGGGTCATGCCTTTCGGTTTAAAGAATGTTGGAGCTAGCTTTCAGAGTGCCATGTCCTATTTTTTTCTCGACCTGGCTCACATTATCTTGGTGTATCCAAATGATCTCAATGCTCGTTCCAAGCTTCGGTCGCAACACCTTAATTATTTTTATACCATCTTGCTTCGATGTTTCAAGTATTATGTTCACCTCAATCCCCTTAAGTGTGTCTTTTTTGTTCCTATCGGTTGGCTTTTAGGCTTCATTTTGTCCAAATATGGTATCGTACTTGACCCTCTCAAAGTTAAAACAATTCTCAAACTTCCTCTTCCTCGCACCCTTCTCTAGTTACAAAGCCTCCAAGGTAAAGCCATATTTCTCTGTCGGTTTGTTCCTGACTATGCCACCATTTCTCACGGGTTTCTTAGACTCCTTTGATCTAATATTCCATTTGTTTCGAATGACCAAGCTCAACTGTTGGGTCCCTATAATACTAGTGATTACCCCATTACTATTGTAGTTGTACCCCTTATTAATATTGTTGTGCCCCTATTGTCCCCATATTGTTATTACTGTTCCCCATAGGATCCCTCTATTGTTATTTTTGTGGCTTTATATTATTATTGTTAGGTCGGCTGGGCTATATTGTGACTCCTTAGACTCCTATATATAGAAAGGAGGTTTTGTCATTTGAATCATCCAATAATTGTTCATTTATGTAATGTAAAGGAGGTTGCCCCCTTGAAGAGTCTGAATTCTAAGGCATTGATCTATGTTTTCTATCTTTTCTTGAGTTGGTTTCATAACATTTGGTATTGGAGCTTTGGATTTTAGGGTTTCACTGCTCCAAATAGGTCATCATGGCATTTTCGCTATAACTTTTTTCCTGCGACGTTTCAGAAGCAAAAAAAAAAGCTCATTTGAGACGAAATTGCACTGAACCTTGGATCCTAAATTCAGAGCTTTTTGCGCTATATTTGCGGAGATATGATCTGAGGAAGTTGGTCTTTTTGAAAACTCCTGAATTACATTCCAAACAGGTGACCTGGGGAAATCATCATAACTTTCCCTCTGAGCATCAGATTGAAATTTTGTAAGAAGGTATAGAAAGAGGACGGACTGTAGTTTCTTGTATATATTTTTCAGAGCCAAAGGTCGAAACAGGGACACGTGGCATGTCGTACAAGTTCGCTCTACTGAATTAGTCTATAATCAGGTCACTGTGGGAGATTTGGCATAACTCTTCATTGGAGAATCCAATTGGGGTCAAACTAGTGGCATTGGAAAGAGGACATAGAAGGCTACTGCAAGACCCAATTTTAGAACTGGATGATCCGAAATTACAGAGATACATTAGAGGCAATATCGAGCTCCTACAAAGTGAAAAAAGGTGTGTAGATTTTTTTAATTTTTGCTTAAGCTTGGTTTGAAAAATTATTTTGAAGGAATTCAAAGGGCATAGTAGAGCATTAGTATTGGTAACTGATGCCCTGAGGAAAGAAAATTCAAACACCTAGTAAGCAATCTAAAAGCTCTAGCATGACTCATGAAGAAGAGGAAGAAATGCTACATGATATATCAAAATTACAAGACCAAGTGCAACAAATTTCACTCTCACAAAAGCTAACAGAAGCTAAGATAAATGGCATGGAATCTAAGATAAAGGGCGTGGAAGCCAAGATTGACGATTTGAAGATAGATTTGAAGGCAGATTTGACAAAGTTGCAACAAGAAATACTTACTAATGGTGAAAGGGGAGTAAAGGAAACTCATGATGCGAACAAAGGAAATGTTAATCATTGTTATAGACATTTTTGGGCCCTACAACCCCAAGCATAAATGTCCATAAACTAAGGGCTCCTAACTCCCTAAAGGTGTTGTTCCAACCCCTAAAAGAACAAGGTCAACTGATTACAGCTTCTCCCAAAAGTTCTCCATGAAAAACTACTCAGAACTGGTCAAAACTGGATCATTGCACTTGCTCCATGGCTAGAGTGCGATCCATTGCACCTTGTACACACGGGAAGTGCGTTGCATTTCAAAAAGCCCTTCTATGGGGTGCGATGGACGAGAAAAGACAAGTGGCGGAGACAGTTTGCGAGGTGGATGATCATGGAATCTTCCAGAAACTTCTCCTGGGACACTTGCCTCTCAGAATCGCCCAAGGATGAGTAAGAGATCAATGAGATCTCCAAGTGGCATCAAGAACTATCAGAGAGAAGACACTAATCAAAAACCCATAGCTGACTCATACCTCTGCAAATATCTATATATAGATCTCTCATCCCAGAGATCCAGAGGTTAGAGGCTGGAATTTTTCATATTGTAAGGAATTGTTGTTGGTTTCCTGAGACAAACATCAGATTGTTGGGTGATCTAAGCTTTGTTTGAGGTGAAGAGGGGCTTCTTTGCTGGGAGGTTGATGCTGGGTTAGAACAACCGGTTGTAACTCCTCTTGGCTCTTTTCTTGTTTATCAATAAAAGCTATTTGAGTTTTCCTCCATGCTTTTGTGTCATTGATGCTTGTTACATTTGTATGGTCAATTTACATCTGACCCTAGATTGTTTATGATTATAGATCCATGTCTTTGTATAGTGCCATGCTTCTGTGATCTTACAGGTACTTCGTGAAGCTGGGCGTGCAAGGGAGAAGGTGGCTGAGGACTATCAAAGAAGAGATGGATCAAGTCAGGAGATTGGCGCAAGACAGAGGTTAGTCTTTCTGTTCCTCTCTATCTATAATTCATAAAGGAAAAACAAAAGTAGCTTTTCTCTGTTTGTTTCTAAGGCAACTGTCACACCTTAGTGGGATAGAGCAGTTCTAAATAGACACTTTTCCCTGTAACAAAATGGTGACTCCACTGGGGAACTAATTAGTTTGTTTGTTTATCATTCTTTGTTGTTTGTTTCATAAACTTACAAGTAGCATTCGAACTGCATTTGCCATAACAAATGCAAAGTAGACAACTGCTACTTCAATCCGTCTACTAGATCTATATATGATTTAAACAACTGATTCACAAACTATCTGATTGCCCTTGTGATAACTCTTAGATCCTCCTTAGATCTACCCCTGATTGTTGCATTACTGATTGCTTTTTACTCGGCCAAAACCCAAGAACTGAACTGCAAACTGTGACCCGGAACCCGAATAGAGTCTCGTTTCTGGCCCAGCGCAGGTACTGTTCAGAGATTCTGAATTTCAGCGCACTTCCCGAGTGGACAACCTGCGCTGCATTTCAGATTCTCTGTGTTACAGGTGCGCTGATCAGACTAGCTCTGTGCAGTTGTGGCTTCTGTGATTCATTCTTTCCAGTTCTATTCCTGAATTTTGCTGCCTGTGATCAGTATATGTCTGTTTGAAACCCCTTTTCCTTACTGTTATTCTACCTCCTTTGTACAAAAGAACTGTAGATGTTTTTGTGTGTTTGTTGAGTCATTTACAGTTCTCATTTGCAAAAGTAGCATAATCGTACTATCGCCCTTTGATTTGAAACTGTCGCAAGTGTCGATTTCAATCCTAGGAAAGAGTTTGATTGTTGTTGATGGTCGATTATCCTATTACTATTGCTTTTGGTCTGAATTTGTAATTTTCTAGTGTCGAGAACTAGTATTCATTTCAAAATCGTAAGGTGTTGTGATCGTCTCCATTTTTGATTTCGAAAAGAAACTTGTTCATATTTATCGCTTGAAAAGAAATTCAGATTTGTGCATCAACTTTCTTTTTAGCATCCATATACTAAGAAAGTCGAGAAACAAATACATGCATGTGAATTTGCATATAGACAGTCTGATCGGCTTGATTTAGGAAAGTGCATTTAGAGTGTGCTCTTTGCTCTTTGTGAAAAGATTCTGTCTTTCTTTTCCCTAGTAGCTAGGATTTTCATTGCATAAAGGAGATAAAAAGTTTGTTTATCATCTTAGATTGCATTTTAGGAATTACATCTACATCTCACGGTGAACTTGAAAGGCAAACTTCATAAACAAGATCAACTTAAAATAAATTCAATGAATCTAACAACGCTTTGGAACTTAACGCACAACATTTAGAAGTCTAGGCTAGAGACGTATTCTGGCGTCGTAAAGCCTGATAACTGTTGTTCTCACTGATGGTTGGGTGATTCCTCCACTTTGAGATGATAAGTGCCAGTACAGACTTGTGCTCCCACGTACCGTCGAGTATATTTTGGGAGACCCCAATAGGCTTAATCCTTTATCCATAGGAAGCCATGTCTGCCACCCTATCGATCGCAATGCACTGAACACAGCATTCGGGAAGATTGACTGCTGTACCGTAAAAAGTATTCTGCAGTTTTGCGATTGGTTTGGTACTCCCTCTACCTAGATTTCCAGAGCAGTCCCTTTCGTTCCTTTTCAGACTCCTTAATGGAAAAGGTCCATCTGAGCACTTGTCACTTCAGGCTCATTAAAAATCGAAGGAGACTAGAGTCATCTTTTGTTTTTTCTCGACTCTTAAAAATTGAAAAAACAAGTTGTGTCAAAGCGTCTAAAATTTATTTTAAATGGAATATTCATTACCCTTTCCTACGTTGATCTTGGGTTGAGAAAATGGAATCCACCAACCAAGGAATTCCCCTTGGAGGAAATCCTAGTCCCTTCTCCTCTTGGGGAGATGTTGGTGCACCCCATATGGCCACATTGTCGCTTCCAGGACTGACAATTGGTTTGCCTGTATGGCTCTTCTCAACCTCTGTCATTCAGAACACCACAATTCCTGAACAATCGAATCAGCAATTAGACGAGTCCAGAGTTACCCACCAACCTTCTACTTCCTCTAATTCTTCCTCTCCTCCTTCCTCTTCGCTTGATGGGGCTGGTAAAGCCAAAAGTCAAGTGCCTAAGGAGAAGAAGGAAAAGAAGAAGAAAGAGAAGAAGAAGAAGGAGCCAAAAGCGAATGGGGGCAAACGAGCGTCGTCTAGCAAAAATCCACACACTACACCGACCAGGCCTAAATCGCCATGTGTCATTTGCAAGGGAGACGACTATCATAGAGATTGTCCTTGTATCCCTCGGATCTTAAGGGACTAGTCTCCTCGTTTGCACAACCTGGTGTCGTCAACCTCTGATGATCATGTTGAAAACACACCATCAACTAGTGAAAGTGAAGCCCCAAGACAAAAAGGAAAATATAGATTTCCTTGTAAACTGTGCGAAGGCGATCATGCCGTCCACCGTTGTCCCTTCTTAGACGAAGCTAAAAGAGTTTTGGACGATCGTCCGGTTTCACCGTTACGACTTCCTCCTGGATATAAAAAGCTCTTGCCGAGTCCGTCACTAGTTGAAAATCCGGTTGGCCCGCTTAGGTGGTCGGCCGAAGCATCTATCATTGAAGATAAAACATCTGAACCCATACCAGACGAAAGTCAAAAGGTTGAGGTGGCAGTTGACCCGGTCTTGCCTTCAGAGGTTCCATCTTCAAATGATACAGTCACTGAAGAGAACAAGGATGACACCGTCCAAATTCTTTTCATAAGCACAGACTCCAACGAACATGGGGTCAATTTACCCGTTCCTTTACCGCAGGAAGGAAGTTCGTCAGAGTTGTACCTGGTCGTCTATTTGGTCCCACCTCCAAGCAACCTAGTTGTCTCCTTCGACTGGAATCAACTAGGCAGACCCCGTTTACCAGCTAGTATACCATTCCGAATTATTGTTCAAATATATAGAATGGTTATGGCTGGTACCATCATAGATGAAGGGGCTTTTGTGAGTATCCTTTCCTCAACTGCTTGGAAAGCGCTTGGTTCACCATCGCTTTTGCCTGAGATGAGAAATCTAACAGGCTTTGATAAAGGAACCAGTCGACCATTAGGGATCCTTCCCAATGTGCCCATAACATTGAGAGGGAAAACCGTTCAC
The DNA here is from genome assembly GCA_031772625.1 of Pinus tabuliformis. Classification (NCBI taxonomy): domain Eukaryota; kingdom Viridiplantae; phylum Streptophyta; class Pinopsida; order Pinales; family Pinaceae; genus Pinus; species Pinus tabuliformis. Next base: position 657,495,319 of record CM062820.1, on the reverse strand, counting down.
ATGAACGTGATGGTAGTTCAAGTACCCCTGAATTACAATCTACTCCTTGGACGAGACTATATTTATTGCATGAGAGCCATTGTCTCATCACTCTTTAGAGTGATGTGTTTTCCGCACGAAGGAAGAGTGGTCAAGCTCGTAGACCAACTTTCATTTCCCGGATCACGCATAGCAAATAGTCATATACCATCCCTAAATGGTATTTTCACGCAAGAAATGTCTCAATCTCCAGTCCGTCCACCCGATGAGCGCGAGTGATTCGAGGGGACATGACTGAAACCCAGGGGGCATGCACCCTGGTCTGCTTCGGCAGGAAAACTTCAGGTATAGGGTAGGTTTCTGCGAGAGAATATGACCTCCGTACTCCCATCCGTGATTGGAAGAGGGAGTTGGACTGGAATAAGATCCTCTTGTCAAAGTTATGTGGGTTGGCGAGCATCGCCGCTCACCTTTGTTTATTTCGGTAGACATCGCCGGAGAAGTGTTTTGTTTACGCGCTAAATAGAACAATCTTTGGGTAGCCTGAAAGAGGTATACCTTTCCTGATAAAACAAATGTTTTGTCAGCTCGAATAGAAGGTGACCTTGAAACTTTGTTTTATACCTGGGGGCATGCAAGCCTTTCGGCGTACAAGCGAAGAGAGACTATTTATTTTTTAAATTTGTAGGACCTCTAACCCTTTAAACTTGTAGGATTAGTCGTTTCCTAACTTGCATAAAGAAAGGATGTGGGGAAAAAATCTAAAAGTTGCTGTTTTATATGAGACATTCTTATCACACGACTGGATTAATCGAGCCGTTTTAGCACATAGTTCAAGCTCGTTAAAAAATAAACATAAGAAATGAGAAAATGTTTCCACCCGCATTTAAGCTCGTTAAAAAATGAACTATTCCCCGGTAAATAACCATCGTGAATGTAGTACTTCAACCGTTAAAGCCTTGGTCGTGTTTGCACCGTCACCTTCACTTTTTCATTGGCCGATCATTCACCTCCATTTGATTGTTTACCCATTTTGAGGAACAGCTGCGAAGAGTGATTTCACTAGCCATCCTTGTAACACTGCCATGATTGGAAAATTCCAACCCTTACCTGGAATCATCTGCTACCCATTTTATCACTCATTCCTCAAAAGACGAGTCTCCTTTAAGCTCTTTTCAACTGACTTGCAAAATATGAAAAGATTGCCGAGCCATTGGCCTCTCCAGCTCGTTAAAGGGACAGGAAGTGCTATCCCTCCTCTAGATTTTAATCTTTTTGGACCTGAGGGATTATTACACAAAAAGATCAAGCGCTTGTTTTGTTCGGCTCGTTAAAAGTATCGAAAATCCATCCCTTTTGTATTGTTTTATACTTTTTCGGACTTAAGGGATTAGATGACAAAAAAGGAATTTTGGAGTTACCTTTACGTTCCTTTTCAGACTCTCTAAAATTGAAAAGGACCGAGTTATCTTTGTCGTTAAACTCGTTAAAAAGATTAATAGCGACAAACTTGTCTATAGACGAGAACGAGTTTCACTATCGCTAGGCTCGTTAAAACATAGCGATGGGTTTGCCCGAAGGGAAAATTATAGAACAAGCATATGTTATCCTCCTCAAGCTTGACAAAAATAAAGACGTACTGGTCAGCAATGACTGGGGAAAATTGGGAAGAAAACTTAAAGAAACTTTGTTGGTAGCAAGTCGCTCTTGAACATGACACTTCCACTCCGTGTCCGAGTCGGGTTGGGTTGTTTCATTCACCGGTCACATCACCATGGTCACGCCATACCATCCACATTTGGGGTTAATGCTACCAATCCATCACATCAGTGTCACCGTGTGTTCAAGAGAAGTCATTCAGATAATTCACCTGTGTCTCACCCACTACCATACATTATACTCCATTCTTTCATGACCGCCACCCTGAATCTTATATCACCAGATCGTTTTCACCTCCATTAAAATCATTTGCTCCGTTCCGTGTCATTAATGTGGGATTCATTAAGGCCCTCCTATGACGGATCACTTCTTGTCGACATCAGCTCATTATCCAAGAAGTTGATCTAGGAACACCCCATTCAGTACTTTGAAGCTTGCATGCCTCAATGGCAAGTTTCTCACTTCTGGCGACAGGTTTACATCAATGGCCTTCGACCGAAAGATTTTGCGTGGTGTTCGACGCCAAGTCCTTTATTCACACCATGTGAATTGTATTGCGGTACCTTGAGGGTCATTATCATTATCGGTGATTCCTCTCGCGCTTGTTAACAGTTTACATCATTGACTGGTAATCAAGCGATGTCTTTCCATGTTCGACTTCAGAACATTTCTCACATGGATCGACTTGTACTTCGAGTGAAGATCGGACGAGATTGAAGACCCCAGATCTAGTTTCATCCATTCGGGCTGCGATATATATTCAGGGAAATAAAGACATTAAATGTACATCATTGCTGCACAGATAATCATCCACTCAAAAGGATGATGGCTCTATCAGAATCATCAGTCTACACTCAGACGATTGTCTATCCTATGTACATGAAAATGAATTTATAATGCTGAGCATGGGAATTCCCACCTCAGCCAGATCATGAAAATATTATGAAGATAATATATTGTATTGTATCTTATTACAGGTCTCCTCCCAGCATTGAAAGAACTTCGGATCCTCACAATAAAGCATTTCACCCGACATCAAAAGATTAGCGACCTCATGCTTTAGGGGGCAACTGTTATAGACATTTTTGGGCCCTACAACCCCAAGAATAAATGTCCATAAACTAAGGGCTCCTAAGTCCCTAAAGGTGTTGTTCCAACCCCTAAAAGAACAAGGTCAACTGATTACAGCTTCTCCCAAAAGTTCTCCATGAAAAACTACTCAGAACTGGTCAAAACTGGATCATTGCAGTTGCTCCATGGCCAGAGTGCGATGCATTGCACCTTGTACACATGGGAAGTGCATTGCATTTCAAAAAGCCCTTTTATGGGGTGCGATGGACGAGAAAAGACAAGTGGCGGAGACAGTTTGCGAGGTGGATGATCATGGAATCTTCCAGAAACTTCTCCTAGGACACTTGCCTCTCAGAATCGCCCAAGGATGAGTAAGAGATCAATGAGATCTCCAAGTGGCATCAAGAACTATCAGAGAGAAGACACTAATCAAAAACCCAGAGCTAACTGACACCTCTGCAAATATCTATATATAGATCTCTCATCCCAAAGATCCAGAGGTTAGAGGCTGGAATTTTGCATATTGTAAGGAATTGCTGTTGGTTTCCTGAGACAAACATCAGATTGTTGGGTGATCTAAGCTTTGTTTGAGGTGAAGAGGGGCTTCTTTGCTGGGAGGTTGATGCTGGGTCAGAACAACCAGTTGTAACTCCTCTTGGCTCTTTTCTTGTTTATCAATAAAAGCTATTTGAGTTTTCCTCCATGCTTTTGTGTCATTGATGCTTGTTACATTTGTATGGTCAATTTACATCTGACCCTAGATTGTTTATGATTATAGATCCATGTCTTTGTATAGTGCCATGCTTCTGTGATCTTACAGGTACTTTGTGAAGCTGGGAGTGCAAGGGAGAAGGTAGCTGAGGACTATCAAAGAAGAGAGGGATCAAGTCAGGAGATTGGCGCAAGACAGAGGTTAGTCTTTCTGTTCCTCTCTATCTATAATTCATAAAGGAAAAACAAAAGTAGCTTTTCTCTGTTTGTTTCTAAGGCAGCTGTCACACCTTAGTGGGATAGAGCAGTTCTAAATAGACACTTTTCCCTGTAACAATCATGATTACATAGACTCTAATGTTGGATCGAAGACGCACCATATTCCAAAAATCGATATGAGGAAGTTTGATGGCAAGGATCCCGCAACATGGATATTACAAATGGAGCAATTTTTCGATCTCAATAATGTGCAAAACACACAAAAGGTACGTATTGCAAATTTATATTTGGAACCAAATCAGTTTGTATGGTATGAATGGCTTTTCTCTCCTAAACAATTTATCACTTGGGCAATTTTTACGGAAGAATTGATAGCACATTATGAGGATACAAAAAGAAACATTTTTTTTAGCCAATTGATAAGTCTCAAACAAAAGAGTTCAATAATGGAGCACATTGAGGAGTTCCAAAAATTGAACATAAGGGTAAAAAATATTCTAGAGGAGCATAGGATTGATGTGTTCATAGGGTCTTTAAAGGATAATATCCAGCATGATGTTCGCCTTTGGGAACCTGATTCATTAGAGAAGGCATTCAAGTTAGCAAGAAAAATGGAAAACAAAATTATGGCAATCAGGAAGCATACCACTCACAACTATAAAGACGGAAGTGTTGTTGTCACTAGTCTTCCACAACCTATAAGGTTGACACCACAACAATTGGAAGAAAAAAGAGCAAAAGGGCTTTGTTATAGTTGTGATAGCTAATACACTAAAGGTCATAAGTGTGCTGAGAAGAAATTATTCTACATAGATTGTGAAGAGGAGGAAGAAAAGGAGCAAGAAAGGTCAAAAGAAGAGGATATACTCTAGGAAAAAAGCCTAGATGAAGAACAAATGAATCCGACCATATCTTGTAATGCATTGGTGGGAATTACCACTCCTCAAAGCATCAAGATAGAAGGACAAATCAAGAAGAAAAAGGTAATAGTGTTGATTGATTCAGGAAGTACCCATAATTTTATTCATTGTAAGGTAGCAAAAGAATTGAATTGCTTCTTATATCCAGCACCAGAGTGTCAAGTGATGGTTGCAAATGGAGGAACAATAAATTTCTCTGGAAAGTGCCATAATATCAAACTATCCATGGGAGAATATGTATTGAATAGCCCAATGCTTTCCATTCCAATGGGAGGTGCTGAGTGGTATGATTCCAGGAAGTGTTCCTCCAAACATCAAGCCGTACATATATCCCTATGCCCAAAAGAGTGAATTTGAACTTATGGTTGCAAAAATGCTAGAGGCTGGTATAATTCAACTGAGTCAAAGTTCTTTCTCTGCTCCAGTAGTATTGGTGCACAAGAAGGATGGATCATGGTGCATGTGTCTAGATTATAGGGAGCTCAACAAGCTCACTATTAAAGATAAGTTTCCCATTCCTGTCATTGATGAATTACTGGATGAATTGCATGGATCAATTTACTTCACCAAGTTGGATCTTTGTTCAGGATATCATCAAATCAAAATGAAGACTGAAGACATTCCGAAAACAACATTTAGAACTCATGAGGGTCATTATGAATTTTTGGTCATGCCTTTTGGCCTTACCAATGCACCTTCAACATTTCAAGGTTTGATGAATTCAATTTTCAAACCATTCCTTAGAAAATTTGTGTTAGTATTTTTTGATGATATACTAATTTACAGCAAGTCTTGGAAGGATCATGTTGAACATGTTGACAGAGTGCTACAACTACTGGAGGAGAAACAATTATATGCAAAAAGATCCAAATGTTTCTTTGGAGTACAAGAGGTGGAATATCTGGGTTATATTATATCTCATGAAGGAGTTAAGGTAGACCCTAGCAAAATTAAAGCCATTAAGGAATGGAAAATCCCCACATCCATAAAGCATCTGCGAGGATTTCTTGGGTCGACAGGGTATTATCGCAAGTTTGTTAAGAATTATGGGAGAATAGCAGCACCTCTAACAACACTATTGAAGAAAGATGCATTTTCATGGACTCCAGAAGCAACAAAGGCCTTCGAACATCTTAAAGACACAATGTGCCAAGCACCTGTCTTAGCTACACCGGACTTCACAAAAACCTTTATTGTGGAATGTGATGCTTCAGGAAATGGAATTGGTGCTGTTTTAATGCAAGATGAAAGACCCATTGCTTTTGAAAGTCGTCCAATCAAGGGAAAGTTTTTACACAAAGCTATTTATGAGAAGGAAATGTTGGCAATACTCCATGCACTTAAGAAATGGAGACCCTACCTAATGGGAAGACACTTCAAGGTTAAAAAGGATCATGATAGCCTTAAATACTTTTTAGAACAAAGATTATCCTCTGAAGAGCAACAAAAGTGGGTCACAAAGATGTTGGGTTATGACTTTGAAATCATCTACAAAAAAGGGAAGCAAAATGTGATGGCAGATGCAGTCTCAAGAAAGGATGAGGATGTGGAAGCATTGTTGTGCACCATTTCTATTATCCAACCAGATTGGATAACGAAGCAAGGGAGGAATGGAAGAATGACGAAGAAGTGTGGGCACTTATTCGAAAGTTAAAACAATATTCCAGTACGTCAGATACATTTAGCTGGAAAAATGATTTGTTATGGTACAAAGATCGCTTATACCTATGGAAGAATTCCCAGCTAAAACAAAAGATTCTTATGGAATTGCACACTTCTCCCTTAGGAGTGCACTCAGGATTTTTAAAAACTTACCACAGGGTTAAGAAGGAATTTTTTTGGGATGGCCTTAAATTAGATATTCAAAAGTTTGTGACGGAATGTTTGGTTTGCCAACAAAATAAAGTTGAAACAATTAAGACACCGGGTCTATTACAACCTTTATCCATTCCAAGCCATTTATCGGTTGGATTTTAGGCTTCATTTTGTCCAAATATGGTATCACACTTGACCCTCTCAAAGTTAAAACAATTCTCGAACTTCCTCTTCCTCGCACCCCTCTCTAGTTACAAAGCCTCCAATGCAAAGCCATCTTTCTCTGTCGGTTTGTTCCTGACTATGCCACCATTTCTCACAGGTTTCTTAGACTCCTTTGATCTAATATTCCATTTGTTTCGAATGACCAAGCTCAACAGTCTTTTGACGTACTCAAACATGCTCTCACTTCTGCTCCCTCAATTCACCCACCTAACTTTGAGAGGGATTTCATATTATACATATCAACTTCCACCTATTCAATTATTGGGATCTTAATACAAGAAGATGGATGTAGGAATGAGCATGTCATCTATTATGTCAGTAAGAACCTTAAAAGTCCCCCTGTGTCCTATTCCCATGAAGCAAAGTTGGCACTGACCATTGTGTTTTCTCTTCAAAAATTGCGTCATATATCCTTACGTGCACCACAAAGGTTGTGACCAATTCCAATCCCATGGCATTCTTATTGAGTCGGTGGATTGTCAATGGGAAGTATGCTCATTGGATAGTTATCCTCCAGGAATTTGATTTGGAATTTTTCACCCTTAAGAGTAAGAAAGGCTTAGCCCTTGCTGAATTAATTTATGAATTTCCTATTGGTGCATCAAATCTACTGGTAAATGATGACTTTACTGATGAACACTTGTTTTTTATAACCTCAGATAATCCTTGGTATGGAAACATCCTCACCTATTTTCAAACCCTAAAATTTTCCCCCATATCAATCATGATGATCAACGATGTATTTGAAATCAAGTTCCTCGATATCTACTCATCGGTAACAATCTTCATCGTCGGGGTGTCAACACTGTCCTTCAGCGTTGTCTCACCCATGTTGAAGTTAAGAAACTGCTTAATTCCTATCACATCAACACTTGTGGTGGTCATCTCTCAGGAATGGCCATTGCCCAGAAAATTATGTGCACCAGATACTTTTGGCCTTCTCTCTTTAGTGATTGCATTGAGGAAGACAAAAATTGTCCCAATTGTCAATTATATGCCCTTATGGCTCGAGCTCCACCTACCCCCCTCCATCCTGTCATCGTAGCTAGGCCTTTATGTAAATGGGGCTTTCACTTTATGGAGTGCCAACATCCATATGATAATAACCATAAGTATATTGTCTTGGTCATCGACTATTTCACTAAATGGGTTGAAGCCATGCCCATATTCAATATCACCACAGCTACTGCAACCCTATTTTTCTTTAACCATGTTATTGATCAATTTGGGGTTCCAAAACAATTGGTTTTCGACCATGGCCGACACTTTGAAGATGAGATCTGGCATGACCTATCTACATTGTTGGGTTTGGAACACTAATATTCATCATCTTATTACCCCCAAGGAAATGGCTAGGTTGAATTTGTCAATAATATCCTTAAAACCATGCTTTAGTGGATTGTGAATAAATACAAGACCAACTGGCATCTTATGCTCTTCCCTACATTGTGGGCCTATAGAACCTTTGAAAAATTGCCACCGGGTTTACTCCTTTCCACCTTTTTTTGGACAGGAGGTACTCTTACCGATCGACTATGAAATCCCCTCCCTCCACCTTGCTGTCAAAATCCTCCCGGACACCCAACATTTAGAACAAAGACTCATCTTGCTTTAACACAATAATGAACATTGTCATGTTGCATTGCAAACCATTGAAGCAACCAAAAAGCACACCAAATCTTATTATGACCATAAATACCACCCTCATACCTTTCATGAAGGTGACCTTGTTCTTATCTATGACCAAGATCATGATGTCCTTGGGAATAGAAATTTTGAACCATTATGGCTAAGCCCTTATATCATTCATAATTGTTTAGGAAATGGGGCATACCTTTTAGAGGGTCTAGATGTAGAAATTCTTCTCAACCCTTGTAATGCACTCTACCTAAAGAAAGTTTACCCATAGCATTTTCCATTTGAAATGCATGTCCTTTTTTTCTGCATTTAGGTAGCTTGCATCCCCCATCATCTCATTTTTTGTCTTCTTGTGCCTTTCATATGGATCTATCATCCACACCACATATTGGTTATGCTGATGGTGTGAATCACTTCTCCGAGACTCTAGCCTTGACATCTCTGCCCATTTTCACCCCTTTGTATTCGTTAGTTGACTCCAATGACTTCTACATTGGATTTTCCACCAATAACCCGACTAAATATCATGCAGTGATAGATTTGTTAGTCAATTCCATTGATCATTGCATCCTTCACCTACATGTTTGTCTTGATTTCCTGCTACTTGTCATGCAATTCAATGGATTTTATCATGTGTGTAATCCTATCCTTAGAAAATATCTACGACTTAAGATTTTGGCACGTGAATTTGAATCCATTACATTAAGTCATGTTCCTAGAACACAAAATAACTATGTAGATAACATTTCAAATAAAATTCTAGATTTGCATATATCACATGAATATACAAGAATACATTCATAACATAAACAAACGGTGAACCATGTTGTCACAAAAAGATGCATAACCATATTATGTATCATAATATCCAATATACAACGTTTGGATTCCACTGCTCTAAATACATTTGACATGTCCATAGCATGTTACACATAAAAATGGGGGCACATGTGTCCCTATTCCTAATCATTGTCCTCTGGAGGATCTCATTCCAATTGGTCCATTCCCCCAGCTCATAAGTCTCGATGAGCCTTACTGGCCATTGTTATGCGCCTGGTGATACCTCACCACTCCGAGGGAAGACTGGTACATGCTTCTGTATATTGATCTTCTAGCTCATGCCACCCATTCTCTATCACCTTAGTTAATAGCAAGTCAAACCTATGATAGATATCCTCCAGTAATGAATCAATATTTTATCTTTATTATGATGTCAACCTTGTCTAATTTGGAGCCCCAAGTGCTGGAGCTCGTCCCGTATATGTCGAATGCCTCAACGATGCAATATTTGCATGTCACAAGTTTGAAAATAAGTACCACATGCATATATTTTCTAAACTACACTTTCAACCAAAATATAGCAACTATCACTTCAAAGTTCATTCCACCATAACGATAGTCATCTATGTACAATGGAATCTAATCCCAATGAGCAAAGAACTAAGGTCGAAACACCCATCCAACCCCCCCTCCTCCACCTCATTTTAGTAGCTTCCCCCAACAGCGCTTATTAGGCTCTAGTGGGCCCCCATCACGGATCTGTACATGTGGACGAATGGTAGGGACCTTCTCAAAGAAGGATTAGCATAAAACTGTTGCAAGTGAACAACCATTCTTGGCTCGTTTCCTACGTAAAATAAACTAACATTTCAATGACGTCAACATCATATGGGCCTTCCCATAGTAGGTCCCTCCCAACACACTCTCCACCAACATCATCTTCCATCCAAAAATGTGGTGGAAGGCATGACTACCCAAGATCTGCACCACTTTTATAGTCGCAGCTTATGATCCAGCTGGATATTGGTGGCCACCTACCAAGTCCACTTGGACCTCCACCATTGTTTCTCTCAGCATTTTTAGTTTTCTTAATTGTAGCACAACTTACTATTTTTAGTAGTTTTTCAGGTCATGGACTTTTGGAGCTATTTTAAGGTCCTAAACAACGTTTTTTGGGAAAAATGGGAGCAACATGGGTCCATGGACTAATCTTGTTGTTCCTATCGGCCGGATAAATCGTTCTTGCGGACAAGACCGATCTCCCTAGTATCAACTGATATCTAGCGACAAGCAGAACAAGCAAATCTACCTTTCTCTAAATATTGTGATTTATAAATAAAAACCAAGAGGTGTTTTAGACCCTACCTTATGTCCAACGCTAGTTTGTGGCAGCCACGCTTCGACTGTCCGAATGAGTTTCCTTTTAAGAACCTACAAACACCAACAAGCACACATCAAATAACACTTGCATAGCCAATATAATAAATCATATTCATCATGGTGATCAAGGAATCCATGAAATAAACCATAAAAGACAACTTATTGAGAAAAATAAACTTGATTGTATTAACTTTGAACAAAGAAGAACTTTACAACCTTTGGTGCCTTGATGTTGTATAAGCTCCTCCCAGGGTTCAAGCAAGAATCTCCTCTACTTTGACAAGCCTCACACTCTTCCCAATGAGATCAAAAATGTATGTAATCTCTCCTCTCAAGCTCAATTAGGAAGTCTAAATTCCAACAGCATTTACCCTCAAAAATATTAAGCTTTCAACCTCCTCGGTAACCAGCCCAATGCCTCATTTTATAGTGTAGAGGGAGGAAGTTACAAGTCCACCTATGAAGGGATAGAGTCCTCCTTCAAAGGGATAAGCTCCTCAAATCAAGGGGTTAGCTCCTTTAGTTATGGGATGCATGAACCTCAAAGGAGTGAACTTGCGCCTTTTTTACTTTTACAGGGATCCACACCCATTACACAGAAACAGAGCGGGTAGGTCCGCAGCGGACATGACCAGTAGATGCGGGACACCAGGTAATGCTAAGAGAAAGTGTGGAACCAGAGTTTTAGAGATTTTCAAGGACTTTCTCTCATTTTTCAAGGCTTGACATGAAGAGTCGAGGTTTAAGACTTGCATAGGAGGAAAGTATGAGTGGTGATAGACTCACACTGACTGCAGAATGTCATGGTGACAATATTTTGTGTAACAGATTGCCCCCTAAAGTGCGAAGTCTGTAATAGATGAGGATAGTATTTGTCATCTAAGAAGAGTGAAGTAATTTATCATTTCAAGGATCATCCTGTGGAGAGCCTGGTTGGAACCTGTAAAAACATTCAATACAAAATATATATATGTGATCATATCATCGCTGAGGTAGGCATTCCCATACTCAGATCAAAACTAACTAGAAAACTAACGAAACTGCTCTGATGTAGGAATGATCTTGTAATAAATCACAAGTATAGACATATGTAGACACAATATGGGCACAACCATCTGTTTATGAATAGTCCACTGTATAATGAATAACAAAATTCCTCGCAGCCTGGATGGTGGAAACTAGATCTAGGGTCTTGATTTCTGCTTCCCAAACTAGTACGATTCTATCCATGTGAATGAATGTGTCGAACTCGAACATGGTAGAAACCACTTGATTACCAGTCAATGATGTAAACTGTTAACAAGTGCGAGAGAAACCACCAGTAATGTCAATGGCTCTCAAAGTACTCAGTAAAATCCATGAAATGTGAATAGATGAGTTGATGTCGAACATGTCATAGAATCCTTTGATCAAAGGTCAATGATGCAACCTATCATCGAAGGCGAGAAACCTACCATTGAGGCATGCAGATTCCAAGGTACTGATGATTTATAGATCATCTTTCTAGATAATGAGCTGAAGTTGATAGAAAGCAATCCGTCGTAGGCAAGCCCACAACACGAAATCATAGATCAAGTTTGAAGAAATATATTTGGCAAGGACTAACTCAGGGATGGTCAAGATGCATGACAGATATTTTGCAGATGAATGGTTTATTTGAACTGACCTCTTGAACACATAACAACACTGCAGATGGTTTGGTGACAATTGACCCAAATCTACTACCCAGAAACCGGCTGAAGACTTTCAATATGGTTTGATTAACTGTTAGGCAAACGATTTCCCAACCCAGGTGAACAAAAAGTGTCGTGTTCAAGAGTGGTTAAATGCTTTTCTAAAACACAAAGTATAACAACAGGTTCATTTTTCTCTCTTTTCCCCCACCATTTCTGGCAAGTACCTCTTTATTTTGACAAGCTTGAGGAGGATAACATTTTCTTGGTTATAAGCTCATCCTTCGGATGAGTCCAACTTGGTTTAAAATTCGAACCCTAAGAAGGAGTGGTTCGTTCCCGTTTGAAATTGAACAGGTCCTTTACTGTTACATTTTAATGAATCCAGTATAGGAGAAGCTCGGCGTTTTTCAATTTTTGGGAGTCAAAAGAAAAACTTAAGAAAACTCCATGGTTGTCCTTTTTCGTAAATTTGTGTCTCCCAAGCCCGAAAAAGTATAAAATAATACTTGAGAGAACCGCTTGACCATTACGATCAAGGAGTACTTTTCATAATTAGTGGCCCTGATCTAAAAAAGTAGAAAAGAGATCAAAGCCACGTCATTTTATTACCAATATCGAACTTGAAACGACAAAAGTCCGGCAATCTTTTCATGTTTATGTGGTCAAAAAAGATCTATAAGTGGACCGTCCTTTTAATTCCATTTTAACGAGTTTAAAAAGAAAAAACTCAGAAATCTTTCCATATTTTACGAGTCAAAAAAGAGCTTAAAGAGGACTCGTCCTAGAGGAATGAGTGGTATAAAGGGTAGCAACTCGTTTTGGAAATGGAGGAACTGCTCAAAACATGTAATGGTTAAGAGGGTGGCTAATAAAACCACTCACAGATGCGGTCCCTCAGGAAGGGTAAACAACCAAGTGAAAGCATATGATCAGCCAAAGAGATGGGGGAAATGGAATGAAAACAACCAAGGCTCATCTAACAGAATTTAGCGGATAAAAACGACAATCACGAGATGTAAATCAAGTATAGGTTCATTTTTACACAAGCTTGAACCATAGAGAACTCTGCTTGGATTCGGTTTCATGTTTACACAAGCTTGAAACGAAAAACTATGCTTGTTATAAGTTCGCATGCCCCCAACATAATGATGCAAAATGAGGTACATGCACCCCAAGCTTCATTGCATTCAACGAGGTGGATGGAATGAAGGTTCACTTTCGAGATCTTGGAAAGACTCAACTCGAAAAGGGAGTTGTTTCATTTTTTCATGATATTGACACAGGAAAAGAACTATAATCAAAACCCTTGTTTCATTTTTAAACGAGCTTGACATAAGACAAGGAACTATGCTCGAAAATCCTTGATTCATTTTTTTTTTTAATGAGATTAACACAAGACAAGGAACTATGCTCAAGACACCCTGTTTCATTTTTAACGAGGTTGACACAGGAACACAACTATCCTCACTGACATCCAGTTTCATTTTTAATGAGGTCGAGACAGGAAAAAACTATCCTCGCAACACCCTGTTTCATTTTTTAACAAGGTTGAGACAAGAACAAAACTATCCTTGTGACATCCAGTTTCATTTTTTAACAAGGTTGAGATAGGAAAAAAACTATCCTCGCAACACCCTGTTTCATTTTTTAAATGAGCTTGACACAAGACAAGGAACTATGTTCAAGACTCCTTGTTTCATTTTTTAAAGAGCTTGACACAAGACAAATAACTATGCTCATAAAATCCTTGATTCATTTTTTAACAAGCTTGACACAAGACAAGGAACTATTCTCAAGACTCCATGTTTCATTTTTTAACGAGCTTGACACAAGACAATGAACTATGCTCTAAAATCCTTGATTCATTTTTTAATGAGCTTGACACAAGACAACGAACTATGCTCAAAAATCCTTGATTCATTTTTTAATGAGCTTGAAACAAGACAACGAACTATGCTCAAGTCTACTCTCTACAATCTACCTATATAACCTACTGATTCATTTTTTTTTAATGAGGTTGACACAGGAAAAGAACTATCCTCATATCTGATTCATTTTTTAACGAGGTTGACTCAGTAACAGGAACTATCCTCTGACCAACTGATTCATTTTTTAACGAGGTTGACATAGGAAAAGAACTGTCCTCATACCTAATTCATTTTTTAATGAGGTTGACTCATTAACAGGAACTATCCTCTAACCAACTGATTCATTTTTTAATGAGGTTGACACAGGAAAATAACTGTCCTCATACCTGATTCATTTTTTAGCGAGGTTGACTCAATAACAGGAACTATCCTCTGACCAACAGATTCATTTTTTAACGAGGTTGACACAAGAAAAGAACTATCCTCATAACTGATTCATTTTTTAACAAGGTTGACTTAGTAATAGGAACTATCCTCTGACCAAATGATTCATTTTTTAACGAGGTTGACACAGGAAAAGCACTGTCCTCATACCTGATTCATTTTTTAACGAGGTTGACACAGGAAAAGAACTGTCCTCATACTCACTTATTCATTTTTTAACGAGGTCGACACAGTAAAAGGAACTTTCCTCGAAACCCTTGATTATGGCTTCCAACTAGAAGAAACACATGTCAATGGACACACCTTGATCATGGCTTCCAAGAGGTCTTCATCAGAAGGAAGAATAATTCTCTGGAAGGAACACATGTCAAGGGACTCAAAAGGGATAAGAACACTGCGTTCAAGTAATCCCATAGAGTTTTCCATGTCAATTACCGAATCTAAATCAAAGGAAGATGAGCAAACAGTGAGAGGCTCACTTACATCGATAACTAAAAACATGGGACCAGTTGCCACATAATTAACCCGTGGTAGGGTAGATACCACTTTAGAATCAGGAACATTTAGGGGTTTCAAATTATTGGTAGTTGAAACAAGACTAGGGAACAAAAGCTGGTCTACAGTGACAATATTTCCATAGTGAGGGAAAGACATCACGTGAAAGAGTGTCGATACGACAGCTTTCATTGCATAAACATAGTCTTGCACAAGGAGTAAATTGAAATCCAAGGGACCTCGAACTAACATAAGATCAATACAGACAGTTTTACCTTCCAAGGTAATGGCAAACTTAGGAAGGATCCCTAAAGGTTCACTAATGGTTATGTTAAAAGCTTCCAAATTATGTGTAATAGGCACAAGCTGAGGGGAACCCAAAGCTTTCCAAGCAGTTGAGGATAAAATACTAATAGAAGCACCTTCATCTATCTATGTGCGGTGTATGTCCCTACCACCAGCCTTGACAATGATTTGGAAAGGGATGGAGGAAGGAAGACAAGGTTCTGTTAGTCTATTCCAATCAAAGGAAAAGACATCAGTGCTTGAAGGGGGTTTTGTAGAAACATGTGAAATGTCCCTCAACGTAGAAGAATCTGATGTAACAAGAAGAACCTAAGTGGTATGAAGTTCACTGTCTAAAGGGAGAGTGGGATCAACTGAATGTGAAATTGAATCGATCACTTGATCAACTAATGGATCATCAACCTGAGTGATATGAGTTTCACTCTCCAATGGAAGAGTGGGATCGACTGTACTTGAAATTAGATTAATCACTCCGTCAGTTGACAGTAGGTTGGGAGAAATTTTATGGTAACCAGTTGGAAATTCTTGCTGTGGAGTAGTAAGGTTTTCCAAAAATTTTGAGGCTTCATCCATGTGAGGGAAAATGTGAGTTTGATGACTCCCTTTGCATAACTTACAAGGAAACCTAACTTTACCCTTTTTCCCAGGAACCTGACTATCACTAGTTGATGGATCAATGGAAAGTTGATGAGATTTTTCTGACCATACTTCCAAGACCTTTGGAATACCAAGACAATTGATAAGGAAGTGGTCACCCTTACAAAGCCTGCAAGGGTATTTGGGTTTACGATGCATGTTGGAGGTTTCCTCAACGCAACTAACACTTACAGCCATGGTTGGTTGGTTTACTTCTTCCTTATCTTGCTTCTTCTTCTTCTTCTTCTTCCCTTTCCTCTTCTTCTTGGCCACCTGGTTACTAGTGTCAAGGCTTTTACCAAGTGAAGAGGAAGAAATGGAGGAAGAAATATTAGGCGAAGAAGGTAAAGGGTCAACAGAAGGTTGGTGATGTTGAGATGGTGAACTCTGTTGAGGTGAAGCATTCGGTTGAGGTGGAACAATTGGAGTATTTGGGGCCAACGAAGTTGAAAATAACCATATCAGTAAACCTATTGTAAATCCAGGTAATGACAAAGTAGCCATATAAGGAGGACCAACATTTCCAAATCAAGGAAAAGTACTAGGATTCTTGTTAAGAGGGGTTCCTTGGTTGGTAAATTCTTGGAACAATTTCCATTATATTCAACTTCAGTGAATTTTATTAACAATTTAAAACTAAAATTAACAATTCACAATTCACACCTAACAATTAAAATTCACAATTCACACCTATGGTCTCTAAAAATAAAAACAAACAAATTAACACGCGCTATCAAATCTAGGAGTCAAACCACACACAAACATTAACTTTCTATACTAAAAACACTAGTTGGTGATGAAATCCAACATCGCAGAATTCAATACAGAAAGGGCGGTTGGAACAGTTACCCCGAAAACCTACTTAATGAAACAGACTGGCACAAGTTTCTTCACAAAACCATCTCGAGTGAAGAGAACCCCCCAGAGAGTCCAAGTGAGTCTAGTTGATGTCTACTCCAGGTACAGTGGGATCTTCCCTCCACTGTCACCTTAGGAAAGAATCCTATAGATTATGGCCACTAAGGTTACCAACAGAAATAAATATACTTGGGGGAACAGTCTACGATCCGATACACGCAAGGGCAGAGTAACAAAGCTCAATCCCCTTGAAGGCTCCTTGACATAATCCAAGGTTTACCAACAAGTGACCCTAGGCTCCTCGACAATGATCAATCCAAGGTTTACAATGGTCAATCCAATGTTTACTGTTTTTAATATGTGTATATCTGTTATCATTCCTAATGAGGAAGGATTGATTACCTCACTGGTTTAGATATGATTGGTGAGCTCCAGTATTGTAGCAATAATGCTACAACTCCTGGGGCTTCCTGTCTCTTAATTTTATCAACCCGATAGTTCGTACAAACTTGGAAGCGACGGTGCTATATGCACAAGTACTAGCTCTTGTCGCAACTGTCACTTGGTCAGCTGGCACAAGTCCGCTAGGGCTCAAGCCAACTTCTATAGGCTCTCAGAAGAAGCTTGCTAATTGATGGACGAAAGCTATTCTCAAAGGAAAGCTACTCTACTTGACAAAATGAACTGAAAGCAAATCAAAGCATGTAAACCTAGGAAACCCTAATTTGACTAGTCTAACCTCTATAATGCAAAGAATGTGAATGCAACTTCTACTAATGCTGTCATTACCTCTAATAAGTGCAAATGCATGGATCTAAGCTACTTGCATCATAAAAGACATGTTTTTGTACTTTTCCTTTAAGTGTGTGATATGATTGTGATTTTGTGCTAACTAGGGTTTGGTTGTGCAGATGGGATGGAGAAGGAAGGAAAGCGTGGGAAAGGTTGGGGAGGCTAGGAGAGGCCCCTAGGGATCCTTATCATCCATCCACAGAGGTTCCTCACGTTCAGAAGCTCAGCAACCGAGTGAGTGGCCTCCTACAGGAAGTCTGCAGGGGATCCTACAGGATACTCTGGTTTCTACAGGATGTCTACAAGCTGCTACAGGATGACCTACCGTGAGTGTTTGGAGCGATGGAGGAGTGATGGAATGGTAGGGGGAGATGTGCAAGGTAGGAATAAGGCTGGTGATGGCTTTAGAAGTGGAGGAATAGGATAGGGAGTGAATGTAGGGAGTAGGTTGGAAGATAGAGGGCTAGGTCAACGAAAGGGCTAGAGAATGGAAGTACGTGAGGAGTGAAAGACTTTGGGAGATAACAGAGCGGAGCAGAGGTCAAAGATGTGTTTGCAGGTGTGATCAAGGTGGAGGACGAAGTGATGGAATGAGAGAAAGCAGTGTAAATGAAACAAATGCTTGTGACTATTACCAAACCGAAAATGCATTAACCTAAACTACCTGTGCTTGTAAATTCAATGAACAGCAATCCAAAACGCGAAGGAGAATGTGCATGAAGCTGTGGTAAAGGAGTGTGGTGCATGTGTGAATCATGTGGAAGCATCTAACATAACGTGACTGTGTTTGCAGCAATCATGAAATAAAGAAATGCGTATTTTTGGTGGTTAGTCATGGACTGCACCCCAATCCCAAATGAGATGGCAGTGAGCCTTAACAACCCTTTTTGCTGGAGCTCCAATGGATTATATCTATCCTCTACTAACCTAAGCAACTGTAAACAAATTCACCATAAGCAAATCCTATCTAAACTCATGAAAACAACTAAATTAACAACCTGTAATTCAAATTGCATGTGCAAGTAAAAACTCAAAGTGCTGAAACGAAATGCAACAACACACAGCAGAGGGGATCTATGGCTCTCAGGTTGGGCCCTAACCTGAGAGCTATAGTCTCCTTAGTAATTCAGAATGAGCTCAAATCTGCCTTCTTTATTCATAACCAAAAATCAGATGTCATGCCAAAACTGGCTTACAACTCGAATTACAACATGACTACCAACTAGCTACAAAAATGACTAACTAGCTAAACCCAAAAATGACTAACTAGCTACACAAAATGACTACCCACTAGCTAACCAAAATGAGGCCCCAAGCCTTCTTATTTATACAATTTGAGGACCCAACAGTCCTCCTAAAAGTTAGGGACTTGGCTGCCCAAGACTTGTAGTTAACAGTAGTCCAACTTGACTTGCTTGGCTGCCCTTGAGCTGATTGATTCGGTGGCCCTTGAACTCCGAGATGATGGTGGAGAATTCGAGGTAAGGGCCCATAAATGAGGGGGACACCTTCCTACAAATCCTCTAGCTTGTTCTCCCACGAATTTGGCTGCCAAGTGCTCATTAAGACCTTCAATTTTGTCTCCAAGTTGACCAAAAAGGCTACACAAAGCACCCATTAGACTTGTTGGCATAATGACTAACCAAATTCACTCTATTAACACAAATATAATCAAAACATGCAATAAACAAATGAGAATGGTGGATTAAGTCAAATTAGGAGGTTGGATGAGCCCAAATATTTGTCCATTTTTGGGGCTCATCATCACCCCCCTACTGAAAGTGTTGCTCATCCTCTGAGCAACCAATTCCTCTCCTCGTCTTTGATAGCCCTGGTGGCCTCCTTGGCTAATCATCTCGGCTGATTTCTCCTTTGGTTTCCTTCTTTCAAACTTCCTGTAGAACCAGTTCGCTGGCTTCCTGTAGAAACAGTCTCTGTCTTCCTGTAGAAACAGACTCTGTCTTCCTGTAGAAACAGTCCTCTAACTGTTCTCTGTCTTCCTGTAGAAGCAGTCTTTGAGTCCATCACCTTGATTTGCTTCTCTCTAGGTGAAGGTTTTTAGCTTCCTCATGCTCTGTTTAGCTTCTGCCTTCTCTACCGTAGCCTTTTTCCTCTGTTCTACCTTTGTTTGAATGTCTTGCATTTTTTCATCATTGCTTTTCTCTTATTTTTCAATGTATTTTTCTTCCTTGCCATTCTTTATTTTTCTTCAGCACTTCCACTAACTCATCAACATTAGTTCTTTGAGTATCCAACCTTGTCCTCCCCCTCTCGCTTTTATTTGGCTCCTTCTATTTCTCTTGATCATGTAAAAGATCCCACCTATTCATTGTATGACTGTATTATGACAAGACACAAACTTGCTACTCTTGGTTGGTTAATGACATGCCTTGAATGGTCCAAGCTATGATTGATTTCCACCTTACACTTATTTCATCTCATTAGTCTTATGGTCAACTTTAAGTCGCACCAATGTTTGTTAACTCTTCATTTGTGCAATTTTGGCCACCTTCAATTAATCCTTCTTGCTGTAACTGCCAAACCTGATCTGTCACAGTAAATAAATTTTTTCATTCCCAGCCTGATTGCTTTTATAAGCACTCTCAAAGTAGTGTTCCCCTGTTCTCGATTTAGACAGCTCCAAACTAGCTTGGATCTATGACATGATCCCTTTACAATCCTGGATCACCTGCATAAAATTTTTATATGATACCATACTCTGTTTTAACAATTATGCTCATGCCTGCAAAAGACCCTAACCAAGTTTTCTTCTTTGGTTCTCCTTTTTTTTTTTTTTTTTTTTTTTTAGAAAGAGATCTCAAGGATATTAAAAATTCTTCAGCTATCTGGTTATGAGAGGAAGAGTTTTGCTTCTACAGATAGAGGACAAGGACCAAGTTTCCTTCTCAAGACACATTCAGATATGCAAACTTCAAATTTTTCATACCCATGCTGGCATTCACAGCTGCATATGCCGTCCTTATAAGAGGATTTTAGATATGAAACGTGGAGAGATGCAGAAAAACTGAGAAATTCCATGCAACACACAATCACACTGCTATTTTTGACTTACAGGCAAACTGGTCTCTAATTCTCCTGCTCCAGACAGTGCAATTCTCCACCTTTCAAAATATATATCGTGCATGGAAGAGTGTTTACGAGCCTACCCTTCTCGGAACTTCAAATTTGATGAGGGAAATCTCAGGTTTCTTTGTTCCAAAACGCTGTGTCATACTTCCTGTAGAAGACCCACCCGTTTTCTATAGAAGGCCCTTGCATAGGTGGGTTTGAAAAATGGCCGAGAAAGCTTGGTTTGCTGCTATGGGGCTGGTATGGAGCTTGTTGCAGCTGCAAGGAATGTGGTAAACTGGAAACAACATCGGTGAGAGTTCGATTGGCCATTATGAAGATTTCCGTTGATGGAGGGTGAGCTGGCCAACTACACGTTGGCCCCATGCAGACTGTCGGTCCTCACTGCGGTTTTTAACTATTTGTTCCTTGCCTATAATCACGTCCATCGATCACGCTGAAGGTTAAATGGTCACCACTGCCTGTTTCCAAATTTCCTCCTGAGTTGGCTGAGCACACGTGGCGTATCCACCCACCGAGCGCTGTTGAACTAGATGAGGGTGTCCAGTTGGCTGGCCACCGATTCTCTTAACCACAACCATCTCATTCGTTCATGCAATGCTTCGAATTACATTCATGCAACAGAGGAACAAGGTTAAGTCACGTACCTCGAAGTTGAATGGCTGCCGTGAGCTGTTGTGGGCTGTCATTGCTGCATGCATTTGATTTTATGGTTGCATGATGGCTTGGTTGCTGATTCATGGCTGGTTTTCTTGTGCAGGTGTCCTCTGGCCAGATGCATGCAACAAGAGTTCATTTCCACGTTCAGATCTGCATCCTGAAACTGCTGCCATTGAATTTCCACAGGACCAGAACTTCTTTTTGCCATTTCTCCCAAACGGCAAACCGGATTGAGCTGAAACTTGGTGGGCATGTTCCTACCATCATGATGCATCTCCCATAGTAAATTCGTGATCAATGGATGCACGGATTTCGAGAAAAATGGAAAATGGCTGAAGATTTCAGAGGTCGATTTCTCGGAAACCGTGCATCGGAATCGGCTGAAACTGCTTGGGTAGGCTACTATCACCCACGTGCATCTCCCCATGAAACAGGTTTTAAAACGGATGCACGGATATGGAGAAAATGCAAAAATGGCTGATGGTGATGGAGGCTGATTTCTTGGAAACCGTGCACCGGAATTGCATGAAACTGCTCAGGCATGTTGTCATCGACCTTGTACAATCCCCCATAAAATGGTTTGTCAAATGGATGCATGGTTCTCAAGTTATGGCAAAAACAAATTCTGCTCTATGTGTTTTTGGCTTCAAGGCATTTTGCATGTGTTTGCATGGTATGACAAAATGAATTTTGGCTGTGATGCAGGTATGGAGATGATGGAGGAGGAGTTGGAAGATTGCATGAGGGCTTCTGAACCCTTGAGGAAGCTACCATGCTCGCCAAACCACTTTTTGAAATGCATGCCTAGTTTCCCACAATTTCTACAGGAAGTTCCTGTAGAAGCACAATGAGAAGCACAAGGAGGTGAAAAAAAAATGATGGATGAAGGCAAGGGATGGACACACAAGTGCTTGTAGGCCTAATCAACAGCTTCCCACCATTAGATTCACTTTTGAAATTGGATTTGGCTCGTCCAAAGGTTCTACAGGATGTTTCCTGTAGAAATACAGAGCTTTCCTGTAGAAGACACAGCTTTGAGGAAAGAAGCTTAATGACATGAAAAAAAAATGATGGAAAAGGGGTGAGGAATGGAAACATGGATGTGGGTAGGCCTCATGGACATATTCCAAGCCTTCAGGTCCTCCTCGGAGATCAATTTGGCTTTTTTGTAAGCTTCCTGTAGAAGATACGAAACTTCCTGTAGAAGGCACAAAAACTCCTTTGTCTTTGTTTTGAGTGATCCACCTGACCTACAATGTCCTTCTTGCAACCTGCAATGTCACTACTGCAACATGAAATTATTCAATGGAGAATAGCTTTTTATTTTTTTCTTTTTTTTTTCTCTTTTTTTTTTTGAAAACAACTAGGGCGCCTCAGGGAGGTTTTCACCCAGAGATCTTATTCTCTTTTCTCTATTTTTTCCCAACCCATTGACCGCCTCATGGAGGTTTTCAATCAATGAGCCAATCTAAGGCGCCTCCGAAGGGGTTTTCACCTTAGATTTTTATTTTTCTCTTATTTCCATTTTTTCATTTCTTTACTTTTTTTCCTTTTTTTTTCATTTTTTTCTACCCTACCCTACTTGAAAAACAAAATCATTTTCAAGTATAAGAATACTTCCAATGGAGCCATGTGCACATCGAGATTAGAGACAAAATGATGTGAAGGCTCGAAATGCATGCTTTGATAGGTATCCAGATCTCAGAGACCAAATGATCTGACTTTGAAAAGATCAAACAAGGCTGAGGAAGAAAGTACCGCTGCAACTTAGTGACCTTTTGAAACCATATCTCAATATAGCTTTGATATCCTTGGTTCTTCTGCTGATCTGGATCATGTTTCATGTCACCTTCTAACATGACTTTTTCATCTTCCTCTTGTTGCTGATCTTTCTCTTGAATACATGGAAGATTTGATGGTAACCATGAGGGATCTCTCTCGATCTCTTATTTAGATCTCTTTTCTTCATCAAGTGCAGCCCATGGTTCTTTGATCTCCTCTTTTGAATCTTCTTTTGCTGGATGTGATCCTTCAATGCTTTCAAGATGATCTCTTTTTTGCAATGCTTTTCCTGAGCTGTGGTGAACATCATTGAGCTCGCGAGGAATCATTTGCACATGTTGTGCCTCAACTTTGCAATTGGGTTGAGCTGCTCCATTGCATGGTTTTGGAAATGGAGGTACGGGTAGCTGAGTGGAGGTGTGAAATTGAGATGGAGATGGATGGCATTGTGGTTGGGTAGGCATTTGGGGTTGCCTTGGTGGAGGAGGAGGCGATGGTTGTGGATGAGCAGGTGGTGGAGGAAAATGAGCGGGATGAGAGTTGTACTGGGGCCTCCACTCCTGATAAGGTGCATTCCACTGAGGTTGTGGCTGAGCATAAGAGTGAAACGAATGAGCAGCTGGTTGGGCATAATATGGATCTGTGAAGGAACAAGGAGGAGGTGTGAACCAGGAAGGATGAGCAGGGGGACCCCAAGAAGGCATGAAGGTGGCTTGCTAAGGGTCATAATAGGTCTCGGGTGTCCCTTGTAGTTCCTGCTGGTAGGGTATGGGTCCATGTGGCCTCCTTTGGTTCATATAACAGAGTGATTCAGTGGCTCCCTTGGCTCTTTGATATGTAGCTTTGATTCTGGGCAAGGAAGGGCACTGATCTGTAGGATGGTATTCTTCACAGATGAAACACACTTCTAGAGGGTGCATTGGACATTCGTTCCTAGGATGCTTTCTAGTGCACCTAGGACAAAAAATGGCCAGAGCCCTCTTGGCTTCTTCTTGCTTCTTTTGGATCCGCAAGGTATCCAGTTGCATGGCAAGAAACTGCCTCATATCACTCTTGAAACCTTCGATCTGATTTTCAAATTCATCTTTGGACAAGGGACTGCTCCAATCATTTCTGCTTGTAGCCATTTGCTTCAGAGGAGTGTTTCTTTCTTCTTCTCCCCTAGAGGTTCTTCAGATATGTCTTGATGTCCACCCAGGGGTTCTTTCATCACAGCCATCGAAGAAGAACGTTGGCTGTGTGAAGCAGTGGGGGGTTGTGCAATCATTTTTCTAACTTATCTCTACTCCTACAAAGCATGAAATGAAATCTTTTTGGTTGTTTTTTTTCTTTTTTTTCTACTTCTACTTGCAAAACTGAAATAGATTGAACTGCAACTAACTATCTTGCTGAAATGAAAATGCGGAATTGAAATGAAAGCAGGAAAGGACTAATCTATTTTGCTCAAATGAAATTGCATGAATGAAATGCTAGGCTACGCTTGCGAAATTGAAATGCTAATCTACGCTTGCATAAATGAAATTGCGGAATTGAAATGCTAATCTATGAAAGCAAGAAATGCTAATCTAGGAAAGCAGGAAATGCTAATCTATGAAAGCAGGAAAGGCTAATCTATGAAAGCAGGAAATGCTAATCTATGAAAGCAGGAAATACTAATCTATGAAAGCAAGAAATGCTAATCTATGAAAGCAGGAAATACTAACCTATGAAAGCAGGAAATGTCTATGCTACTTTTGCAGAATGAAAATGAAATAAACTACTGAGCAGAAGGTTGTAGTAGAAAATAGAAGAATAGCAACAATCACCAATACTCTGCCGCTTCCCCAGCAATGGCACCAAAAAGATGGTGAGCTCCAGTATTGTAGCAATAATGCTACAACTCTTGGGGCTTCCTGTCTCTTAATTTTATCAACCCGGTAGTTCGTACAAACTTGGAAGCGACGGTGCTATATGCACAAGTACTAGCTCTTGTCGCAGCTGTCACTTGGTCAGCTGGCACAAGTCCGCTAGGGCTCAAGCCAACTTCTATAGGATCTCAGAAGAAGCTTGCTAATTGATGGACGAAAGCTATTCTCAAAGGAAAGCTACTCTACTTGACAAAATGAACTGAAAGCAAATCAAAGCATGTAAACCTAGGAAACCCTAATTTGACTAGTCTAACCTCTATAATGCAAAGAATGTGAATGCAACTTCTACTAATGCTGTCATTACCTCTAATAAGTGCAAATGCATGGATCTAAGCTACTTGCATCATAAAAGACATGTTTTTGTATTTTTCCTTTAAGTGTGTGATATGATTGTGATTTTGTGCTAACTAGGGTTTGGTTGTGCAGATGGGATGGAGAAGGAAGGAAAGCGTGGGAAAGGTTGGGGAGGCTAGGAGAGGCCCCTAGGGATCCTTAGCATCCATCCACAGAGGTTCCTCATGTTCAGAAGCTCAGCAACCGAGTGAGTGGCCTCCTACAGGAAGTCTGCAGGGGATCCTACAGGATACTCTGGTTTCTACAGGATGTCTACAAGCTGCTACAGGATGACCTACCGTGAGTGTTTGGAGCGATGGAGGAGTGATGGAATGGTAGGGGGAGATGTGCAAGGTAGGAATAAGGCTGGTGATGGATTTAGAAGTGGAGGAATAGGATAGGGAGTGAATGTAGGGAGTAGGTTGGAAGATAGAGGGCTAGGTCAACGAAAGGGCTAGAGAATGGAAGTACGTGAGGAGTGAAAGACTTTGGGAGATAACAGAGCGGAGCAGAGGTCAAAGATGTGTTTGCAGGTGTGATCAAGGTGGAGGACGAAGTGATGGAATGAGAGAAAGCAGTGTAAATGAAACAAATGCTTGTGACTGTTACCAAACCGAAAATGCATTAACCTAAACTACCTGTGCTTGTAAATTCAATGAACAGCAATCCAAAACGCGAAGGAGAATGTGCATGAAGCTATGGTAAAGGAGTGTGGTGCAGGTGTGAATCATGTGGAAGCATCTAACATAACGTGACTGTGTTTGCAGCAATCATGAAATAAAGAAATGCGTATTTTTGGTGGTTAGTCATGGACTGCACCCCAATCCCAATTGAGATGGCAGTGAGCCTTAACAACCCTTTTTGCTGGAGCTCCAATGGATTATATCTATCCTCTGCTAACCTAAGCAACTGTAAACAAATTTACCATAAGCAAATCCTATCTAAACTCATGAAAACAACTAAATTAACAACCTGTAATTCAAATTGCATGTGCAAGTAAAAACTCAAAGTGCTGAAACGAAATGCAACAACACACAGCAGAGGGGATCTATGGCTCTCAGGTTGGGCCCTAACCTGAGAGCTATAGTCTCCTTAGTAATTCAGAATGAGCTCAAATCTGCCTTCTTTATTCATAACCAAAAATCAGATGTCATGCCAAAACTGGCTTACAACTCGAATTACAACATGACTACCAACTAGCTACAAAAATGACTAACTAGCTAAACCCAAAAATGACTAACTAGCTACACAAAATGACTACCCACTAGCTAACCAAAATGAGGCCCCAAGCCTTCTTATTTATACAATTTGAGGACCCAACAGTCCTCCTAAAAGTTAGGGACTTGGCTGCCCAAGACTTGTAGTTAACAGCAGTCCAACTTGACTTGCTTGGCTGCCCTTGAGCTGATTGATTCGGTGGCCCTTGAACTCCGAGCTGATGGTGGAGAATTCGAGGTAAGGGCCCATAAATGAGGGGGACACCTTCCTACAAATCCTCTAGCTTGTTCTCCCACGAATTTGGCTGCCAAGTGCTCATTAAGACCTTCAATTTTGTCTCCAAGTTGACCAAAAAGGCTACACAAAGCACCCATTAGACTTGTTGGCATAATGACTAACCAAATTCACTCTATTAACACAAATATAATCAAAACATGCAATAAACAAATGAGAATGGTGGATTAAGTCAAATTAGGAGGTTGGATGAGCCCAAATATTTGTCCATTTTTGGGGCTCATCAATGATCTCGTGCTTGACTCCTTTAGGAGGAGCTTCCCAGAGCATACATGCAACAATTGGAATTTTTCCTACCACAAGATCGACTACTTGTTTGTTTTATTGTCTTGGAGAGTTAACTAAAACCTATTCCAAGACACTAGCCTATGCTAGATTGGTGGAAAGAGCCCTAAAAATGTAAAAATTACTAGATGAATTCTAATTAAGCATTGTGTTATGTAGGCTGTTATTACTCAAAAGGGTAAATGGATATGAAACCAATGGTGTTATGACCCGACCCAAAACTGAATGCAATCGAATATGATAATGTAATCTTTTCAATTCGATGAATCCTAACTAAAGTAAGGAGAGAGTTTCCATTCACTTCCAACAATGCAAAAAATTGATCACTAAGAGAAAATATAACAAATTCTCTAATGCACTAATTTCATCAAGAAAAACTAATGCAAATCAATTCCAAAACAGTTTTTATTTTTATTTTTGTGTGTTAAAAACAAGCATAAAAATATGTAAATTCAAATCAAAGAAAACTGATCTAAATCTATGATTGATTTTTCAGAATGTAAACTATGCAATTGTAATCTATGCACAATTCACTTGAAAAGTATGCAAATGTAATCTATGCACATTTTTCATTCATATTCTGAAAAATGAGAATTCTAATTATGCAAATGTGATCTATGCAAGAGAATTCTCAAACACAAGATGATTCTAATGTAATCTAAGAACCAATCAAGTGCAAGTCACGAAAATTGGGTGAGAGTTCCAAAGATCAAAAAATAAAAACACTCAAAGGCGATTAACACTCATACACAATTTAGCCCCCCCTAAGGAAATCAAATTATGAATTTCTCAAAAAAAGAGACTCAAAACACCCAATTAACTTAATGGAGATTGATGAGATGAAGAATTTGCTGAAAGAAACTAATAAACAAGGGTTTTTGACAGAACACACGCAGATCTGGGTAGACACTAAAAGCCGAAAATAAAAACTAAACTTAACTGGACAAAAGTAATTTAGTTTTTTCAAAAATTTTAACAGGGTCCACAGGCTTCCGGTATAACTAGATGCAGTACCGGTCTGTGTAGTAAAGTAACAGTGCAGGGATGTCCGCACTGTGTTACAAACAGAATGTGTGGTCCTCTTCAAAATTTTGGAAAAAACAAAATATACTCCAGATCCTAAAAAACTACCCAATCCCGCACATATCAAGCAAAAACCAGAAACAAGAAAAGTTTCTCAAGTCAAAGTAAAAGTAAAGGGAAAAAACCAAAATTCAAGTCCCCAATGGAGTCACCATTTTGTCAGCCGGATAAATCGTTCTTGCGGACAAGACCGATCTCCCTAGTATCAACTGATATCTAGTGACAAGCAGAACAAGCAAATCTACCTTTCTCTAAATATTGCGATTTATAAATAAAAACCAAGAGGTGTTTTAGACCCTACCTTAAGTCCAACGCTAGTTTGTGGCAGCCACACTTCGATCGTTCGAATGAGTTTCCTTTTAAGAACCTACAAACACCAACAAGCACACATCAAATAACACCTGCATAGCCAATATAATAAATCATATTCATCATGGTGATCAAGGAATCCATGAAATAAACCATAAAAGACAGCTTATTGAGAAAAATAAATTTGATTGTATTAACTTTGAACAAAGAAGAACTTTACAACCTTTGGTGCCTTGATGTTGTACAAGCTCCTCCCAGGGTCCAAGCAAGAATCTCCTCTACTTTGACAAGCCTCACACTCTTCCCAATGAGATCAAAAAGGTATGTAATCTCTCCTCTCAAGCTCAATTAGGAAGTCTAAATTCCAACAGCATTTACCCTCAAAAATATTCAGCTTTCAACCTCCTCAGTAACCAGCCCAATGCCTCATTTTATAGTGCAGAGGGAGGAAGTTACAGGTCCACTTATGAAGGGATAGAGTCCTCCTTCAAATGGATAAGATCCTCACATCAAGGGGTTAGCTCCTTTACTTATGGGATGCATGAACCTCAAAGGAGCGAACTTGCCACCTCAAGATTCCCTCTAAAAGCTTCTAGAAATAACCCAAAGTGAGTTTTTAAGAATGTACTTGTGCCTTTTTTACTTTTACAGGGGTCCGCACCCATTACATAGAAACAGACTGGGCAGGTCCATAGGGGACATGACCAGTAGGTGCAGGACCACAGGTAATGATAAGAGAAAGCGCAGAACTAGAGTTTTAGAGATTTTCAAGGACTTTCTCTCATTTTTCAAGGCCTGACATGAAGAGCTGAGGTTTAAGACTTGCATAGGAGGAAAGTATGAGTGGTGATAGACTCACACTGACTACAGAATGTCATGGTAACAATATTTTGTGTAACACTTCCCAAAGTTGTAGTTCTCGGATAGATGTTTCTAATGAGATATTGTGCACATCAAACGAAGATCATATGCCAAAGTTACGACCCAGGGAAGTTGATGTACCAGTTTACCCAAACGGGGCCCATAGTTTGGTGTTTCATATTCTAGGGTTAAGTTTTTGGATGTTTAGGGTTTTCTATTGTTTCTCAACAATAGATAGGCCTTCAAGCCTCATTGTAAGACAGTTCAAAGGCATGTAGCTACTACATCTCTTCTCAGAGATAAGCTACCATCGCTGATCAGGAGCTTAGTACCAAGTGTCGTAAAATGGTCAAAAATGAAAGTACTCAGAACTGATTGGAACCTGAACGACTAGATAGAGATCATCTTCCTGACTCCGGTGCCGCAAACTGTTCGAAAAATGGTCACCATATGAGAAAGTTATGCCAAAAACAAAATCGCCCAATAACCCTTAATTTTTGAATTTAAAAAAAAAAAATTTAAAAATGAATATTCCACGGAATATTCCTTGGAATATTTCGAGGAATATTCCTTTTGGGCAGCGAATAAGAAGCTACCACATGGCAGGCCCAGAGGCTGCCACATGGCCCATGATGACGTCAGCAAGGTTTGTAGCGCATTTCAAAATTTTGGATGGCTGGAGGGTCGAACCCGCGACCTCCCTATTACAAGCGACCTACCTTACCGTTGGGCCACAACGGTGGAAGTTGAATGTTGTGTGGACCAAAGTTTATTTAAATTTTAAACTGTTTTTTGGGCAGGAAATGAAGGGGGCTAGCCCCTAAGTGGCCAGCCCCCATTCCTTGTGCCCAGAACCAGGGCCAGAACACTAACCACCAGCGCGGAATCCAAGGTGAACTGCCAGTTACATTAACTCAATCACATGCATGTTAAAGCCCAACAGTTATCCGGTGGTCAGGTTAGATTTGGTGGTGGAATTGGCGGACCGCCAAAATTGGCGGGCTTATCTGGCCTCCAACTACAGTTAGCTGGAGTTTTTCTAGGGGCAAACTGGAGAAACTTTAATTGGCCATAACTTTGGCTAGGAAAGGTGGTTTTGGACAATTTTTTTTTTAGATTTTGGGTCTCTTCGACCTTCTGAAGCCATTGGAATAGGTTTCACAGCCATCTGAGGTCATTTGTAGGTGATTTTGCTTCGTGGAAGTTCCAGGAGCCAACAGGGCCAAATCAGTTTGGGAGCTGCATTGGGAATTGTGCAGCCAGTGAATGTGGAACGAAGGTCATTCCTAAAGGTTTTGAGCATACTAAATCCATTTCTATAGTTTATTTTTCCTTTTGAGGCATTCTTCTCACTATTTAGCTTCAGGGAAGCTTTCAGGGCCACTAGGGCCATTTCAGTGCATGAACTGTTTGGGGGCTATGTTCATCCATTTTTGGTGATTCAAAAGCCTATGTCTGCTATTTTCGACCTTCTGAGTCTAATGGCAGAGGTTTCAGAACCAATTGAGGTCATCCTCACCTCGAAATTCTCCATGCAAGTTTAAAGGGCCACCAGGGCCAATTGGGGAAAGTATTGTATATGGTACAATTTCACTGTTTAGTGTTTGGGAAAGAGCATGTTTAGCTAATTCCTATCTTCTGATTCTATATTTACAGTTAGATCTGTCCTTCAAGACACTCATATTCTTGTATTAGCCTTTGTAGCATTTTTAATACAAGAGGACAAGCCTAGTTTGAGAGGTTTGGTCCAGCAGATGTAGCCCAGGAGGGGGTGAACTGCTTTATCATTTTGATGTCTTTATTTTGCTGAGGATGATATGCTAAACAAAACTGATATAAAGTGTTAAATAGCAAATATACATATCTTGCATACACACATAATCACCTATTCAGCTACAGAAAAGTATTTGTCTTATTCCGCAAGACATCAAACTTCAAGTATGTGTATGTCAAAGACTTTTAAGTGTCTACTTTGTTATTTCTTTAGGCAGAGCTTGTAGAGGGCCAGGTAGCCTCTGGAACTCCTCCTCCCTTTAGAGGTGACATGTCTGGTGAATGCCCCTACAATCTATCTCTGTATAAGAAATAAGAAGTTTTCACATTTTTAGAGGTCACTTGGAGTGTATAGATCACATTTGCAATTATGGGAAATGGATACCTTGCACCCTTAAACAAGTACATTCCATTTTCAGATTAGATGGTATCAAAGCACTAGGTTTGCTTGACTGACATCACTAGCTTGATTGTGTAGCTTGAAAGGTGTCTTAAGCAGTGTTGAAGATTGACTGCTTTATTATTCTGCAAACTACTTGTTGTTTGAGTTTGCTGAAGCTCTTTTGTTCATTTTTATAATGACAACTTCCATAAGTGAGTTCTCAAAATCGTCCTCCTTCACAAGGTTTTTTGATGAAGGTTTGAAGCAAGAAATTTTCATCATGATGAATATGGTGAGAGAAATATATGAGGATGAAAGAAAGATCTCTAGACTTCAAGAGCAGTTGAATTCCATGAGGGAAGAGAAGCAATTGCTTTCTAACCAATTGCAGGAAATGGAAGGCCAACTTCATATTGAAAACATGAATCTGGAAAGGATGCATGAGTTGGAGACACAACTCCTTGTTGCCAAAGAAGCCTTAGCCAAGTATTAGCTTGAAGAAGAGGTAAACAATTCTAGTTTGTCTTCAAATTCTTATAAGAATGTTGATGTTGGTTCTTTTGAGAAACATACCAGAGGCATAGGGTCCAAGTTGATGTCCAAAATGGGATATGAAGGAAAAGGATTAGGCAAACATGCACAGGATATAGTTGAGCCAATAATGGTTGAGGTATAGCCTAAGAATTTGGGTCTTGGCTATGGACAATCTTATGGAGAAAGTTCCAAAGTAGCCATGAAGGCAATTGAAACAGTTCCTAGAAGGAGTTTCATTGCAGGTTCTCCATCTCAAGGTTGTAAAGGTTGTATCCTTGAGGAATGCAATAGTTTGAAACATGCTTTGCAGGAAGAAGGTGTGCATAAGCATGCACTTGAACAAGAGAATTGTGAAAGCTCTAAAACCATTGAAGGGATTGATGGTGTTCCAAAGGGAGCTTCTTCTTCATTTGGTTCACCTCCTCATGAAGGTAATGAAGGTGAAAGACAAAGGTATAAATCTGATTTCCATCATACTTCCTTTGATCATGTAAAGCATGGAAAATTTACACATAAGCATTGGAAAAGAATTGCATGTTCTTTTTGTGGTTTGGTTAACCATAATGTTTCTAGATGTTGGAAAAGAATGGCAACATACAGGAAACTTTTGAGGGAAAGGAGGCAAGAAGCCAAAGTTCAATTGAAAAATGCAAATCATGATGTCAAGAAGATGAACATGTGTTGCACTTATTGCCATAAGCATGGACATACTACTGAAAGGTGTTGGACTTTGAATCCAACAATGCTTCCATGAAAATTGAAGAAATTGGATAAAGACTATGGCAAGAATGGGAAGGAAGTTTCCATCATTGATATGTGTCAGGATGATACACATGTTTATATCGATGTGCAGTTAAAAGAAGCACCTTTGAAATGGATTGGTAAGAAATGGTTAGAATTCTTATCCAATTAAAGTTGCATGTCTTTTGATTGAATGCATTTCTTTGTTAAGGGAATGCAAGTTGCAGGATGGAAAAGCTGAGTATGAGACTCACTCTATTGCAGCGAAAGTTATATTCATTTCAGCTTTGAAAGTACATGTACATGTGATTGAGGATATTGTACTTATGATTGTACTTAAGAGAAAGTTGAAGGATAAACTGCATGCATGAGAATGATATGCATGAGCACAGGGATCATGATGATTTCCTTGTATTTTAAACATGTATGTGTGATTAACTTGAAGGGTTGATTACTTTGTTTTTAACCATGCATGTAATGTAATATTGACTTGGAAAAAGTTAATTTGATCTCCAAGATTGTAAAGAGGAGAAATGATGAAGTGTTTCATCTTTGTAAAAGCCTTCTCATTTTGGAGGCAGCTCTTCTTCTGGAGCGGAGGTGCCATGGATGGGCATCGTGATAGCTGGCAAGCCCACATGTTCAGGGGAATATTTCAGCTCATATATCAGAAAGTTTCATTGCTGGTTCCTGCAATTTCATATTTGTCTGGCGAAAGAACTTGGTCGGGATTCGATGAGTACTTGGCTTATGCAGCGAAGAGTTGCCATGACGACAGTTGGCAAGACAGGACATTTTGGCATCAGTATGCTCTTTTGGCTGAATGGAAAAGGATATTTCTATTCCTCAAGTGTTATACAGTTTAGTTCAGAGATTCAGTGAGCTTTTGGGGACCAAAAGCCTTCTCATTTGGGAGGTGTGATCAGGAGCTCAGTACCAAGTGTCGTAAAATGGTAAAAAATTAAAGTAATCAGAATTGATTGGAACCTAAATGACCGGATAGAGCTCATATTCCTGATTCCGACTCCATAAACGGTTCGAAAAACGGTCACCGTACGAGAAAGTTATGCCAAAAACAAAATCGCCCAATAACCCTTAATTTTTGCATTTAAAAAAAAAAAATAAAAAAAAAAGAATATTCCTTGGAATATTCTGGGGAATATTCTTTTTGGGTAGCGAATCAGAATTTGCCACGTGGCAGGCCCAGAGGCCACCACGTGGCCCATGATGACGTCAGCAAGGTTTGTAGCGCATTTCAAAATTTTGGATGGCTGGAGGATCAAACCCACGACCTCCCTATTACAAGCGACCTGCCTTACCATTGGGCCACAACGGTGGAAGTTGAATGTTGTGCGGACCAAATTTTATTTAAATTTTAAACTGTTTGTTGGGCGGGAAATGAAGGGGGCCAGCCCCTAAGCGGCCAGCCCCCATTCCATATGACCTTGTGCCCAGAACCAGGGCCAGAACACTAACCACCAGCGCGGAATCCAAGGGGAACTACCAGTTACATTAACTCAGTCACATGCACGTTAAAGCCCAACGGTTATCCGGCGGTCAAGTTAGATTTGGTGGCGGAATTGGCGGGCTTATCTGGCCTCCAACTACAGTTAGCTGGAGTTTTTCTAGGGGCAGACTGGAGAAACTTTAATTGGCCATAACTTTGGCTAGGAAAGGTGGTTTTGGACAAATTTTTTATTTTATTTTGGGTCTCTTCAACCTTCTGAATCCATTGGCACAGGTTTCACAGCCATCTGAGGTCATTGGCAGGTGATTTTGCTTCGTGAAATTTCCAGGAGCCAATAGGGCCAAATCAGTTTGGGAGCTGCATTGGGAATTGTGCAGCCAGTGAATGTGGAACAAAGGTCATTCCTGAAGTTTTTCAGCATACTGAATCCATTTCTACATTTTTTTTTTCCTTTTGAGGCATTCTTCTCACTATTTAGCTTCAGGGAAGCTTTCAGAGCCACCAGGGCCATTTCAGTGCATGAGCTGTTTGGGGGCTATGTTCATCCATTTTTGGTGATTCAAAAGCCTATGTCTGCTATTTTCGACCTTCTGAGTCTAATGGCAGAGGTTTCAGAACCAATTGAGGTCATCTTCACCTCGAAATTCTCCATGCAAATTTAAAGGGCCACTAGGGCCAATTGGGGAAAGTACTGTATATGGTACAATTTCACTGTTTAGTGTTTGGGAAAGAGCATGTTTAGCTAATTCCTATCTTCTGATTCTATATTTACAGTTATATCTGTCCTTCGAGACACTCATATTCTTGTATTAGCCTTTGTATCATTTTTAATACAAGAGGACAAGCCTAGTTTGAGAGGTTTGGTCCAGCAGATGTAGCCCAGGAGGGGGTGAACTGCTTTATCATTTTGATGTCTTTATTTTTCTGAAGATGATATGCTAAACAAAACTGATATAAAGTGTTAAACAGCAAATATACATATCTTGCATACACACATAATCACCTATTCATCTATAGAAAATTATTTGTCTTATTCCGCAAGACATCAAACTTCAAGTATGTGTATGTCAAAGACTTTTAAGTGTCTACTTTGTTATTTCTTTAGGCAGAGTCTGTAGAGGGCTAGGTAGCCTCTGGAACTCATCCTCTCTTTAGAGGTGACATGTCCGGTGAATGCCCCTACAGTCTATCTCTGTATAAGAAATAAGAAGTTTTCACATTTTTAGAGGTCACTTGGAGTGTATAGCTCACATTTGCAATTATGGGAAATGGATACCTTGCACCCTTAAACAAGTACATTCCATTTTCAGATCAATCGCCCTAGATGGTTCATTTCCATTTTTGTTTGTAAGCATATTTCAGTATTTTACATTAATGAAATGAAGTATTATTTCAACTGCATCTTTGTGTATATGGTTATCTCTGTATTTTGTTGCATTCCTGTTTAAATCCGGATCAGTGGTATCAGAGCGGTTTGCTTTTTCTCTGTTTTTCTTTGCATGTCCCCAACAAGGTCGGGATATAAGGAGTTAGGGCTTGAACTAGTCGAATCTTGGCAAGACCAGCCTCGCAAATCCCGACGGCCTCCCATGGCAGATGAAAAGAAAGACGAGGGGACAAGAGATCCTATCAAAATCTTGCTTGAAGAAGCCCTCGAGCGACAAAGGAATGTGATGATGGACAGCTTTGCGTAGATCCTTCAACGACTACCCAGAGGTGACGCATCGGCTTCCAGCAGCTACTCTAAAAACACCACGCCCTTTAAGGTATAAGTTAATTTTGAAATCCCCATATTCGAGGATCAAATAGACGCAGATGCCATAGATAAATGGTTAAATATGCTAGAGGGTTATTTTTCTGTTCATGAATTTTCAAGTCGGGAAAAGATTGTTTTCACTCCTCTCAAAGCAGCCCCCCACATCAAGGATTGGTGGGAAACCTAGTGCGAGCAAAAGGATGAAAATACCAGCTCACTATTTTCAACCGCACCCACCTGGAATTCATTCCGAGATGCCATCAAGGAGCAGTACTACCCTGTCGGAAGCTATGAGGATCAATACATAAAGTGGACCATGCTGTGATAGGGAAGGGACCAAGACGTGCCAAAGTTTACCAATCTTTTCTATACCCTTCATAAAAAGTTGGGTATCAAGGATTTGGAGTAGCATTTGATACTCAAATACCACAGTTGCCTGCACAAGTACATCCAGGAAGAAATAAAATTCCTGAACATCTCCTTGCTCGACATAGCATACCGATATGCTGTCAAGGTCAAGCAGAAGTTTAAACAGAAGAAGTGAGACTTTGGATCTGTGAATCCGAAGCAAGGGAAAGGTGCCCCTAAGCCACAAAACAAAGGACAAAGCCAAGGCGAGGCAGCCCAAGACAACCCGCCAAAGCTGCAAGCAAAGAACACCGCCGCGAAGCCGAAAAAGGACATGGGAAAATGGTGTGGATTCCATAAGAGCTCCACTCACAACACAAGTGAGTGTCGGGCCAAGCAATCACTGGTGGCTGAGCTAAAGGTTCTAGAATCAGATGCATGTTCCAACTCTGAGTCAGAACCTGACAAGGGGAATGACAAAGGGAAGCAGATTATCGACACGGAGCCCAACGCCACCGTTACCACCACGAAGATACAGAAGGAGGAACCTGAAGATCTTGAGGAGGAGGAACATCTCTTCCACTCATAGATGTGGGTAACGGGCTCCCCATTATAGTTCATTGTCGATAGTGGGAGCCAAAATAACCTTATCTCGGCAAAGGTTGTGAAGCAATTGGGCTTACCAACCACAACACATCCATAACCGTACACCATCAGGTGGCTTCACCAAGGACGAGATCTTCGCATGAGCCAGCAGTGTCGCCTTTCATACAACATCAAGCCCTTCATGGATGAGGTATTGTGTGACATTGCTCCCCTTGAAGTTTGTGATGTATTATTAGGACAACCCTACTTGTGGAACTGACATGCTGTGAATGAATCAAGGCCCTGTGTTGTTATTGTTACATTGGGAAATAAGTTGTACAGGATACTGGAGGTAGCACCACCTACCGCTATCTCTTTGGTTACTACAAAACAATGCAGTAAGATCATTTCCAAAACTGTGAAATTTGTTTTCCTGATGATACGCCCTCAAGGAAAGAAGAAGACAGTGGCCACGACCTCCAGACAGGGCCCCTCCACACAACAATTACAGATGGACAAGGTCATAGAGGAGCACGAGGACATCTTCGCCTCCCCCACAGGGGTTCCTCTGCACTGTCAGGTCAAGCACTCCATCGATCTGACCCCAAGTGCGTCGCTACCCAATGGACTAATCTATCAGCGCTCTATTCTAGAAAACGATGAAATCAAGAGGCAAATTCAGGAGCTACTGCAGAAAGGTCACATCCATCTAAGTTCATTGCCTTATGGGAGCCCGATCGTGTTGGTACAGAAGAAGGATGGGACTTGGAGACTCTGTGTTGACTATCGGGCATTGAACAAGATCACTGTCTGTAATAAGTACCCAATCCCCCAGATTAATGACCTCCTGGACCAACTAAAGGGGGGAAAATATTTCAACAAGATCCATCTGAAGTCAGGATATCACTAGGTACCAATCAAACCCTCTAATGTGTGGAAGACTACCTTCAAAGCGAAGGAGGGCCTTTTGGAATGGTTGGTTATGCCTTTTGGATTGATGAATGCTCTTGCAACCTTCATGAGACTAATGGGTGACATATTGTGGCCATTCACCAACCCATTTGTAGTGGTATACTTGGATGACATCCTGATCTTTAGCTAGAGTTGGGAAGAGCACCTCCACCACATCCAACAGGTTCTCTAAATACTGCGTCAACACAAGCTATGTGCCAATTTGGAGAAATGCACTTTTGGCATGACCTAGGTTCAATATCTAGGATACATTATTGATGAACAGGGGGTGCATGTGGATCTATCCAAGATCCAAGTCATTCGGGATTGGCCATCTCCAACCACTCTGACAGAGCTCCGCAGCTTTCTAAGTCTTTCCAACTTCTACCACAGGTTCGTGTTGGGGTTTTCTCATATCACTTGACCCTTGAGTCAAATCACCAAGGGAGGAGAAAAAGAAAAATTCTTTTCTTCTAAATCTCAATAGAAGGCATTCACATATTTGAAATATTGCCTCTGCATGGCACCAATGCTCGCATTACCAGATTTGCAACAACCATTTGAGGTCGAGAGAGATGCCTCTGACAATGCTATTGGGGCAGTCCTTACTCAACACTAGAATCCAATGGCATATCATAGTGAGACACTTTTAGACACAGTCTAGAAGTATCCCACTTATGAAAAAGAGATGTATTCCATTGTGCAGGCTTGTTGACAATGGAAGCATTGCATTTGGGGAAGGAAATGGTCATCCACACAGATCACTGACCCTTGTAGTTCATACAAACCCAAGCGAAATTGCAGAATGATCATCATCAAAAGTGGTCTACATACCTACAACAGTTCCATTTAAATATCAAGTATAAGAAGGGCAGCATCAATAATGTTGTAGATTGCCTCAGTCGACCATCGATCATGGCATTAACCACCGTGCTCAACTCTTGTGGGCACGAGACTTCTGATTGGCCACTACTCTACAAAAGCGACCCAGAATTTAGCCACACATACCAAACACTCTTGGAGGGTCAGCATGTTCCAGATTTTCACCTCTAGGATGCCCTGTTATGCCACCTAGGTCACCTTTGTGTTCCTTCAAGCGAGCATACCAAGATGATTTGGGAAGCACACTACAGTCAGGTTGTTAGGCATTTCGAGGTCGAGAAAATGGTGGCAGTACTAAAAAAGTATTTCTATTAGCTGAATCTTCGACAGGATGTCGAGAAGCACATCAGATCATGTACTACTTGCGCCATTACCAAACTGACCATCAAGAAGCAAGGCCTCTATACCCGGCTGCCTACCCCGAGTCAACCTTGGGAATCCATATCCATGGATTACATGTCGGGCCTTCCTTCCACTAAGCATGGAAATGACTGTGTTTTTGTGGTCGTTGACAGATTCTCGAAGATGGCCATTATGGCAGCTTGCAAGAAGAATATCACAACAGAAGCCACTCCTAAACTCTTCTTTGTATGAGTGTGGGTGCACTTTGGGATCCCATAGTCTATCATCTCAGATCGGGATAGTCGGTTCCTCAGTACATTCTGGTCTAGTCTCTGGTCGATGCTAGACACCAAACTCACTAAGTCCAGAGCCTTCCATCCTCAAACGGATGGCCATAAAGAGGTTGTCAACAAGATGATTGTACACATTTTGCACATGTACAACTCAAAGCATCCATGCACATGGGATGAGAGCCTCCCGTATGTTCAACACAACTACAACCGATCTCTTCACAGCTTGACTGGCCACAACCCTTTTTAGGTGGGCTTGGGATTCCAGCCATATGCCCCATTGATGTGGCCATGGCATTTGCAGCTACTCACACAGATTCAACTCATGTCCAGTCTGAAACAAATAAGGCAACCAGCTTCATTGAGCACATCCAACATATTCTCCAATAGGTCCACGACATTCTGGAGAAATCAAATGCCAAGTACAAGTAGCGACATGATCAACATCGGGTGCCACACAAGTTTCATGTCGACGACAAAGTCTGGTTGCATTTGCAAAAGGAATTCCTTACTAGAGCCTATCAGAAACTGAGACCACTCTAATATGGTCCTTACACCATTACTAAGGCTATGGGAGACAATGCATTTGAGCTCAGCATTCCCCCATTCCTTGGCCTGCACCCAGTGTTCAATGTGGACCGCCTTCAGCCATACTTTCCACCATTACTAGACACATCCGACATTGCAAAACAACTCACACCCACAAAATTAAATCCAGATTGCATGGAACAAGCTATAACTGATTAGATCATGGATACACAGATCAAGCACACTCGCCAACAGAATATCCAACTGTATCGATTTGTCAAAGCAGGCCAACTCCTTCACCAGGGCAAGTGGCTTACCAGGGACCAAGTTCAGCAGAAGTTTCCTCATCTCATGGAGGAACTCAATGCAATGGGGACCATTGCTTCCTAAGGGGGGAGGAATGATCCAGGTGGATATTGGTGGCCACCTGCCAAGTCCACTTGGACCCCCACCATTGTTTCTCTCAGCATTTTCAGTTTCCTTAATTGTAGCACAACTTACTATTTTTAGCAGTTTTTCAGGTCCTGAACTTCCAGAGCCGTTTTGAGGCCCTAAATGACGTTTTTTGGGAAAACTCAAAGCAACATGGGTTCATTTCCATTTCTATTTTTAAGCATATCTCAGTATTTGACATTAGTGAAATGAAGTATTATTTCTGCTGCATCTGTGTGTATATGGTTATCTCTGTATTTTGTTGCGTTCCTATTTAAATCCGGATCATTTTATGTCTCTAGTCTCTCTAAGTCATGTATATGAATTCTTATGTCATGTACCCAAGCACCCAGTATACAATGATGATCCACAAACTCTCCAATATGCCTCCCGCAAGAAAACACTAGATGGATCTCTCCCACCACCCCCAAGGGTGGCAATCTTGTTAAAAAATATATGTCCTGAATCATGATCTTGTTCCTTTTCCCCTATATCACAAAGGACTCCTGATTTGGATCCTAATATCTCTCAATTCGAGACAGTAGCGTCTCACCTACCCTCATCCATGGGTTCTCCAAGAATGTAAGAAACCCATACCACACCAGAGCCCCTTTGACAACCTGATTCCCTAAATCTCAGAACGAAGATCATCAAAGTCTCTTTCTCACTATACCAACTTTAACTCCACCATACTTGCAAAATGCCAATACATTTTGTCAGCTCATAGTCGTAGCATGCATTTTCAAAACTTGACCTCAGCTTTCGAGAACACATGAGCACCAATTCTCCCTTAGGTTCAAAGCACAACTTTTCCTCCAAAAATTTCATTGGTCACACTTTTCATCCCCTTTTTTGTGCCCTAGGGTGCATAAAACAACCCAAAAAGTGTGTTGCGGATCTAAGGAAGAGAAATGGTTTTCCCCAACCAGTTGAGGCCTAAATCTAAAATTTCAATCCACTAAAATTGATGAGTAGGGTTAGGCAACATGCCTGAAACTCACAGATCCAAATGCCAATGGTCAGTTTGTCCATTATAAGCTTGCCAAGATTTAGGCCTTCCTCCTCCTCTCCAAATTATCCAACAGCTCAATGTGAAAATGAATTACATTTTCAAGCAAGAAGCCCTTTTATAGGAAAACTCTTTTTTTTTCCATTAATCATTACAAGAAAACCATTTCTTGATTTGAAGAACTGTCAACATCATTGGAAAGCTCTTACTGAGTTCTATAATGGGTATCTCTTTTTTTAGTTATTTAAAACTTCATCAGGAAGTCATTTTTTCCATGAGGTCTCACTTTGTCACCTATCGAAAAAAATATCAGTCAATTGTACTCTAGTACTACTTTTCCTTGGCACTTTTTGGCTTATGTGTTGAGTTTTCATTGTGAGTAAACATTATTTACTAATGTATTTATGATCCTCTTCGAGCCTCTCCCATGTGGCAGCATTATCAAGTCACCCTTGTTCAAAGCATCTGAGATGAGTCACCATTGAATCCATGGAGTCTGATTAGAGTTGCATTGAGTCTTTTTACAATGTATCATCCATATTTGCATTGCATCCATCCCATTTTTCTCATATTTTTCCTCCAGCTATACTCACTTGTCTTTGAAAATCCTCTGTCTAAGTAATTGATCATTCCCTCTAGAATTGATTTAGTCACTACTAGGTCAACCAT
Organism: Pinus tabuliformis; assembly: GCA_031772625.1. Lineage (NCBI taxonomy): Eukaryota > Viridiplantae > Streptophyta > Pinopsida > Pinales > Pinaceae > Pinus > Pinus tabuliformis. The sequence continues at coordinate 657,453,335 of CM062820.1, read as the reverse complement.
GCATATTATGCTCTGATAAGGGAATTTGTCATTCCACCACTCATTTTATCCTTCCATCATCATCCCTGGTGTTACTCTATCAGTCACATTACTATGATCCTCGTGCCTTTGTTGAGGAATCCTCATTATCTCAAATCTAGCGGGCCCTCTTCTATCGACTTCTGCACATTTATTTCAAGAGAGTGGTTTAGAGGGAGGTGTACCTTGGTTCCATCTTTTGTCATTGTTTGGTGTCTTGGATCAAGCAAAGGGAATCATCATTTACCTTTAAATTGGTTGTTTCTTGCTTGATCGACTACAACTACTTATCGCACAATCAAGAATTAGACACTTGATGGTCCAGTGGTCTAGCTAATTGTACTACCAATTCCTAGGTGTGTGTGAGATGCTTCAAACCTCATGAGGGGTTGGCCCTTCAGGTAGACCCCCGCATTCCCAAATGATATGAGATTATGATCTAGCCCCATATGCAGTTATGTAGATTCGATTGGTTCCGTTTTAGTCGCTTGTAGCACCCATAGTATGCATGTCTCCTTCAGATAGTCCATTCAGATCTTGAGATCCCTTGCCTGTTCAACAAGGCCTATTTAATTGTGATCACCCACTCACCATGTTATCTGGAGGGGCTTCATATCTCATGTACTCAGATCAACAGATGTTATTGTATTCAGTCTTGGCCTCTATTTTCTAAGCACATTATGTATATGGGACTCTTTGTATCAATGTATCACTTTCTAGCCCATTGGTGCCAACATATCGTGTAATTTGTTACTCATACCCACATTTTTTGGCACACCATTATTATTTGTACTCAGTTATCTTGGTGGATATGGGTATGCCTCTCACATCTCATTTGAGATCATGTACTCCAAAATAAAAGGAGACTTATATCATTTTAGTAGGTCTCACCCCCTCCATTTCTAGTCCTTCCTTGCATTGCTTCAACTCTCTCTCTCTAACTACCCTTCAATGTCTTGTGAAAGTGCAACCTACAACATATTTTAGTAATAAAATTTTATCCTAACACTCTTACATTGGGGTGGAATCTGTTTTCACTCAAAAAATGATCACCTAGCCATTTCTTACTAGGTGGATCGAAATACACCATGTGGGATTAATTTTACCTTGGTAAAACCACTTTCACCTTGGAAAATAATTTAGTAAACCATTTTTCCTAAATTATTTCTCATTAAAATTCAAAAACCTTGTAGTAGTGTTTTTGTAGCAATGGTGTACCAAAAGACACCTCCTTAGAAGTGGTTATTCCCTACAAAGGAATACAGATAGAGTTGGTTATGTTAGTGAATAAACTTAGATAAACAAAGCATTTCAAATAGTGAAAACAGTGCATATACAAACTTGAACTAAAACAAAGAGATAAATACACAAATAATGCTAAATGGAGCAAACAAGTCAAAAAAATAATGGAAAGATGTCCCTTTATTGACTGTTCATAGTAGAAGTTGAATACAATAAATGAATACTAAACACTTGAAGAGAATTCTTGAGATATGGTGGTCAAAATTTCCTCAGCAAGGAGGTTCCTTTCCTCAATCTCATTGCAAGCTTCTCCTTTCTCTCAAAGAAGTATTAAGACTCTCTCAATGGAAAAAATTTTTCCTCTCACTAAGACAATGGTTTTCTTAGAAGCAATATGGCCAACATGCTATTGCTCTTAATTTCTTTGCTTCAACAATGAAATGTTGGGCTGCTCTGAAATTTGGCTAGCATAACATTGTCTCATGTTTTGGTTCTCCCATGGCTTATTTCTATATAATTTCTCAATCCACCTTCCCTCTCCTAGTTCATGAATGATAATGACTTATGAGTAGGATAGGATGATTCCATTGAGGGATGCATATTTTGAGGGTGATTCGAATTCTGTTGTCCTTGACTGAGATCCTATCAAGGAATTTCCTCCAAGTGTGGGAAGTGGTCTTGATTTTGTTGAGTCGGCATTTTCGTGACTACCCATATTTCGAAGGAAATACCACATGGTGTGTGGCTATCAAAGAAACAGTCACGCATACCTCAATTTTAAACTCCATAAACTTTGGACCTTAGGAGAAATTACTTTTTTTTCATAATGTCTTTAGTTGGAAAATATTCACTTGTGCATTCTGCTAGATGACTTTTAGTGTCTTCTAGATTGTGCAAACATGTGGATGATTTTATGGTGTTAATGGTTGCCCTATGATGTATGAGGTTAGGAGAAAACGTATAGCCCAAATATATCACGTTTTTATGTTTTGACGGAGAATCTGATCAACTTATTGAGAGAGAGGACAACTTGTTACGGAGATGAGTAGGGAAACCCCTTGAACGAGTATAAAGGATAACCATGCTCTAAACAAATCCTAAGAAGTAAAAAAGTATCTATACGAGGTAGGCATGTCCTATGCTCTTTATGATGACTAATGACGAAGTATTAAAATTGAACAAGAAATTATTCTACCTAGTTAACATTGTGGTGGTTGACATGCTGATGGTTGATGATGATAATTGTTGACACCCTCAAGGGTGCTTCTTGACAAATAGATTGAATCTGGTTTTCCTATGTGTTGGCCTGTTGGGGCCTGACCCAGGTTTGGAGTTAGATAGCCAAACAAATCCTTGTACTACTGGCCCTTCCGGTAACAGTCCATGGAACGCAGACTAAGGTCTCACCTAAAGCAGTATGGAAGGATGTTGGAACTAGGTTTCCACACCCTTGAAATGTCTAAGGGGTCGATTCAGTCCATCAGTGAACACCTTCGCACTGGGTGCTTCACGCACTCTCCTATCCTATGAGGCCTTTTCACCCTTGTTATACTTGCCCTCGCGCAACCCTAACCAGGGGCTATGGGGCTTTCGCGCTACTGGAGCAGCAATCTGCACTGTTTTCCCAAGTCACACTCTAGATCTTACCTATCTTCTTATGACAATTAGTTATCTTTGCGTACACTGATGCCTTATATTATATTTACTTGTTTAGCACATTCATATTAGTTCGTGCAGTAAAGAGACAGTAAACATGTAATTCATACAAAATATACTTCAATGCATAAAACAAGAAAAGATACAGATAAATATGGTAAAATTTCTTCTTTATTAATGCTTTCAACTGGTTACAGACTCAACCTTCCCTGTGCACTTAGCTACAGGGTTCCGCGCACTCAGCTTCAGACTACTAGGCCTCTACGCACTTAGCTGCAGAGCCTTCTCCTACTTTACGACCCAAAGACATGACTTACACTTCAACTCAATGCTTCATTGATTCCTTAGGTTCATTGATCCATCCTCCTTTCTACACTTAGAGCCTCGCGCTATTTATACAATCCCATGGTCCGCGAACCATGTGTATATCCTTCAAACTGACATTATTTTACAAAACCAAGGGCAAACAACCCTATGACTCTATTATGACTTCACGCTCCATGCCCACAAATTGCGGAGTATTTACAATGGACTTAGCCAAAACTTGGGCTGTAAGCCCCAAAACATGCCTTTGGAGAGATCCCATGCTCAACAGGCCCCACGTAAACATCGTGACTCACCCTTGAGTCAATCTGTTGGTGCAAAGATCTTCGCATAGAGACCCTCCAACTCTGCTTGGATGACTACATGGTCGGCAATGCACTGAGCAACTGCCTGTTGAATCTCCTGTACTCGTTGTTCCGAGACCGCGGTGTCAAAACTGCTTCCCTGGATCCAGTCCTGCGTCCCCTGCATCTATTGATAGTCCTGCGCCTTCCTTCAGCTCAATGGGGCACAACGACTATGCTTTTTTCGGCTAGTTAGATAGCTGGGCCACCCGTGTAGGGATTTAGTCGACTGCCATTCACTTTGCTTAGGAGAGGTTCTCCATTTAGCTTGACTAGCTGCACCGTGCCTCTATCTATAACTTCCTTAACAACGTATAGGCCCAACCAATGCATCTTGAACTTCCTCGGAAATTTATCAAGTTGACTATCATATAGGAGCACTAAATCATTTACCTTGAAGGTGTGCAACTTAATATGTCGATCGTGTTAGGCCTTTTCACGCTGCTTTTGTACCTGTTGATGGAGACCAGCCAGAAACCGCTCCTCTTCAGTTCCTCAAATTGCATGAGCCTCTGCTCCGCAGTCCGTCATACTTGTGAGCACTACAATGTGCAAACTAAGCACAATACTCCATTGGCATGACAACTTCCATGCCGTACACCAACCGGAAAGGTGTTTGTCCCATCAGTTTCTTGCACGTTGTCATATAAGCCCATAGTACTGCAGGTACGCGTAGGTCCCAATCACTCCATTGCGCATTTCATAATTTGGTCAGCGCAATCTCCAGTATTTTGTTAAATGCTTCTACTATTCCATTGGCTTGTGGGTGGTACGGTCTGATTTTCTAATGACACACCTGAAATTCTTCTGTCAACATGCTAATTGTTTCGTTCAGAAAATGTGTACCACGATCACTCATCAAGATATTTGGACATCCAATTTGTGTCAATACGTGTTCAAACAAAAACTTCATGGTCATGGCGGCCATGCAATATTTTACCGACTGTGCTTCTACCCAACGAGTTAGGTACTCTGTCACAGTGATAATGTATCTCGTGCCCATCTTGCCCTGAGGTTTGATAGGTCCTATGAAGTCTATCACCCACTTCTCAAAGGTTTACAGCGTCATTTTCAGATTCAAGGGCATATCGTCCCTCCGCGATAGCATACCTATTCTTTGACATACATCAGAGGCCTTGCAATGTGCTTTTGAATCCTGGTGAAGAGTTCACCACCACAACCCTACACGGAGGATCTTCTGCATGGTTTCTCACCCTGCATAATGTCCTTCCGCAGTGCCCCCATGTGCGTCTGCAAGGATTTGGCTTCGTTCAAATTCAGGTACATACCTTTGCAGTATTTCATCATTTCCCATCTTATATAGGTGCCCCACAATGACAAAAAAATATGCCGCGCACACAACCAGTTCCTTCTTCTGTTGGATGGAGTATTCTTTCGGCGTAGTTCTTGTCGTCAGAAAGTCAATTATATCCTCAAAATGTCCATCTGATATGTGCACAACAAAGAGTTGTGTGTCAGATAATCCTTCCTCCAAACTAGTAGGTTCCTCTCTCGTCTCAATGTGCGACAAGTGATCCAGTCCCACATTCAGGTGTACAGGCTTCACAACGACCTCAAAATCATATTCTTGGAACAATAAGGGCCACATGCATATGTGCCTCCCCAACACAGGCTTATTGACCAGGTATTTCAGTACGGAATGATCTGTATACATCTTGAAGTGTCCACCTAGGAAATAGTGCAGGTATTTCTAGAGTGCATACACCATAGCCGATCCCTCATGTTCAGTGGTGGAATAGTTCTTTTTTGCTTTAGATAATCTGTGACTCGCGAATGTGATAGGTTGATCCAACCCCTCTCCACCCTCATGTGTTATTACTACTCCTAGCACTATACACGATATGTCAACATGGACATGAAACTCCTCGTCCCATTTTGAGAAGATCAGGATTGGCGCAAAGGCCAATTTTTCTTTTATTACATCCAGGCTCTTCATACAGTCATCATTCCAACAGAATGTGACATCCTTTTTCAACAACTTCTCCATCGGTGTGGTGATCTAAGCATAGCTTTTGATGAACTTCCTATAATAACCCATATGTCCTAGGGTAGTACACAACTGTTTGACACTTCACGGCACTTTGAAATTCAAAATCACCACAATCTTCACGGGGTCTACCATCAGTCCCTGTTTGCAAACCACATGTGCCAACAAGTTCCCAAAGGGAACGAGGAACATACACTTCTTAAGATTCAATGTGATTTGGTGTCATCGACAGGTATCCAACATCAAGCGTAAGCTCGCTACATGGTGCTTAACCAATCCAAATACAGTCCAGTCATCCAAATAAACCTCTAGGAACTTGTGGATATATTCCTTGAATGCTGCAACAACTATGTGCGAAAAGATGGCTAGTGCACTCTTCAACCCAAACGACATAACGGTGTATTGAAAGTAGCCCCACTCGATTGCAAAGGTGGTCTTACTCCTATCTTCCAGTGCGATTTTGATCTAGTGGTACCTTGACAACCCATCAGTAAAAGAATATGCTTCTTTCCCGCTAACATTTTCCAATAATTTATCTGTGAACGGAGTTGAGAATGGGTCATGCACACATGCATCATTCAATTTTCTGAGATCCATTCATATTATTATCTCACCCTTCTACTTCGTTTCCTGCACCACCATAGGGCTTACCTAATCAGATTCTTCCACCGACTCAATGATTCTTGCTATGAGCATTTTGTCTAGTTCTACATGGACCTTTTCCTTGTATTTCGGATTCAAGTGGTAAGGCCTCTGCTTAACTGGCTTCACGTCGAGTTTTAATGTGATCTTCATCATCCCTAAATCGCCAATGATTCCCTTTAAGCCTATGATCTTGGTTAGGAATAAGTCCCAGTACTCACGGAGTAACTCAGCGACCTTATTCATTGTCACATCATCCTAGTAGCCACCGAGCATTGCATACTTAGGTTTGGATTCCATACCAATGTTCACCTGCTTTGTATTTACTGGCGCGGTTATGTCAAGGTCTTCAACCAGTGGTCCTTGAACCTCGCGATGGTATTCAGTTTCTAGAATGTTAACCTTTTACGGATCCTCGTCGTCTGCTTCAATGTTTACATTATAACATTCTAGCATGTAGCTCAGCTGAGTAGCCCATTCAGGCTGAACCAATTCTCTTGGCCTCTAGGGTATCTTCAAGATGGCTACTTTTACTACTTGTAGCATGTCATCAACAGTGTCCCACAAATGATCCTGAAAAGTGAAGGTTAATAGAAACCGTTCGCATAGGATATCCCATTCACTCATCCCATGGCGCAGCTCTATCTCTATATACCAATTCATGGGTATAACATCTAGGGTATGACAGAATAGGTGCACCCACTCAGGTTGCAGCTCTTCCCCATATACTTTTGTCCACTTGGCAAGGTGCACACACGGATCATCCCGTCCATAATACTTTTTTGTGAGACACATCTGAGGCTTCCCAAAATGCATACACATCATTCTCCTACATTCATGCAAGTCCTCAAAGCTTCCTTGGTGCATACGCCACCACCTCACAGATGTAGCGTGTAGTACCCATTTCAAAGCTTCGAAACATTGTTCCAACACTTCTCTTTCAAACCTATTCAAAAAAAAATCTACCTCACTTAACCCATCATAAGTAGGCAAATCCCTTACCTTTGTTGCTACATAGCACAATGATCTCGTCATCATGTTACAGTTCAGCGTGGTTACCTTGTGTAACCAGTTCTGCCATCGTTCTATCTCTTCATTAGAATCAAATGTATAGGAGCTTTCGCACTCCCATGAGATCCATCCATCAGTGGTGGGATTTACCAACTCTCTCTCTCACATGGTTATCTTGTAGATGTAGTCTAAGTTGTCGTCACTTTCATAGTCGCACACTGGCTCCGTGTAGCGCAATCCTTATGTAGGGTCCAAAGCGATGACTATGCCCAGGGATTTTTTCTCAAAGATCATCTTGCGCTTCTTTAGTTTTATCACCTCATTTATGTCAGTGGCCCAATCTATTCCTAATAATGCGGGGTAGGGATTGTTGTCATCTACAATCTCTATCACTTACAAGTCTACTAGCGCACTCGCTCCTTCAATATCCATTGTGATTCCCTGTAATCTCCCCATAGGTATTATCTTTTGTTGGTTCACCATTCACAACTGGATAGGAGACCATTGCAACATAGGCCTTCCCATGTGCTCCCAGATCTACTTCGGTAGAACATTCATGTCTAATCCTAGATCCAGAATCACTTGTTCCATCTCGTATTTCCAAAGTTGTGTAGTCAACCTCATTTTCTTCCCATCCTTGTCGCGTGCTTTCCAATCTTTAGGACTACGCACGGTTCTCTTGGCACGGTCCTAGTGCATCTATTAATGAGTTCCTGCAGTCCTTTTATAGCCTTACTATGGTGCAATAACTTCATTCATGTTTCTAAGAATGTCACGAGCATCGATGGATCCATTTTTGGCTCCGGTCTATCTTTGCTTCTTGGAGTGGAGGCATCAACGAAGCTCCTCTTGGCTTCCACGAAGGTTCCCTTAGTGCACTCCAAATCAAAATTTGGTTCTTTTATCGGAGCCTTGCAAACCCAATTACTATCTTCAGGCCACATTCCTTTATCATCCCCTATGGTAATTCCACTTTGGAGGACAATATTCACGTTAGGGTCTTCCTCGCACAGCTCAAACCTCATCATTTGTAGGTTCTGAGTCGAGGGAGGTTGGAGCGCTCCCTTCTCATGCAGCCTAGCTATCAGTGTGGGACAATCCTTTGTCTCATGGTCAAACAATATACAATATAGACATGATGCATGCGTTGGATTTGTACAATCATGAGCATAATGTCTTGGCCCTCCACAATTGTAACATATCAGTTGTCTACGCCCTCTTCCAGGTCCTCCTCCACCTCGGCCTCGTCTACAGCCTTGAAATCTAGTTCATGTCATTCCTGTGTTCTAGTCAAGGGGCTACATTTCGGCCTAAACTCTGTAGGTGGGAGTCCTATCCATCATCAGTTCATAGCTCCTATAGGTGTGCTCATCATGTCCCAGTGATATACAGAAATTACGAAACAACTGTTTCGAATTCTGCATGAACTTCTGCAACAGATGATAGTTGTCGGTAATATGATTTCCCCCTATTTGACAAATTGTGCACCACAAAGTAGGCACCGTGCTAGGTCATGCCTGTGCCTCCAGTCTTAAAGGCATTGACCCTCCTACCGAGAGGTCATTCGGGAACACCGAGCAGTGGTCCTTGTCATGACCCTGACCCTTACATTTAACACATAATACCTCCTCGCGCACCTATGGCTATCCTATCCTGTTTCAGACTCTCCATCTCAAGGTATAAGATTTTCAACTATGCATGGATCTGCTGAAATCCTAGGTTTGGATCTTGTATCAGGGTCTCATGCAATCTCATTGCAATCTCCAAGGCCTCTGCCTGAGTCGTTAACATCTGTTGTGACAGCGTGTTCCTCAAATGCGGCGTTAGCGATGCTACAAACCATTCATGGTGTTGTCCATCCGTTAAAGTCATATTGGCTTCACGAATTGTGCACTTCAGTCTTTGATCCAACTCCCAAGGAGTCTCACCTAGCAGCATTGTGATCCTCTTGAACTTAATGATCAACTGTGCCTCTAAATTCGGTCTGCTAACTTCTTTGTTCAGCGCAATTTGGATATCCACGACCCCTGCATTCGGATTGTCATTAGAATACTTAATATACCAGGTCCATGCGCGATCTTGTAGCATCGATTTCTTTATATTATCATCTGTAACTGCCTATGCTTCCCATTCAGCCCTTATGCTAGCTTGTTGGGGCCTGACCCAGGTTCAGAGATGATTTAGCCAAACAAATCCCGGTACTACTGGCCCTTTTGGCAATAGTCTGCAAAGCGCGGACTGAGATCTAACCCGAAGTAGTATGGGAGGGTGCTAGAACCAGGTTTATGCACCTTGGAGATGTATGATGAGTTCAAGTGGTCCGTGGTTTGACCCTGCGCGCACTTCGCTATGTGCACTTACCCATACCTCACAACCTGAGACGATGCCTTCGCACAACCCTACTCGAGGGCCGAACACTGTTATTACCCAAGTCCTTACTAGTATTCCATTGTTAGTTGATCAATTCAACCTACTTGCATGCTTTAAGTTATATGTAGCAATATAAATCATTCATACAGGTGTGCATAGTAAATAAACAGTATATTTGCAATTTATATCAAACATGTAATAACCCAAGAATAGATACACAGAATTAAGATAAAACTTTTCTTTATTATTTTCTTCCTAGGTTACAGACTCGATTCTAGCCTTCACACTTAGCTGTAGGGGTCCACACACTCAGCTGTGGATTACTAGGCCTCTGCACACTCAGCTATAGAGCCTTCTCCTACTCTACGACCCAAGACACACTTAGACACTTAGACTCTTTCCCTTCGCTTCTACTTCATTGTCTATTACTTAGTTATCTTTTACACTTAGAGCCTCGCTCTATTTATACAATCCCATGGTCTGAAGACCATGGCTAGGCCAATATTACATTACAGGACTAGGGTGGACAAACGTGTGACTCTATCATACATTTCATGCTCCGCGCCCGCAATTCACGGAGTCTTTACAACGATATTAAGTCAAAACTTGGGCTTTGAGCCCCAAAACATGCCTTGGGGGATTCCATGCCCAACAAACCCCCAACACAAACATCGTGACTTGCCCTCAAGTCACTCGATCAATGCGGCGATCTTGGCATAGAGTGTCTCCAACTATTCTCGAACTGTACTTAGGTCTGCAACACATTGAGTTGCTGCTTGTTGTATCTGTTGCATCCGTTGTTCTGAGACCTCTGTGTCTGGGGTGCTTCTCTGCATCAATGTGTGCATCCCTTGTATGTGCATGGGCTTTCCTTCAATGTTTGTCATGATAGTGAAAGCCTCATCGATGCAAGGCTGAATGCATGCTTTGAGAACTGACTCCTTATGTCACACCGCGTCCACCTGCTCCTTCAGTGCTTTGGCTTGCTGCATCCTCACAAGCCTCTGGGTGAGGACTACTGTCTGCAGAGTTCCTCGAACACTGTTGTATTGCTGCTAGAGTTCTCGTGCTTCTATCTCCAAGCACTAGATGTTGGGGTCCTCCTCCAGAGTTGTGAGGACCTCAAGTGCTTGTTCCAACATGCTGGTACAGTCTTGCACTGCACCTCTGATTTCCTCTAGTCCGATTGTGATAGCGCTAGCGCGTTGTTCTCTAACTTCTGGGGGAGTGGATCGCTGTGCCTTTGACTACATCTCGATGATCTGAAGATTCAACTCCAGCTGAACCTTTTTCATTTCTTCCCTGGCCTTTCAGACTCCTTTCGCTAGTCTGTGGATCTGTGCCTCCATTGGTAGATCTGCTAGGATAGCCAACTCTGGGACATTGTGGCAAGCGTCGCCTACCACCTGCAACAACTACTAATTTTGCAACACCAATTCATCGTGCTACAAGCTGAGTTGTTCCATGTTTATCTTTTTCTCGCTGAGGACTTGGATCACGCGGCTCTCTCTAGTGCGCAGATCTACTGTTATCCCATCTTGTAACAAATATAGTGTCTCACACAAAAGGGCAGCTAGATTAAGGCCAAGACCTTTCATCATGCTAACTGAAAATATATCAGCCTCATTCACTGTCACTAGGGCCCCTTCCGGTAACACTATTTTGTTTTCCATCCATGCGCGCAACATCTTCTCTGCTGCCAAGGATCCTGCAGCGAGGTGGGTTGAAAGGGTACCCACCTGAGGGGGACGCACCTGTAACTCCTACACCTACACCCTGAGGGCCCCCAACACACTCTAGTGCTCCTGCATAAAGTCATGAAGAGCCTCATTGATGACATCGCGCACTATCTAGCTAATGTCATGGAGATCACCCTCGGTTAGGGTGATCGAGTCAATGGCCAACTTCAAGGCCTTAACCTTCTACCTCGGTCCTGCTCTCTCTGTCATGTGTGGGCACTTCAACTATGTGGATGCGGTCCCTGGGCCCACGCTCCCTTCTAATGTTTCTGCTTCCTCTGCCTCCTACCCCTGTGAGGGCATTACCTGGTCCTCGCCCAACTTCACGGTTGCTTCCTGTGATGCAGCTACTTATGCAACCATTTTCTACTTAGCAGCTTTCTGCGCTACTTCCCACTCTGCCGGTGCCTCAGCTACTGCTGTTTCTTTCCACCTTTTCTCGGCCAACTATGTGACCCGTAGCTTGCATCGTCCTTCTTCTTCTATGTTTTCACGCTCTCAAGTTATGCAAGATTTGGGGCGTGCCATTCTAGAGGTCATGCCTCCAAGATAGTGAAAATGGCATCGTCAGTGGCTACAAAAGGTAGCTTTATCCCTTGCTTCATTGTGTCCTTGCACACCCTAATGTATATATTATGCATGTCGGATTTAAATTCTGCGAAACTATGTAAACTGTTGTACAACATGGGAAACAAGCACGACTTCCGATTGATCCACATCTGGATGTTCATCTCCATGAGCACCCAAAAGATCTTGTTGTCGTGTATCCTTTTCGCAACCTTCGTGGCCCAGAGTGAAGCATACTTCGTGGCCTCTGGTAAATCTCTATCAATTGTGAGGAATTAATTGTCCTTCAGCAGTTCCCCCGCTACGAGCACTATGGATAGCAAGAGCCACACATAGTGGAAGGTTTTACCCTACTCCTGGGCTTCATGACAATTCTTCAAGAATTTTGTGCAGAGGAATTCAGCCCAGATAAAATAGACGCCCTTCGTGCACTGCTCGGCCAGTGTGATCACCGGTGTAGGTACCTCGTCTGTGCGGCACTTTCACATAACTTTGCTGGCCAGGATTTGTGTTGCTACATGTACCGCTTTGTACTTGATGTTGGAGATGGAATAGCCCCTCTTCTTCTTCTACAGCTTATACTTCATCTTCATGACCTCTGCAAGGGCCAAATCACTGCCCTTCCCTTCCAATATGGTCGCGGGGTCCTTTCCTTTGTATGGTAGCTGGGAAATAAGATGGATTAGGTCTTCCATGATGGGGATAGGATCCTCTAGCCATAGGAACCCATCATGTACTAGGCAGAGCAGTTGCTTGATGACAAAAATGGGTATTGGGCCATGGTGGAAATGCAGCACCCATAGCAGGTTTAGTATCCCAACCTTTTCAACTCTGCACAGCCACTTCCGTAGCTCTAACGTTGTCACCATCCCTGCATTGTTCTACTTCATGAGATTCTCGGTCTCTAGGCGAGGGAACATTTCGTAGTCAATGCGGTCCCAATATTCAAACTTCATGGTTGGAATGCGGCCCAAGTGCATGCCTTCAAACACAATGTCATCTGGGAGAAGCGGGCTCTAGAGTGAACTCTTGGTTTCGTCCAGGTCCTTGGGCACTTTGGCCTTCCCTTTTCACAGGGGGAAATATGTGGGAAGTTTTGTCGCAGAGCGTGTAGGTTGAATATCTTCCTCCATGCCTTCATCTTCTTCCTCTGTGATGATAAGGGCCTGCAAATCTTCTTCCTCCTCATTTGTTTCTATCGTGGTAGTTTTCCCCTTCTCTTCCATTGATAGTTTGCTACACAGCGGGTTCCTCAGGGACACATGTACTAGAGAAATTACCTGTTTATCCTTCTTGGGTCTTGGCGTACACGGCGATTTGGGGATCTCTACCACAACCCTGACACCTTCTGGAACATCCTCCACAATTTTGGTCTGTGTGGCCTCAGCGCTTACCTCTTCTATTCCCAAACCATCCTTAGTTGTTGTCATCATATCTGGGTTGTAATCTGTCACTCGCGAATTCAAGGGCTCAATCAATGCTCGGATCAAAATTCTTAGGGCTTTTCTCAATCGCTCAATTCTTAAATGACCAAGTGTTGATTGCTGGGTAGCCCCTTGCATTTTGTAGCACCTTTTGAATTTGAATTCGAGCGTTCCCCCCAATTCTGAGTCATTAATGCTTTCTTGGCGGCAGATTTTCCCAAATCTTGCCCATAAATCACGTCTTAAATGTCTGCTTCCCACTCCATTTGGCCTCAAGTCGATCATCCCATTGTGAAAAGTGACTTCAACAGTCACTTTTTGGCCAATTCTCATGGTAGTGCAGTCTCTCGTGCGCGGTTGTGAACCTTATGACTCTCTGCTTCTGCGTGCATCCCCAACATCACGTAGCTCCTGGGCGATAGTTTATAGTCCAGCGATCCCTTTGAACTGCCCAGAGCACTAAAAATATCCTTACCTTTGCTAGTCAAGTGGTCGCACCACACGTGTGGATCGCCATCCTGTCCTCTATCACGGTTCTTGGAGAATCCCCACCTTCTATGGTTGTGCACTTCCTTAATTGCAATGTGCTACCCTGGTCACTATGCTTGACGATATGCAGTCCAAGCCAAGGCATTAGACTAACCAATTCATGACGATAGTTCTCAAACTTGTCAATATGATCATTCGCACCTTGCCTTATCATCCTAGTTTTCTTGGTGAGAGACTCTTCCTTTATCTCATCTTCCAGCTTCTTGAACTTTGCGTCCATCAAAGTGCTTTTCTCTCTTAATCGTACCCTTTCTTTTTCAAGTTCATGAAGTCTAAGGTTTCCCTGTTGGATTTATTCCTCAAGTCTCATATGTTCTATCTCTTGTGACTGTGTGATTCCTTCTTTCCGGGCTTCGTGAACTGTTGTATCTATGGGTGTTGTCATCCACAGACTAGGCTTTGCCTGCTCCATAGGGATTATAGCATTTTCTTCATACTTCAGCATTGAAAGTGCTCTTACGTTCAGGGTTTTGCACATGGCCCTATAAGCCCATATAACTGTTGGTATGCGTAGACCCCAATCAGTGCATCTCACATGGTGGACCGTGTCCAGTACTTCGCATACTTTGTCAAAGGCTTCCACGTGGATAATCTGTGGCGCACTTGGTCTTATCCTACTTCATTGTTCACACCATCTTCTTTCCCACTCCTATTTGTTGGTCTCATTTCCTATCGTGAGGATGGTGTGCATTCGTGCAAGTTGCATACCATAAGCCTGTACCCATCGGGAGAGGTGGGCATGTAGGCTATTTTGTCCATCATACCTAGCTTCCATCTACATCTGAGGCTTTCCAAATTGTATGAGCATCATTCTTCTACATTTGTGCCAGTCCTCAAGACTGCTTTGATGCATACCCCACCATTTTGCCAGCATAGCGCAAAGTGCCCATTTCAGAGCGTCAAAACGCTATTTTTTCGGTACTTCTCTTTCAAACTTTTTTAGGAAAGCATCCACCTTGCTCAACCCATCATACGTAGTCAGATTTCTTACCACTGTTGTCATGTAGCGTAGTGATCTTACCATAATGTTGCAATTGAGCATGGTTACCTCGTGTAATCGGTTCTGTCATCGTTCTATTTCCTCATCTAAATCTAATGTGCAGGAGCTTTCGCGCTCCCACGAAATCCTGCCATCCGCTATTGGATTCACCTAGTCTTGCTCTTGAGTGACTATCTTGTAGATAATGTCTAGATTGTCATTGCTCTCATCGTCTCGTATTGGCTCTGTGTACCGTGATCCTTCTGTAGGGTCAAAAGGTACCACTATGTGTAGTGACTTTTCTAAAAAATCATCTTCAGCTTCTTTAGATTTATTACTCCATTCATGTCAGTGGCCTAATATTTCCCCAGTAGCGTAAGATAGGGATTGTTGTCATCAACAATCTCTATCACTTCGAAATCTACAAGCATGCTGGCACCTTTGATATCTACCATTATTCCCTGCAATCTTCCCATCGGTAGGATCTTTTGTTGTTTTTCCTTTCACATTTGAATAGGAGACCATTGCAACACAGGCCTGCCCATGCGCTCCCATGTCTACTTTGGCAGTACGTTCACATTTGATCCTAAATCCAAAATCACTTGATCCATTTCATATTCCTCGATTTGCACAGTCAATATCATCTCCCTTCCTATTCACGTTGTGTGCTTTCCAAGCCTCCAGACTACGCACAGTTCTCATGACTCGATGCACCTAGTGATGAGTTCTTGCAGTCTCTTCACAGCCTTGCTGTCACGCAGCAGCTTCATGCATGTTTCCAGAAAGGTAGTGAACATTGATGGGTCCATCTCTAGTTCTAGTTTTTCTTTACTACCTGAAGTGGAGGCCTCCATGAAGCTCTTCTTAGCTTCCATGAATGTCTCCTTCGCATGCTCCAAATCAAACTCTGGTTCCTTTGTTGGAGCCTTGTGAACCTAAGCACTCTCTTCTAGTAGCTTACCTTTGTCATCTCCTATCGTAATACCACTTCGAATCACGATATTTACATTCAGGTCCTCTTCGCGCAGCTCATACCTCATCATTTATAGGTTCTGAGTCAGTGGAGGCTAGAGTGTTCCTTTATCGCACAACCTCGCTATCAGTGTGGGGAATTCCTTCGTCTCATGATCAAACTGGGTACAATATAAACATGATGCTCTTATTGGATTTGTACAATCATGGGCATAATTCCCTTGCCCTCTGCAATTGTAAAAAATCAGCTATCCACAACCCCTCCCTGGTCCCCTTCCACCTCGACCTCATCTGTGCCCCTGAAATCTAGTGTGCGCCATCCCCACATTTTAATCGAGGGCTCTTGTTTTAGTCTAAACTCTATAGGTAGGAGTCTAATCCATCATCGGTTCATAACTTCTACAGGTGCGCTCATCATGGCTTACTGATCTATAGAAGTTACAGAACAACTGTTGGGACGCCTATGTATACTTCTATAATAGGTGGCAATTATTTGTACCATGCTTCCCTCCTATCTGATAAATCGTGCACCATAATGCAGGTTCTGCACTCGGTCTTGCTTGTGCCTCTGCTCTCAATGGCATTAGTCCTGCTCATGCCAGGTAGTTTGCGAAGACTGGACAATGGTCCTTGTCATGTCCCTGACCTTTGCACTTTATGCACCATACATTTTCGGGCACCTCTACACAAGTTGTCCTATCTTGTTTCAAACTTTGCATCTCAAGGACACAAATTTTTCACTACACATGGATCTGTTGGACTCCCAGACTAGGATCTTGTATTAGGGTCTCGTGCAGTCTCATTGCAATCTCCAAGGCTTTGGCCTAGGTGGATAGCTTCTGTTGTGACAGCGTGGTCCTTAGATGCAGCATTAGTTACGCTACAAACCATGTGTGGTGCTACCCATCCATCAAGGTCATGTTGGCTTTGTGAATCATACCCTTCAGTCTCTGATCTAGCTCCCACGGGGTCTTGCCTAGAAGCATTGCGATTTCCTTAAACCCGATAATCGACTATGTTTCAAATTTTTGCTTGCTAAATTCGCTGTTTAGCGCAGCTTGGATATCCATGATCCCTACGTTTGGATTGTCATTGTAATGCTTAATGTGCCACATCAGTGCATGATCTTGCAACACGCTTACCAGCATTGCCTTCTTTATATTGTCATCCATGACTCCTTGGGCTTCCCATACAACCTTTACCACGAACCAAAATTGGTCTGGATCTTCATTCCCTAGTCCTTTGAACACCGACAACTTTATTGCCTTCACCATATTGAACTATGGTGGTGGCGGAGATGGGGGTGAAGATGGTGAAACTAGTGGTCGTGTAGGTGGGGGTGGTATGCATAGAATTCGTTGCCTTATCAGACTGATCGCACTTCTTGTTGAAACTTTCGCGAGCCCTTCCTTGCTCTCTCGTTGAGGCAAAATAAAGGGGCTAGTTTTTATTTCTGCGCTACCTTTGTTTCTATAGATCCTCCCACTTCTCATATCCCCAAACATCAATTTATTTGCATAATCCACTTTTCACACAATAGCATTTTAATCCAAGTGTTCAAAGATTTAACATTCTTACCTCATGGTCCTTTGAGGAAGCGTCATTTCGCCTTGTTATAGCTGGCTGAAGTATCTACTGTGAACTCGGTGATAAACGCTCCTATAATTCAATCGAGCCAATGGTCCATAGCACGCATGATCTTATCTCCTGATGTTTCTAGTCTATGCACTAACTCTAGAGTCCACACAATAGGTTTGTCGAGCCTACACCTTCCTTGATTGTCTTCTAGCTTCGCGATCCACTCATACAACTAAGAGGGGAAGGATGCAAAGAAAATTTCGTGGATATACGTATATAAGTAGCGCTATAACCACTGTTCCTTCGATACTCATGGATTCCTGTTTTCCTACACCGTGAGCTCGTGAATCTTTCTATCTAGCCACTCTTCAATTTCTTTCTTTTTCAGATTCCAATGACACAACATCAGACATCTCTTATGCAGATCCCAGTCTCCACAACAGAACAATTTGTTGGCTTGTTGGGGCCTGACCCAGGTTCAAAGGTGATTTAGCCAAACAAATCCCGGTACTGCTAGCCCTTTTAGTAATAGTCCATGTAGCATGGACTCAGGTCTCACCTGAAGTAGTATGGGAGGGTGATAGAACTAGGTTTTCGCACCCTGGAGATGTCTGATGAGTTCAAGTGGCCCGCAGTTCGACCCTATGCACACGTCGCTATGCTCACTTACCCGTACCTTGTAGCCTAAGATGTTGCCTTCGTGCAACCCTACTCGAGGGCCAAATGTTGTTATTACCCAAGTCCTTACTAGTATTCCACCGTTAGTTGATCAATTCAGCCTACTTGCATGCTTTAAGTTATACATAGCAATATAAATCATTCATACAGGTGCGCGCAGTAAATAAACTGTATATTTGCAATTTATATCAAACATGTAATAACTCAAGAATAGATACACATAATTAAGATAAAACTTCTCTTTATTATTTTCTTCCTCGGTTACAGACTCAACTCCACCCTGTGCACTCAGCTATGAACTACTAGGCCTCTGCGCACTCAGCTGCAGAGCCTTCTCCTACTCTACGACCCAAGACACACTTAGACACTTAGACTCTTGCCCTTCACTTCTACTTCAATGTCTATTACTTAGTTATCTTTTACACTTAGATCCTCGCTCTATTTATACAATCTCATGGTCCGCGGACCATAGGTAGGCCAACATTACATTACAAGACTAGGGCGGACAACCCTGTGACTCTATCATACATTTCGAGCTTTGCACCTGCAATTCGTGGAGTCTTTACAAAAAAATTAATCCAAAAATTGGGTTTTGAGCCCCAAAACATGCCTTGGGGGGATTCCATTCCCAACACCTTATCATGAACCAAAACTAGTCTGGATCTTCATTTGCTATTCCCTTGAATACTGGCAACTTTATCGTGCTTACCATACCAACTCGCGGTGGTGGCGGAGGTGGTAGGGGAAAAGATGGGGGTGAAGGCAGTGACACTGGTGGTGGAGGGGTGGGGGTGGTATGCATAGAATCCTTTGCCTTATCAAATTGATCCCATTTCTTGGTGAGACCCTCGCGATCTCTTCCTCACCCCCTCGCGGAGGTGAAATCAAGGGGCTAGTTTCTAGTTCTGCACTTCCTTCATTTTGGTAAAGTCTTCCACTTCACGTAGCCTTGAACATCAATGTATTCACATAATCCACTTTTCACACAGTATCATTTTAATCCAAGTGTTTAGAGACTTAACATACTTACCTCGCGGTCCTTTGAGAAAGCATCATTTTGCCTTGCTATAGCTGACTGAAGTATTTACCATGAAATCAGTAATGAATCCTCCTATAATCTAATCGAGCTAGTGATCAACAGCACGCGCAATCTTATCCTCTGATGCTTCCAATCTGTGTTGCAATTTTGGAGTCCACACAATAGGATTATCGAGTCTTCACCTTCCTTGGCTATCTGCTAACTTCGCGATCCACTTGTACATCTCAGTAAGGAAAGATGTGAATAAACTTTCATGGATTTCCGTGTACAAATAATAGTCTAACCACTTTTCCTTTGATAGTCGTGGATTGCTATTATCCTGCACCATTGACTCGTGAATCTTCCTATCCAACTAGTCTTCAATTTCTTTCTTAGTTGGATTCCAGTGATACGAAATCAAACATCTCTATGCAAATTCCAGTCCCGGCAATAGAACCATTTGTTGGCTTGTTGGGGCCTGACCCAGGTTTGGAGTTAGACATCCAAACAAATCCCTGTACAACTAGCCCTTTCGACAATAGTCTTTGGAACGCGGACTGAGGTCTCACCCGAAGGAGTATGGGATGATGCTGGAACTAGGTTTTTGCACCCTTGAGATGTCTAAGGGGTCGATTTAGTCCATCGGTGAACACCTTCGCACTGGGTGCTTCGCGCACTCTCCTATCCTATGAGGCCTTCGTGCCCTTGTTATACTTGCCCTCGTGCAGCCCTAACCAGGGGTTGTGGGGCTTTCGCGCTGCTGGAGCAGCGATCTGCACTATTTCCCCAAGTCACACTGTGGATCTTACCTATCTTCTTATGACAGTTAGTTATCTTCATGTACATAGATGCCTTATATTATATTTACTTGTTTAGCACATTCATATAAGTTTGTGCAGTAAATAGACAGTAAACTTGCAATTCATACCCAATATACTTCAATGCATAAAACAGGAAAAGATACATAGAAATATGGTAAAACTTCTTCTTTATTAATGCTTTCAACCGGTTATAGACTCAACCTGCCCTACACACTCAGCTGCAGGGGTCTGCACACTCAGCTGTGGACTACTAGGCCTCTACGCACTCAGCTGCAGAGCCTTCTCCTACTCTACGACCCAAAGATATGACTTACACTTTGACTCAATGCTTCACTGATTCCTTAAGATCATTGATCCATCTGCCTTTCTACACTTAGAGCCTCACTCTATTTATACAATTCTTTCAAACTGACATTACTTTACAACAACAAGGGCGGACAACCCTATGACTCTATTATGACTTCACGCTCCGTGCCCACAAATCGAGGAGTCTTTACAATGGACTTAGTCAAAACTTGAGTTGTAAGCCGCAAAACATGCCTTTGGGGGGATCCCATGCCCAACACCATGCATAAGAAAGGCGAAGCACTATTTGGGTGAGGTGCTGAGGTATGCATGGGTCTTCAAATTTGGGTACCTCCCTCATATCATGATATAAGCACTATTCAATGAGGTGCTTAGTGATACATGTGTCTTCGACTAAATGAAACAAATGAAACTGTCATTAAGTATGGTACCACCTTGACATGAAAACTTGTGTTGTTTTTGAATTTTAGGGGGACCAATGACATTAGTGGGAAATAGTGATTCCCATTGTGCCACCCGAGGATGTCCCTTAAAAGGGGGAGTATCCAAGGCACTTCCTCGAGCCTTCTAGATGTTGAAGTCGACATGAAAGAAGCATCAATCGAATGAAATGTTGACTCAGGGAGTCAAAAAAATTTTGCTAACATGGATGGCCCTAGAGTCAGTAGGACTTCTAGGGTAGGTGTAAGTACCTGTTGGCTGGTGTGAAGAGGGTAAATGATTATGGATGATGTGTGAGCTCCAACCAAGGGTGACTAGAAACTGTTGTCAGGTAAAAGGACATGAAAATATGGGTGGGAACCTTTTTCTTAAAAAATATTTTAACTCTTTCCAAAAGAATATGAAGGTGGTTTGGGATGTATGTACATGGAGACAGGTGCCCCTTGAAAATGGTGACATGCATGATGATGAATATAAGGTGTTGTGTACCCATTGGTTATTCTTGGTTTTGGGGTGGATGAGGTGAATGGAATGACATAGAAGACCTACTATAATATGGGTGGATGGTAGGCCCAGTGTAGCATGCGGTTCAATCTGTCTATGACCAACGATGATGGACCAGGAGTAACGAAGGTACGAAAGATGTAAATAAGATAAGTATGAAGTTGATCTTCGATGAATGTTCGTAAAATGGCTCCGTGTAAAGATTAGGTATGTCCTATGCTGGAGCAATTTATTTAATTTCTTTTCCATATTAGCAATCACATCAATATAAAGTAAACTATAGATAGAACATAAATATAAATCACAGAAGACAAGCCAAGGCAAGAGGACACAAGATGTGGCGCTAGCCAGGGACAAACCCCACATTGTGTGGGGAAACCCTTGAAATTTTTTTCTTTTATGTTCTTCAAAGTTTAGCAGAGAAAGAGAGAGATAGTACATTTACAATACACGTCAACACTTTGACTTTTCTAGATCTAGCATAGATCATTTCGTATAACGATGAGATCAGTTGAAGACATTCTACTTCAACTGATTCTCCAAGGTGACAACTTCACCTATCATAGTACTAAATCCAGGTCCACTTGTTGCATCACTGCATATGACGCCATGATACAATAGTTGTGATTATCATCATGCTGCCCATGTCCATGATCTTATCATGCTGCTGCCCTTCATGTTCATGATCTTATAATGCTGCCTATTCATCATGTTGTCCTATATGTCCATGATCTCATGCTGCCTTTTATCATTATGCAAATGATCTCATTCATCATGTTTTAGGATACTGAGATATTCTTTTCAACATTTCATAGCACATCAAGACACATTGTCCAAATATCACTAAAGTCGCTGCCCAAACATTATTGTCATAGGAACAAATATCTCTTCCATATATTATCTTCATTCATCGCTTGTCAAAAGAACAACAGCACTGCTATGCATAACTGTCATAAGAGTAAGTGACACTACAATAAGCACAGAAGATCATTGTCAGAAAACTCTGTCATATTGTCATATTTCATTGTCATACGTACAGAAGATGGGGTCTACCCTTAAGCTCTTCCATATATCCATTTTTATGATTCCAAATCATCTGCCTTCTAACAGCCCTTGTTGTCCCTCTCAAGGGACTACACTTGGAGCTTTACCAAGCATCTTCATAGAGCCCATTATACCAGAATTGAAAACTGTCTAATTTGGACCATAATATCTGAAAAATTCATCATTAGAAAAGACAAGCACATACCTGTGATATACGTCATATTTCTATCCGCAAATACATTTTGGCTAGTCCATAGGATACTAAAATTTTGGCTCTATTATATGACAACAACCGAGTGTGCTTTTATGCCTGTGTACTTCAATGGGTTCCACTATGTTAATTCATTGCGGCTCCCATCACGTTAATATGAACCTTCATATAGTGCGAATCTGCTAATATCCACACGAAAGAATTTGAGTTGTTGTTTGTGGATACCCTAGCTCACAGTAATGTGTATCTTCCATTCCTTCATCTGAAAGCGTATAGGAACTACGTGTAAGTGTCTTCACGGGTAAGGAGTCTTCAAGAACTGCGAGGTCTTGGACAACTCCATTGACAGTGTTGTATCTTCTAGAACAGCGTTACCTATATCTTCTGCGTAAGATCTCATCCTAATGACCTGTGTATAGATGATGAGTCTTTATGCCTTGCATATAACTATGGTAGAGTTCCTTCCATCTGCAGCTTCACCATGAACGATCTATAAGTTTATGACTATGTTGGATTTAGGGCATCATCAAACTAGGTCAACGAATTCCTTTTTGTGACTCTCATTCTCCAAAAACCCAAGACGTGGAGAGGAGATCACATCAAGAATGTGTGTTGAAATGACTTCAAGTCCTCTATATTTATACTAAAACATATATGATGAATTTTCATGATGTTTGGGCTTCTTGAGCCTACGTAGGAGCTGGTCAGCTAGATAATAAAACCATAATCTAAATAAATTCATATCTTCATAAATACATATCGGAATTTGATGATCTTTGGATCAATCCTACACCTCTCGATGAGAGGGATCCAATAAAAATATCAGCTACCATAAATAAGCTGACCCACATGGAGTTCAGCCCTAGTTGCCAATTTAACACTCCCTCTCAACTAGGGAGAACTCCATCTGTTGATCCATATGCCCATCTGTACTATCTCTACCATTAGTGCCTTGCACTGCTTTGCTCAGCTCTGCTCAGATCTGCTAGCTCTACTAGATCTTCTCAGCTCTACTGGCTCTGCTGGCTCTGCTCAGCTATGCTGGCTCTGCTAGCTCTGCTCTACTCAGCTCTGCTAGCTCTACTGGCTCTGCTCAGCTCTGCTGGCTCTGCTAGCTCTACTCTGCTCTGCTCAACTTAGCTCTGCTGAACTATGAAGAAGAAGAATTGATCGAGAATGTCTCGTGCCATTCTCCACTGACCCAAAGTCAGTCTCAGAGTGCGTACCACTAGTCCCAGACCAGTCTCAACCAACCTGAATTCAGCTTCATAGTAGGCACCACTCTTACCACTGTTCCCTGACAAGTATTGCAGTCTCAGAGAGGGTATCACTGGTCCCAGACCAGTCTCAACTAACCCGAAGTTAGCATCATAGTATGTACCACTCTCGCTGGTCCCAGACCAGTCCTGCACTAACGCGAAGTCAGTCTCAAAGTATGTACCACTGGTCCTAGACCAGTCTCAACCGACCTGAAGTCAGCATCATAGTATGGTACAACTCCTACCACTGGTCCCAGACCAGTCTCAACCGACCCGAAGTCAACGTCATAGTATGTACCACTCTCACTGGTCCTAGACCAATCCTGCACTGACACAAAGTCAGCCTAGGAGTATGTACCATTGGTCCCAGACCAGTCTCAACCGACCCTAAGTCAGCATCATAGTATGGTACAACTCCTACCACTGGTCTCAGACCAGTATCACTGATCCCATATCAATGGAGGTCATCCTAGCGTAGGGAGTATGGTAGATACAACGATGCGTCCATCGGTACTACTATGGTCCCTAACTTCATTTCCCTGCTCATTGATCAGATGAGAGGTACTTCCCATGAGTCCCAGTCTACATGGGTAGGATTCCTTGATAGGAGAACTAATCAATCCTGTCCTCACAGGAGAAAACATCAATCCTGCTACAATCGCCATGGAGAACACATCAATCCAAGCTACCGTTGAGAACACACCAATCCAGGCCTCACAGGAGAACACATCAATCCTGCTACAATCGCCGTGGAGAACACATCAAACCAGGCCTCACAAGCGAACACATCAATCCTGCTACACAAGAGAGCGAATCATCCTATTCCATGAGAGAGTGAATCATCTTGTTATAGTGCGCACCACCAGGGGAGGGTGAGTCACCTTGTGGTCGTATGTTGCTCCAATAAGAACCATGAGCCTCCCAGAGCTCCTACAGCTTGATGTATGCAACATGCAGGACCCTTTTACAAAGGTCTCTCGATGACTCCAAGTCGTTCAGGAAAATCTCAAATTTGATCTTTCCCCCGGGGCTTTAGCAACCTGTACATCGTCTCAGTGCAATGGAGCCTCCTTGCTCATTGAATTTCCATATCCCAGATAAGGCAGTATCTAATGTCTGTCTGCTGGAGCAATTGTTGAATACAGGATTCCTCAATAATTGAATCCCACCTCTGGTTTTCACAGAGAAAAATTGCTCTCTTAAGAGCTTCCGCAACCATGTAGCTCCATATGAGATCATCCATATATTCAGTATTTGCGGTGCTTATAGCGATCAACTTCTGCTTCCTACATCGAAGCAAAATCCAAAGAGAACCAGCACTAAAAAATGCTCTAGCGATCCTCCACATTGCCTGCCCATTCAACATTCGAATAATAATGCAATTTCATCTTTCCGACAGTGTATCTCAATCCATGAGAGATTGTGTCCTGAAGATATCTCAGAAGATTCTTGGCACCAATACAGTAAGGCTCAACCAAATATGAGCTCACCATGCTAACTGCAAAACATATGTCTGGACGGAGGTTCACCAAGAACATCAATGCGAATGAGTTTATGAAACTCAGAGGCATTCCCAAATCAAGTCTGTCATATAACCTCTGAAGGTTAAGATCTTCGAGGTAGTCACGGACTAGCAGTTTATCTTTCCACATTCGGAATCCAACTCCCTTTGTCTTCTACAAATGAGAGGGTTTGCACCTATCAGACATATGTGTTGGTATGAGAGTTCTGCCATCCACAACCTTCGGATGGTTTGGATAGATTTCACTCCTAGTGACTCTCAACTTCATCATACAACTATTGATCCTCTCATACTATGCTCGAGGTGTCTTGTTTCAAGCCATAGAGGGCTTTCTTCCACCAGCATTTGTGAGATTCCTGATCATCAATCTCAAACTCCACGGGTTGTTCCAAACCTGTGGACCTACTACATGAGGGGGAATGGTCCCCTTGTAAGATTTTCCTTCAATACATCTCAGACATGTACCTTCATGCTCTTTTTTCATATATGTCACCATCTGACTCACAGACCTTCAATGTTGTGTCAATGGACATGGTCCCCAATGGACTTCCTCCAACTTGATACAACCCTGAACTCAAAAGCATCTTTAGAAAATTCTATTTTCAAACACATACCTTTCCATTGACAAATGCCACCACAAAACCTTTGACTTCCATTCCCTTTTCGGGATAGGTGGCATCGGCTCCAAGTGTAATCCCACGATTGTTTCCATCTCTACCAAATTACAAAGTGCATCCTTCTATCTGATGAAGTGCCTTGAAGCACTACAATCAATATGCCAGATTCCCAAAGAATCTGAAGGAGAGGGCCAATACAAGATAACACTTCTTTATCAGAAACAATATTTGATTCTCCTTACCTAGGATTCCTAGCTTCCTTGAAGAGTCGGTCATGTCTGCATCTCTATCATTTGGACACTCCTTCGCATAAGGGCCAAACTCATAACCAAGACATCTACCTTTCCTTCCACCCTTAGATCTGAACTTCCCATGAAGTGATCTTGAGGTATGCCCCATCAGAAGTTTTGCTACGTCATTATGATAATATGCTCTACTTCAACTTCACCCTAAGTGAATTTTGAGGAACCCATTGATCCTTTTGTCTTGTCCCAACTATCTTCGATGATTACTCTTTCACTCTTGCTTGGGCATTGTCTTCACCTCAGCTCCGATACCATGTTAAGTTTAGGTATGTTCTATGTTGGAGCAATTTATTTAATTTCTTTTCCATATTAACAATCACATCAGTGTAAAGTAAACTATAGATAGAACATAAATATAAATTGCAAAAGACAAGCCAATACAAAAGGACACAAGATGTGGTGCTAGCCAGGGACAAACCCCAAAATGTGTGGGGAAACCCTTGATCAATTCTTCTCTTATGTTCTTCAAAGTTTAGCAGAGAAAGAGAGAGATAGTACATTTACAATAGACGTCAACACTTTGACTTATCTAGATCTAACATAGATCATTTCATATAACAATGAGATCAGTTGAAGACATTTTGCTTCAACTAATTCTCCAAGGTGACAACTTCACCTATCATAGTACTAAATCCAGGTCCACTTACTGCATCACTGCATATGACGCCATGTTGCAATAGTTGTGATTATCATCATGCTGCCCATGTCCATGATTTTCGACTTAGTCACCGGAGAATCCACAGTAAGAACCATTTTCTGCCAACGTTTCAAATCCCAACCGGGATCCATCATCAGGACAACTTGAATGCTTGATAGAAGAAGAGCTTATTTGAGGGTTTAAATAGTAATGAGGAGAGAAAAAATATGAATGTCGGCTCTCAATTTTTGAAAAATAATTTTTGATGAGAAGTCGGCTGTCTCTGATTAATTTAATTAATTAATTTTTTTTAATATTAATTCTATTAATAATTATTATTATTAATATAATAGTTAATAATAATAATTAGTATTATAAAAATTAATGATAATTAGAATTAATGATATTAAATTGATCAAAGTTAATGTTAAAAAGAATTAATTCTAGAAAATTGAATTAATATTTAATATTTATAAATGATTGATCAATAATATTTATTAATATTGATATTAATTGAAATAATTATTATTATTATCATTAGTTATAATTATTAATATAATAATTAGTAATTAGTAGTAATAATTATAATCATCATAATTAATGTTAAAAAATTATTAATCTAGGAATATTGTATTAATTTTTAATATTTATTATAATATATGTTGGTACAGTTTTTATTTATTTATTTATTAATTTTTTAGAATAGGTTTTAGCTTAGTAAGGAAATTAATAAAGAAATAATTGCTAATTGAAAATATTATTGTTACTAATAATTATTATTTATTAATCTAATAGTTAATAATAATAATTAGAATTAATAATATTAATAATGAACATAATTAGAGGTAGTTGATCGTGTAGATTCGGAGTGGAGAACCCTTGGACGCGCGCGGGATTCGACAGCTGCTCCCATGGCCGCCGCAGCAACCCTTCTCCTCGCTCAGCAAGCAGGGAAAGACTTAACAGGCAGGGCGGAATCGAAGATTGGAGCTAGGGCTTATGCCCGGAACCCATATGCGTCCTCGTCGGCGGTATATTTCGGCCACAGCGGAAGGGGGGTTCTAAATCAGAGAACAAACAAAGAAATTACAGCGCTCACGCCCACTGTAACACGGATCTGGTCGAGTCACCTTCAGAAAGACGCAGGAAAGCCGAATACTCAGAATAAAGACACGGGAGGAGAAAGGAAAGGGGTCCTGGGCGCTGTGGGTATCGGATCTGCAACATTTCCCATAGGAATCAATGCTGAAATCAACAGAGGAGGGCTGCATGAAGCGGATCTACTTCCCTCCACTGTAAATAGATTCAAAAATCCCAGATCTAGCTTGGATCTACCCGATCCGGAAAACAATCAAAGGAAACGACAAAATCCAAGAGATCTGGAACCTCTCTCGAATACGGAGCCGGATGAGTCAGATCTAGCTAGAATCGAGCCACCCCAGACTGCCAGGTCAGGATTCCAAATTTTTGTAAAAACGCCAAAAGGAACCACAAGCGTGATCTGGACTTATGACAGCGACAGGGTCTCAGATCTGAAGAACAATATCGTCGATCAGACTGGCTACCCGGGTGAGGAACAACACCTATTAAATGAGGGCAGATCGCTGCAGGAATGCAGAACCATGCAAGAATACAACATCAAGCCAGGCTCCACAATCATTCTCAATATGAGACTAAGAGGTGGAGCTGAAAACGCTGGAACTAGCTCGCAAAATAAAGGGTCTTTTAAGGAAGCAGTGAAGGGCAAAGGAAAAAATCCCACAGCTGTCACTGAACCTTCGGGGCAGTACATTGTAGATCAACTACCGGGGAGCCCATCTATCTCCATCGAAATACCAGAGGTAAAAGAAATACATTCAGATTTACAGAAAAAAGCAGTTATTTGTAGATTTATTGGTTTTTGGCCTAGAACTGATGTATTGTATCAATGGATCTACTCGGTTTGGACAAAAAATTGCCAAATATACCTATACCCAAAAGGGTTTTTTATAGTATGCTTTGAGACAGAAGAAGAAAAGGAAATAGTTCTCAACCAAGGGCCATGGTTCTGGGGCAGTGTTGGACTTTTTATTGTCCCTTGGTTTCCGGATTTTGATGCCAACACCATCGTGGTATCAAGGATGCCAGTATGGGTTAGGCTGCATAATCTCCCTTTACATTTTTGGCATTCAAAGGTTTTAATAGCAATTGGAAATACCTTGGGGAGAATGTTAAAGATAGACGGAGACTGATACATAAAAGGAATATTTACTTTTGCCAGAATATGCGTTGAGGTAGATCTCAGCTGAGGACTACCTAAGAGCATCATTCTGAATTTTAATAATACACAGTGGAAACAACCCCTGGACTATGAGAATACTGCCTTCAGATGCCGGGGATGTCAACAAACAGGTCATCTGTACAATGCATGTCCAAACCACAATAAGAGCAAGCAACAACAAAGGAAGCCGAAAGGATGGCAGAACATAGATGCAGTATATAAGAAGGCAACTACAGCAAAGAAAGAAGAACAAAATACACCAAAGGATAAAAATCAGGACAATAAGGATAAGGAGATTAATGAGGAAAAGGAATAAGAGACCCAGATGGAAATAGGTGGTAATAAACGAAGTCACAGTCTTGAAGGATCGGATTCAGATAAGGAGCAACCAATGTGTACGATGGAAAACCAGCTAGCCGTTCTTGACTCCCCTCCCAACATGGATGGTTGGCGGAAAGTGGAGAAGAAGAAGGGCAGGAAGACTTAGGTCAGCAGGGCTTTCTTTTTGGGCTGCAATCCGGAAAATTGGTGCAGCTCTCTTTTCTTGCCTTTAGGCAGTGTTGTATATTGCAGGCTGTGTGATCTTTCCCCACACAGCTAAACTGAATGCTTTTTGCATATGCTTGTAACTTTTTATTTTAATAAAAAGTTCGCTTTTTTCTTTGGAAAAAAAAAAAATGAACATAATTAGAATTGATTAAATTAATCCAAGAATATTGTATTAAGAATAATATTGAAAATATTAATCTTAGCAAATTGTATTCAGAATTTAATATTTATTATTTATTTAATTATATATAATAAGTTAGTACTAATATTAAAATTGGTTAAAATTATTATTTAAAAGTGTAAATATTAATAATAATTATTATTATATTAAAATAGATATTTTAATATTAAGAAACGAAGTAATTAATATGGGTAATTAATAAATAGATTAATTAATTAATGATAATTAATATTGTAAATGCTTAATAGTGAATTAATTATTATTATTATTATTATTATTATACCGATAGCGGGTTAATTTTTCTGATTAGGGGAAGCCAGCTTCCACTAATCTCCATACCATTGTCTCTGTTGAGATTATGCGGGTGTTTGATAATTTCAAGAGCTTCTCTGATCTTTCGCCTATGGTGTTGCTCTTCCTTAGCGATAATAGAGGCGCTTTCCAAGCAGACATGGTGCTTAGTTTTTAACGAGTGTTATGCCAGGGCGGAAGTACGAGACCTTTCATTCTTAATATCAGCTCCATGTTCCTTGAGTCTTGTCTGCAGGGAGCGACCTGTTTCACCAATGTAGCTTTTCCCACATGAGCAATCAATTTTATAGACCCCTTTAAGTTGATGTCTATCAATATTATCCTTGACAGATCTCATATCGTGCCTAATCGTTCCAGGGGCTGAGAATTGCGTGCTTATGTTTTTCCTTCTTAGGATTTTCGCAATCTTATCTGTAACTCCATGAATGAAAGGTAGAAAAACCCTACCACCCTCAGGTTGATCTCGAGCCTTAGGTTCATGAGATAGCATCCTTTTCTCGGCTTTCTGAATTGCTCTTTTAATCTCATTTTCTTTGTAGCCTATGCCTTTAAAGGTTGAGACTAAATGCTTCTTTTCTTCATCCAGATGATAAACGTCAAAAATTCAAAGGGCCCTGATAGCAAGAGTGTTTAGAACACCAAGTTTCTGGGCTGGATGACGATGGGAATCAGCGTGAAGGTAGTTTTTTGTATGGGTTGACTTCCTACTGCCCTTCATGTTCATGATCTTATAAGTTGCCTATTCATCATCATCATGTTGTCCTATATGTCCATGATCTCATGCTGCCCTTTATCATTATGCACATGATCTCATTCATCATGTTTTGGGATACTAAGATATTCTTTTCAACATTTCATAGCACATCAAGACACATTGTCCAAATATCAATAAAGTCGCTGCCCAAACATTATTGTCATAGGAACAAATATCTCTTCCAGATATTATCTCCATTCATCACTTTTCAAGAGAACAATATCACTTCTATGCATAACTGTCATAAGAGTAAGTGACACTACAATAAGCGCAGAAGATCACTGTTATAAAAATTTGTCATATTGTCATATTTCACTATCATACGTACAGAAGATGGGGTCTACCCTTAAGCTCTTCCATATATCCATTTTTATGATTCCAAATCATCTGCCTTCTAATAGCCCTTGTTGTCCCTGTCAAGGGACTATACTTGGAGCTTTACCAAGCATCTTCGTACAGCCCATTATACCAGAATTGAAAACTATCTAATCTGGACCATAATATCTGGCAAATTCATCATTAGAAAAGACAAGCACATACCTGTGATAGACGTCATATTTCTATCCACAAATACATTTCGGCTAGTGCACATGATCCTAAAATTTTGGCTCTATTATATGACAGTGACCGAGTGTGCTTTTATGCATGCGTGCTTCAACGGGTTCCACTATGTTAATTCACTGTGGCTCCCTTCACGTTAATATGAACCTTCATATAGTGCGGATCTAGTAATATCCACATGAAAGAATTTGAGTTGTTGTTTGCAGATACCTTAGCTCACAGTAATGCGTATCTTCCATTCCTTCATCCAAGAGCGTATAAGAACTCCGTGTAAGTGTCTTCACGGGTAAGAAGTCTTCAAGAAATGCATGTAAGGAGTCTTCAAGAACTGCGAGGTCTTGGATAGCTCCATTGACAGTGTTGTATCTTCCAGAACACGTTACCTATATCTTCTACGTAAGGTCTCATCCTCAAGACCTTTGTATAGATGAGGAGTCTTTATGCCTTGCATATAACTATGGTAGGGTTCCTTCCATCTGCGGCTTCACCATGAATAGTGTATAAGCTTATGACTGTGTTGGATTTAGGGCATCATCAAACTAGGTCAACGAATTCCTTTTTGTGACTCTCCTTCTCCAAAAACCCAAGATGTGGAGAGGAGATCACATCAAGAATGTGTGTTGACATGACTTCAAGTCATCTATATTTATACTAAAACATATATGATGAATAGTCATAACGTTTGGGCTTCTTCAGCCTACGTAAGAGCTGGTCAGTTAGATAATAAAACCATAATCTAAATAAATTCATATCTCCATAAATACATATCAGAATTGGATGATATTTGGATCAATCCTACACCTCTCGACGAGAGGGATCCAATAAAAATATCAGCTGCCATAAATAAGCTGACCCACGTGGATTTTGGCCCTAGTTTCCAATTTAACATCCCAAGCCTATGGGAATGGACATGGATAGAAATAGTGTGAAGGGGACTATGAACTAGGCTGATCCATGCAAGTTGGGCTCTATCAACCAATGTAGATGCTTACCATTTGTAGGTGGAAGGTGATGGTAAGAATCGTTGAGTTGGTGAACCCTATGGTTTACCTCAAAGAAGTGATGGTAGGATATGTAAAGCTTTGGAGGAAGCCTATCATGTTGAGTGGAGAATGATACCCTGACTGTAAATTTCCACTGGAGGAATGAACTTGTTGTGAAAGTGTTGATATCCTTTAACTAAGAAAGCCAATAAACCAAGTGAAAATATTCATTATTCAAAATATGCAAATTGGAAATAAGGATGTACCAAAAAAATAGGAAGGCACACCTGATGGGCTCTCTGAACAAGTGAAGTTGACATTTCTTTTTCCTAACTAGGTAAGCATCAGGCCATGGGTTAGTTTGGTGTTCCACAATTGAAGGGATGATACCGAGCATCTTGGAATATATCCACCCAGAAATGTCCCTATATTATTGAAACATGGCTTTGTAGGAGGTTATCTCTTCTAGGAGCATCCCGCCCCCAACAAGATCTCTTCGACTATGCCAGGCTTGTTTGAAATATTAACCTTAATGGTAGATGAAATATTTGAATTGTTCCCTTCCTCAAATGCATCAGGTGTTGGGGTGGGATTTTTGAACCAATCTACTCTTCTTGATGGTAGGAAGTCTTTAGATTCTATGGTGCAAATACCGTGGTTTGGTGTGTCAGTAGGCACAAACACTTTTCAGGTATAAAAATGAATGGTGGTGCATGGCATCCCATGGACATTCGGGTTCCATCACGGCCTCTAGAATATCTTCATCTAATAGGAAAATATTATCTAGTGTTGACTTAGGTTGTGCGAGGCCTTGAAGTAGGTGTTCAAACCTAGTTGTATTGGTCGACAAGCAAGAATATGATTCATTGGTTGATGTCATGGAAACAAGCGAGGTTGGAAATGTGCAGATGGGATGGTTTTTCACCATCGGTGGTGTTACCACTATTGTGGTGGGTTTTTTTGTCTGAACACCAAAAAATTATGAGCAGATAGCACAAATCAAGGTTCCTATGGATGAGGAGTTGCATCATATATGGTGTTCCGCTTCATCAGCATTAGATGGTGGTAGAATTTTAGTTATGGTGGGTTGATAATGAGTGGGAGGAATTTGTTGCGGTATTGTTGGTGTAAAAGGGGAAAAATATCTTCCTCGATAGTAGGTTGCATAATCCTAATCTTTCAAAACCTTTGTAACATATGACATGTCTCGGTGCTATGGGAGATACTGGTGCAAATACTGCACATCAAACTAGTACTAACCGAATAGATAGTGTGGTTCATGGTATTTTTTATAGTATGAGATGATGACGCCTGGTTGACATCATGAGAGGGGAAATCTTGGGGTGGTATCTATATTTGGATCTTAGTATTAGCATGACGTGACTTCCTAGTGTGGGTTTTCCTCAGTGTTTCTATCGTTGTGCGAAAACATGCAAGGTGTTGACAATTCCTTGTACGATGTGATTGAGAGCAGATGCGACAATAATAGTGTGTGTTTTCTCTTGATTGGAGAGATGGATTTTTGGAATTTGGACCACTAAGTGAAGTATCTCATTAAACTTACTCTATTCGTGACATTGATTTACCAAGTGGTTGGGTTTATCACATAGGGCACATGTGAGGGGTGATCTTTTTTGCTAGATGACCTTAGATCAGTTTTTGCCAGAACTAGACTAATGATGGTGAGAGGAGATATAGTGATGGGGGCCTTTTTCAACTGTTGGTGGTTGTTTCTCCTCAAACACACATAATATGGACCTATATGATTCATTCCCTTGGGGTGTGGTGTGATCTGATGGTTCGATATTTGATCTGACTAAATCAAAATTATCAGTGTTGAATCACCACATGAATCCCACCATAGAGCAAGATCTAGAAAGATGTGTGCAATGTCACACATGATGATTTCCTGCACAAATATGGAAAGTGTGATGTCTGTGCCTGGGTCTGGTTCTTTGGGAAACGCGGGTAACCAGATACAATCGGTTGAATGCCCTTAATTCAGGACATTGGTTGATCAAATGATCTGGTTCATCGCATAAAGTACACATGGGTGTATGTAGGGGTGTCATTGATCCGGGTTTCCTTCGATCATGGTAAGAGGTTGAGGGACCAGAAGAGGGATAGGAGCAAGAAGCTTCTTCCCTCATGACGTAAAAAATGGTTTTGGACCCATCCTCTACTGGGAGTAATGGGGTATTGGTTTGGGTGAGTGCACTTAATGCATCTTGATATTGAGGGATTTTGGGGCAATGATGAGTGTAATGCCCATATTCCACACATATGGCACATGCATGGTTGGTGCACAATGCCTTATAATGTGCGGGTGTGCTCTTTTCTCTAATAGGGGGAGGAGGGTTCACTGGCACTTTTGGGGCATGCATAAGAGATTTGAGCTCATCTAACTTAGGGAACATATTGGTGGTGTACCCAACTATTTCACACAAAGCACAGGGTTGAGGGACCCTAGAGGAGGGAGTGTTTGAAGCTTCCACCTTCTTTCCTTTTTTCTTATCCCTTTTTCTGGCACCGATTGGTGTCAGTGTAGGTACTACTTGTTGTAGTGTGCTATCCTGAGGAGAAATATGAGTGATGCCTATTGCAGTGATACCTGAGCTTTCTTACATGGCTTAAGGGTCCAGAAAATAGACTGGTATCACCATATCCATTTTTGGCAAGGTGAGTATTACAATGACTTAGTTGGAGAAAAAACTAGGTGGGGGGAATATGAAGGGTGTTTGAGTGATGGCATATGGTAAGAAAGTAGGATCGGTAATAGAATTGTTGTTGGTATCTAAAACTGGTTATTGAGCTTGGGGGGTGTTTGGTGAACTCATCATGCACACTGGTACTCCCGTGGTTGTAGAAGTATCCTCTATCACAAGAGGGTCTCCTAGGAATGTTCCTAGGAGTGTTGGTGGCTTAAATTAGTCTGGGTTG
Source organism: Pinus tabuliformis (assembly GCA_031772625.1). Taxonomy (NCBI): domain Eukaryota; kingdom Viridiplantae; phylum Streptophyta; class Pinopsida; order Pinales; family Pinaceae; genus Pinus; species Pinus tabuliformis. The sequence goes on along the minus strand of CM062820.1, from coordinate 657,418,009 downwards.
TGTTCATTTTAAGTGGTGATCCATTCAAGAGAAGATGAGATGAAAGGTAGCACACCATCTATTGCATCTAATGTATTCTTCTCATAATATGTGAGTTGATATATTGTAATGATTCTTCCGTCATGGGGGTACATCATTACCATGAATACAAACGAAGCAATTTCTAAAATTTCATATGTGTAACTTCCGGCTAGCAGGATATATTAATCCAATTGAGCATCCAATACTTCAATATCTATTAGCATATTTTTTCTGGACAGTTTTACTAGAATGTCTTGGTATAGGCCTACAGAAGCTGAAGGGCACTCATCATACGCTCTGAGAGTGATGTCAGGGGGTTTGATTTCGAGGGATCCCAATTTCTGCCAAATATATTTGGACATTATACATTTGGATGCCCCTTTGTCGGTAATTCAATGATGGATGGTGATATTCTGGACTAATACTAGGATTTGAAAAGCAACGGCTAATGATTGTCATTGGGTGTCTTTATCCAAGTCAAAGACCATTAAGTGAGAATTGGATGGGTTGATTGTGCCTAGAGTGGAAAGTGGGCTTTCCATTAGGTTGGGCATGTTTGTATGACCTCCAATGCTAACATAGATGAGGGATATTATGCTAATTCATCAACTATGTTGTAGCTATCAGTAACTTTTGAGTTATGTCATGCTCACCGTAAAGGTCCTTTGATCATATTCACCATGGGTCTATAGGAATTTGAGGAATTGTCAATGTCGTCGTAGGTGTTTGTGTGGTCGAGGTGGATGGGTTGGGTTATGGGGGAGCTTCATAACTTATGTTTCACATTTGCGAGAGAATGGCTTTTATTGATATGAAAATGTTGTGATTAGAATTATTATGGGGGTTCCGTCCAGAAGGATGTGGATGAGATGTTTGTTGCTAAGTGTTAACCACTCCCTAATCGGGGAAAGGGTCCTATATTACTATAATATGTTTCCCTCCTTTCCCCCTATTTTCTTGTATCATTTCCAACTCAAGGAGTTGAGGATAATGATGGGTTTAATGACCATATATCTCGCAAATGGCATATGAATTATTGTTCTGTAGAATTTTGTTCTTATTTTTCCTTTGTGGGTTGTTATTGTCAGCCCCTGGTTTTAATTCTGGTTAGGGTTTCCCATTGTCAGTGCCCACGGGGGTTGTTTTTTATTGTTGCCCCCTGTTCAGGCTCTCCCTTTGGTTTTCTCTTTGGTTTTTTCTTAGCAACATTAGGTGGGTTAGTTGAGTTCATATTCTCCTTTGATTGTTGTTGTTGAGTGAGAGAAGGCTTCACTAGATTAACCCTTGCATTATTTTGTGTTGGTGGGTTATTCTTTTGTTGTACGAGAAAGAAGAATATTGATTTCCTTGTCCTTGATTAGTATATGTATTCTAGGAAGAGGACATTGCATCTGTATTATTAGAGGAGTATTGGTTTCCTTGTGGGGGGGCTTATGGGCCTCCATGTGGGGGCTGATATTGGTTAACCCTACTAACTATATTATGCATTGGCGTGGGTTGACTGGGGTAGTATCCTGTATGTTGTAGTGATGGTGTGTTTTTCGTAGCATCAAATTCTTAGCCACTGAATGAGTATCTAGGGTAATTGTAGGTGTTGTTGGGTTAGTTTTGGGTTATGGACCCTATCAATCCATCAACAAGATTGAAAGTGCCTGGTGTCTCTTTATAATTTTGTTGGGATAGGGCATCTAGAAGCATATGGTAGATATATCCATACTTGGTGTATATAAGCACTAACTATTAACCTTTGTTGATGGCTTCTTCCTCATTATGCAGGGATGAATTTTCAACATATTTTGAAATTTTTGATGTGAGGGATCTCAAAAATAAGTCGAGGAGGACATTGTCTTCAAACTATACTTTACACAAGCTACAGAATTTATTCCATTCATGGATATGATCTAATATGTGTGTAGTAGGTGTTTGTTTGAAGTGGGTGAGGAGTTCCAGGCCCGAGTCATGATGAATCGGGAGCTGGAAGAATGTGAGGAATGTTGTAGCTAGGGAGCTAAAGTTTCCATGTGATGCAAAAGGCTGGTCAATGTACCATTTCGTTGCTAGCCCAGTAAGGGTGCATTGAAATAGTTGTAATTGAATAATATCGTCTATGATACTATTAGATGAACACCAAAAGAGAAAATACATGGCATAGCTTCCTGGGTCTTCTCCCTATTTCCTTTCAAATTTTGGAATGTCCAAAGGGAGCTTGGTGGGCATGGCTGCCCAATTTGGCTATGCACGATTGATTCATTGGTTATCTTACTCAAATATAACATGTTTAAAGAAGCTAAGAATGAGATTTTTGAGTTTTCTGCCATCCCAAAATGATTTTGGATAGCTATATGTAAAGGGGTCCTCTGTGTGGAAGTGTCAGGAGAACTACCTTGGTGGGTGTCTCATGGATTTTCTAGAGGAGTGGTATGTGGGCTTCCAAAGGGATAGCATGTGGGAATCCTTGTGGGGTCGTCAAAGGTGTGCTTTGATGGGGAGGCATCCCAATAAAATTTTCACCGATAAAGGAAGATCCAATAACGGTGGTTGTGTAACGTCATTTATGCCTAAATGACAGGAGGTCTGGAACACCTCCTAGTAATGTGGGGAGGTTTAGGAAACATCTAGATTGACAAGGAGTCATGGGGTCCCATATGATGTCGATTAGAGTGTGTGATACTTTTTTTATGGTGAGGGAAGGCAATGATTCTTTAAAGAAAACAAATCACATACATAAAACAAAGCAAAAAATTAAAAGATTACTTTCCCTTTAACTTTAGCCTATGTGATCAATCAAATAAAATATGGTTTTTGTTTGTTTCTATGTAATGATAAAATACCCTATGAATACTTAATCATCCTTACTACTCTCAAAGTAATTTTGCCTTGTGGAGATATCTTCTAATGGGTACTGCTGCAATGTCCCAAAATAGGTGACCACACTTTCTAGTAGTCGAAGAATCAACCAAGGTAATGAAAATGAGGATCAAGTTCTACCCACATTGTCACCTATAGGGAAGGGATGCCCTATAATTTTTCCACTAAAGTACCTTCATCCCATGTGATCATTTGAGTCTTTAGCTTCTTGGTATTTAGTTACCAGTACCGAGCACTCAATGGGTTGGGTAGCCCCAAAGACTACTGCATGCACTAGACCTAAGTTGAACCCCCTCTGAATTGGGTCTCTACCATGCTTCGATATTCTTTTTCATCAGATGATTGAAGGACTTTAAGCTCCCTAAAAGGTCAACAACTATGTCTCAAATATGTATCATGACCATGGCAGTTTATGGGATGCCTACCCCCAATGGTCCTAACGTGAACTATAAATTATTTGGTGGCCCCTATGGGGAATTTAGTTGGTTCTATTAATGGTTTTTTTTCAGGGTCTTACTTTTCTTTAGGGTGTGAGATGTAAGCTAAAATAAAATAAGTATCAAAATCTCCAGAAAATGGATGCCTTCTAATAAAAATTTTATAGAATCTTAGTGTGTGGTGTGTAATTGTGTGTAAGTGATCAAGTGAGCATGTGAAGTGTGAGAAGATGTGGATATTCATTGATCCATTCCAATATATTTCAATTGTTCCTTGCATGAAAAATAAATGATGTGCGGATGATGGCCCACTTACTTTTTCTCCTATTACACAATGTAATTTCAACACGAGGAGATGGAAATTCAAACGCTTTAAGAAAGTTGTCATATGCAAACCTAGGTTCATCTAACAGATGCAAGGGAAGTATATATTACTTATTTTTGTAATAACACTTGCTCCTAGTCCCATAAAAAAAAATGAATGCTTTGGTTAGTAACAAGATTTGTGGATGATGGGACACTTACTCCTTTACTACTTAAGCTATGTGAAAATTGAAAATAAAATTAAATATAGTCTAATTACCCAGCTAATTATGATTAGTAGAGAATTTAAGTAATCTAAAATGACTAGAAAAAATTTGCAGAGGTGAAGGCAATTCATTAAATGCTACCAATCACTTGAAAAATGAGAAATCACAAGGTATTTTTATATTTCTAGAAAACTACTTGGGTTTCATAATGCATAGACATGGTGGCACATCCGTCAGAGGAAAAGCCACAAACTGTGCATTTGTCTGAGAAGAAGTCATGCGGTCGATAAGAATTTGTAAATTAACAAGTTTATCGACCAACAACACATTTACAGGGTCCTTCAAAAATTCCAAAGAGGTATTGAATGCCTTGTGAGTCGATTATGTAGAGAGAGGGTCCTATAAACACAACCTTTAGATTAAAGAAAAGACAATAGTATGGTCGCCATTTCTGTAGTAGTGTTTTTGTAGCAATGGTTTACCAAAATGCACCTCCTTAGCAGTTGGTTGTTCCCTACAAAATAATACAGATAGAGTTGGTGTTGTTAGTGAATACACTTAGATAAACAAAGCATTACAAATAGTGAAAATAGGGGATATACAAACATGAACTAAAACAAAAAGATAAATACACAAAAAATGCTCAATGGACCAATCAAGCCAACAAAATAATGAAAAAAACACCCTCTATTGATTTTTTTGTGGTAGAAGTTGAATACAATCGATGAATACTAAACACTTAAAGAAAATTATTTGAGCTATGGTGCTCAAAAATATTCAGTAAGGAGGTTCCTTTCACCAATCTCTTTACAAGATTCTCCTCTCTCTCTCAAAGAAGTATGAAGACTCTCTCAATGGTGGACTCTTGTCCTCTCACTAAGATGATGGATTTCTTAGAAGAAATATGGCTAACATGATTGATCTGATTTAGAATATTAGTTTTTAGTGCTAAGATCTTCCTCAAATTATAAACACAATGCTTTCATTGTTCTTAAGGATTCATCAATTTTTGCAAGTAAAATGAAGAGTTTTTATGTTAATTTTATGAGAAAAGTGACATAAACTAGAAAATGAACAGAAACATAAACATGTACAGAACATCATCAAAAACACAATACAACAGGCACATGATAAATGAGTTCACCCTTCCTTGGCTATGTCTCCTTGGTCCAACTTCTAATGTCATGGGCCTCTCTATTATGCTCAAAAGTGTAAAAATATGTGTTTACAATGCTCAAATGCTTCTGAAACCTACTCCCATCAGCCCAGAATATTAAAAAATGGACATATAGCCTCTTTTTGCAACCTATTTGGTGGAAAACTAAAGAAGTTATGTCTTCACCTTGTTTTCCCATTATTCACTCCACAAATTTCTCCACAATCCGACAGGAACCCACAATTGCGCTCCAAAAATCTGCTAACCGAGCAAGAATTTTGTCACACAGCGGGATATAAATGTATCACGTCTAGGATCCTTTCAAAATCAGTGGAGTATCAAGACCTTGTATATGTGGGACTTTGCACTGTGTTGCGATTTGCGATTGTGATATTGCATCGCAACCCAAACCTGTCGAGGTTGATTCTATAGTGTCATTCGAGATGTACGATATCACATCGCAAGCTAAACCTATCGGGGCTGATTTTGTAACACCTCCCTTCACCGATATGAGATTTGTCAAATTTGGGGACCAATGGCGGCCTACCACTTGGCACCTCCTGATTCGCTGATGGAACCTGCCACGTCATCCAATCCTGCCATGTGAGAAAGTCAAACCTGAAATTTGACTTTCTCTAACTTATGCATACAAGCTCGGATTTGAGTGTCGTTGACACCGTTGGAATCAGAATGATGAGCTCTTCGATCTGAAGCTAAGTTTAGTAAGATTCTAACACTTTTGTTTTTTATCTTAATTTTGAGCACCTCATCACTCTTCCCCACTAGAAAACCTCCTACAAAATCCATAGAAACACTCTCCCACGGTCGTGAAGGAACCAGAAGTGGTGTTTACAACCCTAACTTCCTATTACTAGGCTTACTGATTGTACATAATGAACATCCCTTAATAAAATGAGACACACTTTCAAGCATACAAGGCCAATAACAATTTTGTAGATGTCGCACCGTCTTACTTACACTAAAATGACCAGCAATAAGAGAAGTATGTGCTTCTCTTATGATGTTAACTCTTTCTCTTTACAGAATACAAAGCTTGCCAAGATGGTACAACAAGTTATCATGCAAATGATAATCCAATTCCTCTACTTGGTTACCTTGACTCAAGCTTACGTAAACATCTTGAAAGTCATTATCTAATGCATATTTCTCAATATAACTTTCATGTAAGATTGAATTATTCTTGAGTAAAGTAGCTAAACTAAAAATCAGCCTAGAAAGCATATCAGCAACTTTATTGTAGATACCTTTCTTATACCTAATTACCAAGTGGAATTGTTGAAGGAAACCCATCCATCGGAAGTGCCTTGATTGCTACAACTTCGATTGAGATTGCAAGTATTGTAATGGTTGATGATCCATGTGAATGACTGTTTCCTTAACCATCAGGTATTGTTTCCATTTTGTCACACTTTGTACCAATGCATAAAATTCCTTGTCATATGTAGGATAGTTAATCACTACAGCATTAAAAGTTTTTGAATGAAAATAGACAGGCTTACCATGCTACATGAGGACTGCACCCATATCGTAGTCACTAGCATCTCTTTGAATCTCAAATGATTGTCTCAAGTCTGGAAGTGTGAGTATGGGAGTTGTACTGATATTTTCCTTTAATGCATCAAGGGCCTTTTGTTTTTTTCCTCCCCACTGAAAAACCTTCTTCACACTTGTCAACACATGCAAAGGAGCTGCTATAAGAGAAAAATTAGCAATGAACTTCCTCCAATATTGGGATGCTCCCAGAAAACTTCTTACTTCTGTAACTTTCTTGGGCCTTGGCAAATTCACAATGATGTCAACGTTGGAGCGATCCAACAATATGACCCAAGTAAACAAAAGAAATCTTTCCAAACTCGCACTTTGACATCTTTATATACAATTGTTCTTTTTTCAAGACATCAAGTACTTTTCTTACATGCATGACATGTTCAACATGGGATTTACTAAAACTTAAGATGTCATCTAAGTTTACTGTGAAAAATTCATCAGGAAATGGCCTCAATGCGTCATTCATCATAGGCATGAATGTAGTAGGAGCATTACATAAACCAAACGACAGAACTAGCCATTCAAACAAACCCTATTTTTTTTTTAACATTGTCTTCCAAATGTCTCCTTCAGCTATTCTAATTTCATGGTAGCCACTTCTTAAGCCCAACTTAGTAAAATACTTTGCATATTTCAAATGATCCAATAAACCATCTACTTGAGGCAGTGGGTAACAGTTCTTTACTGGAAAAAAAATTAATGCACGAAAGTCCACACACATGCACCATGTTCAGTCCTTGTTTGGCACCAAGACAATAGGTGAACCAAAAGGCGAGGAAGATGGTATGATGATCCGTTTATTCAACAATTCTTGGATTTGCATCTTAATTTATGTGCCTTCCATCACTGACATCCTGCACATACCCATGTTAGGAAGAGGACAATCTTGTTGCAACCGTATCTCATGTTGGATTCCTCTCTTGGGAGGTAATCCCTTTGATTCCTGAAACATTTCGTCATATTGGTTAACTACGTCAACCAATTCAGAGATCAAATTTGAATAAAAACCTTTAAAATCTTCATTATCAACATCATTTTTGGGTTTGATCATGAGAAGCAAAAAATTCTTGCTCGAATTCACCAGGCTTTTCATCTGCCCTACATTAATAAGCGAAAGATTTTTTTTCTTGCTATGATCTCTCACAATATATTCTACTCCATTTTTTGAATAAATGATATTTATTTTCATGTCGATGGAAGATATCTTTTATGTCAGAGAGGTATGGGCTACCCAAAATGATGCCACATATATCTAACGACACAAAGTCATGCTCCACTTCATCTATGAATTTTGCAATGATAGTGAATTTCAGTTTACACTTTCTCGTAACCTACAATTGCACATTGTCGCATACCCATCAAAGTGGATACAGTTTATGATGCATAACAGTTTCCATATTTAAACTCTTGACAATGTTTTCAAAGATAATATTGGCTTGATAGGTGCTATCGAACAACATATCAATCTTGTTATGTTTTTATATCCCCCTCCCCTTATGTGAAACAATTATATTCTCCTCTTTTCATTTGGAGTTTTAGTTAGTGAGTCTATATAACTAGTGTTGGCAATGGATTCTTTTCATTTTAACCCCATGGCTGTGATTTTAGTTTCATTTCTCGAATCGAATCCCAAATCCTGTTGAGTGGTTGCAGTTGTCTTCTGTTTTCCCTTGTTGTTGTTTCTTTTTGGTCTCATTTTAGGATGAAGCTTCCAACAATGAGATTCATCATGACCCTCTTTGGAATAGTGTTTTCATGTAATTTTCTCTCCTTATTTTTTGATAGACATGTTTTTCTTTGCCTTCCCTTTGAAAACCTTTTCTTTTCCCTTACTCTTAAATAGATTTTTACTACCTTCTTCTTGGGTGTCTTTCCCTCTTGCCTCAAGATGAGTGGCTTTCACACACACATCATCTAGATTATTAGGATTAAACATTAAGATACTATGCCTAAGGTAACCGTGTAAACCCAAAATGTACTTCAGAAAAGTGTCTTGTGATTACAAATCTACACCTAACATCAGAGACATTTTTCTGAATTCTTGGGTGTAATCTTGCACATTTTGACTTTTAAGCTGTCTAAAGTTCTACCAATTCATGATGGATTTATACATATAAGTTAGAGGGTAGAATTGTCTTTTAATTGCAGAAATGAACTCATTCCAAGAAATTGATATCTTACCATGTTTTTTAATCTCCTCTTGGGTCTTTAATTCCCACCATACTAGTGTTGCACCCTCCATTCTCAATGAAGCTAACTAAATCTTTATGTTATCTTCTTAAAGGTTTTGAATCCTGTAATAGACCTCCAACTGACGAATCCAATTATCAAGCTTCTCTGCATTCACTTCACCATTATACATGGGCAAATCGAATTTAACATCAAGTTTTAAAAAAGGTGATTTACCAGTTCCTTTTGAAGAATGATGATGAGTATGAGTAAGGGTTGTGTTAGTGGAAGAGTGTGAAGATGCTTGTGAAGAAGAAGACGAAGAAGATGGTGGAGTGGGTGGAGGTTTGTCTCCATGCCCATTAACTCCTTTTGCATTACCTCCTCCTGAAGAGCCTTCTCCTTTGGAAGGTTTGAAACTTTCCCCTTGCAACCTGGAATTACTCTCTTCATAGAGGACCTTCATCATCTCTATCATATCAAATAAATCCTTTATGAAGGTCTTCTCATCTTTTGTCATGTTTTTAGATTCTCCTTCATGAGACATGATCTCTAGAGTCTCAATTGCAACTTGATGATGAACTAGTGTTGGAGATTGTGGAAACTTTGCTCTCCTTCCCCTTGACCCAACTTCAGGGCTTGCAACCAACTTTCCTTCACCTCTTTTGAGTTTTAACCTTGTAAGCATGACATAAACTTGCAAACAATTAAAGCATTCTTTCACAAAGAAAACCTAAACCTAGTGCTATGATATCAAATTTATCTGATTTAGAACATTAGTTTGCAGTGCTAAGATCTTCCTCAGCTTATAAACAAAATGCTTTCATTGTGCTTAAGTATTCATCAATTTTTGCAAGTAAAATGAAGAGTTTTTATGTTAATTTTATGACCAATTTAACATAAACCAAAAACTGAACAACAACATAAACATGTATAGAACATCATCAAAAACACATTACAACAAGCACATGATAAAGGAGTTCACCCCTCCTGCGCTACGTCTCCTTGGTCCAACTTCCAATGGCTTGGCCCTCTCTACTATGCTCAAAAGTGTAAAAATATATTTTTACAATACTCAAATTTTTCTAAAACCTACTCTCATTAGTTAAGAATATCCAAACATGGCTATCTAGCCTCTTTTTGCAACCAATTTGGTGGAACACTAAAGAGTAATGACTTCCCCTTATTTTCCCATTATTCACTCCAAAAATTGCTCCACATCTGACAGGAACCCACAATTTCGCTCCAAAAATCCGCTAACTGAGCGAGAATTTTTCTGTACAGCGGGCCATAATCTGTCAGCACTAACTTTCCATCGCAAATCACAATCGACAAAGTCCTTCAATCTTATGGACTATGAACTAGGTGGGTGATATGCAATTGTGATTCAGCGAACCCGACGAAAATCTTAACTAGAGCTAATAAATGTATCACGTTCAGGATCCTTTCAAAATCAGTGGAGTTCTGGGGTCTTGTATATGCAGGACTTTGCACCGTGTTGTGATTTTCAATTGCGATATGGTATCGCAACCCAAACCTGTCAAGGTTGATTCTATAATGTCGTGCGAGATGTGCGATATTGCATTGCAACCCAAACCTATCGAGGCCAATTCTACAACACCTCCCTTCGCTAATATCCGATTTGAGAAATGTGGGGACCAATGGCAACCTACCACTTGGTGCCTCTTGATTCACTGATGGAACCTTCCACGTCATCCAATCCTGCCATGTGAGCAAGTCAAACCTGAACTTTGACTTGCTCTAACTTCTACATACAAGCTCGAATTTGAGTGTCGTTCACTTCATTGGAATTAGAATGACAAGCTCCTTGATATGAAGTTTAACAAGATTCTAACACTTTGATTTTTGAGCCTAATTTTGAACACTTGATCAATGATAGTGCTCTTACTTTTTTCCCTTTAACAGTGAAATTTTGCGTTAATCTGATAGAAATTGGTCAGCATAACATCGTCTCATGTTTTGGTTCTCCCGTGGCCTATTTATATATAATTTTTGAATCCATATTCCCTCTCTTGGTTCATGAATTATAATGACTTATGAGTAGGACAAGATGATTCCATTCAGGGTTGCATATCTTGAGGGAAACTTTAATTCATTTGTCCTTGACTGAGATCATGTCAAGGAATCGTCTCCAAGTGTGGGAAGTGGTCCCTATTTTCCTTAGTCAGAATTTTCTCAACCATGTGGCTTCTGAAGGAAATACTGCATGGTGCATGACTATCGAAGAAACAACCACGGAGACTTCAATTTTAAACTCCATAAACTTTGGACCTTAGGCGAAATTAAATTTTTTGAACTTCATAATGTATTCAGCTAGAAAATATTCACTTGTGCATTATGGTGGATGAACTTTAACATGTTCTAGATTGTGCAAACATGTGTATGATTTTCTAGTGTTAACAAACCCCCTGACAATAATTGAATAAAAAATTATTTAATTAATTTTCTCTAGAAATAATTATTAAATCATCATTTGATAATTACTTCTTAATTAATTTTGAATTAATCACCTTGGAATATTTAAGTAAATCCCTATTTATCTATTATTCCTTATTTATTCCATATTTTACTTATGAGAGCATTATTAAACCACTATTTAATAATTATTTCTTTCTTGATTCTAACAAAGGATTAATAATTTATTTGTATTTGTTAATCATTTTAACCACTTTCTAAATAAAAATATTTGACCATTTTGAATATATTTTCCCTCTCCAAAAAATATAATAAAGTATTCCCAATGACTAGATTTTGATTTGGTCAATAATATTTTATTATTTTATAATTCCTAATTTAGCTCAATACTTTGTTATAAATAGAGGATTTTTCCATTCATTATTCACCTTGATTATTCTCATTGACAACACTATCATCTCATCACGTTTGAGCTCCCACTTGAGTTAAAGCTATTTTTGTTTATTTTTTTCCCATTGCAAGTTGAGAGAGAGAAATAGATCATTGAAGCACAAGGACACCAAAAGGACCCATCCTATGGAGGGGGCTCTATAGACCCAAGTTTATAAGTCCTCCTCACCAGGTGTAAAGTTTCTGTTAATAAATTGTGTTTATTCATATGATCCATTGGGTTGCTACACTTTCATTTTTGTTGTTATATGTTTTTGGTTGCATATGATATTTCGCTACAGGGTTTTCCTTTTTTTATTATTGTATATCTGAAGTGTAAATAACCATGTTATTTTATTAGGGTCACTTTTCACCAGTAACTTAAGTGAATTATATTTGGTACACATTCAAATAACTTTCATACTAACCATTTGATACATCATATTTGCCCTCTCTAGATTAATATAATGTCGAGGGGAATTTTTTTTATCTAAATCAAGAAGAAAGTCATGAAACTATTTGTATGGGAACATAGTGGAGAGGGAATAAGTTTTGCAGTAAGGGCTTATTAGGATTTAGAAAATGTATTGTTATCACTGGAGGTTATTGAGATGAGAGCCACATGGTTTCATGAAGTAAAATAACAATTGGAAGTTGGAACTTAAAAGTTCCACGAGGCTAATGTATCATGGATACCAAAACCATTATATATTATATTAATGTATATAAAGATATATAAATGTTACTTAACGTATATAAAAAATACCACATGCATATAACCCAAGTCAGTGGTCCAACTTATGAGATATACTCCAATTTCGATAAGAAGTTGTTGAGCCTCCAAATTTGTCCTGTTTTTGACAATTTATCTTTATTTTTCACTTATTGTGTCACCTACTCTTGTTCCATTTCATATTCTCCATGGTTTAAGATTCATATGGCTCATTAATAAGGTGAATGTCCATTTTCAGCTCAAGTCTATATTTTTTACTTTTTGAAATTGGTTTATCTAGACAATAGCTACCTAATTGTGCATTTTCTGCAGCTAATCTAATATTTCGCAGCTGAATCCAAGTTTCTATAGGTTCCGAAGTATTAAAAATGATATGCATTACATGGGAAGATGCCAAATGACCTTAAGATGAAAATCCACCTATTGGCCACATGTGAAACATCACAGGTTCAAAAAAACTCTCAAGTCAAAATCATAGTCAAAGTAATCATGGCACACCTATAACACATAGAATATTCAGAGAATTAGTTTTATAATCAAGAAAGTGAGATTTATCATCAAGCGAGTGAGGTTTTCAAGATATGATGGAAGACTGATAATCTATGACAATGTTTCTTCTCACAATTCACTCCTTCAGTAATGAATCATGAGAAGAAAACTCCTATTTTACTTCAAAGAGTGAGATGTGAATCTTGATTCTATTACTTAGGCAACAAATTATCAAGTTACTTATTTTTTATACTCTATATAAACACTTCACCTAGAAGAAAAACATAATTTTGAAGTTAAAATTATTTTCAATACTTATTTTTATGGAGACGAATTTGTTTATGCATCACAGTTAATACAAAACTTTTTTATGGTGTTGATATAACTGTTGGTGGTGATTTCAATTTCAAGATATGAGTTTCTGGTACCTTGTACTCATCAGGAGGCCCCCTTAAGATGTGTGAGTTCAATAGTATAGATTTTCTCTCATTTCTTTCATTTGATTTATTTATGCTTTGCCTTTCCTGCTTTTAGTTTGATAACCTATTTTATTTAGCTACTTTTCTTTCTCAGTTAGGATTTCATCTCAACTTTTTACTTACTTTCTTTGCTTTCCCATAGGTTAAGTGCTTGAGAAAATATCAAAACAATAAAAAAAAATTATTGCAATGTTCTTTTATCACTTAGACTCACATTTATAAGTTGAACAATTATTATTAGCTTTGGTTTAGTACACACACATCAGTAATCTCCCAGGTTTCTTGCACTTTAATTCTTGTCATTTTCTTTTCACATTAGAGTAACATTTCATTCTTCCCTAGTGATTGTTTTTAGAATAAATTTATTTCCAAAAAATCACATATTAGACCTGCTTTTGATTCATAGATTAGACTTTCTTTCAAGTATAATAGATTAGAATTGTCTATAAATTCATAGAATAGATTTGTTTCAAAAATCATAATAGATTAGATTTCCTTTTAAAGTTTAGAAGAATAGATTTATTTTCAAAGCTTAATAGAATAAGTTTCATTTATTGTTCAATACAATATAATTTCAAAGCTTTCATAGCATAGAACTAGAATAGATTTGTTTTCAATCCCTTTACTTTTCAAGTCCCAAATTTGATGATTTATTTGATATGGTCTTTGAGAAAAAATGTGTGTTTGTGCTAACTTATATATTTTCATGAATATTTTTTATTTTCGTCTTACAATCATTTCCATAGAATAGTTTTCTTTACAATTGAAAATTGATATCCTATCATATATAGTTCATGTCTACTTCACAAGAGCATGAACCCTGGATTGATAATTTAATGCAATTAATTTGACCAAAAATTAAATTACCCAATCAGAATTATCGAGGGGTGGTTTTTTGGGCGTTCTTCTGGGCTCGATACCCCATAGCATGATGCCACATTGTCCTAATAGTGGGGCCATCCCCTCCCATTGGATTGTTCAGCCATCATTAACCCACTTGCATCACTACATTCGATATGGGCTTCTCATCAATGACGATTCTTATGCTTGATGATTCACGGCATCATGGCCATCGCCAGCATTCTACACCCTTCTTGTGGCTTACAACTCATTTCGTAGCCCGTGGCTTGATGCCATCCCCAGGGCCTATGCTTTTTGATGTTGTGGAATTATTATGAATATGTTTAGCATGAAATGTGATGGGTAATTTAAAATGGTGAACATCACATTGATGGTTTTAAATTTCATTTGCAGGTTACCTTCGACATTTTGAAATTAATTTTAATGGTGAAATACATATAAAAAGAAAAAAATAATTCTATGGAATGTTAAATTCCAAGCCTAGATGGAACATGTTTGGGACTAGTAATGGATATGGAATTAATCATCAAAGGTATGAGAAGAGGTATATTACTGTGCACATAAAGGTTAAAAAGAAACATAAAAATCAATGGGCATTCTGTCACAATTTTAAAGGACCAAGTGCTTGGATTCAATTTTCCCAAAATTAGGCTCTCCAGGTGATATTTGTGGACCAATATATCCAATAGGATGTCGGCTAGTTTCCAACTAGCTGTCATTTATGCTTGAATCATCAAAATATTAATTAACAATATCTTTGAAGTTCTGATAAATCATGCAGATGAAGTCCAAAAAGGGTTCAGCTTCTAGCTTAAGGGTGGGCCTAAAATTACGGAGTTCAAATATGATTTACAATCAAATGAGTTCGTTCTCTTCATTATCTATGGTCAAAACATGCATGGAAAGAGTTTCAATCAATGCTAGTGATCTATGAGGATTAAAACCCTCAAATTACTCAAATTGCAGCTAGAGAAATCTAATTACTCAAACATTTCTAAAATTACTCAAATTGCAGCTGGAGAAATTGAACAACTTTCCGCCCTGATCACTTCCACTTCCACCACTTGACACAAAGATATGTTGATTTACCAAATAGCCTCTCTTCCATGATGGTTTTTAAGCATGTATTAATTCCCTCATTGATAACCAAACCTCAAATACTCACAGCTTCATCATTGAACAAAACTGCAAATGCTCATGCCTTCATCATGAAAAAACCCCAAATGCTAATGCCTTTGTCGAGAACAAAAACCCAAGTTCTCATGCCTTTGTCACTTTTTTCGTATTCCAAAAGGATAACTCAGGGAATCAACCTACCCGAAGGTCTTCATCAATGAGAAGTCTTGGCAGCTAAGACCAAATTTATTCTTGTTCTTCTTTCCAACTGATAAGAGACAACAATACCCTAGGCCCCTGTTTAATGTTTGATTACTCATATCTAAGAAGGTTGCTTGACATTTTTTCATTCTTGTGTTATGCATGCCTAGAAAACCAAAATTATTCATTCATGTGTTATGCCTGGAAATCCCCAAATTCACCCCCTCATTTCTATATGTCTGGAAAACCCCAAATTCACCTATGTGCTATGCCTATTATATTTGAAATTTAAATAAATATTATAATTTTTATTTTAAATAATTTTTCATTTTATTTTTATAATTATAAGTTATCCTTAAATGGATATTATTAGGAGATACAATGGTTATGAACGATGGGGAAGGGGGGAGGGGGTAGAGACTATAGTGTCAAGGGGTTATAGATCTTATATGGATTACATGGTTTATAGGGTAATTATTATTAGACTTCGGCGTTTTTTATAGTGGTTAGATTGATATGGTATATAAGGTTTAAAGATTATAAAAATTGTAAGGATGAGGTTATAGGGGTTATGGAAATGTTAAGCCATATACTATAAGGATTAGGCTTTATATTTCTTGTTATATAATTGTTCATATTGTAGGTGATAGGGTTTGATTTATATCGATTAGGCTTTATGCTTATGATTATGTCATCCAAGTTATGAATTATATTAGACATATAAATGTAAAGGGCTATAATGTTAATTTTTAGGTATTAAGTTGAAGGGTTAAAATTCAAATATTTTATAAGTAAGAATTATAGGGAATAAAGGGACTACTTGTTGGGATAGGGTCTCCTAGGGCCAAATTCAGGTATTGACTTTTTGTATAATTGTAAAGTCTCTGCGATTTGTGGAAGCAGAGAACGAAGTTAATAAGAGTCAAAGGGGATTTCCTCCCTTAGGTTGTTAAGAGATAAGAAGTTTTAAGACCTGCCCATGGTCCATGGACCATGGTATTGTAAAAGTAAAGGATATATATAGAAGGGTCGTAGCGAGTCTAGGAGGTAACTAAAATTGGTAGAAGATCATTGTATGTGCAAGTAAGCTAAGGTAGGAAAGTCTATTTCCTATACTTAGGTGAAGGGGAAGGCTCCTATAGCTGAGTGCGTGGAGACCTTAGTAAGTCCGCATGCTGAGTGTGTGGGCCCTTACAACTGAGTGAGCATGGAAGAAGAGTTTGTACTTGAAATAATACATCTAATAAAGACAGATTTGATCCATAAATTGTGCATCTATGTATCTATATTTACTTCTGCAGTTTCTGTATTTTCTCTGTATCTGAAATTATATGAATGAATTATTATATTGTGTGCAAAAGTAGTAGATCATTATGATTTAGTTATGTTATGAATGTTTAAAGACCTTCGTGAAGGTATAGATTCTGCTTATGTGAATTAATACAATTATCTGTTTCGGAAGGGTTAGGGTGCGAAGATAGAACTAAGCCCTCGAAGCTGCAGGATCTCATCACATAGACCTCTGGATGCATAAACATGGTTTTTTCATCCCCCAATACTTCTTCAGGTGAGAGTGCAACCTCTGCTACATGGGTTTTTGTCAAAAGGGCCAACAGTTAGGGTTTTATTGGTTAGCGCAACTAACTTTGAACTTGTGTCAAGGCCCATCAAGCCAATAAATGGTTTTGTTGTCAGGACCGGGATCTATATGAGGAATGTGTGATAAGTGGTTCCCCACTAAGAAAGAAATTGATAAGTGGATAGATCATAAACTGCACGCATTTGCAGCTCAGGAGAATAGGAATCTTCTCTTGTCAAAGGAAGATTGGCTGAATAGATACTTATTCAAAGATGAACACGAGATATTGTTCTTCTCTTTCCCCTGCAAATTGCATGAGTAGCTTTCCAAATTCATGGATAGTCAGGGTACATGGAAGCTTGATAGCCCTATTGTGTGGACCCCAAAACTAGTGAAGCGCTTGGAGGCTTCAGAAAACAAAATCACATGGGTTTCTGATCACTAGATCGATAGTATTCCAAGAGGATTCATTACTGAGTTTGCGATCAATATGTCCACCAGTTATAGTGAATCAGAGTGTAGGTTTTTCAAGGGACCGAGAGGTAAGTACCTAAAATCCATAAAGACCTGGATTAAGATGTTTTTGTGTGAAAATTAGATTATGCCTTTAAATTGATGTTTGGGACTACGTGAAGTGGGAGAGAATTCAGAAGGAACGTAGATTTAGGATTTGAATATAGTCCACTATTATGATCATCTGATAGTGACAATGAAGGTAGTATTCTGAGGACCCCACAAGGCGCATTGTAGATTGTAAGCTAGGGTATCACAAGGATACCTAATCCATCCACTCCACCTCCACCACCAGCTACACCTCACACACCTACACCTTCGCCTCCACCTCCACCTCCATCATTTAACATGGCCAACATGATGAAGACTCTTGTATTTAAGGGTTTTGGGACTGAAGGCCCCGAGCAATTCTGGTTCGTTGCAGATGTTGTATGGAAGGCACAACAGATCATTGATGATGATGTGAAGAAAGTGCAACTAGTCACAACGTTACAATATAGGGCACTGAGTTGGCATATAAAGTTTTTCTTAGGTAAACCCAACGCGACTATGCTTGAAACCCAACAAGCATTGAACAATGAGTTTAAGAAACCCAATTCACAAGCCCAGTCGGTAATAGAATCTAAAGAGATTCAGCAGAGGGTAAATGAGTCCACGTGGGACTTTGATCAATGATTGAAGTGTCTAATTCAACAGGCTAACATGAGAATCACAGATGATCAACATAGATATTGGTACATTGCTTCGCTCCTACCTCATTTGAGATTTCCACCATCACAACAGAAAATAGGAACACAAGCTAAAGCCTTGGATATTTCCATGATATTGGAGGCTTTACCTATTCAGGATATGAATATGGGGCTACAACAGATTCAGTCACAACTAGCTAGCCTGCACATGCAGTTACAGAGCCTTAAGAAGGGAAAGGAAGTCCAACCCAAGGTGCACACGGAAGTTTGGCACCTGAAGTGTAAAGGCCATGGTCATGATAAGGACCATTGTCATTCTATCAGAATTACCTTATTGGGGGAGGTCATGTCCCTCTGAAGCCAGAACATATCATCAGGTCGGGTACAAGATTAGCCTTATGTTGTGATATCTGTCAAATATCTGGGAAACACGTGACTCGTAATTGTCATATTATGTAGAAGTTTGTGCAAACTCCGCAACAGTTGTTCTGCACTTTGTCTAAATTGGTTGGGCATGATGAGCACAACTGTCAGAGCTATGAATTGACTTTGGAGTGAACCCCTACGTATAGGATGCAAGCGGAAAATCGGCCTCAGGATCATGGCATGAGTGCCATACATGGAGGATTCCAAGTCCGAGGAAGAGGACAAGGAGGAGGGGCTAAAAGAGGTTGAAGACAAGTTATTTGTTATAATTGTGGAGAGGAAGGTCCTTTTTCATGCGGCTATTAGAATCTGACGAACTAATAGTAAAGATCCAGGAAAAGAAAGCTCACACACCTACACAGAATATCCAAATGATGAGAGCGGAGCCTCACGAAGAGGAGCCTAGAATTAATATCGTGACGTGAAGCGACATAGCCACTAGAGATGATAAAGGGAAGTAGCCAGAGGCCGAAGGATGGGTACGCATGGCTGTTGAGAAGGAAGCTAAAAATAAATTCGCAGAAGCTTCTACCTCAGGAAGTCAGGAGAATCCTGGAGGAAACAATAGTGCACTAAACGTAGACCCCTCATTATTAGCAACATTTTTGAAGACTTGTATGAAGATTCTATGGGACAGAAAGGTGGTAGAAGGGCTACAAGAGCTGATTGAAAATTGTACAGGTAAGATTAAACTCCTCTAGAACACCGTGAAGTACACAAAGTGGGAAAAATCAAGAAGCGAACAAGTCACGAAATGAGACTAACTGTGCAAATTGGGGAGTATGAGATGGACTAGGTAATTATCGATCTAAGATCTAATACAAATGTTTTACCAAAGAAAACATGGGAAAGAATGGGGGGGTCTATGTTACAATGGTATCCTATCCATCTACGTATGGAAAACTAGCAAAATATCATTCCTATGGGACTCCTATATGGGGTCACGGTAGATATTGAAGGAGTAAGTTCCCTAGCTAATTTTGAAGTGATCGAAATAGTTGACGATGGTTAAACCTTACCCTGCCTTATTAGGCATTGATCGAGCCATTGATATGGACACAATTGGTAATCTCAAAAAGCAAAAAAATGACATTCGAAAGAAAGGAGATTTGATTCATTGTTCCATTAGATCCAACTAAAGTTGCGCAACATACAGAACCAATCCACGATTATTAAGAAGAGGACGATATCGATCAAATTTATAAGATCACTATGCTTGATGAGGACTAGATCAACCCTATAACGAATGGATAGATTTCATGGGATAGTGATAGTTCCTGCACTTCATATTCTGATGAAGAGCTTAAGCATTGGCAGAACCAATTACATGAAGTCTCCTCGTTGCGATGTAACAAGTTGACGAAATCAATCTGATGCATATCAACTAAGGCAAGGAATTTATCTTATTACGATGGGCTAGAATATGTTAATTTGTTTTTGGATAAGTTTGAAATGGATGTGATAGAAGAGCATCAGTTTCTAACACTTTGTCTGGCACTGCGAGCTATGCTACCATTGGTGGGGTACGCATAAGGATAGCTTCGTCGATTGGAAAGAATACAGGCAAATGATGAAGTTGAGGTTTGGGTACGCCAATACCCTTATGACAGAGAAATAAACTAGGAAGGAAGATCTGTGCAAACATCTGCTGTGATGGACTAAGGCATGCGGAGAGGAACCGTAGCCGGAATGGGTTCACATCTTTTGTCACACTTTGAATACCATCCCAATGAACTGGTACATGGAAACTAAGCTGCGACATGGGATGGACGAATGGGATATCTTGAAGGAAATTTTCTTGTTGACGTTCAACTTTGAAGATGAATTTGAGTGTATTGATGAGGCACTCCAAGAAATCAAATTTGTGATATTTAAAATACCAAGGAACTAGTAGCATGGGTTCAACTAGATTGGAATACCCAGTTGCACCATGCACTAGAATTTTATAATGTGACTACAAAATAAAGTGAAGATGACCCCAGAAACATTAGTATTCCTGAGTTCGAAGGACAACGTGATGTTTAGGGACCTAAGGCAGCAATCCCCGACATATCGGGGCCTTTAAGGACTAAGCAAGTAAATATTGGAACAGATGTGTAGCCAAAGTTTGCTAAGATAGGTGACTATTGGGATGAAGATACAGTTGAAAAGGTCATAAAGCTGTTGCAGGAGTATCAGGATGTGTTTCCCACCAAGTTCTTAGATCTGAAGGGGATAGTAGGGGATTTGGGCATTATGAAGATTACTTTGAAGCCAGACATGAAGCATGTAAAGTAACACCCCTACTGATTAAATCCCAAATATAGGGAAAAGGTGCACTAGGAGTTGGATAAAATGTTGGAGGCAGGGATCATTGAACCTGTGGAGGAATCAAATTGGGTGAGTCCCATGGTAGTCCAAGAAAACAAGAAGCATGATGAAATTCGGATATGTGTAGACCTAAGGAAGTTAAATGATGCATGCGTCTATGAACCATTCGCTACGCCATTTACTGACAAAGTATTAGAGAATGTTGGAGGGCAGGAAGCCTACTCATTCACTAACAAGTTCTCGGGGTACCATTAGATCAAGATCGCGCTAGAGGTTCGAAGTAAGACCACCTTCGCTATGGAATGGGTTTGTTTTCAATATGCAGTAATGCCTTTTGGGGTGAAGAATGCACCTCCAATCTTTTCTAGAATGGTAATTGCAGCTTTTAAGGAATTTATACACATATTTTTAGAAGCCTATTTTGATGATTGGAACATGTTTGGGTTGGTCAAGTGCCATGTTGCTAGTCTGCACCTCATGTTGGATACCTGTCAAAGACACTAGATCACCCTTAACCTGAAAAGGTGCATCTTCTGTGTACCGTATGGAATATTGTTGGGCCATGTGTTACACGGCATTTTGTCACTGTCCCCATACTCCCCGTTCCTTAATCCTACAGGACCTCTACAGTGAACCCCACATTCTTTTCCTTCATGAAGAAACTCCCATTGTGTCCCTCTCTATGAGCAGATCAATTCCCTTTTGCACCATTTCCCCTAAAACTTCTGTTTTTCCCAGTTTACAAGACCAGTGCTAATGGCCTTTGTCTCCCCCACACTAATATGCAGAGATTAGCACTACTCCTTGCACCGACCGAAGTGACTGAGCTGTGTTCCAATCATGTCGGTCTTGTTATGAATTTTTTTTTAAATTAGAGCCGAAGCTTCCAACTCTAGAAGCTTCGTAACGGAAGTCTGGTAAGTGGTTTGGCCAAATGGGGTCGAGGACGATAGTTTGGGCTCTTCACCCCTATAATGATGGAACTACCTCAAGGGATGAGTCCTTCTCCCATGAGAAGAAGATCCATCTCCCATCCATATTTCCTATATAAACATCCCTTCTTTCCAAGCACAAACTAGTCACAGTTGATAGTTTTGGCTGAGTGTGAGTGTTATAGTTGCAAAGTTTTGATGCTATTTTGGAGTAGACAAGCAAGCTATTACTAGTTGTAGCCATCTAGTTGTGTGAGGGAGAAGTGTGTTTTGGTTTGGAGTGAAGCCCAAAGGGAAGAGCTTTAAAACTATTGTTGTCTGAAGCCATTGTGGAATGCTAGCAGAAGTGTGTGGGAACCGGGTCTTGTCAGAGGAAGACTACAACGTCAAGACGAATGGTTGTAATCTCTCCTTGATATTAATATATGCAACTATCGATTGATTTCCTACATGTTTTGTAATATTACATATCCATGTCTTAATGTTTCTTGACTTTTTAAGTAGGTTGAATTGCAATTTGTCTGTTATTATGTTTGTATGTTGTTGTTGTTGTTTACTTGTTATAGGAGCTTGAAGAAGGAAGCGAGAGATTGTTGGAGTGAGCAAACAAGGACATTATTAGGCTAGAGGAATTCGTTCGTGTACGCACTTATAATTTTACTTCACGACAAATTGGCAACTCCGCTGGGGATCCCAATCCTTTTGTTTCTTTTGGATTTCATGATTTCATGAGAACTTTTCTAGTTTCGCATTTTCCATTTGGTTCTATTTCTTTTCTCCTGCTCTCTGGCCTTTGTCTAAAATTCATACTAGTAGATATGGGGCCTGTTTTGATTTTTTTTCTTATTTTTCCTCAGTTACCTCAGCTAGCATGCTTAATCCACTGACAGTGGCACTGACCAGCGCGAATTGCTAAGGAACAGTCGTGCTGACCAACCTCTGGTGCTTGTTTTCAGTTGGGCAGTCGCGTTGATGCTTCTAAGTGAAGATTGGGGATCGACCCCAATCTCGGCCAGTGTGTTCTACTCTTACATTTTTGGCCCCGTGATCTTTTTGGTCTATTTTATCCCTGATTAGAAGGCTACTTTTCATTTGGTTTCGCTTGCTTGTTGGCTTGTCATATTTCTATTTGATTGATTGAGTCATTGAGTGGCCAACGACACTAGGGCATATAGTCAATTGCCTATTCAGCAATTTGTAAACTCACTAAGTCAGGTTGTAGGTGTCTTTACTCCTTGCATTTGTTTTTGATCCTTTTACGACTTTAACCTCTTTTGCACGAGTTTGAAAAAGTTCCGTTTACTAGCTTGAACGTCTCTTTATGGCATGGATTACATTGTTGGTCTTGTGTTTGGTAAAGTCGATGTTTCATTGATCTGAATGAACTTCTCTTTTTGTGTTTTCATCTGCTTGAAGAGCTCATTGTCTAGAAAACGTTTTCATTGAAAGATTGTATGCAAAAAGTTTTTTTCATTATTTCATGAGAAAGTATGAAATTATAGCTTGTTGCATCATTATTTTATGATAATTTGCATCTTTTTAAAGACTAGAATTGCATTATCATTTGAAAAAGGAAGAGATTTTTTCATTTTGAAAGGACTAATAGATAAGTGCTTATTAGGAAATTAGGAATTGGAATGCATTTTTCATTAGTTTATTTTTTGGAAAAAGTAAGGTAGTGAAAGATCATTTCATCTTCAGTTGCTTGATTGTTTGCTTTTGATTGAGTAGTTTCTACCCTCTCTAGTGTAGGAATTTCATCGAATTGAAAGGGTCTTGTCTCATTTAGTTGCATTTGAGGTTTTTCGAGTAACATCGCTAAGACCTGAAAACTGAAACTTAACTCAAGATAAACTCTAAAATGAATTCAATTAACCTAAGGCGAATTTGACATTAATGATCATATCTCGAAGGTTTAGGCTAGAGATGTGTTCCGGCGTCTTTAAACCTAGTAGCTATCGTTAGCTTTGGCATTAGATAGCACTAGTATAGATTTGTGCTCCTCCGTACTGTCGAGTATATAACAGGAAACCCCACTAGGCTGCGATCCATTTATCCTTAGGACTCTGAGTCGGCCGCCTTGCGAACATGATACACTGAACACAGCATTTGGGGAGATTTCCTACTTGTGCTTCTTGGTTCGCCAAGAGGTATTCTATAGTTCACAGTTGCTTGGTAATCATGTTTACCTAAATCATCTAGAGTAATCATTTGATCTTTCTAACTCATTAAATTAAAATATCATTTGAGCACTTGTCCTTTCAAGCTCATTTCCAATCGAAAGTGATAAAGTCATATTTGTTTCTTTCTTGACTCTTAAAAAATGAAAGAGCATCAGTCTTCTATGCATCTTAATAATTGATTGCCCACAATCCAAAACATATTGTTAGTCTTTTTTACCAAATCGTGAGTTCCCTTAAAAGGAAATTTTAAAATCCTTGAAGTTATTTGTTCTGTCCAATAAAACAAGGCCATCGTGGTTGAACCATCTGGTTCACCCAATTTCTCTTCCTCTCCTCCATCTGAAAGATTGTCTGAGGAGCCATTTCCTAAGTTATCAAAGTCACTCGAGGACCAAAATGTTGAACTCACAATTTTTTTGAGTGTTCAACCATTGTCATCTCGTCCTCCACCTACTTTTGATACAGGGTCATTTGCTGATATTGGCTCGGAATCTCTGGACAATCCCGTTTGAACTCCAAAGAACTTGTCGACCACTGATGGTCAGCTTGGACTGGTTATCTATCCTTCAGACCCTCTTTCTTACATTGTTGAGATATCACCACAATGTCCTTATATTCCGTACGACTAGCCCGATGTTCCTTTGGAACTATCCCCCAGTACATGTTTGGCCATTCATCGTCGTTTTTTTTTCAAACATGGAACCTGAAGGTGACACCCTAGTCACATCTCTGGATGAGTCCGAAGTTTCTACTCCACGGATTCTTGAGGGGGGAAACTTTTAATTGAGGTTCCTTCCCGAGGGTTTCCCTTTTTGTGGAAGGTATTCCCGCTAGCTTGCCACCCAACTATGTGTCTTTGGGGCACTTAGTTTCAGGCACACCTAGTGCCTCATCACTCTACCAAAATCATGTATGGACATCAGGCGTCTGGCCTATGTCATGTCCGTTCATCATGAACACAACTTCCCAACAGGTTGTTACTTCAGTCCCAGTGCAACCCACCGTTCTGAATACTCTTGTATCATCGATCCTAGTTACACGTCAGTCACAACCGGTAGTTTCAAATATTGTCTCTGTTAGTTCCTCTGTCCATTAGTCAGTGGCCAGGTTGTGCCACCGCTTGGGGTGCAGAACCTAAATGTTTCTATGGTGTTAGGGACCACTAATGAGAGCATCTCACAAGCTCACATGCTTGGTATAAGCCAACCCTCTTCTGTATTATTTATAACCCTATTGATCTCACTGGATCAAGCAATGTCTAGTACCAATAGGTTTATAATCTTGTTGCCCTATCTGGGTCAAGCAATGTTCAGTATTTCCAACCCTATGGGGCTCAGGTCCAATACCAAAATCCTTACATTCCATATGGTTCTCAACGATTGGTTAATCAACCTTACACCCTCCAGTCTGGGCAATACATCTAGCCTAGCTATAGCTAGATTTAGTTCGACAATTTCCCAGGAACTGTTCAAGTACCCTTGCAATAGCAAGGAAAACCTTTACAACAACCAAGACAACCTTTATTCACGCAAGGGCAACCTCTATTGTAGAAAGGGATCTCCATGCAACAGCGAGGGAAAATTATCCCGCAGCAAGGTCACCCGTAACAACTGTAAGGTTAATCCTTACAACACTTTCAGCAAGCCGCACAGCAATAGATGCAATATTCTCTGCACACCTCTCAACCCATACCCTTGTAAGGCAAACCTCTGCAACCCCAAGGACAATTTTTTCAACCACAAGGTCAACCCTTACAATAATAAATCTAAACAGGGCAACAACAACCCTTGTATACATACCAATAAGGTCAACCCTTATAGGTGGAGGGTCAAGGTCAAGTCCTGCAGCAGCAGGCCCAAAACCCTCTTGTCTTAGGTCAACAGGTTTAGAATCATATCGGCCAAAGGCATCAGGTACAAAACCCCTACGTCCAAGGGCAATAAGTGTATCAACCTTATGCCCAAGGGCTGCAGGTCCATAATCCTCTTATTCAGGGACAACAAGTTCATCAGCCCTATGTTCCAAGACAACAGGTTCCATATCCATAAGTCCAAGGTTAACAAGCTCAACAACCTTTTAACCCATACGTTGCCTATCAGCAACATATGCCTGGATAGTTTCAAGGTATTCAGGGTCAAAATCCTCCCTATGCTTAAGGTATTCCGCAATGGGGGCAGCCTCAGATGCCATATGGCCAAAATCCCCCACTGTGGGTCTAAAATCCTTACCATCAACGATGGGCTCCTCCCTTTAGGCCCACTTATCAGCCTCCCATGCCTTTTCACACTCAATTACCTTTCTTGGCTACACTCGAGTTGCCAGATGTATCACACCTTATGAATGATCTGATTCTTCATTCATCGTACTGACCTCTAGTGCCGTCCAAGATACCATGTGATTGCCCAAAATTTGATGGAAAAGCTAAAGAAGATCCTCAGTCCCATGTGATGACATATCACCTCTGGTGCTCATTGAACTCATATGTGGACAATTCCATTTGTCTTTGTCTTTTCCAACGAACCCTCACGGATGCTGCAACGAAATGGTACATCGAGTTACCTCAAAGTACTTACCATGACTTTAATTCATTAGCCATGGCTTTCCTCATGCATTTTCAGTTGTTGGTTCACCATGAAATTGGCACCTATTTTCTCACATCACTTAAGCAAGATACTGTGACACGCATCTATGATCACATCCATGAATGGAGACGTAGACGTTGCCTTATCAAATTTGAGATATCTAATCAGTTTCTCACTTAATGGTTTACCAAATCATTCGCAGCCCCAATTGCTCATGATATAGCTATGTGTGGATGTGTCGCTGAACAACAATCCATCACACGTGCTCGATACTTGGATCTAGTTTACTCCGAGTATGGCACTTTATATGGGTTGTTACCCAATGCTTCACAGACATCATCCAATCCTGCAGAATCAAGGTCACCAGTTGTTCCTCCCATTGATGGAGTTATTGGTTCAGTATCCCATACCCCCACTAAAACTTCTTCCAAACAGAAGTCGATCGCGATTGTTGCTCCTACCATTTCATCTCAGAATCAACCTGGCCCTAGTAAAACCTTCGAGGTCCACGTTGTCCAGTCTACCACAGCGGACAAATCCTTGAAAGAAAAAAATAAAGGCAAAGGCAAATCTAAAGTTGATGCCCCAAAATAGGGTCCTCCTAAATCGTCTGCTGGCGAATCTTCGCAATGGAAACCTAAGTATCCTTGCCTAATTTGTGAGGAGGATCACTACACCAAAGATTGTCCTCGACGATCTGAAGTTAGTCACCTGCTCAAAGGGACCCCTGTTGTCCTTAAAGAGCCATTTCCATCTCACCAGACCCAAATGGTAGACTAACCCCGATCTGCTTCCTCTGGATCTCAAGTGCTCATGATGAGCACACCTATAAATGTGGCTACCCAGTCGAAATATTATCAAACTCCAACTCCGATAGCTGGGAAAGAGAAAGAAGTTGCACCTTCTTCTTGTACCCTGAGTTCTAGCCCTCTGCAAATTGAGCGGCCTAACCCTGATTCTGCTATGCGGCCACCTTCTCGAGGTGTGTTGCGGAAATCCTCGTATAATCCCAATGCCAGAGCTTCTCAGCACTACAATATTGTTGAGGACTTGGCTCAGGCATCGTTGACCATGTTGGCTCTCAAGGTACTCTAAAGCTACCCATTGCAGTAGAAATCTTTGTTTTCAGCTAGTGAGGGCATCAATCCAACCAATTCTAATTTGATATGTTTCGATTTGGAGAACCATGTTCCACGGCTCCCTCATCAGATTTCATTTCTTATTCAGGTAGTCATTAATGAGAAGACCATCCACCGCACTGTCATCAATGAAGGTGCTTCCACCTGCATCATGTCAACTGCATGTTGGTTGGCTATTGGTTCCCCTGCACTGAACCAGTCTTCGAACACTTTGGAATCTTTCGATGGGCATGATTCGCGACCATTCGGTGTCTTACCTAACCTTCCCATAACCCTGGAAGGAAATATAGTGCAGGTCAAAGTAGAATTTGTTGACACCAATCTCAATTATAATCTTCTACTCGGTTGAAGTTGGACTCATTCCATGCATGTTGTGGCCTCCTCCTTGTTCCACGTGATCCATTTTCCCCATCAAGGGAAAATTATCACTATCAATCAGTTGTTTATCTTTGCATCTTCATCCTCAGATGGCAATGTTCTGTACGTTAAGCACTCTGGTGCTCCCTATAAGAGTGTGGGGGTAGGTCTCTTCAAAGATTCTACCTTAATGGGAATGTTTCCACTCCCACCTCCTCGTGTTGCCTCTGTCAACATGATCTCGATCAAATCTGATCCCTGGGTCATACCTGCACCAGATCTTGTTGATACTTTGAGCGAGGTTATGCTGCTTAGTCTCACCGAAGTCAATTACGTGGAAATTGTTTCGACCTCAAACTCTACATCCTATGATTCTCATATGTCGAACACCCCTCTCGATCTGTACCCTCAATCCCCTTGGCTTGGCACTTTGGAATCACCAGATCCCTTAGTCGAGACCTTCCTCACTCATGAAGGTATCATGGAAATCATGTCTCTCGAGGAACCACCATGGATCGATACTCATCATCGCTCCTCGTTCCTGCCTCGTCGAGCGGTCATGTCTACCGCTTTTGAAGAGTCCTCTTCTCCTTTTCTGCCACTGACTGTTACTCATGAAGTATAGTCGGAAGGAAATCTGGGTAATATTACCCAAACAATGTCGATTGACATTTCTATCAAACCCGGTGTCATTGAACATGTTCATATTGGGGTATCTTGTTCTCCAGATGAGATCAAGACATATACTCGTGTATTGAGGAATTTTGTGATGTGCTTGCGTGGTCTTACAAATAAATGTCTGGTATCGATCCTAGCATTGTGGTGCATGAAATACCAACATATCCGCACATAAAGCTCGTTTGCCAATGGCTTCACCCGGTGCACCCTAGGAAGGCCCTTGTTATTAAGGGTGAGGTCGAAATGCTTCTCAAAGTTGGGTTCATTTATCACATCCCCCTTACAGACTGGGTGTCCAATATTGTCCCAGTGACTAAAAAACAAGGCACGATCTGTGTTTGTGTGGATTATCAAGATCTTAATCGTGTATGTCCTAAAGACAACTAGCAGACTCCCTTCATGTTGGCATTATGATGCATGTGTTGTACTTGATGGCAAACAACTCATAGAAGATCAACTCACTTATATATATCTAGATGAATCTACGGAAGAGATATCAGATGACAATTCTCAGTATGACAAGTCCAAAGGGGGAGATTGTTGGCATTATGAGACAAGTGTTGTCCTTGATGGCAAATCACACAAATGATAAATTATAGTGCAGCAAATTTATTTGATAAATTATAGTGCAACAAAGTTTCCTTCATGTAGAGAAAAGTTCACACACTTTTATGCAGAGAAAAGTTTATTCCATGTAGAGAAAAGTTCACGCACTTTTATGCAAAGAAAATTTTATTCCATGTAGAGAAAAGTTCACGCACTTTTATGCAGAGAAAATTTTATTCCATGTAGAGAAAAGTTCACGCACTTTTATGCAGAGAAAAGTTTATTTCATGTAGAGAAAAGTTCACGCACTTTTATGTAGAGAAGAGTTTATTTCATGTAGAGAAATGTTCACGCACTTTTATGCAGAAAAAGTTTATTTCATGTAGAGAAAAGTTTACGCACTTTCATGCAAAGAAAAGTTCCCTTCATGCAAGAGAAAAGTTCACGCACATTCATGGTTGGTTAATGGTATTAGTCCGACAGTTTTTGATCCTATGGTTTTGGCCTGTGGTATTGCATCCAAAAGTGTTGATCTCACGCACTTTCATGGTTGGTTCATGGTATTAGTCCGACAGTTTTTTATCCTATGGTTTTGGCCCGTGGTATTGCATCCAAAAGTGTTGATCTCACGCACTTTCATGGTTGGTTCATGGTATTAGTCCAACATTTTTTTGATCCTATGGTTTTGGACCGTGGTATTGAGAAAGGACTAAGGCTATAAAAGAGGAAGGAGATCATTTGGCAAAGCATCATCTGAATTATCTGAATATCTGATAAAGTGCTAGATCTGGAATACTGTGATTGGGTTATGGTGCAGATCTGGATCTGAGCTAAAGAGGGATCTCACCGGTTGATGGAGAACAAGATCTAAGGATAGATCGGGATCAAATGGTTAGAAATGAACTATCTCTATATATTTGATTATGCTTATTCTAGATCTGTATATTGAAAAATGATCTGAACTGGGTATAACTTAAGTTTGAAATCGCTGCAAGTCATGTTTGAATATTTATAGATCTGTACGTGAGTTGGCTTTGGTGTAAGCACGTATATATGCAGGTTTGGTTCATTGTAGTAGCGTATACAATTTGAGCTATGATATTTGAAGTCATAGGTGGTTCTGGTTGTTGATGGGTTCTGATGACAGTTTAAAGGTGTCAGTATTCTGCATATCTTGTTTGGTTGATTGTCTTTAGCTTCAGTATTGATGGATGAGAACTAATATTGGATCAGGATCATAATGACTCATATTTATGTGATCTGATGGACTAGATCTGGGTGCTAACACATATATTATCCTTGTATATGTATTGATCTGGTGTTTGGGTGATTCAGAAGATTGATTGATTATGTGCTTCAATGATACTAATGGGACCAGTATGAAAATTGGATGAAACGTGGCCTTTCAGATTATTTGTTGTGCTTCAGGAGTATCCAGTCTGAAAATGCATGAAACGTGGTACCTGGAGGAGAGAAGATTGTAGGTCGGCGCCTATGTACTAGTATCTTAGCTAGTACAAGAGCTAAGGGGGTGGTAGTTCCCTTCCAGTAGCAGTTGAAAACTTTGGAGCATTGTAGCAGGTAGCAGCCTGCGTACTAGTAAATGGATCGGCTAGTACAAGAACTATGGGGGTTGTAGCTCCCTTGGAGAACGAGAGAGGGTTGTAGCTCTCTGTAGGTAGAAGCCTGCGTACTGGAGACCATTACAGAGAAGAAGAAGAAGATTGAGATGACTTGCAGCAGGTGGTTTTCTCCCACATTGGGTTTCCACCTTATATCATGGTGTTCATGTGTGTGGCTTATGTGTGATGATCTGTTCTATTTTACTGCACCTGTTTACTGTTAATATGGTTGATAATGTTGTAATGCACTCATTAAGGATCAACTAACTGAATCATAATAAGTTGTGGAAGTAGCATATATGAATCTGAATATGGAAATGAAAAAGTTTTATTGATGTGATAATATTGATTCACCCCCCCCCCCTCTCAGTATTATTTCCAACAATTGGTATCGGAGCAAGTCCTTTGGTAGAAGCTTGATCGCTTGAAGGAGATCCATGGAATAATGGGAAATAAGCTTAAGAAGAAAGCTCATAAGAAGAAGAAGACATCTCAGAAGAACTATGACAGTGGGAGAATTGATTGGGGATTAGGTATAAGAAGCTCTTCAGATTCAGATTCAGATTCGGAATCATTTCAGAATGAAGATGAACTATCATGTATGAATTTGCTATCCTCTGATGTTCCAACTATCTATCCATTTGGAAAAGATGGAAGTGATAACGAAACAACTGGATGTGCTCTTATGGGTGAGGAAGAAGGATATCAAATAGAAGCAGAATTTAACAGGCTGACAAACAAAATTAGTGAACAAGAAAGACTTCTTAACATAAAGAGTGGTGCCCTCGAAGAAGTTGTTACTAGACAAAAGGCTCAACGAGAGTTATTCAAGGATAAATATCAAAAGTTGCAGGTTGAAGCAACATCTCTAAGAAATGAAGTCAATGAAAAGAACACAACCATCAAGAAACTCAGAGATAGATCCAGTTACTATGAAAGTCTTGAAGCCACGATCCGCTCTCTAAAGGAAGATCTTGAAGAATCAAAGAAGCAAAATAAAAATCTAGTCCAAGATATTGAAAAACAGGGAAACGAAGTTATCAGCTTAAAATCTCAGCTAGAATGTGCCTTCAGAATTCGTCAAATGCAACAAGATCTGAATGAAGAACAAGAAAAGGAGATTCTCAAGCTAAAGCATCAGTTGGAAGAAGAAAGGAAAGCTGAAGAAGACATGAAGAAGCAATATCTAGAAAAAGAAGAACAACTTCAGGTTGAGGTAAATATCTTGAAAAGTAAATTAGAAGAAAAGGATAAGCTCTTACGTTTTTAGGATAGTACTAAAGTCTTGGATGATATTCTTAATAGTCAAAGATCTCCTGCTATCAAAACTGGTCTTGGCTTTCATGAATCTGTTGAAGGTGAATCTAGTTCACAAGGTGAGGCAAGGAACTCTAAAGAGAAATCTAAAATGATCAACAAGGAGATAAGAGAGATGAAAGGTCAATCTCATCATCAACCAAGGAAAGAAATTCTTCAAAGAAAATCTTTTACTCCTCCTATGAATAATGTTGAATGTTATGTATGTCATAACCTTGGACATGTTGCAGCCAGATGTAGAAGAAGAAGGGTTCAAGATCATCAAACAAACAGATCATCTCAGTCAAGGTACTTTAATGGATATTTCTTTGCTTGCAATATGTTTGGTCACAAAGCTGCTGATTGCTACAAAAGGAATATGAAACATGTAAGATGTTATGCATGTAACAAGCTTGGACATATAGCAAAGGAATGCAGGAACAAAGCACGGACATCACACCAAAAGGAGAAAACATCATCACACTTGAAGATATGGAAGAAAAAGGAAGTTCAGTCAGAAAGTGGCGGCACAACACATTATACAGACATAACAGAGGGAGCCGGAAGTGTAAAACTTCAATCTCCTACGCAAGCTTGATAAAGGGAAGTTTCATATATACGCGAATTTGTTACTGCACAGTCGCGTATATGATTGTTTGAAGAAAGGCAGTAGGGACAGATTCAAGAAAAGGATCAGTTTTGCTCTAATTGATAATGGTTGCATTTTGCTAATGATGTGTGGATATGATGGTTAGAAGTATTTTGGTTCTAACTTGATATTGCTGATGTCTTGATACTTCTTAT
The DNA here is from genome assembly GCA_031772625.1 of Pinus tabuliformis. Classification (NCBI taxonomy): domain Eukaryota; kingdom Viridiplantae; phylum Streptophyta; class Pinopsida; order Pinales; family Pinaceae; genus Pinus; species Pinus tabuliformis. Next base: position 657,384,859 of record CM062820.1, on the reverse strand, counting down.
TAATATGCATGATCAGATCTGACAGATGGCATAGGTTTAGGGGGAGCATATGCTTTTAATGCATTGTTGGCATTATGGTTAATAGTCCTTGGTGATGATTCTTATATGGATAAATGATTCATCTTGCTATGATATGGTTATGAGTTGTTCAGATGATTCTTGGGGTTACATAGTTGATATTTAGATCAGATTTGTGGTTGATCCTCTAATGGTGCTTACATGGTGATCTTCATAAGGATAAGGAAAAGTACATAGCTTGAATTCACATCTTCTTTACTTGATGATGAGTCACTCATATGTTGTTGTCGTCATATGCATAAAGATCATATATTACAGTTATGATGCAGGATTCCTATTGTTCTTGGCACATATATGGATGAGGATTGTTCACTGGATACATGGATGATTATTCAAAGTTGCATGCAGATCTGGATGGCTATGGTGTTTTACACATATGATATAATGTGAATGATTTTATGATGATGAGTTGATATCTATCTGCAGACGTACCCTGTCATAGGACATTTACAGGTTGCTGATCTGGAATTGGTTGTATGCGAGTTTCATAAGAGTATCCACGTATACACGCTTGTCTCTATGGATACAATCACGTATATGTTAATATGGAGGAAATCAGTGGGCCAGACTCAGGGTGAGAACAGTCTGATTTGTGTCTGACAGAGACCATCTGGCATAGGTTCAGGGGGAGCAGATAAACTTCTAATGATGCATTGTTGGCATTATCATAGAAGCTTTTGGTTCTAGTTCACAGCTGTTGTTGGTTTCAGGTGGAACATTTGCAGAGGGAGAATAGAAGGAAATCATGGTTGCTGATCTGAATGGTGATTGACAGATGTTGTTGCTATCAATTATTGGTGACTTTCATAAGTCTTGATCTAGATATTTTGTCTCTATGTCATGTATCTCTTTTATGGTGTCAAGGTCATGTAACGACCTATTTTGGTTTCCCCACTATGCCTGGGATGAAGATGTAATGTATTTGGTTGTCATATGTAAATTTCTTATATATCCCCACTTAGTTGGGTGGTTGATCCCCACTTGGTTGGGTGATGGATGTATGTATTGAGTCTTTTGGTGATAGGAAGGTCTTTTATGATGTATAAGTCTTGGTTCTTCTTGAAGAACACCTTTTTGCAGACCTTGCTTACAGACAGGGGGAGCATGAACAGTACAATTCAGTAAGAGCAGAGCTTTCAGCATGTAGCATGGACAGATTGGTACACCTTGGCATATACAAAGGGGGAGCTCATTCAGAGATTTCAACAGGTACTCAGGGGGAGTATGAATAGTGGAATGCCTTTCTAGGAAAGAGAATATCTTGGTTTGCCCTTTGCCCTTGATGTCAAAGGGGGAGAGTGATTTGGTATTGTTGCCATCAAGTCCAAAGGGGGAGATTGTTGGCATTATGATGCATGTGTTGTACTTGATGGCAAACAACTCATAGAAGATCAACTCACTTATATATATCTAGATGAATCTACGGAAGAGATATCAGATGACAATTCTCAGTATGACAAGTCCAAAGGGGGAGATTGTTGGCATTATGAGACAAGTGTTGTCCTTGATGGCAAATCACACAAATGATAAATTATAGTGCAGCAAATTTATTTGATAAATTATAGTGCAACAAAGTTTCCTTCATGTAGAGAAAAGTTCACGCACTTTTATGCAAAGAAAAGTTTATTCCATGTAGAGAAAAGTTCACGCACTTTTATGCAGAGAAAAGTTTATTCCATGTAGAGAAAAGTTCACGCACTTTTATGCAGAGAAAAGTTTATTCCATGTAGAGAAAAGTTCACGCACTTTTATGCAGAGAAACGTTTATTTCATGTAGAGAAAAGTTCACACACTTTTATGCAGAGAAGAGTTTATTTCATGTAGAGAAATTTTCACGCACTTTTATGCAGAAAAAGTTTATTTCATGTAGAGAAAAGTTTACGCACTTTCATGCAGAGAAACGTTCCCTTCATGCAAGAGAAAAGTTCACGCACTTTCATGGTTGGTTCATGGTATTAGTCCGACAGTTTTTGATCCTATGGTTTTGGCCCGTGGTATTGCATCCAAAAGTGTTGATCTCACACACTTTCATGGTTGGTTCATGGTATTAGTCTGACAGTTTTTGATCCTATGGTTTTGGCCTGTGGTATTGCATCCAAAAGTGTTGATCTCACGCACTTTCATGGTTGGTTCATGGTATTAGTCCAATAGTTTTCTTGATCCTATGGTTTTGGACCGTGGTATTGAGAAAGGACTAAGGCTATAAAAGAGGAAGGAGATCATTTGGCAAAGCATCATCTGAATTATCTGAATATATGATAAAGTGCTACATCTGGAATACTGTGATTGGGTTATGGTGCAGATCTGGATCTGAGCTAAAGAGGGATCTCACCGGTTGATGGAGAACAAGATCTAAGGATAGATCGGGATCAAATGGCTTGAAATGAACTATCTCTATATATTTGATTATGCTTATTCTAGATTTGTATATTGAAAAATGATCTGAACTGGGTATAACTTAAGTTTGAAATCACTGCAAGTCATGTTTGAATATTTATAGATCTGTACGTGGGTTGGCTTTGGTGTAAGCGCGTATATATGCAGGTTTGGTTCATTGTAGTAGCGTATACAATTTGAGCTATGATATTAGAAGTCACAGGTGGTTCTGGTTGTTGATGGGTTCTGATGACAGTTTAAAGGTGTCAGTATTCTGCATATCTTGTTTGGTTGATTGTCTTTAGCTTCAGTATTGATAGATGAGAACTAATATTGGATCAGGATCGTAATGACTCATATTTATGTGATCTGATGGACTAGATCTGGGTGCTAACACATATATTATCCTTGTATATGTATTGATCTGGTGTTTGAGTGATTCAGAAGATTGATTGATTATGTGCTTCAATGATATTAATGGGACCAGTATGAAAATTGGATGAAACATGGCCTTTCAGATTATTTGTTGTGCTTCAAGAGTATTCAGTCTGAAAATGCATGAAACGTGGTACCTGGAGGAGAGAAGATTGTAGGCCGGCGCCTACGTACTAGTATCTTAGCTAGTACAAGAGCTAAGGGGGTGGTAGCTCCCTTCCAGTAGCAGTTGAAAACTTTGGAGCATTGTAGCAGGTAGCAGCCTGCGTACTAGTAAATGGATCGGCTAGTACAAGAACTATGGGGGTTGTAGCTCCCTTCCAGGAGAGACTGGAGAACAAGAGAGGGTTGTATCTCTCTATAGGTAGAAGGCTGCGTACTGGTATAAGACTGCACCAGTACAGAAATATTGTAAAAGGATTTTCTTATTAAGAAGAAGATTGAGATGACTTGCAGCAGGTGGTTTTCTCCCACATTGGGTTTCCACCTTATATCATGGTGTTCATGTGTGTGGCTTATGTGTGATGATCTGCTCTATTTTACTGCACCTGTTTACTGTTAATATGGTTGATAATGTTCTAATTCACTCATTAAGGATCAACTAACTGAATCATAAGAAGTTGTGGAAGTAGCATATATGAATCTGAATATGGAAATGAAAAAGTTTTATTGATGTGATAATACTGATTCACCCCCCCCCCCCTCTCAGTATTATTTCCAACACTTCATTGATCAAATCATTCATGAGTGTGCCTGGAGCGAGATCTTTTCCTTTATGGATGGTTTTTCTATTTATAACCAGATTAACATCGCATAGGCTGATCAAGAAAAGGAAACCTTTATCTATCCATGGGGTACGTTTGCATACAAGAAGCTCCATTTTGGCCTCAAAAATGTTGGGGCCACGTTTCAATGGGCAATGTCCTACACGTTTCATGATATTTGCAACATTGTCCAACCTTACTTGGATGACCTTCCTGCCCATTCTCGTAAGTGCCAAGACCACCCAGACCATCTCCGACAAATTTTTCTACACTGCAGACACTATAACATTAGGCTAAATCCACACAAATTTGTTTTTTGTGTGGAAACAGGATGAATCCTTGGCTTCATCATTTCCAAGGATGGTATTCACCTAGATCCACTAAAAGTTGAGGCCATTGTAAATTTACCCCCTCCTTCTTCACTGCACCAACTCTAGAGCTTGCAAGGAAAGGCCAATTTTCTCCATCATTTTATACCCAACTATGTCAAGCTAGCCACAAGATTTACTTGGTTACTCAAACAAGGAACGCCCTTTGCATGGGACGAGGTGATCCAAAAATATTTTAATGATCTTAAGGTCGTCCTCATAAATGCTTCTCTATTGCATCCACCAGACTATTATCGAGATTACTTCCTTTACCTAGTCGTGGCCCCTAGGACCATTACCATGGTTTTGTTTCAAGATGACGACGAAGGCAGTGAACATGTAATATAATACCTTAGTCTGAATCTCCTCGACATTTAAATCCATTATGCACATTTTGAGAAGTTGGCTTTGGTTGTCATTCAGGCTACTCAATGCTTTTGGCACTATATCCTTTTACATATGACTACAGTGATTTCTGAATGCAACCCTATGACCTATATCCTAACTTGTCAGTTGCTGGGGGGAAAGTATTCTAAATGGATCATTATCCTGCAAGAATTTGATTTGGTCTTCACTACGGCCAAATCTGAGAAGTCACTTGTTTTCGTTGAATTGATTTGTTCCCTCCGCTCCAAGGCTCTCCCTACTGGTGCAGATGAACAACTTCTAGATGAGACCCTTTTCCTGATTAGAACCCTTGATCCATGGTATGGTGATATCATCATGTATCTCCAAACCTCCACGTTCCGGTTTGCATTTACCAAGGATGATCATCGAAGGATTCGGCATCATTTCCAACCCTACCATATTATTGGCGATACTTTATATTGTGTCAGTGTCGATTATGTTCTTCATCGATGCCTCATGATCGAGGAAGCTAAAAGAGCTCTCAATGATTGCCACTCTGGGGCATGTGGTGGTCATATGTCTAGTTATGCTACAGCTCAAAAAATCCTTCGAACTGGTTCTTTATGGCCATCTATCTTCTGGGACTGCATTCTTGCTATCTGTAAGTGCCATGAATGCCAAATTTACCAATGCAAGATGCACACCCCACCCGCTCACCTACACCCTGTCATTACCGTTGGTCCCTTTACCACATGGGGCATCGATTATATGATATGTAACCCTTGTTCGACTGGGGGTCATGGCTATATTATCGTCGTTGTGGATTATTTCACCAAATGGGCTGAAGCGATGCCTACATATTCTGCAGCTAGTAAGACAGTGGCTTAATTCATTCTTAACCATGTTATTTCCATGTTCGGCATACCCCAAGCCATTGTCACAGACCATGGCTCCCATTTCCGAAATTACATGATGGAAGAGCTTACTTCTGCATTGGGTTTGCGCGACGATGGCTTGACCCCATATTACACTCAAGCCAACGGCCAAGTTGAAGCCATGAACAAGGTTTTGGTCACAATGCTTCAGCATATTATTGGGATGAACAAGTCCAATTGGCATCTCATGCTCTTTTCAGCTTTGTGGGCCTACCAAACTTCAACAAAAGACTCAACTGGTTTCACACCATTCCAGTTGGTCTATGGTCTGGAAGCAACATTGCCGATCGAATGTGAGATTCCTTCACTCAAGTTAGTTGTTGAACTCCTCCCCAAAACATCAACTCAAGAGGAATGCCTCTTATATTTAGAATGACTGGATGAGACTCACCATCTTGTTGCCTTGGTCATTGAAGCATAAAATAAATGGGTGAAAACCCTTTTTGATCAGTCGGTCTCCTCTTGCACATTCTCTGAGGGTGATTTGGTCTGATTATATGACCAAGCTAACGATAAGCTAGGGGTAGGCAAGTTTGAACCTATGTGTCATGGGCCCTATATTGTAAAATGCGTTTTGTAGAAAGGATCCTATCAGCTTATTGATTATGAAGGATATCCTCTTGATAAGCCCTAAAACGAGCTTTACCTTAAAAAGTACTATGCTTAGGTCATCTTGCATGGTTACTTATGTACATTAGTGTATGATTCATTCTTGTATAGCATGGTTTTCTGTGATAGTTTTCAAACAACTTTCCTTTTTGCTATGTTTTTCTTGCTTTGTAGATGTTTCTGACTCCTCATGTTGGTTTCGCCAATGCTACTTGCCATAGTACCCAGAACCTATCATCCACAGCATGGGCTATCTATGACCCTAACGATGAGTTGATCGACCTTCAAGGTATCAACCTAGGCTGTACAACCAACAACATTACTGAATACAGTGCGGTCATCAGAGAATTGGTTGCCAACCTCGATTCACAGCTTGTCGTCCTTCAACTCAACGGGCAATATTCTGTTAGGAACCCTCAAATATTACGAATGTATCTCTGTATCCATCTAATGGAAAGACATTTTGATTATATTACATATCATCATATTCCTAGACGCATGAATACATTGACAAATGCATTAGCTAATTACGTGTTGGATATTCTTTTACGAAACATGTAAAAGAGAAGAAAAACCATTTGTACCACAATAGACAAGAAAATATAATATATATATAATTATGGCAAGAATGTTTGATACATCAGAACCCTAAAAAATAATATGTGTGTCTACAATAACATCAGCGGCTCATAGGCCTCATACATCCGTGGCACGCAGGCCTCAAAAAATATGTAAGTGTTGGACCTAGGAACTAATCAGCATGGTGGTCATGATAGCACGAGAAAACTCGTGCAACATGACTCAACAGTTGGTGGATCCGATCTGAGACTCCCACTGTGTGCCTTTGGTACTGATGAGGAATGTCTCTTATCTGAGCATACTCCGAGATACCATGAGTTAACCCCTCAAGGTTCCTCACGATCTCCTCCTCACTGTCACTCCCTTCCTGATAAGGGGAGGGAGATGACATCAATAGGGTGGCGGACATGCCTGGCTATAGGGGGCATCCCAGCTGGCTAGTCTAGTCCAACATCTACATAAACAAGAGAAACATTATAGGCACGCATATACCAAAAACAATTAAAAAATCTCAAAATCTCAAAATTTTGATTTTTTACCTTCATCATCGAAGTCCTCTCCATCTGTTAAGGGCATATCTGGATCTACATAGAAATTAGTGCCACTATATGGCCAATCCTCCACGGTGATATTTTGTCATTGTAGCCATGAGAATAATGCATGTCGGTATGACATGTGCTGGGCCCCAGTGATCCTGGGCATCAAAGGACTCTAGCGGGCCATCTGTAGATCATGTCGCGCAAGAGGATCTACCTCAGGGAACTGATAGTGGAATAGTGGCACTCTTTCTAGCAAGAAGGTCACAGGTACATATCCGAAGCCAAATTGCTTTAGATTCCCCACCTTGGCCTTGGACAACTGGCATTTGATGTTCATCTTCATGACCTCTGCCCGATTGAAGATCGTAGGAGCTCTGCAATCAATAGCATAAAGGAACTTCAACTTGTTAGTCTCATGTTCCACCTAGGAACCTACCACTCTGTTGATAGTCAACAAAAGCACCCTCAGTGTGAAATCCCACACACTGGAAATCTCTATCTTCCCACTCTTGGATTTCAGGGCCTTAGGGCAATTTTCGGCAAACAGGGAAGATATGCTTGCCCTGATCAAACGTGACCTATACAAGTTCATTAGCTCACCTCTGTGAGAAAATCCAGTGATGAAGTAGATATCTAAAGTTTTCAACTCTAGCTCCTGGTCCCCAATGACAAAAATCTCCTGATTAATGTCCCAAAGGCTTATCAAGTATCGAGGGAACTCGAGCTGGGCCAGCATCCTTGGTGTAAGGAAGAATTTGAGGAGCCAGCAAGCCCTCAAAGCCTCCAAGCAAGTTGGATCATTCATTGCCTAGGTGTCAACATCTTCATGTTCCCTCTCCTTACAATCCACCATTGTCAGTGTTTCTCTCCTGTAAAATCCATTAATTTGAGTCAATAATCATCCTTGGCACATAAAATTCAAGGTTAAATGGTCAGTTTTTTAGAACATAGGGTTTTTCCCTATGCATGGTGCTAGCATGCCTGTTTTAAAAATAGTTGTGTCAATCGTCACAGATGGCTTTGCAAATCACCCTCGGTTGGCGTGATTCCGTGCCTAGAAATCGTGCCAACCAAGGGCAAAAAAGATTTTCAAAAGACTCCCTAAAAATCCAAAAAAATGGCTAAAAACATAAATAAATAGCATGAAAATGGAGCTCAGGGCTTCGACTATTACCTAGAATTGATAGCTCATCGATTGACCTCTTGGATCTCTCATAATCTGCTTTGGAACAATTAGGGAAAAACTAAGTAAAAATTATTCCCAACAAAGGTAAAATGGTAAATGGTAAAAATATATTTACTTTTCCCCTTTTTATTCATTTTTCAATGAAAATATCAGGTTTTGTAAATATTTTTGACCTATTTTTCCTCAAGGACTCGCTAATACACTTTGCCTTACTTGTGTAGCAATAGGTGATGGATGTTCGACAATGACGATGAGTCACGTTTCAGCTCTTTTCTCGACTCATTAAACTCATATGAAAAGATTGCCTAGTATTTTTTCCCTTTTTGACTCGTTAAAAAGAATAAAGATGGGGCTCCACTTTCAACTCTTTTTCGACCCTTTAAACATGAAAATATGGTCAAGCCATTTTCATTTCAAACTCGTTAGTGGATGCGAAACATCATGTGCCCAGCATAAGTTTACCCCTTTTTCGAGCTGGGGAGGCACTATTTATGAAAAAGGTACTCCTTGACTGAAATGGTCAAGTGGTTCATTCAAGTATTGTTTTCTACCTTTTCGAGCTGAAGAGACACAAATGTATGAAAAGGGACCATGTGGAGTTTTCATTTACGTGTCTTTTTCAAACTCTCTAAACATGAAAAAGATACTGAGTTACACCTTTTTCAGACTCGTTAAACTATTAAACGACATCGGATTTGTCACCATGATGAACATGAGCTTCTCGTTCCTAGGGCTCATTACACTTACTAGGTCAAATTCGTCTGAAGGATGAACTTACAGTGCAAGCATATGTTATCCCCTTCAAGCTTGTGATTAAAAAATAATTGGGGTACTCGCCAAAATGGTGGGAGAAAAATTTGGAAATCTATCAGTCGTGTCGGCAGCTCACTCTTGAACAGGACACTATTTGCTTTGTGTCAGGTTGGCAAATCACCCTCGGTTGGCATGATTCCGTGCCTAGAAATCGTGCCAACCAAGGGCAAAAAATATTTTCAAAAGCCTCCCTAAAAATCCAAAAAAATGGCTAGAAACATAAATAAATAGCATGAAAATGAAGCTCAGGGCTTCGACTATTACCTGGAATTGATAGCTCATCGATTGACCTCCCGGATCTCTCACAATCTGCTCTAGAACAATTAGGGAAAAACTAAGTAAAAATTATTCCCAACAAAGGTAAAATGGTAAATGGTAAAAATATATTTACTTATCCCCTTTTTATTCATTTTTCAATGAAAATATCAGGTTTTGTAAATATTTTTGACCTATTTTTCCTCAAGGACTCGCTAATACACTTTTCCTTACTTGTGTAGCAATAGGTGATGGATGTTCGACGATGACGATGAGTCACGTTTCAGCTCTTTTCTCGACTCGTTAAACTCATATGAAAAGATTGCCTAGTATTTTTTCCCTTTTTGACTCGTTAAAAAGAATAAAGATGGGGGCTCCACTTTCAACTCTTTTTCGACCCTTTAAACATGAAAATATGGTCGAGTCATTTTCATTTCGAACTTGTTAATGGATGCGAAACATCATGTGCCCAGCATAAGTTTACCCCTTTTTCGGGCTGGGAGGCACTATTTATGAAAAAGGTACTCCTTGACTGAAATGGTCAAGTGGTTCATTCAAGTATTGTTTTCTACCTTTTCGAGCTAAAGAGACACAAATGTATGAAAAGGGACCATGTGGAGTTTTAATTTACGTGTCTTTTTCAAACTCTCTAAACATGAAAAAGATACTGAGTTACACCTTTCTCAGACTCGTTAAACTATTAAACGACATCGGATTTGTCACCATGAAGAACATGAGCTTCTCCTTCCTAGGGCTCATTACACTTACTAGGTCAAATTCGTCCGAAGGATGAACTTACAGTGCAAGCATATGTTATCCACTTCAATCTTGTGATTAAAAAATAATTGGGGTACTCGCCAAAATGGTGGGAGAAAAATTTGGAAATCTATTAGTCATGTCGGCATCTCACTCTTGAACAGGACACTATTTTCTTTGTGTCGGGTTGGGACATCCTCCATTGTATCATCAACCTTCCTGGGTTGGGCCATTCATTTTTTCCTTCCATTTGATCTCTGCCATGTCATCATGACCACCGATCGTATGGATCCAAAAGCTGCCAAACTTCCAGTTGTGTCGCTAATATGTTCAAGATTTTTCCTTCTGTAGTTACACTTACCTCTGATTCTTTGTATCATCCAAAATCATTTTACATCCTCTCGTCTTGTGTCAATGATGTGGGATTCATTATGGTCCTCCTTTGACATGGTCACTTTCCATCGACTTCAACTCATTATCCAGGAAGTTGACCGAGAGACTCCCTTCCAGTACCTTAGATCCTACATGCCCTAATGGCAAGTTCTTCGCACTCGACGACAAGTTCACATCATTGGCTTTCAATCGAGTGATTTCACGGGTTTTCGACTTCAGTTCCTCTATTCACATTCTGTGGATTGTTGATATTACCTTGAGGACCATTTTCATTATTGGTGGTTTCTCTCATGCTTGTTAATAGTTTACATCATTGAATGGTAATCAAGCGAATTTCTAGAATGTTATACGTCAACACATCTATTCACATGTTAGAATTTGTACTTTGATCGGGTCGTGTTGGAGTGCAAGACCCTAGACTCAGATCACAAAAGTTCTAGGTTTCGAAGTGGTGTAACATGGTTATGATGATATGCATGTCTCTATCAGATAGCTAGCTATGACCAGACCATGAGTTATCATATGTGATCCTTCTCATTATCGGATGGCTGTGACCAAAGCTTGGTTTCGTTATGATCCTCTTTTATGGATGTTGTGCCCATACATGGATTCATTTACATGATCATTCTCTACATGGCTGCATCCATGCCACAATTCATGCATCATTTGATAGAGATCTCAGTTTATGTATATGTATTTGTACTTGCTCGTAGGTTTTCCGATGGGAGATTGGTTCCCTGCACTGATTTATAAAGCATTTCATCCCTGACTCTAGTTCGGCCTTCACGCTTTATGGGGCATCTGTTACACAAAATTTTGTCAATTTCCCTGTACTTCCCATTACTTGATCTTGGAGGACCTCTACAGTGAACCCTGCATGCTTTTCGATCATGAAGAAACTCCCATTATGTCCCTCTTCATGAGCAGATCAATTCCCTTTTGCACCATTTCCCCTTAAACTTCTATTTTTCCTAGTTTACAAGACCAGCGCTAATGGCCTTTGTCTCCCCTACACCGATATGCAGAGATTAGCACTACTCCTCGTGCTGACTAGAGCGACTGAGTTGTGTTCCAGTCATGTTTGTTCTGTTATGGAAAGTTTTTTAAATTAGAGCCGAAGCTTCCATCTCTAGAAGCTTCGCAATGGAAGTCTGGTAAGTGGTTTGGCCCGATGGGGTCAAGGATGATAGTTTGGGCTCTTCTCCCTTGTAATGATGGAACTACCTCAAGGGATAAGTTCTTCTCCCATGAGAAGAGGATCCATATCCCATCCATATTTCCTATATAAATATCCCTTCTTCCCAAGCACAAACTAGCCACAGTTGATAGTTTTGGCTGAGTGTGAGTGTTATAGTTGCAACGTGTTGATGCTATTTTGGAGTAAACAAGCAAGCTATTACTAGTTGTAGCATTCTATTTGTGTGAGGGAGAAGTGTGCTTTGGTTTGGAGTGAAGCCTAGAGGGAAGAGCTTTAAAACTATGTGTTTTGGTTTGGAGTGAATCCTAGAGGGAAGAGCATTAAAACTATTGTTGTTTGAAGCCATCATGGAATGCTAGCAAAAGTGTGTGGGAACCTAGTCTTGTCAGAGGAAGACTGCAATGTCAAGATGAATGGTTGTAATCTCTCTTTGATATTAATATATGCAACTATCGATTGATTTCCTACATGTTTTGTAATATTACATATCCATGTCTTAATGTTTCTTGACTTGTTAAGTAGCTTGAATTGCAAATTTTCTATTATTATGTTTGTATGATGTTGTTGTTTACTTGTTATAGGAGCTTGAAGAAGGAAGCGAGAGATTGTTGGAGTGAGAAAGCAAGGACATCATAAATTAGGATAAGCGACCAAGAGGTAGGCCCTCTTGATTGATTCTAACCTAAGGAAATCTTCCATAGAATGTATATGTTGTGGCTAGACCCATTATCGGGCTAGAGGAATTCGTTTGTGTCCGCATTTATAATTTTACTTCACAACATCATGTAGTTTGCAAGTAAGGCTTGATGGTAGGCCCTACCAAGATAGTTCTCATTGTTAATTTGGAGGCCCAGAAGAACGTAAAATAGTTGCACACAAGGCTGGGCCATACCAAGTATTATAGGAATTTTATCAAGGCATACGCACAAATCACTCCGCCAATGGAGAGGTTGTTGAAGAAGGACACAACATTTTGCTGGGACGAAGATTGCCAAACAAGTTTAGACATTTTGAAGGAAAAATGGTCACCGCGCACATTCTAGTGTTCCCACATTGGAAAAAGGAGACTCATGTCCATGTCGACATGTCCTGTATTGCGTTAGGTGCGGTGCTAACACAACCAGGTGAAGGTGATATCGATCATCCTATAGCATTTGCAAGTAGGAAATTGTCGAAGGTAGAGAAGAATTACTCGACTACAGATCGTGAAGGGTTAGCAATGATGTATGCACTATAGAAATTTCGACACTATCTATTAGGCACACACTTCAAAATGCATACAAACCATTCTACTCTAAAATACCTGGTCAATAAGCCTATGTTGGGGGGGGGATATTTTTCGATGGTTGCTACTATTCCAAGAATATTATTTTGAGGTGATTGTGAAGCCTGAATGCCTAAGTGTTGGTCCTGATCACCTCTCCAGGATTAAGACTGGTGATGAGCCTATGAGTTTGGAAGAAGGGTTACATGATGCATAGCTCTTTGTTGTTCATGTCACAGATGATCACTTTTCCAATATAATTCAATTTTTGTCTACAGCAATAGCCCTGGAAGGATATTCGACACAACAGAAGAAGGAATTAGTGGTCCCCACGGCTGAATTCACTCTAATCGTTGGACACTTATACAAAATGGGCTCCAATGAGATATTGCACAGATATGTCCTAGAGTATGAATGCCTAAGAATTTTGGTAGAAGCGCTTGCAGGAGTAGCAGGAGGACATTATGCAGGCAGAGCGACTGTGCAGAAGATCCTGCGCACAGGGCTTTGGTGGCCAATAGTGCATAAGGACTCGAAGACTATTGTAGGGCATGTGATGCTTGTTAGAGAATGGGAAAACCATCATGAAGGAATGAGTTGCCATTAAATCTGTAAATAACCTTGCAGGTATTCGATAAATGGGTGATAGACTTTATGGGTCCAATTCAGCCACCAAGGAAAAAGTTCAGGGCATGATACATTACACCAACTGAATACTTTAGATGGTGGGTGGAGGCAATACTCATCAAGGACTGTAGCGCAACTACTGTTATGAAGTTCATCTTTGATTTTATTTTGCCTTGGTTTGGTTGCCCTAAAATTTTAATAAGTGATAGGGGCACACACCTCTTAAATGAAACTATTGTTGTGATGCTTGAGGAATTTGAGGTATATCATCAGAAGAGTATGCCATATCACCCTCAAGCTAATGTTATACTAGAAGCCTTCAAAAAAATCTTGGAAAGCACCTTGACCAAGGTTTGTAATGCAAAGTAGAATGATTGGGATGTGCACATACCAGCAGTCCTTTAGGCCTATAGGACCACTTGAAAAAGTTGATAGGCCAAACCCCTTTCCGACTGGTATATGGGCAGGAGGTTGTAATTCCCATGGAATGCATTGTGCCAAGTCTGCAAATTGCCTCATTAACAGATATGGTGGAGCACGATAATATGGAGGAGTGTCTTGTGCAACTGGTAGAATTGGAAGAAGATCATTTTCTAGCAAGATTTCATCAATAGGTGCAAAAGGATCATGAAAAGGCATGGCATGATCACCATACAAAGTAGTGCACCTTCCAAGTTAATGATCTAGTATTTCTATATGACAGCAAATTTACAAAATTCCTGGGGAAGTTTCAAATGCATTGGTTAGGACCTTATGTCATAAAAGAAATTACAAATGGTGGCGCAGTTCAGCTCACAAAGATTAACAACGAATTGTTTCCAGGAAAATTCTATGGCAGTCAATTGAAGCTATACAGGGATGATCATGCCCCTACACAATGACTATATGATGGTGGGATAGTCTTAGTACTCCAAGCAACTTCGAGGAAGTACAAGACTATAAGCTACACTGCCCAAATGTGGGAAAGAAAAAGCAAGAGGGTTGCGCGATGGATAGAAGTAAGCCGCAGAGGGGAGTTGTGTCGAAGAAGCTGCACCAAAAGGCCTAGTACTGCATGGCGTAGCCAACAAATGACCGTTGGAAGCACTGTAGATGATTGGATGGAAAATTTTCCATTGAAAGGAGCAGGGAAGACGCATTTATGTAGCATATCATTGGAAATCTACTGCCAAAGATGCATTAATGATCAGAAATTGGAGGGAATGGTTGGATTCAAATTCAAAATCATATATAAATATGGCCTATTGCCCCACATTCAAACATTTTCCTTCCTGAGAGTTTGTATTGAGATATTTCACCTTGTCATGTGCCAAGTGCAGAACTGTATGTTTGAGCCTAATTGATCCAAAATGGATCTAGTATAGACTCTAAGTCTAAAAATATTCCTCACAGAGGAAAATGAAAGTCAAAGGATGCTCTTGGGAATAGTCTCATTGTGTAGATCTTTTCAATCTAAATCTACTGCAATTTGAATGGACTATAATGGACTCCGGACGAAGGGATGACTGCAAAAAGAAGATTGCACATTATCCTTAGAAAAGGAGGAAAATCCTTATAAAAATGGACTTAAAGGCTCATTGAAGGAAATCACATTGGAAGAGTTCAAAGGGAGGACTTAAGAAAAGGTGGAAGGACTCCCCGATTGCGATCTCCGATATATCGCATCGGAGGAAAGCCTTCATGCGATATCGGAACCCCTGGCAGAGCGATATGTAATATGCGATTAAAGTGATGAGTCGATAAGCGATTGCAATGGGTGACTTGCGATGCAATGATCGGATCGGTGGATCGGCATCAGTGATATATATCAGGTTCAATACAACCATTAGAAAGTTGTATAGACCCCCGGGCCGTTGCGATGTGCCGATATCAGCGATCGGTGATCAGGATCACAACCATATAAAGGGCTATTGTGATATGTGAGACGCGATTACGATTAGTGATGAGGGCATGGACCCGATGAATTTTTTGAACACGATTGAATAATATTTGAAAACTGGATTTGCGGATTTTCTATGTATTTTCTGTGTATTGATGTTTTTGACCTCCCGCCTGTGCGATTATAATTTGCGAAGGTAGGACAGACCTGATGGGTTTATAGATGTTATTGAAGGCAATTTGAAGTCCGGGCTTAAGGCCCATGATGTGTTTTGCTTGTGTATTCCATTATTTATCTATTTTCGAAATGTAGGCAGAAGAATGGCCGACTATGTCGTTCCCATTGGAAACAGTCCATCGCACCTGTGCCACACTATAAGCGGGAGTTTCTGTAATAGGAATGCATTATGAAGCACGTAGAGCTAGAGGGCCAGATGCAGAGCCAAAGAGCCACAGAGCCAAAGGGCCAGACGTAGAGCCATGAAGGAATGATTCCTCCTTATTGAACATAGAGGAATGGATGGAAGTCGCAGAGTCGGAGGATTCTTCAAAGGCTAGAGAACCAAGCGAAGAAGCTAGTTTTTCCCTTCATGGAGCTCACAGTTGAGAAAAGAGTCAAGAGCCATAGAGCCATAAAGCCAGCAAGCCACTAGAGGTTGGAGGCTTGGTAGAGGCCGAAACCACCAGAGGTTGGGAGGCCAGAGCCGTAGTTTCTCAGAAGCTTGAGCGGAAAAGGCCAGAGAGCCGTAGGGCTGAGGATTCACAGAGTACCACCAGAGGTTGGGAGGACATTTAAAGAGCCACTAGAGGTTGGAGGCTTAACAAAGGCAGAGTCACAAGAGGTTGAAGGCAGATCCTCAGAGCTAAAGAGCTCAAATCAGACTTCTAAGAGCCATGGAGATGTAATGAAGTTCAGAACAGCAAAGAGATCAAATGATCAAGCTGTTGCTGGTGTCTGATGTGTGCTGAAGACAGAAGAAGGAATTTCAGAGACAGTAAAATAATTCTAAGGGATTTGGTGTGAGACAGGAGCTCAAGATAGCTCGGAGCGTTGATTGAAGGAATCTAGTCCAGGGAAGCCTAGATCTGTCTGCAGAGTATGGACAGCCAACAGGATAAGATGGTATTTCTAAACCCATAGGTTTAGTTGTAGACTAATGGAGTTGAGTGTGGAACTTGTAAAAGAAGCATTACCATAATCCCAAAGAGCCTAGTTGAGCTTACTAGAGCTCATGGAGACGTAGCCCAAGATATCAGGGTGAATGCCTAATTAAACTTGTTGTCTTTATGTGTTTGTTTATTCGTTGCATTTACTGTCATGTGTGTTTATATTTAGTTCAAGCAAATAAACTTAAAGCACTTAACAATTAAAGTACAAACACAAGCATACACCTATTTCAAGTTATTTATTCCTCAAATTATCAATCATAAGCTAGATCTAGGGAATATATAATCTTTGGAGTGGGAGAGATTCTTGCAAGCATGACAAGAAGCCTTTAGTGCCCCACTTCAGATCACTAATTGGGAATAGCTCTTTTGGCAACCAGGGTTTCTTAACATACCTAACTTTCTCCGAGAATGTTTTGTGGCTAGCACATCTGCAACTCCCCCTAAGACAGAAGTAGCACCATCTGACCCTACAGGATTACTTACTACAGTGCCTAAGTCTCCTAGACCTAAGCCTTCTGTATCACAACCTTATGCATCCAAGGTGAAAGATAAGAAGAAAAGGAAACCTACGCATGTCCCAGTGAGGTAGTTATCGCAGAAAAACCCCATGGAAGTTCACCAGAAGGGGAAGATGGATTGATCACAATAGCTGATAGAGTTGAGGGATTTGAGTGAAGAAGAACTGTGCAAAGGCATCAAGGAGATTGATGTTGAGGAGAGTGAGCCGATGACTCAGCTCCCGAATTATATACCACTACACAAGGCCATAGCCAAAGTGCCTAAAGACTCAGACAATGCAAAATTCATGGTGACTACACCACTATTGCCGGAGAAGGTGGCGCTTGAGGGTGTGTTGTTGCCCCACATAGTCACCCTTAAAATGAAGGATTAGGACTTAAGGAATCACGACAATTTCCCTCAGTTGGTGCGAGCTAGATACATGTCCAAGGTATATTATGAAGCATCAAAGGTTACGAAGTTAGAGCCGATAAAGTGGGTAGCTGGTGGTTGGGCCACGGGGCTCCTGAACATGCTTGAGGTGTCGCATTTGAGTCATGCCAACGTCAACACCGTTTGTGTATGGAAATTTCTCACATTAGTGCACGATGGATGTCTTTGGCTGGGAGAACCCATCCCAATCATGGACACGCTGGTCCACTGGATCACCTTGCTGTCATACCAAGGAGTGGATCTGGAAGAGGTATTTGGGGGAAAAATGCATGAGAAGAAACTTGTGAACCAAAAGAAGAGTGAGTTTGGCCTCATAAACAAGTCGCGCAGATATTTTATCTATTTTATCACGGATCTCATGGTGCAATTTGCAACGCAGGTCTTGGCGTGCAAGATCATGCGTAAGCATCATGTAGATGAAGTTTTGATGCCAGTCATCTTTTTGGCACGTAGTGTGCTAAAGGATTCCAGTACAATTGGGTTCAATACTTATGAAAATAATTTTTGGAGAACTATAGGGAGGCCTTTGATGAGGGCAAGGAATTTCATTACACTTGGTTGCTATTGTTCATATCATTAGTGGCATGGAAGACTCCGAAAGACAGTCAGTTTCCTCCTCAAGAGATGGACCTTCTAGAGGGAGCGAAGTTCCTTCACTCTGGGCTACAAAGGACCCTCCGTGAGTCATCAAGGTAAAGATATTATGGGTTTTGTTTAAAATGGATCTATGGATGGTGATTAGCTAGAGGTCGAGGCTGTCACCCACATTGTACGCCGAGTACAATCCCCTCACTGAATTAAAGGAATATTTCCACAACCTGCATGTTCGGGCAAGGAGCGATCCCAAGAAGACATGGAACAAGTTACCTTACTTGGTTGCTGAGGGAGATGTAGCAGAGATCGTGGTCAAGTGGCCACCTGAATGTATAACACCATAAAATGTGGGCACAGATACAAGTAAGGCTATGCAGAATACTACCTCAAAGATGAGAGCAACAGAAAAACATAAGGAAGCACAGAAGGTTGCCGCCTAGGAGAAAGTTGTGCAACGAAAATAAGCTACTGCCAAAGAAAAGGAAGCGGTAGACAAAGAATGAGCAGCCCAAGCAACAAAAACATCGTAGGCCACCATCACTGTTGAAGAATATGATACATAGAAAACACTAGAACAAGAAGATATATAGGAAGAATAGGGAGGGGGCGCGGAGCAAGAAACCCCCTTCATGGTCAAGAAGTGAAAGAAACAGACATCCACAAGGCCAAGGAAGAAACATAAGTCTAACAAAGTAGCCGAGACAACCCCTCTAGTCCTTAATGAGGGGGACTTGGATGAGATAGGTGACATGGTCTAGGAAACCATGACTAACCTTTGGAGCCATTTCAAAGACCAATACTAGCAAGCACTAGGAAATGTTTAGAAGGATCTGCGCGAGCTACAGATCCATATAGTAGATTACAAGTGAGCATGGGATAGGTGAGCGGGGTGTAAGGAAGCCTGAATCAAGCAAGCATGATAATCTTTGACACGGACAGAACCTTGGATCTCCATGTCATTCCATTACTAGATGGCGCACTATGTGCCAAGATAGAAGAGGCCAACATCCAGCTATTGCAGATCAAGAATATGTTCCTCAACCTCGCGAAACTTCCTATCCAAACTCTACTTGAGCTACACCAAGGGGATCTGATGAGTTTCTAGTTAGGGAGAAGTGCATGCTACTAGTTATCAATGAAGTAAAAACAAACAACCAGCAGATCTTTGAAGGAAAGGCATAGGTGCTAAAAGAGAAAGAGGAAATCATTGTGTGCAACCAACAATAATTAGTAGCCATTACATGCACATGCAATGAGCTTCCAAAACTTAACATTTTGTCTAAAGAAGCTTCCACGAAAAACTTAGCATTTCGTCTGAAGAAGCTTCCACGGAAATAGTTATTATTATATTTAGAATTTATGATTACCTAGTTATATTAGAATTCTTCTATTAGATGAGATTTCCAGATTAAGAAAGCTTAAGTATTTTAACATTTCCTAGAGATAACTGTTTCTCCCAGTGAATCGCCAATTGTTGTGCTGTACAACAACCCCCCATTTCATAAAATTTTTCTTTAAAAATCATAATAGGAAATGGGTCCCTTTTAAACTTAGATGTGTAAATAAATTGGTATTAACTCATCATTAGAAAAACCCTCATCAAAAGGTCCAATGGAAATGATATATTTTAAAAATAAACCTTTTTGAATAGGAATAAAGTCGGTCTTGTAAATAATTATAAAGTTATTTATTATTGCGATAAAGCGATCGCAAGATCGCATATCGCAATAATAAGGAAAACATATATAAAAGACCCATTGACTCACTCTGATCCAAAAGGCAAATAACTATCGGATATCAAGAAAGGAGAATCGCAAGTATAATAAAAGACCATCGCATATTTCTCCGATGCGATATCTCTATCAACAATCGGGTGTAGCAACCCAACACATGTTTAAGACACATTCAAATCCTCTGATGCGATAAGGCGCATCGACATCGGCAATCGACAATTTTGCAATGGCATAAGTAATATGACCTGAACCCATCCCCGATTGCAATGTATTAAATCAAGGCGCATGTTTTGAAACATATTTAAAAGGCTTGCATGCATTGCATCACCTTTTGGTGATCGAAAGATATTTTGTACTATTATCAAACCCTTCTCATTCATGCTACCAATCACCGATTGCAATTTACTTCTGATTATCCGCCAAAAAATCTAAGCCACGCATGAATGGATCATTCATCATATAAATGATATGATGGGTATTTGAAAACCCCTTTACCATGATTGACAGGTTAAACGGCCAATTAATGAAGCAATTATGCCGAGATTTTCCTTTAGATTGTATCTGTGGCAGTTTCACTATAATCCTTTGTTATCCGCTAATCGATATAATTCTTTCATATTGGCTCATACTAGCTATTCTCTATATCACATTGGTTTCATTCCTTACGCAGAACTCCGCTCAAATAACAAATTTGAAACAAATGGGAAAGAAATCCAAGAGATCCGTAGTAGCAGCGGCTCCTACAGCAACAGTGCAGCCAACCAATGATCCAGGACCAAGTAAAAAAGGTTTAATCTCAGACACTACGTGTCTCGACCTTGGAAATACAAGTTGGAAAAGTATCTACAATTTAATTGAAGCAGAGGAGCCTGAGGAAGTATCGAAAGAAGCTACTGCAGACTCAACTAATAAATTAGAAGCTTCCCTAAAAGATTTAGCTGATTCATATTTGCAAAGGATAGCAGCACGGGAGAAAATTCTTCCATACACTGATGTAGTCAGATTGGTGGTAGAAGAAATTCCAGTTTCAAATAGAACGTTTTGCACAGTTGATGGAAGGATTTTTGGTTCATTTCAGCCGGATGACTTAAGGAAGATGTATCACTTGCCCGAACCTGAAAAGAAATACAACAAAGCCTTTCTAGAAAAGTTCGCAGAGGAGAACGAGACTGAATCGGCCCCAATTAAGCAATGGAGACAGAATCCCAAAAAACACAAACATGAATCATCGGGTAAGTACTTTGTGGATTCATTATCATCTCCTTACTGTTATGCTGGGACAATGATGTGTAGAATGTGGGGAATGCATGACTCTGCAAATTTCACTATTGAAATGGTTCATTTAATGGAAGCGACAGTTAATAGTTATATGATGGATTGGGCAAACATATTTTCCGATAAATTAGCCACTGCAATTCTTGACTTTAGATCAAATTCACGTAAAACCACCAGGACCATTCCCCCTTTTTATTACAGTGCTTATATTATGGATATTCTTTGCTTTAATTCTAAATACCCGGTACTAGGGTGGAGATGGACTTCACAAGACCCTAAGCCAATCCAAATTTATCATCAAATGTTATGGAAAGCACACTATAAAGACCACTTGTACCAAATCTGTAATGGTTTCATATTACCTATCTATTATGCCATTTTTTATAAGCCTGCCCCAAGGATTTCGGAGGAAGCAGGGATTGACTTGACTGCTGTAGGGAATTGGTTTGGGGAAGACAAGTTCACATATATAAGGGTTTATGGTAGCCTTGCAAGACCCCATGTCCTTCCTCTGTATGTACCTGATAAGCTGTTAGCTCGAGAGTTGGCCTACCAAATAACAACAATAGGAACATCCAAAACTCTTAGGAATTCTAAAAAGCAGGTGTGGCTTACATTTCCTTTGAGATGCGGGGTTTACACCCTACATGATTACAAACATGCGGAAAAGGAGGCAGGAAAAATAAACATACTAAATCTTGCAACCATCCCTAACAGGCAATACGATCCAAGGAAAGTTGCCTATAATGTGCTTGAACAAGCCAAACTACAAAGTTTGATCATGAAAAAGATGAATTTTACGACCTGTTTTCTTCAGCAGAATCATTATTTCTAGTAAAAACATTGGCCAAAATGAAATATAAAGATGAAGGGCTGGTAGAATTCAATAAGCTCAGAGAACAGAGGTTGCAAACTCTACCTCTAGATTTATTAGCTACTACCCCAACAACCCAGTCAAGCGAGCCTGAACAACAAATGATTGACAAACCTCCTACTATAGAGAAGATTCCCAAGAAAGAAAAGCAGCCAGAACAGGAGACAGAGTAGGATAAAGAAAAGAAACAGGGCAATGAACATATTGATATAGATACTCAGATTGATCCCAAACTCCTCAAATAATGGCAACAATTTGACTCCATTATAAGCAATCCCGAGACTTCACAAGGTTTCAGCACACCTCAAGTAACAGTCGGTCAAGAGACATCGACGACTACGGTTCCAATTGAAGGGACCAGCGGCCTACGCACCAGCAAAGATGTAGAAATAATTCCTAAGGATCCATCCGATCAAATTGTTTTGCAGATAGAAGACATACCACCATTAGATGTCTTTTACAGTCCCAAACACAGGGTTGTAGTGAAAAGACAAAGGAAAAAGAGAAGACTTGATCAATCTTCCCTTTTACTGGCACAAACAGAGATGGCTAATGTGGTGTGGAAAGAAGAATTTAATCCTTCCGATGACCTTACAAAACTTTCTCAGTATGCCGGAGCCTATTCGGCAGCCACTATGGACAAAGCCTCGGAAGTAAGCAATCTACTTAAGGAAAGAGACCAAACAATTGTTTCATTGCAATCATAGGTGTCCGAAAGACAACAAAAAATAGAACAGTTAGAACAGCAGCTATCAAGATAGTAGCAGATAAACAACCAATTAAATGAGCAATTGCTCAAGGAGAAGCAGAGGATAGATCTAAGCGCAGTACAAAAACAAAAAGAATTATCCGAAGCATTGGCCAAGTTGAAGACAATGAATGAACAAATGTGTAAGACGAAAGATGAGCAAATCGCTCAACTGTCACACCAAGTAGAAAAGTTCAAAAGT
Organism: Pinus tabuliformis; assembly: GCA_031772625.1. Taxonomy (NCBI): domain Eukaryota; kingdom Viridiplantae; phylum Streptophyta; class Pinopsida; order Pinales; family Pinaceae; genus Pinus; species Pinus tabuliformis. Next base: position 657,361,911 of record CM062820.1, on the reverse strand, counting down.
CTTCCTCAACCAGCATATTTCAGGTCCGAAGCTCTCCAGATCAATAAAACATTGATTACACGGTTAAAATTGCTATGTCATAATATTTCCCTGGTTGAGCCCCTCTGTGAGATTACTTCATCAATAATTGACAAATCAGTCAACGCCAGGCAAGATTTGGAACAGGCCGCTGAGACTTTGACCAACTTTCTTGCTTGGCAAGAAACCAGTGAAGGGCAAGCCGCGAGTCTACCTAAAATTCTAGGGTCACATAAAGAAATCCTTTTCCTAAAATGGCAGTCACAATTGATGCAAGCAGAAAGAGAAACCTCAAGATGTAGATTATCAACGAGTAATTTAATTGAGTTAATCAATGATACTCTTTATCTGTCTAACTTGATTTTGCAGTGCACTCCAGGTAAATTGTCGTCAGCCAAAGCATTAGAACAAACATGCAATCAAGAATTGGAGAAAAATGGAAGATTAATCGTAGGAATCCAAAGTTTAACTTGGGATACCTTTTGGTTTTTCTTAGTTAAACCATACAGTCAAAGGGCAGCACTCAAATGTTTAACTGATGCAATCGGTTACATGATCCCTGAAATCCATGATGCCACATACTCAGCCCAACTGCATTCTCGTCTGAGTCACCCTCCAGAATTGCAACCAATGCTTGCTATCTGCCAACTCAAGCCAAAGGAGGATCATCCGAAATAGTGAATCATGCTGCCGACTACAAACAAGCCTATTTCAAGGAGATTCTCATGATTTAGTTGTACCACCTAATAGCACTTTTATTTCATAATTAGTTAGCCTAGATAGTATTTATAGACCCTTTCATTGTCTTTAGAAAGGGTCCTCAGCTTTTGTATAAACTCAAATCAGTAAGTCACACTATTGTGCTTCTGATATATTTTTTATGAAGACTGGGCTAGTATTCTGAATTTTAACGAAGAAAGCTCTGAAGAGATGTGCACTATTTCCTTGTTGTGGAAGTGTTTCTAAGTTAGAAGAAGGAATTTGAATGCGATTGATATCGAGAGTGATCCAAATAACATATGGTACTATTATCTATGCTCTTTCTTCATTCTTTCATGTAAATCGGAATTTATTTAATCTTGCTATCATTGGATATATATATGTGTTTTAACAACAGTCCTTTTGCTTATCACTATTGAATGTTTAAGGAGTGTTATCCTTTCTATCATATTTATGTCAATGATATATATGAAGAATAGTGTAATAATGTTTTCATGATTACTTTTTTCAACTACTTGAATAAATTAATTATCATATGAATAAATGTCTTTGTTTACCAATAGAGTCATCTATATGCCTGTTCGTGGATAAAGATCATCAAAAGTTACACTAAAATAGAAATTTCCTGGGAAAGATTAGTTGTTTATAATTTTACTTTTTAGATTAAATCATTCATCCATTATCATTATATTAGAGAATCAACCACTTATCCATCCTATTTATCAATCATTGGGAAACTAGTCCCATCATTTCCAGTCAGAGCCACCACACCAAACGGAAAAGGAGTTGCCTTTAAGGTCTGGACCGGGTGGTTTTCCCCGATGTTGATGCAGCGATTTTCGAGGCATCAACATTTTTGGCAATAGAAGGAGGGCATGAACTGTGAATGGCGAGCCAACCCAAACCTATAACCCATTCTAAGAGTAAATCTCCCTCCACCTCACCTCATACCTTCCACTTGCATGCTGGAACACCAGTATTCAAACGAGAAGAAGAGGAGTCAACTACCACTGCTCAAACCCATCATACTTTAGAATGATTAAGTCCTGAGTCCCCTGAAGTTCAGTCTGTTATCCATAAACTTCAAGGCTTTTCGATATCACCATAGAAATCTGAGGTATCTCAAGGCAGTGAGACCTCGCAATTCAATCCACCTCACCCTCTCACCAGACTCCAAAGCAGAAAGCTCGGTATTGAACCTACTGAGTTGCCTTTACCCAAAAGGAAAAGGGCAAAAAAGACTACTGAAGGATCTGACAGTGAGACTTTATCATCATCATCCTCCATTTCATCTTCTCCAGTGTGAATTCAACCATCCACTCCTCCATTACACATTGTTGTACAACAGGGATCAGGAACTTCACTACCTCAAACCTCAATATCAACTCCTTCCCAAACATCTAGAATTTCATCGACAATATCATCTACTATTAATCTTACAATGGCTCAGAATCCATGGAACAATCCTGGTGTGATCACTATGCCTCCACCATTACATCCATTGCCAACACATCCTGAAAAATGGTTGCCAAAATTTAATTCAGATGCAGGAATACAAGCCAACAAACATATTAACAATTTCATGTTATCAATTAATTTAAAAGGAGTGACAGAGGAAGACGTTGTTGTTAGGATTTTCCCTTATACCTTACAAGGATCAGCTGGGTCTTGGTATTTCTCCCTGACCTCTGGATCTATTACTAGTTGTAACATTTTCCAAGAACAGTTTCTGACTAAGTATGGTGATGATAGATCTTTAGCAACGTTAATTAATGATCTCTCGAATCTTAGGATAGAATCTAAAGAACCTATAAAGGAGTTCAACTCACGATTTAATAAACTCTTGAATAAGATTCCAACTGCCTCTAAACCAAGTGAGCAAATCAAAAGCGAATGGTATATAACAGTCCTACCTTCAAATATAGCTATTTTTGTAGATAGAGCTGCAAAACCAACTTTAGCTGAAAACATGAAAGAGGCGCTTGCCGTAGAGAAATGCATTATTGCTTTAGAGAAGAAAGCTGCTCTTGAAGATAGAAAATCCAAAAAAGTTTCTTTTAAAGATGATTCAAAGAAGAAAAGCCCTAAAGATCCATATGACATGGAGGGTCTACAAAAATTTCTCAAGAATATGTCAAATGAAATGGTAGAAATCAAGAAGCAGGTAGTTGAACCTTCAACAAAAAGGCCATTTAGAAATTTTTAAAACCCTGAATCAAAACCACCAAATACTATATCCAATGCAGACTCAGATCTTGAAGAGGAAGAAGAGGATGAAACCGTTTTGTCATCCGAGGAACCAGAAGAAGAGGAGACTGTTGAATGCCATGGGATGTGGGACTTTATTTTACCTAACTCTGATACAGAAAATGAACAAGAAGCTTTTCCTGTGACTACTAGAAGTAAGAGTACTTCTGAACCTATTCAGACAACTTCAAAGAAAAGAAATGCAAGTACCACTATTACCAAAGAAAAGGTTCCCACAAAGAAAGTTGCAGCAATACCATCCCAAAATCAACCATCATCTTCAAACCTACCTTCAACATCTAAGACATTAGTAGTTACAGATTCTATGGACTACAATATTATCGAGGACATGAAGAAGACTAAGGCAAATATTACTATGTTTGAGCTTAGTAAACTCAAACATCAACAAAAATTACTTCTTAAGGAGCTAAATGCTGTAACTTCTTCACCTCTTCCTAATGTTGTATTGTCCAAAGCTGCTAATGATTCAGGCCAACCACCTCCTGGTAGAGTAGAAGCTACTGATGTTGTTTTAATTGGGGATAGATCAAATTCTCATACTCCTCCTTTCCTCTTAACCTCTGAGATCTATAATAGAAATCTACACAACTGTTTGATTGACTCAAGGGCTTCCTCTAATATAATGCCAGCTTCAATTTGTTCAAAACTGAACATTGAACCCCAAAAGTCTGCAATTCATATTGTACAGTTGGATAGAACTAAGGTCCAGGTTTTAGGGGAAATCAACTCAGTGACTATCAGGTTATCAGCTGATCCAAGAGTGGTTTAGAGAATTGATATTTTAATCACTGATATACCTGAATTCTATGGTTTTATTCTGAGTAGAGACTGGTCTAAGAAACTCCATGGTTATATTTCCACCGATTGGTCCCATATGCGGCTTCTTTATAAAGGAAAGCCAAATCAGATCAAGATCGATCGGGAGAAACACATTACCCATACTGTTACCGAATTCGAACAAGAAAATCAACCAATAGTATTCAATAATAATATTTTGGGGTATTACTCATTCCAATCATTCTTTGGCAATTTCACTGCTCAACCATCTCCTTTCTCAGTTAATAATTTCACATCTCAAATAGAAAAATTTTCACAAATAGATAGATCAATATGTGTTAATGTTACTGATGAAACTGTAAATAAAATTGTTGATAATTCTTTATTTTGGTCATTATACTTTGATGGGTCTAAATCTAGTGAAGGTGCAGGAACAGGATGTATTTTAGTTAGTCCTGAGGGAGAAAAGACCATGTTATCATGCAGATTGGAATTTTAATGCACAAACAATACAGCTGAATATGAGGCCTTAATTCAAGGATTATACAAGGCAATTGGCCTTAAAGTTCAATATTTGAAAGTGTTCGGTGATTCCGAAATCATTATAAAACAAGTTAGAAATGCAATTCATTGCCTTTCTAGTCATCTCAAACACTATCAGTCTTTGGTGCAGGAACTCATATCTCAATTTTTAGCATTCAATATTTCCCCCATCCCTAGGTCCCAGAATGCAGCAGCAGACCTACTAGCTAATGTTGCTTCTAAACTCCTACCATCCGAAGATTACAGCCCAGACAGATTTTCAGTAGAATTAATACTTAGACCATCAATTCCCGTTAACGTCACCAATTGGCAAGTTTTTAATCATGATGAAGACATTTTAAATTTCTTGACTTCTGACAAGTCCTACAATGATCAAATCATTGATGAAACTGATCATGACCTTCAAATGAAGGAAAAGCAAGAAGAAAACTCAATACCTAAACCAGTGGTCAAGCTTGAAGATCTTTATGATATTAAAGACAAGTTTAAACAGGTGACCAATTCAAAGCTCTGGAGTTCCACTTTAAGATTTGAATTGATAAACCTAGGTACTGAGGAAAACCCTCAAAACATCAATTTGGGATTAGGACTTTCTTCAAAAGAAAGAACAACATTCATTAAATTGTTGCGGAAAAACAAATATGTCTTCGCTTGGAAATATGGTGATTTGAAAACATACGATGCATCGATCATTCAACATACTATTCCAATGCTTTCCGAACAAAAGCCAGTGTAGTAGAAGTTAAGGAAGATTCATCATAACCTAGAGATTCAAATAAAGGCTGAACTAAATAAACTCTTGAAGGCTAAGATAATTTTTCCTATCAGACATTCAAACTAGGTGTCCAATATGGTGCCAGTAAGAAAGAAAAATGGTGACATTAGGATTTGTATCGATTTAGAAATCTTAACAAGGAAAGCCAAAAGGATAACTTCCCTTTACCTACCATGGAGTAGACACTCCATTCGGTAGCTGGTTCTGAGTTAATGTCCTTTTTAGATGGTTTTTCAGGATATAACCAAATTTTGGTCCATCCTGATGACAAGCTTAAAACTACTTTTAGAACTAAGTGGGGAACTTATGCTTACCAAAAAATGCCTTTTGGACTTATCAATGCAGGAGCTACATTCCAGAGAGCAATGGACATAGCTTTCAAAAGATTGATCAATAAATCAGTAGTTGTCTATTTATATGATATTACTCTATTTTCCAAGAAAAGATCAAATCATTTACATGATTTGAAACAAATCTTTGAACGCTGCAAAAGGTATGGTATCTCACATAATCCAAAAAAGTCCTTTTTTCTCTTAATCAAGGAAAGCTTTTGGGCTTCATTGTTTCAAAGGATGGTATTTATATTGATCCAGATAGAATTAAAGAGATTTCTGATATTCCATTCCCTCATAATAAAAAATCCATGTAGTCATTTTTGGGTCAAATTAACTTTGTCAAAAAATTTGTTTCAGATTTTTCCCAGATTATTTTACCATTGCAAACGATGATTAATAAAAATCCAGTGTTTAAATGGGGACCTGCAGAAAAAGAGGCATTTGATTCTATCAAACAATCAATCATTAATGCCCCTGCTTTAAGCACTCCAAAATTTTCAAGTCATTTCATGCTATATACCCTCGCATCTGCCTCGTCTTATGCAGCAGTGCTGACTCAGATTAATGATCAAAACTTGGAAGCACGAATCTCATTTTATAGCTCAAATCTTCAAGGTGCTGAACTTATTTACTCAGAACTTGAAAAACAAGCCTTTGTTGTGTACAAAGCCATTAAACACTACAGACCCTTTCTCTTAAAATCTCACACAAAAGTTATAGTTCCTTTTTCAGCAGTAAGACAATTACTAATTCAAAGGGAATTAGGAGAAAAGAGAGCAAATTGGGTCACAGCATTACAAGAATATGACTTAGAAATCAAGCGAGCAAAGATTGTCAAAGGCAAAGGTTTTTGCAAGTTGTTAGCAGGAGCATCCAATATTCAAGAACCTGAAGGTACAGAAGATACTGAAGAAATCAATTAGATAAGTATCGCAGACCCTGAATCATAATATACAGATCTGATTTTCTATTTAAAAAATGGGTATGCTCCTTCTAATATTTCCTATAAAAACAAACTTGCCATTAGATTGAAAGCAAAAAACTTCATAATTGTGAATGATGTATTGTTTATGCGAAATTATGATTCAATTTTATTAAGATGTTTAGAAAAACCTGAAGCACAAAAGGTTTTGCAGGAACGACATGACGGACCAGCAGGAGGACATTTTGGAGCTGATACAATAGCTCACAAAATCATTCATGCTGGATATTATTGGCCCACCTTATTCAGAGATACTCATGAATATGTAAGGAAATGCCAAAGTTGTCAAACCACTAGTGGAAGACAAAGAAAGCCAGCTTTCCCTTTGCAACCAGTGAACATTGAACAACCTTTGAGCAATGGGGATTGGATATCATTAGGGAAATCACTCCACATTCATATAAACAGCATAACTATATCCTTACTGCCACTGATAACTTTACTAAGTGGGTTGAAGCAATTCCTTTGAAGACAGCAAACCCTGAGGCAATCATGGAATTCATAGATCAATTCATTATTACCAGGTTTGGTGTCCCAAATGCTCTTGTTTTTTATAATGCATCCTATTTCTCTGGAAATTCTATGTTTGAGTTTGCTATTAAAAGAGGATTTAAATTGAAGTATTCTGCGAATTACTACCCTCAGGGTAATGGTTTAGTTGAATCCACCAATAAAAACCTGATCAAAATTATTAAGAGGACTATTAAGCAAAATCATGAAAACTCGCATAAATCTTTGATATTTGCAATATGGGCTGATAGAATAACACAGAAGGCCTCCATAGGAACTTCTCCATTTAATCTAGTATATGGAAAGGAAGCTGTCATACCAACAAACTTACTACTTCCATCTCTAGCTTTAGTGCAGTTTATTGAAGAAAGTCCCTCATCTTCTATTCAACTAAGACATGATCAAATCTTGAAATTAGAAGAAGAAAGGGAAAAAACCAGAATCATACATGCAAAACATCAACAAATTATCAAGTCATCATTCGACACAACTTCAACCAGTTCAAAACAATTACAAGTCAGTGATCTAGTTTTGAAATGGGACAAAGCCCATGAAGATAAAGGGAAACACACTAAGTTCCAGAAAATGTGGCTTGGACCATCTCAAATCAGCAAAAAGATAGGCCCTTCCACATTCATATTGCAAGATCTATCAGGAAAGAGAGATCCTCTTCATGTTAATGGCATTATCTTGAAAAAATTCTTCAATTAAGGAGGTAACCCCTTCTCCCTTGTAAATATTCAATTTTCAGCAAATTTGTGTACATAGTTTATTTGTTAGAATCTTAGGAAATAAAGTTGTATGAAGCCTTCCATTGGTTTTTACTATATTGAAAAGTTACTCAAAAGAAATAGTTTTGATATTTACTTTTGAGAAATGGAAGCCTTAAACGAAAGAAAAATTTCTATGGAATTAAGTATGTTTAGATCCTGAAAACCTCATTTTATTTTTGTGAAATCTTCTCAAGATTTAGAAGTACTGTAAATCATTTTAATGTTTTCAAGCAGCCTGAAAACGGTTATCAATACAAAATAGAAACTGATTCAATCTTTGCATCTTCAACTCTTAACCTGACATCCATATTCTCTTAAAGAGAAAATTGTTCATCCCATTCGTCAAAGTTTATAATTACTTAGAGTGTAATTCTAAAATATGTATGATATAAAAGATAAGAGGTCTTATTACAAGCCTACTTACCATGATCATTAGGGGAATAGTTCAATTGACATTACCAATACTGCATACCAAATAGGATAATGGCTTATAATTATAAGACAAGGGGTCTCATCACGAGCCAGCTTGTTCATTTAAATTACAACCAGTGAATGGCATTGTCTAAACAGCTGGCCACCAAACCAAGACAATGGCTTTTTATCTTACAAAATAAAGAAAAAATAAAAGTAATACAAAATATGGAGACATATTTTTGAATTCATTCTTTTTCATTCTACTATGAAATGGATGGAATAATGAATGATCAAATGGTTAAAAGGTATCCATGTCGAGACTATAGACGTTTTCTGGCAGCAAAGGCTCTACCTATGACAGAGGAGTCATTATAAAGCTAAGTTGGAAAAGTCTTTTATTTTATCATTATCAACCAATTAAGGCTAATTTAAAACATATAATGTATTTAATTTTAACAAGAGAAGAAAATAGCAGAAATAGTTATTATTATATTTAGAATTTATGATTACCTAGTTATATTAGAATTCTTCTATTAGATGAGATTTCCAGATTAAGAAAGTTTAAGTATTTTAACATTTCTCATAGATAACTGTTTCTCCCAGTGAATCACCAATTGTTGTGATGTACAACAACCCCCCATTTCATAAAATTTTTCTTTAAAAAATCATAATAGGAAATGGGTCCCTTTTAAACTTAGATGTGTAAATAAATTGGTATTAACTTATCATTAGAAAAGCCCTCATCAAAAGGTCCAATGGAAATGATATATTTTAAAAATAAACCTTTTTGAATAGAAATAAAGTCGATCTTGTAAATAATTATAAAGTTCTTTATTATTGCGATAAAGCGATCGCAAGATCGCATATCGCAATAATAAGGAAAACATATATAAAAGACCCATTGACTCACTCCGATCCAAAAAGAAAATAACTATCGGATATCAAGAAAGGAGAATCACAAGTATAATAAAAGACCATCGCATATTTCTCCAGTGTGATATCGCTATCGGCAATCGAGGGTAGCAACCCAACACATGTTTAAGACACATTCAAATCCTATGATGCGATAAGGCGTATCACCATCGGCGATCAGCAATTTTGCAACGACATAAGTAATATGACTTGAACCCATCCCCGATTGCAATGTATTAAATCAAGGCACTTGTTTCGAAACATATTTAAAAGGCTTGCATGCATCATATCACCTTTTGGTGATCGAAAGATATTTTGGACTATTATCAAACCCTTCCCATTCATGCTACCAATCACCGATTGCGATTTACTTCTGATTATCCGCCAAAAAATCTAAGCCACATTTGAATGGATCATTCATCATATAAACAATATGATGTGTATTTAAAAACCCCTTTACCATGATTGAAAGGTTAAACGGCTAATTAATGAAGCAGTTATGCCAAGATTTTCCTTTATATTGTATCTGTGGCAGCTTCACTATAATCCTTTTTTATACGCTAAGCGATATAATTCTTTCATATTGGCTCATACTAGCTATTCTCTGTATCACGTTGGTTTCATTCCTTGCGTAGAACTCCGCTGAAATAACAAATTTGAAACAAATGGGAAAGAAATCTAAGAGATCCGTAGTAGCAGCGGCTCCTACAGCAACAATGCAGCCAACCAATGATCAAGGACCAAGTAAAAAAGGTTTAATCTGAGACACTACGTGTCTCTGCCTTGGAAATACAAGTTGGAAAAGTATCTACAATTTAATTGAAGCAGAGGAGCTTGAGGAAGTATCGGAAGAAGCTACTGCAGACTCAAATAATAAATTAGAAGCTTCCCTAAAAGATTTAGCTGATTCATATTTTCACAGGATAGCAGCACGGGAGAAAATTCTTCCATACACTGATGTAGTCAGATGGGTGGTAGAAGAAATTCCAGTTTCAAATAGAACGTTTTGCACAGTTGACGGAAGGATTTTAGGTTCATTTCAGCCTGATGACTTAAGGAAGATGTATCACTTGCCTGAACCTGAAAAGAAATACAACAAAGCCTTTCTGGAAAAGTTCGCAAAGGAGAACTAGACTGAATCGGCCCCAATTAAGCAATGGAGACAGAATCCCACAAAGCACAAACATGAATCATCGGGTAAGTACTCTGTGGATTCATTATCATCTCCTTACTGTTATGCTGGGACAATGATGTGTAGAATGTGGGGAATGCATGACTATGCAAAGTTCACTAATGAAATGGTTCCTTTAATGGAAGCGGCGGTTAATAGTTATATTAGGGATTGGGAAAACATATTGTCCGATAAATTAGCCACTGCAATTCTTGACATTAGATCAAATCCACGTAAAACCACCAGGACCATTCCCCCTTTTTATTACAGTGCTTATATTATGGATATTCTTTGCTTTAATTATGAATACCTGGTACTTGGGTGGAGATGGACTTCACAAGACCCTAAGCCAATCCACATTTATTATCAAATGTTATGGAAAGCACACTATAAAGACCACTTGTACCAAATCTGTAATGGTTTCATGTTACCTATCTATTATGCCATTTTTTATAAGCCTACCCCAAGGATTTCCGAGGAAGCAGGGATTGACTTGACTGTTGTAGGGAATTGGTTTGGGGAAGACAAGTTCACATATATAAGGGTTTATGGTAGCCTTGCAAGACCCCATGTCCTTCCTCTGTATGTACCTGATAAGCTGTTAGCTCGAGAATTGGCCTACCAAATAACAACAATAGGAACATCCAAAACTCTTAGGAATTCTAAAAAGCAGGCGTGGCCTACATTTCCTTTGAGATGTGGGGTTTACACCATACATGATTACAAACATGCGGAAAAGGAGGCAGGAAAAATAAACATTCTCAATATTGCAACCATCCCTAACAGGCAATATGATCCAAGGAAAGTTTCCTATAATGTGCTTGAACAAGCCAAACTTACAAAGTTTTATCATGAAAAAGATGAATTGTACGACCTATTTTCTTCAGAAAAATCATTATTTCAGGTAAAAACAATGGAAAAAATGAAATATAAAGATGAAGGGCTGGTAGAATTCAATAGGCTCAGAAAATAGAGGTTGAAAACTCTACCTCTAGATTTATTAGCTACTACCCCAACAACCCAGTCAAGCGAGCCTGAACAGCAAATGATTGACAAACCTCCTGCTATAGAGAAGTTTCCCAAGAAAGAAAAGCAGCCAGAACAGGAGACAGAGCAGGATAAAGAAAAGAAACAGGGCAGTGAACATATTGATATAGATACTCAGATTGATCCCAAACTCCTCAAAGAATGGCAACAATTTGACTCCATTACAAGCAATCCCGAGACTTCACAAGGTTTCAGCACACCTCAAGTAACAGTCGGTCAAGAGACATCGACAACTACGGTTCCAATTGAAGGGACGAGCGGCCTACCCACCAGCAAAGATGTAGAAATAATTCCTAAGGATCCATCTGATCAAATTGTTTTGCAGATAGAAGACATACCACCATTAGATGTCTTTTACAGTCCCAAACACAGGGTTGTAGTGAAAAGACAAAGGAAAAGGAGAAGACTTGATCAATCTTCCCTTTTACCGGGACAAACAGAGATGGCTAATGTGGTGTGGAAAAAAGAATTTAATCCTTCCGATGACCTTACAAAACTTTCTCAGTATGCTAGAGCCTATTCAGCAACCACTATGGATAAAGCCTCAAAAGCAAGCAATCTACTTAAGGAAAGAGACCAAACAATTGTTTCATTGCAGTCATAGGTGTCCGAAAGACAACAAAAAATAGAACAGTTAGAATAGCAACTATCAACACAGTAGCAGATAAACAACCAATTAAATGAGCAATTGCTCAAGGAGAAGCAGAGGATAGACCTAAGCACAGTACAGAAACAAAAGGAATTATCTGAAGCATTGGCCAAGTTGAAGACAATGAATGAACAAATGAGTAAGACAAAAGATGAGCAAATCGCTCAATTGTCACATCAAGTAGAAAAGTTCAAAAGTCTTCCTCAACCAGCAGATTTCAGGTCTGAAGCTCTCCAGATCAATAAAGCATTGATTACACAGCTAAAATTGCTATGTCATAATATTTCCCTGGTTGAGCCCCTCTGTGAGATTATTTCATCAATAATTGAAAAATCTGTCGACGCCAGGCGGGATTTGGAACAGCCCGATGAGACTTTGACCAACTTTCTTGCTTGGCAAGAAACCAGTGAAGGGAAAGCCACGAATCTGCCTAAAATTCTAGAGTCACACAAAGAAATCCTTTTCCTAAAATGGCAGTCACAATTGATGAAAGCAGAAAGAGAAACCTCAAGATGCAGATTATCAACCAGTAATTTAATTGAGTTAATCAATGATACTCTTTATCTGTCTAACTTGATTTCACAGTGCACTCCAGGTAAATTTCTGTCAGCCAAAGCATTGGAACAAACATGCAATCAAGAATTGGAGAAAAATGGAAGATTAATCGCAGGAATCCAAAGTTTAACTTGGGATAACTTTTGGTTTTTCTTAGTTAAACCATACATTCAAAGGGAATCACTTAAATGTTTAACCAATTCAATCGGTTACACGATCCCCAAAATCCATGATGCCACATACTCAGCCCAACTGCATTCTCATCTGAGTCACCCTCCAGAATTGCAACCAATGCTTGCTATCTACCAGCTCAAGCCAAAGGAGGATCATCCGAAACAGTGAATCATGTTGCCGACTGCAAACCGGCCTATTTCAAGGAGATTCTCATGATTTAGTTGTACCACCTAATAGCACTTTTATTTCGTAATTAGTTAGCCTAGATAGTATTTATAGACCCTTTCATTGTCTTTAGAAAGGGTCCTCAGTTTTTGTATAAACTCAAATCAGTAAGTCACACTATTGTGCTTCTGATATATTTTTTATGAAGACTGGGCCAGTATTCTGAATTTTAATGAAGAAAGGTTTGATGAGATGTGCAGTATTGCCTTGTTGTGGAAGTGTTTCTAAGTTAGAATAAGGAATTTGAATGCGATTGATATCGAGAGTGATCCAAAGAACATATGGTACTATTATCTATGCTCTTGCTTCATTCTTTCATGTAAATCATCATTTATTTAATCTTGCTATCATTGGATATATATATGTGTTTTAACAGCAGTCCTTATGCTTATCACTATTGAATGTTTAAGGAGTGTTATCCTTTCAATCATATTTATGTCAATGATATATATGAAGAATAGTGTAATAATGTTTTCATGATTACTTTGTTCAACTACTTGAACAAAGTAATTATCATATGAATAAATGTCTTTGTTTACCAATAAAGTCATCTATATGCCTGTTCGTGGATAAAGATCATCAAAAGTTACACTAAAACAGAAATTTTCAGGGATAGATTAGTTGTTTATAATTTTACTTTTTAGATTAAATCATTCATCCATTATCATTATATTAGAGAATCAACCACTTATCCATCCTATTTATCAAATCATTGGGAAACTGGTCCCATTATTTCCAGTCGGAGCCACCACACCAAACGGAAAAGGAGATGCCTTTAAGGTCTGGACCGGGTAGTTTTCCCCGATGTTGTTGCAGCAATTTTCGAGGCATCAACAGGTCCCTTGGGGTCAAATTCGGGTACTGAATTTTTATATAATTGTAAAGTCTTTGCGATTTGTGGAAGCAGGGCCTGAAGGTAATAAGATTCAAAGGGGCTTTAGTACCTTAGTTTGTTAGGAGATAAGAATTTTTGAGACTCGGCCCATGGTCCGCGGACCATGGTATTGTAAAAGAAAAGGATACATATAGAAGGGTCATAGCGAGTCTAGGAGGTAACTAATATTGATAGAAGATCATTGTATGGGAAAGTAAGCTAAGGCAGGAAAGTTTGTATCTTGTACTTTGGCGAAGGGGAAGACTTCTGCAGTTGAGTGTGCGGAGACCTTGGTTAGTCCATAGGTTGAGTGTGTGAGCGCTGAAGCTGAGTGCATAGGGAAGAAGAATTTGTACTTAAAAGAATACATCTAATAAAGACAGTTTTGATCCATAAATTGTGCATCTATGTATCTTTATTTGCTTCTAGACTTTCTATATTTTTTCTCTGTATCTGAAATTATATGAATGAATTCTTATCTTGTGCGCGAAATTAGTATATCAGTATGATTTATTTATGTTATGAATGTTTAAATACCTTCGTGAATATATAGATTATGTTTATGTGAATTACTGCAATTATCTATTTCAGAAGGGTTAGGTTGTGTGAAGACAAAACTAAGCCCTAGAAGTTGCATAAACCCATCACACAGACCTCTGGATGTAGAAACCTAGTTCTGTCATCCCCGAATACTGCTTTGGGTGAGACTGCAGCCTGCGCTACATGGGTTGTTACTGAAAGGGCCAATAGTTAGCGTTTTTTTGGTTGGCGCAGCTAACTTTGAACCTAAGTCAGGGCCCATCAAGCCAACACTACTCATTATAAGTGTTAGCGATCTCAAGCATTATATGAAATATGGAATATAATGATAATATGATATACACATTTTTGGTTATGGTTTTGGATTTATGTAGGGATAAGGGTGATACAATTTCTAGACTATTCCTGTTATTGGTTATTAATAAAGAGATATATGGATGTGAGTTTAATGATTAATCAAAATTTTGTATAGTGTTTATATCTTAAGGAATAGGAGTTGAGTTTTTATGTGACATAAGTTACATGGTTTATATGTTATACCCTATATGTTAGGTCTTGTTGGGTAGCGGAGGTCCTGCGCGATGGGTTTTGGGGCAGAAAGCCCAAAAACTAGGATTAAATTATTGTAAGAACTCTAAAGTATGCAGAGCATGAATTATAGTAGGATTGAGTCAAAGGGTAGTCCGCCCGAAAATAATGAAATATAAATAGAGTCGGCCACGTAGGGATCGCGGGCCAAGGAAGGGTATAAATATAGTGCAGGTCTGTGAGGGAAAGACAGTTCTTTTGGGGAGATATGAAATGTAATGGGTCCGTGAAGAAGATAATTGGAAAGCGTCTGTAAGTCCAAGTCAAGGGATTGGGGTAGTAGGTAGAGGCTCTGTAGTTGTGTGCACAGGGGCCTGGAAAGTCTGCATCTGTGTGTACGGACCCCTGCAGCTGAGTGCGCAGGGTGGATCTGGATGTATTAAGGACAAAGTGGAAATAAAGATAAGTTTCTTCTGGAATTCTGTGTTTCTTCTGAACTGTCATAATATCTGTTTAATCTTACCTGCTTATGGTTGGAATAAGTATAAATCTGGGTTTATTTTAATACATGAATCAATTGTGTTGGATAATTTTTTTCTTAAAGACCTTGGTAATTGATAACCACATCATTTAATAGAATAGCGCACTAATAAGAAAGATATACTCAAGCTGGATCTGTGTGAATACTGAGTAGTGCAAAGCTGTAAACCAGTGCACGAAACCTCCAAACCACACCAAGACATCACTAGGGTGTGGAAACTTGGTTCCAGCAACCTCCCCTGCTACCTCTAGTGAGACCTCAGTCCGTGCCCGTTGTTGCCGAAAGGGCCGGTAGCTGCGGGATTTGTTTGGCTAAATAACTCTTCCAAACATGGGTCAGGCCCATATAAGTCAACAGGTCTTAAGGCGTTTAATTGTTATAAAATGGGTCATGGGCATTACTAATTACATGTAATAATAGTTAAAGTGGATAGGGACTATAAAGGTTATAAGTTGGAATGAATTATGGACGTTAGTAGTCATTGATATTAGAGAATATATATATATATATATATATATATATATATATATATATATATATATATATATATATATATATATGGTTTAATGGTCAAGTGCTATTTTGACGAGTGATTATTATTATCAAGTAATAGATGCATTAAATGGTATATTATGAGATAAAGACTTCAAGGGTTAAAATTTAAATACTGAGCGTTGTAGAATTATATTAGGTAATAAATGGTTTGGAGCATATGGGTTCGGGAGTTATCATCGTTATATGGATTATGTGAGTTACAGGTGTGAGGAATTATTAATTTTTAGAGACCATGTGTTGCTAATGTTATAGGGTTAAAGGGTTCAAGGGGAAGTAGGGATTATAAATTACACGAGGGAGTGAATATTAGGTTTTAAGGATTATCCCCCATAATTTATCTTAATCAATGAAACCATAAACCCAATGCTTATTTTCAATTAGGAAGAGACAATATTAGGATAATAGGGCTAAAAAAATTATAGTTGTTAAATCTCGTCATAAACAGCAGTATTTAATTCCACTTTAGTCCTGTGTTGGTGGTTTTTTATTATGAGAATGGAAAAATTTAGGATTAGAGGCAGCTATGTGATGATGATTCATGTGTTCCTTCTTCTATTAGTTTCTATGATTTTTTCTTCTACGATCACATCTTTCTACCCACATAATTTCATCTCCTTGACATTTATGTTAAAAAAAATCGAATTCTTTGTGTGAGTCATATTTGAGTCTCGAAACCCTCCCATTTTGAGTCTCAAATCCCTTCCATTTTGAGTCTTAGAAGCTCCCATACCACCAACACATGCATCTACTATAACCATATCAAATTTCAATGCATACAAGCACAAACTGAAAATAAATATATAAATAAATAAATGAAAAAGGAGGAGCAACCATGGTAGATTCATTGTCTCAGCGCGGCACAAGAAAGGGTTTCTTTGCTGCAGAATCTATCATCGCTCTCGCAACTGACCTCCTGGGCATGACCTCGGCAACCAGCACATCGATCCTCCTAAGTGATCCAACCAAGAACCCTGGGAAAAAAGGAAACCCCTGCCGCCGTTCGACTGGTTGCATGCAAATCGCCCAAAGCAAGGACCTCTCAATAGGAAGCCAATATGCCTACTTCGGCGTTTGGGAAGGTGAGAACTACCAAGTTGCTGGCCTTATCAGGGGCCTCCACAATGTCGCGCACCCCACCGATATCAGACAATTCATTTTGGCCTTCTACGAGTTCAAAAACAAGCACCTAGATGGTAGCCGTTAAGGAGCCCGGTGAGAGAAACAACCCAAATCCAAATTTTCGGATCTCTAAGGCGGTCGAGCTGCAGAAGGACACCTGTGTGCTACTGGGACTGGATCAAGCAGACTTCATGACATCATTGTTGCGGTAAGGGCCAATTTGTATTTTATATATCCACCCTGTATACCCAAACTTGCCTATGGCATCTTTGTAGGGCCAATCCATAGATCTGGATCAAGCAACCTCACCAAGAAAGACAAAGAGCTGCCCATATCTGCTATTGAACCACCATATCAGGTCCTCAGACAAAGTAGAATTCTGCACAAAATCCAACTCTAGGGGAAAATCAGGATACCCCACAATCCTGAAACCTGGGCTAAAACCGCAGAGGAATGCTAGTTGAATGGCGATGATCATGGGTTTGGAAATGAGACAATCCAGGCAATAGAACGGGGGCAAACTCAGTTGGGCTCAAACCCCAGAGAGGCAGATCTCACACATCTCTTCATAAAAGCACCAAAAGGTAGGATTTATTTCTTGAAGTTATGGAGGGGCAGTAGCATCCAAGAACTATGGAATGAAATACAAAACCTTCTTGGCATACTAGAATAGGGGCAAATCTGATCTACAGGGGGCGTAGCTTACAAGACAAGCACACCCTTCAGGAGTACAACATCACCAGAGACTCGACTATCATCATTAACTTCCATTTGCAAGGTGGATGTTTTGGATCCAGCTCAAAGAACACAAGCTCCTTCAAGGACGCTATGAAGGGTAAAGGGAAAGCACAAGTCAATCCAGCAACAAACCCTGTTCTCCCTGGGCCCTACATAGTCGAACAAAAACCTGAGAATCCTGCTCTCACCATTGAAATGCCTAAGGCAAAGGATTTATACTCAGATATATTTTCTCACTCTGTTATTTGTAGATTCAATGGTTACTGGCCCAAATCAGGTGATCTACACCACTAGATCCATACCATCTAGACACCAAACTGTGAAATCTACTTATGCCCTAAGGGGTTTTTTATAGTAAGATTCAACACAGAACAGGAAAAGGAACACATCCTTAATAAGGGGCCTTGGTTCTGGGGCAACGCAAGGCTCTACATCACTCCATGGTTTCCAGATTTCGACGCCAATACAATGGTGGTATCAAAGATACCCGTATGGGTCAGGTTGAATAACCTCCCATTACACTTAATACTAAATTTTAACAACACACAGTGGCTACAATCATTGGATTACAAAAACACAGCATTCTGATGTCGAGGATGTTTACAAATAGGCCACCTTCTCAGCGCTTGTCCATAGGCAAGAACCCCTAATTGGAACAAGCAGCAACAGAGGAAGCCTAAAGGATGGAAAAACACAATGCCATTGGATGAAGAAGAAGACATACCAGACACCACAGACTTCAAAATAGAAAAGGATGAATAAGAAATCCAGCCCAATACACAAAAGAAAGAGGAAGCTCCCAGCAACCCTCTGCAAAAACAAGACCTCCAAATAACAGGAAAGGAAATATCTGGCAACAAGAGAACTCATGGATCTGAAGGATCTGAGTCGGACAAGGAATCTCCCACAACTATAATAAAAAATCAGCTTTCCATAGTAACCATCACCCCCAACTCTGGGGGATGGTGAAAGGTGGAGAAAAAGAAAGGGAGAAAAGTATAGTTTTTCACTTCATTTTTTTATTCTTTTGGTTTCTGCGAAAACCGGATAAATATTATTGCATATGCTTCTACATCTACAAAATGTAATTTTATCTTATGAATAAAATTACGAATTTTTCCATGGGAAAAAAATTAATTAATTAATTAATTAAATTTAAAATTAAAAATTAAAAAAAATATATATCAATGTTAGTCCCATTCACCACCCCCTCTATGCAGGGTTAATTAATTAAAGCATAATTTCCACTTATCGCTAAAATTTAAATGAAATGAACATTTACCTCACCCAAATAGCATCGATATAATTGAACCCATGACCTCTCAATTGAAAATTAAGGTTCTTTGATGGAAAGTACTTGACCCATTGGAGCTAATGGTATAACCCTGAATGAGATTTTCTTGTTTTTAATAATAATATATTATCTTCTAAACAAGGCCAACCATGTGAAGGTGGAATTGATTTTGAAAGGATTGGTCATATCAGCATCATCATCAATGTCATCATTTCCAATTATATCATTATATATATCACCATGAAGAACATTGTATTCTACAATTGGTTCAACTTATTCAAATTGTTTATCTGATAGTACATTATCAATATCATCTTCATCAAAAACATTGTCACAATTAACATATCCTTGAAATTCCTCGGTGTCTTCATTTGATAGATGAACTAATTTCTCCTCTACATCTTCTTCTACTACATTATACTTTATCGACCATCCTCTTGGATCATATCTAACAACATATGACCAACCCCATCTACCTGGAACCTCTAAGTAAAATACATATTCGCATTGGCTTGGAAGAACATAGGGGTTTGATCCTAGCTCAATATTCCTTTTATTAACCATGGTAAATCCATTAGCATTCCTAAAAAAGGTTCTACCAGGATCATATTCATTCATTTGTAGCATGTATTGTTTGACATCCAACAAACCCATTTTGAAGGATTTAAAGCCGCACTCAAGTATATCTTCCAAATACCTATAGTATCGATTTTCAGAGACTATTGGATGTTTTTCAATTTTAAAGGAAACATTAGTACCCATAAATAATATAGTAATCCCACTATCAGAAGTTTCCATATTTTCATCCAAATTTTTGGTATGAAATTTGTGGTCATTGCACCACATAGCCTTGTAGTGTTTCAACTACAATATGTTAGGAATGTAAGAAATGCATTGTCAATTGCGAACATATTTATACCTAGAAATTATGAAAATCAAGAAAACAATCACACCATATACATCAATATAATATTGAAAAAAAAATATTATGGGTGGATATGTTTGCATGTTTATCTTTTAAACCATTTGGTAAATCAATTTCCCTCTTTGTAAGTTTGATATCTCTTTCACTGCATTGTTCAGCTTCTTTGACCAATGTAGCCACACCACCCCATGATATGTTACCATCATTATATTGTTCACATAGTTCAATCTAGACCTTCATCCAATCAAGATTGTTTTCAATGTATACATGTATTGCATCCCACTCTAGTTCACCTGTATTAAAATAAAACAATTCACATATAATTAGTTTCCACAGTATACCTTCATAATAATGGACTATGCAAGAAAACTATAAAAAATAAGTACAATGTAAATAAAAACAAAATTTCAAATGTGTTATAAATCTCCATCATCTACTTACATGTCACTTTCCTCATTCTACATTTCCCCAAGAGGTGTTCCCCTTCAAATTTGTTGATGGAATTGACATCCCAGATGCGATCAATATTAATATTTACAGTGAATTTATGAATATATTTATTAATATAAACCATGGTTTGATATACCATATATCCATCAACCATAGAACCCTCAAGGCATGCTCTTTGTCTAACCAAAGCCTTCAATGATGTCAAGTGCCTCTCAACCATCCACATTAACCTTGTGTGTACATTTCCACACTTTTCATTCTCCTCAACTAGGTGTATGCAATAGTTTTCTTGTGTATTACAAAAATTCAGAGGTAGATACTTTTGCATTTCACACATTAATTGAGGAATATGTCTGCTCCAATACTGTATTTCTTCTTTATCAATTTCTTTAGATGAAAACCATCTACAATTGATGTAATCATAGTTTTCAACAAAAAGGCATATATAAGTACATTACTAGTAAAACACATGAAATCAAATCTAAGTTGCATGAAAAATTGAACAAAGTAAACAACACTTTGCATATAAATCACCACTTACCTCATGTATTTTCCAAGTTGATATATAACTTGTTTGACATTGTTGTCAAAGTTGCCTAGAAGAGATAGAGGTAGAACGTACTATAACAAAAAAATGAATATTCATTATTTATTCCAAATTAGTAGCAAAAAAAAACACTAACAGATGTTTCACCAATATACAAATATATATACCAAAATAATTACCTTAATCAAGATATGCCAATCATCAGTGTTTATCCCACTTAATTCACTTTTCTTTGTTAGGATATTCTTTATTTTTGAAGAAAATCTAGTGGGATTTTTTTTTTCAATGACTTATTTTACATCCTTGCTTTGCTAATTTGTCAATAACCATCGAAGAGTGTTTCTATTTTAGTCTCCATCTATATTTGAATGAATCAAACTTTTCATTGCATGATTGGCCTCCTTAATGTCATTACAAATCTTGAAAAAAATTTCTTTGTCACTCCTTCCATCTAAGATTCGCCATAATATTTATGTTACATTCTTTCCAATGTGCATTGTATAAAAAAAATGAATATTTTCAAAGTGTTCATAGTAGGAAAGCCTACTGAATTGTACGAGATAATGTTTCATTCCTCATGGAAGCACCCCATTATTATTACCTTCACGATCACAACCTTCAAGGTGCAGTATAATTAAAAATATTACAAAAATGTTTGTCAATTAGTACAATGAATAAATACAAAAAAAAATATAAAATATTTCAAACATTTTATGTATGAAACATAGATGATTTGTCAATCCATACTTTGACGATTAATTCTATTATATTGCAATTTCCATACATGAGGTGTCATTCTTTGTGGTTTTAATCCAGTCTCTTCTTTCCCATTGAAAATATATTGTTAAGTACTTTGATACCTATGGGTCTAAGAGTGGAAGTGTCTATACTAATCAAACACCTCATTTCCTAAAATTCTAGAGCAAAGATATTTCATCTTAGTACCACAAACTGGACATGCAAATTTACCCTTTGTTTGAAGACCTGCAAGAGATGGATTAAATTATATGCCAATTATTTGAAGTATGTTATTTAAAAATGAGGCATTATATGAACTTCAAAAACTAAACATTATTAAAGTGCATTGTAACGTTATAACATACCACAAAAATGTGTTGGCCTTGGGGCATCATGAATTGTCCATACGAGCATTGCATGGAGCATTCATATATTTGACTAGATGCCCATGTTGGGTGAGGACTGCACCAATAGCATAGTCTGAGGCATCTGTCTCAATTTCAAATGGCTACTGCAGGTCTGGCAAAGTGAATATCAGTATAGAGCAGAGGTATCACTTCAACTCAACGAACACCATCTGTTGGGACTCAGACCAAAATAACTTTTCTTTTTCCCTGCCCTTAGTAATCTGACTCAAAGGCCAAGTGATATGGGATAATCCGAACATGAACCTCCGATAAAAATTTGCAAGGCCCAAAAAGCTACAAAGCTCCCTTAGAGTGGTCGGGGTTGGCAATCCTGAATGAATATGGTCTTGGTTGGGTCCACATGCACACCACACTCATCTATGTTGTACCCCAAGTATTGGACCTGGCTCGTGCCAAAGGTACATTTCTCCAAGTTGGCACATATTTTGTGCTACCGAAGGGTTTGAAGGACCTACCAAATGTGTTGCAATTGTTCTTCCCAACTCTTGTTGAAGAAGAGGATGTCGTCCAGATAAAACACCACGAATGAGTTGGTGAAGGGCTGCAAGATGTCATGCATTAACCTCATAAAATTAGCAGGTGAATTTGTCAACTCGAAGGGCATAACCAAACATTCAAAAAGGCCTTCCTTGGATTTAAAGGTAACCTTCCATACATCTGTGGGATCTAATGGAACATGGTGATAACTAGACTTTAGATCGATCTTGCTGAAATACTTGGCCCCCTTGAGTTGGTCCAGCAGGTCATCAATTCATGGGATTGGATACCTATTCCTGACAATGATTTTATTTAATGCCTAATAATCAATGGAGAGCCTCCAAGTTCATTCCTCCTTCAGTAGTAAAATCGTACTCCCACAAGGCGAGGAACTTGGTCGGATGTGCCCTTTTTCCAGCAACTCTTAGATTTTCCACTTGATCTCTTCATTTTCTAGAATGGAGCAGTGATATATCAGCCCATTGGGCGGAGGCACTTCGGGAGTCAGAACGATTGAATGCTTGGCGTGACAATGCAAGGGTACCCATATGGGTGAGGAGAATATGTCCCTGTATTCTTCCACGACTGCATCCACCTGCTTCTACTTCTTGGAGGAATCCTTCCTGGGGGCCATGGACGTGACTATGACCTTCCCTTACTTTGAGAGAAAATTAGAAAGAAAAAAAATTTCCCAATTTGGGAGATGACCTTATTGCATTGCTTAGTAGTGATCAAAGAGATGGTAGTATGTGGGGCTACCTCCAGTATCCTATGTAACCTAGTACCCAAAGAAATAATAATAGAGAGAGGTCTAGACTCATATACAACATGTTACTTCCATAAGTATGGTTGTCATAATAATGCATCACAAACTTCAAGAGGAGAAACATCACATAACACCTCATCTGTGAAGGGCTTGACGTTGTAGGGTAGGCGACATTGCTGGTTGATGCAGAGATCTCGTTCTTGGTGAAGCCACCTAATGGTGTACGGCTGTGGATGTCCTATAGTTAGTAGGCCCAGCCACTTCACAACCTCTATTGAAATGAGGTTATTTTGGCTTCCATTGTCAACAATGAACTGCAGCGGAGAACCCTTCACCCACATCTATGAGCGGAATAGGCGCTCCCCCTCTTATGGATCTTCGGGCTCAATATTTGGATCTTGGTGGTGGCTACAGTGACACTGGGCCCTGTGTCAATGATTTGATTCCCTTTATCATTACACTTGTCGGGTTCTCACGCAGAGCCAGAATATGCGTCAAATTCATAGGCTTTCAACTTGGCCACTAGTGACTGCTTGGCCTGAAACTCACTTTTGTTGTGAGTGGAGCTCTTATGGATCTCACACCACTTTCCCATGTCCTTCTTTGTCTTCATGGTGTTGTTATTTTATTGTGCTTTCAGTGGGTTATATTGGGTCACCTCGCCTTGGCTTTTCCCTTTTCTCTGCAGTTTGGGGGTGTCTTTCCATTGCTTTGAATTCATAGCTCCAAAGTCTCACTTTTTCTATTTAAGCTTATGCTCAATCTTGACAGCATATCAGTACGTCGTGCCAAGTGAGGAGATGTCCAAGAATTCCATCTAATCCTGGATGTACCTATGTAGGTAGTCATGTACTTGAGTACCAAATGTTTCCCAAAATCCTTGATACCCAACTTCATGCGAAGGGTATGAAAAACATTGGTAAACTTTGGCACATCTTGGTCCCTTCCTTGTCGCAATATGGTTCACTTTATGTCTTTATCCTCATAGCTTCCGAAAGGGTAGTACTACTCCTTGATGGTGTCCCAGAAGAAATCCTAAGTGGGTGCAGCTGAAAATAGTGAGAGTGTAATTTCATCCTTTTGCTCATAGTAGGTTTCCCACCAGTCCTTGACGTGGGGGGCAGCTTTGAGAAGAGAAAAAGTAATCTTTTTCTAGTTAGAAACATCTACACTATCTGCATCTATCTAACCCTCAAATATGGGAATTCCAAAGTTAACTTGTACCTTAAATGGTGTGGCACTTCCAGAGTAGCTTCTGCAAGTAGATGCGTCGCCCTTGGGTGGTCGCTGAAGGATCTAGGCAAATTTGTCCATCATCACATTCCTTTGTCACTCGAGGGCTTCCTTGAGCAAGATTTTGAGAGGATCTCCTATCTCCTCATCTTTATTTTCTTCCACCAAGGGAGGTCATCGAGATTTGTGAGGCACGTCTTGCAAAGGTTCGACCAGTTCAGGCCCTAACTCGTTATATCCCGACCTCGTTGGGGACATGTAAAGAAAAACAGAGAACGAGCATACTGCTCTGATACCAGTGATCTGAATTTAAACAGGAACACAACAAATTATAGATATAACCATAAACAAAAATATGCAGCAGAAATAACACTTCATTTCATTAATATCAAAAACTGAAATATGCTTACAAACAAAATGGAAATAACACTAGCTCGGGCGATGGTTGCTTATTTATGAGAAGAGATGTGGTGGATACATGCCTCTGAACTGTGTTCCAATGAGGCTCAAGGGCCTATTTATTATTGGAAAACATGAGAAAACCCTAAACAACCAAAACCCTGACCCCATGAGATGTAACGCCAAGAGTTAGTGGGCCCTGTTGGGCTTATTTGGGCAGCCAACTTCCTAGGGTCGTAAGTTGGTCGTATTAACTCTGTTTGGTGCGTATGATACCTTGTTGGAAAGGTCTCTCCAAGTAATATAGGTTTTTCTACAAGTACATTTATTTGGTGATGGGTATGTTGCAGACCTCAAAAAAACGTTGTTTAGGGGGTCAAAATTGCTCCAGAAGTTCAAGACCTGAAAAAATGCTAAAAATAGTAAATGCTGAAATAAGCAAGGAAACAAATGAAACTGACTGGAAGTCTAGGTGGGATAGGTGGGTGGCTACTAATATCCACATGGATCATCCTAATTAAACCTTGAAACCCCTATCCCCAAAACCCTTAACCAATAACCCCTTACCCCCTAAGCCCCTAAACTATTAACCACTAAGATGGACTAACCCCTTAATCCCTAATTATAAACATGTAAACCATTAACTCCTAAGTTGGATAACCCCTTAATCCCTAACCCTAAACCCCTTAAACCATAAAAACCTAATTTATAAAAAAATCTACAATATAAAGACATATAATGAATAACTTACCAAGGGACGATATTCACATCTGCCTTCACGGTGTCCAAATTCTATATAGTATTTAGCTTTTGTTATTAAAATTTTCCCCTTATTGTAACTCCTACATCTATTACAAGGAAAATAAAATTTTCCATCATCTATTTTTCCTTACCAAACTTTCAATATTGCTTATTTTCAAAAATCAATCGTAACTTAAATATTTGTGATGCAATTTGTAATATCATTATATATATATATATATATATATATATATATATATATAATTGGATTTTTTCCATCCAAATATTATGGAGAGACATTGTATAATGGCCAAAAAAATTGACCTCCTCCACCATCAATATTCTAACATAGTTATGTTTGACTTGGTGAGACATAGATAATCTAACGCATGTAGCATTCATGCCTGATATCCAACATGTAGAAGAATGCATCAGATATCCGACGAGCACGTCAGATATTCAACGTTGTCTAGGGATTTTTAAAACAAAAAATCCAAATAAAATATCATAGTATGAATAATTTTATCAAACCTATGAGAGTAAAGTGCTGGATTTTTCACCCATATGTAGTAGTGGAAAAAGAATGTTACTATTTCATTGAGTCTATCCTTCTTTCCATTATAGAACTAGAGAATTTGGATTGTCATTTTTCTTGTAACTACCTCCTCCAACATTTAGCCACTTTCACCGATTTTCCCAGGATAAACGTGAGCTTAGGGTCACTATGATAAGACTCAACCTTCTATATGACCTTAAGGAAATGGAGTCAAAAGATTAAGACCTCACTGACTTCATTGAGGTGGTACAGAACCTCCAGGAGCTACCCAACCCCTCTAGGTGTCCAACCCCTTAGCCAATTCTATTTTTCACTGACCTAGAGCCTTAATTAGTCCCTTGACAAGGCCTCTAAGTGGTTGTAAGCCTCCAGTCACTCCCATAGGCCTGCTTCCCTATGACTGTGGACTTTTCTAGCTAGTTTTGTCCTAGTGACCCCAAATTCTGAGCCACATTTTTAGGGCTAGGACTCAAGCCTCTACCCTAAACTCAGTGAAACTTCTAGAAATGATAAATAACATAGAAAAAAAGCTTCAAATACAAAAACTTGAATAATGACTTTACCTAACCGCTCCCAACCAGGACAAAAATTTTGTCAAACACATGGTAAACATGCAACCTACAGGTCATGAAAGAATATATGAACATAGGGATCTGAAACTTATCTGAGGTTTAACAAGAAGGACCAATTCCTTCTCATAATAGTTTTCATAACACTAATTAGGTTATGCATTCATTAACCATACATTCATTAATTAAAATGTGATAAGAGCCATACTTATGTTTTCCATATAACCATGCTTATAACCAATATATAATGAGATGGATAACAATGATAGAACAATTGTTAAAGCCACATAATAACAAGTATAATTACTCATCAAAAATAAGAGAAACTTAGCTGTTAATAACCATATTCAAAAGCCAACCAAGTTAGGGACTTCCACGTACCACCCGGCCATAGGTTGGCTGAACCAAAACTTTGCTTTAGCCAATCACCCTCGTTCCATATTCCAAGCATGAATGTGGGATCTCATGGGATAAACCAATCTAGAAACAACCAATGGAATTCAGAGGTTAAACCACCTCCACCCTCACCATTTCATGATCTCACCTAAACCAGTCCTGATATCACAAAACTAAACCAAGCTTGGGTACCTCATAAGTCCTTCACCATCCAAGTATTGAGGAATATTCCTGTCTCTACCAACCTATTGAGGGCTTCCCAAAGAAAACCATTTCCACCCCCAATCCTTGGTATTTTCCTCAGACCACCTCACCCAGATCCAAAACCTTCCAACAATCCAAAGCATAACCAAGAATGAATCCCATCACACCTTGGCTATCTAGAAATGGAAATTCAAGGCTAAAACTACTGTCAAAACCCAGTAAAACCCATGCCAATGACAAAAAAGAAACCAATACACACATGCATAAACCATGCATTCCAAAACCATCTAGGAAATCATACATGCAACCTGTTACCTCCAAGTATTCTAGCTAAAGCTACCAGATCCAACATTTCCTTGCTTGATCCTTTCTTTCCTTTACTTTCTTTGTCCTTCCTTTGCTTCCCTCGTCCTTCCTTTGCTTGCTTTCTTTCCTTCTCCTCCTCTTGCTCTTCTCCTCTCTAAGATTAATTCCAAAATTTAATTGACAAAAGGCCCTAAACTGATGCTCTAATGTCTTTTTATTATTGATGCCTCTAATTTTTTATTTTCCTTAATTTTCCTTTAATTTCCTCCTCACATGCAACTTGTGACCTTTCTCCTCCATTTACTCCTATTTTCTTCATTTTCATAAATAAAATACCAATAACGCCTTTTTTACCTTTTCAAAGTCGTTTCCATTTCCTTTGTTGATTTCCCTTTAGCCATAATGAAAAATAAGTGATGCACACTAGGATGTTTTTCCCAACATTCAACTTGTAATAAGTGTCCCATGACCATGGTCTTATCTTGCCTTTATTAACTTTATTACATGAACTTTTAACATGGGGTTGTTACAAAACCTTCCCCTTAGGGGAACATCATCCTCGTTGTTCTATGACACATATAACTAGCAAAACTGCTAGAAACCAAAAAATACTACCCATGGAGCTTTAGAACCTACCTCGTTGTAGTATTTACAATGAACAACCTTCTCAAAAGAAAAACCATCATGACAAAAATGACAACATAACATCCATACCTCGTATTATATCCTTATAACACAACTCATTGCGGTATTTACAATAACAACCATACATAAATATGTACAATACCGAAAACGAATTTGCTTCCACCGACAAACAATGAAGCATACATAGCCCACATTTGATCACATATCTCCCATGTAGCTTCATCAGGCCTAAATTGCTTCCACTACACTTTAACCTGGTCGATTGATATGTTTCGGAGCATGAGTGGTTTCCGTTGTAATATGCACTGAGGTTCCAGCTGGAATTCTCCTTCTGGTTCCACCTACAATATAGACCAATCAAAAACATAATCAACATCTTTTACGTATATTTTAAGCAATGAAACATGGAAAACATCATGGACTTTCACTATCATAGGCAGTGCAAGTCAGTAGGCCACTGGTCCAATCTTGTCAAGGATCTCGAAAGTCTCGCAATATCATGGCGCCAATGTGGCACATGATCCAATCCTCAAGGAGATATTCTTAGGCTTGATGCCAAATACACATGTTCCCCAAATTTAAACTCCTTAAATGCCCTATGTTAGTCTTCATAACATTTTGGTTGGTCTTGTGTTGCCTTTATGTTCTTCTTTATAATAACCAACATTTCTTGTTCCATTTCCACCAATATATCCAGTCCAATAAGTACCCTATTTAGTGGATCACTCTAGTTGATGGGAGTATTACAACTCTGACCATCTAGTGCCTCAAATGGACTCATCCTCAATGACTCTTGATAACCACTGTTGTAATCAAACTCGACCATGGAAGGTACTCCTCCAATCTCCTTTGTTGGTGCATGACATACATTCTCAACATGTCCTCCAGAATCATGTTGACCCTCTCTGTCTATCCATCTATCTATAGATGGTAATATGTACTGAAGGCCAACCCTATCCCCAAACTTTAAAAAATCTCCTATCAAAACTTGGAAGTGAACTTAGCATCTCTATGTGATACAATCTTCTTCAGAACACCATGAAACCTCACTATCTCCCTGGCAAAGGCCTATGCCACCTCACTAGATGAATAAGTAATCTTCACTAGAATGAAGTGAGCTACCTTGCTAAACCTATCAACCACAATCCTGATAGAATCATGTTGCCTATATCTCCTCAAAATACCTATTATGAAATCCATGGAAATGACCTCCCATTTTCATTCTAGAATGGGAATAGCCTGAAACACCCCACCTAGATGCTTACACTCTACGTTCACCTGTTGACAGTCCAAAAACATATCCAGAAGCTTTGCCACTTCTTTCTTCCAATAGTAGAACGCATTCACTATTTTCAACGTCTTCTGATATCCTAGGTGACCTAAATATGGCTTGACATGAAACTCCCTCGAGATAATATTCTTGAGCCCACTGTCATCTGGTAAGTAGATCCTATCTCTGAATCTCAACAAACCATCTATTGTGAGATGATTTTTGACATCCTAATCACATGTACCCTATTGTAACAAGTGCCTAAGATCCTTGTACATGTCATCCTATTATCCTATCTGTAAGATTCGATCTTTTAAATATGTCCCATATGAGCTCACAGTTGCAACATGGTTCATCTGCACTCTCCTACTAAAAGCATCGGCAATCCTATTATTCTTACCCTTAATGTATTTGATCTCAAATTCATACCCGCTGATCATGACCAACCACCTAGCCTACTTAGAATTCATATTTGGTTGGTCAAATAGATATCTCAACCCACTATGATCGCTCATCAATACAAACCTCCTACCAAGAAGATAATGGCTCCACATATTTAAGGCATGAATAATAG
The DNA here is from genome assembly GCA_031772625.1 of Pinus tabuliformis. Classification (NCBI taxonomy): domain Eukaryota; kingdom Viridiplantae; phylum Streptophyta; class Pinopsida; order Pinales; family Pinaceae; genus Pinus; species Pinus tabuliformis. The sequence continues at coordinate 657,331,650 of CM062820.1, read as the reverse complement.
ATTCCAACTCAAGATCGTGAGTCACTTAGTTCTTCTTCTCATTTAGTTTCCTGGACTCATAACACACCACCTATCCCTCTTGCATCAAGACTCCACCAAGTCCTATTTTGCAATCATATTTATACACCATGAACTCTTTATCTAGATTTGCAATCTTAAGAACTGGAGCATTTGTCAACAATTGTTGCAAGTGCTCAAAACTAGTTGCACATTCCTCTGTCCATTCAAATTTCTTTCCTTTTCTTTGTAATGATGTAATAGGATATACAATGTGTGATAAGTTCTCAATGAACCTCCTATAGTAACCTACTAACCCCATAAATGATCTGACCTCATACATATTCTTAGGAGCTTCCCACTCCATGATAGCCCTTATCTTCTTTGGATCCACTTATATTCCTTCCATGGAAACAACATGTCCCAAGTAATGTACTTTCATCTAAAATCATTTGCACTTCCTAATATTAGCATACAACTAATCATTTCTTAGAAATATCAACATTATTGCTAGGTGATCGGCATGCTCTTCCTCATTCATAGAATATATCAATATATCATCAATGAATATAATCACAAACTTGTCCAGATAAGGAAGCAATATGTTATTCATCAAGCACATAAAAGTAGCTAGGGTATTATTCAAACTAAAAGGAACCACAACAAGCTCATAATGACCATACTTTGTCTTGAAAGTAGTCTTATAGATGTCCGCTTCTTTGATGCATACTTGATGGTATCTTGATCATATAAGCCTTCGAGAACATGGTAGCTCCCTTCAATTGGTCAAACAAGTCATCGATCCTTGGAAATAGGTACCTGTTCTTGATCATCACCTTGTTCAACTTCCTGTAATCAATGCACAATCTAAGACACCCTTCTTCTTCACTAACAACACTGGTGCACCCTAAGGTGATACACTTGGCCTAATGTATCCCTTATCAAGCATTTCCTTCAATTGTAACTTCAACTCTACTAACTCTAGTGTGCTCATCCTACAAGGTGCCTTTGATGTTGGAGCTACTCTTGATACCAACTCAATAGAAAATTCCACTTCCTTGTGGGGAGACAAATCTGGAATCTCTGCTAGAAACACATCCTGAAGGTGTTGTAATACAAGGTACCTCTTGAAGATTTCAGCATCCTCAACATCCTTACCCTTGTCACGGGAAATATGAATTGAAAACATTAAACACCCTTTCCTATAATTGTGCTTAGCCTGCATAGATGTGACCATCCTAACTGATGTAGGCTTCTTATTCCCTTGCAAGATTCTCTTTTCCCCATTATCATCTATGCACTCAATAGCCTTGTCATAAAAATCTACTTTGGTCCTATGAAAGTACAACCAATCAATACCCAAAAGCATACTATATGATCCCAATTGCAGTACATTTAGATGTGTTGATGTAGTGTTGGGTAGCGGAGGTCCCACATAACAATTTTGAGTCTAAAAGCCTTTGTAAACCTCCAAAATATGCAGAGCGTGAAATGGAAAAGACCGAGTCAAAGGGTTGTCTGCCCGAAAAATAATATAAAATATTAGGAAGTAAGTCGGTCCACAGACCATAGATAGGTATAAATAGAGCATGGCTCTATGAGGGAAAGGCAGTTCCTTTTGGGTTTGATATTGGATCTGAATTGTAATGGATTGTTGAAGGAAGCATTCTGAACGCATCTATAAGATCGAGTCAGGGGTTTGGGTAGTGGATAGAGGCTCTGTAGCTATGTGCACAGAGGCCTGGAAGAGTCCGTAGCTATGTGCGCAGACCCCTGTAGCTCAGTGCACAGGGCGGATCTGGATGTATTAGTGATAAGTGGAAATAGAGATAAGTTTCTTCTGCAAATTCTGTGTTACAATTTGAGCTATCGCGAATCTAACTATATGAATGATTGATATAACTGTTTAATTTATGTGCATGTGCTTATGTTATAGATATGTGTGAATCTAAGTGTATTATAAGTACGTGAACTGGACAAATTTGTTAAATGTTTGCTTAAAGACCCTTCTAAGTAGATCTGAGCTACAATACTTCATCCAATAGATTAGATCTGTATACTATGCGCTAATAGACAGTAAGAGGTATTTGGGATTTGCGCGAATATAGCACAGCGCAAAGTTGCAGAACGGGTCGTGAAACCTCCAAACCACATCTAAACATCCCAAGGGTGTGGAAACTTGCTTCCAGCATCCTCCCCTGCTACCTCGGGTGAGACCTCAGTCTACGCTTCGCGGGCTGTTGCCGAAAGGGCCGGTAGCTGCGGGATTTGCTTGGCTAAATAATTATTCCGAACTTGGGTCAGGCCCATATAAGCCAAAAAATGGTTCCATTTTTGGGACCAGGATCTACTTAAGGGGTGTCTGGGGTGAAACGCGAGGACTCGAAAGAAACCAACAATAGTAGTAGTCCAAGGGTAACGATGGCAAGTGCGATCCAATTACTAGTATTCAAAGGAGTAAGAGGCGAACACCTGGAACAATTTTGGTTCGTATTAACATCAGTATGGAATGTGTAGTGAATTGCGGATTATAATATCAGAAAGGCCACCTTAGTCAGCGCGTTGCAGGACCTAGCACTGACATGGTACATAAAGTACTCAAGCGATCACCCAACGGCGGGGACAGCAGACATCCAGACTGAATTAAAGAGGGAGTTTAGTCGACCGAAGTCAGAAACACAGTCAATTATAGGGTTCAAAGAGATCGCAATGATGTCTGGTGAAACCCCATGGGATTTGGACCAAAGACTGAAAAGTAGTGTTTGTGAGGCTAACATGACATTGACGGATGCGCAGCACTGTGCTTGGTTTATGGCATCCCTAACACCACATCTGAGGATGGCTTTATCACAACAGAAGATCTCAACCCAAGCCGAAGCACTAGAGACAATGATGAGGTTACACGAAACTCCATTACAAGACCCGGGGTTGGGAGTTTAGCAAATCCAAGCGCAGATTCAAAACTTGTGTTTGGAAATGAAGAAGTTAAAACAAGAACAGGTTCCACAACCAGAAGTCTAGGAGGAAGTATGGTGTATAAAGTGCAGAAGCAAGGGACACGACAAAGATCATTACCCAGTCTCAGTGAATCTTGTGGCAACGGGGAGGAACCTCAGCCAAAATGGGTGCACTTATTTTATTGCACCCTGGACGTCATTCCCAGAAACTAGTATACTGAAGCGAATCTCCGACACGACACAAGCGAATGGGATATCTTGCATGCAGGGTTTTTGTCAACATTTCTCTTTGAAGGTCAATGGATGGATCCTATGGATGAAGCATTACAACTAGTAAAGGCTACCCATTTCAAGGCACCATTGGACCCAGAGGAAATTGTGCAGCCCGACTGGTCGCAACAGTTGAGCTAGGCTCTCGAATGCTATAATGTCCAAGTAGAAGATGATGAGGACGATCCGCGAAACATCAACATTCTGGAATCCGAGGGGAGCTGTGAGGTGTGCAGACCCAAAATTGAAGATCCAGATATCACAGTCCCATTGAAAATGAGACAAGTCAATATTGGAACTAAAGAAGAGCCGAAGTATGCAACGTTGGGGGACTATTGGGATGACGCCACAGTGGAGGAGGTCATCGAACTACTTTGCAAATATCAAGATTTATTCCCAACAAACATCACAAAGCTAAAAGGGATCCTAGGAGACCTGGCAATGATGAAGATAACATTGAAGCCAAACACAAAACCAGTTAAGTAGCGACCCTTCTGATTGAACCCAAAATATAAAGCAAAGGTCCGCTAAGAATTAGAAAAGATGTTGGCAGTAGGAATCATTGAACGGTTGAGGAATCTGACTGGGTAAGTTCGATGGTTGTGCAGGAGAAGAAATAGAAGGGTGAGATTTGTATCGGCGTGGATCTCAGGAAGCTCAATGATGCCTGTGTTAATGATCCATTTCCAACTCCATTTACAGATGAGGTACTAGAAAATGTGGGGGCGGGGGGGGTGTAGGAAGCCTACTCCTTCACAGATGGGTTCTCACGATACCACCAAATCAAGATCGTGCCAGAGGACAGGAGTAAAACAACATTCGCCACTGAATGGGGTTGTTTTCAGTACACAGTGATGCCCTTTGTATGGAAGAATGCGCCGGCGATATTTTCACAAATAGTGGTAGCGGCATTCAAAGAATTTATACACAAGTTCTTAGAGGTCTACCTTGATGATTGGACCATGTTTGGACTGGTTAAGAAGCATGTAGCGAGCTTATGGTTAATGCTGGATACTTGTCGCCGACACCATATTGCACTAAACTTAAAGAAGTGTACTTTCCTTGTCCCATTCGGGAACCTGCTGGGCCATGTGGTCTATAAGCAAGGCCTGATGGTGGATCCGGCAAAGATTGTCATCATACTAAATCTACAAGCACCGCGAAGTGTCAAGCAACTATGTGCCACACTAGGGCACACGGGCTACTATTGGAAGTTTGTCAAAATCTACGCCCAGATCATAGCTCTGATGGAACAATTACTGAAGAAGGATGCTACTTATTGCTAGAATGAGGAATGCAACAAAAGTCTGGAGACACTCAAGGAAAAGATGGCATCAGCCCCTATATTGGTCTTTATAAAATGGGACGTCAAGTCTCATGTGCATTTCGACACATCGTGTATCACGTTGGGGGTGGTACTTACTCAACCAGGAGCGGAGGGAATTGACCACTCGATTGTGTTCGCAAGTTAGCGATTGTCAAAAGGTGAGAAGAATTACTCCACTACCGAGTGCGAGGGATTAGCGATAGTATACGTGCTTCAAAAATTTCGCCACTATCTACTTGGAGGCCATTTTAAGATGTATACCGATCACTCAGCGTTAAAATACCTAATGAACAAGCCTGTGTTGGGGGGGCACATTTGTAGATGGTTACTATTATTCTAGGAGTGTGACTTTGAGGTCATCGTAAAGCTGGGACCTCTAAATGTAGGCCCAGATCACCTGTCCCAAATTGAGACCAGCAAAGAACCCACAACTCTAGAGGACGGACTCCCAGATGCACATCTATATGCGATGTGCATAGCAGATGGTCACTTTGCAGACATAAGCCATTTCTTAACTACAGGAACCATGCCACAGGGATATTCTGTTCAGCAGAAGAAGGAATTAGTGATATGAATAGCAGAATTCATCGTGATTACAGGAAACCTCTACAAAATGGGCAACAGTGAAATATTGCGTAGGTATGTCTCGAAGTTTAAGCGAGGATAGATCCTGGCCAAAGCACATGGGCGAGTTGCTAGCAAAGATTATGCAAGTCTCGCCACAGCCTAGAAGATTCTTTGCACAGGTTTATGGTGGCCCACTCTACATCAGGATTCGAAATCATACTACCAAGCCTACGACGTATGCTAGCGGACAGAGAAACCATCGTAGAGAGATGAAATGCTGCTCTAGCCACAAATGACGCTACAGCCATTCAAGAAGTGGGAAATCAACTTTGTAGGACCTATTGAGCCACGAGGGAAGACAGGCGCCTGCTATATCATCACCATGACAGAATATTTGACCCAATGGGCAAAGGCATAGCTAGTTAAGGAGTGCACAGCTGCAACAGTTGCGAAGTTATTGTTCAAGAACGTACTAACAAGGTTTGGTTGTCCCAAAATTTTCATGAGCGATCAGGGAACACATTTCCTGAATGAAACGACCAGCGCAGAGTACACCATACCACCCACAAGCGAGTGGGACTGTGGAGGCATTCAACAAAATCTTAGAGATAGTGTTGACCAAAGTCTGCAATGTCTGACGAAATGACTGGGACTTGTGCATCCCTACTGTGCTATGGGCATACCGCACCACATGCAAGAAGTTGACGGGCCAAACACCTTTTCGGTTAGTCTATGGCAAGGAGGCCGTTATGCCTATGGAATATATTGTGCCTAGTCTACGGATCACAGTAATCACAAGTATGGTAGACCGCAGGGCTTTGGAGGAAAGGCTCGCACAATTAGAGGTATTGGAGGAGGAACGGTTTTTGGCCAGATTCCATCAAAAAGTACAGAAATAGTGTGATAAATCATGGCATGATCACCATATCAAGGTGCGTACCTTCAAGGAGAATGATTTAGTATTGCTCTACAATAGTAAGTTTGAGAAATTCCATGGCAAACTCAGAATGAATTGGTTAGGACCCTAGTAAGGAAGTTACTGATGGGGGCACAATTCAGCTTGCCAAACTCAATGGAGACCCCTTCCTGCGCTGAGTGAATGGCAGTCGCCTAAAGATCTATACGGGTGGGTCGATCGTCTAACTAACCATTCAAAGGACAGTCTCACCGCTCCAACCAGTTGAAAGAGAGCGCAAGACGGTAAAGTAGTCTAGGGGAAAGAGACGTGATTACCAGGATATGCATCAATCTGGCCCATCACCAAGATTGTAGTCACGCGGTACGAAGTATGTTGTTGCATTGCTAAGAGGAAAGGTGACTGTTCATGTCACTACGCATAACAAGATGTTTGTATTATGGCAAAAGGAAGCGGGCGGCGGGCAATTAAGAGAACGAGTATGAGCCATATATGGAACGATCTGCAACAAATTTTACATGAGGACACTAGAACAGGCAGGAACCAATGCATTTGAAATTCGAATCGCTTATAAATCACCAAGGGGCATCCACCGGGTGATCTACACTTCTGGAAAACATATGTTGGGTCTCGATATGGAGCTGTTCATTATCTCTGCACAAGGAGTAAGCCCGAGGGTGGTTATATGGCCGAAGGAGAAGTAGGACTCTCTAAGGAGCAGGGTGTTGACAGCTCTGGGCATCCCCCAGGCTGCAGCATCAACAATAGGGGATGTACTGGAAAAGGGATGACACGAAGTAGAATTGGTCTGGATGTCGTTGCCCCGCCTGGGGGTAGGACGGTGAACTACAATAATATAGAGAAAGGATGGAAAAATGGAGACTACAAGTCAAAACGAAGTTAATAAGTCATCTCTAAAAGACCTTGAGGATTGGGATCTCACAGAAAACAACAATAGTCTTGCAAAATTGCAACACAAGCTGCAGCAAACAGTGCGAAGAGAAGATACGAAGGTTGGAAGTGGCTGCGGTGGTATAAGGAGGTCCTGTATGTGGCTCCCCCGCTTGAGCTAAAATCTTGTGAGAGGTGTTTTGTGTTAACTGAGCAAAGCAGAATGAGCATCATTGGTCGCAAGGCATGGTAAAAAAACGAAAGAAGGATCCAGACGAAGCGTGCCAGGAGACAACTAAGAAGCAGTAGGATGACGAGCGCCACTCAAAGGGAGGTAAACCACAAATCCACAGCAGCGCGTCTAGTCGCACCAACGAGTGACTCGGGATGAGTCACGATGATTGTGTTGGGGGACTGTTGGGTAGTGGAGGTCCCACGTAATAGTTTTGAGTCTGAAAGCCTTTGTAAACCTCCGAAATATGCGGAGCATGAAATAGAAAAGACCGAGTCAAAGGGTTTTCCACCCGAAAAATAATGTAAAATAATAGGAATTAAGTCGGTCCACTGACCATAGATAGGTATAAATAGAGCGCGGCTCTATGAGGGAAAGGCAATTCATTTTGGATTTGATCTTGGATCTGAATTGTAATGGGTTGTTGAAGGAAGCACTCTGAAAGCATCTATAAGTCCGAGTCGGGGGTTTGGGTAGTGGATAGAGGCTCTGTAGCTGTGTGCGCAAAGGCCTAGAAGAGTCCGCAGCTGTGTGTGTGGACCCCTGCAGCTGAGTGCGTAAGGCAGATCTGGATGTATTGGTGATAAGTGGAAATAAAGATAAGTTTGTTCTACAAATTTTGTGTTACAATTTGAGCTATCGTGAATCTGACTGTATGAATGATTGATATAACTATTTAATTTATGTGCATGTGCTTATGTTATAGATATGTGTGAATCTAAGTGTATTCTAAGTACATGAACTGGCCAAATCTGTTATTTGCTTAAAGACCCTTCTAAGTAGATCTGAGCTATAATACTTCATCCAATAGATTGGATTTGTAGACTATGCGCTAATAGACAGTAAGAGGTATTTGGGATTTGTGCGAATACAGTGTAGTGTGAAGTTGCAGAATGGGGCACGAAAACTCCAAACCACATCTAGACATCCCAAGGGTGTGGAAACCTGGTTCCAACACCCTCCCCTGCTACCTCGGGTGAGACCTCAGTCCATGCTTCGCGTGCTGTTGCCGAAAGGGCCGGTAGCTGTAGGATTTGGTTGGCTAAATAATTCTTCCGAACCTGGGTCAGGCCCATATAAGCCAACATGTAGGCATACCATTCAGCTCAAATGTACAACTCTTACCCAATGATGAACTCTCTTCTTAGTACATGTAGCCAACTACGCCAACCAAGACTTTGCATGCATTTCTTTTCTCAATCCACACTTATCCACCAGGTCATGATTAACATAACTATAATTAGATCTAGGGTCAATCAAATAGAAACAACTCGATCATAGATCTTACCTTCCATATCAATTATGGATGCTTGGTGATCTACCTACTTGTTGTCTACAACAACATAAATCTGAGGAATGCTATGGCCAACATCCCCAACTGTATGTGCCTTCTGAGTGTTATACATACGAGGCCTACCACCCTAGTATAATGTAAAATACTTCTTGTGATGATCTTTACCACATATCCAAAACTACAATGGTCCCCTACCATCACCTCTATTTTTATGCTCTCCAAGTTACAACCCATGTCCCTTCTTAACTACATTGAAATTTCTTTAAGGAGAAACATTTTCTTTCTCACTTACATCCTAAGGTATTCCCCTCTTCGGTGGCCACTTCATCTTTCCGCTTTGACTTCTCGTAACAATGCTTTGGCTTCTAGATGGCCTCCTCCAACAATCTTGGCTCATCAAACTCAATTTGATCTCTATATGTTGCTGGAAACCCACCAATGAATCTTTGAATCTTAGCCTTCTCATCCTTGAGGTAACGCACATACCTCAACAACTCCAAGAACCTACTATTATACTCATCATATGCAATAGAACCCATCTACAACTCATAAAACTCCTTATCTCTGTCATCATAGTACCTATTCAATAGATACTTCTTCTTGAAGAGTCTCTCGAATTCATCCCAAATCAACTCTTCTTCTCAAATGCTTTTGAAATTCTTCACATCCTCCCACTAGATATTTTCTTTCCCTTTAAGATTGAAAGCAAATATTGTCTCTTTCATGTTCTCTGAGTAGTTATGAGATATAAAGAATTTCTTCATCCCAAGGAACACTGCCTCTGTATCTTCTAACTTCTTCATCTCTCATCGAATGTAGGAGGGTTGACTTTCTTGAATCCTCAGGAAATTACTCACTCCTCTTATAAGGATGATGATGGTGATTATGGTGATAATGTCTCTTGGATGAGGAACTACAATGATTCCCATACATATTATTCCTCCTATCAAGTGTATCCAGTGATCTGTTGCCTCTTACGGCATCCCCTTTATCCAACCTGTATCTAGACCGAGACCTGCTACCATAGGATTCATTAGTTTTCTCTTCCTACTCTTGACTAATCGTCTACTATCCTTGTTTCTGCAAATCTTACAACCTTTAAAGAATCAATGCATTGACTTCTACTTGCTTTTCCTGAGCCCTTGAAATTCTTTCCTCAGTGTCAACCAACCTACCATTTTCCACTTTGCAACTCTTTATTTATTCCTTCAAACTCCTTAGTGTATCTGCTATACCGAGATAATACTCATCTCCTTGCTTCCCAATTGATATGTAGGGAGAGTAACGGGGACTATATTTTTTTTCTCGTCATCTTTGATTCTCTTCTTCCTACAGGTAGGCCATGTCAGATAAACCAAATAGATACCAAAATCAAAACCCTACTACAATGATGTTTAAGGGAGGCTTATCTCATCTATAAAATCAATCCACATTAGCATAATAAATATATAATCATAATCATATCAATATAAAAACATCATGAATGACCATACAAACCATATACCATGACTCCATGAATGACAACCATGACCTTGACAACATCATATTTTACACAAAGAGAGCACAACCTACTCTGATACCACCCTGTAACCACCTCCTCCTACATTTACCCACTTTCACTAGTTTTCTTGGGGTAAACATGATCTGAGGGTCACTATGATAAGGCTCAACCTCCTATATGACCTTAATGAAATTGAGCCAACACCTTAAGACCTTATGGGCTTCTCTCAGATGGTACAAGACCTCTAGGAGCTACCCAATCCCTCCAAGTGTCCAAGCTTTGGTCCAATTCTCTTTTCAATTGACGTAGAGCCTCATTTTCTCCCTTGACAATGCCTACAAGTGAATTTACTCCTTTAGTTGCTCCCATAGGCCTACTTCCCCATGAATGTGGAATTTTCTAGTCAGTTATGTGCTAGCGACCCTGAATTCTAAGCCACTTTTTGTGGGCTAGGACTCATACCTCTGCTTGGAACTTAGTGAAACTTCCAGAAATGATAAATAACATAGAAAAAAATCTTCTAATCTAAAAACTTGAACAAGGACTTGACCTGACCCCTCCCAACCAGGACAGGAATTCCATCAAACACATGGTAAACATTTAACCTATAGGTCATGAAAGAATGTCTGGATATATGGTTCTAAAACTTATATTAGGTTTAACAAGAAGGACCAATGCCTTCTCAAAATATTTATCATAACACAAATTAATTCATGCATTCATTAACTAGACATTCATTAATTAAAATGTGATAAGAGCCATACTTAGATCTGACATATAACCATGCTTATAACTAGCATATAATCATATAGATAACAACAATAGAACAACCATTAAAGCCATATAATAACAAGTATAATTACTCATAAAAAACAAGATAAAATTGGCTCTTTTTAACCATATGAAAAATTCAACCAAGTCAGGGGCTTCCATGTACCACTCGACCATATATTGGATGAACCAAAACTTTCATTCATCCAATCACCCTCATGCCATATTCCAAGCATGAATGTGGGATCTCATGGGATAAACCAATCCATAAACAAAAATGGAATCTATAGGTTAAACCACCTCCACCCTCACAATATTGTCATCTCACCTAAACCGGTCATGAGATCACAAAACCAAGCCAAGCTTAGATGCCTTAGAATTCATTCACCATCCCTTGAGGAATTTTCCTGTTTCCACCCACATGTTAAGGGCTTCCCAGAGAAAACCATCTTCCCAGAGAAAAATGAGATATACATTTAAAACATGATTGTAATCACATTTTTTCATGTATTTCTCATTTTTTGTGTATTAGGATCCATCGAAAGTATTTAATATGAGTACTCCTTGGATGTGAAATTAAATTTTGCATCCAATAAGTGCTTCCTCTCGAATTTTGAGTAAAATCGTAGGAAGACAGGTTGAAAAAATAGGTTTTTCTTTTCTCATTCCAAATTTTGATGAGGTAATCTAATATTATTTTATTATTTCCACTATTATTTTATAATTTTCCTTAGGAGGCCCATATTATACCTCAAAATTTCTCTAGTGAACCAACTAGGGGTAAGGTTTGACTCCCTCAAACCTCAACTAGTGTTACAATTTTGAGCCTTCTAGAGCCTTGTTCAATGTCTAGATGTGGGTATCCTCTTATGCATGAGTAATGGGGTTGACATGGCATTCATGCCATGATGGCCATTAATAGTAGGTAAAATTGTGGGTGACATAATTTTTTCATACGAACTCCATTTGATTCAATTATTTCATTGTTGGAAAGGTCTATTAGTGTAGAACATTTTCAGGGAACCTGACACAAGTAAGAGCTTTTGGACCCAAAAGAATTATTTAAGGCCTTAAAGTTCCACTAGAAAGTTTTAGACCCCAATTCTCCAAATGGTACCCATTGATAAAAATGACCCTACACTCTAATTCCTCCAATTTTTCCACTCAAAAAACATCAATATATATGATAGATAATATAATGATCCAATCTAATCAATACAAGAAAAAAGTGGCATGTACCTTGCTCAATTTTCTATCTTACAAAGTCAAATAGATGTTTTTCCAACTAGAGCCACTAAATTTAGCTATAATACTAATTATTGTGACCCTAAAGTAAAAGATGTGGCCTCCTAAAATAAAATATGCAATGAAATAAAGGAAAAAACATTACTCATAACACAAGTAGCATTTATAAAGGGAAAATGTATTCAAAGATTCCATATGAAAAATGCTTTATAAAGTTTAATAAGTTGTATCATAATTTTTTAAAGGTTACCTCATACACTTTAAATTGCATGTGAAGGAAGAGGATTAACAAATTCAGAGAAATGGGTATTATTTGAAGTTCAAAAAGGGATACTATTAAGTAGGTGAATTAATGAGAAGATATCTAACTAGTTCAATATATTACCAAGGAGAAAAATATATATTTGATATTATCAAAGAAATATAAAATGGTATCTCTGAGATATTTTTTAATTTCAGTCAAAAAGTAGTATTAAAAACTGATATCTATGTTATAAAGTGCCCAAGTTTAAAAAATAAGTGAAATATATATGTGTTAGGTCCCTATACTACTAGTGTAACCCCTTATTGTTATTAGTGCAACCCCCTTATTATATTGTTGTGCCCATGTAGTCCCCATATTGTTATTATTGTGCCCCATAGAAGCCCACTATTTTTATTGTTGGGCCCTTACATTTTTATTGGTATGTCAGCTCTGATTATATTATGACCCCTTAGACTCCTATATATAGAAAGGAGGTATTGTCACTTGTATCATCCAAGAATTATTCATTTATGTAATGTAAAGGAGGTTTACCCCTTAAAGAGGCTTATTTTGAAGGTGTTGATCTCTCTTTTCTATCATTTTGTGAGCAAGGTTTCATAACATTCGGTATCAGAGCTTTGGATTCTAGGGTTTCGCTGACCCAAACAGGTCATCATGGAATTTTTACCATAACATTTTCTCTACGAAGTTTCAGAAGCTAAAAAAACATCCATTTGAGCCGAAAACATTTTAAACCTCAGGTCCAAATTTCAAATCTTGTCTCGCTATATTATTGAAGATATGATCTGAGGAAGTTAGGGTTTTTACAAGCTCGAGAATTCCATCTCAAATAGGTCATTGTAGAATATTTGCTATAGTTTTGTTTCTACAAAGTTTTAGACTCTGAAATTAAAACCCATTTGAGCAGAAATCATGGTGAACCTCGGACTCGAATTTTTGACCTCGTTTCACTATATTTTTGGAGATATGATCCAAGAAATTTAGGGTTTTTGTAGGGTCCCAAATTACATCCCAAACAGGTGACCTTGGGAAAACATCATAACTTTCTCTCTGAGCATCAGATTGAAATTTTGTAAGAAGTTACAGAAAAAGGATAGACTATACTTATCTATGTATTGTTTTCAGGTCCGAAGGTTGAAACAGTGACACGTGGCACTTTGTACAATTTCGATCTATTGAAAAGTATATAATCAGTCATCTTCGTAGATTGGCCATAACTCTTTCTTTGAGAATCCAATTTCTATTAGACTTGTGGCATTGGAAGGAGGACACAGAGGGCTACCATAGGTCAAAATGCTAGACCTTGAAGATCTGAACTATCATAGATACAATATATTGAAGGTAGAGATCCTAAAAGCATGAAAAAAAATTACTTGAAACAAGAAAATAGAAACACCTAGTAATCAAAATTGGCTGGATGATTTGAAGAATGTGATTCAAGCTAAGATAAAGAGTTTTATCTATGCCATGGAAGTTGATATTGATGGTATGAAAGAATATTGGAAGAAAGGCATGGAAGATTTCAAGAAAGACATGGAAGTTTTGAAGGAAGGTGGGACAAAGCTGCTACAAGAAAGGCCTCCTAATGGCGAAAAGGTAGTAGAGGAAACTCATGATGAGAAGAAAAATAATGTTGATCACGATTTCATAGAATCTAATGTTGGACTGAAGATCCAACATATTCCAAAGATAGATATGATGAAGTTTGATGGCAAGGATCACGTAACATTGATGCTACAAATGGAGAAATATTTTGATCTACATGATGTGCAATTGTTACAAAAGGTATGTATTGCATCTTTATATTTAGAACCGAATCAATTTTTGTGGTATAAAGGGATTTGTTCTCATAAACCACTTGTCACTTGGTCAATTTTCACAAAGGAAATGATAGCACATTATGAGGATACAAAGAGCAACACCTTCTTTAGCCAATTGATAAATCTCAAACAAAAGGGTTCAGTGGCAGAGCACATTGAGGACTTCCGAAAATTGAATATAAGGGTAAACAATATTCCAAAGAAGCAGAGGATTAATGTCTTCAAATGGACTTTAAATGATAACATCCAACATGAGGTTCACCTTTAGGAACCTGATTCATTGGACAAGGCATACATGTTGGCAAGACAAATTGAAAGCAAAATTATGGCAACAAGGAATCCTACCACTCATAACTATAAATATGGACCTATTGTTGCTCCTAGCCTTTCACCACCTACAAAGTTCACACCAAAACAACTGGAAGAAAAAAGAGCAAAAGGTCTTTGTTACAATTGTGATAGAAAATACACTAAAGGTCATAAGTGTGCTGAGAAGAAATTAATTTACATAGATGGGGAAGAGGAGCCAGAAAAGGATGCATCATGGTGCATGTGTCCGGATTATAGGGAGCTCAACAAGGTCACTATTAAAGATAAATTTCCCATTCCTGTCATTGATAAATTATTTTCTTGTCTTGCTACTCAGTTAACTCATAGCTCATCTTATCATCCTCAATCTAATGGGAAAACTGAGATAGTAAACAAATGTTTGGAAGGATAACTTCGTTGCTTTGTTTCTGATAAACTGAGACAATGGGTCAAATGGTTACCTCTAGCTGAATGGCGGGATAACACTTCCTTCCATACTACAGCAAAAATGACCCCATTTATGGCACTTTATGGATATCTTCCACCGTCCATCACATCATATTTAAGAGAAAATTCTAAGGTTCAAGCAGTGGAAGATCACATTGAGCATCAACAACAATTTCTCCAACTCTTAAAGGATAACCTCACTTTGGCGTAGAATAGAATGAAAAAAAGGCATATCAACATCGCAATGAAAGAAGTTATGATTTAGGTGACTAGGTATTCCTACGGCTACAACCATATAAACAAATTTCCCTCAAGCAAGCTAAGAAGGATAATAAATTATCACCAAATTACTATGGTCCTTACAAGGTGCTGCAAAAGATTAGTACTATGGCATACAAATTGGATCTTCCTGCATCTTCCCGAGTGCCCCCAGTTTTCCATGTTTCATTCTTAAAGCAGGTTACAGGTGACAAACTCCCAGTTCAAACAATATTGTCAGAGCTTGACGAGGAAGGAAAAATCATATTGGAACCTGAAGAAGTCACGAAAACAAGAACCCACTAGCTACGAAATCGATCAATTTCAGAGTATCTCATCAAGTGAAAGAACTTACCTACTCAAGATTCCACATGGGAGGACAAGAATTTTATATAGAAGCATCCAAAACTACTCAAGTGTTGAGGACAACACTTTTTGAAGGGGAGGGGAATGTTAGGTCCCCATAATACTAGTGTAACCCCTTATTGTTATTAGTGCAACCCCCTTATTATATTGTTGTGCCCATGTAGTCCCCATATTGTTATTATTGTGCCCCACAGAAGCCCACTATTGTTATTTTTGGGCCCTTACATTATTATTGTTATGTCGGCTTTGATTATATTATGACCCCTTAGACTCCTATACATAGAAAGGATGTCTTGTCATTTGTATCATCCAAGAATTATTCATTTGTGTGATGTAAAGGAGGTTTCCCCCTCGAAGAGGCTTATTTTGAAGGCTTTGATCTCTCTTTTCTGTCTTTTTGTGAGTTGGTTTGATAACAATATTGTAAATTAAAATACTTCATATTACTTCAAGAGGAAAAATTACATCATAGATAGATGAATGTTTGGAGGGAGGAAACACATCTCGACCTCTAATGTCATATGGAGATATTATATACTTACAAAGCTAAAAACATAAATCCCATTGTTTTTATGGGCCAGGGAACCTTCATATTCATTCAAGAGTTTGGAACGAGAGATAAAAAAAAAAATGAGTGCCTGAACCTTGTTGAAGAATCTAGGGCTAATGTAGTTAGTGAGATTCTTCTTTAGCATGATAACTATTTGTGAGGTATTTTAGCTTATTAACACAATCATTTTCTTGATATCATTAGTGTGTGTATTCCTTTCTTCATCAAATAGCTATCAAAACAAAGAGACAAGAACACAAGATGTTGGCTTTCTGCCAGGGCCAAAACCTCTCCCTCTTGGAGAGGAAAACCCGCAAGAAATTCTTCTTATAGAGATTCCAATTGATGAATACCAAGACCATGACCCTTGACCTACTAGGCCACTCCAAGACCAAGACACCAATCCTCTTATTCTGCTGAGATCATCATCATCACTACTGCTTCATTGAGATCATCATTGCTACACCATGACTTCTCCTTCATCAAGATCTTCATCATTGTTGCACCAATGCTACACCTTCACCAAGAACTAGATCATTGTTGTACTATTACTGAGATCACTACCATGTCAACGAGGTTTCTTCATTAGGATTATGACCAAGACCATAGGTGTCATTATGCTGAGATCTTGTGACTGCATTTTCTTCCTACACTGAGGCCTTCATGATATTGTCTAGTATATTGAGACAGAGTGTTCCCTTCTTGTATTTGAGACCCTCATTATTATGTCAAGACTGTAACCATTTCAGTGGCACCCATCCAAGATTACAGTGATTTTGTCCACCCTTACTGTCATGCAAAGATACTTGTCCGAGATTTTGTGTCTCCTGCACCCATCCGAGATTACAGAGTGTCCAAGATTTTAGAGAGGAATGCGAAGATATCTCTACTCCTTATCTGAAGTTATAGGATGTCTGAAAATCTGCCTTTCTGTGGTGACCCTACATGCCTATTTATAGTTGTTATGTCTCCATAAATAAGCCAACATATTCACTGAATAGGTGTGTCACCTTTTATGAGTCGACTTGAAAGTTATATATGTATTGAGGTGGACATGACTATTCTTCTTCATCATTTAGCTTGTAGAGTTCTTCTTGTGCTTGTCTTGGAGGGTTATTCTAGACTTTTATACATTACACATAGGCTCAATAATATCTCCTTATACATGACTTTGACTCTTTGACTTTCCTAGACCTATGAAATGAGCAAGAAAATCATTCTTATAAATTACAAAAATAATATTTATTTTTCTTTCCAAGTACAAATATCAAAATTACATTTGTAAATATTGAACCTAGTTACACGTTCTTCAACAGTGCCTCTTAACTAGGGAGGTATTCATAATGGTACTTGGTTATTCTCAATTTGAAGAATTTCTCATAAGAAGAATGGGATTGGTAATCCAATCTGTATAGCATCATATCAACCAGCATTGTCACAGTGCAAGGCCTTGACTAATAGCTCCATCTCTCCACAAGACCATGAGCTACAATGCTAGTAAAACCAATGATTATAGACACCTTAATCATTGTCTCTCAAGGTACATACCCACTCAGGTGTTCACTGAGTATGAACTTCTAGGACTATTCTTCTCTTAGGTTCCCAGCCCTCAAAGAATATTGGTCCTTAAAGAGCATCATATGCCAGATGATTACTCAATCCTCCATTATTTTTTCCAAAGTGAAGACAATAATGTTGTGTCTATCTCTCCCTCTCAACTGGGGAATATGTGCCCAAGCTCCCTCTGATTAGGAACTTTCCCAAGCTCCATTTTAATTAGGAACTTGTGAGAGCTCCCTCTTATCTAAGGACTCTTCTATACATCAGCAACTTCTTTTTTGTGGGTCCTTCAACTACTTGATCAACTTCTCTTCTTGATTTCATGAAATTCAGTTGAGCTTCTTCCTTGTAAGGCAACAACCATTAATCGTTTTCCTCCTTTGTTAGTCATATCATTTCTTTCTTCATGGAAAGTGGCCTTCTTCATATCTGGAACCTTTGTTATATGGCTACTTCTTCCTCATCATGCTTCTTCTATCCACCACATGAATGCTAGTTGTATTTGTACTTCCAATTTCTTGTTTCAGTAGCCCTGCATGAATTTATCCAAATATTTTTCAAGAAACCAAAACATGATTCTAAATCAAATCATATCTTACAAGATGGCTTTTCATCATGACATCTTTTTGTGGGCATCAGCATCCTGCATACATGTTGACACATCTCCCAAAGATATCCATTGTCAAGGGTCTTCATCTTTTTCCATCAGAGTCTTCATATCTTTCCGGTAGATTTCCTGATTAAGTCTTCTTAGTCTTTTGGATGTTGATCACCTTCATCAGGGTTTCTCATCTTATGATCTCTTCCTTCTCCACATATTCCATTCCCAAGTGCTTTCAATCAGAGTTTCTTAAATTTAGTCAACTACCTCATACTTCATATGAGCAAATATTATGTTGATTTCATCCAGTGTCTCTTATGACTTCATGCATCCTTTTATAGGAGGAGATCATTTTTCCTCTTGATCATGCTTCTTAAGATAGAATTAATGATCCTTGTTACCTACAATCATATGACATGACATTATAATTTTAAACACAATCATACACACCTTATGTTACCTTTAGGTCATCTAGGCTTCTTTCAGTAGCTTCCTTGATTGAAGTGTCTTCAACCCCTTGATCTGTTTCTTCTATTATGTCACCATAACATCATTCATGAATTCCACAAGTTGGATTTCTTGATGAAACACTTGATTCCTCTCTACATTAGTGAACCCTCCAATGAAGATTCCATCAAAGAATCTTGAGGATCTTGTATATCCTTATTTGGCAAATGTTTCCCTTCTGATGTGTGATGAACCTTATCCTAGATGATTTCTTCCTTTCCTTCAATGTTTACTGAAGTTCCCAAGAGCCATATCCTTCATGTTTGTCTACCATGGATTTTTTTCCTTCATGATTCCCATGGTGATGTTATGAGCTCTTGTTTCTAATGGTTCCATGATGCCATGATGCATCTTATTATCTTGGTCATATCTATAACACAATATTTAGGAGCTTATGATTGGACCCTTTTGTGAGGGATATCATCTAGATCATAGTAGAGATCTATTACTCCCTCTTTCCTTGGCCCTTTTTCTTCAGCTTCCTTCATCTTTCCGGTGATATGATCTTATTTCCATAATCTTTCCATAGCATTGAATCTTAGCTATACTTATTTTGTCTTGCTTGAGGACAAAACTTTCCTTTACTTTCTTGCCTAGCTGTTAGAACAATGATTATTATTTTATTATCACCTTTCCCAGATCTCCCAATTGAGATATTCCCTTCATTGTTTGATATCTTTAATTAGGTATAATTGATATGACCTTCTTCACTGCATTTCAGAGAGTATATTTTCTAGCATTTCACATCTCTCTTTTATGTTACCTCTCCTGCTGCACAGGGATAAGAGGATGTAGGACTAATTTCATATGATTTCTCTTCCGGGGACTATATCTATCCTCCTTTTTCATGTAAGGGATTTGTACAACCCGACTGGTATATTTATCTTCTTGCAAACATGAAGTCATTTAATCAGAATTGTATTTATGAAAGATACTTAATTTGCACATGAAGATGAAATCTTCACCTTGACTCTTTCTTGAATGATCTCCTTCAATGAGATTCTTTCTTGAGTTTCTTAGTACAACTGAGTTCTAAGACTTCCCTTGAGACTTTCTTGCATTGTTTAGCACCAAGCACTGTTGCTTTTATATTATGTTGAGATTACTTGATCTCTTGACTGTGAGGGTATGATATCGAGACCAAGAACTTTGAGAGTACTGTCATAATGCCCATTCGAGATGTGGCACTGTGTTCTCTTCTTGAAGTGATATCATTGTAGTGTATGATGTGATTATTCTTGATACCATGCAGCACTTTGTTGACACATCCTTGTGACATTCCGTGGTATGTCATTTGTTCATAGAGGTATGCCTTTGAGTTGTGAGTGGTACTGAGATACTGAAACCTTCCACTGATTTTTCTTTAGCATCAAATTGAGGTTCCTTTGTATTACTGTGCATCATATTTTTAACATTGAGCTACACCATCAAACATTACTAGAATACTAAGAAAGGAACATTATTATAGCACAGGGAATTGTCAAGTCATTGTGATCATGATTTTGTAGTATGAGTTGGAATAGTGCAGACATCGTGACTGTGATTGCCATCAAGACTGTGATATCCAAGACTGAGATATGTAGAGAAATGTCAAGATTGTCCTTGCTTTGCTGCCCTTCTTGAAGTTGATCCTTGTCCTTGAATGTCCCTTTTCTCTACCCTTCCTTTTAGCACCTTATCTCTGATTCCATGTGTTAGTGCCTAAATCTACCTCAGGCTGAGAAAGGTAGGATCCAGGGCCAACATCAAACCACGCTTAACCTAGTAGCTAGCCCTACCAGGTCGGGAGAGGGATCTCTCTGGGTCAATCTCAGCAAATTATGATTGATGAGGGCTTGAGATGACTAAAATATCTACTGATCTTAGGCTAGGTATAAGTGCAAGAGAGTCTGATTTTATAAAATGGAGTTTTGTTGGCTCAGATGGAAAGGTAGATTTTGGGTGTGGGGATTGAGGCTCAGTCCTGCAGAGATCTCAATGGGGCAAGGTAGGAAAAATATTTTGGCACTTAAAATCGAATGAGATGGAAGGAAAAGACAAATTAGGTGTTGAAGAGGGCAAGAGCAATCATGGATCTTTCCAAATAGTTGAAAACATCAAACAAATAAAGCAAACTTCAAGTAGAGCACTGCAATTTCAATGGATTCTACTTACGCTCTTGTTTGTTTAGTTCAGAAGAAACAAGATAGAGAATGGCATACATAACACATAAAGAGAATTCAAAATTACAGATAAAAGCACTGTACCAAGACAAATTTCCACATGGATCCCAAAGAGTGCTACAAATCCTGGACTCAATTCCTTAGCCAAAATGAAAATATGAGTGTACAATGAAGTTGTTTTCTTTCTCAAGAGTCCAACCATGCTAATGACTGAAAAACAACATAATATAGAAAAACATAGCTCATCCTTGCCTCTAGGGGTCGAGCTCACATGTTTAGGAGCTGATTCAACTGATTCTAAATTGAGAACTAGAAACTAGGCAACATAATAGCATGCCTCTAGAAACAAGGGAACTGATTCATTCAGTTTCAAACAACTTTTAAACTGATGAATCTACCTCTAGAAGTGAAACTATAACATATTTACATCATGATCCATCAAAATACATCACAAATTTTTCATTAGGAAAGTAAAAAATTCAAACTAGGCAAATCTGGGCAAAATAGAGCAAAACTTGGTCAAACTGGCAATTTTTCCTCTATGCGCCGCGCCTGATTCTCTATGTGTCGCGCCTGTTTGGACCAACTTTTGGAGGCCTTCCCGATGTCCAAATGAGATCTAGATGTGCTTGTGGGAAAGGTATACCTATCTACTTTCCAACCCAAGCGGAATGTTTCAATTTGGCCTCCATTTGCCCCTCCAAAAGTCCATTCTCCCAACACTACTTCCCGTGTGTCAAAATAGGGGCAGTGAGGTCATTTTTTGAGTGTTTTTGACCTTTTTGAGGGCTCAAAACCTACCCAAATTTCTCGGCTATAGGTAGGAAAGTGTAATTTTTCATGAAAAATCCAAAAATTCTGATTTTTTTTTTATTTGGAGGCCCCTAGCAAAAGCGAGCGCCACGTGGCGCGGCGCATAGGGCAGAAAAACATATTTTTTTCTGCCAAAAATTTGCAAAATGAAAAAAATTCTCCAAAATTCTTGAAATTTGGGCTAAGTCTTCTCTATCAAGCATGATGTTGGGCTAAGGAATCCAAAGCCAATATCTGAAGTCCTTCATCCTCTTTTTGCCTCCTTGATGCTCTCTTCAATTTTTCTTTCAAACTCCTGATTCTTGCTTGGCACGCCAAGTTCCGGGACAAGTAATGATAGGACAGGTTTCTAAGAATATTATTTTCATTGATGGCCTTCTCCAACTTCCTCTCCAAGTAGGCATTGACTCTTTCAAGCCATGACCCCCTATCAGCATTGATCTCTTGCTCCAATGACGTGAACTCCACCCTCCTCCTTTGGGCAGCTTGGCGATTCTCCCGAATGTTTTGCAACTCCATAATCACCTGCTGGTCCTCAAGCTACTTGTTCCTCTGCTCCAAGTACTGTATAGTCCATTGGGCTCTATCCAAGTTGGTAGAAAAGGCATCAATGTCTGCCTGCTGCTCCTTAATTATTTCTCTAAGATTTGTGCCCATATCAGTATCATCACCCTCAATGAGGATGAAATCAGTCTCCCGCTCACCTGATGGTCCTTCCTCTTGTAGTGGCCTCTTGCCTCAGTCCTAAACCCATTGTGCTAACGATGGAAAAGAGGCCCCTTCCACCCCGGGTGGAGATAACACTCGCTTTTCTGCTGCAAACAACCGTCTAGTGCCCTTTTGATAGGTGATGAACACTGGCACACTAGCAGTCTGTGTCTCATGGCCCTCATGTTGATAGGAAGGTTCACCTGTCGCATGTCCAGCCTTTGATGGCCCCTGTGAAGCTCTGAAAAACTCACAAGAGATGAAGTCATCCCAAGTGATGCCCTATAAACCAAGCTGGTGAATGACCATAATTTTGATGAGAGAAAAATGGTAAATACTGTTAAACTGCTGCTGAGGAGTCTTGTGCTGCACAAGGGTGGTCATCTTCTCTATGTTTCGGCACATGAAGTAAGGGATGTTCATCATCCATACCCAGGTAAAATGCATCAGCAGCCTGATATGATAAGCATATAAGCAGGAGAACCGGCCCTCACAGGTGAAATACTTCATGATGAGTTTCATTAAAGGAGCATATTCATCTTTGAGGTACCGAAAATGAAACACTCTCTTGAGTTGTCTCAAAAAGACGGGCTTGATGTACGGTTCATAGTGTTGCAGTCAATTTTCTGCCTCTTGTTCCATGGCTCTTCAATGTTAGGTATGCCAGTTGCTAATGAAATGATTCTGGTGTTAATGTGAAAGTGACACCAGCAAGAGTGGCTTGATCACCATGTAAATGCAACACAAATAAGCGAGTCAACTCATGATGGAACTGAATATTAACAACCTTCTCACAAAATTCATAACATGACTGATGCTGGAAATAGAAGATGGCAAGAGGGCAGGCCTATAACTCAGCAAGAGTGTTTGGTTCTTCTCTGATATGTTTGCCACCTCTATGAGGCCTCCTGGGTGCATGTCCCTCTGTGGGTGAGTCACTTTGGGTTTCCTCTTCATAATCATATGAAGGATCAGATGCCATTTCTGCTGGTAGGTAAACTGTCTTGGAGAAATAGTTGCTGATATGTCAAACTGTCTTGGACTGCCCTTGATGATGTGTTTGACCTTTGCCACCAAGGGAAAACAGTGAAATGAGGGACTGTAAGGGGAGGGAAAAATAGTGGAGAATTTAGGGACTGTTGGGGTGGATTTTAGTTAGGGAAATATGGGATGTTTTGGGAGTTTTTGTATAGGATTAGGGTTTGGGGTTTTACATTTGAGTGTTTGGAAAATGGAATTTGGGATAGGGGATTAGTGAATTTAGGGGGTAGGGGGAACTTAGGGAATAAGGGAATCAGTGAAAAATGGGCTAAGGGAGTTAACTTGGTGGCAAAACAGTCAATCAAAACACTAGCAGCAAGTTTCTTTGAGGTATTTCAAATGGTAGGGTTTGATTGTTTTTTAAACACTCACCATGTAACACACACCATCAAACAATCATCAAACATGGATAGAAAACAGCATTGAAGGCTCTACCTACTTGTATCAAGACCAATCCATCTGATTTGGGGCGATTAGAGCGATTTTGGTCAGTTTTCAGGCTCTCTGGTTGTGTGCACCGCGCACACAACCCAATGCACCGTGCCCCACTTATGACCGCACCCTTGCAAAATAACACAGGATTCTGAGGCCCAGTGCACCGTGCCTCCTGCCCAGTGCACCGCGCCGGCAACTTACAATGATTTTCACCCAAACTTCACACTCACTCACCAAAATCATTTTTCCTTACTTCTCTTTGCCCTTGGAGTAAAAATGAACTTCAAACATTTGGAGAAATGATTTATACATGGAGCTTTTAAATTTTATTTTTGCCAAACCCACTTTCATAATGTTTTGCAAATGACTTTATTTCAAACTCTGTCTTTTGGACTTCTTCACCTCATTTGAGTTTTGTGATGAACTAAATGCTTTGATTTTTTGTTTGCCTTGTAGGTGATGGAGCATCTAAATCTTGGCAAGGTGACTAGGGTTTCCACTAAAGTGATTTACATACAAGAGAACTGAAATTACATGAAAGATACCCTGTTTTTCCTCAAAACAGAGTTTTGAGGAAGACACATCCTGGAACACTTGATTATGAAATTTATTGATGCTGGAACCTCCCCATGTGCCTGTCGGTTATTATTGGACTTTTTGAAACCCTTTTTTATGAAACCATAATGAAACCCTAGACCTAAATGACAATGAAACCCTAGAAAAGACTTCTGCAATCTTTAAGACAAAAAAGGTGATTGTATACAATTTTTGATGAATAAACATGAGCCAACAGGTAAATGACATGAGGAAAAATGTAAAACAAGCCACTACCATCAGATGATCCATGCTCCTAATGGAATGCAGCTAACTAAGCGGGGCACCTAAAATGAAATGCAACAAGAGAATTTGATCTTTGACGGAGGGATGAAGATACTGACACTAACACCATGTTGAAGAATCTAGGGCTAATGCAGTTAGTGAGATTCTTCTTTGGCATGATAAATATTTGTGAGGTATTTTAGCTTATTAACACAATCATTTTCTTGATATCATTAGTGTGTATATTCCTTTATTCATCAAATAGCTATCAAAACAAAGAGACAAGAACACAAGATGTTGGCTTTCTTCTAGGGCCAAAACCACTCCCTCTTGGAGAGGAAATACTGCAAGAAATTGTTCTTATAGAGATTCCAATTGACGAATACCAAGACCATGATCCTTGACTTACTAGGCCACTCCAAGAACAAGACACCAATCCTCTTAATCTACTGAGATCATCATCATCACTACTTCTCTATTGATATCATCATTGCTACACCATGACTACTCTTTCATCAAGATCTTCATCGTTGTTGCACCAATTCTACACCTTCACTGATAACTAGATAATTGTTGTACTATTACTGAGATCACTACCATTTCAACGAGGTTTCTTCATTAAGATTATGGCTGAGACCAAAGGTGTGATTATGTTGAGATATTGTGATTGCATTTTCTTCCTGCACTGAGGCCTTCATGATATTGTCTAGTATATTGAGACATAGTGTTCACTTCTTGTATTTGAGACCCTCATTATTATGTCAAGACTATAACCATTTCAGTGGCACCCATCCGAGATTACAGTGATGTTGTCCACCCTTACCGTGATGCAAAGATACTTGTCTGAGATTTTGTGTCTCCTGCACCCATCCACAATTACATAGTGTTTGATATTTCAGAGAGGAATGCAAAGATATCTCTGCTACTTATCCGAAGTTACAGGATGTCATAAAATCTGCATTTCTAGGGTGACCATACATGCCTATTTATAGTTTTTATGTCTCCATAAATAAGCTGACAAGTCCATTGAACAGGTGTGTCACCTTTTATGATCCGAATTGACAATTATATATGTATTGAGGCTGACATGACTGTTCTTCTTCATTATTTATCTTGGAGACTTCTTCTTGTGCTCGTCATGGAGGATTGTGCTTGTCTTCGAGGGCTATTCTAGACTTGTATACATTATGTATAGGCTCAAGAAGAGCTCCTTATACATGACATTGACTCTTTGAATTTCCTAGATCTATGAAATGAGCAAGAAACTCATTCTTATAAATTACAAAAATAATATTTCTTTTTCTTTACAAGTACAAATATAAAAATTACATTGGTAAATAATGAACATATTTACACTTTCTTCAACAAACCTCAGGCTCAACGGTGCCATCACATTGAGATACAGAGAGAGATTTCCCATACACCACAATTGGAGAACCATCAAACAACAAGGAGAGAACACCATCAATTAGCTAGAGAAGAAAACACCCACACCATCCTAAAAATTTGGCCTTCATAAAAAAAAAAAAACTACATGTTGAGCATTAAGAAACTTACTTTTAATGCCTGAGAAACAAAATTCGAATTTAATGATTGACACTTGATACCATAATAAAAACTTAGAAGCACATGAACCACATATTTCATCATTATCCATAGATAAGAAGGACCATCGTGGGCCCTTTTACATATCAAAAACACATCAAAAGGATATAGAAATTACCCACCACCCCCCACACACACTATTCATTTCCTAAAGAGGAAATGCTAGTCGAAACTTGAGCACTAGAGCCAGGGGGTCCAACTTCTCTCCCCAGTCTGAATCTAAAGCTATGTTTCTCTCCACATGAATAAGAAAAGACTTAATTTTTTCCACATGAAACCTTACGTTCCTCAACGTTCTCTTCACATCCTCTATAGAGGCAAAGATATTATATTTATCCTCCTACTTGTCTCTCAGCACCATCCACATAAGGATTTTAATTTACCAATAGAGAACTACTATATTCAGATACTTATTACGCTTCTCCTGGTGTGCCTAGGATCTGAAACCCATAAAACATGTCTTCGAATAATTCTAAGTCTGATTGATATTGTCTCTCTTCTCCTGCTTTGATATAAGGATCGTGAATCTCCTGACGAGTCTTAGGTGGAATGGAATTAAAAGAATTCACCATGGATTCATGGGAAAAAATATTTACACCACACTACCTTGGTTGATATCTTCCACCTCCTCCCCTCCTTCTCCTCCCCCTCTACCTTGGAAGAATTGTAGAGTCACATGATGGTTCTTCAATTTCCTTACAAGGGTTGCCTTTACCTACAAAAGGACATAAATACCGACTCGACCCTACCTTGGCAAAACCAAAATACCTACAAATAATTTCATCATAGAAACACTAGAGAAATGGCCTAGATTTGGATGAAGACCCACCAGACATGGAGTTTCCCAATACTTCTTCATTTTTAGCCTCGACCCCATTTACCATTTAGACTACACCCTAAGACCCATAAAACTCTGCATCGAAAAGCTCATAGATAATTAACCCAACCTAACCCAGAATAAATGACCAACATAACTATTAAAGATACCAAGAACACCCTTTGAGTTAAATCCCAACTACCAGCTCCCACTTGAAGAGAATGAGCCTGTGCCTAGAGCCAATCTAGTTCTCCAGACCCAACAAAAAACCCAAATCCCTGGACACAAGCCACATCTAATGCCTAAGACATTAAACCCGAAAAATATTTGCTCCCAGAATTACCAAGAAAGACATACAAATATAACCAAGATGAGGCCAAAAAGGTCACATGTGACTTACCAAACCTGAATACGAGTAAGTAACTCGAATTGAAAGCATCCATCCCATCACAAGGCCATGCCAAACCAAATACATTCTCCGTCATAATAAAAAATAGAGTGGCTCGAGGAAATTTCTTTCTTATTGTAACAACCATGGTAAAAAAATCCATGTAATAAAATTTAATAAAGGAAAAATAATAACCATGGTCATGGGACACATATTCCAAGCTGAATGTTTGGAAAAACATCCTCGTGTGGGTGTTTATTTGGTTTATTATGGCTATGGAAATTGGAAAAGGAAATGGATAAGGCTTTGGAAAGGCAAAGGGGCATTTATTGGCATTTATTTATGAAAATAATGGAAATTAGGAGAAAAGGAAGGTGAAAGGTCACAGGTTGCATGTGAGGAGGAAAATAATGGAAAATTGAAGAAACTAGAGGCCTCATTAGTAAAAAGGCTTCTGAGGATTAGTTCATGGCTTTTGCCCAGTTCATTTTTGGAGCTCTCATTTTATTCTCTCTCTCTCATACTTTTGGACACTTAGAGTTTTATTGGAGAACTCTTGGAGGTGTGGAATACCTAGGATTTGAAGCAACAAGGAAAATAAAGAGTAGGAAAGCACAAGAGGACATTGAAATCATCAGCTACAGTGGGTTTTTCTTGCAGGTTCCGAGTTGCATGTGTGATTTCCTTACTATTTTTGGCATGCATGGCATATGCATCTGGTTTCTTTGTCATGATCTATCATTGGCATGGAGGATTTCCTCGATTAACAATGATTTTTCCTAGCCTTGCCATTTCCTGGATAGACATGGTTTCATGGGAGTTCTTCCCCTTATTTTCTGGTTGGTTCTCATGTTCCTTTTGTTGTAGGTGGAGTTATTAGTTCCTGGAGACTTGGTTGGACAAATTTTATAGATCCCTGTAGCAACTTGGGGTGAGTTATTAGTTTTGGAGCTTTGGTTGGACAAACACTCTAGAGACCTTGGTCGGTTGAGTTACTAGTCTTGGAGCCTTGGTTGGAAAAATGCTTTGGATCCTGAAAACAATTGTGGGTTGAGTTACTAGTCTTAGAGCCTTGGTTGGAACAAATGATATGGAGCCCTGGACAACTTGGGTAGAGACAAATCTTGTGATGCATAGTGATTCCTAACCATGAGGTGGAATCACTAGTTGAGATTTGAGGTGGTTTGGCCTTTGGAATCTCTGGTTATATTTTGATGGATTCATTCTATGAGAACCCACATTCATGTTTGGAATATGACATGTGGGTGATTGGATGAAGAGAGACTTGGTTCAACCAATCTATGGTCGGGTGGAATGTGGAAGTCCCAAACCTGGTTAGCCTTTGCATTCATCAATAAAATCTCTCTTTATCCTCGGTATTTTGTGGGTAAATATAATTGTTTATATGTGGCTTATACGGTTGTTATATCCTTGATATTTGTGTTGGTTATATGTTGGTTATGAATGAGCTATATGACAGTAATAATGTATCTCTCTCATCTTTTTTTAGTTAATCAGTGAATGTACAATGAATATATGTCTTAATATATGGTAATACAGTTATTGTGATGAGGCATCAATGCTTCTTAGTGATTCTCAGATAAGTATGAGACCCCTATGATAATATCTATTGTTTAAACCTGTAGAATGCATATTTGTGACATGTTTGATGAAATGGATTTCATGGCTAGTAGGAATCCAATCAAGTCCTTGTTCAAGTACTTTCATTTGTATCATTTTTTTGAGGTTACCTTTAATTTTTGGAAGTTTCATGGAGTTCTAGGCAGTGGCTCGAGTCTTAGCCCTGAAAAGGTGGCTTAAAATCCAAATACGTTGGCATAGAACTACCTAGAAATGTTCCCAATCACACGCATGCCTTGTTGTGGGAGCGACTGGAGGGTCCCAGTCACATGCATGCCCATGTCAAGGGAGCGAATGAGGATTTAAGGTAGAAAAATATCAATTTTTCTTAGGGGATGGTCACCTAGATGGGTCGGATCACTCCTGGGGGTTCTGTTGCTGTTGTAGAAGGTTACGTTGTTTGTGTTCTGACGATTCCACTTCCTTAACTTTTACATAGTGAGTTGAATCATATCATAGTAACTCTTCTTCACATTTTTACCATGGTTATCTGGTTTCTTGGGTATATGTGGGAGGAGGGTGTTATAGAGTGGTACCATAGCATGGTTTCTTTCTCCTTGGGTGATGTTTGGTTTCCGTTCCCCTTTGATGAAGGTGTTGCCATATGTACATGCTAGTTCCACATGTGTTCCTTATGCTTGTGGTTTATGTGTTTTTTTCATACGCATGATGTTGGTCATGATTGGAATGGTGTCGACATATGAAAGTTAATGGTGTCATTGTTGAATGTTTTTTTTGTGGGTGTATGTCAGTCATGCATTGGTTATGTATTTCAATGCTTATATATCGTTATGCATACATTTATGTGGTTGTAGTTGTCATGCATGAGTTCATAACATGTCGTTGGTATGGTCATGTGTTGATGACTGGGTAATGATTAGAACGATGAATAAATGTTCATATGATTATGTTTATATATAGATATATATATTGCACTAATCTGGTTGATCTTGCATATGCTATATCCTCACCGAAGTATACTAAGGTACGTTAGTTTGTTTATGATTTGGTTTAGTTGACATAATATACCTTCCAGGAAGAAGAGATCAAAGATGACTAGCAATATGGTAGATTATAGAGATTCTCCCTACAAATCATATGAGCAGCATGGTGTTGGGTACTCTTCTGACTTAGTAGACACATTGAGGAGTTTGAAAGAAGAAATAAGGAGTTGTAAAGGAGACAATGACAAAATCATACAGGCACTGGAGATACAAGCATAATTCAATGCAGTAATTCTTCAGATTCTGTCAAAATTATATAGGTAGGGACCATTTTGGATCAGCTATGGACAAGAGTATAGGGCTAATGGTGCATATGATAGGAGATCTCACAGTGGGAACATGTTGGATAGAGATTACACAATCAAGGATGGCAGGTTCTTGGATACACCAGACAAGAGAGGTGATGGACATAGGTACTACTCTAGTCCTAGTTTTGATAGGTATCGTGGTCATCATCATTATCATCCTTATAGGAGGAGTGAAAGGGGATATTTTCCTGATGAGTTCAAGAAAGTAAAACCACCTACATTTGATGGAGAAATGAAGAAATCATAGGATGCAAAAGCATGGTTTCTTGGAGTGAATAAGTTCTTTAGGATACATAATTACTCAGAGAACATGAAGGCCATAATAGCTACATTCAGTATTATAGGTAAAGAAGATATATGGCGGGAAGATGTAAAGAATGTCAAATATATTTATGAGGAGGAGTTAACTTGGATTGAATTCAAGAGACTATTCAGGAAGAAGTATCTATAGGGGAGGTGCTATGATGACAGGGAAAAATAAATCTATGAGCTAAATATGGGATCTATGATTGATGAGGAGTACACTAGCATATTTCTAGAGTTGTTGAGGTATATTCCTTACCTTGAGGAGGAGAAGGCCAAGATTCAGAGATTCATCAGTAGGTTTTTATAGCATTTAAGGATAGGATTGAGTTGGATGAGCCTAGATCATTGCAGGAGGCCATTCTAAAGTTAAAGCATTGTTATGAGCAATCAAAGCGAAGATATGAGACTAAAATAGACTAGAAGGGTAATAATAAGAATAAATGGAAATGGGACAAAAAACGAGCAAGACCTCAGGACACATGTAGCAAATATAATGCAATGTCGCACAAGAAGTTGAATGCATCTGATAGAGGACAAGAATCTCGGTCTAAGAAGAACAAGGATGATGATAGGAAGCCTATACGGTGTTGGAATTGTGGCAAAGATCATGATCAAGAGATTTTCCAGAGTATCATGGTCGTAGACCGCAGATTTATAGTTCCCAAGAGGCACAGACGGTTGGGGATGTTGGAAACAGCGTTGGCTCCCTGACTATTTGCAGTTTGTATGGCTCCATCACCTGTCATACTATCCTCCTTGGCAAGTCTCATGCCTCTGCTTTTCATGTCAAACTCAAAGAAAGAGAGAAAAGTCATTTAAAGTCAAGTTATCTCTGGTACGCAGTTTCTCTCAGCCTTACCTGCGGGTACGCAATCCAAGTTCACAATACCTGCGTACTTGTATGCTCTGTCTATAAAGCAATGGGTGCGTACTCCTGTAAAGGTCAATAAGCGCAAGTTTCACTCCAAAAAAGTTACTTGTGGTTATTTCTAGAGCATTCTAGAAGCTTGTTTGACGTGTATGGAGCGCCTCCAGATGGTTCATGTATCCCTATAGAAGAGAAACTTATCCCATCAAGAGGGGAGCTAACCCACCCAAAAGAGGGGCTTATCCCATTGATGGTGGACCTGATTAACTTCCTCTAGAGCACTATAAATACAGGCATTGGGCCAGAAGGAGGGGAGGTTGAAAGTTGAATATTCCTAAGGGTAGATGCTGCTGGAATTAGGACTTCCTTGTAGAAGCTTCTGAGGAGAGATTACCATCTTTGCTTGTTTCCATTGGGAGGTGGGTGAGCTAATCAGAGTAAGGGAGAACTCTTGTGGACCCTGGGAGGAGCTTGCACAACACCAAGGCTCAGGTTGTAATGGTTCCTTTTGTTACCTTTTAATACAAATTAGTCCATTCTTCTCAACAATTTGTTATTTATGAGTTGTTTCATATACTCCTTGGTCTATATGTTAAATATGTTTTATTTTATGTGATATTCAGGTGCTATTTAATCGTTTGATTGTTGGTGAATGCAGGTTTCGAAGGGAAGGAGGAGCTCATCCGGATCAACGAATCTGGACTACTACAACAGCGTTGGATTATAGGTAGGATCTAAACACTTGATTTCTCATATTGTAAAAGCATATTTAGGGAAGGATTGCTCTTATTTGTCTTGTTTTTCATTAGAAAGTCTTAGGCTTCTAGGAAGGTCGGTTGTGTCCGCACTAACGACTCTTTCCGCGTGACAAAATGGCGACTTCGCTGGGGACTCCATGAATGTGTTTGAGTTCTTTTTGATTTAATATTTTGGTCTGAGAAAAATCGCTTGTTTTCTGATTTTTGGCTGTCTAGCTGTGTATTTGGGTGGGTTAGCTTAGAGTCAATTTAGATTTTTAGTTTTCTTAGCTTTGCCAGCAGTACGCAGGCTTTGAGTTCAGCACAGTGCGTACTTGTACGCACTGCGACTGTGTGCACAGAGCGTACCCGCGCCTGTGTCAACAGATCACCTGCGTACCCCTGTCAAATTTGAGAAAATTTTATTTTTCATCTTTTTGCTCTTTAGATTTTGTTTTTACTTTGTTTTTACTGCCTAGATCCATTAGTTTACTGTCAGAGATCTTCACCTGAACTTGTCCCGTTAGTGTCGAGGGTTTTGGTGGAATTCATAGGGATTTTGCCTTAGGGTTTGATTTTTAACTGGTCCTGTAGTGACTTTGGCGTTAGAGGTTGTCAAACTTTGGATCTCCTTGGTTTTGATCAGTCCTCTTAGGAGTCGGGCCTGTCATAGAAGTCACCCTTGTGAGAGACCTACCTTTGTGTCTTCTCTTTGCAAATCTCGAAAAGTTTGTTTGTTAAAACCTTGAATTTCATTCTTGAGAAAAAAGAACAAAAAGATTTCGATTTTGTTTTTTGGTTAGTTTATGATTCTGCATGAACTGACCCTTAGTTGCATTTTGACTGAGTAAAACATCCGGGAATCATCCTTGTAGGCTTTTGTCCTCATTATCTTTTACTTTTAGGTAAATTTCCTTTTAATTTGCTTTTGAGTGAATTTGATTTGATTGTGTTAAATTTGTTAAATTTGATTTGATAAATAGTTTTTACATGCTTTATTAATATAGAAAAAACACAAAAATTCTTTTGGAAAAAGTTTGCTTTGGTAGCATTTGTAGACTTTTGGGAGAAAAAGGAAATTTCGTAGAATAATTAGTGGTCATGAGTTAAATGTTTTGAAAAGATAAAGAGAATTGTTTCTTTGATTGTCTTTGTTAAGAAAGTTGTTTTCTATAAACTTTGCATTCTCTCAACTCTCTTAGCTAGGAGATTCATTGAAAAAGAAAAGTAGTGTAAATCATCTTAGGTGCATCTTTGTAGTGGTTGCGAGTTGAGTCTACACACCACCAGTTTCATCTCCACTACCTTTTGTCTTAAAGAAAAACAATAAAATTAACGCTTAAAGTAAAATCAACTTAGTAACTTTTTATTTACTAGGGCTCTGAAACACCAATATAGATCAGGTTAGTGTCTTGGAGTAGGAGAGTAATTAACTCTCCAAGACAGCAAAACCAAACAAGTAGCTGATCTTGTGGTAGGATAAATCCAACTGTTTCATTTATACTTTGGGAAAGCTCCTCTTAAAGGAGAAGCACGAGCTCGTGTCCGAACCAGTGAGGGGATCAATCCTCCCTCGTTGGGAATGATGCCAGACACGCACGTATTACAAACGGTAAACCTCGGATTAACCATTGTCGAGGAGCCAAGGGTCACTTGTCGGTAAACCTTGGATTATTGTCAAGGAGCCGGCAAGGGGATTGAGCTTGATACTCTGCCCTTGCGTGCTGTCAGAGTGTAGACTGTTCCCACAGGTGTATTTTTTGCTGTTGGTAACCTTAGTGACCATTATCTTTAGGATTCTACCCGAGGTGACGGTGGAGGGAAGATCCCACTGTACCTGGAGCAGACGTCGGCTAGACTCACTTGGATTTTCCGGGGGGTTCACTTCACTCGAGACGGTTAAAGTGGAGGAACTTGTGCCGGTCTATTCATTAAGCAGGTTGCCGGGGTAACTGTTCCACCCACCACTTCTGTACTGAATTCGGCGATGTTGGGCTTCATCACCAACTAGCGTTTTTGGTCCGAAAGGCTACTGTTTGTGCATGGTTTGACGCCCTAGATTCTTTAGGCGTGTGATTCAAATTTGTTTGGTTCTTTAGAGACTTTAGGTGGTTTGTTTTGAGATTTTACTTTGTTTGCGTGTGCAGTAGTTAAAAGTTTTTAACTATGGCGGAATTACCGAGACAGTCCCGTAGACTTCGGGGCCAATCTCCTGAGATTGTTTCCATGGCCGAATTGTTGAGGAGATCCCGTAGACTTTGGGGTGACCCTCCTCGAGACGACCCGAGTAATCTAGAAGGTTTGAAAGTCCTGGTAACTCCTCCTAGTGGTAGTAGAGTAGGTTCACGTGAAGAAGGAGAGTCTTCATTGGTAGTCCATCCAGATTACCAAAGTCTAGAAACAGGTTACAATCCTTAAGCTGTTGCAGTTTCTGAGCTTGCTGGTAGTTTTTCATCTACTAGTGATATAGGCGAAGAACCTGAAATATCTGAACCTGTTACTCCAACTTCTAGTGTTCCTGATTCACCTAGGATTGAAAGAGTCATAACCGAAAATCTTCCTTCTGGTTTGTTAGCTATTGAAGAACTTACTCCAGAAGAAGAAGTAGGCCCTGTTCTTGAAGATCAACCTACTCTTGACCTAAGAGAGCGTGAATCTATCTTTTACAGTCCACCTAGAAGTACTACTTGGTACCTTTCGTTAACTAATTATTTAGACAACTCAGGGGTAGGTTTTTCTCCACCTCGTACTCCTTTTCCACCTGGAGGTATTTATACTCCTGTAAATATGTCTGGTCAGTCGTCTGTGTTCACTCAATCTCCTGAATCTTTCTTGTACGGTGGTCCTTCTGTTCCCTCCGGGTATCAATCACTTTCTGGTACCTTTTCGGGGGCATCTCCTCAACCCATTGATCATGGGTTATTAGCTGGAAACGATGGTAATAAACCGTTGGGTGTAGGGGACATTTACATGATGTCAGGTTCAGTTCCCGTTTCTCAACCTCAAGGTGGCCAATTACCGCCTGGGGGGCAGCCTCAATTAACGCCTGGGGGGCAACCTCAAGGTACACAAATTGCATCTGGGGGGCAACCTCAAGGACAGTATGTACCCATAGTACAATACATGCCTCAAGGTCAACCCCAGCCTCAATATGTACCCCAGGGTCAACCTCAGTATCAATATTTACCTCAAGGGTATCAACCCCAAGGGTATCAACCTCAAGGGTATCAACCTCAAGGTCAAGGTCAACCCCAGTATCAGTATTTACCCCAAGGTTATCAACCTCAAGGTCAACACTCGAGTCAAGGTTATCAACCACCTTAAGGTCAGTCTTATGTTCAAGGTACGGGAAATGTACCCTTCAATTATCAATCCTACCCTCAACCTGGTTACGGATCTCAGTATCCTCAACCTGTTACGGGTCAATACCCCAGAATGATAGTGTGGGATCCATCACAAGGTCAACAGGTGTTGCAGCCAAGTATACAGTTGTTACCTCAAACTGGACAACCCGTAGTTTCTGGTTCACCCCAGCAACCGCAACCTATCCAGTCAAATGTTCAAACTTCTCTAACTTTGGTAGTTACTCAGCCGCCAATTGCACCTAGTACTCCATCTCAAACGGCTGCTGCAACTACCGCAACATCCACCGCACTTACTTCTGGAGTATCGACAACTCCGATTTCTACTGTCTCTGCAACCACTCCTCAGACATCTTTACCGTTGTCCGGATCTATGATTCAAACCACGGTCCAGATGCCTATAGGGCAGCCTGGTTTAAGTACTGTTGTAACAAGTCAACCACAATTTACTTATCAACAGCACTAGGGACAGTACCAATACGGGCCTACTGTCCAACAACCGGTTTACCAGTATCAACTGTATCCTGGGTACACTTATCAACAACCTCAACAACCCCAGTACGGTCCGGTTAATCCTGGTTTTCTAGGAGGATATAATATCCCGAATGCGATTCCTGTTCCAAGTTATCCTGGATATCCTCCTCCTGGGACTGGTCTTGTGACCCAGAGTTTTAGAGATCCTAACCGGCAATTGCCATTTATCGCAACTTTGGATTTACCCGACTTAACGCGCCTAACGAATGATCCAATTCAATATCTTCCGTTCTGGCCGCCAATGCCAAATAAGTTGCCCAGTGATATACCCAAGTTCGAAGGTAAGTCTGGAGAGGATCCGTCCAATCACGTGATGACTTACCACCTCTGGTGTGCTTCAAATTCTATCTCGGATGATTCGATCCGCTTACGTCTTTTCCAACGTACGCTCATTGGTCTCGCGGCCAAGTGGTACATTGAGTTACCACGGGCCTCTTTTTACAATTTTAGCCAGTTAGCTACCTCGTTCCTAACTCATTTTCAGTTGCCGGTCAGATACGATAATGGTACTGAGTTATTAACTTCATTAAAACAATCGACGTCCACTTATATTTCCGATCATATTCATGAATGGAGACGTCGAAGACGTGTAGTGAAAGTTTTTATCCCGGACCAAATCTTAGCTGAATGGTTTGTAAAATCATTATTACCGAAGATTACTGAAGATGTAGCTAAGGCCGGAGTAGTTACTGAGGAGCAAGTCATTGCTCAAGCCCAGTACCTTGACTTAGTTTACACTCAGTCGGGTACGTTGCACGAGAAGATCCCAGATCTTCCTAAGTCGAATCAAATCGCTGCTGCTCCTTTGGGGTCTCATGCTACTGATGGCATGATTGGTATGGTGAATACTAAAAGTAAGAAGAAATCCTCAAAGAATTCTTCTCCAATAATAACCTTACCAGACTCCCCGACAGGAGAGTCTTCTCCTGAAATTACCGCCGACATTCACGCTGTAGAGTCATCTACGGCTAAATCAAAAAATGGTGGTAAGAAGAAAGGCAAGAAGAAGGATAAAGCAGACAAGGCTCCAAAGGAGAAAAAAGAGAAGTTGGAATCTAACGACGAAAAGCGCAAACCTCGCTATCCTTGTTTAATTTGTGAAGAAGATCATTTCACAAGAGATTGCCCTCATCAGGCAGAGGTTGTGAAAATCGTTAAAGGTTCCCTAACTCCTGCTGTTTTGAAAGATCCATTTCCGAAGCAGGAGAGTAAAATGATAGGTTCTTCCTCGAGTGCCAGTGAAGAACCCATATTGATGATGTCTCATGTACGGATTGCGACTCGATCGCAAGATTATGGTAGTAAGAATCCTGTTGATGGCAAAGAAGCAGAATCTTCTCATTCTAATCCATCAACCTCAGCTCCCGGTTCCGATCCACTACAGATCAAGAAACCTAACCTGGACTTAGTAATTAAACCGCCCGCCAAGGGTATACTTCGAAAGTCTGCTTTCAATCCACATGCGAGAGCAGCGCAGAATTATAACATTGTTGAGGATTTAGCTGTTTCACCCTCAGCAATGTCGGCTTTGGAAGTGCTGCAATCATGCCCAGCACAACGAAAATTACTCTTGTCGGCTATAGGAGCTGTTGATATTCAGGACCCGAACCTGATAATATTTGATCTAGAAAATAGTACACCGCGTCTCCCTCATCAGATGGCTTTCCAGATCCTAGTGATAGTCAAAAACAGGCCTATTCATCGGACTGTAATTGATGAAGGAGCTTCTACGTGTATTATGTCGATTCAGTGTTGGAGATCGCTTGGTTCTCCTTCACTGAACCAATCCCCGACGATTCTTAAGGCCTTTGAT
Organism: Pinus tabuliformis; assembly: GCA_031772625.1. Classification (NCBI taxonomy): domain Eukaryota; kingdom Viridiplantae; phylum Streptophyta; class Pinopsida; order Pinales; family Pinaceae; genus Pinus; species Pinus tabuliformis. Next base: position 657,293,638 of record CM062820.1, on the reverse strand, counting down.
GGCCGTGGGTTCCATCCGTTTGGCATTCTACAGGATTTGCCTATAAGGGTAGAAGGAAAAACCGTTAGTCTGGATGTGGAGGTGGTTGATGCCCCTCTAGACTACAACCTTCTTTTGGGTCGCAGTTGGTCTTACGCTATGACAGCGATTGTGTCATCGGTCTTCAGAGTTATAAAGTTTCCACACAATGGTAAGATCGTAACGATAGATTAGCTGGCTTACTTTTCATGCGACCCAGCCTCTTCAGAGAGTATCCAGCATGTCGGTAAAACGACTATCCCTTACAAGGATGTTGGTGTAGGATTAGTTAAAGATTCCGGTTTACTGGGAACTTTTCCTTTTCCTTCGATCAATGCAGACCCTTCATTCGCATCCATTCATATGATTACTTCAGACACTATTATTTACGATGATCCTTGGGTTGTCCCATCTGAATCTGAGATAGACTCATTCAGTGATGCCATGCCTTTGAGTCCATATGAAATTGCTTATGAAGCCGTGCAGTCTTTTACCGACTCGCGTTCAACCCATTTCGACCAAATGAATGTGGTCCGTGAGGAATCACTTTTCACATCAACCTCAGAATGGATAACGTTTCCTGAAGTCGTGTCATCTGACGAACAACTTCACGAAATCCTAAGTGTAGACGATCTACCATGGGAAGATCTTCATCATCGATCTTCGTTTTTACCTGAGGAGGATGACTTTGAAAATGATTTTTCATCAATTTTTACAGCTGAATATGTCAAGGACGCTCAGAATCCCATGAAACATCCTGATTCAGAGTTGAATTTGGGAAACATTTCCCAAACTATTGCCATTGACATCTCAGTTAAAACCGGAGTTATTGAAAACATTCATATAGGTGCCTCGTGTACAGATGACGAAATTCAAACATACAAGGTCCTTTTTCAAGAATTTCGTGACGTGTTTGCCTGGTCCTATGAGGAAATGCCAGGAATTGATCCCTCCATTGTTGTTCATGAAATCAAGACCTACCCGGACGCTAAACCCGTTCGGCAACGTCTGCGTCAGATACACCCTAGGAAAGCGGCTGCAATTAAAGCAGAAGTCGAGAAGCTGTTGAAAGCAGGTTTCATTTATCCGATCCCGTTAACGGATTGGGTATCGAATATTGTTCCGGTTAACAAGAAGCAGGGAACAATAAGAATCTGCATCGAGTATAGGGATATTAATCGTGCTTGTCCAAAAGACAACTATCCCACGCCCTATGTCGATCAAATAATTGATGATTGTGCCGGCACTGAAATATTTTCCTTTATGGACGGTTTTTCCGGTTACAACCAAATCAATATTCTACCTGCTGATCAACCAAAAATGGCTTTCATTTGTCCTTGGGGGACATTTTCTTATTGCAAATTACCTTTTAGACTTAAGAATGCCAGAGCCACTTTCCAACGGGCAATGTCTTACGCGTTTCACGACATCAAACACATTGTGCAACCGTACCTCGATGATTTGCCTGCTCATTCTTTACATCGAGCTGATCACCTCGTCCATTTATGCGCTATTTTTATGAGGTGTCGGCATTATCGAATTCAGTTGAACCCACACAAATGTGTCTTCTGCATAGAAGTGGGACGATTGCTAGGATTTGTCTTTTCAAAAGCCGGTATCCGCGTCGATCCCTCGAAGGTCGAAAGCATCATCAAATTGCCTCCTCCTTCGAGTTTGCGCCAACTCCAAAGTTTGCAGGGGAAAGCAAACTTTTTACGTCGATTCATTCCTAACTACGCCGAGGTTACAAAGGGTTTCACCCAGTTGTTAAAACAAAATGCTCAATTTTCTTGGGATGAGATAGCTCAGAAATCTTTTGATGCACTTAAGCACGCGTTGACCCATGCACCGTTGCTGCATCCTCCCAACTACAACCAGGATTACTTTTTGTATCTCGCCGGCTCCCACTCCACCATTGGAATGGTCTTAGTTCAGGAAGATGAATTCGGAACGGAACATGTGATATATTATCTTAGTCGGACGTTAAATCCAACCGAGCTAAAGTACTCACATGTGGAAAAGTTGGCACTGGCAGCCGTTCAAGCTGTCCAGCGTTTTCGTCACTACATTCTTCTCCGTAAAACTATAGTGATTTCAGATTGCAACCCTATGATCTACATTCTAACTAAACAATTGCTAGGGGGCAAGTACTCCAAATGGATTGTTATCCTGCAAGAGTTCGATTTGGAATTCGAAAAGTCCAAATCTAAGAAATCCTTAGTCTTTGCCGAGTTAATGTGTGACTTCCCGCGTGCTGACACGGAAATTGTGGCAGAGGAACCCATTGTGGACGAATCTCTGTTTCTTATCAGCACTTTAGATCCGTGGTATGGGGATATCATCGTCTATCTCCAAACCCAATCCTTTCGGCCCAAAGCTTCAAAGTCGGAATGCCGGAAAATTCGATTCCAGTCCCAACAATACAGAATTATTGGAGATACTCTTTATCGTCGTGGGGCGGACTTGGTTTTTCATCGTTGCTTAACTCATGAAGAGGCAGAAAGGGTTCTGAATGACTGTCATTCTGGTGCATGTGGCGGTCATATGTCTGGGTATGCCACAGCTCAGAAGGTGTTACGTGCTGGCTATTTCTGGCCGTCCATGTTTAAAGATTGTATCATTGCAGTCCGGAAATGCCACAACTGTCAAGTGTTTGATCGCAAGATGCGCGCACCACCTGCTCCTCTCCACCCTATAATTGCCGTTGGTCCTTTTGCTAAATGGGGTATCGATTTTATTACATGTAACCCTCACTCGGCCGGGGGGCATGCGTATATCATCCTTGCGGTTGATTATATTACTAAGTGGGCCGAGGCGATGCCTACATTCGAGGCAAGCGGCAAGACAGCAGCGATTTTCGTATTCAATCATATTATTGCTAGGTTTAGTGTCCCACAAGCGATAATCACTGACCATGGGCGCCATTTTCGAAACATTATGATGACAGAACTTACAGGCCAGCTTGGTTTGCGCCACGATAGCTCAACACCTTATTATCCACAAGCCAACGGTCTGGTTGAGTCCATCAACAAAGTTTTGGTCATCATGATCCGGCGAATCATTGGCATTCATCGGTCGAATTGGCACAACATGTTATTTTCCGCGCTGTGGGCATATCGAACTTCGGTGAAAACATCAACAGGGTTCACTCCTTTCCAACTAGTTTATGGTTTGGAAGCAGTGTTGCCCATTGAATGCGAAATCCCATCACTTCAAATGGCTATCGAATTACTCCCAGCTACCTCCGAAGAGGAGAAACGTCTGTTATACTTAGCTAAATTAGATGAGACTCGACATGATGCTGCTTTGGCAATCGAGACTCACGCAAAAAGGATGAAAGCTCAGTATGATCGTAACGTAACCCCTCGTAATTTTTCGGAAAGCGACCTAGTGCTATTATATGATCAAGCTAACGATAAACTAGGTGCTGGAAAATTCGTTCCCATGTGGCATGGGCCCTACATTGTCAAGCGAAAGCTAGCAAAAGGGGCCTATGAGCTAGTAGATTTTGATGGGGACTCTTTGGGTAAGCCCAGAAATGGACTTTACCTAAAGAGGTATTATGCTTAAATGGTGGGTATGGAGATTCAGTTAGTTTAGTTAGGTTAATTTTTCTTTCTAGCTGGTATGTTTGCTTAGTGTAGACAGTGTGCTTAGCTTAGAGAGTGTGTTTTTCGTCGTTATTCTGGCTTATCTTGGTTTTACTCTTGATATTGCAGATGTCGACGCCTCTCCAAACGTACATTAGATTTGCTGATGGTGCTTGTCGTAGTACACGGAATATCTCTTCCGCAGCTTGGGTTATCTATTCGCCCTCTGACGAGTTAGTTTCTATGCATGGGGTGAGCCTCGGTCAAACAACAAACAACATTGCAGAATACAGTGCAATGATTGAACTATTATCTGAATCTATTTCATTTGGGATTCGGAGTTTGATAATGAGGTTAGATTCTGAACTCGTTGTATTACAGCTTAATAGAGTCTATGCCATTAGAAATCCAGTGTTATTAAGATTGTTTTTGAGGGTGCGTCTCTTGGAACGTGAATTTGATTACATCGAATATCAGCATATTCCAAGGTCTTTAAATACATTAGCAGATGCAATGGCGTCTCGAATGTTAAATAGACATTTGTAACAATCATAAATGTAAATTTATAAACATTTCATCACACATGTTTAACAAAATAAGCCGGTAATAATGATCTATATAGATAGGAGTGTATCAAAAATATACATCGTCTTCGATCATAGGTTGAAAAAAACCTTATGATCGGCAAAAATGATAAGACAAAAAACCAAAAATGTCACATGTGTCTACAAAAAGTGACTAGCCAATCACTGGTGGTGCTCTCTATACGAGACCACTGCCCGCGCTACCCTACACAAGAACCTCCTGAAAGGTCCTGGGACTGCGACCACATAGCGCTGAAGTCGGATAGGAATTTCATCTATAGTGGTCTCTGGTATACCCGCCGTCAGACGCTCTAGATCCTGTTCCAGCTCGGCTAAGGTCTCTGCGGCCGCATCCTGTGGGGCTGGTGCTGGTGTAGCTGGTACTCTTCTCTCAAAAGCCCAGAGATTGGCTGGACGCCGTGGACCTACATCTGCATTTTGAAAATTTGTCACTGTCAGTTTTGAGACGATATATAAAAAACAAAAAAAATAGATAATTTAAAAAATTTGTGAAAAATGAAGTACCTCTGTCGTCCCATTGTTCTCCCTGTGGAAGAACCATGTCCGGATCATTGCGAAAATCCATTCAGGCATAAGGAAAATCTTGAATCGCAAAGACCTGGCTCTCCAGCCAGTGAAAGTAACCATCAGGAAATCGAACAACCCCCGCTCCCTCATCAGGATGCCGGGCCATTACCGAAACCCATCGCGTCAACTTAGGCTCCCGAGGTGGCCCAACTGGAACTGTAAGATGCTGGGGGATCAGCATTGGAACTCTCTCTAGGGCAAAGCTCACAAGTAAAGGCCCATATCCAAAGGTCTTCAGTTGTCCGTTCTTTGCCCTGGTTAGTTGGACCTTCATATTGGACAACACAGCATCGCACCAGTTGAAAATGGTGCCTCGAAAGCAATCTATAGCCATCCGCATTTGGGACCCAGTGGCATTGGGAAAAGCGCATGCCACAAAGTCTGGTAACTGTAAAGGCAATTACCATAAGTTCAGGTCGGGATATGTATTTGATTTCTATCCCCTTCTCCTGGTTTTGATTGTTGCACCACTCTAGCCGGAGGCTAGCAAGGGATTGGCCACCCGGCCTAGTCCCGGACAGACTCAGTTGCTCACCCCTATTAGGCAAGCCAGTGAGAAAATATATGTTAGAGGGCTCTATCTCGAGCTGGTGCCCTCCGATGTAGAAGCATTGTTCCTGGATGTTCCACCTTTCAACCAGCCACTCTAAGAATGGCACCTGGGCCCTCATGCCAGGTATGGCCCAGTACTTGTAGAGACCGCATGCCTTCAAAGCATCAATGGAGGGTTGATGATTTATTGCGGCCAAATCAACGTCCTCGTGTTCTCTTTCACGCCAATCAAGCATGGTGTGCACCCTGCACATCATAAAACATCTGTTAGAGTCCATAAATTTTTAAAATTTTGGTCTATTTTGGAGAAATAAGGGTTTCAAAATGCGTTTTGTGCGGTACGCACCCTGGCTTTTAGAGACAGAGCGTATGTATGCAACTGCCCTTAAGACCGGGTGCGTACGCCCGATATTTTCCCCATTGAGAAAATATCGGGGTACGCAGGTCAGCAGTGCATGACCTGCGTACCCCAAAGGGCGCATCTTGAAACCCCAAGGCCTCCAAAAAATCAAATAAAAACCTAAAAATGAATTCTAAATGGATGGAAATTAAGAGAAGGATGTTGTAGAATACCTGGTGAAACGGCGTTCGATTCTGATGGTCGGATTCTCCGCAAAGTCCACGGGAAGTTTCTTGTCAAAAGCCCTTTTCTCTCCCTCAACAGTAAAATGGTAAAAATGACATGGTAAAAAGCCTTTTTATAGGTTTTTTGGATGAATGAATGCTAAGTTTGTTTATTTTCTACCATGAAAAGATATTTTTCAATGTATTTTTTCCCATCTTAAACAGGTATGAGTAATGTGTTGTTTTTGTGCAGGACAAAGGGACTTTAGGGTAAAATCATCATTTTTTACGAACCAAGACATCAGAGTCATCTTTTAAGCCCTTTTCTGACTCCTAAAATGTGAAAAGATTGCCGAGCGTTTCTTTTACACTCGTTAAAATGGAATTGAAAGACGGTCCTCTTACAGCCCTTTTCTGACTGTAAAAACATGAAAAGATTGCCGGATTTTTGTCGTTTCAAATTCGATACTGGAAATAAAACGACATGCCTCTGATCGCTTTTTACTTTTCAGGTCAAAGGCATTAATCATGAAAGTACTCCTTGGTCGCAAGATCAAGCGGTTCTCTCAGGTATTATTTTATACTTTTTTGGGCTTGGGAGACACAAATTTACGAAAAAGTTCACCTTGGAGTCTTCTTTAGTTTTTTCAGACTCTCTAAAAATGAAAAACGCTGAGTTTCTCCTATACTGGACTCGTTAAAATTTCACAGTAAAGGACCTGTTCGATTACAAACAGGAACGGACCACTCCTTCTTAGGGTCTGAATCTAAACTAAGTTGGACTCATCCGAAGGATGAGCTTATAATCAAGCATAGGTTATCCTCCTCAAGCTTGTAAAAAATAAAGAGGTACTTGCCAGAAATGGTGGGGGAAAAGAGAGAAGAATGAACCTATTTGTTATCCTTTGTTATAGAAGAACCTTATCACCGCTCTTAAACACGACACTTTTCATTCACCTGGGTTGGGAAATCCTTTGCCTTAAAGTTGATCAAACCACTTTGAAAGTCTTAAACCGTCTCTGGGTATTAACTTTGGGTCAATCGTCACCAAGCCATCTGTCGTGTCGTTATGTGTTCAAGAGGTCTCTGCAAATAAACCATTCATATGCAAAATACTTGTCATCCATTTTGACCATCCCTGAGTCAGTCCTTACAGCAACATTTCTTCAACTTGAACTGTGATTTCGTGTTGTGGGCTTGCCTGCAACGGGTCGCTTTCTATCGACATCAGCACATTATCTAGAGAGATGACTTAGAAATCGTCAGTACCTTGAAGTCTGCATGCATCAATGGCAGGTTTCTCGCCTTTGACGACAGTTTACATCATTGACTTTCGATCGAAGGATTCCGTGACATGTTCGACATCAACACATTCATTCGCATCTCATGGATTGTACTGGGTACTTTGAGAACCATTGACATCACTGGTGGTTTCTCTCACACTTGTTAACAATTTACATCATTGACTGGTAATCAAGTGGTTTCTACCATGTTCGACATCAACTCATTTATTCGCATGGATAGAATCGTACCAATTCGGGAAGTAGAAATGAAGACCCTGGATCTAGTTTCCACCATCCAGGCTGCGAGGAGTTTTGTATTCATTATATAGTAGACTAATCATAAACAGATGGCTGCGTCCATACTGTGTCTACAAAAGTCTATGATTGTGATGTATTGCAAAATCATTCTTGTATCAGAGCAGTAGTTAGATTGTTAGTTAAAGTTTTGAATCTGAGTATGGGAATGCCTACCTCAGCGATGATATCATCTTATATATGTATTTTGTGTTGAATATTTGCAGGTTCTGACCAGTTCCTCCGCAAGATACTCCTTGAAATGATAAAGTACTTCACCCTTCCTAGATCATAAAAACCCTAATCTACTACAGGCTTCGCACTTTAGGGGGCAATCTGTTACACCAAAAAATTTCACCATGACTATTTGCAGTTTGTATGGCTCCATCACCTGTCATACTATCCTCCTTGGCAAGTCTCATGCCTCTGCTTTTCATGTCAAACTCAAAGAAAGAGAGAAAAGTCATTTAAAGTCAAGTTATCTCTGGTACGCAGTTTCTCTCAGCCTTACCTGCGGGTACGCAATCCAAGTTCACAATACCTGCGTACTTGTACGCTCTGTTTGTAAAGCAATGGGTGCATACTCCTGTAAAGGTCAATAAGCGCAAATTTCACTCCAAAAAAGTTACTTGTGGTTATTTCTAGAGCATTCTAGAAGCTTGTTTGACGTGTATGGAGCGCCTCCAGATGGTTCATGTATCCCTATAGAAGAGGAACTTATCCCATCAAGAGGGGAGCTAACCCACCCAAAAGAGGGGCTTATCCCATTGATGGTGGACCTGATTAACTTCCTCTAGAGCACTATAAATACAGGCATTGGGCCAGAAGGAGGGGAGGTTGAAAGCTGAATATTCCTAAGGGTAGATGCTGCTGGAATTAGGACTTCCTTGTAGAAGCTTCTGAGGAGAGATTACCATCTTTGCTTGTTTCCATTGGGAGGTGGGTGAGCTGATCAGAGTAAGGGAGAACTCTTGTGGACCCTGGGAGGAGCTTGCACAACACCAAGGCTCAGGTTGTAATGGTTCCTTTTGTTACCTTTTAATACAAATTAGTCCAGTCTTCTCAACAATTTGTTATTTATGAGTTGTTTCATATACTCCTTGGTCTATATGTTAAATATGTTTTATTTTATGTGATATTCAGGTGCTATTTAATCGTTTGATTGTTGGTGAATGCAGGTTTCAAAGGGAAGGAGGAGCTCATCCGGATCAACGAAGCTGGACTACTACAATAGCGTTGGATTACAGGTAGGATCTAAACACTTGATTTCTCATATTGTAAAAGCATATTTAGGGAAGGATTGCTCTTATTTGTCTTGTTTGTCATTAGAAAGTCTTAGGCTTCTAGGAAGGTCGGTTGTGTCCGCACTAACGACTCTTTCCGCGTGACAATGACCTTGAGTTAGCAGTAATAATACATGCATTGAATATGTGGAGGAACTATCTTATTGGTGAGAGGTTTGTAGTAATGAGATATCACAGTCGATTGAGGTACCTATTTGACCAACCGAATCTAAATGGTAGGCAAGCTAGATGGTTGGCCATTATCGACGAGTTTGACTTTGAGATCAGGTACATAAAAGTAAAGAGAACAAAGTTGCATATGCTCTTAGTAAGCAAATACAAGTGAACCACATAGCAACTATGAGTTCTTATGGGATAGATTTACAAGCTTGGATCTTATAGGGAGGTCAGCAGGATAATAAGCACATGGAGCTTAGGCAGAGGTTACAACAGAGTACATGTCTAGGTACAAGTGCACACGATGTGGACTATCGTCTCACAGTAGACGGATTGATCAGATTTAGGAATGAGATATATGTGTCAGATGATAGCGAGCTCAAGAATATTATCTTGAGGTATTTTGTGAAGCCACATTCAGGTCACATGAGATACCAGAAGACATTGATAGCAGTGAAGAAGTTTTATTATTGGCCGAACTTGAAGAAATAATTGGCAGAGTTTGTGGTGAGGTGCTTGGATTTTCAATAGGTAAAGGCAGAGTGTAAGCATCTAGGTCGGTTACTATAGCTCATATTGATTCCATAGTGCAAACGGGATTTCATTTCCATGGACTTCATCATAGGTTTATAGACAAAATCTAGACTGCATGATTCCATCATGGTTGTGGTGGACAGGTTCACTAAGCTAGCACATTTCATTCCAGTGAAATCTACCTATTCAGCTAGTGATGTAGCACAGGTGTTCATCAAAGATGTGATCAAATTGCATGGTGTTCTGAAGAATATTGTGTCAGACAGGGATCCAAATTTCACTTCTAAGTTTTGGAAGGAGTTGTTTGCAAGTTTAGGTACAAAATTGGCCTTCAGTACAGCTTATCATCTACAAATAGAGAGGGTCAACTGAATATTGGAGTACATGTTGAGGATGTATGTGATGCACCAGCAGAGGAGATGGGAAAAGTATCTTCCATTGGTCAAGTTCACTTATAATAATGGTTAACAAGAATATTTTTTGATGATTATGTTTGAGGTACTCTATGGGCAGAGTTATAATGCTACCATTAGTTGGAGTGACCTAGTGAACAGGGTATTAATTGGACTGGACTTGTTAGCAAAAATGGAACAGAAAATGCAAGTAATCAAGAAGAATCTAAAGGAAGCATAGGATAGGAAGAAAATTTATTCAGATCAAACAAGTTGTCTAAGGAGTTTCAGGTTGGGGAATAGGTGTACTTGCACATCAAACCCAAGAAGAGCTCCTTACAGATTGGATCATGTGTAAAGTTGGAACCTTGGTTTTGTGGACCTTTCAAGATTATTGAAAGGATTGGACCAGCAACCTGTCGAATTGCACTTCCTCCGACAGTGAAATTCAATGATGTTTTCCATGTGTCATTTCTTAAAAAGTATGTTAAGATGTTGATCATGTGATTGACTACTCTGTATTATAGGTGGAGCCAGAAGGAGAATTCCAACCGGAACCTTTGTGTATATTGCAGAGAAATATGCTCGTGCTCCATAACTGAGTAATCAAGTAGGTGAAACTGAAATGGAAGCACGTTGGGCCTGATGAAGCTACATGGGAGATGGTGGATCAGATGTGGGCTACATATCCTTCTCTATCCAATGATTGAGCAAATGTTTTGGTATATGTTTTGGTAAATGTGTTGGTGTGATGTTTTGGTATATGTACATATGTATATGGATGTAAATACCGCCTTGATCTATGTTATAAAGCTCCAATAAGAGGTATGGGTGTCATGTCATTATGGTTGTCATGTTATTATGTTGTCATGTTGGTTTTCTTCTTATCATGTTGATCATTGTAAATACTGCAATGATCTAATTTATAAAGCTCCATGGGCAGTATTTTTTTCTTTCACCAGTCTTGTTGGTTGTAGGTGATTAAACACCAAGGATGGTGTTCCCCCAAGGGGGAGGGGTCTGTAACAAACCTGGTCCAAAAATCCATGTAATACAAGTTAATAAAGGAGAAATAATAACCATGGTAACGAGACACATATTCCAAGGTGAATGTTGGGACAAAAATCCTAGTGTGGTTGTTCATTTGGTTTAGTATGGTTATGGAAATTGATAAAGGCAATGGTTACGGATTTGGGAAGGCAAAGTGGAATTTATTTATGAAAACAATGGAAATTAGGAGAAAAGGAAGGTGAAAGGTCACGAGTTTCATATGAGGAGGAAAATGAAGGAAAATAATGGAAAATTGAAGAAACTAGAGGCATCATTAATAAAAATGCTTTTGATGATCATTTCATGGCTTTTGATCAGTTCAGTTTTGGAGCTCTCATTCTATTCTCTTTCTCTCTCATACTCTTCGACACTTAGAGTTTTCTTGGAGCACTGTTGGAGGAATGTGGCATACATGTGATTTAGAGCAAGAAAGCAAAGAAAGAGTAGGAAAGTGCAAGAGGACATCGGGATCAGCAACTATAGTGAGTTTTGCTTGCAGGTACAGAGTTGCATGTATGATTTCCTTACTAGTTTTGGCATGAATGGAATATGCATGTAGTTTCTTGATCATGATCTATCATTGGCATGGATGACTACATGGATTGACAGTGGTTTTGCCTAGCCTTGCCATTTCCTGGATAGCCATGGTGTTGTGGGAGTCTTTCCCCTTATTTTTTGGTTGGTTCTCATGTTCCTTTGGTTGTGGGTTGAGTTATTATTTCCTGGATCGTTGGTTGGACAAACGCTCTAGAGACGTGTAACATCTTGGGTTGAGTTATTAGTCCTAGAGCGTACGTTGGAAAAACAATCTTGAGCCCTTGGTGCGTTGAGTTACTAGTCCTGGAGCCTTGGTTGGACAAATTCTCTCGAGCCCGATAGTAGTTGTGGGTTGAGTTATTAGTCCTGGAGCCTTAGTTGGAACAAATGCTATGGAGCCCTAGATAGCTTGGCTAGAGACCAATATGGTGATGTTCAGTGATGTCTGAACGTGACGTGGAATCACTAGTTGAGGGTTAAGGTGGTTTTGCCTCTAGAAGCCCTAGTTTTATTTTGATATATTCATAATATGAGAACCCACATTCTTGCTTGGAATATGGCACAGGGGTGATTGGCTGAAGAGAGACTTGATTCAACAAATATATGGTTGGGTGGAACATGGAAGTCCCACACCTGTTTGGCCTTTGCATTCATCAATAAGATCACTCTTTATCCTATGTATTTTTTGGGTAAATATGCTTGTTTATATGTGTCTTATAAGATTTTTATATACTTGATATTCTTGTTGGTTATATGTTTGTTACGAATAAGTTACATGAAAGTAAATATATGAATCTCAACATGTTTTGGTTAATCACTGAATTTAAAATGAATATATGGATTAAAGATGGTAATGCAGTTATTGTGATGAGACATCAATGTGCCTTAGTGATTCTCATATAAGTATGAGACCCCTATGCTCAGATATGTTGTTTAAACCTGTAGAATGCATATCTGTGACATGTTTCATGAAATGACTGTCATGGATAGTAGGGGTCCAGTCAAGTCCTTTTTCAAGTATTTGCATTCGTATCATTGTTTTGAGGTTACCTTTCATTTCTGGAAGTTCCATGGAGTTCTAGGTAATGGCCTGAGTCCTGACCCTAAAATTGTGGCATAAAATCTGGAGTCACTGGCACAAAACTACCTAGAAAAGTCCCCAAGTGCACACATGCCTTGTTTTGGGAGAAACTAGAGGGTCCCAGTCGCATGCATGCCCATTTCAAGGGAGTTACTAAGGCTTTAAGGCAGCAAAATATCAGTTTGTCTCAGGGCTAGTCACCTAGATGGGTCAGATGGCTCTTGGGGGTTATGTTGTAGATGTAGAAGGTCAGGTTTTATTTGTTCCATCAGTTCCACTTCCTTAATCGTTACATAATAAGTTGAATCATATCATAGTAAATCTTCATCACATGTTTACCCCAGTTGGTCGGTTACTTGGGTAGATGTGGGAGGAGGGTGTTACACTTACTGACCACATCCACTCCTCTTTGTTTACTAGAGACTCGCCATTGGCAAACTGAGTGATTCTATTGCACCAAGGTGATTAGGGACTCACCACTCCCTCAGAGCATATTTCGTGAATGACTTCGCCACCCATTCCCTCCATTATATAGCCCATTTTCCAACTATAGGGTTGCATGCTCATGCATACGAGACGTAATTTCATAATTACTCCATCAAGGGTGGTATATTATGTTATACTAAGTGAAATGTTATGTTATACTAAGGAAGTTATTAAAATAATTTTGAAGAAAATAATTTTTATGGAGCCCTTGCATTAGTGAATCAAATAATTATTGAATAAGAAATTATGAACCATGAATGCCATGAATAATTATAATTTGTCAGTGAAATGTTTTTTAGAAAAGTAGTCTAAATATTTACGGTTCTTTAAACCGGCGTATATCCATCTTAACTCTAGATCTATCAAGTGTTGAGAGGGATCAAATCTCTCAAATTGAAAACCTCTTTTTTGAGTGCAAAACTTGAGGAAAGGTTTGCACCCCAAGAGATTTGATCCCTCTCTGCACTTGATAGATTTGGAGTTAAGATGGATCTACGTTTGTTTAAATTATATATAGAATATCATTAGAAAAACAAAGGGTTGTGAAAAACTAGATCCAAAACACCACCAACAGTGAATTATCTCTATGACCTAAGTTTTACCTAAACTTTAAACAGTAGGAAAAACTATCATAACTCAGCTGTCAAACCAATAGTGGGAATGACCATCATTGGTTTTTATTTGCAAATGCAAGTTGACTCATCATTATTATTCAAAGAAAACCACACCCCCTTTAATCCTTAGTTGGTGGTTTGTAAGGGAGCAGTCTTTGATTCCTACTAGATGCCTTTGGGTCCTAGTTATTAATCTATTTCCTTACATCTGAGGAAGACAATATCTTAACCAAGAAGAAGCAATTTTAGGGCATACTCCAAGGTCGCTTAATTTCACCTAAACTATTGTAACATTTTTTTTTAATTAATAAGATTATGAGCCTATATAACATATGAATAAATTACGAGCTTATGATCTTATATACCATATGAATACAATTTTTTTTTAAAAAAGGTCAAAGATCTTTGAATTTTTTGTTGAAAAAAAGGTGTTGAAAAAACTTTACTATTTTGTGAAAGCTAATAACCTGAAAAGAAAATATACCAAACCTATTTTACAAGTTGATGAGCACCAGTATTGCAGCAAGAATGCTGCAACTCCTGGGGCTACCAACTTTACTTTATCAACCCGGGGTTTGTACAAACTTGGAGGTGATAGTGTTGTATACACAATCAGATTGGGTCCACTCTTTGTCACTGCTAAACTGGTGATAAACCACTATGGTTTCTCAAACCACCCTTCTATTGATTCAAAAGAAGCTTGATTACCAATGAGGAAAGGGGAAATTTGCACTAACTGGAATCTTGTCTACTATAGTAAGGAAAGACTAAAATCAAATGCTCAAACACACCATTCATCTAACTAACTGCTAAGAGGATTTTCTTCAAAAGAATGCTAAGTTAACAATCCTACTGTCCTAGGCATGCAATTTAAAATAACCAAACACTCTACTGTTGTGCATGTAAATGAACACAATAACCCTTTTTTCCTTTTTGACTTTTTTGTGTGAAGAATATGACTGCTAAATCCTCTTAGCGATGTGGTGTTGGGTTGTGTTATATTCTTTCCATAACTAGCCCATGTATTGAATCGAGGGGTCACAGGGGGGGTGGAACCCCCCCTTCATTGCATCAATTGTGCAGTGGGGGGGTGACAGGGGATTTTGAGAGGGGCGGGTATCCGCCCCGGGAAAAAAAAAATTGACCCTATATTAGGTTGGGCAAACCTACCTATGGTTTTGTGCATGATTTTCACACATGGTTTTGGACGCGATGGTTTTCGGTCCATGGTTTTGGACGTCATGGTTTTCGGTCCATGGTATTAGATGCTTCGGCATGTATAAATCTGTATTGTAACATTGAAAGGAACATAATGAAAAATCAATCTGGTAGTCCCAGTTTTGGGATCTAGGGGAAAATATCTATGTATATGTGTTTTATGTGTTATGATCTCTCATTATTTATTTTCTGTATTTTAGAATTCATATGCAGGTAATTTCTGTATGGGCTTAAAACCTACATTTGGTATCAGAGCTATTTTGGCTTCAAGGGGATGCCTTTATTGCTGAGGGGTTTCGCTCGGGCTTGTGGTAGACCCTATTCAATGGGAGATCTGTGAGATCGATTCTAGTGGTGAAAGAAGATGGCGAGCAGTGGAAAGATAGGGATCGATAAATTTAATGGTCAGAGTTTTGAGTTGTTGAAACTCAAGATGGGGGATTTGTGGGTGGATAAAGATTAGTGGATCACAATAGATCTAGGTACTAAACCAACAGGAGTGTCCAATGAAGAATGGAAAAAGTTGGATCGAAAGGCAAAGAGCACAATACAATTGTGTGTCTCAGATTCAATATTGCTGAATGTATTAGGGAAGCTACAGCTAAGGCTTTGTGGGACAAGTTAGGGACTTTGTACCAATCTAAGTCTCTGGTGAATAAACTATTCCTATGGAAAAATCTGTATAACCTAAGGATGAAAGATTGAGACTCGGTGATAGAGCATTTGAATGCATTTAATACTATGGTAAGTCAATTATTATCTGTTGATATTAAAATTTTAGATGAAGATAAGTGCATTAGTGTGTTGTGTTCTCTACTAGATTCGTGGGATGGTCTGGTTATTGCAATAGGTAGCAATGAAACTGCCTTATAGTTTGATGAAATAGTCTCATCCTTGCTGACGGAGGAGATGAGACGGAAAAATATGGAGAGCCAGAATGGTGATGCCTTGTCTATATGAGGATGGTCGCAAAACATAAAAAAAAAATAAGTCATCGACTGGGATATATAAATCTAGAGGGAGATCTAAAACTCCAGGAAAACCTATAAAGGTGGTGTGCTGGAAATGTGGAAAGGAAGGGCACTACAAAAGGGACTATAAATCTAAAGCTCCTGACAAAGGAAAGGGATCTGATGATGCTCCTTCTGCAGAGGCGAAAACCACCTCAGATGATGGTGGGGATGTGTACTTGGCTTCTTCAAGTACACATGTAGCTCATGAGGCATGGTTGATTAACTCAGGTGCATCCTTTCACTTCACTCCCTATAGAGAGTGGTTCTATGAGTATGAGAAATATGATGGTGTTGATGTCTTCTTGGGGGATGAAAAGAAGGCTATAATCATTGGTCATGGAAAAGTAAAGTTGAACTTGCAAGGTGGAAGGGTTAGAACACTTCCGGGTGTTCTGCATATTCCTGCATTAGCCAGAAATCTATTTCCATAAGCAAGCTGGATGATGTAGGTGTAAAAACAATGTTCGAGAAGGATACCTACAAGATGGTTCTGGGAGCACTGGTATTGATGCGAGGAGTTCGGATTGGAACTATGTACAAGCTGCAAGGTAGCACTGTTGTTGATGGGTGCAACAGTTTTGTGGTTCCTGAAAGTGGAGCAGAAAATCTAGTTGTCTCTGGAGAGAAGACCATGTTGTGGCATCAAAGGCTTGGAAATATTGGAGAGAAAGGCCTCTGAATACTTCATGGTAAAGGTATGGTAGAAGGTATGAGTAGTATCTCTATGGATTTTGATTTTTGTGAAAATTGTGTATATGGGAAGCAAAATTGGGTGAGTTTCTCCTCTGGTGGTAAGAGGGCGAAACAGATATTAGAACCTGTGCACAGTGATGTGTTTGGACCTATGAAGGTTCCATCACTGGGTAATTCCATGTACTATGTATCATTTATAGTTGAATTCTCAAGGAATACATGGATATATTTCCTTAAGAAGAAATCTGAAGTCTTTGACAGGTTTAAATTATTTAAGGCTCTATTGGAAAACTAGAGAGAGAAGAAGATAAGGGTGTTGAGGACAGATAATGGTGGAGAGTTTTGCAGTAAGGAATTTGAAGAATTCTGTAAGAAGTGTGGTATAGCATGACAGAAGAATACTTTATACACACCTGAGCAAAATGGAGTTGTAGAAAGAATGAACAAGACGTTGATGGAAAGGGCAAGAAACATGCTTAGTGGTGTCAGGTTAGGACAGGAATTCTGGGAAGAGGTGGTGGAGATAACATGTTACCTGGTCAACAGATCACCTCCATCAGCGTTGGAGGATAAGACTCCACAAGAGGTATGGACTGGTAAGAAACCCTCTCTTTCACATCTGAGGGTATTTGGATGTGATGCATATGTACATGTTCCAAAGGAGAAAATAACCAAGTTGGATAGTAAATCTAAAAAGTGCATCTTTATTGGGTATAATGATGGTTTAAAGGGTTGTAAGCTTTGGAACCCAGTAATAAGGAAGGTTGTGTACAACAGAGATGTGGTGTTTAGAGAGGTGAAAGATGTTATTAAACATGAAGTCCAACCAAAGGAACCTAAGAAGATAGAGTTTGATATTGAGGAAGAATCAGACTCTATAACAGAGGAGGATTCAAAAGATGAAGAGTTGCAAACTCCGAATGTGAGAAGGTCAGTTCGAGAAATAAGGCAGCCAGAAAGGTATAGTCCATCTACTTTTTGTTCAAACTTTGCTTTATCTATTACTGATGATGATCCCATAACTGTGAAGGAAACAGACGATTTAGAGGATGGAAAACTATGGAAAGAGGCCATGGTTGATGAAATGGAATCTTTGCAAAAAAATGAGGCTTGGGATCTGGTGGAGTTGCTGGCTGGAAGGAAACCCATTGGCAGCAAATGGGTGTTCAAGAAGAAGAAAAATGCAGAAGGAAAGGTGGAGAAATACAAAGCTCGGTTGGTAGCTAAAGGTTATTCCCAGGTGCCGGGAATTGATTTTGGTGATATTTTTTCTCCTGTTGCCAAGGCAGCTTCTATTAGATTACTTTTATCTGTTGCTGTTGCTTTTGATTTTGAGGTAGAATAGATGGATGTGAAGACATCATTTCTTCACAGGGATCTAGAATAGGAGATCTACATGAAGCAACCTGAAGGCTTTGCAGTGAAGGGTAAGAAAGAATTGGTATGAAAGTTAAAGAAGTCTCTATATGGGTTAAAAAAATCACCAAGGATGTGGTATCAGAAATTTGATACATTTATACGGGGACTTGGCTTCACTAGAAGAAAAGATCACGGTGTGTATTTTAAATTAATTGGTGACTGTGTTATTTATCTGCTCTTGTATGTGGATGATATGTTGCTGGTTGGAAATGACAACGAAATTATCCAGGATTTGAATACCTAATTGTCCTCCAAATTCGACATGAAAGACCTTGGTGTTGCAAACTATATTTTGGGCATGGAAATTAAAAGAGATTGAGAAAAGAGGAAGCTCTGGTTAAACCAAAGGAAGTGTGTTGAGACAATATTGAAGAGGTTTAATATGTAGGATAGTAAACCGATGAAGGTTCCTATTCCTGTAGGTGTAAAGTTATATGTAGAACAGTGTCCCAAGACACAAGAAGAGGAAGAGGACATGTCCCATGTTCCATATGCAAGTGCAGTTGGTAGTATGATGTATGCAATGGTCTATACTAGACCAGACATTACACATGCAGTGGGAGTATTGAGCAGGTTTATGTCAAAACTAGGGAAGGAGCACTAGACAGGAGTGAAGTGGGTTTTTAGGTATTTGTGTGGCACTAGTGATTATGGTTTGTGCTACCAAGGAAGACCAAGATTAGATAGAGTGTTGGATATTCATGGTTTTGTTGATGCAGACTAGGCTGGAGATTTGGATCAAAAAAAATCTACAAGTGGGTATGTGTTTAACCTATTTGGAGGTGCAGTTAGTTGGATGAGTAAGAAACAATCTATAGTGGCACTATCAACTACAGAGGTAGAATACATGGTAGCCACTCATGCAAGCAAGGAAGCAGTTATGTGCAGATATTGTGTTCAAGTATGGGGTTAGTACAAGGAGCCATAAGGATAGATTATGACAAACAAAGTGCAATTTTCTTGGCAAAGAACCCTGCTTACCATTCAAAGACAGCACATCAATGTTCAGTATCACTTTGTGATGGATATGATAGAAGACAAAAAGGTGTTGCTGGTAAAGGTGGACACTTTGAAGAATACTGCAGATGCATTGACAAAATTTGTGAGCTCTGATAAGTTCTCTTGGTGTAGAGAAATAATGGGCGTTACAGGGCTGGATAAATTACTAAGCTCTCATGTGGCCCCCTATGAAAAGAAAACAACAAGTGGGAGAATTTTGGGTTGTGTTATATTCTTTCCATGACTATCCCATGTAGTGAACCAGGAGGTTAGAGGGGCAGCAAAGCCCCCCCTTCATTGCGTCGATTGCGTAGCGGGGGAGTCATGGGAGGGGGCAGCAGCCCCTCCTATCCAAGGGGTTTGAGGGGGGTGGGTAGCGCCCTGGGAAAAAAAAATTGGACCCTATATTAGGTTGGGCGGACCTACCTATGGTTTTGTGCATGATTTTCACACAGGGTTTTCGACGCGATGGTTTTTGGTCCATGGTTTTGGATGCGATAGTTTTTGGTCCATGGTATTGGATGTTTCGGCATGTATAAATATGTATTGTAACATTGAAAGGAACATAATGAAAAATCAATTTGGTAGTCCCGATTTTGGGATCCAAGGGAAAATCTATGTGTATATGTGTTTTATATGTTATGCTCTTACATTGTTTATTTTTTGTGTTTTAGAATTCATATGCAGGTAATTTTTGTACAGGGTTAAAACCTACATGTGGCAGGTGGGTTATAGAAGGTGGTGAAAGTTCAGATGGCTTGAGAGGTAAGTAGGGGTCTTCTCCCATCTTCCTAGATTCTTTTTCCACAATTCGGCCTCAAAACAAGACACTACAAGTCATCCTACAGGATGTCCTAATGCTTCCTACAAGATGTCCTAATGCTCATATGGGATCCCCTTTATTCCTATAGGATATGGCCAAGAGAAATAAGAGTGTAGGGCTTAGGGAAGGTGAATGGAGGGATAAATAAGGAAAGGGAGTGGCTAGGACTCCTTCAAAGCTCAAAATAGAGTTTGTAAGATGGTTGGATTTGCTCAACAACCCTAGAAAGTTGTTATTATGGAATGATGAATTGGGTGAGGGAATTAGTGGCTTTTGATGATCATGGATGAATGATGCTAGGCTGGGGTTTTTGGTCATGAGATCCCCCTGCACTATTGAAACTCCTATACCGCATCAATCACTGCCATTTATCCATGAATCATGTCGAACAAGAAAGATTTTCAATCAACTAAGAAAACAGAATTTTTTTATCTATTTGCCTAGTTTATGCATGGAAATACTTACAGAATAATGTGAAACACTATGAGATCTAATACAAGGCTAAAGATATCATAAATGACAATTAAATCCTATCCTTAGAAACTAAAGAGATGTTGGCCTAAGTAGCAGAAAACCCTAAATTCCATAAGAAATAATAATTCTATCTTTTGGGGGCTGCATAGGAGTTCTTTCCTTAAACCATGGTCCCTAAAGGGAGGAGTGAGGCCAAAACCAACTGCTAACAACTTTTTGGTACTCCTTTATCTTTATAAGCTACTACTAAAGCAATGCACAAATTGAAGAAAACTAACCAAATTCACAACTACTTGCAATAAAATAATGCTAACACCAATTAATCCATTAATCTATGAAATCAACTAAGCATACAGGTACAAGAAGAGGAGCCTTCGTTGCTAGGGTTGGGCCCTAACCTAGGAGCTTTGTCCCTCTGAATCAACTCAGTGCTGGATCAAGGATTTCTCATTCTCATTATCATATCAGAAAAATTACATAACAATGTCTTCCAAGAGTCTTGAACTCGAAAATGCTTAGTGCTCTTACATAAAAAAATCTAAATCCTAATGAGGCTTTAGGCCTCCTTATTTATACAACTAAAGTCTCCAATGACTTCCTTAAATCTAGGGAGGCTTGGCTCCCAAACTCAAGATGAACTAGCTCTTTAATTGTCGCTGGCTTGGCTGCCTTTTGATCTTCATGACTTGGCTGCTTGCAACTCCGAGCTAGTGTGATTTGATGGAGGAATATTAGAATGAGTGAGGATTAAATGAGGAGGATCTATCTCCTACAATCTCTCCTCCTTGTATCATTCGAGTTTATACCTTTAATAAGCCAAAAATTCCATGATTTTCTCTCAAAAACCTGCAACTAATGCACATTAGTCCACTAGACATAACATCTTACTTTTACTCATCTCATTAAGCAAAACATGATTAAAATATGTAAGGAATTATGAGAAGAGTTGATTTAAATAATCTTGGAGGTGTATTAAGGTCCATATAGTTACCCAATGATGAGGCTCATCATCACCCCCCCACACAAAGTGTTGCTCATCCTCTGAGAAACTCAATCTATATCCATGTCCTTCATTGTTGTTGTGGCCTCCCTGACATCCCATGCTTCTGTTGTAGTTTCCTCTTCCTATGAATAGAATCATGCCTTCCTCTCTATCTCTTCCCACTTCCTTCTTTCTTCCTCTTCCTTCCTTCCTTCCAATATTCCTAAGAGCAGTGGTGGACTAAGTCTCAAGCCAATCCAATTGACTTTGAGTCTTTGTAGAGCTTTCTTGTACATGGGTGTTATGTTTAATGCCTGTCTCATTCTCTGAGGAGAATGATATTCTCTAGTTTTCAGGCCATAGGGAAAGGTGTTCCATCTCCTTTATCAAGATTTCATGTTTTCATCTCCTAACAACTTAAACATGTCTTCAAAGTGTGTGACTACTTGCTCTTGGGCAGCAAGGTACCTAGGTGCAAGCTTAGGATCATTTGCAATCAAGTTGTGGGTGTTGATGACAGCCATTGGGTTAGATTGCTCAGCTCTTATCATGAGGGGTTATGTCTCTTCTCTTGCCATTACCTTCTTCATCTTTGTAGATCTTTCCTCCTCATGATTCATCCATGATACTAAGGCCATCAATTGCAAGTCCCCAAGTTTTGAATTTGGGTCCCACACATTCAAATCTGTTAGGCCAAGTTGTGTAGGTAAAACTCAGACATTGTTTCTCTATCTTCCAAGGTGCTTTGATCTTAGATATAAATGAATTATCTATAGTATTGGAAGGGCATATTTCTTTTCTGTGCTAAAGTCTTAATTTGGAATTGTAGCAACTACTCCTTAAGATACAATGCATAAGACTTTGTTGGCATACTGCACTGGATTGCCTCTAAGGATAAAACGGCCATAGCTGCCAACTGAATTTCCATTTCTTGTAATTGTCCCCTTAGCCATGCATTCTCTGCTTCCAACTAAGCTTTCCTCATTGCCTCTCTGTCCCTTATGCTACTCAGTTCTCTTCTGATATCCTTTACTTTCTACTCCATGTGGCCCACATCCTCCACCCCTTTGGAAATGGCACTTTGCATCCACCTGTGTGTTCTTTCCCTTTCTTTCTCAAGCTCAAAGAATAAGGGGATGGAAAATTTTGGTGGGATGACCCTTCCCCCTTCAATGAACCTGTAGTAAGAGTCGAGGTTGGTTAAGGACTAGGTTCTCTCAATTATATGTCTTCCTTCTTTGTTTCCTGCTGAGTGATACCTTCTTGGTCCATTTTCTAAGTTTCTTGTAGGTTTAGCAGAGTTTCCTGTAGGATGGCCTCTGCTTCCTGTAGGTCCTTTTGTGTCTCCTATAGGAGACCTTTTCCCTTTTATGAGGAAGACCTTGTGACAGGCCTCCTAACATAAGTGATGGGAGATTTGGGAGAGGTTTGTCCCGATGATCCTTCTCCCTGATTTTTCTCAAGAGGAGCTACCTTTTCTTGCTACTTTGGTGAGTCTTCAATGACAATAGGAATTTTGGTGGGTGCTTGAGGCCTTCCTTGCCTAATCCTTCTACTTTTTCTTGTCCTAAATTACAATGGGTTTTGTCTTTGTATCTTCCATTTTAACTTGATAGGCGTACTTAGGGCAGTAAGAGCAGCTGCGACCTCTTTCTCAATGGGTTTTGGAGATACCCTTGGTGATTCTTCCCCTTCTTTGCCTTGAACTGTAGACCTCTATTCTTCCTTGCCTTTTTTTTCCTACTTTCCATTCTCCTCCTCATTCTTGTCCTTCTCTTCCTCTTCTTCCTCCATTCCCTCACTCTGTTCATATGTTTCTTCTTTTGCTTCTTCTTTTGTCTCTTCTTCATTTTCCTCCTCCTTTTCTTCCTCTTTTTCCTCCTCTGTTTCTTTTTCATCCCTCTCATTAGCAGTGGGGCTTTTGTCATATTCAAGAGATTTTATTTCTTCCTCTGCCTACATGTCTCTGAAAGTTTTCCATGTAATAGGGAGTCTTAGGTTTTGGAGAGCATATTCTAGGATAAGTTTGATTAACCCATGATGGGCTAGTTGTTGATGTTTCCCTTTCTACACTTTGATGCTCATATCTATCATTGGTTGAAGAAGAAAGTAGGGTATACCTAGTCTATTTTTAGGAGTTGTGTCTGCTCCAAATCTCAGTTCTTGGAGAAGCCTAAAATGGTATCCATACACCACACTATATATCCCTTCACATGATATATATGTAATGAGGTGGTAGCTAATTTCATTCCAAGGGTATGGAAGGCTTTCTCTTCTGACCCCATTTTTGTCCTCCATTGCCTCCTCCCCTTCCAAAAAGAATTTCTTCTTTGCAAGGGTGTTGTTACCCTTATCTTCCTTTCTCCGAGGCAACCCTAAAGGAAGTGCGATGATTCTGCCTATGACTTCAAGGGTGATTTCCATTGAGAAGCCTTTCACCATAGTAGTGGCATGGGTCCTAGTTATTGGTATGAGTGAGAGAGAAAAGTCTCTAGCTACCTCATCATCATATCCCCTCATTTTTTCAAAGAAACCCATCCAATTGTGCCTTGTGAAGATTTCAACTACAGGAGGGTGCTGATGAATTGTCACTGTGTTTGTGGATTCCCTCTTGCTAAATCCCCCTGTCATTTTTCCTTTGGTAATTGTGAGGCTCGTATCGGTATAATTCTAGAATTCTAGTGGGTGAGAGATTTAAATGATACTTCTACAATATAATTCCCCTAGACTGCAACTTCCTTAACAAAATGGAGGATTTTTCTTTATTTTTTTAACTCGAAAATGTGGAAAGGTATAGCTCCTACCTCTTGGTTACTGTCTGATGAAGCCAACCTTTAATCTTTCCTCCCTAAATTCCCAATGATAATCCTGTAGATGACTGCTTTGTATCCTGTAGGTCTCCTTGTAGGATCCTGTAGGGTTTCCTGTAGGATCCAGTAGGTGCTCCTGTGCTGCAAAGTGCTCACTATATTTCCTGTAAACATTGATTCAAGGGGCCAAGACCAACCTTGTTTCGATGAATCCTTGATATTGTGAATGCTTCCTTTGCATGGAAATCAATTTTTTATTTCCCCATATGGGTGATTGTGTGGGATGGTGTGTTGGCTACCTAAGTATGAGCACTGACTTTTGGACCGTTGGTCCCACTATCACTCCATCATTTGTAATTTAACCATTTTTTGCCTTATATACTTTTTCCTCTGATTTGACTGTTGCCACATGTGGAGTGGTCTAACTGATTTCTCCTCATCGATTGGCCAAAGGTGGCCAAGTTAACTGGCCACCTTTGCTTATAAAACCAACTCTTACACAATCCTACATTTTTTACCATGTTATGCTAACGAGAGAGCTTAAGCAAGATGACACACCTGTGGGTAACATGCTTGATGATGTTGCTTGTTGGAGAATGATGTCCCTGCACTGTATATTTGCTACATATTTTTTGTATTGGCCTCTTTTGATGTTTGTTTTCTTTGATGTGGAAGTACTAGAGAGTGATGTTGATGATCCTGCTACTGCTGCTGAGCTCTGGAGGAGCTTCATTGACATTGGGATCTCTATGTTGAAGATGACTACAACCCTATGAAATTTCATTTTGTGGGATAGGCTGCTACAAGATTTCCTCCAGGAAACCTACCGGATGTCCTGTAGCTACCTCTCCCCTAAACTTTCATTTGTTTTCACTCCTGGAGCATGAGGATTGTTGTCATGGGTAGAGAACGGGTCTAGGGATTGGTAGGTGAGAGGTATAGACTTCAAGTATTGTCCCCTTGACCTCTGTTCTCACCCTCTTCTATTTGTTTTTTATCTTTGAAAATTTTAATTTTTTTGGAATTGAATTATTGGATGAATGCAGGGGTATCATGGTGATGGGAGGCATGGTGATGAGGTGGTGGAGTGAACATTTTATTTTTTGACACAGGTTGGTCATCCCCTTGCTCTAGGGTCACTTTTCTTGGGATTCCCATGCCATTGTAATTCCTACATGATCCTCCTAGAGGATTACAGGGAATCCTGTAGAAAACACAAGGCCTGTGTAAATTGATCTACAGGAGTTCATAAATGGAGGGGTTGATGGGATAATGAAAAATATGGGATGGAGGAATAAAAATATGGAGTGTATAGGTCCTTCTTCTCCTCTCTTATTGCTCTAATCGTCCTCCTACTAGCCTGCAAACAACATTTTCAAAGTTTTTATTTTCTCTCTTTTTTTTATATTGTTTCTCTTTTTTTTTTTTGAAAACAACTAGTCTGCCTCCAAGAGGTTTTCATCCTAGCTACTTGCTCTAGGTGCCTCAAAAGAGGTTTTCACCCAGAGATCTTTTTCTTTTTTTTTCTTTTTTCGACACCATAGGGCCGCCTCAAGAGGTT
Source organism: Pinus tabuliformis (assembly GCA_031772625.1). NCBI lineage: Eukaryota > Viridiplantae > Streptophyta > Pinopsida > Pinales > Pinaceae > Pinus > Pinus tabuliformis. Next base: position 657,268,019 of record CM062820.1, on the reverse strand, counting down.
TTCAACCAAACAGTGGGACTCAAGTGCCTCATGGAGGTTTTCACCAATGTCTCTTTATTTTTTATTTTTTCTTTTTTTCTTTTTTTTACCTTTTTATTTTTTCAGGTACTTGATGGGGTAGAATCTGAGACTTGCTCCACCACCATCACTGTCTTGCTGATGCCATTGATGAATTCTTGCTTTGACAAGGGCTTCTTGTAGACCTTCAATCTATACCCATTGACAAGTAAAGGAATAGCCTCTGCATCAATGGTTCTTATTTGTATTGAACCATTATCATGACATTTTTCTATGACATAAGGCCCTAACCATGTAGTCCTTAAACTTTCCTTTAAAATCCTTGTATCTGGAATCATACAAAAAATCCCAATCCCCTTCTTGAAATTGTTTGTCCTTTAAGTTATTGTCATGCCAGATCTTCCTTTGAACTTGAGCCACCTCTATGCGTAGGAGGGCCTGCATTCTAAACTCATCTAACCCATTCAGCTGGAGAAATCTCTCTTGTTGTGCCCTGGTGAGATCTAGATCTAGTTGTGCTGCCATTCTTAAGGTGTTGTATTCAAATCCAATGGACATCAAGGCCTTCTTTCCATAGACCATCTCATAAGGAGTGAATCCAGCAGTGGTCTTACAGGTGGTATTGTAGGCCCAAGTGGCCTCAACTAATATATTTTCCTAGTCCTTTCTACTGCTACTAATCACTTTGGTTAGAATGCCTTCTAGTGCTCTATTGGTTGCCTCCACATTTCCATTATCTTGTGGGTGGTAAGGAGTGGATGTTCTATGCTTGATATTGTGCTGGCTTAACAAATTTTCAATCATGTGAGATGTAAACTAGCTGTCTTGATCAGTGACCTATTCTCTAGGGTACCCAAACTTATAAAATACATTTTCCCTTAAGAACTTAGCCACTTTCTCGTCTGTTGTTTCTTTGATGACCTTGGCTTCATCCCACTTGGTTAAACATTCAGTTCACACAATGATGCACTACTTTTTCCTGGATGGAGGGTCAATGGGTCCAATTAAATCTATGCCCCACTTGTCAAATGGCTCGAAAGTTACTTGAGGTTGCAGAGGCATTTCATCCCTTTGGGTAGGTTTCCCTGTCCTTTGGCACCGATCACACTCACTAGTATACCTCCTCATATCATGGTGAAGAGTGGACCAGTAATAACCAGCTTGTAGCACCGTAAATGCTATCCTTTTGGCTGCAAAGTGACCTCCATAAGGCCCATCATGACAGGTTAGAAGGATGTCAAAGACTACATCCTCCCTAACACATCTTCTCAGAATTTGATTTGGGCCTAGTTTGAAGAGGTTGCCCCCAATCCAAGTGAATGGGGCCCTCTTCCTCACAATCTTTCTTTTTTCTTTGGAGGACAAATTTGGTGGAAACTATACAGACACCAAGTTAATTTCTATGCCAGTTAACCATGGAGAGAGAACTGAAATGGAAAATAAGTGTTAATCCAGTAACTGATCGTCAACCATTCCTTCCTCCCTTGCAGGAAAATTCCATCTAGATAAAAAATCTGCAACAACATTCTCCTTGCCAAGCTTATCAATAATAGTTAGATCAAACTGTTGTAATAAAAGTAACCATCTAATAATTTGAGCATTTACATCAGGTTTAATCATTAAGTATTTAATTGCAACATGGTCAGTATGCACAAATATTTTGTAACCTATAATGTAATGCCTAAATTTTTTCAATGAATTCACAACATCTAGGAGCTTCTTTTCAGTAACTGTGTAGTTTAGTTCGGCTCTTGACAGATTCTTACTGAGGAAGTAAATGGAATAAGCTAGTTTGTCATCTATCTGGCCTAGAGCTTCTCCAATGGCTTTGTGAGAGGCATCAACATGTATATGGAAAGGAAGGACCCAATTTTGTCCTCAGAGAATAGGTGCAGTGGTCAACTTGTCCTTTAGGATGTCCAAGGCCTCTTGATAGCCTTTTGACCATAAAAATTTAAAGTCTTTGGCCAATAACCCAAATAAAGGAGGAGCTAACTTGTTGAAGTATTTTATAAATCTCCTATAATATCTATCTAATCCTAGAAAATTTCTAACATCCCTTTGTTTTTGCGGAGGTGGGACCCTCTGGATGATGGCTATCTTATTTGGGTCCACCTGCAGTCCATTCTAGGATATTGAATGACCTAGAATAGTCCCTGTAGTCATCAAGAACTCACATTTTTCAGGACTAAGGGATAGGTTCATTTCAATTCATTTGTTCAGCATGTTACCCATGTTGGATAGAGCCTCCTGGAAATCACACCCATAGGGTGTAAAATCATCCATATAAATTTCCACTGCATCATGGACTAGCTTGGCAAAGATACTCAGGACTGCCCTCTGGAAAGTGGTAGGGGAATTTCATAGGCCAACAAGAAGGACCCTATATGTGAAATTACCCCAAGGATAGGTGAAATTGGTTTTATCTTGGTCTTCTGGGCTAATCTGGATTTGATTGTACTTGCTGAACCCATCTAGGAAAGAAAAAAGCTTTTTCCCTGCTAAGCCATCTAGCACTTGGTCAATGAAAGGTAGAGGGAAATGGTCCTTCTTTGTTGCTTTGTTTAACTCTCTCTACTCAACACAAATCCTCCACTTCCCATTTTTCTTTGGAACCAACACCAAAGGAGAAACCCACTCACTATCCAAGATAGGGTAAATGAATCTTTCATGCAGCATCGTTTGCGGTTCTTCTTTGACTATATCCTTGAGAGCTGGATTCATTCTCCTTTGGGATTGTCAGACTATTTTACAACCTTATTTGATATAAATGTGGTGAGTACACACTGAGGGGTTCACTCCCTTAATTTTCTTGTAACTTCAAGAAAAGGCATGCAAATGTTCCCTTAGCATCACATCCTCAACAATCCCCTCAGGGGTTACTATGGAACGGTCTGCAAGTTGGAATATTTTTGTAGTCTTTCTTAATGAACCCTAGAAATTGAGCTTGAGCATGGTGCCTTAGTCATTACATTAATGGCAGCCCCAACATCAATCAAAGTGTGTGGGACAATGGTGCCATTGATGTACACATCTACTACAGGGCTTCCAGGGTCGAAATACTTTGGGCAAATTACCTGTCCCAACATTAAGTTGGACAACTGTCCAATGAAATTAATGGTAGGGGTGTCTCTATTTTGCATCCCTGGATGTTTGAAACACTTCTCTTTCATAAATTTGTTGTAAATAAGTACATCCTTGATGTCTTAAGGAAGTGGAATTTTGACACATAGATTTCTCAATTCACCCAGAAGTTCATTCTCTTCTGGGGTAGGATAGACTAGATGAGTTAATCTTTCAGGAAAGGGTGGTGGATTCACTCTAGGCATGCTTTCCTCTCTCGCCTCCTCACTCTCCCTAGGTGGAGGTGGAGGTTGGTTGTCCGCGAGTACTCTCCCATATCTTAAGTTGATTTCTTGAATCTCCACAACATAAGCAGGGTAGGATGTCTCTCCACTGTATACTTGTTGTGCATGTCTATTGTTTGGGTTTGGATATGGATGGGCAGGAATCTAAGGTTGTTTAGGTGGAGCAGGGTGTAAAAGTTATGGTTGAGTAGGAGGTGAAGGCAATGAAGCTGGAGCATTGTTGTATGGGGGCCTCCACCCCTATGGTGGTGCATTCCACTGAGGCTGTGGCAGAGTATATGGCTGAAATGATTGGCTAGTTAGCTAGGAATGGTACTGAGGTGCAAAAGACCAAGGAGGAGGTGTAGACCAGGAGGGATGAATAGGGGCCCCCCAAGAGGGAATGGATGTGTTCTAGTTAGGGTTACAATATTTAAGGGATGACCCTTGCATGCCATGCTGGTATGGTCGAGGCCTATCGGGTATCCTTTGATTTATGTAGAAGAGTTTTTTAGTCACCCCTTGAGTTCCTTGATACACAAATTTTATTCTAGGTAGAGAAGGGCACTTGTCTGTGGAGTGGTTTTCTTCACAGACCGAGCATATTTCAATCAGGTTTAATCAGCATTCATTCCTAGGGTTCCTCCTTATGCATCTAGGGCAGAATATGGCTAATTTTCTCTCTTATTCCTCTTGCTTCTCTGGATGTGCATAGTGTCCATCTGTAGTGCAAGGGTTTGTAGCATTTCACTCTTGAAATCTTCTAGCATATTTCCAATTTCACCTTTTATGGATGTGTTGGAAGAGGATGAACTAGCCAATTGTTGAATACCCCTACCCTTTTCCTAGCTTCCCTAGAATGGTTCCTAAAGACACTGTTGATAACTTCATAGGGTAGCTGGTAGATGTCCCCTCCTACTAGCAGGTTTAGGGTATCCAGAAGATTCTCCCTTACCCTCAGAGTAGGACTAGCTTTAGTGACTCAGGATCAAGTGTGCAGATGGAATCTTTCTTCATAATCCTCTAGGGATTCATCATGCCCCAAGGTCATCCTAAAAATTTCCTCTTTAGTATTTCGGACCTACAGTACTCTCGGTACTTGTTGTTGAAGGCTTGCTGCATCTGAGCTGAAGTTGTGATGTTATCCCCAGGTAAACCCATAAACCAGTGCAGAGCTGCATCCTTGAGAGTAGATGGGAATAATTTCAACTTCTGCTCATCAGTGGTGTAATCATAAGTTATGCAGATGATAGCGAACTCAAACAAGAAAGTATCTGGATCTTCTGAGGTCAAGCCATGGAAATGAGGAAGAGCAGAGGGGCCTATGTTTTTCATCTTGGTATCCCCATTAGTTTCTCTGATGGGAAAGGCACCCTCAATTATTTCTCTATCTCCTTTGTCATTTCTATTTTCATCCATTAGGTCCATTGGATTGGATTCTCCTTCTTCTTCTCCCCCTGTAGGCTCTTCAAAAATCTCTAGTTGTTCACCTAAGGGGTCCTCCAATTCACAGCTACCGAAGAAGAGGGAAGGTTGGTTGTTTGAAGTATTGGGGGTATTTGGTAGAAATTTTCTTAATTTATCGCTATTCCTACGAGGCATGAAAGAAGTGTTTTTGTTTTGTTTTGTGGTATTTTTAAGCTTTGAGACTAATTGCAGAATTGAAATAACCAACTGAATGGAAACTAACTGTTGAATGAAATCTTATTTGCAGAATGGAAAAGAAATCAAACCAACTTATAATTACTTTTACATAAATGAAGCTAATAGAAGAATGTCAGAGATAAGAAATGGAAGAAAGAAAGCATAAATCACATCTTACTCAGAAACCTTCTCGGCAACGCCGCTAAAAAGTGATGAGCACTAGTATTGCAGCAGGAATGTTGCAACTCCTAGGGCTACCAGCTTTACTTTATCAACACGGGGTTCGTACAAACTTGGAGGTGACAGTGATGTATACACAAGTGGATGTGATGGGTCCACTCTTTGTCACTGCTAAGTTGGAAATAGACCACTATGGTTTCTCAAACCAACCTTTTATTGATTCAAAATAAGATTGATTACCAATGACGAAAGGGGAAATTTTCACTAACTAAAATCAAATTATCTAACACACCATTCATCTAACTAACTGCTAAGAAGATTTGCTTCAAAAGAATGCTAAGTTAACATGTGTGTAATCCTACTGTCCTAAGCATGCAATTTGAAATAACCAAACATTATACTGTTGTGGATGTAAATGAACACAATAGCTCTTTTTTCCTTTTTGTCTTTTTTATGTGAAGAATATGACTGCTAAATCCTCTTGGTGATGTGGCAGGTGGGTTATAGAAGGTGGTGAAAGGTCATATGGCTTGGGAGGCAAGTAGGGGTCTTCTCCTATCTTCCTATATGCTTTTTCCATAATTCGGCCTCAAAACAAGCCACAACAGGTCATCCTACAGGATGTCCTAATGCTTCCTATAGGATGTCCTAATGCTCCTACAGGATCCCCTGTATTCCTACACAATCTGGCCAAGAGAAATAAGAGTGATTTGGAAGGTAGTGTAGGGATTAGGGAAGATGAATGGTGGGAGAAGTAAGGAAATGGAGTGGCGGGCTCCTTCAGAGCTCAAACAGAGTTGGTAAGATGTCTAGATTTGCTCAACAACCCTAGAAAGTTGTTCTTATGGAATGATGAATTGGGTGAGGGACTTAGTGGCTTTTGACGATCATGGATGGATGAGGTTAGGTTGGGGTTGCTGGTCATGAGACCCCCTTGCACTGTTGAAACTCCTGCACTGCATCAATCACTAGCATTTATCCATGAATCATGTCGAACAAGAAAGGCTTTCAATCAATTAAGAAAACAGAATTTTGTTATCTAGCTTTCCTAGTTTATGCATGGAAATACTTGCAGAATAATGTGAAACACTATGCGATCTAATACAAGGCTAAAGATATCAAAAATGAAAATTGAATCCTATCCTTGGAAACTAAAGAGATGCTGGCCTAAGTAGTAGAAAACCCTAAATTCCATAAGAAATCTAAATTCTGTCTTTTCGGGGCTGCATAGGAGTTCTTTCCTCAAACCATGGTCCCTGAAGGGAGGAGTGAGGCCAAAACCACCTGCTAACAGCTTTTTGGTACTCCTTTATCTTTCTAAGCTACTGTTAAAGAAATTCACAAATGGAAGCAAACTAATCAAATTCACAACTACTTGCAATAAAATAATGCTAACACCAATTCAACCATTATTCTATGAAATCAACTAAGCATACAAGTACAAGAAGAGGAGCCTTTGCTACTAGGGTTGGGCCCTAACCCAGGAGCTTTAGCCCTCTAATTCAACTTAGTGTTGGATCAAGGAAATGCTCATTCTCATTATCATATCAGAAAAATTACATAGCAATGTCTTCCACAAGTCTTGAACTCGAAAATGCTTAGTACTCTTACATAAAATATTTGAATCCTTAGGAGGCTCTAGGCCTCCTTATTTATACAACTGAAGTCTCCAATGACTTCCTTAAATCTAGGGAGACTTGGCTCCCAAACTCAAGATGAACTGGCTCTTTAACTGTCACTGTCTTGGCTACCTTTTGATCTTCATGACTCAGCTACTTGCAACTCCAAGCTAGTGTGATTTGATGGAGGAATATTTGAATGAATGAGGATTAAATGAGGAGGATCTATCTCCTACAATTTATCCTCCTTGTCTCATTCACGTTTCTGCCCTTAATTAGCCAAAATTGCCATGATTTGCTCTCAAAAACCTGCAATCAATGCACATTAGTCCACTAGACATAACATCTTGCTTTTACTCATCTCATTAAGAAAAATATGATTAAAATATGTAAGGAATTATGAGAAGAGTTGATTTAAATAAGCTTGGAGTTGTATTAAGGTCCATATAGTTACCCAATGATGAGGCTCATCACATGTAAACCATAAATTTACCCATATTGGTAAATTTACCGAACCTTTTGTAAAGGTAAAACACAATTTTACTAATTTCTCTTAAAGATAAAGTATTAAACTTACATGAACAAAAAAATCAATTATTTACCTCAACTTTTTAAAAGTACAACACAATTTTTCACACATTTTCTAGTAAAGGAAAATAAAGTATTAACATTATATATATGTGTATATACATACATCCTACATTTGGAAAACTATGCAAATTTACCCTGTGATTTGTAAATATAAAGCATTGATCTCAAGTGAACATTGAATTTACTCTATGGCTTGCAAAGGTAAAGTTTTATTCTTACATAAAATTTAAAGAAGAAAGTTAACGAATATTTTATGGTAAAAGTAAAACATATATGTACTAAAAGAAATAAAGTTTTAATCTTACATTAACCTTCAAAAAACCAAATTTAGCGAACCATTTTTTAAGGTAACATTTAAATTTATCCTAACTTTTAAAAGTAAAGTATGAAATTGTGATCGATTATTAATTTTTCCTTTTGTTTTAATCCATCTGAATGCTTTGTAAGGCTTAAGTATTAATATTATAGAGAAGGGTTGTTCGTGGTGAAGGATTTGAAGAGATTGAGGAAGGACAATGCACATGTTCAATAGTTCATGAAAACACATGTCGCTAGACTCTTGAAATCCAACCTATTCCTAATTTCTCAAGATAGTGTATTATTTTGTGTCTTTTTGGTGTGATCATGGGAAGTAGACAAACACATCTCCATATATGGTATGACTTGTGGTATTATTGTTCATGTAATTCCCCTCCCACATTTACCCAAATTCACAAACTTGTTATGGTAAACATGAGATGAGTATCACTATGACATGACCCACACTCTAATTTCCATTTATGGAAGTGGGGCAGACACATCGACACTTACAGAAATCCTATAGGGTCTACAGGTCACCTAGGAGCTGAAGAAACACACTAGGTGGTCAATCCCTAAGCTAGAACCTTGTTTCTCAGATCTAACACCCCAACCACATGCATAACAAGGCCAGGGTGCAGTTATAGGACTCCAACCACATGCATAGGTCTGCTTCCATGCAGTTATAGCCTTAATTTCTTAGTTCTGAGCATGTGGTTCTAGGATTTGTGCCACCTTTTTAGGTCAACCTCCATACCACTACCCATAATTTCCTATATCTTTCTAGAATCATAATTTACATGCCGACAATGCCAAGCATTCAACCTTGAAGCAAAAACTTGGTCTAGGCTACCCAATCCATAACATACATTTCATAAAACATATGGAAAACATGTAAGCTATAGGTCATGGATGCATATTTGATCATAAATTGATAGCCTTCATCTGAGAATCATCAATAGGTCTCTAAACCCTCTCTAGCTAGTTTCAATAGCACTTGTTAGTTCATGCATTCATCAAACCTACATAGATTCATCAAAACATCTCAAGAGCCATAGATAGATTAGATCATATAACCAACAAATAACTAACATAGAAAACATGGTAACTCATCCATAATATCACCAACATAATCACTACAAGTATTCATGAATCATAGTAGGAAAATAACTCTTATTAATATATGAAAATACCAACCAAGCCATAGACTTCCACATAACACATGATCATAGATTGGGTTGAACCAAATATCTCTTTCAGCCAATCACCCCCACGTCATATTATAAGCATGAATGTGGGATCTCGTGGAATAAACCAAGACAAAACCAACTAGGGCTTCTAGAGGCCAAACCACCTCAACCCTCAACCACAATGATTCCACCTCTACAGCCCAAAAATCACTAACACCAACTAGATTACTCTACCCAAGGTGTCCAAGGATCCAAGAACTAGTAACTCAACCCACAGCCTTCCGGGGCTCCAAAGTGTTTGTTCCAACCGCATATTTAGTGACTAGTAACTCAACCCACCAAGGGATCCAAATTGTTTGTCCCAACCGGGCTCCAGGAACTAGTAACTCAACCCAAGCTATTCTAGGGCTTCCAGAGCATTTGTTCCAAACCACATCCATCGAGAACTTGAGCACCAATCATAAAAAAACAACAAGTGGAAATCCCACAACACCATTGCTATCTAGGAAATGGAAAGGCAAAGCTAAAACCATTTTCACTCCAAGAAAATCTTCATCCCAATGACAACACATAACCAAAGAATCACATGCACATACCATAAATCCAAAAACCAGCAAGGAAATCACACATTCAACCCGTTACCTGCAAAGAAATCAAACTATAGTTTTCAATCCAATGGTTTCCTTATGCTCCTTGCTTTCATTTACCTTTTTTCTCCAAATCCATGTGAATACTAGAGTGCTCCAAGAATACTCTAAGTGTGCAAGAGTATGAGAGAACAAAGCTAAACTAACAAAAGGCTCTAATGGCCCAAACGTTGTGAACTGATTCTCTGAAGCCTTTTTATCATTGAGGCCTTTATTTTCTTCATTTTTCCTCTAATTTTCCTTGCATGAAAAAATGTGTCTCTTCGCCTTCCTTTTCTCCTATTTTCTGTATTTTCATAAATAGAATGCCAATTATTGCCACTTTTCATTTGTTAATGCCTTTGTTGACTTCCATAGCCATTAATTAATCACAAGTGATACCCATCACTAGGTTTTTCACAATATTTAGCTTGGAATACATGTTCCATGACCTTGGCCTTATTTTATTTACATGGAAAATCAACTGGGGGCTATTACAAACCCCTCCCCCTTGGGTGAACACCATCCTCGGTGTTCTATAACACTTATGACCAAAAAACTATTGAAAACAAAACATACTTCCCATGGAGCTTTATAACATAGCTTGATGCAGTATTTACAATGACATCCTACTGAAAACAAAATAAACATAATTCTTATTGGACCTTTAGAACACATCTCATTGTGGTATTTACAGCAACATCCATATACATATACCAAAAACTCATTTTCTTGAACCAGTAAATAATGAAGGATATAAATACCACATCTAGTTAGCCATCTCCCACATAACTTCATCAAGCCCAAATTGATTCCACTACACTTCAACTACTCGATTTCTATGTTGTGGATCATGAGTTGTTTCCACTACAATATGCTTTGTGCTTATGGCTAGAATTCTCCCTCTGGTTCCAATTACAACACAGACTAGGAAATCACATGATTAGCATCATGTACATACATCTTAAGCGATGAAACATGTAAAACATCATGGAATTTCACTGTCAGAGACAGTGCAAGTCTCTAGGCCACTGGTCCAATCCTCTTAAGGATCTCAAAAGGCACACAATACTGAGGTGCCATCTTGGCACATGATCTAATCCTCAAGGAGCTCCTCTTGGGTTTGATATTCAATTACACATGCTCCCCAACCTGAAACTCTTTGAATACCCTATGTTGATCTGCATAACTATTTTTCTTGTCTGACGCTACCTTCAAATTCCTCTTAATAGCCTACATTTCTTGTTCCATATCTACCAACATGTTTAATCCAATTAAACCTTATTCATTGGATCACTCTAGCTTATAGGATTATTACAAATCCACCCATAAAGAACCTAAAATGGACTCATCTTCTAGGATTCCAAATACCCATTATTATATGCAAACTTTACCAGTGGAAGGTACTCTTCCCACTTCCTTTGTTGATGCATGACATACATCCTCAAAATTCCCTCAATAATTGATGAGCCCCAATTTTTGGTACAATTTGGGCTCATATTGGCCTACTTACCTTGCTCAACCATTCATCTTTTACCACTTATGCATTCATTTCTTAGTATATTCGTGTTGTTTGTAGGAAGAAGGGCAGGCATTATATCTATGTGACTAATACATGATGATTTCAGGTTTGTGGCATTAAAGAGAGCAAAAGACCACGTAAATGGAGACAAGGAGACAGCAAAGGTGACATTGCGGATTCATAGGGAGGTTGTCCACAGTCTTGATGACCTTCCTCGTGATTTTCACCTTAACTCCGAGCTCCAACAGCTCTCCCCACCGAGCTTAAAGGCAGCCAACACGTTCTACAGGATCAGCAGTTTACAACAGTTTTGACTTCCAGTTGGACAGCCAAGCTCCACAAATGGAGGAAGCCAGCTTGATCTTCATTGTGTATAAATATGAAGGCCGTAGCCTTTGTTAGAAGCTTTTTGACCTTCTGAATTACTATTGTAATCTCTGAGCATGAGTTACAGCTCGGTGTTTGTTTGTTTTGTAAGCCAGTTTTGGCATGACATTAGACTTTTGATTATGAATAAAGGCAAGCAGATTTGGATCTAATTCTGAGCTTTTAAGGGAGCTATAGCTCTCAGGTTAGGGCCCAACCTGAGAGCAATATATCTCCTCTTCTTGTAGTGTTATTTGCCTTTCTTTCCAGCACTTTGTTCCTTTGTTTGATATGCATTTCAAGAACACAGTCTGCTGATTTGATTTCGTTAATAAGATTGAGTAGGATTAGCTTATGGTCAAATTACTTTCAGTTGCTTAGACTAGGATAGGAGGTTTGTAATTCACTGGAGCTCCAAGAAAAAGGTTGTTAGTGCCTACACTGCCATCTCTGTTTAGGGATTGGGGTGCAGTCTTACCAACCACCAAAAAAACGCAGTCTTTTCTACTTTTATGCAAGCTGCAACACAGTCGGTTTAATCGTGGATCCTTTCATGCATTTTTCTCTTGAGCCATACTTCGTCACTACAGTTCCATGCACTACTTTTCTTCATGATTTACAGCATTGTTCATTGGTTTAATAGCACAGGTAGCACTGGTTAATGAATTCTCGTTTTTGGTGCAAGACATAAGTAATTTGTTTTATTTACACTGCTCCATATCCTTCTACTTTCTTCTTCTTCTTCCTAACCACGCCTAAAGCCATCTACTCGACCTCTGTTCAGCTCGTTCACCTTCCAACTCTTCCATTGCCCACGTAGCTTCATCTTTTTGACCTTTCGTTGATCCCATCCTTCTATCCACCAACCACTTCGTGCACTCTTTCTCTGTCCTATTTCTCTGCCCCTGAGTCATCACAAGCTCCATCTCCACCTTACCTATCCACCCATACTGTTCCATCACTTCACCATCACCCAAAACTTCCACTTACAGCACATCCTGTAGAAGTTAGCAAATTTCCTGTAGAATCCCTTAGTTTCCTGTAGGATCCCCTGCAGACATCCTGTAGAAGCCTGCAAACTTGGTTGCTGAGCATCCGAATGTTGTAGACTTCTGTGGACTGATGCTAAGGATCCCCTGGGACCTCTCCTAGCCCCCCTGTCCTTTCCCAAGCTTTCCTTCCTTTCGCACCACCTCTGCACAACCAAACCCTAATAAGAAACAAAATCATCATCACTCCAACCATTTAAGCAAAAATACAAAAACATGTTCTTTTCAATAAAAGTAGTTTAAGTTCATGCATTTCACATCATTAGAAGTAATGGCATCATTTCCAGACACTTGCACTCCCACCATTGCATCATAGAGGTTAAGCTAGTCAGATTAGGGTTAACTAGGGTTTCCATGTTTTGGTTGGCTTTCAGTTTATTTTTTCAAAGTAGATTAATTTCCTCTGAGATAGCCTTCGTCCATCATTTAGCAAGCTTCTTCTGAGAGCATATAGAAGTTGGCTTGAGCCCTAGCGGACTTGTGCCAGCTGACCAAGTGACAGCGGCGACAAGAGCTAGTACTTGTGCATACAGCACCGTCGCTTCCAAGTTTGTACGAACTACCGGGTTGATAAAATTAGAGATAGGAAGCTCCAGGAGTTGTAGCATTATTGCTACAATACTGGAGCCCACCATCTTTTTGGCGCCGTTGCCGGGGAAGCGTCAGAGTATTGGTGATTGTTGCTATTCTTCTATTTTCTTACTCTTACCTTCTGCTCAGTAGTTTATTTCATTTCCATTCTGCAAAAGTAGCATAGACATTTCCTGCTTTCATAGATTAGCATTTCCTGCTTTCATAGATTAGCATTTCATTTCTGCAAGCGTAGACTAGCATTTCCATTTCTGCAATTTCATTTGAGCAAAGTAGACTAGTTCTTTCCTGCTTTCAATTCAATTCCGCATCTTTATTTCAGTAAGATAGTTAGTTGTAGATCAATCTGTTTCAGTTTTGCAGGTACCAAGAAAAAAAAACAAAAGCAATCAAAAAGAAGTTTTCTCCATTTCATGCCTCGTAGGAACCGAGATAAATCAGGCAAATTCCTACCCAACACCCCCACCACATCACTGAATCACCCTTCTCTCTTCTTTGGTGACAGTGACCCAGAAGAACCTATAGGTGAACATCCTGAGATAGACAAAGATCCTATAGAAGAAGAAGAGTTAGAGACCACTCCATCTGAAGCTATGGCTGACAATAGAAGAGAAGATGAGAGAATAGAAGGTGCCTTCCCCATCCGAGAGACCAATGGAGAGATGAAAATGAAGAACATTAGCCCCTCCGCCTTACCTCACTTCCATGGACTGACTACTGAAGATCCTGATACCTTCCTGTTTGAGTTTGCTGTCCTCTGTAGAACCTATGACTATACTGAAGATGAGCAAAAGCTGAAACTCTTCCCTTCAACTCTTAAGGATGCAGCATTACGCTGGTTCATGGGTTTACTTGGGAATAGTATCACCACTTGGGCTCAGATGCAGCAAGCTTTCAATACCAAGTACAGGGATTACTGTAGGTCCAAGGAAACCAAGGGGGAAATCTTTCGGATGACCATGGGAAATGATGAGTCCCTAGAGGATTACGAGGAGAGGTTCCAACTTAGCTATAAGCGGGCCAGGTGCACACTTGACCCTGAATCCCTCAAGTTGGTCCTGCTCCGAGGAGTCCCTGAAGACCTCTTAGATACCCTTCACATGTTAGCTGGGGGGGACATTTACCAACTGCCTTATGAGGACATCAAGACGGTGTTTAGAAACCACTCCAGGGCAGCTCGGAAACGAGGTAGAGGAAACCTCCTCTCAACTAGTGTCCCTTTCTCCAAACATGAGCTTGCAAATCAATTAGAAGATCTCAAGAGTGAGGTGAGATAGACCATTGCCATGCAGCTGGACACATTCAGGATCTAGCAGAAGAAAGAAGAAGCTGAGAGAGCCTTGGCTGTCTTCTGCCCTAGGTGCACAAGGAGACACCCTAAGAACGAATGCCCATTGCATTCGGTTGAAGTGTGTTTCGTTTGTGAGGAGGACCATCCCACAAATCAATGTCCAACCTTACCTGGGTTTAAAGCCATGTACCAAGGGACAGAAGCTCCCACTGAACCTCTCTATTACCTCAACCAAAGGAGGCCACAAGGATCTAGACCTTATCAGCAGGGATTGCAAGGGGCACCTCAAGCTTATTACTGCCCCAACCAATCGACTCCTATGCCTTCCTGGGGTCCCCCTGCTCATCCTTCCTGGTCCATGCCTCCTCCCTGGTCTTATCCACCTCAGTACCCTACTCAACCTACTTCTCATTCATATCATTCACATGCCCAGCCACAGCCTCAGTGGAATGCACCTCAGTCGGGGTGGAGGCCCCAATACAACACTCCTCCTGCCATTTTGCCTCCACCACCAGTTCAACCTCAGCCTTTACCTCCTGCTCCTCCAAGGCAACCTCAAATGCCTGCTCAACCGAACCCGAACCCCAACAATAGACAGGCTCAGCAGGTATACACTTGGGAAACCTCATGCCCTACCTATGCTGTGGAGATCCAGGAGATCAATCTTCGATCTGGAAAGACTCTTCCAGATCGCCAACCTCCTCCCCCAGAGGATGAGGAAGATAAACAGGAAAGTGAACCAAAGGCTATTCCACCCTTTCCTGAGAGACTAACAGCCACCACACAACCCAACCCAGAGGAGGATGAGCTTCTGGGTGAGCTCAAGCAGTTGTGTGTGAAAATACCACTTCTCCAAGCCATCAAGGATGTGCCAATATACAACAAACTGGTTAAGGAAAAGTGCTTCAAACACCCAGGCAGGCGGAAGAAAGATGCTTCAACCATTAATGTCATAGGACAACTGTCTGACCTTATGCTAGGACAAGTCATCTGCCCAAAGTACTTAGATCCTGGAAGTCCTGTAGTAGATGTCCACATCAATGGCACCATCATACCTCACACCTTGATTGATCTGGGGGCTGCCATTAATGTGATGACCAGGGATACCATGCTCAAACTCAATCTTCAGGGTTCCTTAAGGAAGACCTCGACAGTACTGCAACTAGCAGATCGCTCCACTGTGACTCCCGAAGGGATTGTGGAGGATGTCTTGGTCTCTATTGACTCTTGGGAATACCCTGCAGACTTCCTGGTTCTGCAACCAAAGGCAAAGCTTACTGGATATCCTCTCATTTTGGGAAGGCCTTGGTTAGCTACTGCAGATGCTTACATAAGTTGTCGTGCAGGAAACATGACCATCAAAAATGGTCCCATGTCCAAGCAGCTAGTCCTATACCCTCCTGCCCAACCCTCCTTAGAGCATGACTTACCACTCTGGTTGGAGGAAGGAGAGGAAGACGAGGTGTACTCAGCACCTCTGTGCACCCTAGATACCACTAGAAGAGACCTCCCAACCGAGGATGACTTGATCGAGACCTTGATCCAGAATCCACCTTCCAGTGCACTACCCTTAGAGAAATTGGTGGAGGATGCCCAAGCTAGCACCTTAGTGGATCTTTGTACAACCAACCCTGTTACTCCCAGAGTCAAGAATGTGGAGTTCGGCCCTGAGAGAGCATTGAAGATCAGCTCCTCCCTATCTCCTTCCCAGGAAAAGGAGCTGTGTAGCCTGTTGGCCAGGCACCTAGATGCTTTTGCTTGGAGCTATAAGGAGATGAAAGGAGTCCATCCTCCGGTCTGTACCCATCACATATACATCAAAGAGGATTGTAAGCCGGTTAGGCAACCCCAGAGGAGAATGAATCCAGCTCTTAAGGACATTGTCAAGGAAGAATTGCAAAAACTGTTGGATGCCGGATTCATCTACCCCATCTCAGATAGTGAATGGGTGTCCCCTCTGGTGTTGTTTCCCAAGAAAAATGGGAAATGGAGAATCTGTGTGGACTACCGAGAACTGAACAAAGCTACCAAGAAAGACCATTTCCCTCTACCTTTCATAGATCAAGTGTTGGATGGACTGGCAGGAAAGAAGTTCTTCTCTTTCCTGGATGGGTTTAGCGGGTACAACCAAATCCAAATCAGCCCGGAAGACCAAGATAAGACCACCTTCACTTGTCCTTGGGGTACCTTTGCCTACCGAGTTCTTCCCTTTGGGCTATGCAATGCTCCTGCTACTTTCCAGAGAGTTGTCTTAAGCATCTTCTCGGAGCTGGTCCATGATGCAGTAGAAATCTATATGGATGACTTTACTCCTTATGGGGCCAACTTCCAGGAAGCATTGTCCAATCTGGGAAAAGTCCTAACCAAATGCATTGAGATGAACTTGTCCCTTAGTCCTGAAAAATGTGAATTCCTAATGACTGAAGGGACCGTGCTAGGCCATACCATTTCTTGCCAAGGGTTACAGGTGGATCCTAACAAAATTGCTCTCATCAAGAAGGTTCCACCTCCTCAAAAGGTAAGGGATGTCCGGAGTTTCTTGGGATTAGTAGGATATTACCGGAGATTCATTAAAGACTTCAGCAAGCTAGCCTCGCCATTGTTTGGCCTGTTGGCAAAAGATGTGGAGTTTAAATGGACTGACAATTGTATGAAGGCTTTAAATGAATTGAAGGACAAGTTGGTGTCATCCCCAATACTGAGAGGTCCAAACTGGGCCCTACCTTTCCACATCCACACTGATGCCTCGAACAAAGCCATAGGTGCAGCTTTAGGACAAGTTGAGCAAAAACTTCCATATGCCATTTACTTTGTTAGCAAAAACTTGTCCAAAGCTGAGCTGAATTACACTGTGACCGAGAAATAATTCTTGGCTGTGGTCCATGCACTGAACAAGTTCCGACATTATATCACTAGCTATCAAACATTTGTACATACTGACCATGTTGCAATTAGATATTTAATGAATAAACCAGATGTGAATGCTCGTATTATTAGATGGTTACTTTTATTGCAGCAGTTTGATTTGACCATTGTTGACAAACCAGGTAGAGAAAATGTTGTTGCTGACTTTTTTATCTAGATTGGATTTGTCTGCAGATGAGGATGGAACAGTGGATGACCAGATGCCCGATGAACATCTGTTTGCTATTTCAGTACTCTCTCCATGGTTTGCTGATATAGCAAACTACCTTGTTTCAGCACAGTTCCCTCCGCACCTATCTTCAAGAGAGAAGAGCAGAATCATCAGAAAAAGTGCCTCATTTACTTGGATCGGGGGCAATCTGTTCAAGCTTGGCCCCGATCAGATCTTAAGGCGTTGTGTAAGGGAGGAGGAAGTCTTTGATATCCTCCTCACTTTTCATGATGGGCCTTGTGGAGGACATTTTGCAGCAAAGAGAACTGCTTTCAAAATCCTGCAGGCAGGCTACTATTGGCCCACACTTCATCAAGATGTCAGAAGATATGTCAGTCAGTGTGACCAATGCCAAAGAATGGGGAAACCGACCCAAAGGGATGAGATGCCTCTCCAACCTCAAGTGACTCTTGAGCCATTTGAGAAGTGGGGTATGGACTTTGTGGGCCCAATCAACCCTCCTTCGAGGCAAAGGTCTTACATCATTGTGTGTACTGACTACTTGACAAAGTGGGCAGAGACTAAAGCAATCAAAGCAGCAACAGAAGAAAAGGTGGCCAAGTTCCTAAGAGAAAACATCTTCTATAAGTTTGGCTACCCAAGAGAGCTGGTCACCGATCAAGGGAGCCAGTTCACATCCAACCTGGTTGAAGATCTACTAGCTCATCACAAGATCAAGCATAGGACTTCCACCCCCTATCACCCTCAGGCAAATGGGCAGGTGGAAGTCACCAATAGAGCATTAGAAGGGATCTTGACTAAGGTGGTGAGCAGCAGCAGAAAGGACTGGGCAGATCGCCTTGTTGAAGCCACATGGGCTTACAACACCACTTGGAAGACCACCACCGGCTTCACACCTTATGAGTTGGTCTATGGGAAGAAAGTTTTGCTGTCCATCGAGTTTGAATACAACACTTTGAGGATGGCAGCTCAGTTGGACCTAGATCTTAGCCATGCACAACAAGAAAGGTTATTGCAGCTGAATGGACTGGATGAACACCGAATGCAGGCCCTCCTTCACTCAGAAGTGGTTCAACTTCAAAGAAAGGTGTGGCATGACCAACATCTCCATGACAAGCAATTCCAGCCGGGAGATTGGGCTTTGTTGTATGACTCCAGATACAAATATTTCAAGGGAAAGCTGAGAACCAGATGGCTAGGGCCATATTCAGTGGAAAAATGTCATGACAATGGATCTGTTCTTATTCGGACCATTGATGAGGAAGCCATCCCCATGCTTGTCAATGGGCATCGATTGAAGATCTACAGGAAGCCCCTCTCAAGACAAGAGTTCATCAAGACTATGGAGAAGGTAGTGTTGGTCATAGAGAAGGGTTCTGCCCCTGCTTTGGGCATACCCTAAAAAATCTAAAAAAAATCTATAAAAAAAAAATAAAAAAATAAAAAAATAAAAAAAAATAAAAAAAAAATAATAATAATAATAATAATAATAAAGATCCTTGGGTGAAAACCTTTCTGAGGCGCCCAAGGCAGGTGGTAGGGGTGAAAACCTCATTGAGGCGCCCCTATTGTCTTTTCAAAAAAAAGGGAGATGGGAAAAAGATCCTTGAGTGAAAACCTCTTTGAGGCACTTAAGGCAGATGGCAAGGGTGAAAACCTCAATGAGGCGCCCCTGTTATCTTTCAAAAAAAAAAAAAAAGAAGAAAAAACACAAGAAAAAAACAAGGTCGGCAGATTCATTATGTAAAATTGCATGCAGGTGTTCTATGGAGGAGAGGAAGCCTCTCAACTCAAAGCCAAGGGTCCTCATCATGCAGTCAGGACACCTCACCAGCACCCCCTCCAGGAATACTCATTTTTTCCAAGGTATGTGAAATTTTATTACAGCTTGAGTCTTCTACAGGAAGACACAGATTTTCTACAGGAAGACGCAGATTTTCTACAGGAAGGTGCAGACTCTCTACAGGAAACGCAGCCTTTCTACAGGAAGCTCTGTATTTCTACAGGAAACTTCCTGTAGAAGCCCAGAACGGCCCAGAATTCATTTCATGAAGAGATCTAACGGCTAAGGATCGGTTTGGACGCATGCAAGCCACTGTTATCACCCTTGCACATTGTTGTTATCTTGTTCCACCATCCTTGTCGACATGCAACAAAGTTACCTGCACCAGCAAAGCAGATCGATGAGTTCTCAAGAAAAAGCAAATCGTAAACAAAAAATGCTGGAGATCTCATACCATATCCATCTCAGTCATCCAGAAGCCCCGAGAGCGTGATCGGGAGGCCATCCATCGTCGTGCAGCATGCACCCAAGGAGGAAGAACTGTTACCAGACATCCCGCGGGAGTCCTGTAAAACGTGAGCGCATGCAACTAAAACATCCCATCCATCGACGGCAGCTCGTGAACATGGACCTCCGGGCCTGTGTAAGTTCGCCAGCAGCAGGTAAATCGACTCATCAGCGTCCAAAGAGCCGAAACATTGTGTGCAGCCGCGCAGGTAAGTGTCTCGACCCTTCCTTCCATCAGACTGCATGAATGTTACTTTGATTGATTGCTAAGTGTAAAGGTGAATGGGTTGAGCGGCCATATGGCCATTTGGCCGGCCACGTCGGCCAGTTAATGGTCTAGTTGGATGTGTGGGTGGCAGCCATGACAAAAAGAATGGGCAGCATGCACGTGAGAGCGATCCCATCGAAGAGAATGAGTTTAACCGAAGAGGCAGCGACAGATCTGCAGGAATTGGTGCGGAAGCAAGTGAACGCGCAGTTGAATGATGGGCTGACATCACCCAATGGTCCGGCGGGGACAGCTCACCCCCCACGCCACGAATTCCGCCGAATTCAAAATCTAATTGGCTAGATTGCACTCATGCATTTATCAACCACCGTTTTGAACTCGAGCGGCTATCCTGATCCTTCTGCAGTGTGATACGCCGAGCCTTTGGCCATCAGAACGATTGAGAAGCACACCCAAGGCGCAGACCGACTGCAGTCTCTCCCGAAAATCGCGCGCTGCATTCTACAGGAACGCTGTCATCCTACAGGAACGCAGTTTTCTACAGGAAAGCGGGTGCCTCACATAAAAAGGTGGCCAATTAAAGAGGTAACCCTGAACTCTTCATGCAACTGGTTATTAAAGGTGGCAGAATTGTCGTCCACAGTCTGGTCATAGAAAAACGGTGAAATTGTTGTCTGCTGTGCCTATACTGTCATTCTACAGGATGTCGAGTAATTAAACTGTGTTAAGTTCCTCAGGGATAAGTTTGTGGGTTATGTGCATGACATTCTACGCTCTGTCTCAGTAAACCAAAACCTCTTCCATAACCACCACCTCTGGTTAAGAAAACTGTGTTATCATGCTGGGTGGGTTTATAAGACGAGAACCCACTGATTCAACCAAATTAAGGGAAAACCAGGAAGTGGTAGAGCTCTTCACACGAGTTCAATGGATATCTTTTTGTGATAAGCTGCAGGGTTACAACGTTGAAGTGGCCGAAGAATTTTTGCAGGCTCTGAAGCCGAAATCCAAGAAACTGGCGACAGTGAACTTCAGGGGTCTAAGCCTCAAGCTCACCCCGCAATATATCAGTCAAATTACTGAACTTCTGATGGGTTTGCCATGGGATAAGGAAGAAAGGAAGTTGAGCCAGCAGGCCAAGAAAGAATTCTTTCCACCTGAGGAGGAATTCTCGGAGGACAAAAATGGGGTGCGAAGAACAAGTTTGTTGCCACCATGGAACGAAGTTAGCCTGCAAATCATGAAGTATATAACCTGTGAAGGTCGTTATAGCATCGTGTACGGGTATCACTTTCGGTTGCTCACTGAATTGAGGCACCGGATTGATCTTCCTGTAGAACAGAAACTGAGCATTCCTTATTTCCTGCTACAGTCCCTAATTGAGTGTGCCACAAAGTTAAAAGAAGGCATACCAGATCAGGTAGCCCACCATGGGTTGATCAAACTTCTTGTGGAGGATGCACTTCATTCATATAAGGTTCCCCTCTCATGGGAATCATTCAGGAATTTAACAAGAGATGGAGACATAAGGATGCTGACTGAAGAAAGTGGTTCCTCCAGCAGTGAGGAAAAAGAATCAGTGGCCGAGGGAAAGAAAGAAACAGGCCAGAAGACCCCGACCACAGTGCAGAAGAAAGAACAAAAGAAGAAGCATGAGAAAAAGGATGACAAAGAAGAAGGTGACACACCCATCGTGTCAGCAAGAGAAAAGAGGTCGAAGAGCAGAACGGACAAAGCTGAGGTGGTCCACATCAGCCCAGGTACCTCATCAGCACCTGCAACCAAACCAAAAAGAAAAACCCAGGCAGAAAAGCAAGCCAAGGTAGAGACACCTGTGTCTACAGGAAAGCAGAAACAGGCTTCTACAGGAAGCCCGAAAACAGAGAAAGGGTCTTCTACAGGAAGCCTGAAATTGGTCAAAACAGGGTCTTCTACATGAAGCCTGAAATTGGTCAAAACAGGGTCTTCTACAGGAAGCCCAAAATCGGTCAAGGAAGGGGCTTCTACAGGAGGCCCGAAAGGGCTTAAAGCAGGGTCTTCCACAGGAAGCCCAAAATTGGTAAAGGAAGGGGCTTCTACAGGAGGCCCGAAAGAGATTAAAGCAGGGTCTTCTATAGGAAGCCCAAAGTCGGAAAGGAAGGGGCCTTCTACAGGTAGCCCTGGGAAAGCAAAACGCAAGGAAGAGAAGGCTGGCATTCTCGAAAGGGAGGCAGCAGCTGCGCTGACCGCACTCAGTACACCACCAAAGCCAAAGGAGAAGAGAGAGAGGGAGAGCCCTCTACCTTTTGAAACTAGGAGAAGTCAGAGAACAAAAACGGGCAAGCCACAACCTCCACCCAGCAGCCAAACCATCTTAGGGGGTGTCCCTACTTCACCCAGTAAGAGATCCCCCTCCAAAACATCGGCCACCCTCGAGAGGGGAAGCCCAAAAATAACTTCCTGGACACGAAAAATAGGCCAATCAGCTTCCGAAGCCCGGCTCAAGGAAACAGGAAAGGGGGAGGCAGCGCCACCCTCGTCACCGCCAGGGGCAGAAGAGGTAGGGCCACCAAGAACAGGAAAGGAAAAGCATGCTCCGGGCCCTAGTTCTCGGCCAAGGACAAGGAGCTGGAGCAAAGTTGCTCAAGGATGAGAAAATATTTTAGCTGGGGGGTGATGATGAGCCCCAATTTTTGGTACAACTTGGGCTCATATTGGCCTACTTACCTTGCTCAACCATTCATCTTTTACCACTTATGCATTCATTTCTTAGTATATTCGTGTTGTTTGTAGGAAGAAGGGCAGGCATTATATCTATGTGACTAATACATGATGATTTCAGGTTTGTGGCATTAAAGAGAGCAAAAGACCACGTAAATGGAGACAAGGAGACAGCAAAGGTGACATTGGGGATTCATAGGGAGGTTGTCCACAGTCTTGATGACCTTCCTCGTGATTTTCACCTTAACTCCGAGCTCCAACAGCTCTCCCCACCGAGCTTAAAGGCAGCCAACACGTTCTACAGGATCAGCAGTTTACAGCAGTTTTGACTTCCAGTTGGACAGCCAAGCTCCACGAATGGAGGAAGCCAGCTTGATCTTCATTGTGTATAAATATGAAGGCCGTAGCCTTTGTTAGAAGCTTTTTGACCTTCTGAATTACTATTGTAATCTTTGAGCATGAGTTACAGCTCGGTGTTTGTTTGTTTTGTAAGTCAGTTTTGGCATGACATTAGACTTTTGATTATGAATAAAGGCAAGCAGATTTGGATCTAATTCTGAGCTTTTAAGGGAGCTATAGCTCTCAGGTTAGGGCCCAACCTGAGAGCAATAGATCTCCTCTTCTTGTAGTGTTATTTGCCTTTCTTTCCAGCACTTTGTTCCTTTGTTTGATATGCATTTCAAGAACACAGTCTGCTGATTTGATTTCGTTAATAAGATTGAGTAGGATTAACTTATGGTCAAATTACTTTCAGTTGCTTAGACTAGGATAGGAGGTTTGTAATTCACTGGAGCTCCAAGAAAAAGGTTGTTAGTGCCTACACTGCCATCTCTGTTTAGGGATTGGGGTGCAGTCTTACCAACCACCAAAAAAACGCAGTCTTTTCTACTTTTATGCAAGCTGCAACACAGTCGGTTTAATCGTGGATCCTTTCATGCATTTTGTTCCTGAGCCATACTTCGTCACTACAGTTCCATGCACTACTTTTCTTCATGATTTACAGCGTTGTTCATTGGTTTAATAGCACAGGTAGCACTGGTTAATGAATTCTCGTTTTTGGTGCAAGACATAAGTAATTTGTTTTATTTACACTGCTCCATATCCTTCTACTTTCTTCTTCTTCTTCCTAACCACGCCTAAAGCCATCTTCTCGACCTCTGTTCAGCTCGTTCACCTTCCAACTCTTCCATTGCCCACGTAGCTTCATCTTCTTGACCTTTCATTGATCCCATCCTTCTATCCACCAACCACTTCGTGCACTCTTTCTCCGTCCTATTTCTCTGCCCCTGAGTCATCACAAGCTCCATATCCACCTTACCTATCCACCCATACTGTTCCATCACTTCACCATCACCCAAAACTTCCACTTACAGCACATCCTGTAGAAGTTAGCAGATTTCCTGTAGAATCCCTTAGTTTCCTGTAGGATCCCCTGCAGACATCCTGTAGAAGCCTGCAAACTTGGTTGCCGAGCATCCGAACATTGTATACTTCTGTGGACTGATGCTAAGGATCCCCTGGGACCTCTCCTAGCCCCCCTGTCCTTTCCCAAGCTTTCCTTCCTTTCGCACCACCTCTGCACAACCAAACCCTAATAAGAAACAAAATCATCATCACTCCAACCATTTAAGCAAAAATACAAAAACATGTTCTTTTCAATAAAAGTAGTTTAAGTTCATGCATTTCACATCATTAGAAGTAATGGCATCATTTCCAGACACTTGCACTCCCACCATTGCATCATAGAGGTTAAGCTAGTCAGATTAGGGTTAACTAGGGTTTCCATGTTTTGGTTGGCTTTCAGTTCATTTTTGCAAAGTAGATTAATTTCCTCTGAGATAGCCTTCGTCCATCATTTAGCAAGCTTCTTCTGAGAGCATATAGAAGTTGGCTTGAGCCCTAGCGGACTTGTGCCAGCTGACCAAGTGACAGCGGCGACAAGAGCTAGTACTTGTGCATACAGCACCGTCGCTTCCAAGTTTGTACGAACTATCGGGTTGATAAAATTAGAGATAGGAAGCTCCAGGAGTTGTAGCATTATTGCTACAATACTGGAGCCCACCAATAATCTCATTAATTCTCTCTTTTTATCCATTTATCTACATATGATAAGCTATGTTGAAATCCAAATTTGTCCCTAAATCTGCAAACGAATTCTTGCAAAACTTGGAAGGGAACTTGGCATCTGTGTCTAATATGATCTTCTTGGGAACACCATGCAATCTCATTATCTCCTTGATAAATAATTCATCTACCTCACTAGTTGAATTAGTAGACTTAATTGCAATGAAATGAGTTACCTTACTTAACCTATCAACGATAACCATGATGGAATCATGTTGTCTCGGTGTCCTCAAAAAACTTGTAATGAAGTCCATGGAAATGACCTCCCATTTACACTCTGAAATCGAAATCAGTTGCAGTAGACCACCTGGATGCTTATACTTGCTTATACCTGCTAATAGTCCAAACATTTCACAATAAACTCAACCACCTATTTCTTCAAGTTTGGCTAATGATAGAATTTCTTAATTTTTTTCAATGTCTTTTGAGATCCCTAGTGACCTAAATACAACTTGACATGAAATTTTGTCAAGCTAAGCTTCTTGAGCTCACTGTCATCCAGCACATAAATATCATCTTGAATCTGACCAAGCCATCTACTGTGAGATAATACTCCTCATCCCTAACACCTTCACCCTCTTGCTATAACCTACGCTTCAGTTGTTGGTACCTGTCATCATGTTGCCTTGTCTACAAGATCCTCTCCTACAAATCTATCCCATAAGAACTCACTTCCATAAAGTGAATCACCTGCACTCTCCTACTGAGAGCATCTGCAACCCTATTCTCCTTACCCTTAATGTCCCTGATCTCGAAGTCATACTCACTAAGGGTATCCAACCATCTAGCTTGCCTAACATTTAGATTGGGTTGGTCAGACAGTACCTTAACCCACTATGATCACTCATTATAATAAATCTCCTGCCAAGAAGGTATTGTCTCCATATATTCATTACATGAATGATAGCTACCAACTCAATATCATGAGTGACATAGTTTTCTTCATGCTCATTCAACTTCCGTGACTCATAGCATACCACCTTTCCTTCCTGCATCGGGACTCCACCAAATCCTCTCTTGCAAGCATATGTACATACCACAAAGTCTTTATCAACATCTCCAATCTTGAAGGCCAAAGAATTTGTAATCAAATCCTTCAATTACTCAAAATTGGTTACACACACCTTAGTCCATTCAAACCTCTTCCATTTTCTCTACAATTATGTGTTATGCAAACAACATACAAATAAATAAATCAACGACTTAAAAATTATCCTTTTTGAGGGGCAATCCTCCTTTACATTACATAAATGAACAATTATTGGATGATACAGACGATAAGACCTCCTTTGTATATATATGAGTCTAAGGGGTCACAATATAATCAGAGCCTACATAACAATAATAATGTAAGGGCACAACAATAACAATAGTGGGCTTCTATGGGGCACAAAAATAACAATATGGGGGCTACATGGGCACAACAATAATAATAAGGGGGATACACTAGTATTATAGGGACCTAACATGTTCCTCTCCTTCAAAAATGTGTTGTCATCAACGCTTGAGTAGTTCTGGATGCTTCTATATAAAATTCTCATCCTCCCATGTGGAATTTTTAGTGGGCAGCTTCTTCCACTTAATGAGATACTCTAAAATTGATTAATTTCGTAGTTGTCACGTTTTTGTTTCTGTTACTGCTTTGGGCTCAAATATGATTTTTCCTTCTTCTTAAAGTTTTGGAAACACTATTTGAACTAGAATCATGTCACTGATAACCTTCTTTAAGCATGAAACATGGAAAACTAGGTGTACTCAGGAAGATGTAAGCAACTCCAATTTGTATGCCATAGTACCAATATTTTGCAACACCTTGTAAGGACCGTATTAATTGGCTAATAATTTATTATCCTTCTTAGATTTCTTGAGAGACATTTGTTTGTATGGTTGTAGCCATAAAAATACCTAGTCACCTACATCAAAACTTATTTCACTGCGATGTTGATATGCATGTTGTTTCATTCAATTCTATATTAGATTGAGCTTATCCTTTAAGAGTTGGAGAACTTATTTTTGATGCTCGATGTGGTCTTCCACAGCTTGAGCCTTATAATTTTATCTTAAATATGATGTGATGGATGGTGTATGATATCCATAAAGTGCCATAAATGGGGTAATTTTTGCTGCAACATGGAAGGAAGGATTATACCACCATTCAGCTAGAGGTAACCACTTGATCCATTCGGTTTGTTTATCAGATACAATGCAACAAAGATATCCTTCCAAACATTTGTTCACTATATCAATTTTCCCATCGGATTGAGCATGATAAGACGATTTATGACCTAATTGAGTACCAAGAAAAGAAAACAATTCCGTCCAAAAATTTCCTGTGAAAATGGGATCTCTGTCATTTACTATAATCTTTGGATTTCCATGAATCTTTTGAATTATTTACATAAATGCAGTGGCAACTGCACTGGCTTTAAAAGGATGAGATAATGCAGAAAAGTGTGCATACTTGGTCAATTTATCAACTACCACCACGATGACACTCTTTCCTTCAGACTTGGGTAAACCTTTGATAAAATCCATTGATACCTCCTCCCAACATTGACTAGGAATGGCTAAAGGTTGTAACAGACCCAGGGTCTTAATTGCATCAACTTTATTATGTTGCAAAACCAAAAATTCTGCCACAAACTTTTGAATATCAAATTTAAGGCCATCCCAAAAATAATCCTTTTTGACCCTATGGTAATTTTTTAAAAATCCTGAGAGCCCTCCTACCGGAGAGGTGTGAAATTCCAAAAGAATATTTTGATTAAGTTGTGAATTCTTACAAAGATATAAGCGATCTTTGTACCATAATGAGTCATTTTTCCAGCTAAATGTATCGATGTATTGGGATCTTGTTGCAACTTTCGAATGAGTGACCACACATCTTCATCATTCTTCCATTCATCCATTTCTTTGGTTACACATAAGTATGTATTGGGATCTTGTTGCAACTTTCGAATGAGTGACCACACATCTTCATCATTCTTCCATTCATCCATTTCTTTGGTTACACATAAGTTGGATAATAAAAATCTCACAAAGCAATGCTTCCACATCCTCATCCTTTCTTGAGAGCGCATCTATAACAACATTTTTCTTTCCTTTTTTGTAGATGATTTCAAAGTCACAACAACCACCATCTTTTTCCCCAATTTTTTTTTCTCTTATAAAGATAATATTTGTTCCAGAACGTATTTAATACTATCATGATATATTTTTACCTTGAAGTGTCTTCCCATTAGGTAAGGTTGTCATTGCTTTAGTGCATGTAGTATTGCCAACATTTCCTTCTCATAAATTGGTTTGTGTAATTACTTTCCTTTGATTGGACAAATTTCAAAAGCAATGGGTCTTTCTTCTTGCATTAAAACAACACCAATTCCATTTTCTGAAGCACCGCATTCCATAATAAAAGTTTTTGTGAAGTTTAGCATAGCTAAGACCGGTGCTTGGCACATTGCCTCTTTAAGATGTTCAAAGGCCTTTGTTGTTTCTGGAGTCCAAGAAAATGCATATTTCTTTAGTAATTATGTTAGATGTGTCATTATTCTCCCATAATTCTTAACAAACTTGAAATAATACATTTCAACCTAAGAAATCCTCGAAGATGCTTTATGGTTGTGGGGATTTTCCATTCCTTAATTTCTTTAATTTTGTTAGGGTATGTGATCCATGATATTTTTTTTGCTATGTATGTGTTATTAAATTACATATAACAAAGAACTTAAAATCCATGGAACATAAGCATATAAAATGAAGATAAAAGAGACATGATCACACATGAGATCAAGACACAAAGAATTGATTACCGAGTTCATCCAATTTGGACTACATCTTCGGGCCCTGCTCAATAGTGGGGAGGCCTTCATTCATTAAATGGAAAGAAAAGAGAAGAAGTACAGGCATATTTTACATAAACACCCTTACACCTCCAATCTAGAAGATAGATGACAAACAGAGAGCCCATCTCTAGAAACAGATAGCACCACTGACTTCCTGGCGAAATATCGTGTAGAATCACCTATCCAAATGCCCAATTATTTTAAAAGGGCTTTCTGCACCTTCTCGGAACCTTCTGATTTCTGAGTTAAGGTTCCAGCCACCTTCCAGGAGCAGGTTCCACTGCTCTACTCTATAAATATATGCTTCTCTTTGCTTCTCTCCCCCTCTCACTATGTGGATAGTTCCATTTATATGCTGGTGGGAAGGATCCTTCATAAACTGGGTAGTTTCAACAAATGACAAGTTTAGGTTGTTGGTTTCGACAACTGAGATTCTCCACAGATGGAATGCAGTGTTTTCTGGAATCTTAACACACAAATTTACCGAAAATAGTTCACACAAGCTATCTTCTGCTTAAATCTTGAACCACACATTAATCCTTAAACACGTGGTTTTAACATAGAGAATCAATGCTTTAAATCCTTAACCAACGGCTTTATTAGTGATGGCCTTAGTCTATTGGCGTTGATAACCCATCGCAAATAGTAATCGGTGGAAACCGAAGGGTGGTACTATTATCAGGACTCTGCACTTAGCGATGTGTGATGTGCGATAAAAGGTGGACTCGACGGAACTATCAACTGAAACCCATAATTTTATTGCATCCAAGATCCATCACAATCGGCAAAGCCAAGGGTTAACATATATAACGGACTTTACACTGTGTGATATCGCAATCGCAACCTGATCATGCTGATGTTTGAATCTGTAAACACTTCCCTTTGCGATGTGTGATGTGGAATTATCGCATCACACCTTCTCCTTGCTTGGGGCCAATTTCTTAACACTATCAGTCTTCCATTTGCCACCCGTGATATGTGATATCACAATCACAACTCGGGGACTACTGGGGATCGATTCTTGAACCTATGATTTTTGCTATCAGAGAAATGCATGGCCAATGGTGGCCTAACACTTGGCGCTTACCCATTAGCTAAAATTTCTGCCACATCATCTTCTTCTGTCATTTGTATAAGTCAAACTTGAACTTTGACTTTCTCTAACTTCTTCATATGACCTCGAATTGGAGTGTCATTTGCACCATTGGAATCAGGATGACAAGCACTTCAATCTAAAGCTAAGTTTATCCAGATTCTGACACTTTGATTTCTAAGCCTTCTTACCATGCCACTAGTACTTTTTAGAGATCCACATGGATCAGTATACCTTAACACCCTCATGAGATACAATTTTTGTGTAGGAAATTCTCTTTGTGGACATAAACAATTTCTCTAGGCCTATGGGAGGATCTAGAAAAAAACAAAGACAAATATGTGCAAACTTTCCTAGTTTATACTAGAAAACACAAAGGATTATAAATGACCTACCTCACTCTGATGCTAACGTCTGTTGGAGTCATACTTGATTCTTCCACTTCCAAACTCAATCTTCTCTTTGTCATTATGGATGAATATCTACAAGGAAAATCATGTGGAGATAGAAAACACATGCATAGAAAAAACCATTTTGATATAAACCATATAACAGATCAGGAGTATTATACTAAATGAGTAATTATTGACACATTTATGGAAAGAAAATACATAATGTATCATTAATATATAGAAAAGGGAGCATTACAACACATAAGCCTTTATGTTGGAAGCCTTCTTTAAGCGAGTTTCCAAGTCCTAGCCTTAACCTTCAAGCACTTGTTTCTCCTTAGAAAAATGGGTAACATTTTGGCATAGTTCAGTAATAGGAAGGCAACCAAGAAATAACCAAGCAATTGTGGATAGTAGGGATCTCATTTATAGGGAAGAAGAGGGAGTTGATGATCCATAAAAGGAGGGAGAAGTTCCACATCTCAAGGGAAATATCCATGAAAGTAGAATCAAGGACCATGAATGGGAGGTCTTCTTCCAATCCGCATTCACCTGTAACCAGCTTGTTGTTCTCGATACTTCTAGCAAGGGAATCTTCTCCTCCACTTTAGGAAAAACATCCTAAGGAGATTCAATACTAGGAATGAAACCAAGTAATAGCCAACCAATTGTGGATAGTAGGGATCTCATTTATAGGGAAGAAGAGGGAGTTGAGGATCCATAAAAGGAGGGAGAAGTTCCACATCTCAAGGGAAAAATCCATTAAATTAGGATCAAGGACCAGGAATGGGAGGTCTTGTTCCAATCCTCATTCACCTGTAACTGGATCGTCGTTATCGAGACTTCTAGTAAGAGAATATTCTCCTCCACTTTAGACAAAGTTGCCTTAAGAGGTTTAATGCAAGTTTTCCTGATAAAATCGCACTAGTAGTGCTAGGACAATATAGTGTAACAAGTTAACATCACAGGTCACTAGTGATGCAAAACACGTTGATCCTAAAAATAAGGTTTTTTTACAAGTTTCTTTATAATTCTTTCAAGGAAAGTTTTCTTCTTTCCTTCAGGGATGTTTCTAAACATGTTTCATGATGAATACACTAATAGCTTTCATCATTTTGACATTTCAGGATATGAGACAGGGAGTGTGACAAAATACTATATAATAGATGCCCCCTAAAGCATGAAGGCAGAACAAGAAGTGATGGTTGAAATGCTTTACAGATCAAGGCAAGGATTTGGAAAAACACCGTCAAGAGACCTGCAAATCAAACATGATACAAGATATTTGACATATCTGATGTAAGTATGCTTAATAATACATCTCTGAGTAGGCATCTAACAATACTTGAATCCACGGCATGGACGCAGCCATCTGAATAGAAAAGATAATGTGTATGGATCCACTACATGGACGTAACCATCTAAATAGAAGGGATCATGTGCACAATCATGAATGTCTAATAACTCCACACAACTTGGATTTATCAAATGAAACCCAGGGTATTCCTCTCTATCTTGACCCAACCAAAGTACGAATCCCACCATGTTAATAGATGTGTCAGATTTGAACATGGTATAAACTACCTGATTACTAGTTAATGATGTGAATTGTTAATAGGCACGAGAGAAACCACCAATAATGATGATGGTAATCAAGGTACAATAGCACAATCCATGAGTGTGAATAATGAAGCTGAAGTCAAACACTCGAAAAATTATTCGATTGAAGGCCAATGATATGAACTTATCGACGAATGTGAAGAACCTACCATTAAGGCATGCATTCTGCAAGGTCCTCAAAGGGAGTTTCTAGATCATCTTCCTGAATAATGAGTTGGAGTCGACAGGAAGTGATTTGTTGAAGGAGGGCCATAATTTTTCCCACATCATCGACACGAAACATAGGATTTTGCAGAGTTGGCAAGAGTGATTCAGGATTGTTGCAAAAAATTCAAACAAGGTATAAGTGGTTTAAATAGCATATGGGACTGCTCTTGAACATATTGGCAACATGACTCTGAAATTTGGATGAATTTGACTCAACATAGGATCAAAGGTTATGATTACAATAGGATATAATCAAATGATAAGAAAATGGATTCCCAAAACCCAGTAAGGCAAGTGATGAAGTGTAACCCAAACCCAACACAAGATACAAACAAGTGTCATGTTCAAGATTGACCTGCTTCCTTTTATACAAAATACAGGATATAATCTTAATTCTATTTTTCCCCACTATTTCTAGCGAGTATCTCATTATTTTTAATCTCAAGCTTGAAGAGGATACCATATTCTTGTCGTATAAGTTCATTCTTCAGATGAATCCATCCTAGTATTTTTAACAAGCCCTAGGAAGGAGTAGCTTGGCCTCGTCATGGTGACAAGTCCTTCATCATTTTAGTTTTACAAGTCCGACAAAGGGGTAACTTGACATCCTTTTCATGTTTAGAGAGTTTAAAAAAGAGGCAAAAAGGAAACTACAAATTTCCCTTTTCATTGATAGTCTCTTAAGTCCAAAAAGGTAGAAAACAATAATCAAGAGAATATTTTAATCATGTTCGACTAAGGTATTCCTTTTTCATAGTTAGTCTATCTCAGTCCAGAAAAGGGTTAAACTTATCTAAGTAGACGTATTTTCATTTACTTTTATGAGTTATAAAAGACAAGCGCTCAACAATATTTTCATATTTTGGGAGTCTGAAAAGAGCTAAAAGACAACTCCTCCTGGAGGAACGAGTGGTATAAAGGGATAACAATTAGTTCTAGTGATGATGGAACTCACTCAAAAACATGTAAAGGTCAAGATGCTGGCTAATCATACCACTCATCATAGAAGTTCCTCAGGAAAGGGTAAAACAACCAAGCGAAAGTGTATAATTAGCCAAAGAGACGGTGACAACATAATGAAAAAACCAAGGCTCATCTAGCGAAAAAAACTTGATAAAAATGGAAATCACGAGAGGTAAAATGGGAATGGTTTCATTTTTACACAGGCTTGAAACATGGGAAACTATACTTAAGGATATGTGAAGATGGTTTCATTTTTTCACGAGCTTGAAACATCAGAAAAAACTATGCTTGAATTTGGTTTCATTTTTACATAAGATTGAAACAAAGAAAAACTATGCTTGAGATAAGTTTGCATGCCCCCAGCTTAATAACTCAATTTGAGGTACATGCTCCCCAAGCTCCATTTAATTCACCTAAGTAGACTACCGGTTAGTAACAGGTGGATGGAATGAAGGTTCATTTATAAGATCAAGTGAAAGACTCGACTGGGATTTTACGAGATATAATCAAAGACTCGAATTGGAAGGGGATTTGTTTCATTTTTTAATGAGCTTGACATAGGAAAAGAACCATGCTCATGACACCTTGTTTCATTTTTTAACAAGCTTGAAACAAGTAAAGGAACTCTGCTTTGGGAACCTTGATTCATTTTTTAAGGAGCTTGACACAAGAAAAGAAATTGTGCTGCAGGAATCTTGATTTATTTTTTAAGGATCTTGACACAAGAAAAGAAACTGTTCTAGAGGAACCTTGATTCAATTTTTAAGGAGCTTGACACAAGTAAGGAACTGTGCTTGATGCAGGAGCATATAGCTTAGCAATTTCATTGTATTTTAGTAGACATAAGGGATCTTGTGTTTTCAAGGAAGTTGGTTTCCTCAGTATTAAATTAATGTAATTATTAAGGTTTCTAAGTAAGTTTATGAGAGATATTAAGAATAGGATTTAATTAAGTATTGTGAGGCATATTTGTAAATGTTCTCGAATGTTGGAGAACATGAGAGAATTAGGATAGTTGAGAGATTGGGAGATTTTGGAATTAATTGTAAATCTTGGATTAGGAATTGGTTTCATGGTTTGTAGAACTAGAGAGGATCCTTAGGGATTAGTTGAGTCAAAAGTGGACTTAGAGGATATTCAGGATTTTGTTCAAAAGATGAAGGATCTGAATTGAAATGGGTTACAGAACCTTTTGTATAAATGTAAGCCTAAAAGGCATAGACAGAGTTAGTTAGTTATATAGTTAGTTAATTAGAGAATTAGAGTTCATAGATTATATAGGTTTTGACTGTAAGCCTACAGGCAAAAAGAGAAAAAGGCCTGATCCAAAATGGATCTAATATAGACTTCTAAGTCTAAAAATCTTCCTCACAGAGGAAAATTAAAGTCGAAGGATTCTCTTTGAAAATAGTCTCATTTCGTACATTGTTTCATTCTGAATCCAACACAATTTGAAGGGGCCAAAACGGACTCTGGACGAAGGAGTTATTCAAAAAGAAGATTGCCCATTATCCTTAGAAAAGGAGGCAATTTCTTATAAAAATGGACTTAAGGGCTCCTTAAAGAATATTTCATCGCAAAGGCATAAGGGCAGGCTCTATATGTAATATCACATCGCAATGTTAAAGGGTGGAGCAACAGGCCTTAAGGATCCTCAACTGCGACCTCTGACATATCACATCGGAGATAGGTTGCCATGCTATATAGGAACCTGAGCGAGTCGATAAAGCAATTGCGATAGGCAGCAAGAGGCGATCGGTGATCAAAAATGTGTATCGCATCGGAGCAGTCCATGGGATGTTGTATAGGCCTTGGGTTGTTGCGACTTGTGATTGCAATCAGGCCAATAAAGCGATTGCGATGGCATATCGATCGTCGGATCTAGGAGCAGATCAACGGTCGGTAATTAATCACTAATCACAATCGGACGTGTCAAATGACAGCGTGCAAGGAAGTGATTGGTGATCAACGATCGACGACAGTCATTGCATCGAAACAAACCATGGGTTGTTGAATGGACCTCAGGCCAATGCGACATGCGATTGCGATATTGCGACCAAAGGCAGACCCAATGGGATTATAAGCGCGATTTCATATAATTTGAAATTTGGATTTACAGGATTTCTTTGTATTTCCGTGTAATTAGGTTTTTTGGCCATACGCAATGCGATTGCGATATGCAATAGAATGACGGACCCGAGAGGATTATAGGGGCAATTGCATATATTTTGAGTTCTCGTTAAATGACTCATGATGCGTTTTAATTATGTATTCCATTATTTGTCTATTTTCAGGATTTCTGCACAGAAAGGCCAAACAACCGAGTTTCCTATGCCCGCCAGTTCATTTCCACTGTAAATAGTCTCTTGCACTTGTGCCATGCTGTAGGCGAGCGTTTTGTAACAGGAATGCATTATAGAAGATGCATAGCCACAAAGCCAGTGAACCAGAGGGCCAGTCAAAGAGATGCAGAGCCGCAGAAAAGAATGATTCCTCATTATTAGGGACAGAGGAATGGATGGAAGCTGTAGAGTCGGAGGATTCTTTAAAGGCCAGAGAGCCAAGCGAAGAAGCTGATCTCCCTTCAGGAGTCTCCCTTGAGGGAGCTCATAGCTGGGAAAAGAGCTAGAGCCGAGAGATAGAGCTGAGAGCCAAGAGCTGAGAGCCAAAGCCGAGAGCCAGAGCCGAGAGCCAGAGCTGAGATCCAAGAGCCAAGAGCCAGGAGCTGAGAGCCGAGAGCTAGAGAGCCAAATAGCCATGGATAAAGATGGCATTCTAAGCCCATTGGTTCAGTTGTAAACCTATGGAGTTGAGTGTGGAACTTGTAAAATAATTTAAGCCATAATCCCAAAGAGCCTAGTTGATTTGACTCGAGCTCATGGAGACATAGCCCAAGAGGTCTGGGCAAACTCCTAAATATATTGTTGTTATGTGTATGATGTTTATTTGTTGCATTGCATTTACTGTTATATGTTTAAATATCAGCTTAAGCAAATGAACTCAAGCACTTGAACAATTAAAGGCAAACCCAAGAATACACCTATTTCAAGTTATTAATTCCGCTAACTATCAATCATAAGCATAGGTCTTGGGAATCTTTAAGCTTTGGAGTGGGAGAGGTTCTTGTAAGCATGACAAGAAGCCTTTAGTGCCCCATTTCAGATCAAGGCCACTGATTAGAATATTAGGCCAAAGAAAGACCCATTATGTAATCATTTGTTTATATATATACAAAGGATTTAATTCTGAATTGTGCAAGTGTGGATTAAGTAATTGAATGATAAATTGTGTGTGAGTTAGAGTAATTCTATGTAACATAGGTTTGCAGGTGTGCAGAACCAGAGATGAAATGCAGAGAGAAGTGTTATGGGCTTGCACATAGACAGTATTGGAGAAAACCTTTAATGTTAGAGGGAAGATATAACTACAAGGTTTCCTAAAAACCTAAGGATTTACGAAGGAAACATAAAGGTGCGAAGGAGTGAAGTAATGGAGCTGAAGATTGGGATCAGAACAATTGAAGACCGTAAGGCGAGAATAAAAACACAGACAAAGAAGCAAGAAGACTATTACACGGTGAGATGCAGAAGAATGTAGTAGTGAAGCACACTCGTTAGATCTGTCAGATCAATGAATGAGAGTGAGGGAGATAGATGGATAGGATTAAGTCGCACAAAATGAAGTCAAGAAGTGAATGGAGTAGACCAAGCCACGTGTTAGCAGAAGGATGGAGCAATCTTTGCAATTGGTTAGTGGTATCTTGCACACCCTAAGAGTTGTAAATGGCATTCTATGATTTCACGCGATTAACCTGAGGGGTTGACACGTAGCATGAGAAAACCACTTTTCTCGCATGCTCTCAATTTAATATCGGTCGTGCATGTAATCACGTGAGATTACACGATCGTCGTTGGATTCAGGTAGGAGAAATTAACGGTGGAGATTGGCCAGGCTATTTGGTGCGAGTTATTGTGTGATAACCGTCAAATTGAGGAATGAGATCAATGACGAAGATTTAATGTGCTAAGGAGAGCATTGATATATGTGCAAAGGTTTGTGGAATGGAGGAAAGGTAAGGTTTAAGTGTGGTTTATGAAATATTTATATTATATGGGAACTATAATAGAAATAAGTGGGATTAATGTATTATGGTTTAAGTTGAGTTTTAACCAAAGTATAAAATCCATGGTATGGTTAATATGTGTGGGTAATAAGAATTAACCAAAGACTACGAAGGATTTATAAGGTTCCTTCAAAGGTTTATAAAGGTCCAGACTTTGGATAGTTAAATCAAACATTTCCGCATAGAGTTTATTGAAGGAGCATTGAAACTTAGTTTAACAAGGTTTTACTAAGCAGTAATATTAAAATACCTGGGACATAGTGTGACATGCAGTTTTATTTGCATAATGTGTGTAGATGTAGCTTTTGTTGCGTCATTTTAGTATCAGAGCTGAACAAGGAAATTCTGCGTGAACAATTCTTTGGGAAACTTATAACAGTGTTATGTTTTAGAGGTATGTATATAAGCAAGAGGAAATCAAATTTTAAATCTGACAAACAGTAGGCACACAGAGATAAAGTGTAGCAGAATTTGCAGATGCAAAGAAACAACCCCCCCCCCCCCTTTTTCATTTAAGTGTTGTCCAAAATACTAAAGGAATGGGGACCCTTAGTTAAAATTTAGGAAAAGCAAGAGTTTCCTTTCTTCAAAATAAAGTTACCATCGTAAGCTTAAGAAGATCTTTTGAATACTTTAAAACCTAAGTTTATGATAAGGAAAAAATCTTTAAAAAGCCGCATCATAAAATGATAGAAAAACACCTCCATTTGGGTATAATCCCAGTATGTGCAAGATTTTCGTACTAAGCAATATATCGCATCGCAATAAAGTAATGCTAATAAGGAAAAACATCAAGATTTTCCGATTTGCGATAACACCGATCGCAAGATTGCATATCGCAAGGAATGGGCTAACAAAATTTGGCAAGCATAAAACTTCTGCGATCTGTGATGTTGCGATATCGCAATAAAATGATGGTTGCGATATTAAGCCAAATCAACTTTGCGATGTTATATTTGTGAGTCGGTGCGAGAGCGCGATAGTGCAATAATGCGATGTCGCGATCTGCGACGATTGCAAACCAAATCGTAAAATCACTCCATCACGAATATTTCGGGCACGCTACTCAAGAAAAGCCACTTACCATAATCTGACTCAAGATCATGCGCTTTTAATGATAATAAAAGAATTAGTTGTCATCTATTAATAAAATGTAGACGCGTGCTTTTTCAAAGAATTACTTCACGTAAGGTGGCATATTTGATATATCTGCTGCATTTAAGACTCTCCCATCACCTTTCTTGATCAGTCATTTCCATTTCACTTGTGAGCTGCAGGAACGGAGAACGAAGGATGATACCAAGCCATACGCAGGAAGAAATGGGAAAGAAAAATAAAGCTCAGGGCTCTGAGGCGAAGGAAATGGCACCCTTATATACAGACACAACTTGTAGCAGAGACGTAGGGATATCGACATGGGAAAGCATGTACAGACTGCTTGAAGAAGAAAACCCCAGAATAATGAAGGTTACCCCCTGAGGTGCTCACCTGAGGCACAGATAGATATCATCCCCATCGCAAGATGGTTCGGAGAAGAATGGTTCACCTATATTAGAGTATTTGGAAGCACCGTCCCCCCTCATGTCCTGCCTTTGTATATCCCTGACAAACTTCTAGCTCGAGAAATTGCATATCAAACCTGTTTAGAAGGCGGCCTAACTAAAGACCTAAAAGACAAAAAGAAGGCCATATGGCCATAGTTTCCTGTGGCTTGTGGGGCCTTTTCGTTGTTTGATGTAGGTCACGCGTTCACCGAAGTATAGAATATGACGTGTCTACAATTATTTAAATTCCCGGCAAGACCATTTGACCCAAATGAGGTTGCCCAACATTTCACAACGACAGTCAAGATAAAAGTGTTCGTTGGAAAAAAGGATTTATTTGATGATATATTTCAGAGTAAAAGCTCACTTCAGGAAATTTTGCGGGAAGCCCAATCACGATTGTCTCCAGATGACCTCCAAAGACTCATGGTGTACAGGGAAAGAAGACTAGCCAGTGTTCCTCTAGAAAAGCTGCGACTATCTGCCAGAGAACCGACTCCAAGCGTTAGCCTCAGTGGGAATTCAAGCACTTCCGGATCTAAATCTAAGACTAGACAAGAGATGCCTGAGCATTCTAAAAGATCCGAAAACAACCAAGATAGGAGCGAAGAGTCAGCTAAAGACACCGCTCAGTCGATGGAATTTCCACAACAGCAGGCAGAACAAGCAGCGGAAACAGCGGCCAAGACAGCAAGCATTCTTATCGACTGTGTAAATGAAAATTTACACAGAGAAAATTTAATCGCAGAGACCACCCCGGGGTATTTACCAAATAAACTACGACTAGAAGCAGAATGGAAGCAGAAGGCGCAAGAAAAGGGAAAAGCGATCCAAGCACTAAACAGGTTAAATTGGGAGTGTTACTGGGCATACTTGGTGAAGCCGCATAGTCAGTGGATGACTGTGAAATGTATCATAAATGCGGCTGAGAAAGTGGTGCCAGCTCTCATAGATTCCGTTTTCTCAGCCCAGCTCAAAGTAGAAGTCAGCCAGCCGACTCTCCTTAAACCAATGATGAATGCATGCAGCTTTAAAGATCAGATTCAGAAGTAGCTTAATTTGGAATGTTGTTTTTACTTAAAAATTAGATTAGAAAAAGGACGGTCATTTGAAAACCGCATCCTAAATTTTGTAAATAAACTATTATTAGAATTAGGAAGTAGTATTTAAACCCTTCTCATGCATTTAGAGAAGGGTCCAGAAATTTGTCAGAAACTTGTCCTCAGAACATGCACTTTTGCACCCTCAGAAGAGGTTTTGATGAATGAATGGGTCAAGGTTTATTAATGTTTGCATTTGATATCTGCTACTGATGTTGCACTTCTGTACTCTTGGTAGATATTAGAACAAGGAGAGATAAACCATTGTTGCTTGAAGCTTATGAGTAGGACCAGTCATAAATGGTACTTTTATCTCTTGGCCATTTCTGCTTATATTCTTAAAGTGATATACAGTTTTTAGTTGTTTATATGTTATTGCATGAATGTTTGAGTTACCATTTGGCACTTTTGTACGGTGGAGCCACTTATTTATGTTTGATATATGAATAACTTATTATGCGATATGCTGTTCACAACTGTTTTGCCTAACTTTTTATGCAAAGTGGTTCATCTTAACTGATTTCCATTCTTATGATAGCTGAATGATCTTTATTACCAGTTATTATTTGAAATCTATTTATATCGCATAATAGAAGAAATACATCTCGGGTTAGCATAGATTAGATGTGATGTTTTCATTAGATTACAATAGCATAGAATTAGATTAAAGTAGCTTAGATCAGAACTCTTAGATCAGCATCATCCAACTCTGCACACACACACACCCTTAGATTGGGAAACTGGTCCCATTATCCCCAGTCGGACCCGCTATACCAAACGGATAAGGAGCTACCAACCAAGGTCCGGACCGGGCGGTTATCCCCCTTGTTGTCGACTCGATTTTCGGGGCTTCAACATATTTGGCGCTAGAAGGAGGGCCTGAGCATAGTGCCTGTTGGAATGGTTTGAAATCGTAACATTTGAATTAGGATGGCTGCTCACAAACTTCCCATTTGGAGTTGTATCCATGTTCGTGCCTCTTCCAACACTCCACCTGAAGTGGTAAGACTCTTGTCTCAGGTAAAATTCAATGGTAAGAATAATTCTTCTACTTTTAATCATGCCCTTCAATTTATTCAAAATGTTTCAAGTTCGAACGTTCAAAGAATTGATGAAGGCATTTTATGCAGAATTTTTACTCTCAAATTCACGGCGGAAGCTAGAAAATGGTGTAGAACCCTCCCGGTTGGCTCAATTCACAGCTGGGACCAATTTGTCAAGGCTTTCATTTGTAAATTTGATTGTTATGATTATGATCAGGTATATGATGAAATTGAGTATCTACGAAAAGAAGATGAATCTGTTAGGGATTTTAATATGCGATTTCATCTTGATTGTCTAAAATATGATCTTGAAAATGAACTCATGAATGAAGAATCTTCAGATTATGCTAAGCATTCCCTACCTCCTATGTCCGATCCATCAGAAATTAGTCCAAGTCTTGTTTTATTTTCTTCTAATAGGAATGAAAATTCCAATTTGAATGTGCGAATCACTCATGATGAAGAAACTTCCCAAAGCTTAGGAAACATGCCTGCTCTAATGCAAGAAGACAAAAGCAAGAATGTTGAAAGAAAGCCTGCCTTGGAACCAGAAAGCAACTTGGAGACAAGGTTAGATAATATCATCGCAAGTCAACAAATGCAGATGCCAAGGTTAGAACAACAAATTAATTCTCTTTCGGAAAATACAAACACGCAAAGGTATGATCTAAAGCCCGATGTCTACAATGAATGTGATGAACAAGAATTTTTTCACGATGATATTTTCAAATCCATTGTTTCATAATCACATTTTTCTCTTTATCCTGATGTATTTAGTGATGATAATTTTTCCCCCTCAGTATTAATGATATCTCAAAAAGTACAGAGGATTATTCAAATGAATCACAAAGAGGCAGCTATAGAACATTCTTTGGTCATTTACAAACAAGAATGACTTGACCTTCCTTTTCTGAAAATATTGGATAAAAAAGAAAAATCTAAAGAAACCTGTAAAATCATTTATGATAGCTACTTTGATGATGATGATGTTGATTTATCTCAAGTAACTCAACAGAGCTCAGATAATGAGAGGTATTCTAATTCAAGAATCATATGAGTCAATCCTCATCCCAGAGTGACGGATCATTTGCATGATTTTACTATCCAAAGCAATACCCCGATCTATGATTCGTATCATGAGCAAACCCCCATGCCTGTTCCCAATCATAACTTGTTTTCTGATTCACAAGACATAATTCAAAATTACTCGGATCCCATAATTCTGGTCAGTTCTTGTGAAAAAGAAGATATTTCAAGTCAATCCCAGTTGTGCTGTAACATTAGTTGTACAGATAATCATTACATTCTTTTTCGCTTGCCCTCATTTTGTATAAAATCGGATTGTATTTTAAATTTTTAGACTTTTGATAGATTACTATGGCATATTGAGCACCTTATAAAAGAACACTCGAGAGATGTATTACCATTTTGGAAAACTGAATTGTGTCAAGAAAATACAGAACTTTTTCAATTCCAAGATCAATCAATATCAGCCTTTCAAAAGAAACTTCTATGTCATCCAAAACATCATCAACGAAAGAAAGTATTTTTGGAAACTTGCCAGCAATTCACGTTGATTGATAAATCTCTTTCGAGAAATTTCCATCTATTCTTCATTGATTTACTTAGTGATTTATATGTGGAAACTTTCCTTTTACGAGAAATTGCTAAAAGCTTGACTTTAACGCATAGTAGATTACAGGCCATTAAAACTAAAAAAATCATATTCGCATCCTAGCTTGTCATCTTTCCTATTACATGATCACCAATCCATAACAGAAATTCATCCTGATTTTTATGATCCAATAGGTATCCAATTGGAAAGAAGATTTCATAAGAAAGAAATTTCAGGCAAAATTCCGACTAAAGTTACACTTTCTAATCCTACATTCAATG
Organism: Pinus tabuliformis; assembly: GCA_031772625.1. NCBI lineage: Eukaryota > Viridiplantae > Streptophyta > Pinopsida > Pinales > Pinaceae > Pinus > Pinus tabuliformis. The sequence continues at coordinate 657,225,425 of CM062820.1, read as the reverse complement.
TTCACAGTCCAAGAAAAGTTTTATTCTTAACACTGATGTTTAAAAGGTACATACGTGTAGGAATAAAAATGAAAAGATGGTTCCACTGGAAATATCATTTTACCTAGTTAATTTTTCTGTGTATAGTTAGAATAGAAGTAGGGGTAGTTTAGCTAGGTTATTAGGTGGATAATTTAATTTTTAAATGTTGGTAGGCAAAATAAGAGAAGAAATTATCCCTATCATGTACATAATCCAAGGGAATAGTTACCTCTCATTTCTTTAAATATTTTCCTCCCTAATAAAATTTGATGTGGTTAACAGCATTTGACATTTACTAAAGACACCATTTCTCTATCATATTTTGAACTTCTGCTTGTATAAATAGCAAATCTTTTGGAAACTTGATCTTTATTATTAATAGATACAGTTAAAAACTTTAACCCAGATATGGTACTAGTTTCAACTTCAAGAAATTTGACGAAAGCAATCTTAGTGAAGAAATTGTTTTATATTAGTACAATGAAAGGTATCAATAACAAAATGAGGATTCCCTGTAGAACAGCCATTTCCAAAAACTCTATTATTGTCGTCCAGAGCTTTCTTAAGGAAAAAATGACTTCCTCCTTGCTAAAGAAAATCGCAGCATTTAAAGAAACGACCCAAGGATACACTATATCTTGAAGAATAAGAGGTCTCATCACGAGCCGGCTTATCATGATCACAGATATTATAACTTGATGTCTTTTCCATTACTGTCTAGCAAAACAGGGCAACGACTTAAGATTGTTGAGATCAAAAGACAAGGGGTCTCATCACGAGCCAGATTTTTCAGCAAAAGTGTAAATCAAGTGAATGACTCTGTCATAATTTGGCTACCAAACCAAGACATTGTTCTTTAAGAATAAAAAAGAAAAAAGTGTCAATATGGGTTTTTTCTTTGAAAGTTGTAGATCACCTGAAGCAGGATAAAGGATCATTACTCGGTAATAGGTAACCCTGTCGAGGCTATGAACGCCTGCTGGCAGCATAGGCTCTACCTACGACAAATGAGCATATTTAAAAAATTGGTACACAGGGAAGACCTTATTTTATCTTTACAAGACCAAGTAATGGCTGATGTAAATGCAAGGACAAGCTGAGGAAGCAAATAATTAAAATAGAAATAGGTTGGAACAAAATGTCATTGACAGTTTGGAGTATAATGCGCTTTATCTTTTTATAATAAAGTTTAATTTTCTTAAAAAAATTTGTTTTGGAAATTTGAAAAGTTCAATAGAAAATCAGAGATAATTGATTCTCCCAAGTGAATCGCCAATTGTTGTGGCCAGCAACAACCCTCCCCTTTTTCATTTAAGTGTTGTCCAAAATACTAAATGAATGGGGACCCTTAGTTAAAATTTAGAAAAAGCAAGAGTTTCCTTTCTTCAAAATAAAGTTACCATCGTAAGCTTAGGAAGATCTTTTGAATACTTTAAAACATAAGTTTATGATAAGGAAAAAATCTTTAAAAAGCCGCATCATAAAATGATAGAAAAACACCTCCATTTGGGTATAATCCCAGTATGTGCAAGATTCTCGTACTAAGCAATATATCACATCGCAATAAAGTAATGCTAATAAGGAAAAACTTCAAGATTTTCTGTTTTGCGATAACACCGATCGCAAGATCGCATATTGCAGGGAATGGGCTAACAAAATTTGGCAAGCATAAAACTTCTGCGATCTGCGATGTTGCGATATCGCGATAAAATGATGGTTGCGATATTAAGCCAAATCAACTCTGTGATGTTATATTTGTGAGTCGGTGCGAGAGCGTGATAGTGCAATAATGCGATGTCGCGATCTGCGATGATTGCGAACCAAATCGCAAAATCACTCCATCACGAATCTTTCGGGCACGCTACTCAAGAAAAGCCACTTACCATAATCTGACTCAAGATCATGCGCTTTTAATGATAATAAAGGAATTAGTTGTCATCTATTAATAAAATGTAGACGCGTGCTTTTTCAAAGAATTACTTCACGTAAGGTGGCATATTTGATATATTTGCTGCATTTAAGACTCTCCCATCACCTTTATTGATCAGTCATTTCCATTTCACTTGTGAGCTGCAGGAACGGAGAACGAAGGACGATACCAAGCCATACGCAGGAAGAAATGGGAAAGAAAAATAAAGCTCAGGGCTCTGAGGCGAAGGAAATGGCACCCTTATATACAGACACTGCTTGTAGCAGAGACAAAGGGATATCGACGTGGGAAAGCATGTATAGACTGCTTGAAGAAGAAAACCCCAGAATAATGAAGGTTACCGCTATCTCAGACTCACAGGGCTCTTTCAAAGCATCCTTAGAAGAACTAGCGTGCTCATTCCTTCATCGGATAGCAGCAAGGCCCAAAATTCTCCCATATACGGATATGATCAAGTGGATACTTGAAAATGCAGAAATGAATAGCAGACAATTCAAGATTCAAGGACATGGGCTTATCGGGTCATTCGTTGCGCAAGATTTAAAGCGCATGTATCATCTTCCTGAACCGCAGGCGACTTACAATGCACAATTCATTAAAAAAATTGTGGCGGAGAACCCAAACCTATCAGCGACCACCAAAGATTGGTCCAGAAAAGATGAACCGCTCAAGAAAGACAAAAACGGTATGTACAGCACTGGTTCCCTCACCTCTCCGTATTGTTTTGCTGCGGCCATGCTTTGTAGATTATTTGGGATGCCAGATATCAATAAGTTTTCGTCTGAGTGATTACCATTAATAGATGCTGCCACAAATGCTGTTATTATAGATTGGGCCAAGATCTTTTCTGATAACCTATTCATGGCTATTATCAATTACCGGTCTAAAAGATCCATGTCTCAAAGGATCTATCCTCCTTTTTACCTATCCACATATGTTATGGATTCTATTTGTTATGTGTCTAAATTTCCCGTTATGGGTTGGAAATGGACAACCCAGGACCCATTACCCATCCATGTTTATCATAAGATATTATGGGATTCTCAGTTCATTCCACATTTCTACCAGATTTGTCACGGGCTTATCTTACCCATGTATAGAATGATGTATGATAAAGACCCCCGAGGTGCTCACCTGAGGCACAGATAGATATCATCCCCATCGCAAGATGGTTCGGAGAAGAATGGTTCACCTATATTAGAGTATTTGGAAGCACCGTCCCCCCTCATGTCCTGCCTTTGTATATCCTTGACAAACTTCTGGCTCGAGAAATTGCATATCAAACCTGTTCAGAAGGCGGCCTAACTAAAGACCTAAAAGACAAAAAGAAGGCCATATGGCCACAGTTTCCTGTGGCTTGTGGGGCCTTTTTGTTGTTCAATGTAGATCACGCGTTCACCGAAGTACAGAATATGACGTGTCTACAATTATTTAAATTCCCAGCAAGACCATTTGACCCAAATGAGGTTGCCCAGGATTTCACAACGACAGTCAAGATAAAAGTGTTCGATGGAAAAAAGGATTTATTTGATGATATATTTCAGAGTAAAAGCTCACTTCAGGAAATTTTGCGGGAAGCCCAATCACGATTGTCTCCAGATGACGTCCAAAGATTCACGGTGTACAGGGAAAGAAGACTAACCAGTGTTCCTCTAGAAAAGCTGCGACTATCTACCAGAGAACTGACTCCAAGCGTTAACCTTAGTGGGAATTCAAGCACTTCCGGATCTAAATCTAAGACTAGACAAGAGATGCCTGAGCATTCTAAAAGATCCGAAAACAACCAAGATAGGAGCGAAGAGTCAGCTAAAGACACCGCTCAGTCAATGGAATTTCCACAAAAGCAGGCAGAACAAGCAGCGGAAACAGCGGCCACGACAGCAAGCATTCTTATCGACTGTGTAAATGAAAATTTGCACAAAGAAAATTTAATCGCAGAGACCACCCTGGGGTATTTACCAAATAAACTACGACTAGAAGCAGAATGGAAGCAGAAGGCGCAAGAAAAGGGAAAAGCGATCCAAGCACTAAACAGGTTAAATTGGGAGTGTTACTGGGCATACTTGGTGAAGCGGCATAGTCAATGGATGACTGTGAAATGTATCATAAATGCGGCCGAGAAAGTGGTGCCAGCTCTCATAGATTCCGTTTTCTCAGCCCAGCTCAAAGCAGAAGTCAGCCAGCCGACTCTCCTTAAACCAATGATGAATGCATGCAGCTTTAAAGATCAGATTCAGAAGTAGCTTAATTTGGAATGTTGTTTTTACTTAAAAATTAGATTAGAAAAAGGACGGTCATTTGAAAACCGCATCCTAAATTTTGTAAATAAACTATTATTAGAATTAGGAAGTAGTATTTAAACCCTTCTCATGCATTTAGAGAAGGGTCCAGAAATTTGTCAAAAACTTGTCCTCAGAACATGCACTTTTGCACCCTCAGAGGAGGTTTTGATGAATGAATGGATCAAGGTTTATTAATGTTTGCATTTGATATCTGCTACTGATGTTGCACTTCTGTACTCTTGGTAGATATTAGAACAAGGAGAGATAAACCATTGTTTCTTGAAGCTTATGAGTAGGGCCAGTCATAAATGGTACTTTTATCTCTTGGCCATTTCTGCTTATATTATTAAAGTGATATACAGTTTTTAGTTGTTTATATGTTATTGCATGAATGTTTGAGTTACCATTTGGCACTTTTGTATGGTGGAGCCACTTATTTATGTTTGATATATGAATAACTTATTATGCGATATGTTGTTCACAACTATTTTGCCTAACTTTTTATGCAAAGTGGTTCATCTTAACTGATTTCCATTCTTATGATAGCTGAATGATCTTTATTACCAGTTATTATTTGAAATCTATTTAGATCGCATAATAGAAGAAATACATCTCAGGTTAGCATAGATTAGATGTGCTGTTTTCATTAGATTACAATAGCATAGAATTAGATTAAAGTAGCTTAGATCAGAACTCTTAGATCAGCATCATCCAACTCTGCACACACACACACCCTTAGATTGGGAAACTAGTCCCATTATCCCCAGTCGGCCCTGCTATACCAAACGGATAAGGAGCTGCCAACCAAGGTCCGGACCGGGCGGGTATCCCCCTTGTTGTCGACCCGATTTTCGAGGTTTCAACAGCGCCTAATCACGCATCACTGAGCAAAACTTCTTGAAAAGGAAAGCTTCTAATTGCTCAGTCACCTGTAAGCCCAAAATTTGTAAGAAAGCAACGATAGAGGTAAAAAGTAAAACTTGAATCCTAAAGCCAGTAGTAATTGTCCAAAACTTCTTCAATAGGGTATCTACCAAATGCACAACAACTGCAGACAGGTTAGAGACAGAAGGCTCAAGAAAAGGCAGAATCAATCCAAATGATAACCAAGTTGAATTGGGATTATTACTGGGCATACTTGGTAAAACCATACAGCTAGTGCATGACTCTCAAGTGTATCATCAATTCTACCGAGAAGATGGCGCCAGCTCTTGCAGTTTCTGTTTTCTCAACACAGCTAAAATTGGAAGTCGGCCAGCCGACTCTTCTCAAACAGATGCTGAATGCGTGTGATTTCAAGGAGCAGATGCAGAAATAGTTAGTAATTTTAATTTTAGATTTAGTTTTAGTTTTAATTTAGTTTTATTTTTTTCCTGAAATGAGGACGGTCATTTAAACCGCATCCTACATTTTTGTAATAAGCTATTTTTAGATTTATTTAGTAGTATTTAAACCCTTCTCATGCATTTAGAGAAGGGTCCTGAAATTTATCAAAAACTTATCCCCAGAACATGCACTTTTGTACCCTCTTAGGAGGTTTTGATGAATGAATGGAACAGGATTTATTGATATCTGTATTTAATATCTGCTACTGATGTTGCACTTTTGTACTCTTAGTGGATGTTGGATTAAGAAGAGATAAATCATTATCGCTTGAAGCTCATGAGTAGAACTAGTTATAAATGGTACTTCTATCTCTTAACTATTTCTGCCTTTGTGTTACAAGTGATATTCATGTTCAGTTGTTTATATGTTGATGCGTGAATGCTTGAGTTATCATTTGGCACTTTTGTACGGTGATAGCTATTTATTTATGCTTAGTGTATGAGTAGCTTATTATGTGATATGTTTTTCACAACTGTTTCATCTAACTTTTTATACGAAGTGGTTTTTTTGTATTGAATTCTTTTCTCATAACAGTTGAATGATCTTTATTACCAATTTTTATCTGAAATCATTTTAGATCGCATAACAGAAGGATTACACCCCAGGTTAGTGTAGACTTAGATATTTCTGCTTATTAGAATAAAATTTGCATATTGTTAGATTAGAGTTAGAATTAAAGCATATCACTTAGGAACTCTTAGAAAGGAAATATCAACTCTTCACACACACACACATAAATTGGGAAACTAGTCCCATATCCCCAATCGGACCCACTATACCAAACGGAAAAGGAGCTGCTAACCAAGGTCCGGACCGGCTGGGTATCCCCCTTGTTGTAGACTTGATTTTTGGGGCTTCAACATATTTGGTGCTAGAAGGAGGGCCCCGAAATGTGAATGGCAAGCAAGTCTAAATCTAAATACCATTCTGAGAGTAAATTGCCCTCACCATCTCCCCTGACTTCTCCATTGCATTTAGAATCTTTAAATCCAGATTCAAAAGTCACTGGAGCAACAGTCGTTGTTACAAACCCTGACATTTCATAACAATCTACTATTGAACCTCCTAAAGTTGAATCTTTGATTCACAAACTTCAGCGATTTTCTATATCTCCTCAAAAAACTGATAAATCTCAAGGCAGCATGACCTCGCAATATAACCCTGCTCATACTCTTACCAGATTAAAGAGCGAAACATTTGGTGTTCAGCCAACCGAGTTACCTCTACCCACAAGGAAGAGAGCAATAAAATCTCCTAAAGGGTCTGATAGCGAGACTCTTTCATTATCATCATCCATCTCAACCTCTCCACCGCGAAGTCAACCATCCACTCCTCCACTTCAGATCATTGTCCATCAGTCCACCGGTACTCCCACAGCTCCTTCTCAATCATCTGGAGTCGTAATATCCTCATCTTCTCAACCGCAGGGATCATCTTTTGCAATTTCCTCTGCTAATAGATCAGCGATGGCCCAATATCCATGGAATAACCCAGGGGCAGTCTTAATGCTTGCACCCTTGAGTCAATTACCGGTCCATCCTGAAAAATGGTTGCCTAAGTTTAACCCTGAGGGAGGCATGCTAGCGGAAGAACATATAAATAACTTTATGCTATCCATAAATCTCAATGTATTTTCCAACGAATACGATGTTGTTCGACTTTTCCCTTATACTCAGAAAGGAACAGCCAGATCATGGTATTTCTCATTACCGTCTGGATTTATTACTAGTTGGGAAATTTTCCAAGAACAATTCCTGACTAAGTTCGGTGATGACAGGTCTACGGCGACACTGATCAATGACCTGTCTAACCTTAGGGCCGAGTCAAAAGAACCTATCAAATATTTCAATTTACGTTTCAATAAAATCTTAAACAAAATTCCTACTGCTTCCAAGCCTAACAAGGAAGTGCGAAGTGAATGGTACATCATTGCTTTACCATCAAACATAGCAATCTTCGTTGATAGGGCTAACAAAACAACTTTAGTTGAAAATATGAAAGAAGCAATAGCAGTAGAGAAACGTATTATGGCCCTAGAAAAGAAAAACATGCTACAAGAATGAAAATCCAAGAAGGTTACTTTCAAGGAAGATCCCAAGAAAAAACAATCGAACCATTCGATTTAGAAGGATTGAAAAAAGTTTTGAAGACCATGTCTAACGAGATGGTCGACATTAAGAAACAAGTGGCAGAAACTTCTTCTAAAAAGTTGTACAGACCTTTTAAAAGAAACCCTTCGACCGATTCCAAACCCCCTAACGCTATTACAAGTGTTGAATCCGAAGAAGAAGAAGAGGAAATCGCTACTAAGGAACATACCGATGAAGAAGAAGTTGTAGAGTTACAAGGTATGTGGGATTTCATCCTCCCGGATGAAGAGGATCAAGAGGCATCCCCGGTTAGTACTCGCAGTAGAAATCAACTTGATCCTCCTCAACCTACACCTAAGCCAAAGAGAGCAAGCTCGATGACTAAGGATAAAGTCGCAGCCAAGAAAATGACACCTAAAGCGACTCAAACCAGCCCAGTCCGAACAGACCCATCAACTCCATATAAAACATTGATCATTTCAGATGAAATGGAGTATAATATCATAGAAGACATGAAAAAGACTAGGGCCAATATCACTTTTTACGAATTGAGCAAGTTAAAACACCAGAAAAAGGTACTTTTGAAAGGATTACATGTTGTACCAGTTGCACCTTTGCCCGCCGCTGTAATCTCTCAAGCTTCCCATGACATGGGAAGACCTCTAACTAATGCGATGAATAAATTTGATCCAAACGATATCGCCTTAATTGGAGGAAGATCGAGATCTCATACTCCCCCATTTCTTCTTACTTATGAAATTTTCAATAAAAATTTGCATAATTGCTTAGTGGATTCTGGAGCTTCATCGAATATTTTACCAAAGTCAATATGTGCAAAATTGAATGTTCAACCACAAAAATCCGCTGTGTGCATTGTTCAATTAGATCAATCGCAAGTCAAAGTGATTGGCGAATTAAATCAGGTTACCATAACACTGTCATCCAACCCAAAGGTATGTCAAGTTATCGATATTTTAGTTTCTGATATTCCAGAATTTTATGGCTTAATTCTAAGTAGAGATTGGTCAAAAAAATTTCATGGATACTTTGCAATTGATTGGTCGCACATGTGGCTCCCTTACAATGGTAAACCAAATAAAATAAAAGTTGAGCGAGAAACACATCAGAAATACATAGTAACAGAACTGGAGGGAGAGAATGAACTAGTAGCATACAACAATAACATCATTGGCAACTACTCAGTAGATTCTTTCCTAGGAAATTTTAATGCTCATACTTCACCTTACTTAGAACATTCTGTTTTATCTCAAGTGGAAAGTTTCTCTCAAACAGATAGTTCGAAATGTATTAATTTTGTAGATAGTCCTGTAAATAAATCTTTATTTTGGAAATTATTTTTTGACGGTTCTAATTCTAATGAAGGAGCAGGAGCAAGATGCGTGTTAATAAGTCCGAAGGGAGATAAAACTATGCTAACTTGTAGACTCGAATTTGATTGCACCAAAAACACCACAGAATACGAGGCTTTAGTCCAAGGATTATACAAAGCAATTAGATTAGACGTCAAATACCTTCAAGTTTTCGGAGATTCTAAAATTGTAATCAGACAGGTACGTAATACTATACATCGTTTATCAGGTCATTTAAAACATTACCAATCTTTAGTTCAAGATCTGACTGAACACTTTATAGCATTTAATATTTCATCAATTCCCAAACTCCAGAATGCTAGTGCAAACCTCTTAGCTAACGTAGCTTCCAAGCTCATTCCTTCAGAAGATTTTAGCCCTGATCGATTTTCAATTGAATTAATTTTTAGACCATCTATTCCTGATAACATTACCAATTGGAGGATTTTCAACGACGATCCTGATATTGTGAGTTTCCTCACATCTGAAGGATCCTACACCAATCAAATAATTGACGAAGACCAACATGACCGACAATTGCAACAAGATGGCACTAACAATGCCATACGTAAGTCAGTGGTCAAGTTAAAGGACCTTTATGATTTGAAAGATCGGTTTAAAAGATCTACCAATTCAAAACTCCAACGTTCAACTTTGAACTATGAATTAGTAAATCTAGGAACTGATACCAAACCACAGAATATCAATCTAGGCCTTGGTCTAGCTCCTGAAGAAAAATTAGCGTATATTCGTCTCTTGAGACAATACAAAAGTGTCTTTGCTTGGAATTACGATGAACTCAAAACGTACGACACCTCCATCATCCAACATACTATTCCAATGATAGACAATGAAAAACCCGTCCAACAAAAATTGAGAAAGATCCATCCCAATCTAGAAAACCAGATCAAATCTGAACTCAATAAGTTATTGAAAGCCAAAATAATTTTTCCCGTTCGACATTCCAAATGGGTTTCCAATATGGTCCCTGTTAGAAAGAAAAATGGAGACATTAGAATCTGCATTGACTTTCGAAATCTTAACAAAGCCTGCCAAAAGGATATTTTTCCTTTACCTCCCATGGAACAAATATTGCAGGCAGTCGCGGGGTCAGAACTAATGTCATTCTTGGATGGATTCTCAGGATACAATCAAGTGTTGGTACATCCCAATGATCAATTAAAAACCACATTTCAGAACTAAATGGGGCACATACGCATATCAAAAGATGCCATTTGGTCTGATTAACGCTGGTGCCACATTTCAGAAAGCCATGGACATCACATTCAAGGGTTTAGTTAATAAATTAGTGGTAATCTATTTGGATGATATAACTGTATATTCCAAGAAACGAAACAATCATCTTAGAGATTTAAAACAAGTCTTCCAACGTTGTCTAAGGTATGGAATTTCACTTAACCCGAAAAAATCCTTTTTCGCATTAAGTGAAGGAAAACTTCTCAGATTCATAGTGTCAAAATCTGGAATTCACATTGATCCTGACATAATCAAGGAGATTTCCGCAGTACCCCTACCCCACAACAAGAAAGCCATGCAATCTTTTCTTGGCCAGATTAACTTTGTAAAGAGATTTGTTCCAAATTTTTCAATAATCATGTCTCCTTTACAAGCAATGATTAAAAATAACTCAAACTTTAAATGGGGCCAAGATGAATATGAGGCATTCAATCTGATCAAACGAGAAATTGTTAATGCTCCATCTTTAGCAACTCCAAATTTTTCTAATCCTTTTGTTTTATATACATTTGCCTCTGATAGATCATATGTTGCGATACTCACTCAAGCAAATCAAGAAAAGGCAAAAGCCCCAATTGCTTTATTCAGTTCAATTTACAAGGGGCTGAGTTGAATTATTCAGATGTGGAGAAATAAGCTTATGCTATTTTCAAAGCAATTAAATATTTCAGACCCTTTTTACTCAAAACACATACAAAAATCATAGTACCGTTTCCAGCGGTAAGAAATCTTCTAGTACAGAAATATGTGGGTGAGAAAAGAGCCAATTGGGTTATTGCCTTACAGGAATATGACGTGGAAATCAAACCAGCAAGTATTGTAAAAGGTCAAGGCTTTTGAAAAATGATGGCCGGAGCATCGCTGATGTCCGAAATTCCATCTGCAGAGATACAAATGTACGAGGTAAGCCTAAACGATGTTGAGTCATTATACGCTGATATCATTTATTATCTAAAGAATGGATACGCTCCTTCAAACCTCGATCATACCAATAAAAGAGCTCTAAGGTTGAAAGCCAAACAATATCAGCTCGTGAATGATGTTCTTTTTAGAATAAATTATGATTATGTTCTCCTTAGATGTCTTGAGAAATCTGAAGCTAAAAAAGTCTTGCAGGAACTCCACAATGGGCCAGCAGGCGGACACTATGCTGGAGACGCTACTACTCATAAAATATTACGTGCAGGCTATTACTGGCCCACATTATTCAAAGACTCACATAACTACGTGAGGAAATGTCAAGTTTGTCATCCTTGCCACTACAACTAGTTAACATTGAGCAGCCTTTCGATCAGTGGGGATTGGACGTAATAGGTGAGATCGTTCCTCACTCTTCTAAACAGCATAGATATATCCTTACAGCGACATATTACTTTACTAAGTGGGTAGAAGCAGTTCCACTGAAGACGGCTAATGCTGAAAATATCATCAAGTTCATAGATCAGTTCATAATCACCAGGTTTGGGTTGGCTTCTACTTTAATGTTTGAAAATGCATCATATTTTTCTGGTAATGTGATGACTGAATTTGCACTCAAAAGGGGTTTCAAGCTTAAATACTCTGCCAATTATTACCCACAAGGGAATGGGTTAGCTAAATCTACAAATAAGAATTTAATCAGAATCATTAAGCGAACCATTGATCAAAATCATAAGAATTGGCACAAATCTTTAATATATGCTTTATGGGCAGATCGAATAACACAAAAAGCCTCCATTGTCACTTCTCCCTTTAATTTAGTTTATGGGAAAGAAGTAGTTCTTCCAACTCATTTGGCAATTCCCTCTTTAGCCTTAGTTCAATATATTGATGAAGAACCAACTTCTTCCTTACAACTAAGGCAACTGGAAATAATTAAGTTAGAAGAACAACGAGAATAGGCTAAAATAACTCACGCTCATCATCAAGCATTAGTAAAATCCTCTTTTGATTCCAACATGATATCCAGAAAAGATTTTCAGATGGGAGATCTAGTTTTAAAATGGGACAAAGCTCATGAACAAAAAGGGAAACATACAAAATTTCAACGAATGTGGCTTGGCCCTTTTCAAATCATAGAAATCATAGGTCCGTCTACTTTTATGTTACAGGATTTAACAAGAAAAAGAGATTCTTTACCTGTTAACGGACAGATCCTCAAAAAATATTTTCCATAGGAGATCATTCTTCTATTTTGTAAAGTAGTTGTTTTAGTTTCATAATAAAACCGGTTGTAAATGGTTACATTTAGGAATTCACAAAAAGACACAAATTCTCTTTTAGATTTTGTTCTTTCACTTGTATAAATAGAATTCTTTTAGAAAATTGATCATTATTATTGAAAGATACAATTAAAGGCTCTACGCCTAGGGATGATACTAGTTTTGACTTTGTAAATTTTGATGAAAAGCAAACTTTAGTGAGAAATTGTTTTGTATCAGCCAATGAAAGGTATCAATAACAAAAATAAAGATTCTCTGTAGAAAATCTCTTTCCAAAAACTCTACTATTGTCGTCCAGAGCTGTCTTAAGGAAATAATGACTTCCTCCCCACTTAGGAAACTACAATGTTCAGAGAATGATCCAAAGATACACTTTAACTTAAAGAGTAAGAGGTCTCATCACGAGCCGACTTATCATGATCATAGATATTATAGCTTGTTGACTTTGCCAATACTGCATACCACAACAGGGCAATGACTCAAGATTGCTGCAATCAAAAGACAAGGGGTCTCATCACGAGCCAGCTTGTTCAACAAAGCCATAAATCAAGTGAATGGTTGTGTCATAAATTGGCTACCAAACCAATACATTGTTCTTTAAGGTTAAAAAAGAAAAAGAAAGAAATAAGTGTGGATATGGATTTCTCTTTGAAAATTGTAAATTTCTCTAAGTAGGATACAGGATCATTGCTAGGTAACAGGTAATCCTGTCGAGGCTATAAACGGTTGCTGGCAATAGAGGCTCTACCTACGACAAATGAGCATATTCAAAACTAAATTACAGAGAAGGCTTTGTTTTTATCTGTATAAACCAATTAATGACTGATGTAGATACAAGGACTAGCTTGAGGGAGTAAATAATCAAAGTTGAAAATAGAAGAAACAAAATATCATTGACAGGTAAAAGCATAATGTACTTTGTCTTTTTATAATAAAGTTTAATTTTCTGGAAAATTTTCTGTTTTGGAAGTTTAGAAAATTCAAAAGAAAAGCAGAGATAACCGGTTCTTCCAAGTGAATCGCCAATTGTTGTGGCCAGCAACAACTCCCCTTGTTATTTAGTGTTATTCCTAATACTAAATAAGTGGGGACCCTTAGTCAGAATTTTAAAAAATCAATTAGTGCTTGTATTTCCTTTTTCACTAAAACTTATCGTCATAAGCTTAGGAGAATACTCTTGAAAAATCTAAAAAATCTAAGTTTTATGATAAAGTAAAATTATTCCTTAGGAAATATCGCATCGCAAAAGGATCATGGATACCTCCTTGCAAGCCGAATTCCAACATTGCGAGATCGGGATGCGAAACTACAAACATATATCACATTGCATGCATCAAACACTGCTTACGTTGAAAAACTTTAAACTGTCGATATGCAATGGCGCATATCGCAAATCGCATTTCGCAGAAAACAGATTAACGAAAATTGTCATATGCCACGCTCCTGCGATATTGCGATATTGTAATATTGCGATGCGATAGAGCAGCAATGCGATAATGCAATAATGCGATAATGCGATAGTGCGATAAAACGATATTGTGAATTTGCGATATAGCAAGCAAGCGATGTCGTAAATCTGCGATGTTGCGATCTGCGATATTGCGAAGAAAATCGCAAAATCGCAGATCTTTCGGGCTCGTTGTTCAAAAAAGTATTTTCCATAAACCGAGACCTGGTTATGCGCTTTAATGCTATTAATGAGTTAGTTGCCAGTCATTAATGGAATATGGTTTTGTGCTTATTAAGAAGTCATTTCACGTAAGGTGGTATATTTTATATGTCTTTGGCATTTAAGACTTTCCCGTCACCTTTCCTTATCATTATTCTCACTTCACTTGTAAATTACAGGAATGGAGAGCAGAGAACGATACAAAGCAATACACAGGATACTATGGGAAAGAAAAGCAAAGCCCTGAGCTCTAAAGAGAAAGAAATGGCGCCCTTATATATAGACACTGCCTGTAACAGAGACGATGGTATTTCTACTTGGGAAGGCTTGTATAGTCTACTTGAGGAAGAAAATCCCAGAGTGATGGAAGTAACGGCTACTGCAGGCTCACATGGTTCTTCCAAGGCATCCATTATAGAGCTAGCTTGTTCTTTCTTACACAGGATAGCGGCAAGGCCAAAATTCTTCCATACACAGAGGTACCAGATAGCGCTCACATCACAAACAGACAATTTAAAACTCAGGGTCAAGAGCTTACGAAATCATTATTTTTACAAAATTTGAGCTTTATATCTGCTAAAAGAAAACGCGCAAAAGGCGGAAAATGCACCAAGGAAGCCCGGATCAAGAAACAGAGGCAGTTTCCAATGTGCTATTAGCGCCTAGCGCTAATCGTGCATCACTGAGAAAAACTTCTTGAAAAGGAAAGCTTCTAATTGCTCAGTCACCTGTAAGTCCAAAATTTGTAGGAAAGCAACAATAGAGGTAAAAAGTAAAACTTGAATCCTAAAGCTAGTAGTAATTGTCCGAAACTTCTTCAATAGGGTATCTACCAAATGCACAGCAACTGCAGACAGGTTGGAGACAAAGGCTCAAGAAAAAGGCAGAATCAATCCAAACGATAACCAAGTTGAATTGGGATTATTACTGGGCATACTTGGTAAAACCACACAGGTAGTGCATGACTCTCAAGTGTATCATCAATTATGCCAAGAAGATGGTGCCAGCTTTTGTTGATTCTGTTTTCTCAGCACAGCTAAAATCGGAATTCGTCTAGCCGACTCTTCTCAAATAGATACTGAACACTTGTGATTTCAAGGAGCATATGCAGAAATAGTTAGTTAGTAATTTTAATTTTAGATTCAGTTTTAGTTTTAATTTTGTTTTATTTTTTGCCTGAAATGAGGACGGTCCTTTAAACCACATCCTAAATTTTTGTAATAAGTTATTTTTAGATTTAGTTAGTAGTATTTAAACCCTTCTCATGCATTTAGAGAAGGGTCCTGAAATTTATCAAAAAATTATCCCCAGAACATGCACTTTTGTACCCTCTTAGGAGGTTTTGATGAATGAATGGAGCAGGATTTATTGATATCTGTATTTAATATCTGCTACTGATGTTGCACTTCTGTACTCTTAGTGGATTTTGGATTAAGAAGAGATAAATCAGAGGCAAGTGACAGCAGGGAGGACTTTTTGTTACAGAGGATTTAATACAGTTCATAGTAAGTGAGTGAGTAACTCATAAAGTTAGAGAAGTAGATGACTATTGATAGTCATAACAGAGATAACATAGGTTCTGAGAAAGACCACAGTAGAATAAAGGTGAAGAAAGCTGATGCCACAGCAGATGGCATACAGAGATAATTAAGTGAAGAATAATATGAGAGGGAGAAGGCTGAGATTTTAGTTCATCTTGAGTTATTGATGGAGATGTTGTAGATGAATAAGGATGACTAGAAGCATGGTTATGTCATAAGGAAGAAAGTAAAGTGGCAGAGGCTATAAGAGAAGAGAAATCAGTAGGTGAATATGCAGTTATAAGAAGAGCTGATGAAGATTGAACAGGTAATGAATGTTCAATTGAAGTCTGAAGAACTCAGAGAAGTTGAGTTGAGAATCGAAGTTTCCATTTGTGAAGTAGAACAAGGTGAAGTTCTGGGTGAAGATGAAGACTGGAGATTTGTGAAATATCTTATGAAACATTGTGCGAATTTAAGACAACAAGAATTTTACTTTGCTGAGGAAGGAATTATTGATGATTTTCTAAACTGTTGGAAAAATTCAGATCAGCAGGAGGATGTAAAACCTTATATATTTGAATCTAATAATTTTGATGTGATTACAGGTTTTGCAGATGATGAGAAATCTTTTGAAGCTATCAAAAGTATGGAAGAGTATCTTTCAGAAGATAAATACTCTAAAGCAAAGAAGGATGGACAATGTCCCTTGAATGAGAAAAGCAGTGCATTATTGTAGCAAAAAAAATTTAGTAATACATTGATGTTTGAAGTTGTTACAACACATGAACAATTTCTTGTGAAAGAAGGAGATGAGATTTATTCTGAAGAGTTGACATGTGAAGCAACAATTGAGACTATTGAACCTTGTAATTTTCAAACTGATAAATTGTGCATAAATGCACAAATTATAAGTGATGATGAAGTACTTATGAAGTGTCAAAGAGAAATTGAATTGCTGGAATATTTGATAGAAAACTCGGATTATGACAGTGTGATTGCAGAGGAAGGAGTTCACTACAGTGGACAAGAGCATAAAGACATCATTGAAGCAGATGGTGTGGAAGGGAGACTTGCTGACAGTTTCAAGAGTCCTTAGGAGAATTCTTTAAAGAGGTTGAATCAGCATACTGATGTGCTGATAGAGGAGGAAAACTCATACAAGCATATTGAGATGTTGCCAGAGAGAGAGAAGGTAATGAGGCCTTATATTTTTAATTCTGATAATTGTTTTATGATTACAGGATTTGATGAAAATGAGACAAACATGTTTCAAGTTGAAGAGTCTATTTTAGAACTAAAGAAGACTGGAAGTTGCCAGGTCGGACATGCTGATGAGGAAAAATAAAATCATGAAGATACCATGCTTGAAGAAATTAAATTGACTGTCAGAATCAATTAAGGAAGTGAAGGACAATTACTGAGGGTTGTCAAAGAAGAGGAAGGAAAATATGCTGGAATTGATGAACAACATAGTGATGTATTTGAGAGGAATCAAGTACAAGGGGAATTGGAGGACAATTTATTTTTTGAAAGTAAATTTATAGATATTGAATAGAGGTTGTTTGGAAAGTCACAAGAGGGTAAGGATGAAAGGGCGGTAGTAAGAATCCGACAACTTCAAAGAGAAGATAATGAACAACAATTTGAAGATGAGTGGACAGAGTACAAAAACAAATGGCAGAGTATGTACCAGCCCAAGGATGTGCTGGAGATAGAGATTGAAGAATTATGGAAATTAATGATGAAGCAGTCCAGATGGAGGAGATTGACAACAACAGGAAGAATGATCAATCAGAATTTGAACCTGATTGACAAGGAGAGGAATATGAAATATAAGACAACAAACATACAACAACAACAAAGGAATAGAGCATTCAGACAACTACAAACTAAAGTTTGGGACCTTGGAGGTTTTCTATCAGCATATGAGAACACATGATCTGGAGATCATGATTATTTTAACCTTCAGAGTTTGATGCAGGAGCATCTAGTTCAACAATTTCATTGTATTTTAGTAGACATAGGGTGTCTTGTGTTTTCAAGGAAGTTGGTTTCCTCAGTATTAAATTAATTTAATTATTAAGGTTTCTAAGTAATTTTATGAGAGATATTAAGAATAGGATTTAATTAAGTATTATGAGGCATATTTGTAAATGTTATCGAATGTTGGAGAACATGAGAGAATTAGGATAGTTGAGAGATTGAGAGATTTGGGAATTAATTGTAAATCTTAGATTAGGAATTGGTTTCATGGTTTGTGGAACTAGAGAGGATCCTTAGGGATTAGTTGAGTCAAAAGTGGACTTAGAGAATATTCAGGATTTAGTTCAAAATATTAAGGATCTGAACTAAAATGGGTTACAAAACCTTTTATATAAATTTAAGCCTAAAAGGCATAGAGAGAGTTAGTTAGTTAGAGATTTAGTTAATTACATAATCAGAGTTTAGAGATTAGATAGGTTTTGACTGTAAGCCTATGGGAAGAAAGAGAGAAAGGCCAATGATTAGAATATCAGGCCAAAGAAAGACTCATTATGTAATCATTTGTTTATATATATACAGAGGATTTAATTCTGAATTGTGCAAGTGTGGATTGAGTAATCAAGTGATAAATTGTGTGAGTTAGAGTAATTCCGCGTAATATAGGTTTGGAGGTGTGAAGAACTAGTGACGAAATACATAGAGGAGTGTTATGGTCTTGCACATAGACAATATTGGAGAAACCCTTTAATGTTACAGCGAAGGTATAACTACAAGGTTTCCTAAAAACCTAAGGATTTACGAAGGAAGCATAAAGGTGCGAAGGAGTGAAGTAATGGAGCTGAAGATCGGGATTAAAACAATTAAAGACTGTAAGGCGAGAATAAAAACACAGACAAAGAAGTGAGAAGACTATTACATGGTGAGATGCAGAAAAATGTAGCAGCGATGCACAGTTGTTCGATTAGTCAGATCAACGAACGAGAGTGAGGGATATAGACAGTTAGGATTAAGTCACGCAAAATGAAGTCAAGAAGTGAATGTAGTAGACCATGCCACGTGTTAGCAGAAGGATGGAGCGGTCTTTGCAAGTGGTCAGTGGTATCTCGCATGCCCTAAGAGTTGTAAATGGTATTCTACGATTTCACGCGATTAACCTGAGGGGTTTTCATGTAGCATGAGAAAACCACTTTTCTCGCGTGCTCTCAATCTAATATCAATCGTGCATGTAATCACGAGAGATTACATGATCTTCGTTGGATTGAGGTAGGAGAAATTAAAGGTGGAGATTGGCCAGGCTAGTTGGTGCAAGTTTTTACGCGATAACCATCGGATTGAGGAATGAGATCAATGACAATGATTTAATGTGCTAAGGAGAGCATTGATATATGTCCAAAGGTTTGTGGAATGGAGGAAAGGTAAGGTTTAAGTGTGGTTCATGAAATATTTCTATTATATGGGAATTATAATATAAATAAGTGGGATTAATGTATTATGGTTTAAGTTGAGTTTTAACGAAAGTCTAAAATCCATGGTATGGTTAATATGCATAGGTAATAAGAATTAACCAAAGATTACGAAGGATTTATAAGGCTCCACTCAAAGGTTTATAAAGGTCCTTTCTTTGGATAGTTAAATCAAACGTTCCCGCATAGAGTTTATTGAAGTAGCATTAAGAAGGTTTTACTAAGCAGGAATATTAAAATTCTTGGGACATAGTGTGACATGCAGTTTTATTTGCATAATGTGGGTAGATGCGGCTTTTGTTGTGTCAGTGCTCTAGGAACCTTGATTGATTTTTTAAGGAGCTTGACACAAGAAAAGGAAATATGCTCTAGGAATCTTGATCATGGTCCATAAGAGGCCACAGTTTCCAAGAGGTTATCATTATATGTGAGAACAACACTATGGAAGGGATACATATCAAGGTATATAATAGAAAAATCAGGATCCAATGCCCTCAATACATAATTCACTATATCACTGACTAGAACATCAATAGACGTGGGAACGAAACAGGTGGCCACATAATTAAATTATGGCAGGGGTGATACCACATGCATACAAGGACCATTTATGGAAGATGGTTGATTGGGAGCTAAATTTGTACCAACGAACGAAAGATGATCAATGGAAACAATTCTTCCTTCATGCAGGAAACATATCACATGAAAGAAAGAAGAGACAAGATCTCCCATGACATAAACATAGTCATTACCAAGGAGTAAATTAAAATCCAAAGGGCCTTCGACAACCATCACATTGATATATATGGTATTTCCTCCCAAAGTAATAGGAAACTTAGGAAGAATCCCTAACGATTGATTGGTTCCTCTGTTAAAAGCAAACAGATTCTAGGTAATAGGCACAAGTTGCGGCGAACCTAAATCTTTCCAAGTAGTTGAGGATAGAATACTAATAGATGTGCCTTAATCTATGATTATGTCAGGTACAATTATATTATAAGCCTGTATTGTGATATGAAAGGGCACGTATAAAGTAAGATGATATCATGTCAGTTGACTCCAATCAAAAGAAGTGAACATACTACTTGGAGGGGGTGTCGTGGGAATGGGTGAAATGCCCCCCTACATTATGGGAAAGGGAAGACCACCCCTGTGTACCATGGGAACGAGCAGATTTCCCCCTGTACTGTGAGAAAGAGAGGATTTCCCCCCCATTCATTGGAATCTAAAGAAACAAGAAGAACCTAAGTGATATGAGACTCACTCTCTATGGGAGAGGTATGATCAACTGAAGGTGGAATCAGATCAACCAATTTCTCAACTAATGGTCAGTCAGGAATGGGCTCGTGGGATTCACATTTAGAGAGAGTGGGATTGACTCGAGATGAATTTTGATCAATCACTTGATTAACTAGTGGAGGATCAAGGGAAAGCTTTCGATAACCAGTTGGAAGACAAGGATAAGAAGTTGTAAGGTTGTCCAACACTTTTGAGGCTTCATCCATATAAGGAAAAAGGTGAATAGGATTATTCCTTTCACATAATTACAAGGAAATTTGACATTACCCTTTTTCCCATGGACCTTACTATCAATAGTTGAGGGTTTGTCACTAGCATGATCTCCATAGGCTGATGATGAAGGCCAATGTGATCATGTAGACCCTACTTCTAATACCTTGGGAATACTAGGACAATCCCTAATAAGGTGGTCACCCTTACAAAGCATGCAAGGGAATTTAAATTTGCGAGGATGATTAGAAGGTTTCTCCATACTAGTTGCATCCATAGAAATGGTTTCCTGGTTTCCCCCTTTCTTATTTTTATTCTTCATAATATTTCTTATCTTCTTCTTCTTATCCACCTAGTTACTAGCTTGTAGGCTTTCACCAAACGAAGAGGAAGAAGAGGAAGAAGACTGAACAAGCGAAGAAGGCAAAGAGTCAACTTTAGGATCAATTGGAGGTTGATATTTCTCAGGTGGAGGAGAACCTATTTTAGAAGTAGTTCAAACATTTGGAACCATGGGGGTTGAAAATAACCAAAATGGCAACCCAATGGTAAATCCAGGAAGGGACAATGTTTCCATATAGGGAGCACCAATATTTCCAAAACAAGGAAAAGGACCAGGATTCCTGTAAGAGGGGTTTCCTTGATTAGTGGAATCAGGAACTTTTGCCATTAGTCTCAAACTAAGATCTACTAAGGAGAATTTCCACAGGAAGGATGTTGTTCCACAGTCAATAAATTTTAGAACTTAACAAAAAATAAATCAAAAAGGGATAACTAGGCATAAAGGTTTACCAAGAAACTGTGAACTGCAATATACACCTTGACGTACCAATGACTTAATGTGTAGCAACCAATATCCCTAAATGTTGTGTTCGGTGTATCATGGTATACAAGGTGACAGGCTCAGTTATCTATGCATGGATAACAACCTATAGGGGACTCCCAAAATATACTCGACGGTACATGGGAGTGTAGTCCATACTAGTGTTTTCTAATGTGTAACCATTTGATGAGAGTGTTCCCATATACTTACCAGGCATGGAGTGCCTCTGATATACCTGAAAGTACAATAGAACTGTTCTATACACTTCCATACATGGAACAATATTTCACCCCTAGGATGCAACACTAGCAAACAAAAACAACTCCTACATTTAATGATGCTAGAACACATCTCGACCTCTAAATGTTTTCATTAATGTTCCAAATGTTCCTTAGGTTAATTGAGGTAAATTTTAAAGTTATCTTGAATTAACTTTCAGTTTCAAGTCTCAAAAATTGATGTCACCGGAACACACCTATGATGCAACTAATATGAAATAATGATTCTTTTCATTTCAATGAAAGTTATCTAGCATAGGGAAGAAGTTAAAACATTGATACAACAACCAATTATGCAACAAACAAAGCTTCCTAACTAGATCTTTCACTTTCACTATTTCAATGCACCCACCAAAAGTAAAATGGATTTCAATTCACTAAAATGCACATACATGATTTTTTTCACTTTTTCTTTTCAATGAATGAGAATGCATTTTTCAGCTTTCAACACTAAGAAATGTAATCTATGCTCAATGATAATCCCAAAAATAACTTTTCAATGCAATGTAATCTAATGCAATTTTGAAAAGTAAACTTTTAGATGAAAGCTAAGAAAATGCAAATGCCATTTCTTTTATGGTTTCCAATTGAGCTAATAATGCTTTAACCAACAACAAATCAATATTCCTTCCACACATACAAGTAGCAAACAGTGAATTCAAATGACCCAAAGAACTAAAGAGCCAACCAAAATTCACTTTCACTACTTCAAACAATGGGATGGACTTTTGCAAACAAATAAGAAATCAACAAAAATAATGGAAGGTTCTAAGCACATAGAGTGGGAGGACACTTTAGATATCAAGACAGACTAGACCTTTCTGGTAGAAACCCTAAAAATTCTCTTTTTTTGGACTAGCACTACATCAATGGTCAAAATCCGCTCTAACATGGGATTTCAACGCTACTCTAATGGTTAAAACCCATGATGACATGCTTACAAGGTCTTCAGTGCGAATGTAATGGGGAAAATCAGCGTTGATAACGCGACTATTTCTGGAGAAAACATGATGGGTGAGAAATACTTAGGAAAATGAAAAGAAACTCAAAGAAATATCCAAACTTGACACTCTAAAGAACATACTACTCTGAATATGGACCCGTAATGGACCTAAGTTACATATCACTAGGAGGTTGGCAAAACTAATCAAAAAGACCAAACATAAAAAGGAGGTTTGAAGGGTTATAAGCTCCCCAATGGAGTGGCCATTTTCTTGTGCAGATAATCCTTTCTGACAAAAATGATTCCTCTAGTCTTATGGGAGGATCTAGCAACAAAAAAAGAAAAATATGTGAAAACTTTGCTAGTTTATACTAGAAAACACAAAGGAGGATAGATGACCTAGCTCACTCTGATGCTAATGTCAGTTAGTGTTGTCCTTGATTCTTCCGCTTCCAAGCTCATTCTCCTCTTTGTTGTTATGGATGAATACCTGTAAGGAAAATCACGTGGAGACAACAAACACATACATAGAAAAAACTATTATGATATAAGCCATATAACAGATCAAGGAGTATTATACCAAATGAACAATGATTGACACATTTATGGAAAGAAAACACATAATTTATTATTAATAGATAGTAAAGGGAGAATTACAACCACTTAAGCGTTGATGTTGGAAGCCTCCTTTAGGTGAGTTTCCAAGTCCTAGCCTTAACCTTCAAGCACTCCTTTCTCCTTAGAAAAATGAGTAGCATTTGGGCATAGTTTAGTACTAGGAAGGCAACCAAGCAATAGCCAACAAGTTGTGGACAGTACGGATCTCATTATAGAAAGAAGAGTGAGTTAAGGATCCATAAAATGGGGGAGAAGTTCCAGATCTCAAGGGAAAGATCCATGAAAGTAGGATCAAGGACCAGGAATGGGAGGTCTTCTTCCAATCCTCATTCACCTGTAACCAACTCATCATTCTTGAGACTTCTAGTAAGAGAAGATTCTCCTGCACTTTACGAAAAATTGCTTGAAGAGGTTCAACACAGGTTTTCTTGATAAAGTCCGTACTAACAGAGCTAGGACAATATAGTGCAACAAGTTAATAACACCGATCACTAGTGATGCAAAATGCACTGATATTAAAAACAAGGTTTTTTGACAAGTTTCTTCATAATTATTTCAAGGAAAATTTTCTTCTTTCCTTCAGGGATGCTTCTGAACATGTTTCATGATGAATACACTGACAACTTTCGTCATTTTGACACTTCATGATATGAGACGAGGAGTGTGAAAAAATATTGTATAGCAACCATATGACCCAAATATTCCCCCTCCTATACTACGAAGAAACATTTGGAGGCTTTTTCATATAATTATTTCTCCTCCAATAGTTTGAGCACCCTGTTAACATGGTGAACATGATGCTTCCAAGACTTGTTGTCAATTAGTATATCATCAAAAAATACTACCACAAATTTTCTAAGGGTTTGAAAATGGAATTCATCAAACCTTGACATGTGGAAGGTGCATTAGTAAGGCCAAAAGGCATGAAAAAAAATTAATAATGACCCTCATGATTTTTGAATGTTTTTTCATAATACCTTTAGTCTTCATTCTAATTTCATGATATCCCGAACAAAGATCCAACTTGGTGAAGTAAATTGCTCCATGTAATTCATCAATCACAGGAATAGGAAATTTATATTTAATAGTGAGCTTGTTGAGCTCCTTATAATATGGACACATATGCCATGATCCATCCTTCTTATGCACCAATACTACTGGAGCAGAGAAAGAACTTTGACTAGGTTGGATTATATCAACCTCTAGCATTTCTACAACCATACGTTCAATTTCACTCTTTTGGGTTGTAAGGCCTGATGTTTGGAGGAACACTTCCTGGCATCAAGTGAATAGCATGATCATGATCACGAATAGGTGGGAGGCCTTTGTGAGTCTCAAACACCTTGGAATGATTGTCTAAGACTTTTTGGATATCTAGAGAAATAGATAATTTCGATGTTTGAACCTCTAGTGAGCATAATTGTGCAATTACGCCTCGTTTTTCTTTATTTAGAATATTTTTCATGCCATTAGTGTTGATTATATTTCCTTTTTTCCCTACAATACCCCTTAATTCAACTTCCTTTCCTTCCTAAAAGAAATTCAAGAAAAGTTCTTGAAAATTGAAAGTTATCATCCCCAAAGATTGTAACCATTGGACTCCTAGTACAACATCAACAACACACATTGGAATGGAAATAATTTGACTATTCAATACATATTCCCCCATGGTTAGCTTGATATTATGGCACTTTCTAGAGAAATTTATAGTTCCTCCATTTGCAACTATCACTTGACACTTTGGTGCTGGATATAGGAAGCAATTCAATTCCTTGGTTATCTTACAACGAATAAAATTATGCGTACTACCCAAATCAATCAGCACTATTACCTTTTTCTTCTTGATATATCCTTCTATCTTGAGAGTTTGAGGAGTGGTAATTCCTGCCAATGCATTACAAGATATGATAAGATTCATTTCTTCTTTCTCTAGTGTTGTTTCCTAGTGTATATCCTCCTCTTTTGGTGTTTCTTGTTCCTTTTCTTCTTGCCCTTCACAATCTATGTAGAACAATTTATTCTCAGCACACTTATGACGTTTAGTGTATTTTCTATCACAACTATAACAAATCCCTTTTTCTCTTTTTTCCCCTAATTGTTGTGGTGTCAACCTTTTAGATTGTGGAAGAATAGGAGCAACAACACTTCCATCTTTATAGTTGTGAGTGGTAGACTTCCTTGTTGCCATAATTTTTCTTTCAACTTTCCTTACCACCCTGAATGCCTTCTCCAATGAATCAGGTTCCCAAAGGCAAACCTAATATTGGATGTTATATTTTAAATTACCTATGAAGAATTCAATCTTATGCTCCTCTGGAATATCAGTTACCCTAATATTAAATTTTTGGAAGTCTTCAATGTGCTCCGCCATTGAACCCTTTTGTTTGAGATTTATCAATTGGCAAAAGAAAGTGTTGCTTTTTGTATCTTCATAATGTGCTATCATTTCCTCTGTAAAAATTGGCCAGGTTACAAGTGGTTTATAAAAACAAAGACATCTATACCACACAAACTTATTGGGTTCTAAATATAAATATGTAATGCGTATCTTTTTTGAGGGTTCAACATCTTGTAGATCAAAATATTGCTCCATCTGTAGTATCCATGTTACCGAATCCTTGCCATAAAAATTCCTCATATCTATCTTTGGAATGTGGTGGTCCTTAAACCCCACATTAGAGTATCTAAAATTGTAATTCATATTCCTTTTATCCTCATCATGATTTTCATGGATTACCTTGTCACCACTAGGAAGCCTTTCTTGCAAAAACTTTGTCAAACCTTCCTCCAAACCTTCCATGTCTACTTTTAAACCATTCATGTCACCTTTTAAACCGTACATGTCACCTTTTAAACCATCCATGTCCCCATTTAGTTCATATTTGGTTGCTCTTTATGAGAGCGAAATTTGTTGCACTTGGTCCTGTAATTTTGATATATCATGTTGCAATTCTTCCTCTTCATGCGTAATTGTAGAGATTTATGAGGGATTAATGGGTGTAGAAATATTTTTCTTGGGAGGAATTTTAGAATCCAATACTAATATCTATGTTTCAATATGCCCTTGGAACACTTCAAACTTATTTTTCAAAAAAATGTTATGCAATTTAAAAAACAAATACACACATTTTTCTTACTTTTAGGAGCTTGATCTTGAAACGGTTGTAACTATGTAATTTCGGATCTCCAAGTTATTAAATTAGTTTTTATGGTAGCCCTATGAATATTCTTTCTAATTCCACAAGTTAGACCAATATTGGATTCTTTAATATATAGCTATGACAGATCTCCCACAATGGCCTAATTATGGACTGTTTCAGTAGAGTGAAGTTGTATGGGATGCCACGTGTCACCGTTTCCACATTCAACCCTAAAATTTCTAAAGATGAAACCAAAGTTTGTTCTCTTTCAGTCACATTCTACAGAATCCAATTCCTATGCCTGAAAAAAAAGTTATGACAATTTTCCCTAGGTCACTTATTTGAGACTGAATTATGGAGCAGGGAAAAACCCTAACTTCTTCAGACCATATCTCAGAAAATATAGTGAACCAAGATCTGAAATTTTGGTACAAAGTTCATCATGATTTCAGCTCCACGTGGTTCAAATTTCAGCTTCTTAAGCTTCTTATTGTTAGGGTCTTATATTTCATAGGATGACTTGATTGTAGATATAGTGTTTTGTATATGAGATGTTGTAAATAATATTCCATTCTACAAAAGATTTTCCAAAGGAAAAGAAAAAATAGAAAAGAAAAGAAAAATGGGATATGAAAAATATATATGTGAAAAGAATAAAAAATCAAAATATGAAGAAAAAAAATGAAAAATACCCCATAAAAAATATGGATGCAAGTAAGCAAGTCAAAGTGCCAATCAAAAATGAAAAAATTGCTTTAGAAGTACCTTAGAAAATTTTCAACAAAGTGTGCAGTTTATTTAAATGCCACAGAGAAGTAAATTAGTTGCTTTAATCACAAATCTTAAGCATGATTAAGATAGAGTAAAGAAAATTAGTTTAGATTAGTGAATAAATCAGCCACACAGTCTAATTGTGGTTGAATTAGCGTAAGGAGAATAAAATCAATTAAACCACAGTGTTTAAACGTAGTTAATTATTGTGTAGATTATCTTCCAGATACATCGCATTAGGTTTCTTGTTGATCGACGTTTCGAACCAACAATGGTGGTTCATCTTCAGGATGTGAAAGATTATTGAAAGACTAGTCTTATTTTTCAATTTAATATATATAGAGATGTATGAGATGCTTTGCCGACATATATTAGGATTTATTAAATTATTATTAAATTATTCTATTTGTAGTTAATTATGTTTTAATGTTAAGTTTGATTGCTAAAGTTTAACCACAATTTGATTTGTAAATAAATTGTTTGATGCGACACATTTTTGTCACCACATGATAAATTTGAGGTGCATGTTCCGATAGCCTTGATCCACCCCGCCTGAATCAACAATGGGGAATCATCTTCAACCCCCTCTCCAAGCCCCTCCAAGGTTTAATCGGTTGGGCGGGGGGGGTTCGAAAAAGTGGTAATCCCTTGAAACATGGTAGCTCAAAAACATTTCACATCCCCCTTGCTTATTCCCACTTACCGCTCCATCCCCCCTCTGAAAACTACTATCTCACCTTTCCCACTCGCATTGACCATGGACCCCACGTCTGCTCCCACTCCACTTACATCTTGCAAAGTGGAAATATCATCCCCACCTTATTCCTACATCATCCCATACGCCTCCATTGCTTGTCTGCCACCTCTAACCTGTGAACCCCATTCTGCTCCCACCAAAGCACTCTCCCATCACTACTCTTTCCCTAATAAGATGCCGCTATCAGTAGATTGTTGTTAATTAATGCTTTCCTATTTCCTGCGACAATGGACCCACTCCGTTTAAACGGTTAAATCACAACGGTAAGCATGTTTTCTATATAACCCACCAGAACTTCTTACCTCACTTCCTTTCTCCATTTTATGATAACAGGTAATTGGGAATTTGTAGTGCACAACCAACCAAAACCAATCTACTCCAACATTCAGTCAATGACCAGCATAACTAGCTACTGCAACCAACTACCTAGCCTTCAATTTGCACTTGGACATCAATTTCAGCAATTTTTCCCAGGTAATTATGAATTCCATACTCTTTCCCTTAAATAATGGCACCTAAAAATAATATAAATCCTCTAATGACAACCCTATGTTGCCCCCTACCATAGACCTAGATCACCAATCATTAGTGGACCAATAATACAAGATTTCTAAAACCAACTTCGATTTTGACCTATATGAGCTTCACAGTTGTTTGAAGCAAAAGTATCTTGACCTCGGTGATGAATTGGGCCTATAGGAATATTCCCTGCCCCAATTCATCTTCCCATGGACCTATCACTTCCCATAATTCATGTCCTGGTGCCAATTGCGCTACATCCCCAGCCAAAGGAAATTGTGGCCCATAATGGTGATATCCTTTTCATCATCACTGCAGAATCTATCTCTCAAATGCTAAAATTTACAAATTCTGACTCCCTGAAGCCATTTTCAGTTGATTCCCACATGGAATTCTACAAAAACCTAACCTTCCCATGGAGAGTCAAGATTTTTGAGATTTTTCTCCCATAGGATGCCCAATTACCTAATAAAAATTTGCCCTACTCATCCTCTATGTTCCCCGAGATGACTAAACAAGTAATTGTAATTATTTCATGTATACTTGGCTATCAATCCGATCAATGGGTTGATGAGGCCATTGTTGGTTTCCTATCAATCTTTACAACTGGTGAGAAACCCCCTCTTTTCAATTACAGTGAGTTCATTGTAGACTCAAACCATGACTAACTCCTCAAGTTCTCTACTGAGGGGACTTTTAAGTATTCTTCAGTGTTGGTGTGTTTATTTATTTACCATCAAGCAGATAGGTTTTATTTCCCTTTGCATAAATTAGATGATCAGAGTAATCCACAGTCTATAATCCTTTGGACCTCCCTGGTGAGGAAAAATTCTACCGAGTACACCTTCTCATATTATGTTGATCAATTCCTACATACAACTACCATCTTACTAAATAGTGATGTAGAACCTAGGATAGGACCATAAATTCAAAGAATTTTGCATCTTAGTGAGAAAACTAAAACAGGGGATTGGTATTTATACCAAAATTATATAGAAATCAAAGTTTATGGGTGTGAGTTTCCACCCTACAGGCTTCCTAAGTTTGTTCCCATGAGAATCTTTTCATTGGAATATATCAGGCAGATGGTACATATGGATGATTTACATTTTGTTGCAGCAAAGAAGAAGTCCCATTTCAAGATCAAGGCACAGGTGGGACCATTTATTTGTAAAACCAGGGTAGCAAGTAAAGAGGAGGATTTACTCCTTAAACAAATGAACTTCAAATT
The DNA here is from genome assembly GCA_031772625.1 of Pinus tabuliformis. NCBI lineage: Eukaryota > Viridiplantae > Streptophyta > Pinopsida > Pinales > Pinaceae > Pinus > Pinus tabuliformis. The sequence goes on along the minus strand of CM062820.1, from coordinate 657,195,661 downwards.
GAGCTTTACCTGGTCATATGACCCTTTTGGAATCATCTCCAACCTGAGAGTGAAACAAAAAACCACTCCCTACACTCACACTCCAAGACCAAAGATAGAGAAGTTCATGAATCAAATTCAATGGGAGGATAACACACTACATGAGGTAGAAGAATAGGTCCTATCTACAACAACCTCACAAACTCCAGTACCTCAAGAGAAAAAATATAAGAGACCAAGGGGTGAGGCTTCCCCTCCAATGATAGAGATTGGAGTTAAAGAATTTCTGATATATAAAAAGAATCACAAAATTAGTTCTCAACTAGTTTTTCAGTAGGAGGATGAGGGGCAGGCCACCATAGTCCTAAGAAGCCATCATGCTTCCATAATAAAAGAAGATATCTTCACAATATTTCTAGCTTCCTCAACTTCCCACGATCCCCAATATACAACTCAGACATCAAAATTGGTTCAAGACTAGGATGCATCAAATACTTTTGCAAAATACAGAGAAATTAAGAAGAAGAATGAGTAGCTCAAGGCCTCCACATACACCCAATTCTGGAAGAAAACAACCTCTTCACAACAAAATCTTCTTTCATCCTTTGATACAGAGAAGGGGAAAATGAAAATTGCATTTCTTCTAGCACAGAAACCATTTCTGAAGACTCCAACTGATTCTAAGAAATTTTTTTTCTTCTTTGATCTTGAGCACTATCACCCCATTGGCCAAATAGACCTGCATAAACAAAATGGAGAAATTTTGTACTCTAGCTTGACCAACACTGCCATGACAACTTCCAAGTTGCAAGCCTCACTCAAGAACATACAGTCACAATTAAAACTTGAAAAGATTTCCCTTTTGGCTATGGACACCAGGATTAAATCATTAGAGGACCTGGTAATTAAACTAAGGTATGACCCCAAAGATGTAAAAGCAAAAAAAGACATTATAAGAAGGAAAATGCAGCCAAAAACATTGAGGAAACAACTCAAACTTACATCTAGTGAGGATCTCAAGGATAAGGAAGTTGGGGAGCTTGAGAAAGAAAAAGAGAACATGTTCAAGATAATAATTGAACAAAAAAACCAAATTAAGGATATGGAAGTGGAGATGGAAAAACTGCTTAAGGAAAAGGAGAAGTCATCACAGCTAGCTATAGTGCCTCTAACAACAATCCCTATTTCAATATCAACAACAGTAGGAGCATCTACATCGACTGTGGCACCAACATAGAGAAAATATTCTCCAAATGAGTTAGTTAAATACATCAAAGACCTATCCATTCAAGGGTAGGAAATTGAAAAGTTAAGGGTTCAACTCAAAATTCTGCAGGATCAGAAACTACATATAGACATTTCTTATGTAGCAGAGTTGCAGAAAACTCACAGGCTCACTCTAAAGATTGAACAATTAGAAAGTGAGTCAGCCATGGCCCATACTTTGGCACAGGAAAAGGAGACCATATGGATAGAGATAAATGATTCCATTAATGAAATATGGCCCGCAATTCAAATTATATTTGAACAACAAGAGTTGATTAAGAAATCAAAAGAAGCAGTTGTAGAGATAAAGGAAGATTTGGGACAGAAGCCTCGAGAAGCTACAACATTGATAGGGATCTTAAATTCAAAAACCAAGGAGGTGTTAGAAGAATTAGAAGTTGAAGACATAACATAAACAATTTAATAGCTCAGAAGGGTCCTGAGTAAGAGGAACCCGATGCTGCAATTAGAAAACAAATAACACAACATGGAGTCTAGTGTCTATAAATTTCATATAAACTTTAATGAACTTAATCTTAAAGGAATGCCAGGGTTGATAGGAATTTGAGACCAGTTGATCAATTTAAAGGACTACTACCATGAGCTATACACTATTGCCCTAGATAAATCAAAATTTTCAGGCATTAAAGGAAGCATCACAGGGAAGGATTTTCTGGAGGCTATAGAGTTTGACTTGTTCATCAAGCATGAGATCAAGCACCTATTTCTCATCAAGCCTACTTTTCAAAAGTATACTGAGGTAGATGAGACTTACAAGAAGTTAATAAATTTTTCTATCCCAAGTGAAGAGCATTGGGATAAATTATGTGAATTGATGGAGTAAAACAATTTCACCTCGAACAACAAGACAACATGATATCACTTCTTCAAGCCTAGTCATCAACAACCACCCTCACGAATAGTTCCAACAACTTCAGCAGTTTCAGATTTCCTATATTTTTGTAAAAAATATTTAAGATATTTTGTAATAAATCTTGATATTTTATGTCAAGATATTTAGATAGAATTTGTATAAATACTTCAGAATTCGAAGTATTGATGTTGGGACTTGTACTGAGAAAGACTACCATTCATTGTAAAGTTGTTCACTGAGTTTAAGTGGCCATTTGCATTAATACAAGAAAGTTGTTTACAGGATTCATGTGTCATAACTATATGGTGAAGTGCTTCTTGTTGTAACCTTGTTTTTTCTTCTATTTTCATATGTCATTCAGTTCTTTATTGTTTTTAAGAAAAATAAGTTCAGAATTTGTTTCAATACACTCTGTGTTGGCTTAAAGCAATATCAATGTTTTCCATTGAAATTTAAATATATAATTCAGGTAACAATGCTCTATATTTAAAGTGAATCTTAATCTATTCTTCCCTCTCCATTTCACAAATTTCAAAGATCCAGTAGCATGCCTACCTTGCCCTGTTACACTTAAGCTTGATATTTCTACAAATTGATCACTCTAAGCCCCTTTGACTCCATTTCCCAATGGCTTTCCTTGTCGTTCCAACCAAACCATTTTAAAAACCAATCCCTAAACTTTCACATCTACCCTAAAATTCTACAGAGCCAAACAAAGCTAAATCTGGTAGAGAGATCCCTCTCTAAGTTTAGAAGGGATAAATTCTAAACTTAAAAGTGGTTTTGTGGTTACCTTTGCAATTTATTTCACAACCTTAAGAACTTACGGAGTGCTAACACGTATAAAACAAATTATAGTGAAAAACCTACAATGGTCTATTTGAAGCAGCGAAACCCTAGAATCCAAAGCTCTGATACCAAATGTTATGCAACCAACTCACAAATAGATAGATCAAAAACTTAAAATTTATCCTCTTTGAGGGGGAACCTCTTGTACGTTACATAAATGAATAATTCTTGGATGATACACATGAAATGACCTCCTTTTTATATATAGGAGTCGAAGAGGTCACAATATAATCAGAGCCTACATAATAATAATAGTGTAAGGGCACAGTAATACCAATAGTGGGCTTCTATTGGGCACAACAATAACAATATGGGGGCTACATGGGCACAACAATAACAATAAGGGGGATACACTAGTATTATAGGGACCTAACATGATGTACTAGGATAGGTAATCTGTAAGAATTTCTTGATGAACCTCCTATAGTAACCTGCTAATCCTATAAATGTTATGACCTCATCCACATTCCTAAGAGTTGGCCATTCCATGATAACTCTAATATTCTCTGCGTCCACTACTTTACCTTCCTTGGAAACAACATGTCCCAAGTAATGCATTTCAGTTTGAAATAAACTGCACTTGTTAAGCTTGGCATACAACTGATAGTCTCTCAACAATATTAACACTGATGCTAGGTTCTATGCATGCTCTTCCTTATTCTTAAAGTATATCAATATATAATCAATGAATACTATCACAAACTTGTCCAGATAAGGACGCAACACACTATTCATCAAACACATGAAAGTAGCTAGAGCATCAGTAAGACCAAAAGGAACTACCACAAAAATCATAATGCCCATACCTAGTATAAAATGTGGTCTTGTAGATGTCCTCTTCTTTGATTCATACCTAATGATAACCTAATCTCAAAATAATCTTTGAGAACATTGTTGCTCCTTTCAACTGATCAAACAAGTCATCAATCTGCGGAAAAGGATACCTGTTCTTGATAGTCACCTTTTTCAACTACTTGTAATCAATACACAACCTAAGAGTACCATACTTCTTCTTCAAAAACAACATTGGTGCACCCCAAGGCAATACACTTGGCATAATGTAGCCCTTATCAAGCATTTCCTTAAGTTGCAACTTCAATTTCACCAACTCTAGAGTGCTCATCATATAAGGTGCCTTTGATGTTGGTGTTGTTCCTGGTACCAACTTAATAGAGAAATCCACTACCCTATGAGGAGGAAACTCTGAAATATCTGTTGGAAATACATATTAAAACTATTGAAAAACTGGATACCCCGTCAATACTTTAACATCCTCAACATCCTTCCAATTTCCACTAGAAATATGAACTACAAATAATACACACCCTTTCATACTACTACGCTTTTCCTACATAGCTATAACCATTCTCGTTGATGTAGGCTTATTCTTTCCCTGTAAGACTCTTCTTTCCCCATCATCGTCCAGGCACTCAAAAGCCTTCTCCTAACAATCTACCTTAGTCTTGTCAATGCACAACCAATACATGCCCAAAAGCATATTGTATGAACCCAAAGGAAGCATAGTTATATGTGTTGATATAGGCATGCCATTAAGCTCAAATGCAAAAGCTCTCACCCAATGATGAACTTTTTTCTTGGTCCCTGTAGCCAACTGCACCAACCAAGATTCTGCATGCACTTCTTTATTCAAGCCATGCTTATCCACCAGGTCAGGACTGATATAACTATAGTTAGATCCAGGATCAATCAAAATAGAAATAACTTGATCACAAAGCTTACCTTCCATCTCGATAATAGATACCTGATGATTAGCTTGTCTATTATCCAATGTTGCATAAATACGAGGAATACGTTTTCCAACATCTCCAACTCTATATGCCTCCCTGAGCACTATAAATTTGAGGTATGCCACCCTTATGCTATGGAAAATATCTCCTACGATGCTCTCCACCACAAGTCCAACACTGCAAAGGCTTCCTTCCATCACCCTTGTTCTTCTCCTCATACTAAAATATGTGCCCTTTGTCAACGACATTAAACTTCTTTTACAGCACTACATTCTCCTTGTTACTTGGATCATGAAGTCTTCCTCACTTCTTATCCCACTTTATTTTTGTATTGGCATTCCCTTTTCAATTGTGATTAGATTTAAACTTATGATTCGACTTCTCATAACAAGGCCTCAACTTTCCAATGAACAAGGCTCATCATATTCAATCTGATCCTTGAATGCTAAAGGAAATCCACTGATGAATCTTTGAACCTTTATCTTCTCATCCTTAAGATATGGTACATACCTCAACAAATTCAGAAAATTATTCATGTACTCTTCATCTATCATAAAACCCATTTTCAACTCATAGAACTGAGCCTTTCCATCTGTCTAGTCAATTTATTGTCCTAAATTGCTCTACATAAATTATCAATCCGGGTATCATAAACTGATGAAGTGTGGTGCACTATATGTGCTTAGTTAACATTTTTCTTACTTCGTTGTTTTATAGTTTATGTTGTTTTTGGGGGGCTTTGTTTCTTATGCTTAAGGAAATTATTCTAAGAAAGAAAAGTTATGCTTCTAGATGAAATCTCTAAATGTTAATAGACAACTAAATCTAATGACTTTTAATGTTAAAATCTAATTTCTAAAGAAGGGAGAAAAGGAAATGAACATTAGATAAAAACAAATCAAAACTTTGAATAGTTAGATTAATCTAGGCCGGCAAAATGTCTATGAAATGAAAGCAAAAATGATAATGCTAGTTTAAAACAATACAAAAACAACTATGATCTATTGCAGGCTCAAATACCATTGGGAACATTCAATATAGGAAGATGTCGAAATCATCTTCTTGAAATGACTTAAGAAATTGAGTATACAATAGATGTGATCTTAAGAAAGCATGGGAAATGAATCTATCACTGCTGCATGAACAAACACCCAAATTCAGTCCAATTTGGAAAATGGTAGAGCCACCTTCTTGAGACGATTTAGCGAGCATAGGAAACATAGTTAGTTATGCTAATTTGAAATGGAAAGCAAATACAAAACATGTAAAGGAAAACTAATCTACTGTGTGCTCTAATGCTCCAAGCACCAATTTGGAAAATAGGAGGACTACTTTCTTGGACTATTTTGTTAAGCATAGATTACATAGTTAGATAAATCTACAATCAACCAGTTGAACACACTTGCATGAATGGAAAATCTAAACTTGAAAACAATCATAAAAATAAAATGACATACTTGAATGAAATTAAAGCAAAACTACAAAATAAAATCTACTCTACCGTACATTCTAATATGCTCCATGACATTTCTTACTTCACATCTCCTTCCATGTTGGGAACTTCAAAGCTTTATTCAAATTCTTCAAAATTAAAAAGTACAACAAGTTGAGCTAACAAAGTTTACAAAATCCCAAATAAAGGAGAGAGATCTCCTATTTATACAAAAAGATGAGAAGTCATCTCATTAACGGGAGTCCATGAATCTCTCCCTATACCTCTAGAGTTATAATCAAAACAGGAAATGATAAGACACATGTCTTCTTAGAGTTTCAATACAAATAGAAAACGTGACACATATCTTTATGATCCCATGATCCTCTCCACTCAAATTCGAATTTGGCCTTAGGATGCCACATAAAGGTCTTCTAGAAGCTTCCTTTTGACCTACACATGTCAACAATCTCATCCCACTTGTTAGGTATAAGCATATGCACATTATTTTCTAATTTTTAACCAAAAATTCATTTAAAAAGGCTAAGAATTAATAAAGTTTGGAAAAACATAGATGTGACCCAATAATGATGAAACTGAGATGAATGTAGTGACATAGTAGTGAAATGAAGGTGAAATGGAGGTGATATAATGGACATGATAGTGAAAGTGTAATGGAAGTGAATGAAAATTTCAAGACCCAACATACCCCACAACAGAAGCTATTGCATGTCCTCATGAAATATATATTACATTAATTCTTTTGATCTTTGAGCTTTGGCTTAACTTTGCATGATATCATTTAATACTTCATACTTCTGCAAAGTGTTTTACTTGAATTGCAGCATGGTTGGTTCTTGTGTTACAACCATATTTTGTTGTTGCATTCAATTTTGATCTTTGAACTTTGCATAATGATAATTTGATTATTGTTGCAAATTATATCTTTATTGGATTGCATCATGGTTGGTTCTTGTGTGACAACCCAATTGTGTTTGTATCCAATTATCATTTAAGCACTTTTGAAAAGCCGTTGTATGCTCATAATAATAATGTAATAGTTAATATATTTTGGAAGTATGTGGGCTTTTGAATATGATATGAATATGGAAAGATATGAATATGAATGTATTCCCCCCCCCCTCTCAACTGATGGTATTGGCAAATTTATGAAATGAGGAAGAGAAATGTCTTTCCAACAATTATCATTCTAGCTTTTTATGGAATTCTATGGTAAAAAGTTAGAAAATGACATACCTTAACTTATCTTTTGGAAATGGATGAGTTATATGTGTGGTGGCTACAAAATTCTGATCATAATATTCTTCAAGTGGCTGGACAAAAAGAGTTATGGATAAAAGACTCAAGATGACTTTTTATTGCTTCTAATAAAACTTGCTGAATCTGTAATAGTCTTCATGTCTTCAAAACTCATTGGCACAATTCCTACTATGTGAATAGATGTTCTGATGTTGAACTAGCAGGAAATTATTGACTTAGTGGCCATTAATGGATGCCGCTAGTCAACACGAGAACTCTCACCATTGATGACAATGAGAGTCAAGATGCCCAAACAGATCTTGCTAGGTGCGAATAAATTTGCCGATGTTGAGTCACCTAGAAGATCTGATGAACAAGGGACATTAATGTATTCCCATTGTTCATCGGCATGAGGACTTTCTATTAAGGCATGCAAGCCTCAAGGTGTTTTTACAAGGAACTTTAAACTCAAAGGACTATGGACTCAATAATTTGCATTGAAACATGGTTTATTTGCGAAATGAAAATGATAAGAAAGGGAAAATGAAAATGGAATATGGCAATGGAAAGTAATAATGGTAATGGGCAACAAGCATGTAACTGAGCCTCTTGCTTTTATTTGTGGGTTAGGAGTGGACAAAAAGTAATGGAAAGTGTATGTGAATGTAAATGGAAAATATGAAGGGAAATAAGGTGAATGGTGAGGTGAATGGTTTATTATGAAGTATGGATGTAATGGAGACAATAGTATCTGAAATTTTTACAAGTTCTTGGATCTGATTTTTCATTAGCATGTGCTCATGCATTGATGTTTCTTCTTTGTTGCTGATCATCCTCTTATAAAACAAATTGGTCTCTAAAAGAGACACTATTCACTTGTAGTCATTTGTCCTTTCTCTTGGAACCTGCAAAAAAAACTAATACTTCTTCTGCATGGAATGTAATACTATCAAAAGAAAGAGGTGATCAATCTCTCTAGTTATGATATTTACACACAAAAGTAAGAATTCGTACTAATGAAACAAATTCACGAAGGAAAACCAAAAGAATTTATACCTGCTTTGGAATTAGTGCCTCAAGTTAACTGTTATATCTTTTTGAGAAATTTATTCATTCTTCACTGTTTCAAACTCTGATGATGGATTTCTCATTGTGTATATCTTGTCGATATCTTTCCAATGACACTTGAATCGTCGAAATCCGATTTCTTATGAGAAAGTTAGACTGATTTGAACAGTGAGGTTTCTTAGCTACATAATTGATGTTTAGCTGCAGAATGGCTTTAGCTGCGGAACGTGCACAGTTTTTGTAGCTAAAAATCTTGAACAAAAAGTTAGCTATCCATTTTTCATCATCAGTCCAAAATTAATCAATACCTTCCAGAAAAATGAGCAAATAATCTACTTATTTCATTGATTCAAATTTTTTTTTCTTCATCATAATCCAGTACAATAACACCATTAAAAGTGCATACAATCAAGAATCCTCAAGAATCCAGAATGCTTCTCCATAGTATAACATAGTAGAAGTATCAAGTTGTTGATACCACTAGGATGAAAAACTATAGGAGTTGAACAGATCTAATAAATGAATTTAACTGCGTTAATTGTTTGTCCTATTGATCCGTTCATTCTAATATAATCTGCCACAACAAATGTAAATAGATATATGTTTTTGACATGAGATACATAGTTATGATCAATGACATTGCTGGCACAATTTCATATTCTGTAGAAACTTGCATTTGAAAGAAACAATCATTTAGTATCAGAATACTCTAACGCCATCGAAACTCTATTGGACAGCAAAAGCACCTGTACAAGTTGTGGGTGGTGAAGCATCTTGCCATTTATTAGCTGAAGCATATTTCTTGGTAATGAATCTGAAGAAGTCCCTCCATAAAAGCTCAAATGTCAACCAATTTAATCCACCCTAACCAGAATCAGCACCAAAACTTTTCCAGAGAAGATGTAATAGATATTTTCTCGCTTTTCTTCAGCTCTTCAAACATGTAACGTGGTGAAAGACAACTCAAGTGATTGTTATACACAGGGAATACAAAAACAGAGTGACTGTATGCACAAAAGGGCGTTTGACAAGTATGCGGGAGAAGTCTGGTTAAGCACGAGTCGAAAACGAAGATTGCATCATTAGACTGTTTGGCATTGAGGATGGAAGGCATGGTGTCATCAGTCTAAATCGAATTGAACTCTTAGATTCACCATATGGATTGAATGCCAAAGCATGATTAGTTTTCAAATCGATTTTTTCTTCTTCAAGCATGTCGTGCTCAAACAGTGTTCTGTTCATTTAATAAAAGTTGTTTTTTTCTCACGCGGCATGCCAAATGGGGCTCCAAAGAACCAGAAAATTCTTCCAAACTGTTGCAAAATTCTCCAAAATCTTTCTCGGTTATCTAATTTACCCTATTCCCGAAAAAACCCATGTTTTTGTTTTTCTCAATTCATTTTTATTTGGCCGGAAATCACATTTTAAAATTGACATTTTTTACAGTTTTGCATTTTCTAGAAATGGTGTATGGATTAGCAGGCGCACTAGTGGATCCCGATTACCAGGTGCATGGATCACATTGTATATTGGCTCAGACTCATTTCCCTCCACTGAAATGAGTAGCCGAGTATCCATGAAAGAAAACTAAGGATTTGTTGGGATTGATGTTTTTGTTAACCCATTTCGCTCATGTCGTGAGAGCCTTTCTGTAGGTTTCCAATACATTCAATTCAACATAGACATAATCTCCTTCTTGGTAGTAATCCTTCCCCTTCGAATTTTTTTTCATGAGTCCACCAGTGGCCTGTATTGAAGACAATAACGTCTGCTTCCTTGAACTTTGGAGCAGAGCTTTCAATCAAGTCCAGCCTCAAAGTTTCCTTCTTTGTTCCATTACCATCATCCACCTCCCATTCTTGAACCAGAAAAGGAGCCCTCATAAATTCCAAAAACGCATACATTATTTTGAAAGCCACACAAGAGTTTTTATTTCAACACAACAGTCCATGCAATTCAATTTGTTGAATTTGCACATTTGATTTTCTTTTGTGTTCTTGCAGGTTTTCTATTGAGGCCGCAGTGGAAACTGAGATTGTAGATAGCCATTGGTTGTTTCTTTCTTTTTTCATTTTTCTTTTTTTTCTGAAATTGTGAATTTTTATAAAATTGATTAATGGTTCTCAATTTCAGGCAACTAAGGCTTCAAAGTGAATGTACTAGAACCTAAAAATAGGACTTTGACTATGGTCTTAAGGTGGTTTTTTTATCAATCTGGGCTGGGTGACTAGGATAGAAGCCATGTCGAGACGATTCCAGAGATGCCCATGTGGTCAGTTTATTTGTTTGACACCTATAACCTACTAAACCATGGAAGTAGCTATGGAACACACAGTTAGTTGCAAAACAAGGCTGTGTTCCGTAACTAATTTGTAAAATCTTATTAAACAGGACATAGCGTTTTGAGGGTCACTACAAACCAAAACCTAATCAATCTGGCCAGCTAAACCTATTAAAGCGGTTGGATTTTTTTTTGTTTTTTTTTCTGATCCTCCAGATCACACAAAGTGCAGGAGGAGAGCATACTTGAGAAATTATTGATTTTTTTTAGATGTAAGAAATAAGGTCTCCTAATTACACTTCTCCGCCAACAGCACCAAAATGTTTAGTCAATTTATTTTCATAAATTGCTCTACATAAATTATCAATCCAGGTATCGTAAACTGATGAAGTGTGGTGCACTATATGTGCTTAGTTAACATTTTTCTTACTTCGTTGTTTTATAGTTTATGTTTTTTTTGGGGGTTTTGTTTCTTATGCTTAAGGAAATTAATCTAAGAAAGAAAAGTTATGCTTCTAGATGAAATCTCTAAATGTTAATGGACAACTAAATCTAATGAATTTTAATGTTAAAATCTAATTTCTAAATAAGGGAGAAAAGGAAATGAACACTAGATAAAAAAAAATCAAAACTTTGAATATTTAGATTAATCTAGGCCGACAAAATGTCTATGAAATGAAAGAAAAAATGATAGTGCTAGTTTAAAACAATACAAAAACAACTATGATCTACTGCAGGCTCAAATACCATTAGGAACATTCAATATAGGAAGATGTCGAAATCATCTTCTTGAAATGACTTAAGCAATTGAGTATACAATAGATATGATCTTAAGAAAGCATGGGAAATGAATCTATCACTGTTGCATGAACAAACACCCAAATTCAGTCCAATTTGGAAAATGGTAGAGCCACCTTCTTGAGACGATTTAGCGAGCATAGGAAACACAGTCAGTTACGCTAATTTGAAATGGAAAGCAAATACAAAACATGTAAAAGAAAACTAATCTACTGTGTGCTCTAATGCTCCAAGCACCAATTTGGAAAATCAGAGGACTACTTTCTTGGGCTATTTTTTTAAGCATAGATTACACAGTTAGATAAATCTACAATCAACCGGTTGAACACACTTGCATGAATTAAACTTGCATGAATGGAAAATCTAAACTATTAAACTTGAAAACAATCATAAAAATAAAATAACATACTTGAATGAAATCAAAGTAAAACTACAAAATAAAATCTACTCTACCTTACATTCTAATATGCTCCATGACATCTCCTACTTCACATCTCCTTCCATGTTGGGAACTTCAAAGTTTTATTCAAATTCTTCAAAATTAAAAAGTACAACAAATTGAGCTAACAAAGTTTACAAAATCCCAAATAAAGGAGAGAGAGCTCTCATTTATACAAAAAGATGAGAATTCATCTCATTAATGAGAGTCCATGAATCTCTCCCTATACCTCTAGAGTTATAATCAAAATAGGAAATGATAAGACACATGTCTTCTTAGAGTTTCAATACAAATAGTAAATGTGACACATATCTTCATGATCCCATAATCCTCTCCACTCAAATTCGAATTTGGCCTTAGGATGCCACATAAAGGTCTTCTAGAAGCTTCCTTTTGACCTACACATGTCAACAATCTCATCCCACTTGTTAGGTATAAGCATATGCACATTATTTTCTAATTTTTAACCACAAATTCACTTAAAAATGGAGTGACCCAATAATGATGAAAGTGAGATGAATGTAGTGACATGGTAGTGAAATGAAGGTGAAATGGAAGTGATATAATGGGCATGATAGTGAAAGTGTAATGGAATTGAATGAAAATTTCAAAACCCAACACCATCATAATAGCTCTTGGATAAATATTTCTTCCTAAAGATTCTTTTGAACTCGTGCGAACTCAAATATTTTATCCTTATGCCTCTGACATGTTTCACATCTTCTCACCAAATGTTTGTTTTCCCTTTGAGACTGAAAATAACTATCATGGCTTTCATAGTCTCTATAAAAACATGCAGCTCGTATAACTTCTTCATACCAAGTACTCATGCTTTGTATCTTCTGGTTTCTTTAGCTCTCCATCAAAGGTACGAGGTTTGGTTTTCTTAAACTCATTTGGAAAGAACCCCTTCTCACTCCTCCTATAAGGATGATGGTGGTGATGGCCATGATGCCTCTCTGATCTAGAACTAGAATAGAACCCATAAGCACTACCTCTCTTGTTAGGTGTATCCATCCATTTGCCACCTCTGATCATTTCATCCTTGTCCGGCCTGTACCCTCCACAGGGACCTACTACCATATGCCCCATTAGTCCTTTCCTCATGTCCATAACTAATTCTTGGTTGTCCCTATCTCTGCAAATATTTGCATTGAGCTCTGTTGCTTTTCTCGAGCTTTAGAAAGCCTTTCCTATGGCTCGATTATCCTGTCATTGTCCACCTTATAACTTTTGATCTCTACCTTTTGACTTCTCAATGTATCTACTACGTTAGGAGACTACTAATGTATTTGTTGCTTAGTTGATTTGTAAGGAGAGTCATGTGGACTGTAATTTGCCATTATGCTTGTCATCTTTGATCTTCTTCTTATTGCAAACATAGCATGTTCAATAAACCAAATATAAAAATTATCAAAATCATACCTCAATGTGTTTCAGGGAAGGTTGTCTCGCCTACACAATTGATCCATAATAGTATGATATACATGTATATACATAATGACACTAACAGATCAACATCATCAACCTCAACATGACAACACAAACTGTAAGAATGACCATCACAAGAAATAACCAACATGCATGCATGATGAACACTTAGACAATTAGCCATGCATACATGACAATCACAACTAGCCCATCCAATCCAAGTGTTTGGACTTGGAATCTTTGATACCACCCTGTAACGCCCCTTCAACATACACCTAAATTCATAGGCTTGCTAGGTTAAACATGAGACAAGTGTCACTGTGACATGACTTGACCTCTAAGTTCCATTTATGGAAGTGGGGCAGACACACCGACACTTACAAACATCCTACAGGGACTACAGATCACCCAAGAGCTGAAGAAACACCCCAGGTGGTCAATTCCTAAGCTAGAACCTTGTTTATTAGACCTAACATCCCAATTACCACACACATAGAAGGGCCAAGGTGTGATTATAGGCCTCCAACTACACACATAGGCTTGCTTCCATGCGATTGTGGATTAAATTTCTTAGTTTTGAGCATGTAGTTCCGAGAAATTTTCCACCTTTTCAGAAAAAACTCCAAACCACTACCCATAATTGCCTCTAACTTTCCAAAATCATAAATTACATGATGACAATTCCAAACATTCAACCTTGAAACAAAACTTGTTCTAGACTTCCTAATCCATAACAAACATTTCGTCAAACATATGGAAAACATGTAAGCTATAGGTCATGAATGCATATCTTATCATAAATTGATATTCTTCATTTGAGAATCACCAAGAATGCTTTAAACCCTTTCTAGATAGTTGCAATAGCACTTGTTAGTCCATCCATTCATCAACCATTCATTTATTCATCAAAACGTGTCAAGATCCATAAATATATTACATCATATAACCAACATAAAACCAACAAATAACTAACATAGAAACCATGGAAACACAACCATAATATCACCAACGTAATCACTACGAGTATTCATGAATCACAATAGGAAAATAACTCTTATTAATATACAAAAATACCACCCAAGTTAGGGACTTCCATGAACCACCCAACCATAGATTGGGCTGAACCAAATATCTCTTTCATCCAATCACCCCCATGCCATATTCCAAGCATGAATGTGGTATATCATGGGATAAACCAAGACAAAACCAACCAGGGCTTCTAGAGGCCAAACCACCTCAAACCTTAACAACAATGATTCCACCTCTATGGTTCGGAAATCACTTACACCAACCAGATTGGTCTATAGCCAAGTTGTCTAGGGCTTCAGGAACTAGTAAGTCAACCCATAGCCTTCTAAGGCTCTAGAGCATTTGTTCCAACCGCAACTTCAGGGATTAGTAACTCAACCCACCAAGGGCTCAAGATTGTTTATCCCAATCGAGCTCCAGGAACTAGTAACACAACCCAAATTATTCTAGGGCTTTCAGAGAATTTGTTCCAACCCACAACCATCATGAACCTAAGCACCAATAAAAGAAACAACAAGTGGAAAACCCACAACACCATGGCTATCCAAGAAATGGCAAGGCAATGCTAAATCCACTGTCACTCCATGCAAATATCCATGCCAATGACAACACATAACCAGGGAATCACATGCATGTCCCATGCATCCAAAAATTAGCTAGGAAATCACAGATGAAACTTGTTACCTGCAAAGCAATCCAACTTTAGTTGTTGATCCGATTGTTTCTTTGTGCTCCCTACTTTCCTTTTCCTTATTTCTCCAAATCCGAGTGAATACTAGATTGCTCCAAGAATACTCTAAGTGTGCAAGAGTATGAGAGAATAAATCTAAACTAACAAAAGGCTCCAATGACCCAAAAGTTGGGAACTTATTCTATGAATCCTTTTTATCATTGAGGCCCCTATTTTCTTCATTTTCCTTAATTTTTCCTCTAATCTCCCTTGCATGTAAATATGTGTCTCTTCACCTTCCTTTTCTCCCATTTTCCTTATTTTCATAAATAAAATGCCAATTATTGCCACTTTTCCTTTGCTAATTTCCATAGCCATTAATTAATCACAAGTGATGCCCATAGCTATGTTTTCCCAACATTTAGCTTGGAATATGTGTCCCATGACCTTGGTCTTATTTTATTTACATGGAAAATAAACTAGGGGATGTTACAGTTCCCAACTAAGCTTGTTTCTTTCACTATCCAATTCATTGGAGGTTGTCTATCATTTTCTCTTGTTTATTGGGTCATCTAGAACCTTGTGTTTAATTTGCAATTTTAGTCTTAGTGCTACCTTAATTTTGGTTAGAAGAGTGTTTTCTCTGTTCGAGTTTTGTTTAATTGTCCCTGTATGGTTAGCTCAATTAGCTTTCTGGGCCTTAAGTTGGACAAATTGTGGTCTCTTTTTTATTTTCCTAATGTTGTTTTCTCTTCACCAGTAGTTTTGATAGTTTCGCTTGGGTAGAAAATATGGTCATCTACCCTAGTATGGTTTAAATTTCTTGCTTTATGTCTTGACATTATAAAAATTGCATAGAGTTGCCATAGTCTTGTTGTATTTGACCCTTGTTCTATAGTGCTTAATTCCTATTGGAGGGGTCCTATCATCTCTGTGTATTGTTGTGAGATTACTCAAACTCCTAATTTTTCCCATGTTGTATGGTCTTTATGTGATGACTTGTTCATATTCAAGTTGTGTTTTCAGGGAGATCATTTTTTTCCCTTCTTTGGTTTTAGGGGTAGGTGTTCTTGTTATTTTTTTCGTTATGTTTAGTGTCTTTTATTGTCATGCCTCCTTGACAAATGATGAGTTTCAGGAGGGGTGGCAGAAGCAATGTTAGCACAAATAGATGTTGTCCATTTGCCTATGATTCAATTGTCACCTTATTTGATGTTGTTCCTTTGGAGGCCTGGAAAATGATTTTGTTGTTGGAAAGTAAAGAGGTTGAGCATCGACCTTATCAATTAGATTCATAAGTGATGGGTGAGAGTTCAAGTGGGTTACATACCCTAGTTCATCTTGAAAGAAACGCCTTTATTTTCTCAATTCATTGGCATCATACCAAAAAATGGATATTTTGTTGCATCTAGTATTTCAAGATAAGCAAGTTGAGACATATAATCTCTTTTCCTCCCTTGAATATGTAAAAAGAATGAACTTTAATCTTCAATATTGTTTTGATAGTGTGGATATTATATTGGCTCACATTGAAGGTTTTATAGTTAGTGATTATACCTTGGGGGACCTTATTGATCCTCCAGTGGATCAAGGAAAAACTCCCATTATTCTATGTTTTGATCAGGATAAAGGTGGATTGCAATTGAGGTTCTTTTTGTTGTTATGTCTCACTCAAAAGGTGTTGGAGAATGCAGTAGGGCAGCTATTAATATAATTTATCCTTTATCTTTAATAATTGCTTATGAACTTTATTTTTCTTCTTGTGTTTTCTTATTAGATATTTTCATCAAATAATTATCAAGAGAAAAAACAATAAGACAATGGACATAAGTATTAGGCTCCAAGCCAGCGAAAAACCCCTCTAAGGAGAAAAACCAGAAAGAATATCTTCTCTTCTTATAGAATCTGCTTCAAATGAGAAAACCAAGACCCAAGACACTAGACTAAGTCCTCCTCCAAGAACTAAGTTAGACCTCCAAGAAACCCTTTCAAGTAGGTCAGATGTTAACCAAGTCAACAACGGTTACTTCTTCTTCAACTAGCTTCCAGCTTCAACTTCGGCCCCCAACTTCAAGTTTGTGACCCTATTCCTTCAGAACAAAAACAACACTCATTTCTAGAACATGACAATATTCCAAGGGCTTCTTCCTCAAGCAATAAAATGTCTTCAAATTAAATGAGATTCAAAGTGAAACCAAGATAAATTTTCAGCCTTCTTGTTGTTGTAAAATATGACTAGGTTCGGTCTTCATAATCTTGAATTTATGTATTTGATGTAAAGATAAAAATAAAAATTATTATTATTATTTTATAGCATGGGTTTCATGCCCAAGGTCAATTTATTTGTAGGTCAAGCACCCATTCTGTGCTTCTATATTTTTTCATAGATTCAAGAATTCAATAGATTCATTGTCATATACAAAAGACACCATTGGGCATCTTGTAACAAGTCAAAAGAATTTATTTGAGTCAAAATTAATTCAAAAGACCCTCCAAGATTAAGTCAACCTACAAGAGATTAAGTTAGCCTCATGAAAGAAATTCATACCCTTGGGAAGCATTTATATAATAGGAATTTGACTCATTTGAAGTACACATCCAAGACATTCATTCAAGAAAGAGAAGTAGTTCGATTATAATGAGAATAAATATAAGAAGCAAGCAAAGTTCAAGAAAGAAGCTAGAATTAAACTTTTTGGGTCTCTCTCTCACACACACATGAAAAGAAGATACTAGGATGAAGTGAATCTGCAAGAGAATCTACTAAGGAAAAAATGAGGTTGTATCAAGGTCGAAGCTAGGAAGTTTCATCAAGGTTGAATTTGTTGAAGCTACTAGATTGAAGTTGTAGAAACCACTTTTGGGGTTGAAATTGTTGGAGAAGTTGATGGAAGGTTGAAGTTTGATGCTAGAAGTTGTGTAAGGAAAGCTCATCAAGAAAGAAGGTTGACTTGGTCTTGGAGGGGTCTTTGTCAAAGCTTTTAGGTCTTGGAATTCTTCATTTGAAGATTCTATAAGAAGAGAAATATTCTTGTGGGTTTTCCTCTCAAAGGGAGAGGTTTTGGCCTTGGCTAGCAGCCTACATTTTGTGTCCTCTTGTCTCATTGATATTTATAGTTTGGTAGTTGTTTGATGATAAGAACATTATAATAATCAAGTAACTAAAAATCTAACTTCAAATGACATCAAGTTAAGTAAATGAACATCACAAGTAGTTATCAAAGTAAGATAAATCACCCTAATCTAGTTACCTTAGATTTCTCAACATGGTATCAGATCTAAGGTGACAATAAGAAGAAGAATAGGTAGCTTCAAGACCACTCCATTGAAGAAGGATATATCTAGGCTGAACATAATAAGAGCATCAAGAAGAGTTAAGCACATCAAGGAGGACTAGTCTTCACATAATCTTGAAGGAAGGAACTCTTGGAAGAAGAAGAAGACCTCGAAGGCCCTACCTCCATTCAAAGAAGGACTCTACACTTGAAGAATTCTTGGAAAGCTTACACATTCTACAATCATCAACCAAAGGAAGCAAGAAATAGCATTTCATCATTACCAAAGAAATCAAAGTGATCTCCCTCTCCTTGAAGAAAAGATCACATCTCAAACATCCTTGAAGAAGATCATCAAGCAATCATCATCAAGGAGAAATCTTCAATTGTCAACAACAAAGGAGTAGTGGAAGTCAACATCATCAAGAAGACATTAAGTTGAAGATATCGTCATCAAGGAGAATCTTCACTTGACAAGTAAGTATTCTATATTTTATGTCTCAATCTACAATGACTTCTTTTTGCAAGGAGAACAAAAAACTTATTGGGACATCAAATTACCTTGCATGGAAGAAAAGAATAGATTTGATCCTCTTGGAAAATGAAGTTAGTGAATATGTCACAGGATCAATCACCAAACCTTCTTAAGAGAAATATCAAGCACTAACAAAGTATATAAAAGTAGAAATAAGGGCTCAAAGAATCCTCATAGAATCAACCAAGTATTATCTCATCCCTTATGTAGAAAATTTGAAGACATCTAAAGAGATATATGACAAATTGGTAGAGTTGTTTTCTATAAGAACTATAGGAGAAAATCATATCGTTAAGAAATGAACTATACAAAATGAAAGTATAAAGGGAAGAAGGGGTAGCTTTAATATTTCATGAAGGTATCTCAAATTAAATACCGACTAGAATAACTTGGAGAAACAATGTCTGATCCAAAGATGACCACCCTAGTACTCAATGTATTACCAAATGAATGGGGGAATTTTGTATCAAACATTTATAGGAAGAAGGAAACCACTCCATTCAGTGATCTGTGGTCATTATGAAAGATTGAAGAAACTAGATTAAAGGTAAAGAATGATATTGGATCAAATGAAAAAACACAAGCATATGTAGCAATGGCAAGGAAGAAAGGAAAATTTGGAAATTTTGAGCCTCAAAAGAAGTTTCAAAAGAAAATTGATATGTCAAATATCCAATGCTATGAATGTAATGAATATGGGCATTTCAAAAGTAATTTTCCTAAAATCAAGAAGGAAAACAAGAAGAGAAGATAAATAAATGAAGCCCATGTTAGCAAAGAAGTGGAAGAACCAGAAAAGAAGAAGTCAAAGAAGGAGGAAGTGAAATACCTCTACTATGACTGAGATAACATCATATATTTAGCTATTTTCATTTTGTTGAAGATAACAGTCATGATGGAAAAAATCACAAGTATGATAGGATGCATTATAACAGAGATTGAGATGACATCATCATGGAGGCATGAAAGGATAGCCGAAGTAGAAGTCTATAAGGTTGAAGTAGTCATCATGATAGAAAATAAATAGCTCATTCCAACATCATTAGAAGCATAGAAGATTAACCAAAGTAGCAATGATTAAAGCAAGACATCTAGAAATATAAGAAAATAAAAATTTTCCACACCTCATCATCATTAGAAGGAAGCATTTGTAGAATAAGGATAATCAAGATCCTCCATTGGAATCTTTGTTAGAAGATTCAGCTCTACTTAGAATAAGTAAGTGCCTTGCAGATAGTTTACATTCCACCTTGCGTGGGAACCACTAGTTAGAAGGATGAAGGTATGGTGGCAGAAGATGTGAAACACGTTAAGTTGGTTGAAGTATTTTCATCTTCAAGAAAGGAAAGGAAGTTGCTAGAAGAAATTCTAAATGACCACATGAAGGAAGAGGTATGTATATATTTGGTAATATATATATATATATATATATATATATATATATATATATATATATATATATATATATATATATATATATATATATATATATATATATATATATATATATATATATATATATATATATATATATATATAGTCATGTCATCACATAGTTGTAGATATAATGGTTTAATGATCTATCTCATGATCATGATTGAAGAAGAAGGTAATCTTCCTTATGAATGATACATGAAGGTATGAATACAATATACCTTGTAATCTTCTACATATTGACAAGATGAAATCAACATGATAAGACCTCATGAAGAATATGAGATGATTGGAAATCATGGTTCTTATGATGAGGGAACTATGTATAGAAGATCCTGAAGAAGAAATATGCGAAGAAAGGTGAAATGAGAGTTCATGAAAGATGTACCTATAGTCACATAAGATAAGATAAGTGATAAACATGTAATAACTAGAAGGATTAGCTATGACATCTGGATGGAAAAAGTATAAAGACTTTGATGTGTATACTGGAAAAAGGAGAACCTTGGTATTGTATGGAGATGGATTCATACATGGTGAAAGGGTGTTGATATTGAAAGAAGTTAATGTCATGATGAAAGTCCATCATAAAGAGATAAATTTGATTTAATGTTCATTTTGATTTTTGAGTAATCATTTGGTTGGGTTGAAATAGGGCTATCAAAAGAGAGTTATAGAAGTCACCTACAACTAGTACTAATGAGATTAGATGGAACATGTTGAAAGAAACATGACTTGGAAAAGGTAACTATATGAAGAATAACCATATGAGTACAAGGTCACTTCCCGATGAAGAGAAGGATGACATGGCTATTGGCTCAACACGATGTTTCATTGAAGGGAAGTGCTGGAGAAGATGTTCGATGCCCTACAAAGAAGTTATAGAAGAAGAAGGCTCCATGAAGAAGAAGTTGAATTTCATGATATGGTTCTGAAAGGAGGAGCCCTACAAGTAGCTGATAGTACTATTATCTCCATGGAAGAGTAGATAGATGTTGTTGGAAACCAGTCCCTAGTTAAGAGGGAGCTTGGGTATATTCCTTTAATAGGATTGAGTAGATCCTCCCTAGTTGAGAGGGAGAGATAGACACATCATTCTTGTCTTCTTTATGAAGAAAGAATGGAGGATTGGTTAAGCATATGAGACTGATATGGATACTCTTTGAGGATGAGGTTGTAGAAATTTTGAATAATATGACACATATTCACAGAGATTATCCTGATTATACACTTATAAGCGGAACATGCATAATACATAACCTCCTCTACGTTGATCATCAATTTATAGAAGCAGAAACATTCACAGGCGCACATAGAAGCATCAATCACACATATCAACACAGTATTTTCCCGGGGAAAGCATCTCGCTAAAAACCCCAACTATTTGTATATTATATTGATTGAATCATGTAACATTACAAAGTAAAATGCTTATCACAAGCAATCCAGTACCAGCTCCACCTGTTACACACAATACAGCTTAGATCTGATCTCCAAATCTCCCCCGCTGCCTGCCTGCCTCCACAGCTCAATACCTACTCAAGAATTGATGAGAATGGTTTACCAAACTCGTATTTGACCTGCAAATAATCACTCACACTATGTTGGACGTGAGCACAGGCTACAATTCTTGGTATTGGCCAATTCATTGGCATACTCAATCCCCTATGATTGTGCAAATCATCATGCACAGCTATAGTCACAACTGATAACAATCAGATCCTCTAACACCTGTCCCTGCTGAACTGAACATGCACTGACATGCAACTGAGTTAATCGATGTATTCTATAGTTGCATTATGAGTTAATAACTTGTGAATTAATTAATAACTAATTCACCCAACTCATCTCTAGTCTATTGATCAGTTAGACTAAATACAACTAGTTTAACAAAGTTAAACTGAACACAACTCCATCAACTGCACCTCCAGTCCACTAAAATCAACTCACTTGAGTTCTAACTGAAGTCTTGAATGCAAATATTAGACATCCCATAGGTAACCACGTATTTCCTTCTGGGATTTGCATGTACCACATCCGTAGCTCATCTTGAAGTGCTCCAAGAGAATAAGACAAAGTTTATAGTCCAAATATTATTATGAGACAATAATATTTGACTTTTCTATTTTTGACAGCTAGTCTAAAAATAGACTTTGATCAGTCATATTGTGATCACTCATACTGTGGTCACCCATACTATGGTCACCCATACTGTGATCACTCATACTGTGATCACCCATACTATGATCACTCATACTGTGATCATCCCTGCTGGGATCAAAAATAGAACTTGCGCCATAATTTGCCTGCGGGCCCACTTAGTGAAGGTGACTCTTTTCACTAAGCTCCATCATCTTATTGCATTCTCAACAAGCATTTCTTGTTGCACACTTTTCAACACTCCCTCTCAACAAGAAAGGCTTCCTCTCAAACCTGATCCTGTAACTCTGGAATGTTCTCCATGCAACACATCTGGCCGGTCCACTTGCTCTGTCATCAAAGTCTCTGACTGCTATTGCCTCTGTCGACTGAAAACTCTGCATCTCTGTGCTCTTCAGTATCTGACTGCTCTAGCCTCTGTCACTTTGATCTCTGACTGCATCTGTGCTGCTGCTAGTTCTATCTCCCAGCATTGCATCTGCACTGCACCTCCCAACTGACCTCCCTATTGGGCTAGAAACATCCTCTGATGCTGAAGCTCTACCTGCTACTGACAAGTGCTCCCTCTCTAACATCTGCGCTACTGCAACATCTCCATGCATCTCGCACCATTGCACACATCTCTGTGCCACCTATCACTGTGCAAAACACTTGTGCCTCTCGCATTGTTGCAGCCTGCTAGCTATGCGTTGTCCTGGGATTCCTTGCACTGTCGCTCTCTCTGCCACTCCATCCGCATCTGTCTCTACCCAATCAATCAGTTCCTTCTACTCCACATCTGGGGCTCCCGTAGCAAGGTATCATCCAAGAGGTTGGGTACCTCAAGGATCTTGCCCCTCCTCCTTGGGACGATCAATCCACATCACCCCACCTCCTACCTGGAGGTATGGCTGCATGCAATCCCTCAGCCCACCTGGCTCGAAGTTTCCCCCTACTGGAGGTCTCTGGATGAGTAGATGTCTCTACTCGATCTCCTCTCAGCTTCCCCTGTTGTGGCTCCTCCACAACCTCCTGAAGTTGTTGCACCAATCGTGGCTCCTCCACAATCGTCTGAGACTTCTTCTGGCTCTGCATGTCGAGAGGTAATGTATGCTCCCTCTCAACCACCAAGTCTCCATCATGACAATGAAAGCATCTCAACTTCGACTTGTCAACCTTCTTCCCATCATTGGAAGAACAAGATTCGGAAAGAGAAACCTTCTCCTTCCCCTTCTTCACCTTACTCGCTAAGGCACAGTTCTCCTCATCATGCATAGATGAAGAACTATCTCTGGTGTGCCGTCTAATCTCCTCTTGCATCAAATCCGACCATAGTCGTTCCCAATTTGGCAGTTTCTCCCTTCCATTCACCAAGTCATGGTAGCTATGCCAACTCTTAGGAAGGTCAAGGAGTGCTAGACTCACCATCCTCATTCGATAGTCACCCCCACACTTCCCAGCTCATCCCGGCATTGGGTGAACTTCGTGAGATACTAGGGCATACTATCTCCATTCTCACACTTAATGTTTCTGAGTTTTATCTCTTGCTTTGGAATTAAATTCGAATTCCACCAGCACAAAACTCAACTGCTTCTGATCTAGAATTCATGAGAACACAATATTTCTTGTACAGAGATCGACTATATGGGCATTCACCGGATATCTCACCTTCCAAAAGAAGGATGAATCCAGAGGCTACCTGGCCCGATTACAAACTCTGCCTGAAGAAATAGAATGTAAACACTTCCCGAATAGTAGATCAGATGATCAATCCTCGCTTGATATCCTGTAAAAATCTCTTCTACAAATCAAGCAGCTCTGATACCATGTAGAAATTTTTTCTACAAATCATCTAGCTCTGATACCATGTACAAATTTTGAATAATATGACACATATTCACAGAGATTATCCTGATTATACACTTATAAGCGAAACATGCATAATACATAACCTCCTCTACATTGATCATCAATTTACAGAAGCAGAAACATTCACAGGCGCACATAGAAGCATCAATCACACATATCAACACAGTATTTTCCCGAGGAAAGCATCTCGCTAAAAACCCCAACTATCTGTATATTATATTGATTGAATCATGTAACATTACAAAGTACAATGCTTATCACAAACAATCTAGTACCAGCTCCACCTGTTACACACAATACAGCTTAGATCTGATCTCCAAATCTCCCCCGCTGCTTGCCTGCCTCCACAGCTCAATACCTGCTCAAGAATTGATGAGAATGGTTTACCAAACTCGTATTTGACCTGCAAATAATCACTCACACTGTGTTGGACGTGAGCACAGGCTACAATTCTTGGTATTGGCCAATTTATTGGCATACTCAATCCCCTTTGATTGTGCAAATCATCATGCACAGCTATAGTCACAACTGATAGCAATCTGATCCTCTAACACCTGTCCCTGCTGAACTGAACATGCACTGACATGCAACTGAGTTAACTGATGTATTCTATAGTTGCATTATGAGTTAATAACTTGTGAATTAATTAATAACTAATTCACCCAACTCATCTCTAGTTTATTGATCAGTTAGACTAAATATAACTAGTTTAACAAAGTTAAACTGAACACAACTCCCTCAACTGCACCTCCAGTCCACTAAACTCAACTCACTTGAGTTCTAACTGAAGTCTTGCATGCAAATATTAGTCATCCCATAGGTAACCACGTATTTCCTTCTGGGATCTGCATGTACCACATCCGTAGCTCATCCTGAAGTGCTCCAAGAGAATAAGACAAAGTTTATAGTCCAAATATTATTATGAGACAATAATATTTGACTTTTCTATTTTTGACAGCCAGTCTAAAAATAGACTTTGATCGCTCATACTGTGATCACTCATACTGTGGTCACCCATACTGTGATCACCCATACTGTGATCATCCCTGCTGGGATCAAAAATAGAACTTGCGCCATAATTTGCCTGCGGGCCCACTTAGTGAAGGCGACTCTTTTCACTAAGCTCCATCATCTTGTTGCATTCTCAACAAGCATTTCTTGTTGCACAATTTTCAACAGAGGTAGGGCATCCAATACGAAAGAGTAGTCAAAGAAGAAATTACATGAGGATGTGTAAATCCAAATGGGAATATTCCTAGAAGGACATACCTTGTGAACATCCAGATGGGGTATGTTCCTTGAGAGACAATGATGAAGGTGTCTATTAGTCATCGTCTCCCCAACATTGTGCTCTAATCTAGTGGAGAAATAGAGTTGTTAGTCAAGGCCTTGTTATATTACAATGTTGGTTGATATGATGAGATGCACTGATATAAGATGATAAGATGGCTTACTAATCCTACTCTTCTTATGAGAATTATTTAGTATGAGAATGCCCATGTACCTTGTATGTATTATGAATACCCCCCTAGTTAAGAAGGAGTGTTGGAAAAGGTAACTAGGTTCAGTCTTCATAATCTTGATTTTATATATTTGTTGTAAAGAGAAAAATAAAAATTATTAGTATTATTTTATAGCATGGTTTTCACGCACAAGCTCAATTTATGTATAGGTCAATCACCCATTGTGTGCTTTTAAGTTTTTTCATAGAGTCAACAAGTCAATAGATTCATTGTCATATATAAAAGACCCCATTGGGTATCTTGTAACAAATCAAAAGAATTTACTTGAGTCAAAATTGTGTCAAAATTCCCTCCAAGATCAATTCAAACTACAAGAGATCAATTTGGTGTCATGAAGGCAATTTATACCCCTAGAAATCCTATATATAAGAGGCATAAGACCTTATTTTAAGAACATATCTAAGACATTCGTTCAAGTAAGAGAAGTTGTTCAATTATAAGGGGAAGAAATCTAAGAAGAAATCAAAGTTCAAGAAAGAAGTTAGAATTAAAGTTTTTGGGTATCTCTCTCTGTCACATGCAAACAAGCTACTAGGACGAAGTGAATATGCAAGATCAAAGTGAAGCTACAAGATCGAAGTGAAGCTGCAAGAGAAGTTGCTAAGGATGAAATGAAGTTGCATCAAGGTCAAAGTTGGGAAGTTGCATCAAGGTAAAAGTTATAAAGTTGCATCAAGGTCGAAGTTGTGAAGTTGCATCAAGGTCAAAGCTATGAAGTTGCATCAAGGTTGAAGCTGTGAAGCTACATCAAGGTCAAAGTTGTTGAAGTTTTGAGGTCAAAGTTGCAGAAATCGTTGTTGGGGTCAGAGTTGCTGGAGAAGTTGCTAGAAGGTCAAATTTTATTGTTGGAAGCTATCTAAGGAAAGCTCGTCAAGAAGGAAGGTTGAATTGGTCTTGCAAGGGCCTTTGTCAAGGGTCTTAGGTATTGGAATTTTTCATTTAAAGATTTTGTAAGAAGACAATAATTCTTGTGGGTTTTCCTCTCATAGGGAGAGGTTTTCGCCTATCTAGCAACCTACACTTTGTGTCCTCTTGTCTCATTAATCTTCATAGTTTGGTAGTCGTTTGATGATAAGAACACTATAATAATCAATAAAAGAAGAAGTTAACTTCAAAGTACATCAAGTTCAGTAAAATAACATGACAAGAAGTTATATTAAAGTAAGAGGAATCAACCTAATCTAGCCACCTTAGATTTCTCAACACTTGCAACTCACATCTAAAATCTTCAGCTTCCTACAACTCAAACCTGAACTTTTTGGCCTGTAGAAACCCCAACCCTCGTACATGTGAGCAAATATGGCCCAAAAACGTATTTGTCTTTTTCTTCTAGATTTCCTCTTACTTACTTGATCTTCGCTCCAGCTTTCTTAATCTTCCTTGCTCTAGATCGAACTTCTTTTCTTGAGAGATAGAATTGATGAGAAAATGAGGTCGAATTTACTTCTATTTATAGGATTTTCATGAGGTTGAATGCCCTTATTTAGGCTGATTTGTCTCTTCGAAGGCTGACTTGTGCTTGGAGGTTCATAGAACTTTCTAGCCTCAAAATCAATAACTTTTACATGTTACAACTTGCCCAGAAGGGTCTTATATAATTGACAATGTGATGCAAGAAAGTGTTCCCTCTATGAACAGAGGCAACCCCTATAGCCCTAGAGTGGGTCTAGTCATAGCAAGGACAAAACAACAATTGCTTCCCTTAAATAGCCATCGTTGGAGGCCTACCTCAAACCGGTGGTTGATGAAGTTCTGTTGCACTGCTCCAGCTTCTGTTTCCTTCTCCTTAATGAGCAATCAACCTGAAACACCACAAAGAAACAACAGAGCACGTAACCGAGAAACAACAATGATCTATTTACTCATAAAGTCAAGAAGTCATGAGCTATCAAGTAAATTACATACAAGACATAGGAAATCATCATTGATTGTATTAATAATGAATCAAGAGTAAAGCTTACAACCAAGTCTTGACGTCGCAAGCCTTCTCAGAGGGTCCAACCAGTGTGTTTCTTCAAGCATTCACTCTCAAAGATGGGTCTCCCAAATAGCAATATATCTCTCTCTCTCATTCACAAGCTTTACACAAGGTTAAGGGCACTCCACACCTTCTTGCAAACTACAAAGCAATCCCACACTTGTCACACTCACACCAACTATCTATCAAACTCAAAAGCAGTAGCAGCACTGTACAACCAAAAGAACTAGTAGATGATAGCAATGGTGAGTGATTTTATAGGAGAAGGAGTCTCCATGAAATGAGGGAGAGGGAGCTTATCCTCAAGGAAAGCAGCACAAAAGACGGAACTACCATGCCAGAGGGAGGAGGGCGATCCAAACTAACCCAACAACTAGGTCCAAAGACATCCAGAAGGTTGACTGTTGGAATGAATTTGCCCAATCTGGATCGTCGTGAGTTTATAACTAAGCTTTAGTGCTGACATCGCTAGTAGGAAATGTAATCAGTCAAACCGTCGCTAAATATAGCAAATAGCCTCGCACCGGAGCATGAAATCCGACCGTCGCGAGAATCAGATGTACTCCTATGATGAAGGCACGACTGGACTATTTATGACCACTGTCGTCACGTATATTTAGTGAATTCTCGAGACAAGGCAGAAAACTTAGGAAAAATGGGTCAATTGGCAACATAAGAGATCATTTGTTCAGTATGAGCATGTCTTACTAGACACATGACACAGTAGAAGGACTGGGGTGAAGGCAGTGACAAATTACTCTGTAACAGATGCCCCCTAAAGTATGAAGCCCGAGAGAGTGGGAGGGGTGAAATGCTTTACGAAACTGTCTGAGCTGGAACACCACTTGGAAGAACCTGTAGGTGCAAGTACAATTGACATCTCTGATAGTGAAATACATGTATTCTAGGCATGGGCATAGCCATATAAAAGACATACGAACTAGGTCTGTGGTATGGACCCAGCCATCCAGCTAGTAAGACCATGATAATGATAAAGGTATGGTCGCAGCCATCCATGAAGACTCAGGTATGGTCGCAGCCATCCATGAAGACTCAGGTATGGTTGCAGCCATCCATCAATGAGTCATGTAATCACGAACCAATCCACATAGCTCGAACATGTGTGATCTGAGTCCGGGGTCTTGAAACCCAACCAATCATAGTACAAATTCTAGCATGCAAACAGATGTGTTGAAGTCGAGCATGATAGAAAGTCGCTTGATTACCGGTCAATGAGGAAAATCGTTAACAAGCACGAGAGAAACCACCAATAATGCCAATGGTTCTCAAGGTACTGTCCAGCACAATCAATGAAGTGTGAAGAATGAGCTGGATTCGAACACTCGTGAAATTGCCCAATCGATGACCAATGATGAAAGTCGACCATCAAGCATGAAGAACTTGCCATTGAGGCATGCAAGCTCCAAGGTACCAAAGGGAATCTCTAGATCAGTCTCCTAGATAATGAGTTGATGTCGATAAGAGACGATCTGTTGCATGAGGGCCATAATGTTTCCCCCATCAACGACATGAGATAGGGAACAAGTGGTAGATGGTGAAATAGAGTATCAGAGGAGGAGGTAAGGATGTGAACTGTAAAAGGATTATACTCTTGAACATGATGGTGACATGACTCTGGAGGGTGGCAGCATTCAGGTACCAAGGGATCAGAGGCTTAATGGAGACAACATAGATCAGATGGAATGAGGCTAAATGGCAACCCAAAACCCCATAAGGCCAACGATGATGTATGGATATCCCAACCCAACAAGAAGCAAAAGTGTCGATGTTCAAGAGTGACTAGCTGCCGCAGGTAACCAATGACAATTTCCAAATTTTCCCCCACCATTGCTGGTGAGTACCCCAATTATTTTTTAAAACAAGCTTGAAGGGGATAACATATGCTTGTAATATAAGCTCGACGTTTGGTCAAATCCAACCTAGTAATAGTTTAACGAGCCCTAGGGAAGAGAAGCTCAAGTCTCATCATGGTGACCAGTCCAATGCCGTCAGGGTTTAACGAGTCTGGCATAGGTAAAACTCAGAGTCTTTTTCATGTTTAGAGCTTTTGAAAACGACATGGAAAAGAAAACTCCATGGGGGGTGCTTTTTTTTAGATTTGTGTCTCTTGAGCCCGAAAAAGTATAAAAGAATACTTGAGAGAACCGCTTGACCATGACGATCAAGGCGTAGTTATTGTCATTAGTGACCTTGATCCGAAAGAGTAGAAAAGTGATCGAAACCACGTCATTTTGTAACCAATAATGAACCTAAAATGACAAAATCCTGGCCATCTTTTCACTTTTATATGGTCGGAAAAGAGCTTAAAGCAGACCGCCTCTTATTTTGTTTAACGAGTCAAAAGGGATAACTCGGCTATCTTTTCGTCTTTTAAGTCAAAAAATAGCGTTAAAGAAGACTTTACGGATCAAGTGCATACAAAGTACACCATAACCTCACCACCTGTAGTTCTGCACAAAACATGTCAAACGTAGAACCCATTCGACATAAATGATTAATATATGCAGAAATACAGTTAAAAACCCTAATTAACAATGCAAGAAAAATGAGAAAACCCACATTCTAAAGTATAATTTTTTAATTTTTCAAAAATTACTATAAAAAAAGGTGCCGTAATTTATTTGTTTTTACCATTTACATTGCACATTTTACCTTTGAGCACTTGGAGCACCAACCTAAGCAAATTCCTCAAGCTGATTTCGGCCTCATCTGTCCACGGTTCGTCCCGGAACCTTCTCCAAGTAAGTACATTCCTCCTTGCACTGCATTTTAGTAGTTTTTTCATGCAATTTAGTGTTAGGTAGGTGGGTTTTAGGTGGATTTTCAAATTCGAGTCCGCCTCTCGGTCGTTGCGGAAAAGTCGCTCGTGTCCGCGACGACCGAGTGTGATTACACGTACCACCTTCGTGATTTTCGCGAGAAACTGGTGTACTCTCGCGATGATCATGGGAAAAATGAACTATTGACGCAATGCCATCGCCGCTGTTTTGAAAACAGCCACGACGGTGGCGTGAAATTGAATTTTTGTGTAAATTATGAAGCTAAATGTATAAAAGGAGCTCTAATTCATTTTTCTTGTAATGCAAGGCAACATGGCATTTGTTTGGTAGGAATGAAATCACGATGTCAATGATGAAGAAGCATTCAATGATGCTAAGTGCCGAAATGCTTTACAGGCTTGTGGGCTACTGAAATTTTTCCTCACTCCGCACCTTCGGGCTCAACCCGATTTGCTAGAGTTGCTAATTTGTGCTTGGAACCCAACAGATGGAAAATTCATTATCCGTGGCAAAGACATTGAGTTCGATGCTACGGACATATATTTCCTGACTGAATTGTCCCATCGAGGCTAGAGGCTGATTCTAGAGGTGCAACGAACTGGGGGCAAATCACTAGACATGCTGATAGCACGAGTGTGCCCACAGGCACGCAAATCAAACAGTAGGAAGGTGGCAATTCCCATGGTGGAAGACTTGGTTCTTCGTGCAGTTCTATTCATGGTGACGAGGGCAGTGGGCTCCCAAGCCCAACACGAGGCAACAAAGACCCAACTCCGGTTGGCTCTTGAGTGCCTCAACCCGACCATATACAATTGGGCGGAAGCGATGTCGACCAACATGAAGAGACAGCTCACCAAATGTTGTCGCGGGGAGGTGAAGCAATTTGGCTACGGGTCTATCTTGATCCCACTCATGCTAGAGTAGGTGCCAGCACTTCAGTTGCAGGATATGGACTTGGACAGGCCCAGACTGCGGGAGACCAGGATCACACGGTGAGCACATGTTATGCCACGAGGGGGTGGCAGATGACCAATGTCATGGGGGACACTATTCCATGAGTGGTTGGATCGCCAGATGATCTTCGTTGAGGACTAGCCATATGTTGGTATGGACTTTCGTGGAGACCCCGACATGTAACTGCCCATCGGCGAGCAATGGGACGATGGCGGTAAAACACTTGATCACACTATTTTTGTATTTTGTCTTTTATGATGTTTTTTAGATTTTTTCATGCATATTTCCTAATGGTGTATTCTATGGTATTTGCAGATGTGGGACTAGAGAGGCCTGTGGGACTAGCTCCAAAGGCACAGAGGGATCCACAAGGCATCAGAGAGCTAGCCTTGGTTCCCCCAACTGGCAGTTCAGTGGAGATAGTGGCCCACAATCTTGAGGGCCTGACGGAGGGGATCCCTGATTACAAGGGGATCAAGGAGGTCCCCATAGAGTACCAGATACATACAGTAGGGGTGATACCCATGGTGCACCAACTTTTGAGGCAAGTCGCACAAGCAGTGGTGTGCTATAGGGAGCATAATCCACGACAGTTAGACGCTTAGGTTTTATTTCCTGCTAATTTTTTGAGAGACATGTGTCTTGGATGTATGGAGAGCACAGACTCTATTTGGACATATACACTTATTTTTTGAGCGCATCGGTGCGCCACACAAGATATATAAATATATACATATTCCTATCGTTCGTTATTGTGTTTTGAATGCTTATATATGCTGTTTTGATTACATGTTGCGTAAATGTTTGTCTAATACATGGTTTTCTAATGCATCAATTAACGTGCTTAATCTTCTTGGAATGTGTTGATATGTAATAAAATCAAAATTTCTTTCTAACAATTTAACACATAAATACAGCCTTAAAATCTGATGATCTTTGATGGAATAAAGCCCATTAAGCTGGTGGACAACAAGCTGAGAATCCAGATTCACAACCAACATACGAATACTGAGGCTGATAGCCTCAGTCAGCAATTCAATAACAACACTATATTCAACGACGTTGTTTGTGGTGCAACCCAGACAAACACCTTGAAGGTCTACTAACTCACCGTGAGGATCGTGGATCACCCATGCCGCAGAAGAAATATTCCGGGTACTGCGGCAATCACCATCAGCAAAACCAACGTAAGGTGTATCAGACATCTGCACAAGAAGCAAAAAGACACAATAAGTGGCAATTACGCCTACACACTAAGCCTAGACATGAAAACACACACACAACACACCTGCTGAAAACACACATATGTACAAATCAAATGCATGGGATTCAAAAATAATATTTTTTTAGATAAAGCCCATTCCAAGGCTTATCTAGAGGGTTCCCTTCATAATCAATCAGCTCATAGGCCCCTTTTTGCAAACTCATTTTACAATATAATGCCCATGCCACATAGGCTCAAATTTCCTGCCCCCAACTTATCATTTGCTTGATCATAGAGCAGGACCAAATCTCCTTCAACGAAAGAACGAGGATGGACGGTATGATCGAAGTGAGTTTTCACTCTCTTCTTTTGTGCTTCAATGGCTAGAGAGACTAGTCGACAAGTCTCATCTAGCTGCTCTAGGTAGAGAAGACATTCTTCTACTGGAGTAGTGTTGGGGAGTAATTCGACGACTAATTTCATAGAAGGGATCTCACACTCAATTGGAAGGGTAGCCTCCAGACCATAAACCAATTGGAACGAGGTGAACCTGGTGGCATCCTTCACTGAAGTTCAATAGGCCCATAAGGTGGAGAACAACATCAAATGCCAGTTGGACTTGTGCAATCCGATGGTGCGTTGAAGCATCATCACTAAAACTTTGTTGACGGCTTCCACTTGGCCATTGGCCTGAGGATAGTACAGTGTCGAGCTATCATGCTGCAAGCCTAGCTGGGTCGTTAACTCAGTCATCATATGATTATGGAAATGTTTTCCGTGATTAGTGACGATAGCCTGAGGGACTTAGAACCAAGAAATGACATGATTAAATAAAAATCGCGTCACTGTGTGACCATCTTCGGATAGTGTAGGCATCGCCTTGACCCATTTTGTGAAATAATCAACAACAACGATGATATACCCATGCCTCTCGGCCAAGCGAGGGTTATAGGTCATATAATCATTGCCCCATTTGGCAAAAGGGCCAACGGTAATGACAGAGTGCAACGGAGCGGGAGGCGCGCACATCTTCCGTTGGTAGATTTGGCACTCATGACAAGAGCAGATGGCAAGAATGCAATCCTTGAAGATAGAGGGCCAAAAATAACCAGCCCGGAGGATCTTCTTAGTAGTAGCATACCCAGACATATGACCACCACAGGTGCCAGAATGGCAGTCATTTAGAACTCGTTCGGCTTCCTTGAATGTTAAGCATGGGCGAAGAACAGAGTCGGAGCCGAGACAGTACAGGGTGTCCTCAATAATGCGATAAGGTTGAGAATGATGGCGAATCCATCGCCGAGCATCCTTGGACAAATCGGGATGAAAAGAGGACGTCTGGAGATAGACAATAATATCCCCATACCAAGGATCGAGGGTGCTAATCAAGAACAGAGTTTCATCCAGAATATGGTCCTCTAACTGAGAGGGCGCGGTAACAGATGGCAGAGAGCAAAGCAACTCAACAAAGATGAGGGACTTCATAGACTTGGTAGTGGTGAACTCCAAGTCGAACTCTTAAAGGATGACAATCCACTTTGAGTATTTGCCCCCCAGTAACTGATGTGACAAAATGTAGGTCATTGGGTTGCAATAAAAATCACCGTCGTGGTACACAATAATATATAGTGGTGGAAACATTGGACGGTGCAAACGACAGCCAGTGCCAACTTCTCGACATAGGCATATCGAGTTTCTGTATCTAGTAAGTTGCGGCTGAGATAGTAAACGACATGCTCAGTGCCATCATCATCACCTTGAACTAGAACCATGCCAATGGTGGTATCGGCAGTGGCTAAATAAAGAGTATAGTCATGGTGATAGTCAGGTGGACGCAACAATGGAGCAGAAATAAGGAGGGCCTTGAGGTGCTCGAATGACTCTTGTGTAGCGACATCCCAAAAAAGGGGTGTCCTGCTTTAATAACCGTGTATAGCCTTTGGCCACTACAACATAATTCGGAATAGATCGTCGTAAAAAATTCTCTTTACCCTGCAAACTCTGCAATTGCTGCAAAGAAGCAGGGGGAGCGAGATTCATGATGGCTTCGACTTTAAGGGGATCAAGACGGATACCCTCCCAGGAGACGATGAACCCAAAACGTCTGCCTGACTCAATTCGGAAGACACACTTATGCGGATTAAGCCGGATACGATAGTGTCGACAATGGAGAAAAATTTCGCGAAGGTGGGTTGGATGGTCCTGGCACTTCGCTGAATGAGCCGGAAGGTCATCCAGGTAAGGCTGCACAATGTGTCGAATATCATGAAATGCATAAGACATTGCGCGTTGGAAGGTGGCACCAACATTTTTTAAACTAAAGGGGAGCTTTCTATAAGTGAAAGTGCCCCACGGACAAATAAAGGCGGTCTTGTGTTGATCCGCAGGCGAGATATTAATCTGATTATAACCAGAAAAACCATCCATGAATGAATATATCTCACTCCCGGCACACTCATCAATGAGCTGGTCAATGAAGGGTGTAGGGTAGTTATCTTTGGGACAGGCACGATTAATATCACGATAATCAACACATACTCTAATAGTGCCCTACTTTTTAGACACAGGGATAATGTTAGAAACCCAATCTGTGAGTGGGACAGGGTAAATGAAGCCAGCCTTAAGAAGCTTTTCAACTTCTGCTTTAATAGCTGCTGCCTTTCGGGGGTGCATGGGGTGTAAACGCTATCAAACAGGTTTGGCACCTGGATATGTAGGTATATCATGCACCACGATGCTAGGATCGATGCCGGGCATCTCTTCGTAAGACCAAGCAAACACATCATGAAATTCACGAAAAAGATCAGTATAAAGTTGAATCTCCTCTGGAGTACAAGTTACTCCAACATGGATGTGCTCGACAGTCCCTGGTTTAACATAGATGTCGATTGGTTGAGTTTACGTAATGTTCCCCATATTCCCTTCAGAAGACACTTGATGAATTTGGATGGGTGTCTGAAGGGGTTGGGAAGGGAGACAAGGAGCAAACTGCTCGAGACAAGTAAACATTTCTCGATGCATAGGGAGAAACGAGGAATGATGATGATGATCAAACCAAGGGGTTTCCTCGAAAGACATGGTCAGTATAATCACTTCATAAGTATGAAAAAATTCTTTCAAAGGGTCTGAAGAAGCGGCATCTCCAGCCAAGGGGATTGAGTGTACAAGTTGAGAGTTCTGCTAGATGGAGCAAGTTCAGGGGATGGAGCCGATACGAAAACAATTTCGATGTAGTTGAACTCGACAGGACTCAACGGCATCTCATCACCCTAGGATTCTATCTGATCAGTAGGAGGAAGAACCCAAGGATCTAAGTGAACATAAATCATATTAATGGGAGAGATGTTGGGAGGTGGGAGTGAAAAAATACCAATAAGGGCAGGATCTTTAAAGAGTCCAGCACCTGCACTCTCACATGGAACGGAGGTATGCTCCACGAAAGGCACGTTGCCATCAGAGGAGGAGGAGGCGAAGAAGGACAACTAGTCTACTGTGACGATTTTCCCCTGATGATGAAAACGAATAACACGAAATAGAGATGAAGACACGACTCGCATGGCATATGTCCAGCTTCGTCCTAAAAGGAGGTTGTAAGTTAAATTGGCATCAACAGCTTAAACCTCCACTTCGACTGTCTTCCCTTCCAGAGTAATAGGCAGACATTGGAGTATACCATAAGGACGAGACTCTCTCCCATCAAAGGCTTCCAAGGTCGTAGGAGACTAGCTCAGAGTCGGAGAACCGATAGCCTTCCAACAAGCAATAAACATTATGCAAGTAGAAGTGCCTTCATCAATGACGATACTATGAATAGTTTTAGAATTGATGATGACCTGAATAAGGAAGGAAATTTGGTGAAGCAGTCTCGGTATATGACTGTCTAGGTCAAAAGTGATTAGGTCTGAGTCAGCCGGGTCAATGCCACCGATAGCCGATAGCAAGGACTTCCTCTGGGAGGGGCAACTCTGGAGGACTTCTAATGCAGACATAGCTGATGGAGCCTGGGCTAAGTCCTCAAAGATGTTGTAGTGTTGAGTAGCACAAGCATTAGGGTTGTAAGAAGATTTCTGAAGCACGCCTTTAGGAGGAGGTCAGATGACCGCTTCAGTGCTAGGTCGCTCGATATGGAGGGGACCAAAACTGGACAAAGGAGCACTAGAGGGGACCTCAGTCTCCTTCCCGGCAGGCGACGGATACTCTTTTGCTTGAGTACTAATGTGGATGGGAATCGGTGCAGCCATAAATACCTGAGAACCAAAGGGAGAAGAGGATTGAGATGGTTCGGCCACCATTTGCGTTTGCTGCAAGGGAAAAGTCTCTTTAAGCACGACAGGAGTCCCAAGGGCACCCTTCAACAAATGACTAACTTCGGACTACCTGGGGCAGTCTTTAGTATAGTGATCCTTGTCACAGATAAGGCAAGGATACTTAGGCTTACGTTTGGCACCTTCCTCGGGTGGAGGTTTAGGGGAATCCTGCTTCAGTTGATCAGCCTCATTCTTTCCTTTCCCTTCTTTTTCCCTTTCGAGGTTTTGTCTGCCATGGTGGACTGAATGGCGTTAATCTCGGAAGTGTTACTAGAATTGGATACAACCTAAGAAGTGTTTTCATTTGAAGCATTTAACTTTTGCTTCCCAGGGTTCACGGAAGATTTCTTAGAGGACGTGTTGACAGAACCAATGATGCTGTCAACAGATGGTGTTGGCGGGGCTTTGGAAGTTCCGAGCCTCGGAGCATCAGGCAAATAAATATAGTGTACCGAACTAGGAGTAAACCAAGTCAAGGTACTAAGCATGTGCAATAGCTTGCTCTTCAGTTACACATGCCCCCATAGCAATGTCCCTGGCTATCGGACAGACAAATGAGGTTGTGAACCAGTCAGTCAGAAGCTGATTGGGAATCCAAAACTTAATCAAATGGTGACGTTGTCTCCATTCATGGATATGATCAGAGATATGTGTGGTTGTGGTCTGTTTTAAGGATGTCAGAAGATGTGTGCCCGTTTCATATCGAATCGACAACTGAAAATGAGTTAAAAATGCCATAGCCAATGAGTTAAAGTCCTGAAAATATCCGCCAACTAGCTCAATATACCATTTAGTAGTGGCACCAGTGAGGGTCTGTTGAAAAAGGCGGAGTCGGATTGAATCATCAAGCCATGAGTTTGACGAACACCATAGATGATAAGTCATGATGTGGGCTTGGGGATCTTCTCCAGCTTTACCATCAAACTTGGGACAATCACCAAGAATTTTAGTTGAAACCGGTGGCCAATACGGATTATGAAGAATGGGATCATTTGTCAGTTTGGACACATCCAGTAATTCCAACGTTGCTAAAAAAGGTAATTGAGGGTTAAAGGACATCTGAGGCCACAGGTAGGAGGTAGCACCAAAGTTCCACCTAGCTTCTTATTTCCCCCATTGATTTTGTCCAAACGGATTTGGCCCATAAGGGTTTTGTCTGTAGGGGTTTTTTCCATAGGGGTTATAGTTGTAACTGGACGGTTGACCCTGGATTTGCCCCCCAGCATTCCACTAATTACCAACTTGGCCTACAGGAGCAACATATGGTTGCTGGAAATTCTGGTAAGGATTCACCTGCAGTTGTTGATAATTTTGGTATGGGGCAAATTGAGTTTGCCCTTGGGATTACTGAAAACCATAAGGCGGCTAGGCTCCAAACTGAGCCTAGGAGCCAGGCTGCGTTTGATAAGCAGGTTGGGATTGGGATCCAACCTAAATTTGAAGACCGGATTGGGTCTGGAGCCCAGACTGGGGCTGAAAACCGGGTGGAGCTTGAGAAGCAATAATCATTTGAGTGCCCGGTTGAGCAGGCCCAGACGGATGTCCTTGAGAAGATATAGGTTGAGCCATCTTGCCAGAAGGGGTGCCCAGTTGAGGTTGAGGTTGGCCCATTTTCCCAGAAGTTTGAGCTTGCTGGGAATTGTGTTGACCTTGTGGAACCGAAGGCTATCCAAACTAACCAGATGGTTGAGTAGGCTGGACAATTGGCTGGCCTTGTTGAATTTGAGACTGACCAACTTGTCCAGAAGGGTAGCCTTGCTGGGTACCAAGTTGGCCTTGTTGAATGTAAGGTTGTCCTGGGTTACCAGAAGGTTGCCCGAAGTATGTGAAAGAAGACCCACTGAAGGTCGAAGGTTGTCCCGGAATGGGTTGTCCTTGTGGGCCGACAGTTTTCCCTGAATAAGGTTGCCCATAGTACGGTTTTCCGTAAGACTGTTGTCCATAAGATGGTTGACCTTGATAGGGTGGTCCTTGAACATTCGAAGACTGTGCTTGGCCACCATGGTAAGCCATGGTACCCCAAGCAACAGACAACGGAACCGAGACCTCAACAAAAGGTTGAGATGCTATGGGTCCAGGGTGATAAATATGGGCTCCTCGAGAATCATAATAATTAAACAGATTTTGAGGATCCAGATTCTGAGGAATTTGAGGATATTGATCATATGCCCCCCCTGCTGGAATGGAACCAGAAGAAGGTGGGGCACTTAGGCTAGGGTCAACAACCCCGGACATGGGTGCCGCAGGGCCACCGTGTGAAGGACCTGCTAAAGGCCTGGAAACAATGGTCATCACTGAATATGCAGTGATGACACCAACAGCGGGGGCTATGGAAGCAACACAAATGGTTGGCATAGTCAGGATAGATGTCACATTGTGAATCTGGGGAGTGAAAGATCCCGAAGTCAGAGTGACAGTACGAGACCACATGGAACTTGTAAGGGGAGACCTAGAACCCATGATATCAGCTAGAGAATTATAACGTAACGGCAGCGTGATACCAAGGGAGGTGACATGGAAGGGTGAAGTTTCTGTCGGTATAGGAATTTCACCACTTGTCACCAAGGACTCTTCACTTGTGACGGGGGATGTGTCATCCATGTCAGAGGAAGACATTGGGACCAAAACACTAGGAGGACTAAGGGGAAAATATTCTTTGGAAGGCTCCCAAATGGGGTTCCAACGAATATCGTAAGACTCGTCTTCCGGAGCACGAGAGTTAAGCGGTTGGATACTCGGAATAACAGGAAGAGTATCACTAACAACTGGTACCTCAGGAGTGACAGAAGATGGGGACCCTTAGTCGCTTGGAACGGGAAACGGGATAGGTGATTCCGCCAGGATGATTTAACTCAAAAGCCGTAGGGATAACTAATCAAGTAAGGAGAAATAACCCTACGCAAACTAAAACGCAACAAGATCTAATAGGGTAAGTGTGAACGTGGTCGAATAAATTTTAAGACACAGGAACAAAACTTGACCTTTTTATTTTTAAAGAGTCGAGAAAAGGATGAAAAGACGACTCTAGTCGCCTTCGAGTATTTAATGAGCTTGAAGTGACAAGTGCTCAGATGGACCTTTTCTTTTAAGGAGTCCGAAAAGGAATGAAAGTGACTACTCTGGAGAAACTAGGCAAAAGGTTTACCAAACATCCCATAAAACCGCATATACACCTTGGCGATCATATGAAAACCAAGGACTTTCCGTACGGCGGTCAATTTTCCCGAATGTTGTGTTTGTGACGCAACAAAGTGTTCCCTCTGTGGACAGAGGCAACCCCTCTAGCCCTAGAGTGGGTCTAGTCACAGCAAGGACAAAACAGCAATTGATTCCCTTAAATAGCCATCATTGGAGGCCTACCTAAAACTGGTGGTTGATGAAGTTTCGTTGCACTACTCTAGCTTCCGTTTCCTTCTCCTTAATGAGAAATCAACCTGAAACACTACAAAGAAACAACAGAGCACGTAACCAAGAAACATCAATGATCTATTTACTCATAAAGTCAAGAAGTCATGAGCTATCAATTAAATTACATACAAGACATAGGAAATCATCATTGATTGTATTAATAATGAATCAAGAGTAAAGCTTACAACCAAGTCTTGACGTCGCAAGCCTTCTCAGAGGGTCCAACCAATGTATTTCTTCAAGCATTCACTCTCAAATATGGGTCTCCCAAATATCAATATATCTCTCTCTCTCATTCACAAGCTTTACACAAGGTTAAGGGCACTCTACACCTTCTTGCAAACTACAAAGCAATCCCACACTTGTCACACTCACACCAACTATCTATCAAACTCAAAAGCAGCAGCAGCACTGCACAACCAAAAGAACCAGCAGATGATAGCAATGGTGAGTGATTTTATAGGAGAAGAAGTCTCCATGAAATGAGGGAGAGGGAGCTTATCCTGAGGGCAAGCAGAACAAAAGACGGAACTACCATGCCAGAGGGAGGAGGTGAGCAACAACCAGGTCCAGAGATATCCAGAAGGCCGACCGTTGGAATGAATTCGCCCAATCTGGATCGTCGCAAGTTTATAACTAAGCTTTAGCACTGACATCGCTAGTAGGCAATGTAATCAGTCAAATCGTTGCTAAAAATAGCAAATAGCCTCATGCAAGAGCATGAAATCTGACCGTTGCAGGAATCAGATGTACTCCTACGACAGAGGCGCGACTAGACCGTTTATGACCGCTGTCCGTCACATATATTTAGCGAATTCTCACGACGAGGTAGAAAACTTAGGAAAAGTAGGTCAAT
The DNA here is from genome assembly GCA_031772625.1 of Pinus tabuliformis. NCBI lineage: Eukaryota > Viridiplantae > Streptophyta > Pinopsida > Pinales > Pinaceae > Pinus > Pinus tabuliformis. Next base: position 657,154,254 of record CM062820.1, on the reverse strand, counting down.
TGGCAACATAAGAGAGCATTTGTTCAGTATGAGCATGTTTTACTAGACACATGACACAGTAGAAGGACTGGGGTGAAGGCAGTGACAAATTACTATGTAACAGACAAGGACTCTCTTAACTCAAGAAAAATATTATTTTGACATGAAAAACCCTAGAAGCATGAATAACTTGCTTGATCTAGATGACCATCAAAATGGAGCATGAAACCCATGCTTAAAATTAATTATATATATATATATATAATGACTTGAGTACATTGTCAATTACGAAGACCAAAACTAGTGACATTTTCCAACAAAAGTCTCATGGCTACAATTCATAAGATAATTCTATTGTCTCGACCTATTATGTTGTGTTCAACTATGGTATTCACGTTTTATATAACTCTTCATATATGGATCGATGGTGGTACGGTTATCTTAGATTTGTTTTGGTTTCACTCTTGGCAGTGCTCTCATATTATCCTTTATCAAAGATTCTTATGGGTTCGGAGCTCTCATCTCTTTTGGGTTCGACATTCTTGTTTGTTTTGGTATTTTAGGCACTTAGTAATAGAGTGCATTTAGTCTCAAGTTATATGGATTCCCTCTCTGTTTTTGTCCCGTGTTATGATGAGTGTAAATTCCTGTTGTTAATCTTCATATTCTGGTTAATTGGGACATTGTTTTTGTTGTAATGATGCTTTGGTGGATCTGAGATGCCGTGTTTGTTTGAGAAATAGGTATTTTTGGAGTTTCATGAATTTAATGCTTAAGAGATCCATGTAAACCTATTTTTGATGAATATGAAGTGTATGTAAACCTATTTTTGATGAATATGAAGTGCTTTTATTAACAAAAATAAATAAATTATTAATTGTTTGTCTTATATGAATTTTTGTTTATTATTTTTCTTATGTTGGATTTTTCTTTAATAAATGAACATTGTTAATTTCTCCCAACAACTAAATTCAACCTTACTACATATATATGTTATAATACATAATATAAATATCATTGCATCAAGAGCTACATTCTGCAATCTGAGGGAAATGTGTAATTATTTCTATTCTCAAACTCAAGTTGACACCTTCTCTTTTAAAATAAAAATAAAATATTTTCTAAATCAAACAAACAATGTGAGATATAATTAAAAAAACAAAATCCAATACACAAATTTCGTTAGTTTTCATAAATTTTTTATAAAACATCAATAATCTCACTCTCACTGTGCTCACTTAGTTTTTGTTGATATTACACCTCGATATGGAAGATATGTGATTAAAATATTTCACTCACCCTCTCAGCTATTAATAAAACATTTCCATGTCCATACTGAATAACATGATTCTCTATCAACTTTAAAGAGATAAAAATTGAAAAGAAAAAAAAATAAATTACATTTTAACTTTTGAGTCTCAAGATGATGTATAATTCTTATATTTTTTAAAATATTTCAAAATATAACTTTAAAAAACTATTTGAATATCCATATTAACTAATGTATTTCAATATCAATTTAGTGTGTGTATATTAAATGTTTATGGTGATAGAATATTTCAATATTAAAAGGAAAAAGTAATGTATTCCATTCTTAATATAAAATTGATATATGATATTAACATGTATTAATAATAATAATAAAAATTAATGTGAATTATAAATACAATATTTTAATGAAAACTTTCTATATATTATATATAGTTAAAAAAAGAATATATGTGTGTGTGGGGGTGGTTAAACTGGCTTCTTTTAGGTATATTTTAAAGTCAATTTTGTTTAAAATTTAACAAAGAATTATTTAAATGGTGTAGTCTACAAAATCCAAGTGCCCAAGGATTGAATCTACTCATGCATTTGAAAATGCATGTTAATAATGAAAAAGTACACATTGTGTATGTGTGTATCCATCTTAACCAAAAATCTATGAAGTGTCAAGAGGAATCAAACATTTCGAGATGCAAACTTCTTTTGAAATGCAAAACGTAAAAAAAGCTTTGCATCTCAATACTTCATAGGTACATGGTTAAAATGAATCCATACAAGCAATAGAAATATACATACTATTTATATTTGTAATGTAATATACAATCAAATTTAATATAATATATTAAAGTATTTTTTTCTATGTTGTTTAGAGATCCCAAAGATTGGTGACCGCTCTAAGCATATTCACCGGAGAAATCATTTCTTGTTGGCTAAATCACAATGCCTAACCCCAAAAGTGTTGAGAGAATTGAACCTATAATCTTTCAATAACAAATGATAATAAAAACTCAAGCAATTAAACTAATTCTAAAAACTAAAATATATTAAATTATTATATTGTAATGATTTTATTTTAACATATTCACTCTCTCATTACTCTCTCATTAATAACTAGTATTAATAACCAAGTTTAATAAATACTAAGAATAAGGCATTGTATAATATTAATATATATTTTTAATTTTGCATATTGTAGATATATGTTATTATTATTATAAGGATAAAGGGACATAAATGTTTTACGACATGTAGGTCTACATTACTGTGGGGTTGAAGCAGTCCGCGAAATGGTCGTCAATGGCAAGGACTATGTAGATTCGGAATTAATGAATATTTTATATCTATCATAATATTGATGTGTGTGAAGTGGAGCGATATCCACACATACAATGTTATGTTATATTTTAAAAAGGAAAAAGTATTTAAATGATGTTATTTAATATTTTTTTGAAAATATATGAAAAACAAATTAATGTTATTTTTTATTATATTATTAAAATTAAATTATTTATAATAAATTTTTTTTTATTGGGTTGATAAGCGTTTTTTAATTTAATATGGAAAATGTGTAATAATATTATGTTATGTGTAAATGTTTTGACTATGTCAAAATTATATAAAATAAAAATCAAATCAAATAAACAAACAAAAATATTAATTAAAACATTTTCTTTTAGTCAAATTATATAAAAAAATAATAATTATAATGATCAATTATTAATAATTAAACTAACTTGATCTATCTCAATTCAGGATCTATCAAATACCAAACAAGATCAAATATCTAGAGGCGCAAAGCTTTCGTAAAATTTTGCACTCAAAAAATAGGTTTGCACCTTGAGAGATTTGATCCCGCTCGTGCTAACTTATGTTAATAGTTTATTGTGATAAGAATGTAATCTACCAACCTAGTATAAAAGGGATTTAATATTTTTTATTTTTTATTTTTTATATCGATTCTAAAAAAAAAAAAAAAAATTATTTCATTAATATATCCATGGAAAACTTCGTTGTAGGAGATGTCCAAATGCTTTGTCACATTCCATGAATGGTGCTAATGGTAAGTGCTCCAATACATAACATGCACCCCTAACCATAAGTGACCCAAATGAATTATACCTAGAGACCTTAGTTAATATAACTTCAACATAACATATTCAATTACTTGTGTTAACCACCCTCCCCCACACACACACCCAAAAGTTAACTATAGGCTAAGGAATTGTCTCAACTAACTGTCACTAATGTTGTTAGTATGTAGTTAGTTTCAGTCCAGTAATTACTAAATTTGGATCCCCCTTAGGTGAGGTGTACTACTATGCAGTAACAAGTTTACTTAGGATGCCATCCAAATTTGTGGTTCCGCATCCCCTATTTTTCATCATGAGGTTTTCTTTGGGGGGAAAACCCAAGGGTTGACTCAATTAGTTGTCATCAAAAAAATGTTGTTGGGCATTTGGTTAGTTTTGTGCCAATAGGCCCCTGATTCAAATACCTTATGTTTAAATGCGTTATTTTTTATTAGTGAGGTTTCCTACGCATGACACCTACAAATGTGGGGAAGCATCCATTAGGTTTCCTCGCAAAAGTTTCCTAATTATGAATATTCCAAAGAAATCCAATGGATGTTTCCTCACATTTATGGATGTCATTTCAAGGGCTAATTTCAATTGGTTGAACCGTTCACCCACGACATATTGTCACTGGAAATGCCATAGTTCATGAGTTCAAATCTCTCCAAATCCCTTAAGATTATCAACTACTATTATGACTCACAATTGAGTCATTCTTTATCTATATATTTAGAAAAAAAATGAAATATTTCATGACATTTTCCTACACACACATCCAAAAAAAAATAATCTTATATTCATTTCTTAAAGTTGAAATTAAAATATACATCCTCTTAATTTATAAGGATTCAAAAAAATAGACTATTATCTTGTTGTTATTCTTAAAACAATAATAACATAGTTATAATCTTCCCTCTTTTTTCTAATACAAAATATAATAAAATAAATTATATAATCTATTTTCTCTAACCAACATTTTTATTAATATGATATAAATAAACATAATACAAATATATATATATATATATATATTCATAAAACAAATATAATACAACCAAATTAAAACTAAAACTAAAATTTCACAATAAAAATAAAAATAAAAAACCAAAAACAAACAATAATATTTAAAAATATGTACAAATGAAAAAAAAAAAAAAACAAACAAATTTTATAATTCTATCAATTTGAATGATTTTTAAAGAACCTCATCAACAATCGGCTTACTAATAGTAAATATGTCATAAATTGGAATCTAAAGTAGGTACGAAAGATACTACTTTGTCCTCATAAGTAGTCAAGTAACACCTAATTGACCAGGATCAATTTGATGATATGACAATATGGCATATGAATAAGATCTTGAAATTACTTCTAATGTAAAATTAAATATCATCTCAATGACAATTTGAAATTACTTCGAATATGAAATTAATGTATTAGATTTAGTTTTGAGAGGTTAGCTTGGAAAAATTGAGGTATTATCATGGTTTTCACCGGGATTCAAATATCACAACATTGGTTGGATTATCTATGTAATAGTGATTTATAAGTAACAAAGCTTTCATGGTCACTAAGTTAGACTAGGTGGTTTAATGGCCTTTTTAATCAAAGTGCAAAAAGTGCCCTACTTGTTGGTCTCCCAACTATTCCCTCTGAGGATCGTTGATAAACAACAAAATCTTGATGGTTGTTAAGTTGGGTTGGGTGCTTTACACCTCTCAAAATTACATGGCTAATTGTATCACACTTGTTGGGTATTATCTTAGCCTTTACCCAGGTTTAAATATCACAAAAGTGGTTGTCTTATTTGTGCAAGGGTGTCTCATCATTTATATATTTAAATTTTTTTCTAAAGAAACATGTTGGTCATAATATATTTAAAAGTGGAATATTTAATATTTAATATTTTTTTGTTTAGAGGAATTTGCAACTAGACAAGAGTAATATTAATTATTTTTTTATTGGATAAAATTGTAATTAGAGAGGTTTTATACTCATGTGACATGGATCAATTCCAATCACTATCATTATAACTTCTAGTTCAGGGTTATACAAGTAGGACACACACAAAGTTTCAAATTAGTGAGCATTACAAAACTAGCTTAGATCCATCTTAACTTTGGATTTATCAAGCACTGAAAGGGATCAAATATCTCAAGATGCAAATAGCTTTTTTGAGTGCAAAACCTAAGGAAAGGCTTGTGCCTCAAGATATTTGACCTCTCTCAATGCTTGATAGATCCAAAGTTAATATGAATCTAGACTAGTGTAATTCTTAATATTATTTTATAATTTGACTAAGTCAAAATGTTTACATAACATAACATAACCTTACAATATCTCTTCCATACCACAATGGAGAGCTCCTCTTAGTGCAAAAAGTTTCTAGTAGTGCATCCATTTAGCAATTGTAACAATTATTACACAAAAATCACCTTAACAATGCACCTATTTACTAATTGTTTTGTGTCCCATAAACTATATTTAATTGCACCAATGTGCACATTCCAACACAATATGGAAGAGATGTTGTAATGTTATGTTATGTAAATAAAAATAATAAAACAATAAAAATGATGATGATGATTAATGTCTACTAAGGCCGGTGTGGCCTATCGAACCTTAAGAAAGCATGGGATTAATTGAGACTCTTTAATATTTTATTTCTATGCTAAAAAAGAAGGGAAATCAGTGTTCATAGACCATTATAGTTTTGCTTACCCAACAAGTCAAGAAGGTTGGTAGTGTGGCAAACATTTTGGAAATGAGAGCAGATGTGAGTAAGAGTCGGGCAATCCAAGAGAAAGTGTTTTCATCTTCAACTCTCTTAGTATCATAAAGGTGATAGATTATTTCATCCCAAAATGTTTTGGGAATAGACCCATACCTGGTTTCACTTTGAAGCTCATGTGAATTAGTTTTTATCTTTGTAATGTTCATTTTCTTCTTAGTACTCGTCAAGACAAAAAGATAATTCTGGTTAGCAAGAGTGGGGTTGATCGCCTCCTTACAATAGATTAGCTTCCATTTCCCCTCTAGCTCCTTATCATATCACAACTTATCCTTAAATTAGGAAGTAATAGTATTTTTAACATTATCCTTCTTTTCCAAGATGATCTCCTCTTTTATCGTCCAATGGTTGAGCCAAGATTGGGTTCCTTGTGCTACACTTGCTTGAGCTAGAGGCCGGGGTTTTTTGCTAGAGTTAGAAACAATTTTGGGGAACCTCTTAGCTTCCATGATGTAAATCTTTTTATTATACATCAGATACCTAAACATAGCCAACCATGCTCTTAATGGGGGAGGGGCTAGCTTCAATCGAGAGGATAGGATATGGGGTGTTCCCTTTAATCTTAAGATTGTAGGTTATAAATTGCTTTTGGATCATCTCGATCTTCCTCTGCAACCCCAAACCTCACAACCATATAAGATAACCCTACTTAACAAAAATCAAATTAAAATAAATAAAATAAAAGTTCTATGTTATTATTTTTATTAAGTTTTGACAGGTGGTTAAGGTTACAAAAGAGATGTTGTAATGTTATGTTATGTATATAAAAATAATAAAAATAAAAATAAAAATAACCCTTTTTAAAAATAAAATAACTTCAGATTAAAATAATAAAAATATAAATTTATTATTATTTATTTTTTTTGTTGTTGGGTAGTTAAGGTAAATTTGACTTGGTCAAGTTAGCAGTGGTTTTTGAGCTCTAGGTTTATGAGAATCAATGGCATTGACCCATGGTATTCATGTGGAATATAACCTATTTAAAAGGGCAAAGACTCCAGGTAAGTGTGCATTTGGTGTGGTTGGGTGAAAAATCAAAATTTGTAATCACTCTTTGGTGTTTTGGCGGGTAATGTTTTTAAAATTAATACAATAATTTTTTCCATATCATATATTTATTTAAATATGAAAATTATATCATTTTAATTTTACACTTTATTTATAGAAATTAAAACAAGGTAAATCCATCTTAACTTTGGATCTATCAAGCACCAAGAGAGATCAAATCTCTCAAATTTGATCTCTCTCCGTACTTGATAGATCTAAAAGATAGATCCAAAAATAAAATGAATGTAAACTAATCTTAACATAATGAACTAATTTGGTCTTGATGATGAACCACACTAGTTGGTTCTAAAAGCGTCGTCCAAAAATTTCTCTTATATGATTTCCACTGAATGACTTTTCATAATCATATATTTTTTAATAGTGTTTAAGCCTATAAAAATCTGAATACTATACTAATTACATTTTAACTTTTCATCACATTTTTTCAGGGTGGAAAAACCTATCATAACTCACTTGTCAAACCAGCGATAAAGACATCCATCTATAACTACTATCAACCAATACAAACTAACTTATAACTTTTCATCACATTTATATACATCAACAACATTATATTTTATAATTTATTTTAAAATTTGAAATAACTTTTACCAATATAAATAACCCGTCCTTCCACTTGAGTCATGTTACCCGCCAGTCAAGTCGGTTTCAAAAACAATGATGTTCTTAAAAGAGTGAGCAAAAGGGATGGGGTGGGGAAGTTAGTTATCTTCCTAGTTACAAGACCAAATGGATCATGACCATGGCTCTACCCCATGTGGACCCAAGCCAAAGGCCACGGGAGACAAGTTGTGTTTGCCTACTCAACTACTTTATCGCAACAGGCCCACCCACATGGGCGGTTAAGTTAAGGGAGAGGGAGGGTGGCTCAAAGAGCATTGGATGGATGGGAACATGATATGATGATGATGGGAAGGGCATGAGCACAAGTCACGGGGAAAAAGGAAAAGGTGGGCGGTATCACGCCTCTCACAACCCTTTCCTACCCAACTCTTCACGAGCCCAGCCCCTCCTCTCGCTCACCCCATCCCCACCCTATGTCACAAGTCCCCTACGAAACCACCACAAGAAATTGGGCAACACACCACCCATCAAATATAATAACACAACCCTATTGCTTTTTTTCTTCCATCGTCATCATCATTACCATATCATTTTTCTCCTCTACTTGTGTTTCTTCTTCTACTCCTTCCTCTGCTGTCCTGCGCCTGTACACGCATATGCATCTTCGCAGTCTGAGGCGTTCTCTGGTCCTTTGATTGTGAGCGTGCTGCTTTCCTTTTTCTTTTTTTCCTCTGAGAGAAAGAGGATTTTACGCATGCATGCATCGAGATACAGTAACATATTCATATTATTCGTCGCTATCATTCCGGAGAGGCTGAGCAAAGACCATTCAAACATTCTTTCTTTCCCATTCCTGAAATACATATTCTCTCATTTGTTTCTCTCCTGTCCTAACAACATAAATAGTTTTGGGTGGTCTCATCAATCTGTTCTCGTTAGATTCCCACAGGCCAAACAGGCACAATAAATCAAAGCCCTTGGATTCCAGGCACCCATTGGACACTAAATGTAAAAAAGCTGCACTGTTGAGTACAATCTGATCAGATTAGGGTATACAGAAAGTACCAGGGTAAGCATTTGCTGGAACTTTCCTTCTGTACTTATTTCGATTTGTTGCTCTTCAGCTTCACTAGAATTTAGTTTTTCTTACAAGATCCAATATATTGATAGAATGTTTTTCCTGATTAATCATATTATCAATTTTTTAGTAGACGTTTCAAACCAACTACTGCTTCATCCTCAATTTGTTGGTTTAGAAATCTGAATAAGGTTGTTTGAAAGTTGCAGTTCTTCATGGACCTAAATACTCCTAAATATCAGTTTACTGTTCCGATCACAACATATTGTTATATTTTTCTGTGCATATGATGTTTTTGTCCAAGATATTTGTTGCTAATGATGATTTAAGCTTTTCAAAGTTTGATTTGGGCTTGTACCAGTGTGTGCAGATTAGTGAAATGATGATGCCGCAGGAATCAGGTGCTGGTATCAGTGGCGTGAGCCCTACAGATGATCAAGCTATGGCCCAAGACGAACAACAGCACAGATCGACTGTAAATTCAAACGTTGATGATCAGGCACTCAAGTGCCCAAGATGTGACTCGCCCAACACAAAATTCTGCTACTACAACAACTACAATCTCACACAACCTCGCCATTTCTGCAAGACCTGCAGACGTTACTGGACCAAAGGAGGTGCTCTGCGTAATGTGCCAATAGGAGGAGGCTGCCGAAAGAACAAACGATCCAAGCAAAGGCCCAAGGATCAAAACCCACTGACCCCAATAGAGCAGGAGGCAGCTTCCCCCAGTTCTATTAATGGTTTATCTCTGTTGCACAACTTGTGGGCTACAACACACCCTACCTCGAGTTCAAATCTCTTGGACTTACAAAGCTCAGACAGATTCAACTTCGCTTTCGCCAAATTGCAGAACCATTCAAGCTTTCTAGGTCAACCTAATAACAACAACAACATTAGCAGCAGTAACATTCCGATTATGTCTCATGTGATGAAGCCATCAATAAAGGCGAATGGTGTTGGAGACCCTAGCGGTGGTCACATGATGACCTTGTTTCAAGCTCCTGGATTACAGGCTAGTCCACTCACAGCAGCACCACCATCATCATCATCAGTGGATGGAACTGGAACTGGTTCAGTCAGTTTTGGCCTTCAGACCTTGAGCAATGCTACTGATCATTGGCATTGGAAGTTACAACAGCAGAGATTGGGCATGGGTTTATCAGATCAAGGACAAAACATGGATGGGAATTTATTTCTTCCCAATGTACTCAACAATGATCACAGGTACAGCACCAGAAATCTTCCACATCAGCATGTTAAGGAATCAAAACCAGTGGTTCCTAATGATCTTATGCAGCAAGTTTATGATAACCGACCTGCTTCTGAGTGGCAAACGGTTCCAGCTGATAATCTGTTGGAACCAGTGCCAGTAGAAAGCAACTATTGGCATGATATGCATATGATGTGATCAACACTGGCCATTCATTTTCTATAATTGGTAAGTGATGATTCAGTAGCTGATCCCCTACTTCTAAGTTCTAACTAGGGCTACCATCAATCAATTTTAATGCTACTAGTTGTATCATCTCAATCTTGTGTACTTATTATTGTTATTGTTATCATGGGACGTTCCATGAATTGATGCACTTGCGTTGCTGCACACAAAATCTGATATTTCGTAGTTTTACAGTCTCTAAATACAGATATTGATAAGATTTTCATGTGTCTGAAACAAAATATTAGGAATCTATACTTAATTTTCATTTATGGATCCTGGGGAGGATCAGACTGTAAATATAGAATATTTTCTGTGCTTTTGTAGGATGAAGTACATGACAGTCTTGAATTTTGTTTGAGGTTGTAGTATACTGTGCCATATATGGTTGGTTTGTATTGCTCCTCTGATTATTTTCTCTCAGATCCTCCTACAAACATATGTATAAAACACACCAACGCAACGAAGGACTGTTCTAATTATTTTGCAAGAAACTCTTGAAAGCTTCATGCAGAGTGTTTTCCAGGATACTGGACGACGACTCCATTGTTGTTGTGTACAGATACTCAGCTTCAATACTGTTCCTGTTGGCTTCTCTGTAAATTGTTTATATTATTCTGGTCATTACAGTCTACGACCGGTGTGACCAAGAAGAAGAATTGATTTTTAAACTATGGTGCGTATGGGTACTAAACCTGATAATGATATGGAAATAAATGGCTTAGATCCAACCATTTAATTCACAACAGCTAGCTGAACAATATATTGGTAGGTTAAGTTCATTTCTCCGCAGCCATTCTTGCAATTGTGATAATTCTATTCCTAACAGGCTGCCATTCTCCTGAGAAGATCATGTTATTCTGATCTGCTGTGGGGTTACCCCACAGAAATTTTCATATCATTGGTCTTAATAGTGGATAGTTCACATAGTTCATATCATTGGTCTTAATAGTGGATAGTTCACATAGATACTGAAGACAATGTGGTGGGAATGGTTTCCAATATTATAAATGTTTGACTATGTAACAAGATTATTTATCTTGAAATTATCTTGATTGATTCTCTCTGATAGATAGATTACGTAACAAGATTATCTATCTTAATTGATTCTCCTTAATAAATTATGTAACAAGATTATCTATCTGATTTTTCTTAGTACCAAATTGATACAGTAAACCATAAATGTGATTTGTGGACGTAGCTAGTACCAAATTGATAAGAGTAAACCAAAAAAATTGTCTTCGCATACAGACAATGAGCATAACAGTGAAGAGTTGTGCCTGCGGGATAACCTTCCAAACGATATAATATGACATTTGGATTTCTTTTACCACAGCTCTTACCTGGATTCAATAAAATTTGTGGATTCGACAACAATATATATATATTAGGTCATGGCGTTCTTGTGACAGTGAAGAGAGGAAAGCTAATAGTTGAAAAAGTTTTTGGTGTTATACTAGTGAGGAACTTGGCGTACAGCCTAGCCGGATACAAGTTTTACTTTTCTGATTCTGAAACTCTGCAGAGGCGTACCAGCTATATCATCTGCAGATCTAGTAGATGTACACCTGTCTTATACGGTAGAGTATCCGTGCGAGAATCTTTCAGTGATTTGAATCAGGCAGTGTAAGGTCCGGTTTTGTTCCTGGTTTTCTATCCTAACCACTGCCATTTCTGTGTCTAAATTGCCACACGTGCACTCGCTTGTCCCCAAAAAATTTGATTTCAGAGATAAACATGTGAGATTTTTGAATTAGATACGTTCCATGGTGATACATATCACCAACAACTTTCCAGCTACTACCAGGTACGCTCGGGCTTCCCCTCCTTTCTTCGTCTCGGAAGCTTTTCTAATATGCTTCATGGTTAACAGCTTGATGCATTGTCCATGAAATTAATGTATTGAAAGATCTGGAAAACATTTAAATCGCCAAACAATTTAGTGTTTCACTTGTAGTTGGTGTTTTCGGTCCATCGAATAGAAGAACCTGAAATTACCTTGAGCCCATGCGTTCCTTCAAAGATAACTTTACCAAAATCGCTGTACTGTGCTAAACTATAAACTAGTTATTGGTTTCTAACTGAGTTGGTTATATGTAGAAATGGCCAAAGCCCATCTTTACCTAAGTGAGTAAGTTAGGTTTCTTCCCTGCATTACCAAAATCTTATTCAAAAAAGATAATTTCATTTATTAATCTTCCACAAGAAATCTGCTTAAACCATCATCGTTTCATTCATTAATCCTCCATCCTCCGGCTGGGATCATAAAATTAGAGAAGTTTTCTCCAATTACAAATGTATCCACTCTTGTATTTTTTTTAATAATTAAAAGTTAAGTTGAGAGTATTTAGATTAAATGAATATGGATTCATGTTTAGAGAGAGATTTGTATTTCCAGGAGATTTATAAAAGCAAGAGCAAGAATATATATATAAATATTGTATTTTTATTATTTAATATTTTTAAATTAATATTATTATTTTTAAATTTATAATATGTTTATTTTTTCCTTTTACATTTAAATTTTTAATTATCATTATTATTATAAAACAGATTATGACTTATTTAGATATGTTTATAAAATTGTTAGATATCAAACACCTTTACCTGTATGAAATGAGAAAGGTAGAATGAAATTAATATAAATAATACTAAATAATAAGATTAATAATAATTTAGTAGCAATCATTAAAATTAATTTAGTTATTATAATTTATTCTGATATAGTTGAACAAGTTTAGGTAAAATTCATATTTATATAATTTATCTGTTTATATATTAATTAATTAAATGTAATTAGGATATCAGTAATAATGAAATCATTTTGAAAACTAAATTTCTCTTCTTTATATATTATTTTATTTTTTATCTCATTTTATTTTAGCATGATAATTTTGTAAAATTATTTACTTTCACAGTTTTATGTTCAATTTGGATTATCTTGTGTTTTCATTGTTTGTTGCAAGAATGGATGGTTTGTTTAAAAAATTGATTTGAAAGATTGAGGCTTGCTGGTTGAGAAAAAAAAACCATTGCTAATATTTTCATGGCAATAAATGTATATGCATTATTTAAATTTTACAAAGTAAATAATCAAGAAATGATTTATGAACTTTTCAAAAAAATTGTAAAACCAAAATATGAAACCAATTCGAATTCCATGTACATGAGTTATTTTTGTGCACTTTGTTGATATTATAATATTATATTTGTATAGGTTGTTGATATTATAATATTATATTTGTATAAATTTCACTTTTTTTTTTAAGACAGGCCTCATCACTTTGTCCACATAATAGTGATCATATTTACTTTCAACCATGTTACATCAATGTTGGTACACTAATTCTTATAGAGTCAATGATCATATCCACATTCAAAAAAATATTGTAGCTAAACCATCTTAGCTAGACATATTCAAAAGCTTGCAAGTATATTGTTTTGCAAATTGTTTTAATAAACTCTAAACCAACAAAACATACACTAACTAGGAAACATAGAGTGAAGGTCCAAGGAGGGCATTGGTTACAAAGTTCACCTCAATATAGGTGATGGTGGCTTTGGGTGTGACTTCATTATGTGCATGCATGATCTAAGGAGGTGGAGTCATATCTTATAGGTGTAATTGATGAAACTAGAGAGATGGGTAATAATACTTTCCATGGTTTTGAGGAATGTATTTATCTCTATGATTTACATGTGGATGTTGCTCAAGATCTCTAACTAATTTAGAATTTCTAGAATGACAGGTTGCCACACTTATTTCTGTTTGAAACAAAAGTATCAAGTTGAGCCTTTGAATGTCGGGCCATAAGAGTCAAATAAGTGGTGTTCAAATAAGTCTTGGCATATATCCTTTTCACACTACCTTCAATATTTTCTTAGATCATGAAGATCTCTCCCCACATAATCAAAACATCATTTGTGATCTATATTCCTAGAAACAACTAATAACAACACACCAAAGCTCCAACAACATTAGTGATACCAACAAAAAACCTTGCACACTACTTAGAACTAAGCCTACCTTTATTACACCCCACCAAAGAGATTTCGTACATTGCCAAGGTCCCCACCAAGATTGATGAGGGGAGAAAACTTGAAGAAGAATTTTGGATACCTACTGTTAGCTTTGCTGAACAAAAAATCAAAATTGGATTCAAAATGCTCTCAAAGGCAGCGAATATACGTATAGTCATGCTCAAGATCCATTCATGCTGTCAAAACACTCATGTTGGGCTAAAAGGTCTTCCACCGATAAAATTTTGCGAGAGGAAAGCCCTTGGGAAGGCGGAAATGATCTATCGGGAGGCCTAAAGCACTCCAAAACAAGCAAAATTCAAAATCGCAGGCCTAGCAGTTCAAATGAGCGACAGCCGTTTGATCTGGCCGATCAACGGTCCAGATCGCATCGGCGGGTCGAAATTGGAGGAGGCGGGCAGTGGCAGCGACATGAGACTTCGCCGATGAGCGATCGCCGATATCGCATCGGCGTATCGCAATGGAGGATTTACAAAGGGGCAGGTGCAATCGCCGATGGGCCGGATCCGACAGCCATACAGCGCTGCATTTTATATTATATCGGGTCCGCGGTGGTCGCCGATATCGCATCGGCGCTTTCATAGGAGCATGGCCTTTGCTTATATAAATGACCGCCGATGGGCCGGACCCGACGGCCATACAACGTTGTGTGCTATAGTATTTCGGGTCCGCAGCTTTCACTCATATCGCATCGGCATCTCGCTGTCGGGACTGTCAAAGTGGACAAGGTCTTCACGTAGGCTGTGTTCCGACCCGATGGGCCGGACCCGATGACCACAACACTCCATTTTATATTCTGTAAAGTCTGCGCCCATAGTGTTAAATATATTTTGTGTATTTTCTTTATATAAAGAAAATACAAAAAGAAGCTTATGGCAAGCGCCGATCGCTGACGGGGTTCGGGCCCGATAGGGTTCTAAAAGGCCAAATATATATATTTCAAGTCCACCAAGGCCAATTTTTCATGTTTTGCGGCAGTTTTGCAGTGGCGCGGAAATCATTAATGCAAGCATACAACAGTACAGCGCAGTAGGCAGCTGCCTTCAATTGACAGTATGGCCTAACAGGAAGCAAGACGTGCCTCAGATAGATCAACATTTATCAGTCATGATTGACCCGTGGTTGAAACTTTCAAGTCCAGATGAAGCATTGTGGGCGGGAATGAACAGTGTAGCAGTGTTTCATTGTTGCCAAGCCAGGCAGTCATATTGGAGCCATTCAATGATTCAACAGCAGCATTTAATCAGCAGTATGGCCGAGGAGGAGATAGGACGCCACAGATCCAGTCATAGCATTCAGTGGTTATGGGATTCGCCCATACTTCATCTCACCTGCCCTAGAAGGATCGCAGAGCACCAGAGAGGGACAAATTTATTCAAAGCACGGCCAGATTTGTACCAGAGGCCCATTCTTGAATGTAAATATGGTTGGTGGCCATTTATGGGCTCCTCCACGTATTGTTCAGTAGAGATATTTTGTATTGTAGCAGTATATATACTCAGAACAGAGATGTAATGGATTGATGAGTGTTTGATGAATGGGAGCTTATTGTAGCCTTTTAACTTCTGGAGACTGTTAATACTATGAGACCTGCAGCTTCTGGTCTTGATTTCCATTAATACAAGCTTCTTTTGCTGTCACATGCTCACTTTCTACTTCTTCTTCTTGTTCCAGGCTGTGCCTGCTTACATTTATTTGATGTGCTGTGAATGTTTAATATCAGAGGGGCTGTCATCCCACCTCTGTATTATAATTTAGTGGCTCATTGAAATTGTTTGCAGGTTGCTGTTGTTCAGATAGCAGAGAGCTGTCATCCTCACTGTCTATTGAATAATAGTCTTGCAGATCCTTTAACTGATTGCAGCTGGCCATCACAGAGCTTTGTGCATCTGCTGGTGCAATCAGTCTTCTCCATCATCACTTTTACCTTAAACCATGAGTAGTTGGTGGTTGAAAGCCTTGTAGTTTGGGGGTCTTCACCCATGTCTGGGGTAAATTATAGTAGAAGTGGTTATCTGGCTTAAAGGTGCTGCACATCCTTCATTTGTCCATCATTTTATCCAACAAAACTATTGAATTTTTAATGTTCCTGAGCATCACCGATTTACAACCTAGGTGAGTTTCTTGGGGTGATAACATTAATTGGCGCCGTTGCCGGGGAGAGGAGAATCGAAGCTCAGCTTCCCTGGGAGAACGACACAGCTTCAAACTTTGATGACAGACAAAGTTTTGAACACAGATTTTGGTTGTAATCATCTGTCTGGCGACTCCACTGGAGGAAGGCCATCCTTCGGCGACTCCACATTGAAGTTCTGGCGCAGTTTGTGAGGCATACTAGAAGAAATCCGCAGAAGTCTCCAGCTGTTCCAGTGCCTGACCCTGAAAAGATTGTTAACTCAAAGAAAACATTGCAGAAAGGAGCATCAGGATCAGGTAAGCCCAAGAAATCTTATTTGTCTCTGCATGAGGAGTTTTTAGTTGAAGATACACAATTTGAAGACTTAAAGCCTAGTAACGTTAAGGGAGAAATACCTGCAGAGATTCATAAAGCTCCTTCTCCATTTAGTTCCCCTTTGAATCTGAGTCCGAAGAAGGTTTCCCATACTGTCCAAAACATCCCAATATCTTTCCCATCCATTACATTATGTTAGTATTCTTCCGCATATTCCAAACATGGCAGGACAGCAAGCACCTACTAGGATTGAGAGGATTGTTGCTGCTAGATATGGACCTTTGATATTGCCTACACCTTTAAATGCCATGCCTACAGGAGAATATCAAAAATATATGCCCAAATTCACTGGAACAGAAGGAGTCACAGCAGAAGAACATCTTGAAGCTTTTTACAGTTATGCTGATAATTTAGACATAAGTGAGAATGATGTATGGATGAGAGTTTTTGTCCAGAGTCTTGATGGAGAGGCTAGGAAGTGGTTTAGAGAATTACCCCAGAGATCTATAACAGATATAGAAGCATTAGATGAGGCATTCTTGAAGCAATGGGGAGATAAGAAGGACTTGCTGTATTATCATACAGAGTTTGGAAACTTGAAAAGAGAAAAGGGTGAGTCTTTGCCTGACTTCAATAAAAGATTTAATAGAATGTATAGTAAAATACCAGCTGAGGTAAAGCCTACCCCTACTGCTGCCAAACTCACATATGCCAATGCTTTTGATTCTGACTTTTGCTTATTGCTGAGAGAAAGACGATGTGCTACGCTGGGTGATATGCAAGAGGCAGCCTTGGAGGTGGAATCAAATATTATGGCAGCAGAGAAGTTAAAGAGTCAAGGTGACAGAAGAAGGCCGAGAGGTGAGGCTTCTTCTTCCACTGCATCAACTTCCGAGCCTAAGTTAGACAAAATGACCAAAATGATAGAGTCATTGGCTGCCGAAATTTCTAAGTTAAAAGTTGATCAGACTTCTGGCAAAACAAGGCAGCAAAACACATTTGGCCCAAGAAATCCAAACCCATTCAGAAAAGCAAATGAGCAGCTACAGATTATGCAAAGGGGTGAAGAAGCAAGAGAAGATCATAAAGTAAAAGCTCCCTTTCAGAATGCAGTCATGGAGGGGGAACAGTCTGAAGAAGATGAGGATGAAATTCACTGCTTAGAGGATAAAGGTAGTGCTGCATTTTTAACATTGGCCGAATATGAAGAGTCATTGCGGCAAGAGCAAAACAGCCAGAGGTGGGACAGCGGTGCTGTTCTGCAATCTGGTGAGCAGCAGCAAAGATATAATCTAAGATCCAATGCAAAGAATGTCAAAGAAAATACTGTGCAAGAAGCAGCTGCTCGAACAGTGCCACAGAATAGCAGGCAAAGAAGACCAGCAGCCGATCCTATCACCCTCAGAGCTCCAGTTCAAGAGGTAAAAACTGCTGATAAAGTATCCTCTTCTTTTAGTTTTGAGTCAGAAATTCAGAAATTGAAAATATCCATGCCTCTTGCTGAGTTGGTGAAGAGTGAATTATTTAGGAAGCCCATCCTTGAAGCCCTTGAGCTAGAACCTAACCAATCCTCCATTGACTCTGTCAATTTGCAAGACGATAAGCCTGCTATTATTATTAGCCCCATGATTGAACCTGCAGATGATACTTCTCCATCTTTCTATGTTTCATTGACTATCCATGATAAAATCCTCCACAATTGCTTGCTAGACACAGGGGCCAGTCACAATTTAATGCCTAAAACTGTCATGGAAGAGCTAGGCCTTGATATCACCAGACCCTATCATGATTTATTCTCATTTGATTCAAGGAAGGTAAAATGCCTTGGATT
Organism: Pinus tabuliformis; assembly: GCA_031772625.1. NCBI lineage: Eukaryota > Viridiplantae > Streptophyta > Pinopsida > Pinales > Pinaceae > Pinus > Pinus tabuliformis. The sequence goes on along the minus strand of CM062820.1, from coordinate 657,135,671 downwards.
AATTAAGGATCTGGCCATTACCCTAACCCAGCTGCCCATGAAAAGTATGATAATGGATATAGTGGTGGCCGATGTTCCTCCTAAGTTTGGTATGCTGTTGTCTAGAGGGTGGATTAAGAGACTAGGAGGGACATTGCAGAATGATCTATCTTATGCAACTGTTCCAGTGTTTGGAGGAGAAAGCAGGAGGTTATATAGAGAAGCACAGCTGGCATATGTTATTAGTGATGAGAAGAATCCTACAAACCATCCCATATATGCAGTGGACACTGATTTTGGAGCTTGCATCCTCCAAATAGAAGAGTCTCAGAAGGCTGCATTGCATATCCGGAAACCAACAGCTCAGGCTGAACATGATACGGATGGTCAGATTTGGGAAATGTTTTTTGATGGAGCATGTACCAAGGAGACTGCAGGAGCGGGGGTGGTGTTAGTGTCTCCACAACAAGAAACAGTTCAGTTATCTCTAAAGCTGGTTTTTCAGGTGACAAACAACATAGCAGAATATGAAGCACTGTTGTTGGGCCTTCATGAAGCCAAAGATAGAGGAATAAAAAATCTGAAGGTATTTGGAGATGCTGATCTGATAATTCAGCAAGTAAACAGAACGTTCCAAGCAAAGCATCCAAGGCTGAAAGCTTATAGAGATGAGGTATGGAGAGTCAAAGAGTTCTTTGATTTTTTCTGCATTTCATATATCCCTAGAGCCCAAAATCAGCTTGCTGATTCCCTTGCTGTCTCTGCTAGTTTGTTCATCCCTCCATCGCCTCCCAAACTAGTTTATGAGGTACAAATGAAGTATAGACCCTCTGTGCCTGATAATGTCCACCATTGGAAGGTTTTTAATGATGATGATGAGTTAAGTAGGTTCCTTCAAGTCATTGATGAGTTCTCTGAAATGCAAATTGACCAAAACAATGATGCTTTGTTAGAAGATCCCAAGTCCCAGCTTAGAAATAAAATTGGCAAAAATAGCATAGTCCAGCTTCCTAGTAACCATATTCCTAAGGGTCTAATTCCTCTTGAAAGATTGTTTGACCACAATGATGTGCCTTACAAAGCTGCCCAAAAAGAAGATCAGTCTCAAGTTTGCAAGCATGATATAGGAGGTCCAGGTCAGCCCAAATTCATAAATCTGTCCACTAATCTATCTGCTGATCAGAGTGCTGAATATTGCAAATTAATGAGGCAATTTGCTGATGTGTTCGCTTGGGAGTACAGTGATCTGAAAACATATAACAGAAGTATAATACAGCATAAAATTCCACTTGAAAAAGGCACTACTCCTTTCAAACAGAAGCTGAGGCCAATGAACCCTATGCTCTTTCCTCTGGTCGAGAAAGAAATTAAAAAGTTGTTGGCTGCTAAAATTATAGTGCCTCTCAGATATTCTAAATGGGTGGCCAATCTGGTTGTTGTGAGGAAGAAGAATGGAGAAATTAGACTATGCGTTGATTTTAGGAATCTAAATAAATGCTCCAAAAAAGATAATTATCCCTTGCCAAAAATGGAGCATTTGTTGCAGCAAGTCTCAGGTGCCAAAGTGATGTCTTTCATAGATGGGTTTTCAGGCTTCAATCAAATCGTTGTGCATCCAGATGATCAAGAAAAGACAACATTTACCACTCCTTGGGGCACGTTCATGTATGCAAAAATGCCATTTGGGCTAATGAATGCTGGAGCCACCTTTCAGCGAGCTATGGATATTGCTTTTGTGGGTGAAAAGGATAAATTCGTGTTGATATATCTTGATGACATAACTGTTTATTCTGGCAGCCATCATGATCATCTACAGCATTTAAAAAGGGTGTTTTTAAAATGCAGGAAATTTGGAATTTCACTCAATCCCAAAAAGTCCCAATTTGCTTTGGAAGAAGGGAAATTGTTGGGACACGTAGTATCTGCTGCAGGCGTTCAGATCGACCCAGAAAGAGTCAAAGCGATTCGAGCCTTGACCCTTCCAAGATCAAAGAAGGATATACAGTCATTTCTTGGCAAAATCAACTTTGTGAGGAGGTTCATCCCCAATTTTGCAGAGCTGGTTAAGCACATAACCTCCATGTTAAGAAAGGGAGCAACGGTAAAGTGGACTGATGCGGCCAGAAAATCTTTTGAGTCCATTAAGAGGGCTATTGTAGAAGCTCCGACTTTAAAAAGTCCTAACTACAGCAAGGAGTTTCATCTCTTCTCATTTGCCTCTAAGGATACCATTGCAGCTGTCCTGTTGCAGCAAGATGAAGCAGGCCAAGAGCATCCAGTTGCCTTTTTCAGCAAGAATCTGAGGGATGCTGAACTAAGGTATGATATTATTGAAAAGCAGGCTTATGCTCTTATCAAATCTTTGAAGGCTTTCAGAGTATACATCTTGCACTCCAAAATAGTTGCATACGTGCCTTCTGCTGCAATAAAGGATGTTTTAACGCAGCCTGATGCTGATGGAAAAAGAGCGAAATGGATTGCAAAAATGATAGAATTCAACATAGAGCTGAAGCCCACCAAGCTGGTAAGAGGTCAGGGGCTTGCTAAACTGTTGGCTGAAGAAAATTGCAGGTCTTTGGACATTGATTTCTTGTTCAATGTAGCAGAAGATGGTCTAATGGAAGAGCACGAAACAACTGAAATGCAAAGAGGACAATCAGTGGCCAAGAACCTAGCTTCATGTAGCTGGTATGCTGCAATAATTAATTTCCTGCTAAAGCTAGAAGTTCCTTCAGAATTTTCTCAAAGTCAAGCAAGAACGTTAAAGCTCAAGGCAACGAAATATTGCATCAATGGTAGCTTGCTTTATTGGAGGGATCCATCTGGAGTGCTTTTAAGATGCCTGGATAAACAGCAGTCAATAGAAGTTATGCAGCAGTTCCATGACAGCTTGTGTGGAGGACATCATTATTGGAAAACTACAGCCCAAAAGATTCTCAGAGCTGGGTATTATTGGCCCTCTTTATTTTCTGATGTATTCACTTTTGTTAAATCTTGTGACAGGTGCCAGAGATTTGAAGGTAAGCAGCATTTGAAATCCCTGCCCCTAAAGCCAATCATTGCAAAAGGACCTTTTCAGCAGTGGGGTTTGGATTTCATTGGTGAAATCAACCCACATTCCAGTGGCCAGCACAGGTGGATATTAGTCGCCACTGATTATTTTACAAAATGGATTGAAGCAATCCCAACAAGGAAGGCTGATCATAATGTGGTAATGAAATTTTTATCAGAAAACATTTTCAGTAGATTTGGTTGCCCACATAAGCTTATAACAGATAATGCAACAGCTTTCAAGGCTAAGGAGTTGGTGGAAATGTGTGATTCAATGGGCATTAAACTTGTTCATTCTACCTCCTATTACCCCCAAGGGAATGGTTTAGCAGAGTCCTCCAATAAAAGTCTGATCAGGATTATTAAGAAGCTATTAGAGGATAATAAGAAGAATTGGGATGCCAAGCTGAAATATGCACTTTGGGCGGACAGAGTGACCATTAAGAGATCTACAGGCTGCTCTCCTTTCAAGTTGGTATATGGTACTGATGCTATTTTTCCCATTCAACTTACCCTTCCCGTGGCAAAGTTGCTCCAAACAGCGCAAAATGAAGAGGATGATATGGCCAACAGAATCACCGATTTAACAGAATTATATCAGACCAGAGAACAGCTGATTGAAAAAGCTACAGCACATCAACAAAAGGTCAAAGAAGCCTTTGACAAGAAAACAAAAAGAAACAATTTCCAGGTTGGGGATTTGGTCATGAAATGGGATGCTTTTAAAGAAAAGAAAGGCAATCATGGCAAGTTTGATGCTTTATGGACAGGCCCTTTCAGCATTGCACAGATTCAAGGAAACAACACTTTCATACTGAAAAGTATGGGAGGGGAACCAGTTTTTGATGGCCCAGTTAATGGGCGGTTTCTAAAGAACTATGTGATTTAAGGTCTTCTGGCCTTAAAAGCTGTAAATAGTCCGCTTTTATCAGTTTTTAGTATGGCCATAGTAGACTCCATGCCCAATGGAACACTAGGAATTTTGGCTAATTTGTTTGTTGTTGGAAAGGCATTGATCTGCAGGTTCTTGAGACCTCACAGGGAGGATCTCATCCCCAGAAGGAGCCAGTGTTAGCTTTGCTGAACAAAAAATCAAAATTGGATTCAAAATGCTCTCAAAGGCAGCGAATATACGTATAGTCATGCTCAAGATCCATTCATGCTGTCAAAACACTCATGTTGGGCTAAAAGGTCTTCCACCGATAAAATTTTGCGAGAGGAAAGCCCTTGGGAAGGCGGAAATGATCTATCGGGAGGCCTAAAGCACTCCAAAACAAGCAAAATTCAAAATCGCAGGCCTAGCAGTTCAAATGAGCGACAGCCGTTTGATCTGGCCGATCAACGGTCCAGATCGCATCGGCGGGTCGAAATTGGAGGAGGCGGGCAGTGGCAGCGACATGAGACTTCGCCGATGAGCGATCGCCGTATCGCAATGGAGGATTTACAAAGGGGCAGGTGCAATCGCCGATGGGCCGGATCCGACAGCCATACAGCGCTGCATTTTATATTATATCGGGTCCGCGGTGGTCGCCGATATCGCATCGGCGCTTTCATAGGAGCATGGCCTTTGCTTATATAAATGACCGCCGATGGGCCGGACCCGACGGCCATACAACGTTGTGTGCTATAGTATTTCGGGTCCGCAGCTTTCACTCATATCGCATCGGCATCTCGCTGTCGGGACTGTCAAAGTGGACAAGGTCTTCACGTAGGCTGTGTTCCGACCCGATGGGCCGGACCCGATGACCACAACACTCCATTTTATATTCTGTAAAGTCTGCGCCCATAGTGTTAAATATATTTTGTGTATTTTTTTATATAAAGAAAATACAAAAAGAAGCTTATGGCAAGCGCCGATCGCTGACGAGGTTCGGGCCCGATAGGGTTCTAAAAGGCCAAATATATATATTTCAAGTCCACCAAGGCCAATTTTTCATGTTTTGCGGCAGTTTTGCAGTGGCGCGGAAATCATTAATGCAAGCATACAACAGTACAGCGCAGTAGGCAGCTGCCTTCAATTGACAGTATGGCCTAACAGGAAGCAAGACGTGCCTCAGATAGATCAACATTTATCAGTCATGATTGACCCGTGGTTGAAACTTTCAAGTCCAGATGAAGCATTGTGGGCGGGAATGAACAGTGTAGCAGTGTTTCATTGTTTCCAAGCCAGGCAGTCATATTGGAGCCATTCAATGATTCAACAGCAGCATTTACTCAGCAGTATGGCCGAGGAGGAGATAGGACGCCACAGATCCAGTCATAGCATTCAGTGGTTATGGGATTCGCCCATACTTCATCTCACCTGCCCTAGAAGGATCGCAGAGCACCAGAGAGGGACAAATTTATTCAAAGCACGGCCAGATTTGTACCAGAGGCCCATTCTTGAATGTAAATATGGTTGGTGGCCATTTATGGGCTCCTCCACGTATTGTTCAGTAGAGATATTTTGTATTGTAGCAGTATATATACTCAGAACAGAGATGTAATGGATTGATGAGTGTTTGATGAATGAGAGCTTATTGTAGCCTTTTAACTTCTGGAGACTGTTAATACTATGAGACCTGCAGCTTCTGGTCTTGATTTCCATTAATACAAGCTTCTTTTGCTGTCACCTGCTCACTTTCTACTTATTTTTCTTGTTCCAGGCTGTGCCTGCTTGCATTTATTTGATGTGCTGTGAATGTTTAATATCAGAGGGGCTGTCATCCCACCTCTGTATTATAATTTAGTGGCTCATTGAAATTGTTTGCAGGTTGCTGTTGTTCAGATAGCAGAGAGCTGTCATCCTCACTGTCTATTGAATAATAGTCTTGCAGATCCTTTAACTGATTGCAGCTGGCCATCACAGAGCTTTGTGCATCTGCTGGTGCAATCAGTCTTCTCCATCATCACTTTTACCTTAAACCGTGAGTAGTTGGTGGTTGAAAGCCTTGTAGTTTGGGGGTCTTCACCCATGTCTGGGGTAAATTATAGTAGAAGTGGTTATCTGGCTTAAAGGTGCTGCACATCCTTCATTTGTCCATCATTTTATCCAACAAAACTATTGAATTTTTAATGTTCCTGAGCATCACCGATTTACAACCTAGGTGAGTTTCTTAGGGTGATAACACCTACAACAAATAGCACTGTAGATGGAGAAGAATGAAGTCAAAATGATTCTCCAAAAAATATTTAAGGTAACCTCTTGTATGAGTTGTATGAGATGTCATTATGGGGAAAATTAATGATAGGGTTGATGAAAAAGAAGAGGTTAAACCCTTGTCCCTTCCTGATCCTTCCAATATGATCCTTCCTTTAAGTGGTACCTCAATATTGGCCATGAGATGTGCATCTAAGTTATTTAAAGATAGAACTTGGTATTATGAAAGCTACTTTGCATAACGATACACTCTCTTTGAATGCCTTGATGTCGATGGACACATAAGATTGCCATGTTTCTTAGGAAAAATGATGATAAGGTAGAGTCTCCGATGTTAGTGACATACGATGAGGAGTGAGGTAAGGTGTTGGAAGCCTTGTAAAGAAGAATGCCCCTCCACTTCCCTCCACCTCTCTCCCATCCTTAGAACTCTCCACCCTTAAGGACCTAATCACTCTTAATAATGACTTAAGGTTTAAGTTAAAGTTTTTCTCCTCTATTGAAATCAATAGGAACATGCCCCCACTCATATGGGTCTCTTATCATTTTATCAATAGAAATGAGCATTAACTTATTTTGATTAGAGACAACCTTCTACATTACTTGAATGTGTAGGGGAAATTTCCGCTTAGGTATCAATGCCCCACTTTTTTCCTTGCTTTTGGATGTTTATTTATGTTAGATCTCATACTTTTGTGATCCATAATGTAGATAAATGTCTTTTGGATTAATCACATTATTAGGATGTTTATTTATGTTTTTTATTATGATCACTTCCATTGTTGCAATAACATTTCCCTTTTCGAAACATTAACTTTGAAAGTTGGTGTCAAAGATTTAGTAAATTATCACTATGTTTTTAAAAAATAAATTGATTAATAAATCCTATTATGTGAGAAAGGAAGAGATAGAATATTTTTTCATGAAGTTTGTATGAAAAATGAGATAACTTATACAAGGAAAAGGGCCTATGGAACAATTTACTCAAAAAATATAAGATGTTTAAGATGTATGACATTCACACTAACATTCAAAAGATAGTGGCATGTAATATGTTGTTAATTTGGAATCTAATATAGGTCCCATAAAGTTTTGTTCCTATTAATATGGATTTTCTTAGAACTTTGATATTGAAAGGCTTGTGGAGACATATTGGGAAATTTGGATCAGAGATCACAATAGGAGCCCTTTATATTACCATGGTTATCTTGGCAAGGAAAACATCATTATTAATCGTTATTCACATTGGGAAAACCATTAGGAAGATATCATAGGAAGAGAAGTTGGTAGGTCATGCTTTCCTTTTCTAAATCCTCTTGACATGGAGATTCCTAATAGACATGAGCCAACTGATGAAGAGAAGATAAAAGTAGTCATCTTCACGCCACTATAATATATCTCCACACTATATCTAACCATTAATCTAGTTCTCTATATTTTCCTATTATATAATGGAAATGAAAAATTTGTCGTATCTTTTGAATATGCCATGGTGGGTTTTCATAAAAAATAATTATAAACCCAATAATGATTTCCTATTTTTGCTAGGTTTTTGGGGCTAGAAATTTATGACAAATTGGAGAGTTTGTAACTCATTGGATATTAATTAAAATTACATATAATATATCAAATTGAAAATACAAAAGATTTCTATCAAATGCCTTTGGTTTGGTTCCAATTTAGGTAATTTGTCAAAAGTTATATACTTTATATTAACCAGAATATAATCACGGCTATAACAAAAACCCCTATAAATAATATATTTTCAATTTACAATATCTTGAATGTGTCACCTTTAATTTGCAATTTTTTTTAATACATACATTTTTTTAGCAGATTCCATATCTATAAAAAAAATTGTAAGCTTGGTAGGACTACATCTTCATCATGTCCAATGTCTCGCCCCGATTGAGGGGATAGAACAAGATTTGAACCCAAGACTTCCGGTTCAGTGAAACTTCATTTCGACGACCATTGCCAATTGAGCTACCCCAAGTGGAAAATTCCATATCTATAATTAATTTCTATAAAATATGCTAGAAATGTTTTTGAAATCAATGTCAAAGTTGTAGATGCACCCTTCGACTATAATGAACTTTTGAGACACCATATATATATATATATATATATATTATATATATATCCCTTTGTAGATCAAATCTTCAATAATGACGAGGAAATCATGAAGGTGATGCATGATCATGATAACCCTTAGGATGTTCTCAACCATTAATATTATTTTCTTCCTTAGGATGTTCCCCCCCAAAGATATACATTATTGAGTTGAACGAATTTATTCCTAATGGTAGTGTCATCTAGTTTAAACACCTAAATGCTATACTCAACATGTTTACGAAGGTAAATTGGCCAAAATTTCTAAAATGATAGGCACCTACAATTTCATAAAACCTAGGAATAAGGATTTATAGCCTTAAACAAAGATAAGGCTATAAATCCTTATGCTGAGAATTCTAGGACATTTTCTTTCTTGGTCCTATGATGAAATACATAATTTAGGCGCTCATATAATGGAACATCACACAAACACATGGCCTCGTGAAACATGAGTGAAGAAAAAGCTATGTCCTATAACACCACTAGGGAACTAACCATCAAGGATAAGATTGATAAATTTCTTAATGAAGAATTCACATACATGATGAATTAAACTTTGTGGTTTTCAAATCCTCTTCTTATCACCAAAATAAAAAGGAACGTTTGGGTATGTACAACTTATTTTGAATTGAATAAAGTCATTCTAAGGATAATTTACCCCACCATACATTGATCAAATTATTGATGGTTGTGCTAAGTCGTTAAGTCCTTGCTCGCATTAATGTATTTTGTGAGTACAACCAAATTAGCAATTGAAAATAAGACTCGCATATGATTGCCTTCATTATGCTTTGGTGCAATTTTCCTATAAGGCCATTGAATTTTTCTTTAAAAACACTGAAACCACCTTTCAAGGGGCTATCTCCTATATTTTCCATGATATGTATAACAAACTTCTACCCTATTAGATGATTTCAATGTTTTTTCTAAAGAACAAGCTAAACCCTTGCTAGAGTTAAGATACGCCTTTGAACATTGTCACAAGTACAAAATTAGAGCCAATCCATTTAACTGTCTATTTTGTCATCATTGAGCGCTTATTAGGCTTTATTATTTCCAAGAAGGGGCTCATTGTCAATCTTCTCAAGGTAAAGAGAATATTGTCAACATCCTCACATATTCTAAGTTAGTTTCAATTCTTACAAGTGAAAGTTAATTTCTTATAAGTGTTTATTCTATATTATGCCACACACATCGACCTTTTCCATTTCCTTTTATTAAGGGTGAGAGAATTTTATCGGATTAATAATTAAATAAATATTTTGACATGCTAAAAACTACCCTTAGATATTCTCCCTTGTTACCACCCCCATACTTCAACCATGAATCTATCATGCACTTTTCTAGTTATAATTTTCCATAGAAGGCATTTTATTCTAGGTATGTGATGGTTGATTTGAACATGTAATTCACGACATTGATAAGGTCATTCTTGGGAAAAAGAACAACACAATAATGATGAGAAATTAACCTTCATTCTTGTTCTTTTTCACAATCCAGATTCTTCGATAGTATATCCTCCCATGGATTTCCAAATTTATCGCAAACTCTAATCTAATGCAGTACACAGTATTCTAGCATTTCAATGTAATTTTACCCATTCGTTTAAATAAATTTATTTACAACAATTCAAGATGGAGTTAGTCTAACTCCATGTCTAAGAATTTTTTTTCCTTATATGACTTTGTTTCATAGCCACCTCATATTAGATGGAAAATTTTGTTATGATTCTCTTCAAGATGATCATTTATTCTTCATTCCTAACACTAATCCTTGGTATGGTAATAGTTTGGTTTACGCCCAAAGTCAAAAGTATGGACCTTGCCTTAGTAGGGATAATCATCATCCAAATCATGAACAAGATATTCTCTACTTCATTATTGATGATAATAAGATTTATCATAAAGGAGTTGATCCAATTTTAGAATGGTATTTCACTCTTAAAGAGGATTAGCTAGTTTTGAAAAAATTTCATAGTTGCACATGCAATGTACATCCATCTAGATTGTCTACCTCAAAAAAAAAATCTTCATGTGGAATGTTATTGGCCCTCATTATTCCATGATTTCATGACTACTATTAAACAATGTAAACCTTTCAAAAATTTCACACCCAAGTCATATGTGCTTCTTGGGCCCCTTCATCTACTTATTTCCATTGGGTCTTTTGCCAACTAGTGAGAATACTTGATGGGGTTTCATCCAAATTCTACCAATGGGTACATATACATTTGCAAATGTAGTATTTTTAAAAATTGGATGAACCGATTTCAACTTTCCAAAATGATCTTCATCTCACAACACTTTTCCCTTTTAAGCATGTCATTACAAGGTTTAGGTTATCTAATGAAATTGTCTTTGTCCATGGAAAATAGTTTTAAAATCATATGATAAATACATTAGCCAATATAATTGGGTTGAAACAAGAATATGATATCCCCTACTATCTACAAGTAAAAGGTTAAGTAGAAGCTGTTAAGATTCCAAGAAACTCTCCTAGGTTGTAGCTCGGAGATGCTTGGTAACATATAAATTCAACTATTTTTGCAGGTTTAATGGAAGGAATGATGGTTTGGTTCAAGCCAGATAACCACTTCTACTTTGTTTCACTCCAGACATGCATGAACACCCTCAAACTACAAGGCTTTAGACCACCAATGCTCACAGTTTTAGATATTAAGTGAATATGGAGAATACTAACCACACCAACAGATACACAAGACCATGTGATGGCCGGCTGCAACCAGTACAGAAACCTGTAAATCTAATCTATTAATGCAAAGACAAGATGACAAATCTCCTGCATTAGATAGAAAGAAACCTGAGTAACCTATTCAGTGATGCATTCGAGATTCTAACATAGAGATAAGATGAGAGTTATCTAGTGCTAAACATCAAGAGATCAAGAACACAGCATATCAGGTACAAGCTTAGAATAGAGGAAAATGGATAGTGAGCAGTTAACAGAAAAAGAAGCTTGTATTTGCTGAAAATGAAGATGAGACGCTGCAAGTGACAAAAGTGTCTATAGTTTCCAGAAGTTGAACCTTACATCAAATGCCAACCCTGATTACATATTACTTCTAGATATTTATAAGTTTACAATACTATGGCACTTGGCCATTTAGGTATGGAAGGGTCATAATTGACCACCAACTACATTTAACTGCCTGATGGAGTCTCTGGATGAAGTTACTTGATTTAGTGGGTGAATCCGATTGTTCAGGTGATGTGTTATCATTTAAGTGGTTGGAGCGCTTGTACTGGTGGAGTCTATTACTGATAAATTCAGTTACAGAGTCATGCTGTGTCCTTTTCTCCCTTGGCCATGCTTTCTGTTAAATATGGTTGTTGGGGGTTTGACTGTGATTGATGATGGCAGAGCTGATCATCTCCTTTGGGCAACAGAATGGTCGAGGACGTGGGATGCATGGGCAACAGATAGTTGGGATGAGGGAGAAGGATGACTGTCGGATCGGGAAAATGGATGGCGGAGATGACTCGGCGGAGGCTATCGGCTGAGGTGGGAGCGGGGTGCATTGGGGCCATTAGATCTTTGGTAGACAGATCGAACGGTCATCGAGAAATGGAGTTGCATGGGCGTTTAACGGGCGAGGGCGATTTGGTCGAGTGGTAAAGGTTTTCATCGCACCGCTTTCGGGTGCTAAGCGGTAAATGCCCGGGGTCGAGCGATTCCATTCAATGATCGACACGTAGTAGTGGGAGAGAGAGAAAAACCGCTCTCATTGCGTGCTATTGTTCGATCAAGTTGTCGACACAATGAATGCGAAGACCGTCAAATCTTGGCGGAGATCATCTGACGACGAAAATTAGTCGAGCGGGTCACTTTATCGGGTGTGATAGGAGCTATTAGATTATTGGGGAATGATCAATGGCGGGAAAGCGATTAGGGGTTTATGAGCGCATGAGGGCGTATGGGTAGGGTTTTATGGTTAGTTTAGCTTTGCGCTTAGAGCTAGGGCCAAAAGGGGCTTTGTTGGGTTTTAGAAGGCTTATTCAGGGAATGGGAAGGGTTTAGAGGTGAGTGGGGTGAAGGAGGAAAGGGAAAAGTGACCAATGTGACCCCCCCCGCCCTTTGGACACAACCAAACAGACCATCCTCCTTTCTGACCTTAGAAAGTTAGCGCTGCATAGCAGAGCTAACAATGGCTCTTTCTGGGGATGAAAGCCTCCCTGTAAGGTTTCAAGAACCGTAGACCATTGCCTTTCATACAAAAACAAGATCAACAACATTTCCTAGTGTTCCATTGGGCATGGAGTCTAATTAAGCCTACACTAAAACTTTGTAAAAGATCATATTTACAATGCTGAGGCCTAAAGGCCTTAAACAACATAAACCTTCAAAAACCACCCATTGATTGGGCCATAAAAAACTATTGCTCCTTCCAAACTTTGTAGCTTGAAAGTATTGTTCCCCTAAACCTGAGAGATGACAGATGATCTTGTCCACAGAGCATCAAATTTACCAGGGTTTCCCTGCCTTTCTTATCCTTCAGTGCATCCCATTTGAGAAAATAGTCACTATACTGAGAATTGACCCTTTTTACCTTTCTATGAAAGGTTTCTTTCTCTTGTTCAATGTGCACATCAACCAAATCATCAAAGACTTGCAAAAGCCTGTTGATTTGATCACCCACTTCAAAGAGTTTGGGGCATTTGACCTTATTAGGCAGAGATGGTTTATATTTCACCCCCTCTCTGTATGCTCTCATCCTTGGATGTTTTTCTTGGAAGTTTTTGTACACCTGTTGAATAATAAGGTCTGTTGTGTACTTGGATGTGTCATTTGTGACCTGAACAATAAATATAAGTGGTGAATCAAGGTATTCTTGCGTGGGGGACACAAAGACTTCACCTGCTCCTGTAGCTTTCTTAGAACAAGCCCCATCAAAGAAGGTGTCCCAAATCTGTGGGCCTTCTTCCTTTGTGATCTGGCAAACTGCCTTTTCAGGCTGTGTGGAGGCCAACTGGGCAGGCTTCATAATATCAAGACTAAGCTTATCCATGTCAGCCTTGGGCATTGAATTATGGCTGGCTCCAGTGCCTAGGGGGAAATTATGAGGGATTTTATCTTGAACAGACAGAGGAACATAAGATGATGGGGAGCTAACTTCACAATTTTCAATGATTGGGCTGAGAATAACAGCTAGTTGGTCATCTTGCAGATTTACATAGTCAATGGAGGCTTGGACTACTTTAGGCTCAAGATCCTCAAGGATGGATGCTTTGAAGGACTCATTCTTCACTAGTTCAATCAGAGGCATGGGTATTCTTGGCTTCTGAATTTCTGGTTGAAAACTAAAAGAAGAAGGGGACTTGTCAAGGGCTCTTACCTCTATGGTTGGAGCTTTGAGGATGATGGGATCTGCTGCTGGTTGCTTCTGCTTATTAGCTTGTTGCTCTGTAGGGACAACAAATTTATGAGCAGGAGCTACTTGGACATTATCCATCAAAGACCTCGGATTATATCTTTGTTGATCTTCAGTTTGCAGAACAACTCCTCTGTCCCACTCTTGGTTGATCTGGCCTTTGAATAATGACTTCTCATAGGCAGCTTTGGTTAAAAAAGGGGCACTGCCCTTATCTTTCATACTGTGAATCTCATCCTCTTCTTCAAACTGCTCCTCCTCCATGATTGCATTTTGAAACGGGGTCTTCACCCTTTTGTCTTCATCTGCATCTTTATTTCTTTGCAAAATCTGCAACTGCTAATTTGCTCTTCTATATGGATTTGGATTTGGAAGAGCAAAGGTATTAGGAACCATTGCTTTCCGAGAATACTGCTCAACCTTTAATTTGGAAACTTCAGAGGCTAATGACTCTATCATCTTGGCTATTTTATCGATCTTGGGATCTGAAGATGATGAGGGCTCACCCCTCTGTCTTCTTCTATCAGCATTACCTTTGAGATTTTCTACAGCCATGATGTTTGATTCTACTTCTAGGGCTGCATCTTACATATCAGCCAAAGAATCACATCTTCTCTCCCTCAATAGTAAATAGAAATAAGAATCGAAGGCATTGGCATAGGTGAGCTTAGCAGTGGTAGGGGTGGGTTTCACTTTAGCTGGTATCTTGCTGTACATACGATTGAATCTTTTATTGAAATTAGACAATAACTCCCCATTTTCCCTTTTTAGGTTACCAAACTCAGTATGATAATAGAGCAGATCTTTCTTATCCCCCTAATGTTTTAAAAACACATCATCTAATGGTTCAACATTTGCTATAGACTTAGGGATCAGCTCTCTGAACCACTCTCTAGCCTCTCCATTAAGGCTTTGGACAAATACCCTCATCCTCACATCATCTTCACTGATATCTAGGTTATCAACATAGCTATAAAAAGACTCAAGGTGTTCTTTAACGGTTACTCCCTCTATACCAGTGAACTTAGGCATGCATTTCTTATATTCCCCTGCAGGCATGGCATTCAAAGGAATAGGGAGGACCAGGGGTCCCTACCTAGTAGCTATGATTCTTTCCATTTTGGTGGGTGCTTGTGGGCCTGCCATGACTGGGGTAGATGGAAGGGTGTTAGCAGTTTGAAAGGTAGGGAGTTGAGAAATGACTAACAGGGCTAAAGGAATATGATGGACTGAAAGGGAGGTTTTCTTTGGACTGAGATCCAAAGGGGAACAAGGAGCTCTATGAATCTCTGAGAGTATTTCTTCATTAATAGTGCTAGGCTCTATATTTTCGACATGTGCATGCTTAGTTACAAGCCTTTCTTGCAGAGATACATAAGATTGTTTAGGCTTACCTGATCCTGATGCTCCCTTTTGTGATATCTTTCTCTGCTTGAAAATCTTCTTAGGGTTAGGTACTGGGTCAGCTGGTGATTTCTGAGGATTTCTCTGAGTATGCCTCATAAACTGAGCCAGAACTGTGATGTGGAGTCGCCAAATGGTTAGTCCTCCAGTAGAGTCACTGGATAGATGATTAAAACCAAAAATGTGTCCAGATTTTTTCTATCATCAAAGCTGGATCTGTGTCATTCTCCCAGGGAAGCTGAGCTTCAATCTCCTCTCCCCGG
Organism: Pinus tabuliformis; assembly: GCA_031772625.1. Taxonomy (NCBI): domain Eukaryota; kingdom Viridiplantae; phylum Streptophyta; class Pinopsida; order Pinales; family Pinaceae; genus Pinus; species Pinus tabuliformis. The sequence continues at coordinate 657,120,331 of CM062820.1, read as the reverse complement.
CAACAACACCAATTATGTTAGGATTCCAAGAAACTCTCTAGGTTGTAGCGTAGAGATGCTTGGTAACATATAAATTCAACTATCGTTGTAGGTTTAATGGAAGGAATGATGGTTTGTTTCAAGCCAAATAACCACTTCTACTTTGTTTCACCCCAGACATGCATGAACACCCTCAGACTATAAGGATTTAGACAACCAATGCTCACAGTTTTAGATATTAAGTCAATATGGAGAATACTAACCACACCAACAGATACACAAGACCATGTGATGGCCAGTTGCAACCAGTACAAAAACCGGTAAATCTAATCTATTAATGAAAAGACATGATGATAGCTCTCCTGCATTAGATAGAAGGAAACCTGAGTAACCTATTCAGTGATGCATTCGAGATTCTAACACAGAGATAAGATGACAGTTATCTAGTGCTAAAAATCAAGAGATTAAGAATACAACATATCAGGTACAAGCTTAGAACAGAGGAAAATGGACAGTAAGTAGTTAACAGCAAAAGAAGCTTGTATTTGCTGAAAATGAAGATGAGACACTGCAAGTGACAAAAGTTTCTACAGTCTCAAGAAGTTGAACCTTACATCAAATTCCAACCCTAATTACATCTTACTTTTGGATATTTATAAGTTTACAATACTATGGCACTTGGCTGTTTAGGTATGGAAGGGTCATAATTGACCACCAGCTGCATTTAACCGCCTGATGGAGTCTCTGGACGAGGTTACTTGATTCAGTGGGTGAATCTGATCTGTTCAGGTGATGTGCTATCCTTTAGGCGGTTGGAGAACTCGTACTGGTGGAGTCCATGACTGATAAATTCAGTTACAGAGTCGTGTTGTGTCCTTTTCTCCCTTGGCCATGCTTTCTCTTAAATATGGTTATTGGGGGTATGACTGTGATTGATGCTGGCAGAGCTGGTCATCTCCTTCTTTGGGCAACAAAATGGTCAAGGACGTGGGATGCATGGGCAAATGGACAGTTGGGATGAGGGAGAAGGATGACCGTCGGATCGGGAAAATGGACGCCGAAGATGACTTGGCAGAGGCTATCGGCCGAGGTGGGAGTGGGGTGCATTAGGGCCGTTAGATCTATGGTGGACAGATTGAATGGTCATCAGGAAATGGAGTTGCATAGGCATTTAATGGGGGAGGGTGGTTTGGTCGGGCAATAAAGGTTTTCATCGCGCCGCTTTCGGGCGCCAAGCGGTAAATGCCCGGGGTCGAGCAATTCCATTCAATGATCGACACCTAGCAGTGGGAGAGAGAAAAACTGCTCTCATCGCATGCTATTGTTTGATCAAGTTGTCAGCGCAATGAATGCGAAGACCGTCAGATCTTGGCACAGATGATCTGATGGAGAAAATTAGTTGAGTGGGTCACTTTATTGGGTGTGATGGGAGCCGTTAGATTATCGGGGAATGATCAACGGCGAGAAAGCGATGAGGGGTTTATGAGCGCGTGAGGGTGTATGGGTAGGGTTTTATGGTTGGTTTGGCTTTGCGCTTAGAGCTGGGGCCAAAAGGGGCTTTGTCGGGTTTTAGAAGGCTTATTCAGGGAATGGGAAGGGTTTAGAGGTGAGCGGGGTGAAGGAGGAAAGGGAAAAGTGACCAATGTGAGCCCCCCACCCCCCTTTCGACACAACCAAATAGACCATGCTCCTTTCTAACCTTAGAAAGTCAGCGCTGCATAGCAGAGCTAATAGAAGTTATCAACCTCAACTTCCCATTATAAAATATTTGTTGACAAGGGCCATCAATTTGACATAATACCTATGTTTCATTTCATGAGTTGTTTTTTCATCAAAATAGGTGATTTTACACACTAGTGGCATTTTTATGGGATCTGTAACTCATAATGAATTCAGATATGAAGTGATTATTATGTTACAGATAGATATATAATTCTTAACATTTCCCATTTGAGTGTCCATTTAGATTTTTATTTCTTGGTTTTATAATGTAACTATGTATATATTAGCCCTGAGGGTTAGATTAATTGGTCGAGTCCCTATTGTTAAAGAACCATTTCTATTGAGAGGTCATGAGTTCAATTCTCTCAACACTGTTGGGGTTAGGTTCCATGGTTGAACCAACATGAAGTGATCCCTTTGGGTGGATCGGCTTGGTAAAAATATTCCATGAACGTAGCATTCACCGATCTTTGGGGTTTGTGAGCCACATAGGAGGAAAAAACTACATTTATATTTAGGGTAATCTCGATCTCTTAAGGAAGTGTTTATATGTAATACTAGTTTCTAGACTATATGAATTTATTACATTTATTCATTTTTGTAGGAGTCAAAATGAGTATGTCAATAATGCATGGAATTAAAACTTACACTGGTGTTTATATCATTGAAAGCACATAAATGATAAATGCATGCATATATTATTTTTTTTATTAAAAAAACATTCACATTGACCTTGAATGGCTTTCTTCATTTCATTTACATTAATATGTACCAAAATTATAAAACAATTAAAACTTCCCCCAAAAATTCAATAATCACTCCTTTTATTCCAAGTTATATGAAGTTTCCAACTCTCAATGTCAATGATGAAACCTTATAATCCACAAAAATATGATTATGATGAATATTTCAAGCTCCAAGTAGGTTATGGATATTACATGATGATTTTGTTTCAAGTTTGCATATTTCTAAGTGGGACAAAACTTTTGGAACTATCACATGGTTCCTTTAGACTCCTTAAGGTATTATTTTCAAGATGATATATAGGTTTATGTTTTCCCATAAAACTATTGCATTGAAATATTATTGTCATTCCCATAAGCCTCAAGATCCACTCTATTAATGATGTGATGTAGGAGTCTACTTGGTACTACTCAACTATCCTACATACCTATTGAATTATAGATTTTATTAACCACTAAGGTTTTTGTTTTGTGTAGTGGGTTTAGAGTTTGAATAATTCTTGAACCTCATAGTCTTAGACGTTTGGATAAAGTTAGTCCCATGTCTAAACAATAGCATATAACACCCCCTTCCACCACCATAGATTAAACCAACTCAAAGGAAGGTGTTACTTTCATTTAACCCGACCTTCTTAGTCTTGTAATATGGGGTCACAAAATTACTTAACTTCCAACTTCTTTAAATTCGAAAACGAATACTACCATCACGTCCAACTCGACAAGAGCATTTTGGTGGTATAACTTTTTCCTTAAATCAAAATATATGGTCATTCAGATTTTGGTCATTAAAACCCCCTTCCACATCAACAAGTACTATCACATGGCACCCATGTTTCCCCCATGTGATAACCATCCACCCCCTCACAAGAGGTCCACACCATCCCTTAAATACACGTGGTAATCACATGGCCTCCGTAGTATAATGCCACATCATAAATTATCCCTGGTTCCACTAGATCGATCCATTTGTGCTTTGCAACAGAATCCCTTTATACACAATCTTATCCCCTGCCATGATTTCTTAGCTTACTACGCTTTACCATTTATGAAAAGGCTGGGGCGGGATGGAATTTTTCTCATCTCTGCATGAAAGGATATTCCCATCCATTTTCTCGTTAATATTTCCCCTCCTCAGCATTGTCCCTCGCCTTCTCCTTCGAGATCTGAGGCCCAAAATATTTGAATTCCTTATATCTGTTAATTAATGGTTTAATTCTCCATCTTGACCCCTAGTCCCTCACCTTCCATAACATATGCCACACATGGGAAGCCTATGAGGTTTGATACCTTGAGATCTTGATACAATTAAAGTTCCTATCTCTTTCCAATAATATTTCCATTCCCCAACGCCATCACTCTTGGTCCTCCTATGGTGTGCACACCACAAATTTCCCCAAGGTTTAAGGAATTGAGGCTCTGAGATGACGTCATCTCAACATCACATTGATGTCTCCCACCCTAACATCATGCTGATGTCTCTCAGCCTACCAAGCTCCCTCTCATTGATATTTTTATGAAGCATTCTCACGAGGGCGAGACATGTACCTTAATTTCCAAGCTAGGGTTTTCCTGTCTCTTGCCATGACATTATGCTGATGTCTCTCACCCCATCTTTCTCCCTTTTCTCATCCTTGTTAGAAAGTGTTCACATCAGGGTGAGACAATAATTCCATTCGTCACATAACATAAGTGACCGTTCTAATAAGCCTTTGGCACTTAGAAAGATTTATAGGGTTGCCAACTATTGGAAATATGTTGTCATTGATGACAAAGGAAAATATTGATGGCAAAGGAAAATCATGGCTACTGCTAAGCATTGATGATGGTGTTGTCATTGTTGGAAATTATCAGAAGATGGCAAAGGATGACATAGGTGTTCATAATCAGTTACATGAAGGATGAAGATAACCATGGATGAAGAGAATGGTGCAGAAATTTTGGATCCCTTTCTAGAGTAGCATATCATGTCATATCCAGATGAAACTCACCCATATGGGAAGAGCTCTGAAGAGTTTTCCAGTGGTATGTGGAAGTTTGAAATTGGTCACCTAGATCAAAAGATAGAGCCAGCCAAAGTTGAATGACCCTAAGTCAAAGTTTAAAAGAGATAAAAGGCTTGAAGACCCTTTGGAATTGCGTTAAGTTTGGTGGAGCATACAAACACAATGGAAAGGATAGCAAAGTCGCCATAGAGAGTGTTAGGCACACATGGACGAACAACGAGGCTGTGAGAACAATTTTCATTGGCCATAGGTGGATCCAACTTGATGGTAATACCTTGACAGATGTACCCCAGAGGTTTGCAAAGGGAACACAAAGTTAAAGTGTCAGGATGAAATAGGTGGGAAGATGTGGGAGAAACAACGCAACAAAGAGGGTTTCTATTGGTGCAAGAAGAGCCCACATGGCAGGTAAGGTTGCAGTAGTTACCTCAATAGGTGAATCCCATAAATTATAAAAGAGCACCTTAAGAAGTTGAGCGAGATGGCATAGTAGTGCACAGGTGGACTAACATAGTGATAACAAAGCCCGTAAGAGCCTAGACCAGTGTAAAGGCTTGCCTGGGAGAATATCAAAGAAAACTCGTAGGAGAGCATCAACCCAGAGGAATAGATGAAGTTGTGTAAAGAAAAAAGAAGTCGTGAACCCTTAGAATTTTTATAAAGGAAATATGGATTAAAACCGACCTCAAGACCCTTCTCTATCCTCTCTGACAATAGGATAGATGGTAGTTTTTTAATTGGTTAGAGGTGATGTCAACAACCATCGAATGGGAGCGTGAGATGTGGCAACAAGATTCAATGTTTTTGGGTACCCAGATGGCCCATTTTTGAGTGACACATGGCCCAATTAGTGGATGACACATGGCACATGTGACGTAGCGGGGCGGGGGGGGGGGGAAGTGGGGCATCACCTCCGACTGGGGGGTCCAGGGGCCAGCGGGCCCCTGAAGTTAAAGATAGATGTAAAATTGCCTTGTAATATATTGTAATTTCGTAGTCAATCTGGGCTGTTCATTAGGAGAATGATATGATGGTAGAAGTTATGTTTAATTTATGGTTTTTTTTCCCTAGAAGGCAACCCTCGATTTATATGAAGGAATTGTATTGTGACTGTGTATATGTGTATTCTGAGCAAGAAAGAGAGAGGAGATTGCGTGAGAGTGAAGAGGAAATTATAACGGATTTGATGTAGGTTGTATCTCTTCATTTTTCTAGATAATATAAAAGGAAGGACTTCCTATTTCTCCATGGACGTAGACCAAATTCGCTGAGCACATATATATGTGTCCCTCTTGTTTATGCATTTTCTGTGTTTGTGTTTCTACAATATTTTATGTGTTCCATTACTCTGTAATATATAATTTTCTAACACGTCGGGTGTTGGGCACAGTAGAGAACCTAACACCCATGGGGGCATCATGTGCTGGACATGCCAGGGCTCCCATTGACCATGGGGGCATCACATGTTGGGTATGCCAAGGTGCCCACCTATTTATAGGGGCGCCCATGCAATGAGTTGGTGGGTTGACCCAACTTGGAAAGGGGCACTCGCATAAAAGAAGTAAGGTCAACGTATAACTACCCATGAACAAAGTTCCCACCAAGGGGTCTCATAATGATTCTTAGAAAATTGACTAAAGTAATGTTTGGGTGTTAAAAGTCAGTTTATAATTGATTGATTATCAAACATGGTACTAATAAGTTATAATATTTTTTTGTCATTGATGAGCAAACGAAGGTGGGGCACCCTGACGCCGATGGAGGCACCGCGTGCTAGGCACACCAAGGTACCCAATGCCTATGGGTGTGTCATGTGTTGGGCACACTAGGGCATCTAGTGCCCATGGGGTTGTTACGTGATGGGCACGCCAGGGTACTCGCTTGGTAGGGGTGCCTGAGTGACAATTTGGTGGGTTGGCTTGACTTGGAAAGGGGTGCTCGCACAAAAGAAGTAATCTCAACCCATGACTGCCCATGAGGCTAGTCAGTCCTGACCCGATATTGGTAGTCTAGGTTTGATAGGAAAAGCTTTAAGGTAAGGATTTGAGCTATGATATATAAGATTTGTCGGTCTCCTCAAGTCCAATCAAAATATCTAGTTGTAAGGCTCCCATGAGGTGATCTTTTGTTCAAGTCGACCTAGATCCTCTCTTAGGCGTCTTCTTCTAACTAGCACATAGAACTATATCTATGCACTTGTCCCTTCAATATATCCATAAAATTCCTTTCAAACATGCCTTACGATGGACTGTTATTCCCCTTATGATGATAATGATATCTTCTTTCACAAATTTATGCTTCTTATAATACTTTCTGTAGTAGAAGCTTCCAAGGTGCTAAGTCATGAAGCTCTACTCAAGGTGATAGATTGATCCTCTTCTTGAGTTTAGGTCAGAGTACTGTAGTTGGTCACATATAATTTGTCCTTTTTCTATCTTTAACAATATTTCTATTCCGTTGAGATATATGTAGCGTTCTATTGCAAGTTTGTCCATTTAGAGCTTTTAATAGTCCCAAAAGGATGCGAAATTGATCTTCTTTCAAAGTTTCACAACTCAATGCAGTGAGAGGTTTCTATTTGGAAAGACTTGTATAAATCTTAGAATTTTTTAAGATAATTGTGGTCCTTTAGGGTGACTGAGGTTTGGATCAGACCTTCCAAGTTATCCTACAATGCCTCTATACAATTCGGTCTTGGTCCTTCTTAAAAGTAGTTTTATGATGATTGAATGGGAAGTGCTCATCTAGGGGACTTTCAATAAGTTTTAGGATGATTGGCAAATGCATCATCAGGCTTAACTGCAAGATATGTTTGAGGGCTACTATGCTGATATTTGCAAACCAATTTAGAAGTTGATACATCAAATCACAAGACAATACATGAAGATTATCATATTATGAGTCATGGACTCTTATGGTTAACTAACACCTTCTATTGAGTATTGAATGCCATGAATTGACATTATTTGTTTCAAGATGCTCTTTTGCTTACCAAAGGATGGATTGAATGTGTATTAATGATAATGATTATAGGATATAACAATTGATAAAATTATCAACTAAAGTCTACCTCTACTATTTCAAATTACATGATTTTTTTTTAAATGTAACCATTAGTGTAAATTTATTATTAATTAATAAAATTAATCACTATTTTCTATCACATAGTTCTTGTAGTAGACCTGAGGGTTTCTCAGTGGCTTTGCTCCCCACATTCGATTATTGTAGTGAACCTCAATTTTTCTCGGTGGCTCTGCTCCCCACATTTATTCTTACAATGGACCTTAGGGTTTCTTGGTGGCTCCACTCCCTACATTCAATTCTTGTAGTAGACCTAAGGGTGTCTTGGTGGTTCTGCTCCCCACATTCGATTCTTGCAGCATACCTCAGGGTTTATGGGTGGCTCCGCTCCCCACATTCAAATCTTACAGTAGCCCTCAGGGTTTCATGGTGGCTTTGCTCTTTACATTTGATTCTTGTAGTAGACATGTGGGTTTCCTTGTGGCTATGCTCCTCACATTTGATTCTTGCAGTAGATCTCAAGGTTTCTCGGTGGCTCATCTCCCCACATTCGATTGTTGTAGTAGACCTCAAGGTTTCTCGGTGGCTCTGCTCCCTACATTTGATTCTTGCAACAAATATGAGGGTTTGTCGGTGGATCCTCTCCCTATATTCCATTCAACGTTCCCTTAAGTGTTTCTCGGTGGCTCCTCCCTACATCCAAATCTTGCAAACTTGAGGGTTTCTCAATTGCTCCTCCCTACATTCCATTTAGTGTTCTCTTGAGTGTTTCTTGGTGGCTCCTCCATACATTCGATTCTTGTTGATTAGCCTGGGCGATTCTCGGTGGCTCCTCCCTACATTTGATTCAAAATTCCCTTCCATGTGTGGACTCCTTCAAGAATCCATAATAGCTGGCAGATTCAGACATCATGATTAAGCAATGGTAAGTCCACATTCCTTCTTGAACACCTACAATTATAGGGTTTTCAAAAAATCATCACAATAGGCACAATTGAGACCATTTATGCCCTAAAACAAAAACTTATTTCATCAATGTATGCATTAATAAGAGAGTAGTAGCATGGTTATCAATTAATTAATCTACTCATTTCTTCTTGAGTCCTCTCTTTAGTCATGGGCTATGGCTTGCTCATCCCCTTGTGAATTTATTATTTAGTCATGGGCGACCAGAGGTGGTGAAGCGAGAAACCCGTCAGTGGTAACATGAGACCAATAAATTCATACATGGTACTCAAATGATGATATGTGGTATCTGGAAGAATTCATTAGGAAATTTAAGGTAAAGATTCAATATACAAGTGTTGTATTCCCACCCCGAGCGACTTTGGACTGTAATTTTGAGTGGTTTGGTTGTTTTTATATGCTTTGCCATGTCTTCATTGTTCAATTTCAACCAATAGCTTAGCTTTGTGAAGATTTGGCTATTTAGACCCTTGCAAATAGTGATATTGTTCTCTTCCAAATTTTAATGATTTTGAATGCAAGTCTGTAGTTCTAGACTTTAGAATAGGGCTGCGTATAGTGCCCAGAAATATGATCCAATTAGCAATGAGTTTGATCTTGAGAGGATGGATTTCTTGAATATTTGGTCTCTTGAAAATAAGCTTAAGACGCATATTCTTACTTTTGAATAGGACTGCACTTTTATTACACTGATGAGGTCTTGGATTTATGCTCAGAACTTGGATTTTTACTAAGGTCTCATCTCTATTGGTGGCACTAGTGTTATAGGAACTAGTGTACTGTGGTATATTGGAAGCCCCTATTGTATATATGCCACCTCTGTTATGCAACCTAATTGCATGGTATAATTGGCAAACATCATATGCATATAAATATATATCTGGCTCTATATGTATGATGATATCATTGTAACATAATACAACATCATTCAACAATAAAGTATATTATGTTGATATATATTAGCATGGTGTGATTTACACATTATAGCTCAGTATTGGTGTGGCATCACACATGTGCGCAACACAATAGTATGACACCATGTAGGAAAGGTATCCATGCTATCATTTATGAAACCTCAAACCTTAGTGACAATATTGGCATGACAGAGTTGATGATATTAAAGTAATGATAGTTCAGATATGTCAGTGGTTTCAATGTTTATATGGCCAATGTAAAGTTGTAACAAGTGTCTCTATATGTGAATTCTTTTCTTCTTATGTTCCTTTTATTTCCGTTGTATTGTTATTGTTCTTTCTATATAATTGCAAATAATGTTATAATTGTGTGGAGTTAATCCATTATCATTATTATTATGATGTGCTTATCATCAAGACAATGCCAATAAATAAAATATTAATGCAAACAATAACACCAGAAATAGGCTCCATGCCAGGGCAAAACCCCTACATAGGAGAGAACGTAGAAACTTCTCTTCTTTTAGAAATGCAAGGAAGACTTCCAAGAAATTTTATTAAGACAATACAACAAGTGATAGGCCATCCACCCAAAAAATAATGCTTCTTTATTTAACTTGGTCTTCTTCTCTTCTTTGGCTCGAAATCTGAATAGAGATAACTTCCTTCCCATGTATGCGAGCTTTCCAAATAAAGAATTAATACCCAAGTCAAGCAAACAAACTTTTCTTCCTTTCCTCATTATCCTTCTCTTATTTCTCGCTCTGAATTTTTCTTAGACATATTGAAGAGTGTGAATTTCTTATCTATCTTCAATGAGGTCAAATACCTCTCTTTTATATAGTCTCTTGGTGAGGTCCAACGACCTCTTGTGGGGATGACTTGATGGGCTGGCTGACCCATCACTTGGTAGCTTCTAGATTTCATTTTTACATTTAAAATATTTATTTTACATCAATTCAAGAGCCCTTCATGGGAATTTACATCATGACCTTGACTTTGACTTTGTCACAACCCTAAAGCACACAAATGGGTGCTAAACCTAATACAAAATAATCAATGGGAAAGAAGCCCATTCTTGAATAAATAATTTTCTTTTGCAAAATTACAATTTTCTTTTCTTTTTCTTTTGACAAGTACATTTATTACATCAATTCATGATACATAGAAAATTATGAAGACCGAAGGAAGTTAAGTATTCACTGACGATTCCTAGCATTTCCACTCGTAGATTTGGCAATCTACATCCATAGTCATTTGGTATTAATAATAGGCCTAAGACCTCTCATGTGGCACTTATTGTGGATTTTTTTGTGGGTATGGGTGTCCATAACATGACATGTAGCACTATCTGAATGGAAGGTGGGTCAAACTCTACATTTGGAACTCTTTGTCCTTTACCTCCATTGGAGTGGGATTAAGGATTGAGGAGCATAGAGGTTCATTATGTATTCCAAAACAAAGCCACAATAGTCATTGCTATAGGACAAGGCCCGTCAGATTCCATGGAAATATAATTGCTCTTGTGGTAGGAATTTATCAAAAAACATTAGTCAGTAAGTTCTTCAATTGATGTGTTAATATAGGTCACTTTTCTTTGTGAATGAAATAATTTGGGATTCCTTTCCTCATGTATAGTGCCATTAGTCATTTCACGTTGAGGGCATGGCATGGTCTTATCCTTTGGTATGAGGAGGGAGAATGCAATATATGGGATCAAACATGGTTATTAATGAATCATTGTTTTCTTGGGCTTATACTATGGCATCGTTTTTTTGATGTGTGGATACATATAAATCATATAATGTTTTGATTTGGGTAAAATTGTTGAATATCCCACTTGAAATTTGGAATAATGTAGGTATTAAAGCCACAACATATGCAATTAGATCTTATATTATAGGTGTGATGAGCATATGGGCTCATTTTTCCTCCTAACATAGTTTAATCAACCATTCTCTTAGCTTATTGCATGCTTTTTTATTATATTTATGCTTATGTAGTGAGTTGGATTGGTCATTATGCCATGGAGTCTAATATGTTTTTAATGCAGATTTTTGTTCAATTTTGGAGATAAAGTCAAAGATGTAATGGAAAATTGGCAGCAATAATTCGAAGTAGACAAGGGAGATGATATATAGGAGGGTATCCCCCTCATTTATGACTCCCCACTTCAAATTCTCCATTGTGCAGCTCGAAGCACAAAAAACCACATCAATGCACTAGGAGGCAACTGAGCAAGTGGAGGATAACTTCTGTTTATCTCAAGTTTTGGGAGCTAAGACTCCTTGATTTTAAGGAAGCTGTTGGGAGCTTCAGTTGTATAAGTAGAGAGGCCTAGGGCCTCATTAGGAGGTTAGTCAAATTTTCAAATTTTTGTTGTAGCTTTGCTCTGCTCAACTTCAAGCTTACATTTGTTGAAAGTTTCATGTAATCCTATTATTATTTTGATAATAAAGATGAGATCCTTTTTGAGCTAGCACTGAGTTACCTCAAAGGGCTGAAGCTCTTGGGTTATTGCCTATTATAGACATTTTTGGGCACTGCAACCCCAAGCATAAAATGTCCATAAACCAAGGGCTCCTAAGTCCCTAAAAGTGTTGTTCCAACCCCTAAAGGAACAAGGTCAACTGATTACAGCTTCTCCCAGAAGTTCTCCATGAAAAACTACTCAGAACTGGTCAAAACTGGATCATTTCACCTGCTCCATAGGCAAAGTGCGTTGCATCTCACCTAAATACACACAGTGGGTGCGTTGCATTTCAAAAATCCCTTCTATGGGTGCGATGGGCGAGAAGAGACAAATGGCAGTGTCAATCCGCGAGGTGGAGAAGCATGGAATCTTCCAGAAACTTCTCCTGTGACACTTGCCTCTCTGAATTCGACCAGGGATGAGTAAGAGATCATCAATCTCCAAGTGGAATCAAGAACTATCAGAGGGAAGACACTAATCAAATCACAAGCTGACTCATCTCCCTTGCAGATATCTATATATGGATCCCTCATCCCAGAGAGCCAAAGGCTGGAATTTTACATCTTGTAAGGAATTGCTGTTGGTTTCTTGAGGCAACGTCATAGTGTTGGGTGATCTAAGCTTTGCATGAGGTGAAGAAGGGCTTACTTGCTGAGAGGATGATGCTGGGTCTGAACAACTGGTTGTAACTCTCTTGGCTCTTTCTTGATTATCAATAAAGCTATTCAAGTTTTCCTCCATACTCTTGTGTAATTTATGTTTTGTGCATTTGTATGGTCAATTTACATCTGGTCCTAGATTGTTTATGATAATAGATCCATGTTCTCGTATAGTGTTATGCTGCTTTGATTCTACAGGTACTCTGTGAAGCTGGGTATACAAGAAAGCAAGTAGCAAAGGACTATAAGAAGAGAGAGGAATCGAGCAAGGAACCAAGTGCAAGACAGAGGTTGGTCTCCTTTATTCTTCTTTCATCTATCTTTCATAAAGGAAAACGAAAGAAGTTTTACTTTGTTTGTTTCTAAGGCAGCTACCCATCTTAGTGGGATTAGCAGTTCTGCATAGACACTTTTCCCTGTGACAAAATGGAGACTCCACTGGGGAGCGACTAGGTTGTTTGTTTATCTACATTTGTTTACTTTATAAACTTATAGACGGAGCCTGAAGTTGAGCCAGGTAGCCTTCGAACTGAATTTGCTATGCAAATGCAAAGTAGATAAATGCCGCTTCAGTCAATCTCCAGGTTTTGTTTATGAATTAAACAATTGATTTACAAGCTTTCTAATTGCCCTCATGGTGGCTCCAGTAACCTCCTTAGATCTACCCCTGTGATTGATTTACTGATTACCACTTGCTCGGCCGAAATCCCTGAACTGAACTACAAACTGTGACCCGGAACCCAATCAAAGTCTCGTCCCTGGTCCAGCGCACTGTCTGTTCTGTGAATCTCAAATTCAGTGCACTTCCCGAGTGTAGTAGGTGCGCTGCATTTCAAATTCACTGTGTTATAGGTGCATTGATCAGACTAGGCATTGTTCCTAAATTTTGGTTTCTGTGTTCACTCTTTTCAGATCTATTCAAGAGTTTTGCTGCCTATAGTCGGTACACCTCTGTTTGAAACCCCTTTCCTTGCTGTTATTCCGCCTCCATTGTGCAAAGAACTGTAAATGTTTTTATGTATTTGTTGAGTCATTTTCAGTTCTCCTTTACAAAGAAGTAACATAATTGTACTGTCGTTTCTTGATTTGAAAGTGTCACAAGTGTCGTTTTCAGTCATAGAAGAGGACCTGATTTTTCTTGATAGTCGATTACCCTGTTACTATTGTATTTGGTTTGAATTAGTAGTTTTTCTAGTGTCAAAAGAAAGTTTTCATTTCCAAATCGCAAAGTGTTGTCGTTGTCTTCATTTTGATTTTGAAAAGAAACTTGTTAGTAATTGTCGCTTTGAAAAATAATTCATATTTGCGCATTAGCTTTATTTTTATCATTCACATATTAAGAAGGCTGAAAACAAATACATGCATGTGCATTTGCATTTATACTGTTTGATTGGTTTGATTTAGGACAGTGCATATAGTGTGTGCTCTATGCTCTTTGCTGAAAGAATGCCATTTCTCTTTCTTAGTAGCTAGGATTTTCATTGCTCAAAGAAGATAAAACGACTGTTTATCATCTTAGATTACATTTTAGGAATTGTACATCTACATCACGTAGTGAACCTGAAAGGCAAATTTCTTAAGCAAGATAAACTATAAAATAAATTTAATGAATCTAACAATGCTTTGGAACTTAACGCACAACATCTAGAAGTCTAGGCTAGAGACGTATTCCGGCGTCGTAATGCCTGGTAACTGTTGTTCTCACTATTGGTTGGGTGATTCCTCCACTTTGAGATGATAAGTGCCAGTACGGACTTGTGCTCCCACGTACCGTCGAGTATATTTTGGGAGACCACAATAGGCTTAATCCTTTATCCATAGGAAGCCGTGTCTGCCGCCCTATCGATCACAATGCACTGAACACAACATTCGGGAAGATTGACTGCCGTACCATAAAAAGTATTCTGTAGTTTTGCGATTGGTTTGGTAATCCCTCTGCCTAGATTTCTAGAGTAGTCCCTTTCGTTCCTTTTCAGAGTCCTTAATGGAAAAGGTCCAACTGAGCACTTGTCACTTCAGGCTCATTAAAAATCGAAGGCGACTAGAGTCATCTTTTTTTTTTTCTCGACTCTTAAAAATTGAAAAAACAAGTTGTGTCAAAGCGTCTAAAATTCATCTAATTTGGAAACATACTTACCCTTTATTTTTGGTTGATCGAGTAATCCGCAATTGTGGAAGAAAGTCAATTGAAACCCCATCGTTCGCGGAGGCTTACGAGTCAACCGTCTTTGTCTCCAGAATTGAAACTATTACGGACAAAGAGAACCCGTTTAACTGGTTCCAAATCTCCTGGTAAAGTTAGAACAAGTGTTCCAACAACATCAGAGACTCCGATTACTCCAAACATTTCTGGTATCCCTGCCTGATCCGGATTTAAACAGGAACGCAACAAATTACAGAGATAACCATATACAAAAGATGCAGCGGAAATAATACTTCATTTCATTAATGGAAAATACTGAAATATGCTTACAAACATAAATGGAAATAAACTAGCTAGGGCGATGGTAGCTTATCTCTGAGAAGAGATGTGATGGCTACATGCCTCTGAACTGTGTTACAATGAGGCTCGAAGGCCTATTTATTGTTGAGAAACAATGGAAAAACCCTTAACATTCCAAAACCTAACCCTAGGAGATGAAACGCCAAACTGTGGGCCCCGTTTGGGGGTAAGTTGGTACATCAACTTCCCGGGGTCGTAACTTTGGCATATGATCTCCGTTTGACGCATACAATAGCTCATTTGAAAGATCTATCCGAGCACTATCATTGTTGGAATGGGCAACACCAGTCCATCCCATGGACTCGTGTTGCCCCCGGATTCCCCAAAAAACGTCGTTTAGGGCCTCAAAACGGCTCCGGAAGTTCAGGACCCGAAAAACTGCTAAAAATAGTAAGTTGTGCTACAATTAAGGAAACTGAAAATGCTGAGAAAGACAATGGTGGGGGTCCAGGTGGACTTGGCAGGTGGCCACCAATATCCACCTGGATCATTCCTCCCCCCTTAGGAAGCAATGGTCCCCATTGCGTTGAGCTCCTCCATGAGATGAGGAAACTTCTGCTGAACTTGTTCCCTGGTGAGCCACTTGCCCTGCTGAAGGAGTTGGCTCGCTTTGACAACTCGATACAGTTGGATATTCTGTTGGCGAGTGTTCTTGATCTGTGTGTCCATGATCCGATCAGTTGCAGCTTGTTCCATGCAATCTGGATTTAATTCTGTGGGTTTGAGCTGTTCTGCAATGTCGGATGTGTCTAGCAATGGTGGAAAGTATGGCCGAAGGCGGTCCACATTGAATACTGGGTGCAGGCCAAGGAATGGGGGAATGCTGAGCTCAAATGCATTGTCTCCCATAGCCTTAGTAATGGTGTAAGGACCATATCGGAGTGGTCGCAATTTCCGATAGGCTCCAGTAAGGCGTTCCTTTTGCAAATGCAACCAGACTTTGTCGCCCACCTGAAACTTGTGTGGCACCCGATGTTGATCATGTCGCTGCTTGTACTTGGCATTTGATTTCTCAACAATGTCATGGACCTGCTGGTGAATATGTTGGATGCGCTCAATGAAGCTGGTGGCCTTATCTGTTTCGGACTGGACATGCGCTGAATTCATGTGAGTAGCTGCAAGTGGCATGGCCACATCAATGGGGCATAGTGGCTGGAATCCCAAACCCACCTGAAAAGGGCTATGGCCAGTGGAGCTGTGAAGAGCTCGGTTGTAGCTGTGCTGAATGTAGGGGAGGCTCTCGTCCCATGTGCGTGGATTCTTTGAGTTATACATGCGCAGAATGTGCACAATCATCCTATTGACAACCTCTGTCTGGCCATCAGTTTGAGGATGGAAGGCTGTGGACTTCGTGAGTTTGGTGTCCAGCATTGACCAGAGACTGGACCAAAAGGTGCTGAGAAACCGACTGTCCCGATCTAAGATGATAGACTGTGGGATCCCAAAGTGCACCCACACTCGTTCAAAGAAGAGTTTAGCAGTGGCTTTTGCTGTGATATTCTTCTTGCAGGCCATCATAATGGCCATCTTTGAGAACCTGTCGACGACCACAAAAACACAGTCATTTCCATGCTTAGTGGAAGGAAGGCCTGACATGTAATCCATGGAGATGGATTCCCAAGGTCGACTAGGGGTAGGCAACGGGGTATAGAGGCCTTGCTTCTTAATGGTCGGTTTGGCAATGGCACAGGCAGTACATGATCGGATGTACTTCCCAACATCCTGCCGAAGATTCGGCCAATAGAAATAGTTTTGCAGTGCTGCCACTATTTTCTCGACCCCGAAATGCCCAGCAGCCCGACTGTAGTGTGCTTCCCAAATCATCTTGGCACGCTCGCTTGAAGGAACACAAAGGTGACCGAGGTGGCATAATAGGGCATCCTGGAGGTGAAAATCTGCAACCTGCCGACCCTCCAAGAGTGTCTGGTATGTGTGGCCGAATTCTGGGTCGCTTTTGTAGAGAAGTGGCTAATCAGAAGTCTCGTGCCCGCAAGAGTTGAGCACGGTGGTTAGCGCCATGATCGGTGGTCGACTGAGGCAATCTGCAACATTATTGGTGCTGCCCTTTTTATACTTGATATTCAAGTGAAACTGTTGCAGGTATGTAGACCACTTCTGATGGCGATCATTCTGCAATTTCCCTTGGGTCTGTATGAACTGCAGAGGTCGGTGGTCTGTGTGGATGACCGTTTCCTTCCCCAAAATGTAATGCTTCCATTGTCGGCAGGCCTGTACAATGGAATACATCTCTTTATCATAAGTGGGGTACTTCCGGACTGTGTTTGAAAGTGTTTCACTGTGATATGCCACTGGATGTCCATGTTGAGTAAGGACTGCCCCAATAGCATAGTCAGAGGCATCTGTCTCGACCTCAAATGGTTGTTGTAAATCTGGTAACGCGAGCACTGGTGCCGTGCAGAGGCGATCCTTCAACTCCCTGAATGCCTTCTGTTGAGATTCAGACCAAAAGAATTTTGCTTTCGCCCCGCCCTTGGTGACTTGACTCAAGGGCCAAGAAATATGAGAAAATCCCAACACAAACCTGCGGTAGAAGTTGGCAAGACCTAGAAAGCTGCGGAGCTCTGTTAGAGTGGTTGGAGAGGGCCAATCCCGAATGACTTGGACCTTGGCTGGATCGACATGCACCCCCTGTTCATCAATGATGTATCCCAGATACTGAACCTTGGTCATGCCAAAAGTGCATTTCTCCAAATTGGCACATAGCTTGTGTTGCCGCAGTGTTTGGAGAACCTGTCGGATGTGGTGGAGGTGCTCTTCCCAACTCTGGCTGAAGATCAGAATGTCATCCAAGTATACTACTACAAAGGAGTTGGTGAATGGCCGCAAGATGTCATCCATTAGCCTCATAAAGGTTGCAGGAGCATTCGTCAATCCGAAAGGCATGACCAACCATTCGAAGAGGCCCTCCTTGGATTTGAAGGCAGTCTTCCACACATCTGAGGGTTCAATTGGTACCTGGTGATATCCTGACTTCAGATCGATCTTGCTAAAATATTTCGCCCCCTTTAGTTGGTCTAGGAGGTCATCAATCCGCGGGATCGGGTACCTATTACGGACAGTGATCTTGTTCAGCGCCCGATAGTCAATACAGAGTCTCCACATCCCATCCTTCTTCTGTACCAACACTATCGGGCTCCCACAGGGCGAAGAACTCGGACGGATGTGACCTTTCTGCAGGAGCTCCTGAATCTGCCTCTTGATTTCATTGTTCTCCAGAACAGAGCGCCGATAAATTGGTCCATTGGGTAGCGGCGCACCTGGGGTCAGATCGATGGAGTGCTTGACTTGACAGTGCAGAGGAACCCCTGCCGGGGAGGTGAAGATGTCTTCGTACTCCTCCACAATCTTGTCCATCTGTAGCTGCCGTGCAGAGGGACCCCGTTTGGAGGCCGCGGCCACTGTCTTCTTCTTCCCTTGAGGGCGTATCATCAGGAAAACAAATTTCCTGGTTTTGGAAATGATCTTACTGCATTTCTTTGCAGTAATCAAAGAGATGGCGGCAGGTGGTGCTACCTCTGGTATCCTAAACAACTTATTTCCCAATGTAATAATAACAGCACGGGGCCTTGATTCATACACAGCATGTCGCTTCCACAAGTATGGTTGTCCTAGTAATACATCACAAACTTCAAGGGGAGCAATGTCACACAATACCTCATCCGTGAAGGGCTTGATGTTGTATGGAAGGCGACACTGCTGGCTCACGCGAAGATCTCGCCCTTGGTGAAGCCACCCAATGGTGTATGGTTGTGGATGTGCTGTGGTCGGTAAGCCCAACCGCTTCACGACCTCTGCCGAAATGAGGTTCTTTTGACTCCCGCTATCAACAATGAACTGTATCGGGGAGCCCTTTACCCACATCTGGGAGTGGAAGAGACGCTCCTCCTCCTCTGGATCTTCGGGTTCATTTTTCTGGATCTTTGCGGTAGCAACAGTGGCGCTGGGATCCGCATCAATGATTTGCTTCCCTTTTTCATACCCCTTATCGGGTTCTGACTCAGAGTCGGAACATGCATCTGATTCTGAAACCTTTAGCTCAGCCACCAGTGACTGCTTGGCCCGACACTCACTTGTGTTGTGAGTGGAGCTCTTATGGAACTCGCACCATTTTCCAGTGTCCTTTCTCGGCTTCGCGGCATTGCTCTTTGCTTGCTGCTTCGGCTGGTTGTCTTGGGCTGTCCCGCCTTGGCTTTGTCCTTTGTTCTGTGGTTTAGGGGCACCTTTCCCCTGCTTTGGATTCGCAGATCCAAAGTCTCGCTTCTTTTGTTTAAACTTCTGCTCGACCTTGACGGCATACCGGTATGCTGCGCTGAGCGAGGGGATGTTTAGGAACTGTATTTCTTCCTGGATGTACTTGTGCAGGCAGCCACGGTATTTGAGTATCAAATGTTGCTCCGAATCCTTGATACCCAACTTTGTGCGAAGGGTATGGAAAAGATTGGTGAACTCCGGCACGTCTTGGTCCCTTCCCTGCCGCAGCGTGGTCCACTTTATGTATTCATCCTCATAGCTTCCGACAGGGTAGTACTGCTCCTTGATGGCATCCCGGAACGAATCCCAGGTGGGTGCGGCTGAAAATAGTGAGCCAGTACTTTCATCCTTCTGCTCGCAGTAGGTTTCCCACCAGTCCTTGACGTGGGGGGCTGCTTTGAGAAGAGCAAAAACAATCTTTTCCCGACTCAAAAATTCATGAACAGAAAAATAACCCTCTAGCAGATTTAACCATTTATCTACGGCATCGGCGTCTATCTGACCCTCGAATATGGGGATTTCAAAATTAACTTGTACCTTAAAGGGTGTGGCATTTCCAGAGGAGCTGCTGGAAGCCGATGCGCCGCTTCTGGGTAGCCGCTGAAGGATCTGCGCAAAGATGTCCATCATCGCGTTCCGTTGTCGCTCGAGCGCTTCTTCGAGCAAGATTTTGATGGGATCTCCTGCCCCCTCGTCTTTCTTCTCGTCCGCCATGGGAGGCCGTCGGGATTTGCGAGGCTGGTCTTGCAAAGGTTCAACCAGTTCAAGCCCTAACTCCTTATATCCCGACCTTGTTGGGGACATGCAAAGAAAAACAGAGAAAAAGCAGACCGCTCTGATACCACTGATCCGGATTTAAACAGGAACGCAACAAATTACAGAGATAACCATATACAAAAGATGCAGCGGAAATAATACTTCATTTCATTAATGGAAAATACTGAAATATGCTTACAAACAGAAATGGAAATAAACTAGCTAGGGCGATGGTAGCTTATCTCTGAGAAGAGATGTGATGGCTACATGCCTCTGAACTGTGTTACAATGAGGCTCGAAGGCCTATTTATTGTTGAGAAACAATGGAAAAACCCTTAACATTCCAAAACCTAACCCTAGGAGATGAAACGCCAAACTGTGGGCCCCGTTTGGGGGTAAGTTGGTACATCAACTTCCCGGGGTCGTAACTTTGGCATATGATCTCCGTTTGACGCGTACAATAGCTCATTAGAAAGATCTATTCGAGCACTATCATTGTTGGAACGGGCAACACCAGTCCATCCCATGGACTCGTGTTGCCCTCGGATTCCCCAAAAAACGTCGTTTAGGGCCTCAAAACGGCTCCGGAAGTTCAGGACCCGAAAAACTGCTAAAAATAGTAAGTTGTGCTACAATTAAGGAAACTGAAAATGCTGAGAAAGACAATGGTGGGGGTCCAGGTGGACTTGGCAGGTGGCCACCAATATCCACCTGGATCACTGCCTTTACAGAAGAAGTTCAGCAGCCACTGAGGGACAGTAGCTTTGATCCTAGTTTGAAGGTAAACACTTGTGTTACTGAACCAGTTTCATCTACAACCGGTTCAGAGAGTTTTATTCCCCAAACATCTGTCGCTGCAGATTCCACACCTTCTTCGGCACCAGAAATATTTTACGGACCTAACGATCTACCTCTTCCACCTGGTATGATTGCTATAGAAGAGATTGTGGAGGATCCTCCATCTAGTACTCCATCGCAATTTGGAGTCGGGATCACTCTCTATGCTTCTTCATCAGAAATTAGTCTACCGCCAGCAGAAGCTCCTATAGAATCACTAGGTAATCTTTTGGATAGACTAGAAATGTCTGAACAACCGTCGACATCTAGGACTGTGTCGTCCGACACAGCAACGGCAGAACTTCCTGCTGTCACTCCAACAATGTTCGTCGGTATACCATCTGTCCCAACTAGCTCTCAATTGCTAGAAGGGGCCCACTCAGGGGCTATTTCGACAGTATGGTCCGTTCCTGTTTGTTCATCCGGAATAGTATCCGGAAACTCTTATGTTGAGTCTCAACAAATTGATCCTTCAGGATGCCAATTTGGGCAATCTGGTCCTCAAAGGCAAACCCTTCCTTTAAGTACCGAATTACCGCCCTATGGGGGGCAGTATACCCTTTCATTGTCACCTCCAGGAGGATAGGCATATGGGAGTTCACAACAAAATTCAGGTTATGCTGGAATTACATCTAGCGGTTGGGTACTTATACTACCTCAACAACCAAGAGTTGTATATTTAATGCAACAATGTTTACCTATGTCAAATATACCAACTACGCCGGCTATTGTGACGGTGTCGCAAGTACAAGCGCTGCCTGTTGTATGCCAACCTCAGGTTTCTCAGATTGTAATGCAACAACCTCTTGACCCTGCGACTCAACCACAATCGCCGACTGGTGGAGTGACACAGACCCAAACGGGTACAATTACCCCTCATCTTGGTTAAACAGTTAGTATAGGGCAACAGCACATGGCTTCACAACCATGGCTGGTGCAATACCAACAACCATAATTCCAACAAGTATACCAAGGATCTGACAAATCTTTGCAAATAGTGGCCAGCCGTATATTCAAAATGGTCAAAATCAACCATTCTACAATGGTTAAGCCCACCAACCTTACCAAAGTTACCAACATCAAATGCATTATGCTGGTATGAAAAGACCCACTGCTCAGGCGATTCCATCTTATCCTGGATATGCTTCGCCTAACCTGAATCAACAATTACCCTTCGTGGCAACTTTAGAGTTACCGGATTTAAATCGGTTAACAAACAATCCAATCGCTTACGCCCCTTGGTGGCTAGCGATTCCGCATAAACCTCCATCAGATATTCCTAAATTTAATGGAAATCTGGGTGAAGATCCATCAAATCATGTGATAACCTTTCATCTGTGGTGTTCATCAAACACCCTAAACGATGATTCGATTAGGCTTCGCCTTTTTCAGAGGACGTTAACTGGTCCGGCAGCAAAATGGTATATCAAATTACCCAGAGCTTCGTTTGACAACTTCAGTACCCTAGCCACAACCTTTTTAACCCATTTTCAGTTACTCATAAGGTACGAAATGGGAACATAACTTCTTACCAATTTCAAACAAACAACGGCCACTCACATATCCGATCATATACATGAGTGGCGACGTCATCGTAGAATGGTAAAAACGTATGTTCCTGATCAGCTTTTAGCTGAATGGTTTATTAAGTCATTATTGCCTTCCATCATGGAAGATGTGGCAAAAGGGGGAGTCATCACCGAAGAGCAAGTTATCGCTCGTGCACAATATTTAGACTTGATTTACACTCAGTCTGGCACGCTCTACGATAAAATACCTGACACTCCTAGACCGGAATTCTCAGTCCCTCCTCCCCCTAAATCAAACAATGACTCTCACGCCGGCGATGGCGTGATTGGCGCAACAGACACGAGATCGACAAAGGCTACATCTAAGAAGGCCCATAAGATTTCCAGTCAAAATGCAAAAGAAGAATTTCTTGCCTCGGAAGTAAATGCCATCTCGACAGATAAAGGCAAAGAAACCAAGCAACCAGGAGGCAAGAAGAAAATCAAAGGGAAGAAGAAACAGGAGGAATCATCACCTGAAAAATCTTCTACAAACCCTCCTGGGAATAGGAAACCAAAAAATCCATGCTTTATATGCGATGAGGATCATTGGACATCAGACTGTCCACACAGAGCTGAGCTTAAAAAATTCTTCAAGAATTCAAAAGCCTCGACAGTATTAACTGATCCATTTCCGAACCCAGGGTCAAATCTGGTTGACAGTGGAAATGCTTCCTCGTCTCAAGTGCTAATGTTGTCGGTTTCGAAACAGCAAAATGATGCTTTGATATCGATAAGGAACAAAGATTACAGGAATCCACAACTGTCGAAGAACAAGGATAAAGATCAACCTAGTAGTTCGACAATAACTTCGACAGAAGTTGCGCCACCCATCATTCCTGAGCTGACAATAAAACCGCCAAAGGGAGTAGTACACAAGTCGACATTTAATCCTCCTGCTAGAGCGGCACAACATTATAATATAGTGGAAGATTTGGCCCAATCGCCATTTGCTATGTCGACACTTGAGGTACTGCAAAATTGCCCATCCCAAAAGTAGGCTTTATTATCAGCCATCGGAGGGATAGACCCAAAGGATTCCAATCTTATGTCCTTTAATCATAAAGGATACGATCCTCAGTTACCAGCTCAACTAGCTTTCCTCATTCAAGTGAAAGCCCTCAACAAAACTGTTCATCGAACAATTATTGATGAGGGGGCATCTACATGTATTATGTCGATGAGTTGCTGGAAAACTTTAGGATCTCCAACCTTGTCGTGATCTTCGACGACATTAAAAGCATTCGATGGACGAACATATACCCCATATGGTATTCTAAGTAACTTGCAAGTTGAACTAGGGGGGAAAACAATAGAAATAGATGTCGAAGTAATCAACGAAAACCTCGATTACAACATCCTACTGGGAAGACCATGGATATATGTTGTGGCTGCTGTTGTGTCAACCTATTTTAGGAAGATTGCATTTCCCTTTCAAGGAGGGATTACAATTGTCGATCAACAAACCTTCCTCCCCAATGGTTCTCAAGTTACGGGAAGCATTCCAATGATCCATGGAAGCCCCCATTCGCTTCAAAATATGGAGTAGGCCTACTAAAAGAACCTATATTAATGGGAACTTTTGCCCTTCCACCTCCAATAAATCTGGCGGAAGTAGCATCAGTAAGAACCTGCAATATGATATCTTCGATTGAAAAGATCTCAGAAAACGATATAAACATGGATCATACGCAGGTATTGCCTCCAAGCCCAATGGAAATATTGTAGCAATCAATGTTCTTGGCATAGGAGGCAAACCCAAATCAACGCTCATCAAGCGTTTGGGTAGATAGGTCTAAGGAATATGGCACCCCTTCAGATCCTTGGTCGCAAGTGCATTACACCGACGAAGGAATTGTTCAATCAATGGTAATTGAAGGGACACCATGGGAAGATTACCACCATCGTTCCCTTCTTCCAGATTGTGAAGAAGATACTCCTGATAACCTTCATCATCCCTCAGTTTTTGATTTCCTATCAAATACTATAAACACGGTGAATTCCGAGTGAAACTTGTCCAACATTGAAGAGACTATCGCCATAAATATCTCGACCAAAACAGATGTTGTAGAGAATATTTATGTTGGCAAATTTTGTTCTCCTTCAGAACTGGAAATATATAACGCTCTTTTTCGCGAATTCAGAGATGTCTTTGCTTGGTCATATAATGAAATGCCATGTTGAAAAGCGTGCAACAAGAAATGCTTGTTGAGAATGCAACAAGATGATGGAGCTTAGTGAAAAGAGTCGCCTTCACTAAGTGGGCCCGTAGGCAAATTATGGCACAAGTTCTATTTTTGATCCCAGTAGGGATGATCACAGTATGGGTGATCACAATATGAGTGATCACAGTATGGGTGACCACAGTATGGGTGACCACAGTATGAGTGATCATAGTATGGGTGACCATAGTATGGGTGACCACAGTATGAGTGATCATAGTATGAGTGATAAAAGTCTATTTTTAGACTGGCTATCAAAAATAGAAAAGTCAAATATTATTGTCTCATAATAATATTTGGACTATAAACCTGATCTTATTCTCTTGGAGCACTTCAGGATGAGCTACGGATGTGGTACATGCAGATCCCAAAAGGAAATACGTGGTTACCTATGGGATGACTAATATTTGCATGCAGGACTTCAGTTAGAACTCAAGTGAGTTGAGTTTAGTGGACTGGAGGTGCAGTTGATGGAGTTGTGTTCAGTTTAGCTTTGTTAAACTAGTTGTATTTAGTCTAACTGATCAATAGACTAGAGATGAGTTGGGTGAATTAGTTATTAATTAATTCACAAGTTATTAACTCATAATGCAACTATAGAATACATCAGTTAACTCAGTTGCATGTCAGTGCACGTTCAGTTTAGCAGGGACATGTGTTAGAGGATCAGATTGCTATCAGTTGTGACTATAACTGTGCATGATGATTTGCACAATCAGAGGGATTGAGTATGCCAATGAATTGGCCAATACCAAGAATTGTAGCCTGTGCTCACGTCCAACACAGTGTGAGTGATTCTTTGCAGGTCAAATACGAGTTTGGGAAACCATTCTCATTGATTCTTGAGCAGGTATTGAGTTGTGGAGGCAGGCAAGCAGCGGGGGAGATTTGGAGATCAAATCTGAGTTGTATTGTGTGTAGCATGTGGAGATAGTACTGAGCACTTGTGAGGAGTATTGTACTATGTATTCTTACATGATTCAATCACTATAATATACAGATAGTTGGGTTTTTAGCGAGATGCTTTCCCCGGGAAAATACTGTGTTGATATGTGTGATTGATGCTTCTATGTACACCTGTGAATGTTTCTGCTTCTGTAAATTGATGATCAACGTAGAGGAGGTTATGTATTATGCATGTTCCACTTATAAGTGTATAATCAGGATAATCTCTGTGAATATGTGTCATATTATTCAAAATTTCTACATGGTATCAGAGCGAGCTGATTTGTAGAAGAAGTTCTACATGATATCAGTGCTGTATTGATCATCAGATCTATTATTCAGGAAGTGTTTACATTTCATTTCTTCAAGCAGAGTCTGTAATCGGGCTAGGTAGCCTCTGGATTCATCCTTCTTTTGGAAGGTGAGATATTCGGTGAATGCCCATACAATCAATCTCTGTACAAGAAATACTTTGTTCTCACGAATTCTAGATCGGAAGCGGTTGAGTTTTTGAGCTGGTGGAATTCGAATTTAATTCCAAAGCAAGAGATAAAACTCAAAAACATTAAGTGTGAGAATGGAGACAGTATGCCCCAGTATCTCATGAAGTTCACCCAATGCTGGGATGAGCTGGGAAGTGTGGGGGTGACTTTCGGATGAGGATGGTGGGTCTAGCACTCCTTGACCTTCCTAAGAGTTGGCATAGCTACCAGGACTCGCTGAATGGAAGGGAGAAACTGCCAAATTGGGAATGACTATGGTTGGATTTGATGCAGGAGGAGATTAGACGGAGCACAATAGACAGTTCTTCATCCATGCAGGATGAGGAGAACTGTGCCTTAGCGAGTAAGGTGAAGAAGGGGAAGGAGAAGGTTTTTGTTTCCGAATCTTGTTCTTCCAATGATGGGAAGAAGGTTGAAAAATCGAAAGTGCGATGATTTCGTTGTCATGATGGAGACTTGGTGTTTGAGAGGGAGTGTATATTACTGCTCAACATGTAGAGCCAGAAGAAGTCTCAAACAATTGTGGAGGAGCCACGATTGGTGCAACAGCTTCAAGAGGTTGTGGAGGAGCCACAACAGGGGAAGCTGAGAGGAGATCGAGTAGAGACATCTACTCATCCAGAGACCTCCAGTAGGGGGAAACTTCGAGCCAGGTGGGCTGAGGGATCGCATGCAGCCATACCTCTAGGTAGGAGGTGGGGTGATGTGGATTGATCATCCCAAGGAGGAGGGGCATGATCCTTGAGGTACCCAACCTCTTGGATGAGACCTTGCTATGGGAGCCCCGATGTGTAGTAGCAAGAACTGACTGATTGGGTAGAGACAGATGCGGATGGAGCGGTAGAGAGAGCGACAGTGCAGGGAATCCCAGGATAGCGCATAGCTAGCAGGCTGCAGCAATGCGAGAGGCACAAGTGTTTTGCACAATGCTAGGTGGCATAGAGAGGTGTGAAATGTTGCAAGATGCATGGAGATGTTGCAGTAGCGCATATGTCAGAGAGGGAGCACTTTTCAACAGCAGGTAGAGCTTCAACATCAGAGGGTGTTTCTAGCCCAACATGGAGGTCAGTTGGGAGGTGCAGTGTGAATGCAATGCTAGGAGATAGAACTAGCAGCAGCACAGATGCAGTCAGAGATCAAAGTGACAGTGGCTAGAGTAGTGAGATACTGAAGAGCACAAAGATGCAGAGTTTTCAGTCGACAGAGGCAACAACAATCAGAGACTTTGATGATAGAGCAAGTGGACCGCCCAGATGTGTTGCATGGAGAACATTCCAGAGTTATAGGATCGAGTTTGAGAGGAAGCCTTTCTTGTTGAGAGGGAGTGTTGAAAAGTGTGCAACAAGAAATGCTTGTTGAGAATGCAACAAGATGATGAAGCTTAGTGAAAAGAGTCACCTTCACTAAGTGGGCCTGCAGGCAAATTATGGCACAAGTTCTATTTTTGATCCCAGCAGGGATGATCACAGTATGGGTGATCACAGTATGAGTGATCACAGTATGGGTGACCACAGTATGGGTGACCATAGTATGGGATATCACAGTATGGGTGACCACAGTACGGGTGACCACAGTATGGGTGATCACAGTATGAGTGATCAAAGTCTATTTTTAGACTGGATGTCAAAAATAGAAAAGTCAAATATTATTGTCTCATAATAATATTTGGACTATAAACTTGATCTTATTCTCTTGGAGCACTTCAGGATGAGCTACGGATGTGGTACATGTAGATCCCAGAAGGAAATGCGTGGTTACCTATGGGATGACTAATATTTGCATGCAGGACTTCAGTTGGTGGAGTTGTGTTCAGTTTAGCTTTGTTAAACTAGTTGTATTTAGTCTAACTGATCAATAGACTAGAGATGAGTTGGGTGAATTAGTTATTAATTAATTCACAAGTTATTAACTCATAATGAAACTGTAGAATACATTAGTTAACTCAGTTGCATGTCAGTGCATGTTCAGTTCAACAGGGACATGTGTTAGAGGATCAGATTGCTATCAGTTGTGACTATAGCTGTGCATGATGATTTGCACAATCAGAGGGATTGAATATGCCAATGAATTGGCCAATACCAAGAAT
Source organism: Pinus tabuliformis (assembly GCA_031772625.1). Taxonomy (NCBI): domain Eukaryota; kingdom Viridiplantae; phylum Streptophyta; class Pinopsida; order Pinales; family Pinaceae; genus Pinus; species Pinus tabuliformis. Next base: position 657,092,159 of record CM062820.1, on the reverse strand, counting down.
TGTAGCCTGTGCTCACGTCCAACACAGTGTGAGTGATTCTTTGCAGGTCAAATATGAGTTTGGGAAACCATTCTCATTGATTCTTGAGCAGGTATTGAGCTGTGGAGGCAGGCAAGCAGCGAGGGAGATTTGGAGATCAAATCTGAGCTATATTGTGTGTAGGATGTGGAGATAGTACTGAGTACTTGTGAGGAGTATTGTACTATGTATTTTTACATGATTCAATCACTATAGTGTACAGATAGTTGGGGTTTTTAGCGAGATGCTTTCCCTGGGAAAATATTGTGTTGATATGTGTGATTGATGCTTCTATGTACACCTGTGAATGTTTCTGCTTCTGTAAATTGATGATAAATGTAGAGGAGGTTATGTATTATGTATGTTCCGCTTATAAGTGTATAATCAGGATAATCTCTGTGAATATGTGTCATATTATTCAAAATTTCTACATGCCAGGCATTGACTCGAGCATCGTTGAACACGAAATTAAGATGTCAAACCAGTACGACAACGGCTACGGTAGGTGCACCCCAAGAAAGCCGCTACCATCAAGGCAGAAGTTGAAAAACTTCTCCATGCTGGTTTCATTTACCTGGTTCCTCTAACCAATTGGGTATCGAACATTGTTCCTGTTATGAAAAAACAAGGAACTATTAGAGTGTGCGTCGATTATAGGGATGTAAATCAAGCTTGTCCAAAAGACAACTACCCTACACCCTTCATTGACCAGATAATTGATGAATGCACTGGATGTGAAATATTTTCATTTATGGATGGATTCTCCAGGTATAATCAAATAAATATCCGCCCACAGGACTAGTCAAAGACTGCAATTATTTGTCCGTGGGGCACATTCGCATATCAAAAATTACCCTCTGGTTTAAAGAACGCAGGGGCAACATTTTAGAGGGCAATGAATTATGCCTCCCATGACATCAAAAAAATCGTCAACCATATCTCGACGACCTTCCGGCTCATTCGCGAAAGCGAACTAACAATCTGCAGCATTTAAGAGCGATATTTCTATGTTGCCGACACTATAAGATACGACTCAATCCACACAAATGTGTGTTCTGTGTCAGTTCTGGTCATTTACTTCGCTTTTTAGTCTCAAAGGACGGGATTTGTCTCGACCCATGTAAGGTTCAGGCAATCATTAATTTGCCTCCACCTTCGAATTTGCTTCAAATTCAGAAACTCCAAGGGAAAGAAAACTTTCTGAGGAGGTTCATTCGAAATTACGCCGAACTCGCTAAAGGTTATACACGTCTATTGAAAAAGGAAGTGCCCTTTGTCTGGGATCAGGTTGTGCAAGCTTCCTTTGATGCTTTAAAAGAATCCCTAATGAAAGCATCATTAATGTACACTCCCGATTATCAAAAAGAATTTACCCTGTATCTGGCTGCAGCAGATACAACCATCACAATGGTTTTAGTTCAAGAAGACAATGGAATTGAACATCCTATAAATTATTTAAGTAAGAACTTAAATGATACAGAAAGCAAATATTCTTATGTTGAAAAGCTAGCGCTCGTAGCTGTTCAAGCGATACAGAGATTTCGACACTATGTCCTCTTTCGAAAAACTACCATTCTGTCAGATTGCAACCCCATGACTTATATATTGTTGTGACAGTTGCTGGGGGGAAGATATTCAAAATGGATAGCAATTCTACAAGAGTTTGATTTGGAATTTGTAAAATCCTAGTCAAAGAAAGCCCTGGTTTTCGCAGAATTATTATGTGATCTCCCATCATCATCCAACGATGAAACAACCGAAGAAACTATCGTGGATGAATCTTTGTTTCTGATATCTTCAAGCAATCCGTGGTATGGAGATATAATAATTTATCTCCAAACCCAAAAATATAGGCCTAATGCCTCCCCCTCTGAACAAAAATGTATTCGATACCAATCAAAAGACTACATGATCGTCGGTGATATACTTTACTGTCGTGGTGTCGATACAGTTCTATGGGGGTGCCTCACCCATGAGGAGGCCGAAAAGGTCCTAAATGATTGCCATTCAGGCATGTGTGGGGGGCATCAATCCGATTATGCTACGGTGTAAATTTTTTTATGAGCAGGATACTTCTGGCCAACAATGTTCAAAGATTGCATAACCGCAGTCAAAAGTTGCCATGCCTATCAAATTTTTGATAGCAAAACCAGAAGACCACTCGCACCTCTGCAGCCAATAGTTGCTGTTGGGCCATTTTCCAATGGGCCATCGATTTCATGACATGTAACCCCACCTCGATCGGGGGGCATGGGTATATCATGGTCGCAGTGGACTATTTTACCAAATGGGCCGAGGCGATGCCTACATTAGATAACACTGGTGAAACAGCTGCCCTTTTATTTTTTAATCATGTAGTCACCAAATTCGGCGTTCCACAGGCTATAGTCATAGATCATGGATCACATTTTCGCAATCACATGATGGTCGAATTAGCTGCCAAATTAGGGTTGTCCCACGACAACTCTACTCCATACTACCCGCAGGCCAACGGACAAGTTGAAGCAATCAACAAGGTCCTGAAGCGCATGTTGCAAAGGATGATTGGAGTCCACAAAAGGAGTTGGCACCTGATCCTGTACTCAGCCTTGTGGGCATACCGAACATCGGTAAGGAATGCGACTGGGTTTACACCTTTCCAACTGGTGTATGGCCTAGAAGCGATCTTACCAGTTCAGTGTGAAATCTCGTCCCTTAAACTCGCAATTGACCTTCTCCCTGGAACTTCAGAAGAGGAGGCTCATTTCTTGGAACTAATCCAATTGGATGAAACCCGTCGTGATGCCGCTTTGGCTAGCGAAGCCCATAAGAAACGAGTCAAGGTGCAGTTCAACAAGAATGTCAAACCCCGTGTCTTCTCAGAAGGTGACTTGGTCTTGCTTTATGACCAAGAATCCAATAAATTGGGAGCAGGTAAATTCAAGTCTTTATGGATGGGCCCCTATATTGTTAAGTGAGTTTTAGCAAAAGAAGCCTATGAGTTAATGGACTATGACAGGATTCCACTGGCACAACCTCGTAATGGGTTGTACCTTAAGCGTTAGTATGCATGATTCAGTGTGGTAACCTATATGCTTTTGTTACATTTTTGTTTTTGCTAAAGTATTTGTTTTGGTCAAGTAAGTCCGCTTTTTACATTTGTCACAGATGTCAAACCTATTGGAATCTTTTGTTGGATATGCTGACGGAGCAAGTCGTAGTTCGCAAAACCTATCTTCTGCGGCCTGGGCCATTTTCGATCCAAGCAGCGAGTTAGTAAGTTTCAGAGGGGTATGTATTGGTCGATCAACGAATAACATCGCTGAATATAGCGCGTTGATAGAACTTCTCTGTGATACCATCACACGTGGCATATGCCGACTGGTCATCAGGCTAGACTCACAGCTCGTCATACTACAGCTCAATGGTATCTACTCCGTCCAAAATCCAGCTATCTATCGCATGTTCCTAAGGGTCAAGATTTTGGAAAGGCAACTTGATTTGATTCAATATCAACATATTTCCAGAAACTTAAACACATTAACTGACTCATTGGCAAATTATGTGGTAGATAGACATTTGCAACATTTATAAAAATAAGCATCTCATCAATATTTTCATTAGGATCATGTAACTTAATCAAAATAAAACTCCGAAAATAAAAAATATATATATAACTATTTATGGTTTACACATAATGTTTTGTAACCAAGAAAAAATTGGTCAAATGACCCAAAACTCAAAATGCTAGGGGGCACCCTAGTCTAATGATGCTGGTGATAACAAGTCACCGCTTGTGCAATCATGCACAAAAGCCTAGTCCATCGACTTGGAACGCCAGTAGTATGTTGCTGCAACCTCAAAGGCAGCTCGTCAGTCCTCACATCTGGAACACTGAAAGTGAGGCCCTCGACCTGATCCTATAATGCTGAAAGAGTCTTGGCCACATCAAGGTTGCGAAGGATAGCCCTTCCCACAACCTCTCCTGTTGGAGCAGCGGCTGGCACTCTCAGGCGTACTACTGGCCGAACGGGACCAACATCTGCATGAGCACATGAGTTCTGATTAGTCTTGATAGAATAAAGCACAAGGACATTATAAAAGGAAAAATGATAAAAAGAAATATGGTCAATAATTTGCCAATGGCACCCCACTGTTCGCCAGCCAGCACTACCAAATCCGGGCCACCCCAGAAGTCCATACCATCATATGGATACTCGGAATAAACCATCTCCTGACGATCGAACCACCCGAAGAAGGTACCAGAAAAGGAAATCTGAGACTGACCAACATGCCTAGACATATGGTTGACCCATCTCTGCATACGTGGTTCAGTCGATGGAGGTAAACCAAGTGCAATATGTTGCGGCTGCATCAGTGGTATGTTTTCCAAGGCGAAGGCGGTCAAAATATAACCGTATCCAAAGTTCTTCAATCTCCCGCTTTTCACCTTGGTCAACTGTTCTTTCATCACAAGGAGTACTGCGTCACACCAGTTGAACACCTTCGGTTTGAGACATTCCAAGGCGTACTGCATATAAGATCGGTTGGCCACATGAAAAGCCGCACCACCAGCCATCCTACCAAAAGTGAACAGAATGGTCCTCAAAGACCTGTCAGTGACATCTCGGATGATGATCTTGCCGTCTTTACTCGGCTGAGATCCCTCTCTGCAATACCTGTGAACATAATCTCTCACAGATTCACCTCCACGGGCCGAGCCTGATAAAGAGATGGGGGCACCCCACCTCGATAAGACAGTCAAAAAATAGATGTCCACTAGGTCAAGGGGATGGATTTGCCCCTAATCTGGAACACCTGGCTTGTAGGATCCCAAGCATCAAGCAAACACTACAACAAGTTGATTTGTTGTCTCATGCTAGAAATGCGGAAAAACTTCAACAGGCCACAGTTCCGTAATGCATTTACTGTAACCGGATCATGTAAAGCAAGCATGTCATCTTCTTCATGCTCACGTTCTCGCCATGTAATGGTCATTTTGCTCCAATAAATCTCTGAAAACAAACAAGAGAAGAGTTAGATCCTCATTTGGTGAGAAACAAGCAATAATTTCCATTGAGAACTGTGCATAAATTTCCTTCCTTGCGCTCATCGCACCTACAGTAGTGTTCTGGGTGCATTGCATGTCAATTGGCTAGTGGACAGGCTAACATCCAACACACCTTTCGATGCATAAAGGGTGCGATGGAGCCAAGGCGAGTTTTTCAAACCCCAGAGGCTCAAAAAAACCATAAATCAGGCTCAGAATGCAAAATGGAAAGGATGAAATGAAAGAGCTCAGGTTTAGCTCCTACCTGGTCCAGACGGCGCCAAAAATCGTCCGCAAAGTCTCCCGGAATCAGCTGGTGAAAAATCAAAGGGGGAAAGCACCTCCAAAGCTCCAACAAGCCAAAGTTCAAATGAAATGGTAAAATGAGAGGTAAAAGCACTTTTATGTTACTTTTATGTAATTTGAGTAAAATATTAGTGTCCTAACTCATTTTTCAAACATATATTGTTCATTTCTAACTAGTTTGATGAAGCAATTGAGCATGCAGTACAATCTTTGAAAGAACAAAGCTATTAATGGTAAAGTCAAGAAATGACCGTTATATCGAGCAGTTTTAACGCGGACTTCATGCTCATTAAAAAATAAACATAAGAAATGAGCAAATGTTTCCCCCAGCATTTAAGCTCAATAAAAAATGAACCAATTTCTGGTAAATAACAGTCGTGAATGTAGTACTTCAGCCTTTAAAGCCTTGGTCGTGTTCTCATCATCACCTCCACTCTGTATTGGCCAATCATTCACCTCCATTTGATTGTTTACCCCTTTTGAGGAACAACTGCGAAGAGTGATCCTGTTAGCCATCCTTGTAACACTGCCGTGATGGGGAAATTCCAAACCTTACCTAGAATCAGCTGCTACCCAAATTTATCACTCGTTCCTAAAAGAACGAGTCTCCTTTAAGCTCTTTTCAACTGACTCGTAAAATATGAAAAGATTGCCGAGCCATTGGCCTCTCCAGCTCGTCAAAGTGACCGGAAATGCTATCCCTCCTTTAGATTTTAATCTTTTTGGACCTGAGGGATTATTACACAAAAATATCGAGCGCTTGTTTTTTTCGGCTCGTTAAAAGTATCAAAAATTCATCCCTTCTGTATTGTTTTATACGTTTTTGGACCTAAGGGATTAGATGACGAAAAAGGATTTTTGGAGTTTCCTTTACGTCCCTTTTCAGATTCTCTAAAATTGAAAAGGAGCGAGTTATCTTTGTCGTTAAACTCGTTAAAACCTAATAGCGACAAACTTGTCCATAATAGACAAGAACGAGTTTCACTATCGCTAGGCTCGTTAAAACATAGCGATGGGTTTGCCCGAAGGGAAAATTATAGAACAAGCATATGTTATCCTCCTCAAGCTTGACAAAAATAAAGAGGTACTGGTCAGCAATGATTGGGAAAAAATTGGGAAGAAAACTTGAAGAAACTTTGTTGGTAGCAAGTCGCTCTTGAGCATGACACTTTCACTCCCCATCCAAGTCGGGTTGGGTTGTTTCATTCACCGGTCACATCACCATGGTCACATCACACCATCCACATTTGGGGTTAATGCTACCAATCCATCATGTCAGTGTCGCCGATATGTTCAAGAGAAGTCACTTAGAGAATTCACCTGTGTCTCACTCGCTGCAATACATTTACGCTCCATTCTTTCATGACCGCCACCCTGAACCTTATATCACCAGACCATTTTCACCTCCATTAAAATCATTTGCTCTGTTCCGTGTCATTGATGTGGGATTCATTAAGGCCCTCCTATGACGGATCGCTTCTTGTCGACATCAGCTCATTATCCAAGAAGCCGATCTAGGAACACCCATTTCAGTACTTTGAAGCTTGCATGCCTCAATGGTAAGTTTCTCACTTCCGGCGACAGGTTTACATCAATGGCCTTCGACCGAAAGATTTTGTGTGGTGTTCGACGCCAAGTCCCTTATTAACACCACGTGAATTGTACTGCAGTACCTTGAGGATCATTATCATTATCAGTGATTCCTCTCGCGCCTGTTAACAGCTTACATCATTGGTTGGTAATCAGGCGATGTCTTTCCATGTTCGACTCCAGAACATCTCTCACATGGATTGACTTGTACTTTGAGTGAAGATTGAATGAGATTGAAGACCCCAGATCTAGTTTCATCCATCCGGGCTGCGATATATATTCAGGAAATAAAGACATCAAATGTACATCGTTGCTGCACAGATAATCATCCAATCTAAGGGATGATGACTCTACCAGAATCATCAGTCTACACTCAGACGATTGTCTGTCCTATGTACATGAAAATGAATTTATAAAGCTGAGCATGGGAATGCCCGCCTCAGCTAGATCATGAAAATATTATGAAGATAATGTATTGTATTGTATCTTATTACAGGTCTCCTTCCAGCTTGAAAGAACTTCGGATCCTCATGATAAAGCATTTCACTCGACATCAAAAAGATTAACGACCTCATGCTTTAGGGGGCAACTGTTATAGACATTTTTGGGCACTGCAACCCCAAGCATAAAATGTCCATAAACCAAGGGCTCCTAAGTCCCTAAAAGTTTTGTTCCAACGCCTAAAGGAACAAGGTCAACTGATTATAGCTTCTCCCAGAAGTTCTCCATGAAAAACTACTCAGAACTGGTCAAAACTGGATCATTTCACCTGCTCCATAGGCAAAGTGCGTTGCATCTCACCTAAATATACACAGTGGGTGCATTGCATTTCAAAAATCCCTTCTATGGGGTGCGATGGGTGAGAAGAGACAAATGGCAGTGTCAATCCGCGAGGTGGAGAAGCATGGAATCTTCCAGAAACTTCTCCTGTGAATCTTGCCTCTCTGAATTCGACCAGGGATGAGTAAGAGATCATCAATCTCCAAGTGGAAGCAAGAACTATTAGAGGGAAGACACTAATAAAATCACAAGCTGACTCATCTCCCTTGCAAACATCTATATATGGATCCCTCATCCCAGAGATCCAAAGGCTGGAATTTTGCATCTTGTAAGGAATTGCTGTTGGTTTCTTGAGGCAACATCATAGTGTTGGGTGATATAAGCTTTGCATAAGGTGAAGAAGGGCTTACTTGCTGAGAGGATGATGCTGGGTTAAAACAACTGGTTGTAACTCTCTTGGCTCTTTCTTGATTATCAATAAAGCTATTCAAGTTTTCCTCCATACTCTTGTGTAATTTATGTTTTGTGCATTTGTATGGTCAATTTACATCTGATCCTAGATTGTTTATGATAATAGATCCATGTTCTCGTATAGTGTTATGCTGCTTTGATTCTATAGGTACTCTGTGAAGCTGGGTATACAAGAAAGCAAGTAGCAAAGGACTATCAGAAGAGAGAGGAATCGAGCAAGGAACCAAGTTCAAGACAGAGGTTGGTCTCCTTTATTCTTCTCTCATCTATCTTTCATAAAGGAAAACGAAAGTAGTTTTACTTTGTTTGTTTCTAAGGTAGCTACCCACCTTAGTGAGATTAGCAGTTCTGCATAGACACTTTTCCATGTAACAGTGCCCAATCCAAGCAGCCAAGCTCCTCTTGTTTTTATTTATATGCTTTGTTTCAGTTTATGAATTAGTTGTTGTTAGATAAATCTCTTTCTTGGTTAAGAATAGGTTGCTTTTGGTGATTTAGAAGGTTGTTTCCATTTAACTTTTCTGTAGCAGGTCAAACAACGATAGAAAGAAGATACAAAAAGGCCATCAATAGAGCCTTAGCCTCGTTTCCTCCCTTTGGGACCATGAACTGAGGCCAAGACCCTCTTGCTGCCACAAAAACATAGATTTGCCTTCTCCATAGGATTTCTAGTGTTGCAGTTTATTAGAAGGTTAATGCTCTGCTTTAGATATATTTCACCATGGTCATTTCTATCTTGCAATAAGTTTCCTTCCATGCTTTCTCTCATTATAGCATTTTTTCAACATTTCTTTCCATAGCTCATAATCTAGATTAGATTGATGCAAAATTCTGTTTCTTTGATGTACTTAGTTTCCTTGATTGCTTAATCTCATTGTTTGATTTTCAGTTCTCTAGCAGCAAATCGCTTCCCAAAACAAGTTAGCCAATCATCTATCACAATCTCTCTTTGATCTATGCCCCACAAGTCACCCAGAGTTCATTTCAAATCTGCCTTACTTTTCTGCACTTTTCCATAGACTTTCCTTTCTTTCCTTGAACAAATCCGACCATATTTCTCTCTCCTAATCATTATTGATGGACCCTAGACACCTTAACACATCATCCTAGCCTTCAACTACCCTTTCCACTCGCTTTCCTACCTTCAAAACCTCCAAAACTACTCTCGACATCCTCCTGTTGACCTCCTGTAGATCCCCTATAGCCTCCTATAGATTTTCCTGTAGGCTTCTTTGAAGTCCAATTGTGGGAAAATCCTCTAGAAGGCCACTTGAGCCCTCCTAGGACCCATTCACACCATCCTACACCTCTGCAAATCCAAAAGTCTCCCTCCACCGCCACCTAATTGCTGCCACATTCACAATCAAATAAATTACATGCATGATAATTTCACATAAAAATCCAAAATATGTTTTTTTCTCATTTACTTCTAGAAATAACCTGAGTAGATGTCATTTCATTCCTTAGTAGGTAATGGAATTCATTTCATGGTTCTTCATCTCTTTTTCTGCAAAAGTAGGATTAGTTGGTTAAGTAGGGTTTGCTAGGTTTACTTTACATTTCAGACTTCTTTTCCTTTCTGCAAGTAGAGTAGCCTCTGTAGAGTAAGCTTTCCTTTCTTTCATCACACATAGAGCTTCTTTTGGAATCCATAGAAGTTGGCTTGAGCTCCTAGTGATCTTGTGCCAGCTAACCAAGTGACAGCCTGCAGTAAGAAGTGGTACTTGTGCATACAGCATCGTCGCTTCCAAGTTTGTTACGAACTACCAGGTTGATAAAAGTAAAGTAGGAAGCCCAGGAGTTGCAGCATTATTGCTGCTCACCAAGGTGATGATGGGTATGTGGAAAATAAATCTTGGTTAATGGCGCAAATTCTAGTTGATATCAATGTTAGGTAGGGTTTATATGAATCAATCCAAAATGTTAGTGGTGATATTTCCTATACTCATATTCTTAACTATATGGATGTGTCATTTGTTGTTCTAGATGCCATGTAGTGGTCCACTTAATGGTGGATTGTTCTCGATTTTCCATTACTTGACATCATGGGGTGGGTATGTGTAATGGAGAAGTTCGTCCCAAGGACATGAATGAGGATAATTCACCCAGAGTAGTTCCAGTTGTGGATAGTGGACATCTCGTTATTGATCTAGTCAAGGATATGGCTCTTGTGACTCATCCTATGAAAATGTTTATTGTGATGTAGCTAGAGGGAGGAGTTCCATATGGTTAAACACAGAGAAATTTCTTCTAACTCACTTGTACTATTATAATATTCTTGTGGTTTTGTTAAGACGTTTCTCAACATCCCTTATGACACTCACTAACAGTTTCTCTAATTTGATGGAGCATTATAGGATGTTCAACCAAATAGGTATTTGTTAGATCTATATTCTTCGAGTGATGGAAGTTCAAGTAGTATAGAATAAAGTGACCAAACATCTGCTACGTCATCTAGCAGGCGAAGATTAACTAGAGGTGAAACGATTAGAAGAAAATTCTATATATGCATGGAAAATTTTCTCACTAAAGGGGGGTCATGTTCTTATGATAATGAGAGCATAGATGACATCGAGGTGCCCTTGAGGTACAAAAATCTAATGAAGCAATGGGAACGCAATGATCTTCCTGAAATAAACACTGATTTTATGTCAATGAAAGGATATACTGCATTACCCTATCGTCATTAAATGGTTTGGGGCTATTTTCCATGGATGACATAAAGGTATGTTATGGAGGATTAACTAAATTTATGGAGCATGTCAGACCCTATTCCAACTACAATGATTGGGTACGACTAGTCTAATATACCAAAAGTATGTGAAGGTATGGAGTGGCTAAAAATTATATACACTAAAAGACAATGATGAAAATAAAGGTGCAACTATGTATATTGATGGAATGCCAGAAGCAAGAGGGAATATTGCAGGGTTTATAAATAGTTCATGGCCCTTCACCACAAATAAGAAACCCAATTTCATATTCGAGGGACATGAAGGAAACTGTGTATTCACAAGTGCCAATAAATCAATAGTTGTAGGCGAAGAGTTGCTTGTTGATTACAATAAGAAGAGAATAAATGCAAATATTTCTATTATGGGGGAAGTATGTATTTAATTTTACGCAACTTGTAATCAATGTCTATTGTATGTTATGATTTCCATTTACTATGTGAAGTTTTTATATAAATTTAGAGATATTTCAAAGTGGTTTTTTTATTAATATAATGATGATTAATTGTGGGTGAATTTCAAATTACACATTTGATAAACAATGTGATAAGGGGAAGGTACCAACCTTAGAGAAATCCACATATGCTCATGAGAAAGAGGTTACTGATGATGTAATTTTTATGTCTACCAACCCAATCCAAGCAATAAGGAAGCTTAAATTCAAAGAAAACAAGAAAATTAATTCTTTAGTTATGATTGAGCCTCAGACATATGAGATACAAGACGAAATAAAAACCTTGTTGCAACGAGTTCATCAGTATGGGACAAGAAACTCATTTAATTATCCCAATTATTTGTTTATGATTTAGTTATCACATTATTTATAAAATTTCCTTATTTTATAGGAGTTTTTGGCGAAGTTTGATCCTCATGCTATGACTATGGGTCAAGATGACATTTCTAGTACCACTGATGCTCCACCTATGAGTGAGTCATCGATCATTGAGATCGATACAATTGCACAACCAACACAAAAGGATCTGCGCCCCCTAAACAACGTATGCCAAGGTCTACACATGATGCTTCGAGTGCAAAGCATGATATAATTAGACAATTTGAAATGAGATTTCATGTATCTTCCCATGTTGCTAGCACAAGATCACTAAGGATCATGTTTTTGGTAGATGAATATAATGTCCCTATGAAAATAGAGAAACTTCCAGGTATTTAATAAGTGTTTTAAATATTAAGTACAACCAAAATGAAATTAATGTATAGTTTGTGATTATTTTAAACTAACGATAATATCATTTTGTAAGAAATGATGTATTTTATAGGCAGTTGTATGAAATAACCTTGGAAATATTTGGGCCAACCATTCACACAAACTGGAAATCCGAAAGTTCCAAGTTACAAGAGGAACTTATTAACAAGATGGTTCACCTATTCAATGATGGTACCTTCCACAAATATGAATTTAACTCAAAGGTAGGATTACATTTAAAATATTTACAGGACCAATATAGGTCTCAATTGGAGAGGGCGAGGTCACATGAGCACCATCCATCGATTCCAGAGATGGAGTGGAGAGTGCTCATGGCAGATGCACATGAGAAGGCCCTTTGAAAAGAAGGGAAGACTCCACCTGGACCAAAAAGGTATGAGGCATGCTTAATAATGTAATTATGATGATTTATTAAGAAATTAATTTTAATATTTGGTCAAATTTAATCTAAGTTTTCCTCATTGGTCTCATGAATATGTGTAGGACAACTAGTTTCAATTCAAATGTTGAAGTCGAATAACTCTTTGAAGAAAAGAGCTCAAAATGGTAAGGGTTTAGGTGAGAAAAAAAATATTTGTTTGATATTTGTCTTATATGTCTTGGACTAGTGGGAGTTACATAAAGTTTTATAAGAAATAACAAAATTTTCCATGAAAAAATTTCATGTAGTATTTATATTTCTTTGACAATTGTGTTTTTATTGGAGGGAAAGACCATAAATTGTCATTTTTCATGCAAGGAAGTAGGATAAACTCTTACTCTATTAATTGGGCATAAGGAACTAGTATGATTTTTCTTCTATTTTATTAATTATTTATTGCATTTAACTTCTCCTCATTCTTTTGTTTTGCAGTTACTTTCATTCACATATTTGGATTTGAAAGTTTAACTACAGTTGGAGTCATATAAGCGAAAAAAAATCATGGAATTACTGCTCAACATTAGCCCACCAAGTGCTTGACTACTAGGTGCGTGATTTAGTTTTGTGTTTCATTTGATTTCAAGAAAAATTTTATTTCTACATTGTATTTATTCCAAGGCCATAGATGTTGAGAAAAACTAGGGAAAACAAAATTACGATTTCTTTATAATGTTTTATCTTGTCATATTGACAAATCTTGTGATATAATGTTAGTTCATCATCATCATTATTATTTTGTGTTCATCGTCAAGACAATTCCAATAAAGAATATCAAAATGCAAACAAGAGCACCAAAAATAGGCTCCAGGCTAGGGCAAACCCATCCATAGGGGAAAAACCCAAAAAATTCTCTTCTTCTAGAAATTCAAGTAAGAATTCAAAGAACTTTGATCAAGACAACTCACAAAGTGATAGGCGTGCCACCCAAACAACATTGCTTCTCTCTATAACTCATTTTTATTATCTCTATAATTCACTCTAGTTCTCCTCTAGCTCGAAATCTAAACATAGATAACTTTCTTCCCATACGTGTGAGCTTTCCAAAAAAAGAATTGATGCACAAGGCAAACAAACTGAATTACTTGTGTGACTCAAATGAGGTCCAATACCTCTCCTTTGTTGAGAAATATAGAGCATTATGTGAGTTTGATTCTTCAATTGATTTCTCTTATCTTTACATTTACTTGTGAAATTATATGTTGATTATGTTAGTGTTCCTTTCTTCAAATAAATTCCTACATTAAGATCACAAACACAATAACAAAATATGTAAGTGCACAACTAGGGAAAAATCCCTAAGAATTTCAATTTGTTATAAGACAATCTCCATCCTTCTTCACCATGAACTAATAGTACAAGTTGAGGTGAACCACCAAGTTCCTATGCCTTCTCCTCTCCACATGCTTGGCTATATATATGGGATGTATGGAGAGAAAAGGGTCATGTCCCTTCAAGTCCTATGTGGTTGACACATGACACCCATGCAAGTTGACTCACAAAAATTCTTTGGCCGACACACATATCATCCATGCAATATACATAACCATTTACTCAAATGTTGGTTGGGGTGTGCCTTTAACTAACCACACACACTCATCACACATGCTAATTCATGTTCTGGGGTGCCCACCCAAACTCATTGAACAATTCATGATGTGAGGAATGATTATAAATAGTTCTGCCCATATTCAACTAGTCTAAGTGCTCTCTGCACAGTAAAGGTTTTGCACCAATTTCTTTATTCCTTCTCTACACACTTTGACCATTTTCCTCTCCACAATGCCAGAATACTAAAGTTCCTCAATCCTTCTTCCTTCACACTTCGGGCCTTTTCTGTCCACTGCCTTCTTTCTCTCTATCTACATTTCATAAGGAGAGGGGGAAGTATGATGTGATCCTCCACTCAGGTTCCCACTCTGACTTCAATGCTTGTCAACATAGGCCAGTACTTCATTAGGCATATAGTTATGACAATTAAGGATGGTTTGTATGGTCCTGCTCATGACATGCCTTAGGGAAACCAAATAATATGGATTAAACATTCAATGTCAATGCAAAAACCCACCATGCGCTTTCCCTCTAAGAACTTTGGATTCGTATGTCCCTCTATTCAGGCCAATCATCAATTTATTTTCACCAATAAATAAGTCACATAACTAGGTTTATATACATGGGTTTTTATGGAAAAAGAGTTGTTACACATTCTCCTATTCTAGAATATATTTCCATCACACAAAATACTCTCTCTTCTGATTGTTGTTGATAACCATAAATCTATGTCACACTATCTTCTAGCTTCAACTCTGGGTGATCAACAACGAAGGATGCTATGTGTGATGGAATTCTTGTAGACTTCAAAATATTAATTTGTATTATATGTGTGTGTGTGTGTGTGTGTGTGTGTATATATATATATATATATATATATATATATATATATATATATAACGCATAATATCTTCATCGTCAATGAACAAACTTGTGTATTATATATATATTTTAATCGTTTGTTAGTCATATTTTCCTCACATTCACATCAAGTACAATTGAGGCACTAGATTGCATTATCCACTTTGGTCAATATGGTCCAATATTACTCAATAGTATTTCTTGGATAGGTATTAATGTGCATTTAGAAATTGTAGCAAGCATCATTTTAGAGAGGGTACCTTAGGATTGCAAGTTGACTACCCTTAGTCTTACTTCTGTTGCACATTCTGCATATTATATTACTTCACTAGGCCTTGCGAGTAGTCTAAATTCCAATATCATGATTTGGTTTAAGTGAGTTGGTTTTGGTTATGCTAAATTTCAATTTGATAGTGAAGTTGAGACTGGCCAGGCTATCATCATCCATATTGTTCAACGATCCAATTTTAGTCAAACCTCTGTAATATTAGTTGTTGGATTGTTATTGATGTGCATTTGGAAATTTTAAAAGGTATTGTTTTTTTTTCTAAGTAATATTGTTTTATTAATATGATACAAAAAAGAAGTTACAAAAAAGCTTGAACTCAAAATTGCTGAGCATCAATCATCACCAAAAATGAATCTGTCTGTTTTTGACTGCCCCAACATAGGGGAAACTAGTCCATTAAACTAGAAAGAACCCACACATGGGTAAGCAGTGTTTATCCAAAAAAACAGAGAGAGATATTGCATGTCTAGAATAAAAAACGGTTAACCGAAAAAGACTATTCAAACTTAGACACATCCACTTAGCAAAAAGGAATAATTGGATGCCATGTGTTAAGACTAGAGATTCTCCGGTGCTGGTTCCTCTTCGATCCGACACACGAATTGGTACCAGTCATCATCTGCATCAGGCACTTCACCACCTTGAGTTGGAGGAGCCTCCTCAGTGCCACATGTGCCTATCTGCATTTCAGATGTGTAATTCTGTTTGCTTCTTGATGCCTTTGTGTCACCATGTCTGCTATCCTCAGCTGGTTGACTGCCAGCTACAGCTTTTCCATGCAGAGCCGCTTTACCTTCATCATGATGCCAATTGCCAGGAATGCTAATACTGCGACTGCTTGGAGCTGCTCTGCTCTGCTTGTCATTGTGCCTAGATGGAGAAGCTTGCGGCTCAGTCTCTTCCGAGAAGGAAATGGTCACAGTAGCGGTGATTACAGGCCAGTTTAAGGAGCTGCGGAAATAGAACTGAGTGCTATGGGGCGCTGGATACGGTGGAAGGGGGAATTCCGTTGAGTGAACGGCACGACCCCTTCCACTTCTGGTGTTTGGGTAGCGGCAAGAGGGAGAGCTGAGAGGATTAAGCATATCAGTGGAGAAGTCAGGGGAAACGGTGGCAGAGCTGGTCGAAGCCGGTGTGCGGATGATGCCTCAATGAGTTCTGCCACGCCTACTGCGCATACAATGCCTGATGCGTGCCATAGCAAGATTAAGAGTTAGGTTGATATAAAAGGGATTGATTGAGTTTTGATGCAGAGAATGAGTAAGGGAGGTCTGGGCCTGGTCTAAGATACAAAGGCTGGAGTGAGAGAAATGAAATCTGTTGCCGAGATCATGACAAGGAAGAAACCAGCATCGGCTGCTGGTCACAGTGTGAGTGCAGGGTTTTGTAGCCTGTGGAGGGCAGACACAATGGAGCAAGGGAGGAATTGCATACTGCTCTACAGGAGCCATGTCTATGACGGTGGTGGAGGTGGCTCGGATTTCGGAGTCATTTAATGTCCTATGCAAGGTGGTATGAATTCACTTGAGGTTGGCATTGGGGATGACACTAGCGGCCATATGGCCATCCTGTTTTCCTGTTGACCATATAATCATATTGATTATTAGAGTAGTCACCCGCATCCGGGTGCATTTCTTCTTCATTTGCCCTTTCATTTTGCACCAAATCATTGTAATCCTGCAATTGAGGAGTGGTGGAAATAGTGTTAAGTGTTCCTACATGAAGAGTCTTTCCACTATCAACTCCGATGTTAGCTAAGAAATCTGCTACTCTGTTACCATCCCGACGAATGTGCTTAATGGTGACTGCTCTATGAGTTAATAGCCATTGTTCAATCTGCTCCAACCGCTCAACCAATCTCCAACTGCTACCAACTTTGTGTGATGGAGTTCCCTGTAATATCTGATTAACCATGTTAATAAGAATATGAGAATCCCCTTCAATTATAAGTGGGAAGAAACCATGGAGCTGAGCAAGGAGGAGCCCTTGCCATAACCCTTCTAATTCAGTTGAGTTATTTGTATCCCAACCAATTGAACCCATAAAAGTTAGGAGAGCATTGCCTTTGTGATTCCTGAAGATTCCTCTATATCCTGCTTTGCCTGGATTGCCTTTAGATGCTCTGTCAAAGTTAAGTTGTATCATATGTGGGGGTGGGGGAGTCCATCTATCAGGTGTCACTCCTGGTGGAGAATTTTTACTTTGGTGTGCCTACTTCTGGTTCCACTGTAGATTCCAATTTACCCATATATTTTGTTCCTGTGGAATGGAGGGAAAATCATCATCAAGCCATGTTTGGAGTAGTAAGGTTTCTCGAAGGTTTTGACATATATTATTCCATAGGACTTCTAAAGGAGAGGAGTGGTCCTTGAAGATGCGACTATTTCTTTCTTTCCAGACAGTCCACATGAGGAAACCTGGTATAAGTTTCCATAAAGCATTTAGCAGTTTGCTTTTGTATGGACAGGTTGCCCAAGAGCGTATAGTGTTGGTGGTATCCTCCTTACTTCGTCCATATTTTTGGCATCTGAAGCTAACTTTTTCCCAAAGTCGGTTTGCCAACGGACATGAGTTTATGAGATGCTCAGTAGTTTCTTCTACCTGTTTACAATTTGGGCACATAGAAGGTCCATGAAAGCTCCTTTTCCATAGGTTGTCCCAAGTAAGGATTTTGTTTTGACAAAGCATCCAGAGGAAGGTGGATATTTTTGGCCAAATTGGGGGATCCCATACTTTGTTCCAGAGATGATCCTTGACTATGTGGTTTCTTAGAATTATATGATAGGCTTCTTGTGACGTGAAGGTTCCTCTCGTTTCATAAACTCATATAATTATATCCTTTTTGTCAGAGTAGCGTATTTTTCTATTTGAGAGTTTTGTTTCCAGATTATCTTTGATGGACTGCGTGCCTTGCCTGAGAATGTGGTTCAAGCTTATCCATTTCCTATATCCTTGGGTGTGAGTGGGCTTCCAATGTTGATTTACCTTGATCATCGGTTGCTCTACCCAATCCTGTAGTTGGTGGGGTGTGATTAGGTCCTTCAATTTGGGTCGTTGCTGCCAAGAATCTTCCCAGAACCTTGCATTGTCACCATTCCTGATTTCCCAGATGCTGTGCTGTTGAATTAGATCTTTATGCTATTTAGCTACATTCCAGATTAGGGAACTTGGGCCAACTTCTTTGAGCTGAATTAAATCATCTACTCGCTTATTATTGGAATATTTTGCTGTCTAGAGGATAGCCCAAGGAATATGCGGGTCTGAGATCCATTTCCACTAGATGCACACTCCCATGACCGCGTTGCTATGTTGAGGATCACGTAACCCAGTACCTTTGGATTTTTTCGGGAGCCAGATTGTGTCCCATTTTACCAATGCTCATATTTTCGCTTTTGTTTCGTATTTCCCCACAAAAAGGCTCATTGAAGATTTTTTATTGCTTTGAGAACCCATTTGGGTGATGTCAGAATTGAAAAGAGGTAAAGCGACATGGATTGTAACACTAATTTGATTAAAACCAGATGACTCGCCATGTTGAGTGCTTTGAAGGTCCAAGAAGAGATACAGGCTTCCAGTTTTTCTAAGAGCACAAGCCAAGATGAGTGCTTTAAAGCAGAGGTCGTCATAGGAGCACCCAGGTATTTGGAGGGGAGAACCGCTGTCGAGAAGCCTAGGATCCTAGAAATTGAGGATTAGGTTATAGCAAGGGTATGAAAGAAAAAGATTTGGGATTTAGCTTTGTTAATGCAAGCTCCAGAGGCGTCTGAAAAATCAGATAAAATGGATTTTAATTTGAGGGCTTCTTGGACCGAGGGATGACCAAATAACATGTTGTCATCCACAAATTGCTGGTGGGTGAAGGCAGGGGTGTTGGGAAAGGATAGGCCTCTTAATTGATGGGAATGAAGGGATTCTTTGATGTATCATCCAAGACCCTCCGCCATAATGAAAAATAGAAAGGGGGAGAGGGGGTCACCTTGTCAAATGCCTCTGGATGGGTGAAAGGGGGTGGACGAGATCCCATTGACTAGAATTGAGAAGAAGGTAGATGTAATAAGACTCATTACCCATCTAACCCAAGGGGGGGTGAAGCCAAAGGCGAGCAACATTTTTTGAATATACTTCCAGCTTAAACTATCAAAATCTTTAGAGAGATCGATTTTTAGGAGCATACCTGCTTTTTTGAACTGCTTTAAAGAGTGAATGATCTCGTGAGTGAGAATAATGCCATTTGTGATTTTCCTTCCTTCCACATATCCTGATTGCTCCGGTGAGATAAGTAATGGAAGCAGGGGTTTGAGTCATGAAGCAATAACTTTGGAGACGATTTTATATATGACATTACATAGTGAAATAGGTCGGAATTTGTCCGAGGTCTGACAATGTTCTTCCTTAGGAATGAGGGCAATGAAGGTTGCATTCAAAGATGGAAGCATCCATCTATTAGTCCTAGATTCCTCAACTACTTTCCATACCTCCTCCTTGATTAGATCCCAGAAGTTGTGGAAGAAATCGGATGTGAAGCCATCTGGGCCAGGTGCTTTTCCTACTTTGAGTTGTCGCATAGCTGTCTCCACTTCCTGTAAAGATATAGGCCTGAGAAGGATTTGATTGTGTTCCTCTGTTATGATCTTAGGAATATTCTTGGTGATTTTCTCTATAGCTGGCAGCCGATCGATCTGAGGTTCCTGGTGCACCTTCTGAAAGTGGGTGAGGAGTTCCTGTTCTATATCCTCGTGTTTTTCTAGTTGTTCCCCTTGCCGATTCTAGATGTGAGAAATGTTGTTATGCATTCTGCTTTGGATAGTAGTGCGATGGAAGAACTTTGTGTTGCATTCACCCTCTTTACGCCATCTAATTCGTGACTTTTGCTTCCAGAGTATTTCTACCTGCTTTACTCTTTCTGAGATTTTCGATTGTAGGTGGCTTCCCTGTTCTGCTAGGGCTTCAGATCTTCCTTCTGTAATGATTCTCTATTGTAATCTTTCCATTTCTTGATCAAGAGCACCTTGTGCTTGGAAAATATTTCCAAAGGTAAAGTGATTCCATTGTTTGATGTTATTCTTGATATTTTTGAGTTTTTGCTAGAGCTGATACATTTTTGTGCCTTCCGACGGTTTGAAATTTTTCCAAACCGCATTAATCAGGTTGTGAAAGTCTGGATGAGTCAACCAGAAGGCTTCGAAGTGAAAGGGCCTCCGTGTATTATTTCACAGTATTTGCCATTGAAGGACGATAGGTCAGTGATTTGAGCCTGAGAGCGGTAAGATTAAGGCCGAGAAGTCCCCTCCAAGATGGATTGCATTGTTGGAAAGTAGGAATCGATCCAATAGAGAGGAAATTTGATGAGCACCTACTCGTTTGTTGTTCCATGTGAATACTCCATTGCTGAATGACATATCTATGAGCCAGTAGTCTTTGGTGAAGTTTTTGAAGTGAGTGCTTTCATTGTCTAGCTTGGCCCTTCCCCCTCTTTTTTCCTCCAATTTTGCTATCATATTAAAATATCCTCTTGTAATCCAAAGTGGATGAGTTCTTTCTGAGTTGATCTGAGCTAAAGTATTCAGAATGTCTACCTTGTTTATTGCATCCTGGGGGAAGTAGACATTGGTTATGTGTCCATGAACATTTGTCCCTATAATATGGAAGGTGGCTTGAATAAAGTGCTTACTAGCATGAATGTTAGTAAGTGTTATGGCTCTTTCATCCCACACTATTGCTAGTCCTCCTGATGCTCCTGTGGCATCCACTGCAACTGCTTTTCTGCCTGGCCATGCTTTGGCAAGGATCTGATCTAGCATTGTAGAGTTACATTTGGTCTCCTGCAAGAAGAATACTTGAGGTTTCTCCTGTTGAAACATGTTTTTTATCAGTCTATATTTCCCGGGGCTATTGAGCCCTCTAATGTTCCATGAAATGAGCTTCATGATGCACGGTTGGGTAGGGGATTGTAATACTTTGTAAGCTTGGAATATCTTCCGGATTCCACCAGCATCTCTCCTATGCGGATGGTTCTTTGAAGATCTATTTTCCTTCCTCGTTTTTTATTATCTTTGAAGATTTTTCTTCCATCCCATTGACTTCCAGTTTGGATACCTAGCGATCTTTGCTGCTGTGCTCTGGAGAGAATGACTTCTAAGTTTTCCAGCTGCCTTTCTGGGATCTTATCATATTCTTTTTTCTTACAAGCT
Organism: Pinus tabuliformis; assembly: GCA_031772625.1. Lineage (NCBI taxonomy): Eukaryota > Viridiplantae > Streptophyta > Pinopsida > Pinales > Pinaceae > Pinus > Pinus tabuliformis. Next base: position 657,070,698 of record CM062820.1, on the reverse strand, counting down.
TGTTCTAGTCCCAGTATATCTAGATCTCCAATGTTGAAGCTCTCCGGCTCCTCTTCCATGTGCTGGGCTTCTTCTCGCTCTACCTCTGTGTCCTCTACAGTCGTGGGTTCCTGTTGCATGCTATCTACCTCCATTCCTTGAACAGTCCATTTTGGGGATTTACTGGAAGGGGCAAGTTTGAGATCTGAGGATTGCATAGATTTTTGGGCTTTAGGGAGTGGGTTGGGGATTCATCTTAGGAATTGCTTCAAGGTGGTCCAGGTTTTCTAAGATGTGAACCTCTGGCTGAATTAGGGTTTCAAAGCTATTACTGGTTGATGGCATGGAGGTATTGGCAACAGGTTTTTTGACAGATGAAGAGGGATTTTTGTGGGTCTTTTTGCGATTGGATACTTTGGTAAACCCATCCGAGTCAGGTTTGTCCATTGTGGGAGAGGTCAAGGATTTTAGATTAGAGGGGCAATCTCGGAATAAATGGCTAAGGGTGTGGCATTTTCTGCAATGGAATGGGACATGCTCATAATCTATTGACTATATCCATTCGAAATCATCATGATATAGGTGTACCGCATCTGGGAGAGCTTTGTTGGGGTGCATATATACACATATTCGCACATAGGAGGTGTATCACTTGAGTTTCGTCTCCTCTGCAACTTTGATGAATTTGCCCAAGCCATTCCCAATATCTTGCAGCAAGTCTTCATCCCAATATTCCAAAGGGAGGGAGTAAAGGCGAATCCAAACCAGTGCCCAACTTAGATCTTCTTTGTCCATATTGAAATTCTCAATCCAGTCTCGTAGGTATAGTCCTGCTGCATTGAAAAAATATGGTCCACCATCAAGTACCCTGTTTTGGTCCTCTAAACAGTTGAAGATTGTAGTAAAGAAACCCTTAGCCCCTAACTGCAGAGTAATGTGCCCCTGTGGTTTCCATTTGGCTGCTATCCAGCCATGCGATGCTTTCTCTATGGGCCAAAAGCCTATGAACTTTCCAATCAATGCATGATCCTTCATATACTGGATTTGAGTGTTGATCTGATGACTTAGGAGCTCAATCTTAGGTCTGTCTACTGCTACAGGCTTGCAGGTTACCAACGTCACTCTGGGTTCTTCATTTCTGTTGGTATTCTATGGCACGTTTTCATGCTTTGTTCCTATATCTTCCTGATGGTCCTTCCTGACATCTTCTGTGTGTCACAGAACATTTTCCGTATTTGGGGGGGAGGCTCCATATCCTCCCCCAGAGGGGGTTCCATCACTGGCTAACTATTCCTTATCATGTATTAGTTGTCTTATGGTTGGAGGGTAATGGCAGAATGGCGATGTCTGTAAAGGTCTGCTGTTTTCAGAACTGTAACAAACCCTAATCGCGCATGAACCTCCTGGATGCCAATACAAGTTCTCAGAATATCGTGGGAACAAAGATATTACTAGTCACCACCAAGTTCTTTTAAAAGGTATTGTTCCAAAAAGGGCACATTAGGATTACAAGCTGGCCATCCTTAGTCTTGTTCCTATTTCATATATTTTACGTGTTTTATTTCCTCACTATGCCTTGGCGATTGTTCATCTTCCACTTTCTAGTCTCACAATTTAAATTGTGAGAGTTGGTCATGCTCATTTTTCTTTTCTAGTCATTGAATCCATATGTTTGTCTTTGTAAATTATGTTAGTTTTCAAAAATAATTTTAATTTTATGCTTTAGCTTGACATAATCTGTGTGGTAGTTAATTTTTTTGTTAATATCATAGTAGGATAAATGACTCTGCTGGAATGGGATCTTCAAAAAAACTGAAAAAAACTGAGCATGAATAACAAAACATTTCAAATTAAACTAAGAGAATTGTGAATCATGATGTGTGATAAAAAAAAAGAAGTTGGAGTACATAAACGAGTACCTCCATTCATGAAAGTCACCAAGACAACCTAAGTTTGCAAGCTTTCTAAATTGTTTCACTGAGTTAAAAGAGTAATGTTTATTTGTGGCTATCGTCTATTAACAAAGCTACTTGTCCACCAAAGGAGCCACTTGTCTGGAATCCATGTGGGGTCAGTATAACCAACTCATGGTCTTAGTGGAGAACACTGGTATACACAAGTGATATTCCACATTTGAAGTCCAACCATTTCTTGAATCTTAATACCTTGTTACGACAAATAGTAATGTTTCATAGTACAATTTTGGTACATGAACAACATATTTGATGAAACCAGTTGAATCTTAATACTTTGTTAGGAAAAATAATAACAAAACTGTGATCTTTTATGGATTTTAATTTACAGTTGTAATGTTTCATAGTACACTTTTGGTACATGAACAACATATTTGATGAAACCAACCTGGATTGTTCTTATGCTTTTTCTTGGATGTTGGCTTATCACCAATACTTGGTTTTTGTACTGTGATACAACATTTCTTGTAATGTATGTATCTATATAGTCCATTTATGATGAAGATGATATGCTTGATTCTGGTTATTATACTGGATGACACTTACATTACAAGTATGCCACTGTATCAATATCGTTTTTGCCTTTAAAAAAATGTATGAAACGAGTGTCTAATGGAAGTAGCATTGAGAAATCATCAGGTATGTTGCAATAAGTGAATTCATAAGAAAAATCATAGTCTATAATTTGCAAGAATCAAATGTATAAGGGAGCGGAGCCACCGAGAAAACTCACAGTCTATCTATATTTTTTTTAATGCATGTCACCATCGAATATTCGATGACATAGACAGGCCATCGAATATTTGTTAACTGCTAGTCGGTGTACTCATAGGATATTCGATGAAATAAACAAATTATGGAAGCATCAGTACCGTAACACTCCCATCGAACAGAAAACCCGTCCATTGCATATTTGATGCTCACCATCAACTTTAAGGCATCGAAGTGACAACACTTCTGTCACACAATATACTTATGTTGTTGATTACCCTACGCCTCAATGTCTGTTTGTTCTGTTGGACAAAATAACCTATCCGTCGAATATCTGACATGTTACCATTAGCCTGAAAGCATCGGAGCGACAAAACTTCTGTCCTAATATTTACTTATTCCATTGATTACCCAACACCTAAACATCAGTTTTTTCCATCAGGCAAAATGACCTACCTATCGAATATCCGATGGGCGACTGGTGCATGACATGCCAAATATTTGACATTCAATTCGTCAGATAGCTAGAAATTTGTAGCATTGCAAAATCGACTTATAAATGTTGGTACTTTAGATACCATTTCAGGATTTTTATGTGTAGATAATCAAAATCTCTACCATCGCATATCCAAATGTCACTAAACTGTTGACTATTCGAGAGAATTCCAATGAAGATTTGATAAGTACCAATGTTTCGGATAGTCGACACTAATAAGCTACATATCTAACTAATCGCAGTCGGATTTTGGCCCCATTTGTACTAGTGCAAGAGACAAGGTTGCTGCTTGAGGAATGAGATTTTGCAATGTGTAGGCCAGGAGGGTTGAATGAAGCTAAGTGGCTCGGTCAGGGATTTTTTCTAGTTTTGACTAAGTGTTGGATCAATGAGATGAGGTTGAATGAAATAAAGACTTGAACATGATCACACACTTATATTACTTGATGATGCAACAAGGAATACTCAGAAAATGTGAACAACATACTTTTCCTCAATGTGATAACTTCGCAATAGCCTACACCAAGTGCGACACAAAAATATACACTTTGTGATGACAATGATGACACTTGCTCGACAATGCTTGAAACTTTGGAAGTGAGTGTGATAGATGTTTTCATGACAAGGAAAACTCATTCACACAAGGATTACGGCCTAAAACACACAAAAACTAGCTTGTGTACAATGTATGAAACTTAACATGTTAGAAGAAGACACTTTTACCTTCTCACAAATGAGACCAAAACACTTAAAGGAAACAAATACAATGACTTAATAGTTGCAATGACAACATGCAAAGTCAAAGTAGGTGATGGGCCTCCAAATTAGGCATAAATTAAGGCCCATTTGACCATCCTTCAACACATCAAATATCTCTTTTTTCATTAGATAATGTATTTTTAACTTTAATATGTTCATTAGGAAGGTTTATGGATAATTGCATATCTGTGGCTAATATTATTTATTGTTGTGGAATATTGTGAGAATATTGGGCAGATTATGAAGATTTGGAGGAGGAGATAATTTAGGTAATTTCTCCCTACTACATGAGGATCAACTTTAAATAATAAATCAAGAAGATATTCTGAAATTATTGCATAGATTTTGGAGCTCCATTGATTAAGAAAATCTAGGAATGTGTTCCCTATCATTTAATGTAGATTCCTAGTATTGGGAACCAGATCCACTATTTGAGTGATTTTGGTGGGGAAAGCTTCCTCCTTTCATGGGGAATTATTCCATATCATTTTGTATAAATACCAAGTTGAATTTACCTCTAGGGATTGATTTTTATTAGTCTTCTTGTGGAGAGAACTCATATTTTTGCAGCTCCACTTTCATTTGCTGTAGGTATGTAATTCTATTGATGGAAATAATGAAGATTGGTGCCATGTTCAGCTTCTAAATCTTGATATGATTCATGGGAATCTGAGTTTCCTTGGGATTGGCCATCCTAGGAGCCTCATAGCTCCTTTTTATAATTTACTTTTCTTCTTTTCACTCATTATTCAGATGCATCTCTTCTTGTTTTTTTTTCTATTTCTGCATTTAGTATTAATTATTTCTTGTTAAAGGATTGGGTTAAATGTTGGAATAAGTTATTTTGCAAGATTACAAGCATAATTTCATCATTGGAACATATTTGGAAGGTCACAATAATCATTGAGTTACTTGGATTAGTTTGCTTATTCCCAAATCTAGATTTTTGGAAGTCCCTTGTGGCAAATAATAGTAAATTTATGCTATTTTTAGAGCATCATAACGAGCTTCAATTGAGTTTATTCAAATTGGAATAGATCAAAAACACATTCTAGTTAATAAAAAAATTTACCCCATTGCATTTTCACTTTATTAGCTTAGGTATTTGATAGATTTACTAGCTCACTAGTTCTCGAATTTCTAGATTTTAGTCTAGTAATTTTCTGCTATTTTTTAGTATGGGTCAACACAGGTATTTTTGAGTGATTCCACTTCGAAGGGAAATCCAATACATCCTAGTCAATAAATTTTTTTGTCCCATATAATTTGGATTTTGTTTTCTTGGTCATTCGATGAATTATAACTTCCTATAGTAAATCTATAACATCCTCTAGTTTCTTTTAGTACTCTTCCTGGGTGTATATACTTGCCCAGATTTCCTAAAACAATTGGTCTTGGTCCCTTAGGGTTGAATCATGACCCATAGGTTCTAAGTAAATGGTTGAGGAAGAATAAAAACCAATTAGGACATGCCTTTTTATAATGTAGATTAGGCCAATTGATTTGAATTCATGCTCTTAGGATTTCAATTACAATTGTCTCTCTTACTTAGGATTAATTTCTTTTCCAAAGTAAAAACTACATTTATGAAATTAGTTTAGGATTTCATTTACTTACATTCACCCCAGTACAACTTGACATCAAAGTAAGGACACGTTGTATGCTGCACATATAGTGCCGATACCTCTTAAGTTTTTATGAACCCCAAGTTGATAATTAAAATTGGTAGACTTGGGAGTTGCAACATTCTTGTTGCAATAACGAGGCTCATCACTTTTTGGTGCCATTTCCAAGGATGTGTAAAAGTATGCATTGTTTTCTTCCCTAGTTGACTCATTTCTTTTACTTTCTGTATAAACAAATTTTTTTGCATTAGGCATATTTCATTTCAAAAACAGAAAAATGCATTGCAGTAAGAGCCACATCACCATTCATTTTTGCAGGTAGAAGAAGAAGAAGTGGCAGAGAAGTAAGGATAAATGGATGGAAATGATGACAATGAAGAAGATCCTCTTGGATTTCCCATTCAAGATACTGATGTCAGTGTGCATATGAAGAACATCCCTCCATGTTTTCATCCAAACTTTCGTGGTCTAAGGTGAAAGGATCCAAAAACCTTTCTCTTTGAATTTGAAATCCTTTTTATATCTTATGATTACTTATTAAAAACTAAAAAAATGAGATTGTTTCCAACAACATTGAAGGATAGAGCTCTTAAATGGTTCATGAGTTTAGGGAATAGTTCAATAGGATCATGGAATGATATGAAAAATATATTTTTAGAAAAATATAAAGATCATGATCTTAAAGAAGAAATATTTAGAGTGAATAAAAAAGAAGATGACAGCCTTTTGGATCTAATAGAGAGGTTCATGTATAATTTTAAGAGGGAAAAATTACATCATTGAGGATCTGACACACTAAAACCCTCTTACTTAGAAAAATTAGGGATAAGTGGATTGATCTCCTTAATCTCATGAGTAGAGGTGATGTATATCAATTATCATTTGAAGAAATTTGTGAAACATGCAAACACATATCAAGAGGAAGGGCAAGAGTAAGCAAATCAACATCAAGAACGGTAAGTCAAGCTAAAATTGGAAATTTGTTTGATGACTTTAAAACACAAATTCTTAGCAATCTAGCCAAACAAGTAGAAATGTTAATAATGCAAGATGATGGAAAAGAAGATGATGATATTTGTGTTTTCCATGCATAATGACATGAAGTTAAATATTTCCCCTCATTACCAAGTTTGAACGAATTTTACCAAGAGTACAATGGAGCAAGTCAATTTCCAATGTAGCTATGTTATGTATCTCCAAGAGGACCATGGAAAACTATTCAACTTGATATGAGGCAAGAGCCTAATTCAAAATTTTAGTTTTATGCACATCCATCTCAAAGTAATTGGAACACACCCTTTCCATGGAAACCTTGGCTATCTCAACCCCAAAACCAATCTTGGAAACAAGGTTGGCAAGGAACTTATGGGAGCCATCCACAATATCCTCGACATTTTCCTCAATATACTCCATACTCAACTCCATGTTATCCCTACCATCCACCTCCGCCACAACCACAACCCCAACCACATGCATATCAAATATCCACTCCCACTGAACTACATGTACCACCATTTCCAAACCCACACAAGGAAGTAGCTTAGCCCACTTACAATGTTGAGGCACAAAACTTCCAAACATATTCTCTTGATCTAAATGGAATTCATCTTAGATCATGAAAGGTATTGCAAAAAAGAGATTCTATTGATTTCATTGAAGGACCACATATAAAAGAAGAAGATTCAAATGAGAAGACCAAAGGATCATGTGCTGCACTGGATGAAGATCAGACATCAGAATAAGAGATTGAGAAAGTTGCCTCATGTTCACCATTAGATCCTCTATGTCTTCAAGAGAATAATCAACAAAAAGAAAAAGATCTGAATTTCATGGAAGAAGACGACATCCAATATGATCCAAATCAGCAAGTGGACCAGGGGCCTCACAACTATATTGAAATATGGTTCCAGATAGTCACTAAGTTGCAATAGTACTCTATTATTCAAATGTGTTTGATATCATTAAAGTCATAGAATTTGCTCTGTTACATTCATGTACATGTCAAAGAATATGTTTCAAGCCTACACATGATTTTATCTATCATCCATTTATGCAAGTGGCTCCATTGGAAGTATTACTACACTTGAAAATGATTTTGTTTTTTCAAGTAGAGTAGGATAGGAAAAGAAATAAAAATGACTAATAAGAGGAAAATAAAAAATCTCACGTGAAAACCTCCTTTCAGGCACCTAATATTGGCTCATTGATTAAAAACCTCTGTGAGGTAGTCAATGGGTCGGAAAAAAGAAAAAAAAGAGAAAAATAAAAGATCCTAGGTGAAAACTTCCTTTGAGGCACCTAGGCAGACCTACTAGTTGAAAACCTCATTGAGGCAGCTACTAGGCCTAGAAGAAAAAATAAAAATATTTGCTCCATGTATCTCTCTCTCATGAATGCAGGTGTTCTCCAACCTCTGCAAGCAACAAAAACAAGCTAGCCACCAAAAGAAAAATTGATCAAAAGCCTAGTCAAAGGAAGTCAAACATGGACTCCCTCCTCCTTTTCTCAAATGCTCTAGAAGGACCAAGTCCATGCCAATCCATCACCCTTATCTATTTCCACCATCCATTCATCATTCCCAAGCTTTTACCACTCATTTTCCTTGTTATCCTAAAATGCTACAAGAAGATGCTGTAGTTACTATAGGAAACAAAAATAGATAGAGCAGAAAATTATTTTGTCATACCTTGAAAAACATGCATTTGTTTGCCAAGATGTTTCAGGGGGAGATGCATATGGATGATAGTAACATGCCCAAGGAATTTTAGAAAATTCTAGTGCATGCTTTTCGATAAATTGACCTCCATCACCTACAACCATTTTCTAATTTTATTGATATTCTTGTATCCATTTGGAAAGTTGTTTCATGGGGAGATGCATATGGATGATAATAACATGCCCAAGCAATTTTAGCAAATTCCAGTGGACAGTTTTTGAGAATCGACCTCCATCACGTACAACCATTTTTAAATTTTTTTTTCTCGTGTTTCGTGCACCCATTGGCCAAGATATTTTATGGGGAGGTGCATAAGGATGATGGAAGCATGCTCAGAAAATTTCAAGTCAATTGATTCTACCATTTGGGAGATATGGACAAATAAAGTCTGCTACAGGGGGTTGTCTTGAATTACTATAGCAAGATCTTGTAGTACTATAGGATGGTCGAGAAGAAGCTACAGGAGATAATCTGATTGGAGAAATGGGTCAAAAGGTCATGTAATATTTAGGGAAGGTTGATATAGGTCACCAACATCACTTTCATTACTCATTCACTCCATCTAACCAAAATCCATCTTCAAATTCCACTTTGCCTTACATGAAAAAATCAGAAAAAACTTTGTCATCAACGTTTCCACCACCTACACCACCTCTTGATGATTTTAACCCTGTCCTTATACCTCCTATGAATTTCCATCAATCCCACATGCATCAATGAGGTATCAAAGAGGAATTAAATGGTTGCTACAGGAAGAGGATTCCTCTTGTAAGCAGTATGCACATTTACAACATAACTCAGCATCAATTTTTTTTTCACTCACACATTAGAAGGTCTAGCCACCTTAAGTAGCATGAAGCCATTTTTGAAGATTGAAAAGGGAGCACACCCTCCTTAGGAAGCAGTCCATCCACTCCACCAACAAAATATTGAACACTGGAAAGAAAATTGCACACAACAACCTTATTAGTTAAATAATCAGCAAGCTATGAAGACTTGTGTAGAAGCAAACAAAGAAAATTAGCACCTCGAGGGAAGCATGGATCAATCATCAGCTTAGTAGAAACATGCATGCCTCTCCAACAACCATCAGGTAAGTACAGGTATGCAGTATTCGTGACCTCTTCTATTGAGCATATTATAGTTAGAATTTTTTTGTTAATGCATGAGAGGTGAGGTTTTATAAACTAAGGATGGGTCAGTAGTCTCAACCACCTTCAACTAGTTAATTGCAACTAACTCCTTCACTCATGCAATGTGGAAAATCAAAATTAGGAAGGGTGATGATTTTGGGGAATATGGACAACAATTAAAAGAGGAAATTTGTGCAAAGGCCAAGTCACCAAAGAACTCCAAGCCCTCCATCCAATTCATATCCACTATCTATCCATCATTCATCCATCCCATTTCACAAGAAAAAACTAACATTTTTCAAGAACAAACCCTACACTCTATCTCACCCTGAAAATTTCTTGAAAAAAACACACAGAGCAGATCCTCTCCATTTTCACAAACCTACACTACTCTCTCTGAGCCTTGACATCATCCTCAAAACCCTCTAAATCATTTTTCATCACTCCCATACAGTTAGAAGACCCTGAAAGAGAAGGAATGACTGCTACAAGAAGGCATAATGTTGCTACAAGAAGGAAGAAAGGAACAAATTGTGCTAAAAACCAAAATGGCAATGCCTAAGAGAGACCTAATCAAAACAGAGAACTCCAAAGCCCATTAGGCAATCATCTAGGCCAAAAAAGAAAGGAAGAAGGTAACAAAAGTCAAGAAGGTATTCACAATCAAAATAGAATTCAAATTGTAGTGATGAAGAAAGGCTTTCTAAGGGGTGTCTAATCTCTTTCTAGCTTTTGGCCAAGGCATAAAATATGTTATAGAAAGGGGAGAAAGGCATGGAAAATCCAGTACAAAATGGAATTGAGGGGCATGGAAGTCAAGTTGAGGGCCTACACTAGGCTCGCGCTATCATTTCTGCTCAAAATAGGTTTAAATAGGCTGCTACAGGGTTTCTTGTAGTTACTACAAGGTGTCCTAATTTACTACAGGATCTCATCTAAGGGCATTTTGAGGGTTCCAGAGGTGTCCAAGTGGTGGAAAATGGTAGTAGGAAATTGGAAAAGGATGTGGAAGACCTTGCCAAACCAAAAAATATTAAATAACCCATCTTGCATAAGGGGAAAAGGCAAGAATGTACAAATGAAGGAGGCCACCAGGGCCATGAACGAGGCACAATGAGGTCACTAATTTTCTCAGAGGATGAGAAACACTTTTAGCAGGGGGGTATTATGGGCCTGCAAATTAGATGTAAACTAAGGCCCATCTAACCATCCTTCAACACATTAAACCTCTCTTTTTTTATTAGATAATGTATTTTTAACTTTAATATGTTCATTAGGAAGGTTTATGGATAATTGCATATTTGTGCCTAATATTATTTATTTTTGTGGGATACTGTGAGAATATTGGGCAGATTATGAAGATTTGGACGAGGAGATAATTTAGGTACTTTCTCCATACTACAGGAGGATAATTATTAAATAATAAATCAAGAAGATATTCTGAAATTATTACACAGATTCTGGAGCTCCAATGATTGAGAAAATCTAGGAATGTGTTCATTGTCATTTAATACAGAATCCTAGTATTGGGAACTAGATCCATTATTTGAAGGATTTTGGTGGGGAAAGCTTCCTCCTTTCATGGGGAATTCTTCCTAATCATTTGCTATAAGTACCAAGTTGAATTTTCCTCTAGGGGTTGATTTTTATTATTCTTCTTGTGTAGAGTACTCATATTTTTGCAGCTCCACTTTCATTTCTTGCAGGGATGTAATTGTATTGAGGGAAATAATGAATATTGGTGCCATGTTCAGCTTATAAATATTATTCTCCTTCATATGACTCTAGGTTTCCTTGGTTTTTTCCATCTTAGGAGCCTCAGAGCCCTTTTCTATCATTTACTTTTCTTCTTTTCACTCGTTATTCACATGCATCTCTTGTTCTTGCTTTTTTTTTTTTCTATTTCTACATTCAGTATTAATGATTTTTTGTTGTAGGATTGGGTTAAATGGTTAAATTAAGTTATTTTATAGGATCACAAACATCATTTCATCATTGGAACAACTTTGGAAGGTCACAATAATCATTGAGCTACTTGGATTAGTTTGCTTATTTCCAAATCTAGATTTCTGGAAGTCCCTTGTGGAAAATAATAGTAAATTAAGGTTATTTTTTAGAGCATGCTAACAAGTTTCTATTGAGTTGATTAAAATTTAATTAGATCAAAAGATAATTATAGATAGTAACAAAATTTACCCCATTTAATTTTCACTTGATTAGGTTAGGCATTTGATAGATTTACTAACTCACTAGTTCTCGAATTTCTATATTTTAGTCTAGTAATTTTTTGTTACTTTTTAGTGTGGGTTAACAGAGGTATTTTTGAGTGATTCCACTTGGAATGGAGACCCAATAAATCCTAGTCAATAACAAAATTTGTCCCATCCAATTTTGATTTTATTTTCTTTGTCATTCGATGAATTATAACTTCCTGTAGTAAATCTGTAACATTCTGTAGTTTCTTGTAATACTCTTCCAACATGTATATAATTGCCCAAATTTTCTCAAAAATATTGGTTTTGGTCCCTTAGGGTTGAATCATGACCCATAGTTTATAAATAAATGGCTGAGGAAGAATAAAAACCAATTAGGACATGCCTTTTTACAATGTAGATTAGGCCTATTTATTTGAATTCATGCTCTTAGGATTTCAATTACAATTGGCGTTCTTGCTTAGGATTAATTTCTTTTCCAAAGTAAAATTTCCATTTATGAAATTAGTTTAGGATTTGATTTTATTACATTCACTCTAGTACATCATGAAATCAAAGGAAGGACACATTGTATTCTTCATATATAGTGCCGATACCTCTTAAGTTTGTACGAAACCTGAGTTGATATTTAAAGTTGGTAGTCTTGGGAGTTGGAACATTCTTGTTGCAATAACGAGGCTCATCAGTAGGCACCTGAAATTTGGATGTAGGGAAAATTTTGGAGGGTGTTGTGGTAGCGACAATAGTTGGAAACACATTGGTAGAATTCCAACTTCTCTGTCTTTGTTGATTATTTTCTGCATGGTCTAGTTCCTCAGGGGGTATTGATTCATCGTGTAGATCACTTTGGTCTTCCCACTTACCCCGTGCATAAACATAGTCCTCTCTATCCTTTCTTGGTTGACCAAAAACATAGAGCCAACTATATTGCAATTTTTTGAATTAAGTTCGTGAGCTATAGATACTGCGAGTATTTTTTCATATTTGGTGTTGCTCCATTGCTAGCAGGCCTGAACAATACCCTGATGGAGTCATTTTAGGGACACAAACATTGGTCTACCTCTAGTGAGCCTGGTAAATATGCTGGTAGAGTTGTTTCCTTCACCTCCCTACACATGAAGCCTTTCTCTTCTTTCACTGTATATTTAATTATATTTAAAGAACTGTGCATCGACACTTATTTATTTCATGGGAGGAAGAGGGATCCCAACTTTTTGAGAAAAGAGGAGGTTGTCCCTTTAGAAAAGTATATATAAAACCTATGCTATATATTTTATCATTTAGATTTTCCCCTTGTATTTCTCTACTAGTTGTATTAGCATGGAAAACACCGAAACATAAAGAACCGATTGAAGGCGTAAGGTTTCTAGAATATACATAGATACCATGGCTCAACACAATTCTGTCCTTATGAAAGGATTGTATTTTCCGTTAGAACATCATTTTCCAGAAGATGTAACCGAGACGAAGAAGAAGGATTGAAGGTTAGAAAATGTTGTATTGTCACAAGACTCTTTTAAATTCATCCACGTGCATTGAATCCAAAAAACACGTTTACACACAACACTTATTTACATGACTGAAAGAAACAAAAACACAAGATCGAACAAAAGAAAAGATAAAAGAATAAACTATGTACATAGAGTAGGGCATAACTGTAAACCATCATTGAAAGTTTTTTTTTAAATCTTGTCCATTAACAGGAAGAGAATCTTCTCGTCTAAAGATAGGACGCGATATGTGTGATGGCCAATATTCATGTGCACAGTATATGGTGTGATCCATAGGGACTGGAACTTAGTATGTTTACCTTTGTCTTCATTGGATTTATCCCACTTCAAGACCAGACTACCCACACTAAATTCATTTTTCCCTGTAGACTTCTTGTTAAACCATCTCTTGATATGACTCTGACAGAGATACATTTTTTCTTTAGCTTTATTTCTTTCTTCCCGTAGTTTGAGAAGGTTTATTATCCTACTCTAAACCAATAAGCATGGCTTACCCTAAGATTCTTGCGAAAGTTGAAGTGGAGGAAAATAGATTTTAGGGGGTAGGATGACTTCTTTTCCATACACCAGGAAGTAAGGAGACATATTCAAAGACGGTTTAGATGTGACATGACCAACCGATAGGGTGTTCACCAAAGTAGAGTGCTAGTTCCTTTATGAAGAGAAAAAAACATTTTTAATAATATGAATGAGTTTCTTATTAGTTGACTCGGAAAGACCATTTCCCTGTGGTTAATAATTAGAAGAATGCTTCAATATTATACCATTTCCAATGCAAAATCATATAACCTCAATGATGAAAAATATGCTACATTGTAGAAAAAAAGTGAAGTCGGAATGCCAAAACTTGTAATGATATTCTTTTTAAGGAAGTTGATGACTTCCAAATCATTCACTTTCTTGAGTGGAACCACTTCTTCCCACCACATGAAGTAATCTATGGCAGTGAGAATATAGTGGTGTTTCTTCGACGAGTGTGGAAATATCTCACCGGTAACATCCAAGCCCCATTGTTGAAATGGTTCTTCCATAGAAATAGGCTGAAACAAGGCAACCAAATTCTTCTCTCAGCGGACACACTTCTGACATACTGACACTTTCAGGCATAAGTGTGACTGTTGCACAGTAATTTATCACTGCCTTCACCCTAGTCCTTCTACCGTGTCATGTGTCCAGTAAAACATGCTCATATTAAACAAATGCTCTCTTATGTTGCCAATTGACCCTCTTTTCCTAAGTTTTCTGCATCATCACGAGAATAAATTTAATACACGTGATGGACCCCTGTCACAAACAGTCCTGTCGTGACCCCATCGCGGGAGTGCACCTTTTCCAGTGATGGTCAGATTTCAAGCCCCGGCGCGAGGCTATCAACTATCTTTAGCGACGGCCAGTCTGCATACATTACTTCCTAGCGATGTCGGCGCTAAAGCTTAGTTAACGACCAACGACGATCCAGATTGGGCAAATTCATTCCAACAGTCAGCCTTCTGGATGCCTCTAAACCTGGTTGTTGGGTCAGTTTGGGTTGCCCTTCCCCCTCTAGCATGGTAGTTCTGTATTTTGTGCCACTTGCCCTCCTACTAACTGACTGATAGAAAAGGAATTGCTCCGATAAGATAAGCAAGGGAGATAGATATGGAAGATCTATATTCAAAAGATTCCAATCTTTGGTCCTTACCTAATAACAATAAGGAGGGCTCGTAACGAGAAGGTAACTCATAACGAGCGTCATCCCGCATCCTTCACACCCTTTACAGACAGACAGTAGGGCAGTAACCGTTCAGCCTTCCTTCATTCCCTTCCCGGTACCGTCCCGTTAACAACTCAGAACGACGGGAAGAAGGGGCGGGCTCGTTTCGACTCCCGCCCGTGAATGAAGTCGGGCGAGAAAGGGCTTCATCAATCAGGCAGGAGATACGGTTAGTCGAGATATCGAGATCGGAACCAGCTAATGAGAGATATTCTATACGGCCAGCTCGCCCCGCTATCCATTCTTTTATTTGCCGGCCACAAGGATAAGCTCCCTCTCCCTCATTTCATGGAGACTCCTTCTCCTATAAAATCACTCACCATTGCTACCATCTGCTAGTTCTTTTGGTTGTACAGTGTTGCTGCTGCTTTTGAGTTTGATAGATAGTTTTGGTGTGAGTGTGACAAGTGTGGGATTGCTATATAGTTTGCAAGAAGGTGTGGAGTGTCCTTAACCTTGTGTTAAATCTTGTGAATAAGAGAGAGAGATATATTGCTATTTGGGAGACCCATTTTTGAGAGTGAATGCTTGAAGAAACACATTGGTTGGACCCTTTGAGAAGGCATGCGACGTCAAGACTTGGTTGTAAGCTTTGCTCTTTTTTATTATTAATACAATCAATGATGGTTTCCTATGTCTTGTATGTAATTTACTTGATAGCTCACGACTTCTCGACTTTATGAGTAAATAGATCATTGTTGTTTCTCAGTTACATGCTCTGTTGTTTCTTTGTGGTGTTTCAGGTTGATCGCTCATTAAGGAGAAGGAAAGGGAAGCTGGAGCAGCACAACGGAACTTCATCGACCACCAATTTGGGGTAGGCCTCCAACAATGACTATTTAAGGGAATTAATTTTTGTTTTGTCCTTGTTGTGACTAGAACCACTTTAGGGCTAGAGGGGCTGCCTTTGTCTGCAGAGGGAACACTTTCCTGCATCACAAGTTGGCGACTCCACTAGGGAGTCCTTTGCATGTTTCATCTCTTGTTTTCTCTTGTTTTGGTTTTGATTTGGTGTCTCTTGAATTTTGGGGTCAACTATCAATCTTTTGGGTTACCTAGGTGTTATCAGGAAATCTAATGTCCACTCGGAGTTGCTAGTCCCACTAAGATTGGTAGCTATCTTAGAAACAAACAAACTAAAACTACTTTCGTTTCCTTTTATGAGAAGTAGATAAGAGTGGAATGGAGCACACCAACCTCAGTCTTGCGCTTGGTTCCTTGCTCAATTCCTCTCCCTTTTGACAGATCCTTGCCGCTTCTCCTTCATCTACCCAGCTTCAAAGAGCACCTGTGGAATCAAAGCAGCATAATACTATCTAAGAACAGAGATATACAATCATAAAAAACATAGGACCAGATGTATATTGACCACACAAATGCATATATCATCAAACATACAAGAATGTGGAGGAAAACTTGAATAGCTTTATTAATATCAAGAATAAGCAAAGAGGATTACAACCAATTGTTCTCACCCAACGTCACCCTCCAGCATGAAAGCCCTTCTTTCACCTCATGAAAAGCATAGATCACCCAACACTATGATATTCCAACAAGAAACCAACAACACTTCCTTACAAGGTACAAAACTCCAACCTCTAGATCTCTGGGATGAGGGATCCTTATATAGATTATTGTAGGGGGGTGAGTCAGCTTCTGGGATTTTTATTAGTGTCCTCTCTCTGATAGTTCTTGATTCCACTTGGAGATTGATGATCTCTTACTCATCCCTGGGTGAATTCAGAGAGGCAAGTGTCACAGGAGAATTTTATGGAAGATTCCTTGATCATTCACCTCACAAACTGTCTCTACCATTTGTCCACTCTCGCCCATCGCACCCCATAGAAGGGATTTTCAGTATGCATCACACCTCCCATGTGCATTAGGTGGGATGCATCGCACTTTGACCATGGAGTAGGTGAGATGGTCCAGTTTTGACCAGTTCTGAGCAGTTTCCTATGGAGAACTTCTGGGAGAGGATGTAATCAGCTAACCTTGTTCCTTTAGGGTATGAAACAACACTTTTAGGGACTTAGGAGCCCTTGGTTTATGGACATGTTTGATTGGGGTTGCAGTGCCCAAAAATTTCTACAACAGTTTCCCCCTAAAGCATGAGGTCGTTAATCTTTTGATGTCGGGTGAAATGCTTTATCATGAGGATCCGAAGTTTTTTCGAGCTGGAAGGTGACCTGTAATAAGATACAATACAATACATTATCTTCATAATATTTTTCATGATATAGCTGAGGTGGGCATTCCCATGCTCAACTTTATAAATTCATTTTCATGTACATAAGAAAAACAACCGTCTGTGCAGGAGACTGATGATTCTAATAGAATCATCATCCTTTGATTCGGATGATCATCTATGTAGCATAAATGTACATTTGATGTCTTTATTTTCCTGAATATATCGCAGCCCGGATGGATGAAACTAGATCCGGGGTCTTCAAAAATCGTTCAATATTCACTTGGAGTACAAGTCTATCCATGTGAAAGATGTTTTGGAGTCGAACATGGAAAGACATCACCTGATTACCAGCCAACGATGTAAGCTATTAACAGGTACGAGAAGAATCACCGATAATGATGATGACCCTCAAGGTACTACAATACAATTCGCTTGGTGTGAATAAGGGACTTGGCATCGAACACCGCGTAAAATCTTTTGGTCGAAGGCCATTGATGTAAACCTGTCGCCAGAAGTGAGAAACTTGCCATTGAGGCATGCAAGATTCAAAGTACTGAAAGGGTTGTTCCTATGTCGGCTTCTTGGATAATGAGCTGATGTCGACAAGAAGCGATCAGCCGTAGGAGGGCCTTAATGAATCCCACATCTACAACATGGAATGGAGTAAATGATTTTGGAGGTGAAAATGATCTGATGATATAAGGTTCAAGGTGGCGATCATGAAAGAATGGAGCGTGAATGTATTGCAGCGGATGAGACACAGGTGAATTCTCTGAGCGACTTCTCTTGAACATACCGGCGACACTGACATGGATTGGTAGCATTAACCCCAAATATGGATGGTGTGGTGGACCAATGCTGATATGACCAATGAATGGAACAAACCAACCCGACTCGGATGCGGAGTGAAAGTGTCATGTTCAAGAGCGACTTGCTACAAATAAAGTTTCTTCAAGTTTTCTTCCCAATTTTTCCCCAGTCATTGCTGACCAGTACCTCTTTATTTTTGTCAAGCTAGAGGAGGATAACATATGCTTGTTCTATAATTTTCCCTTCGGGAAAACCCGTCGCTATGTTTTAACGAGCCTAGCGACAGTGAAACTCGTTCTTGTCTGTATGGACAAGTTTGTCACTATTCGGTTTTAACAAGTTTAACAAAAAAGATAACTCGGTCCTTTTCAATTTTAGAGAGTCTGAAAGGGACGTAAAGGAAACTCCAATAATCCTTTTTTGTCATATAATCCCTTAAGTCCGAAAAAGTATAAAATAATATGAAAGGGATGAATTTTCGGTGATTTTAACAAGCTGAACAAAACAAACGCTCGATCTTTTTGTGTAATAATCCCTCAGGTCAAAAAAGATTAAAATCTAGAGGAGGGATAGCACTTCTGGTAGCTTTAACGAGTTGGAGAGGCCAATTGCTCGGCAATCTTTTCATATTTTACGAGTCAGATGAAAAGAGCTTAAAGGAGACTTGTTTTTTGAGGAACGAGTGATAATTTCGGGCAGCAGTTGATTCCAGGTAAGGTTTGGAATTTTCCAATCACGACAATGTCACAAGGAAGCCTAACAGGATCACTCTTCGTAGCTATTCCTCAAAAAGGGTAAACAATCAAATGGAGGTGAATGATCGGCTAAAATAGAGTGGAGGTGATGATGAGAACATGACCAGGGCTCAAAAGCTGATGATAATGCATTCACAATGGTTATTTGCTGGAAATTGGTTCAGTTTTTAATGAGCTTAAACTCTGGGGGAACGTTTTCTCATTGCTTATGTTTAATTTTTAACGAGCTTGAACTCCATGTAAAAACTGCTTGTGGCGGGTTTATTTTTTAATGAGCTTTAATCCTGCGGTAACACTGCTCATGATAAGTTTGCATGCTCCTTGCATAATAACGCAAATCTAGGTGCATGCCCCCCAAGCTTCATTGCATTCAACACGATGGTTGGAATGAAGTTTTACCTTCAAGATCTTTGAAATACTTGACTTGGATTTTACGAGATCCTAATCAAAGACTTGATTTGGAAAGGGAGTTGTTTCATTTTTCAATGAGGTTGACGCAAGATAGGAACTGTCCTCAGAATCCACCGTATTTACAGTATTTGATAGAAAATAAAAAACTGAAGGATGATTAAGGTTACTGGAATAATCTTCGTGGTAATCCGAAAGATGGGAGCGATGGTGGTAATCTTCCCATGGTGCCCCATTAATCATCATTGACTGAACAATTCCTTTGTCTGTATAATGTACATGCGACCAAGGATCTAAAGAGGTTCCATATTCCTTAGACCTATCTATCCAAACACTCGATGAGCATTGGTTTGGGTTTTCCCCCCAGGCCAGGAAAATTGATTGCTACAATATTTCTAAAATGGCGATGATCCATGTTGTCAAAATGTTCAGGAATCTTCTGAATCTAGAAGATATCATATTTCAGGTTCCCACTGTGGCCACTTCCGCCAGATTGTTTGGAGGCAGTAGGGCAAAAGTACCCATTAATGTAGGGTCTTTTAGTAGGCCTACTCCGATATTTTGAAGCGCCTGAGAGTTTTCGTGGATCATCGGAATGCTTCCCGTAACTTGTGAACTGTTGGGGAGAAAGGTTTGTTGGTCGACGATTGTAATCCTTCCTTGAAAAGGAAATGCAATCTTTCTGAAGTAAGTCGACACAACGGCAACCATGGCATATATCTAGGGCCTTCCTAGTAGGATGTTGTAATCGAGGTTTCTGTTGATAACTTCGACATCAATTTCCACTGTTTTTCCCCTCAGTTCGACTTGCAAGTTACTTAAAATCCCGTATGGGGTGTATGTTCATCCATCAAATGCTTTTAATGTTGTTGAAGATCGTGACAAAGGTGGATATCCTGAAGTTTTCCAGCAACTCATCGACATAATACGTGTAGATTCCCCCTCATCAATAATTGTTCGATGAACAATTTTGTTGAGGGCTTTCACTTGAATAAGGAAAGCTAGTTGAGATAGTAACTGAGGGTCATATCCTTTGTGATTAAAGGACACAAGATTTGAATCTGTTGGGTCAATCACACCTATCGCTGATAATAAAGCCTGCTTTTGAGAGGGGCAATTTTGTAGTACCTCAAGTGTCGACATAGCGGATGGCGATTGGGCTAGATCCTTCACTATATTATAATGCTGTGCTGCTCTGGCACGAGTATTAAATGTCAATTTGTGTACTACTCCCTTTGGTGGCTTTATCGTTAGTTCAAGAATGATGGGTGGCACAACTTCGGTTGAAGTTGTTGTCGAACTACTGGGTTCATCATTAGCCTTGTTGTCCACTATGGATTCCTGTAATCTTTATTCCTTGTCGATATCAAAGCATCATTTTGCTACTTTGAAACTGACAACATTAGCACTTGGGACGGGGAAGCATTGTCACTAGCAACCAGATTTGTTCCTGGATTTGGAAATGGATCAGTCAATACTGCCGAGGTTTTTGAATTCTTGAAGAATTTTCTAAGCTCAGCTTTATATGGACATTCTCTTGTCCAATGATCCTCATCACATATTAGGCATGGACGATTTGGTTTCCTATCTCCAGAGGGTTTGCAAAAGTTTTTTCAGGGTTCGACTCTTCCTGTTTCTTCTTCTTCCCTTTCTTTTTCTTCTTGCCTCCCGGTTGCTTGGTTTCTTTGCCTTTGTAAGTCGATATGGCATTTACTTCCGAGGCGAGAAGTTCTTCATTTTCATTTTGACCCTAAACTGTACGGGCTTTCTTCGACTTAGCCTTTATGGTTTTCATGCTGGTCATTCCTATCACGCCATCCCCAACATGAGAGTCTTTGTTTGATTTAGGAGATGGAGAAATGGAAAATTCTGGTCTAGGAGCATTAGGGATTTTCTTGTAGAGCATGCCAGACTGAGTATAGATTAAGTCTAAATATTGCACATGAGCAATTAATTGCTCTTCAGTGATGACTCCTCCCTTTGCCACATCTTCCGTAATAGAAGGTAAAAATGACTTAATAAACCATTCAGCCAATCGCTGATCAGGAACATATGCTTTTACCATTCTACGATGACGTTGCCACTCATTAATATGATCGGATATGTGAGTGGCCATCGTTTGCTTGAAATTGGTAAGAAGCTCTATTCATGTTTCGTACCTTATGGGTAACTGAAAATGGGTTAAAAAGGTTGTGGCTAGGGTGTTGAAGTTATCAAACGAAGCTCTAAGCAATTCGATATACCATTTTGCTGTTGGACTAGTTACGTTTGCTGAAAAAGGCGAAGCCTAATCGAATCATCATTTAGAGTGTTAGATGAACACCACAGGTGAAAGGTCATCACATGATTCGACGGGTATTCACCCGGATTTCCATTAAATTTAGGAATATCTGACGAAAGTTTATGAGGAATCACAGGCCACCAAGGGGTGTATGCGATTGATCGTTTGTTAGCCGATTTAGATATGGTAACTCTAAAGTTGCCACGAAGGGCAACTGTTGATTTAGGTTCGGTGAAGCATACCCAGGATAAGATGGGATTTCCTGAGCAGTGGGTCTTTGCATACCAGCATAGTGCATTTGATGCTGATAACTTTGATAAGGTTGATGGGCATAACCATTATGAAATGGTTGATGTTGTCCGTTTTGAATATACGGCTGCCCATTAATTGCCAAGACTTGGTGCTCAGATCCTTGGTAAACTTGTTGGAATTGTGGTTGTTGATATTGCACCAGCCATGGTTGTGAGACCATGTGTTGTTGCCCACTACTGGCTGTTTGACCGAGATGAGGGGTAATGGCACCCGTTTGAGCCCGGGTCACTCTAGTTAAGGAGCCACTAATCGATGATTGTGGTGGCGTCATGGGGACAAGGGGCTGTTGGATTGCGACCTGAGAGACTTGAGGTTGGCTTACAACAGGTAACGCTTGTACTTGCGACACCATCACAATAGCCGGTGTAGTGGAGATATTTGACATAGGCATACTTTGTTGCATTGAGTATACAACTCTTGGTTGTTGAGGCAGTATTGGTATCCAACCACTGGATGTAATTGCAGCATAACCTGAATTCTGTTGCAAACTCTCGTATGTTCAACCTCCCGGAGGCGACAATGGAAGGGCATATTGCCCTCCATACAGCGGTAATCTGGCGCTTAAGGGAATTATTTTCCTTTGAGGACCAGAGTACCCAAATTGACATTGCGAAGGATCAATTTGCTGAGACTCAACATAAGAGATTCCAGATATTATTCTTGACAAACAGACGGGAACAGACCATACCATCGAAACAGCCCATGGATGGATCCCATCCAGTGATTGAGAGCTAGTTGCGATAGATGGTACACTGGTGAACATTGTCAGAGTAACAACAAGAAGTTTTGCCGCTGTTGTGTCAGATGACACAGTCCTAGATGTCGACGGTTGTTCAGACATATCTAGCCTATCCAAAAGGTTTCCTAGCAATTCTATAGGGACTTCTGATAATGGTAGACTAATTTCTGATGAAGAAGGATATAGAGTGACCCCTACTCCAAATCACGATGGAGTACTAGATGGTGGATCCTCTACAATCTCTTCTATAGCAATCAAACTGGGTGGAAGAGGTAGGCCGTCAGGTTTGTAAAATATTTCTGGTGCCGAAGAAGGTATAGATTCTGCAACGACTGATGTTTGGGGAACAACACCTTCTGAATCAGCTATGGATGGAGCCGATTCAGGTATAGAAGTGTTTACCCTCACACTAGGATCAGTTCTATTGTCCTCTTGTTGCTGCGGAACTTCTTCTGTAAAGGAAGGGGTACCACAAATGTTTGGAGTGATCGGAGTCTCCTAGGGTGTTGGAACACTTGTTCCAACCCGACCAGGGGATTTTGAGCCAGTTAAACGAGTTCGCTTTGTCTGGAATAGTTTTGATTTTGGGGACAAAGACGGTTGACTCATAAGTCTCCACGAACGATGGGGTTTCAATTGAATTTCTTCCACGATTGCGGATTACTTGATCAACTAAAAATAAAGGGGGAAATGTTTTTGAATCAAATGTTTTTCAATTTTTAAGAGTCGAGAAAAAACAAAAATATGACTCTAGTCGCCTTCGATTTTTAATGAGCCTGAAGTGAAAAGTGCTTAGATGGAACTTTTCCTTTAAGGAGTCTGAAAAGGAATGAAAGAGACTACTCTAGAAATCTAGATAGAGGGATTACCAAACTAATCGAAAAACTGCAGAATACTTTTTACGGTACGACAGTCAATCTTCCTGAATGCTGTGTTCAGTGCATTGCGATCGATAGGGTGGTAGACACAGCTTCATATGGATAAAAGATATAGCCTATTATGGATATAGCAAAAGTTTGTACTATCACTTGTCATCTCAAAGAGGAGGAATCACCCAACCAAGAGTGAAAGCGACAGTTACCAGGCTTTATGACGCCGGAATACGTCTCTATCCTAGACTTCTAGATGTTGTGCGTTAGGTTCCAAAGCGTTTTTAGGTTCGTTAAATTTATTTTACAGTTGATCTTTCTTAAGAAATTTGCCTTTTAGGTTCACCGCATGATGTAGATGTACAATTCTTAAAATGCAATCTAAGATGATAAACAATCGTTTAATCTTCCTTTTGCAATGCAAATCCTAGCTACTAAAGAAAGAGAGATGATATTCTTTCAACATAGAGCAAAGAACACACACTAGAGCACTATCCTAAATCAAACCAACAAGCAGTCTAAATGCAAATGCACATGCATGTATTTGTTTTCAGCTTTCTTAATGTGTGAATGACAAGAAGAATGCTAAGTACAAATCTGAATTATCTTTTCAAAGCGACGGTACTAACAAATTTGTCTTCAAAAACAAAAGGAAGATAATGACGACACTTTACTATTTTGAATTGAAAACTACTTTCGACACTTGAAAAACTACTAATTCAAATCAAATACAAGAGTAATTGTATAATTGACCATAAGGAACAATAGAATTCTTTTTTTTTGACTAAAAACGACACTTGCGACACTTTCAAATCAAAAGACGACAGTTCGACTATGCTACTACTTTGTAAAAGAGAACTAAAAATGGCGGAAAATACATAAAAAAATTCACAGTTCTTTGCACAATGGAGGCAGAATGATGGAAAGGAAGGGGGTTTCCACAGTGGTATACTGATTACAGACATCAAAACTCCTGAATAGAGCTGAAGAGAGTGAACGCAGAAACCAAAATCTGAGAGCAGAAGAGGTCTTGTCTGATCAGTGCACCTGTAACATAGGGAAAGTGCGATGCAGTGCATCTACTGCACACGGGAAGTGTGATGCATCTAGATTCCCAAGAGTAAAAGGTGTGATTTCCCAGGGACGAGACTTCAACTAGGTTCTGGGTCATAGTTTGCAGCTCAGTTGAGGGATTTAGGCCGGGCAAGTGATGTACAACAAATAGAAATCACAGGGGCTGATATAATGAGGTTACTAGTGTTAGAAAATTATATATTACGGAGCAATGGAACACATAAAATATTGCAGAAATATAAACACAGAAAACGCACAAAACAAGAGAGACACAGATATACGTGGTTCACCCAGTTTGGACTATGTCCACCCCGAATAGCCAGCCCTTCCTTTCTATTATCCAGCAAAATGAAGAGACACAACCTACAGCAAATCCGCTGTAATATCCTCTGTTTTCTCTCACAGTCTCACCTCTCTGTTTCTCACTCACAGAATACACATCTATCACACAGCCTCAAATACAATACCCTCATACAAAGAGAGGGGTTGCCTTCTAGGGCAAAAAACCCTAAACTAAACATAAGTTCTACCGTCAGATCATTTGCCTAATGAACGGCCCAGATTGACTAGAAATTACTATACTTTTACAAGGCAATTTTACAGCTGTTTTTAGCATCGGGGGCGCTGCCCCCGAAACCCCCCGCTAGGGGGGGCAGCCGCCCCCCTTGGACCCCCCTATAGTGAATATTTTACGGGTGGCGTTGCCACCCCCATTTCGAACTGGGCTCTTATGTGGCGATACCTTTGAATATAGAAGATAATCAGGCTCCACACCCAACAATCTCCCACTTGGAGACTGATTGTAGCAACTCCACCGCTGCTCCATTTGCTGGACAATGACTCCTCTTTGGACCTGGCTATCTCTCATCTTCATCGTCATCCTTGAAGACCAACTGAAACTGAGCATATTCTCAGTTTCTCCCTGGTTACAACTTTTGTTAGCATATCTGCAAGATTCTCGCTAGTGTGTATCTTTTCCAGCTTCAACTCTCCATCTTCCAACACTGATCGTATGCAATGGTACTTGAGCTGTATGTGTTTTGTCCTGGAATGAAATGCTGAGTTCTTTGCAAGATGAATGGCACTTTGGCTATCACTGTATAACGTGCCCATATCATGCTCCTTACACAATTCACCCATAAACCTTTGTAACCAAATCATTTCTTTACTAGCCTCTGTAGCAGCAACATACTCTGCTTCTGTTGTTGAAAGTGCAACAACACTTTGGATTTTTGAAACCCAACTGACAGCTGTTCCTCCAACAGTAAAAACATATCCTGTAGTGCTCCTCCTGTTATCTCTGTCACCTGCCATATCTGCATCAACATATCCTTGTAGGTAGATGTTTGAACCACCAAAGCATAATGCTTGATTTGTGGTACCTTTCAAATATCTGAGAATCCATTTCACTGCCATCCAATGTTCCTTTCCTGGATTGTTCATGTACCTGCTTACAACTCCCACTGCATGTGCAATATCAGGCCTTGTGCAGACCATTGCATACATTAAGCTTCCAACTGCTGATGCATATGGAACTTTAGACATATAATCCATGTCTTCTTGTGTCTTTGGGAACATTTCCTTGCTAAGTTTGAAATGGCTAGCAAAAGGTGTACTAACTGGTTTTGCATTGTGCATGTTAAATATTTTCAACACCTTTTGTATGTACTCATTCTGAGACAATATTAATTTACGATTTTTCCTGTCTCTAGTTATTCTGATACCAAGGATTTGTTTTGCAGCTCCCAAATCCTTCATTGCAAATGAATTTGCCAATTTTCTTTTGAGCACATTTATTTCCTGCATGTTAGATCCTGCAACAAGCATGTCATATACATATAATAACAATATAATATAGTTGCCATCATTTTTCTTTTCAAATAAACACAATGATAAGAGTGACATCTAGTATAACCTTGTTCAGACATAAACTTGTCAAATTTTAGATACCACTGCCTTGGAGCCTGTTTTAAACCATACAAGCTCTTCTTCAACCTGCACACTAGTTTCTCCTTCCCTTTCACCTCATATCCTTGTGGCTGCTGCATATATATGTCTTCCTCCAAATCCCCATGGAGAAAGGTTGTCTTTACATCTAACTGCTCAAGATGCAAATCTTCAGCTGCTACAAGACTTAAAATAGTTCTGATTGAAGTCATTTTAACAACAGGAGAAAATATTTCATCAAAATCAATACCTTTCTTCTGTGCAAACCCCTTCACCACAAGTCTAGCTTTATACCTCTGTTTTCCTCCATCTTCTTCCTTCAGCCTGTAAACCCATTTATTCTTCAATGTAGTTTTTCCTACAGGCAACCTGACTAAATCCCAAGTTTGGTTATGCATTAAGGAGTCCATCTCTTCTTCCATGGCTACCTCCCACTTCTTTCTGCTTTCAACCTGCATTTCTTCTTCATAACATTCGGGTTCACCGAAATCAGTCAACAATAAATAATATAATGAAGGATAGTATTGTTCAGGGGGTCTACTTATCCTGGTAGATCTTCTAACACCACTTTCAGGTGTTTCGGGTGCCTGTTGTTGTTGTGGTGGTTGCTGTTTTTGTGGTTGTTGATTATTATTATTTTCAGGCACCTTTACTTTTTCAGTGATTTCATCAAGAACTGCATATTCCTTGTTTTCCTTTTCCTGTTTCTTTTCGTGCAACTGATTCTTATACAAGACCTTTTCATTGAATATTACATCTCTGCTCCTAATGATTTTGTGATTTTTGTAATCATATAAGCGATAACCAAAATCATTAACACCATATCCAATAAAGGTACATTTCTTTGACTTTGCCTCAAGCTTTGTTCTATTTTCTTTATCAATATGGACAAAGGCCTCGCAACCAAAAGGCTTTCAAATAGAGTAGTTTAGCTTTTTACCTGTCCATGCTTCCTCTGGAACACCACCATCCAAGGAACTTAAAGGCCCTCTGTTTATTAGATAAACAACAGTATCTACAGCATCTGCCCAAAATGGTAAAGGCAATCCTGCATGCAATCTCATGCACCTTGCACGCTCCATGATTGTTCTGTTCATCCTTTCTGACACACCATTTTCTTGCGGTGTTCTTGGAACTGTCTTTTCTCTGCGAATTCCATGCTCTGAACAGTACCTATCAAACTCTTTGCTGCAATATTCACCTCCATTGTCTGATCTAAGACACTTCAATTTCTTTCCTGTCTCAATCTCAACCAAAGCTGTCCATTTCTTGAAAGTATCAAATACATCAGATTTATTCTTAATACAATAAATCCAAGTTCTTAGTTGCATTCAATAAAAGTAACATAATAACGAGAGCCACCGAGAGATGATACCTGAGCAGGTCCCCATACATCTGTATGCACAAGCTCTAATTTTTCATTCTTCTTTTCTTTCCCAACTCTGAGAAATCCGACTCTCTTTTGTTTTCCATAAATGCAATTCTCACAGAAGTCCAAATCAACATTCTTCAAACCCGACAACAAATTCCTTGAGTGAAGAATCTTCATCCCCTTTTCACTCATGTGTCCGAGCCTATGATGCCATAATGCTGCATCTGCTCCTTTGGAAGTTAAAGCATTAACAGAGTTAGAAATACCATTGCATAAATACAATGTACCAACCTTTTCGCCTTTTGCTATTACCAGGGCTCCTTTGGTGACCTTCCAAGCTTTATCTGTGAAAGTTGTCACACAACCTTCACCGCCTAACTGCCCTGTTGAAATAAGATTTTTCTTTAGATCTGGAACATGCCTTACCTCCTTTAATAGCCATTGCTTTCCATTCTGCCGTTTTACAAGAACCTTACCCATTCCAACGATTTTACAGGGTTTATCATCACCCAGACGAACTTGTCCAAAATCTCCTTGAACATAGTCATGAAAGTATTTCTTATCAGGTGTGGCATGGAATGAAGCCCCTGAATCTACCACCCAGGAATCAGTAATATTTTCGAAAGAAAGAATCAAGGCATCTTGTAACACCTCACCTGTCACATTTTCTTCATGATTGTTTTCTTGCTGTGCATCTCCCTCTTTTCCCTTCCGAGATCTACAGTCTTTCTTTAGGTGTCCTTTCTTTCCACATTTCCAGCACACTATCCCCGATCTGGACTTGGATCTGCCTTTCCTTGATTTACTGCAATATCCTGAGCTTTTTCCTCTTTCCATTTTTCTTCCTCTAGACTCTGCACTCAAAGCATTTCCCGATGTCTCACTCGAGCTTTTCCGTCGCATTTCCTCGCTAAGGATAGCACCGACAACATCATCAAACTTTAAAGTACTAGATCCAGAAACGAAGTTACTAATGGCCATTACCAAACCATTCCAACTTTCTGGTAATGAGCACAAGAATAACAAAGCTCTAACTTCATCATCAAATTTTACCCCTACAGAACTTAACTGACTTGTAACTGTATTAAAATCATTTAAATGGTTTGCAACAGATCCACCTTCCGACATATTCATATTAAATAACCGTTTCATAAGAAATACCTTGTTTGAGGCCGAGGGTTTTTCATATAGTTTCGACAACGTCTGCATCAAACCCTCTGTCGTGGTTTCCTTCGAAATGTTGAAGGCGACTGACGCAGCAAGGCACAACCGTATTGTTCCGAGTGCCTTTCTATCGAGAAGGTTCCATTCTTCGTCTTTCATACCCATCGACATCTTTGTTTTTCCGCCCAATGGTAGGTATAGATCTTTCTGATACTGATAATCTTCCATCTGCATCTTCCACAGCTAGAAGTTTTGGCCGTTAAATTTCTCGACCCTAAACTTACCATCTTCCGCCATTGCTCCCACTTGAACCAGGAACCCTTCTTTCCTGCGAGTTTATTAGCCAAATAGACCTTCGACTCCGATACCAGTTGTTAGAAAATTATATATTACGGAGCAATGGAACACATAAAATATTGCAGAAATATAAACATAGAAAACGCACAAAACAAGAGAGACACAGATATACGTGGTTCACCCAGTTTGGGCTACGTCCACCCCGAACAGCTAGTCCTTCGTTTCCATTATCCAACAAAATGAAGAGACACAACCTACAGCAAATCCGCTGTATATCCTCTATTTTCTCTCACAGTCTCACCTCTCTATTTCTCGCTCACAGAATACACATCTATCACACAGCCTCAAATACAATACCCTCATACAAAGAGAGGGGTTGCCTTCTAGGGAAAAAAACCCTAAACTAAACATAAGTTCTACCGTCAGATCATCCGCCTAATGAACGACCCAGATTGACTAGAAATTACTATACTTTTACAAGGCAATTTTACAGCTGTTTTTAGCTTCGGGGGCGCTGCCCCGAAACCCCCCGCCAGGGGGGGCAGTCGCCCCCCCCGGACCCCCCCTGCAACGAATATTTTATGGGTGGCGTTGCCGCCCCCATTTCGAACTGGGGTCCTATGTGGCGATACCTTTGAATATAGAAGATAATCAGGCTCCACACCCAACAACTAGAGCCATCACTAGGGTAATTAGAAAGTTTGCAAATAGATTGTTCAGTTTATAAACAAAACCCAGAGATAGACTGAAGTAGCATTGATCTACTTTGCACTTGCATAGCAAATGCAGTTCGAAGGCTAGCTCTTTTGACTTCAGGCTTTGTCTGTAAGTTTATAAAACAAACAAATATAGACAAACAAATAATCTATTCACTCCCCAGTGGAGTCGCCATTTTGTTATCGAGAAATCTAGTGTCCACTCAGAGCTGCTAGTCCCACTAAGACTGGTAGCTATCTTAGAAACAAACAAACTAAAACTACTTTCGTTTCCCTTTATGAGAAGTAGATAAGAGTGGAATGGAGGACACCAACCTCAGTCTTGCGCTTGGTTCCTTGCTCGATTCCTCTCCCTTCTGACAAATCCTTGCCGCTTCTCCTTCGTCTACCCAGGTTCAAAGAGCACCTGTGGAATCAAAGTAGCATAATACTATCGAAGAACAGAGATCTACAATCATAAACAACATAGGACCAGATGTATATTGACCACAAAAATGCGTATATCATCAAACATACAAGAATGTGGAGGAAAACTTGAATAGCTTTATTAATATCAAGAATAAGCAAAGAGGATTACAACCAATTGTTCTCACCCAGCGTCACCCTCCAGCATGAAAGCCCTTCTTTCACCTCATGAAAAGCTTAGATCACCCAACACTATGATATTACAACAAGAAACCAACAACACTTCCTTACAAGGTACAAAATTCCAGCCTCTGGATCTCTGGGATGAGGGATCCTTATATAGATTATTGCAGGAGGGTGAGTTAGCTTCTGGGATTTTGATTAGTGTCCTTTCTCTGATAGTTCTTGATTCCACTTGGAGATTGATGATCTCTTACTCATCCCTGGGTGAATTCAGAGAGGCAAGTGTCACAAGGAGAAGTTTCTGGAAGATTCCATGATCATTCACCTCACAAACTGTCTCTACCATTTGTCCACTCTCACCCATCGCACCCCATAGAAGGGCTTTTCAGTATGCATCACACCTCTTGTGTGCATCAGGTGGGATGCATCGCACTTTGACCATGGAGCAGGTGAGATGGTCCAGTTTTGACCAGTTCTGAGCAGTTTCCTGTGGAGAACTTCTGGGAGATGATGTAATCAGTTGGCCTTGTTCCTTTAGGGTATGAAACAACACTTTTAGGGACTTAGGAGCCCTTGGTTTATGGACATGTTTGATGGGGTTGCAGTGCCCAAAAATGTCTACAACACTGGGTCAATCTGGGAAATCCCTCTATTATTTGTAGGATTGACTGGTTTTTGTTTGGGAGTTTCTTGTTCATTTGTCATTATTTTTAGGATTGTCGCTGAAAATAGTTTAATAGTCGCGCTGACGTCGTCTTGTCTCTATTGTAAAGTTCTATGCATCGCTGAATCTCGTTGTATAATCACGATGACTCCTAAATTTGGCTTGTCGCGGAAGAGACGTGTACTCTTGTGACGATGTCACTCTGTTGCTACAGCTAGTGGCTGATCGTCCCTAGTTGCTGGTTTTATGCCTGCGACGATTCCTGTAGAGTTGTTTTTTCAATTCTACCTCCTGAATTCACCGGCCCTGTTGATCCCTTGTTATCTTTCTCTTTCCCATTAGCTTGTTTTTGATTGCTCATGGTTAAGGTACTCTCTCTTTGGTTTTATTAAATGAATCTTGCATTTTTGGCTTTGTGACCTAGTTTGTTCTTTCAAATTCTTGAATTACTTGGCTTGGTTTCTTTTTTGCCCAAGGTTCATCTCCAACCTTTTTGTTGATTTGTTTGAGCCTTCTTCATTGCTTTTTTTTCTAGTTGATTTTTAGTGACAATTATTGAACCAATATTTGGTATTGATTCAATTTCTTTTCACTACCGAACATCACGATTGTTTGGATCGACCGGTTTTCACTCTTGCTTGTTTGTTTCTTTTAAATTCAAAACAATCAAAATCAAAAGACTGCATTCATTTAGTATACGAAGTGAAAGTGTATTTGCATTTCAAGTTTGCATATTGGAAAGCAAATGATAAAATCTATCATCAGTAGTATCCATGCACTGTAGGGTTGATGTGTTTATGCATTGTGTATCTTAGTTTTTCTTGGCTTTTCTTAGTTTGGGAATGATCTCTCTACCCTCCTGTAGGTAGGTGTTCATTGAAGTAAAAGATGCTTACTCATTCTAGTTGCATCGTAAGTTTTTATATACATATGGTAAGGCCTGAAAACTGAAACTTAATTCAAGATAAACTCTAAAATGAACTGAATGAACTTAACAACGCATTGGAACATGACGCACACTATTTAGAGGTCTAGGCTAGAGATGTGCTCTGGCATTGTTAAACCTAGTCACTATTGTTTTCACTCAAGATTGGGTGATTCTTCCTTCTGTGACTCAATAGCGGTCTAGTCCTGGATGACCTTCTGGCTCATTCAACGAAATGCCAAGACCATCCAAACCACCTTCGCGAAATAAGTGTGTATGCCAAAAAATAGAGTCTCTGTACATCCAAAACACATGTCTCTCAAAAAATCAGCAGAAAGTAAAACCTAGGCATCTACTACGGTGGGTTATGCTCTCTGTAGCACATCACTACTCGTGCGACTCGTCTCAAGAGTCTATGCACTCTATGTATCACCCCTACTATATATATATGATACTCTATGGGGACCTCTTTGATCCCCCTATAATCTGGGATCCCCTCTGTCAGGCCCTTAAGATTATGGGCCACTGTCTCCACTGAACTGCTAGCTGGGGGAACCAAGGCCAGCTCTTTGATGCCTTGTGGTTCCCTCCATGCCTCTGGAGCTAGTCCCACAGGCCTCTCTGGTCCCACATCTGCAAGTAACATAAGATACATCATTAAGACATATGCATGAAAAAAACAAAAAAACACCATAAAAGACAAAATACAAAAATAGTGTGATCAAGTGTTTTACCTCCATCATCCCATTGCTCGCCAATAGGCAGCACCATGTCGGGGTCCCCATGAAAATCCATACCTGCATATGGCCAATCCTTGACAAAGATCATCTGGCGATCTAGCCACTCTTGGAATAGTGTCCCCCATGACACTGGTCGACTGCCACCCCCTCGTGGCATGACATGTGCCCAACGAGTGATCCGGGTCTCTCGCGGTCTAGGTCTGTCTAAGTCCATGTCCTGTAACTGAAGTGACAACACTCGCTCTAGCATGAGTGGGATCAAAATAGACCCATAACTAAACTTCTTTGCCTCCCCGCGACGGCATTTGGTGAGTTGCCTCTTCATGTTACTGGGCACTGCTTCAGCCCAATTGTACATGGTCGGGTTAAGGAAATCAAGAGCCAACCAAAGGTGGGTCTTTGTTGCCTCCTGTTGGGCTTTGGAACCCACTACCCTTGTCACCAAAAATAGAACCGAGCAGAGAACCAGGTCTTCTACAGTTGGAATCGGCAATTTCCCGCTAGAGCTTTATTTACATGCCCCTGGGCACACCTGTGCTATCAACATTTCCAGTGATTCGCCACCAGTTCGTTAGCCCTCTAAAATCAGCCTCTCATCGTGATAGGACAATCCAGTCAAGAAATATATATCTGTAGCATCGAACTCATTGTCTTTGCCCTGGATAACGAACTTTCTGTCCACTGGGTTCCAAGCACGAATTAGCAACTCTAATAAGTCAGGTTGGGCCCGAAGATGCAGAGTGAGGAAAAATTTTAGTAATCCACAAGCAAGTAAAGCTCTTGAGCACCCAGGATCGTTGAACGCTTGTTTGTCTATGATATCATGAGTTCTTTCTTGCCATAGAAATGCCATGTTTCCCTGCGTCAAAATAAAATGAATTAGAACTATTTTCACAAGTTTAAATCCATAAATTATAAAAAAAATCAACTTTACGTTTCCATCGCGTCTGTTTTCCAAACAAAGGCGACAGCTCGAGGTCAATAGTTCATTCTCCTGTGATTGTCGCGAGAGTACATCTATCTCTCACGACGATCACGAAGGTGGTGCGTGGCACCATGCTCGGTGGACAGTTGATGCCGGAATCGACTTGGGAAGTCCGTTCACGGTGGTGCTCCAAAATGCCAAAGGTAAAAATGCACAATGTAAATGGTAAAAAATAGAATTACCACCCCCCTTTTTTATAGTGTTTTTTGAAAAAATTAGGAATTACACTTTAGGGTGTGGGTTTTTCATTTATATCGCATTTTTAATTAGGGTTTTTTGGGTTTTTGACCATATTTCCACATATATAATCTATTTATGTCAAATGGATCTTATGGTGCATGTTTTGTGCAGAAATAATGATGGTTGGCTCGTATTATAGTCCGTATACACTTGGTCTGTATTTTCCGCAAAGTCCTCTTTAAGGTCTTTTTTGACTTAAAAGATGAAAAGATTGCCGAGTTATTCCTCTTGACTCGTTAAACGAAGTAAGAGGTGGTCTGATTTGAGCTCTTTTCCGACCGTATAAATGTGAAAAGATCACCGGACCTTTTCCATTTCAGGTTCAATACTGGTTAAGAAACGATGTGTCTTTGATCGCTTTTCTACTTTTCGGATCGAGGCCACTAATTACGAAAAATACTCCTTGATCGTAATGGTTAGGCGGTTCTCTCGAGTATTGTTTTATAATTTTTCGGGTTCAAGGGACACAAATCTATGAAAAAGGATCCCCCTGGAGTTTTCTTTTCCATGTCTTTTTCAAACTCTCTAAACATGAAAAGACTCTGAGTTTTACCTATGTCAGACTCGTTAAACTCTGACGACATTGGACTCGTCACCGTGACGAGACTCGAGATTCTCCTCCCTGGGCTCGTTAAACTATTACTAGGTTGGATTGGACCGAAGGTCAAACTTATATTACAAGCATATGTTATCCCCTTCAAGCTTTTTTCAAAAAATAATTGGGGTACTCGCCAGCAATGGTGGGGAAAATTTTTGGAAATCATCATTGGTTATCTGCAACTGCTAGTCACTCTTGATCATTGACACTTTTGCTCCTTGTCAGGTTGGGATATCCACACATCGTCAGTTGGTCTTTCGGGGTTCTGGGTAGCCATTTTTCCTCATTCCATCTGATCCGTGTTGTCTCCATCAAGCCTCTGATCCTTTGGTACCCAAAATTCTGCCTCATTCCGATGTCGTGTCGCCGATATGTTGAAAAGTATAATCCTTCTGCAGTTTACACCCTTACCTCCTCCTATGATACTTTGTTTCAGCATCTACCACTTGTTCCTTATCTCATGTCATTGATGGGGGAAACATTATGGCCCTCCTACGACGAATCGTCTCCTGTCGATACCAGCTCCTTATCTAGGAGATCGATCTAGAGATCCCCTTTGGTACCTTGGAACTTGCATGCCTAAATGGCAAGTTCTTCATGCCTAACGATAGACTTTCATCATTGCTCGTCAATTGGGTGATTCAATGAGTGTTCGACTTCAGCTCATTTTTCACACTTAGTTGATTGTACTAAACAGTACCTTGAGATCCATTGGCATTATTGGTGGTTTCTCTCGTGCTTGTTAACGGTTTTCATCATTGATCGGTAATCAAGCGACTTTCTATCATGCTAGACCCCAACACATCTGTTCACATGCTAGAATTTGTACTATGATCGGCTGGGTTTCAAGACTCTGGATTAATATTACACGTGTTTGGGCTACGTGGATTGGTTCATGATTACATACATGACTCTTTGATGGATGGCTGCGTCCATACCTAAGTCTTCATGGATGGCTGTGAACATACCTTTATCATTATCATGGTCTTACTAGCTAGATGGTTGCATCCATACCACAGACCAAGTTCGTATGTCTTTTGGATTGCTGCGCCCATGCCTAGACTACATGTATTTCAGTATCAGAGATATCAGTTGTACTTGCACCTGCAGGTTCTTCTAGGTGGTGTTCCAGTTCAGAAAATTTCATAAAGCATCTGAGCCCTCCCACTCTCTCAGGCTTCATACTTTAGGGGGCATATGTTACACAGTAATGTCACTGCCTTCACCCCAGTCCTTCTACTATGTCATGTGTCTAGTAAAACATGCTCATATTAAACAAATTCTCTCTTATGTTTCCAATTGACCCTCTTTTCCTAAGTTTTCTGCCTTATTGCGAGAATACATTTAATACACGCGACGGACCCCTGTCACAAACAGTCTTGTTGTTACCCAGTCACCAGAGTACCCCTGTTTCCAGCGATGGTCGGATTTCAAGCCCTGGGGCGAGGCTATCAGATATCTTTAGTGACGGTCAGTCTACATACATTGCTTCCTAGTGATGTCGGCGCTAAAGCTTAGTTAATGACTAGCGACGATCCAGATTGGGTGAATTTGTTCCAACAATCAGCCTTCTAGATGCCTCTGGGTCGCCCTTCCCCCTCTGGCATGGTAGTTCCTTATTTTGTGTTGCTTGCCCTGAGGATAAGCTCCCTCTCCTTCATTTCATGGAGACTCCTTCTCCTATAAAATCACTCACCATTGCTACCGTTTGCTAGTTCTCTTGGTTGTATAGTGTTGCTGTTGCTTTTGAGTTTGGTAGATAGTTTTGGTGTAAGTGTGACAAGTGTGGGATTGCTATATAGTTTGCAATAAGGTGTGGAGTGCCCTTAACCTTGTGTTAAAGCTTGTGAATAAGAGAGAGAGATATATTGCTATTTGGGAGACCCATTTTTAAGAGTGAATGCTTGAAGAAACATACTAGTTGGACCCTCTAAGAAGGCTTGCGACGTCAAGACTTGGTTGTAAGATTTGCTCTTGTTTATTATTAATACAATCAATGATGGTTTCCTATGTCTTGTATGTAATTTACATGATAGCTCATGACTTCTTGACTTTATGAGTAAATAGATCATTGTTGTTGCTCGGTCATGTGCTCTATTTTTTCTTTGTGGTGTTTTAGGTTGATTTCTCGTTAAGGAGAAGGAAACGGAAGCTAGAGCAGCGCAACAAAAATTCATCGACCACTGGTTTGAGGTAGGCCTCCAACGATGACTATTTAAGGGAATTAATTGTTGTTTTGTCCTTGCTGTGACTAGACCCACTCTAGGGCTAGAGGGGTTGCCTCTGTCCACAGAGGGAACACTTTCCTGCATCACAGTGAGAATCCTTGAAAAGTGTGGGCCAATAAAAACTGGCCTGTATGACTTTATGTGACATAGTGTCAACTGCAAAGCGTTCTCCGATTGGTCCAACACGAAGGTAACACAACACCTTTTCTAAATCTAATGCTTCCAAGCATCTGACCAGGACTCTGTTATGGTGCTTTCTAAAAAGAAATTAATGTACCAATTGGTAAAATAAAGCTTTTAATATCACTTCCCTCTTTTGTCATGTAGATAAATAAGAGGGAAGATTATCATGCTCAAGATACAGTTGCACATTTGCATACCAAGAGGTTGGAATGTTAGTTTGGGGGGACCACTCCACATTATACATCTCCATCTCCTGCTCCCATCCAGATGGATCATCTTCTAGAGTATTTACTACTTCTTCTATTAGTTGGCATAAACCATGACCCTTGATAGTGTGAACAAGTTTGAATGCAAGATCATATTCCTGTAGAATAGTCATCGAGTTCACTCTTCTTTCACCTAGCTCTTTTTGAACAAACAACGATTTGACTGCTGGGTGTGGTACAAAGGGAGTTCAATGATTCTTTAAATATAGGGCCAAAATTGTTTCACCAACTTGTACACTGCATAAGCCTATTTATCAATGGCAAGATAGTTAAGCTCAACTCCTTGCAAGCTACCACTCATGAAGGATACAGGCCACTCATTATTCTGATCATCTTTATGCATAATCATGACGATAAGAGAAGTATCAGAAGCGAAGGTGTAGAGAAGGAAATCTTTGTTGAATTTTGGGTTGTATAGGGCAAGTGCTTCTAATATTTATTGCTTTATACAGGAAAATGCATCTTTTTCCCTTATATCCCACCTGTATACTACATCCTTCCTCACCATATCCTGTACTGGTTTTACTATATGGGCATAGTCGAAGATGAATTTGTGGAGAAAATTTATCTTCACCAAGACGGACTCCATGGATTTCTTGTTCACTGGAAAGGGAGTCTATGTGATGGCTTGACCCTTTTAGGGTTGTTATCGGGAAAACTAGTGTCTATTCAGAGCTGCTTGTCCCACTAAGACGGTAGCTATCTTAGAAACAAATAAACTAAAGTCACTTGTGTTTTCCTTTACGAGAGATAGATGATAAAGAAGCAGAGAATACCAACCTCAGTCTTTCGCTTGGCTCCTTGCTTGTTTCCTTTCCCCTTTGACAAAATCTTGCCACTCCTTCCCTACTTGTCCCGCTTCAAAGAGCACCTGTAGAGTTAAAGCAGCATAATACCATCAAAGCATAGAGATCTATCACCATAAAAAATATAGGATCAGATGTATATTAACCATACAAATGCATATATCAATACGAGATTCAAAGATATACAAGAATATGGAGGAAAACTCAAATAGCTTTATTGATAGAAGTAGTAGAAGAGAGGATTACAACCCATTGGTCTAACCCAGCACCATCCTCCCAATATGAAAGCCCTCTTCACCTCATACAAAGCAAGATCACCCAACAATGTCTTCAAAGAGAAACCAACAACACTTCCTTGCAAATTACAAAATTCCAACCTTTTTCTCTGGGATGAGGGATCCATATATAGATGTTTGCAGGGGGTGAGTCAGCTTATGGGATTTTGATTAGTTTCATCTCTCTAATAGCTCTTGGTTCCACTTGGAGATTTCATGATCTCTTACTCATCCTTGGGCGAATTCAGAGAGGCAAGTGTCAAATGAGCAGCTTCTAGAAGATTCCTAGGGTCTCC
The DNA here is from genome assembly GCA_031772625.1 of Pinus tabuliformis. Classification (NCBI taxonomy): domain Eukaryota; kingdom Viridiplantae; phylum Streptophyta; class Pinopsida; order Pinales; family Pinaceae; genus Pinus; species Pinus tabuliformis. The sequence continues at coordinate 657,032,100 of CM062820.1, read as the reverse complement.
ACCTAGCAAACTTCTTGTGCCATTTGTCTTCTCTCACTCATCACACCCTACAGAAGGGCTTTCCAGTATGCATCGCACTTTTGCATGTGGCAAGTGAGATGCATCGCACCCTTAGCACTGGGCAGTTTGTATGGTCCTGCTTTGACCAGTTCTGAGTAGTTTTTCATGGAGAACTTCTGGGAGATGATGTAATCAGTTGACCTTGCTCCTTTAGGGTATGAAAAAACACTTTTAGGGACTTATAAGCCCTTGGTTTATGGACATATGTGATTGGGGTTGCAGTGCCCAAATATGTCTATAACAGTTGCGCCCTAAAGCATGAGGTCTAAATTTTTTTTTTATGTCGGGTGAAATGCTTTATCATGAGGATCCGAGGTTTTTCGAACTGGAAGGTGACCTATAATAAGATACAGTATGATACGTTATATTCATAATATTTTCATGATCTAGCTGAGGCGGGCATTCCCATTCTCATCTTTATAAATTCATTTTTATGTACATAGGATAGACAACTGTCTGTGTAGCAGACCGATGATTCTGGTAGAGCCATCATCCTTTGGTTTGGATGATTATCTATGCAGCAATGATGTACATTTGATGTCTTTATTTTCTTGAATATATCGCAGCCCGGATGGATGAAACTAGATCCAGGGTCTTCAAAACTCGTTCAATCTTAGCCTGAAGTACAAGTCAGTCCATGTGAAAAGATGTTCTGATGTCAAACATGGAAAGACATTGCCTGATTACCAGCCAATGATGTAAGCTGTTAATAGACGTGAGAGAAATCACCAATGATGGTGATGACCCTCAAGGTACTGCAGTACAATTCATGTGGTGTGAATACATGAGTCGATGTTGAACACCACACAAAATCTTTCGGTTGAGGGCCATTAATGTAAACCTGTCGCCAGAAGTGAGAAACTTGCCATTGAGGCATGCAAGCTTCAAAGTACTGAAAGGGTTGTTCCTAGATCGACTTCTTGGATAATGCGCTGATGTTGACAAGAAGTGACCCGTCGTAGGAGGGCATTAATGAATCCCACATCTATGACACAGAATGGAGCAAATCATTTTGTGGAGGTGAAAACGATCTGATGATACAAGGTTAAGGGTGGCGGTCATGAAAGAATGAAGCGTGAAGGTATTGTAGTGGATGAGACACAAGCTAGGTAGGTGAATTCTCTGAGTGACTTCTCTTGAAATATTGGCGACACTGAAATGGATTGGTAGCATTAACCCCAAAAGTGGATGGTACAGTGGACCAATGGTGATATGACCCTTGAATGGAATAACCCAACCCGACTCAATCATGGTGATGGAGTGAAAGTGTCATGTTCAAGAGCGACCTGCTACCAATAAATTTTCTTCAAGTTTTCTTCCCAATTTTCCCCAGTCATTTCTGACCAGTACCTCTTTATTTTTTTCAAGCTTGAGGAGGATAACATATGCTTGTTCTATAATTTTCCCTTCAAGCAAACCCGTCACTATGTTTTAACGAGCCTAGCGACAGTGAGACTCGCTCTTGTCTGAATGGACAAGTTTGTCGCTATTTTTTTAACGAGTTTAACGATAAGGATAACTCGGTTCTTTTCAATTTTAGAGAGTCTGAAAAGAGATGGAAAGGAAAATCCAATATTCCTTTTTCGTAATATAATCCCTTAAGTCTGAAAAAGTATAAAACAATGCGAAAGGGATGACTTTTCGATAGTTTTAACGAGCCGAACAAGACAAACGCTCGATCTTTTTGTGTAATAATCCCTCAGGTCCAAAAAGATTAAAATCTAGAGGAGGGATGGCACTTCCAATCACTTTAACGAGCTGGAGAGGCCAATTTCTTGGCAATCTTTTCATATTTTACGAGTCAGATGAAAAGAGCTTAAAGGAGACTCGTTTTTCGAGGAATGAGTGATGTTTTCGGATAGCAGCTGGTTCCAGGTAATGTTTGGAACTTTTCAATCATGGCAGTGTAAAGAAGGTGGCTAATAGGTTCACTCTTCACAGTTGTTCCTCAAAAGAGGTAAACAATCAAATGGAGGTGTATGATTGGCTAAAAAAGAGTGGACGTGATGGTAAGAACATGACCAAGGCTCATAAGCTGATAATAATGTGATTGCAATGGTTATTTATCGGAGGTGGGTTCATTTTTTAATGAGCTTAAACTCTGGTGGAACATATGCTCATTGCTAGCTTTATTTTTTAATGAGCTTGAACTTCGCGTAAAACTGCTCATGCCAGTCGTATAATAAGGATGTCTCATCGATAGGTTCATTTTTTAGGGAGCTTGCCCCATTCAAAATTTTGCTCTGGATCCTTTCATTATGTAAGCTAGGAACGACTAATCCTACAAATTTAAAGGATTAAGAACCTACAAAATAAGAAAATAAATGGTCGCTTTTCACTTTCATGCAAAAAGGTTTGCATGCCCCCAGGTATAGCAAAGTAGAGTTTCCAGGTTACCCTTCAATTTGCAGACAAAACATTTGCTCTGTCGGGAAAGGCATACCTTCTGATAGAGGTATCTTATTCCAGTCTAATCCCATTTTCCTAAACGGATGGGTGTGTCAGACTAGTCATATATCCTCCGCGGAAACCTACCCTATACCTGTGGTTTTCCTGCTGAAGCAGGCTAGGGTGCATGCCCCCTGGGTTTCAGTCACACTCATCGAATCACTCGTGCTCATCAGGTGGACAGACTGGAGATTGATGAGACATTCCTCACGCAAAAAGACCAGTTAGGGGTGGCATTTGAATATTAGCTATGTGTGAACCGGGGAATGAAAGCTGGTCTACGAGTAGGACCACTCTGCCTTCCTACAAAAAACACATCACTCAAAAGAGTGAGGAAACAATAGCTCCCATGCTATAAATGTAGTCACGCCCAAGGAGTAGATTGTAATCTAAAGGTCCTTGGACTACCATTACGTTCAGATAAACGGTTTTCCTTCCCAAAGTTATAGGCAAATTTGGAAGGATCCCTAACGGTTGACTGGCTCCTTTGTCGAAGCCTGTCAGATTTCGCATCTCAGGCAAAAGCAATGGCGAACCAAGTGCTTTCCAAGCAGTCGAGGAAAGGATACTCACAAAAGCCCCTTCATCTATGATGGTACCAACCGTGACCATTCTGTAAGTTTGCACTATGATTTCGAATGGTACATTAGATGGTAGACGGGGTCTACCTAGTAGATTCCAATTGAAGGAGACGACTAGGTTGCTTGGAGGTGGGACCAAATAAACAGTTGGATACATCTATGAAAAACTTCCTTCCTGTGGTAAAGGAATGGGTAGATTTCCCCCATGTTCATTGGAGTCTGCATTTATGAAAATAAATTGAACGGTGTCGTTCTCATTCTCTTTGGTGACTGTATCATTTGAAGGTAAATCCTTTGAAGATAAGAGGGGGTCGACTGCTGTCTCGACCTGTTGACTTTGGTCCGATGTGGGCTCAGAGGGTTTATCTTCAATGATAGGTGCTTCAACCGACAAAAAAGGTGTGTCAGTTGGATTTTCAATTAGTGATGGACTCAGGAAGAGTTTCTTGTATCCAGGAGGAAGCCGTAGTGGTGAAGCAGGATGGTTATCCAAGACTCTTTTAGCTTTGTCTAGGAAGGGACAATGGTGGATGGCATGATTGCCTTCACACAGTCAACAAGGAATTTTAGATCTTCCTTTTTGTCTGGTGACTTCATTTTCACTAGTTGACGGTGTACTCTCAACATGATCGTCAGAGGTTGACGACACCAGATTGTGCAAGCGGGGAGACTAGTCCCTTAAGATCAGTGGGATGTAAGGAAAATTTCAATGATAGTGGTCCCCTTTGCAGATGACACATGGAGATTTAGGTTTCGATGGTGCAGTGTGTGAATTTTCGCTAGATGATGTATGGTTGCCGCTTTTTGCCATTGGCTCTTTCTTCTTCTTCTCCTTCCCTTTCTTCTTCTTCTCAGTTACTTGGTTTTTAGTTTTACTAGCTTCACCAAGCGAAGAGGAAGAAGGAGAGGGAGAAACAAATGAGGTAGAAGGTTGGGGGGTAACTCTAGTATCATCTAGTTGCTGATTTGATTGCTTAGGAATCACGGTGCTTTGAATGACAGAGGTCGAGAAAAGCCATACTGGCAGGCCGATTGTCAGTCCTAGAAGGGACAATGTGGCCATATGAGGTGCACCAACATCTCCCCAAGAGGAGAAAGGACTAGGATTTCCCCCAAGGGGAAATCCTTGATTGGTGGATTCCATTTTCTCCACCTAATATCAATGAGGGAACAGTGACGTTATTTTGATTAAAATAAATTTTAGACGCTTTGACACAACTTGCTTTTTAGATTTTTAAGAGTTGAGAAAAAGCTAAAGATGACTTTAGTCACCTTCGATTTTTAATGAGCCTGAAGTGACAAGTGCTTAGATGGACCTTTTCCTTTAAGGAGTCTGAAAGGAATGAAAGAGAATACTCTGGAAATCTAGATAGAGGGATTACCAAACCAATCCCAAAACTACAGAATACTTTTTACGGTACGACAATCAATCTTCCCGAATGCTGTGTTCAGTGCATTGCGATTGATAGGACGACAGACACAGCTTCCTAAGGATAAAGGATATAGCCTATTGTGGTCTCCCAATATATGCACAATGGTACATGGGAGCACAAGTCCGTGCTAGCACTTGTCGTCTCAGAGAGGAGGAATCACCCAACCTACGATGAAAGCGACAGTTACCAGGCTTTACGACACCAGAATATGTCTCTAGCCTAGACTTCTAGATGTTGTGCATTAGGTTCCAAAGCGTTTTTATGTTCATTGAATTTATTTTACAGTTTATCTTTCTTAAGAAGTTTGCCTTTAAGGTTCACCGCGTGATGTAGATATACAACTCCTAAATATGCAATCTAAGATGATAAACAATCATTTACTCTTCTTTTTGCAATGAAAATCCTAGCTACTAAGGAAAGAGAAGCGAAATCCTTTCAACATAGAGCAGAGAGCACACACTAGATGCACTGTCCTAAATCAAAATCAATAAGTAGTCTAAATGCAAATGCACATGCATGTATTTGTTTTCTGCTTTTTCTAATGATTTTCTTTTCAAAAAACGAAAGGAAGACAAGACGACACTTTGCGATTTTGAATTGAAAACTGCTTTTGACACTTGAAATACTATTAATTCAGATCAAATACAAGAGTAACAGTGTAATTGACTATCAAAAAGAGGAGGATTCTTTTCTTCAACTGAAAATGACACTTGCGACACTTTCAAATCAAAAGACGAAAATTTAATTAAGCTACTATTTTGTAAAGGGGAACTGTAAATGGCAAAAAATACATAAGAATATTCACAATTCTTTGTACAATGGTGATCCAGGTGGATATTGGTGGCCACCTGCTAAGTCCACCTGGACCCCCACCATTGTTTCTCTCAGCATTTTTAGTTTCCTTAATTGTAGCACAACTTACTATTTTTAGCAGTTTTTCGGGTCCTGAACTTCTCGAGCCATTTTGAGGCCCTAAACGACGTTTTTTGGGAAATCTGGGGGCAACATGGGTCCATGGACCGATGTTTGTCTTCCCAAAGTGGTAGTTCTCGGACAGATCTTTCTAACGAGCTATTGTACGCATCAAACAGAGATCGTATGCCAAAGTTACGACCTCGGGAAGTTGATGTACCAATTTACCCAAACGGGGCCCACAGTTTGGCGTTTCATCTCCTAGGGTTAGGTTTTGGAATGTTAAGGGTTTTCCATTGTTTCTCAACAATAGATAGGCCTTCGAGCCTCATTTTAACACAGTTCAGAGGCATGTAGCCACCACATCTCTTCTCAGAGATAAGCTACCATCGCCCTCGCTGGTTTATTTCCATTTCTAGTTGTAAGCATATTTCAGTATTTTCCATTAATGAAATGAAGTATTATTTCCACTGCATCTTTGTGTATATGGTTATCTCTGTAATTTTTTGCGTTCCTGTTTAAATCCGGATCAGTGGTATCAAAGCGGTCTGCTTTTTCTCTGTTTTTCTTTGCATGTCCCCAACAAGGTTGGGATATAAGGAGTTAGGGCTTGAACTGGTTGAACCTTTGCAAGACCAGCCTCGCAAATCCCGACGGCCTCCCATGGCGGATGAGAAGAAAGACGAGGGGGCAGGAGATCCCATCAAAATCTTGCTCGAAGAAGCCCTCGAGCCACAACGGAACGCGATGATGGATAGCTTTGCCCAGATCCTTCAGCGGCTACCCAGAAGCGACGCATCGGCTTCCAGCAGCTACTCTGGAAACGCCACGCCCTTTAAGGTACAAGTTAATTTTGAAATCCCCATATTCGAGGGTCAGATAGACGCCGATGCCATAGATAAATGGTTAAATCTGCTAGAGGGTTATTTTTCTGTTCATGAATTTTCGAGTCGGGAAAAGATTGTTTTCGCTCTTCTCAAAGCAGCCCCCCATGTCAAGGACTGGTGGGAAACCTACTGCGAGTAGAAGGATGAAAGTACTGGCTCACTATTTTCAGCCGCACCCACCTGGAATTCATTCCGGGATGCCATCAAGGAGCAGTACTACCCTGTCGGAAGCTATGAGGATGAATACATAAAGTGGACCACGCTGCGGCAGGGAAGGGACCAAGACGTGCCGGAGTTCACCAATATTTTCCATACCCTTCGCACAAAGTTGGGTATCAAGGATTCAGAGCAACATTTGATACTCAAATACCGTGGCTGCCTTCACAAGTACATCTAGGAAGAAATACAATTCCTGAACATCTCCTCGCTCGGCGCAGCATACCGATATGCCGTCAAGGTCGAGCAGAAGTTTAAACAAAAGAAGAGAGACTTTGGATCTACAAATCCAAAGCAAGGGAAAGGTGCCCCTAAACCACAAAACAAAGGACAAAGCCAAGGCAGGACAGCCCAAGAAAACTCGCCAAAGCTGCAAGCAAAGAACAGCGCCGCGAAGCCAAAAAAGGACACTGGAAAATGGTGTGAGTTCCATAAGAGCTCCACTCACAACACAAGTGAGTATCGGGCCAAGCAGTCACTAGTGGCTGAGCTAAAGGTTTCAGAATCAGATGCATGTTCTGACTCTGAGTCAGAACCTGATAAGGGGAATGAAAAAGGGAAGCAGATCATTGATGCGGATCCCAACGCCATTGTTGCTACCGCCAAGATCCAGAAAAATGAACCCGAAGATCCAGAGGAGGAGGAGCATCTCTTCCGCTCCTAGATGTGGGTAAAGGGCTCCCCGATACAGTTCATTGTTGATAGCGGGAGTCAAAAGAACCTCATTTCGGCAGAGGTCATGAAGCGGTTGGGCTTACCGACCACAGCACATCCACAACCATACACCATTGGGTGGCTTCACCAAGGACGAGATCTTCGCGTGAGCCAGCAGTGTCGCCTTCCATACAACATCAAGCCCTTCACGGATGAGGTATTGTGTGACATTGCTCCCCTTGAAGTTTGTGATGTATTATTAGGACAGCCATACTTGTGGAAGCGACATGCTGTGTATGAATCAAGGCCCCGTGATGTTATTATTACATTGGGAAATAAGTTGTACAGGATACCAGAGGTAGCACCACCTACCGCCATCTCTTTGATTACTGCAAAACAATGCAGTAAGATCATTTACAAAACTAGGAAATTTGTTTTCCTGATGATACGCCCTCAAGGAAAGAAGAAGACGGTGGCTGCGGCCTCCAGACGGGGTCCCTCTACACGACAACTATAGATGGAAAAGGTTGTGGAGGAGTACGAGGACATCTTCACCTCCCCTGCAGGGGTTCCTCTGCACTGTCAGGTCAAGCACTCCATCGATCTAACCCCAGGTGCGCCGCTACCCACTGGACCAATTTATCGGCGCTCCATTCTGGAGAACAATGAAATCAAGAGGTAGATTCAGGAGCTCCTGCAGAAAGGTCACATCTGTCTGAGTTCATCACCTTGTGGGAGCCTGATCGTGTTGGTACAGAAGAAGGATGGGACGTGGAGACTCTGTATTGACTATTGGGTGCTGAACAAGATCACTGTCCGTAATAGGTACCCGATCTCGCGGATTGATGACCTCCTGGACCAACTAAAGGGGGTGAAATATTTCAGCAAGATCGATCTGAAGTCAGGATATCACCAGGTACTAATCGAACCCTCTGATGTGTGGAAGACTGCCTTCAAATCCAAGGATGGCCTTTTCGAATGGTTGGTTATGCCTTTCGGATTGACGAATGCTCCTGCAACCTTCATGAGGCTAATGGATGACATCTTGCGGCCATTCACCAACTCCTTTGTAGTAGTATACTTGGATGACATTCTGATCTTCAGCCAGAGTTGGGAAGAGCACCTCCACCACATCCGACAGGTTCTCCAAACACTGCGGCAACACAAGCTATGTGCCAATTTGGAGAAATGCACTTTTGGCATGACCCAGGATCAGTATCTGGGATACATCATTGATGAACAGGGGGTGCATGTCGATCCAACCAGATCCAAGTCATTCAGGATTGTCCATCTCCAACAACTCTAATAGAGCTCCGCATCTTTCTAGGTCTTGCCAACTTCTACCGCAGGTTCGTGCTGGGGTTTTCTCATATTACTTAGCCCTTGAGTCAAGTCACCAAGGGAGGGGTGAAAGCAAAATTCTTTTGGTCTAAATCTCAATAGAAGGCATTCATGGAGTTGAAGGATCACCTCTGCACGGCACCAGTGCTCGCGTTACCAGATTTACAACAACCATTTGAGGTCGAGACAGATGCCTCTGACTATGCTATTGGGGCAGTCCTTACTCAACATGGACATCCAGTGGCATATCACAGTGAAACACTTTCAGACACAGTCCGGAAGTACCCAACTTATGATAAAGAGATGTATTCCATTGTACAGGCCTGCCGACAATGGAAGCATCACATTTTGGGGAAGGAAACGGTCATCCACACAGACCACCGACCCCTGCAGTTCATACAGACCCAAGGGAAATTGCAGAATGATCGCCATCAAAAGTGGTCTACATACCTGCAACAGTTCCACTTGAATATCAAGTATAAGAAGGGCAGCACCAATAATGTTGCAGATTGCCTCAGTCGACCACCGATCATGGCGTTAACCACCGTGCTCAACTCTTGTGGGCACGAGACTTCTGATTGGCCACTTCTCTACAAAAGCGACCCACAATTCGGCCACACATACCAGAAACTCTTGGAGGGTCAGCATGTTCCAGATTTTCACCTCCAGGATGCCCTGTTATGCCACCTGGGTCACCTTTGTGTTCCTTCAAGTGAGCGTGCCAAGATGATTTGGGAAGCAAACTACAGTCGGGCTGCTGGGCATTTCGGGGTCGAGAAAACAGTGGTAGTACTGCAAAATTATTTCTATTGGCCGAATCTTCGACAGGATGTTGGGAAGTACATCAGATCATGTACTGCCTGTGCCATTGCCAAACCGACCATTAAGAAGCACGACCTCTATACCCCGTTTCCTACCCCTAGTCGAGCTTGGGAATCCATCTCCATGGATTACATGTCAGGCCTTCCTTCCACTAAGCATGGAAATGACTGTGTTTTTGTGGTCGTCGACAGGTTCTCGAAGATGGCCATTATGGCAGCCTGCAAGAAGAATATCATAGCAGAAGCCACTGCTAAACTCTTCTTTGAACGAGTGTGGGTGCACTTTGGGATCCCACAGTCTATCATCTCAGATCGGGATAGTCGATTTCTTAGCACATTTTGGTCTAGTCTCTGGTCAATGCTGGACACCAAACTCACGAAGCCCACAGCCTTCCATCCTCAAACTGATGGCTAGACAGAGGTTATCAATAGGATGATTGTGCACATTCTGCGCATGTATAACTCAAAGAATCCACGCACATGGGACGAGAGCCTCCCCTATGTTCAGCACAGCTACAACCGAGCTCTTCACAGCTCCACTGGCCATAGCCCTTTTCAGGTGGGTTTGGGATTCCAGCCATTGTGCCCCATTGATGTGGCCATGCCACTTGCAGCTACTCACATAAATTCAGCTCATGTCCAGTCCGAAACAGATAAGGCCACCAGCTTCATTGAGCGCATCCAACATATTCGCCAACAAGTCCATGACATTCTTGAGAAATCAAATGCCAAGTACAAGCAGTGACATGATCAACATCGGGTGCCACACAAGTTTCAGGTGGGTGACAAAGTTTGGTTGCATTTGCAAAAGGAACGCCTTACTGGAGCCTATCGGAAATTGAGACCACTCCGATATGGTCCTTACACCATTACTAAGGCTATGGGAGACAATGCATTTGAGCTCAGCATTCCCCCATTCCCTGGCCTGCACCCAGTGTTCAATGTGGACCACCTTCGGCCATACTTTCCACCATTGCTAGACACATCCGACATTGCAGAACAGCTCAAACCCACAGAATTAAATCCAGATTGCATGGAACAAGCTGCAACTGATCGGATCATGGACACACAGATCAAGAACACTCGCCAACAGAATATCCAACTGTATCGAGTTGTCAAAGCAGGCCAACTCCTTCAGCAGGGCAAGTGGCTCACGAGGGAACAAATTCAGCAAAAGTTTCCTCATCTCATGGAGGAACTCAACGCAATGGGGACCATTGCTTCCTAAGGGGGGAGGAGTGATCCAGGTGGATATTGGTGGCCACCTGCCAAGTCCACCTGGACCCCCACCATTGTTTCTCTCAGCATTTTCAGTTTCCTTAATTGTAGCACAACTTACTATTTTTAGCAGTTTTTCGGGTCCTGAACTTCTCGAGCCGTTTTGAGGACCTAAACGACGTTTTTTGGGAAATCTGGGGGCAACATGGGTCCATGGACTGATGTTTCCCTTCCCAAAGTGGTAGCACTCGGATAGATCTTTCTAACGAGCTATTGTACACGTCAAACAGAGATCGTATGTCAAAGTTACGACCCCGGGAAGTTGATGTACCAATTTACCCAAACGGGGCCCACAGTTTGGCGTTTCATCTCCTAGGGTTAGGTTTTGGAATGTTAAGGGTTTTCCATTGTTTCTAAACAATAAATAGGCCTTCGAGCCTCATTGTAACACAGTTCAGAGGCATGTAGCCACCACATCTCTTCTCAGAGATAAGCTACCATCGCCCTAGCTGGTTTATTTCCATTTCTGGTTGTAAGCATATTTCAGTATTTTCCATTAATGAAATGAAGTATTATTTCCGCTGCATCTTTGTGTATATGGTTATCTCTGTAATTTTTTTCATTCCTGTTTAAATCCAGATCAAATGGAGGCTGAATAATGCAAAGGAAGGGGGTTTCAACAATGGTATACTCATCATAGACAACAAAACTCCTGAATAAAGCTGAAAACAGTGAATAAAAAACCAAAATCTGGAGGCAAAAACAGTCTTACTTGATCATCGCACCTGTAACACAGGGAAATAGGGATGCATCCCACCTACTGCACATGGGAGGTGCGATGCATCCTGTCTGCCAAAAGGAGGCAGTGTGATGGTCCAGGGATGAAACTTTAACTTGGTTTTTGGTCACAGTTTGTAGCTTAGTTCAGGGATTTAGGTTGAGCTAATGATAGTCAGTAAATATAAAGTATAGGGGCTGATCTAATGAAGTTACTTGAGCTACCTCTTGGGCACTTAGGATGTTTGCAAGTCAGTTGTTCAGTTCATAAACAAACTCAGAGATTGACTGAAGCAACGTTGATCTACTTTGCACTTGCATAACAAATGCAATTCGAAGGCTAGCTGGCTTAACTTCAGGCTCCGTCTGTAGTTTATAAAGAAAACAAATAGAGACAAGCAATCAAACTATTCACTCCCCAGTGGAGCCGCCATTTTGTTATCGGGAAAACTAGTATCTATTTAGAGCTGCTAGTCCCACTAAGACGGGTAGCTATCTTAGAAACAAACAAACTAAAGTCACTTGTGTTTTCCTTTATGAGAGATAGATAAGAAAGAAGCAGAGAGTACCAACCTCAGTCTTTTGCTTGGCTCCTTGCTTGTTTCCTTTCCCCTTTGACAGAATCTCGCCACTCCTTCCTTACATGTCCCGCTTCAAAGAGCACCTGTAGAGTCAAAGCAGCATAATACCATCAAAGCATAGAGATCTATCACCATAAACAATATAGGATCAGATGTATATTAGCCATACAAATGCATATATCAATACGAGATTCAAACATATACACGAATATGGAGGAAAACTCAAATAGCTTTATTGATAGAAGTAGTAGAAGAGAGGATTACAACCCATTGGTTTGACCCAGCACCATCCTCCCAGCATGAAAGCCCTCTTCACCTCATACAAAGCAAGATCACCCAACAATGTCTTCAAAGAGAAACCAACAACACTTCCTTGCAAATTACAAAATTATAGCCTTTTTCTCTGGGATGAGGGATCCATATATAGATGTTTGCAGGGGGGTGAGTCAGCTTATGGGATTTTGATTAGTGTCATCTCTCTTATAGTACTTGGTTCCACTTGGAGATTTCATGATCTCTTACTCATCCTTGGGCGAATTCAGAGAGGCAAGTGTCAAATGAGCAGCTTCTAGAAGATTCTCAGGGTCTCCACATGGCAAACTGCTTGTGCCATTTGTCTACTCTCACTCATCACACCCTACAGAAGGGATTTCTAGTATGCATTGCACTTTTTGCATGTGTCAGGTGAGATGCATCGCACCCTTAGCACTGGGCAGTCTGTATGGTCCTGCTTTGACCAGTTCTGAGTTGTTTTTCATGGAAAACTTCTGGGAGATGATGTAATCAGCTGACCTTGCTCCTTTAGGATATGAAACAACACTTTTAGGGACTTAGAAGCCCTTGGTTTATGGACATATGTGATTGGGGTTGCAGTGCCCAAATATGTCTATAACGAGGGTCCACTCTAATACCACATTTTTCAATTATGTTTCCCAAGATATTCCCCTCGGACAATACAAAAATTGTCTTCTTGGGATTAAGAGATATCCCATATTTTCGACATTGCTCAAAACATTTCTTTAGATGGTGCAAGTGGTCAGATTGTTTTATTATAGGAAACACAGTGACATCATCAATATACACCAGTACGCTTTGGCTGATAAAAATAATAAATGTGATGTCCATCACATGTTGGAAGGTTTCACCGGCATTAAAAATCCCAAACATCATTTTTCTTAAGGCAAAAGTGCCCCACTTCTTTCGAAAAGTTGTTTTTAGTTTTTCAGATTCTGACACTAGAACTTGGTTGTAGCTTGAAAGTCCATGAAGTAAATAAAACATATATGACCTTGATACTGTTTGCAAAATATGCTCCATTGACGACATCAGGCAATTATATTTTTCCGAGGCGTGATTAAGGTTTTAGAAATCCATGCATAGGTGTATTTCCTCGAACCTTTTCCTTATTGGGACCAAGTTGGAAAGCCATGTTGAATGTCTCACTTTATAGATGATCTGAGCTTCCAACAAATTCCTTAACTCTTTCTGAATTACAGGCTCATGTGTCAGATGGACTTTCCAGAACTTCTGTGGGAAAGGCTTGGACCCTTATTTAATCAAGATAACATGTTGGATTATTCGTGTGTCATACGTTTTAAGATCATCATATGTACACACAAAAACATCTTGGTACTACTCGAAAAGGTAGAAAAAAAGTTTTTTGCTCTTGAGGTATGCAACAAGTATTGAGATTAACAAACTTGGGATCACTTTATATGCCAATATTGATATGTTTGTGTGATAGAGTTGAACTGTGAGTTTTTATGTATACTAGTGCTCAGAAATAATTATGCAAGTCATACAAATTTTCTAGTTACACCACGCCCTTAGGCATGGGGTTCTCTTTTCTCGCTCGAGCCGCATATTGCAACACTTTTTGGTGGTTGTCTTCGTCATTGGATGCATCCTTGAATACATCAACATTCGCCATGAAATGCAATATTTGCTGGTCATCATTGAAAACACGCAAATTAGTGATATTATTAGGGAAGAATGGCTTATAAAGAATTGCAATAGAAAAACCATCCCTAAGAGGTGACAACCTGGCAACAACATATGCTAATTCATCAACAAACACATTATGTATTCTAGGAACAAAAATAATATTGAAAGCTTGGAATTGCGAAATTAAATGCCATACCTCTTGTTGATAAATTTTGAGATTAGGTGATACACATTGTATAGTATTCGCTACTTATCGTACGATGAATTCAAAGTTACCTATCGCTTTAGGAACCCCAAATTTGAGTTCAATGGATTTATAAAGGCCCAAGAAGAGTGCTTTGTATTATGCAGTGTTGTTGGTGCAATTGAATTCCAAGCGACAAGAGATCAAGTGTTTTCTCTGTTGGAGGTCTACTAAAAAACAACCATCTCTAGAACCATCCTATATCTTTGAATTGTCAAAGAATAAAATCCAAGAATAAAAAATACAAGAGCTATGTCCTACATTAGTACTACTAACGTTTATGGTACATAAGTCATTCCACTAGTTGGACTAGGAAGAACTTCCAACTATGTATCTGGTGGGACTGGGGAGGGCTGAGTAAGATAACACCCAAGGCCAGTTTCCAATTTTTTCTTCTTCTAAAAATTAAGTATGCGAAAGAAACATGATCATTATGCCCCTTGAAGGGTATGATAGTGTGTTTTAGGTAAGGTTATGATTCTACCTAGATTTGGTTATTCCTACCCTTGTATGGAAGCCATAAATGAGACCAATCGATAGAAAAATACCCTTGTAATTTGCTAGACTAGTCTCTACATAGTAATACACCATAGGCTTCAGGGATGTCGACAATCATTATGTTTATGCACTGGTGTACTCGGTGATGAGACGATAATGAAATAAGAACATTCTTGAGTTCACCAATAGCTTGGACAAGAGATTTATCCAACGAAATAATCTTTGCATCTATTTTATCCAATTTAGCATTGATTTTATTAGTGATATATAATGACATTAGGTTCACAGATCCACCAAAATTGACTAAACAATTATGGACATTAAAATTGAAAATTTCAAAAGTCAATAAAAATAGAGGGTAGAGAGTGTTGGCTTTTAATGTTGTACAACATTAAAAAATGATTCCAAGGGACCAAAAGACTTAACATACACCTTTGAGGAATAAGCATTATCACCTTATGAAGGTTGTGCAAGGGCTCAAACAAGTAGTTTCTGCTAGCTCACTATCCTTATAAGTTCAAAGATTGAAATATTGGCACGAGATTTATTCATGTCTTCCACTATATTGTAATCCAATGTTTCATATGCAGCAGACATTGCTAAAGTGTCTAGAGGAGTGACTTTTTTTATAGTTCCAGAATGGTAGACTTTATTTTACTATTAGCGGAAGTGTTCTTTACTATAGCAACATTTCCATACTTGCTTTGAGTATTCTGAGCTAGGTTGTTAGGTGGTGTGATTTTTATTAACAAGTTTCCTTCAATTTTTTCCTCATCATCTCATGTTCAAAAACAAGCCCTTGACTTCTCAACTTATATCGAATAGTTTTGTTCTGAGCTGGGGCCTCATTCAATGGTGGTTCTTCAAAAAAATTATTTTCAGAAGTGAAAACACAACTTAAAATATTCACTGCGTGTCCAACATCTGTAGTCTCTTAAGCCATAATGGTTTCTTCCTTTTCTTCCATCTGATCAGTCTGCTCATCTGAAACTACCGTGTCAATGATGTGCAAAGCTATAGTGTTCATGTTAAGGTTCCATTGGGGGCACATATTTTCTGAATGACATTCTTAATGAAAAGAATATTATTGGTCCATGGCCATGCTTTTGACATTCAACAAAAAATTTGAGCTCTTTGTAGACTTACTTGGGTGATTATTTTTGTTGTTGTTATTCCTTCTCAGGAAGTTGAACTTGGAAGGCTTTCTATTGACAATGGTCTCACTTGTCCTTTGTTTTAACTCTACCAGCTCTTTGGATAGAGACCTGATGGTCCTTGTCAAGCTTTCAATATCAGTAACTTCTCTATCCTTAGCCTTGTTTGAAGAGGTTTGAGACCTTTTTCCAATATCCTTGGAGTATTTAGATGATTCGTCATTGATAATTACTCAAATCACACAAAATTCATATTCAACTGCGATGGATTCTTAAAAATTCTACACCAAAGTTTCTTTCGTAGCTCTCTTTACAAATTGCAAAATGCTTGTCATCAAGGAAGAAGTGTAGTAATCAATCATGATTGAGTCATGAGGCTTCGTATATGGGGGAAACTTGTTCAATATCCAATTGAACATCTAATTGAAATCCTTAACTTTCTCTTTTTCCCCCATCTTTAAATTCCCTAACTTCTTTAATAACATGGTTGGGGTTTTATCATCAACAAACTTTTTGAGAAACAACATTTTAAACCCCTCAAATTCTGAATTGAATTTACAGGAAGACTATGATACGATAAAAATTCTCTGCCATATAAGGTACAAGGAAAGAGTCTACATGAAACATTGTTATAACATACCTCGACCAGCTATAGGTGTAGGTAGAAGTTATCCAAATGGTCTTCCACTTTGATTGACTTGTCAGGGTGATATTTTGTTAACAACTTTTCTGAGTGTATTGGCAGCTTATGTTAAATACCTGGAAGAGCGAGTGGGCCTCGAGTCATCTAATCTAGATCTTGTTCCACCATGTTATCATCTTTTTGTTCCTCCTCCTCTTTGGAATCTAAAGAATCTTCCTCATGACTGTTTATCTCATGGAAAATGTCATCTGAAATCACAACAATATCATTGTACCCTTTGTTGAAAGGTGGAAGATGATATGGATGTTCTATGTCGTCTGTGGATTCTACTAACTCTTCAAGAGTGGAAAAAACCAGATCTTCCATTGTAGAAACCACTATTCCAATACGATTTGTTTCTTTTCTCTTCGGAAAATGAGGAAGATTTTGTGCTCCAGGGATTAATCTTATAGCCTTCACAAATTGATGGGTTATAGGTTGAATTGCCCAGATATGATCGCAAGTAACTTTGTAGGTTGGTTCTAGGATAGGTTGGTAAGATTCACATATTTTAGGAATATGAGTTGAAGAGGTGTTTAGAATGTTACTGCCTTGTCCAGAAGAAGAATGATTTGGGTGTGTGGAGTTATCAACCATAAAAAATTGGCTACCCTCCTAGTGCTAGAATGATGATAGTGCCAGACCTACCAACATTCAAGGGGGTATCCCAAATATTAGGTCCTAATTAGAACTCACACCATTTGATGTAGAATCCCCATCCAGAATATAGCCCAACTGCCATCTCCTTAAATATTTTTGTTAGCTTTAGCAAGTGCACTAGGTGAATGTTCAATTGTAGGTGTATCAAGGTTCTTCTACTGTGGGGGGATAGAGAAGTGAGCCTCAAAGAGAGAGCTAATAGTACCACCCTAGTAGAGACACAAACAAATAGGAAGGATTCATCTAACATCCAGTGAAATAGTCCACATAGATGCGATGATCATCACAACCAATACAACAAATCCTCAATATGATAAGCACTAAAATAACTGAAATGGTTCAACTACTTTGGTATAGTTGAAAGAAAACAAGAATCATAAACATTGATAGGAAAAGCTTACAAATATTCATAATCCATGCATGAAAATGTGTTGGACATCAAGCTTCAAATGTTAAGTAAAATTCCCAAGATACATGAATACAACGAACATCACTAGCTCCAATAGTGGAGTGTTGGAGCCACTACTTGCTCCCTAAAATACTAGATATGTCTCTCTAATGCCTTATGGGAGAGCTGAGGTAAAAAGTCAATTTCTTGTAGGATGAGGGTGTATATATAACAAATGGGGTGATCCTTCACCTCCCTCGTGACTCTTAGACTACCCTCATCACTGTTTGACTTCCCTATGACTTTTCGACTCTTACATGACTCTTCACATTCTATACATGTCGTTTGGACTTCCAATTTACAATATGTTTCTGAATAAGAATTGACAAAATCCAAAAATGATGTGGCACATGATGACTCATGACATGGCATTATATGACACTAATAATAGGAAGACATCAGTTGGATTAACCCTTATTATAAGATGCACAATGTTGATCCATTGATTGAGATAGGATTGGGTGGAAGACTGAGAGAGAGGCTCAAGGACTGCACTGTTACATAACTCAGGTAGTCAAGGGTGAGGAATGAGCCTTGAGACTACACAATGCACAGTTCAGGATGGACTGGGCTTGAAAATTGTGTAGTTGAGGGATTCAAGAAGCCAGGATAAGGGCTTGAGCACTGAGTTTTCTCACTATGTAGTTATGGAAGGGAAGGAGGTTAAGTCATTACACAATTACATAGTTCAAGAGCTCAAGGAAGAGGCTTGAGTATTGGGACTACACAATGCATAGTTCATTCTTGCTTGGAGGGAAAGATTTCACAGTTCTAGAGCTCAGGGGTTGAGCTTGAGAACTAAGATTGTATAGTACATAGTTTTGGGAGGTAGATACTATGCATTGTGTAGTTCCAAGAGGCAAAGTTATTGTTTGAGGACTGAGACTAATCAGTGCATAGTTTAGGATGGACGAATGAAGCTAAGTGGCTTGGTTGGGGAGTTTTCCTAGTTTTGACTAAGTGTTGGATCAATGGGATGAGGTTGAACAAAAGAAAGACTTGAACATGATCACACTTTTTTGACTACACAACAAGGAATACTCAAACACGTGAACAACATACTTTTACTCAATGTGACAACTTCGCAACAACCTACACCAATTGCGACACCAAAAGATACACTTTGTGACGACACTTGTGCGAAAATTCTTGAAAATTTGGAATGAGTACGATAGCTGTTTTCATGACAAGGAAAACTCATTTACATAAGGATTACCCCATAAAACTCACAACAGCTAGATTATGTAGAATGTGCAACACTTAACATGCTAGAAGACAAAACTTTGACCTTCTCACAAACGAGACTAGAACACTTAAAGGGAACACATACAATGACTATTAATATATGCGATGACAACATGAAAAGTCAAAGTAGTCTCCAAAATTTAGATGTAGGGAAAAATTTGGAACTTGTTGTAGTAGCAACAACATGGGTGTTGGAACCAATCATCATCATGGGAGACATGGTTCACATGCACATCATCTGTAAGGGGAGACATATGGTAAGTGGATGCAAGATCCACTGATGTTGAGACCGAAGTATATTTAGAAGATGGCTCTAACGAAATACATTCAAAACCTCCTAATGAGTGTGAAGAAGTTGATCCCATGGATGATGACAAGTATAGGATGGGTACAAAGTTTTCCTTCAATTTGACATCAAGAGGGGGAGTCACTATGGTGGGTTGAGGAGCCTCCTATCTTGATGATGAATTGGTGCCAAGATCTGCAAGTAGAGAAGGAGAAGGGTCACCACAAGTGGTATCTAGTTTATGAAGAACATGGAGTGTATCAAAAAAATGTCGAGATGACAAAGTGCAAGGATAGTTCATGCGTAAAGATTTATTTATCTTGGCGTATTTAGGTAAACTGACTTTCACCTTAGGAACATGAATATTTGGTTGGATCCTTTATTATAAAGCCATGCTCTTCACATGATGAAGTTCAGGGTAATTATTTATGGCATGACCATGAACATTGCATAAAGTGCATGGAGGAGTAGGATTAGATGATTTAGCAGGAGGGGTTTTCTCTTGAATTTCCTTATCTTTGCCCCCCTTTATGCATGCTTTCCCCTCCTCACTAGATGCTTTCGCAACAAGAGTGGCTTCCTTCTTAGGTTGATGTGGAACTAAAGCAGAGGTAGGGGTTGTTGTAACTAGTTGTACCCAAGTCAAAGTGACATAAGGCTTAAGATGATCATGGGGAGTGTTTGTGGGAGGATCGAAGTACCAAACTAGGATCTTGAGGGTAGCATTAGGAAAGATTAGCATAGCCATGATGAGAGTTGAACAAATTATTGGTGGTGGGAATTTTTATAACCCTATTTTCCACTCGATTATAGTGAGAGAATCCCAATATCAACTTACTTTAGTTGTTTGTCTTAAATGCATCCCTTTTCACCTTTTCTTTTACTTATGTGAGATTTATCCCATGTTAAAAGGGTGAAATTACGTAATTGAGCAATTTATCATAATTATTTTGCTCAAATACTATAATTATGAAATAATATTTATTTCATAATTGAGATAATTGAGAAAAAGCTCATAATTGTGAAAAAGGTTTCTAGAGTTTTCCATTCCCAAGGAGATCAACTTAACCCACTTGTGTATGAGTTGGCTAGGGGTCCATTATTGTACAAGTTTCCTAACTTCTCAAGCCCCTAGGTGTCTAGATACATTCTCTTGGAGGATGGAATGAGCCTTTATAATATCACAAGGAGGGAAAGGGGGAGATTATCCAAATGGTCATGCATGCATCAAGTAGTTGGATCTATGCTATAAAGATAAGAGATCACACCTAGAATTCTTGCATGTTGGGAAGGGTTTTGTGTTTGATGAAGATCTTGTTGTCCACTCATGTGATCCAACACGTCTGCCCCAGATCTCTATCTCTACAGACAAACACAACTAAATAAGGACAAAAATTCATCTTCCTTGGAAGATCGTCAGATCAAAAACAATAGATACAATCATATAACATATTGAACACAAATTGATGTAAGGAACGGAACATATATTTTTATTAACCATATAAATGAAAGTACATCAAATGTATACCTTCAAAAAATATGATCCTTTCCTCCAACTTGCAATATGGTCTCCTCTCCCAAGACAGTAGAGATCTCGTGCTATAGTTTGGATTCTCTCTCCTTCCTTTTCCCTCTTGGTGAGATTATAAACTCTCATTCCATCCTTCAGGAGAATGTATCTAGACACCTAGGGGCTTGAGAAGTTAGGAAACTTCCATACTAATGGAACCCTAGCCAACTCATACACAAGTGGGTCAATTTGATCTCCCTGGGAATGACAAACTCTAGAAACCTTTTTCCTAATTATGAGTTTTTTCTAAATTATGAAATAATTATTATCTCAAAATTATAATATTTGGGAAAATTAATTATGAGAAATTGCTCAATTATGTAATTCATCCTTTTATCATGGGATAAATCTCACATAAGTAAAATAAAAGGTGAAAAGGGATGCATTTTAGCCAAAAAATCGAAGTAAGTTGATATTGGGTTTCTCTCACTATAATGGAGTGGAAAATAGGGTTATAACAAGAATACAAAAGGAATTTTACCAGAGGGATGATTGATAGGAGGAACACATCCTAAGGGATCGACTGAGTCTTGAGCTGTGGATTGCTGGGAAGATGTACCAGACTACCTTTTGGCATTCCATGATGCTTGAAGAATGCAAACACTAGAAGATTTAGGCTCAGTTGGAATAAGCGATGTGCCATAATAACCCCCGAGCAACATGGAATCTTTATAGACTCTACGGAAAATTTTGGTGAAGGTAGGAGTGACCTTGTTTCTTGCAATTGATGAAATTACATTTGGAGGTGAAGTCTAGGATTGGGGATTATACGAAGTCAACTGATCAATGGTGACTATATTTCCATTATGAGGAAAGGTCAAGGTACGAACGGAAAAAGATGTGTCTGATTTCATAGTGTACATGAAACCACAACCAAGAAAGAGGTTATAATCGAGAGAGGCATCGATAACCTCAATATTGATCACATCCTACTTACTAGCAATGCTAATAGGGGAATTCCAATATAAACCAAGAGGTTGTGAGGGGTAACCATCCCATGCACAAATAGTTATGGTTGATGGTGATATGTTAGGGGAACTAAGTTGCTTCCATACATTAGCGAACATCACACAAGTGGATGTGCCTTCATCGACTATACACCATTGAACAATGACATTCTTTATGGAGACTAGTATCTGAAAAGAAATGGAGGAAGGAAGATGAGGATGATCTACATTATCAATGTAAAAAAAATCATGTAATCATCGAAAGGTTCCATAACACCTAAAACAGATAGTAGAGTTTTCCATTGGGATAGGCACATCTGGAGGACATTCAATGTTGACATGGCAGCAGGAGACTATGCCAAGTCATCTATTATACTGTAAGTGTGGGAAGCTTGAGAAATGGAAACATTTCGATGTAGTTGTCCTTTGGAAATATTAGGTGGAGCCTCAACCTTATGAAGAGAGATATGTAAGTAATCATTTGGTGATGAAAAAATATTTATGGATGAAATTGTTTGGGCAACGGTAACTGACTTTTCAGGAGGTTTATCATATTGGTGTGACTGAGTCTAGAGGTTGATGTCTTTGAAATTCACCATGAGAATTTGATAGGACCCATTCGATGATTTTTGAGAGGGTGGAGGTGGAGGATTCTGGCCAGGTTGGAAGGCCACATATCCTTGGTGAAGGAAGGGGTTGGTAAGCATTAATGGCTATGGGGAAGCAGGGGGTTGAGTGATAGGTTGCTTCACTCTAAAGGAAAATTATTGAACTTCCCATGCCTGACACATATAAGGTAGAAGGGGAAATCATGAGTATAGTCACCATATGTTCCACAAAAAGCACAAGGTTTATTCATTCTAAGGGCATTGTTCTACTTGGGTTGTGTGCCCTATTGCTAGGTTGTAATATTGGGCTGACCGCCCTTATTGGAATTAGGTTATCATTCTTGGTTTCCTTGATTGACTTTACCCTTATTTATCGACTTGGGGTTAGGGGGAGAAATAATATTCTACTAATAATACACATGACGTTGTGGAAGTTGTTGATGTTGTGACAAAGGTGACTAATGCATGGGAGGTTAAGGTGTTGGTACCATTGGGGTTGGAGCACTAGGTGGTGCATATGGGTAATAAGAATTCATGATAACATTCATATTACCACGCTAAATAAAAAATGTCTATGGAATCAACTAATGTGGATGGGTAAATGCGTATAACGTACTCATATCTTGGTAAGAGGTGACTCAAAAATGATCATGAGGGGGATAAACATAGGTGGAACGGGTCCTCTCTTGAGGTGGAATGTAACCAATAGGGGCTTGAGGATAGGGTGATGGTTGAAGGTAGGATATGGACCCAACAATTCTGTTGACAACATGAGAGACCCCTGGTGCAAAAGAAGCACCAAGCTTAGGAAGATCGCGAAGTACGCTATAAAAATAACCTAACTGGGCTTATATCAGATCATATTTTAAATTTATTTGTAGACATTCTTCCTTAGTTTGAGGGAAATGTGAAGCGACATCCTTACTAATGGGGGTTAAGAGATTTCGTAAAAACTAGACGATGTAGACATGGTCCTTGAATTCTGGAGCTTTACATAGGCTATGCCTTTTGTGCCATTCTTGTACATGATTATAAAGGCGAGTGGGAAAAGTTTGATGAAAAGAGGTCAAGATTTTAGTATCAATGTCATAGGAAAGCGGTAATTGGAAATGTGATAAAAAGGAATTAGCTAGAGTCACAAATGTGGAATGAGAGGCATGGTGCTAGTCTATACCATTTCATAGTAGCTCCGGTCGGATTGTGCTAGAAAATTCCTAGACGAATGGAGTCCTCTATGATAGAATTGGAAGAGCAACACATATGGAATGACAAAAATTGGTTGGTGGGATCATTTCTAGGATTCCCTTCGAATTTTGGGATATCTAAGGGAATTTTGGTTGGTGTAGGTGGAAAACTCTAGTGATGGAGAAGATGATCATTAATGCACTGGTTTAGATCAGGGATACTGAAACCATCCATGTAGGGGAGCAATGTTTGACTAGTAGACATACCTGAAGAGGTTCTAATATTACCTCCTTTAGGTTTACCCTAGTTAGGACTAGTGTTATCACTTGGGTTACCACCAACTGCATTAGTTCCTGACATGGTAGTGAATTGGGGTTGAGAGGATTTAGAATATTAGGATGAATGAGAGGAATAAGAGGAACTAGAGTCTGTATGTGGACTAGGTGGAGGGACCCTGACACATTGAGCAGGAGTTAAAGGATGTTCTAATAGAAAATAGGGGTGAAGGTGATGAAGTATCCACGAAAAATGTCTAGGAGGCACAATGGTGTTAGGAAAAAATAAAAACTCAGGAGGCTAAAAAGGGTAAAAGTGCAGAAAGAGAGTAACAAAGAGCAAGAAAAAAACTATTGCATTGGTGTAAGGTGCAAACTAACTATAATGATTGGTACTCTAATTCAGGAAAACATGTCCTATAAAAGAAAATTGACCTCTAGCCTAAACGTTGTGTAATCCTCAAATAAGTCCTAGTTCTATTGTTTTAGATGACCTTCTAAAAAACTTCTTTCATGTAGAATCTCATCCCAACAATCAAAGTGGTTGATTGGAAGGTAGGGTAGAGGGATGGTTTCTTGCCCAAAACTTCCCTATAGGGTGTTTTCCTAAGGTTGGCCCCTAAGTTACCTTTGCCCCATGGGGGCACACAAATATTGGGCTTCTGGGTAGTTAACTACCAACAAGAGATTCCCTACCTATGAGTTGGGTAGCCTCGAGGACAACCGCTTTAACCATGACCTAAGACTAACCTCCTCTCAGATGGACTTCTGATGTGCTCTAGTTTTGACCACGAGATGGTGGAGGATTTTCAAGCTCCCTATAACGAAAACTTTTATGTCTCTATGAAAGTGATCGATGAGTGTTATTGGAATCTTATCCCATCGATCCTAAATTAAATAATAGATTGTTTTTCCCTACTTCCCAATTGGGATTAAATATATGTATGTTGTTAAGATATTAATGTGGAGTGCTTAAAAGTATTGGCTTGGTAGTGCTAACAAAGATCTCATTTGCTTAAGGTGTGAGTGTGTGTGTAAAATTGTGTGCTTTGATGGGTTAATTTAAATCATGTTTTATGATGCCAATGTTGCTAAGAAATAATGTGTAAAAAATACAAATGATATTGAAAATAAACAGTAATATAACAACAAACTTAAACACACTATTTCCCACACAAAAAGGGTATGAAGATAGCATAACAAATGATGACAAGACAAGCAACCCATAGAAACCAAAAGACCAAAGACCTAATACCAAGTGTGGGTGGGATCTATGGTGAAAGCTACTAAAATGGTGTAGCAAAACACAACAATGACCAGTAAAACAAACTGTAAAAAAGAAGGACACTCAAGAGGATCCTAAAGAAAAAATGCAACACAAGCTTCAAGGGGAAGGAAACTGATGCAAATATGGCCTTAAAATACTGAAAAATAAGGAAAACAATGCTGAAAAATAATGAGCGTAAGTTCTGCAAACTAGACTCCTCAACTCAATAAATTTTCCACAAAATGGAAGAGGTGTACTCTAAACCATAAGGGGTTGTTTCATTCCTATTAAAGAGAAAAATTACTAAGAGAATCCAGGCCTAAGAATGAATAGGAATAGAAAATAAAATCGCTCCTGACGCACAAATAGAACCCTTGTAATATTTTTTGAAAAATGCATAAATCTAGAAAAAAGGAGGGAGCACAATTTTTGGCTTGTTTCCTGCGTAATAGCATAGGTTTTGGCCACAATCCTGTGCTGGCTAGTGTAGAGAATCCTCCAAAATGTGCATTGGTTCCCTTGAATCTCGCACTCCATAGATCTATAGACAATGTCATCTCCTATGTGGCCGGTACTTGAGAGATGCAAAAAAGAAACAAAAATCTAGAAGTACAATTTTTTTTTCCAGAAAGAACTAAAAATATAAAATAGAAATAAAAAGAGAAAGAAAAATGAAATAAAATGTTGAAACAACAACAACTAGAGTTTTGAATTTTTAAACAAATAGAGTCTCCATTTGCTGATGACGAAATACCTAGTGGAGTCGCCATTTGTTAACGACTAATGACCCCATGGAGTCGTCATTTGTCAGTATGCATATTTTTAGAAGTTGTACCCCAAACCCTCACTTTAGTTACTGGTGACAAATAAATCTAGCAACCATGGATAACTTGCTAATGCTCTTGTGATATGCAAGGAAGCCATTAAAAACCCTGCAAAACATGGCTAAAACAAAAACCACCAGGGTTTTGGATTTTTAAACTGGTGGAGTCACCATTTGTTGATGACTAAATTCCGAGTAGAGTCGCCATTTGTTGATGGTTAAAGACCCAATGGAGTCACAATTGGTTAGTATGAATGTTTTTTAGAAGTTGTACCAAAAACCATCACTTTAGTTACTGGTGAAAAAGAGCTCTAAGAACCATGGATAACCTACTAATACTCTTCAGATATGCAAGGAAGCTATTAGAAACCATGCAAAAAATGGCATGCAAATAGAAAAAAAAATAGAAACACATAAAATAAAAGAGACCCAATGAAACATAAAGTGATTTTTATTATTATTAAAATTAAATAAAACTGATTATGTGTGATGAGAAGAATAAGAAAATTTGTATCTATAACATCCTCCTATGTGGGATGGGTTCTTTTCTACCATACTCTTCTACTATAGCTCTTTCTCTCTCTCAATGGATGTTGCAGGAAAAAGGAAATGATGGTGGCTTGAACTCAAAAGTGGGAGCTCAAATATCATGGAGTGATAGCGGCGATGATGAAATGGTCATGTGTATAGAATAAGGAGAAAACCCCTCTATTTATAATAAAATATATGATAGATCTAGATATAGAAAAATAATAAAAATTTATTAGACTAAATCAAGATCTAGCCATTAGGAATATTTTATTATATTTTAGAGAGATAAATATTATTTGAAATGGTTAAATATCTTTATTTGATGAATGGTTAAAGTAATTAATAAATAAAAAATGATTTATTAATTACTTTATGGGGATAAAGTCAAAGATAAATTAGAAATAATTATTAAATAATGATTTAATAATTATCTCATGAGAGAAATAGGGGATAATATGGAATAATAAATAAATAATGATTTATTTAATTATTCTCATGGGGTTTTTTGGTTTTAATGAGGAATATTTTAGGAAAATGATTCTCTAAATTATTTTCTAAGGTGAAAGTGGTTTTAATGTGTAAAAATTCATACTACATGGTGTATTTCGATCATCCTAGTAACAAGTGGCTAGGTGATCACTTTTTAGGTGATAACACTTCTGTAATTGTATCAACATCTTTCCTAATTCAAATTAAAAGAGGGTTTATAGTTACATGTGAAAAGAAAAGACCGAGAGCCCAAAATGTACTTCAAAATTCGTTACAACCATTTTAATATTTCCAAAAAATATTGGTAGAGTTTTTGTACATCAATTTTTTCTCCCCAAATTACATCAAAATGAGGCATGTATATAGGCTCTCAAGACCCAACACATTTCCCTAAAACCATTAGTGGTATTGAGTAACCACTACGAATATTTAAAAAACTACCAGGTGTTCCATAACTAACTTCTTCTGGAAGTTTCCAATTGTGGTGTGTTAGAATCGTCTAGCTATTTTATGGGTCACATCCTTCCTTGGTTGTCGCTACTTGGATGTGGTGGGCCTCTCTCTTTGTCTCATGTATCTGTGCTAATTCAAGGAGTATGAATTACTATGGATAGGTCTGTTATCAACAAAAAATTAATCATCTAGCCTAATTTACTAGATGGATCAAAGTACACTATGTAAAGCCAATTTTACCATAGTAAAATTGCTTTCACAGTGAGAAATTATTTAATAAACCACCTTTGTTAAGTAATTTATAGTTAAATCCATGAAGAATAATTAAATAAATGACTATTTATTTTATTTTCTTCTAGGAATAATTCATTAAACCATTGTTCAATTATTATTCCTTGTCATACTTGACCCAATCATGAAAAATAAATAGATAAATCATTAATTATCTTATTTTTCTCTAAGAATAATTAATTAATCTAATTAATTATTATTCTTTGTCAAATTTGACTAAATCCCTTAGGAATAATTAAATAAACCCTTATTTGTTTATTATTCCTTAATTAATTCTTTGAGATGATAAATAAATCATTTAATTATTTATTATTTCTAAATAAAAGTTTAAATACTTTTTCCCTCCTAACCAAATATAATAAAATATTCCAAGTGGTTATTCCAAGAATGGGATCAATAATATTTTATTATTGCTTGTTACACAGTAATTTGTCACCATTTGTCACCGTCCCTGTTACCCCTCTCCCGCACACTGGAGGACTCATTCCGGGACCTGTGAGAAGTGACATGACCTGAGACCACTTGCATCATATTCCTCTAAGTATGAACTTCGTATGTCCTAAAGACATCTCCTGCAGAATACCCATGAAAACAACTCTTTTTGCATTAGCGCGGGTCCACAGTTCACTGCCCACACCAATGAGGGAAATCCTCTTAAGAGAGCGCGCTATTGGCGCTCTGTCTCAGAGTTGCACTCACGCCAACCGAATTGAGTAAAGTTTTCAACGAACAAGCTTCCGAAGGTTCTCCTTAACCCATTCACCAACTGAATCTATGTTGAGCTAGGATGGTTTGGCTTCGAATCTCCATAGAAGGGAAGTGGTTTGCCACCTTTCATGGAAGTTTCCAAGTGATAAAGCCAATCCCATGAATAATGTGGTTATTCCTATCTCTTTCCTCTCTATCTATAAAAGATTGCCTCTATGCCTTGAGCAAGCTAGTCAGTAGTTCCAGTTCCAGCATAGTGATAGAGAATTCCAGGAGTTCAAGAGTTTGAAGTTGCAAGAGCCTTCTTTGCACCCATAAGGCCAAATCTAAGTGAGGGGATTCTTGTCACCCAAGAGAGAGAGGCTTGTTTCCCATCCCAACAAGCTTTGCAAGACTTGTGTAGCTGATCACACAGCCAAAGGAGGATTTGACGTCAAAACTATGGTTGTATTCTTCTTTGTTGTTTATCAATAATAGATGACTATCATTATGGTTCCACTCTCATTGTCTCTTGTAATGATTGATGTTGAGTTATATCTTTTCTGACTGATATATAATTGCATCTATTGGATTTTATGCTTGTATTTGTGTTTTTCTTTGCATGTGCAGGTGTCCAATCACGGAAATCGTGGGGATCATGACCGGCCGAAGCAAAGGAACGAGAGCGACGTCTCTTCCAACGAATATTAGCATTGGAATCCAAGTAGGTTCTCATCATCCACCTTTAATTTGCAATTAGGAACTTGCGTGATATCATTGTTTGATTGTTGCTAGACCCGGTCTGGGCTAGTAGGGATCGTCTCTATCCACAGAGAGGATTTACCTCCACAACAATTTGGCGGCTCCGCTTGGGAGTTAACTTGTTGTTTGATTTGTAAACTTTAGACGGAGCCTGAAGTACGGCCAGGTAGACTTCGAAACGCTATTTCTTTGCATTAGCGAAGTAGATCAACGCCACTTCAGTCAATCTCCGGTTTGGTTTACGGACTAAACAACTTGGAGTTTGTCTTGTCTCTTTGGTTTCTCTTGTTTTGATTGCTTAGATAGCTTTCTGGGTTGGATTTCTTGCTGTCTCTTGCTTCCTGGTTTGCCTAGATACTGTTTTCAAGCCCTGGGTTGCTTGTTTTTGTTTTTGACTTAGCAAACTTGATTAGCACGCTTTTTAGCCTTACAGTCGCGCCAATTGGTGCAAGTTGCTCAAAGACAACCCGCGCCAATCCCATAAAAGCGCGAGTTGCAGCCTGACAGTCATGCCAGGCTTGTCAACTTTTCCAGTTCGCGTGTCTTCAAGCCCTTTGAGCTTGGATTTGTATCTTGCCACGTCTTTTTCAATTACTGGAGTGTGTTTGATCCTTGTTTGACTGGTTTTAGACCTCCATTCCTTCGGGTGTTTGCCTTTTCCTATCGATTTCAGATTTTAGCCCTAGGGCATCTAGTGGCTTTGTGCGTCGAGCCTTCCTTAGAAGTTTTGGTCTTTTGTTGGTCCAGTCAACTTTTTGGTTACTCTCTTGCACTTGTTTAGTGATTGTTAAACTTTTTATTGCGTTATTTGAGTGATTCTCTTCTTTTCGCTTGGATTTCACTTGGCTTCATTTTGGGCTTAGATTACATGGCCCACTGAGGTCTTTGAGATCTTCTCTTGGTTCTAAAGGACTGTTTTGGTGTTTTGGGGATTCGATTGTGTTCTCATTGAGTGAAATTTGTTGCTTTTGCTCGGTGTTACTATCTCTCAAAATTTGTTTAGTGCACTTTGCCATTGAAAAGAAAACAAACAATCTCTTTTGCATTGAATTCGTTAATTGAAATTAGAAGCTTTTCATTGATTAGTGATTTAAAACAAAAAAGTTTCGTTTATTTGTCATTAGCTGCATTAGAATGGTTCTTGATTGTTTGTGGTCATTTTGTTTGAAAAATTCTCAACTCTCTCGTAGTTAGTGTTCATCAAACGAAATGATATTCTTTGGCATATAGTTTGCATTTAGGGAATTGTGAGAGATTACATATGGTAGGACCTGGAAATCGAAACCTAATCAAAGATCAACCGTAAAATGAACTGAATAAACTTAATAACGCATTGGAACTTAATGCAAACATCTAGAGGTCTAGGCTAGAGACGTGCTCTGGCGTCGTTAAACCTAGTCACTTTTGTTTCACTTAAGGTTGGGTGATTCCTCCTTCTGTGATGCAACAAGTGGTCTAGCATGGACTTGAGCTCCCACGTACTGTCGAGTATATGGGGAGACCCCACTAGGTTATCATCCTTTATCCACAAGAAGCCATGTTTGCCACCTTACAAGCCGTAACACATCGAACACAGCATTCGGGAAGATTGACTGCTGTACGGAAAGTCCTTGGTTTTCATATGATTTCCAAGGTGTATATGCAGTTTTACGGGTTGTCTGGTAAACCCTTTGCCTAGTTTCTCCAGAGTAGTCACTTTTGAACCTTTTCGGACTCCTTAAAAGAAAAGGCTCACTTGAGCACTTGTCACTTCAGGCTCACAAAACATTCGAAGGCGACTAGAGTCACCTTTTTTTCCTTTTCTCGACTCTTAAAACATGAAAAGGTCAAGTTCAGTTCCTTTGTCTTAAAATTTATTCAGCCACATTCACATTTACCCGGTTAGATCTTGTTTGCGTTAGCTTGAGTAGGCTTCTTTTCATTCTCAATGGCAACTTTTCTGGGGTTCACCAACCCAGGGACCCCCTTTGACAGGAACCTTGGTCATTTCGCTCCTTTTGGAAATGTTGGTGCTCCTTATATGGCAACGTTGTCCCTCCCAGGGTTAATTGTTGGGTTTCCGATTTGGTTGTTCTCAACCTATTTGGTCCCTGCTGTCTCACCGTCTAGTCAATCCGTCCCTCCACCTGAACAACATCATGTTGATTCTAAGGTGGATCTCTCCCCTTCTATGCCCACTTCTACGTCCTCATCTTCTACTTCACCTGGTGAAAGTCTAGATTCGAGTAACCAGGTGGCTAAGAAGAAGAAGAAGAAGACGAAGAAGAAAAATGCTCCTAAGGGAGAGGTTACAAGTGCAGCTACCCCCTCGAGTACACCTGAAGTCGGGCCACCTTTTGCTCCTCTGCGGAAGGTCAAATTTCCTTGTAGATTATGCAAGGGGGACCATCTTCTTCGCGATTGTCCTGGCATCCCCAGGGTCTTAGAAGTATGGTCTCGTGGTCCGGCCCACCCCTCATCATCCACAGAGGCTCACGACGATGTTCTCCTATCGACTCACAAAGGTAAGGAGAAAGGGAAGATTCGAATCCCCTGTAGACTTTGTGAAGGCAATCATCCCCTTCACCTTTGTCTGCTCATGGATAAAGCCTCCAGTGTTTTAGCAAGTATTACAACTCCTTCACCCCAACTACCCATTGGATATCGACGTCTCTCTGCAGCTGCAGATCGTCCCCCTGTTGACAAAGAGATTGCTTCAAATTCTTCTCTTGTCCAGGCCCCTCTTCCCGAACCTGGCTGTCCCCAGCCTGTTCTAGACCAACCATTGGTCGGAAAGAGTGTTGACTCGAGTCCGCCGCTCGCTCACTCTG
Source organism: Pinus tabuliformis (assembly GCA_031772625.1). Classification (NCBI taxonomy): domain Eukaryota; kingdom Viridiplantae; phylum Streptophyta; class Pinopsida; order Pinales; family Pinaceae; genus Pinus; species Pinus tabuliformis. Next base: position 657,000,312 of record CM062820.1, on the reverse strand, counting down.
TTTTGTATGAGAATCACGCCCATGTTCTTCTCGTCTCTTCAGATTCTCCTAAGTCCCGAAATGACTCTCCTAACTTGGCTGCTCCCGAAGGTTCTCCTTCGGTTCCTTTAGCACATGGGGGCAATCATACGATTCCCCCACCAAGTAGTCTGGTCGCTTCCTTTGATTGGAATTGCCTGATCGCCGATCGCCTTCCATCCCATATGCCTTTCCAGATCACAGTACATGCATGTGCTAAGGCAATACCTGGCACTGTTTTGGATGAAGGGGCGTCTGTCAGTCTTATGTCGTACACTACTTGGCAAGCTTTAGGTTCCCCGCAGCTTGGGCCAGTCACTCAGAATCTGTTGGCCTTCGACGGAGGAGCCTGTCCATCTCTAGGAGTTCTCCCGAAGTTCCCTATTACTTTGGGAGGCAAAACCATCTATATAGACGTCTTGGTTACCCAAGGTGTTTTAGACTTTAGTCTTCTACTTGGTCGCGACTATGTTTACGCTATGGGGGCCCTCGTTTCTTCGCTTTTCCGTTTGGTTTGCTTTCCGCACGATGGAAGAATTGTGACTATCGATCAAGTGTCATTCGTTAGTCCCCCGATGCCTCCTGCGCCGTTGTCGTCCCCTCCCAGTTTTCATCCACCAGTTGCATCTCCCCCACCACAGATCAACTACGTGGCCACCTATCCCATGCCTGGATCTAGTGATCCCGCCATCGTGCATAGTGTCCTGGGGGCATTGGGCCCTGACTTCCAAGATGTTTCCCTTCCACCAGGAGTGGCAATCTTGGAAGCCTCGACTTTCTATTCATTATAATGAAGTTCGGGTGGAGCATAGTTCCTTTCCGGTGTCAAGCTCCTTAAAAAATGAAACTAGGTTTGGTTGGAGCATAGTTCCTTTCCGGTGTCAAGCTCCTTAAAAAATGAAACTAGGTTTGGTCGGAGCACAGTTCCTTGTCTTGTGTCAAGCTCGTTAAAAAATGAAACAAAGAGTCTGGAGCATAGTTCCCTGTCTTGTGTCAAGCTCGTTAAAAAATGAAACAAAGAGTCCCGAGCATAGTTCTTGATCTTGTGTCAAGCTCGTTAAAAAATGAAACAATTCCCCCTTTCCAATTGCGTCTTTCAATTAAGATCTCGTAAAGCTTCATTCCATCCACTTTTTTGAATGCAATGAAGCTTGGGGGGCATGTACCTCATCCTGTGCCATTGCACTGGGAGCATGCGCATTTCCAACAAGCAGAGTCCTTCCTGGTTCAAGCTTGTGTCCCGAGGATAGTTTGATCTTGTGGCGACCTCGTTAAAAAACAAAACAATGTGTTCCAAGGATAGTTTTGATCTTGAAGCGACCTCGTTAAAAAACAAAACAACGTGTGTTGGAGCATAGTTCGTTTCCCTGTGTCAAGCTCCTTAAACAATGAAGCCAGGTGGTCGAGCATAGTTCCTGATCTTGTGTCAAGCTCATTAAAAAATGAAACAAGCGCTATGAGGATAGTTCTTTTACTGTGTCAACCTCATTAAAAAATGAAACATCTCCTCCTTTCCAAATCGAGTCTTTTGATTAAGATCTCGTAAAGCTTCATTTCACCCACTTTGTTCAATGCAATGAAGCTTGGGGGGCATGTACCTCGTTTTGCGTCATTATGCCTGGGGGCATGCGAACTCATAACAAGCATAATTTTTTCGTTTCAAGCTTGTGTAAACATGAAACTGAATCCAAGCAAAGTTCTCCATGGTTCAAGCTTATGTAAAAATGAACCCATACCCGATTTACATATCGTGATTGCCATTTTTATCCGCTGAATTCTGCTAGATGAGCCTTTGTTGTTTTCATTCCATCACCGCCATCTCTTTGGCTGATCATATGCTTTCACTTGGTTGTTTTTCCTTTCTTGAGGAACCGCAGCGATGAGTGGTTTTATTAGCCAACCTCTTGACCATTACATGTTTTGAGCAGTTCCACCATTGCTAGAACCAGTTGCTACCCTTTATATCACTCGTTCCTCTAGGATGAGTCACCTTTAAGCTCTTTTCTGACTCGTAAAATGTGAAAAGATTGCCGAGTATTTTCCCTTTTTGACTCGTTAAAGAGAATAAAAATGGAGGTCTACTTTTAGCTCTTTTCTGACCATTTAAAGACAAAAAGATTGCCGAGTTCCCTCTTGACTCGTTAAATGGAAATAAGAGGCGGTCGTCTTTAAACTCTTTTCCAACTGTGTAAAAAACAAAAGATTGTCGGGTCTTTGTCGTTTCAGGCTCGTTAATGGTTATGAAATGACGTGATATCGATCGCTTTTTTACTTTTTCAGGTCGATGTCACTACATGTGAAAAGTACTCCTCGATCGTAATGATCGGGCGGTTCTTTCGAGCATTGTTTTATACTTTTTCGGGCTCGCGAGACACAACTTTACGAAAAAGGACCCCCCCTGGAGTTCACTTTTCTGCTGTCTTTTCAAACTCTCTAAACATGAAAAGGCACCGAGTTCTTCCTTTGTCAGGCTCGTTAAAACCTGATGACATCGGATCCCATCGAAATGACGCTCACAAGCATATGCTATCCCTGTCAAGCTTGTTGATAAAAATAACTGGGGTACTCACCAGAAATGGTGGGGAAAAAGGATCCATAATTATTGTCGTGTCGGCAGTATGTCGCTCTTGAACATGGCACTTGTCTGCATTCGTGTCTGGGTGGGAACATCTCATCTCGTTTTTACACTAGCCTCCATGGGTTTGGGTTATCCTGTTTGACCTCTCATCTGCTCACTACCTTGTCACCATGACCTCTGCTCATTTGATGTCAAATACTGCCAAGTCCACTATTGTGCCACCGATATGTTCAAGAGAAGTTGACCTCTGTAGAATTACAACCTCCCTCGGATGCTTCACATAATTCTGATTCACCACAATATTCTTCCTCTGTCTTGTGTCGATGATGTGGGAAACACTATGGCCCACCTTCGATCAGGGTCACATCCTGTCAACTTCAGCTCATTATCCAGGAAGCTGATCTAGAGACTCCCTTCCGGTGCCTTGGAGCCTGCATGCCTTAATGGCAAGTTCTTCGTGTTCGACGCGAGGTCTTTATCATTGGCCTCCCATCGAATGATTCTACGGGTGTTCGACGCCAGCTCATTGATTCACACGCCGTAGATTGTACCTATAGTACCTTGAGGGCCATTTTCATTATTGGTGGTACCTCTCGCGTCTGTTAACAATTTTCACTATTGACTGGTAATCAGACGATGTTCATGCATGTTCGACTTCAACCCATGTATTCACATGCTTGGACTTGTACTCCGTTCGGGTCGAGATGGAGCGAAAGACCCTAGATTTTGTCTATTGGAATCTAGGTTGCGATTTGTGGCTTATTATGATCATTACATGACTCATTCACTGGATGGCTGCGACCATGCCTGAGTCTATTTATCGATCCTCACTGGATGGCTGTGCCCATACCTTGGATCTAGCTTATTATGTACTCTGTTATGGCTGGCTGCGCCCATACCACATATATCATGTACTTGAGATATCAGTTGTACTTCTTTACACAGGTTCTCCGGCGGCAGTGTTTTCAGTTATGCATGTTCTTGTAAAGCATTTCACCCCTCTCTCTCCCTCGGGCCTCATGCTTTAGGGGCATCTGTTACACAGTAATTTGTCATCGTTTGTCACCATACCTGTTACCCCTCTCCCGCACACTGAAGGAATCATTCCGGGACCTGTGAGAAGTGACATGACTTGAGACCACTTGCATCATATTCCTCTAAGTATGAACTTCGTATGTTCTGAAGACATCTCCTATAGAATACCCATGAAAATAGCTCTTTTTGCATTAGCGCGGGTCCATAGTTCACTGCCCGCGCCAATGAGGGAAATCCTCTTAAGAGAGCACGCTATTGGTCCTCTATCTCAGAGTCGCACTCGCGCCAACCGAATTGAGTAAAGTTTTCAATGAACAAGCTTCTGAAGGTTCTCCTTAACCCATTCACCAACTGAATCTATGTTGAGCTAGGATGGTTTGGCTTCGAATCTCCATAAAAGGGAAGTGGTTTGCCACCTTTCATGGAAGTTTCCAAGTGATAAAGCCAATCCCATGAATAATGTGGTTGATCCTATCTCTTTCCTCTCTATCTATAAAAGCTTGCCTCTATGCCTTGAGCAAGCTAGTCAGTAGTTCCAGGTCCAGCATAGTGATAGAGAATTCCAGGAGTTCAAGAGTTTGAAGCTGCAAGAGCCTTCTTTGCACCCATAAGGCCAAATCTAAGTGAGGAGATTCTTGTCACCCAAGAGAGAGAGGCTTGTTTCCCATCCCAACAAGCTTTGCAAGACTTGTGTAGCTGATCACCCAGCCAAAGGAGGATTTGACGTCAGAACTATGGTTGTATTCTTCTTTGTTGTTTATCAATAAAAGATGACTATCATTATGGTTCCACTCTCATTGTCTCTTGTAATGATTGATGTTGAGTTATATCTTTTCTGACTGATATATAATTGCATCTATTGGATTTTATGCTTGTATTTGTGTTGTTCTTTGCATGTGCAGGTGTCCAATCACGGAAATCGTGGGGATCGTGACCGGCTGAAGCAAAGGAACGAGAGCGATGTCTCTTCTACGAATATTAGCGTTGGAATCCAAGTAGGTTCTCATCATCCACATTTAATTTGAAATTAGGAACTTGCGTGATATCATTGTTTGATTGTTGCTAGACCCGGTTTGGGCTAGTAGGGATCGTCTCTGTCCGCAGAGAGGATTTACCTCCACAACATTGCTCATTATTCGAGGATAACTCAATATTTTTTTATAAATAGAAGGGTTTTTCATTCATTATCCACTTTTTATTATTTTCATTGTTGCACTCACTATTTTAACTCTGATTATTTTCATTGTCACACAACATATTTTTGCTAGGTTTACACATTATAGAGGAGAGAGACTCTGCACAAGTTGAAGACGTTTGAGGATAGCCAAGAACCCATCCCATAGAGGGGGACTGGTAACATTTATTTTTTCCCTTCAAAAGTGTTATAATAAAATTATCCTTTACATATATGGTTTCCATTGGATGATTAGAGTTATTACTCTTTCTTTTGGCTGTTTAACTATGATTGTGGCATAGATCCAAACTTTGGCATGTTTTGTTTCTATCAGTTGCTGCAGATCTATAATGTTTAGAAGCCATTTATATTGTTGATATTGTTTGTCATCCATAATATTAAGTGGGTTCTTTTCGTACACCTTTGAGAAACACTACAACAAGGTCCCTGATGGGGTATGCCTCAGCTTAGTTGGAACCTATTGCTCTGGCTGTTCATGTGACTGTTAGGGTAGTGTGGAAGTTGAACCTACCTCCATCAGAGACTCCTGTAGCATTATTCCTCCAGCTTGTGACTACACAGGTCCTCTTTAAGTGCCCATTCTGCAAATATCCATCAATACTTTCCATTCTTTACCAATCAGGATATTACATGATTGTCCATCTAGGTTAGTGATTGTGTAATACTCCACTAGGACTTGTTCCTTGAAAATGTTCATTAGAATGAACAAAATTTCAAAATAGTTTGCATATAGGTTGACAATGTCCTTTCCCTGCATAACATGATCTTTTTCTCCAATGCCTTTCTAATCATTCTTGATTTTAAATACGCTCTTTATGTGATACTCCTTGGAATATAAGTCTCCATTTAGACCAAAGAATGACAAGAATTACCACTCGTAGAAAATCCCACATTTATATTTGAAGCTTTGTATCTCCTTTTCCAGTGCCCCTACGTTCTTATCTACCATTATCACCAAGTTTTGCTTCCTTTTCATCTGATTTTCTCTTGCTACCATCCTAGATCTATCATTATTTCCTTTGGTGACATATTCCTTAGACATGTTATTTAGGAAATCTATTATCACTTCAGCTTTGGTGGGGGAATCACCAATATTTTATTTCATTCATCTCTCTATTAAGCATTCTGACAATATCTATATTTTCTTGAAGCAACTCCATATGATCTCGGTGCTTGTCTACCATCTTTATTGTTTATCCCATATGATTCCTTTAACAAATTTAAATGAGGATTTACATGGGTGTTTCCTTCTCAAGTCCTCCAGCTTTGATCTAAATATCTCACCATCTTCTTATGCCCGATATATTTCTATTTTGGTGCTCTCCAATTCCTCTTCCTTTTTGTTCAATTCTTTCTCTCAGCTAGAGAGTACAATTTGCAATTTCTTAGAATCCTTTGACATCGTCATTGATTCAACTTGTCCTGCTAGAACATCAAGAGTTTGGTGGGAATGAGATGTCTCACCTATACATTATTTCATCCCTTTAACTTGTGCCTCTAGTAGCACAATTTGATCTTTGTATTATTTACTATTCGTTATCATATCATATAGTTTTTTATTTAGTTCCCGATTCTCTTTTTATGCCTTTGCTAATTCATTAGATTGTATGGGGTGTGCATCTAGGATCTTAAGTTTCTTCTTCATGGCAGTTATCTCTCTTTCCTTATCATCCAACATAGTTTTATACTACTTGAAGTCGCGAGGGTATGTAGCCAAATTGGTTGTTTTATCGTCTAGATTATTTATCTTAATACTTACGGATATACATACCATTCACTCATACTTCAGCTAGTCACCCACCTTATTATACATTTTTTGTAGTTTTCTTGTTATGGCATTGGTCTTATGCATATGCCTATGCATCATATGAGTTACCTTCATGTTTAGTTTCATAAGATCTATGGATCAATCATGATCAACTAAAATGGACATGTGGTGGACTTCATAGTCCTACATGGACCTGAATGTATCTTCTTTAGATTGTAACACTACCAATTTGAAAATTCCCCTATCATGATCCAATCCACTCTTAACTTGCATCCTGTGGAGTGGTTGATTTTTAGCTATTCTTATGTCCTTTTTCCTTTCCTTGGCAGATTTTTTAGCCATTGCTTGAAACTGTTCTACAAATAACATCTATCGAAGCTTGGAGACCTCACTTGACTTTACTACTTCAGATGCTCACATAATAAAGGTCATATGTTCAATATTAAAAATTCGCTTTGACTGGCTTTCCAACTGGATTTTATACAACAAAAATTCTTGAAATTATTATATTAATCATCTTCCTAATCTTCATCATCTCACAACTTCCTCTCAATTAGCCTTCTTGGAGCTAAGCTCATCTCCTTGATGTATGCCCATCTTCTCTTATGTGACTATTTTATTCCTCAAGAGGCAAGATATACTTGACTCTACAAGATGTAAAATTGATTTAACCTCCTCCCAAGTAGATTTATTTGCAAATTCCTTTACTATGGGATTAGGGTCATGCTTATAACCTTCTCACTCCTTATCATTTCCTTTCCTAAATAATGTTGTGAGGATGATTATTCCATGCACACACATGTAGGAAATAAAAAAATTTCAAGATATTCTCCACTAGACATAGGATGCTCCTCACATTGACCAAAAATGACCCCACCTCATGAGGTAGGTTGAAAGTCACAACTGCCTTTTTAGAAGTGAAGTGCATATTGTCACTACTGAACCTTTTCCTTATATTCTCTAGTGAAAATATGCATGGAGAAATATCAGAAACTAGTATAGTATTTCTTCAAATTGATATGATCTTATGATTGTGTATTCCTCAAAGAGGTACCAATCACCTACTCTGGTATCATGATTGAACTACAATTTTTCCCTAAGGAAAGGGGATCTAGGTAATGGCTTACTGTGTAACAAAATGTACACAATTGACATGAATGATGAAACATATTTGAAAAAAGGTAATATGGTATTTTGTTCATTAGCCATCTTAGGCTTTAAGTTCTCAAGGTAAGAATAGTTTTGGTGAATGAAGAAATGGACTAGATAAGCATGATATTAGAAAGAAATCCCTTATTCAAAATCTATTATTTGGGCAAGAATTTCATCATACAAGAATTGGGGAAGATCATATTTTCTATAGGCCTTGGTGACTGGGTGACATAAAGTGACTAAGAAACCTAGGACCAACTTATTTATATGGACATTGACACTAAGACCAAGAACTTCAGAAATCAAGTAAAAATATATTTTGGGCATGGAATAAAATACCATGATAGGTTAGGAAGGTGGCTTGAAAGGGGTGACTATTCCTTCTTTAACATTTCCATTGATCATCTACTACTTTACCTATAGGGAGAGGCCTTTCCACTAATCTTCTAGTAGTTCCCTGTACAAACTCTGCATACTGGCCTTATCTGCAAATGACAACATTCTGCAATGGCCTATGGTGTAATCTTGATAACTACCTTGTCTCCTTGAGTATAAATAATGGTTCCTTGATTTGGAAGATATCAACTGACACCCCACGATATTGTTTCTGGGAAACGATACACTTGTGGGACCACTGTAAGGGCTAAGTTTGATTCAAATCGATTGTTGTTTTCCCCTATTATATCAAAGGTAATATGTACCAGTTGTATAACCTTTCTCATTTCATAGGTGTTTATGATATGATTTCAGACATTGACATATCAATCATAGAAATCATGGTCTTTGAAATTTTCATGCATTGGGACATCATAATAACTTGGCACCGATGGTGTAGCCATTGGGAATGAAGGATACATTGAGGGGAGATTAGTTGATTGGGTGGAATGAGGAAAAGGAAAAGAAGTGAGGTTTATGAATGGGCCTTAACTAACTAATATGGGTCTTCCACGTCGATCGACGAGATTGGATAATACTATGCAAGGAAGTTTAATTTGAAATGGCTAGAGTTTAAGTGACTTTTACATGTGCAAGAATCAAACTAGGGGTTTTTGGGAAATTTTTTCTTGATTTGGCCAATTTTAAGGAAAATTTAGTTTGTGATAATGCTTACAGGATTAATTGGATGAAACAGGGAATTTATTCAGAAAAATAAAGGATTTCCATGAGTGGACAAGCACATTTTGCATACAAAAAGCTAGAGTTTCCTCTTGAGTTCAATTTCACTGGATTTTCAGCTTGGTGAAGGGCTTTATTAGGTTTAATTCGTGATGGGGGAGAGAATTAGTGTTATCGGGAAATCTAGTGTCTATGCAGAGCTGCTACTCCCACTAAGATGGGTAGCTATCTTAGAAACAAACATATTAAACTTACTTTCATTTTCCTCTATGAGAAGTAGAAAGGAGAGGATCAAAGAATACCAACCTCGATCTTCGGCTCGGTTCTTTGCTTGTTCCTTCTCCTCACCGAAAGGTCTTTGCCACTTCTCCCTTGACCACTACACTTAAAAGAGTACCTGTAAAGTCAAAGCAACATAATACCTTCAAAGTGTAGAGATATACAATCATAAGCAATATAGGACCAGATATATATTGACCGCACAAATGCATATACTATCAGACATACAAGAATGTAGATGAAAACTTGAATAGCTTTATTGATGTAAAGATTAGAAGAGAGGATTACAACCCATTGATCTGACCCAACATCATCCTCCCAGCATGAAAGCGCTTCTTCACCTCATGAAAAGCTTAGATCACCCAACACTATGATATTCCACCAAGAAACCAATAATACTTCCTTACAAGATACAAAATTCCAGCCTCTGGATCTCTGGGATGAGGGATCCATATATAGATGATTGCAGGGAGGTGAGTCAACTTCTAGGATTTTTATTAGTGTCTTCTCTCTGATAGTTCTTGATTCCACTTGGAGATTGATGATCTCTTACTCATCCCTGGGCGAATTCAGAGAGGCAAGTGTCACAGGAGAAGTTTCTGGAAGATTCCATGATCATCCACCTCGCAAACTGTCTCTGCCATTTGTCCATTCTCGCCCATTGCACCCTACAGAAGGGCTTTCTAGTATGCATCGCACCTTTTACATTGGGCAGGTGAGATGCATCACACCCTTAGCACTGAGCAACCTATATGGTCCAGTTTTGACCAGTTCTGAGTAGTTTTCTGTGGAGAACTTCTGGGAGATCATGTAATCATCTGACCTTGTTCCTTTAGGGCATGAAACAAAACTTTTAGGGACTCAGCAGCCCTTGGTTTATGAACATATATGATTGGGGTTCCAGTGCCCAAAAATGTCTATAACAGTTGCCCCCTAAAGCATGAGGTCATTAATATTTTGATGTCAGGTGAAATGCTTTATCATGAGGATCCGAGGTTTTTCGAACTGGAAGGAAACCTGTAATAAGATACAATACAATACATTATCTTCATAACATTTTCATGATCTAGCTGAGGCGGGCATTCCCATGCTCATCTTTATAAATTCATTTTCATGTACATAGGACAGACAACCGTCTGTTTGGTAGACTGATGATTTTGATAGAGCCATCATCCTTTGATTCGGATGATCATCTTTGCAGCAATGATGTACATTTGATGTCTTTATTTTCCTAAATATATCGCAGCCCGGATGGATGGAACTAGATCTGGGGTCTTCAAACTTGTCCAATATTTGCCCAAAGTACAAGTCGATCCATGTGAAAAATGTTCTGGAGTTGAACATGGAAAGACATCGCCTGATTACCAGCCAATGATGTAAGTTGTTAACAGGCACGAGAGGAATCACCGATAATGATGATGAACCTCAAGGTACGACAATACAATTTGCGTGGTGTGAAAATGAGACTTGGCGTCAAACACCACGTAAAATCTCTCGGTCGAAGGCCATTGATGTAAACTTGTCGCCAAAAGTGAGAAACTTGCCATTGAGGCATGTAAGCTTCAAAGTATTGAAAGGGTTGTTCCTAGGTTTAATTCTTGGATGATGAGCTGATGTCGACAAGAAGTGACCCGTCGTAGGAGGGCCTTAATGAATCCCACATCTATGACATGGAATGGAGCAAATGACTTTTGGAGGTGAAAATGATCTGATGATACAGGGTTCAGGGTGGCGGTCATGAAAGAATGAAGCGTAAAGGTATTGCAGTAGATGAGACACAAGATGGGTTGGTGAATTCTCTGATCGACTTCTCTTGAACATATTGGCGACACTGAAATGGATTAGTAGCATTAACCCCAAAGATGGATGGTACGGTGGACCAATGGTAATATGACCAGTGAATGGAATAACCCAACCGGACTCAATCATGGTGATGGAGTGAAAGTGTCATGTTCAAGAGCGACTCGCTACCAATAAAGTTTCTTCAAGTTTTCTTCCCAATTTTTCCCCAGTCATTGCTGACCAATACCTCTTTATTTTTATCAAGCTTGAGGAGGATAACAGATGCTTGTTCTATAATTTTCCCTTCGGGCAAACCCGTCGCTATGTTTTAACGAGCCTGGCGACAGTGAAACTCGTTCTTATCTGCATGGACAAGTTTGTCGCTATTGGTTTTAATGAGTTTAATGAAAAAGACAACTCGATCCTTTTTTAATTTTAGAGAGTCTTAAAAGGGATGGAAAGGAAACTCCAGTGATCCTTTTTCGTCATGAAATCCCTTAAATCTAAAAAAGTATAAAATAATACGAAAGGGATGAATTTTTGATAGTTTTAACGAGCCGAACAAGACAAGCACTCGATCTTTTTGTGTAATAATCCCTCAGGTCCAAAAAGATTAAAATATAGAGGAGGGATAGCACTCCCGGTAGCTTTAACGATCTGGAGAGGCCAACTGCTCGGCAATCTTTTCATGTTTTACGAGTCAGACAAAAAGAGCTTAAAGGAGACTCGCTTCTTGAGGAACGAGTGATATTTCCAGGTAGCAGCTGATTCCAGGTAAGGTTTGGAATTTTCCAATCATGACAGTGTCACAAGGATGGATAACAAGATCACTCGTCGCAGATGTTCCTGAAAGGGGTAAACAATCAAATGGAGGCGTATGATCAACTAAAACAGAGTGGAGGTGATGATGAGAACACGACCAAGGCTCAAGAGCTGATGATAACGCATTCACGATGGTTATTTACCGGAAATTGGTTCATTTGTTAATGAGCTTAAACTCTGGGGGGATTGTTTGCTCATTTTTTAGGTTTATTTTTTAACAAGCTTGAACTTCACATAAAAACTGCTTGTGCTAGTCATATAATAAGGATGTCTCATTGATAGGTTCAATTTTTAAGGAGCTTGCACCATTCGAAACTTTTCTCTGCTGCCTCTTGCATGCAAGCTAGGAACGCCCAACTACTGTCCTAGGGGTTAGTTAACTACTAAGGTCGAGTAGGAAAATTTTTCCTTTATTTCGTCGGTGCCATTTGGTCCTTGCGATGGAGAACGGTCTATTCTACCACTCACCCAACTTAAGTAGTTGAAGTTGGCAAAACTATGGAGTTAGCGTTACGCTGGTCACTTTTCACTTGCGCATAAAAGGTTTGCATGCCCCTAGGTATAGGAAGTAGAGATTCCCAAGTTACCCCTAAATTTGAAGACAAAACAATTGTTCTATTGGGAAAGGCCTACCTTTTCTAGGTTACCCTTCAATTTGCAGACAAAACATTCGTTCTATCGGGAAAGGCTTACCTTCTAACAGAGGTACCTTATTCTGGTCTAGTCCCTTTTTTCTATATGGACGGGTGTGTCAGACTAGTCATGTATCCTCTGCAGAAACCTACCCTATACCTGAAGTTTTTCTGCCAAAGAAGACCAGGGTGCATGCCCCCTGGGATTCAGTCATGGCCACCGAATTACTCGCGTTCTTCAGGTGGACGGACTGGAGATTGATGAGACATTCCTTGCATGAAAAGACCATTTAGGGATGGTATTTGACTATTGGCTAGGTGTGAGCCGGGGAACAAAAGCTGGTCTACGAGTTGGACCACTCGGCCTTCATGTGGAAAACACATTACTCGAAAGAGTGAGGAGACAATGGCTCCCATGCTATAAATATAGTCACGCCCAAGGAGTAGAATATAATCTAAAGGTCCTTGGACTACCATTACGTTCAGATACATGGTTTTCCCTCTCAAGGTTATAGGAAAACTTGGAAGGATCCCTAACAGTCGACTGGTTCCTTTATCAAAGCCTGTTAGGTTCCACATCTCAGGCAGAAGCGATGGCGAACCAAGCAATTTCCAAGAAGTTGAGGAAAGGATACTCACAGAAGCCCCCTCATTTATGATGGTACCGACCATGACCATTCTGTAGGTTTTAACAATGATTCAGAATGGTACACTAGTCGGTAAATGGGGTCTGCCTAGTAGATTCCAATCGAAGGAAACGACTAGGTTGCTCGGAGGTGGGACAGAATAAACAGTCAGGTATGACTCTGACGAACTTCCTTTCTGCGGTAAAGGAATGGGTAGATTTCCCCCATGTTCATTGGAGTCTGTGTTTACGAAAAGAATTTGAACGGTGTCGTTCTCATTCTCTTCAGTGATTGTATCATCTAAAGATGGAACTTCCGAATAAAAGACTGGGTCGACAGTCACCTCAACCTTTTGACTTTCATTTGGTATGGATTCAACGGGTTTATCTTCAATGATAGATGCTTCGATCGACCACAAAGTTGTGTTGGTTGGATTTTCAACTAGCGATGGACTAGATGGACTCGGCAAGAGTTTCTTGTATCCAGGAGGAAGCCGCAGCGGTGAAGGGGGATGGTTATCCAAGGCTCTTTTAGCTTCGTCCATGAAGGGACAGTGGAAAACATGATTGCCTTCGCACAATTTGCAGGGAAATTTACATCTTCCTTTTTGTCTAGAGACTTCGTTTTCACTAGTTGATGGTGCACTTTCAACATGATCATCAGAGGTTGATAACACCAGATTGTGCAAACGAGGAGACCAGTCCCTTAAGATCCGAGGGATACAAGGACAATCTCTATGATAGTGGTCCCCTTTGCAAATGACACATGGAGATTTATGTTTGGACAGTGCCGTGTGTGGATTTTTGCTAGATGATGCATGGTTACACCTTTTTCCTTTGGCTGCTTGTTCTTCTTTTCCTTCTTCTCCTCCCCCTTCTTCTCCTTCTTAGTTACTTGATTTTTTTCTTTACCAGCTTCATCAAGCGAAGAGGAAGGAGGAGAGGGAGAAACAGATGAAGTAGAAGGTTGGGGGGTAACTCTAGTATCATCTAGCTGCTGACTTGATTGTTCAGGAATCACGGTATTCTGAACGATGGAGGTCGAGAAGAGCCATATTGGTAAGCCAATCATCAAACCTGGAAGTGACAATGTGGCCATATGAGGTGCACCAACATCTCCCCATGAGGAGAAAGGATCAGGATTTCCTCCAAGGGGAAATCCTTGGTTGGTGGACTCCATTTTCTTAACCTAAGACCAAGGAGGGAACAGTGATGCTATTCCGATTAAAATAAATTTTAGACGCTTTGACACAACTTGCTTTTTCAATTTTTAAGAGTTGAGAAAAAACAAAATATGACTCTAGTCGCCTTCGATTTTTAATGAGCCTGAAGTGACAAGTGCTCAGATGGACCTTTTCCTTTAAGGAGTCTAAAAAGGAGTGAAAGAGACTACTCTACAAATCTAGATAGAGGGATTACCAACCAATCGCAAAACTGCAGAATACTTTTTACGGTACGGCAGTCAATCTTCCCGAATGCTGTGTTCAGTGCATTACGATCGATAGGGTGGCAGACACGGCTTCCTAAGGATAAAGGATATAGCCTATTGTGGTCTCGGAATATATACTCGATGGTATGTTGGAGCACAAGTCCGTACTGGAACTTGTCGTCTCAAAGAGCAGGAATCACCCAACCAACAATGAAAGCGATAGTTACCAGGATTTACGACGCCGGAATACGTCTCTAGCCTAGACTTCTAAATGTTGTGCGTTAGGTTCCAAAGCATTTTTATGTTTATTGAATTTATTTTATAGTTGATCTTTCTTAAAAAAAATTCCTTTCAGGTTCACCGTGTGATGTAGATATATAATTCCTAAGATTCAACCTAAGATGATAAACAATCGTTTAATCTTCTTTTTGCAATGAAAATCCTAGCTACTAAAGAAAGAGAGATGATATTCTTTCAACGTAAAGCAGAGAGCACACACTAGATGCACTATCCTAAATCAAACCAACAAGCAGTCTAAATGAAAATGCACATGCATGTATTTGTTTTCCGCTTTCTTAATGTGTGAGTGACATAAAGAACGCTGAGTACAAATCTGAATTATCTTTTCAAAGCGACAGTACTAACAAATTTCTCTTCAAAAACGAAAGGAAGATAATGACGAAACTTTGCGACTTTGAATTGAAAACTTCTTTCGACACTTGAAAAAATACTAATTCAAATCAAATACAAGAGTAACTGTATAATTGACCATCAAGAACGATAGGATTCTTTTCTTTGACTGAAAGCGACACTTGCGACACTTCCAAATCAAAAGATGACAGTTTGATTACGCTACTTTTTGTAAAAGAGAATTGAAAATGGCACACAATACATAAAAACATTAACAATTCTTTGTACTATGGAGGTGGAATCATGCAAAGGAAGAGATTTTCCACAGTGGTATATTAATCACAGATAGCAAAACTCCTGAATAAAGCTGAAGAGAGTGAACAAAGAAACCAAAATTTGGAAGCAGAAGAGGTCTTATCTGATCAGCGCACCTGCAACACAGGGAAAGTGTGATGCAGCGCACCTACTGCACAAGAGAGGTGCGATGCATCCAGATTCCCAAGAGGAGAAAGTGCGATGCTCTAGGGATGAGACTTCAACTTGGTTCTTGGTCACAGTTTGCAGCTTATTTCAAGGATTTAGGCTGAGCTAATGATAGTTAGTAAATAGAAATCACAGGGGCTGATCTAATGAGGTTACTAGAGCCACCACTAGGGAAATTAGGATGTTTGCAAATCGATTGTTCAGTTTATAAACAAAACTCGGAGATAGACTGAAGCAACATTGATCTACTTTGCACTTGCATAGAAAATTCAGTTTGAAGGCTAGCTAGCTTAACTTCAGGCTCCGTCTGTAAGTTTATAAAACAAACAAGTTGTTGTGGTCAGCAACAACCCCCCCCCTTTTTTCATTTAAGTGTTGTCCAAAATACTAAATGAATGGGGACCCTTAGTTAAAATTTAGGAAAATCAAGAGTTTCCTTTCTTCAAAATAAGGTTACCATCGTAGGCTTAGGAAGATCTTCTGAATACTTTAAAACCTAAGTTTATGATAAGAAAAACCTTTAAAAAGTCGCATCATAAAATGATAGAAAAACACCTCCATTTGGGTATAATCCTGGTATGTGCAAGATTCTCGTACTAAGCGATATATCGCATCGCAATAAGGTAATGCCAATGAGAAAGACATCAAGATTTTCTGATTTGCGATAACCCCGATCGCAAGATCGCATATCGCAGGGAATGGGCTAACAAAATATGGCAAACATAAAACTTCTGCGATCTGCGATGTTGCGATATCGCGATAAAGCGATGGTTGCGATGTTAAGCCAAATCAACTCTGCGATGTTATATTTGTGACTCGGTGCGTTAGCCCAATGGTGCGATAATGCGATGTCGCGATCTGCGACGATTGCGAACCAAATCGCAAAATCACTCCACGAATCTTTCGGGCGCGCTATTCAAGAAAAGCCACTTACCATAATCTGACTCAAGATCATGTGCTTTTAATGATAATAAAGGAATTAGTTGTCATCTATTAAATGTAGATGGATGCTTTTACAAAGAATTACTTCACGTAAGGTGGCATATTTGATATATCTGCTGCATTTAAGACTCTCCCATCACCTTTCTTGATCAAATCATTTCCATTTGTGAGCTGCAGGAACGAAGAACAAAGGGCAATACCAAGCCATACGCAGGAAGAAATGGGAAAGAAAAGTAAGGCTCAGGGCTCTGAGGTGAAGGAGATGGCACCTTTATATACAGACACAGCTTGTAACAGAGACGCAGGGATATCGACGTGGGAAAGCATGTACAGACTGCTTGAAGAAGAAAACCCCAGAATAATGAAGGTTACCGCTGTCGCAGATTCACAAGGCTCTTCCGAAGCATCCTTAGAAGAACTAGCGTGCTCATTCCTTCATCAGATAGCAGCAAGGCCTAAAATTCTCCCGTATACGGATATGATCAAGTGGATACTTGACAATGCAAAAATGAATGACAGACAGTTCAAGATTCAAGGACATGGACTCATCGGGTCATTCGCTGCACAAGACTTAAAGCTCATGTATCATCTTCCTGAACCGCAGGCGACTTACAATGCACAATTCATTAAGAAATTTGTGGCGGAGAACCCAAACCTATCAGAGACCACTAAAGACTGGTCCAGAAAAGATGAACCGCTCAAAAAGGATAAAAACAGTATGTACAGCACTGGTTCCCTCACCTCTCCGTATTGTTTTTCTGCGGCCATGCTTTGTAGATTATTTGGGATGCCAGATATCAATAAGTTTTCGTCTGAATGGTTACCATTGATTGATGCTGCCACAAATGCCGTTATTATAGATTAGGCCAAGATCTTTTCTAATAACCTATTCACGGCTATTATCAATTACCGGTCTAAAAGATCCATGTCTCAAAGGATCTATCCTCCTTTTTACCTATCCGCATATGTTATGGATTCTATTTGTTATGTGTCTAAATTTCCCTCTATGGGTTGGAAATGGACAACTCAGGACCCATTACCTATCCATGTTTATCATAAGATATTATGGGATTCTCAGTTCATTCCACATTTCTACCAAATTTGTCATGGGCTTATCTTACCCATGTATAGAATGATGTATGATAAAGAACCCCCGAGGTGCTCACCTGAGGCATAGATAGATATCATCCCCATCGCAAGATGGTTCGAAGAAGAATGGTTCACCTATATTAGATTATTTGGAAGCACCGTCCCTCCTCATGTCCTACCTCTGTATATTCCTGACAAACTTTCTGGCTCGAGAAATTGCATATCAAACCTGCTCAGAAGGCGGCCTAACCAAAGACCTAAAAGGCAAAAAGAAGGCCATATGGCCCCAGTTTCCTGTAGCATGTGGGGCCTTTTCATTATTCGATGTAGGTCATGCGTTCACAGAATGTGACGTGTCTACAATTATTTAAATTCCTGGCAAGGCCATTTGACCCAAATGAAGTTGCCCAAGACTTCACAACGAACGTCAAGATAAAAGTATTCATTGGAAAGAAGGATTTATTTGATGATTTATTTCAGAATAAAAGCTCACTCCAGGAAATTTTGCAGGAAGCTCAATCGCGACTGTCTCCAGATGACCTCCAAAGATTCATCGTATACAAGGAAAGAGGACTAGCCAGTGTTCCTCTAGAAAAGCTGCAACTACCTGACAGAGAACCTACTCCAAGCATTAGTCTTAGTGGGAATTCAAGCGCTTCCGGATCTAAATCTAAGACTAGACAAGATATGCTTGAGCATTCTAAAAAATCTGAAAATGACCAAGATAGAGGCGAAGAGTCAGCTAAGGACACCGCTCAGTCAATGGAATTTCCACAGCAGCAAGTTATCACCTCCCCGTCAAGAGATGTCCCTCCTCTTGTCATTGAAGCACCACTCGTCACAACAGAATTAGATAAAGAATGGGAAATCTTCAACGAACTGATCAATCTTGAAGGACAGGCCCCAAAAACACCTGCGAGCAATGCACAGGTAGCACAAGAAGTGGGCTCAGCATTGCTCTTCAACGAGTGGGACGATCAAATCAGGGAGGCAGAAGAAGCAGAATGGAAGCAGAAGGCGCAAGAAAAGGGAAAAGCGGTCCAAGCACTAGACAGGTTAAATTGGGAGTGTTACTGGGCATACTTGGTGAAGCCGCATAGTCAGCAGATGACTGTGAAATGTATCATAAATGCGGCCGAGAAAGTAGTGCCAGCTCTCGTAGATTCTGTTTTCTCAGCCAAGCTCAAAGCAGAAGTCAGCCAGGTGACTCTCCTCAAATGAATGATGAATGCATGCAGCTTTAAAGATCAGATTCAGAAGTAACTTTATTTAGAATGTTGATTTTTCTTAAAAATTATATTAGAAAAGGACGGTCATTTGAAAACTGCATCCTAAATTTTGTAAATAAACTATTATTAGAATTAGGAAGTAGTATTTTAACCCTTCTCATGCATTTAGAGAAGGGTCCAGAAATTTGTCAAAAACTTATCCTCAGAACATGCACTTCTACACCCTCAGAGGAGGTTTTGATGAATGGATGGATCGAGATTTATTAATGCTTGCATTTGATATCTGCTACTGATGTTGCACTTCTGTACTCTTTAGTAGATATTAGAACAAGTAGAGATAAATCATTGTTGCTTGAAGCTTATGAGTAGGACTTGTCATAAATGGTACTTTTATCTCTTGATCATTTCTGCTTATATTCTTAAAGTGATATACAATTTTTAGTTGTTTATATACTATTGCATGAATGTGTGAGTTACCATTTGGCACTTTTGTACGGTGGAGTCATTTATTTATGCTTGATATATGAATAACTTATTATGCGATATGCTGTTCACAACTGTTTTGCCTAACTTTTTATGCAAAGTGGTTCATCTTAATTGATTTCCATTCTTATGATAGCTGAATGATCTTTATTACCAGTTATTGTTTGAAATCTCTTTAGATCGCATAATAGAAGAAATACATCCCGGGTTAGCATAGGTTAGATGTGTTGTTTTCATTAGATTACAATATCATAGAATTAGATTAAAATAGTTTAGATTAGAACTCTTAGATCAACATCATCCAACTTTGCACACACACACACACCCTTAGATTGGGAACTGGTCCCATTATCCCCAGTCGGACCCGCTATACCAAATGGATAAGGAGCTGCCAACCAAGGTCCGGACCGGGTGGGTATCCCCCTTGTTGTCGACCCGATTTTCGGGGCTTCAACATATTTGGCGCTAGAAGGAGGGCTTGAACATAGTGTCTGTTGGAATGGTTTGAAATCGTAATCATTTGAATTAGGATGGCTGCTCACAAACTTCCCATTTGGAGTTGCATCCATGTTCGTGCTTCTTCCAACACTCCACCTGAAGTGGTAAGACTCTTTTCTCAGGTAAAGTTCAATGGTAAGAATAATTCTTCTGCTTTTAATCATGCTCTTCAATTTATTCAAAGAGTTTCAAGTTCGAACGTTCAGAGAATTGATGAAGGTGTTTTATGCAGAATTTTTACTCTCACATTCACGGGGGAAGCTAGAAAATGGTGTAGAACCCTCCCAGTTGCCTCAATTCACAGCTGGGACCAATTTGTCAAGGCTTTCATTTGTAAATTTGATTTCTATGATTATGATCAGGTATATGATGAAATTGAGTATCTACGAAAAGAAGATGAATCTGTTAGGGATTTTAATATGAGATTTCATCTTGATTGTCTAAAATATGATCTTGAAAATGAACTCATGAATGAAGAATCCTCAGATTATACTGCGCATTCCCTACCTCCTATGTCCGATCCATCAGAAATTAGTTCGAGTCTTGTTTTATTTTCTTCTAATACGAATGAAAATTCCAATTTGAATGTGCGAATCACTCATGATGAAGAAAATCCCCAAAGATTAGGAAACACGCCTGCTCTAATGCAAGAAGACAAAAGCAAGAACGTCAAAAGAAAGCCTGCCTTGGAACCAGAAAGCAACTTGGAGACAAGGTTAGATAATACCATCGCAAGCCAACAAATGCAGACGCCAAGGTTAGAACAACAAATTAATTATCTTTCGGAAAATACAAACACGCAAAGGTATGATCTAAAGCCCGATGTCTACGATGAATGTGATGAACAAGAATTTGTTCACGATGATATTTTCAAATACATTGTTTCGGAATCGCCTTTTTCTCTGTATCCTGATGTATTCAGTGATGATAATGTTTTCCCCCTCAGTATTAATGATATCTCAAAAAGTACAGAGGATTATTCAAATGAATCACCATTAGGTTTTCAAAACAAAGAGGCAGCTATAGAACATCCTTTGGTCATTTACAAACAAGAACGACTTGACCTTCCTTTTCTGAAAATATTGGATGAAAAAGAAAAATCTAGAGATACCTGTAAAATCATTTATGATAGCTACTGTGATGATGATGACGATGTTGATTTATCTCAAGTAACTCAACAGAGCTCAGATAATGAGAGATATTCTAATTCAAGAATCATATCAGTCGATCCTCATTCGAGAGCGATAGATCATTTGCATGATTTTACTATCCAAAACAATATCCCGATCTATGATTGGTATCATGAGCAAACCCCTATGCCTGTTCCCAATCATAACTTGTTTTCTGATTCATAAGACGTAATTCGAAATTACTCGGATCCCATAATTCTGGCCAGATCTTGTGAAGAAGAAGATATTTCAAGTCAATCCCAGTTGTGCTGTAACATTAGTTGTACAAATAATCATTGCATTCTTTTTCTCTTGCACTCATTTTGTATAAAATCAGATTGTATTTTAAATTTTCAGACTTTTGATGGATTACTATGGTATATTGAGCACCTTATCAAAGAACATTCGAAAGATGTATTACCATTTTGGAAAACTAAATTGTGTCAAGGAAATACAAAACTTTTTCAATTTCACGATCAATCAATATCAGCCTTTCAGAAGAAACTCCTATGTCATCCAAAACATCATCAACAAAAAAAAGTATTTTTGGAAACTTGCCAGCAATTCGCGATAATTGATAAATCTCTTTTCAAAAATTTCCATCTATTATTCATTGATTTATTTAGTGATTTATATGTGGAAACTTTCCTTTTACAAGAAATTTCTAAAAGATTGACTTTAACGCATAGTAGATTACGGGCCATTAAAACTAAAAAATCATATTCGCAATCTGGCTTGTCATCTTTCCTATTACATGATCACCAATCCATAACAGAAATTCATCCCGATTTTTATGATCCAATAGGTATCCAATTGGACAGAAGATTTCATAAGAAATAAATTTTAGGCGGAATTCCAACTGAAGTTACACTTTCTAATCCTACATCCAATATCCACAGTCCAAGAAAAGTTTTATTCTTAACACTGATGTTTAAAAGGTACATACGTGTAGGAATAAAAATGAAAAGATGGTTCCACTGGAAATATCATTTTACCTAGTTAATTTTTCTGTGTATAGTTAGAATAGGAGTAGGGGTAGTTTAGCTAGGTTGTTAGGTGGATAATTTAGTTTTTAAATATTGGTAGGCAAAATAAAAGAAGAAATTATCCCTATCATGTACATAATCCAAGGGAATAGTTACCTCTCATTTCTTTAAATATTTTCCTCCCTAATAAAACTTGCCTATGGTTAACAGCATTTGACATTTACTAAAGACACCATTTCTCTATCAGATTTTGAACTTCTGCTCGTATAAATAGCAAATCTTTTGGAAACTTGATCTTTATTATTAATAGATACAGTTAAAAACTTTAAACCAGATATGATACTAGTTCCAACTTCAAAAAATTTGACGAAAGCAATCTTAGTGAAGAAATTGTTTTATATCAATACAATGAAAGGTATCAATAACAAAGTGAGGATTCCCTGTAGAACAGCCATGTCCAAAAAACTCTATTATTTTCGTCCAGGGCTTTCTTAAGGAAAAAAATGACTTCCTTCCTACTAAAGAAAATCACAACATTTAGAGAAACGACCCAAGGATACACTATATCTTGAAGAATAAGAGGTCTCATCACGAGCCAACTTATCATGATCGTAGATATTATAACTTTGCTGACTTTGCCAAACACTGTCCATCAAAACAGGGCAATGACTCAAGATTGTTGAAATCAAAAGACAAGGGGTCTCATCACGAGCCAGCTTGTTCAGCGAAAGTGTAAATCAAGTGAATGACTGTATCATAATTTGGCTAACAAACCAAGACATTGTTCTTTAAGAATAAAAAAGGAGAAAGTGTCAATATGAGTTTTTTCTTTGAAAGTTGTAGGTCACCTTAAGCAGGATAAAGGATCATTACTGGGTAATAGGTAACCCTGTCAGGCTATGAACGCCTGCTGGAAGCAGAGGCTCTGCCTGCGAAAAATGAGCATATTTAAAAAAAAAAAAACTGGTACACAGGGAAGACCTTGTTTTATATTTACAAGACCAAGTAATGGCTGATGTAAATGCAAGGACAAGCTGAGGAAGAAAATAATTAAAGTAGAAAGAGGTTGGAGCAAAATGTCATTGACAGTTTGGGGTATAATACACTTTATCTTTTTATAATAAAGTTTAAATTTCCAAAAAAATTTGTTTTGGAAATTTAAAAAGTTCAATAGAAAATCAGAGATAACTGGTTCTCCCAAGTGAATCGCCAATTGTTGTGGCCAACAAAACCCCCCCCCTTTTTTCATTTAAGTGTTGTCCAAAATACTAAACGAATGGGGACCCTTAGTTAAAATTTAGGAAAAGCAAGAGATTCCTTTCTTCAAAATAAGGTTACCATCGTAGGCTTAGGAAGATCTTCTGAATACTTTAAAACCTAAGTTTATGATAAGAAAAATCTTTAAAAGGTCGCATCATAAAATGACATAAAAACACCTCCATTTGGGTATAATCCTGGTATGTGCAAGATTCTCGTACTAAGCGATATATCGCATCGCAATAAGGTAATGCCAATGAGAAAGACTTCAAGATTTTCCGATTTGTGATAACCCCGATCGTAAGATTGCATATCGCAGGGAATGGGCTAACAAAATATGGCAAGCATAAAACTTCTGTGATCTACGATGTTGCGATATTGCGATAAAGCGATGGTTACGATGTTAAGCCAAATCAACTCTGCGATGTTATATTTGTGACTCGGTGCGAGAGCGCGATGGTGCGATAATGCGATGTCGCGATCTGCGACGATTGCGAACGAAATCGCAAAATCACTCCATCACGAATCTTTCGGGTGCGCTAATCAAGAAAAGCCACTTACCATAATCTGACTTAAGATCATGCGCTTTTAATGATAATAAAGGAATTAGTTGTCATCTATTAAATGTAGACGCGTGCTTTTACAAAGAATTACTTCACATAAGGTGGCATATTTGATATATCTGCTGCATTTAAGACTCTCCCATCACCTTTCTTGATCAAATCATTTCCATTTGTGAGCTACAGGAACGAAGAACAAAGGGCGATACCAAGCCATACACAGGAAGAAATGGAAAAGAAAAGTAAGGCTCAGGGCTCTGAGGTGAAGGAGATGGCACCTTTATATACAGACATAGCTTGTAGCAGAGACGCAGGGATATCGACATGGGAAAGCATGTACAGACTGCTTGAAGAAGAAAACCCCAGAATAATGAAGGTTACCACTGTCGCAGATTCACAAGGCTCTTCCGAAGCATCCTTAGAAGAACTAGCGTGCTCATTCCTTCATCGGATAGCAGCAAGGCCTAAAATTCTTCCGTATACGGATATGATCAAGTGGATACTTGACAATGCAAAAATGAATGACAGACAGTTCAAGATTCAAGGACATGGACTCATCGGGTCATTCGCTGCACAAGACTTAAAGCTCATGTATCATCTTCCTGAACCGCAGGCGACTTATAATGCACAATTCATTAAGAAATTTGTGGCGGAGAACCCAAACCTATCAGAGACCACTAAAGATTGGTCCAGAAAAGATGAACCGCTCAAAAAGGATAAAAACGGTATGTACAACACTGGTTCCCTCACCTCTCCGTATTGTTTTGCTGCGGCCATGCTTTGTAGATTATTTGGGATGCCAGATATCAATAAGTTTTCGTCTGAATGGTTACTATTGATTGATGTTGCCACAAATGCCATTAATATAGATTGGGCCAAGATCTTTTCTGATAACCTATTCACGGCTATTATCAATTACCTGTCTAAAAGATCCATGTCTCAAAGGATCTATCCTCCTTTTTACCTATCCGCATATGTTATGTATTCTATTTGTTATGTGTCTAAATTTCCCTCTATGGGTTGGAAATGGACAACTCAGGACCCATTACCTATCCATGTTTATCATAAGATATTATGGGATTCTCAGTTCATTCCACATTTCTACCAAATTTGTCATGGGCTTATCATACCCATGTATAGAATGATGTATGATAAAGAACCCCCGAGGTGCTCACCTGAGGCACAGATAGATATCATCCCCATCACAAGATGGTTTGAAGAAGAATGGTTCACCTATATTAGAGTATTTGGAAGCACTGTCCCTCCTCATGTCCTACCTTTGTATATTCTTGACAAACTGCTGGCTCGAGAAATTGCATATCAAACCTGCTCAAAAGGCGGCCTAACCAAAGACCTAAAAGACAAAAAGAAGGCCATATGGCCCTAGTTTCCTGTAGCTTGTGGGGCCTTTTCATTATTCGATGTAGGTCACGCGTTCACTGAAGTGGAGAATGTGACGTGTCTACAATTTTTTAAATTCCCGGCAAGGCTATTTGACCCAAATGAAGTTGCCCAAGACTTCACAATGAACATCAAGATAAAAGTATTCGGTGGAAAGAACGATTTATTTGATGATTTATTTCAGAATAAAAGCTCACTCCAGGAAATTTTTTGGGAAGCTCAATCGCGACTGTCTCCAGATGACCTCCAAAGATTCATGGTATACAGGGAAAGAGGACTAGCCAGTGTTCCTCTAGAAAAGCTGCAACTACCTGATATAGAACCTACTCCAAGCATTAGTCTTAGTGGGTGTTGTGGGGAAAAATGCCTATGCAGGACGATCCTATCCACCTAAGGTGTGACAGTGCCTTAGCAACAAACAGAGACAGCTATTCTGGTTTCTTCCTTTATGAAATGTGAAAGAGGAGAGATCAATGGACTTACCGGTGTCTTCTGTTTGTCCCTTGATCCAGATCCTCTTCTCTTTGGGTGTTCACAGCTACTTGCCTCCTCGCTCGCCCAAGAGAACAACTACTTGATTCCTGCGAGATCATAAGAGAACAGCTACTTGCGACAAGAGAACAGCTACTTGTGACAAGATAAGAACACAACACAAAGGCAGATATTCATATTCATAAATGATTCAGGATTAGAAATAAATCAAATACACTAATGCAATCATACATCAAAGATACATCAGTATATAGGAGAAAACCAAGATAGCTTTATTGATAAATAACAAGGTTTAGGAAGAGATACAACCCAGAGGGCTCCAATCCAGCATCTCCTTCCCGGCAGAATGGAATTCCTATCTTCACCTCATTTCAAAGCATTAAGCACCCAATGATTCCAGTCTCAAACCAACAGCAATTCTTTGCAATAACAAAATTCCAGCCTCTGGATCTCATAGAGGAGAGATCCATATATAGATGTTTGGAGAGAGGATGAGTCAGCTTGAGATCTGACTAGTGTCCTCTCCCTCTGTTAGTTCTTGAGTCCACTTGGAGGTTCTTGCTTCCACTTGGAGATTTGGAACCTCTTACTCATCACCAGTCGAATTCCCTGAGGCAAGTGTCATTTTGGAAGCTTCCTGGGTTTTGACACCTTGAGGAATGAGCCTGCCACATGTCCAATCTCGCTCAGTGCAGGTAGCCAGTGTTGGAGTTGACATTTAGCGCAGGTAGCCAGTGTAGCCATTGACATTCAGCGCAGATGGTCAGTGGAGCAGTTGACATGATCCTGAATTGACTTGTTTTTGAGCAGTTTCAGGTGGAGAACTTCTGTGAATTGCTGTGGTTTGTTAGCCTTGTTCCTCTAGGGGTAGGAACAACATGTTTAGGGACTTTGGATCCCTTAGATTATGGACATTTCATGCTCAATGCTGTAAGGCACAAAAATGTCTATAACAGTTGCCCCCTAAAGTATGAGGCCGTTTATCGGGTGAAATGCTTTATCCAGGAGGGTCCGAAGTTCATCCATTTGCTGGGAGGAGACCTGTAATAAGATACAATACAATACATTATTTTTCATACTGCTTTCATGATCTAGCTGAGGCGGGCATCCCCATGCTCAGCTTTATAAATTCATTTTTTGTACATGGAACAGACGATCGTCTGATGGTAGACTGATAATTTTGGTGAAATTATCATCCTTTGAGTAGGATGATCATCTGCTGCAATGATGTACATGTCAAATGTCTTTATATTTCCTGAATATATATCGCAGCCCGGATGGATGAAACTAGATCCGGGGTCTTCAATCTCGTTCGATCTTCACTCTAAGTACAAGTCGATCCATGTGAGAATTGTTCTGAAGTCGAACATGGAAAGACATCGCTTGATTACCGGTCAATGATGTAAACCGTTAACAAGCGCGAGAGGAATCACCGATAATGATAATGACCCTCAAGGTACTGCAGTACAATTCACGTGGTGTGAATAAAGGACTTGGCGTCGAACACCACGCAAAATCTTCTGGTCGAAGGTCATTGATGTATACCTGTCGCCGGAAGTGAGAAACTTGCCATTGAGGCATGCAAGCTTCAAAGTACTGAAGGGGTTGTTCCTAGATCAACTTCTTGGATAATGAGCTGATGTCAACAAGAAGTGATCTGTCAAAGGAGGGCCTTAATGAATCCCACATCAGTGACACGGAACGGAGCTAATGATTTTGATGGAGGTGAAAACGATCTGTGACATATGATTCAGGGTGGCGGTCATGAATGGATGAAGGATAATGTATGGCAGTGGATGGGACCCGGTTGACTCTTTCTGAACGACTTCTCTTGAACATATGGCGACACTGATCTGATGGATTGGTAGCATTACCCCAAATATGGATGGTATGGCGAGACCATGGCGATGTGACCGGTGAATGAAACAACCCAACCCAATTGTGGTACGGATGAAAAGTGTCATGTTCAAGAGCGACTTGCTACCATCAAAGTTTTCTTTAGTTTCTCCCAATTTTTCCCCAGTCATTGCTGACCAGTACCTCTTTATTTTTGTCAAGCTTGAGGAGGATAACATATGCTTGTTCTATAACCTGCCCTTCGGGCAAGCCCATCGCTATGTTTTAACGAGCCTAGCGATAGTGAAACTCGTTCTCGTCTAAAGACAAGTTTGTCGCTATTTAATGATTTTAACGAGTCTAACGACAAAGATAACTCGGTCCTTTTCATTTTTAGAGAGTCTGAAAAGGTACATAAAGTTAACTCCAAAATTCCTTTTTCGTCATCTAATCCCTTAAGTCCGAAAAAGTATAAAACAATACAGAATGGATGAGTTTTCGATCGTTTTAACGAGCCGAATAAAACAAGCGCTCGATCTTTTTGTGCAATAATCCCTCAGGTCCAAAAAGATTAAAATCTAGAGGAGGGATAGCACTTCCGGTCGCTTTAACGAGCTGGAAGGCCAAAACTCGGCAATCTTTTCATATTTTACGAGTCAGTTGAAAAGAGCTTAAAGAAGACTCGTCTTTTGAGGAACGAGTGATAAACAGGGTTAGCAGCTGATTCCAGGTACAGGTTGGAATTTTCCAATCACGGCAGTGTCACAAGGATGGCTAGGTGAAATCACTCTTCACAGCTGTTCCTCAAAATGGGTAAACAATCATATGGAGGTGAACGATCGGCCAAATGAAAAGTGGAGGTGACGGTGCAAACACGACCAAGGCTTTGATGGCTGATGATATTACATTCACAGTGGTTATTTACCGGGTGGTGCTTATGTTTATTTTTTAATGAGCATGAAGTCCGCGTTAAAACTGCTCAAACTTATGTTTATTTTTTAACGAGCATGAACTATGTGCTAAAACTGCTCGGATCTTGCGTTTATTTTTTAACGAGCATGAACTTTGTGCTAAAACTGCTCGAACTTATGTTTATTTTTTAACGAGCATGAACTATGCGCTAAAACTGCTCGAACTTACCAGTCATATGATAAGAGTGTCTCATCAAGATTCTATTTTTTAAGGAGCTTCATCTCACTAAGCTTTGCTCTGCATCCTTTCTTTATGCAAGTTTGGAAACGACTAATCCTACGAGTTTAGAGGGTTAGAGGTCCTAAAAATTTAAAAAATAAATAGCCACCCCTTGCTTGCATTCCAAAAGGTTTGCATGCCCCCAGGCATAAAACAGAGTTTCAAGGTTACCTCTACTTCTTTTCCATCAAAACATTTGTTCTAACGAGAGAGGCTTACCTCTTTCAGGTTACCCAAAGACTGTCTCGTTCGCGGCTACGAATAAAACACTTCTTCGGCGATGTCTACCAACGGTGAGCGACGACGACCACCGACTCACATAAATTTGACAAAAGAATCTTATTCTAGAACAAGCCCTCTTCCTCTACGGACGGGGTACGGACTAGTCATATTCTCCCGCGGAAACCTACCCTATACCCAAAGTTCTCTGCCGAAGTAGACCAGGACGCATGCCCCCTGGGTTCCAGTCATATCTTCCCGGATTACTCGCGCTCATCAAGAGGACGGACCGTGGGTTGAGACACTTCTTGCATGAATAGACCATTTAGGGATGGTTCATGACTATTTGCGATGTGTGATCCGGGGAATGAAAGTTGGTCCACGAGCTTGACCATTCTTCCTTCATGCGGAAAACACATTACTCTAAAGAGTGATGAGACGATGGCTCCCATGCAATATATATAGTCTCGTCCAAGGAGTAGGTTATAATCCAAGGGTCCTTGAACGACCATCACGTTCATTTGAACGGTCTTCCCTTTCAATGTTATGGGCACATTGGGGAGGATCCCTAAAGGTCGACTGGTTCCTTTATCAAAGCCTGATAGATTTCTCATTTCAGGCAAAAGCGCTGGCGAACCAAGCGCTTTCCAAGCAATAGAGGAAAGGATACTCACAGATGCCCCTTCATCAATAACTGTGCTAGCCATTACCATTCTGTATATTTGGACAATAATTCTGAATGGTATGCTAGCTGGCAAGCGGGGTCTGCCTAGTTGGTTCCAGTCAAAGGACACAACCAGGTTGCTTGGTGGTGGGACCGAATAGACGGCCGGATGTCGCTCTGATGAACTTCCTTCCTGCGATAAAGGAATGGTGGCATTGCCCCCTTGATCATCAGAGTCCGTGCTGATGAAGAGAATTTGGACGGTGTCGTCTTTATTCTCCTCTGTGATGGTGTCATTCGAAGATAGAGCCTCTGAAGGCAAAACCGGGTCAAATGCCGTTTCAACCTTTAGACTTTCGTCAGGTATGGATTCAGACGGTTCATCTTCAATGACAGGTGCTTCGGCTGACCACTTGAGCGGGCCAGCCGGGTTCTCAACTAGCGAAGGACTTGGCAGGAGTTTTTGATATCCAGGAGGAAGTTGCGCTCGTAAAATCGGGCGATCTTCCAGAACTCTTTTTGCCTCGTCTAAGAAGGGACAACGGTGGATGGCGTGATCGCCTTCACACAGTTTGCAAGGAAATCTAGCGTTCCCTCTTTGTCCCGTGGCTTCACTTCCACTAGTTGACGGTGAGCAGTCAACATGGCTATCAGAGGTCGACGCTACCGAATTGTGCAAACGGGGAGACCAGTCCCTTAGTATCTGATGGATACAGGGACAATCTCTGTGGAAGTGGTCTCCCTTGCATATGACGCATGGCGATTTAGGCCTTGCCAGTGCTGTGTGTGGATTTTTGTCAGACGACACTTGTTTGCCCCCAGTCGCCTTTGGCTCCTTCTTCTTCTTTTCTTTCTTCTTCTTCTCCTTCTTCTCCTTAGGAACCCGGTTTTTTGCTTTACCAGTTCCGTCAAGCGAAGAGGAAGGAGGAGAGGAAGACGAAGTAGAAGGCTGGTGGGAAATTCTGGTCTGGTCTAACTGTTGACTCGACTGTTCAGGAATGGTGGTGTTTTGAACTACATTGGTTGAAAAGAGCCATACTGGTAGGCCAATTGTCAGTCCTGGAAGCGACAATGTGGCCATGTGGGGGGCACCAACTTCTCCCCAAGAGGAGAAAGGACTAGGATTTCCACTTAAGGGAATTCCTTGGTTGGTGGGCTTCATCTTTTCAACCTAAAGATCAACGCGGGAATAAAGGGTGATTGTTCCGTTTAAAATAAATTGTTAATGACGCTTTAGACACAACTTGCTTTTTCACTTTTAAAGAGTCGAGAAAAAGCTAAAGATGACTCTAGTCTCCTTCGATGTTTTAACGAGCCCGAAGTGACAAATGCTCGGATGGACTTTTTCTGTTATAGAGTCTGAAAAAGGCAAAAAGAAACTTCTCTGGAGTTCTAGGCAGAGGGTGTGCCAAACTTTTCGCAAAACCGCAGAATACTTTTTAGGGTACGGGCGGTCGATCTTCGTGAATGCTGTGTTCACTGCATTGCGATCAGTAGGGCGGCCGACACGGCTTCCTAAGGATAAAGGATATATGCCTATAGGGGTCTCCCAATATATACGCGACGGTACGTGGGAGCACAATCCGTACTAGCGCTATCGTCCCTCAGGAGGAATCACCCACTTCCACGAGATGGACAGTCACTAGGCTTAACGACGTTGGAACACGTCTCTAGCCTAGACCTCTATGTTGTGCATTATGTTGCAAAGCGTTGTTAAGTTCATTCAGTTTATTTTAAGTTGATCTTTTTAGAAGTTTGCCTTTCAAGGTTCACCATGAGATGTATGATACAAATTGCTAAATGCAGTCTAAAGATGATAAGCAAGCTTTATATCTTTTCAACTTTGAAAATCTTAGCTACTAAGGGAAAAGAAAGACACCATCTTTTCTCAAAGAGCAATCAGCACACTCTAATGCACTGTTCCTAAATCAAGCATGCAAACTTATCAAAATGCAAATGCACAATGCAGGTGTTTGTTTTCCGCTTTCTTAGTATTGATGCCTACAAAGAAAGCTTTTTGTACAACTTTGAATTTGCTTTTAAATGACAGATACAAACAAGTTTACTTTTTTCGAAATCAACAAGGGTAGAAGAGATTACAACACTTTGCGATTTTCGAAATGAACAGCTTGTTTCGACACTTAAAAGAGACAAACTCAAACCAATAAGCAAAAGTAAATGTATAATCAACTGTAAACAGCCAATGAACTCTCTCCTAAGATCACAATCAACAGATCTGAATCAAGGACTACAGGATGATTATTTCACTCATGCAAAGGAAAACTGTAAATGATGCCACAAACACATAAAAGCACTCACAGTCTTTTTGTACAAAAGGAGGCGGAATTTAAGCAGAGAAAAGGAGTTATCAGACTGGTACCTATGCTGGTTACAGGCTGCAAAAAACAGAGATCAAAACAGGGCAACAGAGAGCAGAGAACCCCAGCTACACAAGGCAAGACTGGTTCAGCGCAACCTCAACACTGTGGGTTTGACATTCAATGTAGGTAGCCTTCACGGGACCTGCGTTGAAATGCAG
This sequence comes from Pinus tabuliformis, assembly GCA_031772625.1. Classification (NCBI taxonomy): domain Eukaryota; kingdom Viridiplantae; phylum Streptophyta; class Pinopsida; order Pinales; family Pinaceae; genus Pinus; species Pinus tabuliformis. The sequence continues at coordinate 656,968,213 of CM062820.1, read as the reverse complement.
ACTGCCTTCACAATAGTTGCGCTGAAGGAGAAACTCTCGTTTCTCACTGGGTTCTGGGTCACAGATTGCTCAAAAATCAACAGTTTCAGGCCAAATCAGAAACACAAGCAAGGTATAATCAAAGGAATGCTTTGAGAGGGTACTAAGATCTATCACAAAGGATCATCAAGTCATTTGTGAGTCCATTGTTCAGATCATAGACAAAATCCAGTGAAGGATCAAGGCAGCAACTGTCTACTTTGCAACTGAGAATAACAGAAGCAGTTCGATTGTTGCTGTTGAGTCTATGAGGTAAACAATGATAGAAACACAAATAAAATGACTAAAACAAATATCCCCAGTGGAGTCGCCAATTTGTTGTGGGGAAAAATGCCTATGCAGGACGATCCTATCCACCTAAGGTGTGACAGTGCCTTAGCAACAAACAGAGACAGCTATTCTGGTTTCTTCCTTTATGAAATGTGAAAGAGGAGAGATCAATGGACTTACCGGTGTCTTCCGTTTGTCCCTCGATCCAGATCCTCTTCTCTTTGGGTGTTCACAGCTACTTGCCTCCTCGCTCGCCCAAGAGAACAGCTACTTGATTCCTGCGAGATCACAAGAGAACAGCTACTTGCGACAAGAGAACAGCTACTTGTGACAAGAGAAGAACACAACACAAAGGCAGATATTCATATTCATAAATGATTCAGGATTAGAAATAAATCAAATACACTAATGCAATCATACATCAAAGATACATCAGTATATAGGAGAAAACCAAGATAGCTTTATTGATAAATAACAAGGTTCAGGAAGAGATACAACCCAGAGGGCTCCAATCCAGCATCTCCTTCCCAGAAGAATGGAATTCCTATCTTCACCTCCCTTCAAAGCATTAAGCACCCAATGATTCCAGTCTCAAACCAACAGCAATTCTTTGCAATAACAAAATTCCAGCCTCTGGATCTCATAGAGGAGAGATCCATATATAGATGTTTGGAGAGAGGATGAGTCAGCTTGAGATCTGACTAGTGTCCTCTCCCTCTGTTAGTTCTTTAGTCCACTTGGAGGTTCTTGCTTCCACTTGGAGATTTGGAACCTCTTACTCATCACCAGTCGAATTCCCTGAGGCAAGTGTCATTTTGGAAGCTTCCTGGGTTTTGACACCTTGAGGAATGAGCCTGCCACATGTCCAATCTCGCTCAGCGCAGGTAGCTAGTGTTGGAGTTGACATTCAGCGCAAGTAGCCAGTGTAGCCATTGACATTCAGCGCAGATGGTCAGTGGAGCAGTTGACATGATCCTGAATTGACTTGTTTTTGAGCAGTTTCAGGTGGAGAACTTCTGTGAATTGCTGTGGTTTGTTAGCCTTGTTCCTCTAGGGGTAGGAACAACATGTTTAGGGACTTTGGATCCCTTAGATTATGGACATTTCATGCTCAATGCTGTAAGGCACAAAAATGTCTATAACAGTGGGAATTCAAGCGCTTCCGGATCTAAATCTAAGACTGGACAAGATATGCCTGAGCATTCTAAAAAATCCAAAAACAACCAAGATAGAGGCGAAGAGTTAGCTAAGGACACCGCTCAGTCAATGGAATTTCCACAGCAGCAAGTTATCACCTCCCCGTCAAGAGATGTCCCTCCTCTCGTCATTGAAGCACCACCCATCACAACAAAATTAGATAAATAATGGGAAACCTTCAATGAACTGATCAATCTTGAAGGACAGGCCCCAAAAACACCTGCGAGCAATGCACAGGTAGCACAAGAAGTGGGCTCAGCATTGCTCTTCAACGAGTGGGACGATCAAATCAGGGAGGCAGAAGAAGCAGAATGGAAGCAGAAGGTGCAAGAAAAGGAAAAAGCGGTCCAAGCACTAGACAGGTTAAATTGGGAGTGTTACTGGGCATACTTGGTGAAGCCGCATAGTGAGCAGATGATTGTGAAATGTATCATAAATGCGGCTGAGAAAGTAGTGCCAACTCTCGTAGATTCTGTTTTCTCAGCCCAGCTCAAAGCAGAAGTCAACCAGCCGACTATCCTCAAACCAATGATGAATGCATGCAGCTTTAAAGATCAGATTCAGAAGTAACTTTATTTAGAATGTTGTTTTTTCTTAAAAAATAGATTAGAAAAAGGATGGTCATTTGAAAACCGCATCCTAAATTTTGTAAATAAACTATTATTAGAATTAGGAAGTAGTATTTTAACCCTTCTCATGCATTTAGAGAAGGGTCCAGAAATTTGTCAAAAACTTGTCCTTAGAACATGCACTTCTGCACCCTCAGAGGAGGTTTTGATGAATGGATGGATCGATATTTATTAATGTTTGCATTTGATATCTGCTACTGATGTTGCACTTCTGTACTCTTAGTAGATATTAGAACAAGTAGAGATAAATCATTGTTGCTTGAAGCTTATGAGTAGGACTTGTCATAAATGGTACTTTTATCTCTTGATCATTTATGCTTATATTCTTAAAGTGATATACAGTTTTTAGTTGTTTATATACTATTGCATGAATGTGTGAGTTACCATTTGGCACTTTTGTACGGTGGAGTCATTTATTTATGCTTGATATATGAATAACTTATTATGCGATATGCTGTTCACAACTGTTTTGCCTAACTTTTTATGCAAAGTGGTTCATCTTAATTGATTTCCATTCTTATGATAGCTGAATGATCTTTATTACCAGTTATTGTTTAAAATCTCTTTAGATCGCATAATAGAAGAAATACATCCCGGGTTAGCATAGATTAGATGTGTTGTTTTCATTAGATTACAATATCATAGAATTAGATTAAAATAGCTTAGATTAGAACTCTTAGATCAGCATCATCCAACTCTGCACACACACACACACCCTTAGATTGGGAAACTGGTCCCATTATCCCCAGTCGGACTCGCTATACCAAACGGATAAGGAGCTGCCAACCAAGGTCCGGACCGGGTGGGTATCCCCCTTGTTGTCGACCCAATGTTCGGGGCTTCAACACAAGTATAAACAAGTAAACAAGTTATTCACTCCCCAACGGAGTCACCATTTTGTTATCGGGAAATCTAGTGTCTATGCAGAGCTGCTAGTCCCACTAAGACAGGTAGCTATCTTAGAAACAAACAAATTAAAGTTACTTTCATTTTCCTTTATGAGAAGTAGATAGGAGAGGATCAAAGAATACTAACCTCGATCTTTCGCTCGGTTCTTTGCTTGTTCCTTCTCCTCACCGACAGGTCTTTGCCGCTTCTCCCTTGACCACTCCGCTTCAAAGAGTACCTGTAAAGTCAAAGTAGCACAATACCTTCAAAGTGAAGAGATCTACAATCATAAGCAATATAGGACCAGATATATATTGACCACACAAATGCATATATTATCAGACATACAAGAATGTAGAGGAAAACTTGAAGCTTTATTGATGTAAAGATTAGAAGAGAGGATTACAACCCATTGATCTGATCCAGTGTCATTATCCCAGCATGAAAGCCATTCTTAACCTCATGAAAAGCTTAGATCACCCAACACTATGATATTCCACCAAGAAACCAACAACACTTCCTTACAAGATACAAAATTCCAACCTCTAGATCTCTAGGATGAGGGATCCATATATAGATGATTGCAGGGAGGTGAGTCAGCTTCTAGTATTTTGATTAGTGTCTTCTCTCTGATAGTTCTTGATTCCACATGGAGATCGATGATCTATTACTCATCCCTGGGCGAATTCAGAGAGGCAAGTGTCACAGGAGAAGTTTTTGGAAGATTCCATGATCATCCACCTCGCAAACTGTCTCTGCCATTTGTCCATTCTCGCCCATCGCACCCTACAGAAGGGCTTTCCAGTATGCATCACACCCTTAGTACTGAGCAACCTGTATGGTCCAGTTTTGACTAGTTCTGGGTACTTTTCTATGGAGAACTTCTGGGAGATGATGTAATCAGCTGACCTTCTTCCTTTAGGGCATGAAACAACACTTTTAGGGACTTCGAAGCCCTTGGTTTATGGACATATATGATTGGGGTTTCAGTGCCCAAAAATGTCTATAACAATTAGCCATTTTGAATTAGAAATATGAGCTTGAGAAGTTAATGGGTACACCAGGGCTATGAGTGGGAGGCCATGCATACAAAATCAGAAATAAACTAGGCCTAATTCCTTTTTATAAAAATATTCCTTGCCTTATGTTAGGATGCCATTAGGAATTTTTAGGGTTGACATCATGCTTAAATCATGATGATGTGACCATGACAAGGTGAACCCTACCATATGTCACAAGGGTGGTGTCACATGACATGTAGTGATTGGGCATGAAATGTCAACATTGTTGGTTGATGTGACATAGGTCATGGCATGGTGGAGAGACATTGTGGTGGGTGACCTTGTATGGAATGTAAATGTGGTGGGAAGCGTGGAACCTTCCGTATGCCCCCCAAATCTGCTGTTGAATTTTGGCCAGGGTGCGATTTGTGAGAGGCATGAGACAATATCATGTGGCCCCCTGTGCAACCCTAAATTAGATTAACATTCAGGCTAGTTCATGGTGTGTGGTGTTGTGGGCCTTTGGATCCACACTCATGCTTGCTGTCAGATCACCAGGATGTGCAGGTCTTGACTATACTTGTTTGACTTTCACTACCATGCACAAGACACCATTGTCATTGCTTTCCCGCTTACATGATTGAATGTCGACATAGGTTTTTGTTTCTTGCCCAATAGGGTTCTCCCCCTTGGCACCTTGTGAATAACCTCTTAGAGCCCCTTGATAAACAATTTGACCTTGGATCTTGGATTATTTTGTGCCCTTTTTGGCTTTGACACCATAAGGGAAAGTTTCTTAAGGATGGTACCTTTTTTGCACTAACATTGGCTCCATAGGGGACAATAGGTCTTGATGGCCTATAAAGAACTTGTAGTTCTAGTGCCTTTGTTGGGCTATGGAGCCTCCTTCAAATTGGCTTCCTTTCCTCCTCTTGTAACTTTATTATTGAAGACTTGAAAATTACAACATTCAAAGGAAAAATATTGCAAATGAAATTTTTAATAACAAAATATTTTTATTTATTTATTTTTATTTTTTTTTCCATGTGAGAAGTAATTAAGTGAAGTATTTATTTAGGAATTTTCAAGATCTAGGTTGATATTGGTGGCCACACTCCTATTCCACTTGGACCCCCAACACTGTCTCTTTAAGTTTTTCAGTTTCCTTAATTGTAGCAAAATATACTATTTTTGAAAGTTTTTATGGTCTTGAACTTCTGGAGCCTGTTGGGCATGGCCCAAATTGAACCAAGTTTTGGGTAAAATACCTCGCAAAAGAAGGAGCAGATGACGTGGAGCTAATGAAGAAATATTCATTGCACAATTTTTTATCGGGTATCGGGTATTAGTCCTTGTTTTGTGGATCCATAGTTTTTGTAAAGATGAAATATATAAGGAGATGTAATACTTTGTAATGAGAATAGATAAGAAATGTTGTAAGTGAATTGAATCTTTGTAGTCTATAGTTTTGGGGAAGGCTTCGCAGCTGAGTGCGCGGAGGCCTGGAAGAGTTTGCTGCTGAGTGCGCAAACTGCTTATAGCTGTGTACGCAGGTCGAAAACGTGTATGTACTGAAGATTTATATTAACAAAGAAGAATTTTTGGTGAAGAATTGTATGTCTTTCTGTGTTCAATCTTTTTTGTTGTTAGTATTGTTATGTATGTTTTGATTTGAATTATGTTTAGAATTGTAAGAAATTGTGTTAATTGTCAAAGTTTATGGGTTTAATGTAATTTTGTTGAAGTAATCATCTGTGCGAAGTTATAGGATCAATATAGAGTAGAAGGAAATACATTGCACCACTGTGCAAATATCCCTTTGGTTGCAGAAGCTTGGTTCTGCAGCCTCCCATAATTGCTTCGGGTGAGACTGCGATCTGCTTGCAGTTCATTGCCAAAAGGGTTTGTAGTTGAGGGTTTTGTTGGTGTGCAACACACTCTGAATCTAGGTCAAGCCCCCTCAAACCAACAAATTATTTTGTTTCTATTGGGCGCGGGATCCTCCAAGGGAAGTTTTGGGGCTTAGAGCCCAGATTTTGATCAATTTTGTAATTCCAACATAAAGAATCCGCATTTTGTGGGCACGGAGTGCGTAGTTTGTTAAAGAGTCATAGGGTTGTATGCCCTTAATTTTGATAATGTAATGCCAGCTGTAGAAGATCTACCCATGGTCCATGGACCATGGGATTGTATAAATAGAGCGAAGCTCTAAGTAGTTCAGGTAGCTAAGTAGATCACAATATGGAAAAGATATGATGTATGTGAGATAGTTGTGAAGTGTAAAGTCTAGTTTTGGGTCATAGTGTAGGAAGAGGCTCTACAGCTGAGTGTGTAGGGCGAGTCAAGTCTGTAAACAATGGAAGTACTAATAAAGAGAAGTTTCTATGAATTCTACGTCTTTATTTCCTATTTTAAGCATTTGTTATATTGGATATGAATTTCACTTTTAATGCTTATATGATGCGAGAATGTGCATAATTGTATTGGCTAAGTGAACACAAGATAGAATATCTGTTTATGCGAAGATAATCAAGACCTGTTAATAAGATAAGTAAGATACTTGGTGTAGTTTAGGAGATATCGCAGTTCATTGCCTTAGCAGTGCGAAAGGACTTCAGCCCCTTGTGAGGGCTGCGTGAAAGTCGATTATAAATCACGAAGGTACTGAAGGGTAGAACATTGTGAGAAGTGACCTACATGAAGGCAAATTTAGTTGGACTAAAACAACATCACATGCATCTCAAGGGTGCAGAAACTTGGTTCTAGCATCCCCTCATACTGCTTCGAGTGAGACTTCAGTTCGTGCTCCGCGAGCTGACACTGAAAGGGCCAGTAGTGTAGGGATTTGTTTGGCTAAATAAATCTAAACCTGGGTCAGGCCCCCATAAGCCAACAAATGGTTCCATTGCCAAGTCTGGAATCTGCATGAGAGATGTGTGATGTTGTATCATTGGAATCCAACTAAGAATGAAATTGAAGGCTGGTTGGACAAAAGAATTCACGAGTTCGCGGTGCAGGAGAACAGAAACCCGTGACTATGAAAAGAAGAATGGCTAGACAGCTACTTGTATACAGAGATCCATGAAATCGTTTTTCATGTCCTTCCCTACTGAGCTATACGAGTGGATTGCAAAGATAGTAGATAGCCAAGGAAGGTGGAAACTTGACGGTCCTATTGTGTGGACCCCAGAGCTGGTGCAGATATTGGAAGCATCAGAGGATAATATTGCATGCATTGTCGATCATTGGCTCAATCGTATTATAGGAGGATTCGTTACTGAGTTCACGGTTGACACCTTAGTCAGCTACAATGAGGCAAAGCGATGCTTTCTCAAAGGACCGCAAGGTAAGTATGTAAAGTCTTTGAATACTTGGATTAAAATTTTTTTGTGTGAAAAGTGGGTTATGTAGATACCTTGATGTGTGGTGCTACACGAAGTGAAAAGGTTTATAGGAGCGAAGGAAATAAGGGTCCAAAAAATAGACCCTTAATTTCACCTCCATTAGGAGATGAGGAAGAGCTTGCAAAGGTATCTCTGCGAAGTGCTATTCATCGGATAAGAAAAATAATCCCACGAATACCACCTCCACCCACACCACCATTGCTTCATCGCCATCACCTCCATATTCACTCGTACCAACTCCACCACCACCGTGAGTCAATATGGCAAACACAGTGAAGTTAGATGTGTTCAAAGGTTTTGGAAATGAGGATCCAGAATAATTTTGTTTCATTTTAAGGGTTGTATGGGAAGCGCAAGGTTTTATAGATGACCATATAAAGAAGGCGACGCTGGTTAGCACCCTGCACGATTGCACACTGACCTGGTATATTGAGTACTCCAACAATAACACAAATATGAGAGTTGCGGATATCCAAGCAGTGCTAAATAGAGAATTTGGTAGGCCTAAATATGAAGCACAATCGATCATTGGATTTAAAGATATTACGATGCTACCAGGCGAGACTCCTTGGGAGTTGGATCAGAGGCTGAAATGTACGATTCGCGAAGCAAATATGAATCTGACAGATGGACATCATCACGAGTGGTTTGTAGCTTCTCTAGTACCACGTTTAAGAAGTGTGTTATTGCAGCATAACATAACAACTCAGGCAGAGGCCTTAGAGATCACTATGAGGCTAAATGAGACCCCCATGTAGAATCCTAATTTGGGAGTTCAGTAGATCCACGTGCAACTGAAGAATCTGTGCTTTGAGATGAAAAGTTTGAAACAGGACAGGACGGTTCGACTAGAAGTGCATGAAGAAGTGTGGTGTGTAAACTGAAAGAGCTAGGGTCATGATAAAGACCACTGAATGATTTTTACAAATTACCTCACAGGTGGAGGACTGATGCCTTTAAGGCAGAAAGCTCAAGCAGGGCCTAGTGTGGCACCTGCTTTATGGTGCACAATTTGTCAAATAGCTGGAAAACATGCCACGAACAATTGTCACTTGTTACATAAGTATACACAAAATTTGCAACAGTTGTTCTGCCACTTTTGCAGGTTGGTGGGACATGACAAGCAAACATGCAAAAGTTATGAGTTGATGATGGATAGAACCCCCACCTACAAGGTTCAGGCCAAAATGCGGCCCCTTGACAAAAATGCGAGAATGGCGCAAACAGGATTTTAGGGGCTTAAATGAGGTCAAGGCAGAGGAGGACCTAGTAGAGGTCACAGATAGTTGATTTGCTATAATTACGGAGGGACAGGACACTATGCCCGCGATTGCACCAATCAAACATGCCTTCCATGCAAGTATTGCATGATGTGGGGTCATGAGACAAAACATTGTCCTACAGTGATAGATAGGATATGCGACAAAGGAGTGTTATCGCCTCCCCCAACTCAGAACCTATAGATAATGAGGTCTGAGCCGCCTGAGGAAGACCCAAATGTAAACATTGTGCTCCGAGGTGGAATTGTGACGAGAGATGACAAAGGCAAACAACCAGAAGATAGTACTTGGGTTTGCAAAGCTTCGGTGAAGGAAGCAGAGTTTGATTTGGAGCACGCTCGAGAAACCTTCATGGAAGTAAAGAAGAGCTTCGCTGATGCCTCCACTTCAGGAAGCAAATATAAACTAGAGCCGGAAATGGACCCATACATGCTGACAACTTTCCTTGAAACATGTATGAAGTTACTACGTGACAGTAAGGTTTGATGAGCCCCATAAATGGGTAATTATATGGGCTTATTTTGCATCCTAACATAGTTAAATCAACCATTCTCTTATCTTATTGCATATTTTTTGATTATATTTATGCTTATGGAGTGAGTTGAGTTAGTTACGATGCCATGAGGTCTAATATGTGTTTGATGCAGATTTTTGTTGAATTTTGAAGACATAGTCAAAGATTCAATGGAAAATTGGAAACAATAATTCGAAGTGGAAAAAGGAGAGGATTTATTGGAGGGAATCCCCCTCATTTATTACTCCCCACTTTGAATCCCCCTTCATGCAGCTTGGAGCACAAACAACTAAATCAATGCACTAGGAGGCAACCGAGCAAGTGGAGGATAACTTATGTTTATCTCGAGTTTTGGGAGCCAAGCCTCCCTGATTTTAAGGAAGCTATTGAGAGCTTCAGTTGTATAAGTAGAGAGGTCCAGGGCCTCACTAGGGTCGAATTTTTGTTGCAGTATTTCCACCGTAAAACTTTGCTCAACTTCGAGCTTAGTTTTGGTGACAGTTTCATGTAATCCTATTACTATTTTGATAATGAATATGAGATTTTTCTTGAGCTAGCATTGAGTTACCTTAAAGGGTTGAAGCTCTTGGGTTAGGGCCCAATCCAAGTAGCCAAGCTCCTCTTCTTTGTATTTATATGCATTGTTTTAGTTTATGGATTAGTTGCTGTTAGATGAATTTCTTTCTTTGTTAAGAATAGGTTGCTTGTGGTGATTTAGAAAGTTGTTTCCATTTGTGTTTTCTATAGCAGGTTAAACAGTGATAGAAAGAAGATTCAAAATGCTAGCAATAGTGCCTCGGCCTCTTTTCCTCCCTTTGGGACCATGAACTGAGGCAAAGACCCTCTTTCTGCCCCCAAAACATGGATTTTCCTTCTTCATAGGATTTCTAGTGTTGCAATTTGTTAGAAGGTTAATGCCTTGCTTTAGAATCTCTTCCACCATGCTCATTTTTTTCTTTGCAATAAGTCTTCTTCCATGCTTTCTCTCCTTAGATAATTTTTCAGCATTTCTTTCCATAGCTCATCATTTAGATTAGCTTGATGAAAAATTCTGTTTTTTTTTATGTACTTAATTTCCTTGCTTACTTGATCTCATTGTTTGACTATCAGTTCTTTTGCAGCAGATCTCTTCTCATAGTAGGTCAGCCTATCAGCCTTCACATTCTCTACTTGATCTATGCCCTACCGGTCTCCCAAAGTTCACCTCAAATCTACCTTAGTTTTCTGCATTCTCCCATAGGATTTCTCCCTCTCCCCTGATAATCTTTCCCTCTCCTAGTGATCCTTGGTGGACCCTAGGTGCCCTAACACATCAACCCAACCTTGATCTACCCCTTCCACCCACTCCGACACCTTCAAAACATTCAAAACTACTCTCGGTATCCTCCTGTAGACCTCTTATAGACCTCTTGTAGATACCCTATGTCCTCTTGTTGATTTTCCTGTAGGCTTTCTTTTGAAAGCTAAGTGTGGGAAAAGCCTTCAAAAGGCCACTCGAGATCTCCTAGGACCCATCTACACCATCCTACATCTCCTAAAACCCCAAATTCACCCCTCAACACCACCTATTCACTTCCACCTTCACACATAATAAAATACATGCATGTCAATTTCACACAAAATTCCAAAAATATGTTTTTTGCTCATTTACTTCTAGAAATAGCTTGAGTAGATGTTGTTTACTTCCTTGAGTAGGTAATGGCATTCATTTCATGTTTTTCATAGTACTTTATGCAAAAGTAGGATTAGTTGGGTAAGTAGGGTTTGCTAGGTTCACTTTACAATTCAGTATTTTTCCTTTCTGCAATTAGAGTAGCCTCTGTAGAGTAAGCTTTCTCTTCTTTCATCACATATAGAGCTTCTTCTAGAATCCATAGAAGTTGGCTTGAACTCTTAGTGATCTTGCGCCAGCTGACCAAGTGACAGCTTGCAGTAAGAACTAGTACTTGTGCATACAGCACCGTCGCTTCCAAGTTTGTTACGAACTACCGGGTTGATAAGAGTAAAGTAGGCAGCCCAGGAGTTGTAGCCTTATTATTGCAATACTGGTGCTCACCACTTTTTGGTGCCATTGCCAAGGAAGCGTCAGAGTATTTTGTGATTATTTCTTTTTTCTATTTTCTATCGCAACCTTCTGCTAAGTAGTTTATTTCAGTAAAAGTAGAATAGTTGTTTCTTTCAGTTTCTGCATTTCCTTGCTTTCCTTTCCAATTCTGCAAATTTCATTCCAACAAAAGTAGAATAATTATTTCTTTCAGTTTCTTCATTTCCTTGCTTTGCTTTTCAATTCTACAAATTTCATTTCAGTTAGTTGCAATTTGTGTTATTCAATCCATTTCAATTTTGTAGGTACAATCAGTGAAAAAAACAAAAACCAACCAAAAATATTTCCTTTCATGCCTCGTAAGAATAGAGATAATTCAGGAATATTCTTGCCCAACACCCCCACTACATCACACAGGCAACCTTCTCTCTTCTTCAGTGGCAGTGATTAAGAATAACCTTTAGGTGAACAACCAGAGATATTTGAAGAACCTATAGGGGAAGAAGAAGAAGAAAGCATCCCTCCTGAGCCAATGGCTGAAAACAAAAATGCTAGGAGAAATGGAGAGAAAATAGAGGGTACCTTTCCCATTTGGGAGACCAATAGGGACACCAAAATGAAGAATATAAGTCCTTCAGCCCTACCTCACCTCCATGGTTTGACTACAGAAGATATTGACACCTTCTTGTTTGAGTTTGCTATCATCTGTCGAACGTATGACTATGCAGAAGATGAGCAAAAGTTGAAACTATTCCCTTCTACTCCCTAGGATGTAGCATTGCGCTGGTTCATGGGGTTATTTGGCAATAGCATCACAACTTGGGCTCAGATGCAGCAGGCCTTTAATGACAAATATCGAGACTACTGTAGGTCAAAAGATACCAAAGAAGAAATCTTCCAAATGACCATGGGGAATGATGAATCCTTGAAAGATTATGAAGAGAGGTTCCAACTCAGCTATAAAAAGGCCAGGTGTACACTTGACCCTGAATCTCTAAAGTTGGTCCTGCTTAGGGGAATTCGGAAGACCTTCTAGACGCCCTCCATCTGCTGGCTGGGGGAGACATCTACCAACTATCTTATGAGGATATAAAGACTATTTTTGGAAACCATTCTAGAGCAGCCAGAGAGAAAGGTAGGGGAGTCAACCCATAGCCAATACCTCCTCTTCAAATTCATCCATTAAAGGTGAAATTGGAAACATGCTGGAAGACTTGAAAAGTGAGATGTTGCAGACTCTTGCCATGCAAATGGATACCTTGCATATCAAAAGGAAACAAGAGGAAGCAGAGAGGGCTTTGGCCATCTTTTGTCCTAGAGCACCAGGAGGCATCCTAGGAACGAATGTTCATTGAACTCTATAGAGTTTTGTTTAGTTTGTTAAGAATATAATTCTATAGATAAGTGCCCTTCCTTGCCTAGAATTAAAGTTGTATACCAAGAGGCCGAAGGAGCCACTAAGCCACTCTATTTCATGAATCAAAGGAGACCGCATGGACCCAGACCATACCAACAGGGGATGCAAGGGACATCCCAGGCATACCACAACCCCAACCAAGTCACTTCCATACCTTCTTGGGGCCGTCCTGCTCATCCTTCCTGGTCCACACCTCCTCCTTGGTCCTTTCCATCTCAATATCATGCCCAACTAGCCGCTCATTCATTTCAATCCTATGCTTAGCCGCAACCTCAATGGAATGCATCTCATCAAGGATGGAGGCCCTAGTACAACTCTCCTCCTAGTCTTTTGCCTCCACCACCTACTCAACCACAACCATTGCCTCCTACTCCACTAAGGCAACCCCAAATGCCTGCCTAGATGAACCTGAACCTAAACAACAAAGAAGCTTAGCAAGTATATAGTGGGGAACCATCATGCCCAACTTATGCTGTGGAAATTCAGGAGATTAACCTGCGATATGGGAAGGTTCTCTTAGATAGCCAGCCTCCACCTAGGGAGGTTGAGGAAGATAAAGAGGAAAGTGAACCTAAAGCAATTCCACCATTTCCTGAGAGACTATCTGGGACAACACAGCCTACCCCAGAAGACACTGAACTTCTAGGAGAATTGAAACAATTATGTGTGAAGATACCACTTTTCCAAGCCATAAAGGATTTTCCTATCTACAATAGGTTGATCAAAGAGAAGTGCTTTAGGCATCCAGGAAGGCGTAAGAGAGATGCCCCAACCATCAATGACATAGGACAACTATCTGACCTAATGTTGGGATAGGTAATCTGTCCGAAATATCTGGACCCTGGAAGCCCAATAGTTGATGTCCACATCAATGTCACCATGATCCCACATACCTTGATTGATCTGGGAGCTGCCATTAATGTGATGACAAAGGACACAATGCTCAAACTTAACCTGTAGGGCTCCTTGAGGAAGACCACAACAGTACTGCAGCTAGCAGACTGCTCCACTATGACCCCTAAAGGGATTGTGGAAGATGTGATGGTCTCCATTGATTCTTGGGAGTACCCTGCTGATTTCATAGTTATCCACCCAAAGACAAATCTCACTGGGTATCCTCTCATCCTAGGAAGACCCTGGTTGGCTACTACCGATGCCTACATCAGTTGTCGAGCTGGGAACATAACCATCAAGAACGGGCATATGTCCAAATAGTTAATCCTCTATCCTCCTCCCCAACCCTTGCTAGAACATGATCTACCTCTCTGGCTAGAGGAGGAGGATGAGGATGAAATCTATTCTGCACCACTTTGTGCATTAGAAACCGACATGGGGGGGGGGGGGAACTGCAAGGTGAAGAAGATATCATTGAAAATTTAATTTAGATTCCAGCCCCCATTATCTTACCATTAGAGGACATAGTGAGAGAAATGCAAAACAACCCCTTAACTGATCTCTGTGTGGCTGAACCAACCTATCTCCGTGTTAAGAATGTAGAGTTTAGCCTAGAAAGAACCTTGAAAACCAATCCATCGCTATCCACTTCCCAGGAGAAGGAGCTGTGCATCTTATTGAGAAAACATTTAGATGCATTTTCCCGGAGTTATAAGGAGATGAAGGGAGTGCACCCTTTAGTATGTACCCATCATATATACATTAAGGAAGATTGCAAACCAGTTAGGCAGCCTCAAAGGAGGATGAATCCAGCACTTAAAGACATTATTAAGGAACAGTTGCAAAAATTACTTGATGCAGGATTCATCTACCCCATCTTTGATAGTGAATGGGTCTCTCCTTTGGTGCTAGTGCCAAAGAAAAATGGAAAGTGGAGAATCTATGTTGACTACCGGGAATTGAACAAAGCCACTAAAAAGGACCATTTTCCTTTGCCTTTCATAGATCAAGTGTTAGATGGTCTGGTGGGGAAAAAGTTTTTTTCCTTCCTAGATGGGTTTAGCAGGTACAATCAGATTCAAATAAGCCCAGAAGATCAATATAAGACCACTTTAACTTGTCCTTGGGGTACCTTTGCATATTGGGTCCTTCGTTTTGGTTTTTGTAATGCTCTAGCCACTTTCCAAAGAGTGGTATAGAGTATATTTTCTCAACTAGTTCATGATGCAATGGAAATATATATGGATGATTTTACTCCTTATGGTTCTGACTTTCAGGAAGCTTTATCTAACCTAGGAAAAGTTCTAGACAAGTGTATTGAAATGAACCTGTCCCTCAGTCCAGAAAAATGTGAATTTTTTATGACTGAAGGGACCATGCTAGGTCATGCAATATCTCAACAAGGATTGCAGGTGGACTGCAACAAAATTTCCATCTTCCAAAGGGTCCCACCTCCTCAAAAGGTGAGAGATTTCAGAAGTTTCCTAGGCTTAGCTTGGTATTACCGAAGATTCATTAAAGATTTTAGCAAGCTAGCCTCTCTGTTGTTTGGTCTTTTAGGTAAAGATGTTGAATTTATTTGGTTGGAAAACTGTCAAGAAGCCTTAGATACCTTGAAGAGTAAACTTGTGACTGCCCCAATTTTGAGAGGACCAAACTGGGCCCTCCCTTTCCACATTCACAAATGCCTCAAACAAAGCAATAGGAGAAACCTTAGGACAAATTGATGAAAAGTTATCTTACGCCATATACTTTATAAGCAAAAACTTGTCAAAGGCGGAGTTGAACTATACGGTAACCGAGAAGGAACTCCTAGCTGTAGTACATTCCTTAAACAAATTCAGACATTATATCATAGGCTATCAAAACTTGGTTCACACTGATCATGCTGCAATTAGATATTTAATGAAAAAACTGGATGTAAATGCTCGCATTATTAGATGTTTGCTTTTACTGCAGCAGTTTGATTTGACCATTGTTGATAAGCCTGGTAAAGAAAATGTTGTTGCTAACTTTTTGTCTAGAGTAAATTTGCCTACAGGTGAAGAAGGAATGGTGGATGATCAAATGCCAGATGAACACTTGTTTTCTATCTTGGTACTCTCTCCATGGTTTGCGGATATAGAAAACTACTTGGTTTCAGCACAGTTCCCACCACACTCGTCCTCAAAGGAGAAGAGCAAGATAGTGAGGAAAAGCACCCCTTTCACCTGGATTGAGGCTAATCTCTTCAAACTTGGCCTAGATCAGATCTTGAGAAGATGTGTTAGGGAGGAGGGAGTTTTTTACATCCTCTTGACCTGTCATGAAGGGCCTTGTGGAGGTCATTATGCAGAGAAGAGAACTACCTTCAAAATCTTGCAAGCAGGCTACTATTGGCCCAATCTTCATCAGGATGTGAGGAGATACACCAGCCAATGTGATCAGTGTCAAAGGATGGGGAAACCTACTCCAAAGGATGAGATGCCCATGCAACCTCCAGTGACCTTTGAGCCATTTGAGAAGTGGGGCATGGACTTTGTGGGTCCTATCAACCCTCCTTCAAAACAGAAGCAATACATCATTATGCGCACCGATTAGTTGACCAAGTGGGCACAAATAAAAGCAATCAAAGCAACAACAGAGGAAAAAGTAGTTGAGTTTTTCAGAGAAAACATATTCTACAAGTTTGGGTATCTAAGAGAATTGGTCACAAATCAAGGCAGTCAATTCACTTCCAATTTGACTGATGACCTGCTCACACATCATAAAATCAAGCACAGGAATCCCACCCCTTACCATCCACAAGCCAATGGGCATGTGGAAGTCACTAATAGAGCTTTGGAAGGAATTCTAACCAAGATAGTGAGTAGTAGCAGAAAATATTGGGCAGACAGATTAGTTGAGGCCACTTGGGCCTACAACTCAACATGGAAGACCACCACTAGGCTCACACCCTATGAACTGGTCTATGGGAAGAAGGCTTTACTATTAATAGAATTTGAATTCAATACACTGAGGATGGTATCTCAGCTAGACCTAGACCTCAGCCATGCACAGAAGGAAAGGTTACTCCAGCTCAATGGATTGGATGAACAAAGATTGCAGACCCTTCTCCACACAGAGGTAGTTCAGCTTCAGAGGAAAATATGACATGACAAAAATGTAAAGGAGAAGCAATTCCAAGAGGGAGATTGGGCACTGCTCTATGATTCAAGGTATAAATACTTCAAAGGCAAGCTGAGGAAAAGATGGCTGGGACCCTACACTGTTGAAAAATGCAATGACAATGGTTCAGTTCTGATCATAACCATTGATGAGGAAGCCATCCCCACGCTTGTCAATGGACATAGGTTGAAAATTTACAAGAAGCCCCTCTCCAAGTGAGAGTTCATTGAAGATTTGAATAAGACAATGATGGTAGTGGAGCATGTCCTAGCCTCCACTTCACCCACTCACTAAAGAAATAGAAAAGAGAAATAAAAAAAATAAGGGCTCAAGTGAAAACCTCTATGAGGCTCTTGAGTCCCATCATTAGGTTAAAAGCCTCTTTTGAGGCGGCCCAGTGATGCCAAAAACAAAAAAAAAATGAGAAAAGAAAAAGAGAATAAGATCCCTAGTTTAGAACCTCCCTTGGAGGCACCCAGGGTAGGCAATTAGGGTGAAAACCTCCTTGAGGCACCCTAGTTGTTTTCAAAAAAAAAGAAGAAGAGAAAAAGAACAAAAAGAAAAATTAAATTTTAATGTGCATTGCAGGTTTGCAGGAGGACCACAGGGAGCAAGAGAAGATGCCATAGAGCCCTGATGCTCACACCAGTACCTATTTCATCTTCTCCACACTCTTCTCCCTCATTTCTAACCTTTCTTCCACCCCACTATGCTCTCTTTTTAGAAACTGTGTGTTCTACAGGAGGCCCTGTGTTTTCTACAGGAGGCTCCTGTAGGAATTACAGAGAGCTCAAAATGGTTCCAAAAAGTAGTTTGAGGGACTAGGAAGCTTTATGAAGAAAATGTAAACCATCCTACAACTGTTAACCCTCCTTGCCATCGATTCCACACCTGCATCACATCATCATCATCATTTTTTTCCTTCCTATCACAAGAAAACACAGAAAACCAATTTTTAGTAAAAAAAAAACAAAAAAAATAAGACAGGAAGCAGCACCTCAAATCTCACCTGCAGCTTACCTAGTACCTCTCCATCTCCATCAGCATCTCTGGCATCATCCTCATAGCCCTAGCATAGAAATAAGCTAAAATTTCAAAAGGAGAAGCAGCTACAGGAGCTCCTGTAGAAATTCTTGTAGCAGCTGATCCCATTAAAATCAAGCCACAGTAGCATAAGAAGTGCAACCATGAGGATTGAAGGAGACATATGAAGCTTAGACCTAGTGTTGTTGGGAAAAGTATCCATTCAGAATTCCCCTATCCCACTCTAAGGTGTGACAGTGCCTTAGCAACAAACAAGGAAAACTATTTTCGTATTCTTCTTTATGAAATGTAAACAAAGAGGAAGGATGTAACTAACCTGTGTCTTTCGCTAGTTTGTTGATCCAATCGCTCTCTCCTTTGTTCGCTTCCCGCTGCCTGCTCTCTCACTAGTCCAGCTTCACCAAGTTCCTGCAAGATCACAGAAGAGAGAAACTACACAAAAGACATAGATTTACATTCATAACTAGTTTAGGATCAGATTTAAACTAAACATGCAAATATAACAAAACATCATTGATACACAGCATGTAGGAGAAACTCAAATAGTTTTATTGATATGATAAGAAAGTCCAAGAGGAGATACAACCAAGTGAGTCCCGATCCAGCATCTACCTCCTAGCAAAGGAATCCCTTCCTCTCCTCCAACAAAGCATAAATCACCCAATGCACTAATCTCAATCTCAAACCAACAACAATTCTCTGCAAAGTACAAAATTCCGGCCTCTGGATCTATGGGATGAGGGATCTATATATAGATGTAAGCAGAGAGGATGAGTCATCTTATGTTTTGACTTGTGGCTTCTCTCTGTCAGTTCTTGCTTCCACTTGGAGGCTGAGAGCCTCTTACTCATCACTGGTCGAATTCATTGAGGCAAGTGTCATTGAGGAAGATTCTGGAAGCTTCCAGTGTCTGTACACCTCGCAGAATGACACTGCCATTTGGCATTTCTTGCTCAGCGCACCCTGGTAGTGCATTTAGGTGCGTTGCAACGCACCTAGCTAGTGTACTGGGGTGCATTGCAACGCAGGCAGCTAGTAGAGCATCTGAATTGATCCTGATTTGACTAGTTCTGAGTGGTTTTTGGTGGAGAACTTCTGGGAGAAGCTTTCATTGGTTGACCTTGTTCCTTTAGGGGCAGGAACAACACTTTTAGGGACTTTGGATCCCTTGGATTATGGACATTTCATGCTCAAAGCTGTAAGGCACAAAAATGTCTATAACAGTTGCCCCCTAAAGTATGAGGCCGTTTATTGGGTGAAATGCTTTATTAGGAGGATCCGAAGTTCTTCCAATGCTGGGAGGAGACCTGTAATAAGATACAATACAATACATTATTTTTCATACTGTTTTCATGATCTAGCTGAGGTGGCCATTCCCATGCTCAGCTTTATAAATTCATTTTTCTGTACATAGGACAGACAATCGTCTGATGGTAGACTGATGATTCTGATGAAATCATCATCCTTTTGGTAGGATGATTATCTGTGCTGCAATGCTGTACATGTCAATGTCTTTATTTTTTCCTGAATATATATCGCAGCCCGGATGGATGAAACTAGATCCGGGGTCTTCAATCTCATCCGATCTTCACTCTAAGTACAAGTCGATCCATGTGAGAAATGTTTTGAAGTCGAACATGGAAAGACATCGCTTGATTACCAGTCAATGATGTAAACTGTTAACAAGCGCGAGAGGAATCACCGATAATGATAATGACCCTCAAGGTACTGCAGTACAATTCATGTGGTGTGAATAAAGGACTTGGCGTCGAACACCACGCAAAATCTTTCGGTCGAAGGTCATTGATGTATACCTGTCGCCGGAAGTGAGAAACTTGCCATTGAGGCATGCAAGCTTCAAAGTACTGAAGGGGGTGTTCCTAGATCAAATTCTTGGATAATGAGCTGATGTCGACAAGAAGCGATCCGTCAAAGGAGGGCCTTAATGTATCCCACATCAGTGACACGGAACGGAGCAAATGATTTTGATGGAGGTGAAAACGATCTGATGATATATGGTTCAGGGTGGCGGTCATGAAAGAATGAAGTATAATGTATGGTAGTGGATGGGACACAGTTGACTTCTCTGGATGACTTCTCTTGAACATATCGGCGACACTTATATGATGGATTGGTAGCATTTACCCCAAAGATGGATGGTATGGCGAGACCATGGTGATGTAACCGGTGAATGAAACAACCCAACCCGACTCATGCACGGAGCAGAAGTGTCATGTTCAAGAGCGACTTGCTACCAATAAAAGTTCTTTGAGTTTCTTCCCAATTTTTTCCCAGTCATTGCTGACCAGTACCTCTTTATTTTTGTCAAGCTTGAGGAGGATAACATATGCTTGTTCTATAATTTGCCCTTCGGGCAAACCCATCGCTATGTTTTAACGAGCCTAGCGATAGTGAAACTCGTTCTGGTCTAAAGAAAAGTTTGTCGCTATTAACCTTTTTAACGAGTCTAACGACAAAGATAACTCGGTCCTTTTCATTTTTAGAGAGTCTGAAAAGGTACGTAAAGATAAATCCGGAAGTCCTTTTTCGTCATCTAATCCCTTAAGTCCGAAAAAGTATAAAACAATACAGAAGGGATGAATTTTCGATAGTTTTAACGAGCCGAACAAAGCAAGCGCTCGATCTTTTTGTGCAATAATCCCTCAGGTCCAAAAAGATTAAAATCTAGAGGAGGGATAGCACTTCCGGTCACTTTAACGAGCTGGAAGGCCAAAACTCGGTAATCTTTTCATATTTTACGAGTCAGATGAAAAGAGCTTAAAGAAGACTCGTCTTTTGAGGAACGAGTGATAAAAAGGGTAGCAGCTGATTCCAGGTAAGGGTCGGAATTTTCCAATCACGGCAGTGTTACAAGGATGGCTAGTGAAATCACTCTTCGCAGCTGTTCCTCAAAATGGGTAAACAATCAAATCGAGGTGAACGATCGGCCAATGGAAAAGTGGAGGTGACGGTGCAAACACGACCAAGGCTTTAATGGCTGATAATATTACATTCACGGTGGTTATTTACCGGAGGATAGTTCATTTTTTAGTGAGCTTAAATGCGGGTTGAAACACTTGCTCGATCTTATGTTTATTTTTTAACGAGCATGAACTATGTGCTAAAACTGCTCGATAACATGGTCTAGTTTTGATTTTTTACCATAAATAGCTTTGCCTTTTCAAAGATAGTACTGTACCCTCAATTGCTCTCATTTTACCATTTCATTTGAACTTGGTTTGTTGGAGCTTTGGAGTTGCCTCTTCCCCCTTGATTTTCATCAGCTGATTTCGGGAGATTCTGTGGACGATTCTCAGCGCCGTCTGGACCAGGTAGGAGCTAAACCTGAGCTCTTTCATTTCATGGTTTCCTTTCTGCATTCTGTGCTTCATTCCCTGCTTTTCTGAGCCCCTGGGGTTTGATGGGGTCATTCTGCCATCAACGCACCTTGGGCACTCGAAACCTGCGCTGAATGTCAAGCAGTATGAAGGCAGTTTGACCTTCAACGCAGGTGGAACACTGTGCAGGTGCGCTGGGCGCAGAAAAGGATTTTATTGCACAGTTTTTGATGAAAATTTTTGCCTGTTTCCCATCAAAACCAGGATCTAACTCCTCTCATGTTTGTTTTTCAGAGATCTTGGAGCAAAATGACCCTTACATGGCGAGAACTAGAACATGAAGAAGAGGACATGATTTCCCTACATGATCTGGTTACGATGAACGCGCTGCGGAACTGTGGTCTGCTGAAGTTCTTCCGCATCTCTAGCATGAGATAGCAGATCAACCTACTGCAGTATTTGCTCGATGCTTGGGATCCTATCAATCAAGTTTTCCAGATTAGGGGCAAATCTATCCCCTTGACCGCAGTAGACGTTTACTTCTTGACTGGCTTGTCGAGGCGGGGTGCCCCCATCTCTTTTTCAGGTTCAGCCCAAGGGAGTGACTCTGTGAGAGATTATGTCCGCCAGTATTGCAGGGAAGGATCTCAGCCGAGTAAAGACGGCAAGATCATCATCCGTGACGTTACTGACAGGTCCCTTAGGTCTATCCTGTATACTTTTGGTAGGATGGCCGGTAGTGCGTCTCTTCATGTAGCCAACAGATCCTATATGCAACATGCCTTGGAATGCCTCCAACCGAAAATATTCAACTGGTGTGATGCAGTACTTCTTGTGATGAAAAGTCAGTTGACCAAGATAAAGGACAGGGAGGTTGAAGAACTTTGGGTTCAGTTCTATTTTGACCACCTTTGCCTTGGAGAAGATACCACTGATGCAGCCGCAGTACATTGCTCTCGACTTACCTTCTCCTACTGAGCCACGCATGCAGAGATGGGTTGACCATATGTCTAGGCATGCTGGTCAATCTCAGATTTCTTTTTCTGATACCTTCTTCAGGTGGTTTGACCATCAGGAGATGGTCTATTCCGAGTATCCATATGTTGGCATGGATTTCCGGGGTGATCCGGACTTAGTACTGCCGGATGGCGAGTAGTGGGGCGCTATTGGTAAAATCTTTGACCATATCACTGTTTATTGTTTTTATTTATAATGTCCTTGTGCTTTATTCTATCAAGACTTTAATCAAACTCATGTGTGCATGCAGATGTTGGTCCTGTTCATCCAGTAGTTCACCTGAGAGTGCCAGCGGCTGCCCCAACAGGAGTGGCCACTGGGAGGGTTATCCTTCGTGACCTTGATGTGGCCGAGACTCTCACAGCTGTGCAGGAGCAGGTTGAGAGCCTTACTCTTGGTATTCCAGATGTGAGGATCGACGAGCTACCTTTGCAGTTACAGCAGCATACTACTGGTGTGCCCAGACGATGGACTCGTCTCTTACACATGATCGCACAGGCCGTGACTTGCTATCACGAGCATCATTAGACTAGGGTGCCCCCTAGCATTTTGAGTTTTTGGGTCATGTGACCGATTTTGTCTTGGTTACAGAACATTATATGTAAACCATAAATAGCTATATATATATTTTGATTTTCGGGGTTTTATTCTGGTTGAGTTATATTATCCACATGTAAAACATTAATGATGTGTTTCTTTTTATAAATGTCGCAAATGTCTATCTAACACATAGTTTGCTAATGAGTCGGTTAATGTGTTTAAGTTTCTGGAAATATGTTGATATTGAATCAAATCAAATTGTCTTTCCAAAATCTTAACCCTTAGGAACATGCGATAAATAGCTGGGTTTCAGACGGAATATATACCATTGAGTTGTAGTATTACGAGTTAAGAGTCTAGCCTGACGATTAGTCGGCGTATACCATGGGTGATGGCATCAGAGAGAAGTTCTATCAACGTGCTATACTCAGCGATGTTATTCGTTGATTGACCAATACATACACCTCTGAAACTTACTAACTCGCCGCTTGGATCAAAAATGGCCCAGGCTGCGGAGGACAGGTTCCGCAAACTACGACTCGCTCCGTCGGCATATCCAACACATGTCTCCAAAAGGTTTGACATCTACAATAAATGTAAAAAGGTGGATTACTTGACCAAAACGACCACTTTAGCGAAAACAAAATACAACAAAAGCATACTGGTCACTATTTAAGCATAGTAACGCTTGAGGTACAACCCATTACGAGGTTGCGCCAGTGGAATTCCATCATAATCCATTAACTCGTAGGCTCCTTTTGCTAACACCCGTTTAACAATATAGGGGCCCATCCATAAAGAATTAAATTTACCTGCTCCCAATTTGTCGGATTCTTGGTCGTAAAGCAAGACCAAGTCACCTTCTGAGAAGACACGGAGTTTGACATTTTTGTCGAACTGCGCCTTGACTCGTTTCTTATGGGCTTCGTTAGCCAAAGCGGCATCACGACGGGTTTCATCCAATTGGATTAATTCCAAGAAACGGGCCTCTTCTTCCGAAGTTCCGAGGAGGAGATCGATTGCGAGTTTAAGAGACGAGATTTCGCATTGGACTGGTAAGACTGCTTCCAGGCCATATACCAGTTGGAAGGGTGTGAACCCGGTCGCATTCCTTACCGATGTTCGGTAAGCCCACAAGGCTGAGTACAGGATTAGGTGCCACCTTCTTTTGTGAACTCCGATCATCCTTTGCAACATACGCTTCAGGACCTTGTTGATCGCTTCAACTTGTCCGTTGGCTTGCGGATACAACAAAAGCACAAAAGCATACTAGTCACTATTTAAGCATAGTAACGCTTGAGGTACAACCCATTACAAGGTTGCGCCAGTGGAATTCCGTCATAATCCATTAACTCATAGGCTCCTTTTGCTAACACCCGTTTAACAATATAGGGGCCCATCCATAAAGAATTAAATTTACCTGCTCCCAATTTGTCGGATTCTTGGTCGTAAAGCAAGACCAAGTCACCTTTTGAGAAGACACGGGGTTTGACATTTTTGTCGAACTGCGCCTTGACTCGTTTCTTATGGGCTTCGTTAGCCAAAGCGGCATCACGATGGGTTTCATCCAATTGGATTAATTCCAAGAAACGGGCCTCTTCTTCCGAAATTTCGGGGAGGAGATCGATTGCGAGTTTAAGAGACGAGATTTCGCACTGGACTGGTAAGACTGCTTCCAGGCCATATACCAGTTGGAAGGGTGTGAACCCGGTCGCATTCCTTACCGATGTTCGGTAAGCCCACAAGGCTGAGTACAGGATTAGGTGCCACCTTCTTTTGTGAACTCCGATCATCCTTTGCAACATACGCTTCAGGACCTTGTTTATCGCTTCAACTTGTCCGTTGGCTTGCGGATAATACGGAGTAGAGCTGTCGTGAGACAATCCTAGCTTGGCAGCTAATTCGAGCATCATGTGATTGCAAAAATGCGATCCATGATCTGTGACTATAGCCTGTGGTATGCCGAATCTGGGGACTACATGATTGAAAAAGAAAAGGGCAGCTGTTTCACCAGTGTTATCTAATGTAGGCATCGCCTCGGCCCATTTGGTAAAATAGTCAATGGCGACTATAATGTACCCATGCCCCCCGGTCGAGGTGGGGTTACATGTCATGAAATCGATGCCCCATTTGGCGAATGGCCCAACAGCAACTATTGGCTGTAAGGGTGCGGGTGGTCTTCTGGTTTTGCTATCAAAAATTTGACAAGCATGGCAACTTCTGACTGCGGTTATGCAATCTTTGAACATGGTCGGCCAGAAGTATCCTGCTCGTAAGATTTTTTGTGCTGTAGCATATTCAGATTGATGTCCCCCACACGCGCCTGAATGACACTCATTGAGGGATTTTTCGGCCTCCTCATGGGTGAGGCACCTTCTCAGAACTGTATCGACACCACGACGGTAAAGCATATCACCGACAATCATGTAGTCTTTTGCTTGGTATCGTATACGTTTCTGTTCAGAGTGAGAGGTGTTAGGCCTAAACTTTTGGGTTTGGAGATAAATTATGATATCTCCATACCACTCATTGCTTGTAGATATCAGAAACAAATTCTCATCCACGATTGATTCTTTGGATGTTTCATCGTTGGACGACGATGGGAGATCGCACAATAATTCTGCGAAAACTAGAGCTTTCTTTGACTTGGATTTTACAAATTCCAGATCAAACTCTTGAAGGATCTCTATCCATTTTGAATATTTGCCCGCCAGCAACTGTCGCGACAATATATAAGTCATGGGGTTGCAATCTGACAGAATGGTAGTTTTCCGAAAGAGGACATAGTGTCGAAATCTTTATATCGCTTGAACAGCTGCAAGCGCTAGTTTTTCAACATAAGAATATTTGCTTTCTGTATCATTTAAGTTTTTACTTAAATAATATATAGGGTGTTCAATTCCATCGACTTGAACTAAAACCATTGCGATGGTTGTATCTGCTGCAGCCAGATACAGGTTAAAATCTCTTTGATAATCGGGGGCGTACATTAATGATGCTTTTATTAAGGAATCTTTTAAAGCATCAGAGGAAGCTTGTGCAACCTGATCCCAGACGAAGGGTACCTCCTTTTTCAAAAGACGTGTATAACCTTTAGCAAGTTCAGCGTAATTTGGAATGAACCTCCTCAGAAAGTTTGCTTTCCCTTGGAGTTTCTGAATCTGAAGCAAATTTGAAGGTGGAGGCAAATTTATGATTGCCTGGACCTTACAAGGGTTGAGACGAATCCCATCCTTGGAGACTACAAAGCCAAGTAAACGACCAGAACCGACGCAAAATACACATTTGTGCGGATTGAGTCGTATCTTGTAGTGTCAGTAGCGTAGAAATATCGCTCTTAAATGCTGCGGATGATCAGTCCGCTTTCGCGAATGAGCCGGAAGGTCGTCGAGGTATGGTTGAACGATGTTCTTGATGTCATGGAAGGCATAATTCATTGCCCTCTGAAAGGTCGCCCCTGCGTTCTTTAAACCAAAGGGTAATTTTCAATATGCGAATGTGCCCCATGGACAAATGAACGCAGTCTTTGACTGGTCC
The DNA here is from genome assembly GCA_031772625.1 of Pinus tabuliformis. Lineage (NCBI taxonomy): Eukaryota > Viridiplantae > Streptophyta > Pinopsida > Pinales > Pinaceae > Pinus > Pinus tabuliformis. The sequence continues at coordinate 656,942,013 of CM062820.1, read as the reverse complement.
TGTGGGCAGATATTTATTTGATTATACTCGGAAAATCCATCCATGAATGAAAAGATTTCACATCTGGCGCATTCATCAATTATCTGGTCGATGAAGGGTGTACGGTAGTTGTCTTTCGGACAAGCTTGATTTACATCCCTATAATTGACACACACTCTAATTGTCCCTTGTTTCTTCATAACAGGGACAATATTCGATACCCAATCGGTTAGAGGAACCGGGTAGATGAAACCAGCATGGAGAAGTTTTTCAACTTCTGCCTTAATGGCAGCGGCTTTCTTGGGGTGCACCTGCCTGAGCCGTTGTCGTACCGGTTTGACATCTGGATACATCTTAATTTCGTGTTCAACGATACTCGAGTCAATGCCTGGCATTTCGTCATATGACCAAGCAAAGACATCTCTGAATTCGCGAAAAAGAGCGTTATATATTTCCAGTTCTGAAGGAGAACAACATTTGCCGACATAAATATTCTCTACAACATCTGTTTTGTTCGAGATATTTATGGCTATAGTCTCTTCAATATTGGATAAGTTTCGCTCAGAATCCACCGTATTTACAGTATTTGATAGGAATTCAAAAACTGAAGGATGATAAAGGTCATTTTGAGTATCTTCTTCATAATCTGGAAGAAGGGAACGATGGTGGCAATCGTTCCATGGTGCCCCTTCAATCAACATTGATTGTACAATTCCTTCGTCGGTTCCATGCACTCGCGACCAAGGATCCGAAGGGGTACCATATTCTCAAGACCTATCTACCCAAACGCTTGTCGAGCGTTGATTTGGGTTTGCCTCCCATGCTAGAAACATTGATTGCTACAATATTTCTATTGGGCTTGGGGGTAAAACCATTGCATGATCCATGTTGATATCGTTTTCTGAGATCTTTGTGGAAGATATCATATTGCAGGTTCCTATCAACGCTACTTCCGCCAAGTTGATTGGAGGTGGAAGAGCGAAAGTTCCCATTAGTATAGGATCCTTTAGTAGGCCTACTCCGATATTTTGAAGCGAATGGGGGCTTCCATGGATCATGGGAATGCTTCCTGTAACTTGTGAACCATTGGGGAGGAAGTTTTGTTGGTCGACGATTGTAATCCCTCCTTGAAAGGGAAATGCAATCTTTCTAAAATAGGTCGACACAACAGCTGCCATGGCATATATCCATGGTCTTCCTAGTAGGATGTTGTAATCAAGATTCCCATCGATGACTTCAACATCTATTTCTACTGTTTTTCCCCCTAGTTCAACCTTCAAGTTATTTAGGATACCATATGGGGTATATGTCCTTCCGTCGAATGCTTTTAATGTCGTCGAAGATCGTGACAAGGTTGGAGATCCTAAAGTTTTCCAGCAACTCATCGACATAATACATGTAGATGCCCCCTCATCAATAATTGTTCGATGAACAGTTTTGTTGAGGGCTTTCACTTGAATAAGGAAAGCTAGTTGAGCTGGTAACTGAGGATCGTATCCTTTGTGGTCAAAGGATACAAGATTGGAATCCTTAGGATCAACCCCACCAATGGCTGATAACAAAGCCTGCCTTTGGGATGGGCAATTTTGTAGTACTTCAAGAGTCGACATAGTGGATGGCGATTGGGCCAAATCTTCCACTATGTTATAATGCTGCGCCGCTCTGGCGCGAGGATTAAATGTCGACTTGTGTACTACTCCCTTTGGTGGTTTTATTGTTAATTCAGGAATGATGGGTGGTACAACTTCTGTCGAAGTTGTTGTCGAACTACTTGGTTGATCTTTATCCTTATCGTTCGACAGCTGCGGATTCCCGTAATATTTGTTCCTTGTCGAAATCAAAGCATCATTTTGTTGCTTTGAAATCGACAACATCAGCACTTGAGACGGGGAAGCATTTCCACTATCAACCAGATTTGTTCCTGGATTTGGAAACGGATCAGTTAACACAGCTGAGGTTTTCGAACTTTTAAAGAATCTTTTAAGCTCAACTTTGTATGGACATTCTTTCGTCCAATGATCCTCATCACATATCTGACATGGATATTTTGGTTTCCTATCTCCAGGGGGGTTTGAAGAAGTTTTTTCAGGAGATGATTCACCCTGTTTCTTCTTGCTTCCTGGTTGTTTGGTTTCTTTGCCTTTATCTGCTGATACGACATTTACTTCCGAAGCAAGAACTTCTTCTTTTGCATTTTGATCTGAAATCTTACGGGCTTTCTTGGACGTAGCCTTTGTCGATTTCGCGTTTGTCGTGCCAATCACGCCATCGCCGGCATGAGAGTCATTGTTTGATTTAGGAGGAGGAGGAATTGAGAATTCTGGTCTAGGGGCGTCAGGTATTTTGTCGTAGAGCGTGCCAGACTGAGTATAGACCAAGTCTAGATATTGCGCACGAGCGATAACTTGCTCTTCTGTTACGACTCCCCCCTTCGCCACATCTTCCGTTATGGCAGGAAGTAACGACTTGATAAACCATTCAGCTAATAGCTGATCGGGAACGTACGTTTTTACCATCCTACGACGTCGTTGCCACTCATGTATATGATCAGATATGTGAGTGGCCGTTGTCTGTTTGAAGTTGGTTAGGATTTCCGTTCCTGTTTCATACCTTATCGGTAATTGAAAATGGGTTAAAAAAGTCGTGGCTAAGGTACTGAAATTGTCGAACGAAGCTCTAGGAAATTCAATATACCATTTTGTCACTGGACCCATTAACGTCCTCTGAAAAAGGTGAAGCCTTATTGAATCATCGTTTAGGGTGTTTGATGAACACCATAGATGAAATGTCATCACGTGAATCGATGGGTCTTCATCTGGATTTCCATTAAATTTAGGAATATCTGATGGAAGTTTATGAGGAATCGCTGGCCACCAAGGGGCGTAAGAAATTGGATCATTTGTTAACCGGTGTAAATCAGGTAACTCTAAAGTTGCCACGAATGGTAACTGTTGATTCAGGTTAGGTGAAGCATACCCAGGATACGATGGAATTGCCTGAGCAGTTGGCCTTTGCATACCAGCATAATGTAGTTGATGTTGGTACGACTGATACGGTTGGTGGACGTGACCATTGTAAAATGGTTGATTTTGACCGTTTTGAATGTACGGATGTCCACTGTTCGCAAAGATCTGCTGCTCAGAACCTTGGTATACTTGTTGGAATTGTGGTTGTTGGTATTGCACCAGCCACGGTTGTGAAGCCATGTTCTGTTGCGCTATACTAATCGTTGGACCAAGGTGTGGGGTAATTGTACCTGTTTGGACTTGTGTCGTCCCACCAGTTGGCGATTGTGGTTGAGTCACAGGGTCAAGGGATTGTTGCATTACAACCTGAGAAATCTGAGGTTGACATACAACAGGCAGCGTTTGAACTTGTGACACTGTCACAATAGCCGGTGTAGTAGGTATATTCGACACAGGTACACATTGTTGCATCGAATATACAACCCTTGGTTGTTGGGGTAGTATAGGTACCCAACCACTTGATGTAACTCCAGTATAACCTGAATATTGTTGTGAACTCCCGTATGGATATCCTCTCGAAGGGGGTAATGAAAGGGCATACTGCCCCCCATACGGTGGTAATCTGGAACTCAAGCGGATTGTCTACCCTTGGGGACTGGATTGCCCAAATTGACCTCCAAATGGATCAATTTGTCGAGTCTCAACATAAGAGTTGCCGGATATTATTCCGGAGGAACAAATAGGAACGGACCATACTGTCGAAATAGTCCCTGGATGGACTCCTTCTAGCGGTTGTGAGCTAGTCGGGACAGATGGTACACCGGCAAACATTGTCGGAGTGACGGCAGGGAGTTCTGCTGTCGCTGTGTCAGTTGACACAGTCCTATATGTTGACGGTTGTTCAGACATTTTGAGTCTATCCAAAAGATTACCTAGCGATTCTACAGGAACTTCCACTGGTGGTGGACCAACTTCTGATGCCGAAGGAAATAGAGTGACCCCGACTCCAAAATGTGTTGGAGTACTTGCTTACGGATCTTCTACAATTTCCTCTATCGAAATCAAACCAGGTGGAAGGGGAAGACCGTCAGGTCCATAAAATATTTCTGGTGCCGAAGAAGGGGTTGAATCGACAGTGACAGATGTTTGAGGAGCAAGACTCTCCGAACCGGTTGCTGATGGAACTGGTTCAGTCACACAAGTGTTTACCCTCAGACTAGGATCAGTATCACTGTCCCTTTGTGGCTGTCGAACTTCTTCTATAGAGGCAGGGTTTCCAGAAATGTTTGGAGTAACCGGGATCTTTGATGTTGTTGGAACACTTGTTCTAACTTTAATAGGAGATTTCGAACCGGTTAAACGAGTTCGCTTTGTCCATACTGTTTTCGATTTTGGAGACAAAGACGGTTGACTCGTAAGCCTCCGCGAACGACGGGGTTTCAATTGACTTTCTTCCACGATTGCGGATTACTCGATCAACTAAAATACAAAAGGGGAAAGAGTGTTTCCGAATTAAATGAATTTTTAGACGCTTTGGACACAACTTGCTTTTTCAATTTTAAAGAGTCGAGAAAAAGCAAAAGATGACTCTAGTCTCCTTCGATTTTTAATGAGCCTGAAGTGACAAGTGCTTAGATGGACCTTTTCCGTTAAGGAGTCTGAAAAGGAACGAAAGGGACTGCTCTAGAGTTCTAGGTAGAGGGTGTGCCAAACCAATCGCAAAACCGCAGAATACTTTTTAGGGTACGGGCGGTCAATCTTCCCGAATGTTGTGTTCAGTGCATTGCGATTAGTAGGGCGGCCGACACGGTTTCCTATGGATAAAGGTTTTATGCCTATAGGGGTCTCCCAATATATACTCGACGGTACGTGGGAGCACAATCCGTACTGGCACCTATTGTCTCTCAGGAGGAATCACCCAACCATCAGTGAGGCAACAGTTACCAGGTTTTACGACGCGGGAACAAGTCTCTAGCCTAGACCTCTATGTTGTGCGTTAAGTTACAAAGCGTTGTTAAGTTCATTCAATTTATTTTAGGTTGATCTTTCTTAGAAGTTTGCCTTTTTGGATCACCACGAGATGTAGATACAATTCCTAAATGCAGTCTAAAGATGATAAGCAAGCTTTTATATCTTTTCAACAATGAAAATCCTGGCTACAAGGGGAAAAGAAAGACACAATCTTTTCTCAAAGAGCATAGAGCACACTGTAAATGCACTTTTCCTAAATCAATCCATACAAACTGTCAAAATGAAAATGCACATATGCATGTATTTGTTTTCACTTTCTTAATATTGATGCCTAAAAAGAAAGTTGTTGTACAAATTTGAATTCGATTTCAAGTGAAAACACAAACAAGCTTCTTTTTGAAATCAAAAAGACGATTACGACACTTAATGATTTTGAAGTAAATACTTGTTTCGACACTAGAAATTCATAAATTCAAACCAAAAGACAAAAGTAAAAGCATAATCAACTGTGAATAGCAAACAAACTCACTCCTAAGATCAAAATGACACTTACGACAGGTCTAGATCTAAGGGCGACAGTATGACTAGTTTACTTTTGTAATGGGAAACTGCAAATGATGTAACAAACACACAAAAACAAATACAGTTTCTTTTATACAACCTGAGGCGGAATTAAGGCAAAGAAAAGGGGTTCTCAGATAGGTACACACACTGATAACAGGCTGCAAAAATCATAGACAAAACTGAGCAAAATGAAGCAAAGAACCACAGCTGCACAGGGCAAAGGCTGATCAGTGCACCTGTTGCACAGAGAAACTGAATTGCAGCGCAGGTAGCCCTCTCGGGACCTGCGTTGAAATGCAAAACCTCTTCACAAAGCCTGTGCTGAAGCAGAAACGAGAATTGTCTCTGGGTTCTGGGTCACAGTTTGCAGTTTAATCTACGGTTTTTGGCCGGATAAAAGCTATCAATAAGGTACAATTAGAGGGATGATTTAAAGGAGGACTAAAAGCTATCACAAAGGGCTGTCAGATCATTTGTGAGTCAAGTGTTCAGATCATAAACAGGCCCAGTGAATGGACTAGAGTAGCAGATCTCTACTTTGCATTTGTAAATGGCAAATGCAGTTCGATTCGGCACTCCTGAGTTTATGAGATGAAAAACAATAGAAACACAAATAAAATAACTAGATACGATCCCCAGTGGAGTCGCCAATTTGTTGTTGGGAAAAGTATGCATTCAGAATGCCCCTATCCCACTCTAAGGTGTGACAGTGCCTTAGCAACAAACAAGGAAAACTATTTTCGTATTCTTCTTTATGAAATGTAAACAAAGAGGAAGGATGTAACTAACCTGTGTCTTTCGCTAGTTTGTTGATCCAATCGCTCTCTCCTTTGTTCGCTTCCCGCTGCCTGCTCTCTCACTGGTCCAGCTTCACGAAGTTCCTGCAAGATCACAGAAGAGAGAAACTACACAAAAGACATAGATTTACATTCATAACTAGTTTAGGATCAGATTTAAACTAAACATGCAAATATAACAAAACATCATTGATACACAGCATGTAGGAGAAACTCAAATAGTTTTATTGATATGATAAGAAAGTCCAAGAGGAGATACAACCAAGTGAGTCCCGATCCAGCATCTACCTCCCAGCAAAGGAATCCCTTCCTCTCCTCCAACAAAGCATAAATCACCCAATGCACTAATCTCAATCTCAAACCAACAACAATTCTCTGCAAAGTACAAAACTCCGGCCTCTGGATCTCTGGGATGAGGGATCCATATATAGATGTAAGCAGAGAGGATGAGTCAGCTTATGTTTTAACTTGTGGCTTCTCTCTGTTAGTTCTTTCTTCCACTTGGAGGCTGAGAGCCTCTTACTCATCACTGGTCGAATTCATTGAGGCAAGTGTCATTGAGGAAGATTCTGGAAGCTTCCAGTGTCTGTACACCTCGCGGAATGACACTGCCATTTGGCATTTCTCGCTCAGCACACCTTGATAGTGCATTTAGGTGCGTTGCAACGTACCTAGCTAGTGTACTGGGGTGCATTGCAACGCAGGCAGCTAGTAGAGCATCTGAATTGATCCTGATTTGACTAGTTCTGAGTGGTTTTTGGTGGAGAACTTCTGGGAGAAGCTGTCATTGGTTTACCTTGTTCCTTTAGGGGCAGGAACAACACTTTTAGGGACTTTGGATCCCTTGGATTATGGACATTTCATGCTCAAAGCTGTAAGGCACAAAAATGTCTATAACACCTAGCTAGAGGATACTTGCACAAGACAAACAACCACACATCAAGAAGCAGAGAGCATGTAGTAAGGGAATGCAAGCATGCAATAGTAAAAGGAGCCAAAATACCTCACAACACATACATTCGACTCACAGGTAAGTGACTAACCCATTCCTTTGTTTTCATTTGTGTAATTGAAATATATGCATGAGAAAATTAGATGGTTGAGGTTGACCGAGAAGAGGTGGCCAGTTAACTTGGCCACCTCATCTAGTTGACTACACTCATTCGAAGATGTCACCCACACGTGCGCATAGTCAACTCAGAGAAGGATACCAAGGACAGGTAGTGGAGGGTATGCAAACTTCAATGCAATGATGATAGGTGATTGCAGGAAGAAGTCATGATGACAAGGCAGGTGGGGACCAATAGTCCAAATATGGCCAGCGTACATTTCTTCCAGCTCACCCCCATCACTGGAAAATATCTAAACGAAGTAATAAGTACTCTCCTCAAAGCACTCTCACCACCTTTTCTTTCATTCTATCCTCATCCACTTAGCTAAAGCTAGCTCCTTGTCACCCCACAGCCTCGAAACCATCACTCTCCATCACCCTCATCCATCCTCCTGCTATCGGCATTCTACAGGAGCACTTATAGGTTCTACAGGAGCACCTACAGGCAGTTCTACAGGAGGGGCAGTGAGCTGTTTTTAAGGAGAAAACACGTTTTTTTGCTATATTTCTGGATTTAGGAGGTAGGTTCCATGCATAGCTACCTTGGTTATCAATATGTGTAAGGAATGATATCATTTTAAGGAGGAATTGAATCCATAGAAGAAGAGGAATTATATAAAAAATTTCTGCCTCTTTAAAAAAAAAAAAAAACACAGTTTTCCTATGTTTTCCTGTTTTCTTCAAAATTCTTGTCACCATCTCTACATTTGGTGTTCAAAAGGGGTATAAGCACGATGACAGGAGGATTCATGAGGAAGAAGCCCACTAATTCAACCAGGCTCCATGGACATCCCCAAGTAGTAGCCATATTCACTAGGGAAAATTGGATGACATTTTTTGAGAAATTCCGAGGGTTTGATGAGGAAGTTGCTGAGGAATTTGCCCTTTCTTTAGTCCCTCACTCAAGAACCCATGCCACTGTCACTTTTAGAGGTATTTCCATGGAAATCACCCCTGAATTTATCAGTAGGGTTAATATCCTTCCTCTTGGATTACCTTGGAGCAAAGATGAAAAACCAATTGGACAGGTTGCCAAGAAAAACTTCTTCCAAAACAATGAACATCCTGAGAAGACAAAAATGGCAATAGGAGGACAAGAATACCCTACCCTTGGGATGAGGTTAGTTACCAAATCATCAAATATTTCTCCTGTGAAGGGAGGTATAACATAGTATATGGCTACAATTTTAGAATCCTCCATGAACTGAGATATGTCATGGACACTCCAGCTCCCCTGAAACTCAGCATCCCCTATTTCCTCCTGCAATCCCTCATAGAATCCAACATTAAGTTTAAGGCAGGGAGTCCAGATCCATTGGCTCACCATGGATTAATCAAAATTTTAGTGGAAGAAGCCCTCCATACATTCACAATCCCCATAGCATGGGAAATTTTCTGAAACATGACAACAGAAGATGACATAAAGGCCTTCACCTATGATATCCATCCTTCTGATAGTGAGGATGAAGAGCAGCAAGGGGGAGAAGAATGAAACCAAAACAGAGTAGGGAGAAACAAAACAAACAGAGACAGAAGAAAAGATAGAAGGAGGAGAAAAGGGGGCAGAAAAGATAGAAGTGTCTCCTGAGACCCTAGAAAGAGAGGCAACAACTTCTCTCACTGCCCTCAGCACCGCAATTAAACCAAAACAAAAGAGGAAGAGGAAGATGGTAGTGGATGTTATAGGCATTTTTGGGCTCTGGAACCCCAATCATACATGTCCATAAACCAAGGGCTCCTAAGTCCCTAAATGTGTTGCTTCATACCCTAAAGGAACAAGGTCAGCTGATTACATCATCTCCCAGAAGTTCTCCATAAGAAACTGCTCAGAATTGGTCAAGACTGGACCATACAGGTTGCTCAGTGCTAAGGGTGCAATGCATCCCACCTGCCTAGTGAAAAGGGTGTAATGCATACTGAAAATCCCTTCTGTAGGGTACGATGGGTGAGAGTGGACAAATGGCAGAGACAGCTTGCGAGGTGGATGATCATGGAATCTTCCAGAAACTTCTCGTGTGACACTTGCCTCTCTGAATTCGCCTAGGGTTGAGTAAGAGATCATTAATCTCCAAGTGGAATCAAGGACTATCAGATAGAGGACACTAATCAAAATCCCAGAAGCTGACTCACCCCCTTGCAATCATCTATATATGGATCCCTCATCCGAGAGATCCAGAGGCTGGAATTTTGTATCTTGTAAGGAAGTGTTGTTGGTTTCTTGGTGGAACATCATAGTGTTGGGTGATATAAGATTTTCATGAGGTGAAGGAAGGGTTTTCATGCTGGAGGATGACGTTGGGTCAGAACAATTGGTTGTAATCCTCTTTGCTATTCTTGATATTAATAAAGCTATTCAAGTTTTCCTCCACATTCTTGTATGTTTGATGATATATGCATTTGTGTGGTCAATATATATCTGGTCCTATATTGTTTATGATTGTAGATCTTTGTTCTTCGATAGTATTATGCTGCTTTGATTCTATAGGTGCTCTTTGAAGCTGGGTAGATGAAGGAAAAGTGGCAAGGATCTGTCAGAAGGGAGAGGAGCCAAGCAAGGAACCAAGCGCAAGACTGAGGTTGGTGTCCTTCATTCCCCTCTCATCTACTTCTCATAAAGGAAAACGAAAGTAGTTTTAGTTTGTTTGTTTCTAAGATAGCTACCAGTCTTAGTGGGACTAACAACTCCGAGTGGACACTAGATTTCCCGATAACAAAATGGCGACTCCACTGGGGAGTGAATAGATTGTTTGTTTGTCTATATTTGTTTTTTTTATATACTTACAGATGGAGCCTGAAGTCAATCTAGCTAGCCTTCGAACTGCAGTTTCTATGCAAGTGCAAAGTATATCAATGTTGTTTCAGTATATCTCTAGGTTTTGTTTATAAACTGAACGATCAATTTAAAAACCTTCTAATTGCCCTAGTGGTGGCTCTAGTAACCTCATTAGATCAACCCCTATAATTTCTATTTACTGTACATCACTTGCTCGGCCTAAATCCCTGAACTGAGCTGCAAACTATGACCCGGAACCCAGTTGAAGTCTCATCCCTAGACCATCGCACCTTCTACTCTTGGGAATCTAGATGCATCGCACCTCCCGTGTGTAGTAGGTGTGATGCATCACACTTTCCCTTTGTTACAGGTGCACTGATCACACAAGACCTCTTCTGCTCTCAGTTTTTGGTTTCTGTGTTCACTCTTTTAAGCTCTATTCATGAGTTTTGTTGTCTGTGATCAGTATACCACTGTGGAAACCCACTTCCTTTCCATCATTTCACCTCCATTGTGCAAAGAATTGTGAATGTTTTTATGTATTGTGCGCCACTTTCAGTTCTCTTTTACAAAGAAGTAGCGTAATCGAACTGTCGTTTTTTGATTTGAAAGTGTCGCAAGTGTCATTTTCAGTCAAAGAGAAGAATTATGTTGTTCTTGATGGTTGATTATATAGTTACTCTTGTATTTGATTTGAATTAGTAGTTTTTCAAGTGTTGAAAGTAGTTTTCAATTCAAAATAGCAAAGTGTCGTCATTATCTTCCTTTCATTTTTGAAGAGAAATTTGTTAGTACTATCACTTTGAAAAGATATTTCAGATTTGTACTTAGCATTCTTCTTGTCATTCACACATTAAGAAAGATGAAAACAAATACATGCATGTGCATTTGCATTTAGACTGCTTGTTGGTTTGATTTAGGACAGTGCATCTAGTGTGTGCTCTCTGCTCTATCTTGAAAGAATATCATCTCTCTTTCTTTAGTAGCTAGGATTTTCATTGCAAAAAGAAGATTAAACGATTGTTTATCATCTTAGATTGCATTTTAGGAATTATATCTACATCATGTGGTGAACCTGAAAGGAAAATTTCTTAAGAAAGATCAACTGTAAAATAAATTCGATGAACATAAAAACGCTTTGGAACCTAACGCACAACATCTAGAAGTCTAGTCTAGAGACGTATTCCGACATCATAAAGCTTTGTAACTGTCACTTTCACTATTGGTTGGGTGATTCCTCCTCTTTGAGATGAAAAGTGCCAGTATAGACTTATGCTCCAACGTACCGTCGAGTATATATTGGGAGACCACAATAGGATATATCTTTTATCCATAGGAAGTCGTGTCTGCCACCCTATCGATCGCAATGCACTGAACACAACATTCAGGAAGATTGGTTGCCATACCATAAAAAGTATTCTGCAGTTTTGCGATTGGTTTGGTAATCCCTCTGTCTAGATTTCCAGAGTAGTCTCTTTCATTCCTTTTCAGACTCCTTAAAGGAAAAGGTCCATCTGAGCACTTGTCACTTCAGGCTCATTAAAAATCGAAGGCGACTAGAGTCATCTTTTGTTTTTCTCGACTATTAAAAATTGAAAAAAAAATTTGTGTCAAAGTGTCTAAAATTTATTTTAATCGGAATAATATCACCATTCCCGCGTTGGTCTTAGGTGGAGAAAAATGGAGTCCACCAACCAAGAATTTCCCCTTGGGGGAAATCCTAGTCCTTTCTCCTCTTGGGGAGATGTTGGTGCACCTCACATGGCCACATTGTCACTTCCAGGATTGACGATTGGCTTGCCAATATGGCTCTTCTCGACCTTTGTCATTCATAATGCCATGATTCCTGAGCAATCAAGTCAGCAATTGGATGATACTAAAGTTATCCCCCAACCTTCTACTTCATCCGATTCTCCCTCTCCTCCCTCTTCTTTTCTTGATAAAGTTGGTAAGGAAAAAAATCAAGTAACTAAGAAGGAGAAGAAGGGGAAGGAGAAGAAAGAGAAGAAGAAGGAGCCAAAGGAGAAAAGGGGTAACCAGGCATCGTCTAGTGAAAATCCACACACTGCACCATCCAAGCCTAAATCTCGATGTGTCATTTTCAAAGGAGACCACTATCATCGAGATTGTCCTTGCATCCCTCGGATCTTAAGGGACTGGTCTCCTTGCTTTCACAACCCGGTGTCATCAACCTATGAAGACCATGTTGAAAGTACACCATCAACTAGTGAAAGTGAAGCATTTAGACAAAAAAGGAAATGTAAATTTCCTTGTAAACTGTGTGAAGGCGATCACGCCCTCCACTGTTGTCCCTTCCTAGACGAAGCTAAAAGAGTTTTAGATGACTGTCTGGTTTCACCGCTACTGCTTCCTCCTGGATACAAGAAACTCTTTTTGAGTCCATCGCTAGTTGAAAATCCGACCGACATGCCATTGTGGTCGGTCGAAACATCTGTCATTGAAGATAAACCCGCTGAATCCATACTAGACGAAAGTCAAAAGGTTGATGCAGCAGTCGACCCGGTCTTGCCTTCGGAAGGTCCATCTTCAGATGACACAATCACTGAAGAGAATGAGAATGACACCGTTGAAATTCTTTTCATAAACACAGACTTTGATGAACATGGGGGTAGTCTACCCTTTCCTTTACCGTAGGAAGGAAGTTCGTCAGAGTCATATCCGACCATCTATTCGGTCCCACCTCTGAGAAACCTAGTCATTTCCTTTGATTGGAATCTACTAGGTAGACCCCGTGTATCAGCTAATGTCCCATTCCGAATCCTTGTACAAGCTTACAAAATGATCATGGTCAGTACCATCATAGATGAAGGGGCTTCTGTGAGTATCCTTTCCTCAACTGCTTGGGAAGCGCTTGGCTCACCATCACTTCTGCCTGAGATGAGAAATCTGACTGGCTTCAACAAAGGAACCAGTCAACCATTAGGGATCCTTCCCAATGTGCCCATAACATTGAGAAGGAAAACCATTTACTTGAATGTAATGGTAGTTCGAGGACCTCTAGATTATAATCTACTCCTTGGACGCGACTATATTTATAGCATGGGAGCCATTGTCTCCTCAATCTTTAGAGTAATGTGTTTTCTGCATGAAGGCCAAGTGGTCAAGCTCGTAGACCAGCTTGCATTCCCCGGATCACACATAGATAATATTCAAATGCCATCCCTAAATGGTCTTTTCACGCAAGGAATGTCTCATCAATCTCAAGCCCATCCACCTGAAGAGCGTGAGTGATTCGGGAGGACATGACTGAAACTCAGGGGGCATGCACCCTGGTCTGTTTCGGTAGGAAAACCTTGGGTATAGGGTAGGTTTCCACGGAGGATATATGACTAGTCTGACACACCCGTCCATTTAAGAAAATGGGATTAGACTGGAATAAGATTCCCTCGTCAAAGTTATGCGAGTGGAGGTGACCGCACCACTCACCTTTGTCTATTTTGGTAGACATCACCAAGGAAGCATTTTGTCTGCAACACGGATGGAGAGATTTCATATGGTAACCTAGAAACTTTTCACTATACCTGGGGGCATGCAAACCTTTTTGCATGCAAGCAAAGAGCGACCATTTATTTTCTTAGTTTGTAGTTTCTCAACCCTTTAAACTTGTAGGATTGGTCGTTCCTAGATTTCATAATGAAAGGATCCGAAGCAAAGTTTCAAATGGTGCAAGCTCCCTAAAAATTGAACCTATCGATGAGACATCCTTATTATACAACTCGCATGAGCAATTTTTATGTGGAGTTCAAGCTCGTTAAAAATTAAACATAAGCAATGAGCAAACATTCCCCCAGAGTTTAAGCTCATTAAAAAATGAACCAATTTCCAGTAAATAACCATTGTGAATGCATTATCATCAGCTTTTGAGCCCTGGTCGTGTTCTCATCATCACCTTCACTCTGTTTCAGCTGATCATTCACTTCCATTTGATTTTTACCCCTTTTGAGGAACAACTGCGAAGAGTGATCCTATTAGCCATCCTTGTGACACTGCCGTGATTGGAAAATTCCAAACCTTACCTGCAATCAGTGGCTACCCGAAATTATCACTCGTTTCTCAAAAAAGAGTCTCCTTTAAGCTCTTTTCACCTGACTCGTAAAATATGAAAAGATTACCGAGCGATTGGCCTCTCCAGCTCGTTAAAGTGACCAGAAGTGCTATCCCTCCTCTAGATTTTAATCTTTTTGGACCTGAGGGATTATTACACAAAAAGATCGAGCACTTGTTTTTTTCGGCTCATTAAAATTACCAAAAATTCATCCCTTTCATATTATTTTATACTTTTTTAGACTTAAGGGATTATATGACGAAAAAGGATTATTGGAGTTTCCTTTACGTCCCTTTCAGACTCTCTAAAATTGAAAAGGACCAAGTTATCTTTGTCATTAAACTCATTAAAACCGAATAGCGACAAACTTGTTCATACAGACAAGAATGAGTTTCACTGTCGCTAGGCTCGTTAAAACATAGAGACGGGTTTCCCCGAAGGGAAAATTATAGAACAAGCATATGCTATCCTCCTCAAGCTTGACAAAAATTAAGAGGTACTGGTCAGCAATGACTGGGGAAAAATTGGGAAGAAAGCTTGAAGAAACTTTATTGGTAGCAAGTTGCTCTTGAACATGACACTTTCACTCCGCATCCGAGTCAGGTTGGGTTTTTTCATTCATTGGTCATATCACCATTGGTCCACCACACCATCCATATTTGGGGTTAATGCTACCAATCCATGTCAATGTCGTTGGTATGTTCAAGAGAAGTCACTCAGAGAATTCACCTGTGTCTCATCTGTTGCAATACATTCACACTCCATTCTTTCATGACCGCCACCCTGAACCCTGTATCATCAGATCGTTTTCACCTCCAAAGTCATTTACTCTGTTCCATGTCGTAGATGTGGGATTCATTAAGGCCCTCCTACGATGGGTCGCTTCTTGTCGACATCAACTTATTATCCAAGAAGTCAACTTAGGAACAACCCTTTCAGTACTTTGAAGCTTGCATGCCTCAATGGCAAGTTTCTCACTTCCGGCAACAGGTTACATCAATGGCCTTCGACTGAAAGATTTTGCATGATGTTCGATGCCAAGTCCCTTATTCACACCATGTGAATTGTACTGTAGTACCTTGAGGGTCATCATCATTATCGGTGATTCCTCTCGCACTTGTTAACAACTTACATCATTGGCTGGTAATCAGGTGATGTCTTTCCATGTTCGACTCCAGAACATCTTTCACGTGGATCAACTTGTACTCCAAGTGAAGATTGAACAAGTTTGAAGACCCAGGATCTAGTTTCATCCATCCGAGCTTCGATATATTCAGGAAAATAAAGACATCAAAGGTACATTGTTGCTGCATAGATGATCTTCTGAATCAAAGGATGATGACTCTATCAGAATCATCAGTCTCCCGCACAGACGATTGTCTGTCTTATGTACATGAAAATGAATTTAGAAAGATGAGCATGGGAATGCTCGCCTTAGCTAGATCATGAAAAATATTATGAAGATAATGAATTGTATTGTATCTTATTACAGGTCACCTCCCAGCTCGAAAAAACTCAGATCCTCATGATAAAGCATTTCACCCAACATCAAAAGATTAATGACCTCATGATTTAGGGGGCAACTGCTATAGACATTTTTGGGCTCTGCAACCCCAATCATACATGTCCATAAACCAAGGGCTCCTAAGTCCCTAAAAGTGTTGCTTCATACCCTAAAGGAACAAGGTTAGCTGATTACATCATCTCCCAGAAGTTCTCCACAGGAAACTACTCAGAACTGGTCAAAACTGGACCATACAGGTTACTCAGTGCTAAGGGTACGATGCATCCCACCTTCCCGGTGAAAAGGGTGCGATGCATACTGAAAAGCCCTTCTATAGGGTGCAATGGGCGAGAGTGGACAAATGGTAGAGACAGTTTGCGAGGTGGGTGATCATGGAATCTTCCAGAAACTTCTCTTGTGACACTTGCCTCTCTGAATTCACCCAGGGATGAGTAAGAGATCATCAATATCCAAGTGGAATCAAGGACTATCAGAGAGAGGACACTAATCAAAATCCTAGAAGCTGACTCACCCCCCTGCAATCATCTATATAGGGATCCCTCATCCTAGAGATCCAGAGGCTGGAATTTTGTATCTTGTAAGGAAGTGTTGTTGGTTTCTTGGTGGAACATCATAGTGTTGGGTGATCTAAGCTTTTCATGAGGTGAATGAAGGGCTTTCATGCTAGAGGATGACGTTGGGTCAGAACAATTGGTTGTAATCCTCTTTTCTATTCTTGATATTAATAAAGCTATTCAAGAGTTCCTCCACATTCTTGTATGTTTGATGATATATGAATTTGTGTGGTCAATATATATCTGGTCCTATATTGTTTATGATTGTAGATCCCTGTTCTTAGATAGTATTATGCTGCTTTGATTCCACATGTGCTCTTTGAAGCTGGGTAGACGAAGGAGAAGTGGCAAGGATCTATCAGAAGGGAGAGGAGCTAAGAAAGGAACCAAGCACAAGATTGAGGTTGGTGTCCTTCATTCCCCTCTCATCTACTTATCATAAAGGAAAACGAAAGTAGTTTTAGTTTGTTTGTTTCTAAGATAGCTACCAGTCTTAGTGGGACTAGCAGCTTTGAGTGGACACTAGATTTCTCGATAATAGTGGAGCATGTCTTAGCCTCAACTTCACCCACTCACTAAAGAAATAGAATAGAGAAATAAAAAAAATAAGGACTCAAGTGAAAACCTCTATGAGGTGCTTCAGTCCCATCATTGGGTTGAAAACCTCTTTTGAGGCGGCCCAGTGATGCCAAAAACAAAAAAAAAAGAGAAAAGAAAAAGAGAATAAGATCCCTCGGTGAAAACCTCTCTTGGAGGCACATGGGTAGGCAATTAGGGTGAAAACCTCCTTGAGGCGCCCTAGTTCTTTTCAAAAAAAAAAAGAGAAAAAAAAGAAAAAGAAAAATTGAATTTTAATGTGCATTGTAGGTTTGTAGGAGGACCACAGGGAGCATGAGAAGATGCCACAGAGCCTTGATACTCACACTAGTACCTATTTCATCTCCTCCGCACTCTTCTCCCTCATTTTTGACCTTTCTTCCACCCCACTAAGCTCTTTTTTCAGAAACTGTGTGTTTTATAGGAGGTCCTGTGTTTTCTACTGGAGGCTCCTGTAGGAATTACAGAGAGCCCGAAATGGTTCCAAAAAGAAGATTTAGGGGCTGGGAAGCTTTATGAAGAACATGTAAACTATCCTACAGCTGTCAACCCTCCTTGCCATCCAATCCACACCTTGTTATAGACATTTTTGGGCACTGCAACCCCAAGCATAAAATGTCCATAAACCAAGGGATCCTAAGTCCCTAAAAGTGTTGTTCCAAACCCTAAGGGAACAAGGTCAACTGATTACAACTTCTCCCAGAAGTTCTCCATGAAAAACTACTCAGAACTGGTCAAAACAGGATCATTTCACCTGCTCCATAGGCAAAGTGCATTGCATCTCACCTAAGTACACTCAGTGGGTGCATTTCATTTCAAAAATCCCTTCTATGGGGTGTAATGGGCGAGAAGAGACAAATGGCAGTGTCAATCCATGAGGTGGAGAAGCATGGAATCTTCCAGAAACTTCTCCTGTGACACTTACCTCTCTGAATTCGACCAGGGATGAGTAAGAGATCATCAATCTCCAAGTGGAAGCAAGAACTATCAGAGGGAAGACACTAATAAAATCACAAGCTGACTCATCTCCCTTACATACATCTATATATGGACCCCTCATCCCAGAGATCCAAGGGGGCTGGAATTTTGCATCTTGTAAGGAATTGTTATTGGTTTCTTGAGGCAACATCATAGTGTTGGGTGATCTAAGCTTTGTATGAGGTGAAGAAGGGCTTACTTGCTGAGAGGATGATGCTGGGTCAGAACAAGTGGTTGTAACTCTCTTGGCTCTTTCTTGATTATCAATAAAGCTATTCAAGTTTTCCTCCATACTCTTGTGTCATTTATGTTTCATGCATTTGTATGGTCAATTTACATCTGATCCTAGATTGTTTATGATAGTAGATCCATGTTCTTGTATAGTGTTATGCTGCTTTGATTCTACAGGTACTCTGTGAAGTTGGGTATACGAGAAAGCAAGTAGCAAAGGACTATCAGAAGAGAGAGGAATCAAGCAAGGAGCCAAGTGCAAGACAGAGGTTGGTCTCCTTTATTCTTCTCTCATCTATCTTTCATAAAGGAAAACGAAAGTAGTTTTACTTTGTTTGTTTCTAGGGTAGCTACCTGCCTTAATGGGATTAGCAGTTCTGCATAGACACTTTTCCCTGTAACAAAATGGCGACTCCGCTGGGGATCGACTAGGTTGTTTTTCTATCTACATTTGTTTACTTTATAAACTTACAGACGGACCCTAAATTTGAGCCAGGTAGTTTTCGAACTGCATTTGCTATGCAAATGCAAAGTAGATAAATGCCGCTTCAGTCAATCTCCGGGTTTTGTTTATGAATTAAAACAACTGATTTACAAACTCTCTAATTGCCCTTGTGGTGGCTCTAGTAACCTCCTTAGATCTACCCCTGTTGTTGATTTACTGATTACCACTTGCTCGGCCAAAATCCCTGAACTGAACTGCAAACTATGACCCGGAACCCAAGCAAAGTCGCGTTCCTGGCCCAGCGCACTCTCTATTATGTGAATCTCAAATTCAGCGCACTTCCCGAGTGTAGTAGGTGCGCTGCATTTCAAATTCACTGTGTTATAGGTGCACTGATTAGACTAGGCATTGTTCCTAAATTTTGGTTTCTGTGTTCACTCTTTTCAGATCTATTCAAGAATTTTGCTGCCTGTAGTCAGTATACCTCTATTTGAAATCCATTTCCTTGCTGTTACTCTGCATCCATTGTGCAAAGAACTGTAAATGTTTTTTTGTATTTGTTGAGTCATTTTCAGTTCTCCTTTGCAAAAAAGTAACGTAATTGTACTGTCGTTTCTTGATTTGAAAGTGTCGCAAGTGTCATTTTCAGTCATAGAAGAGAATCTGATTGTTCTTGATGTTTGATTACCCTGTTACTATTGTATTTGATCTGAATTAGTAATTTCTCTAGTGTCGAAAGCAAGTTTTCATTTCCAAATCGCAAAGTGTCATCATTGTCTTCATTTTGATTTTGAAAAGAAACTTGTTAGTAATTGTCGCTTTGAAAAGTAATTCAGATTTGCGCATTAGCTTTATTTTTATCATTCACATATTAAGAAGGCTGAAAACAAATACTTGCATGTGCATTTGCATTTAGACTATTTGATTGGTTTGATTTAGGACAGTGCATATAGTGTGTGCTCTTTGCTCTTTGTTGAAAGAATTCTATATTTCTTTCCTTAGTAGCTAGGATTTTCATTGCACAAAGAAGATAAAAAGACTGTTTATCATCTTAGATTGCATTTTAGGAATTGTACATATACATCACGTGGTGAACCTGAAAGGAAAATTTCTTAAGCAAGATCAACTATAAAATAAATTTAATGAATCTAACAACGCTTTGGAACCTAACGCACAACATCTAGAAGTCTAGGCTAGAGACGTATTTCAGTGTCGTAAAGCCTGGTAACTGTTGTTCTCACTATTGGTTGGGTGATTCCTCCACTTTGAGACGATAAGTGATAGTACGGACTTGTGCTCCCACGTACCGTCGAGTATATTTTGGGAGACCACAATAGGCTTAATCCTTTATCCATAGGAAGCCGTGTCTGCCGCCCTATCGATCGCAATGCACTGAACACAACATTCAGGAAGATTGGCTGCTGTACTGTAAAAAGTATTCTGTAGTTTTGCGATTGATTTGGTAATCCCTCTGCCTAGATTTCCAGAGCAGTCCCTTTCGTTCCTTTTCAGACTCCTTAACGGAAAAGGTCCATCTGAGCACTTGTCACTTCAGTCTCATTAAAAATCGAAGGTGACTAGAGTCATCTTTTGTTTTTTCTTGACTCTTAAAAATTGAAGAAACAAGTTGTGTCAAAGCATCTAAAATTTATTTTATACGGAATAATCACCAACTTTCCTACGTTGGTCTTAGGTGGAGAGAATGGAGTCCACCAACCAAGGAGTTCCCCTTGGAGGAAATCCTAGTCCCTTCTCCTCTTGGGGAGATGTTGGTCCACCCTGAATGGCCACATTGTCACTTCCAAGATTGACAATTGGCTTGCCCGTATGGATTTTCTCAACCTCCATCATTCAGAACACCACAATTCCTGAACAATCGAGTCAGCAACTAGACAATTCCAGAGTTACTCCCCAACCCTCTACTTCGTCCAATTCTTCCTCTCCACCTTCCTCTTCGCTTGATGAGGTTGGTAAAGCCAAAAATCAAGTACCTGAGCAGAAGAAGGAAAAGAAGAATAAAGAGAAGAAGAAGAAGGAGCCAAAGGCGAAAAGGGGCAACCAAGCGTCATCTAGCGAAAATCCACACATTGCACCTACCAGGCCTAAATCGCCATGTGTCATTTGCAAAGGAGACCACTATCATAGAGATTGTCCCTGCATCCCTCGGATCTTAAGGGACTGGTCTCCTCATTTGTACAACCCAGTGTCATCAACCTCTGATGATCATGTTGAAAGCACACCGTCGACTAGTGAAAGTGAAGCCCCTGGACAAAAAGGAAAGTGCAAATTTCCTTGTAAACTGTGTGAAGGCAATCACGCCGTCCACCGTTGTCCCTTCTTAGACGAGGCTAAAAGAGTTTTGGATGATCATCCATTTTCACCGTTACGACTTCCTCCTGGATATAAGGAACTCTTGCCGAGTCCGTCACTAGTTGAAAATCTGGTTGACCCGCCCAGGTGGTCAGCCGAAGCATCTATCATTAAAGATAAACCATCTGAACCCATACCAGACGAAAGTCAAAAGGTTGAGGAGGCAGTTGAACCAGTCTTGCCTTCAGATGTTCCATCTTCAAATGATATAGTCACCGAAGAGAACAAGGATGACACCGTCCAAATTCTTTTCGTAAACACAGACTCTGATGAACATGGAGGCAATTCACCCATTCCTTTACCGTAGGAAGGAAGTTCATCAGAGTCGTACCCGGCCGTCCATTCGGTCCCACCTCCAAGCAACCTAGTTGTTTCCTTCGACTGGAATCAATTAGGTAGACCCCGTTTACCAGCTAGTCTACCATTCCAAATCATTGCTCAAGTATATAGAATGGTTATGGCCGGTACCATCATAGATGAAGGGGCTTCTATGAGTATCCTATCCTCGACTACTTGGAAAGTGCTTGGTTCGCCATCGCTTTTGCCTGAGATGAGAAATCTAACAGGCTTTGACAAAGGAACCAGTCGACTGTTAGGGATCCTTCCCAATGTGCCCATAACATTGAGAGGGAAAACCATTAACATGAACGTAATGGTAGTCCAAGGACCCCTGGATTATAATCTACTCCTTGGATGAGACTATATTTATTGCATGGGAGCCAGTGTCTCATCACTCTTTAGAGTAATGTGTTTTCGCACGAAGGAAGAGTGGTCAAGCTTGTAGACCAGCTTTCATTCCCTGGTTCATGCATAGCAAATAGTCATATACCATCCCTGAATGGTCTTTTCAAGCAAGGAATGTCTCATCAATCTCCAGTCCGTCCACCTGATGAGCGCGAGTAATTCGGGGGACATGATTGAAACCCAGGGGGCATGCACCCTAGTCTGCTTCGGCAGGAAAACTTCAAGTATAGGATAGGTTTCCGCGAGAGATATATGACTAGTCTGACACTCCCATCCGTAATTGGAAAAGGGGGTTGGATTGGAACAAGATTCTCTTGTCAAAGTTATGTGAGTGGAGGCGTCTGCACCATTCACCTTTGTCTATTTCGGTAGGCATTGCCGAAGAAATTTTTTGTTTGCGGTGCAGATAAAACAATCTTTGGCAACCCGAAAGAGGTAAATCTTTCCTGATAAAACAAATGTTTTTGTCGGTGGATTGAAAGGTGACCTTGAAACTCTATTTTATACCTGGGGGCATGCAAACCTTTTGGTGTGCAAGCGAAGAGCGACCATTTATTTTTTTAAATTTGTAGGTCCTCTAACCCTTTAAACTCATAGGATTGGTCGTTTCCTAACTTGCATAAAGAAAGATGTGGGGCAAAGATTTGAAAAATTGTTGTTTTTATATATGAGACATCCTTATTATATGACTAGATTAATCGAGCAGTTTTAACGCGAAATTCATGCTCGTTAAAAAATAAACATAAGCAATGAACAAATGTTTCCCCCAGCATTTAAGCTCAATAAAAAATGAACCAATTTCCGGTAAATAACCATCATGAATGTAGTACTTCAGCCTTTAAAGCCTTGGTCGTGTTCTCATCATCACCTCCACTTTGTATTGGCCAATCATTCACCTCCATTTGATTGTTTACCCCTTTTGAGGAATAGCTGCGAAGAGTGATCCTGTTAGCCATCCTTGTAACACTGTCGTGATTGGAAAATTCCAAACCTTACCTGGAATCAACTGCGACCCAAATTTATCACTCGTTCCTCAAAGAGGAGTCTCCTTTAAGCTCTTTTCAACTGACTCGTAAAATATGAAAAGATTGTTGAGCTATTTCCCTCTCCAGCTCATTAAAGGGACCGGAAGTGCTATCCCTCCTTTAGATTTTAATCTTTTTGGACTTGAGGGATTATTACACAAAAATATCAAGCGCTTGTTTTGTTCGGCTCGTTAAAAGTACCGAAAATTCATCCCTTCTGTATTGTTTTATACTTTTTCAGACTTAAGGGGTTAGATGACGAAAAAGGATTTCTGGAGTTTCCTTTACGTCCCTTTTTAGACTCTCTAAAATTGAAAAGGACCGAGTTATATTTTTCGTTAAACTCATTAAAACTTAATAGCAACAAACTTGTCCATAGCAGACAAGAACGAGTTTCACTATCGCTAGGCTCGTTAAAACATAGCGATGGGTTTGCCGAAAGGGAAAATTATAGAACAAGCATATGTTATCCTCCTCAAGCTTGACAAAAATAAAGAGGTACTGGTCAGCAATGACTGGGGAAAAATTGGGAAGAAAACTTGAAGAAACTTTGTTGGTAGCAAGTCGCTCTTGAACAAGACACTTTCACTCTGCATCCAAGTCGGGTTGGGTTGTTTCATTCACCGGTCACATCACCATGGTCACATCACACCATCCACATTTGGGGTTAATGCTACCAGTCCATCATGTCAGTGTCGCCGATATGTTCAAGAGAAGTCACTCAGAGAATTGACCTGTGTCTCACCCACTGCAATACATTTACGCTCCATTCTTTAATGACTGCCACCCTGAACCTTATATCACCAAACCGTTTTCACCTCCATTAAAATCATTTGCTCTATTCCGTGTCATTGATGTGGGATTCATTAAGGCCCTCCTATGACGGATCACTTCTTGTCGACATCAGCTCATTATCCAAGAAGTCGATCTAGGAACACCCATTTCAGTACTCTGAAGCTTGCATGCCTAAATGGCAAGTTTCTCACTTCCGGTGACAGGTTTACATCATTGACCTTCGACTGAAAGATTTTGCGTGGTGTTCGACGCCAAGTCCTTTATTCACACCACGTGAATTGTACTGTAGTACCTTGAGGATCATTATCATTATCATTATCGGTGATTCCTCTCACGCCTGTTAACAGCTTACATCATTGGCTGGTAATCAGGCGATGTCTTTCCATGTTCGACTTCAGAACATCTCTCACATGGATCGACTTGTACTTTGAGTGAAGATCGAACAAGATTGAAGACGCTGAATCTAGTTTCATCCATCTGGGCTGCGATATATATTCAGGAAAATAAAGACATCAATTTTACATCATTGCTGCACAGATAATCATCTGATCAAAGGGATGATGGCTCTACCAGAATCATCAGTCTACACTCAGACGATTTTCTGTCCTATGTACATGAAAATGAATTTATAAAGCTGAGCATGGGAATGCCCGCCTCAGCTAGATCATGAAAATATTATGAAGATAATGTATTGTATTGTATCTTATTACAGGTCTCCTTCCAGCTTGAAAGAAATTCGGATCCTCATGATAAAGCATTTCACCCAACATTAAAAAAGATTAACAACCTCATGCTTTAGGGGGCAACTGTTATAGACATTTTTGGGCACTGCAACCCCAAGCATAAAATGTCCATAAACCAAGGGCTCCTAAGTCCCTAAAAGTGTTGTTCCAAACCCTAAAGGAACAAGGTCAACTGATTACAACTTCTCCCAGAAGTTCTCCATGAAAAACTACTCAAAACTGGTCAAAACAGGATCATTTCACCTGCTCCATAGGCAAAGTGCGTTGCATCTCACCTAAGTACACTCAGTGGGCACGTTGCATTTCAAAAATCCCTTCTATGGGGTGCGATGGGTGAGAAGAGACAAATGGAAGTGTCAATCCGCGAGGTGGAGAAGCATGGAATCTTCCAGAAACTTCTCCTGTGACACTTGCCTCTCTGAATTCGACCAGGGATGAATAAGAGATCATCAATCTCTAAGTGGAAGCAAGAACTATCAGAGGGAAGACACTAGCTGACTCATCTACAGACATCTATATATGGACATCCCAGAGATCCAGGGGCTGGAATTTTGCATCTTGTAAGGAATTGCTATTGGTTTATTGAGGCAACATCATAGTGTTGGGTGATCTAAGCTTTGCATGAGGTGAAGAAGGGCTTACCTGCTGAGAGGATGATGCTAGGTTAGAACAACTGGTTGTAACTCTCTTGGCTCTTTCTTGATTATCAATAAAGCTATTCAAGTTTTCCTCCATACTCTTGTGTCATTTATGTTTCATGCATTTGTATGGTCAATTTACATCTGATCCTAGATTGTTTATGATATTAGATCCATGTTCTTGTATAGTGTTATGCTGCTTTGATTCTACAGGTACTCTGTGAAGCTGGGTATACGAGAAAGCAAGTAGCAAAGGACTATCAGAAGAGAGAGGAATTGAGCAAGGAGTCAAGCACAAGACAGAGGTTGGTCTCCTTTATTCTTCTCTCATCTATCTTTCATAAAGGAAAACGAAAGTAGTTTTACTTTGTTTGTTTCTAAGGTAGCTACCCGCCTTAGTGGGATTAGCAGTTCTGTATAGACACTTTTCCTTGTAACACACCTGCATCACATCATCATCATCATTTTTTCCTTCCTGTCACAGAAAAACACAGAAAACCAGTTTTTAGTAAAAAGAAAAAAAACAAAAATAAGAGAGGAAGCAGCACCTCAAATCTCACCTGCAGCTTACCTAGTACCTCTCCATCTGCATTAGCATCTCTGGCATCATCCTCACGGCCCTAGCACAAAAATAAGGTAAAATTTCAAAGGTAGGAGCAGCTACAAGAGCTCTTGTAGGAATTCCTGTAGCAGTTGATCCCATTAAAATCAAGCCACAGTAGCATAAGAAGTGAAACCATGAGGACTGAAGGAGACATCTAAAGCTTAGATCCAGCTAGAGGATACCTACAAAAGACAAACAGCCACACATCAGGAAGTAGAGAGCATACAACAAGGGAATACAAACATGCAACAGTAAAAGGAGCCAAAATACCTCACAGCACATACATTCGACTCACAGGTAAGTGACTAACCCGCTCCTGTGTTTGCATTTTTGTAATTGAAATATATGCATGAGAAAATGAGATGGTTGAGGTTGAACGAGAATAGGTGGCCAGTTAACTTGGCCACCTCATCTAGTTGACTTCACTCATTCAAAGATGTCACCCACACGTGCGCATAGTCAACTCAGAGAAGGATACCAAGGACAGGTAGTGGAGGGTATGCAAATTTCGATGCAATGATGATAGGTGATTGTAGGAAGAAGCCATGATAATAAGGTAGGTGGGGACCAATAGTCCAAATATGGCCAACGTACATTTCTTCCAGCTCACCCCCATCACCGAAGAATATCTAAAAGAAGTAATAAGTACTCTCCTCGAAGCACTCTCACCACCTTTTCTTTCATTATATCCTTGTCCACTTAGGTGCAGCTAGCTCCTTGTCACCCCACAGCCTCGAAACCATCATTCTCCATCTCTCTCATCCATCCTCCTACTATCGGTCTTCTACAGGAGCACTTACAGGTTCTACAGGAGCACCTATAGGAAGTTCTACAGGAGGGGCAGTGAGCTGTTTTTAAGGAGAAAACACGATTTTTTGCTGGATTTCTGGCTTGAGGAGGTAGTTTCCATGCATACCTGCCTTGGCTATCAATATGTGCAAGGAATGATATCATTTTAAGGAGGAATTTATTCCATAGAAGAAGAGGAATTACATAAAAATTTTCTGCCTGTTTAAAAAAAAAACACAGTTTTCCTCTATTTTCCCGTTTTCTTCAAAATTCTTATCTCCATCTCTACATTTGGTGTTCAAAAGGGGTATAAGCACAATGACAGGAGGATTCATGAGGACGGAGCCCAATAATTCAATCAAGCTCCATGAACATCCCCAAGTAGTAGGCATATTCACCAGGGCAAATTGGATGACATTTTCTGAGAAATTCTGAGGGTTTGATGAGGAAGTTGCTGAGGAATTTGCCCTTTCTTTAGTCCCTCACTCAAGAACCCATGCCACTGTCACTTTTAGAGGTCTTTCCATGGAAATCACCCCAGAATTTATCAATAGGGTTATTACCCTTCCTCTTGGATTTCCTTGGAGCAAAGATGAAAAACCAATTGGACAAGCTGCCAAGAAAACTTCTTCGAAAACAATGAACATCAAGTAGAAGACAAAAATGGCATCAGAAGGACAAGCATACCCTACCCTTGGGATGAGGTTAGTTACCAAATTATCAAACATTTCTCCTATGAAGGGAGGTATAGCATAGTATATGGCTACCATTTTAGAATCCTCCATGAACTGAGATATGGCATGGACTCTCCAACACCCTAGAAACTCAGCATCTCCTATTTCCTCCTGTAGTCCCTCATAGAATCCAGCATTAAGTTTAAGGCAAGGAGTCCAGATCAGTTGGCTCACCATGGGTTAATAAAAATTTTAGTGTAAGAATCCCTCCATACATTCAAAATCCCCATAGCATGGGAAATTTTCTGAAACATGACAGCACAAGATGAGATAAAGGCCCTCACCTATGATATTAGTCCTTCTGATAGTGAGGAGGAAGAGCAGAAGGGGGAGAAGGAGAAGAAACTAAGGAATAAGAAGGGGAGAACAAGGAAACCAAAACAGAGCAGGGAGAAACAAAAAAAACAAAGATAGAGGAAAAGATAGAAAGAGGAGAAAAGGGGGCAGAAAAGACAGAAGTGTCTCTTGAGACCCTGGAAAGAGAGGCAACAGCTACTCTCATTTCCCTCAGCACCCCAATTAAACCAAAACAAAAGAGGAAGAGGTAGACCTCAATGTATTTCAAGGCTAGGAAGAGCATAAGGATCAAAACAGGGAAACCCAAACCTTCTTCTAAGGTGCCTATTGTTATTGAAGATTCACCCTCTGCCCAAGGAAAGGAATCCCCTTCCAAGGCACCTATCACCTATGAAAGGGGGACTCCTAGATCTCCCACATGGAAGGAAAAAGTAGAACTACAGGACTCCAAAACATTCCTACAAGAGGCACAGAGAGTTCTACAAGAGACACTTTCAAGGCTACAGGAGACCCAATAGCTTGAGAAAACAATGGAAGAGTAGCCAAAGGGGAAGGAGGAAGCTACAGAGCCACAAGACCCTGATCCCTAGCCCAGCCTTGCCTCCTATTACCATCTTCTTGAAGGAGGAAAGATAATTCCAAAAACATTTGCAATTCCACTATTCTTTGAACTAGGGAAGGAAAGAATAAGAACACATAGATGGATGCAAATAGCCAAATCCAAGGGAGTTGAGGATTTTGGCCATATGGAGAACAGACTTAGAGAAATGGGTAGGGAGTTAAGTGTTGTCGGACATAGGGAGGCAATTGCAAGAAGCCAAATCCAAACTGAAAATGAATTGGTAAGAAGGTAGCTAAAGGAGAAAGAAACCCAGCTGGCATGTATGGTTGGCTTATCCATGGAGTCAACGTAATGTAGAACACCAACAAAATCCTATGGATTATACCTCAAGGACCAATGGATACAATTTTAGATCAAGACTTTGGCATAAAGAGGCACAATGCCTTTTCAAGATTACAGACAATTTATGGACCTCTGTGACCAAAGTACAATAGAAGATAAGGCAAAAATGGCAGAATTTTACTTACATAATATGGCCCTCACAGACATGAATGTGTGGGACCCCAATGCTAGGCTAGGGGACCTACAACTAATGGCCATGGCTTCCTTGATGAACCATGAGGAGTTAAGGTCAACTGAAGTAAAAAGGTTGATGATCAGAGAGTAGAATAAGCCACTAATGATCAGAGTTGAGCCATCAGATCCCATGGCTCTCATTAGCATACACCAGCTGCTTGCAAATAATCCTCAAATTTCCCCTAGATATATAAGTTATCAAGCACAATCCATTGGAAATTTTTAGGACATGGAAAGGTTACTTGGGGATGACTATGTGCATGCATGTATGAGGAGATGGAACACCTTACCACATAGTCTGAAGATCATGGAATATCATTCCCCAATGAGGATGAAGGATGCACTAAGGAGAGTGCCAATGTACAAGCACTCAATGCAAAGGCTACAGGTAAATTGGATTGGCCTCAAACTGAGTCCACCACTGTTGTTAGGCATGCTAGAAGGGAGAATCGAAGAAGAAGAGCAGAGGTAGTGGGAAGAGATAGATAGAAAAGCAGGCTTCTATGACAAGGAAGAGGAAACAACATCAAAAGCTTGGGATGCTAGAGAGGCCACCAGGGCCATCAAAGATGAGGAGATGGACTAAGTTGCTCAGAGGATGAGCAACACCTTTAGTAGGGGGTGATGATGAGCCCCATAAATGGGTAATTATATGGGCTTATTTTTCCTCCTAACATAGTTAAATCAAACATTCTCTTAGCTTATTGCATGTTTTTTTATTATATTTATGCTTATGGAGTGAATGAGTTAGTTATGATGCCATGAGGTCTAATATGTGTTTAATGCAGATTTATGTTGAATTTTGAAGACAAAGTCAAAGATTCAATGGACAATTGGCAGCAATAATTCGAAGTGGAAAACAGAGAGGATTTATAGGAGTGAACCTCCCTCATTTATTACTCCCCACTTCGAATTCCCCTTCATGCAGCTTGGAGCACAAACAACCAAATCAATGCACTAGGAGGCAGCTGAGCAAGTGGAGCATAAATTATGTTTATCTCGAGTTTTAGGAGCCAATCCTCCCTTATTTTAAGGAAGTTGTTGAGAGATTTAGTTGTATAAGTAGAGAGGCCTAGGGCCTCACTAGGGTTGAATTTTTGTTGAATTTTTGTTGCAGTATTGCTACTGTAAAACTCTGCTCAACTTCGAGCATACTTTTGGTGACAGTTTCATGTAATCCTATTACTATTTTGATAATGAAGACAAGATCTTTCTTGAGCTAGCACTGAGTTATCTTAGAGGGATGAAGCTCTTGGGTTGGGGCCCAATCCAAGCAGCCAAGCTCCTCTTGTTTTATTTATATGCTTTGTTTCAGTTTATGGATTAGTTGTTGTTAGATGAATTTCTTTCTTGGTTAAGAATAGGTTGCTTGTGGTGATTTAGAAGGTTGTTTCCATTTGTGTTTTCTATAGTAGGTTAAATAGTGATATAAAGAAGATTCAAAAGGCTAGCAACAGTGCCTTGGCCTCTTTTCCTCCCTTTGGGACCATGAACTGAGTCAAAAACCCTCTTGCTGCCCCAAAAAGACAGATTTTCCTTCTTCATAGGATTTCTAGTGTTGCAGTTTGTTAGAAGGTTAATGCTTTGCTTTAGAATCTCTTCCACCATGCTAATTTCTATCTTTGCAATAATTCTTCTTCCATGCTTTCTCTCCTTGTAGCATTTTCAGCATTTCTTTCCATGGCTCATAATTTAGATTAGCTTGATGCAAAATTCTATTTTTTTATGTACCTAATTTCCTTGCTTGCTTGATCTCATTGTTTGATTGTCAGTTCTTTTGTAGCAGATCTCTTCTCATAGTAGGTCAGCCTATCAGCCATCACATTCTCTCCTTGATCTATGCCCTACCGGTCGCCCAAAGTTTACCTCAAATCTGCCTTAGTTTTCTGCATTCTACCATAGGATTTCGCCCTCTCTCTCGATCATCTTTCCCTCTCCTAGTGATCCTTGGTGGACCCTAGGTGCCCTAACACATCACCCCAACCTTCATCTACCCTTTCCACCCACTCTCACACCTTCAAAACCTTCAAAACTGCTCTTGGAATCCTCTTGTAGACCTTCTGTAGACCTTCTATAGATCCCTTATGTCCTCTTGTAGATTTTCCTGTAGGCTTTCTTTTGAAAGCCGAGTGTGGGAAAATCCTTGAGAAGGCCATTCAAGATCTCCTAGGACCCATATACACCATCCTACCTCTCCTAAAACCCAAAAGTTTCCTTTCAACACCACCTATTCACTTCCACCTTCACACACAATAAAATACATGCATGTCAATTTCACATAAAAATACATAAAAATCCAAAAATATGTTTTTTGCTCATTTACTTCTAGAAATAGCTTGAGTAGATGTTGTTTACTTCCTTGAGTAGGTAATGGCATTCATTTCATGGTTTTCATAATGCTTTTTGCAAAAGTAGGATTAGTTGGGTAAGTAGGGTTTGCTAGGTTTACTTTACATTTCAGTCTTTTTCCTTTCTGCAATTAGAGTAGCCTCTGTAGAGTAAGCTTTCCTTTGTTTCATCACATATAAAGATTCTTATGGAATCCATAGAAGTTGGCTTGAGATCCTAGTGATCTTGCGCCAGCTGACCAAGTGATAGTGTGTAGTAAGAACTAGTACTTGTGCATACAACTGCGTCGCTTCCAAGTTTGTTACGAACTACCGGGTTGATAAGAGTAAAGTAGGTAGCCTAGGAGTTGCAGCATTATTGCTGCAATACTGGTTCTCACCAAGGTTGTGAAAGGGCTACAGGAACTTATGAATAGATGTGCTGGGACCGTGCCAGGAGAACCACGCGTAGTCCGGAAGATCGGAAAGCATAAGATAAGGACAGGCCGTGAAATGAGACTCACCACGTAGATCATAGAATATGAGATGGATCAAATCATTCTGGATTTGGGATCAGATGCGAATGTTCTACTGAAGTAGACATGGGAGTGAATGGGAAGACCTACACTACAATGGTCTCTGATTTAGCTGAGGATGGCGAACCAACAAAAAATAATAGCTATGGGATGATTGCAGGGAGTAACGGTGGATATTGAGGGAACAAGCGTGCTAGAAGATTTTGAAGTAATAGAGATTGTTGATGACAGCAATCTAGACCCCGCACTCCTAGGAATTGATTGGTCCACTGACATGAATGGGGTAATTAATCTGAAGAAGCAAAAAATTATTTTTGAAAAGAAGTCACTACGTGTAATTATACCCTTGGACCCTGCTGAAGGATCGTGCTAGATAGAGTTGGTCCGCGACTATGAAAGTGATGATGATCTGGACTGCATCTACAAAATAACAGTGCGAGACTAAGACTGGGTGAATCCCACCGTGGATGGATGGATTACATGGGAGCGTGAGAGTTCTTGCACTTCAGATTCCAACAAAGAAGCAACATGATGGCAAAATCAGTTACACAAAGTAACTATGCTGAACTGCAATATGATGACAAGGTCGGTACACTGCGTGTCGATAGAAGTAAGAGATCCACCTACTTATGATGGTCTAAATGAGGTAGATACCTTTTTGGATGCATTTGAGAGAGAGGTGCCAGAAAAGCAACGCTTCTAGGCCTTGGATTGGGTACTGCGTGCTACGCCCGCGAGATGGTGGGGTACGCACAAAGGAAGCTTTGATGATTGGCACGAATGTAGGAGAATGATGCGCACACAGTTTGGGAAGCACAAGGTGTGACTAACAGACAGGTATGATGGGCAGGATGATCCACGTGCGCATCTGGCCAAGTGGATGTAGGCATATGGAGAAGAGCCACAATCTGGATACATGGTCAATAAGCATGTGTTGGGGGGCGACCTTGCAGATGGCCCTTAATGTTGGGAAGACACTATGTAGGAAGAGAAACCGTGCATAAGTGTTCAACAAGGTATGCAACATGATGACTAAGGTATGCAACGTGCAGCGAAGTGATTGGGACCTACGCATACCTGCAGTGTTATGGGCTTATCGGACGAAATTGAAGAAACTGATGGGACAGACACCTTTTAGGCTTGTCTATGGAGTGGAAGCCATAATGCCTATGGAATACATTGTGCCTAGTTTGTGCATAGTAGCACTCACAGGTATGACGGACCGTGGAGCCCTGGAGGAGAGGCTTGCACAACTGGAAGAGCTCGAAGAAGAATGATTTTTGGTTGGATTCCACCAGCAAGTCCAAAAGCAACGCGAAAAGGCTTGGCACGATCGACATATTAAGCTACGCACATTCAAGGTAAACGATTTAGTGATGTTGTATGATAGTAAGTTTGATAAATTCCCAGGGAAATTGAGAATGCATTGGTTAGGGCCATATGTTATTAAGGAGATTATAGATGAAGGTGCGGTACAGTTGGTCAAGTTAAATGGAGAGCCCTTCCCAGGAAAAGTGAATGACAGTCATTTGAAGACACGCACAGGTGGCCCAGCCACCTGACTAGCTGACAAAAGCACAGTCTTAGTGCTCAAGGCAGCTGAAAGGAGGTGTAGGACTATAAACTACTATGCCCAGGGACTGCGCGATGTCAGGATTGTGTGTAGTAGCGAAGTGTCACAGCGTCTGCAACAGCATGAGGGTAGTTGCGGTGGCACGCGGGTCGGCTGGAGAGTGACCGTTAAAGTCACTATTCATGATGTGATGCTTGGTTTGAGACCAAATGGAGCGAGTGGTAAGCATTTAAGGCAAACTTTATGGGCTATATTCTTGAAAATATGTTGCCAATCTATCATTAATGGACCGAATGTGGGGGGAAGAGAAGAATTCAAATTCAAAAGGCATTATAAATTACAAAGGGCTATCCAACAAACGACACTTGGCAATTTATGAACTGATTTGTTGCACACTTAGATGTTCATGAACCGAGACTTGTTCAATATTCTGAACGCAAATTCATTACTTGAGCAATTACCAGAGACGCTGAGAGAACTGTGGAATCGCACTATGGCAGCACCCGAAGAAGTCATGGATACTGGAGCAATGACCACCGAAGAATCCATGCAGGAAATTACGGAAGTGGAAGCCCCAAAGAGTGTCGGGATATTCGCTGAGATCCCTAAATCACCGAGCACGCCGAGACCTAAGAAGGATGCAACAGGAAAAGGTGCTCAAGGAGCAGGTGGATGTTGCTTAGCATAAATAAGTAGTTTTGAAAGCACGGCTACAACCTTGGATTGATGAGGTGTATACCATTATAGCCTCCATTGAAACAAAGCTTGTGCAGCTACAAGCAACTCAGGAAAGGATTCAGGGCAACAGTTCGATGACAACGGTCACTGAACAATGTGTAGAGGAAGTTCAACAGGAAACCGCTCAGTGCGCTGCCAAACTTGCAGCGATCCAATCAGAGTTGGGATCTATTTGTGCAAAGATCTTCGCACCTGGAGAGTGACTTGAGTACGAGTCACATGTTTGTGTTGGCGGTCTGTTGGGCGCGGGATCTCCCAAGGGTAGCTTTGGGGCTTAGAGCCCACATTTTGATCAATTTTGTAATTCCAATGTAAAGACTCCGCATTTTGTGGGCACGGAGTACGTAGTTTTTTAAAGATCATATGGTTATAGAGTTCAGGCTTCTGTGATCCATATCAAGTTTGTGAGAGATTTTTGGCGAAAATCACATGGAATATCATTTGTCAACACGTTTCGAACCAAAGAGTCATATGGTTGTCTGCCCTTAATTTTGATAATGTAATGTCGACTATAGAAGATCTACCCATGGTCTACGGACCATGGGATTGTATAAATAGAGTGAAGATCTAAGTAGTTAATGCAGCTAAGTAGATCACAATATGGAAAAGGTATGATGTATGCGAGATAGTTCTGTAGTGTAAAGTCTAGTTTTGGGCCGTAGCATAGGAAGAGGCTCTGCAGCTGAGTGTGCAGAGGCCTAGTAGTCCACAGTTGAGTGCGCAGACCCCTGTAGTTGAATGCACAGGGCGAGTCGAGCCTGTAAACAGTGGAAGTATTAATAAAGAGAAGTTTCTATCAATTCTGTGTCTTTATTTCCTGTTTTATGCATCTGTTAAATTGGGTATGAATTTCACTTTTAATGCTTATATGATGCGTGAATGTGTATTGTTGTATTGGTTAAGGGAACGCAAGATAGAATATCTATTTACTCGAAGATAATTAAGACCTGTTAATAAGATAAGTAAGATACTTGGCGTAGTTTAGGAGATATCGTAGTTCACTCCCTTAGCAGTGTGAAAGGACTTTAGCCCCTGGTGAGGGCTACACGAAAATCGATTATAACAAATCACGAAGGTACTGAAGGGTAGAATAGTGTGCGAAGTGACCTACTTGAAGGTAGTTTTAGTTGGACTAAACTAACATCACATCCATCTCAAGGGTGTGGAAACTTGGTTCCAACATCCCCGCATACTGCTTTGGGTGAGACTTCAGTCTGTGCTCCACGGGCTGATGCCGAAAGGGCCAGTAGTGTAGGGATTTGTTTGGCTAAATAACTATAAGCCTGGGTCAGGCCCCCATAAGCCAACAGTTTCCAGGACCGAGATCTACTTAAGGGATATGTTTTGGTGTCTGTCTAAGAAATATATTTAGGAGTGGGTTGAATAGAAAGAAAGAGAATTTGTAGAAAAAGAAAACAGAAACCCTAGATTATCGACTAAGGACTGGTTGCAGAAATACATTTAACCTAGCATAAGACATATTTCAAAGGAAACAAACCTAAGGAGTGTAATCCTGATTTTTTATAGCAGCTCCATAGAATCGATAGTAGTATCTCAAGCGCTGTTGATTTATGGATCGATAGCATTTTGGGATGATTTATCACTAAGTTCGCGTTCGATGTGATCATGTCCTATAACGAAGCTGAACAAAGATTATTCAAAGGACCATGAGGTAAGTTCTTAATCTCTCTGAAGCTCTAGATTAAGATGTTATTTGTGAAAAGGGGATTCTGTGGATGTAATCAGATTAATGTTTGGGAAAAGAAGAAATAAGCCGAAACCAAGAGCAACGTGAAGTGGAAAATGATATAGAAAAAAGACAAAGAACTATATTGCGATTGACTATATCCCTCTGTTAGTATCTAAGAGAAAAGAAGAAAGAAGTAACCCTACAACCCCACGATATTCCCCCACCCACCCTGAAGGCGCGTCGAAGTTAGGAGTTGAGAAGAATCAGGGTGGCTTTGGGATTCCCCATCTATCCACCCCCCTCACACCCCTCCCCCTCTGCGTACTTCCCCTACACCTCCACCTCCTCCTCCACCCCCACATAACCCCCCAAAAGGAAGAATGGTTTATGACATTAAGCTACCTATCTTTAGAGGACTGGGGTCAGAGGACCCTGACCAGTTTTGGTTCATAGTTGATGTAGTATAAACAACGAGACAGATTAATAATGATGATGTAAAGAAGGCGATGTTAGTCACGTCATTGAGGGAGAGAGTGCTGACATGGTATATGAAATACTCTGTGAGTAAAACGAATTCTACATTTGATGAAATCAAGAAAGCCTTGGTCGTAGAGTTTAAGAAGCCAAAATCAGAATCACAGTGTATCATGGAGCTAAAAGAGATCAAGCAGCACTGAATAAATCTGTGTGGTAATTGGATGAACGATTCAAGGTGTTGATAAGTTAAGTCAGCTTTGACATACCCCCACAACGACATAAATAATGGCTCATAGTCGTGCTACTACCACATATTAGGCTACCATTGACGCAATAGAAGATCGTGACACAAGGTGAAGAATTGGAGATTGCTATGAAGCTGGAAGATTTGCTGGTTGGAGATACTCACACAGGGACACAACAAATTTAGAATCAGCTAGCTACATTTATGGTGAAATTGTAGGATATGAAGAAGGGTAAACAGGTCAGACCAGAAAGATCAGAAGTGTGCTGTATGAAATGAAAAGAAGAAGTTCATTATAGGGATCAATGCCCCGTGTTCAAAGATTATATTGCAAGTGAAGTGCTTAATCCGATAATCCTAGGTTTGTGGCGTGATATTTGTGGGGCGCAAGGTCAAAATCACACTGAAGAATACTACCTATTACATAAATATATATAGACCCTAAAGCAACTATTTTGTAACTTCTGTAGATTAGTACCATGATGAGAAGAATTGCTGAAGTTATGAATTAATGATCAAGTGCACAACTGATAGTTATAGACTACAAGCTAAAGTACACACACATGAAGATCCAGGCTAGCACGTTGGTCGAGGAGGATTTCAAGGATGAGGATGAGGATGTGGAGGAGGAGGAGCTGGTCAAGGATGTGGGAAGATTATATGTTATAATCGTGGATAGGCCGGACACATCGCGAGATATTGTCAGAACCCCACGAAAACTTGAAATTACTGTAAATATTTTGATCATGTGATAGAAGAATGTCTCGTCCTTATTTCAAATATGTAGGAGAAAATAAACCAGCAACATGTGGCAAATGTCCAAATGATGATTGCTGATCCAAGAGAAGATCAACTGTGCATTGGCATTGTAATAAGAAATGAAACTGCAAATGAGAATGATAAGACTAAAGGAAAAAAGGAATCCAAAGCTACGTGGATAGGAAAAAATACTAAAAAATCTCCTGCATTTGATATATTGAAGGAAAAGCAAGCATTTATGGAGGCGAGGTGGAGTTTTATGTATGATGGCACCTCGACCTCTACTACGCAACCGACTCAGAAGGATAACCACGAGATGATATTGATTGTGACACAGGAGGTATATTTGAATATCTCGAGGTCTTTTTTAACAAACCTACATGAAGCTATTGAGGAATCATAAGGCTATGGAGGGATTATAGGAACTAATAGACTCTTGTGCTTCTAAGGAGGTACCGTAGAGTGTGATGTGCATAGTAAATAATCTGCATAAACAAAAGAAGAGAATAGGGAAAGAAATGAGGCTTACAGTGTAGATTGGAGAGATGACATGGATCATGTTATCTTGAATCTGGATCTGATGCTAATGTATTGCCAAGGAAAACTTGGGAATCGATGGGTAAGTTGAAGCTACAATGGTCTACTATTTAGATGAAGATGGAAAATCAATAGAAACTATTACCCTTAAGAAGGTTTTCTAATGTCACAGTGGACATCAATGGAGTGTCCACTACCATTGACTTTGAAGTAATTGAGATTGTAGATGATAGTAATCCTTACCCCACATTGCTGGATTGGGTTGGGCATTTGTTAACATGGCTATAATTAATCTGAAGAAAAGACATGTGATATTCGAAAGCAATGATATGAGGATTATTGTTCCATTGGATCCATCAGAAGGCACACATTATACAGAGCATGTCAAAGAAGAATACAACGCAGATGACATTGATAATATCTATCATATCACAGTGAAGGAAGAAGAATGGGCCAATCCCATTGTAGATGGAAAGGTGACTTGGGAGGAAGATAGTTCATGCACCTCAAATTCATAAGAGGAATTGGAAAATTGGAAAAACATGTTGCAAGAAGTGTCTACAAGGTGATGTGCAAGGATCACTAAAGTAGTGCATTGCATAACAACAGAGGCATGTGATTTACCTTTATATGATGCGTTGGGTGATGTAAATAATTTCTTTAGAGATTACGAAAGATGGGTACTAGAATTTTAGAGATTGTTAGCTCTAGATCAAACACTGAATGCTACTCCTGCTAGATGGTGGGGTCCTCATAAGAACAGTATAGGAGATTGACAAAAATGTAGGAGTTTGATGTGGGTAATATTTGGATAAGTAGAAACAGAGCTCGCAGACAAGTATGATGGCTAGAATGATCCTAGAGATCACATATAGATTTGTATGTAAGTTTGGGGAGAAATTTCACGAGAAGAATGGGTGCATGACTTCATTCATACTCTGGAGACAATCCCTCAGAATTGGTATCTAGAAACTGAGCTTCAACATGGTACTGTTATCTGGGCAGAGATGGTGGATGGATTTGTTATGACATTTAGATTTGAAGATGACTTTCCTCATATAGATGTAGCTATGAATATAGTTAAGAAGAAGATTTTTTAAAATGAAGTTCCAGTTATCTAGCAACCTGATTGGGCTACGGAGATACAAAATGTGATAGAATGCTATAATCTCATAGCAAAAGACGATGAATGTCCTCGCAAAATTGATATCAAAGAGTCAGAGGGACATTGCAAAGTAAATGGACCTGAGATAGAGATGCCTGATATAATGAAGCCATTGAAGACAAGGAAGGTAAATATAGGGTCAAAAGCTGAATTAAAATACACAACAATAGGAGATTACTGGGACAAAGACACTGTCAGCAAGATAATAGATTTGTTGCATGAATACCAGTAATTGTTTCCCACTAAATTTTCAGACATGAAAGGCATCATAGGGGATTTGGGAGTTATGAGGATTCCTCTAAAGCTTGATGTGAAGCCTATTAAGCAGAGACGTTATAGACTCAATCCAAAGTATAAGGAAAAGGTAAAAGAATAATTGGACAAGATGTTAACAACGGGGATAATTGAACCTGTCAAAGAGTCTGGATGGGTAAGTCCCATGGTACTTCAGAAGAAGAAGGAAAAAGGGGAAATTAGAATATGTATGGACTTAAGGAAATTGAATGATGCATGGCTACACGACCGTTTTCCTAGACCATTTACAGAAAAAGTGTTGGACAACGTAGGAGGAGAAGAGGCTTACTCTTTTAAATATAGCTTCTTAGGTATC
Organism: Pinus tabuliformis; assembly: GCA_031772625.1. NCBI lineage: Eukaryota > Viridiplantae > Streptophyta > Pinopsida > Pinales > Pinaceae > Pinus > Pinus tabuliformis. Next base: position 656,902,923 of record CM062820.1, on the reverse strand, counting down.
ATTAGATCAGAATTGCACCAAAAGACAGAAATAAGACAACGTTTGCCACAAAATGGGGTTCCTATTGGTATACAATGATGCATTTTAGATTGAAGAATGCCCCTGCTATATTTTCAAGAGTTGTAATTGCAGCTTTAAGGCATATATACACAAATTTTTGGAAGACTACTTTGACGATTGGACAATATTTGGGCTATTAAAGAAACATGTGGTGAGATTAAGATTGAGGTTGGATACATGTGGGTAGTATCAAATATCGTTGAACCTAAAGAAGTGCATATTTTGTGCGCCATTTAGAATATTTTTGGGAAATGTGGTTTGTAAATACGGATTGATGGTGCATCCTGTTATCACTCCTTTGGATCTCCAACACTGCGGAAGAGTCCAACTGAGGTAACCACAAACCAACATTTTGACTTGGTATCTAGCCCTACCAAGTCGAAGAGGGCTCTCTCCAAAGGATCATAGCCAAGAGGGCTAGATAGATTAGTGTTTTAGGCTAAAGTGAAGAGGTTGTTTAATTTGATTTGGTGGGGTTGTCGAAAGAGGATTAGGTCAAAGAGACTAGGTCAGGGAAAATAAGGGTATGATTGAAAACATCTGATGGAGCAAGGTAGGTAGGAGCTCAAACATTTTAAGGTTATGAAGTGAGATGGATAACACTGGTGAGGTGCTAGAAAGCAAGACAAGCATGTATTCTTTCTAAACTAAAGAAAATGGGCAAATTATGAAGATTTCCCAAAACAGAGCATGTAAGATGTATTCTGCTCATCAACTTGAAAATCAACATATCATAGAAGTGTACTGAAATATGGGAGTACAAAAAATTCAAACATATGAAACATAAGAAGAAACTATGTCAAATTTCCATACCACAGGTATTCCACCAAAATAGCTACAACTCATTCACTAAATTCTACCAAATACTGATTACACTAGTGTCTCTGATCAATAACCAAACATCCAAATGAGTCCAATCTATAAAATGACTAATAAAATACATAAAATAGGCCTAAAACCAGCTCATCCTAGCCTCAGGGGTCGAATCCATGAGAGGAGTAGCAGTTTCAAGAAACACTAAACTGATAGCTAGAGTATAGGGTGGTCAAAGTGACTGATCCCTAACATAAGAAAACTAATTCATTACAAGTCATGTAGGCCATTTAACTAATGTATTTACCCTAGATAACAGTAATATTTACATCACCTTCATCAATTACATCAGTAAAACATAAATTTCCCATAGGTGAAAGTTAATTTGGATAGAAACAATGAAAATTGGAGAAGACTGTCAAACATGCCCTCACTTTGTCAAACATGCCCTCTCAGTGTCAAATGCAGCCTCCAACTTCAAGGCTACTTTTGTATCCCTTCCTGGTGTCCAAATTTTCTCCAAGATAGCTTGTTGGAAAGCCCTTCATGTCTACCTTCCATATATGTCTTCATTTTTCAATTTGGAGCTCCTTTTCTCTATAAAAACTCAATCTACCAAGACTGGTAAAAGTGCAACACCCAAGCCAGAAATGTGGTAGAAAGGTGGTTTTCGACCTTTTTGGCTAACCTGTTTGCCTCAAAATTCTTAGAAAACGCACAGGATGCATGTCCTCATCACTTTGAATCCAAATATGCTGGTATTTTGTTCATCTGATGCCTAAAAAAAGAGCGCAACACCCTAGGTGCTGCGCGTTTGACCCTTTGATTGTGTTAAAAATGCTTTAAAAATACACATAAAATCATAACTTGCAAAATTTGCTCAAAAATTGTCAAAATTGGTGGGCTGATGGGTGATCGTACATTCGAGGCATGAAGTGATGCCTCGACAAGAATGTCTAGCCTCCTTTTCTCCTTTTTCTTGGTCAAGGCTTCAATCTTCTTTTTTGCAACTTTGAGTTTTACCTTGGTTAAAGCATGTCATAGTGATGGGAGATGCCATGAGTTCTCTGGTATTGGTTGGCTCATGTCTAATGATTCCCCCTCCTTTCTTAGATACCCTCCTCTCCTATCTTTTTTCCTCACTATGACATCTGTTCTCTTCTTCTGCCATGAGTTATTGGAGTCAAACCCTAGGGAGATGATGAAATGGAATGTAGGTGTAGAGAGTATGGAAAGGTGTGAGGACATTGAGGATATGGAAATGGGGATGTGTGATATGAGGGAGGTGACAGGGGGTAGTTTTGAAATGTAGGAATGATAGTGGGAAGTTAGAAAATGGAATTTAGGAATGAGATTATGTTACTAGGGTTTTGAATCTAGTAGGACACCAAAACACAATGAGCCACCATATAATTCAACTGTGGAGGAGAGGAGTGATGTGATTTCAACCTACTTGTGGTGCTGGAGCATGTTGATGACACATTCTGAAGTTTGGAGATGATGTTGTGCTCTGTGGGAAACCTCTAAAAGTGTCTAGGCAAACATGTAGCAATATGGTCAAACACACCCTCTCTTTATAGTTGCGTAGCGCCCTTAGGAAATGCATTGAGTTTGATGGCAAACTCGCAGCACTCTGGTCAAACGCGCCTTCCAACTTGTAGGTTTATTTTGACTTCCTTCCTGGTGTCCAAATTGAGTCTAGGATAGCTCATTGGAAATTGTGTCCTGTCTAGTTTCAAAATATACCTTAATTTTCCAAAATGGACTTCATTTTACCCTTCAAAAGTTGATTCTCTCGAGACTGGTCAAAAAGTGTAGAATGAGGGTGCAAAAATGAAGTGTGATCTTGAAAGAAACTTTGGAGGTCTTCCTTCACTCCACTTTGAGCCCATGATAGCTCATTGGAAATCTATTTCTACCTAGTTATCATTTGACTCATCAAGAAAGTCATTTGGACACTCCATCTAGGAGAAAAATTGATTTTCCCAAGGTCACTCCAGAAGTGAAGCAACCCTCTTGTAGCAACTGTAATTTTTCCATTTCTCCAAAACCATGACACGTGTTTAAAAAATGAAGGACATTTTTAATTCTTTGCCTATGATAGACAAAAGCCTATCTCACTTTTGTAAAATTCATCTTTGTTTGGTTGGAAACATACTTTGAAGCAAAATTGGTCCTATGTGTGGCAAATGATTTGTCCCTTGGAATGACTTCTTGAAAAATGATGGATACATGATGTTTATGAGTTGGAATGGCCTCATACTTGCTAAAATGACCTCCCTTAGAACTCTTCTTCTTAGATGTCTCTGATTCTATAACCAACCCTAGCTTTATGGGAGAAGAAATTAGGGTTTATTGATTACGGAAAATGATGATTTGGACACCTTGGGAAAATACAACTCCCTTTGGCATTCACTTAACTTTTTGAAACATTACCCTTTCACTTGATTATTTCCTTTGACAAATTGATCTTTTTATGGTCTTTGAGAACTCTTTGAATTTGACTTTTCTTTAATGAAGTTGGCATATAGAGATTGAGTTGGCAGCTTAGGAGAAATACTTATTACATATAGTGAACATAAAATTACATTATGAAATAAGAATTTTTCTTTACAAATCATCTTCACACGGTGAAGAGATGTTATTTGATCACCCTTTACTTTCTAGTCTTATGAAATGGAATGGAGTTTTATTGGAACCTTGGAAACGATAATGACCTAATGGGACCTTGAATGACGAGACTCCATGTTGACTTGGCTGACATAAAGACATGATGAAATGATCTTTTATGATTGATGTATGCCCAGCAAGACACATGAAGGTGGGCCAAAAAATATTGATTTTTTGGGAGGGGCTTGTAGTTTGATCTTGGGCTACCATCAGTGAATAACTTTTTACATGATTACCTAGGTGGAATGATAAAAATTTCAACATGGGACACTAATACGATATAAAAGAGGAATTTTGATCATTGATGGTAGTATGCAAATACTGACTTGAATAGATCTGATGAAGATCGTGATCATTGTGAACCTGCCAACAATGAAAAAATTAGGAAAATTTTGTACTACGTTAGGACACACTGGTTACTATAGGAATTTTATTAAAGGGTATGCACAAATAACTGCATCGATGGAGAAGTTGCTGAAGAAGGATGTGGCCTTCCAGTAGGATGAAGAATTCCAGAAGAGCTTGGATGTGCTAAAATAAGAAATGATAATTGCATAGATTCTAGTTTTCTGGGACTAGAAGAGAGAATTTCATGTGCATGTTAATGCATCATTCCTAGCTTTGGGAGTAGTACTAGCGCAGACGGGAGCAAGGGATATCGATCATCCCATAACATTTTCAAGTAGGAATCTGTATAAGGTAGAAAATAATTACATCACAAAAAAAAGAGAGGGGTTAGATATGGTGTATGCACTGCATAATTTCAGGCATTACTTATTGGGATCACACTTTAAGATGCTCACAAATCATTTTGAACTAAAGTAATTGGTGAATAAGTCTATTCTAGGAGGGAATATTTGTCGATGGTTGTTATTATTCTAAGAATATGACTTCGAAGTTATAGTAAAGCTGGGAATATTGAATGTTGGGCCTGATCAGCTACCCAGGATAGAGACAGGAGAAGAACCTACAAATATTGAAGATAATTTGCCTAATGCACAATTGTTCAAAATAAAAATCACAAACGATCTCTTCGCAGATATTATTAAGTTTTTATCCATAGGAAGGGTGCCCACAGAGTACACTACAAAGCAAAAGAAGGAATTGGTGGTCTGAGAAACTAATTTATCGCTGATTACGAGACACTTATATAAAATGGGATTGGATGAAGTACTCCGCAGATACCTCCCTAAACATGAAAGACAAAACATTCTAACAGAAGCTCATGGAGGAGTCAGAGGTGGGCATTATGTAAGAAATTCCACTGCACGGAAGATTTTGAGAGCTGAGTTATGGTGGCCTACGGTGCATAAGGAAGCAAAAGACTTTTGTCAAGCATGTGATGTATGTCAAAGGACAGGAAATCCATCCAGAAGAGATGAAATGCCACTAGTACCACATGTGACTTTGCAGGCTTTTGATAAATGGGAAATTGACTTTGTTGGACCTATCAGTCCATTGGGGAAAAGGAATGGTGCAAGATATATCATCACCGCGACTAATTATTTCACAAGGTGGGCCGAGGCAAAACCAGTGAAGGATTGCATTGTAGAAACTACTGTGAAGTTCATTTTAGAATACATATTGTCCAGATTTGGCTGTCTAAATATCATGATGAGAGACCAGGGGACACATTTTTTAAATAAGACGACTGAAGAACTAATTAAGGAATTTCAAGTTTACCATTAGAATATAAATTCCTATCATCCTCAAGTAAATGGGACAGTGGAAGACTTTAATAAGATGATGGAAAATGCATTGAACAAGGTGTGCAACGTAAACAAAGATGACTGGGACTTGAGAATTCCAATGGTGTTGTGGGCATATAGAATGAGATATAAGAAATTCATTGGGAAGACACCTTTCAAGTTGGTATATGGACATGAATCACTTATGCCTATGGAATGCATTGTGCCAAGTTTGAGAATTGCAACTACCATAGATATGGCAAAAGCCAACATGATGAAGGAAAGAATGTCATAGATACTAGCTTTAGAAGAAGATAGATTCATAGTGAGTTTCCATTACCAGGTGCAGAAAGCAAGGGAGAAAGCCTGACATGACAAGCATATCAAAAAGAAGATATTTCATGAAGGGGATCTTGTATTATTATATGATAGTAAGTTTGCAAAGTTCTAGGGAAAATTTAAAACACATTGGCTGCGGCCATATATCGTCAAGAACATTTCATATGGGGGTGATATTAATCTCATGAAGCTAAATGGTCAGGTGCTTCCAAGATGAGTGAATGGTATGGTAGTAGATTGAATATGTACAGGGATGACTATGTACCTGGAGCTGTGCACTGAAAAATAAAGGGGAGGAAGTCTTAGTGCCACCTGCAGTTGAAAATGGGCAGGGGACTATAAACTACTCTATAGGAAGGGACTTCACTGAAGGAAGATTACTGTGTGATACTCAGGAGTGTGGTGAAATCCAAAGGCGTTGTGACGACGAAGAGATGACCTATCCAAAAGGGAAATCTGACAAAGTTAGCTGGAAATATGACCATTGAAGGGAAAAAAGGCACAGTTAAAAGGAAATTACCATTGAGGGGCGTGGGAGAAAACCATTTATGAATAAAATATGGTTTTATCTAGCCCATACTTGTAATAAATGAGCCAAAGCTAAGCAAATAATGAGCCTAGGAATTTAAATTGTTATAAAAACTACATCCCACGCCACATTTTACACTTTGCTACCTAAAGAGATCAGAAATTACACCTAAGTGAAGAAGAGCTATTGCATGTTTGAGAGGAGCTAGGAAGAATTGGTGAGGATATTTACAAAGAAAGGGATAGCTGGTATTATGGAGTCACAAGCAGGAAAGAATGCAAGGAAAAATGTACCCATGTACCTGACGTGCTTAAGGTTGCCAAGAAAGGTTCCTATACAGCCACAAACACAACCAAAATCATAGTCACATGAGACAAAGGAGAAGAGACTAACCGAGGTCTCTGCAACAGAATTAAGAACATCACCACAGAAGAAGACACAGAAGGAAGTATGGACATAGAACACGAAGGATAAAGGAAAAAATCCCATGCAGAAAGGAAAGAAATGGATGCAGTAGGAGGCACCTCAGCAGGTCCACGATAGTGAGGAAGAAGTTGAGTTTCGGTGGAAGGAGACAAAGTATGTGGAGATTCCCTTTGTACTCCTAGCGGACATGCCACCGAGAAAGCCGGGCGAAAAGCTGGTTAGGGAGCCAAAGCAAGGAAAATTTGCTACCTATATGCTAAAATTTCCAGAGGAGGTTCCTTTTGAAGGAGAAGTGTTGGGTAAGATCCCCTAACTCAAAATGGAAGACTGGGATTTCAATGATAGAAGAAAATACCCACAGTTTGAGCCAAGTAGGTACTTGAAGAAAGTCTACTACCCAAACAATAGAGTTACAAGATTGGAACCGCAACAATGTATTGTGGGAGTATAGAGAGCAACACTTTTGAACATGTTGAATGTGCCACACTTCAATCAAAGACCATTCAGCACAATTCGTGTGTGACAACTCCTTGCACTAGTGCATGATGATTGCATTTGGCTAGGGACACAAATCCCGATTGATGAGATGCTCATCAGAAAAATAACATTGCAGCCATATTAAGGAAAGGACCCCACATGTGGGTAAAACCAAAGATAAGGAGATGGCCCAGATGATGAAAGAAAAGTTTGGATTAGTGAATAAATCCCACGGATATGAGATAAAATCTATCAAGGATCAGGGTGTGCACTTCGTTGCACACATATCTTAGTGAGGAAGATCATGAGGAAGTGCATGGCCAATCAGGTGCCTGCAACATTAGTGTCATTAGCAGAATAATGCAATGCAGGGGTTTAATTCAACTAGGATTCTTATCTATGTAAATATTTTTTGATGGATTGTAGGGAAGCATAGGAAGAAGGCAAGACCTTCCACTATTCCTAGCTACTAATTCTAATCGCACTTATTACATGGAAGGAACCAAAATATTCTCAATTTCCGACTGTGGAGGTAGATGTATGTGAAGGAGTGATGTATGCTTCACTATGGTTTACAAAGGAGCCAACACGCACAACAAAGAATAATATATTCTTTGTAATCATGATCAATATCATAGGCTGTCACCGAGCCTATAAAAACAATATTGTCATATTACAAAGTTCAAGGCAAACTTTTACGGAGCATATGTGAAGGCGAGGAAGGACCCAATGGAGACATGGAATCCATTTCCATACTTGGTAACATAAGATGATCTCCTCACGGTACTGTAGGATTGGCTGGAGGAGTGGATGACTCCACCTAGTAGAATGATTGGAGAATTTGGAATAGAGAAGGGTACTTTGTAGGGTACGGGTACGAGTATAAAATATGTCGATGAAGAGACAAAAGAAATAGGGCAAGGAAAGGAACATGAAGAACACCTCAATAATGCAGAGGTATCAGAAGATTTGCCCTTTGTGGTGAAAATGTGGCCAAGAAAGAAGAAGAAGGTGTATAAGAGTAAGGGAGAAGTGTCGCTCATCCTCACTGATGGGGACATTAGCGAGATAGTAGAAAATATATAGGAGATAAACATGGAGACCTGGGAAAAGATTGATGATAGCTGCAAAGCGATCTTGGCTATAGTGCAGCAAGGCATCGTGGAGCTAAAGGTGTTGTCATAGGTAGTGAGGCAACCAAAGAAGGTAACCCAGCCATTGCAACTAGAACAAAGGCTGGAAATAGCCTATGGATTTAGGATGTTACACGTGCCAGTTGGGGCACTAAAGTTTGAAGAAAAAATAAAATAGCGAGACAAAGCATGGCGCAATTTCCAAATGAATGTCGCTGCACTAACCCTCCATATATTGCATGAAATTTTCCAAGGTATCACCGTAGAATTGCAGGAATGAGAGTAGAGTATGTTGTTGTTAAAAGAAATTGTAGAATCAGGAAAAGAAACGATGCAGAAGGAACTGAATCAACTGGTTAAGGATGGGGAGGAAGAAAGGAAGCAATGAGAATAGCTAGAGAAGGTCATTGCTAAAACTTGTAGAACAATTCCAGACATGTAGGTTCGAGAGGATGAAGCACCAATAGAAAAGGTCACAAAACTTGCCCTCATGATAAGACTCAAAGAATGCTATGTCTAAGTTGAATTTTGAATACAAAGTGCATATATCATAGCCATAGATAAGGTTGCGGCTAGTGACGCCACCAAAGGTTCGCAAGCAGAGAGAAAGGGACCTCAATGCAACATTGAAAGCCATATCTACTACGGTGGTAGATTGTGGAAAGTTTCTTGACGATACGATACAAATATATAATTTACTACAGGAGGATCCAAACTTCCTAAAGATTGAGGAGGAACTTCAGGCCAAGAAGAAGCGGCATGAAGATATTCTGGTAGCTATGAAGTCCTTACCAATTTTGTAGAGGATTTCTAGCATTTCAAAAGGGAAGAACCTCCAAATGCAAATAGATGATCTTCTGAGGAACTCACAGATATTGAAGGAAAGGACTCAACCATGGTAGGAGGAAACCCTAAATTTTTTGTAGGAAGTATACAAGGGGCTGAAGGAATTGAAGAAAAGGGAAGCATAGATACTGTAGAAAACTACCAACTCTAATACAAAAGCTTTGTTGAAGGAAGTACGCAGGGAAAAACATTGATGGGAAAAAATGATACAGTAGTACAATAGTATCATAGCAAAGATCAAGGGCCTCGAAGTTGAGTGAATTGGTATAAGTCACATGTGAGTGTTGGGGGCCTATTGGGCATGGCCCAACTTGGTCCAAGTTTTGGGTAAAGAACCTACAAAAGAAGGAGTGGACTGCGCAGAGCTGGCGAAGATATATTCATCTATTGTGAAGGTAAATACCCTCTGTTGATAGAGGCAGTCCCTCTAGCCCAATGAGTGGGTCTAGAAACAAATTAAACAAACTAATATACAATTTCCTAGTTTATGTTTAACAAATAAAGAGAGAGAGAGAGTAGCCTACCTCGCTCTGATGCTAATCACTCAATCCTTTGGAGATGACTTTGATTACTTCACTTCTAGGCTCACTTATTACTTTTTCTTCATGCCTGAGTACCTGAAAGAAATATCAAAGAGAAATACAAGATATAAGAGCATATATGGCATACATCAAACATAAACTACTTAATATATTAAGGAGTATTACCCTGAAAGCATAAACATTTTCACAATTATGGAAAGTGAACATTAGATGTATATATTAATTAGCTAAAACGTGAAGCATACAACCTATGCCTTGATGTTGGAGACCTCCTGTTGGTGGATGTCCAAGTCCAAGCAAAGAATCTTCAAGCACTCCTTCTCCAAGTTAGAATGGGAAAAATTTGGGCATAATCTCAATATAGGAATGCAAGCAATCAATGACCAACAATTTGGGGATGGAAGGTAGTTTATTTTTAGAAAGGGAGAGGGAGTTAGGGATCGACAAAAGAGGGAGGAAGGTCCACATCTCAAGGGTAAAGCCCATAATGATAAGGTCAAGAGGTCCAAATGGGAGAGCTCGACCATATCAACAACAACCTATATCCATCTCGCTATTCTCGAAGTTTCTAATGAACGAATCTTCTCCTCCAACTTTGGAAAACTTACCAGAAGAGGTTCAACACTAGGGTAAAGTAGAGTAGCTTACTGTCAGCATGGGTAGGTAGTGGAGAAAAATGTGTTGGCCCTAAAAATTAGGGTTTTAGCTAACCTTCTTCAGAATTGACCTAAGGAAGTTTTCATTTGTTTCTTCAGGGAGGTTTTGGTCTGTATGTCATGATGGATATGCTACACAGTTGTCAATGTTTTGGCACTTTGGGATATGGAATAGGAATTTAACGAGAGGCATGAAAAACTATTGTGTAATAGAAGCCCCCTAAAGCATGAAGGCAGAATAGGGAGTGATGGCTGAGATGCTTTACAAGTTAGTGAAAGGAATAGAACAACACCATCAAGAGACCTGCAAATCAAGCATATACATGTACACATACATATACATATCTGACATCTCCGATAAGCATGCCTAGTGATACATGAAAAAGCATGTAATGATACATGAATCCACAGTATGGACGCAACCATCTGAATAGAAGGGATCATGCGTATGGATCCACAGTATTGTCACAACCATCTAAATAAAGAAGATCATGTATATGGACCCACGTCATGGTTGCAACCATCCATACAGAGGAAAACATGTGTACAATCATGAATAATGCATAACTCCACACAACCTAGATTTCATCAGACAGAATCTAGGGTCTTGTGATCCATCTTGAATCGATAAATCTACGAACCCTAACATGTGAATAGATGTGTCAAATCGAACATGATAGAAAACCACCTAATTACCAGCCAATGGTGTAAACCGTTAACAGACACAAGAGAAACCACCAATATTGACAATGGTTCTCAAGGTAGTAACAATCAACACACTCCATGAATGTGGATAATGAAGCTGAAGTCGAACACCTAAAGAATCATCTGATCAAAGTCCAATGATGTAAACCTATTGTCGAATGTGAAGAAATTTCCATTGAGGCATGCAAGCTCCAAGGTATTGGAAGGGACTTTCTAGATCATCTTCTTGGATAATGAGCTGAAGTTGACATGAAGAAATCTGTCGAATAAGGGCCATAATGAATCCCACATTGCCGACATGAAACAAAATGTTGTAGGAGAGTAGATAAGTGTGATCCATGACTATGTTAGAAAGTCAGACAATGTATAAGTGGTAAATATCTGTATATAGGACTCCTCTTGAACATATCAGTGACATGACTCTGGTGTTTGGCAACATTTGACTCAACAAAGGTCATGATGACAAAGTGGTATAATCACATGAGAGGAAAAATGGATTTCCCAACCCTAGGAAGGAAAGTTTCTAAGTGAGGATCTCCCAAACTTGACATGAGCAATATATGGGTGTCATGTCTAAGAGCGACATGTTGCCTTTACAAAATATGAGAGATGATTCCTTTCACTTTTTCCCCCACCATTTATAGTGAGTACCCCATTATTTTTTTTATCGCAAGATTGAAGGGGATAGCATATGCTTGCAATATAAGTTCATCCGTCAAATGAATCCATCCTAGTAGGTTTGAAAAGCCCTAGGAAGGAGAAACTCGATCTCGTCATGATGACAAGTCTTCCATCGTCTATGTTTTACGAATCTAACAAAAGGGAAAATCGACATCTTTTTCATGTTTAGAGAGTTTGAAAAATAAGCACAAAAGAAAAATACAAAAGTTCCTTTTCATAAATATTCTCTTGAACCCGAAAAGGTAGAAAACAATATCCAAGAGAACCTCATAGGCATGTTCGACTAAGGTATTCCTTTTTTGTAAAATATTCTATCTCAGTTTGGAAAAAGGTTAAACTTATACTAAGTGGACGTCATTTCATTTACTTTAATGAGTTCAAAACGACAAGTACTCAACAATCATTTCATTTTTCAAGAGTCGGAAAAGAGCTTAAAGATGACTCCAGGGGGCTACTTTTTCATTTATTTTTGACCAGTCCGAAAAAGTGATAAAATAAAACTTATTAAAATAGTCAAAATAAATCACCGTCACCAAGAATGCATGACCTGGCGCTACACAAGGAAACACATGTCATCGATTTTTAGGAAAATTATTAAAAAATGAGTGAAATATGCTCTACTTTGGTAAAAAATATTATTTAAAACTTATAAAAATCCCAAAAAGTAAATCATTTTTACCATTTCACCAATTTGCAAATCTGAGAGCATTTTACCTCATTTTACCTTTATTTTTAGGCAAGGAGTATGATCAATCCTAGACACCATTCGCTGAGCCATTTGTTTCACGTAAGAGATCCATCCCTTCCCTTCATTTTGGTACTCATTTCATGCATTTCCATCCATGGATTAGGATGCAAAGAGGATCTGCAAAAAAATTATGTCGAGGGTGATCAACGCGGGTTTTACCCATCAGACTCATGCTGCTCACCCTGTGGTCAACTAGGCCATCACCCTGGTAGTGTGTAAAAAAGTACACATAGTCGCGCTAACACCGAGGTAATTATTTTTTGTGAAATCCTCCATGTTGAATGGTTTTTCCTGAATTTTTTCTCCATGGAAGCTCATGAAATGTTATTTTATTGATTTTCCACAGGATAATCAGTCCAAAATGGTGGTTGAATGGAAAGAAAGAGGTCATGATGCTGAATACCATCAAGCAGCTCAGAATCAAAATTGTATTGATGCCCTACGAGCATGTGGGTTTCTCAAGTTCTTCAAGATTCCTAGGATTAGATACCAACTTGAGTTATTACAACATTTGATTAGTTGACGGGATGTGGATTGCCAAATATTCATGATCGAGGAATAAGAACTTGAAATAGATGTTGCATACATTTATTTAATTACTGGCTTATCTAAAAAGGTACAAAAAGTTCAGTTGTTTGGCTCTCGTACTTGAAGAGAGAGCACATATATGTTGATCGCAAGGCATTGCCTAGGGACTAAAAAGACCGAAAGTGGGAAGATTGATATAAAGACCATCACAAATCTCCCACTACGAACAATCCTGCATACTATGGCCCAAATAGCTGGGGCTCAGGCGTTGCATGAAGCAACGAAATCTCATTTCTAGTACGCTATCGAGTGTCTAAATCTCATGGTATTTAATTGGAGTGAGGGTTTGTTGGTCTATATGAAGTGCCAAATTACCAAGTGCAAGTTAGGAAGTCTGAAAAATTCAGTTTTAGATCCATTTTGGTGACGTTCTTCCTGGAACATGTGCCATTGTTTCATTATTATTGGATATAAGTGGATGCACCAACACCCAGAGATCCAGGATTAATCAGATGGGGTGAGCCAATGCCTCGACATGGAGGCGTCCAAAAAATGTCATTCCCTTCAGCATTTTTTGGATGGCTACATTAGCAGCTAACCATGGTTGATGATTGGGCGTATGCAAGTATGAATTTATGAGGAGATCCAGATATTCCACTTCCCCCAGGCGCACAGTGGACCAATGCAAGTAAAAAGCTATTTTTCAAAGTTTTTGATTTTTTTTTTATGTTTACTGAGTTTTGAATTATGATGATTTGCAGATGTGGGACCAGAGATACCTCTAGGGGTTTCTTCGATAGCTAGATGGGTGGCATGCCATGTTGAGGAGGCTCCTTATAAGGAGGGAGTAAATAATATTGTCGAGGTAGAGATTAACCTAGAAGCTGTTATCAGGGACATTCTAGAGTACGCCTTGATAGATGAGGTGCCATTCGGTACTAGAGACACAAAATAGGGGTTTCTGCCAGACTACGTCAGTTGTTGGGTTGAGTTATCACGGCTATTTCATGTTATCATGAGCACCATGTGGGTGAATAACCAACTCTAGCTTACTTTCTGCACTGATGTAGGCTTATGACGCCATGTGTCTCATAAAACAGATTTTGTCATTTTGATATAACAAACTCTTTTGCAAACACTCTATATATATACATGTTTTTCTATTCCCCATGTCTATTATGTGATATTTTATGATTTACATGTTTCCTAAATGTCTATCGAACACATAGTTAGGCAATGCATATGTTAATGTGTCATGCGTCTTGGAACATAATGATAACTAATAAAATCAAAATTTTGTTCCAAGAGACGAACTCGCAAATACATTCTCAATATTGTCCATTAAGTTGTAGTACAATAAGCTCTGAATCAAGTTTCATGATTAAATCTCTAATGCAAGGAGAAATAGCTTTCGACAAAAGCTCAATGACCACACTATATTCGGCAATGTTATTATTCGTACAACCTAAACATATACCTTGTAAATTCACTAACTCACCATTAGGGTCATACATTGTGCATGCAACGGAAGATAGATTCTTTGTACTACGACAAGCACCATCAGCAAAATTGACGTAATGGTTGGATGAAATCTGTAAAGCAAGAAGAGAACGAGGTAAGCAAAGGAAAAATTGTTTTTTAAATAATACTAACACACCAAAACTACACTGCACACTAATGTAGAAAAGTATTTACACGAAAAACGCATACAAATTTTCAAATGGAGCCCATTTGCAGGCTCGGGTAATTGAATTACATAGAGTAAAACTAAAGTTTCACCATTAGTATGAAATGTAAACATCGACTTGACCAAATAGTGGAATGACACACATAAATGACAATGTGAAAATAGGGAAAAAACATCTTAAGCTCACTGCAAGAAAAATATGGCCCCAGTTGAAATATTTTGACAATGTCAAGTTGGACTGAAATGTCAATGTGAAAGGTAATAGTAATGTTCCCCATATTCCCATCAGACAAAACTTCATACACAAAAATAGGAGTTCGAAGTGGATGATTCAGTGTACAGGAAACAAAGGTATCTAAACACGATGAAATATCTCCAAGAATTGGGATAAATGAGGAACGATGTTGGACATCATTCTAGGGATTTTATTCAAGAGACATAAACTCGGTGACACTTTCATCGATTGGAAATGTCTCATTCCAGTGATCCAGAGAATCCCACGAACCAAGCCAAGGGGATTGTGAATATGCGTCTAGATACATACTAAGATTAACGTGACTTTTAAAAGTGGTCGCTGAGGCTAAAACAACAACTTGATAGGCTAGCTCTACTAGGCTAAGCGACATGACATTACCAAACGAATCAACTTGATTAAGATGAGGAATGACCCAAGGATCATGTGAACTGGAAATCATGTTGATGGAAGCGAAGTTTGGAGGTGGGAGGGAAAAAGTTCCAATAAGGGCAGAGTCTTTAAAAAGACCTACCCCAACACTCTCATAAGGGATTTCAGTATTTCCCACATATGGCACATTTCCATTTGAAGAGATAGAAGAAAAAAAGGCTAACTGATCAAAAGTGACTAATTTCCTCCCATGAAAAAATGATCACACGAAACAAAGTAAATACCACAAAAATCATAACATGGGTCCAACTCCGACCAAATAGAAGGTTATAATTCAAATTGGCATCAAATACTTCTACTTCTAAGTTAACAATTTTTCCTTACAACGTTATGGGAAAGTTTGTGAGAATACCATATGGACGAGATCCTTTGCCATTGAAGGCTTCTAAGGTGTTAGGAGACTGGTTGAGAGGTGAAGAGCCAATAAATTTCCAGTATGAGACATAAATGATGTATGTGGAAGGACCATCATCAACAATAGTCTGATGAATCGTCTTCCCTTTGATAATGACTTGGATTAAAAAGGAAAGCTGATGTGGAAGATGTGGAACATGATTTTCGAGGCCAAAGGTAATCAAAATCGAATTAATAGGGTCAATTTCTCCTATAGTAGATAGTAATTCTTTCTGTTGCGATGGAAAAATTTGGAGAACTTCCAAGGAAGACATCACCGAAGGTAATTGAGCTAAATCTTCGACAATATTATAATGTTGAGTAGCTCGCGCATTTAGATTGTATGATGATTTCTGAAGAACACCCTTAGGAGGTGGTCGAATAATAGAGTCATTACTAGGTATCTCAGTATGAAGAGGACCAAAATTTGGTGGAGTAGAAGTGGAAGGTGTATCAGTAACCTCTTTCTCCACAACCTGTTTAGGAGGAGTTGGATAGTCGTTTGATCGAGTGGAAACATAAATAGGTGTCATTCCACTCATATAAACCTGAGAGCTCAAAGATGTAGAATGTTGTGGTTGTTCTACCAATTGGTTTTGCTGTGATGGAAAAGGTTCTTTTAATACAGTCGATATCCCTTAGGTTCCTTTTAACAAACTACTGACTTCAACACGATGGGGCCAATCCTTGGTATAGTGATCCTCATCACAAATGAGACAAGGATATTTGGGCTTACGTTTAGAAGCATCATTAGCAAATGATTTTATAGGATCCTATTTTGGGGTAGCATATTTGGCTCTTCCTTTACCCTTCTTCTTACCTTTTGAGGATTTGTCTGCCACGGTAGATTGAATGGCATTAACCTCAGAGGTTTTACCAGGATTTTGAGAGGGATTCGAAGGAGAATTGGATGTAGTAGTTGAAATGGATTTTTGAATTGTGGAAGCAGAAGAATATTTACTGGAATTTTGAGGCACTGACCCAATAATACTGTCAATGGGTGCTGCCTCTATAGGTTTGGAAGATGCCAGATTAGAAGACGGTGTCGGAGCATCAGGCAAGAGATCATACAACGCTAGATTCAGAATACATCAAATCAACATATTGGGCACAGGAAATGGATTGATCTTCAATCACACAACCACCCATAGCTATGTCGTTGGAAATTTTATTAAAGAATGATTTGGTAAATCACTCAGTTAAAATATCATTAGGTATATCGAACTTGATAAGGCGATGACAATGTATCCATTCATGAATATGATCGGAGATGTGGGTAGAAATATTTTGTTTCAAGGATGTAAGGAGATGGGTACCAGTCTCATATTGATCTCGTAGCTAGAAGTGAGTAAGGAAGGTTATTGCCGAAGTGTTGAAGTCTTGGAAGGCACCTCAAGGTAACTCGATGTACCATTTCACGGTGGAACCCATCAAGGTTCGTTAGAGAATACGTAGATGAATGGAATCAACCCAAGAGTTGGATGAACACCATAAATGGTAAGTCAGAACATGGGCCTGGGGGTCTTCTCCAAAATTTCCTTTGAAATTCAGACAATTTCTAGGAATCTTAGTAGGAACTGGAGGCCAATACGACGAATGGAGTATTGGGTCATTTGTGAGCGTTGACACATCCAGCAGTTCCAACATTGTTAGAAATGACAATTGTTGATCGAAATGCATGGGGGCCCTTTGATAAGGCATAGTTTGTGGATTCCAACCTTGTTGGTATTGATTTTTCCCCTAAAGTGGCAAATTTTGGCCATAAGTAGCCTGATATTGGCCCCACTAAGAGGTATTTTGACCATACAAAGGTGGATTTTCCCCCCACAAATATGGGTTTTGACTAGGGTAAGTTTGATACTAAATCATCATAGGCTATTGAGAACCATAAGGTGGATAAACAAATTGTGAAGAGTAGGGAGTATAAGGTTGATGTTGCAACTATTGACCCTAGGGGTAAAATTGCTGACCCTGTTGTTGTAGGGGTTGACCTTGTTCATGTAAGGGTTGGCCTTGTTGGTACAAGGGTTAGTTTTTCTACTGCAAGGGTTGGCCTTACTACTGCAATGGCTACTGATAAGGCCCTTGTTGCACATAAGTCTCCTATTGTTTGGAAAGTTCCTTGTGGAATTTGTTGGGTTCTAGTTTAGTACCGATAGGTTCCAGTTTGAAATTGACTAGATGTCCCAAATGAGGGATTTGAACGAGATTGCGTTTGGGTTCCTTCTTTTTGATGAAAAGGTGGGTTTTGAACCTTTTGTAAGCCATAGGGAGGGCATGGTTGTTGGTAGTGTATCTTGCTAAAATAGGTTGTTGATACGAGATATTCCTTGATCTAGATGGAATAGATGATTGTTACACAATATTATTTCACACCTCCCATACTTCCCTACTGCATACCCCAAAGTTCCCAAAACATGACCATCATGTAGTGTAATCGTCCATATGTGAATCTCATATTCTCCGTAACACAATGATTGAAAAATTCCTTGAGCTTCCCCTGAATCAAATAACCCTAAAACCCTAATGGTAGCATCATTGGTCCCCTAACATGACAAACCACGATGGTCACTAGTTGCACTATACTAGCCCAATGATGCCAGCACACTTTTGGCTTGGATATTAGCGATGATCCCTAAAAGGCAATTTTCCTAAAGAGGACAAGAAGCTTCGTGATCTAGAGGCTTCTAGAATGATGAGCTAGAGGTTGTTCGACGTGGATGAGGTCGAGTTCTCTCAACTTGGCCTTTTGGTCTTATCCCTATGACATACCTCCTTGGGATGATGACCTTCTCCTATCTTTGGAGAGATCCTAACTACCTTTCCCTACCTATATATTCATCCTCTCCCATTCCTAAATGGTTGGTCTTTGGCTATTTTCACCCTTATGCTGAGATTGTTCCTCATGCTACTCATTTGGATTGAAGTGCTTCGAGAGCTTGAGCTTGGACTTGGAAATTCACTCAAGGAGAGCTTATTGACATCAAGGCTTGGTTTTATTCCTCCTCCTTAATTCTATTAATATATACAATTCTGGTTCATCTTGCATAAATGTGAATGCTAATGCATCATTTAGCTTAATGTTCCTTTATCTGTTATGTAGGTTACTTTCGATTATGCTATTTGCACTTGTATTCTTTGTTGTGTCTTGATGTCTTGTGTAGGGATTTAAGCGTTGTGAATAGTAAGGGCTAGCCCACGGTGCAAGCAATTCAAGATCTTCAACAAAAGAGGATATTATAGCATCAGAACGAGGTAGGCCATCTTCCTCTTCTTCTATTTCAATTGTAACTTACTAAAGTGTCTAGTAGATTGTCACATAGGTTGCTAGTACCACTAATTAGGCTAGAGAGATCATCTATGTCTGTAGAGATGATTTACTAGACAAAAAAGTGGTGACTCTACTAGGGAAGCTATAACCCTTTCCATCCAATCCTTCAACGTGATTCTATGATGAGTTTGACCAATCATCATTTTTTTGGCTTGTTTTCTTCTCTGTAGCTATTTTCACTTACTGGTTATTGCTTGAGGACACTCAGTCTATTCTGGTCTTGAAGCTTTTTCATTTTCGCTCATTTTTCTCACCCATCACGCGTTTAGCCTAAATTGTTTTGCTATCATCGCTATTTTTTTTAATTACAGTCGCACTGATTACTCTTTCATCACCCTTTTACCTATAACAGGCATGATGATCCCAGAGGATAAGAAAAATTAGGGTTTTCTTCTTGTTCTCAGCCTTTTTTCCCTTTGTCAATGATTTTCCAATGTGTTTACAATGTATTTGTCTTGGTTGTTATGCTTGTATGACTGCAATTGTCTCTTGATTTGGTTAATGTGTGTTTGAAGCTGGTTTCTTTCTAGGGCTTCTAGGTTAGCCTCCACTCATTGTTTGGTCTACTTTTCTAAGATTGATTGCTCTTGTTTAAGAGTCTTCTTGCAATCAGGACATCTTTTCCAAGTTTCTTTTGGTTCATTGATGTGAAGTTGTTTTCATTAGTGTCGAGTGGTTGATGCTTTGAATATTTCTTTAGTTCCATTGTGAAGCATAGATTACAAATTGTTTTATTTGGTTGAACTGAAAGAAATTACTTGTCTTCATTCTTATGTTTCGAAAATAAAAAGTGAAAGATCTTGTCATTTAAGTATTTTTGAGATATTTCTTGCATTTGAAACCATAAAGTGAAAGAGATTTTCATTTTCATTGAGTTGATTGCATTTTTTTTTCCTCATTGCATTAGTTTGCATTGATTGAATCAAAGTGAAAGGAAAAAATCATTATTGCATCTTAGTGAAAGGAAATCGATTTTCATTTCTATAAGATTACAACTTGGCATTGCATTTGTTAGTAAAATGAAATCTTAGATTTTGTTTTTAAATTTTTCATTGGAAAGACTTGTGTTGATGCACTATTTAGTTCTCTCTCTTCCTTCGTTAGTTAGCCTTCATCGAATGTAAATATTACATTTTCATCATTTAGTTGCATTATAGGAACAAGTGACATCGTTGAGCCATCAAATTGAAACTTAATCCAGGATAAACTTAAAATTTACCTCAATTAACCTAAGGAGCATTTGTCACTTAACACAAATACCTAGAGGCCTAGGCTAGAGATGTGTTTTGACATATTTAAACATATCATATGTCGTTGAATTCCTGCAGTGTATCCCGGGGGTGAAATCCCATCCCATTATGGAAGTATATAGAAGGTTCTCCAGTATGTTTAGGTATATCGGAGGCACTTCAATATGATAAGTATATAGGGATGCTCTCATCGAATAATTTTGCATTAGACAATGCTAACATGGACTTGTGCTCCCCGTATTGTGACGTATATATTGGAAGACCCCATTAGGTTGCTATGCTTTAGCCACAAGTAACCGAGTCAACCGCCTTGTAAACGTGATACACCGAACACAACATTTGGGGAGATTGGCGGCCGTATGTTAAGTCCTTGGTTTCAGTTGGGGTGTATATTGCAGTTCACAGATACTTGCTAAACCTTCTTGCCTAGTAATTACCCTTTTTTGATTTATTTATTGTTTCGTGTCAATAAAATTAATTTCCAATGATAACATGTTGAACCCATGTAGTTTCTTCTTGGCCCAATATTGAGTAATTCCTTGTAAATTTTAATTTTAATCATTCCTCAATGAATCATCTCTTCTTCTTCTCCTCTTGAGAGAAAGTCATCGTGGCTAAACAATTGAGTTCACCCCAAAGTTCCTGTTCATTATCTGATACTGAAGGGTCTTCACAAAGAGTTCATCTGAAACTTCCTCAGTCACTTAAATCTCAAGGCTTCTTGTTGATCACCTTCAGATTCTTTGTCCCCTAAAGAGTCTGATCTAGAAACCCCTGAGAGTCCATAGAGGTTTGTCTTATATCCTTTGAATCCATTATTTGATCCTTTTGTGATATCTCCTCATCGTCCTTACAATTGGCCTGGTGTCCATTTGGAGTTATCTCCTCGTACATCTCGGATTCCTCCTTGCCACATGTTTCCACCCATGGATTCATAAGGTGATATTCCAACCTCTCCTTAAGGCCCTTCGGAAGTTTTTTCTACTCACACTCCTCATGTTCATGAAGAGCAAGAATATGAATTTCCTCTAGAAAGTTTTCCTTTTACGGGAAGAGTTCCATCTCAAACACTTCCTGAAACCAGTGGGCCTATGCTTCCACATGGTTATAAAACATTAGCTCAATTAGTTTCAGGAACCCCCAGTGCTTCCTATTTGTACCAAAATTCTTTTTTTTCGTCAAATGCCATCCCTAATTCTGGTCCATTTATCCCAAACGTGAGCTCTAAAATTCCTGTGCAAATTGTCATCACGCTATTTCCCATTCGACCAACGATTCGATCACAACCTTTACCATTATTTCAACCTTCCATTTTGATACAACCAACTATTTTGGTTCATGCATCAGTAAGTTCCTTAGTTCCTCCGTCAAGTGGAAAAAATGTACCACAACCTTATTCACAACCTGGGGGAAAAGTCCAAACATTCCTCTTGTGTCAGGTGGAACCCATGTGAGTGGATCACAACCTCACATGGTTGGTGTCAATTAACCTTATCCTGGTGGTATTCCTAACCCTGTTGGTCCATCTAGGATGGGTAATATCGAGTATCAATAGCCTTACATGGCCCATATAACACTCCAACAAGCTTATGTCCCATATGGTTCACAAGCATTTCAAAATCCACCCTATCTTCCATAAGCAGGACCTCATGTGCAACCTGGTCAATTTGTCATTCTTGGTGCATATGGTCAAATACCATTCAGAACTTACCAATACCCATAGGGTATCCCTCAAGAAACTATCCAACAATCGTAACAACAGCAAGGGTAGCCTTTGCAACAACAGGGGCAACCTTTGCAGCAGTATCAATAGCCTTTGCAATAGTAAACATAGTTTGTTCAACAACCCACTCAACCCTTGTATCCTTAAGGCCAACCTTTGTGGCAGCAAGGTCAACCCCTCCAGTAGCAAGGTCAATCGTTGCAGCAACAAGTTCAACTTATATATCAACAAGGTCAAACCTTATAGACACAAGGTCAAACCTTGCAGCAAGAGGGCCAATCACTTCACATACAGGGTCAACAGATGCAAAAACCTTACAATCCATATGCCATGTATAATGCTTATCAACAGTCTATGATAGGTCAATATCAACCCTACCTTGGAAAAAATCCACCTTATGGTCAAGGTACCCCCTAATGGGAGAGAATCAAGTCCTCTATGGATAAAATCCTCCGCTGTGGGGGAAGAATCCTAACCAAAAAGGCTAGAATGTGCAGATTAAGCCTCTACAAAGGCCTTAATTTCCCATTAATCCACAATTTCCATCTATAGCTACATTGGAACTTCCTGATGTCTCGAGGCTTAATAATGATCCCATTCTTCATTCGCCGTATTGGCGTCCAGTTCCTACTAAAATTCTGAGTGATTTCCCTAATTTTTAAGGAAAACCTAAAGAGGAACCTCAAGCCCATGTGATGACATATCACTTATGGCATTCTTCCAATTCTTATGTTGACGAGTCTATTCAACTCCGCCTCTTTCATTGAACCTTGATAGGTGTTGCTGTAAAATGGTATGTCAAGTTGCCTCAGGTTACCTATGCTAGCTTTAACTCTTTGGCTATGGCCTTCCTCACCCACTTCCAATTTCCAGTCAGTTATGAAATTGGTACTTATTTTCTCACATCTCTGAAGCAAGACACTGCGACCCATATTTCTGATCCTATCCATGAATGGAGACGTCAGCATCGCCTCATAAAATTTGAAATTCCTTATGAGTTTTTAGCTGAATGGTTCACCAAATCATTCATAAACAAAATTTTTAAATATACAGCAATGGGTGGATGTGTTACTGAGGATCAAGCTATTTCTTATACCCACTATATATACTTAGTTTATTCCCAATCTGGCATGCTATATGAAATGTTTCTCGATGCTCCAAGACCATCTTTAGATCCAACATCTTGAAAGTCTCCCAATGTAGCACTTGTTGATGGTATAATTGGATCAGTGTCTCAAACTTCCACCAAAACTTCTTTGAAGAAAAAATCTGTTTCGGATACTGGTTCCAATCATCCTTCGAAAAATTCGTCAAATCATGGTAAAACCTCCAAGGTCCATGCCGTCTAGTCTACCATGACAGATAAATCCTTGAAAGGTAAGAAAAAGGGTAAAGGAAAAGCAAAATCTGATACCTCGAAACAGGATCCTCCCAAGTCATCTGCTAATGATGCCTCCAAACGATAGCCGAAATATCCTTACCTCATTTGTGATGAAGACCATTATACCAAGGATTGTCCCCGACGTGCTAAAGTTAGTCATTTATTACAAGGGATTTAGGCTATTTTGAAAGATACTTTTCTCTCTTAGTAGACTCAGTTGGTAGACCAACCACAATCCTCTGCCTCCTTTGGTTCTCAAGTTT
Source organism: Pinus tabuliformis (assembly GCA_031772625.1). NCBI lineage: Eukaryota > Viridiplantae > Streptophyta > Pinopsida > Pinales > Pinaceae > Pinus > Pinus tabuliformis. The sequence goes on along the minus strand of CM062820.1, from coordinate 656,879,369 downwards.
TGATGATGCAGGGTTCATTGCCTATCTCTATTGATACTCGATCAAAAGATTATCAAACCCCTCAAAAGAAGATGGTGGAGAAAGAAGCCATTGATATACCTTCTACTTCCACTCCACCCAGTTTTGGTCCACTCCATATTGAGTGAGCTAATAATGAATTCGTTCTCTGACCACATCCCAAAGGTGTGCTTCGGAAATAATCCTATAATTTGAATGATAGAGCTGCATAATATTACAATATAGTCGAATATCTAGCTCAAGCGCCTTCATCAATGTCTTCTTTGAAAGTCCTCCAAACATGTCCAATGCAACGAAAATCATTGTTGTCTGCTATTGGACCCATTGATCATGTTGATTCTAGTTTGATTACTTTCGATCTTGAAAACCATGTTCCTCGCCTTCCTCATTAGATTGCTTTTCTTGATTCAAGTTATTATAAAAGGAAATACGATCCATTGGAATGCAATTGATGAAGGTGATTCCACCTGCATCATGTATGTTTCATGTTGGAAAGCCATTGGCTCTCCACCCCATAACCAATCCCCTAACATCTTGGAGGCCTGTGATGGCAGAGGTTCCTATTTGTATGGTATTCTCACAAGTTTTCCTATCAATTTGGAAGGGAATACTGTTGAGATAGAAGTGGAAGTTGTAGATGAGAATCTCAATTACAACCTCCTTCTCGGGTGAAGCTAGACCCATGCCATGTTTTGTGTGGTTTCCTCTTTGTTTCGGGTGCTCCGTTTTCCTCATGAAGGAAAAATTGTCACCGTCAACCAATTGTCTTTTTTTCTCTTCTAGTGCCTCGAATGGAAATGTCCCACATGTGGGAAACACTGAAATTCCATATGAGAGTGTGGGGGAATGTCTTTTTAAAGATTTTACTTTAATGGGAACTTTTTCTCTCCCACCTCTGAATGTCGCCTCGATCAATATGATCCCTGTCTCTACAGATTCATGGATTACTCCTTCTCTGTATCAAATTGATTCGTTTGGAGATTCCATGCCAGTAAGTCCATTGGAGCAAGCTTATCATGAAATTTTCTTGGCTTCGACGGCTGCTTCAGAAAGTCATGTTGTTTTCAGTATGAACTTGGATACTTATGTGCAATCTCCTTGGCTTGGTTCTAAGGATTCCTCAAATCCTTTGAACAAGACATTCCCCACTGACAAAAGTATTTCTTAGGTTATTTCTCTTGAAAAAACTCCTTGGAACAATATTCATCATTTTTCTTCGTTTCTTCTAAGCCTAAGTGATATACGTTCTTGTCTTGAAGCTTTCATTTCTCATAACCTGACACATCCTCTTCAAACACCTATTTTGGTGCACAAAGTTTTGTTAGAAGGTAATAAGGGAAATATTAATGCAACCATACCTCTTGACATTTCCATTAAACCTAGGATTGTTGAGAACATTCATATTGGGGTTTCCTATTCACTCAATGAGATTAGGGTTTACACCGATCTTTTGAAAGAATTTCCTGATGTCTTCGCTTGGTCATATGAGGAAATGCCAGGTATTGATCCAGCTATTGTGGTGCATGAAATACCTACGTATCCTGATGTGAAGCCTGTTCGTCAATGACTTTGTGTCGTGCATCCTAGGAATGTTGTTGCTATTAAGGAAGAAGTTGAAAAGCTTTTAAAAGCTGGTTTCATCTATCCTATCCCACTGAGAGATTGGGTTTCTAACATTGTACCTATTACTAAAAATCAGGGAGTGATTCAAGTTTGTGTTGATTACAGCGACATCAATTGCATATTCCCAAAAGATAACTATCCCACTCTATTTATTGATCAAATCATCGACGAGTGTGATGGGAGTGAAATTTTCTCTTTTATGGATGGTTTTTTCTGGTTATAACCAAGTCAACATCTTACCCGCTGATCAAGACAAGATGACCTTCATTTGTCCATGGGGAATTTTTCCTATAAGAAGCTCCCTTTTGGATTGAAAAATGCTGGTGCTACGTTTCAGAGAGAAATGTCATATGCTTTTCATGATATTCAACACATTTTTCAACCTTGTCTAGATGACTTACCAACTCATTCTGCTAAGTGTCGTGACCATCTGGACCACCTTCGAGCAATATTTTTGTGTTGTCGACACTATAATATTAATCTTAATCTACATATTTTATTTTTTTTCTGCACGGAATCTGGTTGGCTCTTTGGTTTTGTTGTGTACCAAGGGTATCCGAATAGATCCTTTAAAATTTGAGGCTATTGTAAAATTACCCCCTCCTACCTCACTGCATCAATTGCAAAGTTTGTAAGGAAAGGCTAATTTTCTTCATCGTTTTGTCCCTATCTATGCTGAACTTACCAAGGGATTTACTCACTTGCTCAAAAAGGGGATCCCAGTTACTTGGGATGATATTTCCCAATAGTACTTCGATGCCCTAAAGAACACACTCATTAGTGATCCTTTATTGCATCCCCCTGACTGTCGCTGCAATTATTTTCTCTACTTGGTCGCAACTGACGGTACCATTTCTATGGTATTGGTTCAGGATGATGATGATGGTAATGAACACGTGGTTTATTATTTAAGCCGAAATATCATTGGCACTGAAACTCGATATGCTCATGTCGAGAAACTTGCCTTAGCATCAGTCCATGATGTTCAAAGATTTCATCATTATACTCTTCTACAAAAGACCACTGTGATTTCTGACTACAACCCCATTACTTATATTTTGACTTGCCAATTTCTTGGGGGAAATACTCTAAATGGATTGTTATCCTGCAAGAGTTTGGTTTTGAGTTTATTGCCGCCAAATCAAATAAATCACTTGTTTTTGTCGAATTAATTTGCACCCTTCCTTCTGTAACCACTTTGATCGATTTTACTGAGCAGATTCCTGATGAAACTTTATTTCTCATCAACACTCTCAACCCATGGTATGGAGATATCATTATTTATCTTTAGACCTAAACCTTCCATTTCGAGTTTTCTCAATCCAATCGACGCCACATTCGGCATCAGTGTCAACCTTATCGGATTCTTTGTGATACATTATACCAAATTGGTGTTGACTATGTTCTTCGCAGATGTCTAACACTTGAAGAGGCTGAACAAGTCTTGAATGAATGCCACTCTAAGCCATGTGGTGGTCACATGTTAAGCTATGCCACTGCTTATAAAATCCTTCGTGCCAGTTATTTATGGCCTTCCATTTTCAAGGATTGTGTTCTGGCTATTTAGAATTGCCATGAATGTCAGATTTTTAACTGCAAGCAATGTGCCCTGCCAACACCTTTACACCTAGTCGTTTCCGTTGGCCCCTTTTCTAAATGGGACATAGATTTCATGACTTGTAACCGTCACTCAGTCGAGGGGCATGGCTATATCATCATCACTGTCAACTAATTCACTAAATGGGCTGAGGTGATGCCCACATATAATGATGATGGTATCACTGCTACTTAGTTCCTCTTCAACCATGTCATAGCCCATTTTGGCGTCCCTCAATCCATTGTTACTGACCATGGATCACATTTTCTTTAGTACATGATGGTAGAGCTGATTGCAAAGTTGGGCCTTTGCCATGGTAGCTCAACTCCTTACTATCCATAGGCCAATGGCCAAGTTGAAGCAGTTAACAAAGTTCTAATTAGTATGCTTCAACGAACCATTGGAAAGCACAAAAAAGATTGGAACCTTATGCTATTGTCGAATCTTTTGGCTTACCAGAATTTGGCTAAGACAACCATTGGATTTACTCCATTCCAGTTGGTTTATGGTTTAGAGGTGATACTCCTGATTGAGTGTGAAATCCCTTCGTTGAAATTAGCTATCCAACTACTTCCTATTACCTCTCCTAAAGAGGAGTGGTTACTTTACCTTGAGAGGCTTGATGAGACCTGTTGTATTGCTGCGATGGTGATCGAACCCCAAAATAAAAATGTTAAAGCTCATTTCGATCAAACCATTTCTCCATGCACTTTTGCTGAAGACGACATGGTCCTCCTATATGATCAGGCCAACGATAAGTTGGGAGTTGGAAAGTTTGAACCTATGTGGCATAGGCCATATATTGTAAAACGTGTTTTGGAAAAGAGCGCCTATGAGCTAATTGATTATGAAGGAAATGCATTGTCACAAACCTACAACGAGTTGTATATGAAAAATTATTATTCGTGTGTTCGATGTAGTTACTTTTGTACATTAGTGTGTGAATTCATTGGCGTGCATTTTTTATTTTTTGGTGTGATTTTTTTCTTTGAAGCCTTGTTTTTCCTGCTTACATTGTGTTCCACTCGGTTTGTAGATGTCGTCAAACCATTATGTTGGTTTTGCTAATGGTGCTTGTCATAGCACACTGAACTTGTCTTCCGCAGCTTGGGCACTCTTTGCCCCTGATGACGAGTTGATCGATTCAAAAGGTATTTTGTTGGGACAAATTACTAACAATATTGCCGAATATAGTGTAATCATTGAACTATTGTCAGAAGCAGTTTCTCTTAGCATTAGAAATTTAGTTGTTAAATTAGATTCACAACTCGTTGTGTTACAATTGAATAATCATTACTCAGTAAGAAATCCACAAATTCTGTGTATGTATCTACGTGTTCCATTACTGGAAATAATTTTTTATTTTATCACATATCAACACATTCCACGTAACTTGAATACATTAACATATGCATTAGAAAATTATGTTCTTGATAGAAATTTGCGTAAATTGTAAAACTAATCATATCAACATGACACATGAACACATAAATAGAAAATAAAACATGCATATGTGTGTATCTATATATATATATATATATATATATATATATATATATATATATATATATATATATCACATCTGTCAAATTTTTTCCATCAAAATCTCAAAAAATAAAGTGTTTCAAGACACATAGCTTTTAAAGCCTAGAGTAGTGCATAAAACAACTAGAAAGGCTATTCGCCTGCATGATACTCACGATAACATGAGACTTCCCTAATCACTCGGCCTAGTAATAGATGTAGTCTAGTAGACAATATGACTGTATGCCTCTGGTATCATAGTGGCACGTCATCTAGTGTCGCATGTTCTAGAATCCCACTGGTGATAACTTCCAGATTGTGTTCCATCTCCACCATGGGATTTTCTCCTTCCTCATAGGGAGCATATTCTACCTAATGTGCTACTCGATGTGTTATTAGAGACATACCGGGAGGCATTTTTGGTCCAACATTTGCACATTTATCACAAGCTAAATCTCAAATACATTTTCACAAAAAATTCATAAAGCTTGAAAAATCCAAAAACAAGTTTTGCCTGCATCAGTCCACTGTTCACCCTATGGCAGAGGTAGATCCGGATCCCATCTGAAATCTGTCCGTACATAGGCATAGTCATCCACACCAATTAGTTGGCAATGCAAACAACTAAAAAACTACATAGGGAAATGCATCTGCTGGCCTCCTCCTCCACGAGGCATGAGTTCACTCCATCTGACCAACCTCAGATCTTGTGGAGTATGATCTGGTACCTCTCTCCACTAATACCAAAATAGGGGCACTCTCTCCAGAGAGAAAGTGACCAAGATCAAACCGAAGCCGAACTATTTGAGGTTTCCACATTTACCTTTGGTCAACTGCCTCTTCATATTGGAAAAAACCCATCACACCAGTTGAATACTATTGGAGTGAGGTAGTCTACCGCATACTCGAATTGAGATTTTGAAATCTCATGTAAAGCCTGTGACCTTGCAATATGAGTCGTGGTGTGTAGAATCATCCTCAAGGGAAGATTGTTGACAGTCATTATATTCACCTTCCCACTCACTGTCATTTCTACACCAGGGAAATGTTTCCTAATTAGGGCACTCGTGCTCTCACCTCCAGGACGAGATCCAAAGAGTTCAACTCTTTCCCCTCTTCTAAACAATCTAGTAATGAAGTAAATGTCTGTTTCTTCCAGTTCCAATTCCTGGTCTCCAATAATGAAGATTTCTCAATCAATATCCCATAAAATGATCAAGCATTGTAGTAGCTCATTTTGGGCTCTGAGTCCCGTCGTTCAGAAGAATTTCAGTAGCCCATAGTTCATCAAAAAATTGTTGGCATTATGGCATAGGTTTGGAGCTATGGCACAGGTGTTGTCCTTGATGGCAACTCTCTTTGGTAACAGATCTCAGTTCAGGTTTTCAGAATGAAGGAAAAGACATATACGCAGGTTCATCTAGACGAAGATGCATATACACGCGGGTTAGATGTTTTAAAGGCGCATATTCATTTACACACACTTTCATGCAAGGAAAAGCGCGTATATGTTGGAGAACCTACCTTTGATCCGTGGTAGTTAGTCCTTGGTATTTGAACCTATGGTTTTGGACCATGGTACCTCGTCCGAAGTGTTGATCCCAAGTATTGGGTCCGTGGTATTGGTTCATTATGGTTTTGGACCGTGGTATTGTGGAAGGCCTGAGACTATAAAAGAGGAAGGAGATCATTTGGCAAAGGACCATATGAATTATTGTTGAATATCTGATAAAGTGCTAGATCTGGAATACTGGTAATTGGGTTGTGGTGCAGATCTGGAGCTGAATGAAGGAGGAACCTTAGCGCAAAGAGAAGGATAAGTTCTATTGATGGATCATAATCTTTAAGCTTGAATGATAGTATCTTTGTATGATTTTGATCTGTTATATGTGGCGCTTGCTTGATCTATAGATCTGATAATCTGGGTTAATTAGTGTTTGAATATATGAAAGAGCGAATTATCCTTTATAGATCTGTACGCAGGTTCAGTGAAGCGAAGGTGCCTATACACGCTTGTTCAGTGAATGAATACTACGTATACGCATGTTGTTCCATACGCAGAAGCGTATGCACTCATGTTTCAGGTTATTGAAGTAGCCTGCTATATCTTTTGAGTTGTGATCTAGCTGCTTCTGTTTATTGTTGTAGTTTCTGGGTTCAGATTTGGTGTGTGGTTACTATTACTGTGATCTGGGTACAGTCGTCAGAGAAGTGTTTATTTTGATTCAGTTTTGATTGGTGAAAAGGTGATTGGTTGATGCAGAAATTCTTGATGTTTGATTGATGTGGATCCAGTCTAAAAATTTATGAAACGTGGTCCCTGAAAGAAAGAGAAGGTTGTAGCCTTCTATAGGCCAACACCTACGTACTAGTATATTGGCTAGTGCAAGAGCTAAGGGGGTTGTTGCTCCCTTCCAGGAGAAGCTAGAGAATGAGAGAGGGTTGTAGCTCTCTGCAGGTTGTAGCCTGCGTACTGGTAAAGGACTGCGCCAGTACATTGTAAAAGAAGCTTCTAATTTAAAGGAAGATAGAGACGAATTGCAGCAGGTGGTTTTCACCCACATTGGGTTTCCACCTTATATCTTGTGTTCTTGTGTGCGAATGTCTGTCTGCTCTATTTTACTATTTCTGGTTATTGGTTATTTGATTCTGAAAGCATAGATTAACAATCAACATCAGAAAGATAAAGTAAATTAAAAGTTTGCCTTGTATACACTAGTTTCCTTCTGCAAAGTTGCGTATATACGCGGATTTAATTAACTAAAGTAGAGTATATCATTTGATTTTGAAAAAGGAATATTTGACTTGATAATACTGATTCACCCCCCCCCTCTCAGTATTATTTCCAACAATTGGTATCGGAACAGGTCCTTCAGAAGAAGCTTGATCGCTTGAAGGAAGATCTTTCATCATGAGCAACTATGAGACGGAAGCATCAATCAGGCCACCGATTTTTGATGGGACAAACTTCATATATTGGAAGGCAAGAGCTACTGCCTATCTTCAATCTCTTGGTACAGAAGTCTGGGATATCATAGAAACAAGGTATACTTTTCCATCAACAACTCCTACAGATCCAGCTGAGAAGAAGAAATATGAAACAAATGCAAAGGTGGTCAATACTCTATTAGGATGCCTATCTCAATCAGAATTTGTCAAGGTTATGCAGTTTAAATCCGCAAAAGAAATATGGGACAAGGTTGTACTGAGCTATGAAGGAGATGATCAGGTAAAATGAGAAAAACTTCAAACCCTCAGAATTCAGTATGAAAATCTCATAATGTACAATGATGAAAGTGTGGCTAACTATTTTCTTCATGTAGATGAGATTGTTAATTGTATGAAAAACTTAGGTGAAGAAATAAAAGAGGCTGTTGTGGTTGAAAAAGTTCTAAGATCTTTGTCCCCTAGGTTTGAATCTAAAGTTTCTGCAATAGAAGAAAAAGAGAATCTACAAAAACTTAAAATGTCACAGCTGCATGGAATTCTAACTGCTTATGAATGAGAAAAGGAGGTCCATCAGATAGGAGAGAAGCTGTCTTCAAGGCTTCAGGAAAAGGAGAGTACTATGAGTCAGGACACGTGTCAGAAGAAGAAGAAGAATCAAATTTTGTCAGAAATATTCAACGGGGTGCTAGACGATTCCGAGGTAAGTTACCTTTCAAATGCTTTTCTTGTGGGACAGTCGGTCACTATGCTGCCAAATGTCCTCATAACGATAAAAATAACAAAGGGAAGGAACCTGTTAGATGGAACAAGAAACATAATGCAACTAAAAAAAGTTACTACACTCATGAAGACAGTGATGGCCTATCAAATAGTGACGAAGATGAACAAGGTAATGATTATAAACTTTTAATTGCCTTTGAAGATGATGATTACATGGACGCTATAGATGCAGATGTTTTTTATGAAGATATTTATCGACTCAAAACATGTTTAGAAGAAAAATATATGATCATTGATACTCTGCAATTCCAACTTGATAAAAAAGAAAAACCTCTTGAGAACTTAGAATGTGAAATTGTTGGCCTTAGAAAAGAAATTGAGAAAACACAGGCTCTTAATCTTAAATTTGTTAAAGGATCTAAAACTCTGGATGAGATTATCAATGTATAACGTTCTCCACTAATCAAGACAAGTTTGGGTTAAAATGGAGAAACATCTCAAGCATCCACCTCAAAGAGTTATCTTGATGCAGCAAGGAGGAATGAGCAAAAGCCCAATAGAGATCACCAGGTAAAGCAGGGACGAATTACATCAAGAATAAACAAAGACTAACAGGTAAACCGGGGGAAATCCATCTTAAGGGTGAACAAAAGCTACAACTAGCCACAGGTAAAGACTTCTCAATTTGCTTCAAGAATGGAGGACAATAGAAATTACAATCATTTGGCTGGTAGATTTGATAATCGCAGAAGTTTCTTCAATGGCCAATGTTTCTCTTGCCATAACTTTGGTCACAAAGCAGCTCAATGTGTTGCCTATAAGACAATCATGACTAGAGAAGCTCAAAAACAAAGAAGTATGACTGGGATTGCGAAAAGGACCTATAACAAATTTTCGGCCCTTGAAAATGAAATTGAATGTTCTATTTGTAATAACTTCGGTCATGAAGATTCTGAATGCAAGAGCAGGTTTCGGCAGACAAAGGAACAAGCCTCAAGTACCAGAACATGGAGAATAAAGGAACCACAGCCAAAAATATGTGGGATAGCTTTTTATGTATAAGGACAGGAAAATATATGGTACATTGACAGTGGATGTTCGAAGCATATGACAAGTGATAAAGAAAAACTTGAATCATATACTGCTTTAGAAAAGGGAAAGAAAGTTTCTTTTGGAAATGATACCCCTGCAGCCATAAAAGGAAAAGGCACTGCTCAGTTGAAAGAAAAGGTCAAAGCTGGAAATGTTTTGTATGTTGATGGCTTGAAGCATAATCTACTGAGTGTCATTTAGATGTGCGATCAGGGAACCGAGGTAATATTTCAATCAAATGGATGTAGTGTTCGTGATCTTGATACAGGAAAAACAGTGATCAAAGGTAGAAGAACTCCAAATAATTTATACATATTTGAAGAAGGACAACAACAATGCTATTTGAGCAAGGATGATGAACACTGGTTATGGCACCAGAGGTTGGGGCATCTAAGCTTTTCACAAATAAGGAAAGCATGCAAATACTAGGCAGTTCGTGGTCTTCCAGATATCAAAATTCTAGACAACACAATATGCACATCATGTCAGTTTGGTAAGCAAACCAGAACTAACTTCCCTGAGAAGGAAGGATCAGCCAGTAGGCCTCTTAAGCTAGTCCATACAGATGTATGTGGTCCATTTAGGACAAGGTCACCTCGAGGAGAAGAATACTTTATATTATTCATTGACGACTTCTCCAGGATGGTTTGGTTAGGACTTATGAAGCACAAAGACAAAGCATTCGAAAAATTCAAATCCTTCAAAGCCTTGGCTGAAAACGAATCAGATCACAAAATTAAGTGCCTCAGGTCCAATAGAGGTGGGGAGTTTACCTCAAATGAATTTTTCGATTTCTGTGAAGAACATGGAATAAGAAGGGAATTCTCTACAGCTAGGACTCCTCAGCAAAATGGAGTGGTGGAAAGTATGAACAGAACGGTCCAACAAATGGCTCGTGCTATGCTTGATGAATCTGGAACTCCCGCAACCTTCTGGGGTGAAGCTACATTTGTTGCGGTTGTTATTCTCAACAAAACAAATGTCCAAGTGAACAACACTCAAACACCTCATGAGCTCTGGTATGGTGAGACTCCTTCGGTAAAGAATTTCAAAATTTTTGGAAGCAAATGCTATATTAAGAACAATGATGAACAGCTTGGCAAACTTGAACCTAGAGTAGATGAAGGCGTTCTCCTTGGTTATTCTCCCCACAGCAAGGCATATAAGTGTTACAATAAAAGACTTGGAAGAATTATTGACAGCATTGATGTAGTGGTTGATGAAAAAGGATACATTCCTAGGCAAGTAAATTATGAAAATATCGAAGAGGATGAAGACTACTCTCCAAATCAGTCTGATGATGAAGAAGAACCTCAAGAGGCATCAGAGGAACAGATAAGGATAGAAGAGAAGACTCCATCCAGGTACGTTCAGAAGAATCATCCAGAATCTCAGATTTTGGGGCAAAAAGAGGCAAGTGTACAAACAAGAAGAACAATTGTAGAAGCTCAAGCTATTTGGCATTGCTCTCCTCCACTGAGCCACAAAATGTAAAAGAGGCATGCAAATATGAATGTTGGGTCAAGGAAATGGATGAAGAACTTGAGCAGATTGAAAAGAACAACACTTGGGAGTTGGTTCCTAGACCAAAAGATAAGAATGTCATAGGGACAAAATGGATCTTTAAGAATAAGTTGAATGAAAATGGAGAAGTAACCAAAAACAAGGCCAGACTTGTGTGTAAAGGGTAGGCTCAATAAGAAGGAATAGACTTTGAAGAAACTTTTGCTCCCGTTGCTAGACTTGAGGCCATTCGAATGTTCCTTGCTCTCTCAAGCTTTCAGAAGTTCAAAGTATTTCAAATGGACGTGAAATCAGCCTTTCTGAATGGAGACTTAGAAGAAGAAGTGTACATTGAGCAACCAGATGGCTTCATTCTTGGGAATGATCCAAATCTTGTATGCAGACTAAAAGAGGCTCTTTATGGTCTTAAACAGGCTCGAAGGGCTTGGTACTACCATTTGGACAAATATCTTCATCAACAAGGTTTTTCAAAAGGATCAACAGATAGCAATCTCTATATAAAAATTGAAAATGACAAATTACTAATACTTGTTGTGTATGTAGATGATATTATCTTTGGAAGCAATGAAGAATCTATGAGTCAAAGCTTTGCCTTGGTGATGTAGAAAGAATTCGAAATGTCCTTGCTTGGAGAACTGACATACTTTCTTGGATTGCAAATCCAGCAAAATGAAGGCGGCATCTTCTTGTCTCAAACCAAGTACCTCAAGAAGATTTTGAAGAAGTATGGCATGGAAGATTCGAAACCAGTATGTACCCCGATGGTTACAGGATGCAGCCTCAGTGAAAATGATGAATCAGCTGCAGTGCATCAACCAACCTATAGATCTATGATTGGAAGTCTACTTTATTTGATAGGTACCCGACCAGACATCATGCATGCAGTGGGAATAGTTGGAAGATTTTAGGCAAATCCAAAGGAAACTCATCTTCAGGCAGTGAAGAGAATTTTCAAGTATCTTCAAGGAACTCAAAACTATGGCTTATGGTATCCTAGAGATACAGATCTCACTCTTCATGCTTATACAGATGCAGATTGGGCTGGAAGCGTGGATGACAGGAAGAGCACATGTGGTGGTGCATTCTTTATGGGTTCCAGATTAGTATCTTGGTCCAACAAGAAACAGAGTTCGATTGCTTTATCTACAACTGAAGCAGAATATGTGGCTCCAGCATCTTGTTGCACTCAACTTCTTTGGATGATGCAAACCTTGCAGGACTTTCAAATCACTTGTACACCACCTATCTCCATCTTATGTGATAATACAAGTGCAATCAGCATTTCAAAGAACCCAGTCATGCATTCAAAGACCAAGCACATACCGATCGAGTATCACTTTCTCCGGGAACAAGTGTTGGAAAAAAAGGTCAAATTGGAGTATGTTCCTTCTAAGGAACAAGTTGCTGATATTCTCACCAAACCACTACCCAAGGAGACATTGAATACCTCAGACAGAAGCTGGGAGTAGTTGATGCATCATTCTGCTGTTAAAACTTGTCTAGTTTAGAGAAAAATGGGTGTACGCGAGTTTCCTGAGGAGGATCTTCCTACATACACTGGTTTGTGCATAGACAATCACGCATATGGAGGTTTGATGGATGTAAGTAGGGACAGGCTCTGGTTGAAGATATTCTGATATGGGTCTGACAGAGACCATCCGGCACAGGTTCAGGGGGAGCAGATATTCTTCTAATAATGAATTGTTGGCATTATCTTAGAAGTTTTTGGTTCTAGTTGTTGTTGGTGGAATAGAGGTAGAGGGAGAATAGAAGGAAATCTTGGCGGTGATTGACAAATGCTGCTGCTATCAGTTATTGGTGACTTTCATAAGTCTTGTTCTAGATATTTCGTCTCTATGTCATGTATCTCTTTTGTCTTATCTATTTTATTGTGTCAAGGTCATGTAATGGCCTATTTTTGTTTCCCCACTATGCCTGGGATGAACATGTAATGAACTTGGTTGTCATATGTAAATTTCTGAGGTATCCCCACATGGTTGGGTGGATGATCCCCACTTGGTTGGGTGATGGATGTATGTATTGAGTCTTTTGGTGATAGGAAGGTCTTTTATGATGTATAAGTCATGGTTCTTCTTGAAGAACATCTTTTGTAGATCCTGCCTACAGTCAGGGGGAGCATGGTCAGCACAGTAGGGCAGAAATTTCAGCATGTACTCAGGGGGAGCACAACCCTTTGCCCTTGATGACAAAGGGGGAGAATGTCGAGGATTTTGGGTTGCCATCAAGTCCAAAGGGGGAGATTTTTGGCATTATGGCACAAGTTTGGAGCTATGGCACAGGTGTTGTCCTTGATGGCAACTCTCTTTGGTAACAGATCTCAGTTCAGGCTTTTAGAATGAAGGAAAGGACATATACACAAGTTCATCTAGATGAAGACGTGTGTACACGCGGATTAGACGTTTCAAAGGCACGTATGTGTATACATGCACTTTCATGCAAGGAAAAACACGTATATGTTGGAGAACTTATCTTTGGTCCGTGGTAGTTAGTCCTTGGTATTTGAACCTATGGTTTTGGACCATGGTACCTCGTCAGAAGTGTTGATCCCAAGTATTGGGTCCATGGTATTGGTTTATTATGGTTTTGGACCATGGTATTGTGGAAGGCCTAAGACTATAAAAGAGGAAGGAGATCATTTGGCCAAGGATCATCTGAATTATTGTTGAATATCTGATAAAGTGCTAGATCTGGAATACTGGTAATTGAGTTATGGTGCATATCTGGAGCTGAATGAAGGAGGAACCTTAACGCAAAGAGAAGGATAAGTCCTATTGATGGATCATAATCTTTAAGCTTGAATGATAGTATCTTTGTATGATTTTGATCTGTTATATGTGGTGCTTACTTGATCTATAGATCTAATAATCTGGGTTAATTAGTGTTTGAATATATGAAAGAGTGAATTATACTTTAGAGATCTGTACGCAAGTTCAGTGAAGCGAAGGCACATATACACGCTTGTTCAGTGAATGAATACTGCGTATACGCAGGTTGTTCCATACGTAGAAGCTTATGCACACAGGTTTCAGGTTATTGAAGTAGCGTATATCTTTCGAGTTGTGATCTAGCTGCTACTGTTTATTGTTGCAGTGTTCTGGGTTTAGATTTAGTGCGTGGTTACTGTTACTATGATCTGGGTACAGTCGTTAGAGAAGTGTTTATTTTGATTCAGTTTTGATTGGTGAAAAGGTGATTGGTTGATGCAGAAATTCTTGATGTTTGATGGATGTGGATCCAGTCTGAAAATTTATGAAACATGGTCCCTAAAAGAAAGAGAAGGCTGTAGCCTTCTATAGGCCAGCACCTATGTACTAGTATCTTGGCTAGTGCAAGAGCTAAGGGGGTTGTTGCTCCCTTCCAGGAGAAGCTAGAGAACGAGAGAGGGTTGTAGCTCTCTGCAGGTTGTAGCCTGTGTAATGGTAAAGGACTGCGCTAGTACATTATAAAAGAAGTTTCTAATTTAAAGGAAGATAGAGACAAATTGCAGCAGGTGGTTTTCACCCACATTAGGTTTCCACCTTATATCTTGTGTTCTTGTGTGCGATTTTCTTTCTGCTCTGTTTTATTGTTTATGGTTACTGGTTATTTGATTCTGAAAGCACAAATTAACAATCAACATCAGAAAGATAAAGTAAATTAAAATTTTGCCTTGTATACGCTAGTTTCCTTCTGTAAAGTTGAGTATATACGCGGATTTAATTAACTGAAGTAGCGTATATCATTTGATTTTGAAGAAGGAATATTTGACTTGATAATACTGATTCACCCCCCCCTCTCAGTATTATTTCCAACAAGAATTCACGCATTCAGGATCCTAGGAAACCTGATGATCTTCTACCTCATGGCCTCTTTCCTTCCATTCAATAACTATGATGCCGAAATCACCTACAAAACAACCATTAAACATCAATTAAACGCTTTTCCATGGATATAAACTCAAAAATTTCACCCTAAGAGGAATATTTTTCTTCAAAAAAATTTCCTCACGGTCATCGCGTCTATTTTTATTAAACCCGCATTGTCATCGTGAGGGCCTTTCGGCTCAGGGGTAACCACCACGGGTCCAATAAGTAAACCCATGATGATCGCCCCCACTATTAAAAATTAAAATCCTTCCCTCTGGCAAGAAAAAGTTTGATGAAAATACATGAAAACACAATGAAATGCAAGAAAAAAGGTAGAGCTCTTACCTACAGCTGACGATTCGAGAAATGATGCCCTGGATCTCCCACACTCTTCGCCTGAAAAATCAAAGAAAATGGGGTAAAAATGCACTCTCAAATTTACTCCAAGTGAAATGATAATTTTTTTTTTAATTTTAGTGTATTTATTAGTTTTAAACTCATTTTTTCCAATATTTTATCAATATTTCATTATTTTCCTCGATATCAATGATGTGTGGTTATCTTTGTGCAGTTACAGGTACTTTTTGGTGGGTACAGTGATTATTCTTGACTGATTCAATGAGTTTTATTTTATTTTATATCTTTTTTGACTCTCGAAACATTAAAAGATCACCGAGCACTTGTATTTTTGAACTTGTTAAACTAAATGAATTGACGTCGTCTCAGTATATGTTTACCCATTTTTCGGGCTGAAATTGACTTTTTATGAAAAAGGTACACCTTGATCGACATGGTCAAGAGGTTCTCTTGAATATTTTTTTCTACCATTTCGAGTTCAAGGGACAAATTATGAAAAGGGACATGATGGAGTTTTCTTTTTCATCTCTTTTTCAAACTCTCTAAATATGAAAAATATACCGAGTTATTCTTCTATCAGACTTGTTAAATTTTTTACGACAAAAGACTCATCACCATGATGAGAGTGAGTTTCTCCTTCCTAGGACTTGTAAAACTTACTAGGATCGAATCATTTGAAAAGATAACTTATATGACAAGCATATGATATCCCCTTCAAGCTTGAGATAAAAAATAATTGGGGTACTTGCTAGAAATGGAGGGGAAAAATGAAAGTGAAATATCCTTTGTATAGGTAGCATGTCGCTCTTGATCATGACACTCTTCTGCTTCTCATGTTAGGTTTGGGATATCCTCACTTAGTTACTTGTCTTCCTGGGTTTGGGTGATCCATTTTACCTCTCATCTGACTATTCCATTTCATCATGACTCTTGGTCGTATGTTGATTCAAATGCTGCCACACTTTGGAGTCGTGTCACCAATGTTCAAGGGAAGTCCTATCTGTAGTTCATTACCCATACATTATCTGACCCTTTGCTACAATCTTGAATCCTATTCATTTCATTCCACTTTATTCATCATCTCGTGTCGATGATGGAGGAATCATCATGGCCCTCCTTCGACGAGTCAATTCCTATCAACTTCAGCTCAATATGTGGGGAGATGACTTAGAGACTCCCTTTCAGTACCTTAGAGCTTGCATGCCTTAATAGCAAGTTATTTGCATTCGAAGATAGGTTTTCATCACTGGCCTTTGATTGGATTATTCCACGAGTGTTCGACTTCATATTCATTTTTACATTCACGGATTGTACTGTTGTACCTTGAGAACCATTGTCATTACTGGTGGTTTCTCTCGTACCTATTAATGGTCCACATCGTTTGCTAGTAATCAGGTGGTTTTCTAGTGTTGGCATTATGATACATATGTTGTACTTGATGGCAACCCACTCATCTCAGATGATAAATTATAGTGTAGCAAAGTTCACGCACTTTTATGCAGAGAAAAGTTTATTTCATGTAGAGAAAAGTTCACGCACTTTTATGCAGAGAAAAGTTTAGAGAAAAGTTCACACACTTTTATGCGGAGAAAAGTTTATTTCATGAAGAGAAAAGTTCATGCACTTTCATGGTTGGCTCATGGTATTAGTCCGATAGTTTTTGATCCTATGGTTTTGGTCCATGGTATTGCATCAAAAAGTGTTGATCCCAAGTATTGGGTTCGTGGTATTGTGTTATTATGGTTTTGGACCATGGTATTGTGAAAGGCCTAAGACTATAAAAGAGGAAGGAGATCATTTGGCAAAGCATCATCGAATGAATTGAATATCTAATAAGTGCTAGATCTGAAATATTTGTGATTGGGTTATGGTGCAGATCTGGATCTGAATGAAGGAGGAACCTTAGTGCATAAAGAAGGATAAGTTCTTTTGATGGGTCATAATCTTTATGCTTGAATAGTAGTATCTTTGCATGATTTTGATATGTTATATGAGGCGCATGCTTGATCTATAAATCTGACAATCTGGGTTAATTAGTGTCTGAATATTTGAAAGAAGGAATTATCCTTTATAGATTTGCACGCAGGTTTCAGGTTGTTGAAGTAGCGTATATCTTTAAATTATGATCTAGCTGCCTCTGTCTATTGCTGTAGTATTCTGGGTTCAGAATTTGGTGTGTGGTTACTGTTACTGTGTTCTGGGTACAACTGTCAGAGAAGTGTTTACTTGATTCAGTGCTAATTGGGAAAAGGAGATTGTTTGATGCAGATATACTTGATGATTGATTGATGTTCATGGATCCAGTCTGAAAATTTATGAAACGTGGTCCCTGGAAGAAAGAGAAGGTTGTAGCCTTCAGTAGGCCAGCACCTACGTACTAGTATCTTGGTTAGTACAAGAGCTAAGGGGGTTGTAGCTCCCTTCCAGGAGAAGCTGGAGAACGAGAGAGGGTTGTAGCTCTCTGCAGGTTGTAGCCTGCGTACTGGTAAAGGACTGCACCAGTACAAAATCATTGTAAAAGGAGTTTCTAATTGAAAGAAGATAGAGACATATTGCAGCAGGTGGTTTTCACCCACATTGGGTTTCCACCTTATATCTGGTGTTCTTTTGTGTGACTATTTGCTTTTCTTGTTCCTGCTCATTATTTTATGATACTGACATACAAAGTAATGATCAATATTTGAAGAATTATTCAAAGTATAAATAAGGAAGATAGATTGATTAGAATTTGATAATACTGATTCACCCCCCCCTCTCAGTATTATTTCCAACAATTTGGTATCAGAGCAGGTCCTTCTGAAGAAGCTTGATCGCTTGAAGGAAGATCTAACATCATGAGCAACTACGAGAGGGAAGCATCAATCAGGCCACCGATTTTTGATGGAACAAACTTCGTATATTGGAAGGTAAGAGTTACTGCCTATCTTCAATCTTTGGGTACAGAAGTATGGGACATTATAGAAATAGGGTATACTTTTCCATCAGCTACTCCTACAGATTCGGCTGAGAAGAAGAAATATGAAACAAATGCAAAGGCGGTTAATACTCTTATAGGATGTCTATCTCAATCTGAATTTGTGAAGGTTATGCAATATAAATCCGCAAAAGAAATATGGGACAAGATTGTTTTGAGCTACGAAGGAGATGAACAGGTAAAACGTGCAAAACTTCAAACCCTCAGGATTCAGTATGAGAATCTCAGAATGTATAATGATGAAAGTGTGGCTAACTATTTCCTCCGGGTAGATGACATTGTTAATTGTATGAAAAACTTGGGTGAAGAAATAAAAGAGGCTGTTGTGGTTGAAAAAGTCCTAAGATCATTGTCCCCCAAGTTTGAATCTAAAGTGTCTGCAATAGAAGAAAAGGAAAATCTACGAACTCTTACTATGTCTCAGCTACACAGAATTCTAATTGCTTATGAAATGAGAAAAGGAGGTCCATCAGACAGGAGAGAAGCTGCTTTTAAGGCTTCAGGCAAAGGAGACTACTATGAATCAAGTCACGTGCCAGAAGAAGAAGAAGAATCAAATTTTGTCAGAAATCTTCAACGGGGTACTGGAAGGTTCAGAGGTAAGCTACCTTTTAAATGTTTTGCTTGTGGAAGAGTAGGTCATTATGCTGCCAAATGTCCTCATAAGGATAAGATTGACAAAGGAAAGGAACCTGCCAGATGGGACAAGAAACAGAATGCAAATAAGAAAAGCTACTACACTCATGAAGACAGTGATGGTCTATCAAATAGTGATGAAGATGAACGAGGTAATGACTATAAACTTTTAATGGCATTTGAAGATGATGATTACATGGATGCTATAGATGTGGATAGTTTTTATGAAGAGATTTCTAGACTTAAGACATGTATAGAAGAAAAGAATATGATCATTGATACTCTACAATTTCAAATTGATGAAAAAGAAAAATATCTTGAAAAGTTAGAAGGTGAAATTGTTGGCCTTTGAAAAGAAATTGAGAAAAAAAAGGCTATTAATCTTAAGTTTGTCAAAGGATCTGAAACTCTTGATGAGATCATCAATGTACAATGTTCTCCGCTAAACAAGACAGGTCTGGGGTATAATGGAGAAACATCTCAAGCATCCACCTCAAAGAGTTATCTTGATGCAGCAAGAAGGAATGAGCAAAAGCACAATGGAGATCACCAGGTAAAGCAGGGACGAATTACATCAAGAACGAACAAAGACTATCAGGTAAACCAGGGGCAATCTGTCTTAAGGATGAACAAAAGCTACAAGCAGCCACAGGTAAAATCTTCTCAATTTGCTTCAAGAATGGATGACAATAGAAATTACAATCATTTGGCCGGTAGATTTGATAATCGCAGAAGTTTCTTCAATGGGCAATGTTTCTCTTGCCATAACTTTGGTCACAAAGTAGCTCAATGTGTTGCATATAAAACAATCATGACTAGAGAAGCTCAAAAACAAAGAAGTATGATTGGGATTACAAAAAGGACCTATAACAACTTTTCGGCTCTTGAAAATGAAGTTGAATGTTCTATTTGCAATAACTTTGGTCATGAAGATTCTGAATGCAGGAGCAGGTTTCAGCAGACAAAGGAACAAGCCTCAAGCACCAGAACATGGAGAATAAAGGAACCACAAACAGAAAGATGTGGGATAGCCTTTTATGCAGAGGGACAGGAAAATCTATGGTACATCGACAGTGGATGTTCGAAGCATATGACAAGTGATAAAGAAAAACTTGAATCATATTCTGCTTTAGAAAAGGGAAAGAAAGTTTCTTTTGGAAATGATACTCCAGCAGCTATAAAAGGAAAAGGCACAGCTCAGTTAAAAGAAAAGGTCAAAGCTGGAAATGTTTTGTATGTTGATGGCTTGAAGCATAACCTTCTGAGTGTCAGTCAGATGTGCGATCAAGGAACCAAGGTAATATTTCTATCAAATGGATGTAGGGTTCGTGATCTTGATACAGGGAAAACAGTGATCAAAGGTAGAAGAACTCCAAATAATCTATACATATTTGAAGAAGGACAACAACAATGCTATTTGAGCAAGGATGATGAACATTGGTTATGGCACCGGAGGTTGGGGCATCTAAGCTTTTCACAAATAAGGAAGGCATGCAAATATCAGGCAGTTCGTGGTCTTCCAGATATCAAAATTCCAGACAACACTATATGCAAATCATGTCAGTTTGGTAAGCAAACCAGAACCAACTTCCCGGAGAAGGAAGGATCAACCAGCAGGCCTCTTGAACTAGTCCATACAGATGTATGTGGTCCTTTCAGGACGAGGTCACCTCAAGGAGAAGAGTACTTGATATTATTCATTGACGATTTCTCCAGGTTTTTTTGGTTAGGACTTTTGAAGCACAAAGACGAAGCATTCGAAAAATTCAAATCCTTCAAAGCCTTGGTTGAAAATGAATCAGGTTACAAAATTAAGTGCCTCAGGTCCGACAGAGGTGGGGAGTTTACCTCAAATGAATTTTTCGATTTCTGTGAAGAACATGGGATAAGAAGGGAATTCTCTATAGCTAGAACTCCTCAGCAAAATGGAGTGGTGGAAAGGATGAACAGAACAGTCCAACAAATGGCCCGTGCTATGCTTGATGAGTCTGGAACTCCCGCAACTTTCTAGGGTGAAGCTGCATATGCTGCGGTTGTTATTCTCAATAAAAAAAATGTCCGAGTGAATAGCACTCAAACTCCTCATGAACTCTGGTATGGTGAGACTCCTTCGGTAAAACACTTCAAAATCTTTTGGAGCAAATGCTATATTAAGAATACTGATGAGCAACTTGGCAAACTTGAACCTAGAGCAGATGAAGGCATTCTTCTTGGTTATTCTCCACACAGCAAAGCATATAAGTGCTACAATAAAAGACTTGGAAGAATTGTTGACAACATTGATGTAGTGGTTGATGAAAAAGGATACATTCCTAGGCAAGTAAATCATGAAAATATCGAAGAAGATGAAGAATACCCTCAAAGACAGAATGATGAAGAAGAAGAACCTCAAGAAGCACCAGAGGAACAGATAAGGGTAGAAGAGAAGACTCCATCCAGGTACGTTCAGAAGAATCATCCAGAATCTCAGATTTTGGGGCAAAAAGAAGCAGGTGTACAAACAAGAAGAACAATTGCAGAAGCTTCAAGCTATTTGGCATTACTCTCATCCACTGAACCACAAAATGTAAAAGAGGCATGCAAAGATGAATGTTGGGTCAAAGCAATGGATGAAGAACTTGAGCAGATCGAAAAGAACAACACTTGGGAGTTGGTTCCTAGACCAAAGGATAAGAATGTTATAGGGACAAAATGGGTCTTCAAAAATAAGTTGAATGAAAATGGGGAAGTAATTAGAAACAAGGCCAGACTTGTTTGTAAAGGGTATGCGCAGCAAGAAGGAATAGATTTTGAAGAAACTTTTGCTCCTGTTGCAAGACTTGAGGCCATCCGAATGTTCCTTGCTCTCTCAAGCTTTCAAAAGTTCAAAGTATTTCAAATGGACATGAAATCAGCCTTTCTGAATGGAGACTTAGAACAAGAAGTATACATTGAGCAGCCAGATGGTTTCATTCTTGGAAATGATCCAAATCTTGTATGCAGATTGAAAAAGGCTCATTATGGTCTTAAACAAGCTCCAAGGGCTTGGTACTATCGTTTGGACAAATATCTTCATCAACAAGGTTTTTCAAAAGGATCAGCAGATAGCAATCTTTATATAAAAATTGAAAATGACAAATTGCTGATACTTGTTATGTATGTAGATGACATTATCTTTGGCAGCAATGAAAAATCTATGCGTCAAAGCTTTGCCTTGGTAATGCAGAAAGAATTCGAAATGTCCTTGCTTGGAGAATTGACATATTTTCTGGGCCTGCAAATCCAACAAAAGGAAGGAGGGATCTTCTTGTCTCAAACCAAGTATCTCAAGCAGATTTTGAAGAAATATGGCATGGAAGATGCAAAACCAGTATGTACACCCATTGTCACAGGATGTAGCCTCAGTGCAAATGATGAATCAACAGTAGTACATCAACCAACCTACAGATCTATGATTGGAAGTCTACTTTATTTGACAGGTACCCGACCAGACATCATGCATGCAGTGGGAATAGTTGGAAGATTTCAGGCAAATCCAAAGGAAACTCATCTTCAGGAAACAAATAGAATCTTCAAATATCTTCAAGGGACTCAAAATTATGGCTTATGGTATCCTAGAGATACAGATCTCACACTTCATGCTTATACTGATGCAGATTGGGCCGGAAGCGTGGATGACAGGAAGAGCACAAGTGGTGGTGCATTCTTTATGGGTTCCAGATTAGTATCTTGGTTCAGCAAGAAACAGAGTTCGATTGCCTTGTCTACAGCTGAAGCAGAATATGTTGTTGCTGCATCCTGCTGCACTCAACTCCTTTGGATGATGCAGACCTTGCAGGATTTTCAAATCACTTGTACACCACCCATCTCCATCTTATGTGATAATACAAGTGCAATCAGCATTTCAAAGAACCCAGTCATGCATTCAAAAACCAAGCACATACCAATCAAGTATCACTTTCTCCGGGAACAAGTGCTTGAACAAAAGGTCAAGTTGGAGTATGTTCCTTCTAAGGAACAGGTTGCTGATATACTCACCAAACCATTGCCTAGGGAGACCTTTGAATACCTCAGGCAAAAGCTGGGGGTTGTTGATGCATCATCTTGTTGTTGAATATCTTCTGATTGTTGGTTGTACGCAAGGTTCATCTGAAGTATATGCGTACATGTGCTGGGTTGCGGATTGGTCAAAGATCGAATGGCACAGGTTCAGGGGGAGCATATCATGCATTGTTGGCATTATGGAGGAAGTACAGAAGGAGATCATGGATGCTGGTTTGAATATTGCTGCAATACGTCTCTATCTCTTTCATGGTCATCTATGGTGTTTGATGGATTATGGTTCTTCTTTGCAGATCTGGTTTATAGTCAGGGGGAGCATGTTCTTAGGGGGAGCATAACCCTTTGCCCTTGATGTCAAAGGGGGAGAGTGATTGGTTGTTGTTGCCATCAAGTCCAAAGGGGGAGATTGTTGGCATTATGATACATATGTTGTACTTGATGGCAAACCACTCATCTCAGATGATAAATTATAGTGCAGCAAAGTTCATGCACTTTTATGCAGAGAAAAGTTTAGAGAAAAGTTCACGCACTTTTATGCAGAGAAAAGTTTATTTCATGAAGAGAAAAGTTCACACACTTTCATGGTTGGCTCATGGTATTAGTCCGACAGTTTTTGATCCTATGGTTTTGGTCCATGGTATTGCATCCAAAAGTGTTGGTCCCAAGTATTGGGTCCGTGGTATTGTGTTATTATGGTTTTGGACCATGGTATTGTGAAAGGCCTAAGACTATAAAAGAGGAAGGAGATCATTTGGCAAAGCATCATCGAATGAATTGAATATCTAATAAGTGCTAGATCTGAAATATTTGTGATTGGGTTATGGTGCAGATCTGGATCTAAACGAAGGAGGAACCTTAATGCATAAAGAAGGATAAGTTCTTTTGATGGGTCATAATCTTTATGCTTGAATAATAGTATCTTTGCATGATTTTGATCTGTTATATGAGGTGCATGCTTGATCTATAAATCTGACAATCTGGGTTAATTAGTGTCTGAATATTTGAAAGAAGGAATTATCCTTTATAGATCTGCACGCAGGTTTCAGGTTGTTGAAGTAGCGTATATCTTTAAATTATGATCTAGCTGCCTCTGTCTATTGCTGCAGTATTCTGGGTTCAGAATTTGGTGTGTGGTTACTGTTATTGTGTTCTGGGTACAGCTATCAGAGAAGTGTTTACTTGATTCAGTGCTAATTGGGAAAAGGAGATTGTTTGATGCAAATATACTTGATGATTGATTGATGTTCATGGATCCAGCCTGAAAATTTATGAAACGTGGTCCCTGGAAGAAAGAGAAGGTTTTAGCCTTCAGTAGGCCAGCACCTACGTACTAGTATCTTGGCTAGTACAAGAGCTAAGGGGGTTGTAGCTCCCTTCCAGGAGAAGCTGGAGAATGAGAGAGGGTTGTAGCTCTCTGCAGGTTGTAGCCTGCGTACTGGTAAAGGACTGCACCAGTACAAAATCATTGTAAAAGGAGTTTCTAATTGAAAGAAGATAGAGACATATTGCAGCAGGTGGTTTTCACCCACATTGGGTTTCCACCTTATATCTGGTGTTCTTTTGTGTGACTATTTTCTTTTCTTGTTCCTGCTCATTATTTTATGATACTGACATACAAAGTAATGATCAATATTTGAAGAATTATTCAAAGTATAAATAAGGAAGATAGATTGATAAGAATTTGATAATACTGATTCACCCCCCCCTCTCAGTATTATTTCCAACATCTAGCATGTTCGACTTCGACACATTCATTCGCATGTTAGAATTCATACTTCGATTGGGTTGGAATGGAGTGCAAGACCCTAAGTCTTGTTTGATATGACTCAGGCTACATGGAGTGACGTATTATTCATGTTTGTACATGTGTTTCTACTATACGAATGGCTGTGATCATACTGTGGGACTTTACATTTATGATGATACTTATATATCAGATGACTACGTCCATACCTTAGATCTTATATTTACAGATGATCCTTTTCATTTGGATGGCCACGCCCATTCCATGGATCCTTTCAATTATTACTTACTATCTAGATGGTTGTGTCCATGCCATGGATTCATGTTTTGATATCAGATATGTATATGTATATGCATCCTTGATTTGCAGGTTTCTTGACAGTGTTTGTTCTCATCCTTATAAAAGCTCGTAAAGAATCTCAATTGTCACTCCCTATTCTGCCTTCATGCTTTATATGGCATTTGTTACACAATATTTTGTCACGCCTCCCACAATTCGATTTGACATACCCTGAAAGGCCCAAAACATGACTATCATGGAGTGTACTCATCCAGATATGTAGCTTAGATCCTCCCTAAAACACTAATTGAAAAATACCTTGATCTCCCCCTGAAGTAAATAGCTCTAAAACACTAATTGTAGCATCATTGCTCCCCTGACACTGAAAACCACAATGGTTGCTAGTTGCATTATACTAGTGCCATGATTCCAACGCACTTTTGGCTTGGATATCAACGATTATTCCTAAAAGGAAATTTTCCTAAAGAGGAAAAGACACTTCATGATCTAGAGGCTTCCAGAACGATGAGCTGGAGGTTGTTCAGCTTGGATGAGGTCGAGTTCTCTAAAATTTGACTTTTTTTCTTATCCTTATGAGCTACCTCCTTGAGATGAGGGCCTTCTCCTATCTTTGGAGAGATCCTAACTCCCTTTCCGTACCTATATATTCATCCTCTCCCATCTCCAAATGGTTGGTATTTGGCTATTTGCACCCTTATGCTGAGA
Source organism: Pinus tabuliformis (assembly GCA_031772625.1). NCBI lineage: Eukaryota > Viridiplantae > Streptophyta > Pinopsida > Pinales > Pinaceae > Pinus > Pinus tabuliformis. Next base: position 656,853,699 of record CM062820.1, on the reverse strand, counting down.
TTGTTCCTACATGCTACTCATTTGGCTTGGAGAAGATGTGCTTGGAGAGTTTGAGCTTGGAATTGGACATTCAATCAAGGAGAGGTTATTGACATCAAGGCTTGGTTATATGTTTCGTCCTTTATTCTATTAATATGTACAACCACTGGTTCATTTTCCATAAATGTGTATGTTAATGCATCATTTATCTTAATGTTCCTTGATCTGTTAAGTAGGTGTTGAAGCCCTGGAATTCTGCTGCAACAATTAAGTAGGTGTTGAAGCCCCGGAATTCCATTGCAACAACATGAGGGATAACCACCCGGTCCAGACCTTGGAAGTAGTTCCTTTTCCATTTGGTATGGTGGCTCCGACTGCGGATAATGGGACCAATTTCCCAGCAAGAATTGATATGATGATGATGTTGGTTTGATATAAGATATAATGGGAAATGACTTAACTAAAAATTATCTAATTAAACAACAAACACATGCATCTATATATTTTATCTTGATATATACCCAGGAATAACTTAACTCATGCGATCTACAAAGATGCCTTAAAGCAAGAGGTAATAAAGATCATTCAATTGCTATAAGAGATGAAACCATTTAATGATAATTACTTTGAATAAATATTTAGGTAAAATAACCATGAAAAAACTATATCTCATGTATCAACCATTCATGTATTCAATAAGGAATTACAACTGAAGCATTATGCAAAAGTTCTTTAATGACAAACTGTAGCTCAAATTTCATACATAATAAAATACAAGAAATATCATTGTTAATTCATAAACAAAACTCAATCATAATGATAGAATTACTAGATGTCAAAGGTCCTACTCATGAGGTCGGAAATATTGATCTGCTTCCTTTCAACTAAACATACTCTAAGAGTAAAAAAGTGAAAATTGAGTAGAGTATGCTTCAATATCTAAGAAAATCAAGATTTTGTTCCAATTATCTCATCAAGATAGCCACAAAAGTACAAAAGTGCAAGCTCTCGCAAAGTGTTTTTGATAAAATTCTGGACCCTTTTCTAAATGCATGAGAGAGGTTTAAATAATACAAAATATGTATCAAAAATAGATTATTACATAAAAAGCCGAGGAGATCTCAAACAAACTTCTTAAGAATAAGTAAAATAAAAATGAAAAACGAAAATAGAATGATGAAAATATTTTCAAATTGAATGGTTCTAGTCAGCCATTCAGTCCTTGAGTTCACGGATATTTTTCATTGGCTTCACCTGGGGTGGATGGCCAATTCTAGATCTCAATTTTCCCATGAATATATCATTAGAGGGAGGTGGCATCATCTTTTGTGTAGAATTTTTTAGAAAATGCAGAGTCATCCAATGGCTATGTGGTTTTCCTAGAAACTGCGAGTAGGTTTCCCAATCAAGCTTAGACGCTTGTTTGATTTCCTAAAATTGAGTTTTGGTGGTCTCTTTCCACTGTTTTTCTAACTGTTTGATGTATGGGAGAATTTCTGACTTGGATTCTTTGATAAGATTGGCACTCTGAAGGTTTTCATTCAGAGCTTCAATTATATTGTTTGCTGTACTAGTTGCTCTTACTGCTGCCCTTTTTGCTTGCTTTAATTGTATGTCCCAATCTGAGAATAAAATATCCTTGTGGGACTCAATCTTTGGCAGATCAACTTTTCTACCTTCATCAGATTCCTAACAAGAAATAAACTTTGAAATCCTCTTATAGATCACTTGATATACTAATCTCTGATCAATCACTTGGTTGGTCAATGCATCATTTGTTTCATAATTGATCAATGAGATTTTTTGGCAGAATATTTCCTATTGTTGTGACAACAAAGATTTTAGTTCGAGTTCCTCTTTAATGAATTCTTCTGTTTGAGGGTGGTCTTTGAGTTTATTCATTATAGTATACATTTGATGAATCTGTGAGTCCTTCTCTACGATGTCTATCTGATGTTGTAATGTCATTTGCTCATAAGATTTTTGAAGCTGTGCCATTTGCATCTGTGCTTGCCTATTGGTGCTATGTCTTTCTTTTTCTAGTTGTTATTCCAACAAATAAACTGTTTCTTCTTTCTCTTTAAGAAAAATTTGAACTTCTACTACCTTATCAATTGTTGCAGTTGCATAGGCGTCTTCAAATTTTGATAGCTTTGTAATATTCTCTGATGGATTGATGGGGGTGTCTTTCCATACTACCTCCATCGATTCAGTTTCTAGAGTTGTTGTTGTTGATGCATCGATTTTCCTTTTCTTCCTTTGCCTCTTCACTACAACCTTATGTGTTGGGATGTAGAATATATCTAGTGGGGGTATCTCCTCAATCTTTAAAACAATTTTTGAAGTTAGGTAGGCTGGGATGATTTCAATATCTTGAGTAGTTGTAACTCCTTGTATTGTTGTTTCTGGATTTATAACCTGCTGAGTCTGTTTAGGAGTCTGAAATCCAGATGTTCCTTCAAGACTTGTCTCTATCTGCTGCACTTGGAGCTTTTTATTAAATTGCTCCCATTCTTTATCCAAATCAATGACTTTGATCTTTTTTGTTTGAACTTGTGTGGAGTCAGTCTCCATGTGTTCCTTAGCTGAGGCCTTTTTTTCCGTTTCTTCAGCATTTTTCTCTGTGTCCTTCTCAGGATCTTTGTCAGGGATTTCTTCCTTATTCTGAGAGTGATGTTAAGAATTTTCTGAACCTTGTGCTAACTTCTCTTGAGATTCCTCATTAGAATTGTGCTTGGAACTTTCCTCCAGGCTTACACTAAGAGTGGGTTCTCTTATTTCTTCAATTTGTAATAGGTCCAAAGGGACCTTTGTCAGTATTTTATTTATGTATATGTGGAAGGAGTTGAGATCCGCTGGGATCATTTTTATTGATGCTAAATGTAAGAATTGTGAAAATTTCCTAGCTTCCTCAAAGAGATCATCAAACTCATTGTTCTTATGAATAAATTGTCTAATTTTGACCATAGTAGTGAAGTTTTTGATGACCTTGTTAGGGTCATATTGTTTGCCTGGCATAGTAGCCAGATTCAAAGATGTGGTGTTCTGTATCTCTTTTGCCATGTGCCCATAATAATGTAATGTGAAAGCACTACATTGCACAGGGAAGGTTAGCTAGATGGATTTCTTCATTTCTTTGAGGGTTTTGGTAATACCATCCCCCACTATTTGATATGAAATCTCTCTTGCTAATAATTTATTAGGAACATAAAATGGAAGAACATGAGGAGAGTAAATACTCCCAAAATTTCTGATATAAGTAAATAATTCCTCACCAAACCATCTTGCCACTGCCAAGATGTCTGCCTTTTCTTCCTCTGATATCTTGGGGGCTTTCTTATAAAAAATGGTCTAGTAAATTGGCAACATAGTGCCATGAAAAATTTGATAAAAATGGGAGCTAAACTATGATTCCCACAAAACTTTATGATAAACATGGATGGGAGTAGGTTCCTGTAGAGTCCATTTCGAGCCCATGTTTGCAAAATGTGAACAAAAATATATAGCATCCATGACATAAGCACTCATGTAAAAGGGAGGGATAACCTAAGTGGAGATAATTCTATTGCGCCTGCATTCTCTAATGGCCATAGCCAAATTGTTTGACAAAATATTGCTCTAGTTCATAATTATAGCATTAACAACCACATCAATCAATGGCAACCCATTTGATAGAAAACTTGGTAGTGTCAGCCTTCCCAAATAGCCTACGTAACATTGTTGTTGCAAAATTATGTGGGGCTAATAGAGGTGAAATTGGGTACATGCCAGATTTCTCCCATTTGAACTTGTTGGAGACAAAACTCCAATTCTGCATGATGTCCATTGGGTCCTTATTTTATTTGGGAAAATTCTCAATAAGGCTTTATCATAGAGCTTCTGTGGCTCTGGCAGATGGTACATTCAGCGTAAATTGTTTGGAGTGAATGACTGCATGACTTCATGTTTAGAATTTTATAATGTTCTATCCGAAATGTCTGCATTATCAATAATCCATCTAACCATATCCATGTATGGTATGATTATAGGCCTTGCAACTATCTTGTGCAAGAAAGAACCTACTGCTTTGAAATAAGAAGCCTCAGATGAGTCCTCGACATCTTCAGTTGTTTTAGTTTCCAGTACCCTTGGGTTTTCTTCCTCCAGTAAATTATACATTACCTCCCATGATGTAGTCCTACCATCCTTGTTGTAGGTGGTATCAGAGAAGAATGGAAGCATGTCTGAATCCTCAAAGACAGTAGCCTTTGCATTCCTCTTTCCTTTCTTAACCATTTTTTTGAGTGTTGTTTCCTTCAGAAATTTCCTAAAATTTGGGCAATGGAGAAAACATCATGAAAATGCAGAGTGGCAATGAAAGCAGAAACACAATAACACAGTAAATTCTGAAATAATGTAAGGATGAAGCTTTTATTTCAAATATGGGTAAAAATATATCAATCTTATAGAGCAATTAAAAGAGTAAATGCAATTAAACCTTATTAACTATGCATTAAGGCCTACGTGTGATTTCCTTTATGACTCATCAAAACATCGCATCGCAAGTTTCTAAATGATATTTCAAATTGGTGCGTGTTAAGTGCGATACAAATCCTGCATTTGTGATAAATCGCAACATCGCAATATTGTAACATCGCAATATCACAAATTGCAATATCACAAATCACAATAGTGGTGATATCGGGAGTAGACCAATTCAAAGTCGTTTGTATTTTGCATTTGTGATAAGTGGTGAAATTTTTGCTTTTACGAGTGCTTTTCCTTAAACGGATAATTATTCCATAAAAATAGTTATTCACGATATGTCAGACATGATTCAAGTTATAACAGTTTTCATTATTCCGTTGGGTCCGGACCACATCACAATTCACAGTTTTCATGGTTTGCATGTTTGTGCCTTTGTGGAAGCCACGATGTGATTGCGATAAATACTTTATTTTATAAGGAATTCTCTAAGCCTTAAGTTTTATAAAAGTTTCAATGCTACCTTTGGTCTTTTACAGGGGTTTCTTTTATCGCATTTTTTGGATTCCGACTCACGACTAACATCTGTTACTTCAGATCCTGTGATTTGCGATAAAGTGAGAATGCCTAGTTACAAAGTGATTTGGTTTGATATCTTAAGTTAGTATAAGGCTTTATTCCGAAAGTTTTCAAAAGGAAAGCTTTTGTTTGCTAGGTTTTTTGAATTTTTTTTTGAAGGGTCCCCATTTATTAATACAATACTAACTATTTATATTAATAAATGGGGGGGTTGTTGAACAATACAACAATATGTTACTTTCTATTATGCTATTTTCACTTGTATGATTTGTTGTGTCTTAATCTGTTGTGCAGGAATTTAAATGTTGTAAATAGTAAGGCCGAGCCTACGACACAAGCGATTGGAGGTCTTCAACAAAGGAGGATATTATAGCATCAGAACGAGGTAGGCCATCTTTCTCTTCTTCGATTTTGATTGTAACTTAGGAAAGTGTCTAGTAGATTGTCATGTAGGTTGCTAGTCCCACTCATTGGGCTATAGGGATCATCTCTGTCCATAGAGAGGATTTCATAGGCAACAATGATCCACTAGGATAAGGTACACTTCCAATATTTTGACTAACTTTGGTAGCATGAGTTTGAGATCCACTCACATAAGTTCCACCCAAAACAAGAAGTACATATGGAGGAGGTGGCTATTTCCCCCCATGAGGTGAGATAGGCAGTGGCCCATATTGTCCACTTAATGGAGTACCTGTGGAACCTATAGTGACATTAACCATCCCAACTGTAACTATTGGTTGTATAGGAACTTAAGGAACTGTAGTTTGTACAGGAATTTGAGAGGCCACGCTTGAAACAAACGGACCAGAAATAGGCATAGCGCCCGATGACCAAATAGGATTATGATAAAGTGAAGACACACTAGGAGTAATTGATCCAGAGAGGTACAGCCTTGTGGAAACAAAGTTGCACTACTTTCAGGTAGTGGTGGAGGTGGCACACTTCCCACATACAGAAAGCCTTTAGGTTGAAAGTTATATTTAGAATCAGCGCCAACACCAAGAGTGTGAGTGGTTGAGACTTTTGGAGGAGGATTTCGAGGAGAGGTTGGAAACTCACCTTTTGTTTCCATGGGCGGAAAAAATTGGCAAGGGGGAATCCACAATGATTGTGGAGAAAGCTCCAAAGGTACACCAGGATTATCATATGGATTATACGCCTGTTGAGGAGATATGACCAACGCATCAAAAAGTGGATTCAGACAGAATAATAAATATTGTTGTAGCGCCTCAAGAGTTTCTAAGTCAGATTCCTGAGATGATCAGTCCCGAGGTGGAGGACAAGAAGCAAGGGATTAAATACTTGGGATAGTTCCAAGTTCAAAACCTTGGGCTTCAAGTGACTGTGAAATGTCAGGATGTACTCCTTGTGATGACCTTTCACTGTCAGATGATGAAGGGGATATGTAAGGAAAACTCGGTGGTTCAACCATGATGACCTTCTCTCAAAAACAAAAAGAGGTGGTTGATTTGAGCTTATAATTAAAGTTTACTCAGGAAATGTGAGGCCAAGGATAATTGCATAGGTAAGTCATGTTATCGTGGGCAGTTAAATTTTAGAACTTAAAAAAGAGAAATAAATCAAAAAGGGTGTACTAGGAAAGAGGGTTTACCAAGTATCCATGAACCTCTATATACACCTTAGTCAAAACCAAGGACTTAACGTACAACGGTCGATCTCCCTGAATGTTATGTTCAATGTATCATGTCTACAAGGTGACTGACTCGATTACCTGTGGCTATAGGATAGAAACCTAGTGCGGTCTCCCAATATATACACGACAATACAGGGAGCACAAGTCCATGTTAGCACTATCTAAATCATAACCATTTGATGAGAGCATTCCCATATACTTGCCATAATGTAGTGCCTCCAATATCCCCAAGATTAATGGAGAACCTCATATATACTTCCGTACATGGAATGAAATTTCACCCCCGGGATACAATGCTAGCAGATAATGAAAACTACTAGGTTTATAGACGTCGGAACATGTCTCTAGCCTAGACCCCTAAATGTTTGTGTTGAGTTCCATATGCTCCTTAGGTTAATTCAATAAATTTTAATGTTGTTCTTGAATTATGTTTCAATTTTGGGCTCAAACGATGTCACCTAAATCCTTAAATGCAACTAAATGAGAAAATGAAACTTTTCACTTCGATGAATGTTATAATAACAAGGGAAGAGAATTCAATCAATTAATGCATCATACAAGAGAATGCATCAAATAACATGCCTCCACTAACTTTTCTTTCCAAATGCAATTTGAAAAAGAAAAAACTAAACTTCACTTTCACTATCCAATATGCAATCTATCGAAAGAGAAAATGATTTTTACTTTACTAAGATGTAATTTATGTAAATAATGTTTTCTTTGATTTCAGATGCTCGAATGCAATTAAGCTTCAACTAAAGCAAAAAATGAGATTTTTGATTCGAATTCTCCTAACGCAAATGATGCACCAATCAAAGCAACACCAAATCACATCCAAAAGCACTCAAAGAAAATGTCTTTCACTTTTCTCTTTTGAATAAACAAGTGCACTCTTTTCAATTTGTAAACCAAGCAATGTAATATATGCTTAATGAAAAACAAATATGAGTCTAAAATGCAAGATGACCTGACACAATTGAAAAAAACTTTTCAAAAGACAAACTGAAACTAATGCAAACCAATGTTTTCAATGATTTAAACAAATAACCAGATCTAACCAATTAACAAATCCCAAACTTAGTGACAATAAAAAGACCTATAAACCCTAAAATCAATCCAATTTCATTGAAACACTTGAAAGATGAAAAAGACAAGAATTTGCTAATCAAATTAGGTTATCAGACAAAACACCAATAAATCAAATCACACAGGAAAAGAAAAAAGACCTTACAAGCTTAGGGCAAACTAGATTTGGTAAGAGAAACCCTAAAATTTTGTCAATACCTGAGATTAGCGTGGATGTAATGGCCAAACTAGCACTGAACAACGGTTCAACGTGACTATTTCAAAGGAAAATGCATTGGCAAGGTGAATGTCAAAGAAAAAATCACGCTGGGCAAGGAATAAGGAAAAAAAATAAAAAAGATTTCAACAAATAGTCCAGACTAAGAAATTTAAGGTAGAAACCAGTGATTATGCAGGCTTATTCAAGCTCAAACTAGCTCAGAACTTGATGGTTGGTCAAACTGATTAAGAGATCAGATGAGAAAAGAGGATGAAGAGGCTATAGCTTCCCCAACAGGGTTGATATTTTGTTGTAAAGGTAAATACCCTCTGTAGACAAAGGCGATCCCTCTAGCCCAATGAGTAGTTCTAGCAACAAACTAAACAAACTAACATGCACTTTCCTAGCTTATGTTTAACAAATATAGAGAGAGAGTAGCCTACCTTGCTCTGATGCTAATTGCTTAATCCTTTGGAGATGACTTTGATTACTTCGCTTCCAGGATCACTTCTTACTTGTTCTTCATGCTCGAGTACTTGCAAGAAAGATCAAAGAGCGATACAAGATACAAGAGCATATATGGCATACATCAAACATAAACTACTTAATAGATAAAGGAGTATTAAGCTAAAAGCATAAACTTTTACACAATTATGGAAAGTGAACATTAGATGTATATATTAATGAGCTAAAAGGGGAATCATCCAACCTATGCCTTGATGTTGGAGACCTCCTTTTGGTGGATGTCCAATTCCAAGCAAAGACTCTTCAAGCAGCATTTGGGCATAATATCAGTATAGGAATGCAAGCAATCAATGACAAACCATTTGGGAATGGAAGGGAGTTGATTTATAGAAAGGGAGAGGGAGTTAGGGATCCACGAAAGAGGGAGGAAGGTTCAAATCTAAAGGGGAAAGCCCATAATGATAAGATCAAGAGGTCTAAATGGAAGAGCTTGACCATATCAACAACAACCAATATCCAGCTCACTGTTCTCGAAGTTTCTAGTGCACGAAGCTTCTCCTCGAGTTTGGGAAAACCTGCCAGAAAAGGTTCAACACAGGTTTTCGTATCGAAACCCACGTTGGCAGTGCTAGGGTAAAGCAGAGAAACCTTCCATCACCATGGGCAGGTAGTGGAGAAAAATGTGTTGGCCCTAGAAATTAGGGTTTTAGCTAACCTTCTTCATAATTAACCTAGGGAAGTTTTCCTTTGGCTCTTCAAGGAGGTTTTCGTCTATATATCATGATGGATATGCTGCATAGTTTTCAATGTTTTTTCACTTCGGGATATGGAATGGGAAGTGAATAGGAGGTGTAACAAAATAATGTGCAACATCATCATGCAAACTTTTAGTGCTTTTGGGGATGGGACAAGTCCCTTATTTTGTAACGAGTATCGGGTATTAGTCCTTGTTTTGTGGATCCATTGTATGTGGACCATGGTTTTTGTAAAGATGAAATATATATAAGGAGATGCAATACTTAGTAATCGGAATAGATAAGACATATCATAAGTGAGTGAATCTCTGTAGTCTGTAGTTTTGGGGAAGGTTCCGTAGCTGAGTGCATGGAGGCTTGGAAGAGTTTGCTGCTGATTATGCAGACCACCTATAGTTGGGTGTGGAGGTCAAAGACATGTATGTACTAAAGATTTATATTAATAAAGAAGAAGTTTTGGCGAAGAATTGTATATCTTTTTGTCTTTAGCCTTTGTTGTTGTCAATGTTGTTATTAATGTTTTTCATTGAACCACCTACAACTGGGTGCGCAGGTCGAAGATGTGTATGTACTGAAGATTTATATTAATAAAGAAGAAGTTTTGGTGACGAATTGTATATTTTTCTGTGTTCAATCTTTGTTGTTGTTAATATCCTTATGTATGTTTTGCATTGAATTATGTGGAGAACTGTAAGATATACTGTTAATTGTTAGAGTTTATGGGTTTAATGTAATTCTGTTGAATCAATCATCTACACAAAGTTATGAGATCAATATAGAGTACAAGTAAATACACGGCGCCACTACGCAGATATCCCTTCGGTTGCACAACCCTGGTTCTGCAGCCTCCCATAACTACTTCGGGTGAGACTGCAATCTTCTTGCAGGTCATTGCCGAAAGGGCTAGTAGTTGAGGGTTTTATTGTTGTGCAATACACTATGAACCTGTGTTAAGGCCCCTCAAACAAACAAAGTAATTTTGAGGCCCTAAATGATGTTTTTAGGGAAAACGGAGAGAGTGGAGAATTCCAAAATGGGTTTCCGTATTTTTTATTTTGGCCTACTCTTTGAGATCTTCGAAACGAGGTATTATGATAGCCAAATGAAGATCGTATGCCAAAGTTATGACCTCAGGAAATTGATGCCCCAATTTACCCAAATGGCGCCCATAATTTTGGTGCTTCATCTCCTAGGGTTAGGTTTCTGGATGTTTAAGGTTTTCTATTGTTTCTCAATAATAAATAGGCCTTGGAGCCTCATTGTAACATAGTTCAAAGGCATGTATCCACCACATCTCTTCTAAGAAATAAGCTACCAACACCTGAGCTAGTTTATTTCCATTCTATTTAGAATCATATTTCAGTATTCTAATATTAATGAAATGAAGTGTTATTTCTGCTATATTTCTATAGTTATGGTTATATCTATAATTTGTTGTGTTCATGTTTAAGTTTAGATCAGTGGTATGAGAGAAGTGTGCTCTTTCTCTGTTTTTCTTTGCATGCCCCCAACTAGGTCAAGGCATAAGGAGTTAGGGCTCGATCTGGTTGAACCTTTGCTAGTCCAGAATTGCAAACCTCAACAACCTCCCATGGTGGAAGAAAAGAAAGACGAGGGGGCAGGCGATCCTTTCAAAATATTACTTAAGGAATACCTTGAGTGACAAAGCAACATGATTATGGATAACTTTGCCCAGATCCTTCGCTCGCTACCCACAAGTGACACATCTTTATCCAAAAACCACTCTTGAGGTGCAAATCCTTTTAAAGCACAAGTTAAGTTTGATATTCCCATATTTGAGGGAAAAATAGATGCAAATCCCGTAGATAAGTCATTAAATGTGTTGGAAGGATATTTTTTAGTTCATGACTTGTCCAATTGAGAAAATATTACTTTTCCACTTCTCAACGCCGCCCCAAACGTCAAGGACTAGTGGGAAATTTGCTGTGAACAAAAGGACGAGAGGGAATCCTCAATGTTTTCAGCTACACCCACTCGGATTATTTCTGAGATTCCATCAAGGAATAATATTACCCTATTAGGAGTTGTTCACTTGAGGGGGTCTGGACCCGGGTTAAAAGTTAGTTGCACCCACCAACAAAACCCTACATTGCTGGCCCTTTCGGAAACAACCCGCATAGCGTAGGCTATAGTCTCACTCGAGGCAGTATTAGGGGATGACAGAACTAGGTTTCTGCATCCACAGGTCTGTGTGATGGGGTTTTGTTACTTCTAGGACCTTATTCCAACCTTCACAAACCCTAACCCATGAAATGTGGGAATTAAGATAACTTACAGAAAATAGCTCCTAACTCTGGACCGATTGCTTTAAACATTCATAACATCAAGTAATCTAACAGATCTACTACTTTCATGCATCAATTAAGTGTTTCTTAAGATAAATGAAGAAATCAGAGCGAATACATAGAAAATGCGGAAGTAAACATAAAGTCACAAATACATAGATATTACTCCAAAATAGTCTTTATTATGATCAACCCTTCTGTTATAGAAGCTTTCTTCCCTGCGCACAACGCTGCAGGGGCCTGCACACTTAGTTGTAGACTTATGAAGGTCTCCACTCACACAGTTGTAGGAGCCTTCCCCTTCACCTAAGTACATAAAACAAACTCTTATGCCTTAGATCACTTACCCATATATAGATCTTCAATGATTGATTACTTCCTATGACTCGCTATGACACCTTTATATAGCTTCTTTCATTACAACACCATGGTTCCCAAACCATGGGAAGGTCACAAAACAAACCAGCTTCTTAACAAACCAAAGGGCTTTGACCTTCCTAAAGCCCCTTTGAATTGAGATTGCATAGTGTATAGTTTTGAGGGCTTGGGATGAGTGATTTTGCAATTGTAGCACATAGGATGTCAAACTTGTGTCTTGAAGTTGCCCAATGTGTAGCTCAGATAGGAGAACAAGTTGGGAGATTTCCAGTTGAGGGGTTCAAGGGCTCAAGGTTGAGGATTGAGGCTCGAATTTTCCCAATTCATAGTTCTATAAGGAGAACAGTCTCAAGGATTATGTAGTTGCGTAGCACAAGGTGTTAGGCTAGAAGCTTGAGGCTTGAAACTACACAGTGCACAGTTAAAGTTGATGTCAAATTTTGAGATTGTTCTATGATGTATCAATTACTTTATCCTAATTCAATACTTCAATTAAAAATATTTATAATTACAATTAGTCATTCCATTCATCGACAATAATTTTAGATAGAACAATAAATGCAATGCCAAAGGAGACAATCAACACATCAATAAGAGACACCAAGTTTGGTCAAAGACTAGGGAAAAAGCCCACAAGGGGGAAAATGCTTTGAAATTATTCTTTTATTAGATTTTCATAAAATGTGCATCAAAGAGTAAAATGAGCCCAATAAAATATCATCAGCAAAATAACCCAAAAACATTCAGAAATAATTTTCCATCATCAGAATATACCATAACCAACTTTTCCCATCCATTGTCAGTTGCGGTCAACTTCGGTCAATGATCAATTGCATTCAAACTTCCCGGTCGCATGCATGAGGAGTTTTGTGACCGACTGGATGCTTCCAGTCACACCCTTGATGGTTGAAATCCATATAATGTGGTCGAATTTTCCATGTGATTTGCCTATGACTATAATCTAAAAATCCTAAAACAAATGTGAGCCTCAGACCATGCAATTTCAAACTTTTGCGAACTTTTGTTGTCATCCCTATTGCAGACCTGTGAGAGAAATTTAATGAAGAATAGAAGAAGAAGATTCTTGGTGATGTCCAAATGAGCTTGAGATCACTTTTATTTATAGGCTTCCATGGGTGTCTAATTTTCTTTAGGGTCGACCTTCTCCAAATGTGCATATGTGCGCTTTCCTTCATAAGTACACTTCCCCTTATCTAATTTGAGTGATCTTTAGGTTGAATTTGGTCCTCTCTAAAAGAGGAATTCAATGGAATCGTCATATCCATAAAACTATCTTTCCAAAGTTGAATTTGACTGTAGTTTCATAAATTAACACTCCCTCTCAACTAGGGAGAATTCCACTTGTGAATATCTGACCATTGATCATCAATAATGTCATGATATCATGTACATATCTACTAAACTCTATATGCTGAAATATTCTTGAATATAAAGAACAAAAATCATAAGGGAGATAATTCTACCACCCTTTACATCATCAAAAAACATATATCAATATTAAACCACATCGAGGAGTACATCTCAAACTGAAATCTCATGGGGAAGCTAAATATCTTTGACCCCATATTGAGAAATAGGTGAGATAGGGTAGCACATCTCAATCCATTATTGCGTGCATAGTTGAGGGACTAAAGGACTCATGCTAGAGGCTTGAGCATTGAGGTTGTTCAATGCACAGTTCTCGAGGCCTGAGAAGAGGGATTGTCTAGTTGAGGGACTCAAGGGCTCAAGATGGAGGCTTGAGACTACACAATATGTAGTTATGAGGGCCTAGGCTAAGTGACTTTGTAGTTGGGGGACTCAAGAGGTCAAACTTGAGGCTTGATGTTGCCTAATGCATAGTTCAGATAGGAGAACAAGTTGGGAGATTTCCCTGTTGAGGGGTTCAAGTGCTCAAGGTTGAGGATTAAGGATTGAAGTTTCCCAATTCATAGTTCAAAATGGAGAACAATCTCAAATATTACATAGTTGTGTAGCTCAAGGCGTTAGGCTGGAAGCTTGAGGCTTGACACTGCACAGTGCGCAGTTAAGGTTGATGTTAAATTTTGATATTGTGTTATGATGTATCAATTACTTTAGCCCAATTAAATACTTCCACTAGAATTATTTATAATTACAGTTAGTCATTCCATTTATCAATAGTAATTGTAGATAGAACAATAAATGTAATGCCAAAGGAGACAATCAACACATGAATAAGAGACACCAGGTTTGGTCAAAGACTAGGGAAAAATCTCACAAGGGGAAAACCCTTTGAAATTCTTCTTCTATTAGATTGTCATAAAATGTGCATCAAAGAGTAAGCCCAATAAAATATCATCAACAAAATAACCCAAAAACATTCAGAAATAATTTTCCATCATCACAATATACCATAAACAAATTTTCCCATCCGTGGTAAATTGCCGTGAACTCCAGTCAACGATCAATTTCATTCAAACATCCGGGTCACATGCATGAGGAGTTTTGTGATCGACTAGAGGCTTCTAGTCACACCATTGATGGTTGAATTTTCAAGTGGTTGAATTTTCGATGTGATGTGCCTACGATTGTAATCTAAAAATCCTGAAACAGATGTGAGCCTTTTGCGAACTTTTGTTGTCATTCGTATTGCATACCTATGTAAGAAAATTAATGAAGAAAGAAGAAGAGGATTCTTGGTGATGTCCAAATGAGATTGAGGTCACTTGTATTTATAGGCTTCCATGGGTGTCTAATTTTCTTTAGGGTCAACCTTCTCCAAATGTGTTTATGTGGGCTTTCCTTCATACGTACGCTTCCCCTTATATAATTTGAGTGATCTTTAGGTCGATTTCGGTCCTCTAGAGAAGAGGAATTCAATGGAATCATCATATCCATAAAATGAGCTTTCCAAAGTGGAATTTGACTATAGTTTCATAAATTAACAATCCCTATCAACTAAGAAGAATTCCACTTATGAATATCTGACCATTGATCATCAATAATGTCATGATATCATGTCCATATCTACTGAACTATATCTATTGAAACATTCTTGACTATAAAGAAGAATAATCATCAGGGAGATAATTCTACCACCCTTTACATCATCAGAGAACATATATCAATATGAAACCACATCAAGGAGTACATATCAACCTGAAATATCATAGGGGAGCTAAATATCTTCGACCCCATATCGAGAAATATGTGAGATATGGTAGCACATCTCAACCCATTATTTCACGCATAGTTGAGGGACTCAAGGACTCACGTTGGAGGATTGAGCATTGAGGTTGCTCAATGTGCAATTCTTGAGGCCTGAGCAGAGGGACTGTGTAGTTGAGGGACTCAAGGGCTCAAAATGGAGGCTTGAGACTACACAATATATAGTTATGAGGGTCTAAGCTAAGTGACTTTGTAGTTTGGGGACTCAAGAGGTTAAGCTTGAGGCTTGACGTTGCCCATTATGTAGTTCAGATATGAGAACAAGTTGGGAGATTTCCCAGTTGAGGGGTTGAAGGGCTCAAGGTTGAGGATTTAGGCTTGAAGTTTCCAAATGCTTAGTTGTAAATGGAGAATAGTCTCAAGGATTACATAGTTATGAATCTCAAGGTGTCAGGCTGGAAGCTTGAGGCTTGACACTTTGCAGTATGCAGTTAAGGTTGATGTTAAATTTTTAGATTGTTCTATGTGATATCAATTTCTTTAGCCAAATTAAATACTTCTAATAGAATTCTTTATAATTACAATTAGTATTTCCATTCGTAAACAATAATTTAATATATAACAATAAATTTAATGACAAAGTAGAAAATCAATACATCAATAAGAGACACCAGGTTTGGTGAAAGACTAGGGAAAAATCCCACAAGGGGGAAAACCCTTTGGAATTATTCTTCTATTAGATTGTCATAAATTTGCATCAAAGATACACTGATCCCAATAAAATAACATCAAAAAAATAACCCAAAAACATTCAGAAATAATTTTCCATCATCAGAATATAACATAAACAACTTTTCCCATCCGTGGTCAATTTCGGTCAACTTTGGTCAACGATCAATTTCATTCAAACTTCCCAGTCGCATGCATGAGGAGTTTTGTGACCAATAGGAGGCTTCCAGTCACACCCTTGATGGCGAAATACATAGGATGTGGTTGAATTTTCCATGTGTTGCGCCTATGACTATAATCTAAAAATCCTAAAACAGAGGTGAGCCTCAGACCCTGTAATTTCAAACTTTTACGAACTTTTGTTGTCATCCCTGCTGCAGACCCATGAAAGAAAATTAATGACGAAGAGAAGAAGAATATTTTTGGTGATGTCCAAATGATCTTGAGGTCACTTGTATTTATAGGCTTCCATGGGTGTATAATTTTCTTTAGGGTCGACCTTCTCCAAAGGTGCATGTGTGGGCTTTCCTTCATAAGTACACTTCCACTTACCTAATTTGAGTGATATTTAGGTCGATTTTGGTCCTCTAGAAAAGAGGAATTCAATGGAATCATCATATCCATAAAACAATCTTTCAAAAGTTTAATTTTAATGTAGTTTCATAAATAAACACTCCCTCTCAACTAGGGAGAATTCCACTTGTGAATATCTGACCATTCATCATCAATAATGTCGTGATATCATTTCCATATCTACTGAACTCTATATGCTGAAATATTATTGAATATAAAGAATAAAAATCATTATAATTCTACCACCCTTTACATCATCAGAGAACATATATCAATATGAAACCACATGGTGGAGTACATCTCAACCCGAAATCTCATGGAGGAGCTAAATATATTTGACCCCTTATTGAGAAATAGGTGACATAGGGTAGCACATCTCAACCCATTATTGAACACACAGTTGAGGGACTCAAGGACTCATGCTGGAGGCTTGAGATTTAAGGTTGTTCAATGCACAGTTCTCGAGGCCTAGGTAGATGGATAGTGTAGTTGAGGGACTCAAGGGCTCAAGAAGGAGGCTTGAGACTACACATTATGTAGTTATGAGGGCCTAGGCTAAGTGACTTTATAGTTGGGTGACTAAAGAGGTTAAGCTTGAGGCTTGACGTTGCCCAATGCATAGTTCAGATAGGAGAACAAGTTGGGAGATTGCCTAGTTGAGGGGTTCAAGGGCTCAAGGTTGAGGATTGAGGCTTGAAGTTTCCCAATGCATAGTTCAAAATGGAGAACAGTCTCAAGGATTACACTGTTGTGTAGCTCAAGGTGTCAAGATGGAAGCTTGAGGCTTGACACTGCACAATGCACAATTAAGGTTGATGTTAAATGTTGAGATTGTTCTATGATGTATCAATTACTTTAGCCCAATTAAATACTTCCACTAGAATTATTTATAATTACAATTAGTCATTCCATTCATCGAAACTAATTGTATATAGAACAATAAATGCAATGCCAAAGGAGACAATCAACACATCAATAAGAGACACCAGGTTTGGTCAAAGACTAGGGAAAAATCCCATAAGGGGGGAAACTCTTTGAAATTATTCTTCTGTTAGATTGTCATAAAATGTGCATCAAAGAGTACAATGAGCCCAATAAAATATCATCAACAAAATAACCCAAAAACATTCAGAAATAATTTTCCATCATCATAATATATCATAAACAAATTTTCCCATTCGTGGTCAATTGCGGTCAACTTCAGTCAATGATCAATTTCATTCAAACTTCCCAGTCACATGCATGAGAAGTTTTGTGACCAACTGGAGGCTTCCAGTCACACCCTTGATGGTTTAAATCCATATAATGTGGTTGAATTTTCCATATGATGTCCCTACGTTTGTAATCTAAAAATCCTAAAACAGATGTGAACCTCAGGCCCTGTAATTTCAAACTTTTGCAATCTTTTGTTGTCATCCATGTTGTAGACCTATGTAAGGCAATTAATGAGGAAGAGAATAAGAATATTCTTGGTGATTTCCAAATAAGCTTGAGGTCACCTGTATTTATAGGCTTCCATGGGTGTCTAATTTTCTTTAGGGTCAACCTTCTCCAAATGTGCATATGTGGGATTTCCTTCATAAGTTCACTTCCCCTTATCTAATTTGAGTGATATTTAGGTCAATTTTGGTCCTCTAGAGAAGAGGATTGCAATGGAAACATCATATCCATAAAATGAGCTTTCTAGAGTGGAATTTGACTATAGTTTCATAAATTAACACTCCCTCTAAACTATGGAGAATTCCACCTGTCAATATCTGACCATTGATCTTCAATAATGTCGTGATATCATGTCCATATCTATTGAACTCTATCTCCTGAAACATTCTTGAATATAAAGAAGAATAATCACCAGGGAGCTAATTCTACCACCCTTTACATCATCAGAGAACATATATAAATATGAAACCAGATCGAGGAGTACATCTCAACCCGAAATATCGTGGGGGAGATAAATATCTTCAACCCCATATAGAGAAATAGGTGAGATAAGGTAGCACATCTCAACCCACTATTGCATGCACAGTTGAGGGGCTCAAGGTCTCTAGCTGGAGGCTTGAGCATTGAGGTTGTTCAATGCACAGTTCTCGAGGCCTGAGAAAAGGGACTGTGTAGTTGAGGGACTTGAGGGCTCAAGATGGAGGCCTAAGACTACACAATATGTAGTTATGAGGGGCTAGACTAAGTGACTTTGCAGTTGGGGGACTCAAGGGGTCAAGCTTGAGGCTTGATGTTGCCTAATGTGTAGTTCAAATATGAGAACAAGTTGGGATATTGCCCAGTTGAGTGGTTCAAGGGATCAAGGTTGATGATTGAGGATTTAAGTTTCCCAATGAATAGTTGTAAATGGAGAAGAGTCTCAAGGATTACATAGTTACGCAACTCAAGGTGTCAGGCTAGAAGCTTCAGGCTTGAAACTTTGTAGTGCGCAGTTAAGGCTGATGTTAAACTTTTAGATTGTTCTATGTGGGTCAGTTACTTTAGCCCAATTAAATACTTCCACTAGAATTATTTATAATTACAATTAGTATTTCCATTTAATACAAAAGAATAAATTTAATGACAAAGTAGAAAATCAACACATCAATAAGAGACACCAGGTTTGGTGAAAGACCAGGGAAAAATCCCACAAAGGGGAAAACCCTTTGAAATTATTCTTTTATTAGACTGTCATAAAATTTTCATCAAAGAGTACAATGATCCAAATAAAATATAATCAAAAGATAACCCAAAAACATTCAGAAATAATTTTCCATCATCAGAATATACCATAAACAACTTTTCCCATTTGGTGGTCAATTTTGATCAACTTTGGTCAACGATCAATTTCATTCAAGCTTCCCGGTCGCATGCATGATGAGTTTTGTGACTGAATGGAGGCTTCCAGTCACACCCTTGGTGGTTGAAATCCATAGAATGTAGTTTAATTTTCCATGCGATGTACCTACAACTATAATATAAAAATCCAAAAACATATGTGAGCCTCGGACCTTGTAATTTCAATTGTTTATGAAATTTTGTTGTCGTCCCTGTTGCATACCTATGCAAGACAATTAATTAAGAATATAAGAAGAAGATTCTTGGTGATGTACAAATGAACTTGAGGTCACTTGTATTTATAGGCTTCCATTGTTGTCCAATTTTCTTTAGGGTCGAGCTTCTCCAAATGTGCATATGTAGGCTTTCCTTCATAAGTACACTTCCCCTTATCTAATTTGAGTGATCTATAGGTTGATTTTGGTCCTGTAGAGAAGAGGAATTCAATAGAATCATCATATCCATAAAATGAGATTTACAAAGTGGAATTTGATTGTGGTTTCATAAATTAACACTCCCTCTCAACTAGGGATACTTCCACGTGTGAATATCTGACCATTGATCATCAATAATGTCGTTTTATCATGTCAATATCTACTAAAATCTATTTGTTGAAACATTCCTTAATATAAAGAATAATAATCGTCAGAGAGCTAAATCTAACACCCTTTACATCATCAGAGAACATATATCAATATGAAACCACATCGGGGGAGTACATCTCAAATCTCATGGGGGAGCTAAATATCTTTGACCCCATATTGAGAAATAGGTGAGATAGGGTAGCACATCTCAACCCATTATTGTACGCAAAGTTGAGGGACCTAAGGACTCAAGCTGGAGGCTTGAGCATTGAGGTCGTTCAATGTGTAGTTCTCGAGGCTTGGGCAGAGGGGTTGTGCAGTTGAGGGACTCAAGGGCTCAAGATGGAGGCTTGAGACTACCCAGTATGTAGTTATGAGGGCCTAGGCTAAGTGACTTTGCAGTTGGGGGACTCAAGAGGTCAAGCTTGAGGCTTGACGTTGCCCAATGTGTAGTTCAGATATGAGAACATGTTGGGAGATTGCCCAGTTGAGGGGTTCACAGGCTCAAGGTTGAGGATTGAGGCTTGAAGTTTCCCAATGCATAGTTTTAAATGGAGAACAATCTCAAGGATTACATAGTTACGCACCTCAAGGTGTCAGGTTGGAAGCTTGAGGCTTGAGACTTCACAGTGCGTAGTTAAGGATGATGTTAAATTTTTAGATTGTTCTATGTGGTATCAATTATTACATTAGCCAAATTAAATACTTCCACTATAATTCTTTATAATTACAATTATATTTCCATTCATCAACATTAATTTAATATAGAACAATAAATTTACTGACAAAGTAGAAAATCAACACATCAATAAGAGACACTAGGTTTGGTCAAAGACCAGGGAAAAACCCCATAAGGGGGAAACCATTTGAAATTATTCTTCTATTATATTGTCATAAAATGTTCAACAGAGAGTACAATGAGCCCAATACAATATCATCAGAAAAATAACCCTAAAACATTCAACAATAAGTTTCCAGCATCAAAATATATGAGAGGCAATGTTTCCTGTTTTTGGTCAACTGCGGTCAACTTCATTTAACGATCAATTTCATTCAAACTTCCTGGTCTCATGCATGAGGAGATGTGTGAGCGAATCTAGGCTTCCAGTCACACCCTTGATGCCTGCAAGCTAGTGATTGTGGTCAATTTTCCCTGTGACATGCCTTCAACTATAATCCAAAAATCCAAAAATAGATGCGAGTCTCAGACATTGTAGTTTTAGACTTTCGTGAAATTTTGTTGTCATCCATGCCTCAGACCTATGCAAGCTAATCATTGAAGAAGATAAGAAGAATATGCTTGGTGATTTCCAAATGATCTTGAGGTCACTTGCATTTATAAGCTTCCATGGTTGTCTAATTTGCTTTAGGGTTGACCTTTTCCGAATGTGCATATATCGGTTTTCCTTCATAAGTACACTTCCCCTAATTCGATTTGAGTGATATTTAGGTTGATTTTGGTCGTCTAGAAAATATGAATTAAATGAAATCATCATCGACATAAAATTAGTTTTTAAAAGTGGAATTTCACCATATTTTCATAATTTAACACTCCCTCTCAACTAGGGATAATTCCACATGTCAATATCTGACCATTGACCATCAATCATGTCGTCATATCATGTACCATCTTTGGTTAACTCTATATTTTCAAACATTCTCAAATCTAAAGGATAAGAATCAACAGGGAGTAAATTCTACCACCCTTTACATCATTGGAGAACATATCTCAATCTGAAACCACATCGGGGAGTACATCTTAACCCAGAATCTTATGGGGGAGAAAAATATCCCCAACCCAATATCCAACAATAGGTGATATAGGGAAGAAAATGCCATCCCCCTAAGGTGTTGTCAAGTTTTTCTTTTCTTTACCTATAGGATGGATGACTATTTGATTATATCTTGAGAAGCTATCCATCACTAATATTCTTCAGGATCGTATCACCTTCTGTAGCAAATGGTCCATCTTGGGAAATGGATAATTATCTTTTAGGGATAATTTGTTCAAATTTTTGAAATCCACACATAGTATTATGTCTCTGTTCTTCTTTATAACATGCACCTAATTAGCTACCCACTATTGATGGTGCTAGAAATCCATCAACCAAGGGGGTCTCCCCCATGTGAAGTCCCAATTAGACCTCACACCATTTGGAATAGGAGCTCCATCTAGAGTATCAGCCTAGTTGTCATGTATTCTTATAGATTTTCCTTGCATTAAGATGTCAGAAAGAGAGAGAAGTGTGCACGTTCCTTTGAAAAAATCAAGTAAGTGTGCTTGGTGAATGTTTGGTTGCATGTGTAGCAAGGTTATTCTACTATGGATGGAGGAAAGGTGAGCCTCTAAGAAAGAGGTAATATTACCACCCTAGTAGAGGTGCACACAAGCAAAAATATAACCATCTAACATCAAACAGAATAGTCCACATAGATGCAAGGATTGTTACAACTATTACAACACATTTTCAATTAGATAATCACTAAAATAACCAAAATAGTTCAATTAATTTAGTACAGGTGAAAGCAAACATGAACCATAAATATTCACAGAACAATCTTACAATTATTCACAATCCATGCATGTAAATGTGTCAACATCAGGCTTCAAGTATTAAGTAAAATTCCCAAGATACATGAATAAAATGAGCATCACTAGCTCCAATAGTGGAGAATTGGAGCCACAACTTGCTCTCCAAAAGTATTAACTCTGTCTCTCTAACGCCTTATGAGAGAAGGCAAGGTGAAAATTTACTTTCTTGTATAGTGAGGGTGTATATGTAAGAAAATGAGGTGACCAATCACCTCCCTTGTGACTCTTGGACTACCCTCATGATTGTTTTAGTTATCCATGACTCTTTCACTTCCTACATGACTTTTCACATTACATGGATGAATATTGGACTTCCACTTTTACAATACATTTTCCAATGTTAAATTAAATATTCTATAAAATGATGTGGGAGATAATGACTGATGACATGACATGATATGACACTAGTGACATGGACTACATGATGACATGGCAATGTCAAGTCACTCTTTACTACTTCTTCCTTTCTGTCTTCTCGAAAGATAAAACATGCTCTTCTTCTTCCTCCTCATCATGACTTGAAGATAAGGAGTCTTCAATGTGGTCTTGGTCTTCAGATGTTGTTGCAAACCGATGTCCCTTTGTCTTCTCTTGATGGGACAACTTGTATTTGTATCTACAAGAGTATATTCTAGGATGGTCTCCTTCTTCATCTTGTTCATCATCATCTTGTCATCACATAATAAAATACCCATGACTGCAAACCACTCATGACAAGATGTTGGGATGGGGTCCCTTGGGTCAGTTTTGGGGTTAAAATAACCCAAGTTTTGATGTAATTGTTGTAAGTAATGTAAAGTCTTAGCGACTTTTGGATGCAGAGTGCGTAGATGGTTAGGAGTCAAAGGGGTTTTAGCCCCTTGTTTATGTAAAAGTTGAGTCGGTTTTGAGATCCACCCATGGTCTGCGAACCATGGGATTGTATGTAAAAGCTTATAAGTAGGTGTGTCTTAGAGAGTCTAAGGCAAATATCTAATGTCATGATGGATAACAAATGAAGTCATTGAAGTCTTAGCATAGATAAGTGGGTCAGATAGGAGAGAAAGGCTCTGCAGCTGAGTGCGCAAAAGCATAGGTAGAGTTCGAAGTTGACTGTGCGGACCCCTGCAGTTGAGTGTGTAGTGTAATTTTGAGTCTATAAACCTGAACTCAAGATCAATAAAGAAGACCATTGAAGAATTCTATGTATATATGTTTATCTCTGTTTATTTCCGCTTACAATATATGCTGTGAATGAATGCCATGTTTATGAAATATTGATCAAATAATGTGCAATTCTTTTGAATAACTGTTAGATGATGTACACAAGAATGTTTATGTAATTTCATGAAGACTCTGACAAATTATCGAATGGTTATTAATAACGAAAGCTTATCTACATGAAAACTAACTTGGGACTGTTATCCAATGCATGTAAGTGGGTAAATCAATTGATAAAGGTTCTCAAAAGCCAGTTGTAGACCTTCGCGAAGGTTTGGGGGTTGTTTCAGTAGAGTTGCAGTCCGAGCTCTAAGGGCTTATAGATTTGTACGAAGGTAGACCTGAGGCACTAAAAGACATCACACTTCTCTTTGGATGTGGAAACTTGGTTCCAGCATCCCCCCCATACTTCTTCGGGTGAGGCTATAGGCTGCGCTACGCGGGTTGTTGCCGAAAGGGCCAGTAGTGTAGGGTTTTGTTGGTTGGCGCAACTAACTCTGACCCTGGGTCAGGACCCCTCTAAGCCAAAAAATAGTTATGTTTCCAAACCAATATATGTTTGAAGGATATGTGTGATGTTGCATCACTAGAACCTGATGAAGACAAAAGTTGAAAAGTGGTTGGATAGAAGAATTCACAAATTCACACACAGGAAAACAAGAATCTGCGCCTGACAAAGGAGTAGTGGTTCGATAGGTATTTATACAGAGATACATGAAATTTTCTTTTGCACCTTCCAAATCAAATTATACGAGTGGTTAGCTAAGTTGGCAGACAGTTAAGGGAGATGGAAGTTTGATAGTCCAATAGTGTGGATTCCAGAATTGGTACGATGATTATAAGCCCTTAGAGGCAAAATCGCACGAGATGTTGATCAATGGCCTCATCGAATTATAGGAGGATATGTGAAAAAATTCGTAGTTTATACCTCAGTCAGCTACAACAGGGCAGAGTGAAGGTTTTTTAAAGGACTGCCATGTAAGTATTTAAGATCTTTGAATACCTGGATTAAAATGTTTTTGCGTGAAAAATGGGTGATGACATTGCCTTGATGTTCACATCTATGCAAAGTGGATGAATTTTTAGAAACTGTGAAGGATCAAGACCAGAGTATAGTCCTCTGATTGGATCCCCTGTGAGTGATGATGAGGAGTTAGAACGAACTCTACCATGAAGTGTTGTTTAGTTAATCACTTAGGGGTTTCCTTGAATAAATCATCCATCCACTCCACCTCTGCCTCCACCTCCACCGCATACACCTTCGCCCACACCTCCACCACCACCACCACCATCCACCATGGCAAAAACGATGAATATTTCAAAGGAATAGGGAATGAGGATACATAACAATTTTGGTTTGTTGTGAATGTTGAGTGGATAGCACAACAAATTATAAATGATAATATAAAGAAGGCACAGTTGGTTACCACTCTGCAAGATCACGCGCTAGGTATATTAAGTACTATTCTAATAATCCTCTAGCTTCACTAGTAAATACCAAGGCTGCTTTAAACAAAGAGTTCAATAAGCTTAAGTCTGACTTGTAGTCGGTAGTTGGATTTAAGGAAATCACAATAATGGTTGATGAGATGCCTTGGGATTTAGATCAAACATTGAAATGTGTAATTTGATAAGTTAACATGCATCTCACAGATGGAAAACATCGTGAATGGTTTATAGCTTCACTTTTGCCTCACCTGAGAATTTATTTGTCACAACAGAAGATAGGAACTCAGGTAGAATCCCTGTAAATTGCAATGAGATTGCATGCAATGCCCATTAAGGATGCAATCTCGGGGTTACAACAGATTCACTCCAGATTACAGAGCCTCTACTTTGAATTGAAGAGCTTGAAGAAAGAGAAGGAGACAAAACTAGAGGTGCACATAGAAGTTTGGTGTCTAAAGTGCAAGAGCTCGGGGCATGATAAAGACCACTGCCTTGTCTTCACAAATTATATTACAGGAGGGGGACCAATTCCCCTGAAGCCAGAAGCCCCAATAGGACTGAGCATGGGGGCTACGCTATGGTGCACTATTTTTCAAGTTGTTGGAAAACATGCAACATATAAATTATCATTTTCTTCAAAAGTTTGTTTAGACACCATAACAGTGGTTCTATGACTTCTGTAAATCTATGGGCCATGATGAGTGCCACTATCACAGCTATGAACTGATGATGGAAAGAATGCCTACGTATCAGATGCAAGCAGAAACTCGACCTCTAGATCAGGGTGCATGAGGAGCACGTGGAGGTTATCAAGGAAGAGGATGGGGACATGGAGGAGGAGGACCTAGTAGAGGTCGCGGACAGGTTATTTTCTATAACTGTGGAATTCCAGGGCACTACACATGAGAGTGTGATAATCAAACACACCCATTATGTCAATACTGTAGCTAGTTTGACCAAACTATAGAAGAATGCCATGTGTTGATAGCTAAGATGTAGGAAATGAAGGAGAAACCTCAGAAACCTACACAAAACTTACACATGATGAGAGCTCATCCCCGCGAAGAATACTAGAATGTGAATATAGTGCTGAGGAGAGGAATAATGACTGTCGATGATAAGGGAAAATAGCCTAAAGAAGCTAGATGGGTCTGCAAGGCCCCAGAAAAGGAAGTTGGTTTTGATATACACCATGCAAAGGAAACATTTATGGAGGCCGAGAAAAGCTTCATTGAGGCATCCACCTCAGGAAGTCAGGACAAGATGCAAGACACCAGTGTGCCAAAAGAGGTTGATCCTGTTGTCCTTACCACTTTCTTGGAGACCTGCATGAAACTACTGTACGATAAAAAAGATGTGAAAGGCTAGTAGGAGTTAATAAATAGTGTGCCAACAAAGAGAACATCCTCGATGGACACTGTGTGGTTAGAAAAATTGGTAAACATAAGGCAAGAACAAGGCGTGAGATGAGGCTCACCACGCAGATACGAGACTACGAGATGGACCAGGTCATTTTGGATCTAGGATCTGATGTGAATGTTTTTCCTAAACAAACATGGGAAACAATGGGGAGACCTGTGTTGTAGTGGCCTCCAATCCAGCTTAGTATGGTGAACCAACAGAAGGTCATCCCTATGGGATGATTATACAGAGTAACCATTGATATTGAGGGTGCGAGTGTGATGACTGACTTTGAAATGGTAGAAATTGTTGATGACAACAATCCATACCTCACGCTCCTATGAATTGACTGGGAAATTGACATGAATGGAGTCATCAACTTGAAGAAGAGGAAAATGTTGTTTGAATGGAAATCGCTTCAAGTTGTAGTGCCATTGGACCCTTCAGAAGGACCATGCTACACTGAACCAATCTACGACTATGAAGAGAGTGAGGATGAGCTAGATAAAATCTACAAAATAACAACATGAGACCAAGACTATATCAATTCAATGGATTGCATGGGACCGGGAGAGTTCCTATACCTCTAATTCAAATGAAGAGTTGGAGCACTAGCAGAATCATTTGCATGAAGTATCTAAACTCTGTTGCAACATGATGACCAAATCGTTGCGTTGTGTTTCATCAGAGGTAAGGAAATTACCTTATTATGATGGTTTAACTAATGTGGCTAAATTTTTGGATGCGTTTGAGTGTGAAGTCGCAGAGCAGCACTGCTTCCAATCGTTAGATTTGGAACTACGTGCCATGCCCACACAATGGTGGGGTACACACAATGATAGCTTTGATGGATGATGAGATTAAAAAATGATAATGAAGATACCATTTGGGTGCACTAACACTAGATTGGCTAAGAAATATGATGGAAAAGATGGTCTGCATGATCACCTAGCGAAATGGACTAAAGGTTATGTAACAGAGCCGCAACCAGAATTGGTACATTTATTCTGCCATACTTTGGACACAATCCCTATGAACTGGTATTTGGAAACATAGCTCTGCCATGGCACCACAGAGTGGGATATATCAAGATAATGGTTCTTATTGACCTTCATATTTGAGGACAACTTCCTGAGAATTGATGAAGTGCTGCAAGAAATCAAGGTGATTATCTTCAAAACACTGCAAGAACCTTTGGAATGGGTTCAACCAGACTGGAGCACCTAGCTGCACCATGCACTGTAATGTTATAATGTGATGCTGAAGAGGAGGATGATGATCCAAGAAATATAAATATTCCAGAGGCCGAGGGGCATCGTGAAGTCGAGTTCCTGCAAATAGACAACCTTGACATCATTGCGTTGTTGAAAGCAATGCAAGTAAACATTGGGACTAAAGTAGAACCAAAGTTGGCAAATATTGGAGATTATTAGGACGATGCCACTATGGATAAAGTCGTTGAGTTACTTTGCGAATACCAGGATTTTTTTCATACCAAGTTCTTAGACCTTAAGGGCATAATAGGTGACTTGGGCATTATGAAGATTACTCTGAAGTTGGACGTGAAGCTTATTAAGCAGAGGTTGTATCGTCTTAATCCCAAATATAAGGAAAAGGTACATCAAAAGTTGGATAAGATGCTGGAGGTTGGCATCATAGAACTTGTGGAGGAATTTGATTGGGTAAGCCTAATGGTGGTTCAAGAGAAGAAAGAGAAGGGTGAAATAAGGATTTGCATAGATCTGAGGAAGCTTAATGATGCCTGTGTCTATGACCCATTCCTGATGCCATTTATAGACGAGGTAATAGACAACATTGGAGGGAAGGAGGCCTACTTGTTCATTGATGGATTTTCTGGGTACCATCAGATCAAGATTGCACCTGAGGATATGAGCACAACAACCTTCGCGATAGAATGGGTTGTTTCTAGTATACTGTGATGCTGTTTGGACTCAAGAATGCGCTTGTGATATTCTCTCACGTAGTTATAGCAGCGTTTAAGGAATTCATTCATAATTTCTTGGAAGTATACTTTTATGACTGCACAATGTTTGGGTTAGTGAAGCATCATGTAGAAATTTTGTGCTTGATGTTGGATATGTGTCATAGGTACCAGATTGCATTGAATCTGAATAAGAGCTTATTCTATGTTCCCTTTAGGATTTTGCTGGGTCTTGTGGTATGCAAATAAGGATTGATGGTGGAACCTGCCAAGATTGTGTTGATAGTTAATTTGGAGGCCCCAAGGAGCATTAAGTAGCTACAGACACTGAATAATGAGATCAGGGAGCTACAGTGGCAATACGACGAGGTTAGGGCAACGATGTGCTCCATTGCATTAGCACAAAGCCTAGAAAAACTACAAGAAGGGAAGTAGTTCCTCATACAGGTATAAGTAGAACAAAAGAAGGAGGCCTTGCTTAAGGCCAAGCTGGAACCTTGGTTAGAAGAAGCTTATAAAATATTTACTACTATTCAGGATAAGCTCAAAGGCTTATAGTAGACGTAGCAAAAAATGAGGCTAGCCGTAGAAGGACTAACTACGAAAAAATTAGTCGAAGAAGTCAAGTAGGTAGCTATGCAGAGCATTGTCGAGGTTGTCGTAGTTTAGGTGGAGCTCAGGGATCCTCGCAATAAGATCACAAAACTAGCTGAGTAACTCGAGGGCGAGTCATGATCTTTGTGTTGGGGACCTATTGGGATGGGGTCCCCTGGGTCAGTTTAGGGGTTAAAATAACCCAAGTTCTTATGTAATTGTTGTAAGTAATGTATAGTCTCCGCGATTTATGGATGCAGAGCATGTAGATGGTTAGGGGTCAAAGGGGTTTTAGCCCCTTGTTTATGTAAAATTTGAGTCAGTTTTAAGATCCACCCATGGTCCACGGACCATGGGATTGTATGTGAACAACTATAAGTAGGTGTGTCTTAAAGAGTATAAGGCAAAGATCTAATGTCATGATGGATAACAAATGAAGTCTTGGAAGTCTTAGTGTAGAGAAGTGGGTCAGATAGGAGAGAAAGGCTCTGCAGCTGAGTGCACATAGACCTACATAGAGTCTACAACTGAGTGCGTGGACCCTTGTAGTTGAGTGCGTAGGTTAGTTTTGAGTCTGTAAACCTGAATTGAAGATCAATAAAGAAGATTATTGAAGAATTTTGTGTATATCTATTTATCTCTGTTTATTTCGGCTTACAATATATGCTGTGAATGAATGTCGTGTTTATGAAATATTGCTCTAATAATACGTGATTCTATTCAATAACTGTTAGCTGATGTACCCAATCATGTTTATGTAATTTCGTGAAGACTCTGACAAATTATCGAATGTTTATTAATAACATAAGCTTATCTATGCAAACCCTAACTTAGGATTGTTATCCAATGCATGTAAGTGGGTAAATAAAGTGATAAAGGTCCGCGAAATCCAGTCACCACTACAAGAGAAAATGACATTGGTGAGGGGTGAAAAATGTCACCATAAGCTCATTGGTGACAGTCAAAATAACCATTGTCACCAAAAACTGAATGTCACCAAAGGTGGCATCGCCAAAAGTATAGGTGTTGTAGTGACATTCAAATTCTGTCACCAATAATTATTTATAATGATAGATAGAAACTGGCACCATTTCATATGAACAATGTTGACAAACCATAGCCTCTGTCACCAAAAACTGAATGTCACCAAAGGTGGCATCGCCAAAGGTATAGGTGCTGTAGTGACATTCAATGTCCGTCACCAATAATGATTTATAATGACGGATAGTGACTGTCACCATTTCATATGAGCAATGGTGACAGACCATAGCCTTGGTCACCAAAAACGGAACATCACCAAAGGTGTCGTTGCGAAAAGTATAGGTGTTATGGTGACATTCATGGTTTGTCACGAATATTGATTATAATGATGGATAGCAACCGTCACCATTTCATATGAAAAACAATGATTTATTGTGATGGATCTTTCATGGTTGTCATTATTGGTGCATATATATGGTGACTTTCATTGACCATCACCAAAAGCTGCATTTCTAGAAGTATTGGTGTTGTGGTGACATTCAAGGTCTGTCACGAATAATGAATATAATGACGGACATCGGTAGCCACCTTTTCATATCAACAACAACAATTTATGGTTATGAACCTTTGAGGGTCATCACTATTGTTGCGTATTTATGGTGGTGTTCATTGACCATTAGCATTTCATAGTTTGGTGAGGGTCAAAAAATGTTGCCAAAGCTCATTGGTGATGGTCAAAAGAGCCTTCGTCACCAAAAATTGATCATCACCATTCCATATGGATGTCAGGGCACGATGGGATCGAACCACCAACCTCCTGCTTGTAAAGCAGGTGCTCTTCCATTGAGATAGCACCCTTTAAAGAATTAGATTTTTTAAAATTAGACCTTGAAACTTCATAAATTGTAAATTCTACAATAGAAAAGGTGACCTAGAATTGAATGTTATATCAACCATGTCAAGTAACTGGCATCTAGTGACTCTTGAGAAATACATGCCATTAATATTGGATTAGTGAAATAATTGATCTGATAAAGCTCAAAATCAAACAGATGACTTACAGCTAAGAAATGCAAATAAATGACTTACAACTAACTCTTCTTTACATCACAGACAATGAAATTTTTTCTGGTACTAGGTGGAAATGGTATTATAACATTAACCTCTAATAGATTCTATGTCCACAAATACTTCTCAAGATCCACTACATTACCAGCATTTGTGGATAGATAAGATACATGAAAAAACCATCAACAGGAAAATGAAATCTACATCCTTGTAAAAAGGGGGAGGAAAAAAAAATACACAAATTGAAACAAAGTGTAGGACAACTCATTCCTGCAACATGATTATCTTGTCATGAACAATAAAAATGAAATCAAGAGAAACGTAATTTTAGCCATATTTTGACAAGCATTTCATTTTTCATATTATATGAGCAATTGATGAAAACAATGAGCTAAGGCTTATCAACATCAAGATTATGGTCAAACATAAAGAACCGTTCGAACAGAAATATAATTCTAAACACATGCGTCTATATCATCAACATGAAAATGAAATGTACATCCTTGTAAAAAAGGGGGAGGAAAAAAATAATACACAAATTGAAACAAAATGTAGGACAACTCATTCCCGCAACATGATTATCTTTTCATGAACAATAAAAAATGAAATCGGGAGAAACATAATTTTAGCCACTATTTGGCAATCGTTTACTTTTGCATATTCTATGAGAAATTGATTAAAAAATTCAACTAAAGCTTGTCAACATCAGGATTATAATCAAACATAAAGAACTACTCCAACATAACTATAATCCTAAACATAAGTGTCTATACAGATAAGTATCTACTATTTATTGAGGACCATGTATTTATGAAAATATGGAAGTCAAATCTTTGAAATAACACAATTTATGGTACCAATGTCTTACCACTATATGTTGAGTATTTACTGAAATCCATTAAGGAATTTGTTAAAGTTCAAAAAATTAACATTTAGCCTAAAAAAGGTCATATTTGAAAAGGAGATAACCCAAAGCTATAGAGTATATATCTCACATTTATATATCCTAATTTCTAGATATTGAAATGACACTTTTTAGCATACTGTTGTGAATTCAACCCAAACTGCTAGACGAAAAATATTGATGGTTGTTATGCTAATATAGAAGTTTTATACATGCATTTATTTAAACAGATAGCTTGGAATCTCAAACATATCTAAGGATGCACACAGTACGTTACATTTTTAGTGTTGGTGTGTGAACAATTTCATAAAAATACTTCTAGCTATAGAACACGCATTTCAAGCTTGCCTCTATTGTATGATATGGACATTTGTCCTTCAAATAGAGTAATAATACACAAAACCACTTTCACCGTTAATATAAAATGTGGTTGTAAAAGCATGGTGAACTCTCTTCGCACAAAGATGCTCTTAATATGGTATTGGATTCTCAGACTAGTGCCAGGTTTAAGGGTGCTAAAGACTTTAGATTTTAACTATATGATATGGTGCAGGCTAGGCTTCATGACAACATATTATTTAGGATTTTTCATGTTGGGAAACCTCGAAATCTGTGTCCAGGAAAACTCAAGTTAAATGGAAACAATGAGTCTAGTTGAGGAAGCAATTACTTGTGCCTTGGATTTGTTGGGTTAATGGGTCTAGGGATTATTGAGGGAAATTGAGAGGTTGTTATTGGTAATCCTAGAAAAATCCTAATATTTATTTGAAGCTCTAAAGATGTGGTTGACCCACTTCCCAATAAAATTGAAACAATGTTGGATAGTGGTTCCAACCTCATTGGACTTGGTATGAACAAAGTAGAAATTAGATACCATTAAAATTCAATAGACTTAATAGCTTTCAAGATTTTAGGAATGGTAGGATTGCATGTTTCCATTGGATTATGTCATGTATGAGGGTATGGAACTAGCATTTAATCAAAATAACCAAACCCTCTATGTACCTTGATGTTTGTAACTTTGTAGCATTGATTGTTGAATTCCTCTATCATGACTCTAGTAAAAAAAGTGTAACCATCACTCAAGCTAGGCATCATCATGGATGTGTGATTCCGATTTCATTGTGTTTGAGCTTGAGGTAGGTCTAAGCTTAAATAGGACCCTTTTCTAGTTGTAGATGAACCTTTAACTGAATCTATTTTGGAGAAGGCAATCCTGAAGTTTGGTCCCTCTGGATCCATGTCCCCATCCTTTAAAGGCCCTTATCGATATTATTCTTCTATTTGGGAGATAAAACCCTCTCATACCAGTAAGGTGATTGAACCACATTAAAAATGATGTTGGATACAAACCTGCATCTGGCTTATCCACTTTGTCGCTCCCTCCTATTGACACATAGCTTGGACTCAGGATTGACTTGGAAAATCCAAGGAGCAAGAGCATGACTTAGACTTGGGAATAACTCATGAAAGATTCAACATAAAACTCAAAAAATGAAAAAATACTCACAATATACTCAAATTTAAAAAATGTAAACAATTCATTATGTTGGGTAGCGAGGGCCCGTATAAGGGTTTTTGGGCTCAAAGCCCACAGTTTAGGGGTAAAAGGATGGTAAAGACTCTGTGAACTGCACAAATTGTAACGAGTCAAGTCAAAGGTTTGTTCACCTAAAAATAATGTAAAATAATAGGAAGTGAGTTGGCCTGCCCATGGTCCATGGACCATGGGAACGTATAAATAGAGCAAGGCTCTATGGCTAGAAGTCAGTTTTGGAAATTTTTGGTTTTGGATCTTGATGTTTATGGGTTTGTGAAGAAAATATTCTTTGTGTCTGTAAGTCTGATTGAAGGGTGTTGGTAGATAAATAGAGGATCTACAACTGTGTGCGCAGAGGCTTGGTAAAGTCTACAGCTGTGTGCGCAGACCCCTGCAGCTGAGTGCATAGGGCAGATTTGGTTGTAGTGACGGAAGATATTAATAAAGATAAGTTATTTTCTAAAATATCACGGATCTATTGTGTTCTAGTTTATGCATCTATATATATCTTTATAATTGTGCACACTCGGTTTTATTTAAATGTTTGCTTAAAGACTATAACAAGAAGATCAGATCTATAATAATTTTCTTAATAAGAAAGTACACCTACAGTCTGATAGTAGTACAAAAGTGATGTGAGACCACAAAAAGGTTTGCGCCCCCTCCAGACCACATCAAGACATCGCAAGGGTGTTGAAAGTTGGTTCCAGCACCCTCCCCTGTTACCTCAGGTGAGACCTCAATCCACGCTCTGTGGGCTATTGCCGAAAGGGCCAGTAGCTATGGGATTTGTTTAGCTAATAACTCTTCCGAACCTGGGTCAAGGCCCAATAAGCCAACAAATGGTTCCGTTGCTGGGACCGGGATTTTCCTAAGGGATGTGTGATGTCAGAATGTTAGAACCCTCAAAGAAAGAGCTTGAAGACTGGTTGGATTAGAAGCTTCATGAGTTCGTGGTACAGGAAAATAGAAATCCATGGATCTTTGAGGAAAGGTGGCTGGATCGCTACATATACACAGAAATCCATGAGATCTTCTTCACGTCTTTCTCGACAGAGCTGTACGAGTGGATCATGAGGCTAGATGATAGTGTGGGAAGGTGTAGACTTGATCAACCAATAGTGTGGACTCCCAAGTTGGTGCGCAGGCTAGAGGCATCTGAAGATAAAATCTCACGGGCAGTAGACCATTGGTTGGATCGGATAATAGGAGGGTTTATCACTGAATTCACTATAGACACCACTGTGAGTTATAGCGAAGCGGAAAGGTGATTTCTCCAAGGACCACGAGGTAAGTACATCAAATCATTGAATACTTGGATTAAAATGCTGTTATGTGAAAAATGGGTTGTGTGCATCCATTAATTTCTGGGGTAACAAGGAGCGGAAGAGGCTATTGCAGGATCGAAGGATTAGAAAATAGTCCTCTGATTTCACTTTTGCGAGAAAGTGAGGAGGAGATTCCAGGGTTTTCTCCGAGAAGTGCAGTCCGACTGATCAATCAGCGCATTCCACTGATACCACCACCGTCCATGCCACCAACTACTTCACCTGCATCAAACCCATCTATACCTACCCCACCGCCGCCACCACCAATGGTTGGGATGGCAGGTGCGATCAAGTTTTTGGTACTTAGAGGCATAGGAAATGAGGAACTAGATCAGTTTTGGTTCATGGTAAAGGTTGTATGGGAAGCCTAAGGAGTAACAGATGAGAACATCAAGAAGGCTTCTCTGTTTAGTTTGCTGCAGGATCATGCGTTGACGTGGTATGTAAAATACTCGAGCGATCACCTGAATGCAGGAGTAGCGGTGATCTAGGATGCATTGAATAAAGAATTTAGCTGGCCTAAATCAGAAACGTAGTCGATCATCAGGTTCAAGGAAATCACAATGCTACCTGGTGAAACCCCATGGGATCTATATCAGAGATTAAAGAATAAAATCCGTGAGGCTAACATGATGCTGACAGATGCACAACACTGCACGTGGTTTGTGGCGTCTTTGACACCACACCTGAGGATGATGCTATCACAACAAAAGATCTCAACCCAAGCTGAAGCATTAGAGAAAAAAATGAGGTTGCATGAAACTCCAATTTAGGATCCAGGGTTGGTAGTTCAACAAATCCACGTGTAACTACAAAACCTATGCTTGGAATCACAAATTTTGAAACAAGATAAAGCACCTTGATTAGAATCACAAGCAGAGGTATGGTGCATAAAATGTAAAGGCCAGGGCCATGATAAATATCATTGTCCGATATTCGTAAACTATTTGGTAGGAGGGGGACCAATGCCATTGCGGCCAGAGGTAAAGGTAGGGCCAAGCGCAGTGCCCTCACTCTGGTGTGCAATCTGTTAGGTGGGAGGAAAGCATAACACAGATAACTACCATCTATTATCAAAACTGATACAACCCCCTCAGCAACTATTTTACAATTTCTGTAGATCGATGGGCCATGACGAACGCAATTTCTGAAGTTATGAGTTGTTGATGGAACAGACACCTACTTATAGGATGTAGACTGAGGCGCGAGGTCAGGATCCAGCTGCAGCAATAGCGTGGGGCAGATTTCAGGGACGCAGACGGGGACGAGGAGGAATGGGACCTAGACAAGGCTAAGGACAATTAATCTACTACAATTGTGGAGGACCTGGGCACTACAAATGGGATTGCACGAACCCAAACAGAACATGTTGCCCGTACTGTTACCAATTCAATAATGAAGTCATAGATTGCCCCACACTAATTGCACAAATGCGGGAAAAAGTGTTGCTTCCGGCTACTCCCACTCAGAACATCCAGATGATGAAGGCGGAACCGTGCAAGGAGGATCCTAACATGAACATGACGCTCAGAAGTGGTTCAACTATAGGGGAAGACAAGGGGAAGCACTGTGAGGAGGATGCATGGGTTTGCAAGGCCCCTGTGAAGCAACCTGAATTTGATTTGGAACATGCAAAGGAAACATTTATGGAAGCTAAGAAGTGCTTCACGGAGACTTCTACTTCAGGTAACAAGGATCAAGCTTAGCCGGAGATCGATACTTCCATGCTAACTACCTTTTTGGAAACATGCATGAAGCTACTACAGGACACTAAGGAAGTGAAGGGATTGCAAGAACTGATAACTAGGTGCACAAGGTCGGATGAACTGCACATGGTCTGGAAACTAGGCAAGCATGTTTTGCACACTGGGTGGGAAATGCGATTGACTGCCCAAATTGGGGATTATGAGATGGATTAGGTTGTTCTGGATTTGTGTTCCAACGCGAATGTCCTACCTAAACAAACATGGGAGCGCATGGGTAGACCCGCACTACAATGGTCTCCTATCTAGTTATGGATGGCGAACCAACGAAAGATCCTGCCTATGGGGAGATTGCAAGGAGTCACAGTGGATATTGAAGGTGCAAGCACACAGAAAATTTTTGAGGTAATAGAAATTGAGGATGATAGTAATCCTTACCCTATGTTATTAAGGATAGATTGGGCCACGGACATGAATGGGTTCATTAACCTAAAAAGATGAAAAAAGATATTCGAGAAAAAGTCTCTCCGCGTAGTGGTACCACTGGATCTAGCTGAAGGGGCATGCTACACTGAGCCTATGCACAATGAGGACAGTGAAGAGGAATTGGACTACATCTAACAAATCACAGCACAAGATCAGGATTGGGTGAACCTGGCAGCAGATGGGAGAATCTCATGGGAATGTGACAGTTCTTGCACATTAGACTCTGATGAAGAGATCAAGTGACAGCAAAACCGATTACATGAAGTCACAATGCTTAATTGTAATAGGATGGTTAGATCATTACGCCACGTAACAATAGAAGCAAGGGAGTTACTCACAGACACAACGCACATGGAGGAACTGGTAAAACACTACGAAACGGAAAGTCTGGAACAGGAGCAGCCAGGTGCACATTCAGGGCCGCTAGGCAAATCAATGGCACAGGGGTGGAGGACACGCCAATAGAGTGGGAGAACGTGGCGCAGACATAGAAGGCAGGTGTGCATACACGTTGGAGGATAAAGTGGGGGGAGCATTTGTCGACGGCGTAGGATATAGATGTATAGGTTGCACGAGTTGAACCGGCTAATAATTAAGAATATGAAGACGCCACAACGAGGTATTTTGCCAACTGATCGTGAGAAAGCCCATACAAAAACTGGGGGGAGTAGGACC
Organism: Pinus tabuliformis; assembly: GCA_031772625.1. Classification (NCBI taxonomy): domain Eukaryota; kingdom Viridiplantae; phylum Streptophyta; class Pinopsida; order Pinales; family Pinaceae; genus Pinus; species Pinus tabuliformis. The sequence goes on along the minus strand of CM062820.1, from coordinate 656,816,114 downwards.
AGTGTCCGTTTGATATGACCACCCATTAATAATATGTGGATACCAGGGGTTTGATGGGCCTCTAAACTCGGCAGCAAAAGGAGAGGGACAAAGGTAATAGAAGTAACTCCTCAAACTGCAAAACTTGCAGTTCACGAGGTCTTAGGTAAAGAAATTCGGCGGTTACAGGAAGCTATTCAGCGCAGCACTAGCAGGCTTCACGTAATCGAGGAAGAATGAGCATGCCCGAGGAGGTAAAGTGCGATGTTGGAGGAAGATGTCAGCAAAATAAAAGTTGATGTCGCACAAGCAAGCAACACGAATCTGCACATAAGGGAACTAGGCCTGGCCGGGTCTAGCTTGGCACTAGAATGAGCCGTGACCCTGCTATGATGGCTGTGACTGCACCAATGAAGAAGTGTACCATCTACAGTAGTGCCCAATGGGATAACAGAGACAAAGACATGCAAAAGGTGCCCACGGCCCAGGCTAGTAGGGACAGGGAAATTTCTCACTTGGGGTGAGACCACTTGACTAGTTGCGGAACGCACAGTCTTAACGCCCTAAATAGCTAAAAGGAGGTGTGGGACTATAAATAAGTCTGTAGGAGGCCTGTGCGGAAAAAGGATCCCATGCAGGGCCAATCGATCCTCAAAATCGTGGTCGCACCGGAAGTACTGCGCTGCCACATGGAGAGGCTGGGTGGTGACCGTTGAAATCACTATTCATGAAAAGAGGTTTGGGTTATGGCAGAGAGGAGTGGGCGGCAAGTCATTAAGGCAGGAACCCTAAGCTAGATACGAAATATCTACCATTCAGAAGATATGAATAAATTGAAATAGGAGGGAAGGGTTCCATTAAAATATACGCATTCATCTAAAAACCCTTGCACAACACTTGGAGATTTGAGATTTGAGCTGGTACAAATCAGCAGGCCTCCCATGAGTACCATGGCTAGAACTCGAGAACAGGTCATGGAAGAGTTGCATCCAACCCAGAAGGAGCTAGATGAAGTGGTTGCAGCCCCTGAGGTTCCAAAGTCCCCACACACACTGTGGCCTCAAAAGACAAGCAGATGATGGGGCCAATCAGGGGATGACCGAGATTCAGAAAAAGGTCAGTAGTCGAGAAAGGCAAAGCAATCACCACCGAAACCAATGAGGAAGACGAAGACTTGTAAGCCCTAATCACTCAGATTGAAGCATAGGATGAGGACAAAGAAGATGCATTCCAAATACCTCCATTACCCCCATATGTCTCTCTATGGAATGGCATGACAAAAATACCGAAGGACCTGGACGCTACAAAGAGTACGCTATAGACCCCGCTTCTTTCGAATGAGATAAGTTTTGATGGTTTGCCACTGGGTTGAGTACCGAGTATCAAGTTTGAAGATTGGGATCTAGCAGAAAATGACAAGTTCCCCCAATTTGCCACATACAAATTACTACCATGGAAATGGTTAATAGGTGTGGAAAAGGCGGGCTTACTTCATATGAGATGGATACCTCACTATCACCGCGCAACCATCACCATTTTTGTAATCCGACAGTTACTCTGTCTAGTACATGATGGGTATCTCTGGTTAGAAGAGTCAATTCGAATCACAGCCGATTTAGTACACCAGATTACTCACCTGCTGACTAAAGGGAATGACCCCACAGACATAGCTGGAACAAGTAGTGATGTGGGTCTTCCAGAGACAATGAAGGCTAAATATAAGCTAGAAAAAGGAAAGTGTGGGTATGTAATAGCGAGCATCAACTAGCAAGGAGTGCGAGTTGCCACCTAGCTTCTAGCCAATAAACTCATGAGAAAATGCCGTGCTGATGAGGTGCCAGCCCCTATTATTGCGCTTGTAGAGTAGTGTGCAGAAGGAGTCCGATTCAACTGGGCGCAGTTCTTATGTGATGAATTTCTGACAAATTGTAAGGAAGCACAGGAAAACCTTAAGACTTTAAATTATGCATGGTTTCTACTATCAATCCTTCTGGTTGCAAGAGAATTGCTGTAGGGTAGTTAGCTTCCCAGCATTGAGCACACCCTACCTGAAGTAGTGCGGTTTAATTCGCTTTGGGCTACGAAGGATGCCACGATGGTCCAGGAGATCAAGATATTTTGGATATTCATGGAAGCGAGTATCCGAACATGGATCGCTCACAGACCGTGGATGTCCCCAACAGTCTAAAATAGGTTTCTAAGCACGGCTGAGTTCAAAGCAGACATGCACAACCTATATATCTAGGCGCAAAATGATCTAAAGCAAACATGGGTCAAGCTCCCATTCATTGCCATGGATGATGAAATTTACTATGTATTGGCAGCATGGCCTCCAGAATAGCGCGCCTTGGACATAGCTGCATTAGAAAGGATGGCAGAACAATAGCAAAAGAAGGAAATCCAGTTGTGACTCACTAAACTGGCAGAAAGGACACGTTAGGGGAAAAAGGCCACTTTGCTGGAAGAGGCGACCCAAGAAGTAATTGGCGACAAAATCATGGAGGATTGGGGAATGTCCTTGGAACAGGACATGCAAAAGGAATGAGAGACATAGGAACGCATAGACTTTACCACAAACTCACCCTAAGGCAAATGACCATGCAGTAAGGAATCACCACATGCACACAAGAAGTAAAAAACAACAAAGACCTTGGAGAATGAATTTCTTGACAGTAGCGAACCAGCACGCAATGTCGCTACCGGCGCATTAGAGGAGCTAATGATGGAGCATACAACTATGTTGGGGGAGCTTAGAACATAGCTGCAGGCATTACAGGTGCGACCTTCGAGATGGATGTTACCAAACCTTGCAAATGATATAACCGCATCCGAGCAGATAGTGCATAGTCACATAATGAACAGTTTAGTGTTGCCACCAGGTGCTATCCTAGCCAAAATAAAGGGGACATGCGAAATTGGGAGTTGAATTTGACCGCTCTGCCTCGCAAAACCCTCTACCAACTACAGAATGGGAACCGCTGAGTTGCATACTAGGGAAGGCTGCGCCCTCCTAATCTTAATGGAGCATAAGGAAAATCTGGAGCAGGTCAGCTTACAACATGATGAATTGGTTGTCCGCAACCAGGAAGTGGAACAAACCATGGCGGAGGCTGGTAGCAAGGTACCAAAGTTGGCTATCCCAGCGTAACTTCCAATAACTGATAAGATCCATCACACGGTGGCAGGATTCTATACGGCCCAAGAGGAGGCCACGAAAGCTCAGTGGGAATTAAATTTGCATATTGCGGAGCTATGGCTGCAGGTGCAACCACCCACACCCCTGGAAGTTCACGAACAATGATTGGAAGTCATAAAGCGCACGGTCCAAGATTGCTCGGGATTATTGCATCTGTCCCTCCTTATGCTCACATCCCTACAGGACGACCCAACACTACAATAGGTAGAAGCTGAAGCACAAGAGTTATAGCAGGCATATGACAAAGTCCGAGGGACTGTGCAAATGGTCGCCATAACACAATGACTAGCCAAAATGAGAGAGGCCCAGGGCCTAAAGGCACAAGTTGACGCCACTCGGCAAAAGGAGTTAGTACTTAAAGAACACATCTAGCCTTGGCTTGATGAAGCCTTCACAGTCTCCACCAACATTAAGGGAAATTTATCACACATGTAGGCAGCATCGGAACTCAGGCAAGCAATAGAATCTGATGATGCTGCATTGGTGGCTCGCATAGAACGAATAAAGCAGGTGGCAGAAGATTTTGCTACGAGGGTTAGCGAAGCCCAAAATTCGCTGAATTACCTCTGTGTGAAGATTGCTACACCAACCGAGTGACTCGAGACCAGTCACATTGATTGTGTTGGGGGCTTGTTGGGTAGCGGAGGGCCCGCGTAAGGGTTTTTGGGCTCAAAGCCCATAGTTTTGGGGTAAAAGGATGGTAAAGACTCCGTGAAGTGTGCACATTGTAATGATTCAATTCAAAGGGTTGTCCACCCAAGAATAATGTAAAATAATAGGAAGTGAGTCGGCCTGCCCATGGTCCATGGACCATGGGAATGTATAAATAAGGCAAGGCTCTATGGCTAGAAGTCAGTTTTTGGAAAGTTTTGGTTTTGGATCTTGATGTTTATGGGTTTGTGAAGGCAATATTCTCTGCGTCTGTAAGTCTGATTCAAGGGTGTTGGTAGATATATAGAGGCTCTACATCTATGTGCATAAAGGCCTGGTAGAGTCCACAGCTATGTACTGGACCCCTGCATCTAAGTGTGCAGGGTGGATCTGGTTGTAGTGACGGAAGATATTAATAAAGATAATTTGTTTTCTGAAATATCACAGATCTATTATGTTCTTGTTTATGCATCTGTTATATCTCTTTATAATTGCACACACTGGGTTTTATTGTTAAATGTTTACTTAAACACTATAACAAGAAGATCAGATCTATAATAATTTCCTTAATAAGAAAGTACACCTGCAGTCCGATAGTAGTACATAAGTGGTACAAGCCCATAGAAAGGTTCGTGACCCCCTCCAGACCACATCAAGACATCCCAAGGGTGCGGAAACCTAGTTCTAGCATCCTCCCCTGCTACCTCGGGTGAGACCACAGTCTGTGCTCCACGGGCTGTTGCCAAAAGGGCCGGTAGCTGCAGGATTTGTTTGGCTAATAACTCTTCTAAACCTAGGTCAAGGCCCAATAAGCCAACACATTCCATGATAAGTCCACTTCATAAACATCAAAATAAACAATAATGTAAATAATTAGTATTAAATAGACAAATGTGGAATTTTAGATTTACTTTAAGGTTTAGATACAATATTGTACAAAGTTCCAAAATTTATATGTAGAGTGCAAGCACCATGGACCGTGAACTGCAGTATGAATTAAGAAATAAATGTAAACCAACTTTCCAACATATTAGCCATTCAAATCTTCATCATATTCTTGAAAGTGCTCTGAATATTGAAGTAAAAAGCGATTATATTATTATACAATTGTAACTCTGATGAAAAGCCTCCTCCACATGAAATCAAATTTTTAGAGGATACTAATGAATTTTAATACTTGGTTCTTATCTCTAGGCTGGGTATCGCATCAAACTTGAAAATAAGTTTAAGACTCACCTAGTACTTGCAAGTCTGGTAAAATTGATCGAGTATCAACAAATAGTGGAGATAGCTTCCTCCAACCATGTGGCATTTTTTCTTTTTCTTGTCTCCCTTTGCAATCATTGGCTTTATGGTGTTTGATGAAGAGGTTAATTGAGCTCCAAATCTTCTTTTACTCGCCTCCCTACCCATGCATAATTGATGCTGGTTCTTTATAATTGGCATCCATCTTTTGCCTTTCTGGTTCTTTGACAACACTCAATCCATGTACCATCTTGTAAAAGATAAACATGGAGCCCTGATAAAACTTTCAACACAGACTGACCTATGCCCTCAAAACCTTCCTCCTTACAAGTTTTGCAACTTTGTGACATACCTCCCAAGAGGCTAGTTCTCTTTCGATATGTTTTACAAAGGTCTTAAAGTCTCCTCTATTGGGTTGTGTTATATTCTTTCCACGATTATCCTACATAGTTAACCAGGGGGTTAGAGGGGGGGCAGAGCCCCCCCTTCATTGTGCAGATTACATAGCGAGGGGCTCATAGGGGGGCACAACCCCTCCTATCTAGGGGGTTGAAGGGGGCGGGTAGCCCCCCTCTACGGGGTCCGAGGCAGTGCCCCGGGGAAGTTCTTTTGGACCCTATATTAGGTTGGGCAGACCTACCTTCGGCATGTATAAATATGTATTGAAACATGGAAAGGAACATAATGAAAAATCAAGCTGGTTGTCTTGGTTTTGGGATCTAGAGGAAAATCTTTGTGTATATGTGTTTTATGTGTTATGCTCTCGCATTGTTTATATTCTGTGTTTTAGAATTCATATGCAAGTAATTTTTGTATGGCGTTAAAACCTACATTTGGTATCAAAGTTGTTTTGTCTTCAAGCAGACGCCTTTGTTACTGAGGGGTTTCACTTCAGTCTGTGGTAGAGCTTGTTCAGTGGGAGATCTGTGGGATAGATTTTGGTGGTGAAAGAAGATGGTGAGGAGTGGAAAGATAGAGATTGAGAAATTTAATGGTTAGAGTTTTGAGTTTTGGAAACTCAAGATGGAGGATCTGTTGGTGGATAAATATCAATGGATCATGGTAGATCCAGGTACTAAACCAACATGAGTGTTTGATGGAGAATGGAAGAAGTTGGATCAGAAGGAAAAGAGCACAATACGATTGTGTATCTCAGATTCAGTATTACTGAATGTATCAGGGGAAGCTATAGTGAAGGCTTTGTGGGACAAGCTAGGGACTTTGTACCAATCTAAGTCTCTGGTGAATAAACTATTCCTACGAAAAAAGTTGTATAACCCAAGGATGAAAGATGGAGACTCAGTGACAGAGCATCTGAATGAATTTAATACTGTGGTAAGTTAGTTATTATATGTTGATATTAAAATTTCATATGAATATAAGTGCATTAGTTTTTTGTGTTCTCTACCAGATTCATGGGATAGTCTAGTTACTGCAATAGGTAGCATTGCAACTGCCTTGCAATTTGATGAAATAGTCCCATCCTTGTTGATGAAGGAGATGAGATGGAAAAATATGGAGAGCCAAAATGGTGATGCCTTGTCTGTACGAGGACGGTCCCAGAACATAAACAAAAATAAGTCATTGAGTGGGAGATCTAAATCTAGAGGGAGATATAAATCTCCAGGAAAACCTGTAAAGGTGGTTTGCTGGAAATGCAGAAAGGAAGGGCACTACAAAAGGGATTGTAAATCTAAAGCTCCTGATAAAGGAAAGGGATTTGATGATGCTCTTTCTGTAGAGGCAAAAACCACCTCAGATGAAGGTGGGGATGTGTACTTGGCCTCTTCAAGTACACATGTAGATCATGAGGCATGGTTGATTGACTTAGGTGCATCCTTTCACTTCACTCCCCATAGAGAGTGGTTCTAAAAATATGAGAAATACGATGGTGGTGATGTCTTCTTAGGGGATGATAGGAAGGCTAGAATCATTGGTCACAGAAAATTAAAGTTGAAGTTGCAAGGTGGAAGGGTTAGAACACTTCTGGGTGTTCTGCATATTCCTGCATTGGCCAGAAATCTGATTTCTATAAGCGAGCTAGATGATGCAGGTGTAAAAACAATGTTCAAGAAGGATATCTACAAGATGGTTCGGGGAGCACTGGTATTGATGTGGGGAGTTCAGATTGAAACTCTGTACAAGCTGCAAGGTAGCACTATTGTTGATGGGTGCAATAGTTCTGTGGTTCCTGAAAGTGGAGTAGAAAATCTAGTGGTCTCTGGAAAGAAGACCATGCTATGGCATCAAAGGCTTGGACATATTGGAGAGAAGGTATGAGTAATAGCTCTATGGATTTTGATTTCTGTGAAAATTGTGTATATGGGAAGGATAATTGGGTGGGTTTCCCCTTTGGTGGTAAGAGGGCGAAATAGATATTAGAGATTGTGCACAGTGATGTGTTTGGACCTGTGAAGGTTCCATCACTGGTTAAGTCTGTGTACTATGTATCATTTATAGATGTCTTCTTAAGGAATACATGGATATATTTCCTTAAGAATAAATATGAAGTCTTTGACAAGTTTAAAGAATTTAAGGCTCTGGTGGAAAACCATACAGAGAAGAATATAAAGGTGTTGATGTTAGATAATGGTGGAGAGTTTTGCAGCAAGGAATTTCAAGAATTCTATAAGAAGTGTGGTATAGCATGGAAGAAGACTATTCCATACACACCTGAGAAAAATGGAGTTGCAGAAAAAATGAAGAAGACGTTGATAGAAAGGGCAAGAAGCATGCTCAGTGGTGTCAGGTTAGGATAGGAATTCTGGGCAGAGGTGGTGGAGACAATATGTTACCTGGTCAACAGATCACCTTCATCAACATTGGAGGAAAAGACTCCACAAGAGGTATGGACTGTTAAGAAACCCTCTCTTTCACATTTGAGGGTATTTGGATGTGATGCATATCTACATGTTCAAAAGGAGAAAAGAACCAAGTTGGATAGTAAATCTGAAAAGTGCATCTTTATTGGATATAAGGATGGTTTAAAGGGTTATAAGCTTTGGAACCCAGTAACAAGGAAGTTTGTGTACAGTCTAGATGTGGTGTTCAGAGAGGTGAAAGATGTTATTAAACATGAAGTCCAACCAAAGGAACTTGAGAAGCTAGAGTTTGAGCTTAAGGAGGAAGAATCAGACTCTACAACAAAGGAGGAATCAAAAGATGAAGAGCCACAAAGTCTAAGTGTGAGAAGATCAGTTCGAGAAAGAAGGCAGCCAGAAAGGTATAGTCCATCAGCTTTCTATTCAAATTTTTCTTTATCTGTTACTAATGATGATCCCAGAACTGTGAAGGAAGTAGTAGATTCAGAGGATGACAAAATCTGGAAAGAGGCCATGGTTGATGAAATGGCATCTTTGCACAAAAATGAGGCTTGGGATCTGGTGGAGTTGCCGGCTAGAAGGAAACCCATTGGCAGCAAATGGGTGTTCAAGAAGAAGACAAATGCAGAAGGAAAGGTGGAGAAATGCAAAGCTCTGTTGGTGGCAAAAGGTTATTCCCAGGTGTCAGGAATTGACTTTGGTGATATTTTTTCTCCTATTGCCAAGGCAGCTTCTATTCGATTACTTTTATTTGTTGCTAATGCTTTTGATTTTGAGATAGAATAGATGGATGTGAAGAGAACATTTCTTCACGGGGATCTGGAAGAGGAGATCTACATGAAGAAACCTGAAGGCTTTTTGACGATGGGTAAGAAAGAATTGGTATGAAAGTTAAAGAAGTCTCTGTATGGGTTAAAATAGTCACCAAGGATGTGGTATCAGAAATTTGATACATTTATACTAGGACTTGGCTTCACCAGAAGCAAAGAAGATCACTGTGTGTATTTTAAATTAATTGGTGACCATGTTATTTATCTGGTCTTGTATGTGGATGATATATTGCTGGTTGGAAATGAAAAAGAAATTATCTAGGATTTGAAGACTCAATTGTCCTCCAAATTCGACATGAAAGATCTTGGTGTTGCAAACTATATTTTGGGCAATGGAAATTAAAGGAGATAGAGCAAAGAGGAAGCTATGGTTAAACGAGAGGAAGTATGTTTAGACAATACTGCAAAGATTTAATATGCAGGATAGTAAACCAGTGAAGGTTCCTATTCATGTAGGTGTAAAGTTATCTGCTAAGTAGTGTCCCAAGACACAAGAAGAGGAAGAGGATATGTCCCATGTTCCATATGCATGTGCAGTCGGTAGCCTCATGTATGCGATGGTATGTACTAGACTAGACATTGCACATGAAGTGGGAGTATTGAGTAGGTTTATTTCAAAACCAGGGAAGGAGCATTGGACAACAGAGAAGCAGGTTTTAAGGTATTTTCATGGCACTAGTGATTATGGTTTGTGCTACCAAGGAAGACCAACATTGGACAAAGTTTTGGATATCCGTGGCTTTGTTGATGCGGATTGGGTTGAAGATTTGGATCAGAGAAGATCTACAAGTGGGTATGTGTTTAACCTATTTGGAGGTGGAGTCAATTGGATGAGTAAGAAACAATTTGTAGTGGCACTATCAACTACAGAGGAAGAATACATGGCAACCACTCATGCAAGCAAGGAAGCAGTTTGGTTGCAATGATTGTGTTCATGTATGGAGTTAGTTGAGGGAGCTATAAGGATAGACTATGACAACCAAAGTGCAATTTTCTTGGCAAAGAACCTTGCTTACCATTCAAAGACAAAGCACATTGATGTTCAGTATCACTTTGTGAGGGATATGATAGAAGAAAAAAAGGTGTTGCTGGTAAAGGTGGAAACTTTGAAGAATACTGCAGATGCATTGACAAAATTTGTGAGCTCTGAGAAGTTCTCTTGGTGTAGAGAAACAATGGGCATTGCAGGGCTAGATAAATGACTAATCTCGCCTATGCCCCCCTATGGAAAGAAAACAACAAGTGGGAGAATGTTGGGTTGTGTTATATTATTTCCACAACTAGCCCATGTAGTAAACCAAGGGGTTAGAGGGAAGGCAAAGCCCCCGCTTCGTTGCACCAATTGCACAACGGGGGGTTTGAGGGGGGCGAGTAGCCCCCCTCTATGGGGTCTAAGGCAGCGCCCTGGGGATAAGTTTTTTGGACCATATATTAGAAACGCCGGACCTACCTATGGTTTTGTGCATGGTTTTTTAACATGGTTTTGGATGCAATGGTTTTCGGTCCATGGTATTGGATGCTTTGGAATTTAAAAATATGTATTGTAACATTGAAAGGAACATAATGAAAAATCAATCTGGTAGTCTCGATTTTGGGATCCAGGGGAAAATTTCTAGGTATATGTGTTTTATGTGTTATGCTCTCACATTTTTTATTTTCTGTGTTTTAGAATTTGTGTGCAGGTAATTTCTGTACGGGGTTAAAACCTACATCCTCCATGGAGGCATTTAAACAAGGAGATGTCATTATCCTTATGAAGAAGGAAAATTTCAAGAAAAAAAAGCCTAATGGTCCAGATTTATGAAACCCTCTAAAATCTTAGAAAACAACTCCTACTATGTATCTATCTCACCTTGCATCTCAAAAGCATCTCCCAAAGCATGAAAACATGATGTCTATTCACAAAATGCACAATGCCGTTGTAAGATATCTATGAAGAAAAATGGAGGGTTTGAAAAGTATTTACAATGTATAAGCCCTATGTTTTCTGGAAAACATTTGGCATCGATTTTAGGAATTGGGAGTTTCTCTTCATCCTTTCTTCCACTTTAAAATTCATAATAATGGTTGATCATGGGATCTATCATTAATGAAAAAAAAACATTTTGATTTTGCAGAAAATGCCTACCAAAATCATGAAATAGATAGAAACTATGGAATTTGTCGCTCATATTCCAGACTTTCCTCTCCTAGAAACATTTCCTAGCAGTTTTTCTTGTACATATACTGGACTATTAAAATCAACTTGTATCTTTAAATTAGCTTTATTGGATGCCTTAAGAAAGGATCTCTATTTAAAATATCACTTTTTTTTTAATGGTTGGTTTTTATTTCAATTTATTTATGGGTTTCCTTAATGATAACCATCCCATTTGCCTTGCTTCACTTACCAAGTTACAAATGTGATAGAAATAATATTTTATGCCACTTGTTGTCAATCCAACTACTAATAAAACCGATAATTCTAACAATTATGAAGGGCAGAACACGTTAACTCCAGGACACCATTACTCAAAAAAGAGATAGAACATAAAGAAGAAAGAAGAGTCAGGTGTACCAAAGGAGTCTCTACTGAATAAGAGGAAGAAGAATAATGTAACTCAAGTTTGACTCAATCAAAGAAGAAGCAACATGAAGAACAGATTCCCACGGAGTTGAGTGGAGGTGGGGTATCTCCTCCATCTTCTTCAAGCAATTCTCTAGAGAGTCTAGGTTCTAGAATGAAATCTAACGGCAAGGCACGCACTTTAAGATGTCAATCTATTGAAAAAGATACCTATTTTATGCCTACAAAAACCATAGCATCCACTTTCTGCATACAATTAATATCTTGTGGTTTGAATTCTATCAAAGATCACAATCTTGTTATGGTTTCTCACTCCAAGCCACATGTTTCTTGTGATGAATCTCGATCACAATCAAGTGTAGTTTGGTTTAGGCCAGTTGGTGTCAAGGGGGTTATAGTTGGAAATGAGCTAGAATGTATGCTTGATGATCCACACTTTGCACAAGTTCTACTCGAAGATAAAGAGAATTTTAGTGGTAGCATTATTGAGACTAAAATTGAAAAAGAAGTTGAAGGAGGAACCCACTTTAAACAGATGTGCTTCCTACAACACAGAAAAAAGCTCCAAGTCAAATTTCCATGAGAGATCAAATAAAGAGGAAAGTGGTGGAATTCAAGCCAAATGCATCCCCACAAAAATCAAGCCTTTAAAGAAGCAACGACCCAAGAGTAATTCCAAGAAACCTCCATCCAAAGGGTTAAAAGAGACTAGCACACTTAGAAGGTTATACAATGGCATTTCTACTAGAACGAAACATTATATCATGGCATCAATGCCAATAAAGGCTCAAACACACTTGCTGGTAGAGGGTCTCAAAGATCAAACTTATTCAAAGAAAGCCAAAAATCATCAAGGGAGATGAAAAGCAGCATTTAATAAACACTGCAACAGTTGAATCGCAAATAACTTGCAAGAATGTACAAGAGGTCTTCCAGCTAAAAATTGATCTAAGGAAACATTTGCAAGAATACAAGACTTCTAAGATCACAACCAAACAGAGCAAAGGCCTAAGTATTCTAGATAGCCCAAGCTATAAGTTCAAATTGCTAAACTTTATGCAATAGATTTGTATTAGGGCAACGTTAATACCCAAAACTAACTCAATCCACTTCCTTAGAGTGACTTATAGCTGAAATATTCATACCAAGATAAAGGAGGAGCACTACAGAGAAAAACAATCTCGAAGTCCAGAGGCAAATATTGCATGTGCATAGAATGATTCGATAAAGTTTCAACTACCAAAATAGAGTAATCATTGGCAACATGAGGGATCATAGATGCATAATTTGTTGCATGAGGAGGAAATCCTATTTGACTTCCAAGAGATAATTTTCTCTATTCTCATCCATAGTTTGGCATGAAAAATAGAGGAAGAGAAAGGTCATAGGACTCACTTGAAATTGAAAATCCAATGTGAACCTTGGGTAAAATGAAAGAAGAGAAGAAGAGAGAAAATGATTACATGCTCTTCTCTCAATTTCAGGATTTTCCCAAAACATTATGTTAGTAAGGCCATTTACTAGCCACAAGTCCGATATGGGACAAACTCTTTGATGAAATGGAGGACACATACAAGTAGAAGCAGATAATTGGTATGACCATGAACCTTGGTGACACATCAATCTGCTTCAGCTAAACATTCAAGAGTTGGCATTCAACTTGGAAACATATCAATAAGCTCAAGAATAGAGCTCTAAAGGCTAGATGGCTCACCGGATAAGAGCCCTTGTATCTGACTATGCAATCTTATGACTTATGGACACGACCATTTTACTAGGACAACATGAAACTACACCACCAAGCTGAGTAGGTAATTTTAAGATATAAATGCACTCCCTCAATTAAATCATCCAATAAGTTGAGTGTCATACAAGATGACATTATTTTGCTAAGAGTTTAGAATCTAGATACATCATTTTTCTCCTTTTCATCAGGAATGGAAGGAATTTGTGATTTTTTCATTAGGAATGGATGGCCTTTGTTGTGATTTTTTCATCAGGAATGGATGGCCTTCATTGTGATTTCTACAAGGCCATGTTGGAAACAATAAAAGATGATTTCTATTGTTTGACAACTGAAGAATTCTCTTCTAGAAGGCTATCTAAATCTCTCAATCAAGGCCTTATTAAACTAATTACCAAGAATGTAGATAGGGGCATCATTGGAGGTTGGAGACTCATTACTTTCCTCAGTGTCTCATACAATATCATGGCTAAAGCAATGGCTCTGCAAATACATTCAATTTCATGGAAGGTAGGTCAACAAGAGTAGACAGGATTTGTACAGGGTCCAATTATTCTAGACACGTAATCTAAACTTGGGAGGCTTTGAAATGGGCTCGAGAAAGTGGCTAGCAACCTCGTTTTCTGCAGATTGGAGCTTCATCATAGACATGCTGGTTTTTCTTGGCTTGTGAACCATGATATGTGGCCATGGTGAACACACTACACTCTAATGCATGATCATTTATCCTTGTTAATAACTCATTATCCCCTCAAATTTTGTTGAATCAATCTATTTGTCAAGAGTTCCCCTTTGCCCCAGATTTATATGTTTGACAATGGATGTCTCGAATCATCTATTTGAAGTTGCTCGCATTCAGGGGCATGTGAAGGACATCTTATGTCCTGATGAGTCAGACATGGTCAACAATAATTTTGCTAAGGGATGCTTTATTTCTATGAGTGTTAAGCAGAGTTTAGTTGACGGTGCTCATACATGTTTGTACATCTTTGTCTCATGTTTGATGCTATGATTAGTGACCACGAGACAAATTTTTGGTTGTTAAAGTTAGAATCTCATCTTACTAGATTCCCACAACACAGAATTATGTTCGGCCCAGGGTAATTGTGAGATATCTAAGCATTGCATTTGAAGTAAGGCTTTCACCAGTGGATATCCAGGATTAGTGTGCTGTGTCTTCAACAATTTCAGAGTAAGCATTGACTTTGGCATCATAATGACCTCACATTAGATGGGAAGTTGACAAGGGTTGGACAGATCTTTTATGCCTTGCAAATTTATTATGTATCTTGTTGGCTTCCTAGTAAGACTCAATTTCAGAAACCAGAGTAGATCAAGAAATCATACCTGTGGTCAAAGTATGGTGGGAAGAAAATTCTTCCACAAAGATTAGGGGCTCATCCCTCGCCTGACATGTTGAAAAATAACATTGTGACATCAAGGCTATTTTGTAGGGATGTGGGGTGGAGCTTTGGTCAGTCCTTGCAATAATATCAACCACAAAGGCTTTAATCTTTGGTTCTTTAGCAGAATCTATTAGCTCCAACTCTCAATTCAATATCAGGTGTCGGTTGATCTAGACTATAGATGAGCACACAAATTACAATTTCTAATATGTTTGGAAGGATAATTAGGACCAGTATTTAGTTCACCTTCAATGCAGTGCTACTAGTGTGCTGCCTTGTTTGGAAATTGCAGCTATCTGGTCCACTCTTCCTTCATTGGGATTTGGCAGTGATTGAGAGTATCTCCTCTATTTTCCCTTGGAAGATTAAGTGTAATTTTGTTTTTGAGCAAGAAGATAGTAATTGTCAACTTTTTGTTCCATGTGGTGTGATGAGGTACATCACTAGTTGTTATTTAAGGGTGCATTATTTATAAGAGTTGCTTAATCTTTAGATTCGGTAACCTATACATGCTTTATTTATGCATTTTTAGTATTACAAAAGAGGATACTGATATAAGCTCCACCTTTTAATTTGTTGTTTGCAAATACTTTTCTGTAAATATAAGACATATTTTGACAACAACAACAAAAAAATAATGGGTGACCTACACTAAAAGTTGTTGCTTTTCTTGCATTCTTCAACTGTGTTGGAGTAGAAAAAGAATTACAATCACTAGAAAAATATGCATGCCATCAGGATTAGAGAATGGCCAGTGCAAACGAAGTCAGTGCCATAGAGCACATGGTTTTGTATTGGGATAATAAGGCATATGTTTATGATAAGTTGAAAGGAGTACCATGTTTACTTAGATTGCGTAACTTCTGATCTAGTTAATATTAGCTTGAAAAACTTGTTATATGGAACTATGATAAGTAGTTATCAACCAACACAAAAAAATATTAATGGGATTTCGTCTTTCAAGGAATTTTCTAGAAGTTGTTCCATTCAATCATGATATCTAAATGGATTATCTAGCAGTAGATACATAACATGGTGCATATCAAAATGTATGATGACAACAAATAATCACTACTCCTACCTCCTATAGGGGTTTCAATAGGATGGCCAGTGTGGGTTGGAGAAGGCTGCCTAATAGCCCAACCAACAGAGTTTTTTCCTAAGCCAACACAATTCTTGTAGGCGGCACTAGAATAGACAACTTCGAGTGGTCCAACTAATTCTCCTTCACTCAATCGGGGGTGTGGGAAACATCCTAACCAATATTGATACGTTACTATCAGGCATGGGTGAAGCTCTACTCAACTGAGGAAGCGTGGACCTTCCTTCTGAACAATTCAATCGGGGCTTCAGGATAGGATACTAAAGGAGGGCACTGCCTAACTTTGTTTAGGCAATTAAAATATCTTGGGTTGATGCTCAGATCAGAGGCAAGAAATAAGATTAAAGGCTTGGACAACTAGATTGATGTTCGAGGGATGCTCACTCGGACCATGGCCAAAGGGTGTAAATGGATGCACCCCCAATTATATTTCTTTTCTGCTTTGTCCATTGGCCAAGAAAAGTAGTTCATTCCTCTGCTCAGTCCATTAAGCTTGTTGGCCCTTATCTCCCTAGATTTGTTTTATTTGATATTGCCCACTTACTATTTCAGGACTTGACCACTTCATCTTGCACATTCATCCAGGGAGTTGGTTGCATGGGATTTACTCATGTGAAGTTTGTTGGAGATTAATTAATTTATTGTTGTTGACTCTTTCGTTGCAGAAGCCTTGAGAAGTTTGTAACTTCCTAAAATATTATTTATTTATTTATTGAGGCAGTTGCATGTTTGAGAAAGAGTCCATGACAAATCTTTCTACTTTAAAAAAGTTGGAGGCTTTACCAAGCCTTTCTTGAGGATTCATCAAATTTGGCTTTCGCTTTAATGCTTGCTTGGCAAGTCTGCAATTTCACAACATTGTCTACTTAATCCAAAGAAATGAAAATTAATGGGACCAACAACATTCTTCCAAAAAAAAGGATAGAGGATGTGTTCACTAAAAGGAACATAAATTTCACCACCATTTCAGCGAAATGTTGTATATCTACATAATTGTGGCCTTCTCAGTAGGAATGCATTATTTTCCCTTCCAACGTAGAAACTCAAAATACCTAGTGTTCTGAGTCCTGCCAACATATAAATACTAATTTCAGGTCCCTAGAAGCCAACCAAATGCCTTTGACATCTCCAAAAATATTCTTGGGCCAGAAAGACAAATACAAGATATCCAGACATCCTGATATAAAGAGATGCCAAAAGACTACTACACCACACACTGAAAACTTTTATATGTATACAAATTCTAGTAAGACTATTACACCAAACATTGAAAACCTTTATAGCATAAAATCCCCATGCTTGACAACTACAAGCACATCTTCCGAAGGTTAAGGTACTTACTCCTTCCGATGAACATTGGCTTCCTGCACAACTCTCCTTTGTTTCTGTAATGCCTCTCTATGTTCTATGTTTTGTCTTAACATTTTGACCTCTTCAGGTGTTTTTTTTAACTACATCCAAGAAAAAAAAGCATCACTATATTGATAATATGAAGCAGATGTACAAAATTTATATTGAACTTCTCTTCACTATGTTTATAATAAAACAAGATCCCTATTTGTGATGTTGTCCAACATATAAAAGCTAATAATTAAACATGTACATAATTATTTTCAATCACCATTCAAAAAAATTCTTGCAAATTAAATAAAAAACGGTTTGGTCATCTCACATCATCTAACATTACACAAAAACTAGAAGGGAGTCCTAGCACCTAGAGGCTTACCCCACAATCAATTTTCTTTCTAACAATATTGTGTTATAAATTTTTCAAATTTACAGAGGATCAATAATAGAAAATGTGGACTTTGGTCACTAACTAAACCCAAGCACACACCAAATAGAATAAAGATTGATAAAAGTTGAGAGAAATAACTTGAGCCTAAAGATAAATTCAAAAAGCTATTTTCTCCATAGAACGAAACAAGTTCTTAAAAATAACCAAAATTTCTCATGGTTATGGATTGAACCATTTCTAGTTTATGGCCGAACCTGGTTTTACAGATAAAAGTCATTTCTTCTGGAAAACGAGAAGAAACATACCTTATTCATTCTAGCCTTTATTCATTCAACATCATATGGTTTCACTAAATAAGAAAAAATGAAAGGGAAGCAAGCAACAAACCAAATTCATGGAAGATGATAGCTCCAGAACTTCGGCCTTCTTCAAGTTTCACATGTTGCAAAGTCATCTGTGATCCTATTTCATGAAGCTTCACATAAATTTGAGTAGATGATGTATTTACTCGACCACAATCATTCACAAGTTTCGCTGTCGCTGCTTCATCTTCCATCTCACTTTCTGATCCATAATTTGGCCTATCAATAATGATATTCAGTCATAAAATAATTTCACAAATGGAAGCACTGACCATACTCAAACCTGTAACTCCTACTTTCTACATATTTTATTGATCATCCCTATTAAAAAAAACTTCAAACAAGTGTATAAAGGCACTTGATAGCTAAAAAATAACAAGAGGGGCTTTATGGTGAAAAGTTAACAAGAGTACAAATTAGTTTTTGTTTTCATTTAAGATTGGAATAGATAGAATAAGCTATGCAAGAGTGAAATTTTTCATCCAAACCCTGAAATAAAATGATTTTGCTCACACAAGGATGTTAACTACACTTCTCCAAGTGAGAAGATTGTTCTAGTGTGTGCTATTAGAGAGAAAAATTATTGTGGGTTTAATTTTTAATTCAAATAAAAAAAATGAAATCTTATACATATTTGTAATGTTAGCCAAGTCTTTGCCAAGTCTGTCCACATTTTTCCCGCGTTCTTCCCCAAATCCAAAATTTTGGTCGTCTAAGTTACTCCCACTTCTCAGTTTTGAAGCATCACTTCACATCGCCCTTCTACTGTAGAATGGCATTGTCCCTATGTATATGACACTTTGTTATCAGATCTTCCTTGGAGCTAACCTGGATCTACAGATTGAATCCAAATCTGGCAGAATATGCCTTGGAAGCAACCTAGATCCACCAATCATATCCAGATCTGGCAGGATCCACCCGAAAATGCATCCCAAATTCGGAAACAGGCAGGATCCTCCTGGGAAACATATCCTGCAAGAATTTAAGTGCCCAGAACATGTTTATCCCACAAAACTACAAATACATTTGTTTGAAAAAAGATTCATGAAAATTTGTGTTTTCTTGACAAAATAATAAAAATTTTAATAGTTAATACATGTGTGCTTCCTTGCTGAAACAATAAAAAGTTGATGCACTAAACCCTTCTTCACAGTTTCATCAAAGGCATGTCATTGTTATGTCCATAAACATAACAAATATCATTCTTCTCTCAACTAGTTTTGTGGAATCTCATAGATGTTATTGTGTGCTCAAATGATGTTTCCCTGTTATATAATCTCATTCTCCACTTAGCAGGTTTACAGACTGATCCTCAAGCATAGTCTTAAAACTCAGAACCAATATTTGGAACAGCAACCTATCAAATGAGGTTTCAACTTGGTCTCAAATCAACTCAATGATCAAATCAGATTCAATGAAACAGTTAAAAAAAAAAAAAACACATGAAAAGATTAATTTTTCAGTCGACCAGGGTTCAAACCTGTGGGAAAGAAAAACGTAATGAAAATTAATTGGTTTGCATGGAACCTGTTACGGTCCCAACCTCTATTCTTTCTTACTTTGTGGAGACCACCCACAACCTCAATAGGTCTGGATAAGCAACTAGAGGATCTACCTTTGCCTTCACTTTTGGCTTTTATGTTGCCAGCTATGCCCACCCACAACCTGTTGCTAATGCAACTGAATCTAGTCCAATCACTGATTCTGTTGCCACTGCTACTGGACATGGATTCGAAGTGGGCGCCCCCTATAGAGATTAATAAAAACTATCTATTTGTATATGCATCTCTAGGTTGAAGCGCACAACATATAGATTGCACTAAGCGTGAAGCTTCCCCCGACCGTATCTCTTCCATCACAAATCCATATTATGAATTAAAGAAGCATATGGGCCTCTTGCTGGCAGATAACATGACATAAGAACTGAAGCAATAGATCTAACTTAGTTAGGTGAAATTAGACACTTTCAATTTGGCATTTGAGTGGAGGTAAATGGCTCAATGGAACATTTGTCCATACAACTTGAGTTATTGCCTTAGGGGAACATGCTTTGGAGCTAAAACCCTACTTCTTTAGGCTTTCATGAGATTTTATCCTTAGACACTAAACTTTCTCTTTGTATGCTACTTGACCTCAGGTCTTGTATTGTATTCCAACCCTTCTCATTTACGCTGAATGCAGACCAATCCAGTCTATCCACTAAAGCATCAAAGGCCCTACATTCGTCTATCACCAAACTTAGTGATTTGATCGGCTTGATTAGGTGCTTAGAGAATTTGTATTTCTCCTTTAGATGCCTACTTTACAGAGACTTTATGTTTGATGAACAACTACCCTCTTGCATTTCTCCCCTCATTTAGGAAGGAACTATAATTGGAAGGGCTTGCTTGCTTGGCCACTTTCAACTTACTATTTATCTACCTACTTTAAGGAAACAAAAACCATAAAGAGTAAATTCTTAGGAAATTAATGATAGAAAAATAAAAAATAAAAAAATTGAATACTGACCACAAAATGGGCAACATTGACAATGGTCCATGCAGTGTCAGCAGTGCATCCGATCTGATTAGAGAGAGTACGATGATCCATGTGAAGAAGAGTAGAGTGTAGGTCATCCACACACAAGGATACATATACCATGATGTGCTCTTGTTCAAATCCAACGGAGGCAACACCTGCACATACAAGTTTCCCATCCCCATGTTCGGGAAGCTTAGCTCACCTTCTGCCATTAAAGAATTGATAAGATTACAAATGATCTCCTACTTTTCCCTCTTTTCGTCGTCTCGAAATATACACAATCCCTCCTTCCGATTTAACTAAGCTAAATCATATGTATTGGTTCGGAACTAATTTTAGTAGATATAAAGAGAGTAAGTACGATGATTGTTCTTAGTGGTTTTGAGTACATTCTTATTTTAATCGATTTTAAGGAAGTTAGTTTTGATATCTTTAGTGTTTCATTACAAGGATTCAAAATTAGATTTCCAAATTTAAGGTAATTTTTTCCTTTCAAATTTTAAGAGACTTTAATGGACAAGTTAATTGTATAATTTTCTTGTAAACAAAGTAACAAAGTAAATGGAGGTCTTTAAGCCATCCCTTAAGATTACTTGTGTTTTATCAAACATGAAGGCATGACGTGATTTTAATAATCAACACATGACACAATACTCCCAATTAATGTGATATCAAATCAAGGTACAAGATGTGAAGGGAATTATTCACCAACTTCACACATGTTATACCTAATCCCTAATAGGCATTTTGAATCCTTTTGTGTTACATATTAGGAATCAAGTGGGATAATGAGTAGTTTGTGAGTGGTTTTGGTGACATAGTTTGATGAAAATTAGCTCTAAACCTATGTGCTTTCTTGGTAAGAACTCCTCATTGTCTATGACTTTTTCTTTAGAACTTTTATCTTATGGTAAGGGTTTTCATGGTTTTGTGACGCCCTATCAATGTTTTGTTTTGGAGAATCCTATCTTTTTCGTGATGTCTAGGTTCTAGGTGTTTGGCCTCGAGATTCTTTTGGGTTGTTTGGACTAGGTGTTGGAATCCACATACCATACCTTTCCTACCCTACTCTATCCCCCCTAGCACAATTCTTGTTTGCAAGGACATCCTAAAGAAAGATAATGATTATTTTCTTGGACTCTCATTTTTGGGCACTTCATAATTCCCTCCTAATTGGGAAATAGTTCCTAAAGATGGACTAAAGTGAAACCCAATAATTTAATAGAGAGCTCTATAGACATGAGAAATCTATCAAAACAATAGAACCTCAATTTTCTTAGTAACCACTAAGGTTTGTGAAAATGAACATCAATGTATTTCTCAAAATGCTTTGGTCATGGACACCCTAGTTTAACAAAAGTAACAAATAAAAATGTTGGAAATAGAATATTTCATGCTAAGAAACATGGTTTGCAATAATGATAAAGGCTCACACTGAGCTTCCTATAATCACGTAATGCTTGTCAATTTAGCTCAATAAGTCCTCAAGAAAGAAAAAAAAACACATAAAATAGTGAAAGACATGGACCTAATCAATCAAAATTCCCACCCTACCAGTAGTGAACAAGACGAAGACATCAACAAACACATCTTGCAATTTTGAAATGTAAAATTTTGCAAATTAAAGAGGGAAATAAGTTGGGTTGATGTTTTGATGAAGTATGCGAGTTTTAGTGGCTAGGATCCGCAAAGTTTTCCATGGAAGGTTGGTTGAAGTTTTTAAGAAGCTTGACTTTGACTATGACTTGAAAGGAGGGCTGACTTGGGGATCTTATGGAGGAAAGTGTATTTTTCTTGGTCTTGATATCTCATTTTGATATGACTCTAGAAGAATAGGATTGCTTGTGTTTCCCATAGTTGCGTGATTTTTCCTTGGGGTGGGAGCCTATATCTTGTGTTTTTTGTCTCTAGTGATCTTCATGTTTTTATTTTGGTAATTGCTTGATGAACAAAAGAAACACAAACAATTGAATAAGAAGCCAACTAAGTTCACAATTAATTATCATGAGAACTCACCTTTTACAGCCTACTTATTGTATATATTTTGAAAAAAATATTGTCATGGTATAATAGATTGTAACAGTTAAATTTGAAGCAGTAGGTGTTAAAAGCTTTGATAAAAACTACAAGGAAAAAAGACAAGTTCCCATTGCAGAAATTCTTAGAATATCATCTTTTGTTCTCGATTTTGTTGATGTTCAGCATAATTAATCCCTTATGGAGGAGGTTGGGAGTAAAGAGCTCTTAGAGGTACTAAACAACTTACGGAAAGAAAAAATTCCAGGTCCTAATGGGTTCCTTATAAATTTTTTGGGGGCTACTTAGACTTCATGGGAAAAGATCTGAGAAGGTTTGTAAATGAATTGAGATATATTGACAAGATGCTAACATCTTTTAATGCCAAATTATAATACTTATTCCCAACTCTAGAAACCCTCTCTCTATTGATTAGTTCAAACCGATCTCTCTTTGCAATTGTATAAGATCATCACAAAATTAATTGCCTGAAGGACTAAGACCAATTTATCTAACACTATTTTTGAGGAACAATTCAGTTTTCTGGAGGGCTGAAAGATACATGAAGAAGTTGGCATTGCTAAAGGAGGTCTACACTCCATTAAGATTAAAAATTTGAGGGCTATGGTACTGAAGGTTGATCTCTCAAAGGATTATGACAGAGTGAAGCTCCTTTTTTGACTTGGGTATTAAATTGTATTTCCTTAGTTTCTTATATTGTACTTATAAATGGATCTACAACCCCTTTATTTATACCTGAGAGAGGTCTTAGGAAAAGTTGTCCACTTTCTCCTCATTTAATCCTCTTGGTGGCAAAACGATTAATTAGGGCCTTGAAAGAGCGCACTCAATTGGAGTGATTGGAAGGTAAAAACTGGAAATTCCTGTATACTATCACACTTCCTCTTTATTGATGATATTTGATTTTCTTGGGAGGAAAAAGAAATGATGCAACAAAATTAAAGGATATTTTAGAACTTTTTGGTTTTGCTTTAGGAATGCAGATCAATATGGAGAAATATCACATCTCTTTTGTAGGTTTATCTGGTGAAGATCAAGAGTACATTAATAATCTCTTTCCTCGACAATTTCTAACGTTGGATAATACTATAACAAAATATGACTTTACCCTTAACCAAACAATTAAAAAAAGAAGAATTCGTAGTGGTTAGGTATAAAGGTTAAGAAAAAATTGCTTTCTTGGTACAATCAAAGGATTTCCAATGGGAGAAGGCTTCTACTAGTCAAATTAGTTATTGAGGTCATTCCACTTTACTAGTCCTCCCTTTCTTGGATTCCCAAAGAAGTACTAGAGTCAATTAGGAGACTCAGTTATAGATTCACTATGAGTTAGCAGTCCCAAAGGCCTTGGGGGGCTATAGCCTTAAAAAATTATTTCATTTCTACAAGGTGTTGACAACAAAGAGTGTTTGGAGGCTTGTACAGGGGAAAGAGTTCCGACGTTCTATTGTAAAGGAAAAATACATATATCCAACCTTAATGGAAGCTTGGATTAGAAGCCCCATTAAAATTTCTCATAACATCTTTGTAATTTGGAGGAATTATTACATGTTTTTACTTTGATAGGGAACTGGCTTGCTTTGGTGTGTTGGAAGAGGCTCAAATGTTCAGGTGGGATTGGATTCTTGGATTGATAATGACAATAATTCCAGGCTTCCTCCTCACATCATTCAACATATGAGAATTAAATATAAGGATGTATACCTTAAATCAAGTTGCACACCATGAGATGACTACAATTTGGCAACAACAGTTGTGATCTTCTAGAGATCTTGGGCTCAATGAGGAGGATGTTGAAATGTGGAATACTTATGTGGAAAATCTTATGCATACTCACATCAGAGTAAGATATGTGTAGGAAAATTTGGTTTGGAAACTAAATACCTTGAGGTATATACACCTTGGATAGGTGTTATAGATATATTTGGGCATTGCAACCCCAAACTCATATGTCCATAAAATAAGGGCTCCTTAAGTCCCTAAAAGTGTTGTTTCACACCTTAAAGGATCATGGTCAACTGATTACATCATTTCCCAGAAGTTCCACCTGAAAAACTACTCAGATTGGCCAAAACTAGACCATACAGACTGCTCCATGGGCAAAGTGCGATGCATACTGACTGCCTAACTGGTCAGGTGCGATGCATATTGAAATGGACTTCTATGGGTTGTGATGAGCGAGAATAGAAAAATGGCAGAGACAGTTTGCAATTTGGATGATCATGGAATCTTCTAGAAACTTCTCTTGTGACACTTGCTTCTCTGAATTCGCCTAGGGATGAGTAAGAGATCATGAAATCTCCAACTAGAACCAAGAACTATCAGTGGAATGACACTAATAAAAAACCCAAAGCTGACTCACACCCTTGCAAGACATCTATAAATGGATCCCTCATCTGAGAGATCTAGAGGTTGAAATTTTGTATTTTGTAAGGAAGTGTTGTTTGTTTATTGGTGAGAAGAGACATTGCAATGTTGGGTGATTTGCTTGTTCATGAGGTGAATAGGGCTTCTACAACTGGGAGGATGATGCTGGATCAGACAGCTGGGTTGTAATCCTCTCTTACATTACTATTAATAAAATTCTTTGAGTTTTCCTCCATATAATCGTGTATTTGTGAAGCTTATTGTTTATGAATGCAATTGTATGGTCAATGTGTTTCTGATTCCGCATTGTTTATGATGTTTTAGATAGAGATGCTTTGATGGTTTGCTGTTACTTTGATTCTATAGGTACTCTTTGAAGCGGGACAAGTAGGAGAGGAGTGGAAAATTCTATCAAGCAAAGGAGAAATCAAGCGAGGATCAAAGAGGAAGATCCAGGTTGGTCCTCTTTTCTTCTCTTCCATCTATCACACTTAAAGGAACTCTTGAAAAGATTTCGTTGTTTGTTTCTAAGATAGCTACCCGTATTAGTGAGATTAGCAGTTCGAATCGACACTAGTTTTCCCTGAAACAAAATGGGGACTCCACTAGGGAACGAATAGTTTGTTTTGTTTGTTTATTGTTTTCTTTATAAACTACAGATGTAGCCTGAAGTTAGCCAGCTAGCCTTTGAAACCCCTTTTCTATTCAATTGTGAAGTAGATAAATGTTGCTTCAGTTAATCTCTGGGTTTGTTTATGAACTAAACATCGGACTTACAAAGCATTCTAAGTGCCCTTGTGGTAGCTCAGAACCTCATCAGATCTTACCCTTATTCTTTGTTTTTACTGTCCATCATTACTTAGCTTAAATCACTGAACTTTGCTGCAAATTTTGAGCAAAAACCAAGCTCAGTTTCGCTCCCTAGCCCATTGCACTATCTGTAACTGTGCAACCTGGATGCATCGCGCATCCCATGTGTTGCAAGTGAAATGCATTCCTGTTTCGCTGTGTTGCTGGTGCGATGATTGAGTTATAATGTTTTTCTTCTCTGAAATTTGGTTTTTTCTCCTTGTTTTCAGCTTTATTCTATAGTTTTGTTGTACATGATCAGTACCTTCTTGCTGTAACCTTCTTCCTTCACATTATTTCAGCCTCCATCAATTAGGAATTGTAAATGTTTTTGTTTAGCCTAATCGAACTTTCATTTTTGATGCAAGTGTCGTAAATGTCATTATGAATCAAAAGAAGAGTGTCGTAAAGTCTTCCTCTTCTAGATAGTTGATTGTACTTTTGTCATTGTACTTGATTTGAAGTTATTAGTATTTGAAGTTTCATTTTACAGTTTTCATTTCGAAATAGAAAAGTGGCGTCTTAGTCTTCCTTTCGTTTTGAAAAGAAATTGTTAGAAATGTCGCTTTGAAAGAAAATAGTTCAGATCTGTACTTAGCTTTCTTTTTGGCATTCACACATTAAGGAAGAGGAAAAAAAATACATGCATGTGCATCTGTATTTTGACTGCATGTGAAATTTGATTTAGGAAAGTGCATTTAGTGTGTGCTCTATGCTCTCTGTAGTGTCCTATCTAGGGTGCTATACTAGGCTATATTTATTATCGACCAGGATGCGTAGACTTAGAGGCATGCGTCTAAAGTATATAGACATAAAGGATTATTAGCTAAGTGGTTATGATGGTAGGTTATAGGACTTCTTTACGGAAGATTGAGGTGTGTTACCTATCACCCAAACATTTAGGTCACTCAATCAATCTACCTAATTAAAACACTTTCATTCGATTCATTTACCAAATTAAAACATCGTGTATCACTTCAAACCAAGATTTCAATCTCCTTACAGAGACACTATGCATAAAACCCCTGTTCAGCAAATACTCAGCATTCACTAATATTCATGCAAGATAAAGACATACGGAAATCATAAGCATACTTTGAAATGATAACAGAGTTCATGACATTGCTTTAAAAGACAACAAAGGATCGAATCCCTTACAGGATATGATTCACAATCTCAGTGATGAACTGTTCAAGCATTATCATAAAATCATCCATACGCATTCTATTGAAATCGAAAACCAATCTTAATTGCTATGCATATCATTTAATACCCTAAGTTGCGAATAAAAAGGAAATGACAGTATACCAGTTTAACGTAGGGCCCGTCCGTGTTTCAGAGGTATAATGGACTGTGATCAACCGATTATAAAATCAACGCAACAAGCAAAAGATCGTGACTGCAACTGTGTTCTTGATATTAAGTTCAAACTCTGTTTTCAAACGATACAATGATAACCAACTACTAACTACACAAACTGTGTTTACATATGTTTTTACAACCCTTACATTTCGAAAACGAATGTACATTCATGATGTGGCTGTTGTCGCTTTTATCATGTCGTGATTTTTAAAATGTTTCTATCCTAAACTGATTTCAAAAAGGAACAAAACTAAATCAATTTAGAATGCTATGCTGTTGCTGCCTTTGTCGCCAACATGCTATACTTTGACCATCGTTGACCACGCATGTAGGAGGGTCGATTCTGCTGTAGGATAGGTATTCGTCCATGCTTGGACATTCTACTTTTCATCCCTACCCTTCGCTCTAGCCTAGCTGTCATGCCACATGTCAAACAATAAACCAATTATAGGATGTTGGAACTTCCTGTAGTCATTTTACCATAAATTCCTAATTCTTTAACATAAAACTCCTAAATCAATTTTAATGCATTTTAATAACTATAGTACTATTAACTAATCAATTTTCAAGGGATCTAGGAGATGTATGATGGAAAGAAGTAGGCAAATGATATGTTTTAGGAGGAAAAAGGAGGTCATGGGATGGTACCAACATCTCTCCCCGACTTAATGAATTAGCATGTCCTCATGCTAACCCCGAAGTGCTTCCCTTGAACTCCGTCCCTGCCTGGACCTCTGCTACCTTTAGCAATGTATCCACATTCTTTTTCACCTGGGCATCTTTCTGACCATGGAGCTCCTGCTTTCAATCCTTACTGTGAAATAACTGAGAATGATGGTGAAATAACCAACTACACTTACTTCATAGCGTATTCATCTTCTGAAACAGAGGAATGGTTGTACCGCTTGTATAGATGCCAGCATAGGAGCACTGGAAGCGTATATGCAATGCTGGGGTATGATTTCAGGGAGTCCTCTGAATCATTTGGCTATGTCGAGTGGTGGAATCATAATTCGGCCGTGTGGGATACAATGAATAGGCCCGCTTTAACATTTGTTTCTTTCCCTTTTTTAAAAAACAATCCACCACGTGTCATGCTTCTATTGGTACTCGGCCAAATGGAAGATGTCGGTATGGCTGTAGGATGCGATTGGCATAACAAGGTTGATATGAAAAGGGGTAATGGATTTAGAGGTATGAAATAGGTTGGGGTATGAAAGATGATAAGAATCAGTGAGATAAGGGATGATGGAAAATGTAGTGTCCTTGAAATCGATCATAACAGTCACAGTCATTAAATTTAACATTAAAAATTAATCTAAGAAATTAAATGTTAAGAATAAGGAACATATTACACCTTTGTTGGTTGTTGTTGCATTGGCATGCTAAGTAGGACTAGTCTCTTTTGACTATTCTTTGCTGTTCATAACAGGTCCCCTGAGATAAATTCGAATGAAATAGGTCCCTCTGAAATCTTGAAGATGTTCATGCAGCTCCTTATATGTATACAAGTTCCTTGAGCTTGGGTATTTGATGGAGTCTTGGTGCCCAGCAACTTGTGAATCCTTGTAGAAACTTGATGAAGCTTTGTTGAAGTAACCCTGAAGTAACAGTCTCTTAACAGGTCCCATTATTGCTGGTGTTGGTAGCATGGTCTTCTGGACAGAACAGGTCCCCCTGCATAATATTTATAACTAGGTCCCTCTGAGATAAAACAATGACAAAACAACTTCTTTATTGAAATCTGGAATGCTGGAACAAACTGCTTTGGGAATTTACAGTGAGGAGATGAGATAAGAAATCTTTAAGAATTTACAATGGAGAGATAGAAGAACAAAATGCTGATGCTTCTCTCCCCCACTAAAGTTTTGACTTGTCCTCAAGTCATTATTTAGTTGATAAATCAAACAATGAACAAAAGAAAGGGAATTCTTACCATTGGAGGTTGGGTTAATGGGTCTTATAAAGTCTAGAGTCCATTTGTCAAATGGCTCTAGGTGAACTTGGGGCTGAAGGGGCATCTCGTCTGTAGCTGTTGGCCTGCCCATTCTTTGGCAGCTGTCACAACTCTTCACATACTTCTTGGCATCCTTGAAAATGGATGGCCAGTAGTATCCAAGAGTAAGAACTTTGAATGTTGTCCGCTTAGCTGCAAAATGCCCACCACACGGTTCATCATGGCAAGATTTTAAAATATCAATTATCTCATCATTTCTTACACATCTTCTAATAATCATATCATAACCAGTGTAAAATAGATCGCCATTAAGCCATGAATATCTAGCACTTTGTTTGACTAGTCTCTTCTTTTCCTTTGCAGTAAAGTGTGGAGGTGTCCTTCTTGTAGACAAATAATTGGCCAAATCAACATACCAAGGATTTACTATGGAAATTTCAAATAAATTTTCATCTGGAAAAGAATCTTCAACCGGAACAACCTCACCTGGATTTTGCAGTCTAGAAAGAAAATCTGCCACCTGATTCTCTTTACCTTGTCTATCTAACACTGTGATGTTAAATTCCTGTAACAATAATAACCATCTGGTAACTTTGCCACTAGTTATTGGTTTATTCATTAAATTTCTAATGGCAGAATGATCAGTATGTACAAAGACCTCATAACCAGTTATGTAATGTCGGAATTTATTCACAGCATATATGATGGCAAGTGTTTCCTTTTCTGTGACTGTGTAGTTTGACTCTGCAGGTATTAGATTTTTGCTAATGAAATAAATGGCATAATTACAAGATTCCTCTTTTTGGCCTAATGAGGCACCCACTGCAGTGTCAGATGCATCTATAAAGATATGAAATGGTAGGCTCCAATTAGGCCCTCTCAAGACTGGTGCGGTTGATAACTTCTTTTTGAGTAGTTCGAATGCTTGTTGGCAGTTCTCATTCCAGTTGAAAAGTACATCTTTTGTTAGAAGTTTAAACAAAGGTAAAGCTATTTTACTAAAATGTTCAATAAACCTTCTGTAATAGCTTGCATACCCAAGGAAACTTCTTACCTCTCTTTCATTCTGTGGAATTGGCAAATCAACAATGATCTGGATCTTTGCTGGGTCAACTTTGATGCCTTGAAAAGAAATATAGTGGCCTAATACTATCCCTTTGTTTAACATCATAAAGCACTTTTCATTGCTGAGGGACAGATTAGCTTCAATACATCTTTTCAAAACTCTCTCAAGGTTCTCTAATGCATGTTCAAATGAATTGCCGTACACTGAAAAATCATCCATGTAAACTTCAACACAATCATGAATTAAATCAGCGAAAATAGCTAACACAGCTCTCTGAAATGTAGCTGGAGCATTGCAAAGTCCAAATGGCAAAACATTGTAAGAATAAGTGCCCCAAGGACAAGTGAATGTGGTTTTGTCCTGGTCTTCTGAGGCTATCCTGATCTGGTTGTAGCCACTGAAACCATCAAGAAAAGAAAATGATGATTTCCCAGCTAGGGTGTCTAACACTTGGTCAATAAATGGTAGTGGGAAATAATCTTTGAGCATTGCTTTGTTTAGTTGTCTGTAATCAACACAAATGCGTCACTTACCATTTTTCTTGGGCACTATAACCAATGGGGATACCCACTGACTGTCAGAAATAGGATATATAAAATTAACTCTCAACAGTTTTTGCAATTCTTCTTTGACAATATCTTGGAGCATGGGGTTCATTCTTCTCTGTGGTTGCCTCACTGGTTTGATGGTACTATCTGTATAAATATGGTGAGTGCATGTGACGGGGTGAATCCCATGCATATCGGTGTAGTCCCAAGCAAAGGCTTTCTGGTATTTTCTCAATAGTCGAATCAATTTATCTTGCTGAGATGAGTCTAGGTGATTGCCTATGTTCAGAGTTTTCCCTGGACTAATCTCTATGATTTGACTCTGTGTGTTGGTGATGGATTGAACTGGAAAAATGTCGTGAAATGTGGTTTGCAAAGATTGAATGGTGCATGTTTCCTGAAAGTTTTGAGCTAAAAGTACATCTGCAGCATGATATTGGTCATTTCTCAAATTCTCGGAAATATCAGGTTGAGAAAGGAATAATTCTACCAAATCATTATTGTCTTGTTCTTGGAAATCATAGATTTGGTCAATGCTAAAAACAGATTGTACTTCTTCTTTATCATTGAATTTATCATCAAGCCATAAATTGTGTGTTACTGTTGGTGATTGTGCCGATGGATAAAGAGTGAGTTGTTTTCTTTCAGTCCCTCT
Source organism: Pinus tabuliformis (assembly GCA_031772625.1). NCBI lineage: Eukaryota > Viridiplantae > Streptophyta > Pinopsida > Pinales > Pinaceae > Pinus > Pinus tabuliformis. The sequence goes on along the minus strand of CM062820.1, from coordinate 656,785,112 downwards.
TGAAATGATCATGTTGCCCGATCGACATCCTATGAATGCATCAGCAGTCGCTAACCATGGTCTACCAAGGATGATAGGGTGCCCTCCTAAATTGGATTTGGGTTGAAGAACTAAGAAATCCACTGGATACTCCCAAGAGTCCAGTGAGACAATTATGTCCTCCAAAATCCCTTCAGGAATCACTTTAGACCTATCAGCTAGTTCTAGAACAATCGTTGTATGTTGCAAATTTATGAGCTAGAGTGTTCTCATGGTTTCAAGAGTCATGACATTGATTGCGGCCCCAAGATCTATCAAAGTGTTTGGAATTTGTATGTTGTTAATGATGGTGGTCACTTTGGGAATGCCAGGATCAACATACTTTTCCATGGAGATGGTATTGGTCATAAGGCCAGCTAAATGTCCTATAACATGAATGGTTTGAGGATCAATCCTTTTTCTAGCAGGCTTCTTGAGGCACATGTCTTTGATGGCTTTAGTATATATGGGAATGTCTTTTATAGCTTGCAGCAGCGGAATTTTTATGTAGACATTCTTGAGTTCATCTAAGACATCAAACTGTGGTATAGACAGTGGAGATTTTATTTGGACCAATCGGTCTGGAAAAGGTGGATGCAATGGTTGCATCTGCTTATCTTTGGTATCATCGTTTGGTTTTCTTTGATTTGTCATTTCATTTTCATTTTCTGTGTTTTCTTATTGCTTATCTGTTATTGGAGAATCTTTGTGGAGTACCCTACCAGACCTCAAGTTGATATTTTGCAAGGGTAATGTGGGATATGAGGTTCCCTCTTCTACATTGTAGGCTGGCCTCTCTGCTCTATTATTTGGATTTGGGACAGTTTGAGCAGGAATTTGAGTGGGTCTGGGAGGTTGTGAGCTAGCTGGAAATTGCAGTTGTGGTGGATTTATTGGTGGAGGAGTAGGCAGTGCTTGTTGAGTAGGTTGAGGCTGATAAACAACTTGCTGAGCGTACTGCTGATATGGTTGAGAATGTGATGAATACGACTGATGGTATTGTTGATATGGTTGTGAATATGGTGGGTACGATTGAGGATATGTATGATAGGATTGAGAGTACTGTTGAGACGGTCTCCATTGTTGCTGTGGGTGGTTTTGGTGCTGCCATGGCATGGGTACATTCCATGAATTCTGTGCATACATTTTATCATTTACAGGAAATTGCAAATTTTGATTTGGAAACATACCTTGAGGTGCTGGCCTTGGCTACCATGGTCTCTTTGTGCCCATGTAATACACGTTTTCCATCTCTGGATTAGCTGCGATATTACAGTTCTACAAAACCTTAACTTTAGGACAATAAGACATATCATGATGTTCAGTACAGAAAGCACAAACTTGGATGTTTTCTAGTGGGCAGTCTTTTAATGCATGTTTCTTCCGGCATTTTGGGCAGAAGATAGCCATTATCTGATCTTCATCTTCTTGTTTCTTCTTAGCTTTTAAAGTGTCAATTTGGTTCCCTAGGGTGCTTAACAGATCTTTTTTAAACTCTTCTAATAGATTCCCTATTTCAGCCCTTGTGACACTTGCAGAGGCAGATTTTGTGACTTTGGATGACAGGGTTCTTTTCCCCATTTTAGCTTTGCTCCTTGAATACTTTTCGCATAACTCAGGGATTTCTTCAAAGGGTAAGGTAGAAATGTCACCTTTTCCCATCAATTTAAGATCATCCATGTATTCCTCTCGGATACCTTTCAAGAATATTGTGCGGATCAGATCAAGAGGCATAGTTCGGTGTTTGGATTTTTGTAAGTTGTAGACAAACCGTTCTCAGTATTCCTCTAAGGTTTCATCCTCTTGCTGGCTCATTCTAAAGATATCATCTTTAGAATCTTTGGATCTACAATAAGGTTGATATTTCCTTAGAAATATTCTTCTCATGCCATCCCAATCAACTATAGCATGCTCACCAAGCCTCATGAACCATCTTAAGGCTGATGCCTTTAATGTCGCTAGGAAGAGTCTAAGCCTATGGGCATCATCTGTATAGCCATATGTTCGACATACAATGTCAAACTCGAACAAGAATGAGTCTGGATCTTCCGAAGCCATACCATAAAAGTTTGGTAGCACGGATGGAGGTATGTTTTTCATTTTGATCTCATCATCTTCTTGTGGTTCATGTATAGGAAACTTAAAAGTTGGCTCCTCTTCATCTCTCTGTCCTTGATTTGGTACTGATCCAGATCCTTCCTCAGCCATTCTAATAGGTCTCTCTGTGTTAGTGTCACTTGTTTGAAAGAGGAGATTAAAGAAAGATTGTTCGGTCACTGTGCTACTTTCTCCTTGTGTGGAAGATCTAGGAAAGTGCTTCTTCTGCGATTTATGTGTTAATAAAGTTTGCCTTTCGATGAGAGTAAGTCTTTGTCCTGACTTTTGTTTTTCCTCTAATACTTGGATGACTTCCTCAGCTGGTGTTGTATTCCCTAAAGAGTCTGCTCCTGATGATGATGGGTTAGTTTTTGGATGGTGGGGGGTTTTTATGAATCTACCCTGACTGTCTCTAAATCTAGGAATAAATGAACATGATTTCTAACTGTGTTTTTCCTCGTTTTTGTTTATTTTCTTTTTAAATCCTTTAAGTACACCTCCCCGGCAACGGCGCCAAAATGTAGTGTCCTATCTAGGGTGCTAGACTAGGCTATATTTATTATCGACCAGGATGCGTAGACTTAGAGGCATGCGTCTAAAGTATATAGACATAAAGGATTATTAGCTAAGTGGTTATGATGGTAGGTTACAGGACTTCTTTACGGAAGATTGAGGTGTGTTACCTATCACCCAAACACTTAGGTCACTCAATTAATCTACCTAATTAAAACACTATCATTTGATTCATTTACCAAATTAAAACACTGTGTATCACTTCAAACCAAGATTTCAATCTCCTTACAGAGACACTATGCATAAAACCCCTGTTCAGCAAATACTCAGCATTCACTAATATTCATGCAAGATAAAGACATACGGAAATCATAAGCATACTTTGAAATGATAACAGAGTTCATGACATTGCTTTAAAAGACAACAAAAGATCGAATCCCTTATAGGATACGATTCACGATCTCAGTGATGAACTGTTCAAGCATTATCATAAACATCATCCATATGCATTCTATTGAAATCGAAAACCAATCTTAATTGCTATGCATATCATTTAATACCCTAAGTTGCGAATAAAAAGGAAATGACAGTATACCAGTTTAACGCAGGGCCCGTCTGCGTTTCAGAGGTATACTGGACTGTGATCAACTGATTATAAAATCAACGCAACAAGGAAAAGATCGTGATTGCAACTGTGTTCTTGATATTAAGTTCAAACTCTGTTTTCAAACGATACAATGATAACCAACTACTAACTACACAGAACTGTGTTTACATATGTTTTTACAACCCTTACATTTCGAAAACGAATGTACATTCATGATGTGGCTGTTGCCGCTTTTATCATGTCGTGATTTTTAAAATGTTTCTATCCTAAACTGATTTCAAAAAGGAACAAAACTAAATCAATTTAGAATGCTATGCTGTTGCTGCCTTTGTCGCCAACATGCTATACTTTGACCATCGTTGACCGCGCATGTAGGAGGGTCGATTCTGCTGTAGGATAGGTATTCGTCCATGCTTGGACATTCTACTTTTCATCCCTACCCTTCGCTCTAGCCTAGCTGTCATGCCACATGTCAAACAATAAACCAATTACAGGATGTTGGAACTTCCTGTAGTCATTTTACCAAAAATTCCTAATTCTTTAACATAAAACTCCTAAATCAATTTTAATGCATTTTAATAACTATAGTACTATTAACTAATCAATTTTCAAGGGATCTAGGAGATGTATGATGGAAAGAAGTAGGCAAATGATATGTTTTAGGAGGAAAAAGGAGGGCATGGAATGGTACCAACACTCTCTGCTGAAAGAAAATCATTATCTTCTTTCCTTTGTAGCTAGGATTTTCATTGCTAAAAGAACATAAATGACTGTTTATCATTTTAGATTGCATATTTAGGAATTTCACATCTACATCACGCGGTGAACCTTGAAAGACAAACTTCTAAGCAAGATCAACTCTAAAATAAACCTCAATGAACATAAAAATGCTTTGGAACCTAACGCAACACATTTAGAAGTCTAGGCTAGATACGTGTTCCGGCATCGTAAAACTTGGTAACCATCATTTTCATCGAAGGTTGGGTGATTCCTCCTCTTTGATACGACAAGTGCCAGTATGGACTTGTGCTCCCTGTATCGCCGAGTATATATTGGGAGACCACAATAGGTTAATATCCTTTATCCTTAGGAAGCTGTGTCTGCCACCTTATTAAAAATAATGCACTGAACACAACATTTAGGAAGATTGACTACCATACATAAGTCCTTGTAATTTCTCTATCATTTATCACCAAGGTGTATTTTGCAGTTTTTCGATTGGTTTGGTAAACCCTCTATCTAGACTTCCAGAGTAGTCACTTTCATTTCTTTTCGACTCCTTAAAAGAAAAGGTCCATCTGAGCACTTCTCACTTCAGGCTCGTTAAAAATCGAAGGCGACTAGAGTCACCTTTAGCTTTTTCTCGACTCTTAAAAATTGAAAAAGCAAGTTGCGTCAAAGTGTCTTTAAAATTTATTTTAATCGGAATAAAATCCCTGTTCCTTCATTGATTTGAGGTTGATATAATGGAGTCGACTAATCGAGGAATCCCTCTTGGAGGGAATCCTAGTCCTTTCTCCTCTTGGGGAGATATTGGTTCTCCATATATGCATATATTGTCCCTACCAGGAATCACAAACGCCCTGCCGGTATGGTTTTCCTCGACCTCTGTCATTTAAAACACCGTAATTCCTCAACAATCTAATCAGAAATCAGATGATACTGAAGCTACCCCTTCGCCTTCTACTTCATTTGTTTCTTCTTCCCCTTCTTCCTCTTCGCTTGGTGAAACTAGTGACACTAAAAACCAAGTAGCTGAGAAGAAAAAGAAAGGGAAGGAGAAGATGAAGAAGAAGCCAGCTAAACAAGCGAACACCAATGCATGGTCTGGTGAAAATCCACACACTAAAGTTTCCAAACCAAAAACTCCATGCGTAATTTGCAAGGATGGACATTACCATCGAGATTTCCCTTGCATCCTGCAGATATCGAGGGAATGGTCTCCCCAGTTTCACCATTAGATGTCATCAACCCCTGACAGTCAGCTTGACAACACACCATCAACTAGTGAAAATGAAGTCAATAGATAGAAAGGAAAAGTCAGAGTTCCACGCAGGTTATGTGAAGGTGATCATACTCTTCATCGTTGTCCTTTTCTGGATGCAGCCAAAAACATTTTGGATAACTGGCCTGCTTCACCGCAGCAACTTCCACCTGGATACAAGAAACTCTTGCCAAGTCCTTCTCTAGTTGAAAACCCGATGGACATAACTCACTTGTCGATCGAATTGCTTATCATTGGAAGTGAAACTTCTAAGTCCATACCAGACCAAAGTCAACTAGTTGAGATGGCAGTCAACACAGTCTTTCCTTCAAAAAATCCACCTTCAAATGATATAGTTCCCGAAGAGAATGAGAACGGCACCATTCAAATTCTTTTTGTCAATACAGAGTCTAATGAACTTGCGGGCAATCCACCCATTCCTTCACAACAGGAAGAGACCCCCCTAGTTCATGAAACTTATCCAGAAATTTATCCAGTACCTCCTATGAGCAGTCTAGTCATTTTATTTGATTGGAATCAACTAGCAAAACTCCACCTTCCATCTAATGTAACATTCCGAATCATAGTACAAGTTTACAAAATGATCGTGTCTAGCACTATCATAGATGAAGGGGCTTCAGTGAGTATCCTTTCCTCAACTGCTTGGAAAGTGCTTGGTTTGCCATCACTTTTGCTTGAGAAACAAAATTTGTTGGGCTTCAACAAAGGAACCAGTCGACCATTAGGGATCCTTCCAAAGTTTCCTATAAATTTGAGAAAGAAAAACATTCATTTGAATGTGATGGTAGTCCAAGGTCCACTAGATTACAATCTACTCCTTGGACATGATTATATATATAGCATGGAAGCTATCATTTCCACAATCTTTTGAGTGATGTGTTTTCCACATGAAGGCAGACTGGTGCAACTTGTTGACCAACTTTCATTTCCTGGTTCAAGCACAGCTATAAATCAACCATCATCCCTAAATGGTCTCTTCGCATCAACAATGTCTCTTCAACCTTCATTCCATCCACCTAATTACAGCGAGTAGTTCGGTGAGTGTGATGAAGATTAGGGGGCATGAACCCTAGTTTGATTCGGCAAGCAAACCCAGAGGAAAAGAGAGATTTTCTTGAAAGGTCATAATACTTGGACCGAATAACATTCCCATGTAGGTTATGTAATTAGTCTGACACAATTATTTCCTTTGTACGATTGTGAGTGGAAGCTCACAGAATTTACCTTCATACGTTATGTGATTGGAAGCTCGCAGCAATCACCTTTGTCTATTTCGATGGACAAAGCAAAGGAAGATTTTTTGTTTGCCGACGAAAACAATCCTGCCTAACCGCGGGAACTTCCATTTGGTAACCTAGAAACTCTCCTTTTACTAAAATACCTAGGGAATCAACCTTTGATTTTCTTAGTTTGTAGGTTCTCAACCCTTTAAACTCGTAGCTCAGTTGTTTATAGCTTGCATAAAAAGGCAATGAGCACATGTTACAGTAGTGTTCAAGCTCATTAAAAAATAAATATACCAAGAGACATTATCAAAAGACTGGTAAGAGCAATGTTCCCGCAAGGTTCAAGCTCGTTAAAAAATCAACCTGCACTAAGCACATGTTGGCACAAGGTGTTAACACCCAGGTTGTTCCCTTTGACTCCTGAGGGAATACGGCCGGGGTAACCACTAACCAAGCTTTGGATTACAGGTTCTAGCCAACCTGTAATTAGAGAGGGCTCTCTCTTTTAACTTTTTAACTTTGTTCTTGAGGATCTTAGGCTAGCTATGAGGTGAAGGTTTGGTTTGAAATTTTGGTTGAGTGATGTCTTTCAGTACCTAAGATGAGATATTTAGACAGTTTTAGTCCATTGGGCAATGGAGTCTGTAGTTGTAGGCTGTTTGAAATGTTGAGTGGGATTGTTTAAACTGCAGGGCCATTTAGATATTTCATGAAACAAACTTGGAATAGTGATGATGACATATGATTAACCAGTGGAAGGCAATTAAGAGTTTTCCACTAAGCTGGTGGTGTAAGAATGAGATATATTGCCCAGGAGCAGGTTTGAATTCCTGAACAATAGTCACTGTGAAAATTTTAGTCTGAAGGTGCAGCAATTAAGAATTACACTATCATAACTATAACTGAGGAAAACATTCATAACAACATAGATTGAGTTCAGGGTATTCAATGAATAAATCCTGAAGCTATTCTTTTTCTTTGCTATTAAACTGTGAAACATAGAACATGAATGGATTATGAAAGAATGAAATACATAACAAAGAGGTTAAAGAAAACTTATTGTGCCATGAAATATGCAGGAATCCTGTAGCATTCAGCAAACACACCACAACGCCTCAAACAACACAGAACTTTGGAAATTCCATCAGCTCTCTGTATTAAAACTCAGAAAATTTACAACATAGGCTCTCTTGAAGAGAAAATCAACAACCCCTGCAAGCTTATGCGAGGGGGAATATATACAATCGGTTTTACAAAAATATCTGAACCGCTGAGTCATTTGATTAATAAATACGTCCACCAACTTTCAGAAAAGCAGATAAAGAAGTTATTGCTGCTCTAAATACAAAATAAATACTCTTTAGTTCTGTCAGAAGTCTTTTTGATCTTTGGAGGCCACTGAGTCGGTTGAGCGTTTCTGCATTAATGCTGAATGATATGTCTTTATGGCTCTGTCGTGCTGTAGCTTTCTCGGCCCTGTCATCTGTAGCTGTCAGTGTTGCTTTAGTGGCCGAATTGGTTTGCTGAGTTGGCTCAGTCCATTCTTCTCCAGTCATACTGAATGCATCAAATTTTCTGAACATGATGACTTATATTTTGATGAAAAAACTTGATGAAAGCCTCTTGTTTACAGTAATAACTGTATCATGCTGGTCCACCACTCCTGTGTAGGCAATTGATGCCTCAAAATTGTGCCTAGTGTTTCATCTGCCTCAGTGTATTTGAAGTAAGTAGGAGGCACTTCAAACAGATGCCTGATTTCATTCATAATAAAAAACAAATTTTCTACTTTTTCATAAAGGCTCTGCCCAGATGCAGGCCCTGCTTCCTCTGGAGTGCTTGATCCTGCAGTGATCTGATTGGTGGCAAATGTGTTTACCCTTTTTGCATAGTTCTCATGTGATAGTAGCCTTCCTGCGCTGTTCAGTAAGCTGGGAAGGCCTCGGGTGTGCAATGCTGTGAACTTAACAGTGAATTTGTTTACTTCTGTTTGCATCTCCTGGCACCTTCTATCTAATGTCTGCACCAGATTTCTCAATGTAAGGACCCTCTTTATCATCAGGATGGTTTCAGTTCTATTGGGGATTCCTATTGCTGCTAGCTGAGGACCTGTGCGGTTATTTAGAACATTGATCATTCTATTGGCTATCTCAGGCATAGTGCCTAGAGATGCCCTTGCTCTTTGGCTTTCCTTGTGTGCCTTGCCTATGAGCTCCATGTGCTCATGAATAGTCTCTATATACTGCCATTGATCTGTTATTGATTGGCCAATGTTGGCCCATAAAACTTTCTTGACCTCAGCCACCACCTTGTCAAGGGTGAGCTCTTTCTCCAGCTCCTTTATCTTCTCCTTAAGGGCCTTCACTTCTCTCCCCTTTTCAGCTACACTTTGCTTAGACTTGTCATATTTTTCATTCAGAGTAGCTAATTTCTCCTTGGCTTCATTCAGCTCTGCCATCTGGGCTTCTAGGACTTGAATCTCATTCATCAACTTCTGCATATCAAGGCTTGGAGCCTGCTCTGATGTTGGTGTTGGTGCTGGTGTTGATGGAGCTGTCTCCACTGTCTTCCCTGTGGGAGGAGTGACAATTTGAGGGGGATCCTCAAGGTTGATTACTTGCTGAAGGGGCTGAGATGTTTGGCCCCCTTCTTTCTGCTGTAGGGCTGCCTGTAATGCAGCCTTTGTCTCTACCAATTTTCCCTCTGTCTGTACCAGTTGCTTATGCAGTGATAGTAGCATGGCTGCTACATCCTGGTCCTTCCTTTGCTGGGCAATGTCTTCTGTTTGAGGGTGAAGGGTTGCTGGGAGCTTCACCATCTTTCTTAAGGCTGCAATATCTGCATCTCTTTCTTTTAGCAGCGCTTGTATAGCTTTGGGATCCTTTGGGTCATGCCCAAGCTCTATGATTATATCCTCCAAAGACCTGATCCTGTTGTCTTTGGCCTGAGAGGATGCCTTCTCCAACTCAAGTTGGGCAGTTGTATTGTTCAGGCTATTTTCCAACTTATGTGCCAAGAAGGTCTTGTCTGCAAGTGTCGAGTAGACCATCTCACCCGTTTGCTTGTGAAGTTCTATCTGGTCCATAGGGTGGATGTCTTTTGCAAGAACCTCAAGGTTGGTTCTTATATAGTCTGCAGCTGACTGTGGCTGCAGCATGGTGGGCATGAAATGACTCATGGTCATTTTCCCCTCTGTTATGTCATAAGCTGACATAAGCCTCTGCTGGTTGGTAGGGGCCATCTTAAGCAAGTGATTGTAGAGCTGGAGCCTGACTGGCTCATTTCTCTTCTTGATGTCAATGAATTGTTGCTTAATGCCTGATTCAACTCTCCTTTGCTGACTTGAGGAGCTGACCTCTCCTCCAAGGGTTCTTTCTTGTTCCTGCTGAAAGGAACTGGCAGATGCCTCCATGCTTGGTGGGCCCATACCCAATGATTGCCCAATAGGCATTTCTTCTTCAGAGAGGGGATTTAATCTCTGCCTTTTCTCCCCTTGGTTTGTGGATGCGGTGAGGGGAGTCTCTTGCTCTCTGTCCCTCTTCTTGCCTCTTTCTTCATTTACTGGTGTTTGGAGCACTGAGGTCTCCACCACTGTTTCCTGCCTTGGAGGCACACTTTGTTGAGCCTACTGCTCAGTAGAAATGGGAGCTTCAGCCGTTTTTTCTTGCTTCTTTGGCTGCTCTTTTTGCTGTTCCGCTGTAGGAGGTGGTTGTTCCTGCTCCATCTCCTTTTCTTTACCCTTGCTTGACACCTGATGAACAGTTTTAGCTGCTTGCTGGTGGGCTGTAGAGGATGAGGCAGCTGCTCCAAGTTGCCTTTGATAGGAAGAGGAAACCTGCCCACAAGTTTCCAAGTCAGCTTCTTTTTCAAGTTTCTTTGCCTCTCTTTGTAGTATTTCCTCTCTAGTACTTTCCTCTTCTAGAGTGCCCTCTTTCCATCTTAACAGGTTTGCATATTTTTCAATATGAGGCAACCTGACATGATCATAACTAGCCATCTTATATTTGACCCTTCTAAGACTAATGAAGTGATTGGGGTCATAGGGTGACCAGAGGAAACTGGTTTGCAATTGGAGACCCTCTAGGATGCTATCTGCTTCTTTCCATCCTTCTTCCCTTTTGTTATACAGAAAAGGGCCTAGCTGGTTTCTGATTTTGAGCTGTACCTTCTTGTTTTTGCTGTGGAAATGGACTTGGTCTGCATTTCCAAACTGCCTGAAATACTCTAAGGCAAAGAGTCTCATAGGGACATATCTTGGCAGCCTATATGGGGCCAACTCACAGCCATATATTCTGATTACTATATGGTTTTGGTAGAAGTACCAATCCCCAATGCTGTAGGCCTTTGAGAGCTGGAGTATCCTCTGCATCTCATCTGTCAATCTTGGAGGGGGGGTGCCCAATAACAATGTCATAGCTGGATGGATGAAGAGGTCTATGAACTCACAGTAGCTGTATGGTGAGTAAGAGGTGTGGTGAAAGACTAAAGTCCAAAATACCACAGACCTTGGGTTTCCCTGAGCATCAAGCTTCTTGAGAGGAATCGGGAAGCCATCAGGTTGATAAAATAGAAACAAATGATAGATGTATGAAGTGTATCTAAACACCTTTTCCCTCTCTAGATTCATCAATTGTTCATGAATCTTGTTGGCAATGTATGCAGCATAATCATAGTGCACAGCAGGAGGCATTCCAGGGGAGAAGATAGACATCATTGCTAGTATGGTTTCATCAGCATCCTCAACTGATCTGTAACCCAGGACATAACTGATCAAATCCACAAGCAACCTGCCCAACTCATTGAAATATACATTTCCTATAGGAGGGGTCCTCAGAGTTTCAGAGCCTGATTCAATGAATAGCTGATTTATCTTTAAGATTTGGGCACTAGACAGCTTGCCTCCTTTCTTTAGTAAGTCCCTCATGGAGAGAGGAGTCAATGGCTTTGTAGAGTGAAAGTTCAGCATCTGATTTATGGCCTCAGGAGTGATATGGAACAAAACTGAACCTGAGGGACTGAGAACAGCTCTTTGACATGGGTCATAGCTGGAACAACATCGATGGATCAAGTCTGGAAGGACATTGACTTGGGGGAGGTTATAAATGGGCAAATTGGAGTCCCAAATCCCTAGAATATCAGTTCCACTGAGGTGCTGGGCCTTCAGCTCATTGAGTACATGGATATTATATTTGGTGTTCATTGAGAGTGTCTCTGTCATCTGATAATCTTTATCACCCAGGGCCTTCCACTCTAACTCTCTGTGTGGGGCATTCAAGGGTGGAATGTTCAGCGCTACTGGTGTTTCCATGGCTAATTAGGACTCTGGTTTGTACTAGAACTTGTGTTACTAGGCAGAGCAACGCAGAGGGGTATTTTTGCAAAAGTAAGGCAAATTTCAGGGGAAAACAGGGTAAATTGTGGTGAGAACAATTGAAATGCTCCCCAAGGGAGTTGAAAGAGCAAATGCCGGGACTAGTAAGACTGTTTTCACGGTGAATTAGTGCAGCAAGGTTTAAGTCCACGAATGCGCGAACTAACTGTTAATTGATGGAAACTTGGCTCAATGCGGGTTTCTGTAGGTGAATTTCGCCCTTATAACTGAAGATGAATGCTGGTCACTGGAGAATTGCTGGTAATTACCGTGATTTTCACTCTTTTTATGCTTGCTTGGTAAATTATATTCAAAACCAGGCGCGGAGGGGAAACTCGGATAAATACCTGGTAAAACTTTGGCAATGGTGACCAATGCAGGTGAATTTGCAGGCGCCCACGGTCTTTAAGTCGAATTCTGCAGGTTGGCGGCGAAATGGTCGTAATATGCATGCAGGAGAGCAAAAACAGTTCTTATGGTAAAAGTGACAAAAACCGTGAATTTTGGCGAAAATATGGACTTTTTGGGTTATTGGCGCTTTTTTGGATGACGTCAGCATGACGTCATCGGGTGGGGTCGGGTACGGAAGGGTGACGTGGCGGCCTGTGAGTGGTCCACGGAGACTGGTGAGGTGGCGGACAGGTCGGAGCAGTGGCGGGCCTGGCGCTGACGCGGCGCTGAGTTGACATGACGCGGGCGTGACGTAACGGTGACGTGGGCAGGCGGTATAGGAAGGGCGGTAAGCGGTTCCATCGGACCGCTTATGGTACGGTGGTGGTATTGGCAGGCGGCCTCCCGATAAGATTTGGGAGCGACGCGTGGCAGAGGCCTGACGTCACCCTCTGACACTTTTCGGGAGGTAACGTCCGGTCATCGGGGGCCGCCCGATATTGATATGGGCCGTCGGATGGGAAAGCCCAGATCCGACGGTCGACGGGTCGATAAGATGGAAGTACGATACGGCAGCGGGCGGGGAATATTTTATTGTATTCCTTGAAATGCGCGCCCAGGCGGAACTTTAAGCTTTGGCGGTTTTGCGGGTTTTTTCAATGTTTTTTTTTTTTTTTGTAAAAATGCGCATTGCAAATAAACTTTGGACAAAGCGGAAAAATGGGTTTTTAGTGCTTATTGCAAATAGCGCGGGTTAGGGGTAATAGTGGGTTTTTACAAGGCTTTATGTAAGTAAAGTGGGTAAATCATTTCAAAGGTTTGTAAAGGGAAGAAGGGGTAGGGCTTAGGTTATTAAACCAACGTGGGGTCAGTTTAATCCCTGATTTTGCACAAAGCATCTTGAACCAGATTTTGAATTTTGCATGATCTGTCCAATATTTGGACATATGGCTATAATGCCAAGGGGGAGGGAATATACATATTGTTGGGGTTTTATACACCATGGTGTTATAGTAATAGGGAAAGGGAAACATAGGGAATTAAGTGTAGATAGAGTTAGTAGTTAGTATTGGAGGGGAATAGGAATGGGAAGTGATAGATACTAAGTTTTAAGGAAACAAACTTAGTTAGGAAGTAGATCAAAATGAAAAGAATTTTACACAAGAAATGTGGCTCTTAATGCAGCAAGAATTAACAAAAGAGTTTGACTTCTTTCATGAACAGAGGTGGTGTTGGGATGTTAGCAAGGAATGTAATGGGGGATGATTGGGAAGTTAGACATGCTTCATCTTGCTGCTACAATATTGCTAAAAAAGGAAGAGCTGCACTGACACCATGTTTTTCCTTTGCTTAGGCCAGTGAACAGTCATAAATCATGCTCCTGCAACCCGATCTACCTACCCACTCTATTGCCTAGCATTTTTTGTAACTTCCAGGAGGGTGCATTTGGACTTGCAAACCCTTATGTGCCTTTTCTTTTCCTTTGGCTTTTTCTTTTGGTTTTCTATCTAAGGCTAGCCTTATCACTTCCAAGGCCCCAGATTAAACAGTTGGGAACCTTCATTCTCTACCTAACTACTTTATCTGCCAAGATTGAACAGTTTGGACAGATTTCTTTCTCTAATCTACAACAAGAAATTGAAACATGGCATGACCCAGCTTAGACTGTTGGATCACCCATTCAAAAGTAGGACATCATCCACCATCTGTAGATATGTGTGTTCCACAAGAATATGAGATCTTTGCATCACCAAAGTAGGTCATATTGGCCCTTCCCCTGCCAATCATGAAAAATGAAACCTATTGGTATAGGTAGCTAACACAAGGTTCAAGCTCATTTAAAAATAAACCCACCTTTGGTAAATAACCTCTGCGATTTCTTTGCTATCAGCCCTTTTGAACTCTGGTTTTGTTCCTTCCGTCACCTCCATTCGTTTGGCCAACCGTACACTTCCACTTGATTGTTTACCCTTTTGAGGAACATCTGTGACAAGTGATTCTTATTGCCACCCTCTTCACACTACCATGTTTTGAGAAGTTCCAAACTTACCTGGAACCAGCTGCTACCCAGAAATACCACTCGTTCCTCAAAAAATGAGTCTCTTTTAAACTCTTTTTAGACTCGTTAAATATAAAAATATTGTCAAGCTATTGGCCTTTCTAGCCCGTTAAAGTAAAGGGAACGCCATCCCTCTCATATATTTTAATATTTTTGGACTTGAGGGATTATTAAACAAAAATATCGAGCACTTGTCTTTGTCGGCTCGTTAAAACTATCGAAAATTCATCCCTCTGGTATTATTTTACACTTTTTCAGACCTAAGGGATTATGCCAGGAAAAAGGACTTTTGGAGTCTCCTTTTTGTCCATTTTCAAACTCTCTAAACATTAAAAAGATCGAGTTATCTTTGTTGTTAAAATCGTTAAAAAAATAGCGACAAACTTGTCCACCCAGACGAGAACGAGTCTCACTAACGCTAGGCTCGCTAAACACAAAGAGACAATTTTGCCCGAAGGTAAAATTATAGACCAAGCATATGTTATCCTCCTCAAGCTTGTCAAAAATAAAGAGGTACTGGTCAGCAATGACTAGGGAAAAATGGGAAGAAAACTTGAAGAACTCTATTGGTAGTAGGTTGCTCTTGAACATGACACTTTCACTCCATCACCGTGATTGAGTTGGGTTGGGTTTTTCTATTCACCATCACCATTGGTCCACCGTGCCATCCATGGGGTTAATGCTACCAGTCCATATCAATGTCGCTAATATGTTCAAGAGAAGTCATTCAGAGAATTCACCATCCAGCAAACGCCTCATCCATTGCATTACATCCACACTTCATTTTTCATGATCGTCATTCTTGAACCTCATATAACCAGATCATTTTCACCTCCACAAAAATCATTTGCTCCATTTCGCGTCATAGATGTGGGATACATCAAGGCCCTCCTACGATAGGTCACTTCTTGTCGAAATCAGCTCATTATCGAAGAAGTTGACTTAGAAACAACCCTTTCATTACTTTGAAGCTTGCATGCCTCAATGACAAGTTTCTCACTTCCAGCGATAGATTTACATCAATGACCTTCAACCGAAAGACTTTGTGTGGTGCTTGACATCGGCTCATATATTCACACCATGTGAATTGTACTGTAGTACCTTGAGGGTCATCATCATTATCGATGACTCCTCTCGCATCTGTTAACAGCTTACATCATTGGTTGGTAATCAGGCGATGTCTTTCCATGTTCGGCTTTATAATATCTTTTCACATGGATTGACTTGTACATCAGGTGAAGATTGGACGAGTTTTGAAGACCCTGGATCTAGTTTCATCCATCCGGGCTGCGATATATTCAAGAAAATAAAGTCATCAATTGTACACAGAAGCTGCACAGATAGTCATCTAAGCCAGGGAAGATGACTCTTCATGTGAAGAATCAACAGTCTGCAATAGTAGACGATTGTATATCCTATGTACATGAAAATGAATTTATAAAGTTGAGCATGGGAATGCCCACCTCAGATAGATCATGAAAAAATATGATGATGATGTATTGTATTGTATCTTATACAGGTCACCTTCCAGTGTGAATACCTCGAATCCTCATGAATAAATCATTTCACTCGATGTCAGAAGATTTACGACCTCATGCTTTAGGGGGCAGCTGTTATAGACATATTTGGGCACTGCAACCACAAACTCATATGTCCATAAACTAAGGGCTCCTTAAGTCCCTAAAAGTGTTGTTTTACACCCTAAAGGATCATGGTAAACTGATAAGATCATTTCCCAGAAGTTCCACCTGAAAAACTACTCAGAACTGGCCAAAACTGGACCATACAGACTGCTCCATGGGCAAAGTGCGATGCATACTGACTGCCTGGCTGGCCAGTTGTGATGCATACTGAAATGGCCTTCTATGGGGTGCGATGAGAAAGAATAGACAAATGGCAGAGACAGTTTGCAAGGTGGATGATCATGGAATGTTCCAGAAACTTCTCCTGTGACACTTGCTTCTCTGAATTCACCTAGGGATGAGTAAGAGATCATGAAATCTCCAAGTGGAGCCAAGAACTATCAGTGGAATGACACTAATAAAAAAGCCAGAGTTGACTCACACCCTTGCAAGACATCTATAAATGGATCCCTCATCTGAGAGATCTAGAGGCTGGAATTTTGTATTTTGTAAGGAAGTGCTGTTGGTTTGTTGGTGAGAAGAGACATTGCATTGTTGGGTGATTTTCTTATTCATGAGGTGAAGAGGGCTTCTACAACTGCGAGGATGATGTTGGATTAGACAGTTGGGTTGTAATCCTCTCTTACATTACTATTAATAAATTTCTTTGAGTTTTCCTCCATATAATCGTGTATTTGTGAAGCTTATTGTTTATGAATGCAATTGTATGGTCAATGTGTTTCTGATTCTGCATTATTGATGATGTTTTAGATAGAGATGATTTGATGGTTTACTGTTACTTTGACTCTACAGGTACTCTTTGAAGTGGGACAAGTAGGAGAGGAGTGGAAAATTATATCAAGCAATGGAGAAATCAAGCTAGGATCAAAGCGGAAGATCCAGGTTGGTCCTCTTTTCTTCTCTTCCATCTATCACACTTAAAGGAACTCTTGAAAAGATTTCATTGTTTGTTTCTAAGATAGCTACCCATCTTAGTGGGACTAGCAGTTCGAATCAACACTAGTTTTCCCTGAAACAATAGGCTGTATGACCTTGGCCACACATGGCCTTCAACAACCAACTAGATGGTGGTGGAAGGAAAATTGGAAGTCTCATTGTCCTTCCAAAACTTGTATTTTTATGTGGCTACTCCTTAATAATAAAGTAATTTCTCAAGATATGTTATAGAGAATAAATATAAAGGGTCCAGGATGGTGCATCTTTTGTATGGAAAATGAAGAGTCAAACTACCATTTAATTCTTGATCGTATTTACTCTAAATTAGTTTGGAATGAATTGGATGGTATCACGGATATAGGAGATCAATGTTGTGGAAACACTAATTATAATGCCCTATATGAATGGTGCATGAACCCTGTTACTAAAGAGTTTAGGGCCTTACCATTAAACTGATTGGGGTATTCGGTAAGTGCTAAATGACAAAAAATTTGAGAGAAAATTCATCACTTCAGTCCAATGTGCTACTCCAGTCCTATTACAGAACATAGAATGGATCACTCAAAGCCTTGGGGCCATTTTTATGGCACCTCTCAAGTGAGCCCTACTGGGAGGGGTAGGAAGCATCTTGCATAATGGTGAGTCTCATGCAATCATATTTAAGGCAACATTTGGTAAAGGATTCAACAACAAGGATGAGCTGATGGCACTAAATGATATCTGAACTCTAGTAGCAAAATATGGGGTTCCAGAATTTCTACTATTTGACAATTCTCAATGTGCTATAAAATGACCCAATAGGTAGTATACTCTAAAAATATCTACCATCACTAATGAGGAAATTCTTAGTATTTTTGAGGGCTTTACCCTGGTCACCTTTGCTCACATTTTTAGAGAAAGAAGTCAAGGGGCAGATCTCCTGTCAAAAGGTCTCGAGATTCAGCTTGGGGAATGGATTGTTTAAGAAGATTTAAATGGGTTGCGCACTGAATATTCCCACTTTCCTTTCCTTTGATCAGTGGACTCTTGGATTCTTTTTTTATTTCTCATAGTTGAATGTACATTTTTTGTATGAGAGGATTGTTTAAATTTTTTTGGATCAGGGGTTAAGGGGTTTAGGGGTTAGGGGTTAAGGGTCAAGGGTCAAGGTCTAAGAGGATAAGGGGTTAGGGCTTAAGGGGTTCATGGATTCTATGTTAGGGGTTAGTGGCTTAGGGTTTAAGGGATCAAGGGGTTAATGGATTATGATTTATGGGTGTGGACTATGGATTTTAGGTTAAGGGGATAGGGAATTTAGTGGTTGTGGGTTAAGGGCTTATGGGTTGTTATAATGGGGCCCCTAATCCAATTATAAAAATTATTGGGGGTTCCCCTATCAACTACTCCCATTGCCTTCCCTTCAGCCCCCTAGTCCATATGTTATGAGGTCTTAAGACCCGTTCTCATTATGCAATGCTAAGATTATAGATCTCAATAAACCATGCTCGAACCTCTCACTTCTACCCATCCATGCTACCATTATGTCCCTTTGAACCATTCAATACACCAAAAGACCTTCCTCCCCCAAAATTCATAAGAATTAAACATTTGGAGGAGATCATTTAACAACTGCCCCTAAAAGTGTAATTCTAATGAAATTTATTTTTTGTGGGGGTTGAGGAGGGTGGGGTGGGAGGGGGGGGGGGGTTGTCCAAAACTGCCTCCAAAAGTTACATTGTTGTGACTTTTAAGGGTTTTTTAGGGATTCTAAGTTAGGGGTTAGGGGTTAAGGGGTTGGTGACTTAGGGTTTAAGGGATCAATGAGTTAATGGGTTATGCATGTAGGGGTTAAGGGATTATGGTTTTCGGGTTATGCGGATAGGGAATTTTTTATGGGTTAAGGGCTTATGGGTTGTGAGAATAAGGCCCCTAATCCCATTATTATAACTATTGTGGGTTTCATCCCTATATAACTATTGGGGGTTCCCATTATTAGAAACCAAGTAAAGGCCCATTTGCTTGATGACCTTATGCTAGATGAATAAGAAACAATGGGTATCATTCAAGGCTTGAGAAAAATGAAAGACTAATCCCCTGGTAAGAGGAGAACTCATGTATCAAGCAAAAAAGGGACATGAGAACAAAGTGCATGTTGTGGGTAGGCGGTGTTAGAGAAGTGTAGGAATGTGTGGATGTTTAATTCCCTTAAAGCAATTATGCACATAGAAGAAAGTTGAGACAATGGAGATGCTAAGGTAACCCCACTAGTACATATCTGTTCTAGTTTTGTCCCTTGGCCAAATCTAGATGGTCTTGGGAAAAGTATTTGTGTTGCCAGTGACCCTTGTTGATATTAGAAGGAATGCAATCTTGTTAGGAAAACATCTTCCTTAGGCCACAAAGTTTCATTCTTCCTAGGTTATTGTTCATGTTGAAGTTTTTTTCTTTTTGTGAAAGAAATGCAATGAAATCTTATCGATAGTATCAAACATTGAAAAGTATTTCTATGTACCATGCACCTCATAATCAAAATTGGATCATCATATATTTTGTTATATATCTTGGTACTTTCTAAATGGAAAAATTGGAGAAATTGGATATTAGGGCCCAATTTAGTGTCGAGTTCCACATTAGTGATTTTGGGTCTTATATATTTGATTGGGAGCCCATTTTTCTTGCATAGCTCCATCCCTTTGATGTTACTCTAAACACTAGAAGCTTTCCAACTGTGTGAAAATCACCTCAAATGAAGTTTGTATGTGAAAGTTACGTCTTTCGCAAGTTGACCTACCTTATTGACCATCATGCCACTCAGTGGATGCCATGTCAACCCCCGTTACTCACACATGTGGGGGTGTTCCAAAATAGAAACATTAATTGAGGGTTGAAGCATGAAAAAACCCTAACCTTGATGTTGAATGACTACAAGTTGTGTTATACAAGGTTACTAGGAAAGGAAGGGGCTCCATTCTTTTGTCTTTATTATTCCATAATTGAGGATGACATCAAAGAATGGGATATCAAGCATATCATCAGATGAAGAAGGATTTTAAAGTAACATTTCATGCCACAATCCCAGAACATAGTGAGTGCCCCTTTCTTTGTACTTATATTTCATAATTGAAAAAGAGAGACTTGAGCATATGCCTCAACTTCTAGCTAGGATTTCTCTCATATTAGGTTTCCCAAGTCATGTATTCTATTCATTTGTGTGGATGGTTTGTTTATTTTATTGTTTCTTCCATTTTGATTTCAAATATATCCATAATTTTGAGTGACACACTAGTAATATTTAATCTATGATCTAAGATAATAAACTACATAATAAAATATTTCAAAACATTGTAAGAACTAGCATGAAAAACTATTCCAATAGGATATCCACAACAGTTTAAAGATAAATGAAATCATTATTAATGATTGTCAATCATTGGATTAACAAAATCACAATAAGACCTAGTCTTTCCTACCTATGAGCGCTTTCTAGTGAAAACCTTAGTATATTGTGTAATGTGGTGTGTTGATGTTCTTATGTTTGGCTACACAGTGTGCTAAGTGCTAGGGAGTGCTAGGGAGTGCCAAAGCATGCCAAAAAATGCATGGGATGCTAACATGTGCTACATAGTACCAAGGGATTATTAAGTGTGCTAGATGTTATGGCATGTCAAGATGTAAAATTTGTTGCTTAGTTGTTTAATTTTATGACCACGGTTGGATGTGAGCATTATCTTCGTAACTTGTTAAGTTGGATAAGTTGAAATTATACATTAGTAGCATATGAGTCATAGCTTTATTTAGGAGTCAAAGTCCTTCGTTTTAATCTTATACCTCCTTCATCATCCTTCACTAACCACTCTCCATCATTCCCCTCATCAAAATCCTTTCATTTCCTTATTTGACCAAAAACCCTAGAAATCTGCTGCACTTTTACCCTAGGTCTGTGTCTTGACCTTTTCCCCCCTTTTTCTCACTATTTTTGAGAAATTATACTTCTATTATTTTTCTAACACCCATACCTATCCCCCATATTTTCCCCATAATTTGTCCTACCTCCCTTCCCTCTCATTCCCTTCCCCTAAGTTGCTGCTCTTTTGCACTGTGCTTTTACCTAGTCACTATGTTCTTGTCATATACCTTAAACCTCACACTTGGTTTCCATGAAATTGTTACAGGATATGAGTGAGGATGACATGAAACTACCCACTCAATTTTAGCTCAAAAATATGCACAGTTTTCAAGAAATGAGCCATCATTATCTACAACCATTTTGGGATTTTCTCGAGGTTTGTGCCTCTAATTGGGTTGAATTTTTTTTTGGAGGTGAATTATGATGATATTAACTCTATGAAAAAATTTCAGCCCATTTGGATTTACCGTTTGGGAGATATTCCATAAATACAATTGCTACAAGAGAGTTGTTGCGCTTTTGACTATGTTTTTATCATCAGTTTCAAAAGATATTTATGACCAAATGGAGATGAATTTTGGAAAACCAAAGGAGTTTTTGTTAAAAATGCAACCAAGAAAAATAACCTTTCTTCATTTTTTGTATGGGTATTATGGTTGAAGAGATATGAGTTTGTCTTCCTTGCTTCTCTTTTCACTACGCTTCTTGACAGTCAGTTTTGGAATCAAGTTTGAAGAGGCTAAAATGATGTTTTTACATGGTTTAAATGCTCCAGGGTGTAGTGGACATCTCCAAGTTTCTTCGAAGGTCTTCAAAAACACTCAAAACCTCATTCAAGTCAACTATTTGTTGCGCTTCTGCCAAGATTTGTTGTGTTTCTGTGTGACCAACTTCAAGCGTGGATTCTGAACAAATGGGAAAGTATTTTTGAAAATGAGAGGAGGTTTTTTTTCATAACATACCAAAAAAAAAAAGACTCTCTCATTATTTACATATAATTTAGTTTCATGGAGCTACATGTGGCACTACGAGACCCATTTTGCACAATTTCGCTAGGCCATAATTGTTGACAGGGTTCTAGAACTTTTCGCAATTCGACTTGGTGGACCTCCAACTTGGCATGGTTGACCTAAAATATATTTGGATAATGAGGTTTGAGGATTTTTCTATCATATCGCATGATTGTCTCTTCATTTACCACATTTTTAGCTAGTCAAAAACCAAGCCCTAGATAGTAGGATATGGGAAAATTTTGTAAATATTAAATCCATGCATGCTAGGGAGTGTGAGGGCCAAGTGCCAGGGAAACACAAGGGAGAACTCATTTAAAATGCATGGAAATGAATTGACAGTGAGCTAGAGGTGTGATAAGGAGGGAGTGAAGAAGTATACTAGCCAGTTCCAAGGCATCAGAAGGGAGAACTAGGTCAAAATGCTTGGAAATGAACAAATAAGAGTGCAGTGCGTGAAGGAGTGTCAGCGAATTCCAGGCGCCTCAAGGACGAAGTGTGTTAGGATAAGTTCAGAATATGACTTGTAGTAAGCAAGCCTATGGTTGTGATAAGGTGTGTACAAAGTAGTTTCAGACAAAGGGAGAATTTTGGTTGGGTACAACATTGTTTTGTCAATGACTTGGTTGGGTTCCCAAGTTGCAAAAAAGTAAGGCTATTTATGAGGGCATGACAGATATGGAGTTCCATGGTGTTCCAAGGAATTCTAAGACATGCCAAGTGCTAGGGCATGCCAAAAAGTTCCAGGCACTAGGATGTGGCACCAACACATGCTAAGGAGTGTTAGGGTCAAGTTCGAGGGAAACACAAGCAAGTGGTAGTTTAAAATGCGTGGAAATGAATGGATAATAGTGTGACAGAGATTGTTAGCTAGCGAGTACGAGGTGTGCTAAGTGTCAGGGAGTTCCAAAGAATGCCAAGAAATGCAGGGGATGCTAACATGTGCTACATAGTTCCAAGGGATTATTAGGCCTGCCAGATGTCATGGCATGTCAAGATGTAAAATTTGTTGCTTAGTTGTTTAATTTTATGACCACAGTTGGATGTGAGCCTTGTCTTTGTAACTTTTTAAGTTGGATAAGTTGAAATTATACATGAGTAGCCTAAGATGAGCTATAGGAAGTTCCTAGGTGAACAAGGCATAGTCTAGTTGTAGTAATTGTAACTTGGTCAAGCTGTTGTTATAGTTAAGTTGTTATTATTGTTGAGGTAGGATTTTCTTGGGTTCCCATGTTGCAAAAAATGTAAGGGTAGTTGTGAGGTCATGATAGCTAAGGAGTGCCAGACGTGCTAAGGAATGAAAAGGCGTGCTAACACATGCTAGAAAATTTTGTGGTCTGATGGTTTGATTTAATTTTATGGTGTTATTTTTATTGTCTGCTTTGCATAACACTATTTTCCCTAGTTTGGAACATTACAGTGAGTAAGTTCTAGGTGTGCTAAGGAGGGAGTGAGAAGGTATGCTATGCATTCCTTCCAAGTCATGCTAGAGTGCTAGGGAAGCATACAAAGATGTGCCAAGTGCCAAGGTGTGCCAATGCATGCTAAGGAGTGTTAGGGAGTGCCAGAGAAACATAAGGGAGGACTAGGTCAAAATGTATGGAAATGAATGAATAAGAGTGTGTGACAGGGAGTGTCAGTGAGTTCCAAGTGTGATAAGGAAAGAGTGACATGGTATTCTAGGTTGTGCTAAGTCATGCTAGATTACTAGGGTGACATGCATCCAAGATGTGACAGGTGCCAGGGTGTGTCAACATGTGCTAGGACATGTTAGGGAGTGCGAGGGAAACATAAGGGAGCACCAGGTCAAATTAGTGCATGCAAATGAACAAATCAGAGTTTGTGATAGGAAGTGTCAGTGAGATACAGTGTGTTGAGGGAGCAACAAGGTATGGTAGGTAGTGCTAAGGCATGCTAGAGGTGAGGGAAACATGCCAAGATGTGTCAAGTGCTAGGGTGTGCCAATGCATGCCAGGGAGTGTTATGGAGTGCCAAGGAAACAAAAGGGAACACTAGTTTGAAATGCATGGAAATGAATGAATAAGAGTGTGTGACAATGAGTGTTAGTGAGTTCTAGGTGTGGTAAGGAGGGACCGACAAGATATGTTAGGTAGTGCCAAGGAATGCTAGAGTGCCAAGGAAACATACGAAGATGTGCCATGTGCAAGGGCATGTCAATGTTGTCAGAAAATGTTAAGGAGTGCCAAAAAAACACAACGAAGAACTAGTTCAAAATGCATCGAAATTAAAAGATAAGAGTGTGTGATAGGGATTGTCAACGAGTTCCAAGAGTTCTAAGGAGGGAGTGACAAGGTTATATGTTAGGCAGTGCCAAGGCATGCTAGAGTACCAGGGCATGTCGGAGAGTGCTAGGGTGTGCTAGGGAGTGTAAAGCATGGAAATAAATGTAGGGGATGCTAACACACGCCACATAGGGCTAGAGAATTGTTAGATGTGCCATGTGTTATGGCATGTCAAGATGTAAACTGTGTTTCTTAGTTGTTTTATGGCCATGGTTGGATGTGAGCCTTGAATTGGTAACTTGTTAAGTGGGATGAGTTGAGATTTGAAATGAGTAGCCTAAGATGTGTTATAGGCAGTTCTTAGGTGAACAAGGCATAGTCTAGTTTTAGTAACTATAACTTGGTTAAATTGTTGTAGTCAAGGCAGGACTTGGTTGGGTTCTGGCCAAGTATAAAAAGAAAGTAAGGGTAGTTGTGAGGGCATGATATCTAAGGAGTTCCAGGGCATGCCAAGTAATGAAAAGGTTTAATAACACATGGCAGATAGTGTCTGTTGGAGAGGTAAATCCCCTCTACGGATAGAGGCGATCCCTACTAGCCCAGCAAGGGTCTAGCAACAATCAGTCAATGCTACTACGCATGTTCCTAATTGCAATTAAACAAGAGGTAAAGAGCACCTACTTGGATTCCAGCGCTGTCGTTTGATGAAGAGATGCCGCCTTCGCTCCTTCGCTTTGGCTGGTCACGATCCTTCGCGATCTCCGCGAATAGACACCTGCACACACGAAGAGGAAACAAACACAAGCGTGAAATCTAATAAAAGAAACCATACATCAGTCAGAAAAGATGTAATTCACATTTAACCATTGCATAGACAAATGAGAATGGAACAATAATAGCAGTCATCTATTATTAATCAAACAGAGAAGAGTACAACCAAATGTTCTGACGTCGGTAACCTTCTCAGGAGGGGCCGGTCAGCAAGTGTCTCAAGCATTCACCTTTGGAAATGATTCTCCCAAGACAAGCAACTCTCTCTCTCTCACAAGCAACACAAAACAACCTTCCCTAAGCAATCAATCACTTCCACACCTAGCACACCAAATACCTATAGTAGCAACAATCTGAGCACTATAAGCTCTATACAATCCAAGCTATTCCAAAACTCTCTGCTCATGGTAATGGTGGAAGTTTATATAGGAGAAGGAGCCTCCTAAAAGGGTGGAAGGATGAGCTTATCCTCAAGGGAAGTGGTTGCAAAGGGTCGAACAGACATGCCATAGAAGGGAGTCGATACTCACAAAGCCAACAACCAAGCCTGGAGTTATCTGGAAGGCTGGTTGTTGGAACAAATTCGCCCAAACAGGATCAGCGCGGATTATAAGGTAACTGACGCGCTGATGTCGCGCCTCAATAATGGGGAAAGTCATGTCAGCGCGACCAAATACAAAGGAGAGGTGCGCTGGCTCATAAAATGCGACCAGCGCGGAAAAGTGATGTGCTTCCGCGCTGCCAGCGCACTGAATACACTACAAGCCGCCAGTCATCGCGGATATTTTAGAAACAGACGCGCTGATGAGGAAAACTTTGGAAAAGTGGGTTTTGGGCCAGTTCAGAAGGCATGAACTTGATTATTGTGAATTCTCGACACAGTAGGGTGACTGACAGGGAGACAGTGCCAAATTACTGTGTAACAGATGCCCCCTAAAGCATGAAGACCGAGAGAGTGGGAGGGGTGAAATGCTTTACAACACTCGCCGAACTGGAACACCACCAGGAAGGACCGAATATCTCTGATAATCAAGTACATGCAGTCTAGGCATGGGCGCAGCCATCCGAAAGACATGCGAAAAGTTCTGTGGAATGGACGCAGCCACCCAGCTAAAGAGACCAAAATAATGATAAGGTATGGTCGCAGCCATCCATGAAGACTCAGGTATGGGCGCAGCCATCCATCAATGAGTCATGTAACGATCATCCACAAAATCGCAACCTGGACCATAACAGACAGGGATCCAGGGTCTTGCGCTCCATCTCGACCCGAACAAAGTACAAGTTCAAGCATGTGAATACATGAGCTGAAGTTGAACATGCATGAACATCGTCTGATTACCAGTCAATGATGAAAACTGTTAACAGACACGAGAGGTACCATCAATAATGACAATGGCCCTCAAGGTACTATAGGTACAATCCGCGGCGTGTGAATCAATGAGCTGGTGTCGAACACCCGCAGAATCATTCGATCAGAGGCCAATGATGAAAACCTCGCGTCGAACACGAAGAACCTGCCATTGAGGCATGCAGGCTCTAAGGCACCTGAAGGGAGTCTCTAAGTCACCTTCCCGGATAATGAGCTGAAGTCGACAGGAAGTGACCTTGATCGAAGGTGGGCCATAATGTTTCCCACATCATCGACACGAGACAGAGGAAAAATGATTTGTGTGAGATAGCAGATGAGGTTGTATTATTGCAGAGGTCAACTTCTCTTGAACATATCGGCGACACTATAGCGGATTTGGTAGTATTTGACATCAAATGAGCAGAGGGTATGATGATGATGGCAATGAACAGATGAGAGGTCAAATAGGATAACCCATACCCACGGAGGTCAGTTGTGAAACAAAATGAGAAATTCCCACCCGACACGAATGCAGATCAGTGCCATGTTCAAGAGCGACATACTGCCGACGCAACAATTGCAGTTCCATTTTCCCCACCATTTCTGGCAGGTACCCCGGTTATTTTTGGATGACAAGCTTGACGGGGATAGCATATGCTTGAAGAGTGTCATTTCGACAATGCCCGATGTCATCAAGTTTTTAACGAGCCTGACAAAGGAAAAACTCGGCGTCTTTTCTTGTTTAGAGAGCCTGAAAAGACAACGGAAAAGGAGACTCCAGGGGGGTCCTTTTTCGTACAGTTGTGTCTCTCGAGCCCGAAAAAGTATAAAACTATGCTCGAAAGAACCGCCCGACCATTACGATCGAGGAGTACTTTTCGTAGATAGTGCCTTCGACCCGAAAAAGTAAAAAAGCGGTCGGAAACACGTCGTTTTAGAGCCAATAACGAGCGCGAAACGACAAACACCCGACAATCTTTTAAAGTTACACGGTCGGAAAAAGAGCTTAAAATGACCGCCTCTCGTTCCCTTTAACGAGCTGAAAGGAAGCTCGGCCATCTTTTCTTGTTTCGTGTCGCAAAAGAGCTCAAAGACGACATTTTTTGGAACCAAGTGATTTTAGGACCATTATGACTCCACCGATTCTGAGGACCTGCACAATAAAAATACCCGCATAAATCCGTTCGACATGTTAAAAACATATTGAAACATGTTATAAGACTCTGACAGAAGTGCTAAATCCATGGTTAAAGCATGAGAAAACCCACATTTGTAAAATCTATAGCTAATTAAGCCATTTTACTATAAATAGAAGGGTAAATAGTCATTTTTACCATTGTTACCATATTGAGCCTTTGAGAACATTGTGAAGCTGCGAAGTTGACGGAGCGAATTCTTCCCTGTGCAGACACCATTCATCGAACGGCTTGCTCCAGGTAGGTTCCCCTTGCCATGCGCTCTCTTTTGAGTCCTTTTTTAAGCATTTTAACGGTGGGAATTGGCCGTTTTGGCAATTTTTTGGAGCGTTGGTGCGCTCTCGGTCAGCGCGGATTTCCCGCGCGGGACCGCGTTGATCGAAATAGAATTGAACGTACCACCTTCCCGGTCAGCGCGGAAAACCCGTGTTCTTCCGCGCTGACCTGGAGAAAATACAAAGCACTGCCATTGTCAGCGCGACTGTTTTAAAAACAGCCGCGCTGGCACAACAAAATTTTGTTTTTTAAGTTTTTGAACGTGAAAACTTTTATAGTCAGCACTCTAATATTTTTTTTTAATGTTTATGCAGGACGCAATGGCCTTTCAGTGGCAAGAGAGGGCCCATGATGTTGAGGATATAGCTGCTTTTGCAAGAGCGGATTGCCGAGATGCCATGCGGGTGTGCGGATTCCTAAAATTCTTCCTGACTCCACGCTTGAGAGCTCATCATGACTTACTTGAGTTCCTGATCCGGTCATGGAACCCAATAGATGGCAAATTTACCATCCGCGGTAAAGACATTGAGTTCGACCACATGGACATATATTTCTTGACTGGATTGTCGCGCCGGGGCGTGAGGCCTATTCTGGAGGGGCAACGGCCCAGCGGCGAGACTCTCGACCAACTCATGGCTCGAGTATGTCCAGAGGCAGAGAAAACGCGGAGTGGGAAGGTGTCAATTCCCACGGTGACAGATATAGTCCTTCGCACCATCCTTTTTATGGTGACCCGGGCAGCGGGAAGCTTAGCCAACCATGAGGCCTCGAAGACCCACCTGCTGCTAGCTCTTGAGTGCTTATAGCCTACTGTGTTTGACTGGGCCATAGCGGTGACCAACAGCATGAAGAGGCAACTCAGCAACTGTCGTCGCGGAGAGACGAAACAGTTTGGCTATGGGTCGCTCTTACTCCCACTCATTCTGGAGCGGGTGCCAGCCATGCGGCTGCAGACTATGGCCGTGGATCCACCTAGAGGTCCCCGAGAGACAAGGGCCACTCGATGGGCTCGCATTATGCCACGCGGAGGTGGTGGCTGGCCAGCTGCTTGGGGAGTGATCTTTCGAGAGTGGTTGGAGCAGCAGATCATTTTTGTTGAGGACTGGCCATACGCAGGTATGGACTTCTGCAACAATCCTGACATGCCACTGCCCGTAGGAGAGCATTGGGATGATGCAGGTATGACATTTGACCCTTTTTTAAATGTTTTAATGTTTTTTTATTTTTTATGTACATGTCTTGATAAATGTCATGGTGCGCAGATGTGGGACCTGTTAGACCCATCGGCTTAGCCCCAGAGGCACGGAGAGAGGGGCAAGGAGCTGGAGCCCTGGCCTTAGTCCCTCCAGGAGTTGATACTTCAGAGGCGATAGCTCGCAACCTTGAGGGTTTGCTGGAGGGTGTGCTAGACTACCAGGGAGTCGAGGAGGTTCCCATAGAGCACCAGATCCACACAGTGGGGGTGGCACCTAGGGTGCACCGCTTGTTGAGGCGGGTGGCACGAGCAGCTGTGTGCTATAGAGAGCACAACCCAGCACAGTAGTCGCCTAGGTTTCCTTTTGATGTTTTGAGAAACATATGTCTCGAATGTATGGAGAACAGTGACTCTTATTTTTGACACATACACTTATTTTTGAGCGCCTCAGTGCGCCACACGATATATATATATATACATACCGATTTTTGGATGGATCTTGTTACATGTGATGATGTTTCATTTACGTTATGCAAGTGTTCAGTAGAAATGTGATCTTATGTATGAATTGCACAACACATGACCCATATATTTTAATGTTTTTAATGCAAGCTTAAAAGCACACACAGCACGCATGCAAACTATGCTTGAGGAAATATCTTATTTACATATGCTTTACTCTACTATGCTTTCTATGTCTTCTTGTATGATGTTATCTATTTCGCAAATGTCTGTCTAACACATGATTTGCCAATGCATCAGTCAACGTGTTTAATCGTCTCGGAATATGTTGATATGTGATATAGTCAAAATTCCTTTCTAACAATCTGACACGTAGATACAACCTTAGGATACGTTGGTCTCTGACGGAATATCGCCCGTTGAGTTGATGAACGACAAGTTGGGAGTCCAGGTTTACCATCATTGCTCGAATGCCGAGATCAACTGCTTCGGCTAGTAGCTCAATTACGGCACTGTATTCAGCAACATTATTAGTGGTATGACTGAGGCAGACTCCTTGAAGATCTAGCAACTCCCCGTGAGGATCATAGATTGCCCACGCCGCAGAGGACAAATTGCAAGTACTACGGCAGGCGCCATCAGCGAAACCAACATAAGGTGCACTAGACATCTGCACAAGAAGGAGAAAACACAATAAGAGGCAAACACGCCTTCACACCAAAGCAAAACATGAAATCATGCACACAAAACACACTAAACACGCGTATGTACACACTGAGTGCACGAAGTCATGCATAATATTTCTTCAGATACAGCCCGTTGCAGGGCTTGTCAAGAGGATTTCCTTCGTAATCAATCAACTCATATGCGCCTTTTTGTAAAACTCTTTTCACGATATAGGGACCTAGCCACATGGATTCGAGTTTTCCTGCCCCCAGCTTATCTTTAGCTTGATCGTAGAGCGGTACTAGATCTCCCTCAACGAAGGAACGAGGATGAATATTCTGGTCAAAGTGAGCCTTGACTCTCTTCTTTTGCGCTTCGATAGCCAAAGAAGCTAAACGACGAGTCTCGTCTAACCGTTCTAGGTACAAAAGCCGTTCCTCCACCGGAGTGGTGTTGGGAAGCAACTCGACAGCTAATTTCAACGAAGGAATCTCACATTCGACGGGAAGGGTAGCCTCCAGTCCATAAACCAACTGAAACGGAGTGAAACCGGTGGCGTCCTTCACAGAAGTCCGGTAGGCCCACAAGGCTGGGAACAACATCAGATGCCAATTAGACTTGTGCGTATTGACGGTGCGTTGAAGCATAGTGATCAAAACTTTGTTCACGGCCTCGACTTGACCGTTGGATTGTGGATAGTACGGTGTCGAACTATCTTGCCGCAAGCCTAGTTGGGTCGTTAGTTCCGTCATCATGTGATTTCGGAAGTGCTTTCCGTGATCCGTGACAATAGCCTGAGGGACTCCGAAACGAGTAATGACATGATTGAATAAAAACTGCGTCACCGTGTAACCGTCTTCGTTCAGTGTAGGCATCGCTTCGGCCCACTTGGTGAAATAATCCACGGCAACGATGATGTATCCATGCCCCCCGGCCGAACGAGGGTTACAGGACGTATAATCGATGCCCCATTTGGCAAATGGACCTACGGTGACAACAGGGTGCAGTGGTGCAACAGGTGCACGCATCTTCCGGTGGTAAACCTGGCATTCATGACATGCACGTACAGCAAGGATGCAATCCTTGAAGATGGAAGGCCAGAAATAACCAGCACGGAGGATCTTCTGGGCGGTAGCATATCCGGACATATGGCCGCCACAAGCGCCGGAGTGGCAGTCATTCAACACCCACTCAGCCTCCTCGAGAGTCAAGCAACGGCGGAGAACAGAATCAACGCCGAGGCGGTACAGGGTATCACCCAAAATGCGATAGGGTTGAGCTTGGTGACGAATTCGCCGTCGGGCATCTTTCAATATGTTTGGACGGAAGGAAGATGTCTGCAAATATATGATAATGTCCCCGTACCACGGGTCGAGGGTGCTGATGAGAAACAATGTTTCATCCAGGATATGCTCCTCCGAACGAGATGGTGCGGAGTGAGATGGTAAGGAACAGAGCAGTTCAGCAAAGACCAGAGATTTCTTAGACTTGGCCGCAGTGAATTCCAAGTCGAACTCTTGGAGGATTACAATCCACTTCGAGTATTTGCCCCCCAGCAGTTGACGTGACAAAATGTAGGTCATGGGGTTGCAGTCAGAGATCACAGTCGTCATGCGCAACAGGATATAAGGCCGGAATCGTTGGACGGCGCAGACAGTTGCCAATGCCAACTTCTCGACATATGCGTAACGAGTTTCCGTATCCAGAAGGTTGCGACTAAGATAATAGATAACGTGCTCGGTGCCGTCGTCATCATCCTGCACCAGAACCATGCCGATGGTGGTGTCAGCGGCAGCTAGATAGAGAGTGTAATCACGGTGGTAGTTCGGAGGTCTTAAGAGCGGAGCTGAGACAAGAAGGTCTTTAAGGCGCTCGAAAGATTCCTGGGCGATAGCATCCCAACGAAAGGGTGTGTCTCGTTTTAACAACCGTGTGAAACCCTTAGCCACCTCGGCATAATTCGGAATGAATCGTCTGAGAAAATTAGCTTTACCCTGCAAGCTCTGCAATTGCTGCAAAGAGGCAGGGGGAGGAAGATTCAAAATGGCCTCGACTTTGAGGGGATCCAGATGGATGCCTTCCCGGGAGACGATGAACCCGAGTAGTCGGCCAGATTCTACGCAGAAGACACACTTATGCGGATTAAGTCGAATACGGTAGTGTCGACAGCAGAGAAAAATCTCGCGTAGATGAGATGGATGGTCTTGACGCTTAGCTGAATGAGCTGGAAGGTCATCCAGGTAAGGCTGTACGATGTGTCGAATATCATGAAAAGCATAGGACATCGCACGCTGGAAAGTGGCCCCGGCATTTTTGAGACCGAAAGGAAGCTTCTTATAAGCGAAGGTGCCCCAAGGACAAATGAAAGCTGTCTTATGCTGGTCCGCAGGGGCTATGTTGATCTGGTTATAACCAGAGAAGCCGTCCATAAACGAATAAATCTCACTTCCTGCGCAGTCATCAATAAGATGATCAATAAAAGGTGTAGGAAAGTTATCTTTTGGACAGGTACGATTGATATCGCGGTAATCAACACAGACCTGGATAGTGCCCTGCTTTTTATTCACAGGGACTATATTGGACACCCACTCTGTGAGGGGAATGGCATAGATGAAACCAGCTCGAAGAAGCTTTTCAACTTCGGCCTTGATGGCTGCAGCCTTTCGAGGGTGCACTGGACGTAAGCGCTGACGAACAGGCTTAGCGCCTGGATAAGTAGGTATTTCGTGCACCACAATACTAGGGTCGATGCCGGGCATTTCCTCGTAAGACCATGCGAAGACATCACGAAATTCACGAAATAAGGCAGTATAAAGTTGAACTTCCTCAGGAGTGCATGTGACTCCAATAAAAATATTCTCGACAATCCCTGGTTTGACAGAGATGTCGATAGGCTGGGTCTGCGTGATGTTACCCATATTGCCTTCCGAAGACACTTGATATAGCTGAACAGGTGTTTGGAGAGGCGGAGATGGGACACATGAAGCAAACCGCTCGAGACATGCGACCATTTCCGAATGTGGAGGGAGAAACGAAGAACGATGGTGGTGATCTAACCAAGGGAGTTCTTCGAGAGACATAGTCTCTATGATGGCCTCATCGGAGGGAAATGTTTCCTTCAGGGGATCCGAAGTGGCCTCATCACCCAGCCAAGGGAAATGATCATATGAATCAGGAACACTGCTTGAAGAAGCAGGTTCAGGAGGGGGAGCCGATGCAGCGACAATCTCGATGTAGTTGAGCTCGGCAGGACTCAACGGCATCATATCACCCCAAGAGTCTTCCTGATTCAAGGGAGGAAGAACCCATGGATCAGAACGTACTGAAATCATGTTAACAGGGGCGAGATTCGGAGGTGGGAGGGGAAAGACTCCCATTAAGGAGGGATCTTTGAATAATCCAGCACCCACACTCACTAATGACTTTGAGGTATGCTCCACGAATGGCACATTTCCTTCAGAAGAGGAAGCAAAAAAGGATAGCTGGTCCACCGTGACAATTCTTCCTTGATGGGGGAAGCGAACGACACGGAACAAGGAGGAAGCCACGGCTTGCATGGCGTATGTCCAGCTTCGTCCAAGGAGGAGGTTGTAAGTGAGATTAGCGTCAACAACTTCAACCTCTACTTCTACGGTTTTCCCTTCTAAAGAGATAGGCAATCGTGGGAGGATACCATATGGACGAGATTCTCTTCCATCGAAAGCTTCCAGGGTCGTAGGAGACTAGCTCAGAGCAGGAGAACCAATAGCCTTCCAGCAAGCAACTGACATGATGCAGGTTGAGGCACCCTCATCAATGACTGTACGATGGATTGTTTTGCCGTTGATGAGGACCTGTATAAGGAAAGCCACCTGATGAGGCAGTCTCTGTGTAAAACCCTCGAGATCAAAAGAAATTAAATCCGAATCTGCCGGGTCGATGCCACCAATCGCTGATAGCAAGGACTTCCTCTGGGAGGGGCAGCTCTGGAGGACTTCTAATGCGGACATAGCAGACGGAGCCTGAGCTAAGTCCTCGACAATGCTATAGTGCTGGGCAGCACGAGCATTGGGGTTATAAGATGACTTCCTGAGTACACCTTTAGGAGGGGGTCGGGGGATCGTCTCAGTGCTGGGCCGTTCGATGTGAAGGGGACCAGAACTGGACAGAGGAGCGCTGGAGGGAAACTCCGACTCTTTCTCGGCTGGAGATGGATAATCTTTCGCTCGAGTTGAAACATGGATGGGAATCGTTCCAGCCATGAACACTTGAGAACCGAACGAGGAAGAGGATTGAGAGGGATCTGCCACCTGATGCGTCTGCTAGGAAGGGAAAGGCTCTTTTAGCACAGCAGGAGGCCCCGGAGCACCTTTCAAAAGTCGACTAACCTCGGACCGCCTAGGGAAATCCTTGGTGTAGTGATCCTCCTCGCAGATGAGACAAGGATACTTAGGCTTTCGTTTAGCTCCTTCCTCGGAGGGAGGTTTAGGAGGGTTCTGCTTGGGCTGTCCAGATTTATCTTTAGCCTTCCCTTTCTTTTTGCCTTTCGAGGATTTGTCCGCCGCGGTGGACTGGACGGCGTTTACCTCGGAGGTAGTCCCAGAAATAGATTGGCCCTGAGAAGCATTTTCGTTAGAGGCGTTCTGTTTCTGCTTCCCAGGGTTCGCGGCTGATTTCTTTGATGACGAATTCACAGAACCAATGACTCCATCAACAGAGGGTTTTGGTGGAGCCTTGGGCTGTCCAGGCCTTGGGGCATCTGGCAAATACTCATACAAAGTACCCGACTGAGAGTACACTAAGTCGAGGTACTAAGCTCGCGCGATTGCTTGCTCTTCAGTTACACACGCTCCCATTGCGATGTCTTTTGCAATCTTAGGGACAAAGGAAGTCGTGAACCAGTCGGTCAGGAGTTGATCAGGAATCCAAAATTTAATCAAGCGACGACGCCTTCTCCATTCATGTATATGATCAGAGATGTGCGTAGCCGTATCCTGTTTGAGAGACGTGAGAAGATGTGTCCCAGTCTCGTACCGAATGGGTAACTGAAAATGAGTCAGAAAGGCCATAGCCAACGAGTTGAAATCGTGAAACATGCCGCGATTGAGTTCGATGTACCACTTAGTGGCTGAACCAGTGAGAGTCCTTTGAAAGAGGCGAAGTCGGATAGAATCATCAAGCCATGAGTTGGATGAACACGGAAGGTGATAAGTCATTACATGGGCCTGAGGGTCTTCACCAGCTTTGCCATCAAACTTTGGACAGTCACCTGGTATTTTGGTTGGAACCGGTGGCCAATACGGATTATGCAAAATAGGATCATTTGTTAGCTTGGACACATCAGGTAGTTCCAACGTTGCTAAGAACAGTAGCTGTGGGTTAAAGGACATTTGTGGCTGCGGATTCGAGGCGACATTAGGGTTCCAACCAGATGGTGGTTGCCCCCACGAACTCTGTCCGGACGGACCTGGCCCAAAAGGGCCTGGCGCGTAAGAATTTTGTCTCGATGGACCTGGCCCAAAAGGGCCTGGCGCATAGGGAGCTTGTCCGTAGGGGTTCTGTACATACGGATTCTGGCCATATGCGGACGGCTGTCCCTGTGTCTGCCCCCCAGCTCCCCATGTATTAGCAGCTTGCCCCACAGGTGCACCATACTGATAATTTTGGTAAGGAGTGACCTGTGGCTGTTGATAATTTTGATAAGGAGCAAACTGAGTTTGCCCCTGGGGTTGCTGGTAGCCATATGGTTGCTGGGCCCCATACTGAGCCTGATAGGGAGGCTGCGTTTGGTACGAAGGTTGAGGCTGAGGCCCACCTTGCATTTGATAACCCATTTGAGTTTGAGGCCCAGAGTAATGTCCTTGAACTGGCTGGGGTCGAATCATCTGTCCCGAAGGTTGACTTGGTTGGATTTGAGATGGACCTGGTTGGCCAGCAGGGTGGACTTGCTAGGTGCCAGGTTGTCCGTGGACCACCAAGGGTTGTCCTTGCAGAACAAATGACTGAGCTGGCTGGACAGCTGGTTGACCTTGAGGTTGGCCAGCTTGTCCAGATGGGTGATTAGGGCGGACAGCGGGTTGACCTTGCTGCATGGAAGGTTGGCCTGTCTGTCCCCCGGGGTGCACAGACTGAGTAGAGGGCTGGCCTTGCTGTATAGCGAGTTGCCCCCCTTGGTGCGTAGACTGAGCATAGGGTTGGCCTTGCTGTATAGCAGGCTGCCCCCCTTGCCCAGAAGGGTTCATGGATTGAGCAGTAGGTTGACCCTGCTGAACGTAGGGTTGCCTACCCTGCCCAGAAAGATGACCAGACTGGGCGGTAGGTTGGCCCTGCTGTAAGTAGGGTTGCCCTCCCTACCCAAGAGGATATCCCTGCTGGACCGCTGGTTGATTTTGAGGATTATAAACTGACCCAGTTTGTCCAGATGGGTACCCTTGCTGGAAACCGGGTTGGCCTTGTTGAATGTAAGGCTGCCCTGGTTGTCCAGTTGGGTAACCTTGCTGGGTACCAGGTTGCCCTGGATATCCAGTAGGTTGACCTTGATATGAATACGACGGACCTCCAACGGCTGAGGGTTGTCCCTGGTAGGGTTGTCCCTGTGGGCCCCCAGATTGTCCTGGGTAAGGCGGGCCATAAAGTGGTTGCCCTTGAGGGGTTTGCACATAAGGTGGCTGGCCTTGGTTGGGTGGTCCTTGAGGCTGTCCGGGAGGGTTCCGGCTCCCATGGAAAACATGAGTAACGGGATCATACGTAACGTTCAACGGTTCCTGGTTCTCTTCGAAAGGACGATGAGGAAGGACCGACATGTTCTCGAGGTACTGGCCATTCGCATCATAATAAAAGAGCGGACCTTCGTAATCTGGGTCCACAATGGGCTGCCCATGAGCATCATATGGCCCTGCTCCTGGAACACCACCAGGAAAGGGCCCAGCTTCAAGGTTCGTAGATGAGGATGCTGGCACAACACTGATGACCGGAGTCGAACGCACTACACAAACGGTTGGATTGGTGGGAACTGAGGTAACGGGCGTGTTAAGCCCTGAAGTAAGAGGTGTATTAAGAGGTCGCAAAACAAAGGGCCCGGTGGTGGCAATAAGACTAGGATCCCATATAGTCGTAGAAGTAGTTCTAGCGGCTATCCTATCCCTCATTGATTGATATCGTGGAGGGAGTGGAGAGGAAGCCGGGATCGGAGTCTCAATGTCCGTCACCATGGGTGTCTCACCTGTGCTGGAAGCTGTCTCATCCATGGGGGAAGTAGACATTGGAGACGACATACCGAGAGGAGTATGAGGGGTACGAGGGGTATAATCGCTGTTAGGCTCCCAGATAGGATTCCAATCTTCTATATAATCTTCGTCGCCTGGGGCACGTACGTTGATAGGCTGGATACTCGGAACAATGGGAAGAGTACCGCTTACAACTGGTACCTCTGGAGCAACAGAAGATGGAGAACCTTGATCACTTGGACCGGGAGTTGACGGGTCAGCCAGGATGACAAGACCCCTTAGAAAACCTAAAGCAAACTAACGATAAAGACCCTACTCAAAACTAACGCACACAAGATCTAATCAGGTGATGTTATCGTGGCCGAATTAATTTTAAGACACAAGAACCAAACTTGACCTTTTCATGTTTCAGGAGTCGAGAAAAGGACGAAAAGATGACTCCAGTCTCCTTCGAATGTTTAATGAGCACGAAGTGACAAGACGCTCACAGGCACCTTTTCATTTAGGGAGTCCGAAAAGGATCAAAAGTGACTGCTCTGGAGATTCTAGGTATAAGGTTTACCAAGCGACCCGTAAAACTGCTTATACACCTCAGCAATCGTATGAGAGCCAAGGACTTTCCGTACTGCAGTCAATCTTCCCGAATGCTGTGTTCGGTGCATTACGGTTCACAAAGCGGCAGACTCGGCTTCCTATGGATAAAGGATAAAAGCCTAGTGGGGTCTCCCTATATACGTGACGGTACGTGGGAGCGCAGTCCGTGTTAGACCACTATCGAGTCACAGAAGGAGGAATCACCCAACCATAATGTGAAACAACAGTGACTATGTTTAAAGACGCCGGAACACGTCTCTAACCTAGACCTCTAGATGTTTGCGTTTAGTTCCAATGCGTTTTTAGATTCATTCGGTTCATTTTATAGTTGATCTTGAAATTAAGTTTCGATTTTAGGTCCTATCGTATGTTCTCTCACAATTACCTAGATGCAAACTACATGCCAAAGAAAACCATTTTGTTCGATGAATTCTAGCTATGAAAGGGTAAAGAGATTTCGATCAAACAAAACGAACACAAGCAATCAAACAATCCTAATGCAGATAAAGGCAAGGAAAGGAAATTTTTTTCTTTTGAAAACGCGAATCAATGAAATGTTCTTTTCCTTTTCAATTCTCAAAAGCAAAGCTACTAGTTTGATTTTCTTTCAATGGCACAAAGCATCTAAATGAATTTGGAGGAACCGGAACACCAAGCAAATCACTCAATGAAAGCACACAAAGTTCCCAAACATCCAACAAAGGCTTCCAAATCAAAAGGAAAACTAAGTTCCGCACGAGCTATGTGATCTAAGCTCGGCAAGACAAGCAAGGATTCAAACAAGGAGGAAGAAAAAACCACTCGGAAACACGACCAACAACACTTCAACAATCACTGAACGAGTGCAAAAACAAATATGAAGTTGGCTGGTCAAACAAGAGAACAAGATCCTTACGGAAGGCTTGACACACACACGGCCACTAGATGCCCTAGGGCTAGAATGCGAAATCAAAGGAAAAAGGCAAACACCCGAAGGATAAGAGTTACAACCAGTCAAATAGAGATTCAACACAATCCAGCAGCTGTAAAAGTGATGGCGGAAATACAAACCAAGCAGCGAAAGCAAAGAGGAAGGTATTTGCAAAAACCGAAAGATGAGCAAAAACGAAACCCTGTGGGACAAGACTTCGCAAACAAGCAGCTCAGAGTTCAGATAATGAAAAACAAGTCACAAACCAAGTGGAGAGAAGAGGGGAAAGCTAAAGCAACAAGTTCAGGAGGCTAATCCGGACAAAAATGAATTCTACAGGATCAGCGCGGGTAGCCTTCAGCAACTCGGCGCTGACAGGAGGAGGCCTGTAGCAACTTTGCGACGTCAGCGCAGAAATACACGGATAAAGGGCGCTGTCTCAGAAAAACGAGGTCAGCGCGACTATTAATCACACAGGCGCGATGATAGGGAGGACAAAGAAGCAGATGTGCGATGTCAGCGCGGAAGCACACGGATAAAGGGCGCTGCCTCTAAAAACGAGGTCAGCGCGACTATTAATCATGCAGGCGCGATGACAAGGATAACAAA
The DNA here is from genome assembly GCA_031772625.1 of Pinus tabuliformis. NCBI lineage: Eukaryota > Viridiplantae > Streptophyta > Pinopsida > Pinales > Pinaceae > Pinus > Pinus tabuliformis. The sequence continues at coordinate 656,745,873 of CM062820.1, read as the reverse complement.
GAAACAGGGGTGCGACGTCAGTGCGTCTGTTCTGAATTAAACCACGACGAGGGTGAAAACGAGTAGAATCAAGGCAGAAAACTCCCAAACCAAAGGTAGAAAGTCTTTTAACAGTCAAGACACTTCCCAGATGGACCCAGGAAGGCTACAAGCAAAAAAACAATCCCCAAAACTCGAAAAGAGAGAAAAATCAAATTCAAACACAAAAAGTGGACACAAGAGACAAAAAGGCTGATCCCCAGCGGAGTCGCCAAATTGTTGGAGAGGTAAATCCCCTCTACGGATAGAGGCGATCCCTACTAGCCCAGCAAGGGTCTAGCAACAATCAGTCAATGCTACTACGCATGTTCCTAATTGCAATTAAACAAGAGGTAAAGAGCATCTACTTGGATTCCAGCGCTGTCGTTTGACGAAGAGATGCCGCCTTCACTCCTTCGCTTTGGCTGGTCACGATCCTTCGCGATCTCTACGAATAGACACCTGCACACACGAAGAGGAAACAAACACAAGCATGAAATCTAATAAAAGCAACCATACATCAGTCAGAAAAGATGTAATTCACATTTAACCATTGCATAGACAAATGAGAATGGAACAATAATAGCAGTCATCTATTATTAATCAAACAGAGAAGAGTACAACCAAATGTTCTGACGTCGGTAACCTTCTCAGGAGGGGCCGGTCAACAAGTGTCTCAAGCATTCACCTTTGGAAATGATTCTCCCAAGACAAGCAACTCTCTCTCTCTCACAAGCAACACAAAACAACCTTCCCTAAGCAATCAATCACTTCCACACCTAGCACACCAAATACCTATAGTAGCAGCAATCTGAGCACTATAAGCTCTATACAATCCAAGCTGTTCCAAAACTCTCTGCTCATGGTAATGGTGGAAGTTTATATAGGAGAAGGAGCCTCCTAAAAGGGTGGAAGGATGAGATTATCCTCAAGGGAAGTGGTTGCAAAGGGTCGAACAGACATGCCATAGAAGGGAGTCGATACTCACAAAGCCAACAACCAAGCCTGGAGTTATCTGGAAGGCTGGCTGTTGGAACAAATTCGCCCAAACAGGATCAGCGTGGATTATAAGGTAACTGACGTGCTGATGTCGCGCCTCAATAACGGGGAAAGTCATGTCAGCGCGTGCGCTGGCTCATAAAATGCGACCAGCGCGGAAAAGTGATGTGCTTCCGCACTGCCAGCGCACTGAATACACTACAAGCCGCCAGTCATCGCGGATATTTTAGAAACAGACGCGCTGATGAGGAAAACTTTGGAAAAGTGGGTTTTGGGCCAGTTCAGAAGGCATGAACTTGATTATTGTGAATTCTCGACACAGTAGGGTGACTGACAGGGAGACAGTGCCAAATTACTATGTAACAGTGTCAATGGATGGTGAGGAGTGTTAGGGAGAGTTAGGGGAACACAAGGGAGAACTAGGTCAAAATCCTTGGAAATGAACAAATAAGAGTGTCTGCCAAGGAGTGCCAGTGAATTCTAGGTGTCCCAGGGATGAAGCGTTTTAGGAGAAGTTTAAAATAGGATTTGTAGGAGGAAAGCCTATGGTTGTGATAAGGCATGGACAAAGAAATTTTAGAGAAGGGAGACTTTGGGTTGGGCACAATATTGTTTTGCTAATGAATTGGTTGGTTTACCAAGTTGCAAAAAAGTAAGGTTATATGTGAGGGATTTAGTGTCAGTCAGCTCAGTCTATCACTAGTGATCAAATATGCTCTTACAAGGTGTTGTTAGGGTGTCAAGTCAAATTTTTGTCATTTTAGTGAGTCTTCAAATAAAAATTTGTTCACTAGCTAGTGTGTCTAGGGCTATTTCCACTCTCCCAAGAATTTCATATGTCGGTCAGTTTAATCACTCGGTTGAGTCTACCATCATGAAAACATCATTAATATCACTTCAGTCACATCATCATGGTCTCCATTCAGCTTAGTTTCACCATTAGTTCATTAGGGTTAAGGTCACAAAATCATTCATTTCATGTATAAATCTGACAAATGAGGAGTAGCAATAGGTAAATTTGTTCACTAAGACTTGCTTTCAAATGTGATTTACTTTTATAGATGTAATAATGTTGCTAAGGTTCTAAAGTTACAAGAAGAGGTCTTAAGGCTACAAAACTAAAAAATAAAGTGAATTGGTGAGGTGGGCCATCCTACCTCTTTAATCAGTTAAACACCAAAATAAAATTATAAAAGCACATGGAGGAGCTCATTCACACTCATTTGCACTTGTCTACCATCCTATCATCAAGTTCCTCCCTATCCTTTGTAAAAAATTGTGATTCCATAGCCTTCACTAGAAAAAATTGACTCTCGCTGTGCACAGAGAGCCTTCACTATGCACCTGGACAGCGCACTGCGCACGGTGTAGAGTTGCCAAAAATTGTTGTTGGACCACCAAAAATCATTTTTCAAAGCTCCTATTTAGTCATTTCATCCTCCAGCATCTATAACAAGTAAGTTTAATCATTTTCATGCCCTCCTTTGCCTCATATGTCAGGAAAATGTTCAAATACTTCTTCTTCTAGGGTTTCCATGATTTTCATGTTTTGATCCTAAAATGATAATTTGTTGCCCTAAACCCTAGATTAATTGTCCCTACACCTCTATTTGCAGCTAATACACCATTTCCATCTATCGTAAAGCGGTATCCCCTCATTTTATATCATTTTCCTCTAAACCCTAATCTACCTTATCTCTTTTTAGGATAGGCCTATGTTTTGGCCTTTTCCGCCCCCTCCCCTCACTCATTTCCAAAAATTAATTTTTCCCCTACTCATTTACATCATCCCCTACCCTTCTAAATTTCCTTACAAATTTAGGTAAATCCTAAGTCCATCATACCACCTCATTCACTCACAACAACAAATTTCACTGTTTTTGCTTGCCTTTCACCTAGGGTTTGAAGTATGGAGCTTGCCTCATCACCATCATAGAAGAGGAAGTACAACAAGGGGGGAAGATACTGATTTTTGAGCCCTCTAATTACAATGAAATCAGCTCATCCACATTTATAATGAAATTCTTTGAAGATGTCAATTGTTTAGGGGTTTTTCAAAGAGTGCAGGAAGTAGGTTACCATGAGCATCTCACTGGTATAATTTTCCTCACCTTGAAGGAAGACAAGATCACCATTGCAGGGACTGATTTCATGTTTTCAGTGGATGCCATCTCTCAAGCTATAGGCATACCAAATGATGGTGAAAACTAGTTCAAAGGCATGAACCTAGACCTAGAAGAGTACAAACCCTACATGAAATCACAATACAAAGGAGCTCACTCACATGTTTTCCCATTCAGATACTTGTTGGAGAGATATGCACCATTGATGAAGGCTATCATGAAGTTCTTCACATGTGAGGGTAGATTTTCTAGGCTATATCAATACCACATAAGACTTCTCATGCACTTTACAGCTTCCAAGTCTCTAAATTTGTCTAGCTACTTGTATAGGAGCCTAACCAAAATTTTGGAAAGGGTTAAATTGAAAGGGAAAGTGCATTATCCCAGCCTCTTTCACCATAGACTGATAAAGGTTATAGTACTCCATCGGTTGAAAGAGAAGAAAATGACATGGGACACCTTCATTGAGGCATCCTTGAAAACACATATAACAACTTCACCAGGCCAACACCAAACCATGTCAGTACAACCCATGGAGGTGGGATCATCAAGTGAACATGATGAGATTTCCAAGGCATCTAGGCTTGCGGTGACCAAGAAATATCAAAGAGGTAGAAGCCTTATGTTTTCTCCTCAAATTGACGAAGGGGCCAAGCCTACTACATCAATAGAACAGGGATCACCATCACATCATGAGGCTTCTTTGCACAATGAGGAGCCCATTGAGCATGACTTTAACCTAGTTGAATTAGGGGCACATGATGACAATCAAACCCTACAATAAGTCATCAAAGAGAAGTATTCTCAAATCATGGAGCTCAAGGACAATTTGGAAAGGGCCAAATTCATCATTTCATTCATTGAGCAATAAAATAGTCAACTTAAGGCAAAACAACGAGTAATGGAGAAAGAGAAATTCAAATCCAAGAAACAAGAGATGAAAGGAAAGGAAGTGGTGGACCATGAGGACACTGAGAATCATGGACATGTGGAAAGTAAGATACCAAGGAAAATGGGTCTTAGGAAGGCACTTCGGAGGGAAAGAGAACAAAAGCGATCAAAGGAAGAATTTTAATTTGAAGAGAGGATTGCCATGCAAATAAATGAGGACAGGGAGTTTTGGCTTGAAAAAGTCAATTCCCACCTTGAGAAGCTCCTTGAAAAGGGAAACATGGATAATAAGTTGTAAAAGAAAATGGCCATCCATTATTGCACAAGGAATCAGGTTGCCAAGGTCAAAATCAAACAGTTGAAGGAAAAACTCAAGGAAACCCTAATCAGGAAAGAGGAGAAGGGTAAGTTAGATTTTCTTGCTAATGCATCCATGATTGCATAAAAAACCTCATCAGGTATCTCTGGAAAATTTTGGGAGGATTTGGATATTTTTTTTTTTGTTTTGGTGTAGACTTGCAATTTTTTGGCAATTTTCTATCTCGAAGTGCAGCAAACTCATGCAGCACTTCTTCCTCAGGGCTCAAAATTATGGAATTTTTTTTTTTTTTTGGAAAGCTTGTGACCCCCATATAAAAACCCATTTTCCCACTTTCTGATCCAGGTGGATATTGGTGGCCACCTGCCAAGTCCACCTGGACCCCCACCATTGTCTTTCTCAGCATTTTCAGTTTCCTTAATTGTAGCACAGTTTACTATTTTTAGCAGTTTTTCGGGTCCTGAACTTCCGGAGCCGTTTTGAGGCCCTAAACGACGTTTTTTTGGGAATCTGGGGCAACATGGGTCCATAGACCGATGTTGCCTCCCAAAGTGGTAGTACTCGGATAGATCTTTCTAACGAGCTATTGTACGCGTCAAACGGAGATCATATGCCAAAGTTACGACCCCGGGAAGTTGATGTACCAATTTACCCCCAAACGGGGCCCACAGTTTGGCGTTTCATCTCCTAGGGTTAGGTTTTGGAATGTTAAGGGTTTTCCATTGTTTCTCAACAATAAATAGGCCTTCGAGCCTCATTGTAACACAGTTCAGAGGCATGTAGCCATCACATCTCTTCTCAGAGATAAGCTACCATCGCCCTAGCTGGTTTATTTCCATTTCTGGTTGTAAGCATATTTCAGTATTTTCCATTAATGAAATGAAGTATTATTTCCGCTGCATCTTTGTGTATATGGTTATCTCTGTAATTTGTTGCGTTCCTGTTTAAATCTGGATCAGTGGTATCAGAGCGGTCTGCTTTTTCTCTGTTTTTCTTTGCATGTCCCCAACAAGGTCGGGATATAAGGAGTTAGGGCTTGAACTGGTTGAACCTTTGCAAGACCAGCCTCGCAAATCCCGACGGCCTCCCATGGCGGACGAGAAGAAAGACGAGGGGGCAGGAGATCCCATCAAAATCTTGCTCGAAGAAGCCCTCGAGCGACAACGGAACGCGATGATGGACAGCTTTGCCCAGATCCTTCAGCGGCTACCCAGAAGCAACGCATCGGCTTCCAGCAGCTACTCTGGAAATGCCACACCCTTTAAGGTACAAGTTAATTTTGAAATCCCCATATTCGAGGGTCAGATAGACGCAGATGTCGTAGATAAATGGTTAAATCTGCTAGAGGGTTATTTTTCTATTCATGAATTTTCGAGTCGGGAAAAGATTGTTTTTGCTCTTCTCAAAGCAGCCCCCCACGTCAAGGACAGGTGGGAAACCTACTGCGAGCAGAAGGATGAAAGTACTGGCTCACTATTTTCAGCCGCACCCACCTGGGATTCATTCCGGGATGCCATCAAGGAGCAGTACTACCCTGTCGGAAGCTATGAGGATGAATACATAAAGTGGACCACGCTGCGGCAGGGAAGGGACCAAGACGTGCCGGAGTTCACCAATCTTTTCCATGCCCTTCGCACCAAGTTGGGTATCAAGGACTCAGAGCAACATTTGATACTCAAATACCGTGGCTGCCTGCACAAGTACATCCAGGAAGAAATACAATTCCTAAACATCCCCTCGCTCGGCGCAGCATACCGATATGCCGTCAAGGTCGAGCAGAAGTTTAAACAAAAGAAGCGGGACTTTGGATCTGCGAATCCGAAGCAGGGGAAAGGTGCCCCTAAACCACAAAGCAAAGGACAAAGCCAAGGCGGGACAGCCCAAGACAACCAGCCGAAGCCACAAGCAAAGAACAGCGCCGCGAAGCCGAAAAAGGACACTGGAAAATGGTGCGAGTTCCATAAGAGCTCCACTCACAACACAAGTGAGTGTCGGGCCAAGCAGTCACTGGTGGCTGAGCTAAAGGTTTCAGAATCAGATGCATGTTCCGAATCTAAGTCAGAACCCGATAAGGGGTATGAAAAAGGGAAGCAGATCATTGATGCGGATCCCAGCGCCACTGTTGCTACCGCAAAGATCCAGAAAAATAAACCCGAAGATCCAGAGGAGGAGGAGCGTCTCTTCCACTCCCAGATGTGGGTAAAGGGCTCCCCGATACAGTTCATTGTTGATAGCGGGAGTCAAAAGAACCTCATTTCGGCAGAGGTCGTGAAGCGGTTGGGCTTACCGACCACATCACATCCACAACCATACACCATTGGGTGGCTTCACCAAGGACGAGATCTTCGCGTGAGCCAGCAGTGTCGCCTTCCATAAAATATCAAGCCCTTCACGGATGAGGTATTGTGTGACATTGCTCCCCTTGAAGTTTGTGATGTATTACTAGGAAAACCATACTTGTGGAAGTGACATGCTGTGTATGAATCAAGGCCCCATGCTGTTATTATTACATTGGGAAATAAGTTGTTCAGGATACCAGAGGTAGCACCACCTGCCGCCCTCTCTTTGATTACTGCAAAACAATGCAGTAAGATCATTTCCAAAACCAGGAAATTTGTTTTCCTGATGATACGCCCTCAAGGAAAGAAGAAGACAGTGGCCACGGCCTCCAAACGGGGCCCCTCTGCACGACAACTACAGATGGACAAGGTTGTGGAGGAGTACGAGGACATCTTCACCTCCCCGGCAGGGGTTCCTCTGCACTGTCAAGTCAAGCACTCCATCGATCTGACCCCAGGTGCGCCGCTACCCAATGGACCAATTTATCGGCGCTCCGTTCTGGAGAATGATGAAATCAAGAGGCAGATTCAGGAGCTCCTGCAGAAAGGTCACATCCGTCCGAGTTCATCGCCCTGTGGGAGCCCGATCGTGTTGGTACAGAAGAAGGATGGGACGTGGAGACTCTGTATTGACTATCGGGCGCTGAACAAGATCACTGTCCGTAATAGGTACCCGATCCCGCGTATTGATGACCTCCTAGACCAACTAAAGGGGGTGAAATATTTCAGCAAGATCGATCTGAAGTCAGGATATCACCAGGTACCAATCGAACCCTTCGATGTGTGGAAGACTGCCTTCAAATCCAAGGAGGGCCTCTTCGAATGGTTGGTCATGCCTTTCGGATTGACGAATGCTCCTGCAACCTTTATGAGGCTAATGGATGACATCTTGCGGCCATTCACCAACTCCTTTGTAGTAGTATACTTGGATGACATTCTGATCTTCAGCCAGAGTTGGGAAGAGCACCTCCACCACATCCGACAGGTTCTCCAAACACTGCGGTACACAAGCTATGTGCCAATTTGGAGAAATGCACTTTTGGCATGACCCAGGTTCAGTATCTGGGATACATCATTGATGAACAGGGGGTGCATGTCGATCCGGCCAAGATCCAAGTCATTCGGGATTGGCCCTCTCCAACCACTCTAACAGAGCTCCGCAGCTTTCTAGGTCTTGCCAACTTCTACCGCAGGTTTGTGTTGGGGTTTTCTCATATTTCTTGGCCCTTGAGTCAAGTCACCAAGGGCGGGGCGAAAGCAAAATTCTTTGGTCTGAATCTCAACAGAAGGCATTCAGGGAATTGAAGGATCGCCTCTGCACAGCACCAGTGCTCGCGTTACCAGATTTACAACAACCATTTGAGGTCGAGACAGATGCCTCTGACTATGCTATTGGGGCAGTCCTTACTCAACATGGACATCCAGTGGCATATCACAGTGAAACACTTTCAGACACAGTCCGGAAGTACCCCACTTATGATAAAGAGATGTATTCCATTGTACAGGCCTGCCGACAATGGAAGCATTACATTTTGGGGAAGGAAACGGTCATCCATACAGACCACCGACCTCTGCAGTTCATACAGACCCAAGGGAAATTGCAGAATGATCGCCATCAAAAGTGGTCTACATACCTGCAACAGTTTCACTTGAATATCAAGTATAAAAAGGGCAGCACCAATAATGTTGCAGATTGCCTCAGTCGGCCACCGATCATGGCGCTAACCACCGTGCTCAACTCTTGTGGGCATGAGACTTCTGATTGGCCACTTCTCTACAAAAGCGACCCAGAATTCGGCCACACATACCAGACACTCTTGGAGGGTCAGCGTGTTGCAGATTTTCACCTCCAGGACGCCCTATTATGCCACCTCGGTCACCTTTGTGTTCCTTCAAGCGAGCGTGCCAAGATGATTTGGGAAGCACACTACAGTCGGGCTGCTGGGCATTTCGGGGTCGAGAAAACAGTGGCAGTACTGCAAAATTATTTCTATTGGCCGAATCTTCGACAGGATGTTGGGAAGTACATCCGATCATGTACTGCCTGTGCCATTGCCAAACCGACCATTAAGAAGCACGGCCTCTATACCCCGTTGCCTACCCCTAGTCGACCTTGGGAATCCATCTCCATGGATTACATGTCAGGCCTTCCTTCCACTAAGCATGGAAATGACTGTGTTTTTGTGGTCGTCGACAGGTTCTCGAAGATGGCCATTATGATGGCCTGCAAGAAGAATATCACAGCAGAAGCCACTGCTAAACTCTTCTTTGAACGAGTGTGGGTGCACTTTGGGATCCCACAGTCTATCATCTCAGATCGGGACAGTCAGTTTCTCAGCACATTTTGGTCCAGTCTCTGGTCAATGCTGGACACCAAACTCACGAAGTCCACAGCCTTCCATCCTCAAACTGATGGCCAGACAGAGGTTGTCAACAGGATGATTGTGCACATTCTGCGCATGTATAACTCAAAGCATCCACGCACAAGGGACGAGAGCCTCCCCTATGTTCAGCACAGCTACAACCGAGCTCTTCACAGCTCCACTGGCCATAGCCCTTTTCAGGTGGGTTTGGGATTCCAGCCACTATGTCCCATTGATGTGGCCATGCCCCTTGCAGCTACTCACATGAATTCAGCTCATGTCCAGTCCGAAACAGATAAGGCCACCAGCTTCATTGAGCGCATCCAACATATTCGCCAGCAAGTCCATGACATTCTTGAGAAATCAAATGCCAAGTACAAGCAGCGACATGATCAACACCGGGTGCCACACAAGTTTCAGGTGGGCGACAAAGTCTGGTTGCATTTGCAAAAGGAACGCCTTACTGGAGCCTATCGGAAATTGAGACCACTCTGATATGGTCCTTACACCATTACTAAGGCTATGGGAGACAATGCATTTGAGCTCAGCATTCCCCCATTCCTTGGCCTGCACCCAGTGTTCAATGTGGACCGCCTTTGGCCATACTTTCCACCATTGCTAGACACATCCGACATTGCAGAACAGCTCAAACCCACAGAATTAAATCCAGATTGCATGGAACAAGCTGCAACTGATCGGATCATGGACACACAGATCAAGAACACTTGCCAACAGAATATCCAACTGTATCGAGTTGTCAAAGCAGGCCAACTCCTTCAGCAGGGAAAGTGGCTCACCAGGGAACAAGTTCAGCAGAAGTTTCCTCATCTCATGGAGGAGCTCAACGCAATGGGGACCATTGCTTCCTAAGGGGGGAGGAATGATCCAGGTGGATATTGGTGGCCACCTGCCAAGTCCACCTGGACCCCCACCATTGTCTTTCTCAGCATTTTCAGTTTCCTTAATTGTATCACAGTTTACTATTTTTAGCAGTTTTTCGGGTCCTGAACTTCTGGAGCCGTTTTGAGGCCCTAAACGACGTTTTTTTGGGAATCATGGACCCATGTTGCCTCCCAAAGTGGTAGTACTCGGATAGATCTTTCTAACGAGCTATTGTACGCGTCAAACGGAGATCATATACCAAAGTTACGACCCCGGGAAGTTGATGTACCAATTTACCCCAAACGGGGCCCACAGTTTGGCGTTTCATCTCCTAGGGTTAGGTTTTGGAATGTTAAGGGTTTTCCATTGTTTCTCAACAATAAATAGGCCTTCGAGCCTCATTGTAACACAGTTCAGAGGCATGTAGCCATCACATCTCTTCTCAGAGATAAGCTACCATCGCCCTAGCTGGTTTATTTCCATTTCTGGTTGTAAGCATATTTCAGTATTTTCCATTAATGAAATGAAGTATTATTTCCGCTGCATCTTTGTGTATATGGTTATCTCTGTAATTTGTTGCGTTCCTGTTTAAATCCGGATCACTTTCCTAGTTTGGGGCTTAGTTTTTGAGAAATTTCCATATAATAGGCCAAAAATCACCTTTTTGCCCCACTTTTCCCATTTCACTGCGCACCTAGAGACACCTTGGGAGAATGGCCATATCTCTACCAAAAATGGGTCATTTTGAGTGGAAAAATACTATAAATACATATTAACTATCCAAAATTTCTATAAGAGGCTTTAGATATAGATTTGGACTTTAGAAAGGCACTCAAAAATGGCCTCCAATAGCTCACTGCACACCTGGAAATTTCTAAGATTTTTGTAAAATTCTCACTATGTAATTTCTTGTAATTCCTAGTTTGACTTTGGTAAAAGTCAAAAGGGTGAAGTAGATGAATTTTAGGGGTGAAATTAAATGTAAATAATAGGTGGTTAGTCTTTGTAAGCTGTCTTGATGTAAATTTTACCTCATTTATGAGAGAGGTTGGAGTCAAAGTTAATTGTAGAAGTTGTTTTTAACTTCCCTAGACATTAGGGTTTGGTTAAAACACCTCATGGAATAGTTATTAGAGTCATGGATTCAACCCTTGAGAGTGGGGAGATGTTGTTTTGTTATTTATGTCTCATTTTATCAGTGATAGAACGAGTTAGATTTCCAAGGAGAGAACTATTGTAGCGTGTACTTGGACATTTTTTGGAAATCAAAGGACACAATTTGCAACTATTATCTAGGAATTCATGTGCAGTAAGTTTGTGATGTTATTTTTTCTCTGCTATAGCTTTATATGAACAACATTCATATTCTCTTTGCATTCATCAATTATTCAATGGTTTTCCTTATAGTTTATAAACAAAATTCCTTGCATAAAGCTACGTTTTTATGGACAAACCATTATGTGTTACTTTCTTTCTTACTTAAGGAATTCATGTTTCATGCTCATTAAGATCTTTTGCTTCCTATAAACACTACACTACACCAGAAAACCCTAAGATCCATCACAAAAGTAATTCCACCTTGCTCCTTTATATCTTTGTTGTTGTAACCCTTTGATCCTATGACCTAGCTACCTGGCTTTTCTCCCTTATCCAGCAACAAAACCCTAAATTTTCCAAAACCCACCTGAGCCTAGCTATTTAGCCTAAACTCATTTACATTCCTGTCATCTATTGGCTATGATTACATAGAGATATCCCTATTTGTTTTGGTAGGGCTAGATAACAAACTAAAAGCTTGGTCTATGGTTACCTCTGTCATTCTCCTCATCAGTTGTTGGCTTATATGGGCCTAACCTAGGTTTGGAAGAATTATTTAGCCAAACAAATCCCGTAGCTACCGGCCCTTTCGAAAAAAACCCGTAGAGCGCGGACTAAATTCTTGCCCGAGGTAGCAGGGGAGGGCGTTGGAACCAGGTTTCCACACCCTTGGGATGTTTGGATGTGGTTTGAAGGTATCACGCACCGCTCTGCAGCCTCGCGTTACTCTATGTTTGTGTAGATCCAGACCCAAAATGAGTTTAACTTTCTATAATCGTGCTTTTCACAAATCTAATCTATTTTATGAAGTATCATACTCAAATCTACTTAGAAGGGTATTTAAGCAAACATTTAACAGATTTAACTAGTTCACGCACTTAGAATAAACTTATATTCACATATATCTATAACATAAGCATATGCACATAGATTAAATAGTTATATCAACCATTCATATAGTCGGATTCGCGATAACTCAAGAAACTTATCTTTATTTCCATTTATCACCAATACATCCAGATCCGCCCTGCGCACTCAACTGTAGGGGTCTGTACACACAACTGCAGACTCTTCTAGGCCTTTGCGCACACAGCTGCAAAGCCTCTATCCACTACCCAAACCCCCGACTCAAACTTACAGACGCTTTTAGAGAGCTTCCCTCAAAAACCCATTACATTTCAGATCCAACAACATACAACCAAACTTCGCCTCTTCTACCCATAGAGCCTCGCTCTATTTATACCTTTCCATGGACCGTGATCCATGGGCGGGGTGACTCAACTTACATTTATTTACATTGTTTTTGGGCAAACTACCCTTTGACTTCAACTTATTACACATCACGGTCCACACATCCTGTGAAGACTTTACCCTATCTTTATCCAAAAATTCGGGCTTTGTGTCCCATGACCATTGCGTGGGGCTTCTTCTACCCAATAGTCCCCCAACACAATCATCGTGACTCATCCTGAGTCACTCAGTTCGTTTGGCCAACTTGGCGTGGAGATCGGTTAGCAGCCTTTGTGTGTCACTTGTGCTGGCAACAAACTCTTCCATCATTCACTGGATCCATTCCATATGTGTCACCAACACCTCAGTCCCTATCTTTGTTGTCTTCATAGTGGCATACTTGGCCTGCATGTGGGCTACCTAGTGCTCTATGGTGGTTGACACTGCAAATGCCTCATCCAGCCATGGCTCGAGACGGGCTTTAATCACTGCTTCCTTTTGTCTAATGGCATCGTCTTGGAATTTTAGTTCCAGAGTGATCCAGGTGGATATTGGTGGCCACCTGCCAAGTCCACCTGGACCCCCACCATTGTCTTTCTCAGCATTTTCAGTTTCCTTAATTGTAGCACAACTTACTATTTTTAGCAGTTTTTCGGGTCCTGAACTTCCGGAGCCGTTTTGAGGCCTTAAACGACGTTTTAGATCTTTCTAATGAGCTATTGTACGCGTCAAACGAAGATCATATGCCAAAGTTACGACCCCGGGAAGTTGATGTACCAACTTACCCCCAAACGGGGCCCACAGTTTGGCGTTTCATCTCCTAGGGTTAGGTTTTGGAATGATAAGGGTTTTTTCCATTGTTTCTCAACAATAAATAGGCCTTCGAACCTCATTGTAACACAGTTCAGAGGCATGTAGCCATCACATCTCTTCTCAGAGATAAGCTACCATCGCCCTAGCTAGTTTATTTCCATTTCTGTTTGTAAGCATATTTCAGTATTTTCCATTAATGAAATGAAGTATTATTTTCGCTGCATCTTTGTGTATATGGTTATCTCTGTAATTTGTTGCGTTCCTGTTTAAATCCGGATCAGTGGTATCAGAGCGGTCTGCTTTTTCTCTGTTTTTCTTTGCATGTCCCCAACAAGGTCGGGATATAAGGAGTTAGGGCTTGAACTGGTTGAACCTTTGCAAGACCAGCCTCGCAAATCCCGACGGCCTCCCATGGTGGACGAGAAGAAAGATGAGGGGGCAGGAGATCCCATCAAAATCTTGCTCGAAGAAGCGCTCGAGCGACAACGGAACGCGATGATGGACAGCTTTGCGCAGATCCTTCAGCGGCTACCCAGAAGCGGCGCATCGGCTTCCAGCAGCTCCTCTGGAAACGCCACACCCTTTAAGGTACAATTTAATTTTGAAATCCCCATATTCGAGGGTCAGATAGACGCCGATGCCGTAGATAAATGGTTAAATCTGCTAGAGGGTTACTTTTCTGTTCATGAATTTTCGAGTCGGGAAAAGATTGTTTTTGCTCTTCTCAAAGCAGCCCCCCACGTCAAGGACTGGTGGGAAACCTACTGCGAGCAGAAGGATGAAAGTACTGGCTCACTATTTTCAGCCGCACCCACCTGGGATTCGTTCCGGGATGCCATCAAGGAGCAATACTACCCTGTCGGAAGCTATGAGGATGAATACATAAAGTGGACCACGCTGCGGCAGGGAAGGGACCAAGACGTGCCGGAGTTCACCAATCTTTTCCATACCCTTCGCACAAAGTTGGGTATCAAGGATTCGGAGCAACATTTGATACTCAAATACTGTGGCTGCCTGCACAAGTACATCCACGAAGAAATACAGTTCCTAAACATCCCCTCGCTCAGCGCAGCATACCGGTATGCCGTCAAGGTCGAGCAGAAGTTTAAACAAAAGAAGCGAGACTTTGGATCTGCGAATCCAAAGCAGGGGAAAGGTGCCCCTAAACCACAGAACAAAGGACAAAGCCAAGGCGGGACAGCCCAAGACAACCAGCCGAAGCTGCAAGCAAAGAGCAACGCCGCGAAGCCGAGAAAGGACATTGGAAAATGGTGCGAGTTCCATAAGAGCTCCACTCACAACACAAGTGAGTGTCGGGCCAAGCAGTCACTGGTGGCTGAGCTAAAGGTTTCAGAATCAGATGCATGTTCCGACTCTGAGTCAGAACCCGATAAGGGGTATGAAAAAGGGAAGCAGATCATTGATGCGGATCCCAGCGCCACTGTTGCTACTGCAAAGATCCAGAAAAATGAACCCGAAGATCCAGAGGAGGAGGAGCGTCTCTTCCACTCCCAGATGTGGGTAAAGGGCTCCCCGATACAGTTCATTGTTGATAGCGGGAGTCAAAAGAACCTCATTTCGGCAGAGGTCGTGAAGCGGTTGGGCTTACCGACCACAACACATCCACAACCATACACCATTGGGTGGCTTCACCAAGGGCGAGATCTTCGCGTGAGCCAGCAGTGTCGCCTTCCATACAACATCAAGCCCTTCACGGATGAGGTGTTGTGTGACATTGCTCCCCTTGAAGTTTGTGATGTATTACTAGGACAACCATACTTGTGGAAGCGACATGCTGTGTATGAATCAAGGCCCCGTGCTGTTATTATTACATTGGGAAATAAGTTGTTCAGGATACCAGAGGTAGCACCACTTGCCGCCATCTCTTTGATTACTGCAAAACAATGCAGTAAGATCATTTCCAAAACCAGGAAATTTGTTTTCCTGATGATACGCCCTCAAGGGAAGAAGAAGACAGTGGCCGCGGCCTCCAAACGGGGTCCCTCTACACGGCAGCTACAGATGGACAAGATTGTGGAGGAGTACGAAGACATCTTCACCTCCCCGGCAGGGGTTCCTCTGCACTGTCAAGTCAAGCACTCCATCGATCTGACCCCAGGTGCGCCGCTACCCAATGGACCAATTTATCGGCGCTCCGTTCTGGAGAACAATGAAATCAAGAGGCAGATTCAGGAGCTCCTGCAGAAAGGTCACATCCGTCCGAGTTCTTCACCCTGTGGGAGCCCGATAGTGTTGGTACAGAAGAAGGATGGGACGTGGAGACTCTGTATTGACTATCGGGCGCTGAACAAGATCACTGTCCGTAATAGGTACCCGATCCCGCAGATTGATGACCTCCTAGACCAACTAAAGGGGGTGAAATATTTCAGCAAGATCGATCTGAAGTCAGGATATCACCAGGTACCAATTGAACCCTCAGATGTGTGGAAGACTGCCTTCAAATCCAAGGAGGGCCTCTTCGAATGGTTGGTCATGCCTTTCGGATTGACGAATGCTCCCGCAACCTTTATGAGGCTAATGGATGACATCTTGCGGCCATTCACCAACTCCTTTGTAGTAGTATACTTGGATGACATTCTGATCTTCAGCCAGAGTTGGGAAGAGCACCTCCACCACATCCGACAGGTTCTCCAAACACTGCGGCAACACAAGCTATGTGCCAATTTGGAGAAATGCACTTTTGGCATGACCGAGGTTCAGTATCTGGGATACATCATTGATGAACAGGGGGTGCATGTTGATCCAGCCAAGGTCCAAGTCATTTGGGATTGGCCCTCTCCAACCACTCTAACAGAGCTCCGCAACTTTCTAGGTCTTGCCAACTTCTACCGCAGGTTTGTGTTGGGATTTTCTCATATTTCTTGGCCCTTGAGTCAAGTCACCAAGGGCGGGGCGAAAGCAAAATTCCTTTGGTCTGAATCTCAACAGAAGGCATTCAGGGAGTTGAAGGATCGCCTCTGCACGGCACCAGTGCTCGCGTTACCAGATTTACAACAACCATTTGAGGTCGAGACAGATGCCTCTGACTATGCTATTGGGGCAGTCCTTACTCAACATGGACATCCAGTGGCATATCACAGTGAAACACTTTCAGACACAGTCCGGAAGTACCCCACTTATGATAAAGAGATGTATTCCATTGTACAGGCCTGCCGACAATGGAAGCATTACATTTTGGGGAAGGAAACAGTCATCCACACAGACCACCGACCTCTGCAGTTCATACAGACCCAAGGGAAATTGCAGAATGATCGCCATCAGAAGTGGTCTACATACCTGCAACAGTTTCACTTGAATATCAAGTATAAAAAGGGCAGCACCAATAATGTTGCAGATTGCCTCAGTCGACCACCGATCATGGCGCTAACCACCGTGCTCAACTCTTGCGGGCACGAGACTTCTGATTGGCCACTTCTCTACAAAAGAGACCCAGAATTCGGCCACACATACCAGACACTCTTGGAGGGTCGGCAGGTTGCAGATTTTCACCTCCAGGATGCCCTGTTATGCCACCTCGGTCACCTTTGTGTTCCTTCAAGCGAGCGTGCCAAGATGATTTGGGAAGCACACTACAGTCGGGCTGCTGGGCATTTCGGGGTCGAGAAAACAGTGGCAGTATTGCAAAACTATTTCTATTGGCCGAATCTTCAACAGGATGTTGGGAAGTACATCCGATCATGTACTGCCTGTGCCATTGCCAAACCGACCATTAAGAAGCAAGGCCTCTATACCCCGTTGCCTACCCCTAGTCGACCTTGGGAATCCATCTCCATGGATTACATGTCAGGCCTTCCTTCCACTAAGCATGGAAATGACTGTGTTTTTGTGGTCGTCGACAGGTTCTCAAAGATGGCCATTATGATGGCCTGCAAGAAGAATATCACAGCAGAAGCCACTGCTAAACTCTTCTTTGAACGAGTGTGGGTGCACTTTGGGATCCCACAGTCTATCATCTCAGATCGGGACAGACGGTTTCTCAGCACCTTTTGGTCCAGTCTCTGGTCAATGCTGGACACCAAACTCACGAAGTCCACAGCCTTCCATCCTCAAACTGATGGCCAGACAGAGGTTGTCAATAGGATGATTGTGCACATCATGCGCATGTATAACTCAAAGCATCCACGCACATGGGACGAGAGCCTCCCCTACGTTCAGCACAGCTACAACCGAGCTCTTCACAGCTCCACTGGCCATAGCCCTTTTCAGGTGGGTTTGGGATTCCAGCCACTATGCCCCATTGATGTGGCCATGCCACTTGCAGCTACTCACATGAATTCAGCTCATGGCCAGTCCGAAACAGATAAGGCCACCAGCTTCATTGAGCGCATCCAACATATTCGCCAGCAGGTCCATGACATTCTTGAGAAATCAAATGCCAAGTACAAGCAGCGACATGATCAACAACGGGTGCCACACAAGTTTCAGGTGGGCGACAAAGTCTGGTTGCATTTGCAAAAGGAACGCCTTACGAGAGCCTATCGGAAATTGAGACCACTCCGATATGGTCCTTACACCATTACTAAGGCTATGGGAGACAATGCATTTGAGCTCAGCATTCTCCCATTCCTTGGCCTGCACCCAGTATTCAATGTGGACCGCCTTCGGCCATACTTTCCACCATTGCTAGACACATCCGACATTGCAGAACAGCTCAAACCCACAGAATTAAATCCAGATTGCATGGAACAAGCTGCAACTGATCGGATCATGGACACACAGATCAAGAACACTCGCCAACAGAATATCCAACTGTATCGAGTTGTCAAAGCGGGCCAACTCCTTCAGCAGGGCAAGTGGCTCACCAGGGAACAAGTTCAGCAAAAGTTTCCTCATCTCATGGAGGAGCTCAACGCAATGGGGACCATTGCTTCCTAAGGGGGGAGGAATGATCCAGGTGGATATTGGTGGCCACCTGCTAAGTCCACCTGGACCCCCACCATTGTCTTTCTCAGCATTTTCAGTTTCCTTAATTGTAGCACAACTTACTATTTTTAGCAGTTTTTCGGGTCCTAAACTTCCGGAGCCGTTTTGAGGCCCTAAACGACGTGTTTTGGGGAATCCGGGGGCAACACGAGTCCATGGAATGGACTGGTGTTGCCCATTCCAACAATGATAGTTCTCGGATAGATCTTTCTAATGAGCTATTGTACGTGTCAAACGGAGATCATATGCCAAAGTTGCGACCCCGGGAAGTTGATGTACCAACTTACCCCCAAACGGGGCCCACAGTTTGGCGTTTCATCTCCTAGGGTTAGGTTTTGGAATGATAAGGGTTTTTTCCATTGTTTCTCAACAATAAATAGGCCTTCGAGCCTCATTGTAACACAGTTCAGAGGCATGTAGCCATCACATCTCTTCTCAGAGATAAGCTACCATCGCCCTAGCTAGTTTATTTCCATTTCTGTTTGTAAGCATATTTCAGTATTTTCCATTAATGAAATGAAGTATTATTTCCGCTGCATCTTTGTGTATATGGTTATCTCTGTAATTTGTTGCATTCCTGTTTAAATCCGGATCACAGAGCCTCCCGTATCTTAGCCAAGTGCTGCGTAATAGCAACAGTCTGTGTGGTTCCTCTGATTTGGTTGTAAGCTTGCTGGAGCTCCCAAGCCTCAGTTTCCAATTGGTGAAGTGTTGGATCCTCTTGAAGGGAGGTGAGCGTAAAAATCGACTGAGTCAATAGCTCATTACATTCCTCCATTGAACATGTGAGCATCATGTGCCCAAAAGTAATAATGTTCCTGCATTGCTCTAGGACCTCTGGTGGCGTCGATGGTGGAACCTATAGTTTTAAGTCCACGATCTGCAAGCTGAGCTCAAGCCGGATCCGTGCAGCCTCCTCCTTTCTGTGTCGAAACCCAGTAGCCAATTTCTGGATTTGTGTCTCAATAGGCAATTCTGTCACAATATCTAGCTCATGGGCACTCGAGTAGGCTTCTGCTACTACCTTCTTCGCCTGTTGCTTCTGCGCAACTGCTTTGTCCCGTTGGAGGCACAGTTGTTCAATATTAATTTTATGTTCTTGGAGTACTTGTTTAGCACGGCCGGTCCTGTCGTGGAGCTCCACTGTGGCGTTGTCCTGGAGTTGTTGCAAACTTTCGCATGGTAGAGTAGCCATCTTTAGTCCCAGCCCTTTAAGTCATCCTAGCATAGCGCGGTCCTCCGTGTTGGCGGTGATCAATGCTCTTGCTGGAATCATGATGGAATGGGCCATTTGGGCCTTCAACAATGGTTCAGTGGTTATCATACCAGGAACCCCTTGAGTAGCGCTGGTGCTTATTGGCGCGATCCTTGTTCCAAGTTCTTGTAGCTGTATACAGAGTTCCCCCAACATAATCTACTACTCTAACATGGCCTCATCGACTGCATCCCGAGCGGCATCCCGAATAGTGTTTTCTATATCATTTAGGTCCCCCTCAGTTAAGGTGGTCACTCTACTATCCATTTTGGATGCCTTTGCCTTCTTTTATGGCTTCAGCCATTCTTGTGGTGCTAGCCGCTTCAAAGGCGAATCCGTGCCAGTTGCTGGTGGCTCGTCTGCGGCTGGCTTAGTGGGCGGCTTCTGACTGCTTTTGGTCATTGGCGATGGAGCCCATCCTCGTGGTGTCTTTCTTGTTCCCACCAGTGCTACCTCTCAAGCTACCTGTACTTCAGCGATCAGCTGTTCATTTCATTTTTGTTGTGTGGAATTCTTAGCTTCCTCCTTTTCCTGCTGAATAGCGGTCTCGTTGCACTCTACTACCTCTGGTATGTGCCATCCCGGTGGCCAGGTATCCACAACCCCATCAACAATGTCATCAATGGAAATAAAGCCAAGTGAGGTCCATGCCCGTGTCGGGTCCTTGCACACCCTGATGTAGATACGATGCATGTCTACTTTAAACTTGGCAATATGCTTCATGCTTTCATAGATCCCGTCGGACAGGAGGGATAACACTGTTACACAGTAATTTTTCACTGCCTTCATCCCAGTCTTCCTACTGTGTCGTGAGTCCAAATTCATTCATGCTCATGCTCTCTGATGTTGCCAATGACCCACTTTGCCAAAGTTTTTGCCTCATCGCATCCGTTGGCCAAATAAACGCACTGATGAGCACTCCTAAACAGTCCAAAAGCACTGCCATCGCAGAAGTACACGTGATTCCTACAATGGTTGAATTTCATATGCCAGCGCAACTGTCTCTTGTATTTTCCTATGATGACATGACTAGCTATGTTATTCAATAACGATGTCAGTGCGACAGACCAGTTATGTGCTCGCGATGATTCAGGTTTGGCGAATTTGTTCCAACAGTCAGCCTTCCAGATGACTCCAGACCTGGTTGTTGGCCTTGTTTATGTCGCCCTCCTTTCTCTGGCATGGTTGTTCCGTCATTTGTGCAACCTTCCTTGGAGATAAGCTCATCCTCCCACCCTTCATGGAGACTCCTTCTCCTATTTAAACTCTCACCATTGCTATGTGCTACTAGTTTTGGGAGTTTGGAATTCTTAGTCTTTGGAGTGTTGCTAATAGTATTGTGAGTTTGCTAGATAGCTAGTGTGAGTGTGACAAGTGTGGAATTGTTGAGAGCTTGAGGAAGGTTGTGAAGTGCCTTTGATCTTGTGTAAAACTTGTGAGTGAGAGAGATTTGTGTATTGGGAGATCCACTTTCAAGAGTGAATGCTTAAGGAACATGCTGGCTGGATCCCTCTGAGAAGGCTTGTGATGTCAAGACCTTGGTTGTAAGCTTACTCTATTTCATAATTAATGCAATCAATGATGTTTTCCTATGTCTTGTATGTAATGTACTAGATATCTCATGACTTCTTGACTTTGTCGGTAAATAGATCATTGTTGTTCTGGTTACGTGCTTTGTTGTATTTCCTTTGCATTGTTTCAAGTTGATTACTCATTGAGAGAAGGAAGCAGAAGCTGGAGCAGTGCAACGGAGCTCCATCGACCACCAGTTGAGGTAGGTCTCCAACTTGAACTATTTAAGGAAAGCTATTGTTGATTTGTCCTTGTTTGTGACTAGACCCACTCTAGGGCTAGAGGGGTTGCCTCTGTCTACAGAGGGAACACTTTCCTGCATCACAAGCACATTAATCCATTGGCACACATTCGCATCCATCAGTATCCAAAATATTTTGATGTTTTGAATTCATCCCATGTTCCTTGTCATCCAGAGGGAAGCATATCTAGTGGCTTCCAGCCACTCCAGGTCCAAGACATGAAATTGGTTGACTTTGGGTAAGTCAGTATCAACCAGCATAATGGACAGGAGCAACCAAACATAATGGAAGGTCTTGCTTTCCTCCTAAACCTCTCAGCAGTTGGTCAGAAACTCTTCATAAAGGAACTGTGACTAATTGAACTGGACTCCAGCTACACATTCCTCAGCAAATGAAATGACTACTACCGGAACCTCAGTGCCACGACATTTCCTCATTACTTTCCTAGCCAGCAACTTAGTGGTGATGCAGACCGCGTTATCTGAAATGTTGTCAATGATGTACCCTCGCTGCCCCTTTTCACTAGCTTATACTTCTTTTTTAGGTTCTCTATCACCGTGACATCGCCAATTCTATTAGCAATTTCCCAGAGGTCTCTTCCATCGCAGGGAAGGTGCGAAACCCAATGAAATAGTTCAGTTGTGATGCAGACGAGTTTTTCGACCCATAATATTTCCTCATGAACCAAACAGAGCAACTGCTTTATGACCAACATTGTGATAGGGGGCCGGAGAAAGTGAGGAATAGACAAGAGACAGAGCAACCCAGCTTTGTCCACCTTTCGCAGCCACTCCTTTGGTTGTAGCATTGTCACCATCCCTTCTACACTCTGCTCCATCAGTGCATCAGTCACCAGGTGGGGAAATTTTACTGTATCTGCGAGGTCCCAGTCTTTGAATTTCATTGTCGCAATTTGGCCAACCACTGAGCTTTCCACTAGGACTACTTTTGGAAGAGCCGGGGTAACGAGTATAGTGTCGACTTCATCCAGGTTTGTAGGTACCTTTGCCTTCCCCTTGCTTGGAGACACATACTTGGGTCGTCGCACTGGCTGGATGGGATCCTCCTCAAGGTTTACTTCTTCAACATATGTGGGAGAATCTTCTGCTTCCTTGTCGCTTTCAATTGTGACAGTTTTACCCTTTTCCTCCATTGTGAACTTGCTAAAGTGCAGGTGTCACGGTGACCTTCTTACTGGTTCTGGAACCTGAGGGTCCTTCTTGGTCTTCAATGTCCGGGGTGATTTAGGGAGCTCGGCTACTTGTGGCATGGCTTCTTGTGGACTATCTGTGGTAGGGTTTTTTGCTTTGAGGATTGCTTCCCGGTAATGTTTTGGCAATGCCTAAAACCACAGACTTTCTTCGAGTTGCTTGTCACTCATCTTGCACTTGTCTCGGACCCAAGGCGACTTTCTTGCAGGATGGTAAAGCGTGGTGGTGTGACCCTTACTATGCTTATATATGATTTCAAATTTAAAATTGACTGTTCTTCCTTGCGACAGCTCATAAATGCGATTTTGGCGGTTATTTTTCTACCTTAATTTCCGGTCGCCCACTCTAATGTGCCTTAAATGGGCCAAAAAATCATGAACAGTACCTGCAATGGTTGCTTTCCATCTTTCCTTCATGGCAGCAAGTCCCCAGGGACATAAGTACAGTTCTTGTATGTATGTTGTGGCCATGTCGCGCAGCTTCACAGTAGCCTATTTTATAGTCTCGCGCCCTCTTCCAACTGCGTGGGGTGCTGGGACTGAGCCTCCGATGGATAGTTAGGTGGGAAAACCCCTCGTATGTGTCTTCTATTTCCCGAGTAGCCTGGGTTGTGAGAACCCTTGGCATCCCCTCAATTCTACTAATGGATTGCGATGTGTGCATCCTTGTCCTCCCGGGTGCAAGCGCAACTATGCTAGCGGCGTCACTACTTCTAGCAGGGTAGGAGAGCTAGCCATGTCTGTTCCCTTCATTGGTTTCTCCGTATAGGTGACTTCTAACTGTAGCTTATCAATTGTTTCATCTATCCTCGCACTCTGTGCTCGAAATCTAGCCCCTATTGCTTCTAACTTTCTAAGTTTCATTTGACCATGCATAATGGCTACCCAGAGCTGCTGAATCCTTTCGCAGATATTCTCACTGGTAGGGTGGGCTGTATATGTGCAGCCGTGCAAGCCTTCGTTCAACGCAAATCCGGGTGGGTTGATGGTCGCCTGATGTGCACCCGTACCCTTCGTCGTTGATGAGCGACCATTCTATACCAACTTGGTTTTTGTGCCTATCCTCCAGTCCGTACCTGGAACTACCTCCTACATCTCAGCTTTTTAGGCCCCCCTCCAGGTGCGTACAATATGTCTTTCGACACATTATACTGCTCCCGTGCTACGCATAACATGCCAAGCTAGATGAGCTGCCTTTCATTTGTTACGTTGCTCTCTATTGGTCGTCGCCATTCCTCGGTGGTTATGTGTCGCAATGACCGAATCATCATATTGTAGTTCAGTGTCATAGCTTCCTGCAACTAGTTCTGCCACTGCTCAGTCTCCTCATCAGAATCCATTGTGCAGGTTCTATCTCACTCCCACAAGATTCTTCCATCTTCTACGGAATACACCCGATCTTGGTCTCGCACTATTATCTGATAGATGCAATCTAGCTCGTTGTCACTTTCCTCGTCGCGCATGGGTTCAGTGTAGCGTTCTCCTTCTGCTGGGTCAAATGGAACTACTACTCGTAGTGACTTCTTTTCAAACGTCATTTTATACCTTTTTAAGTTAATGATCCCTTTCATATCCGTTTCCCAATCAATTTCGAGAAATGCAGGGTAAGGATTACTGTCATCAACAATCTCTATGACTTCGAAATTGGTCTATGTACATACACCGTTGATATCTACAGTCACTCCTTGCAGTCAGCCCATTGGTAAGATCTTTTGTTGGTTGGCCATTCATAGCTGAATCAGGGACCATTGCAGTGCAGGCTTGCCCATGCACTCCCAGGTTTGTTTAGGTAATACGCTCACATCCAAGCCTAAGTCCAAGATGACCTGATCCATTTCATGCTCACTGATTTGTGCTGTCAGTCTCATTTCCCATCCGGTGCACCTCGTGATCAACTCCTGTAATCCTTGAATGAATTTACTATTGCACAACAGTTTCATGCAGGTTTCGAGAAAGGTAGTAATCATGGAGGGGTCCACTCCTGGCTCCATTTGATCCCTCCTACTTGGAGTAGAGGCTTTCGTGAGGCTCCTCTGAGCTTCTCTCAGCATCTTCATCCCAGGTTCCGGCTCAGAGTTAGGTTCCTTTGTAGGTGTGTCATTCCTCTTTATGCTTTCTGCACACTCTTCTCGCGGATTTCCTTTTGTAGTTGCACCGCTCCTCAGTACCATATTTATAATGGGGCCCTATTCATGAGGTTCCAATCACATCATCTGGACATTCTGGGTTGGGGAAGATTATAGCACTCCCTTTTCGTGCATTTGGGCAATTAATGTTAGACAATATACCATCTCATGATCAAACTGCTCACAACAGGGGCACGAAGTCCTAGTTAGGTTAGTACAGCCGCGAGTGTAGTGTTCCGGCCCTCCACAGTTATAATAGATTATCTGTCTGCGGCCCCGCTCGGGCCCCATTCCTCTTCCTCGGCTGCTTCCTTGAAATCCTCCTCACGCTTCAGTTTTCATTCGGTAAGTTTGGGTCCTTTCCATCATTAAGTCATAACTTTGACACGTTCACTCATCGTGTCCTACTGATCGAAAAAAATTGCAGTACAGCTACTGCGGGGTCTGGGTATACTTTTGTAATAGGTGGCAGTTATCTGTTGCATGTTTTCCACCCACTTGACAAATCGCGCACCAGAGCACAGGTGCGGCACTTGGTCCTACTTGTACCTCCAATTTTAATGGCAACACGCCTCCCCTCGTGAAATTGTTCGCGAAGATAGGGAAATGGTCCTTATCATGCCCCTGGCTCTTGCATTTAATACAACCTACCTCTGCACGTGCCTTTGGTCAGGACACTCTTTCTTACTTCAAGCTTTGCATTTCTAAACTCATGTTTTGAAGTTGCACGTGGATTTGCTAAATTCCCAACCCTGGATCCGGTATTGGGGTTTTGTGCAACCTCATTTCTGTCTCCAGTGTCTCATCTTGGGTTGAGATCTTTTGATAAGATAGAGCCATCCTCAAATGTGGTGTTAATGACACCACAAACCACGCGCAATGTTGCGCATCTGTCAAGGTCATGTTGGCCTCGCGAATAGTGCTCTTTAATCTTTGGTCCAGATCCCATGGAGTTTTTCCAAGCAACATTACGATCTCCTTGAATCCACTAACTAACTGGGTTTTTTATTTTGGTCGGCCAAACTCTTTATTTAATGCCTCCTGGATTGCCGTTATTCCCTCATTCAAATGATCGGTCTAGTATTTCATGTACCATGTCAATGCGCGGTCCTGTAGTGCACTAACTAGGGTGGTCTTTTTGATGTTATCATCTGTTATGCCTTGCGTGTCCCATACAGACCATATCAAAAACCAGAATCGTCTTGGTTCTTCATTCCATACACCATTAAATATTGGTAGTTTGATTGCACTCGCCATCCCGACTTTTGGTGGTGGTGGGGTTGGAGGTGGGGTCAGGGTTGGTGTGGACGGATTCGATGAAGGTGATGTGGGGGTGGCATGGATGGACGTGGTATCAGTGGGAATTTCTCCTTGATAAACCAGACTGCACTCCCTAGTGAGAACCTCCCGAGCTCCTCCTCGCTTTCCAGGGAAATAGAAGCTAAAGGACTGTTCTCTACTCCTCCCATTCCGTGGTAACCTCTTCCACTCTGTGTTACTCCAGACATCAAAAAATGTGCATAATCTGTTTTTCACACAACAACATCTTAAGCCAAGTATTCAATGATTTGATATATCTACCCCGAGGTCCTTGAAGAAACCGCCTTTCTACTTCGCTATAGCTCACAGTTGTATCTATCACGAACCCGGTGATAAATCCTCCTATTACCCGATCCAGCGAATGATCTACTGCGCACACAATTTTATCCTTGGTGGCTTCTAGCCTGTGCACCAGTTTTGAGGTCCACACAATAGGCTGGGCCAATCTGTACCTTCCTACGCTGTCAGCTAGCCTTGTGATCCACTCATATAGCTCTACAGGAAATGACACGAAGAAAATTTCGTGAATGTCTGTGAATGTATAACGCTCTAGCCAATCTTCCTCTGATACTCGCAGGTTTCTATTTTCCTGAACTGTGAACTCGTGGAGTTTCAGATCCCACCACTTTTCAATCTCTTTCTTTGTAGGGTTCTAGTGTTCCCACATCAGACACCCCTTAGGCAGATCCCGGTCCCGGCAACGGAACCATTTGTTGGCTTATATGGGCTTGACCCAGGTTTGGAAGAATTATTTAGCCAATCTAATCCTGCAGCTACCGGCCCTTTCGGCAATAGTCTGCGGAGCACGGACTGAGGTCTCACCCGAGGTAGTAGGGGAGGGTACTGGAACTAGGTTTCCTCACCCTTGGGATGTCTAGATGTGGTCTGGAGGTATCGCGCACCACTCTGCAGCATCGCACTACTCTATATTCATGCAGATCTAAACCTAGAAAGAGTTTAACTTTCTATGATCGCGCTTTTTACAGATCTAATCTATTTGATGAAGTATCATACTCAGATCTACTTAGAAGGGTCTTTAAGAAAACATTTAACAGATTTAACCAATTTTCACAGTTAGAATAAACTTATATTCACATATATCTATAACATAAGCATATGCGCATAGATTAAACAGTTATATCAACCATTCATACAGTTAGATTCGCGATAACTCAGAATGTAACACAGCATTCAAAGAAGAAACTTATATTTATTTCCATCTATCACCAATACATCCTAATCTGCCTTGTGCACTCAGTTTTAGGGGTCCACGCACATAGCTACGGACTCTTCGAGGCCTTTGTGCACATAGCTGTAGAGCCTCTATCCACTACCCAAACCCTCGACTCAGACTTACATATGCTTTTAGAGATCTTCCCTAGAAAACCCATTAAATTTCACATCCAACAACATACAACCAAACTTTGCCTCTTCTACCCATAGAGACTCGCTCTATTTATACCTTTCCATGGACCGCGATCCATGGGCGGGCCGACTCAACTTACATTTCTTTACATTGTTTTTGGGTAGACTACCCTTTGAATTTAACTTATTACACATCACGCTCCACGCATCCCACAGAGTATTTACCCTATCTTCATCCAAAACTTTGGGCTCTGTGTCCCATGACTGTTGCGCGAGACTTCTTCTACCCAACATCAGCCTAGGACATTGCGGAGGATAATAGAGGAACTAGGGAGTGCCAATGTGTTCTAGTTAATGTAAGGTTCCCAAGTCATGGAAAAATGTAATGCCAGTTATGAGGTCATGACTTCCAAGGTGTGTGAGGGAATGCTAAGGCATGCTAACATGTGCTAGATAGTACGAAGAAATGTCAAACAAGATAAGATGTGCCAAGTGGTAAGGCATGACAAGATGTACAAGGGTGTTATAATGCATGCTAGGGACCGTCAAGGCAAAAAAATGGAGGA
This sequence comes from Pinus tabuliformis, assembly GCA_031772625.1. NCBI lineage: Eukaryota > Viridiplantae > Streptophyta > Pinopsida > Pinales > Pinaceae > Pinus > Pinus tabuliformis. The sequence goes on along the minus strand of CM062820.1, from coordinate 656,717,979 downwards.
ACAAGTTAAACTACAACGAACTGAGCACATAATAGCGTTAATAAGTCATCAATTTACCTTTTCCATGAGGGGCATGCTAGGCATACTAACACTAGGTGCCAATAGGTGCCAAGTGCCAAATCTTCCTCTATTTATTCTCATCTATTTTCCAATAATTAATCTCAAATAAATTTAATATTAAATGATAATAAAACATACCAAGTCATCTCAACACATGCCAAACATGATAAGACTTGCCAAGTGCCAATGTGCGTCAGGGAGTGTGATGCATGCTATGAAGTCGCAGATCATATCATAGAGTGCTAAGGTGTGATAAAGAGTGCCAATGCATGGTAAGGAGTGTTATGGAGTACTAGGACAACACAAGGGAGCACTAGGTTCAAATGCATGGAAGTGAATGAATATGAGGGTGTGTCGGGGAGTGTTAATGAGTGCTAGTTGTCATGCCAAGGAGGGAGTGACAAGATATGCTAAGCATGTGTAAGGCATGCCAAGGAATATCAGGTAATTTCAAGAAGTGCTAGAGTGTTCTAGGTATTTCCAGGGTATGCTAACATGTGCCAAATATTACCAAGGCATCACAGGTGCTAAGACATGTTAGGATGTGCATGGTGCTAGAGTATGCCAAAATGTGTCAAGAGTTTCAAGGTAACAAAAGGAATAACCAAGCTAAAATGCAAGGAAATGAACACATAAGAGGGTTAATAAGTCAAGACTTTATCTTTTTCAAAAGGGACATGCTAGGCACACTAATAATATGTTCCAATACATGCCAAGTGCCAATGTGTGCCAAGTGCTAATGTTTGTCAATGCAATATTATGCCAAGGTGTTACAAGGCATGCTAGTGACTACATGGCATGCCAACACATGATAGGGGAGTGCTACGATATGCTAGGGCATGCCAACATGTGCTTGGGCATCCTATTCATGGCAATATGTTCTAGGTACAAAGATGTTCCATGTACAAATATGTTCCAAGACATGCGAGGTGCCAAGGAATGTTAGTGTACTGTTCCAAAGCATGTTAAGGTGTGCCATGAGTGTTGAGGAGTGCTAGGTCTCTCTCATTAATAGAATTGACAGAGCTTGATTATGTATTAAATAATATTGTTGCTACACACACTAGTGGAACTTTATTTAAAGGAAATTTTCTAGATAATAAACCTAATAGAGATGAATCATGTGTTGACTAAGAGGAAAACTATATTCTTATGACTTGAGGGAAATGGTACACACTAATTATTTCTTAACAAATTGACTGACTATTATAACTACTATGACCTTGGACACATAATGAAAAATACTCCATAACAATGGTCTTAAATCATTATATTTTGACAAAAAATTATAGTAATAGGTACATAGCGTCATCAAAAACTCATTGGAATGATCAATGATGACAAACATTTTTTGACCATCACCAAAAGTAACCAAAAAGAGCATTGGTGAGGGACAATAAAATATCGTCACTAGAAGTGTCACAAAAAACAGAATTAGTGATGGGCCTTTAATGACCCTCACCAAAAGTGTCACCAAGGAGATAATTAGTGACGGGCCTTTAACAATCCTCACCAAAAGTGTCATTGAAAATGGCTTTGGTGACAAACCTTAAAGGACCATCACTATATACACTTACAAAAACAACTTTTTAAAGGTCGTCACCATATGCGACATTGGTGATGGACCTTAAATGTTCATCACAAGCATGAAGCATCATCAAAAACTTATTGGAATGATCAATGATGATGAACATTTATTGACCATCACCAAAAGTAACCAAAAATATCATTGGTGGTGGACAATAAAATATCGTCACTAGAAGTGTCACCAAGGTGAGAATTAGGGATGGTCCTTTAATGATCCTCACCAAAAGTGTCACCAAAGAGAGAATTAGTGATGAGCCTTTTACAAAACTCACCAAAAGTGTCATTAAAAATGGCTTTGGTGACAAACCTTAAAGGACCATCACTATATACACTTACAATAACGCTTTTTTAAAGACCATCACCATATGCGACATTGGTGACGGACCTTAAAGGTCCGTCACAGACATGACCCTCACCAATGACCTTTTTTCTTGTAGTGCGTAGACTTTTGTGAAGGTCTCGAGGTTGTTTCAGTAGAGTTGTAGTATCGATCCCTAAGGGCTTATAGGTCTACATGGAGGAAGATTTGAGGCGCTAAAAGACATAACACTACTCTCTGGAAGCGGAAACTTGGTTCCAGCATCCCCCCATACTGCTTCGGGTCAGACTGTAACCTATGCTATGCGAGTTGTTTCCGAAAGGGCCAGTAGTGTAGATTTTTATTAGTTGGCATGACTAACTCTGAACCTAGGTTATGACACCCTAAGCCAACACAAGATGACATCAGTCTGATAAACCCCTAGCTTAAGTTGCTTCATGAAATATCTTGGTAGGGATGGAACTTGTGACTGATTAAATGAACGACTCGGGTATTGCATTGTTTCAGGGGCCAAGGTCCTAGAATGAGGCTTGAGACTATCCAATATGAAGTTCAAGATGGCCTGGGCAGAGGGATTCGGCCTGGAGGCTTGAGCGTTGAATCTATGCAGTGCATAATGCTCGAGGCCTGGGAAGAGGGACTGCCTAGTTGAGGGACTCAAGGGCTCAAGATGGAGGCTTGAGGCTTGAGACTACATAATGCATAGTTCTAAGGGCTTGGGCTAAGTGATTGCATAGTTGGGGGCCTCAGGAGGTCAATATTGAGGCTTGATGTTACCCAATGTGTAGTTCAAAGAGGAGAACAAGCTAGGAGATTGTGTAGTTGAGGGGTTCAAGGGATCAAGGTAGAGGATTGAGGCTTGAAGCTTTAGAATGTACAGTTCTAAAGGGAGAATAGTCTAAAGGATTACGTAGTTGTGCAACTCAAGGTGTCAGGCTGGAAGCTTGAGGCTTGACAGTACGTAGCGCACAGTTAAGGTTGATGTTAAATTTTAAAATTGTTCTATGATGTATAAATTACTTCAGACCAATTCCATATTGAAATTATCAATCCTTTTGATTACAATTAGTATTTCCATTCATCAACATTAATTTAATATAGCAAAATAAATGCAAAGAAAAAGGATACAATCAACACATCAACAAGAGACATTAGGTTTGGTCAAAGACCAGGGAAGAACCCAACAAGGGGGAAAACCCTTTGAAATTATCCTTCTATTAGATTATCATAAAATGTTCAACAGAGAGTACAATGAGACCAATAAAATATCACCATAAAAATAAACCAAAAACATTTAGAAATAAGTTTCCAACATCAGAATATATCAGAGACAATGTTTTCTATCTATGGTCAACTGTGGTGAACTTCGGTCAACGATCAATTTCATTGAAACTTCCCAGTCGCATGTATGAGGAGATGTGTGAGCAACTAGAGGCTTCCACTTAAAAAATTCATGCCTACAATCCAGTGATTGTGGTCAAATTTTCCCAGTGACGTGCCTGCGACTGTATTCCAAAAACTAAAAAACAGATGCGAGCCTTAGACCTTATAATTTTGGATTTTCTAAACTTCTGTTGTCATCCCTACCTCGAACCTATGCAAGAAAATAAATGAAGAAGACAAGAGGAAGATGCTTGGTGATATCCAAATGAGCTTTAGGTCACTTGTATTTATAGGCTTCCATGGATGTCTAATTTGTTTTAGGGTTGACCTTGTCCAAATGTGCATATGTGGCCTTTCCTTCATAAGTACACTTCCCCTTATCCAATTTGAATGATATTTAGGTCAATTTCGGTGATCTCTAAAAGAGGAATTCAATGAAATCATCATATGCATCAAATGAGATTTCCAAAGTGGAATTCGATTGTAATTTCATAATTTAACACTCCATCTCAACTAGGGAGGATTCCACCGTCAATATTTGACCATTGATCGTTAATCATGTCGTCATATCATGTCCCATCTCTTGTCAACTCTATCTGTTGAAAAATTATTGAATCTAAAGAAGAAGAATTGATATAGGGACTAATGCACAAGTGTTTGGTAACATAGAAACCCTCAAGGATATTCCCGGGATCCATGGCAGATAGCTAGATTAGCTACAGTTGTCACAAAGATACATGCATATCTATGTTTAACAAATGAATATGAAAGTGAGAAGGAATTATTACCTCGAGTCTTAGTGTGGTGTTGCTAGAGAGTGCAATTCAGCTAGGTGGAAAACCCTTGATCCAACTCCAGATCAAAATTTGTACATAGCAAAGACAAGCATAATATCACAACATAAAACCTTGATAAACAATGCATGAACATATAAATACATCTAGTTTCATATATCTAAGACACTCATGCTAATGATATTGAATAAACATACAAACTAGTCATACCATCAACATCTCGGAGTGGACAACACAATTGCAGTTCTATATTGATGTAGAAAGAGTGATTACAACCATCCATTGCATCAGCCTTCCCATACCCCTCCATCTCCTCTCTCTCTCTCTCTACCTTCTTAACCTCTTCTAATGCCTTAGTCTGAGACTCTGCTCGACATTCAAATAGGAAATCCTTTCAAATGGTTCGACCTCTTCCACAATGGCCCTAGCCTTGCATATATAGCATGTGAGGTTAGGGTTGCAAAGTCCTTCATGAGTTCCATTAGGAAAAAGCAGTGATGTTTCCATGCCTTTGTGCTCTTTCCATTTTCATACTCCATTAGGAATTAGTAATTCCGCCAAACAGGTCGAGTTCTAATGTTTCCTTGCTTTTATGAGCTGACATAAGAGAGAATCTAGGGATATTTTCTCAATCAACTCATTCCCTTTACCCATAGAAACTCATTAGGGTTCACTAATGCTCTTCTCGAGGTAACAAGCATAGTTACTTTGGGCACTAACGCACCCTTAGCCTTGCTAGGAAGCTTTATAAAGGAGGTTACTAGTGTTTAGGCAACATTAGCTTAACAACTGGGCCTGTGAACTTGGTCAGTCCTTCAATCATAATGGCTTTCTCCTATGAGCTGATGAGGAGGTCATTTTCTTGTATAACAGATTCCCCCTAAAGTGTGAGATCAAAGGCTACGACGATGGCTGAAATAATTTATATTTCACTGTCCTTTTCTTTGGAAAAATGAGAGAGTGGATCAGAGCTTCGGGCAGTATGAGAAACTTGATACAACACATATATATAAAACAATTAAAATCATGTCCTAAGTCAGGCATTCCCATGCTCAGTAGCTATGTCAGAGTGATTTTCTCAGAAAATAGATATGATGATGCTGGCTGCTGATAAGAAAAATGTGGAACCTGTGTCATAATAGGGTCATTCTGATGAGCTGTCTCAAAAAAAGAATAAACACAACTTGGGAGAGGAAACAAGGCTTAGTGATGCAAGCCTCTACCCAAGCTCTTGATTTCCACTTCATGACAACAGCATAGATCGATACATGTGAATATAGGCATTGATGTCGAACATGCATGAAATCATCTGATTACCAGTAAATAATGGAGAATGTTAACAAACGTGAGGATGGTCACTGATAATGGTGGTAATCTCCAAGATGCATAGTACAATCTAGCAAATGCAAATAATTTTTTTGTCGTCGAACACTCGTAGAATCATTTAACCAAGAGCCAATAATGAAAAACCCTAACTAAACACAAGGTGATTTTCCATTTATGTCTGCAAGCACCAAGGCACTGAAGTGTTTCTAGGTCTTCTTCCTAGATAGAGTGTTGAAATTGATAGGAAGAGACATATCGAAAGGTAGGAAATAAGGTGTCCTACATCAGTCGACATGAAACGGGACAATAATTATTCTTTTTTGAGGAATCTTTTGAGCATTGGGTTAAACCAAAAAAGGGCATGATGGTAGGATATGCTTGATGGATTGATGGAGGAAACTGAAGATAAAGGTTGTCCCTTGAACAATAGAAGGCACGATAACAATTTTAACCATGAAACACGAGACTCATGAATGCCAAAGAGTGTTAGGATACAAAGATGCAAGAACATTGAGGTATATAGGCTAAACTCATAGGATGGTAAGATTATTGAGAGGCCATCACAAGGAAGGTTTATCTGAGGGAGTGTCATGTTCAAGGGAGTGACCACTGCCAAAAAACTCTTTCATAATACAGAACATAACGCAATTTTATTGTCCACTTTCCCCATCTGATTAGTTTAGTGAGTCTAGATGGGTAAACTCATCGATCTTTTCATGTTTTAAGAGTCTGAAAAGGACAATAAAAAGAGTGAATCTATGCCCTATCTGATTAGTTTAATGGGTCCAGACAGGCAAACTCGTCGATATTTTCATGTTTTAAGAGTCTGAAAAGGATCGTAAAAGGAGTGAGTCTATTCCTCATCTGTGTAATTTAATGATTCCAGATGAGACAACTTAGTGGTCTTTTAATATTTAGAGAGTCTAAAAATATTGTAAAGAATGACTCCAAGGTGGTCCCTTTGTCATAGTTTTTAACCAGGTGTGACAAAGGTTTAATAGTATACCAGGAACAGTTCCTTTTTGGTAAGTTAATCTACTGAGTTCGGATAAAGGGAAACCTATGCTCAATAGATGTTTTCCTCATGTTGTTACGAGTACGAGGAGACGTTGTAAACTCGATATTTGTTGTGAAATTTTAATGAGTCACATGATGACAAACTCAATAGACCTTCATCAAATTTTAATGAGTCAAATGAAGAAAACTTGAGGTATATTTTTCAGTTTAGTGAGCGAGGAAAATAGGTAAAAGAACTGCTCATTCCTTCTTCGCAGATTTAACAAGTCCGAAGAAGGGAAAAAGTCAAGGATTTTTCAATCTAAGAGCAAGAAATAGTCCCAAAAAAGAAAGTGCTCATATCGTCGTCGTAAACGTTTAACAAGCCCAATGATCAAAACTCAGGGTTTTATCGATTTAACAAGCGAGAAAAGTTCTTAAAAAGAATGCTCTAAGATTCTTCATAAGTTTTTAACGATCCTAATGAAGGAACTCAGGGTTTTTTTATTTGTTTTATGAGCGATAAAAAAGTCCCCAAAAAGAATGCTCAATCGATCTTTTTTAGTTTAGTGAGCTAGAAAAAGAGGGAAAAAGAGTTGCTCGAACCATTGTCGTAAGTGTTTAATGAGCCTGAAGATGAAAATTTTAGGTATTTTTTATTTTTAGAGTGAGAAAACATCCCATAAAAGAAAGCGCTCATAGGGAATCAAACATGGTCATTTCTGTCGTTCAATCTTGAAAATTCTTTCATCAAAACATGAGTAATTTCTGCCAATATTGGGTCATGGCACATGATAAATATCATTGGAAATGGACTAATTCTACTTTAATGACTTCAACTAAGATAAGTCATGTCTCCAAAGTGACTATAAGGGAGTTCTTGAGCCTCCACTTTCAGCATTTTCATCATTTGAGAGCCGTGAGAGTGCTTTGGAGCTAAAGAGGAGCATATTTTCCATGGATGATTGCGGGAGATCTTGGTGACCATTTGACGTGCCGCCAATCCCAGGTAGATTCCAAAACCTTGAACTTGCATTATTCAAACCTTTTTTTATCAACTTTTGGGGGTGATTTTTTGGAGATCTGGGGAGCCCTTGTTCATTAATTGTGCCTAACACGCCCTACTAGGCATGTAGGGAGCACTAAATGCCCTTTATGACCTGGTGGAGGGCATTAATCCTCCCTCTTTGTCACTAGGGGGCGTTAGTGCATGAGGGCGCACCCCAAATCCCTAGGAAATGATTTAATGAGCTTTTCTGCCCCATTTGCATTGATTTTTGGGATTATTTGTGTAGGTTTTGAGCCATTATGACTAGTCTATGGAGAGAACAGGCCCATGACTGACAAGAATTGATGATGCGAAATGAACCTGCTTGCATACTTGCATTGCACTATTGTGGGTTGATGAATTATGCTTAGCTGGACTTGATGAAAGGTAAGGAGGACCTTTTGAGTTGGATTATTCTACGTTGGGATGAACATGAGCAGGTGTTCAGGATTGGAGATCATGAGTTGGCCATTGACTGAGATGATATATATTTCTTGACAGGTTTGTCGTGCAGAAGAGCACGGGCAAACTTGACCAGGGGTAGGCCTGATCCTCAATCCACCCTAGAGCTAGTTCGAGATTACTGCATCCCTGAGAGCGGACTCATCAACAACAGAGTCCCTATAGAGAGGATTAGATCTAGATCTATGAGGGCCATTTTATGGATGATTTTGCGTTTGGTGGGGTCAAAAAGTCCCCACATTGCGACAAAGGCCCAATTGTTTCTTATAGTTGACTATTTCCAGCCACAGATATTCAACTGGTGCGATGTAGTGCTTCATCAATTGAAGGCAGAGTTGATTGCATGCAAGACTCAGACCCAACAAAGTTTTGGGTATGGCACTCTCATTGTCTCCTTCATACTTGAGAGGGTGCACATTATGCGCCCGCAGATGAGATTAGGTTCCCTCGATCCGAGGGAGCCTAGATAGAGGCGATGGGCATCAATTGATCCTCGTACAAGAGGAGTACCTATCCGACATTTTTTTTTGAAGATTTCTTTGAATGACTTAGTGGCCAGATTGTGATGATTGAGGACTATGCCTACGAGGGCATGGACTTCACCAATGACCCTGACTCGATTTTTCCGTTGGGAACAAACTGTGGGCCTCAAGTTAAGAAGGATTTTTGAGAGTACTTAAAGTATTTGTAAGCTTTTGAATGTTTATGTTATTTTTTTGTTGATTTTATAGGTGAACAAGTACTGACATGAAGCTTTTTGCTTGACACAGATGTGGCACTGGTACGACCTGTAGGCAAACCTCGCCAAGTGAGGTGAGGAGGCCAACTACTTGATGGGGGCAGGGGTGATGTTCAAAGTCTTCACGAGGTTCTAAGGAACCGGGAGGGCTTGAGCATGGGTGTGCCTCCCTTCCTATTAGGGAGATCCCCGCTCATATGCAGCGACACAGAGTCGATGTGCCTGAGCGATTTCTGGTTCCTCTTTGGAGGATAACTAGAGCAGTGTTATCTTTTCATGAGCAGTACGCTCTATTAGCAAACACATGGTATAGCTAGCGGGTGTTTATAGCTAGGCTTAGTAGCCATTTTGTACTTAAACACCCAAGTTTTGGGAATATTTTGATGTAAAATACTGGATTTGATATATACATATATATATATATATATATATATATATATATACATATATACATATATCTAGAGATATTTTGGCATTTTATGATGTAAATGTTTTTTAAGAATTTTTGTAAATTTTTCACTGTGTGAATATTTACTTTCATACATGTATCTCTAGTGAATGAGATAGATGCTAATCTAACACATAGGTTTCCAATGAATCATCAACTGTATTAAATTCCCTAGGAATGTGTTCATATGTGATAACCTCAAATTGACGTTCCAAGAGTCGTACCCTTAAATAATGATGTAACAAGATTGGATTATGAACGTGATAATGATTTGTCAATTGCATAACAATAAGCAGAGAGTCTAACCTAACCACCAGATTGGAGATGTCCCTTGATGACGATTCAGTGAGAAGTGAAGTCATAGACATGTACTCAACAATATTGTTGGTGGGAGTACCAAGAAAAACTTCCCAGGAACAAAACAATTTCGACTTAGGTGTGTAAATGACCCAAGCAGCTGAAGTAATGTGTCGTGTGTGACGACTGGAACCATCCACGTATCCTACGTATCCTAAGGGTAATGAAGACATTTGCATAACCAGAAATATGTATGAGACAAATACTTCAAGAAATACCAAAAAATCTAGTCACATAAAAAAGAAGAAAAACTTATAAATACATAAAATTACAAAGCACATGCCTAGTGTAGTACTAGGCATAATACTTTTTCAAATAGAGCCCATTTCAGGGCTCAGCGAGTGAGACTCCTTCCTAGTCCTAAAGTTCATATGCCACTTTTGAGAGGGATTTCTTGATGACGTATGGACCGAGCCATAAGGGTTGAAGTGTTCCTACGCCCAAGAGGTCATGTCTTTTATCGTAGAGTAAAACAAGAAATCCCTCTCGGTAAGGACGAGGTTTGACATTTTTGTTGTACTAGGCTTTAACCTGACGCTTGTGGGCTTCGAGTGCCAATTTGGCATCTGGACAGGTTTCATTCAATTGATTTAGGTATAGCAGGCGCTCTTCTTTGGTAGTGGTGCCAGGCAAGAGTTCAACAATGATTTGTAAGGAAGGAATCTGACACTCGATTGGTAAAACTGCTTCTAGTCCATAAGCTAGTTGAAAAGGTGTGAAGCCTGTAGCAGTTTTAAATGAAGTTCGGTATGCCCACAACACAGGATATAATATTCAATGCTAGTGGGTTTTATGATTCCCAACAAACCTATGGATCATGGTCTTTAATATGCCATTGATGGCCTCTACTTGACCATTAGCTTGGGGGTAGTAGGAGGATGATTGATCCTGGCGAAAACCGAGCAACGATGTTAAGTTAGACATCATGTGATTCTAAAAATGAGACCCATGGTCTGTAACGATCATGCAGGGCACACTGAAGTGACATATGACTTGATTAAATAGGAATAGCATCACATTTTCTCCATCGGCCTGGAAGGTAGGAAGGGCTTTGACCCATTTTGTGAAATAGTCCACAGCTACGATAATATCATTGTGTCTAGCAGAAGAAATGGGGTTGCAAGTTACGAATTCTATCCCCCATTTGGAAAAGGGGCCAATGGAGATAACTAGGTGTAGTAGGGCCAGAGGATCATGCATTTTCTTTGTAAACACTTAATAAGGATGGCACTATCGGATAGCCTTGATACAATATTTGGAAAAGGTTGGCCAGTAGTAGTCTGCACATAAAATTCTCTGAGAAGTAGATATGCCAAAAAGATGATCACCACACGCCCCAGCATGGCAATCATATAAAATGTGGTCCGCCTCCTCGTGAGTGAGGCAACACCGAAGAATTGTATTAGCACCACAATGATATAACTTATCATTAAGCACTAATTAGTGCTGCACTTGCTGCCGAATGCGACGATGGTCACTTGATGAGAGTTAAGGGCGGAAATGTTGTGCTTGGAGGTAGACAAGAATGTCACCATACCAAGGGTCAGTAATGTTGATAAGATACACAACTTCATTTGGAAGGGGATCGTGGGCTATCTCATTAGGATCGACAATGGGAACATCCGAAAAAAGTTCAATGAAGACTAAGGAATATTTTTCCTTGGCAGCAGTGAACACCAAATCAAATTGTTGGAGGATCACTATCCATTTGGAATATTTCCCTCCAATAACTTGATGAGACAAAATGTGTCTCATAGGATTGTCTAAGGCGAAGATAGTAGTTTGTCACAGCAGTATGTAATGGCGGAAATGGTTGACAGCAAAGACAACTAACAAGGACAACTTTTCCACATGTAAATATCTGAGTTCGGGCCTAGCTAGGCCTTTTAACAGATATTATATCACATGCTCACTCTGGTCATCATGAATTTGAATGAATACCGTTCCTAGAGAGAATGGCGAGGCTGCTTGGTATGGAAGAAAGTCACGCCCATAGTTGGGAGCATTAAGGAGTAGGGTTGATATAAGCACCTTTTTCAGGGCATCAAATTATCATTGAGCTTGATCATCCAACAGTACGACTCTCCCTTATTAAGTAGGAACATAAAGCCTTTCGTCAACTCAACATAGTTTACGATGAACAATCATAAGAAGTTTGATTTCCCCTGCAAATGTTGGAATTGCAGAATGGATTGTGATTTGGGCAATTGAGTAATTCGGGGTCAACCCTAATCCTATACTTGGAGACAATGAATCCATGTAAGCGTCCAAAGTTGACAAAGAAAATAGATTTATGCAGATTCAGACGTATGTTATAAAACCAACACTTAAGAAAGATAACTCTTAAATGATCTAGGTGCTATGCTTGCTTCTTAGAATGGGCTGGTATGTCATCCAAGTAAGCTTGAATGATATGTGTGATATCGTGAAATGCGTAGTCCATGTCCCTTTGAAATGTTTTTCCAGCATTCATTAAATCGAATGGGAGTTTTTGATAGGAAAATATTCCCCATGGGAAAATGAAGGTGGTTTTGTGCTGGTATTTTGGTTTTATAGAAATCTAGATGTAACCTGAGAAACCATCCATGAATGAGAATGATTTGCAACCGGCGTAGTTGTCGATGATTTGGTTTATGAATGGTATCAGATAATTATCCTTCGGACATGTGATGTTCAAGTCTTGATAGTTGACACATACAGAAATGGTTCCTTGCTTTTTATCGATAGGAACTAGATTGGAAACCCATTCTATTAAGGCAACGGGGTAGATGAAACCAACACATAACAACTTTTCCACCTCAGTCTTGATGACTGCCATTTTACGGGGGTGGACTGGTTGAATCCTTTGGCAGACAGATTTAGCATTGTCGTATATCTTGATCTCATGCTCGATAATAGATATATCTATACTGGGCATTTCCTTGTAAGACTAAGTGAATACATTGTGGAATTCCTTAAAAAGGAAGGTGAAGCTTACAATTTCCTCAGGAGTGGAATCTGCTCCAACCTAGATGTTTTATATGATTCTAGTCATGATAGAAATATCGATGAGCAGTGTCTTTGAACTATTGCCCATGTTTCCATCCTAGTCTAAAGTTTGGATAGTCGTATAAGGTGGTGAAATGATTTCAGGTACATCAAATGACAAGATTTGAAGAGGCATTGTGTTCGAATCAGATATCGAAACATGATGGTGAGAGTCCTCCCAAGGTTGCTCTTCTAAACACATGATCTCTCTAATAGCTTCGTCCATAGGTAGGACTTGATTGAGGAGATAGAAAGAAGGAGCAGTTATGGGAGGGGAGGTGGTACCGTTGGTCGTGACCAAAGTGACCAGATATTCAGATGTAGATTGAATGGTCTAGTAGGCCAATTCAACTGGTGACAGTGGCATTTGTTCTCCGTAAGTGTCAATCTCTGAAGGGGTCAATAGGATCTAAGGATCGGTCGGCTAGTGAGGAATGGATGAAACCATATTGACTGTATGTGGAACTGTGGGTGGAAGAAGAGGGAAACAACCCATCAAGGAAGATCCCTTCAATAGACCGGTATTGATACTAATGTAAGAGTCAGGTACACCACCCACTAAGGGTACAGAGCTATTGGGTAATGGGGAATAATCAGGGGTGCAAAAGGACAACTGGTCCACTGTGACTATCTTTCCATCCAATGGAAATATGATGATGCAAAAGATAATAGATACAATGGCACTCGTGGTGTAAGTCCAACTGCGACCCAAGAATAGATTATAGTCGAGCTTTCTATCTATGACTTTGATGTCCACCGATAATGTTTCCCAATTCAAGGTGATGGGGTAGCTAGCTAGGTAACCTTTCGGGATGAAATTTTGGTCGTCTAAGCTTTAAGGGAATTCGATAGCGGGGATAGGGTTGGAGAACCAAAAGCGAGCCAACATGAAGCCGACATGACATGGGTTGAAGCACCTTCATCAAGGACAATTCTATGTATTCCTTTCCCTTTCGGAAATATCTGCACCTGAAATGAAAGCTGGTGTGAAAGGGGAGGTTTACATTTTTCCATGTCAAAAATTGCAAGCATGGAATGCTAAGGGTCGATACCACCAATTGCCAAAAGCAAAGATTTCCTTTGTGTTAGACAGGTCTGTAATACTTCAAGCACTGACATAGCCAATGGTGCTTGCACAAAATCATCTACACTACTGTAGTTCTGGGCAACACGTGTAGATGTATTGTGCATTGTGCAACGAAGTTCCCCTTTTGGGGGCGAATCAAAAGATCATAAATTGGCCTTTTGATACGAAGATCGTTAGGCGGCGATGGGTTTTGACTTGAGGAGGCTTCCTCAACATTAGTGACTAGAGCTCCATAAGATTTGGCTCTGGTTTGTAGATCTACCATTTCAAAGGTGTAAATAGTAGATGATCCTTCACTAACTGAAGGATGATGCGAATCGTCGTTGCCCCCTTGTAGGGGTTGGGGATGGTTTGTAACAAGGTATTTGTTACAGGGAAAAGTGTCTATGCAGAACTGCAAATCCCACTAAGGTGGGTAGCTACCTTAGAAACAAACAAAGTAAAACTACTTTCGTTTTCCTTTATGAAAGATAGATGAAAGAAGAATAAAGGAGACCAACCTCTATCTTGCACTTGGTTCCTTGCTCGATTCCTCTCTCTTCTGATAGTCCTTTACTACTTTCTTTCTCGTATACCCAGCTTCACAGAGTACCTGTAGAATCAAAGCAGCATAACACTATACAAGAACATGGATCTATTATCATAAACAATCTAGGATCAGATGTAAATTGACCATACAAATGCATGAAACATAAATGACACAAGAGTATGGAGGAAAACTTGAATAGATTTATTGATAATTAAGAAAGATCCAAGACAGTTACAACCAGTTGTTCTGACCCAGCATCATCCTCTCAGCAAGTAAGCCCTTCTTCACCTCATGCAAAGCTTAGATCACCCAACACTATGATGTTGCCTCAAGAAACCAACAATAATTCCTTACAAGATGAAAAATTCTAGCCTTTGGATCTCTGGGATGAGCGATCCATATATAGATGTCTGTAAGGGAGATGAGTTAGCTTGTGATTTGATTAGTGTCTTCCCTTTGATAGTTCTTGCTTCCACTTGGAGATTGCTGATCTCTTACTCATCCTTGGTCGAATTTAGATAGGCAAGTGTCACAGGAGAAGTTTCTGGAAGATTCCATGCTTCTCCACCTCACGGATTGACACTACCATTTGTCTCTTCTCGCCCATCACACCCCATAGAAGGGCTTTTTGAAATTCAAAGCACCCACTGAGTGTACTTAGGTGAGATGCAACGCACTTTGCCTATGGAGCAGGTGAAATGATCCAGTTTTGACCAGTTCTGAGTAGTTTTTCATGGAGAACTTCTGGGAGAAGCTGTAATTAGTTGACCTTGTTCCTTTAGGGGTTGGAACAACAATTTTAGGGACTTAGGAGCCCTTGGTTTATGGACATTTTATGCTTGGGGTTGCAGTGCCCAAAAATGTCTATAACAGTTGCCCCCTAAAGCATGAGGTCGTTAATCTTTTTTGATGTCGGGTGAAATGCTTTATCATGAGGATCCGAAGTTCTTTCAAGCTGGGAGGAGACCTGTAATAAGATACAATATAATACATTATCTTCATAATGTTTTCATGATCTAGCTAAGGCGGGCATTCCCATGCTCAGATTTATAAATTCATTTTCATGTACATAGGACAGACAATCATCTGAGTGTAGACTGATGATTCTGGAGGAGCCATCATCCCATAGATTGGATGATTATCTGTGCAACAATGATGTACATTTGATGTCTTTGTTTTCCTGAATATATATCGCCACCTGAATGGATGAAACTAGATCCAGGGTCTTCAATCTCATTTGATCTTCACTCAACATACAAGTCGATCCATGTGAGAGATGTTCTGAAGTCGAACATGGAAAGACATCGCCTGATTACTAGCCAATGATGTAAGCTATTAACAGGCACGAGAAGAATCACCGATAATGATAATGATCCTCAAGGTACTATAGTACAATTCACGTGGTGTGAATAAGGGACTTGGCGTCGAACACCATGCAAAATCTTTCGGTCGAAGACCATTGGTGTAAGCCTGTCGCCGGAAGTGAGAAACTTGCCATTGAGGCATGCAAGCTTCAAAGTACTGAAATGGGTGTTCCTAGATCGACTTCTTGGATAATGAGCTGATGTCGACAAGAAGTGATCCGTCATAGGAGGGCCTTCATGAATCCCACATCAATGACATGGAACGGAGAAAATGATTTTAATGGAGGTGAAAACGGTCTGGTGATATAAGGTTCAGGGTGGCAGTCATGAAAGAATGGAGTGTAAATGTATTGCAATGGGTGAGACACAGGTGAATTCTCTGAGTGACTTCTCTTGAACATACCGGCGACACTGACATGATGGATTGGTAGCATTAACCCCAAATGTGGATGGTGTGATGTGACCATGGTGATGTGACCGGTGAATGAAACAACCCAACCCGACTTAGATGCGGAGTGAAAGTGTCATGTTCAAGAGCGACTTGCTATGAACAAAGTTTCTTCAAGTTTTCTTCCCAATTTTTCCCCAGTCATTGCTGACCAGTACCTCTTTATTTTTTTCAAGGTTGAGGACGATAACATATGCTTGTTCTATAATTTTCCCTTTGGGAAAACCCATCGCTATGTTTTAACGAGCCTAGCGATAGTGAAACTCGTTCTTGTCTGCTATGGACAAGTTTGTCGCTATTAGGTTTTAACAAGTTTAACGACAAAGATAACTTGGTCCTTTTCAATTTTAGAGAGTCTGAAAAGGGACGTAAAGAAAACTCCAAAAAATACTTTTTCGTCATCTAATCCCTGAAGTCCGAAAAAGTATAAAACCATACAGAAGGGATGAATTTTCGATACTTTTAACGAGCCGAACAAAACAAGCGCTCAATATTTTTGTGTAATAATCCCTCACGTCCAAAAAGATTAAAATCTAAAGGAGGGATAGCACTTCTGGTCCCTTTAACAAGCTGGAGAGGCCAATAGCTCGGCAATCTTTTCATATTTTATGAGTCAGTTGAAAAGAGCTTAAAGGAGACTCGTCTTTGAGGAACTAGTGATAAATTTGGGTAGCAGCTGATTCCAGGTAAGGTTTGGAATTTCCCAATCACGACAGTGTTACAAGGATGGCTAACGGGATCACTCTTCGCAGCTGTTCCTCAAAAGGGGTAAACAATCAAATGGAGGTGAATGATCGGCCAATACAGAGTGGAGGTGATGATGAGAACACGACCAAGGTTTTAAAGGCTGAAGTACTACATTCACAACAGTTATTTACCGGAAATTGGTTCATTTTTTAATGAGCTTAAACACTGGGGGGAAAATTTGCACATTGCTTATGTTTATTTTTTAACGAGCATGAAGTCCGCGTTAAAACTGCTCGATTAATCCAGTCGTATAGTAAGGATGTTTCATATATAAAAACAGCAATTTTTAAAGTTTTGCCCCTCATCCTTTCTTTATGCAAGCTAGGAAACGACCAATCCTATGAGTTTAAAGGGTTAGAGGACCTACAAATTTAAAAAATAAATGGTCGCTCTTCGCTTGCATGCCCCTAGTTATAGAGACATAGAGTTTCAAGGTTACCCCGCAATTTCGCAGACAAAACATTTGCTTTTCCAAAAAGGCCTACCTCTTTCAGGTTACCAAATATTGTTCTATTTGTACCACAAACAAAACACTTCCTTGGCGATGTCTACTGAAATAGACAAAGGTGAATGGCGCAGGCACCTCCACTCACATAACTTTGACAAGGGAATCTTGTTCCAGTCCAACCCCCTTTTCCAATTTCGGACGAGAGTGTCAGACTAGTCATATACCTCTCGCGGAAACCTATGCTATACCTGAAGTTTTCCTGCCGAAGCAGACCGGGGTGCATGCCCCCTAGGTTTCAGTCATGTCCCTCGAATTACTCGCGCTCATCAGGTGGACAGACTGGGGATTGATGAGACATTCCTTGTGTGAAAAGACCATTCAGGGATGGTATATGACTATTTGCTATGCGTGAGCCGGGGAATGAAAGCTGGTCTACGAGCTTGACCACTCTTCCTTCGTGCGGAAAACACATTACTCTAAAGAGTGATGAGACAATGGCTCCCATGCAATAAGTATAGTCTCGCCCAAGGAGTATATTATAATCCAGGGGTCCTTGGAGTACCATTACGTTCATGTGAACGGTTTTCCCTCTCAATGTTATGG
Source organism: Pinus tabuliformis (assembly GCA_031772625.1). Classification (NCBI taxonomy): domain Eukaryota; kingdom Viridiplantae; phylum Streptophyta; class Pinopsida; order Pinales; family Pinaceae; genus Pinus; species Pinus tabuliformis. The sequence continues at coordinate 656,700,207 of CM062820.1, read as the reverse complement.
GCACATTGGGAAGGATCCCTAACGGTCGATGGGTTCCTTTGTCAAAGCCTATTAGATTTCTCATCTCAAGCAAAAGCGACGGTGAACCAAGCGCTTTCCAAGCAGTCGAGGAAAGGATACTCACAGAAGCCCCTTCATCTATGATGGTACCGGCCATAACCATTCTATATACTTGAGAAATGATTCGGAATGGTACACTAGCCGGTAAATGGGGTCTGCCTAGCTGATTCCAGTCGAAGGAAACAACTAGGTTGCTTGGAGGTGGGACCAAATAGACGGCCGGGTATGACTCTGACGAACTTCCTTCTTGTGGTAAAGGAATGGGTAAATTTCCCCCATGTTCATCGGAGTCTGTGTTTACGAAAAGAATTTGGACGGTGTCATCCTTGTTCTCTTCGGTGACTGTATCATCTGAAGATGGAACCTCTGAAGGCAAGACCGGGTCAACTGCCGCCTCGACCTTTTGACTTTCGTCTAGTATGGGTTCAGATGGTTTATCTTCAATGATAGACATTTTGGCTGACCACCTGGGTGGGTCAGCCGGATTTTTAACTAGTGATGGACTTGGCAAGAGTTTCTTATATCCAGGAAGAAGTCGTAACAGTGAAACCGGACGATCGTCCAAAACTCTTTTAGCCTTGTCTAAGAAGGGACAACGGTGGACGGTGTGATCTCCTTCACACAGTTTACAAGGAAATTTGCACTTTCCTTTTTGTCCAGAGGCTTCACTTTCACTAGTCGATGGTGTGTTTTCAACATGATCATCAAAGGTTGACGACAACAGGTTATGCAAATGAGGAGACGAGTCCCTTAGAATCCGAGGGATGCAAGGAAAATCTATATGATAGTGGCCTCCTTTGCAAATGACACATGGCATTTTAGGCCTGGTCGGTGCAGTGTGTGGATTTTCGCTAGATGACGCTTGGTTGCCCCTTTTCACCTTTGGCTCCTTCTTCTTCTTCTCTTTCTTCTTCTTTTCCTTCTTCTTCTCAGGTACTTGATTTTTGGCTTTATCAGCCTCATCAAGCGAAGAGGAAGGAGGAGAAGAAGAATTGGACGAAGTATAGGGTTGGAGGGTAACTCTGGAATTCTCTAGTTGCTGACTCGATTGTTCAGGAATTGCGGTGTTCTAAATGACGGAGGTTGAGAAAAGCCATACAGGTAAGCCAATCGTCAATCCTGGAAGTGACAATGTGGCCATGTGGGGTGCACCAACATCTCCCCAAGAGGAGAAGGGACTAGGATTTCCCCCAAGGGGAACTCCTTGGTTGGTGGACTCCATTCTCTCAACCTAAGACCAACGTAGGAAAGGTGGTGATTATTCCGTTTAAAATAAATTTTAGACGCTTTGACACAACTTGTTTTTTCAATTTTTAAGAGTCGAGAAAAAACAAAAGATGACTCTAGTCGCCTTCGATTTTTAATGAGCCTGAAGTGACAAGTGCTCAGATGGACCTTTTTCGTTAAGGAGTCTGAAAAGGAACGAAAGGGACTGCTCTGGAAATCTAGGCAGAGGGATTACCAAACCAATCGCAAAACTGTAGAATACTTTTTACGGTACGGCAGTCAATCTTCCCGAATGTTGTGTTCAGTGCATTGCGATCGATAGGGCGGTGGACACAGCTTCCTATGGATAAAGGATTAAGCCTATTGTGGTCTCCCAAAGTATACTCGACGGTACGTGGGAGCACAAGTCCGTACTGGCACTTATCGTCTCAAAGTGGAGGAATCACCCAACCAACAGTGAGAACAACAGTTACCAGGCTTTACGACGCCAGAATACGTCTCTAGCCTAGACTTCTAGATGTTGTGCGTTAGGTTCCAAAGCATTGTTAGATTCGTTAAATTTATTTTATAGTTGATCTTGCTTAAGAAATTTTTCTTTCAGGTTCACCACGTGATGTAGATGTACAATTCCTAAAATGCAATCTAAGATGATAAATAGTCGTTTTATCTTCTTTGTGCAATGAAAATCCTAGCTACTAAGGAAAGAGAGACAATATTCTTTCAACAAAGAGCAAAGAGTACACACTATATGCACTGTCCTAAATCAAACAAATCAAACAGTCTAAATACAAATGCACATGCATGTATTTATTTTCAGCCTTCTTAATATGTGAATGATAAAAAAGAACGCTAATGCGCAAATTTGAATTACTTTTCAAAGCGACAATTACTAACAAGTTTCTTTTCAAAATCAAAATGAAGACAATGATGACACTTTGCGATTTGGAAATGAAAACTTGCTTTCAACACTAGAAAAACTACTAATTCAGATCAAATACAATAGTAATAGGGTAATCGACTATCAAGAGAAATCAAACTCTCTTCTATGATTGAAAATGACACTTGCGACACTTTCTGTTATGAAACCAGCTCAAGAAAAGATAGAAAAGATAGATCAATGCCTTAGAATTCAGCCTCTTTGAGGGGGCAAACTCCTTTACATTACATAAATGAACAATTCTTGGATGATACAAATGAAAAGACCTCCTTTCTATATATAGGAGTCTAAGGGGTCATAACATAATTAGAGCCGACATAACAATAATAATGTAAGGGCACAATAATAACAATAGTGGGCTTCTATGGGGCACAATAGTAACAATATGGGCACTACATGGGTACATCAATATAATAAGTGGGTTATACTAATAACAATAAGGGGTTACACTAGTAGTATAGGGGTCTAACATGCCCCTCTCCTTCAAAAAGAATTGTCCTCAACGCTTGAGTAGTTGTTTATGCTTATGTATAAAATTCTTGTCCTCCCATGTGGAATCTTCAGCGGGTAAGTTCTTCCACTTGATGAGATACTCTGAAATTGATTGATTTCGTAGCTATCAGGTTCTTGTTTCTGTGACTACTCCAAGTTCCAATATGATTTTTCCTTCCTCTTCAATTTATGGCAATATTGTTTGAATTCGGATCTTTTGCAACTTTTGAATAAGTGGCCATACTTATTTGTCCTTCTTCCATTCATCCCTTGCTTCCTTTTTCCAGTCTAGTTGGATAATATAAATAGCACAAAAAAATGCTTCCACATCCTCATCCTTGAAGAGTCTTCCCATTCGGTAAGGTCGCCATTTTTTAAGTGCATGTAGTATTGCCAACATTTCCTTCTCATAAATAGCTTGCTTTAGATGTAGCAGTAAAAATACCCAATCGCCTACATCAAAACATTTTTCTCTATGATGTTGTTCTACCTGTTGTTTCATTTGATTTTGCACCGAAGTGGTGTTATCCTTTAAAATTTGGAGAACTTGTTGTTGATGCTCGATGTGATCTTTCACTGCTTGAACCTTTTTCTTCTTGATATGTCCTTCTATCTTTAGAGTTTGAGGAGTGGTAATTTCTTCCAATCCTTTACAAGGTATGGTCGGATTCATTTCTTGACACTCGATGTGATCTTTCACTTCTTGAACATTTTTCTTCTTGATATATCCTTCTATCTTGATAGTTTGAGGAGTGGTAATTCTAACCAGTGAATTACAAGATATGGCTGGATTCATTTCTTCTTTCTTGATGTGATCTTTCACTTCTTGCACCTTTTTCTTCCTGATATGTCCTTCTATCTCTAGAGTTCGAGGAGTGGTAATTTCTTCCAATCCTTTACAAGATATGGTTGGATTCATTTCTTGATGCTCGATGTGATCTTTCACTTCTTGCATCTTTTTCTTCTTGATATGTCCTTCTATCTTAAGAGTTTTAGGAGTGGTCATTCTTGCCAATAGATTACAAGATATCTTCTGATTCATTTCTTCTTTCTCTGGGGTCGGGTCCTGGCATATATCCTCTTCTTTTGATGTTTCTTGATCCTTTTCTTCCTCCTCTTCATACTCTATGTAAAATAATTTCTTCTCAGCACACTTATGACCTTTAGTGTATTTGATATCACAATTGTAACAAAGCCCTTTTTCTCTTTTTTCTTCCAATTGTTGTGGTGTAACCCTTGTAGGTTGTGGAAGGCTAGGAGAAACAACACATCCATCTTTATAGTTGTGAGGGGTAGAATTCCTTGTTGCCATAATTTTACTTTCAAATATGTCACAAATCCTTTTTACTCTTTCCAGCTGTTGTGGTGTTGCTCTAAAGAAGGTGTTGCTCTTTGTATCCTCATAATGTGCTATCATTTCCTCCGTGAAAATTGACCATGTAACAAGTTGTTTACGAGAACAAAGCCCTTTATACCATAAAAATTGATCCGGTTCTAAATATGAAGATTCAATACATACCTTTTTTAACAATGGAACACCATGTAGATCAAAATATTGCTCCATCTGAAGTATCCAATTTACCGGATCCTTGCCATCAAACTTCCTCATCTTGCTTTTTCCTGATTTTAGGACCTCGATCTTGAAACGCCTGTAACTATATAGTTTTGGATATTTAAGTTCTAAAATTACTACCTGCAGTAGCCCTTTGTGTCCTCTTTCGAATGCAACAAGTCTGAACCAAATTGGATTCTCCAAGGAAGAGCTATGTGAAATCTCCCACAGTGACTTGATTATAGACTAGTTCAGTATAGCGAACTTGTATGACGTGCCATGAATCACTGTTTCGACCTCTGGATCTGAAAAATGCATACAAGAAACTACAGTCCGTCCTCTTTTTGTAACTTCTTACGAAATTTCAATCCGATGCTCAAAGAGAAAGTTATGACGATTTTCCCCAGGTCACCTATTTGGAATGTAATTCAGGAGTTTGCAGAAAGACCAACTTCCTCAGATTATATCTCTGCAAATATCGCGTGAAAAGCTCTAAAATTCGGACCAAAGGTTCAACGTGATTTCTTCTCAAATGGGTTTGTTTTGCGACTTTGGAAATGTCACAGAAAAAACGTTATAGCGAAAATGCCACGATGACCTGTTTGGAGTAGCGAAACCCTAGAATCCAAAGCTCTGATACCAAATGTTATGAAACCAGCTCAAGAAAAGATAGAAAAGATAGATCGACGCCTTAGAATTCAGCCTTTTCGAGGGGGCAACATCCTTTAAATTACATAAATGAACAATTCTTGGATGATACAAATGAAAATACCTCCTTTATATATATAGGAGTCTAAGGGGTCATAACATAATCAGAGCCGACATAACAATAATAATGTAAGGGCACAATAATAATAATAGTGGGCTTTTATGGGGAACAATAGTAACAATATGGGCACTAGATGGGTACATCAATATAATAAGTGGGTTATACTAATAAAAATAAGGGGTTACACTAGTAGTGTAGGGGCCTAACACTTTCAAATCAAGAAACGACAGTACAATTACGTTACTTTTTTGAAAATGAGAACTGAAAATGACTCAACAAATACACAAAAACATTTACAGTTCTTTGCACAATGGAGGCAGAATAACATCAAGGAAAGGGGTTTCAAATAGAGGTGTACTGGCTATAGGCAGCAAAACTCTTGAATAGATCTGAAAAGAGTTAACACAGAAACCAAAATTTAGGAACAATGCCTAGTTTGATCAGCGCACCTGTAACACAGTGAATTTGAAATGCAGCGCACTTGTAACATAGTGAATTTGAAATGCAGCGCACCTACTACACTCAGGAAGTGCACTGAATTTGAGATTCACAGAACAGACAGTGCGCTGGGCCAGGGACGAGACTTTGTTTGGGTTCCAGGTCACAATTTGCAGTTCAGTTCAGGGATTTTGGCCGAGCAAGTGGTAATCAGTAAATCAATCACACGGGTAGATCCAAGGAGGTTACTAGAGCCACCACAAGGGAAATTAGAGAGTTTGTAAATCAGTTGTTTAATTCATAAACAAAACCTGGAGATTGACTAAAGTGGCATTTATCTACTTTGCATTTGCAGAGCAAATGCAGTTCGAAAGCTACCTGACTCAACTTCAGGTTCCGTCTGTAAGTTTATAAAGTAAACAAATGTAGATAAAAAAACAATCTAGTCGCTCCCCAGTGGAGTCGCCATTTTTTTACAGGGAAAAGTGTCTATGCAGAACTGCTAATCCCACTAAGGCGGGTAGCTACCTTAGAAACAAACAAAGTAAAACTACTTTCGTTTTCCTTTATGAAAGATAGATGAAAGAAGAATAAAGGAGACCAACCTCTGTCTTGCACTTGGTTCCTTGCTCGATTCCTCTCTCTTCTGATAGTCCTTTGCTACTTGCTTTCTCGTATACCCAGCTTCACAGAGTACTTGTAGAATCAAAGCAGCATAAAACTATACAAGAACATGGATCTATTATCATAAACAATCTAGGATCAGATGTAAATTGACCATACAAATGCATGAAACATAAATGACACAAGAGTATGGAGGAAAACTTGAATAGCTTTATTGATAATCAAGAAAGAGCCAAGAGAGTTACAACCAGTTGTTCTGACCCAGCATCATCCTCTCAGCAAGTAAGCCCTTCTTCACCTCATGCAAAGCTTAGATCACCCAACACTATGATGTTGCCTTAAGAAACCAACAACAATTCCTTACAAGATGCAAAATTCCAGCCTTTGGATCTCTGCGATGAGGGATACATATATAGATGTCTGTAAGGGAGATGAGTCAGCTTGTGATTTGATTAGTGTCTTCCCTCTGATAGTTCTTGCTTCCACTTGGAGATTGATGATCTCTTACTCATCCTTGGTCGAATTCAAATAGGCAAGTGTCACAGGAGAAGTTTCTGGAAGATTCCATGCTTCTCCACCTCGCGAATTGACACTGCCATTTGTCTCTTCTCACCCATAACACCCCATAGAAGGGCTTTTTGAAATGCAACGCACCCAGTGAGTGTACTTAGGTGAGATGCAACACACTATGCCTATGGAGCACGTGAAATGATCTAGTTTTGACCAGTTCTGAGTAGTTTTTCATGGATAACTTCTGGGAGAAGCTGTAATCAGTTGACCTTGTTCCTTTAGGGGTTGGAACAACACTTTTAGGGACTTAGGAGCCCTTGGTTTATGGACATTTTATGCTTGGGGTTGCAGTGCCCAAAAATGTCTATAACAGTGCTGTTGTTGCTGAGTAGGGAAAGGATTATTTAGTACTGTAGGGGTCTTTCTAGTGTCCTTTTTAGCGATGGAATCTATGTATTCCTGAAGATGCAAAAAATGATATTTCATGTGGTCTTCCCCACATATTTTTCAAGGGAACCATGTGGGTTTGTCCTTTCCATCATCATAAGGCGCAATAACGTTATTTTCTATTGACTGCTCTTCAAAAGGAGCAATATTTTTCTTATTCTTCTTGTTCTTACCACTGAGTTTTTGTGTAGAATGCATAGAGTTTATCACGGTGGTGGGAAGAGAAGTCAATTTGGTAGAGGGGTTAGCTGACAACTGGGCAATGTGATCACTGAGTTGTTTTACATTAGCCCCGGAGGTTGCATCAATAATCCCATCGGCATGCGCTCTAGGTTGATGAGTAGTGGGAGCATTGGAGTTGAGAAGGGAATTGGGAATGATGTCGTATAAAGTGCTAGAATGTGAATGCATCAAATCAATGTGCTGGGCACGATGAATGGATTGGTCTTCTGTGGCCGCACCACCTAAGGCAACATCTTTAGTGATTTGGGGGAGTAGAGACTTGTCGAACCAATCCGCTAATAGATAGTTTGGGAGGGGAGCTTTGAATAACCTCTGCCTATGTCTCCATTCATGTATATGATCAAAGGTGTGGGTGGTAGTGTCCTGACGTAATGAAGTGAGGAGTTCCATCCCATTTTCATAGCATATGGGTAGCTGGAAGTGCTTTAAGAATTCTCTCACTAAAGCGCTAAAGGTATTGATTGACACACGTGGTAACTCAATTTACCACTTGGCTGCATTACTAGTAAGGGTGCGGAGAAAGAGCCATAGCTAGATACTATCATCCACCATGGAGTTAGAAACACACCATAAAATGATATGTGGTGATGCATGTACGCGGATCCTCCCCTTGTTTCCCTTCAAAATTTGGGATGTCTGTCGATATTTAATGCGAGATTGGCAGCCAAAGTAAGTAGTGATATATGGGGTCATTTGTAATTTTTTACAAGTTGGGATATCAAGTATTTCCAAGAAAGGTAAGGTGTTTTATGCCCCTGAATCAGACCAAGGCAATGACATATGACTTGAGGATCCTTGCAGTCCTCCCATCGTGTTGTTTCCAATATTATACACAAGTTATGTGTATAGTAAGTGCCTTGGGGAGTAGTATTCTATTGTGGGTGTTGGGCATGGAATCCCCCCAAGGCATGTTTTGGGGCTCAAAGCCCATGTTTGACCGAATAATGTTGTAAAGCCCCACGAATTGTAGGCACAGAAGTATGTTAGATTCGTACGGCTTTCCACCCTAGTTTTGGATGTAATGTTGGCCTTGTAAAATAGAGCGAGGCTTTAAATGTAAAAGGAATGAAGGAATGAAGAATAGAATGGCATAGAAGAATAGTAAAGCAAAGTAAGAGTTTGAGTAGCTAAGTGTGTCTTGGGTTGTAGAGTAGGAAAAGGCTCTGCAGCTGAGTGCATAGAGGCCTAGCAATCTACAACTGAGTGCACGGACCCCTACAGCGGAGTGCGCGGGGCGGAGTTGAGTCTGTAAATGAAGAAGAGAATAATAAAGAGAAGTTTTATCTAAATTCTGTGTATTTGTTCTTGAGTTATTACATGTTTGTTATCAATTGCAAATATATTATTTATCTACTGCGCGCACTTGTATGAATGATTTATATTGTTACCATATACCTTAAAACCCATGATTTGGCTAAAATAATTAACTAACAGTGGAAGACTCATAAGACTTGGGTAATGACAGACTTCGGGCCCTGAGTAGGACTACACAAAGGCATCCACTCAGGTTGTGAGGTATGGGTAAGTGTGCGTAGTGACGTGCATGTAGGGTTGAACCGCAAACCACTTGAACTCATCAAACATCCCCAGGGTGCAGAAACCTGGTTCTAGTACCCTCCCATACTACTTCGGGTAAGACCTTAGTCCGCACTCCACAGACTGTTGCTGAAAGGGCCAGTAGTACCAGGATTTGTTTGGCTAAATCACCTCTAAACCGGGGTCAGGCCCCAACAAGCCAACAGTGGGTTTCCATAGGGGTTGTTAGGCTAGGGAATGGAAGTGCCCCCAAGATAAGGAGTGCCCCCTTGACTCATTTGAGTTTGTTAGTAGGGTGTGCCTATGGATTGGTTGGGACCTTGTTGAGGGTTTCGACTTGCCACATAACTAGCCATAGGTCCTTGACTAACATAAGGAGGGTTCATGTAAATCAATGAATGACCATGCAGACCTGAAAACGGAGGGGGAACTATTACGTTCCAAACCGATGTATGTATATTGGGAATTGTGCCCCACGGTACCTAAATCTGAGGGTTAGAAATATATAATGGATGCCAAACATAGAGTTGGTTGAAGGGACCTACGCTAACCGTGTTATATTGAGCATTATAAGGAGTGCTATATGTAGCACTTGTCGAAGGTCCAGGCACTGACATGAAAGGGGCAGAACCTAGAATGTACTAGGTTCCACTCGTAGTGGGTGTGATAATAGGGTTTGAACCTTATATAGATGGGATAGTGGGTTTCACCATCAAAGGTGTGGTACTGACTGTCAACTGGGGAGGTGGTGGTGGACCAAAGGTGTCCACAAAAGATCATGACCCATTAGTCGTCAATGGGATGGGTGGAAATGTTCAAATGGAAGACAAAGGAGGTACAAATGCAACGAGAAAAAAGAGTGATCCCAACAAATTTTTGATTGGAGGATTGTATGGAGGAAGAAATCCTTTAGTAAAGAAATACTCCAATAAGCTTGAACCATGGGATGTCCAAACTGATTCTGTGTTAGATCTCGAAGACTGATTGCCTGAAGATGGGGAATCCGGTTCACTAGGGCTCAGTGGATCTGCCACAACTTTCTAGATTGACGACGAGGTCTAGATGTAGCCACGATGGCTGATAAATTATCAGTAAAATTTATAGTGATGTTTTTTAAAGTATTGGTGATAATACTCTGGCACTTGAAAAATAAAAAACACACTAAGGAAATCAATAAAAAAGCGGAGGGAAATGACCCTGTCTGATAAGAACCAATCACTGAAGATGAAACCCAGTATCATGATGAATAATAGAGAGAGTTGGCCAAATGTATAGTTATGATTACCCTTGAGTTGCACCTGAATCTCAGATTAAGGGGCCAAGTACTCTCGTGAAGATGAGCACCCTCTCAAAAAATAAAGACAGAGTAGGTTCGTCTATGTTAGGTACCAGGGAATCCTGCCCTAGTCACCTTGTGTTTGTCCCTAAAAGTATGGCCACTAAGGATACCTCATAGACACTACTGGGGGGGGCATAGTCACAGACAGTACGTTGTGTGGGTAGGATACCTGAGTCCTCGACTAAGCTCCGATATCCCTGAAGGGATCCCCGATACATAGAATACCCAAAGGAGATGTAAGCAAAGGTGGGATACCTTCACTTACAGTTTGATGTTGTCTCGTATTTAGTTCTGCTTTTACTGGAGTGCTATTGGATAGTATGAGTGCAGAAGGATTTTTCTCTTTAATGACACTAGTTTCAGTGTATGATCTTGGGTAGTTAACTCACACTTCCTATCCCAAGATCCTAGCCTAAAATAATGTGTGTTTACTCTAAAAAGAGTTGTTGATTGATTTTATTAGGTGTATTTTAAATGTACTCTGTTAGAGTCTTCGATAGGGATGTTTATATATGAAATTGTACGGGACTCTGACTCAAATCATGCAAAAGAAATGCTTGTAAATTTTCACTTTCAATGAATAAGCTGCTTCTACAAAGGGAGAGTAATTCATACATACATACATACATACATACATACATACATACATACATACATACATACATACATACATACATACATACATACATACATACATACATACATACATATATATATATATATATATATACACCATACAACCTATTCAGTAAAACAATAGCATAACTGACAAAAATTAAATGCTCACTACCAACTATTGAAACCAAATAATGCAGATATAACCAGCTAAGTAGAAAACAGTAAAAATTCTGTATTTTTTCTTAAATGAAAACAAAAACTTTAAGAAGTAAAGCTATTTTCTTAAAAAAAAAAATTGTTCAGGACATAGATGAGTCAAACAAGTGTAGCTATAGATCCCTTATTAGTCTACAAGCATATTTCCTAACCCATGAGGTCACAGAGCAAGTTGTGTATCAACAAATGGCTGACTAACGCTCTGTACTAGAGGCTACAGAGAGTTAGTTTCAACACTAACACTTTTCTTGTGAGGACACAGTGCTTTATAAAGCACTCTTTACACTAGTAACCAGCGTTAGTGAGGAAAAATACTAAAAAAATGGGTTGTGGGGATCAGATCTAGGGTTGAGCATTGACAAAAAGGTGTTGTATGATCCTGAGTGGTCGGAAAGGGAATGAAGAAGTACAGGGAGGCCTCGAAGAAAGATATATCTAGGAACTTTTTGGGAAGACCTGGAACTAAGTTTAGTCCCTAGTGCAGTCACCAATTTTGCTATAGGGATTAATGCACGTGTGTTTGGTGATGTAGAAACACTCAAGGATCTTCCCAGGATCCTTGGAAGATAATTAGATTAGCTACAACTATCACAAAGATACATGCACATCGATACTTAACAAACAGATATCAAAGCAAGAAGGAATTATTACCTCGAGCCTTAGTGTGGTGTTGCTGGAGAGCACAATGCAGCTAGGAGGAAGGCCCATGAGCGGCTCTCGATCAAAACCTGCACATATCAAATACAAGCGTAATATCAAAACATAAAACCTTGATAAACAATGCATGAACATATAAAGATATCTAGTTGCATATATCTAAGCCACTCATGCTAGTGATACTGAATAAACATACAAACATGCCATACTATCAACATCTCAGAGTGGACAACACAATTGCAGTTCTATATTGATGTAGAAAGAATGATTACAACCATCAGTTGCATCAACCTTCCCTTACCCCTACAGCTCCTCTCTCTCTCCCCCTTCTTAACCTCTTCTAATGCCTTAGTCTGAGACTCTGCTCAATAGTCAAATAGGAAATCCTTATAAATGGTTTGACCTCTTTCATAATGGCCCTAGCCTTGCATATATAGCATGTGAGGTTAGGGTTGCCAAGTCCTTCATGAGTTCCATTAGGCAAAAGAAATGATGTTTCCATGCCTTTGTGCTCTTTCCGTTTGCATACTCCATTAGGAATTAGTAATTCCCCCAAATAGGTTGAGTTCTAATGTTTCCTTGCTTTTATGAGCTGACATAGGAGAGAATCTAGGGATATTTTCTTAGTCAACTCATTCCCTTGACCCATAGAAACTCATTAGGGTTCACTAACGCTCTTCTTGAGGTAAAAAACATAGTTACTTTGGGCACTAACACACCCTTAACCTTGCTAGGAAGCTTTATAAAGTAGGTAGCTAGTGTTTAGGCAATGTCATCTTGACAACTAGGCCTGTGAACTTGGTCAGTCCTTCAGTCATCATGTATTTCTCCTTTGAGCTGATGAGGAGGTCATTTTCCTATATAAAAAGAATCATTAGGGAGTTAATTCTAGCACCCTTTACATTGTTGGAGAGAATATCTCAATCCAAAACTACATCATGGAGTACATCTCAACCTAGAATCTCATGGGGGAGGTACATATCTCCGACCCCATATAGATAAATAGGTGATATAGGGGAGCACATATCAAACCACTAAGGATCACATGCCCCCAAACCTTCTCAGCCCATTTTTCAAATGAGGAGAGACAATCCCGACAAGCCCAACTTGTGGGTATGATGCTAACTAGGGCATACTTTACAAAGACCAAGATAGGGGAGTGACATCTCCAAACCTATGGGTAACAAATAGGGGTAATACCCTATTTTCCAGATATCCATCAACCGCAAGAGCCCTCTATTTTAATTTCACACCCTCAGATCTCAAACACGGGGGAAGAGTTGCCTCAGTTTCCTTGATCAATGATGCCCCTTATTAGGAGGGGTCACAACCATATGTCCAAGATGCTCTCTAAGGACCAGAAACTTCCATTCGAGAAAAGCATTGGTAGGAATATCTACAATCTTCTCATCAACAAATATGTGATGGAGTGTAATGACTCCTCTCTACACCATGTCTCGAATGAAGTGACATCAAATCTCTATATTCTTGGAGTTGCCATGAAATATGAGATTATCTTCTAGATGGATCCCAATCTTGTTGTCACAATATATCATTGCAGTATCTAGGACCAACTCAAATAGATCTCCAAAGAGCTTCCTTGACCAAATTTCTTTGCAACTAGCCATGTGTTGATGGTGCTAGACCCACCAACATGTAAGGGGATCGGCCCAGTAAGAAGTCCCAATTAGACCTCAGATCATTTGGTGTAGGAGTCCCAACAATGGGTCGTACTATAATTCCTTGACTGTGATTTCGTACAGAGGCAAGTAAGATGTCCCTGTTGTTAGAAAGGGTGTGACAGCTGTAGTAAGTGAAGGAAGGTGCATGAGAGGTTCTAGCACATGGAGAGGGAGGTGAGTGCACCCCTTGGAAACCTGTAATAGTAAGCGACTTGGAAGGGAACACATGAGCGAAGATGTGTCACCAGCTGGAAAACAAGTTAGTGAGAAATCCAAAGTGATGGTTAAAGCAACAAAACATTTCAGAAAGATTCATACATACTTATAGAGAATATTCCATACATGCACGTGTAAGAAAACAAATACATATATCATTTAGAGTAAACCAGATAGCATAGAATACAAGACAACATATGCATGAAACGTGCTACCTTTGTTATATTAAGAAGTGTAAGTTCCAATCATACAATACATCCATGTCCAACTGTTGTAGAGGTAAATCCTCTCTGCGGACAGAGACGATCCCTACTAGCCCAGACCGGGTCTAGCAATAATCACACAATGCTATCACGCAAGTTCCTAATTGCAAATAAAAAGTAGATGGTGAGAACCTACTTGGATTCCAACGCTAGTGTTCGTCGAAGAGAAGTTGCCCTCGTTCCTTTGCCTTGGCTGGCCACGATCCCCACGATCTCCATGATTGGACACCTGCACATGCAAAGAACAACACGAAAACAAGCATAAAATTTAGTAGATGCAATTATATATCAGTCAGAAAAGATATAACTCAACATCAAACATAAAACAATGAGAGTGGAACCATAATGATAGTCATCTATTATTAATAAATAATAAAGAAGAATACAACCAAAGTTCTGATGTCGAATCCTTCTCAAGAGGGTCCAGCCAGCAAGTCTCTTAAGCATTCACCCTTGGAGGTAGATCTCCCAAGACAAAAACTCTCTCTCACACAAGTTTACACAAGAAAGAAACACTTCACAACCTTCCTTAAGCTCTCTAGCAATCCCAAACTTGTCACACCAACTACCTATCAAGCTCACACACTAGCAGCAACACTCCAAGCACTATCAATTCCAAAACTATCCAAACTAGCTGCTCATGGTAATGGTAGAGGCATAAATAGGAGAAGGAGTCTCCATGAATGGTTGGAGGATGAGCTTATCTCCAAGGAAGGTGGCTCAAATGACGAAATAGACATGCCAGAGAAGGGAGGGCGATATTGACAAGGCCAGCAACCAGGTCTGGAGTCATCTGGAAGGCCGACTGTTAGAACAAACTCGCCCAAACTGGATCAGCGCGGGTCCATAACTGCACTAGAGCACTGACATCGCAGCTGAATAACAGGGAAGGTCATGTCAGCGCGATCAGAAATGAATAACAGACGCGCTGGCTTATGAAATTCGACCAGCGCGGAAAACACGTGTGCTTCTGCGCTGGTAGCGCATTTCGTCTGTTATGAAGCGCCCGTCAGCGCGGTTATTTTAACAATAGTCGCGATGATAGTAAAACTTTGGCAAAGTGGGTCATTTGGCAACATTAGAGAGCATGAGCATGATTAATTTGAACTCATGACACAGTAGGAAGACTGACAGGGAGACAGTGACAAATTACTGTGTAACAGATGCCCCCTAAAGCATGAAGCCCGAGAGAGTGGGAGGGGTGAAATGCTTTACAAAACTCGCTGAACTGGAACACCACCAGGAAGAATCTACACGTATGTACAACTGATATCTCTGATAATCAATTACATGTTGTCCAGGCATGGGCGCAGCCATCCAAAAGACATATGAAGGAGGTCTGTGGTATGGACGCAGCCACCCAGCTAAAGAGACCATGATGATAATAAAGGTATGGTCGTAGCCATCCATGAAGACTCAGGTATGGGCACAGCCATCCATTAATGAGTCATGTAATGATCATAAAAATCCACAAAATCACAACCTAGATTGCAACAGACAAAATCCAGGGTCTTGCGCTCCATCCCGACCCGAACAAAGTACAAGTTCAAGCATGTGAATACATGAGCTGAAGTCGAACATGCATGAAAATCGTCTGATTACCAGTCAATAATGAAAACTGTTAACAGACGTGAGAGGTACCACCAATAATGAAAATGGTCCTCAAGGTACTATAGGTACAATCCACGGCATGTGAATCAATGAGCTGGCGTCGAACACCCGCAGAATCATTCGATCGGAGGCCAATGATGAAAACCTCACGTCGAACATGAAGAACCTGCCATTGAGGCATGCAGGCTCTAAGGCACCTGAAGGGAGTCTCTAAGTCCCCTTCCTGGATAATGAGCTAAAGTCGACAGGAAGTGACCTTGATCAAAGGTGGGCCATAATGCTTCCCACATCATCGACACGAGACAGAGAAGGATAAGATATTTTGTGTGAGGTATCAGAGGAGGGTTGAGTATTCGTGTAGAGGTCAACTTCTCTTGAACACATCGGCGGCACAACAGTGGACTTGGCAGTATTGATATTCAAATGATCAAGGGTCATGGTGACAAGTCAATGAGCAGATGAGAAGTCAAACAGGGAAACCAAAACCCACGGAGGCCAGTGTAAAACAAGATGAGAGGTCCCCACCCAAACACGAATGCAGACTAGTGCCATGTTCAAGAGTGACATATTGTCGACACGACAATAATTATGGATCCATTTTCCCCACCATTGCTGGCGAGTACCCCAGTTATTTTTAACAAGCTTGATGGGGATAGCATGTGCTTTTGAGCATCATTTCGACAGAGTCCGATGTCATTAAGTTTTAACGAGTCTGACAAAGGAGGAACTCGGCGTATTTTCTTGTTTAGAGAGTCTGAAAAGACAGCAGAAAAGAAAACTCCAGGGGGGTCCTTTTTCGTAAGGTTGTGTCTCTCGAGCCCGAAAAAGTATAAAACAATGCTCGAAAGAACCGCTCGACCAGTATGATCGAGGAGTACTCTTCATAAGTAGTGACTTTGACCCGAAAAAGTAGAAAAGCGGTCAGAAGTACGTTGTTTTGGAGCCAATAACGAGTTCGAAACGACAAACACTCGGCAATCTTTTTAGTGTAAACGGTCGAAAAAAGAGCTTTAAAAGCGACCGCCTCTCATTCCTTTTAACGAGCCGAGAGGGGGACTCGGCTATATTTTCTTATTTCACGTTGAAAAAGAGCCTAAAGACGACGTTCCAGAACCAAGTGTATATTGAACCATCATAATTCCACCGTCATGAGAATCTGCACAAGAAACACCGTGTTAGTGTCGGTCTTGAGCCCTCCATCAGTGATCAATAGCTCTTTGCATATGCATAAGTAGGTGTCTCATCAGTGTCAGTTTTGCATCCCGCTAGGCATGCCATAACACTGAATGGAGGAACTGGTCGTTGTTCCCTTCTTGGCTTTGCTGGATCAGGTCATACTTCAATGTAATTGAGTCATACTTGTTTTTATTTTTGCCTTGAGGTCCCAGGTCTTAGGTCTAGGGTTTTGAGTCAAAATCACTACAAGGTCATGAGTTCAAGGTCAGTGAGTGTCCAGCAAGCCAGAAGGAGGTATGTACATATGTTTCATTATTATTTTCATCAGCCACAGCTCATTTTATGCCTTGGATTTAAAAACCCTGTTTTTAAGTCCAAGGTCATGTCAAATTTGTAAAAATAAAGAAATTTTCAAAAGTTTGCAAAAGTGCCGGCAACAGCCCTGGTTCCTTCGCCACAGTCCATCAGATGGTCAACCTGCAAAAAGAACGGAGTCAAAAGCATCAAAAAGTTAATTTCAGGACAAAAGACTCCAAAACAGTGTTAAAGAGAAATGCAAAAGTCAAGACATTATAAAGTGGGTTTTTGAGTTAAATTTGTTTAAATATGAGCTTATAAAGGTAAATTCCCTCCTTGGAGATCATCATAATGCATTTAAAGGCAAGAGAATACGAGTAAGAGAGATTGAAAGGCGATTTTAGCAAATTTGCAGCAGTTTTAGTCTTTTGGAGGGTGCGCGACCACTCCACAAGGTTTCGCGACCACCTGGGAGGGGCGCGACCACTCCAGCGCCAAAATCCTGTGTTAAATTGCTCGCGCGCGACCATTCCAAGGGTGCACGACCACTCGAAGGAGGGGCGCGACCACTCGTCCAGAAAGCCTCCAAAACACATCAAACTTCAATTGTTTCGTGTTGGCTCGTGTTTTGGATTGAGACATACAGGCTCATATCAAAATCCGTGGAATGATAGATCTTTCCAAGAAGCATGCGACATTGTCATGACCGATGGAAGCACAGTGCTGGTGGTTGCCAGTGAAATCAGTGAAGATTTTGATTCACCGTGGACCATATGCCACTACAACATACACCATCAAAAACCACTAGAATGAGAATACGTAGATGTATCAATCGATACCATCAGGGAATTGTGGTTGAAGTGTATTGATTATCTTCCAATTCTGGTCGAAGGCAGGGCGCGATCATGTAGTGGAATCGCTACAGAAGTCTGCGTTCTCATTTCATACAGACAGTGTGGATTCGTTTTAATCTACACCAAAAGGTTGGAAACAACTTAATCTCAGGCCGTTCTAATATATTCTGTCAAACTTGTTGGATGGTTTTTCTCTGGGTAAATTTGCAGCCTTACTGCCTCCTTTAGCTCTTGATCATCTAGCTTCGTTACAAACAGGTTATCCTATGCTCTTTAGCTTTATAATGCCGTAACAGGACGTGGATCGCATTATGGAGTACTTGAGTTTACTGCTGATGAGGGCATGCTCTACATGCCATACTGGATGATGCATTTCAGGCTTTATGCTTCAAATTGGAAAAGACTCACCATAAGTGTCACACGGAATCTGTCAAGGGTGCGGACACGACTGACCTTCCTAGAAGTCTAAGACATTCTAATGACAAACAAGACAAAATGGAATGATCTTTCTCTAAATACACCTTTTACAACATGAAAACTACAAGTGTTTAGGCTTACCTTATTCCAAAACGCTGTTGTTGAAGTCCGTTCTTGACGATCCGGATGAGCTCCTCCTTCAAGTCAATTCCTGCAACCACAAACAATCAAACAATTACCAAGCACTTGCATTTCATATAATAAAACATATATTCAACATGCAGACCAAGGAACACATGAAATAACTCATTAACACAAGCTATTGAGAAAAATAAACCAGTTTGTATTAATAACGAAACAAAGAAACTCTTACAACCTGGCCTTGGTGTTGTGCAAGTTCCTCCCAGGGTCCATCAAGGGTTTTCCTCTACTTTGACAAAGCTCACCCTCTCCCAAGTAGAATCAAGTGAAGACAATCTCTCCTCACAAAGGCTCTAATGGAAGACCTAAATCCTGCAGCATTTACCCAAAGAAAATGTATAGCTCCAACCTCCTCTCCTTCTGGCTCAATGCCTTCATTTATAGTGCTGTAAAGAGGTTATTCAGGTCCACTATCAATGGGATCATCCCCCTCTATGGGTGGGATAGCTCCCTTATTGATGGGATAGGTTCCCCCTTAATAGAGATACATGAACCAACTGGAGGCGCATCCATTTCATCAAACCGACCTCTAGAATGTTCTAGAAGTAACCACAAGTAACTTTTTCAAGATAAAACTCGCGCATTTTGCCTTTTACAGAGGGACGCACCTGTCCCTTAACATACAGAGCGTCCATGGACGCATATTTTGTGAACATGGTCAGCGTCCCCGCAGGTAAGGCTAGAGAGAACCTGCGACCCCAGAGATAAACATGATTTTTACAAGACTTTCTCTCTTCTTTGAGTTTGAGATGGATAACAGAGGCATGAGACTTGCCTAAGAGGGTAGCATGACTTGTTGATTGGAGCCATACTAACTGTAAGTAGTCAAGGTGACATTTTTTAGTGTAACAGATTGCCCCCTAAAGTGCGAAGCCTGGAATAGAATAGGGTTTTGTAATTCTAGGAAGGGTGAAGCGCTTTATCATTTCAAGGATTGCCTTGTGGATGGCCTGGTTGGAACCTGCAATTTTCAACACAAAATACATGGATAAGATTATATCATCACTGAGGTAGGCATTCCCATACTCAGATTCAAAACTTTAACTAATGGACTAACTATTCTGATACAGGAATGATCTTGCAGTACATCATTTTTATAGACTTTTGTAGACACAGTATGGACGCAGCCATCTGTTTATGATTAGTCTACATAGATAATGAATACAAAACTCCTCGCAGCCTGGATGGTAGAAACTAGATCCAGGGTCTTCACTTCTACTTCCCGAATTGGTACGATTCTAGCCATGTGATTAAATGATTCGATGTCGAACATGGTAGAAACCACTTGATTACCAGTCAATGATGTAAACTGTTAACAAGCGTGAGAGAAACCACCAGTAATGTCAATGGTTCTCAAAGTACCAAGCACAACCCGTGAAATGTGAATAGATGTTTTGATGTCGAACACTTCACGGAATCCTCTGATCGAAAGTCAATGATGTAAACTGACGTCAAAGGCGAGAAACCTGCCATTGATGCATGCAGACTTCAAGGTACTGTCGATTCCTAAGTCATCTTTCTAGATAATGTGTCGATGTCGATAGAAAGCGACCCGTTGCAGGCAAGCCTGCAACACGAAATCATTGTTCAAGTTGAAGAAATGTTGCTGTAAGGACTGACTCAGGGATGGTCAATGGATGACAAGTATTTTGCAGATGAAAGTTTTGCTTGCAGACCTCTTGAACACATAACGACACAACAGATGGTTTGGTGACGAATAACTCAAAGTTGATCCCTGAACCCGGTTAAAGATTTTCAAAGTGATTTAGTCAACTGTGAGGTAAAAGATTTCCCAACCCAGGTGAATGAAAAGTGTCGTGTTCAAGAGCGGTAATAAAGTTTCTTCTGAGGCAAAAGGTGACAAATAGGTTCATTCTTCTCTTTTTTCCCCCACCATTTCTGGCAAGTACCTCTTTATTTTTAACAAGCTTGAGGAGGATAACATATGCTTGATTATAAGCTCATCCTTCGGACGAGTCCAACCTAGTTTAAATGCGAACCCTAGGAAGGAGTGGTTCGTTCCTGTTTGTAATTGAACAGGTCCTTTACTGTAAAAGTTTAACGAGCCCAGTATAGGAGAAACTCGGCGTTTTTCAATTTTAGAGAGTCTGAAAAACTTAAGGAAACTCCACGTTGAACTTTTTCGTATATTTGTGTCCCTCAAGCCCGAAAAAGTATAAAATAATACCTGGGGGAACCGCTTGATCTTGCGACCAAGGAGTACTTTCATAATAGTATCGTTGACCTGAAAAGTAAAAAGCGATCAAAGACACGTCGTTTTATTTCCTTATCGAGTTTGAAACGACAAAAACCCGGCAATCTTTTCCTGATTTTACGGTCAGAAAAGAGCTAAAAGGGGACCGTCTTTTAATTCCGTTTTAACGAGTGAAAAAGAAACACTCGGCGATCTTTTCATGTTTTAGGAGTCAGAAAAGGGCTTAAAAGATGACTCTGAAATTTTGTTTGTGAAAAATTACAATTTCCCTTGAAATCCCTTCGTCCTGCACAAAAGCGACACATTACTCATACCTGTTTAAAATAGGCAAAAATACATTTGAAAACATCTTTTCATGGTAAAAAATGAACTAATTCATCCAAAAAACCTATAAAAAGACCTTTTACCATGTCATTTTTACCGTTTCACTGTTGAGGTTGAAAAAGGAGCTTTTGACAAGAAACTTCCCGTGGTTGCTGCGGAAAATCTGACCGTCGGAATCGAACGCCGCTTCACCGAGGTATTTTACACATCCCACTCTTCATTTTTATCCGTTTAGTTTTTTGTTTTTGGTCTCTGTTTCATTTTTTGGGGGGGTTTTGGGTTCAAAATGCGCCCCTCGGCGGACGCAGGTGCCCTTCGGGTGAGCCGCGTCCCCCGACTTTTTCTCACACGGGAAAAAGGTCTGGGGACGCAGTCCGCCTTCAGGCGAGCTGCGTCCGGACGCCCTGTGCTAAAAAGCCGGGGTGCGTCTTCCGCAAAGGGCGCATTTCAAAACCCTAACTCTCTCAAAAAACCACCAAATTTTCTCAAATTAATTTCTAATTGACTCTTTTGATGTGCAGGGCCCAAAACATGTTAGACTGGAGAGAGAGAGAGCACGTAGAAGACGATGAAGCTGCGATTAACCACCAACCCTCTCTGGATGCCTTAAGAACATGTGGATTGTACAAATATTGGACCATACCGGGCATGAGGGGCCAGGTAAGATTTTTGGAATGGCTAGTTGAGCGATGGAACGTTCAAGATCAATGCTTTTACATTGGAGGGCACCAGCTCGAGATAGAGCCCTCGGATGTATACTTTCTCACTGGCTTGCCAAACAGAGGTGAGCAACTCAACCTTGCGGGGACCAGGCCGGGTGGCCAATCCCTTGATGATCTCCGCGAGGAGTGGTGCAGACCAGGGACTCGCCATAAAAAGGGCGTGGAGATAAAGCACATCGCTCTGGCGGAACTTAGAGTTATTGCATTTACGGTCACTAGGATTTGTGGCGCGGCCGCCTTGCACATTGCTTCCGGATCCCAAATGCGGATGGCAGTTGACTGTTACCAAGGCACCATCTTCAACTGGTGCGAAGCTGTGTCGGCTCATATGAAGAGCCAACTAACCAAGGCAAAGAACGGACGACTAAAGACTTTTGGATATGGGCCTCTAGTCGTGAGCTTTGCCTTGGAGAGAGTTCCTATGCTGATCCCTCAGCAACTCACTGTTGATGACTTGGGTCCTCGGGAGCCAAAGCTTGTTCGATGGGTTGCGGTGATGGCCCGGCATCCTGACGAGGGTGCTGCAGTGGTTCGATTCTCTGACAGTTACTTCGACTGGCTAGAGGGCCAGCTTTTTGTGATACAAGACTTTCCATATGCCGGAATGGATTTCAGAGGTGATCCGGACATGGTTCTTCCACAGGGAGAACAATGGGATGACAGAGGTACTTTCATTTTCACAAGTTTTCTAATTATGTATTTTTTATTTTTCATATATATCGTCTCAAAGTAACAGTAAAATTTTAAAAATGCAGATGTTGGTCCACAGCGTCCAGCCAATCTCCGGCCTTACGACAGACGACATCCAGCTGCACCGGCACCGGCCTTACAGGATGCGACAGCAGAAGTACTAGCCGATTTGGAGCATGATCTAGAGCGTCTCACGGCAGATATACCTGAGACTACTATGGATGACATTCCAATGAGGCTTCAGCGCTTCGTGGTCGCAGTCCCTGGACCGTTTAGGAGATTTCTGCGCAAGATAGCCCGCGCAGTGGTGTCGTACAGAGAGCACCACCAGTGATTGACTAGTCACTTTTGTAGTCACATGTGACATTTTTGACTTTTTGCACTATCATTTTGCCGATCATAAGGTGTGTTAAACCTATGATCGAAGACGATGTATATATTTTTGGACACACTTCTATCTATATCTATATATCACTATTATCGGCTTATCTTGTTTAACATGTATGATGAAATGTCTTTAAATTTACTTGCATGATTATTATAAATGTCTGTCCAACACTTGAGAAGCAATTGCATCTGCTAATGTATTCAAAGACCTTGGAATATGTTGATATTCAATGTAATCAAATTCACGTTCCAAGAGACGCACTCTCAAAAACAACCTTAATAACACAGGATTTCTAATGGCATAAACTCTATTAAGCTGTAATACAACAAGTTCAGAATCTAACCTCACTATCAAACGTCGAATTCCAAATGAAATAGATTCGGATAATAATTCAACCACTGCACTGTATTCTGCAATGTTATTCGTTGTTTGACCGAGGCTTACCCCATGCATAGAAACTAACTCGTCAGAGGGCGAATAGATAACCCAAGCTGCGGAAGAGATATTCCGTGTACTACGACAAGCACCATCAGCAAATCCAATGTATGTTTGGAGAGGCGTCGACATCTACAATATCAAGAGTAAAACCAAGATGAGCCAAAATAATGACGAAAAACCACACTTGCTAAGCTAAGCACACTGACTAAACTAACACACTTGCTAGCTAGAAAGGAAATCTAACCTATCTAAAAATTTCTCCATCCATCATTTTAAGCATAATACCTCTTTAGGTAAAGTCCATTTCTGGGTTTGCCCAAAGAGTCCCCATCAAAATCAACTAACTCATAAGCCCCTTTTGCTAGCTTTCGCTTTACAATGTAGGGCCCATGCCACATGGGAACGAATTTTCCAGCACCTAGCTTATCGTTAGCTTGATCATATAATAGTACTAGGTCTCCTTCCGAAAAACTTCGAGGGGTTACATTTTTATCGTACTGAGCTTTCATTCGTTTCGCGTGAGTCTCGATAGCTAAAGTAGCGTCACGTCGAGTCTCATCTAATTTAGCTAAGTATAACAACCGTTTCTCCTCTTCGGAAGTAGCTGGAAGTAATTCGACAGCCATTTGAAGTGATGGGATTTCGCACTCAATAGGTAACACAGCTTCTAAGCCATAAACTAGCTGAAAAGGGGTGAAACCTGTTGAATTTTTCACTGAAGTTCGATATGCCCATAGTGCCGAAAATAACATGTTATGCCAATTCGTTCGATGGATACCAATGATCCGTCGAATCATGACGACTAGAACTTTGTTGATTGACTCAACCAAACCGTTGGCTTGCGGATAATAAGGTGTAGAGCTATCGTGGCGCAAACCAAGCTGGCTTGTAAGTTCAGTCATCATGACATTTCGAAAATGGCTTCCATGGTCCGTAATGATTGCTTGTGGGACACCAAACCTAGTTATGATATGATTGAATACGAAAAGTGCAGCTGTCTTGCCGCTTGCGTCGAATGTAGGCATCGCCTCGGCCCACTTAGTAAAATAATCAACCGCAAGGATGATATACGCATGCCCCCCGGCCGAGTGAGGGTTACAAGTAATAAAGTCAATGCCCCATTTGGCGAATGGACCAGCGGCAATTATAGGGTGGAGAGGAGCAGGTGGAGCGCGCATCTTGCGATCAAACACTTGACAGTTGTGGCATTTTCTGACGGCAAGGATACAATCTTTAAACATAGACGGCCAGAAATAGCCAGCGCGCAACACCTTCTGAGCTGTGGCATACCCAGACATATGACCGCCACATGCTCCAGAGTGACAATCATTCAAAACTCTCTCAGCCTCATCGTGAGTTAAACAACGTCGAAAAACTAAGTCTGCCCCCAGGCGATAAAGTGTATCTCCAATAATTCTGTATTGCTGGGATTGAAACCGAATTTTTCGACGGTTTTCCTTGGAAGCTTCAGGCCGAAAGGTTTGGGTTTGGAGATAGATGATTATATCCCCATACCACGGATCTACAGTGCTAATAAGAAACAAAGATTCGTCCGCAATGGACTCCTCTGCCACAGTCTCTGTGTCAGCACTCGGGAAATCACACATCAATTCCGCGAAGACTAAAGATTTCTTAGACTTGGACTTCTCAAACTCCAAGTCGAACTCTTGCAGGATGACGATCCATTTAGAGTACTTGCCCCCTAGCAGTTGTTTTGTCAAGATATAAATCATAGGGTTGCAATCCGAAATAACAGTAGTTTTGCGGAGAAGAATGTAGTGACGAAAACGCTGGACAGCTTGAACGGCTGCCAGGGCCAATTTCTCCACATGCGAATATTTTAACTCAGTTGGATTTAAGGTTCTGCTAAGGTAATATATCACATGCTCTGCCTTGAATTCATCTTCTTGAACTAACACCATTCCAATGGTGGAATGCGAAGCTGCGAGGTATAAGAAGTAGTCCTGGTTGTAGTTGGGAGGATGCAATAACGGTGCATGGGTCAACGCGTGTTTCAGTGCATCAAAAGATTGTTGAGCAATCTCGTCCCAAAAGAATTGTACGTTCTGTTTCAACAACCGTGTAAAACCTTTAGTGACCTCGGCGTAGTTAGGGATGAATCGGCGTAAAAAGTTTGCTTTCCCTTGCAAACTTTGGAGTTGGCGCAAACTCGAAGGAGGAGGCAATTGGATGATAGCCTCGACTTTCGAGGGATCGACGCGAATGCCGGTTTTGGAAACAACAAATCCCAGCAATCGACCTGTTTCTATACAGAAAACACACTTGTGGGGATTCAACCGAATTCGATAATGCCTACACCTCATAAAGATTGCTCGTAGGTGGACAAGGTGATCAGCTCGGTGTAAAGAATGAGCAGGCAAATCATCGAGATAGGGTTGCACAATGTGCTTGATGTCATGAAATGCATAAGACATGGCCCGTTGAAAAGTAGCACCGGCATTCTTAAGGCCAAAAGGTAATTTGCAATAAGCAAATGTCCCCCATGGACAAATGAATGCCGTTTTTGGTTGATCGGCAGGTAGAATATTGATTTGATTATAACCTGAGAAACCATCCATGAAGGAAAACATCTCACTTCCGGCACAATCATCAATAATTTGATCGATATAAGGCGTAGGATAGTTGTCTTTTGGACAAGCTCGATTGATATCCCTATAATCGATACAGATTCTTATTGTTCCTTGTTTTTTATTGACGGGAACAATATTCGATACCCAATCCGTTAACGGGATCGGATAAATGAAACCTGCTTTCAACAGCTTTTCGACTTCGGCTTTGATTGCAGCTGCTTTTCGAGGGTGAATCTGACGCAACCGTTGCCGAATGGGTTTAGCATCCGGGTAGGTTTTGATTTCATGAACAACAATGGCAGGATCGATTCCTGGCATTTCTTCGTAGGACCAGGCAAACACGTCGCGGAATTCTTGGAATAGGGCCTTGTAAGTTTCAATTTCTTCGTCAGTACATGCGGCACCTATATGAATGTTCTCCTTGATTCCGGGCTTCACTGAAATATCAATGGGAATAGTACGAGAAATATTCCCTAAATTCAGCTCTGAATCAGAATGTTTCGTTGGATCCTGAGCGTCTTTGACATATTCAGCGGTAAAGATAGATGAAAAATCATTTTCAAAGCATCATCCTTAGGTAAAAACGAAGATCTGTGATGGAGATCGTCCCATGGTAGATCATCTACACTTAGGATTTCGCGAAGTTGTTCGTCAGATGACACTTCTTCGGGAAACGTTATCCGTTCTAAGGGTGAGGTGAAAAGTGACTCTTCACTGACCACATTCATTTGGTCGGTTGAATGAAAGTCGGTAAAAGACATAAGAGCTTCATAAGCAATCTCATACGGACTCAACGGCATAACATCACCGAGTGAGTCTAGCTCAGAGTCAGAGGGAACATACCAAGGATCATCATAAATAATGTTTTCTGACGTGATCATATGAATTGTTGCGAACGAAGGGTCTGCATTGAGTGGAGGGAGAGGAAAAGTTCCCAGTAAACCGGAATCCTTAACTAAACCTACACCAATGTCCCTATAAGGGATTGTCGTTTTACCAACATGCTGGATAGTTTCTAAAGAGGTTGGGTCGGATGAAAAGTATGTCAGCTGATCAATAGTCACGATCTTACCGTTATGTGGAAACTTAATGACTCTGAAGACCGATGAAACGACCGCTGTCATAGCATATGACCAACTTCGACCCAAAAGAAGGTTGTAGTCTAGAGGGGCATCAACCACTTCCACATCCAGACTAACGGTTTTACCTTCGACCCCTATAGGCAATTCTTGTAGAATACCAAACGGACGGAACCCACGGCCATCAAAGGCCTTAAGGATGGTGGGGGATTGGTTCAACGAAGGAGAACCAAGCGATCTCCAACATTGAATCGACATAATACACGTAGAAGCTCCCTCATCAATCACAGTCCGATGAATAGGCCTGTTTTTGACTATCACTGGAATTTGGAAAGCCATTTGATGGGGGAGACGCGGTGTACTACTTTCTAGATCAAAGATCATTAGGTTCGGGTCCTGAACATCGACAGCTCCAATAGCCGACAAAAGCAATTTTCGTTGCGCTGGACATGATTGCAGCACTTCGAGTGCCGACATTGCTGAAGGTGAAACAGCTAAGTCTTCAACAATGTTGTAATTCTGGGCTGCTCTCGCATGTGGATTGAAAGCAGACCTTCGAAGTACACCCTTGGCGGGCGGCTTAATCACTAAGTCTGGGTTAGGTTTTTCGATCTGTAGTGGATCGGAACCAGGAGCTGAGGTTGATGGGTTAGAGTTAGAAGATTCTGCTTCTTTACCATCAACAGGAGCCTTACTACCATAATCTTGCGATCGAGTCGCAATCCTGACATGAGACATCATCAAAATGGGTTCTTCACTGGCATTCGAAGAAGAACCTATCATCTTATTTTCCTGCTCGGGGAATGGATTCTTTAACACAGCAGGAGTCGGAGAACCTTTAACTATTTTCACTACCTCGGCCCGATGAGGGCAGTCTCTCGTAAAATGATCTTCTTCACAAATGAGACAAGGATAACGAGGTTTGCGCTTTTCGTCATTAGTTTCCGACTTTTCCGTTTTCTCCTTTGGAGCCTTGTCTGCTTTAGCCTTCTTCTTTCCTTTCTTCTTTCCACCGTTTTTGGATTTGGCCGTAGATGACTCTACAGCGTGAATGTCGGCGGTAAGTTCAGGAGGAGAAGACTCTCCTGTCGGAGAATCAGGCAAAGTGATAATTGGAGTATTGGAGGTCTTGGAAGACTTCTTCTTACTCTTCGTAGTCACGATACCGATCATACCATCAGCGGCATGAGATCCCGAAGGAGCAGCAGCGATTTGGTTTGACTTTGGAAGATCCGGAATTTTCTCGTGTAACGTACCCGACTGAGTGTAAACTAAGTCAAGGTATTGTGCCTGAGCAATGACTTGCTCCTCAGTAACTACGCCGGCCTTAGCTACATCTTCAGTAATTCTTGGTAATAATGATTTTACAAACCATTCAGCTAAAATTTGGTCCGGGATAAAAACTTTCACTAATCTCCTTCGACGTCTCCACTCATGGATGTGATCAGAAATGTACGTGGATGTCGATTGTTTTAGCGAAGTTAATAATTCTGTACCATTATCGTATCTGACTGGTAACTGAAAATGAGTTAAGAATGAAGTAGCTAACTGGCTAAAGTTGTAAAAAGAAGCCCGTGGCAACTCAATGTACCACTTGGCTGCGAGACCAATGAGTGTACGCTGGAAAAGACGTAAGCGGATAGAATCATCTGAGATGGAATTTGATGCACACCAGAGGTGGTAAGTCATCACGTGATTAGACGGATCCTCTCCAGACTTACCTTCGAACTTGGGTATATCGCTGGGCAACTTATTTGGCATTGGCGGCCAGAACGGAAGATATTGAATTGGATCGTTCGTTAGGCGCGTCAAGTCGGGTAAATCTAAAGTCGCAATAAATGGTAACTGCCGGTTAGGATCTCTGAAACTCTGAGTCACAATACCAGCCCCAGGAGGAGGATATCCAGGATAACTAGGAACAGGATTCGCATTGGGGATATTATATCCTCCTGGAAAACCAGGATTAACCGGACCGTACTGGGGTTGTTGAGGTGGTTGATAATTGTACCCAGGATACGGTTGATACTGGTAAACCGGTTGTTGGGCAGCTTGACCAGGTTGATACTGTCCCTGGTACGGAGGTTGAACAAATTGAGGTTGAGTAGTAACAACCGTACTTGTACCAGGTTGACCTGCAGGCATCTGGACTGTGGTTTGAACCGTGGGTCCAGACAACGGTACAGATGTCTGAGGAACGGTTACAGGGACAGTAGAAACCGGAGCTGCCGATACTCCAGATGTAAGCATGGTAGATGAAGCGGTAGTTGCTGCAGCCGTGTGAGGTGGAGTACTCGGTGCAATTGGCGGCTGAGTAACTACAGAAGTTACAGGGGTCTGAACACTTGACTGGACAGGTTGCGGTTGCTGGGGTGGACCAGGAACTGCAGGTTGTCCTGCTTGAGGTACCGACTGTATACTTGGTTGCGACATCTGTTGACCCTGTGAC
This sequence comes from Pinus tabuliformis, assembly GCA_031772625.1. NCBI lineage: Eukaryota > Viridiplantae > Streptophyta > Pinopsida > Pinales > Pinaceae > Pinus > Pinus tabuliformis. Next base: position 656,670,932 of record CM062820.1, on the reverse strand, counting down.
GGATCCCATGTTAACATTCCAGGGTATTGACTCGTAACAGGTTGAGGATACTGAGATCCATAGCCGTATTGAGGATAGGGTTGATAACTGTAAGGTGTAGTCCCATATGATTGCCCTTGAGGTGGTTGATAACCTTGACCAGGGTATTGACCCGTAGGTTGATAACCTTGAGGTAAATACGAATACTGGGGTTGACCTTGACCTTGAGGTTGGTATCCTTGAGGTTGATACCCTTGGGGTTGATACCCTTGGGGTTGCCATCCTTGAGGTTGCCATCCTTGAGGTTGATACTGATACTGAGGTTGACTTTGGGGTACGTATTGAGGCTGGGGTTGATACCCTTGGGGTTGATACCCTTGAGGTTGCCCCCCAGTCACAAATGAAGTACCTTGAGGTTGCCCCCCAGGCATTAACGAAGGTTGCCCCCCAGGCGGTAATTGGCCACCTTGAGGTTGGTTAATGGGAGTTGAACCTGACATCATATAAACTTCACCTATACTCAATGGTACATTACCACTGTTTCCAACTAATAACCCATGATCAACAGGTTGAGGAGATGCTCCCGCAAAGGTACCAGAAAGTGACTGATACCCAGTAGGAACAGAAGGACCGCCATGTAAAAATGATTCAGGACTTTGCGAAAACACAGACGACTGACCAGACATATTTACAGGAGAATGAATTCCTCTAGGTGGAACCGGAGTACGAGGTGTAGAAAAACCTACTGAGTTGTCTAAAAAATTGGTTAATGCAAGGTACCAAGACTCACTTCTAGGAGGACTGTAAAAGATGGATTCACGCTCCCTTAGATCAAGGGTAATTAGATCTTCAGAATCAGAAACGCCTATTTCTTCCTCTGGAACAAGTTCTTCTATAGCAATTAATCCAACAGGAAGATTTTCGGTGATAATTCTTTCTATTCTTGGTGAATCAGGAACACTAGGAGTTGGAGTAACAGGTTCTGAAATTTCAGGTTCTTCGCCTGTTTCACTGGCAGATGAAAAACTACCAGCAAGCTCGGAAACTGTAACAGCTTCGGGATTGTAACCTGTTTCTAATCTTTGGTAATCTGGATGGACTACCAAAGAAGATTCTCCTTCTTCAGGTGAACCTACTTTACTGCCACTAGGAGTTACAAGGACCTTTAAACCCTCTAAATAACTGGGGTCGTCTCGAGGAGGTGAACCCCTAAGTTCACGGGATCTTCTCAACAATTCGGCCACAGATACAACTTCAGGAGACTGGCCCGCAATACGACGGGACCTTCTCGGTAATTCCGCCACAATTAAAGATTTTAACTACAACACACGAAAACAAAGTAAAAAATTTCAAATCAAACCACCTAAAGTCTTCTAAAGAACCAATCAAATTTGAAGCACACGCCTAAATAATCTAGAGCGTCAAACCACACACAAACAGTAGTCTTCCGGACCAAAAGCGCTAGTTGGTGATTAGGCCCAACCTCGCAGGATTCAGTACAGAAATAGTGGGTGGAACAGTTACCCCGGCAACCTGCTTAATGAATAGACTGGACCAAGTTCCTCCACTTTAACCGTCTCGAAGTGAAGCGAACCCCCCAGAAAATCCAAGTGAGTATAACCGACGTCTGCTCCAGGTACAGTGGGACCTTCCCTCCACCGTCACCTTGGGTAGAATCCTAGATATTATGGCCACTAAGGTTACCAATCACAACAATTACACCTGGGGGAACAGTCTAAACTCCGACAGCACGCAAGGGCAGAGTAGCAAGCTCCAATCCCCTTACCGGCTCCTTGACAACAATCCAAGGTTTACCGATAAGTGACCCCTGGCTCCTCGACAATGGTTAATCCGAGGTTTACCGTTTGTAATACGTACTGCCTGGCGTCGTTCCCAACGAGGGAGGAATGATCCCCTCACTGGTTCGGACACGAGCTCGTGTTTCTCCTTTAAGAGGAGCTTTCCCAGAATGTAACTGAAACAATTGGATTTGTTCTACTCAAGATAGACTATCTGTTTGGTTTTGTAGTCTTGGAGAGTTAAGTACTCACCTACTCCAAGACCCTAGCCTAAGCTATGTTGGTGCTTCAGAGCCCTAGAAAAATAAAGATTACTAGATTGATTTTAATTTAAGCGTTACTTTTAAGGTTGTTTCTTAAGTCAAAAGGTGATGGAAGTGAAACTAGTGGTGTGTTGACTCGACTCGAAACCACTACAAAATGCACCTAAAATGATTTATCCACTACTTTACTTTTTCGATGAATTGCTTAACTAAAAAGTTGAGAGAATGCAATCCTTATAAAAGCAACTTCTTAATTGAAGACAATCAAAGAAACAATTCGTTTTTCTTTTCCAAGCATAAAAACATAACTTCTCTTTACATGCACGAAAAACTCTTTTCTTCTTTTGAAAACAAAAAGCTACTTGAAACAAGACTTTTAAGAAGATGTTTTTGTATTTTTCTTTTAATAAAGCAAATAAATCTAATATAACCAAAAATCAATCTTAACAACTCTTAAAATCTATGAAAATGCACTCATAAGCAAACTAAAGGCAAATTTACTCTAAGCAATCTTAACGAGGCCAAAACTAACAATGATTATTTCTAAGGTGTTTTACTTGATCACAATCAAATCAAGGACTAGCTTATTGCAGAACCAAAAACTAGTCAAAACAAAATTCTAATCTTTTTGTCCTTTTTGAAAATGGAAATCAATACTTTAAAAACAAGCAATTCGAAATTTGACCCAAAACAACTCAAATGACAAGTTGCTCAAACAAGGAGACTTTACGGCAGGCTCAACTTCTAAGAAGGTTGACTAACCAGAGATATCTAAGGCTGGACAACTTTCTAAGCTCAAAGTTACTACAAAGCCTTTCCAAAAATCAAACCCTAGGTCTAAACTTCGTTGAAAACCACTAAAACACTCAAAGCTCACAAAACCAGTTCAGGTAAGAATTCTTGACAGGGTACTAAAGGATCTGGGCAGAAAACACTAAGAAAAAACAAAATCTAAAAGTAATTTAAGGCAAAAATGGAATTTTCTTAACTTTTACAGGAAGACGCAGGCCAGCAGTTGTCACAGGTGCGACCCCGCACTGTGCAGTCGACAACAGCGCGTCCAAGGACGCACTGTGCAGCACACAGAGACTGCGTCTTTCTGGAAAAAAGAAGAAAAACTAAAGCCAACTAAAGCTACAGCTAAGCCACCCAAATACTAATTCTCACAGTCAAAAACCAGAAAATAAAAATGATTTTCTCAAAGCAAAGTTCATATAAAGGAAAAGACTCTCTCATTAATGGATTCCCCAGTGGAGTCGCCAATTTGTCACACGGAATCTGTCAAGGGTGCGGACACGACTGACCTTCCTAGAAGTCTAAGACATTCTAATGACAAACAAGACAAAATGGAGTGATCTTTCTCTAAATACACCTTTTACAACATGAAAACTACAAGTGTTTAGGCTTACCTTATTCCAAAACGCTGTTGTTGAAGTCCGTTCTTGACGATCCGGATGAGCTCCTCCTTCAAGTCAATTCCTGCAACCACAAACAATCAAACAATTACCAAGCACTTGCATTTCATATAATAAAACATATATTCAACATGCAGACCAAGGAACACATGAAATAACTCATTAACACAAGCTATTGAGAAAAATAAACCAGTTTGTATTAATAACGAAACAAAGAAACTCTTACAACCTGGCCTTGGTGTTGTGCAAGTTCCTCCCAGGGTCCATCAAGGGTTTTCCTCTACTTTGACAAAGCTCACCCTCTCCCAAGTAGAATCAAGTGAAGACAATCTCTCCTCACAAAGGCTCTAATGGAAGACCTAAATCCTGCAGCATTTACCCAAAGAAAATGTATAGCTCCAACCTCCTCTCCTTCTGGCTCAATGCCTTCATTTATAGTGCTGTAAAGAGGTTATTCAGGTCCACTATCAATGGGATCATCCCCCTCTATGGGTGGGATAGCTCCCTTATTGATGGGATAGTTCCCCCTTAATAGAGATACATGAACCAACTGGAGGCGCATCCATTTCATCAAACCGACCTCTAGAATGTTCTAGAAGTAACCACAAGTAACTTTTTCAAGATAAAACTCGCGCATTTTGCCTTTTACAGAGGGACGCACCTGTCCCTTAACATACAGAGCGTCCATGGACGCATATTTTGTGAACATGGTCAGCGTCCCCGCAGGTAAGGCTAGAGAGAACCTGCGACCCCAGAGATAAACATGATTTTTACAAGACTTTCTCTCTTCTTTGAGTTTGAGATGGATAACAGAGGCATGAGACTTGCCTAAGAGGGTAGCATGACTTGTTGATTGGAGCCATACTAACTGTAAGTAGTCAAGGTGACATTTTTTAGTGTAACAATAAGGAGAACCTTAAAGAAGCGATCTCTCATGGATTGATCTCCCGCAGCCAAAGAAAGTTTCTAACATACGAGAATTGCGGGCGAAGCTGAAATATGTAGAGAACCAACTTCAGGAGAAGATCAAATTTACAGAGAAAGGATTAAAAGATGGGTCTACAGAAATTCCTCGTTTGGAGGCACTGGCTAAAAAGTTGGACTGGATGAGTTTGAAAAAGGAGTAGTTGTCATGCTTACTGGAGTTACAATATCTCCAGTTGTGAAGAGTATTTTTGAAGGTGAAAGTGGGAGTCATCGTCATGGTGAAGTGCAGGTCAAAGATATTGCAACTGTTTTCTTTGATTCCTTTAAGAAAACGGGTTCTGGCTCGTACTCACTTCTACAAGTCCAGCAAACTTGTTGCTAGAGGCCTGATTAAGTTGAGAACGGTTACATATTTCCGGGGAGCTTGAGACAGATGCAATTCCGTTCCATGATTTCTGCCAGCATTTGATCCTTTGGAGATTTTGCGGGCGATGTGGCTCTTAGAAGACGGACTGTAAGCTATTGCCGATGCTACCATATAGCATGTGGTTGAAATATGTTGGAAATCGATGAGTGGCACAGCATAAATCAGAATTAAACACGCAAACCTCCTTCAGTATAGTTGTCATCATCAGCTGAATCGGTGGACTATTAGCTTGAAGGTTATGCAATGTGGCAAACCAAACTTAAGTGAAGATTATCCATTACAGCCAGAGAATGAGATTTGATTCCAATCTTGGTCCTATGGAGATCTGCGCTCCAATTTTGGCCAATCATCAGCAGATTTAGAGGAAGAGGGACGCTGCATTATTTTAGGATGATGTAACTTTCCTTTCTAATTTTAATAATTGTAGTGGAAATAGCGCAGAGGTCTTGGGGTTGATTGGTTTTCCCCCAGCTGTATTTTGTTTCATATTTTTGTGATGTTAGTTAAAACAGCGCCCCTGTTTTGGGCAGCAGTTTTATTTATTGTATTAAAAATGTCATTTGTAAAGGAGAGAGGAGAGAGGATTTTTCTGAGTGCTGAGTGCTGGAACAGAGCTTTCATTGTACAGTTTTTGGCAGAGAATTTAATGGAATTTCACAGCTCTGTTTGCTGAGATTCATGTGGTATGTTGATTTAGCATAAGTTTTCCCTTTGTCTCATATGTAAACTGTTATGTTTTATTCACCTCATGATCATATCTAATTGAGCAAATGAAGTGTTTAGGTAGGAATTCATAGTATTGTATGCTCCTCCTATAAATTTGCTCATATTCAATGTTTTCTTCTGTTTAAGGAGGATTCAAAGTATTATTTTCCCTCCTTAGCTCCTCACCAGTCTTGCCATCCCATTTAAAATCTAGATTTGGTGTTAAATTGCTTGCCTACCTTGCCTCAGTTGATAATCTGTGTAGTCATTATATTTCTCTGTTCTAGCTGTGATTTTGCCCATGCAGCCCAGAAAAGCCCCGTCATTTAATTAAAAACCCCAAACAAACCTTCCTTATCAATTTACTAGCCTAAGATCTTTATTCCTAATTGGGTCAGCTCATCCTATTGAAAGATCTACCGAATCTGACCCGAGAGAGCCTTCTCATACCTCGTAGGGCTAGCTACAAGGTGAAATGGTTTGATGTAGCCTTGAAGGTTTACCTTCCTCAGCCTAGGGTGAAATCTCAAGCGCTAACATAGTGGCGACCATACTGGGGAGAACAAAATTGTTTGTTGATTGATGTGTTTGTTTCATAAGTCTTAGACAGAGCCTGAAGTTACGCCAGAAGCCTTCAAAAACGCTCTTGTTTTACATCACCGTTAGTAGATAAACGCTGCTTCAGTCAATCTCCGTGATCTTGTGAATACGACCACTTCATTTGAATTTCACCCGAGTACATGTATCAAGTTCAGATCTGATTGTCGATAGTGGACAACGATCAGACACTTGAAAGGGTGAAATCATTCACTAGCGACTCCTTTCACTGAAGAATCCAGCAACCTGTGCTTCATGGTGACTTCACTGCAGAGAGATCAGTAGCTTTGAGATTTCTCAAGATGGATCAGATTGCAAGAAGATATGCTCCCTTGAGCCGAGATCACATTCCAGGTTTTCCGAATAAGATGCCCAAGGTAGATTGGTCAAGGAATCTGCCCACATTTAACGCTGATGGTAAGAAGGATGCTGCTTTACATTTGATTAGATTTCATATGCATGTTCGCAAGTTAAAGATCAATTTTCCTGAGGACTGTTTGATGAAAATGTTTATGGCTACTCTGGAAGATGAAGCCCGATTCTGGTATGAAAGTTTGCCATCTGCTTCAATTTATTGTTTAAGGGATTTTCATACCGTGTTCTTTGAAAAGTATAAAGAATCATATCCATCTTTGATTTTAGTTCAGAACTGTTGTAGCCATGTACATAATTTTATTGAAAGCCTTGAGAAGTATTATGAAGATGATAATTTTATGGATGTTGAGATCATGGAGGCTTTGTATGAGAATCCATTTCAGCAACATGAAGAGAACCTACAGGATTCCTATAGAGACGATCATGAAAATTTGCAGCAGGACCAAGATCTTAGTATGGTGGAAAATGAAAAAATTTCGCCTCTTGACAATCAACAGAAATTGCATGAAATGGATCAGCAGTATGAGGAAAATCTGTATACTCCTTCACTTGAAATCAATGAAGACAATTATTGTTTGAGCAGAAGAAAACAAAAGGCATTATCTCCTTTGTCCGAAGAGGAGATAGATCAGCTCTTGAGAGGTCTTGCTCCAGCTCAAGTTAACGCAGATTTGCAGTGCACACATGGTCAAGAAGATGATGGTGGACCTTCTTCCTCTTCTGAAAAGGATGACAGTCTTGTAAGCAGCTTTATAGATCCGCAGGTTGACATTTGTTATATGGCTGAAGATGGTGAAAGAGAAGAGCTCATTTCAGACCTGCCCACAGAAGAAGACAACATGCAAAGCCTGCATGAGGAGGTAATTCAGTCAGTTCATGAAAATCAAGATGAGATCTTCATTCAAGTAAGTGAAACAGTTCCTTTGGATGAATTTATGGTAGATGATAGAAATGTCATTTTTGCACGTCAAGAATCAGCTGAAGTTTCTTTCCTTATGATTGAAGAATGTAATAAGGAACTTGATAATTTGGTTGTGATATCATATGAAGATGACCTACAACACATTCACACCATAGAAGATCATAGCATTCAGGATTTCCTTTCAGATTCTTCATATGTTTCATGTGCTGAAATGTTTTTTCAAGAAGAGATCTGCTCATCCATTTGTTCGGAGTTTTTTGAAGCCCATGAGCATACTTTCACCGTAGCACATGAGGAAGGCAGATCAGAATTTGAAACAAAAGACACCTTGTTCTTTCAGCAGGAGGTGGCAATGGCAACTTTTCATGTTTTTCACGATCCTCTAGTAAGTTTGTTGCAGCCAGCAGTGATAGTGTTTATTGCAGTATTCAGTGATGAAGGAGAATATGGTCAACTATGTTTTTGGATGCCCAGTGAGAGGTTTGTATTGTTGACCAGAAGATCTGATCAGGAGAATCAATCAAGAAGGCATTTGCTTGATTGGTTGCATTGGCATTTTGATATAGTTTGATGTATATTGTCTTGTAAGAGACACAGGTGGTTGTCATCATGATTTCACATCTTGATGGATTGCTGCCGTTTTTCCAAAAGCTTTGTAAAGTTCTGTTTCAAGTCGGTTTGAGTCATAGTCCTTTGAAAGTTTTTAGTTTATAATCCAAGTCAAATAAAGTATGTTCGAGTATGGTTATATTTGTACTAGTTGACTCCATTGCCCAATGGATAAGGCACTGGTCTGCTCTCCCAAGAGGTCTAAGGTTCCTGGCATCTCCAAGGAGCTGCCATCCCCATTGGAGTCAATGTTAGTGTCGGTCTTGAGCCCTCCATCAGTGATCAATAGCTCTTTGCATATGCATAAGTAGGTGTCTCATCAGTGTCAGTTTTGCATCCCGCTAGGCATGCCATAACACTGAATGGAGGAACTAGTCGTTGTTCCCTTCTTGGCTTTGCTGGATCAGGTCATACTTCAATGTAATTGAGTCATACTTGTTTTTATTTTTGCCTTGAGGTCCCAGGTCTTAGGTCTATGGTTTTGAGTCAAAATCACTACAAGGTCATGAGTTCAAGGTCAGTGAGTGTCCAGCAAGCCAGAAGGAGGTATGTACATATGTTTCATTATTATTTTCATCAGCCACAGCTCATTTTATGCCTTGGATTTAAAAACCCTGTTTTTAAGTCCAAGGTCATGTCAAATTTGTAAAAATAAAGAAATTTTCAAAAGTTTGCAAAAGTGCCGGCAACAGCCCTGGTTCCTTCGCCACAGTCCATCAGATGGTCAACCTGCAAAAAGAACGGAGTCAAAAGCATCAAAAAGTTAATTTCAGGACAAAAGACTCCAAAACAGTGTTAAAGAGAAATGCAAAAGTCAAGACATTATAAAGTGGGTTTTTGAGTTAAATTTGTTTAAATATGAGCTTATAAAGGTAAATTCCCTCCTTGGAGATCATCATAATGCATTTAAAGGCAAGAGAATACGAGTAAGAGAGATTGAAAGGCGATTTTAGCAAATTTGCAGCAGTTTCAGTCTTTTGGAGGGTGCGCGACCACTCCACAAGGTTGCGCGACCACCTGGGAGGGGCGCGACCACTCCACCGCCAAAATCCTGTGTTAAATTGCTCGCGCGCGACCATTCCAAGGGTGCGCGACCACTCGAAGGAGGGGCGCGACCACTCGTCCAGAAAGCCTCCAAAACACATCAAACTTCAATTGTTTCGTGTTGGCTCGTGTTTTGGATTGAGACATACAGGCTCATATCAAAATCCGTGGAATGATAGATCTTTCCAAGAAGCATGCGACATTGTCATGACCGATGGAAGCACAGTGCTGGTGGTTGCCAGTGAAATTAGTGAATATTTTGATTCACCGTGGACCATATGCCACTACAACATACACCATCAAAAACCACTAGAATGAGAATACGTAGATGTATCAATCGATACCATCAGGGAATTGTGGTTGAAGTGTATTGATTATCTTCCAATTCTGGTCGAAGGCAGGGCGCGATCATGTGGTGGAATCGCTACAGAAGTCTGCGTTCTCATTTCATACAGACAGTGTGGATTCGTTTTAATCTACACCAGAAGGTTGGAAACAGCTTAATCTCAGGCCGTTCTAATATATTCTGTCGAACTTGTTGGATGGTTTTTCTCTGGGTAAATTTGCAGCCTTACTGCCTCCTTCAGCTCTTGATCATCTAGCTTCGTTACAAACAGGTTATCCTATGCTCTTTGAGCTTTATAATGCCGTAACAGGACGTGGATCGCATTATGGAGTACTTGAGTTTACTGCTGATGAGGGCATGCTCTACATGCCATACTGGATGATGCATTTCAGGCTTTATGCTTCAAATTGGAAAAGACTCACCATAAGGAGAACCTTAAAGAAGCGATCTCTCATGGATTGATCTCCCGCAGCCAAAGAAAGTTTCTAACATACGAGAATTGTGGGCGAAGCTGAAATATGTAGAGAACCGACTTCAGGAGAAGATCAAATTTACAGAGAAAGGATTAAAAGATGGGTCTACAGAAATTCCTCGTTTGGAGGCACTGGCTAAAAAGTTGGACTGGATGAGTTTGAAAAAGGAGTAGTTGTCATGCTTACTGGAGTTACAATATCTCCAGTTGTGAAGAGTATTTTTGAAGGTGAAAGTGGGAGTCATCGTCATGGTGAAGTGCAGGTCAAAGATATTGCAACTGTTTTCTTCGATTCCTTTAAGAAAACGGGTTCTGGCTCGTACTCACTTCTACAAGTCCAGCAAACTTGTTGCTAGAGGCCTGATTAAGTTGAGAACGGTTACATATTTCCGGGGAGCTTGAGACAGATGCAATTCCGTTCCATGATTTCTGCTAGCGTTTGATCCTTTGGAGATTTTGCGGGCGATGTGGCTCTTAGAAGACGGACTGTAAGCTATTGCCGATGCTACCATATAGCATGTGGTTGAAATATGTTGGAAATCGATGAGTGGCACAACATAAATCAGAATTAAACACGCAAACCTCCTTCAGTATAGTTGTCATCATCAGCTGAATCGGTGGACTATTAGCTTGAAGGTTATGCAATGTGGCAAACCAAACTAAAGTGAAGATTATCCATTACAGCCAGAGAATGCGATTTGATTCCTATCTTGGTCCTATGGAGATCTGCGCTCCAATTTTGGCCAATCATCAGCAGATTTAGAGGAAGAGGGACGCTGCATTATTTTAGGATGATGTAACTTTCCTTTCTAATTTTAATAATTGTAGTGGAAATAGCGCAGAGGTCTTGGGGTTGATTGGTTTTCCCCCAGCTGTATTTTGTTTCATATTTTTGTGATGTTAGTTAAAACAGCGCCCCTGTTTTGGGCAGCAGTTTTATTTATTGTATTAAAAATGTCATTTGTAAAGGAGAGAGGAGAGAGATTTTTTCTGAGTGCTAAGTGCTGGAACAGAGCTTTCATTGTACAGTTTTTGGCAGAGAATTTAATGGAATTTCACAGCTCTGTTTGCTAAGATTCATGTGGTATGTTGATTTAGCATAAGTTTTCCCTTTGTCTCATATGTAAACTGTTATGTTTTATTCACCTCATGATCATATCTAATTGAGCAAATGAAGTGTTTAGGTAGGAATTCATAGTATTGTATGCTCCTCCTATAAATTTGCTCATATTCAATGTTTTCTTCTGTTTAAGGAGGATTCAAAGTATTATTTGCCCTCCTTAGCTCCTCACCAGTCTTGCCATCCCATTTAAAATCTAGATTTGGTGTTAAATTGCTTGCCTACCTTGCCTCAGTTGATAATCTGTGTAGTCATTATATTTCTCTGTTCTAGCTATGATTTTGCCCATGCAGCCCAGAAAAGCCCCGTCATTTAATTAAAAACCCCAAACAAACCTTCCTTATCAATTTACTAGCCTAAGATCTTTATTCCTAATTGGGTCAGCTCATCCTATTGAAAGATCTACCGAATCTGACCCGAGAGAGCCTTCTCATACCTCGTAGGGCTAGCTACGAGGTGAAATGGTTTGATGTAGCCTTGAAGGTTTACCTTCCTCAGCCTAGGGTGAAATCTCAAGCGCTAACACACCACACGCGTAAACCTGTTCGAGATAATACGGGCCATATGCATAAAAACGTAGCAGAACTATATTGGCACCAAGCACATGGTAAAAACATCACAAAAAACCCACTTTTATGAAAAATAATACTTAATTATAAAATTTTACCATAAATAGGGGGGTAAAAAAAGTTTTTTACCATTGTTACCATTTTGAGCCGTGGAGGACGTTGTGGAGCTACAAGGTTGACGAACCAAATTCCACTCCGTGCGCACATCAACCATCCTGCAATCTGTTCCAGGTAGGTTCACCCTCCTCTGCGCTCCATTTTGAAGTATTTTAGCCGCATTTTCACGGTGGGAAGTGCTAGTTTGGGCGAATTTTTTGAATTCCAATTTGCTCTCGGTCAGCGCAGATTCCCTTATCGGGTCCGTGCTGATCAAAGAATATTTACACAGACCACCCCCGGATCAACACGAAAGAGTGATGTACTTCCGCACTGATGCCGCGAAACAAGTTTTTAACAAATTGAACGTATAAAATTTCATGGATAGGGCCCTAATGGATTTTTGTGACCATGGAGGATAAAATGGCATTCGTTTGGCAAGAGTGAGCTCATGATAATGAGGATATAGCGGCATTTGCCGATCCTGGGTGCCGTAATGCAATGCGGGCATGTGGGTTGCTCAAATTCTTCCTAACTCCGCGCCTGCGAGCACAGCTTGAACTTCTCGAGTTCCTAATCAGAGCCTGGAATCCCATTGATGGGAAATTTGTGATTCGAGGCCGAGATATTGAGTTCGACTATACAGATATCTATTTTTTGATTGGGTTATCACGTCGAGGTGAGATGCCCATTCTGGAGGGGCAGCGACCTAGTGGTGAAACTCTGGATATGCTGATGGCCCGGGTGTGCCCACAGGCACGCAAGACGCGGAGTGGGAAAGTAGCTATTCCTACGGTGGAGGACATCGTCCTTCGAACCATACTCTTCATGGTGACTCGGGCAGCGGGCTCCTTGGCCAATCACGAGGCTTCGAAGACCCATCTTCTATTGGCTCTCGAATGTTTAAATCCCACTATATTCAACTGGGCAGCAGCAGTAACAACCAGTATGAAGAGACAGCTGAGCAACTGCCGACGTGGTGAGTCGAAGCAGTTCGGCTATGGGTCGATTTTAGTCCCGCTCATGCTGGAGCGGGTACCGGCATTTACAGCTACAGGACATGGTCGTGGATCCACCCAAAGGCCCCTGAGAGACGAGGGCTAGTCGATGGGGCCATGTCATGCCACGAGGAGGTGGCTGCCGAGCAGTGGCATGGGGAGTATACTTCCGAGAGTGGCTGGATCGGTAGACTATTTTTGTGGAGGACTGGCCATATGCTGGCATAGACTTCTGTGGAGACTCCGACATGCCGTTGCCTGCCGGAGAGCATTGGGACGATGGTGGTAAGCCACTTGATCTCTTTTTATTTTTTTATTTTTGTAATGTTTTTGATTTTTCATGTACATGTCTTAACGATAAATACTATGGTATGCAGATGTAGGACCGGCGAGACCCCTTGGTTTAGCTCCAGAGGCACGGAGAGATGCACAGGGCATTGGAGCTCTGGCCCTGGCTCCTCCAGGAGTCGATACGATGGAGACTGTGATACAGAACCTCGAGGGCTTACTGGCAGGGATTCCAGATTACCAGGGGATAGAGGAGGTCCCCATAGCATCTCAGATCCATACAGTGGGGGTAGAACCCAGGATGCACCGCCTCTTGAGGTGGGTGGCACGGGCGGCTATAGATTATAGAGAGCATAACCCACCACAGTAGACATCTAGGTCTTTATTTCCTACTGATGGTTTTCTGAGAGACATGTGTCTCAGATGTACCAAGAACACAGGCTTTATCTAGACATATACACTTATTTTTTGAGCGCCTTGGTGCGCCACATGATATATATATATATACATATTCCTATGGTTTATTATTGTGTTTTTATGTGCTTGCTTGTATAATGTTTTGATTATAAATTACGCAAATGTCTATCTAATACATGATTAGCCAATGCATCAGATAATGTGTTTAATCGTCGTGGAATATGCTGATATGTGATAAAGTCAAAATTCCTTTCTAACAATTTAACACGTAAGTACAGCCTTAAAATGCGACGGTCTCTGACGGAATATCGCCCATTGAGCTAATGGACAACAAGCTGAGAGTCTAGGTTAACAACCAATGCATGAATATTGAGATTAATCGCCTCGGCTAATAATTCAATAACAACACTATATTCAACGACATTGTTTGTAGTACAACCTAAACACACACCTTGAAGATCTATCAACTCACCGTGAGGATCGTAGATCACCCACGCCGCAGAGGACAAATTACGAGTGCTGCGGCAGGCACCATCAGCGAAACCAATGTAAGGTGCACCCGACATCTGCACAAGAAGCAAAAAGACACAATAAGGGGCAATCATGCTTTCACACCAAACCGAAAACATGAAAACTCACACACACACACACGCATGTACAAATCGAAGCGCATTAAAACTTGAGAATAAAGGGACGGGCATGCCCCCTAGCATGGTGCCTCAATTCGAGGATGCCCCCCAAGCTTTAGTCCATTGAAAATGGGGTGAAGGTTGACATCACTGTTATTGCGCTCGAATGGCATCATATCGCCCCAAGATTCCGTCTGATGCACGGAAAGCATTTTAATAGGGGCGAGAGTCGGAGGTGGAAGTGGAAAGACACCCATTAGAGCGGGATCCTTAAAGAGTCCGGCTCCCACACTCTCAAATGATTTAGAGGTATGTTCCACGAATGGCACATTACCTTCGAAAGAAGAGGCGAAGAAGGAGAGTTGGTCCACCGTGAAAATCTTCCCTTGATGAGGGAAACGAATGACACGGAAAAGGGAGGAAGCCACAGCTTGCATGGCGTATGTCCAGCTACATCCAAGGAGGAGGTTGTAGGTAAGATTAGCGTCGACAACTTTGACCTCCACTTCTACCGTCTTTCCTTCCAAGGATATGGGCAAGTGTTGGAGGATACCGTAAGGACGAGACTGTCTTCCATTAAAGGCTTCTAGCGTCGTACGAGACTGGCTTAATGTAGGAGAACCAATAGCTTTCCAGCAAGCAACAGACATGATGCAAGTTGAGGCACGTTCATCAATGACTGTACGATGAATTGTTTTGCCATTGATGATGACCTGTATAAGGAAAGCGATTTGGTGGGGCAGTCTCGGCGTATAGCCCTCGAGATCAAAAGAAATCAGATCTGAGTCAGCCGGGTCTATGCCACCGATGGCCGATAGCAAGGACTTCCTCTGGGAGGGGCAGCTCTGGAGGACTTCTAGAGCGGACATAGCAGACGGAGCCTGAGCTAAGTCCTCAACGATGCTGTAGTGCTGGGTAGCACGAGCATTAGGGTTGTAAGAAGACTTCTGGAGTACACCTTTCGGAGGGGGTCGGATAATCGTCTCAGTGCTAGGTCTTTCGATGTGGAGAGGACCAGAACTGGGCGGAGGAGCGTTGGAGGGGACCTCCAGCTCTTTCCCGGCGGGAGATGGATATTCTTTTGCTCGAGTAGTGACATGGATGGGAATTGTCCCAGCCATAAATACTTGAGAGCCAAATGAAGAAGAGGGTTGCGATGGATCTGCCACCATTTGAGTTTGCTGAGAAGGGAAAGGTTCCTTAAGCACAGCAGGAGTCCCAGGAGCACCTTTCAATAATCGACTAACTTCGGACTGCCTAGGGCAGTCTTTAGTGTAGTGATCCTCATCACAGATAAGACAAGGATACTTAGGTTTTCGCTTGGCTCCTTCCTCGGGTGGATTTTTAGGGGAGTCCTGTTTGGGCTGTTCGGTCTTATTCTTAGCTTTCCCTTTCTTTTTCCCTTTCGAGGATTTATCCGCCGCGGTGGACTGAACAACGTTAACCTAGGAGGTACTTCCAGAATTAGATTGACCCTGAGAAGTATTTCCATTAGAAGCGTTCTGTTTTTGCTTCCCAGGGTTCGCAGATGTTTTCTTTGATGACGTGTTTACAGAGCCAATAACTCCGTCAACAGATGGTTTTGGCAGAGCTTTGGATGTTCCGGGTCTTGGGGCGTCTGGCAAATAATCATATAAAGTACCTGACTGAGAGTATACTAAGTCGAGGTACTGAGCACGCGCGATAGCTTGCTCTTCAGTTATACAAGCTCCCATGGCGATGTCTCGCGCGATCACAGGGACAAAGGAAGTCGTGAACCAATTGGTTAGGAGCTGATCAGGAATCCAAAATTTGATCAAGCGATGACGCCGTCTCCATTGATGTATATGATCGGATATATGCGTAGCCGTGTCCTGTTTGAGGGACGTAAGAAGATGTGTCCCTGTCTCATACCGAATGGGTAACTGAAAATGAGTTAGGAATGCCATAGCCAGCGAGTTGAAGTCTTGAAATGTTCCGTGATTCAACTCAATATACCACTTAGCAGCTGAGCCGGTGAGAGTCCTTTAGAAGAGGCGGAGCCGGATGGAGTCATCAAGCCACGAGTTCAATGAGCACCAAAGGTGATAGGTCATGACATGGGCTTGAGGATCTTCACCAGCTTTGCCATCGAATTTTGGGCAATCACTGGGTATTTTAGTTGGAACTGGTGGCCAATATGGATTATGAAGAATGGGATCATTCGTTAACTTGGACACATCTGGAAGTTCCAACGTCGCTAAGAAGGGCAACTGAGGATTAAAGGACATTTGTGGCTGTGGAAGAGAGGTAGTACCAGGGTTCCAACCAGGTGGTGGTTGCCCCCATGGACTTTGTCCGGATGGGCCTGGCCCATAAGGGTTCTGCCCATAGGGATTTTGCCCATAGGGGTTCTGTCCATAAGGATTTTGTCCATAAGCAGACAGTTGACCCTGGGTCTGCCCCCCAGCACCCCATGGATTAGCAACTTGACCTGCAGGTGCAACGTAATGTTGCTGATAATTTGGATAAGGAGTAACCTGCATTTGTTGATAATTTTGATAAGGGGTAAATTGAGTTTGCCCCTGGGGTTGCTGGTAGCCATACATTTGCTGAGCTCCATACTGAGCCTGATAAGAAGGCTGCGCTTGGTAGGAAGGTTGGGGTCGTGGCCCACCTTGCATTTGATAACCAAGTTGAGTCTGGGTCCCAGAAGAATGTCCTTGAATAGGTTGGGCTTGGACCATCTGGCCGGAAGGTTGGCCTGGTTGGGTTTGGGACGGACCTGTTTGCCCAGAAGGATGTGTCTGCTGGGTACCAGGTTGTCCTTGAGCAACCAAGGGTTGTCCTTGCGGAGCAGATGGTTGAGCGGGCTGGACGACCGGTTGACCTTGAGGTTGGCCAGCCTGTCCAGAAGGATGACTAAGTTGGGCAGTGGGTTGGCCTTGCTGTACAGAGAGCTGGCCCGTTTGCCCAGAAGGATGACTAGGCTGGGCAGTGGGTTGGCCCTGCTGTATGTAAGGCTACCCCCCTTGCCCAGAAGGATGACTAGGCTGGGTAGTGGGTTGGCCCTGCTATATGTAAGGCTGCCCCCCTTGCCCAGAAGGATACCCCTGTTGGACTGCCGGTTGACCTTGTGGAATGTAAGCCTGTCCGTTTTGTCCAGAGGGATAACCTTACTGAATACCAGGTTGGCCTTGTTGGATGTAAGGTTGTCCTGGTTGTCCAGAAGGATAACCTTGCTAGGTACCAGGTTGCCCTGGATAACCAGAAGGTTGAGTCAGATAGGTAAAAGATGGAGCGCCAGCGGCCAAAGGTTGTCCCTGATAGGGTTGTCCTTGTAGGCCCCCAGGTTGTCCTGGGTAAGACTGGCCATAATATTGCTGCCCTTGGGGGGTTTGCACATAAGATGGCTGGCCTTGGTTAGGTGGTCCCTGAAGCTGTGCAGGCATTGCTTGGCCCCCATGGAAAGAGGTGGTACCAGGGTTCCAAGCAATGGATAATGGTACCGAAACCTCAACAACAGGTTGAGTAGGCAAGGGTTGAGAGAGTTGAAGGTATTGACCAGTAGAATCATAATAAAAGAATGGACCCTGCGCATTCGGATCCTGAACATCTTGGCCAGAGGCATCATATGGTCCGCCTCCAGGAATGGGACCAGAAGAGGGTGGAGCACTTTGTGCAGGGCGGACAACTCTAGGCGAGAGTGCCGGCTGGCCACTACTCACTTGACCATGAGGGGGACCAGCACCAGTGTTCAAAGCTGAGGATGTTGTTACGGCACTAATAACCGGAGTTGAATGTGCTACGCAAATAGTTGGATTCATCGGAACTGAAGTAACAGGTGTAGTGTGGGCTTGTGAAACAAAAGGTCCTGTGGTGGGAGTGATATGGGGATCCCACATGGTCGAAGCAGGGGTCCTGGCACTTACCCTATCCCTCAACAACTGATAGCGTGGGGGGAGTGGAGAAGTAGCTGGGATGGGAGTGTCGATATTCGACACCACAGGTGTCTCACTCACTCTAGGAGATGTCTCATCCATGTGAGAGGTAGACATTGGAGACGAAACACCAGGGGGGTAACGGGAATATCATCCTCGTTAGGCTCCCAAATGGGGTTCCAATCAACTTCGTAATCTTCGTTGCCCGGGGCACGGGAGTTGATCGGTTGGATACTCGGGATAACAGGAAGAGTATCACTTACAACTGGTACCTCAGGAGCAGCGAAGACGGAGAGCCTTAATCACTTGGAACTGGAGTTGACGGTTTAGCCAGGATGGCAAACTTCAAACAAACCTAAGGGAATCTAACGATAAAGGACCCTACTCAAACTAACGCACACAAGATCTAACCAGGTAATTTTGATCGTGGCCAAATGAATTTTAAGACGCAAGGACACAACTTGACCTTTTCATGTTTTAAGAGTCGAGAAAAGGACAAAAAGGTGACTCTAGTCGCCTTCGAATGTTTTGTGAGCCCGAAGTGACAAACTGCTCAAGTGAGCCTTTTCTTTTAAGGAGTTTGAAAAGGATCAAAAGTGACTACTCTGGAGAACTAGGCAAAAGGGTTTACCAAACAAATCTGTAAAACTGCATATACACCTTGGCAGTCATATGAAAACCAAGGACTTCCCGTACGACAGTCAATCTTCCCGAATGCTGTGTTCGGTGCGTTACGGCTTGTAAGGCGGCAGACATGGCTTCCTGTGGATAAAGGATGATAACCTAGTGGGGTCTCCCCTATATACGCGACGGTACGTGGGAGCTCAAGTCCGTGCTAGACCACTATCGAGTCACAAAAGGAGGAATCACCCAACCGTAGTGTGAAACAACAGTGACTAGGTTTAACGACGCCGGAGCATGTCTCTAGCCTAGACCTCTAATCAGTGAGCGTTATGTTCCAATGCGTTTTTAAGTTCATTCGGTTCATTTTATGGTTGATCTTTGATTAAGTTTCAATTTCCAGGTCCTACCGTATGTAATCTCTCATAATTTCCTGAATGCAAATTATATGCCAAAGAATATTATTTCGTTCGATGAATACTAACTACGAGAGAGTTAAGGATTTTTCAAACAAAATGACCACAAACAAACAAGAACTACTCTAATGCAACTAATGACAAATAAATGAAACTTTTTCTTTGTTTTAAATCGCTTAATCAATGAAAAGATTCTAATTTCAATTAACTAATTCAACGCAAAAGAGATTGTTTGTTTTCTTTTCAATGGCAAAGTGCACTAAACAAACTTTTGAGAAATAATAAAAAACAAATGTGAAAAGAACCGGTTAACCCCAAACAACCGTAATCTGTGTCCGGGTAGTGAGAAGTAATCGAAACAATGCAAAGACTGGTTCAATAACAATCACCTAGACAACCAGGCAAAAGCAAGCAAAGAGGAAGGTTTTCGCAAAACCAAAAGCAAGCAGCAAACAAATCTTTATAAGCGAGTAACCAAGCAAAGCCAATCCAACGAAATTGGAATGATAACACTAGGTCACAAGACACAAAAACAAGAGCCGCCCAACAAGACTTCCCAAGAAAGTGCTTCAATCTTCAGACAATAGAAATCAAGTCATAAACCAAGTGAAAAGAGCAGGGGATAGCCAAACCAACAGGCTCAGGAGGCAGAATTGAATAAATTCAATTCTACAGGTATCAGCGCGGGTGATACACAGCAACAATGCGCTGATCAGAAACCACGCATAGCAACAAAGTGCTGTCAGCACGGAAGTACACGGCTTAACCGCGCTGGTTCGATTTTTAGAACCGTCGCGACTGTTCAGTGTAGAAACGCGATGATCACGAAGTCAAAGAAACAACTATGCGATGTCAGCGCGACTGTTTTATTATAAACCATGCTGAAGCTAAAAAACATATACAATCAAGCCAAAAGCTCCCAAACCAAGGTAATCACTCTTTAGACAATCAAGGCACCTCCTAGACTGAACCAGGAAATCCAAAAACAGAGAACTAATCCCCGATCTTTGAAAAGAGAGCAAAAATCAAACTCAAGGACAAAAAATGAACACAAAAAGACAAAAGCCAGCTCCAAGCTATTCAGTTTGTAAACCAAACCGGAGATGGACTGAAGTGGCTTTGATCTACTTCGCTAATGCAGAGCAATAGCGTTGCGAAGGCTACCTGGCCGTGCTTCAGGCTCCGTCCAAAGTTTACAAATCAAACAACAAGGTAAAGAAACTCTCCCCAGCGGAGTTGCAAAATTGTTGTAGAGGTAAATCCTCTCTGCGGACAGAGACGATCCCTACTAGCCCAGACCGGGTCTAGCAACAATCACACAATGCTGTCACGCAAGTTCCTAATTGCAAATAAAAAGTAGATGGTGAGAACCTACTTGGATTCCAACGCTAGTGTTCATCGAAGAGATGTCGCCCTTGTTCCTTTGCCTTGGCCGGTCACGATCCCCACGATCTCCGTGATTGGACACTTGCACATGCAAAGAACAACACGAAAACAAGCATAAAATTTTTTAGATGCAATTATATATCAGTCAGAAAAGATATAACTCAACATCAAACATAAACCAATGAGAGTGGAACCATAATGATAGTCATCTATTATTAATAAATAACAAAGAAGAATACAACCAAAGTTCTGACGTCGAATCCTTCTCAAGAGGGTCCAGCCAGCAAGTCTCTTAAGCATTCACCCTTGGAGGTAGATCTCCCAAGACAAAAACTCTCTCTCACACAAGTTTACACAAGAAAGAAACACTTCACAACCTTCCTTAAGCTCTCTAGCAATCCCACACTTGTCACACCAACTACCTATCAAGCTCACACACTAGCAGCAACACTCCAAGCACTATCAATTCCAAAACTATCCAAACTAGCTGCTCATGGTAATGGTAGAGGCATAAATAGGAGAAGGAGTCTCCATGAATGGTGGGAGGATGGGCTTATCTCCAAGGAAGGTGGCTCAAATGACGAAACAGACATGCTAGAGAAGGGAGGGCGATATTGACAAGGCCAACAACCAGGTCTGGAGTCATCTGGAAGGCCGGCTATTAGAACAAACTCGCCCAAACTGGATCAGCGCAGGTCCATAACTGCACTGGAGCACTGACATCACAGCTGAATAACAGGGAAGGTCATGTCAGCGCGATCAGAAATGAATAACAGACGCGCTGGCTTATGAAATTCGACCAGCGTGGAAAACAAGTGTGCTTCCGCGCTGGCAGCGCATTCCGTCTGTTATGAAGTGCTCGTCAGCGTGGTTATTTTAACAACAGTCGCGATGATAGTAAAACTTTGGCAAAGTGGGTCATTTGGCAACATTAGAGAGCATGAGCATGATTAATTTGAACTCATGACACAGTAGGAAGACTGACAGGGAGACAGTGAAAAATTACTGTGTAACACCAACCACTAGTTCTGGTAGCAGAACGTTATAGCCACAACCACCTTCTCCTCCAAGGAGATATACTAGCTTCACGTAGTGGAGAAGCCAAGGCAAGTTAAAATATTGTCCAAGGTTTCTCTAAGATACTCCTATCAAAGCTTGGCTGACTAAAAGCCTCTACAATGAGTTATGAGGAAATATTTATATCAAAGGGTGGGGTGGCCCTTGACATTTCCCTTTGTGACAATTCCTCTACCCTCATGACTCTTCATCTACTCTATGATTGTGACATCCAACTATCAACACTTGAAATTACACTTGACAAGATGTTACATTACAATGCACATGTACCCATGTGAGACAAAATTGCTTTAGAAATCCATGCAAGAAATAACTATGACTCAAACAACCATGGGAAGTCCAACTCTTCAACATCCTCATGATGATTGACAATAGCAAACTGATGCCAAGATCTATAGTTTGCGATGGTGTCTACGTACTCCAAGGTGACATATTTCTAGAACCTGACTCTTGCCTCCATAACATCTAGGTACACTACTCGGGCTCCTCTGTCCAACTTGTCTGATAGCATGCACACCATTGTCTTCAGTGCGGATGGACCAACAACATACTTTTGCATGGTGTCTCCACTAATTGAGAAGTCTAGGTTGGTGGCTATGTTCATCAACTTGTCGAAGTACGAGTCCAGCTCTAGTCGGACCTATACCTTTGTCTTCGCCTGGGTGAGAGTCCCAATATATGGAATCGCATCTATGCACACCACAACATCCATACTCTTGAATGCATGTGCATGGGAATATTGTAGACTAATGATGAGCTGCAGGAGCTCTTCATAGTTCAGGATTTGACTCTGGATGCATGCCTTCAGCTCAACTGCTTTGGGCTTCATCATCTTAGTCAAGTGAAGCGAGGCTCCCTTATATCTCATCGTGCATGTTTGCATGTAATCAACAAAAACATGCACGTTCAACAAGATATGTGCTCTTCTAGCACATTGTTGTAGCCATTCGTTGAGATGGATGACTACCTTATACACGATACCAAACTTGGAATTAAATGCCCACATCACTGTGTCAAGGGACAATACTTCATACAGTATTTCCTTATTTAATTCTACTCAGGGTGATGTTGTAACCAATTCTCCTCCTTGCCTGGACGTCTGTAGTTCCTTTTCCATTCACACATTCTTAGCTATCAAAAAGTGAACACTCGAGCTAGTGGCTTCGATATATGCTCTGGTGGCATCGGCCAATGCTGCTAGATGTTTGCAAATGTCAGAAATGATCACTCGTTCCACATACTACACAGGATATATATGATCTTCTGTAGTTGACACTCTACGAGATTGCACAACACTATGTTGAGAATCGTTGTATGAGATGTTGTGCATCTCTCATTCTGGATGATCTCCAAGGATCTCAGTGTCTCCTTGGTCGCTTGGGCCTTGCTCATCTTCTAAATGCAGTGAAGTTGGTGGGTCGATCTCTTGGTGGTGAGGCCTGAGGTCGATGTCTTTCTCTAACTCCTATCGCTCCATATCCATATCCATTTGTTCAAGAGCTCATTCTATCTCCTAAGAAAAGTCCTGCTCCTACAATGGTTCACCCTATTTTCCTGATGCCAACTATTCTGATGAGTCTAGTATCTATATGGACATTGTTTCATCCGTCTTCACAAGTTGTGCCCCCTGTTGTACATGTTATTGCTACATTTCCTTCTCCTGTCTGTGCAACTATTTTTCCTTCCGAAGTTGCTCCTTTAACTCATGCAACTCTTTCTTTGTTTCCTCCATTCCCCATTTCTCTCTCTGCCTTTGCGCATTTCTCTTGTCATGTTGTTTCCTCTTTGCCTCTATAGCCATAGCTGCTTTCTCCACAAGTGGATCTGCTCAGAACTTGCAACTTTTCTCTTCCTCCATGTGATCGAGAATCTTCCTCTGGCCCTTGTCACACACTGGTATGTTCACCTCTACTGCTGTTTTTTCTTCTAGTGCTATCTGGGATGCTGCTTCACATTGCTTTGCTAAACATTCCACAACAAAGTTGACTGGTTCATTGAGTCTGGAGGAGTTGTAACAATACCTCCATGGGTCCTCCTACACCCAATGACATGCCCCATGGATCCAATTGAACTGTACTCTCACGCAATGATCTTTCACAAGACAATGCGGGCCATATGAATTGTAACTTCAGAGGTTGAATGGATAATTCTTCATCTGCTCTACTTCGACATCTGCATGCTTGAAACTTCGAGTCTCGTATAACCTAATGCATAGGGGAAGAGTGGGCCAAGGTGGCTTCTTCTTCCGGTGTAGCCTTGCTGTCAATCCTGCCGAGATGTGATATGCTACTTCTTGAATGACGAGTATGTACAAGGCAAACTTTAGTATAACATGCAGAGGCTTCTCCACGCTATAAATCCTTATGAAGGTGTCGGATAGTGAGGCATACCATTTAGCTATGTCTATCAGTGCATCCATTACTACCTTTGACATGTAGGGTGGATCCTGTTCGAATATCATCTTGTAAACTTGGGTGACAAAATGATCGGACAACTATGTGATAACTCCTCTGTAGCTACATTTGGACAACATATTACAATAAGTGTTCACAATAGTCTTTGTCGGAGTCCATGCACACTTCAAGCCTGGGAACTCCTATCAGGCACAAATTGCATCCAAGATGCAGATAGACATGCAGATCTCTTATTACATACTTGTGGGTGGCTGTTGAGCCCTTGTTACCTGTTCCTTCAGCTGATGGGTTAACATGTCAAACCAGTTGCATGCTTTTCCTTCTCTGGCTAGTTGGTCCAACGCGATCACCTAACTCTATGGG
The DNA here is from genome assembly GCA_031772625.1 of Pinus tabuliformis. Classification (NCBI taxonomy): domain Eukaryota; kingdom Viridiplantae; phylum Streptophyta; class Pinopsida; order Pinales; family Pinaceae; genus Pinus; species Pinus tabuliformis. Next base: position 656,646,759 of record CM062820.1, on the reverse strand, counting down.
AAGGTTTCCATGTTTTCTTGGCCATACTGCCTACATGAAAATATGACCAACTATTTATACGCCTTCCACAGTATCTTTGTCTCATAGATCTGGTTGTGTAGAAATTTTGAATAATAAACACATATTCAACAGAGATTATCCTGATCATGCACTATTGCGGAATACATGCACAATACATAAGCTCCTCTACGTTGATCATCAACTTAGCAGCATCAAAAACAATGAAACATCAATCGCATGCACACATTAACACAATATGTAACCCAGGGAAAGCTTACAGCTGAAAACCACACACTATCTGTATATTAATGATTGATAACATGTAACATTACATAGTACAATACTCCTCACAAGTATCCAGCACTATCTCCACCTATTACACATAATACAGCTCAGACCTGATCACCAAATCTCCCCCGCTGCTTGCTTGCCTCCACTGCACAATCCTGCAAGAGAATGAATGAATCCAAACTCGTTCCAAGTTCTATTTACCTTGGGAAAATCACTCACACTAGAAATCACGTGAGCACAGGCTATATCACTGGGCATATGCAATTCTCATGGGCATACTCAATCCTTTTATTGTCAAATCCTCATGCACAACTATAGTCACAACTGATAGCAATCTCAACCTCTAACATCTGTCTCCACTGAACTGTACATGCACTGACATGCAACTGAGTTAATTGATGTATTCTTTAGTTGCTTTATGAGTTAATAATTAATTCACATAACTCATCACTAGTCTATTTGCAGTTAGACTAATTACAACTAGTTTAACCAAGTCAAACTGAACACAACTCCATCAACTCCACATCCAACTCCACCAAACTCAACTACTTGAGTTCTAACTGAAGTCCTGCATGCAATAGATAAACTGACTCACAAAGAAAGCATATTTCCTTTTGACAGTTGCATGTGCCACATCTGTAGGTCAAACTGAAGTGCTCCAAGAGGATAAGTTAAAGTTTTTAGTCTAAATATTATTATGAGACAATAATATTTGACTTTTCTATTTTTGACTAGTAGTCTAAAAATAGACTCTGATCACTCCTGCTGTGATCCAAAAATAGAAGTCCATCTATTTTTCCCAACATGACCAATCATCCATAAACAACATCCTGCAACTCATAAACCATGATCCATATGTCTAAAAATAGACATAGTCTAAAAATAGACTTTGCGCCAAAAATAGCCTACGGGCCCACTTAGTGAAGGCGACTCCTTTCCACTAAGCTCCATCATCTTGTTGCATTTTCAACAGGTTGGGTGTCATCCTGAATTTAGTCGACTCCTTCACCTAGTTCTTCAAAATGTCTTTGGAGTTGGCATTGCTGCTGGGTAAGCTAAATGGTGTCTCCACGATGGTCACAGGCTTTGAAATCTCATACATCTCATCACAATCCTTTGCCCCGAAGGTAGCAATATCTATCCCGCTGATACTGCTCAATGTCATCGTCTCAAAATGAGTGTGCAAGATGATCTAGTGTCTCATGTCCACGAATGGGATCACGAGATACCTGCATGCAATTTGGTACAAGCCAGACTTGTGGATGTTCACATAGACTTGGAGGTCTTCGAGGTCTTCGAGGTCTTCCCCAAATGTGCCTACAAATGCATAATTGAGCTCTTGCCATTTCAATTTGATGTCCTTGTCTACAATCAGTTTGGTATCTTCATAGATTGGAAGACTTGTAGACACTCACTTATCTGTTGCTCTAGTTGTACTTTTGTTAATGTCCTTTGATCCTTATCTCTTGGAGGATCCTAAAATTCTAAGAGGATGACGAACACTTGCAAGATCTGGAGACAAAGAAAAATGCATGGCAAGAATTTTGTCAGCAAAAACCAAAGAAAATTTTAGGAACGACATGCAACATGCTTGGGAATTGAGTGGAAAGGATTGAGCAATTTCTTTTGGGAGGTTGGATGACTGGTTTCCAGAACCATGTAAAATGTGGTCTGGGCTATCTAGGGAGGCTAGCTGGCTACTAGATTTGTGCAATCAAAGTTGGCCTGCTGGTTCCTGGAATTGCATAATGTGCAATTTCCGCTGGCATTGGTTGCAGTCCTAGTGACTTCATTGTGTTGTTTTTTAGGCCAGCAATCTATGTCCCTTAGAATTGTGCAATGCAAGACTAGAGGATAGATCCTGGGCAAAAATGCACATTTCCTGAGAGGAAGATAGAGCCTTCCCCCTCAGGATTGCGCAATGTTGTCTTGGTGGGGCAGAGTCTGGGCCAAGGCTTCCTAGACTTACCGACAGGAAACTGAAAGAAAATGTGAAAGTGAATTCATGTAGATACTGAGAGTAAGTATAAAAAAATGATCATTCATGCAAATAGTGAATGAAATATTTAGAAAATGGAATAACATGCATGTGGGTGGAGTGAGTTGTTGAATCAGCCACTGTTCGTGCAAAACAATTTCATGCATGTGACAACAATGAGATGCTAACAAAAATTGAAATGGTGCTAGTCCAAGCTAGTATGCATGTAAAAGATAGCAAGCATTCACAAAAATCAAGCAAAAAACACTCACACAAGTGAAAACAAAAAAAGCGACATAAATGCTGCAAAAGACAACTTAAGACCACTTACCCATGAATAGATAAGCTGGATGTGTAGGAGAGTCCTGGATGTGTTGTGGGATGTCAGAGCTCCAAGATTGATGTGAAGAAATGAGTTTTTAAGTGTCTAATAAATAAGTTTGAAGCTCACGACTCACATACCACAAATCTAGGAAAAAGCAACACTTGGAGGAAAGGTTCTAAAATCATCTCTGCATGTAACCTCCAACTGCTAAAAATAGCTCCCTAAAATCTAGGGATTCTTTTTGCATGTTGCTTTTTATATTATGAGAAAAAGCAACCCATACATTCAAGTCAAGTTTTCTTAGTCCCTCGTGGAACTGGTTAACTCAACTGCACATACAACAGTTTACTCAGCTGGGGGGAAAAAATGTGCATTTCTAGGGGGGAGCTTGGTTGGCTTCCCAGGAGATTTGTGCAATTTCTAGGTAAAGCAGCTCACTGTTTCCCAAGATTGCACAATTCCTGGGCTGAGAAGCCCTGCTGGGAGGAATTGTGTAATTTTCTCTGTGAGGCTTGACTAGCAAATTTGTGTAATTCTAGAGCCCAACAGGCTACTAGACATGATTGAGAAATTTCTGGAGGGAAGGTTGGTTGCCCTCTAGAATTACACAATTTCTCGAGGGATCTCGTTAGCCTACAGCTGGACCAAGTCCAAAGAAACAACATGTGAGGAGAATGCAACAAACTTTGATGGACAGGCTGTCATTCTACAAGAAAATCATTGAATCTTGTGTACTTGACGAAGCAAGACATGGTACTGTGAAAGGTTGGTAGGGAGGCTCCAAAACAAAGCTAAGGAAAAATTTTGGAGGGTGGTTGTAGCTGCTACAACACTTGGCGACACACTGGTAGAACTCCAGCTCTCTGAATGGACCTTGTTCATGAAAATCAATTCTAACATCTCCGAAAGTATTTTTTAGTTCGTAGTTCATCTTGGTCTCCACACTGTGTTGATTGTAAGATGTAGCATCTACCAAGCTCTTGGTCGATTGACACACATTCCAAGCCAAGGCAACATAGTGGTTTTGATTGGGGTTGAGGGGTATATTGGTGCACAAGCAGTATAGTTGTCAGAGTCTTAGTTTCATCTCTGGTGTTGCTCTGCTGCCAGGAGGCCTTGACAATAGTACCCCAGTGGAGTCATGGAAGAACACAAGCATCGTTCGACTACCAATGAGCCTAGTTAGTACCTTGACAGAGTTATGTGCATCACCTCTCTGCATAGGAAGCATTTCTCTTCTTTTACCTTATTCATTTTCATTTTTCAAAATTTTCACTTTTCACTTTTTTCATTTTTCATTTGCATAATTATGCATCGCACTTATTCATTTCAGAGGTGGAAGAGAGATCTAGACTTATTGAGAGCATAAGAGTTTGTTCCTTCAGAGAAGTAGTTTATTATATACATCTGGCATGCTTGTTAAGGTTTTCCCCCTCACCTTACTCTACTTGATTGAGCTATCAAGGGTTAACCCAAAAACAATTGACTAGAGTGGGAGACAGTAGTTAGTGCCCAAGCATTGTGTTTTCACTAAGGTTCACTTCGAATAGTACGTATTTTCCATCAACATATCATGGACCAAAAGTAACAAATTATTCATACAGAGGTAGGATGATACATAACCAAGTAGTGATAGCTGCACAAGGCCTCTTGTACTTTACACAGGTTGTTTCAAGAGTCATACATGGTTTCCTGCGAAACTAACTTACAAAAAAAACAAGAAAACAAACAACAAAGCAAATGCGAAAGCAAAGTGAGTAAGCCAACAAGCAAGAAAACAAACAAACATGAAAAGAAACTAAGCAAACAAGCATGCAAGCAAACAAGTGTTGGCTTGATGAGCCCTAACCTAGGTTCAACGTTAAGTAGCTAAGAAAATCCCTACACTAATGGCCATTTCGGAATCAATCCACGGAGCGCGGATTGAAGTCTCGCCCAAAGAAGTATGAGGGGATGTAGGAACCAAGTTTCCACACCCAGAGATGATTGTGATTTTGGTTATATGCCCTAACCCTTCCTTGGCGAAGATCGATAAGCCCTTTATGGCTTATCAAAGCAATTCTCTTATTCGTCCTGGAAGCCTCCTCGAAAGTCTCCAATCATCCTTCATGGACCCTAAATAGATAGATCGGGCACTTACACACCTCTGTAATTACTCTTACTTCTGTATTTACTCAGATTCGCTTAAGTATTGTTTAACTTTAACATGCATTATGATTATCTTCATGTAAACATATATTCTTACTTGAGTTCATATGAAAATGTAAAATACATAGATATGCACATCAATATAGCATTAATTCTTAACCCCAGTACTCAACATAACATAACCGAAACATTCATAATAGAATTAAAATAACACATACACAGATAATTCTAGAATACTTTTCTTTATTTATAATCTAGATTTCCAGTACAGACTCTAACTACCCTCCACACATAGCTGCAGGGGTCCACGCACCCAGCTGTGGACTTCTACCCCAGGCCTCTACACACTTAGCTACAAAGCCTCTTCCTATGTAAAGACTCTTCGCTCTTAGCTCTCACAAACCCATAAACTTACTCAAAACTCTACCAAAACTTATCAGCTACCTTAAAATCTTCTAAGACTCCCTTTTTATACAACCCCATGGTCTGTGGACCAAGGGTGGATTTCATCAAGCCGACACAAACTATATAAAATAAGGGCAGAAACCCTTTTTGACTTCTTACATCTTCGCACTCTGCGGCAACAAAATTTGGAGACCTTACATTCTTTACACAAAACTTGGGCCTTTAGCCCTAAAAATTAGGCTTTTAACCCCAAAATTGACTCAGAGGACCCGTTCCCAATAGGCTTGCAACAAAAATTTGGTGACTCACCCCTGACTCACTCTACAGGTGCAGAGATATTGTCGCAAAGACATCCCAGCTCCATTTGTACCACTGTGACTTCAACAGTGCACTGTGTTGCTGCCTGCTTCACCTACTTGACCAACTGCTCCGTCACTGGCTCTATGCTGTCTACCTATATTTTCAGTTGTGTCACCTAAAGACTGGCCAATTTCCCTTCAATGGAGGTAGTGAGTACATAGGCCTCCTCCAGCCAAGGCTCCAATCTGGCCTTGAGTACTGTCTCCTTGCACTGAGCTGCCTCCACCTATTCTTTCAATGCCATTGCTTCGTGTAGCTTCGCTAACCTTTGTCTAATGGCGATGGTGCACGTCATCGCTTTAACCTCATCATATCTCTACTGTAGCTTTCATGCCTCTGTTTCCAACCTCTACATAGTGGGATCCTCCTGTATGCTAGTGACTACTTCGAGTGAATGCTCGAAGAGCACAGTACACTCCTTCACTGTGGGATCTATAGCTACTACAACATCCGTGACAGCAGGCTCACGTTGTTCCTTCACCTATGGTGGAGTCGAAGGCTGGGCCCACAACTCGAGTTCTGCAATCTTAAGGTTGACATCAAACTGAGCCTTAGCCAGTTTTGTTCGTGCCTCACGCACTCTGGTAGCGAGCTTCCAAATTCTCACATCCACTGGTGCATCTTCAGGAATATCCAGCTCTGGAACAGTCCTGCATGCCTCAGCCACTACCTTGGTTGTGTGCTCATTCTTGTCCATGATGACCTTAAGAAGATCAATGGTAGAATTATTTTGTGCAGCCTTCTAAGTGTTGTTCACCCTCTTCTCATTGATAACATTCAGTGCGAGTAGTTCTCGAGCCCGAAGTTCCGCAATCCCACCATCCTATAGAGTGTGAAGAGCTTCACTAGGTAGCGCAGCCAAGTTTAGCCCAACCCACTTGAGGGTGCTAACAGTGGCCTTGTCAGCTTTTGCTTCTATGGTTAGTGCTCCATCCGATAGTGCTATTGCCTGGGGATATAGTGTGCACACCATGCCTGCTACTTCTAAAGTGCCAGGCACCAAACTAGTTGATGTCACGCTGCTCCGCCCCACACTAGTCTATACCTATGAAGTATGGATCTGTAGCTCATGAAAACCCATTTGAATGGCACCCAAGGCCTATTTCTTCTGTTGTTAGAACTACTACAGCAGTTTCACAGTCGCATCCCCCACCGCATCACCAATGTTGTCTAAACCACCCTCTGTTAAGGTGATTGGGTCAAGGGATTTTTTGCTAGCCTTCGACTTCTTCCGTGACCCTACGTTCTCCTGATCCCTATTGCACTTAACCTGGAATAGAGTAACCTCTGGGTCTAATCCTCCCTGGTCGAATCACTGCTCTTCCTCTTCTATCTCCAAGGAAGGAGATTTTTGACTCCCGTCGGAGTCGCACTCCTCCTCTTCTTCCTGCCCTTTTGTCTATTTTTTGGCAACACACTTTGCTTTGGATTTATCCTCAGCTTCTTTCTTCCTCTTATCTGTAAATTGTTCCATCTTTAGTGTAGCCTCTTCCTTCTTACTCTTCTCTACAGACTTGCTAGACCCAGCTATCAAGTGTGAACTCGTGTGCCACTCTACCAACTAGTGGTCAAGGACTACCATGATCGCATCATCTGTGGGAGGTATGGAAGCTCATACCACTTTTGCTCAGGGTCCTCCGCACTCGCATGGAGACACAATGGAAGTCCACCTTGAACACCACATACTTTGCCAACTCGTCGAAGACAGTCAATGACAACCATGGTTTGCGGTTTATGGCCATATTGATACTCATCTCCATCAAGATCCAAAAGACCTTGCTATCCTTGACCCTTTGAGGGTCCTTGGTGGCCCAGAGTGAAGCAAACTTTGTTGCTTCCAGTAAATCTGACACGACTGAGGAACTATCCTCTAGTAACTCTAATGCAGCCAGTATTATGGATAGCAATATCCATGCATAGTGAAAGGTTTTTTTGTGGTCCTGCACCTCTCTACAGTTCGCGAGGAACTCACTACAGAGGTAGCAAGTCCAGTTGAATTGTATGCCCTCCATGCACTGGACCGCTAATGATACAACCGGTGATGACACTTCATCTGCGCGACACTTCCTCATAATTTTCCCAGCCAGGATATGGGTGGCTACTTTCACTGTAGGGTTAGTTATACTGGAAATGGAGTAGCCATGTGGCTTCTTGACGAGCTTAAATTTGTCCTTCATTTGCTCAACAAGGTCGTGCTCACCTGTCTTTCCACTAAATTCCATGGCTGGATTTAGCTCTGAATGTGACAGCCGAGTGATCCTATGGATCACCATGTCAGTGATCAGTATTGGCTCTTCCAACCAGAGGCACCCATCATGCACCAAGCATATCAATTTTTTGATGACTATCATATCTATGGGTGCGCGATTGTAATGAGGCACCCATAACAAGTTTAGCAGTCCTACCTTGTCCACCCCTTTTATCCACTTCCTTGGCTCCAACGCGGTCACACCAGTGTCCATATAGAAGACACGATGCATGAACTGATCAGTCACTAAGTGGAGAAAGTGATCTGTATCGGCTAAATCCCAATCCTCCAGTTTTAAAAGGGGGATGTGCACCAGACGCGGTCTGTGAAATGTGATCTTGTCTGGCAGCAATGGTGTATGCAATGTGACCTTGTTCTCATCAATGTCCTTGGGGACCTTTGCCTTACCTCGACATAGGGGAATGTATTCGGGTAGTTTATAGATAGGGTCGGACCCTTTAATGTCAACATCCTCGGCCCCCATGTCAATGTCATTCCCACCCATATTGATTTCCACACTGCCTTCTTCAGGTTCCAAGTCAACTACCTTGCCCTTCTCCTATGCGGTGGGCTTTTCGTTCAATGGGTGCTTCCTAGGTGACATGCGCACCAGCGGTGTTGCTTTCTGCTTATCTTTCCTTGTTTTCAGATCCTCTTTGGTCAACATAGGCATTGGCCTGGGTGTCCTCGACGATTTGGGTACCTCTACAGGTACTTCAACACTTGCAAACTTTGGGACAGTTCCCTTAGCTGCCATTGCTACCTCTGGGGAAACTCCCTCAGTAGCCACTGGCTCTCAAGCACACACAGTTTTTGTGGGTGCCGACATGATACTAGACAACAACTACTATGTTTCCTTTCGCAACTTTTCAAACACTGAACTCGCTATCAAAGCTTCAAAGTACTCATGATTCATACACGCCTGAGAGCTCAACACCTCAATTCTCAAAATGCCAAGTGTTTTTCATTGGGTAGCCACCTGTAATTTATAGGCATTTTCGAATTCAAATCTAGTTGTTCCCCCCAAAATTCATTCATATATGCTGGATTGGCAGCATATTTTCAAATATCTTGCCTTTAAATTCCAACTTAAATGTCTCCCATTTGCTCCATTTAGCCATTTTCACACTGTCAATTCATGAACACTGACCATAAAGGTCACTTTCTGGCTTCCCTACGTAGTCCCTTTTTCGATAGGAGAGCTCCTTGTGCGTTTCTGCTAACACTATGGCATTCCTTCGTTCCACATAGTTGCCCAATCGCGTAGCTCCACAAACCAAGCAGTGTAGTTTATAGTCCCACACCTCCTTTCATCCTCTTAGAGCGCTAAGACTATGCTTTGACCATGTGTCATCTAGTCGGATCATCGACGTATGGATTCAATCGACTGCCATTCACCCTCCCTGGGAATGGCTCTCCATTAACCTTTACCAACTAAACTTCTCCACCATCAGTAATATCCTTGATGACATAGGGCCACAACCAATGCATCTGAAAATTTCCTGGAAATTTATCAAACTTGATGTCATATAATAGAACTAAATCATTTACCTTGAAGGTGCACAGTTTGATGTGCCAATCATGCCTTTTCGCGCTCCTTTTGAGCTTGTTGATGGAATCTAGCTAGAAATCTATCCTCTTCAAGCTTTTTTAGCTATGTGAGACTCTTCTCCAGGCCTCCGTGATCCACCATTCCTTTGAATGCCACTATGCACAGACTAGGTATAGTGTACTCCATTAGCATCGCAACTTCCATGCCATAAACCACTCTAAACAACATTTTTCTAGTCAACTTCTTGCAAGTCATTCTATAAGCCCCTAGCACCGCGAGAAAGTGCACATCCCAGTCATTCATTTGAGCATTTAAAACATTTGTTAGCATGCTCTCCAATATTTTATTAAATGCTTCCACTGTCCCATTAGCCTGTGGATGATATGTCGTGCTCTTCTAATGTTAAACATGAAATTCCTCCATCATCGTGTTGATTGTCTCATTAAGAAAATGTGTACCCTGATTGCTCATTAAATTTTTTGGATAGCCAAACCTTGTTAGCACGTACTCAAAGATGATATATTTTGTTTTCATGCTTGTATATTCATTCATGGGCTACACCTCTACCCATCTAGTTAAGTACTCAGTCGCGGTGATGATGTACCATGCACCCGTCTTCTTTCCTGGATGTTGAATTGGTCCCACAAAGTTAATCACCCACTTCGCGAAGGACTATAATGATATCTACAGATTCAGTGGCATCTCTTCCCTTCCTGAGGATCTACCAGTCCTTTGGCATGTGTCAAATTCCCTACAATATGCTTTTGAATCCTTATGCAAGGTCAGCCACCACAACCCGGTGCGTAGAATCTTCTGTGTTGTTGCTTTTCCTACATAATGACCTCCCGCGGCTCCACCATGAGCCCTACTGTGGATGCTGTTTCATTCAAACTCTAGTGCATAACGTCACAATATTTCATCTGATCCCATGTTGTACAAGTGCCCTGCAATGACAGAAAAGCCTTCCGCGTGCACCACCATTTTCTTCTTTTGTTGGCTTGTATATACTTCCAGAGTCATACCTTTCATTAGGAAGTGTATAATATCTTCAAAGTGGCTGTCTGTGATGTGCACTGCAAAGCGTTTTGCATCATGCAATATTTCCTCCAAATTAGTATTCTCTTCTCTAGTTTCAATGCACGACAGATGATCTGGTCCTGCATTCAATCGTCCTAGTTTCACAATGACTTCAAAATCATATTCCTGGAACAAAAACAACCATCTACATATCTTTCCCCCCAACGCAGGCTTGCTAAGAAGGTATTTCAATGTAGAATGGTCTGTATACATCTTAAAATGTTCACATAATAGATAATACCTAAACTTCTGGAGCACATACACCATAGCTAATCCTTCGCGCTTTGTCGTGGAATATTTTTTCTCAGCTTTGGACAACTTCCTACTTACGAATGCTATAGGGTGATCCAAGTCCCCTTCACCAACCTATTTTAGTACTACTCCCATCATAATACATGATGTGTCCACATGCACATGAAATTCCTTCTTCCACTCTGAGAAGACTAGGATCGACGCGGTGACCATTTTCTTCTTTAGCACATCCAAGCTCTTCTGGCATTCTTCATTCCAACAGAACATAACATCCTTATTTAATAGTTTTACCATCGATGTAGTGATCTGGGCATAGCTCTTGATGAATTTCCTATAATGTCCCGTATGCCCCAACGTTGTAGGCAACTATTTCACACTCCTTGGCGCCTCCAAATTGATTATGACTATGATCTTCACAGGGTCTACCATCAAGCCTTGCTTGCATACCACATGACCCAACAAGATTCTGAAAGGGACACAAAAAAAAAATTTTTTAGATTAAGCATGATCTGGTACCTCCAACATGTATCTAGCATCAAGCATAGGCTTGCCACATGGTGCTTTACTAGTCCAAACATTGCCCAATCATCAAAGTATACCTCCGGAAATTTGTGAATGAAATCCTTGAACGCCACGATGACTATGCATGAAAAGATCATCAGCGCGTTCTTCAGCCCAAAAGGCATCACCATATACTAGAAGCATCCCCATTCAATCCTGAAGGTCGTCTTACTTCTATTCTCTGGCGCAATCTTGATCTTATGGTACCTAGAGACCCCATCAGTGAACGAATATGCTTCTTGGCCACCAACATTATCTAAGACCTCATCGGTGAATGGAGTTGGGAAGGGATCATGCAAACAGGCATCATTAAAATTCCTGAGATCTATGCATATCCTTATTTCTTCCTTGTGCTTCTTTTCCTGAACTACTATTGGGCTCACCCAATCAGATTCTTCCACTAGTTCAATAATACCTGCTGCAAGCATCTTATCTAACTCTAAGCAGACCCATTCTTTATACTTCAGATTGAGGTGGTAAGGTCTTTGCTTCACAGGTTTCATGCCCTGTTTTAGGTTGATCTTCATGACACCCATGTCCCCTATTATCCCCTTCAGATATGAAAACTTTGTGGGAAAAATATCCTGATATTCATGCAATAGTTCAATGACCTTATCTACTGTTGTGTTGTCCCAGTAGTCCCCAATATTTGTAAATTTTGGTTCTACCTCCGTGCCAATGTTCACCTGCCTAGTTTTGAGCGGCTCGGTTATGTCTGGGTTCTCTAGTTGTGGTCCTTCAACTTCGCGGTGACCTTTAGTGTCTGGAATATTAATCTTCCTTGGGTCTTCAACTTCTTCTCCCACTGTTACATTGTAGAACTCCAGTGTGTGGCTCAGATGAGTAGTCCAATCAGGTTGAATAAAATCTAGAGGATCCTGTAGTATCCTAAAAATTTCTGCCTTAACCTCCTGTAATGCTTCATCGATACTTTCAAACCCATCTTCAAAGCTGAACGTCATCAAAAATCCTTGGCGCAAAATATCCCATTCTTCGGTGCCATGGCGGAGTTCCATCGCCAAGTACCAATTCATTGGTATAACATCCAAGATATGAAAAAACAGATGGACCCACTTCGGCTGAGGCTTTGCTCCATACACTTCAGTCTATTTGGCCAAATGGTCGCATGGATCATTTCTCCCATCATATTTTTCTATTAACCATACTTGTGGGTGACCAAGCCATACTCTCATAATTTTTTTGTATATGCACCAATCATCAAAAATGTCCTTATGAGTGCCCCACCATCTCGCAGGTGTAGCACACAGTGCCCAATCCAAGGCATGGAAGTGATGTTTCTCTGGCACTTCTCTCTCAAATGCATCCAAAAAGTGATCAACATCAATTAAACCAACATAGTAAGGCAAATTTCTTACCTTTGATGATACACAACGCAACAACTTGGTCATCATATTACAGTGCAGCATAGATACTTCATACAGTCGATCATGCCAATGCTCAAGTTCTCCATCTGAATCTGATGTGAAGGAACTTTCACAGTCCCATGTAATACATCCATCTGCTGTCAGATCCACCCAACCCTGATCTCACGTCGTTATCTTGTAAATATGGTTCAAATCGTCATCATTTTCATAATTGTGGATTGGTTCAGTATAGCACGATCCTTCTGCAGGGTCCAGTGGCACTACTACGGGGAGCGATTTCCTCTCAAATATCATCTTTCACTTCTTCAGATTGATTACCCCATTCATGTCAGTGGCCGAATTGATCCCAAGGAGCACGGGGTATGGATTGCTGTCATCCACAATCTCTATTACTTCAAAATCAGCTAGTGTTCTCACACCTTCGGTATCAACTGTTACCCCCTGTAACCTCCCCATTGGGATGATATTTTGCTGATTCACCATTATTAACTAAATCAGAGACCACTGTAGCACAGGTCTCCCCATTCTTTCCCATGTCTATTTCGGCAAAACATTTGCATTAGACCCTAGGTCCAAGATAACTTGGTCTAATTTGTATTGTCCTATCTACACCATGAGTCTCATCTCACGTCTAGTTCTTGCCTTATGCTTACCAAGCTTTCTAACTACGCATAGTTTTCCAATAGCATTTTCCTTGCCAACTCACCTATTGATCAGCTCTTATAGTCCCTTCACAGCCTTGCTATTGTGTAGAATTTTCATGTAGGTCTCCAAGAACATGGTAATCATGGACATGTCCATTTCTTTAGCTTCCTTCTCTTGACTCCTTGAGGTAGAGGCCTCAGTAAAAATTTTCTTCGCTTCCATAAATGTTTCTTTTGCACGTTCTAGATCAAACTAGTCTCCTTTTCTAGTGCCTTGTGGACCCAATCACCTTCTTCAGGCTTCTTCCCCTTATCCTCACCAGTCATCACTCCACTCTGCATCACAATATTTACCTTAGGGTGTTCCTCGTGAGGCTCAACCCTCATCATCTATAGGTTCTGAGTCATTTGTTGGGGCTATGGCCCCTTCTCACGTATCTTAGCTAACAATATAGGGAAATCCTCCATCGCATGGTCAAACTGAGTAGGATAGCAGCATGACAGTCGGGTCAGATTTGGGAAGTTTCACGCATAGTGTCTTGGTCCTCCACAATTGTAACAAATAACCTTCCCTCGACCTCTACCAAGTCCTCCTCCACCTCAGCCTTATCCGCACCCCTGATGCTCGACTCATGCTCCTCCAATGCCTTGGTCTGGAGGTCGTTTTTTTGCCTACACCCTGTATGTAGGCATCCTATCCATCATTAATTCATAAGTTGATCAATTTCCCTCATCATGACCCAAAAATTGACAAAAGTTGCACAAGAGATGTTGTGGTGTCTGTATGATTTTCTGTAGCAAATGGAAATTGTGTGTCACATGTTTCCCAGCTACCTGATAGATAGCACACCATAGAATAGGCCCTGTATTTCTCCCTGCTACAACTTACGGCCTTGGAGGCATTGGTCCCCCTGCTGCAACATAATTTGTGAAAACTGGACAGTGATCTTTGTCATGCCCCTGGATTTGCACTTTAGGCACCACACTTCTTCGCACGCCTCTTGGCGATCTGTTCTATCTTTTTTCAGACTTTGCATTTAGAGGTAAAGGTTTTGTAGCTATGCATGAATCTGTTGAACCCCCAGATTAGCATCCTGCATTGGTGTCTTGTACAATCTCATTGTGATTTCCAGAGCTTCTGCCTGGGTCCCAGTCTTCTGTTGTGATAGCGCAACCCTTAGATGAGGTAGGACCGAGGCCACAAACCATTTGTAGTGCTGCCCATCAATTAGATTCATGTTAGCCTCATGGATCATACACTTTAATCTCTTATCCAAATCCTAGGGTATCTCACAAGGCTTCATCATGATCTCTTTGAATCCCACAATTGGTTGCGCCTCAAAATTAGGTCTACTAAATTCCTTATTTACCGCAGTTTGGATATCTACCAACATGGACATCAGATTATCTGTGTAGTACTTAATCTATCATGTTAGTGCATGTTTTGGCCTATGGGAGCCTGACCTAGGTTCATAGATGATTTAGCCAAACAAATCCCGGTACTAGTGGCCCTTTCGGCAACAATCCATGGAGCGCGGACTGAGGTCTCACCCGAAGTAGTATGGGAGGGTGCTAGAACCAGGTTTCCGTACCCTAGAGATGTCTAATGGTTTTTGGGTGGTCTGCGGTTTGACCTTGCGTGGAAGTTTCTATGTGCACCTATCAGTACCTCGTAGCCTGCAATGCTACTTTTGTGTAACCCTGTTCGAGGCGCAGTCCGTTTTACTACCCAAGTTCCTTAATATTAACCTGATATTATCCAATTACTCAACTTATCTATATGAGCCCAATTATACTTAACAATGTTTAGTATTCATATAAGTGCACGTGATAAACAAAATAGAATAAATGCATAGAAAATCATACGAAAATAGATACACAATATTTGGAATCAAAATTCTCTTTATTATTCTTCTTCTTGGGTCACAGACTCAACTTCACCTTGTGCACTTAGCTGTAGGGGTCCGCGCACTTAGCTCAAACTCTACTAGGCCTCTGCGCACTTAACTGCAGAGCCTCTTCCTACTACTACAACCCAAGACACTTAGACTTCTTCTCTTTGTGCTACTAGATAATTCGTTCTTATCCATCTCTAATTATTTTTACAACTTAGAGCCTTGCTTTATTTATACAATCCCATGGTCTGCAAACCATGGGTAGGGCAACATGAAATTACATTACATTATAAAACTTAGGGAAGGTAACCCTGTGACTCAACATACCTTTCATGTTTTGTCGACCGGATAACTCGTTCTTGCGGACAAGACCGATCTCCCTAGTATCTACTGATATCTAGCGACAAGAAAAACAAGCAAATTCTATCTTTCTCTAAATATTGCAATTTATACATAAAAGCCAAGAGATGTTTCAAACCCTACCTCGAGTCCAATGCTAGTTTGTGGAAGCCACGCTCCGTTGGTCCAAATGAGCTCCCTTTTAAAGAACTTGCAAACACAAACAGGCACACATCAAATAACACCTGCATAGCCAATATAATAAACCATATTTATCATGATGATCAAGGAATTCATGAAATAAACCGTAGAAGACAATTTATTGAGAAAAATGAATCTGATTGTATTAACTTTAAACAAAGAAGAACTTTACAACCTTGGTGCCTTGATGTTGTACAAGCTCCTTCCAAGGTTTAGCTAGAATCTCCTCTACTTTGACAAGCTTCACTCTCTTCCCAATGAAGCCAAAAGGTATGTAATCTCTCCTCTCAAGCTCAATTAGGAAGTCTAAATTCCAATAGCATTTACCCTAAAAAATATTCAACTTTTA
The DNA here is from genome assembly GCA_031772625.1 of Pinus tabuliformis. Lineage (NCBI taxonomy): Eukaryota > Viridiplantae > Streptophyta > Pinopsida > Pinales > Pinaceae > Pinus > Pinus tabuliformis. The sequence continues at coordinate 656,630,749 of CM062820.1, read as the reverse complement.
ACCTCTCTAGCAACCAACCCAATGCCTCATTTTATAGTGCAGAGGAAGGAAGTTACCAGGTCCATCTTCAAAGGGATAGAGTCCTCCTTCAAAGGGATAAGCTCCTCTCATCAAGGGGTTAGCTCCTTTAGTTATGGGATGCATGAACCACCTAGGAGTGAACTTGCCACCTCAAGATTCCTTCTAGAAGCATCCAGAATTAACCCAAAGTGATTTTTTAATAATAAACTTGCGCCTTTTTGACTTTTATAGGGGTCCACACCCATTCCTTTAGAGACAGAGCGGGCAGGTCCACAGGTGACATGACCAAGGGGTGCGGGACCGCAGGTAATGCTAAGAGAAAGTGTGGAACTAGAGTTTTAGAGATTTTCAAGGGCTTCCTCTCATTTTTAAGGCTTGACATGAAGAGCTGAGGTTTAAGACTTGCAAAGGAGGACAGTATGAGTGGTGATAGGCTCACACTGACCGCAGAAAATCATGGTGACAATATTTTGTGTAACCGATTGCCCCCTAAATTGTGAAGTCTGTAATAGATAGTATTTGTCATCTAAGAAGAGTGAAGTACTTTATCATTTCGAGGATCATCTTGTGGAGAGCCTGGTTGGAACCTGTAAAAACATTCAATACAAAATATATATATGAGATCATATCATCGCTGAGGTAGGCATTCTCATACTCAGATCAAAACTGACTAGAAAACTAACTAAACTGCTCTGATATAGGAATGATCTTGCAATACATCACAAGTATAGACATATGTAGACACAGTATGGGTGCCGCCATCTGTTTATGAATAGTCCACTGTATAATGAATAACGAAATTCCTCGCAGCCTGGATGGTGGAAACTAGATCCAGGGTCTTGATTTCTACTTCCCGAAATAGTACGATTCTATCCATGTGAATGAATGTGTCGAAGTCGAACATGGTAGAAACCACTTGATTACCAGTCATTGATGTAAATTGTTAACAAGTGTGAGAGAAACCACCAGTAATTTCGATGGCTCTCAAAGTACTCAATAAAATCCATGAAATGTGAATATATGTGTTGATGTCGAACATGTCACTGAATCCTTTGATCGAAGGTCAATGATGCAACCTATCATCGAAGGAGAGAAACCTGCCATTGAGGCATGCAGATTCCAAGGTACTGATGATTTCTAGATCATCTTTCTAGATAATGAGTTGAAGTCGATAGAAAGCGATCTATTGTAGGCAAGCCCACAACATGAAATCATAGATCAAGTTTGAAGAAATATAGTTGCAAGGACTAACTCAGGGATGGTCAAGATGGATGACAGATATTTAGTAGATGAAGGGTTTATTTGCACTGACCTCTTGAACACATAACAACATTGTAGATGGTTTGGTGACAATTGACCCAAAGCTAATACCCAGAAACCGGCTGAAGACTTTCAATATGGTTTGATTAACTGTTAGGCAAAGGATTTCCCAACCCAGGTGAACAAAAAGTGTCGTGTTCAAGAGTGGTTAAATGTTTTTCTGAGACACAAAGTATGAAAAACAGGTTCATTTTTCTCTCTTTTCCCCCACCATTTCTAGCAAGTACCTCTTTATTTTTGACAAGCTTGAGGAGGATAAAATTTACTTGATTATAAGCTCATCCTTCGGATGAGTCCAACTTAGTTTAAATTCGAACCCTAAGAAGGAGTGGTCCGTTCCTGTTTGTAATTGAACAGGTCGTTTACTGTTAAATTTTAACGAGTCTAGTATAAGAGAAACTCGACGTTTTTCAATTTTAGGGAGTCAAAAGAAAAACTTAAGAAAACTCCATGGTTGTCCTTTTTTGTAAATTTGTGTCTCCCAAGCCCGAAAACGTATAAAATAATACTTGAGAGAACCATTTGACCATTACGATCAAGGAGTACTTTTCATCATTAGTGTCTTTGATCCGAAAAAGTAAAAAAGCGACCAAAGACACATCATTTTATAACCAATATCAAATTTGAAACGACAAAAATACGTTAATCTTTTCATGTTTATACAGTCAGAAAAGAGCTGTAAGTGGACCGTCTTTTTAATTCCGTTTTAACGAGCTTAAAAAGAAAAACTCGGCAATATTTTCATATTTTAGGAGTCAAAAAAGAGCTTAAAGATGACTCTAATGCTTTTGTTGAAAATGATCAATGTTGCTCAAAAAATCCGATATCCTGCACAAAAACTCAAACATTACTCATACCTGTTTAAAATAAATAAAAATGCTTCAAAAGTTACCTCTTTAAAGTGAAAAATAAACAAATTAAAAATTCATTTATTCAAAAAAACTTATAAAAAGGGCGTTTGTAAATTCATTTTTACCATTTGACTTCAGAGTGAGAAAGAGAGCTTTTGGGTAAGAAACTTCCCGTGAAGATTGTGGAAAATCCGTCTGTAGGAATCGAATACTGTCACTTCCAGGTAATCCACATTACTTTACTCTTGCATTTCAACAGTTTGAATTTTGTTTTTAGGTTTTTATTTTGATTTTTTAGGAAGAATTTTGTTTAGAGGTCCGCTTGCGGGGGTCTGCAAGCACAGCACGCGAAACCTGTGGACACCGAATTTTTCCTATGTAGGAAAAAGCCAGGGGCCCACACCTGCTGTTCTGGCAGAGTGCGAACCTTCGCACTGTCTCTAACTAGAGAGTGCGGTCCCCGCAACATAGGTTTTATAATTCCAAATTCTTCAATATGAGCCCAAAAGCTTTGATTTAAAATTTTCTAATCCGCCTTTTCTTTCAATGTAGGGTATACATCATACTTAGCTGGCGGGAACAGGAGCACGAAGATGTGGACCTCACCGCAATCAATCATCAACCTTTAATCAATGCTTTAAAGGCATGCGGGTTAGTTAAATTCTGGGCCATACTTGGCATGATGGCCCAAGTAGACTTTCTGCAGTGGCTGGTGGACAGGTGGAATGTACAGGACCAGTGTTTCATTATTGGTGGCCACCAACTCGAAATGGAGCTAGAGGAAATTTACTTTTTCACTAGTTTTCCCAAGAGAGGTGAACAATTGACTCTATTCGGGACTAGGCCAGGTGGCCAGTTTGTCGATAGTCTCCGGCTAGAGTTTTGTAACGACCAAACCAAGGACAAAGGGATTGATATCAAAACCATCTCCCGTCCTAAACTCAAAGTGATTGCATTTACTGTCACCAGACTCTGCAGAAGCGCAGCACTACATATGGCCACCGGATCCCAAATGTAGATGGTAATAGACTGTTTTCGAGGCACCGTATTCAACTGGTGCGAAGCTGTGTTGGCTAATGTAAAAGGCCAACTGACTAGAGCAAAGAATGGACAACTAAAAAACTTTGGATATGGTTTCTTAGTTGTGAACTTTGGTCTATAGAGGGTCCCAATGTAGGTCCCATAGCATCTTTCTGTTGAAGCTGGACTTCCCCAAGAGCCCAAGCTGATGTGTTGGGTTGCAGTTATGGCCCGTCATCATGAGGAGGGTTCAAAGGTTGTTCGATTTCCTCCTGAGTATTTTCATTGGTTGGAGAAACAAGTTTTTTCAATTCAGGATTTTCCTTATGCTGGGATGGATTATCGTGGTGACCCAGACATGGCTCTTCCACCATGAGAGCAATGGGATGACTCAGGTAAAATCATTTTCAACATTTTTTAATTTATTTTTTTTTTTGTTTTTATTTCTAAATCGTCTCAAAATTGATAGTAAAAAGTTTCAAATGCAGATGTGGGTCCACGGTGACCAACCACTCTCCGGCCCTATGAGAGGAAATAACTAGCTGTAGCAGCACCAGCTCCACGGGATGAATCTACAGAGACCCTAGACGAATTGGAAAACCATCTGGAGCATTTGACAGCAGACATTCTAGAGACTAGCATAGATGACATTCCTCTTAGGCTATAGTGCTATGTGATTGGGGTCCCAGGACCTTTCAGGAGGTTCCTTTGTAGGGTGGCCCGTACAGTTGTTTCTTATCCTGATCATCACCAGTGATAGGAGGATCACCTTTTGTAGACTCATATGACAATATTACTTTTTGTACTATCATTTTTGCCGGTCATAAGGTGTTTTTCAACCTATGATCGTAGACAATGTATATTTGACACACTTCTATGCTATGCTATATCACAATTATTGGCTATCTTGTAAAACATGTTATGGAATGTTCTTAAATTCACTGTTTGATTATTGCAAATGTCTACTTAACATTTGAGAAGCAATTGCATCTGCTAATGTATTTAAATATCTTGGAATATGCTGATATTCAATATAATCAAATTCACGTTCCAAGACATGAACTCTTAAAAATAATCTTAATAACATTGGATTTCTAATGGCATAAACTCTATTAAGCTGCAATACAATGAGTTCAGAATCTAACCTCACAATCAAACTTCGAATTCCAATGAGATGGATTCAAATAATAACTCAATCACTGCACTATACTATGTAATGTTGTTCGATGTTTGACTGAGGTTTACCTCATGCATAGATACCAACTCATCAGAGGGTGAATAGATAACGCAAGCTGCGGAAAAGATGTTCCATCTATTACGACAAGCACCATCAGCAAAACCAATGTATGTTTGAAGAGACATTGACATCTGCAATATCAAGAGTAAAATAAAGATAAGCAGGAATAATGACAAAGACACTCTTTAAAATAAGCACACTTTTCTAATCTAAAACACACCAGCTAGAAAGAAAACTAACCTAACTAAAACCTCCACACCTAGATTTAAGCATAATATCTCTTCAGGTAAAGACCATTTCTAGGTTTACCTAAAGAGACACCGTCAAAATCTACCAATTCATAGGCCCCTTTTGCCAGCTTTCGCTTAACAACATAAGGACCATGCCACATGGGTACGAATTTTCCAGTGCCTAACTTATCATTTGCTTGATCATATAGTAAGATTAGGTCTCCTTCCGAAAAATTACGAGGCGTAACATTTCGATCATACTGAGCTTTAATACGTTTGGCATGAGTTTCGATTGCTAGTGCAGCATCACGTCGATTCTCATCTAGCTGAGCCAAGTACAACAAATGTTTCTCCTCCTCAGAAGTGGCTGGAAGTAATTCTATGTCCATTTGCATTGACGGGATTTCGCATTCAATGGGTAAAAACTGTAAACTAGTTGGAAAGGAGTGAAACCAGTTGATGTTTTTACTGAGGTTTGATACTCCCAAAGCGCTGAAAATAACATGTTATGCCAATTTGACCTATGAATCCCACTGATTTGTCGGATCATAATGACTAGAACTTTGGATATGGTTTCTTAGTTGTGAGCTTTGGTCTAGAGAGGGTCCCAATGTTGGTCCCACAACATCTTTCCGTTGAAGTTGGACTTCCCCGAGAGCCCAAGCTGATGCGTTGGGTTGCAGTTATGGCCCATCATCTTGAGGAGGATTCAGAGGTTGTTCGATTTCCTCCTGATTATTTTCATTGGTTGGAGAACCAAGTTTTTGCGTTTTAGGATTTTCCTTATGCTGGGATGGATTATCGTGGTGACCCAGACATGGCTCTTCCACCAGGAGAGCAATGGGATGACTCAGGTAAAATCATTTTCAACATTTTATAGTTTAAATTTATTTTTTTTTTGTTTTTAAATCGTCTCAAAACTGATAGTAAAAAGTTTCAAATGCAGATGTGGGTCCATGGCAACCAGCCACTCTCCGGCCCTACAAGAGGAAATAGTCAGCTGCAGCAGCACTAGCCCCACGGGACGAATCTACAGAGACCTTGGCAGAATTGAAAAACCATCTGGAGCGTTTGACAACAGAAATTATAGAGACTAGCATAGATGACATTCCCCTTAGGCTACAATGCTATGTGATTGGGGTCCCAGGACCTTTCAGGAGGTTCCTTTGTAGGGTGGCCCGTACAATGGTTTCCTATCGTGATCATCACCAATGATAGGATGATCACCTTTTGTAGACTCATATGACATTTTTGCTTTTTGTACTATCATTTTTGCTGATCATAAGGTGTTTTTCAACCTATGATCAAAGACGATGTATATTTGACACACTTCTATGTTATGCTATATCACTATTACTGGCTATCTTGTAAAACATGTTATGGAATGTTCTTAAATTTACTGTTTGATTATTGCAAATGTCTACTTAACATTTGAGAAGCAATTGCATATGCTAATGTATTTAAATATCTTGGAATATGCTGATATTCAATATAAGCAAATTCACGTTCCAAGACATGAACTCTTAAAAATAATATTAATAACACTGGATTTCTAATGGCATAAACTCTATTAAGCTACAATACAAGGAGTTCAGAATCTAAGCTCACAATCAAACTCCAAATTCCAAATGAGATGGATTCAGATAATAACTCAATCACTGCACTATACTCTGCAATGTTGTTTGTTGTTTGACCGATGCTTACCCCATGCATAGATACCAACTCATTAGAGGGTGAATAGATATCCCAAGCTGCGAAAGAGATGTTCCATGTATTATGACAAGCACCATCAGCGAAACCAATGTATGTTTGAAGAGACGGCAACATCTGCAATATCAAGAGTAAAATCAAGATAAGCAGGAATAATGACAAAGACACTCTCTAAACTAAGCACACTTTTCTAATCTAAAACACATCAGCTAGAAAGAAAACTAACCTAACTAAAATCTCCACACCCAGATTTAAGCATAATATCTCTTCAGGTAAAGACCATTTTTAGGTTTACCTAAAGAGACACCGTCAAAATCTACCAATTCATAGGCCCCTTTTGCCAACTTTCGCTTAACAACATAAGGACCATGCCACATGGGTACGAATTTTCTAGTGCATAACTTATCATTTGCTTGATCATACAGTAAGACTAGGTCTCCTTCCGAAAAATTACGAGGCGTAACATTTCGATTATACTGAGCTTTAATACGTTTGGCATGAGTTTCGATTGCTAGTGTAGCATCACATTGATTCTCATCTAGCTGAGCCAAGTACAACAAACGTTTCTCCTCTTTAGAAGTGGCTGGAAGTAATTCTATGGCCATTTGCAATGATGGAATTTCGCATTCAATGGGTAACACAGCTTCCAAACCATAAACTAGTTGGAAAGGAGTGAAACCAGTTGATGTTTTTACTGAGGTTCAATAAGCCCAAAGCGCTGAAAATAACATGTTATGCCAATTCAACCTATGAATCCCAATGATTTGTCAGATCATAATGACTAAAACTTTGTTGATGGCTTCAACCAGACCATTAGCCTGTGGGTAATATGGAGTAGAACTATCGTGACGCAGGCCAAGTTGGTCTGTTAGTTCAGTCATCATAATATTTCAAAAATGACACCATGATCAGTGATAATCGCTTGTGGAATAGCGAATCTAGCAATTATATGATTGAAAATGAAAATCGCAGCAGTTTTGCCGTCTGCCGAAAATGTAGGCATCGCCTCAGCCCACTTGGTAAAATAATCTACCGCAAGGATGATATACGCATGCCCCCGGCTGAGTGAGGGTTACATGTAATAAAATCGATATCCCATTTCGCAAAAGGACCGACGACAATTATAGGGTGGAGAGGAGAAGGTGGAGCACGCATCTTTCGATAAAAAATCTGGCAGTTGTGGCATTTTCAGACCATGTCAATACAATCTTTAAACAAAGACAGCCAGAAATAGCCACCGTGCAATATCTTTTGGGCTGTGGCAAACCCAGACATATGATCGCCACACGCTCCAGAGTGACAGTCATTTAGAACCCTTTCAGCTTCCTCATGAGTTAAACAACGTCGGAAAACAGAGTCCGCCCCATGACGATAAAGTGTATCTCCAATAATTTTGTATTGTTGGGACTGGAATTGTATTTTCCAACACTGAGATCTTGAACTTTCAGGCCGAAAGGATTAGGTTTGGAGATAAAATATGATATCTCCATACCATGGATCAAGGGTGCTGATAAGAAACAAGGATTCGTCTACAATGGGCTCTTCCGCCATAGTTTCAATATCAGCACGCGGGAAGTCACACATCAACTCCGCAAAAACTAAAGATTTCTTTGACTTAGATTTTTCAAATTCCAAGTCAAATTCCTGTAGGATAACAATCCATTTGGAATACTTGCCCCCTAGCAATTGTTTTGTCAAAATATAGATCATAGGGTTACAGTCAGAAATTACAGTAGTTTTGCATAGTAAAATGTAATGACGGAATCGTTGGACAACTTGCACAGCTGCCAAGGCCAATTTCTTGACATGTGAATATTTTAGCTCAGTCGGATTCAAGGTGCGACTAAGGTAGTAAATCACATGTTCACTACCGAATTCATCTTCCTGAACTAACACGATTCCGATGGTGGAATGAGAAGCGACGAGATATAAGAAGTAGTCCTGGTTGTAGTTGGGAGGATGCAATAATGGTGCATGGGTCAACACGTGTTTAAGTGCATCAAAAGATTTGTCAGCTATCTCATCCCAAAAGAATGGAGTATTCTGTTTCAACAACCTGGTAAAACCCTTTTTTATCTCGGCATAGTTAGGAATGAAACGATGTAAAAATTTTGCTTTCCTTTGCAAACTTTGGAGTTGGCGAAGAGTCGAAGGAGGAGGCAATTTCACAATAGCTTCAACCTTCGAGGGATCAACACGAATGTTGGCTTTCAAAACAACAAATCCCAGTAAACGACCCGTGTCTATACAGAAAACACATTTGTGTGGATTCAACCTAATTCAAGAATTCCTACATTTCATAAAGATTGCTCGTAAATGAATAAGATGATCGGCTCTACGTAATGAATGAGCAGGCAAATCATCGAGATAAGGTTGCACAATGTGCTTGATGTCATGAAATGTGTAAGACATAACTCTTTGAAAAGTTGCTCTAGTGTTCTTGAGCCCAAAATGTAATTTGCAATAAGCAAATGTCCCCCATGGACAAATGAAAGTTGTTTTTGGTTGATCAGCAGGTAGAATGTTGATTTCATTGTAACCAGAAAGACCATCCATAAAGGAGAATATTTCGCTGCCAGCACAATCATCAATGATTTGATCAATATAGGGAGTTGGATAATTGTCTTTTGGACAGGCTCGATTAATATCCCTGTAATCGATACATATTCTTATCGTCCCTTGCTTTTTATTGACAGGAACAATATTTGATACCCAATTCGTTAAGGGAATTAGATAAATGAAACCTGCTTTAAGTAATTTCTCAACTTCTGCTTTAATAGCAGTAACTTTTCGTGAGTGGATCTGATACAAACGTTGCCGGACGGGTTTAGCATCCGGGTAAGTTTTGATTTCATGAACAACAATTGCTGGGTCAATTCCTCGCATTTCTTCATATGACCAGGCAAACACATCGCAGAATTCTTGAAATAGGGCCTTATATGTTTGAAATTCATCTTCCGTACAGGAGGCACCTATATGAATGTTTTCAACAATTCCAGGTTTAATTGAAATGTTGATAGGAACTGTTCGAGAAATATTTCCCAAATTTAACTCAGAATCAGGATTTTGCAATGGATTCTGTGGTTCCTTGACATAATCAATAGTAAAGATAGATGAAAAGTAATTTTCAAAATGATCAATCTCAGGTAAGAACGAAGATATATGATGAAGATCTTCCCATAGTAAGTCATCAACAGACAAAATTTGACGAATCTGCTCATCAGTGTGAACAAGTTCGGAAAAAGTTGTTGAATTTGAGTTTGATGTTGAAAGTGATTCTTCATGCACCACATTCATTAAGTCAATTTCGGTTGAAGAAGGGTCGGAAAATGACTATATGACCTGATATGCAATTTCATAGGGACTCAAAGGCATAGCATCACAAAATGAATCCATCTTAGATTCAGAAGGTACGATCCAAGGATCATCATAAACAATAGTGTCTGATGAAATCATATGAATCGTTGCAGTAGAAGGCGATACGTTAGGAGGAGGAAAGGAAAAAGTTCCTAGTAAACCAGAATCTTTAACTAATCTTACTCCAACATCCTTATAAGGGATAGTTGTTTTGCTGACATGCTAGATACTTTCAGAAAAGGCTGGGTCAGATGAATAATAAGTTAGCTGGTCTATAGTTACGACCTTTCCATTATGAGGAAACTTTATAAGCTGAAATATCGATGAAACAACAACAGTCATAGCGTAAGACCAACTACGACCCAAGAGAAGGTTGTAATCTAAAGGGGCATCAACCACTTCCACATCTAGATTAATAGTTTTCCCTTCAACCCCTATAGGTAAATCCTGTAGAATGAAAAAAGGATGGAACCCATGGCATTCAAAAGCCTTTAGAATCATCGGGGATTGATTAAATGTAGGAGAACCAAGCAATCTCCAACACTGGATCGACATAATACACATTGAAGCTCCCTCATTAATCACAGTCCTATAGCAAGGTCTGTTTTTGACTAACGCTGGAATCTGGAAAGCCATTTGATGAGGTAAGCGAGGTGTACTATTTTCTAAATCGAAGATTATAAGGTTCGAGTCCTGAATATCAATAGCTCCTATAGCCGACAATAGCAATTTACGTTGTGATGGACATGATTGCAGCACCTCCAAAGCCGATATTGCTGAAAGTGAAATAGCTAAATCTTCAACAATGTTATAGTTCTGAGCAGATCTCGCATGTGGATTGAAAGTTGACTTTTGAAGTATACCTTTGGCGGGCGGTTTGATTACTAAGTCTGGGTTAGGTTTCTCGATCTGTAGCGGATCGGAACCAGGAGTTGAAGTTGATGGGTTCGAATTAGAAGATTCTGCTTCCTTACCACCAACAGGACTTTTACTTCCATAATCCTGCGATCGTGTCGCAATCCTAACATGGGACATCATCATTATGGGTTCTTTTGAGGCATTAGAGGAAGAACCTATCATCTTACTATCTTGACTAGGAAAAGGATCCTTCAAGACATCAGGCGTTTGAGAACCTTTAACGATTTTCGCAACCTCAACACGATGAGGGCAGTCTCTTGTAAAATGATCTTCATCACAAATGAGACAAGGATAACGAGGTTTACGTTTCGCATTAGTAGATTCCGTTTTATCTGGTTTCTCTTTCGAATTTTTATCTAATTTATTTTTTTTCTTCCCCTTCTTCTTACCGCCAGATTTTGATTTGGCTGTAGATGACTCTATGACATGAATATTGGTAGAAATTTTAGCGGAAAAGTCTCTTGTCGGGGAATCTGGTAAAGCTATAATAGGAGAAGAATTCTTGGAAGATTTCTTCTTACTTTTGGTGTTAACTGAACCAATCATACCATCAGCGGCATGAGACTCTGAAGGAGTTGCAGCTATTTGATTTTGTTTAGGAAGGTTGGGGATTTTCTCGTGTAAAGTACCCGACTGCATATAAACGAGGTCAAGGTACTGAGCTTGAGCAATCACTTGCTCTTCAGTAATGACTCCTGCCTTAGCTACATCCTTAGTGATTTTAGGTAATAATGATTTAACAAACCATTATGCTAAGATCTGATCCGGAATAAAAACTTTCACTAAATGCCGTCAATGTCTCCATTCATGAATGTGATATGAAATATAAGTGGATGTTGACTGTTCTAATGAAGTTAATAATTTTGTGCCATTGTCATATCTGACAGGAAACTAAAAATGAGTTAAGAACGAAGTGGCTAGCTGACTAAAGTTATAAAAAGTGGCTCGCGGTAACTCAATGTACCACTTGGCCACAAGACCAATTAGAGTGCATTGAAAAAGACATAAATGAATTGAATCATCTGAGATGGAGTTAGATGCACACCAGAGGTGATAAGTCATCACATGGTTTGACGGATCCTCTCCTGATTTACCTTCAAACTTTGGGATATCACTAGGCAACTTATTCGGTATTGGCGGCCAAATTGGAAGATAATTAATCGGATCATTCATAAAGCATGACAAATCAGACAAGTCCAAAGTTGCAATGAACGGTAACTGACGATTAGGGTCTCGAAAACCCTGGGTCATGAGACCAGCCCCAGGAGGAGGATATCAAGGATAACTTGGAATCGGAATTGCATTTGGGATATTATATCCTCCCAGAAAACCAGGATTAACTGAACCATACTGGGGTTGTTGAGGTTGTTGATAAGTATATCCAGGATATGGTTGATACTGATAGACTAGGTTCTGCACAGCAGGACCAAATTGGTACTATCCCTGGTACGGTTGATAAGTAAATTGAGGTTGACTTGTGACAACCGTACTTGGACCAGGTTGTCCTATAGGCATTTGAACCGAAGTCTGAATTGTAGGTCCAGACTGAGGTAAATATGCTTGAGGAATTGATGCAGTAACAGTAGAAACTGGAGCTGTCGATACTCCAAAAGTAGGTGGGGTAGATTGAACAGATGTTGCAGTAGTTTCAGCAGTCGTTTGAGGCAGAGTTCGAGACAAACTAGGCACAAGCTGAGAAACTACACCAGGTGAAAAAGTTTGAATAGTAGGCTAGACAGGTTGCTGAGGTGAACCAGAAACCAAGGGTTGTCCAGATTGAGATGAAAACTACATATTCAATTGCAAGATCTATTGAGATTGAGATGGATTCCACACTACGTTCATTCTGGGGTATGGACCCATAGAAGGTTGAGCATATTGAGGATCATAACCGGGTTGAGGGTAGGGTTGATAATTCAAAGGTACATTTCCAACTCCTTGGAAAAATGATTGACCTAAAGGTGGTTGGAAACCTTGGGTTGGGTACTGACCTTGAGGTTGATAACCTTGAGGCATGTACTGAAGCTGGGGTTGACCTTGAAGCAGATATTGATACTAGGGTTGACCTTGAGGTATGTACTGAGTCTGGGGTTGACCCTGAGGAATGTACTGTCCCGAAGGTATGTACTGTCCTTGAGGTTGCCCCCCAAGCAGTAACTGGGTACCTTGAAGTTGCCCCCCAGGCAATAATTGAGGACCTCGAGGTTGCCCCCCAGGCGGTAACTGACTACCTTGAGGTTGCGGATTTGGAATGGTATCTGACATCATAAGACTATCTTCTACACTCAACGGCTTAGTTCCGTTATTACCAGTTAATAACCCTTGTTCAACAGGTTGAGGAGATGCTCCAGAAAAAGTACCAGTAAGTGACTGATACCCTGAGGGAACAGAAGGACCACCATATAAAAATGTTTCTGGAGATTGAGAAAACATGGATGACTGTCTCGAAATATTCAAAGGAGGATAATAACCTCTAGGTGTTGGATGAAAAGGAATGTGAGGTGGTGAAAAACCTAGTACTGGGTTTTATAGAAAATTGGTCAATGAAAGATACCAAGCGTCCCTCCTAGGTGGACTGTAAAAGATCGATTCATGCTCCTTAAGTTCTATAATTGGTTGATTTTCAGGGATAGATATACCTTCTTCCGGAGTAACAAGTTCTTCAATAGCAATGAGTCCAGAAGGAAGATTTTGGGTAATGATTCTTCCTACCCTAGGTGAACCAGGACCACTGGAAGTTGGAGAGGCAAATCCTGATGATGGAGTAGCAGCAGGTTCAGTTTCAGGTTCAGAAATTTCAGGTTCCTCGGCTAACTCACTAGTAGAAGAAAATCTACCAGTAACTTCGGAAAATGAAATAGGTTCAATAATATACTCTGGTGCTTGAACTTGATAATCAGGATGCAAAACTAAAGAAGATTCTCCTTCTTCATTTGACCCAATTCTACTGTCACTAGGAGTTACAAGGGCTCGTAGCCTTTCAAGTTGGCTTGGCAAAAACTAAGGAGGCTGGCCCCGAAGTCTACGGGACTGTCTCGGTAATTCAGCCACGATTAAATATTTTAATTACTTCACATGCAAACAAAGAAAAATATCAATGAAAACCACCTAAAGTCTCTAAAGAACTAAACAATTTGAAGCACATGCCTAAAGAATCTAGGAGTTCAAACCGCACACAAACAGTAACTTTCTGTACCGAAAACACTAGTTGGTGATGAAATCCAACGTCGCAGAATTCAATACAGAAATGGTGGTTGGAACAGTTACCCTAACAACCTACTTAATGAAACATACTGGCACAATTTTCTCCACTAAACCGTCTCGAGTGAAGAGAACCCCCCAGAGAGTCCAAGTAAGTCTAGTCGACATCTGCTCTAGGTACAGTGGGATCTTCCCTCCACCATCACCTTAGGAAAGAATCCTATAGATTATGGTCACTATGGTTACCAACAGAAACAAATATACATGGGGGAACAGTCTGTGATCCGATGCACACGCAAGGGCAGAGTAGCAAAGCTCAATCCCCTTGAAGGCCCCTTGACATAATCCAAGGTTTACCAACAAGTGACCCCAGGCTCCTCGACAATGGTTAATCCGAGGTTTACCATTTTTAATACGTGTATATCTGTTGTCGTTCCCAATGAGGAAGGATTGATTACCCCACTGGTTCGGATATGACCTCATGCTTGACTCCTTTAAGAGGAGCTTCCCAGAGCATATATGTAACAATTGGAATTTATCTCCTATTGCAAGATACAGCTACTTATTTTTTTTTACTATCTTGGAGAGTTAATTACTCCCTACTCCAAGATACTAGCCTAAGTTATGTTGGTGATAAATAACCCTAGAAATAAAAAGATTGCTAGATAGATTTTGCTTTAAGCGTTATTTTTATGGTTGTTTATTAAGTCAAAAGGTGTGGAGATGAAACTTTATGGTGTGAAGACTCAACTCCAAAACACTAAAAATGCACCTAAGATGATAAACAATCCTTTTTCTTCAATGAATTTCTAGCTAAATAAAGAGTTGAGAATGCAAATGCTTGAAAAACAAATCTTTCCTTAACAAACAAATGAAAATAAAAACTTTGTCTTTTTCAATAAACTCAAAAACGAGACTACTAATTATGCTCATGAAAAATATCCCTTTCTTTTTTCCACACAAAAACTACAAAAAAAAAACCTTTTCAAAAGAGATTTTAAAATTCCTAGAAAACACTCAAAACTATTAAAAAAATCTAATCTTGAGATCTATAACCTAATTGAAGTAAAAGCTTACAAAATTTCTTTTCAAGGATGTTTTACTTAGTTATCAGCAAACTAAGGACTAATTCGTTCAGAATAACAAATTAATCAAAAAACAACCAGCTTGTGTTTTCTTTTTAAAAATGAAATCCAAAACTTTCAAAACAAGTTCTTTCGAAGCTTTGCAAAGGGAAAAACGAGATGTATTCCTCACCAAAGCCAGATTTTACAAATTGGTCAGATTCATAAAGAAGACCAGCAAAAAGCAGGGTGATATGAGGTTTCTAAGGCTTCTAAGCTCTGAGTTACTACAAAGACCAAACAAAAATCAAGCCAGGCACACAAAACTTCTAGAAATTCACCTAAAACCTAAATGCCAATGGAATTAACCTACAAAAAGTTTCTGACAAGACACATGCAGATCTGGGTAGAGGCTAAAACACATAAATAAATCCTAAGCTTAACTGAATGAGAAGATTTTAAGTTTTTCAAAAACTTGACAGGGTCCGTAAGCCCCCAGTATAACCACGCGTGGTACTGCTCTGTGTAGTAAAGCAACAGTGCAGGGATGTCTGCACTGTGTTACAACCAGAACATGTGGTCCTCTCTCAAAAGCATGAAAAACAAAAACAATTCAAAATCTAAAAGACCTACCCAATCCCACACTAATCAAGGAAAAACTAGAAACAGAGAAAACATTTCTCAAGTCAAAGTAAAAGCAAAGGAAAAAAACCAAAATTCAAGTCCCCAGTGGAGTCGCCATTTTGTCGGCCAGATAAATCGTTGTTGCAGACAAGACCGATCTCCCTAGTATTTACTGATATCTAGCGACAAGAAAAACAAGAAAATTCTATCTTTCTCTAAGTATTGCGATTTATAAATAAAATCCAAGAGATGTTTCAGACCCTACGTTGAGTCCAATGCTAGTTTGTGGAAGCCATGCTCCATTCGTCCAAATGAGCTCCCTTTTAAAGAACCTGCAAACAAAAACAAGCACACATCAAATAACACCTGCATAGCCAATATAATAAACCATATTTATCATGATGATCAAGGAATTCATGAAATAAACCATAGAAGACAATTTATTGAGAAAAATGAATATGATTGTATTAACTTTAAACAAAGAACTTTACAACCTTGGTGCCTTGATGTTGTACAAGCTCCTCCCAGGGTTCAACAAGAATCTCCTCTACTTTGACAAGCTTCACTCTCTTCCCAATGAAGCCAAAAGGTATGTAATCTCTCCTCTCAAGCTCAATTAGGAAGTCTAAATTCCAACAGCATTTACCCTAAAAAATATTCAGCTTTTAACCTCTCTAGCAACTAGCCCAATGCCTCATTTTATAGTGCAAAGGAAGGAAGTTACCAGGTCCACCTTCAAAGGGATAGAGTCCTCCTTCAAAGGTATAAGCTCCTCTCATCAAGGGGTTAGCTCCTTTAGTTATGGGATGCATGAACCACCTAGAAGCGAACTTGCCACCTCAATATTCCTTCTAGAAGCATCCATAATTAATCCAAAGTGAGTTTTTAATTATAAAATTGCGCCTTTTTGACTTGTATAGGGGTCTGCACCCATTAATTTAGAGACAAAGCAGGCAGGTCCATAGGTGACATGACCAAGGGGTGCGGGACCGCAGGTAATGCTAAGAGAAAGTGCAGAACCAGAGTTTTAGAGATTTTCAGGGACTTTCTCTCATTTTTAAGGATTGACATGAAGAGCTAAGGTTTAAGACTTGCAAAGAAGGATAGTATGAGTGGTGATAGGCTCACACTGAGTACAGAAAATCATGGTAACAATATTTTGTGTAACATGCTCCGCACCCGCAATTCGTGGAGTCTTACAACATTATTTGACCAAAAATTGGGCTTTGAGCCCCAAAACATGTTGTGGGGGGATTCCATGCCCAATAGGCCTCCAACAAAAACATCTTGACTCGTCATCAAGTCACTTTGTCAGTGCAGCGATCTTGGCACAGAGTCCCCCAACTGGTCCCGAACTAATCGAAGGTCCGTAGTGCACTGCTCTGTGGTTTGTTGGACCTGTTGCATGTGCTCTTCTGAAGCCACTTTATTAGGAACAAATCCCTGCCTTTGCGCATACATCCCATGCATATGTGTGAGCTTGTATCTGACATCTATCATGATGGTGAAGGCCTCATCAATCCATGGTAGGACCTGCACTTTGAGAACTGCTTCCTTCTGTTGTGCTGCATCCACCTGCTCCTTTAGTGCCTTAGATTGCTGCATCTTCACAAGCCGTTGAGTGAGGACTATTGTCTGCACAGTCGCTTGGACACTGTCGTACTGCACCTAAAGTTTGCGTGCCTTTGTTTCCAGGTGCTGTATCTTGGTGTCCTCTTGCAAATATGTGAGGACCACAAATGCTTGTTCCAACATACCGGTATAGTCTTGTACTACACATCCAATTTATTCCAACCCTGTTTGGATAGCACTAGCATGATGTTCTCTAACTTCTGGGGGAGTGGAAGGTTGTGCCTTCAACCGCATCTCGGCTATTTGAAGGTTCAGCTCTAGCTGAACCTTTGTTGTTTCTATTCTAGCTTCACGGATTCTAGTCACCAACCTATGGATCTGATCTGCTGCTAGTAGATCTTCTAGGATGGCTAGCTCTGGGTCGCAGTTGCAAGCGTCATCTACCACTTGTTACAATTGCTGAGTCTGTGATACCAGTTCATCACACTGCGGGCTAAGCTATTCGATTTTTATGTTTTGCTCACTCAGAACGTATATCGCGTGGCCCTCCTTGGCGTGGAGATCTATTGTTATTCCATCCTGCAGTTGGTATAGTGTTTCTCACAGAAGGGTAGCCAAATTGATGCCAAGTCCTTTGATCCTACCAACCACAGCTCTGTCGATCTCACTTGTTGTTGCTAGCGCTCCTTCCGGTAACACTATGGTATTGGCCATCCTTGCATGTAGCATCTGTTCTACTACTGATGTACCTACTGCAACGTAGGTGGACAAGTGTTATAGACATTTTTGGGCACTGCAACCCCAAGCATAAAATGTCCATAAACTAAGGGCTCCTAAGTCCCTAAAAGTGTTGTTCCAACCCCTAAAAGAACAAGGTCAACTAATTACAGCTTCTCCCAGAAGTTCTCCATGAAAAACTACTCAGAAACGGTCAAAACTAGATCATTTCACCTGCTCCATAGGCAAAGTGCGTTGCATCTCACCTAAATACACACAGTAGGTGCATTGCATTTCAAAAATCCCTTCTATGGGGTGCGATGGGCGAGAAGGGACAAATGGCAGTGTCAATCTGCGAGGTGGAGAAGCATGGAATCTTCTAGAAACTTCTCCTATGACACTTGCCTCTCTGAATTCGACCAAGGAAGAGTAAGAGATCATCAATATCCAAGTGGAAGCAAGAACTATCATAGGGAAGACACTAATCAAATCACAAGATGACTCATCTCCCTTACAGAACTCTATATATGGATCCCTCATCCTAGAGATCCAGAGGCTGGAATTTTGCATCTTGTAAGGAATTGCGGTTGGTTTCTTGAGGCAACATCATAGTGTTGGGTGATCTAAGCTTTTCATGAGGTGAAGAAGGGCTTACATGCTGAGAGGATGATGCTGGGTCAGAACAACTAGTTGTAACTCTCTTGGCTCTTTCTTGATTATCAATAAATCTATTCAAGTTTTCCTCCATACTCTTGTGTAGTTTCATGCATTTGTATGGTCAATTTACATCTGATCCTAGATTGTTTATGATAATAGATCCATGTTCTTGTATAGTGTTATGTTGCTTTGATTCTACAGGTACTCTGTGAAGATGGGTATACGAGAAAGCAAATAGCAAAGGACTATCAGAAGAGAGAGGAATCGAGCAAGGAACCAAACACAAGATAGAGGTTGGTCTCCTTTATTCTTCTCTCATCTATCTTTCGTAAAGGAAAACGAAAGTAGTTTTACTTTGTTTGTTTCTAAGGTAGCTACTAGCCTTAGTGGGATTAGTAGTTCTGCATAGACACTTTTCCCTGTAACAAAATGGCGACTCCACTGGGGAACGACTAGATTGATTGTTTATCTACATTTGTTTACTTTATAAACTTACAGACGGAGCCTGAAGTCAAGCCAGCTAGCCTTCAAACTGCATTTGCTATGCAAATGCAAAGTAGATAAATGTTGCTTCAGTCAATCTCTGGGTTTTGTTATGAATTAAACAACTGATTTACAAGCTTTCTAATTGCCCTCGTGGTGGCTCTAGTAACCTCCTTAGATCTACCCCTGTGATTGATTTACTGATTACCACTTGCTCGGCCAAAATCCTTGAACTGAACTACAAACTGTGACCCGGAACCCAATCAAAGTCTCGTCCCTGGTCCAACGCACTGTCTGTTCTATGAATCTCAAATTCAGCACACTTCCTGAGTGTAGTAGGTGCGCTGCATTTCAAATTCACTGTGTTACAGGTGCGCTGATCAGACTAGGCATTGTTCCTAAATTTTGGTTTCTGTGTTCACTCTTTTCAGATCTATTCAAGAGTTTTGCTTCCTGTAGTCAGTACACCTTTGTTTGAAACCCCTTTGCTTGCTGTTATTCTGCCTCCATTGTGCAAAGAACTGTAAATGCTTTTATGTATTTGTTGAGCCATTTTCAGTTCTCCTTTACAAAGAAGTAATGTAATTGTACTGTCGTTTCTTGATTTGAAAGTGTCGCAAGTGTCATTTTCAGTCATAGAAGAGGACCTGATTGTTCTTGATAGTCGATTACCCTGTTACTATTGTATTTGATCTAAATTAGTAGTTTTTCTAGTGTCGAAAGCAAGTTTTCATTTCCAAATCGCAAAGTTTTGTCGTTGTCTTCATTTTGATTTTGAAAAGAGACTTGTTAGTAATTATCGCTTTGAAAAATAATTCAGATTTGTGCATTAGCTTTCTTTTTATCATTCACATATTAAGAAGGCTGAAAACAAATACATGCATGTGCATTTGCATTTAGACTATTTGATTAGTTTGATTTAGGATGGTGCATATAGTGTGTGCTCTTTGCTCTT
This sequence comes from Pinus tabuliformis, assembly GCA_031772625.1. Lineage (NCBI taxonomy): Eukaryota > Viridiplantae > Streptophyta > Pinopsida > Pinales > Pinaceae > Pinus > Pinus tabuliformis. The sequence continues at coordinate 656,610,812 of CM062820.1, read as the reverse complement.
TGTTGAAAGAATACTCTCTTTCCTTAGTAGCTAGGATTTTCATTGCACAAAGAAGTTAAAACGACTGTTTATCATCTTAGATTGCATTTTAGGAATTGTACATCTACATCACGCGGTGAACCTGAAAGACAAATTTCTTAAGCAAGATCAACTATAAAATAAATTTAATGAATCTATCAATGCTTTGGAACCTAATGCACAACATCTAGAAGTCTAGGCTAGAGACGTATTCCGGCGTCGTAAAGCTTGGTAACTGTTGTTCTCACTGTTGGTTGGGTGATTCCTCCACTTTGAGACAATAAGTGCCAGTACGGACTTGTGCTCCCACGTACCGTCGAGTATATTTTGGGAGACCACAATAGGCTTTATCCTTTACCCATAGGAAGTCGTGTCTGCCGCCCTATCGATTGCAATGCACTGAACACAACATTCAGGAAGATTGAATGCCGTACCGTAAAAAGTATTTTGCAGTTTTGCGATTGGTTTGGTAATCCATCTGCCTATATTTCCAGAGCAGTCCCTTTCGTTCCTTTTCAGACTCCTTAATGGAAAAGGTCCATCTGAGCACTTGTCACTTCAGGCTCATTAAAAATCGAAGGCGACTAGAGTCATCTTTTGTTTTTTCTCAACTCTTAAAAATTGAAACAACAAGTTGTGTCAAAGCGTCTAAAATTCATCTAATTCGGAAACATAATTCCCCTTTATTTTTGGTTGATTGAGTAATCCACAATTGTGGAAGAAATTCAATTAAAACCCCATCATTCATGGAGGCTTACGAGTCAACTGTCTTTGTCTCTGGAATCGAAACTATTACAGACAAAGCGAACTCGTTTAACCGGTTCCAAATCTCCTGGTAAAATTAGAACAAGTGTTCCAACAACATCAAAGACTCCAGTTACTCCAAACATTTCTGGTATCCCTGCCTTTACAGAAGAAGTTCAGCAGCCACCGAGGGACAATAGCTCTTATCTTGGTTTGAAGGTAAACACTTGTGTTATTGAACCAGTTTCATCTACAACCGATTCAGAGAGTGTTATTCCCCAAACATCTGTTGCTGCAGATTCCATACCTTCTTTGACACCAGAAATATTTTACGAACCTAACGGTCTACCTCTTCCTCCTGGTCTGATTGCTATAGAAGAGATTGTGGAGGATCCTCCATCTAGTACTCCATCACAATTTGGAGTCGGGATCACTCTGTATCCTTCTTCATCAGAAATTAGTCTACCGCCAGCGGAAGCTCCTGTAGAATCGCTAGGTAATCTTTTGGATAGACTAGAAATGTCTGAAAAACCGTCGACATCTAGGACTGTGTCGTCCGACACAGCGACGACAACTTCCTGCTATCACTCCAACAATGTTCATCGGTATACCATCTGTCCCAACTATCTCTCAATCGCTAGAAGGGGCCCACTCAGGGGCTATTTCGAAAGTATGGTCCGTTCCTGTTTGTTCATCCGGAATAGTATTTGGAAACTCTTATGTTGAGTCTCAACAAATTGATCCTTCAGGATGTCAATTTGGGCAGTCCGGTCCTCAAGGGCAAACCATTCCTTTAAGTACCAGATTACCGCCATATGGGGGGCAGTGTACCCTTTCATTGTCTCCTCTGAGAGGACAGCCATATGGGAGTTCACAACAAAATTTAGGTTATGCTGGAATTACATCTAGCGGTTGGGTACCAATACTACCTCAACAACCAAGGGTTGTATATTCGATGCAACAATGTTTACCTATGTCAAATATACCAACTACACCAGCTATTGTGACGGTGTCACAAGTACAATCACTGCCTATTGTATGCCAACCTCAAGTTTCTCAGGTTATAATGCAATAGCCTCTTGACCTTGCGACTCAACCACAATCGCCGACTGGTGGAATGACACAGGCCCAAACGGGTACAATTACCCCTCATCTTGGTCAAACAGTTAGTATTAGGCAACAACACATGGCTTCACAACCATGGTTGGTGCAATACCAACAACCACAATTCCAACAAGTATACCAAGGATCTGAGCAACAAATATTTGCAAATAGTGGGCAGGCGTATATTAAAAATGGTCAAAATCAACCATTCTACAATAGTTATGCCCACCAACCTTACCAAAGTTACCAACATCAAATGCATTATGCTGGTATGCAAAGACCTACTCCTCAAGTGATTCCATCTTATCCCGGGTATGCTTCGCCTAACCTAAATCAACAGTTACCCTTCGTGGCAACTTTAGAGTTACCATATTTAAATCGGTTAAAAAACGATCCAATCACTTAAGCCCCTTGGTGGCCAGCGATTCCGCATAAACTTCCATCAGATATTCCTAAATTTAATGGAAATCCAGGTGAAGATCCGTCGAATCATGTGATGACCTTTCATCTGTGGTGTTCATCAAACACCCTAAATGATGATTTGATTAGGCTTCGCCTTTTTCAGAGGACATTAACTGGTCCGGCAGCAAAATGGTATATCAAATTGCCCAGAGCTTCGTTCGACAACTTTAGTACCCTAGCCACAACCTTTTTAACCCATTTTCAGTTACCGATAAGGTACGAAATGGGAACATATCTTCTTACCAATTTCAAACTAACAACGGCCACCCACATATCTGATCATATTCATGAGTGGCGACGTCGTCGTAGAATGGTAAAAATGTATGTTCTTGATCAGTTTTTAGCTGAATGGTTTATTAATTCTTTGTTACCTTCCATTACAGAAGATGTGGCAAAAGGGGGAGTCGTCACCGAAGAGAAAGTTATTGCTCGTGCACAATATTTAGACTTGATTTACACTCAGTCTGGCATGCTCTATGATAAAATACCTGACGCTCCCAAATCGGAATTCTCGGTCCCTCCTCCTCCTAAATCAAACAATGACTCTCATGCCGGCGATGGCGTGATTGGCACGACAGACACGAAATAGACAAAGGCTACATCTAAAAAGGCCCGTAAGATTTCCGGTCAAAATGCAAAAGAGGAACTTCTTGCCTCAGAAGTAAATGTCGTCTCGACAAATAAAGGCAAAGAAACCAAGCAACCAGGAGGCAAGAAGAAAAACAAAGGGAAGAAGAAGAAACAGGAGGAATCATCACCTGAAAAATCTTCTGCAAACCCTCCTGGAAATAGGAAACCAAAAAGTCCATGCTTTATATGCGATGAGGATCATTGGACATCAGATTGTCCACACAGAGCTGAGCTTAAAAAATTCTTCAAGAATTCAAAAACCTTGACAGTATTAACTGATCTGTTTCCGAACCCAGGGACAAATCTGGTTGATACTGGAAATGCTTCCCCGTCTCAAGTACTGATGTTGTCGGTTTCCAAATAGCAAAATGATGCTTTGATATCGACAAGGAACAAAGATTACAGGAATCCACAGTTGTCGAACAACAAGGATAAAGATCAACCTAGTAGTTCGACAACAACTTCGACAGAAGTTGTGCCACCCATCATTCCTGAGCTGACAATAAAACTGCCAAAGGGAGTAGTACACAAGTCGACATTTAATCCTCATGCTAGAGCAGCACAACATTATAATATAGTGGAAGATATTGCCCAAACGCCATCAGCTATGTCGACACTTGAGGTACTGCAAAATTTCCCATCCCAAAAGCAGGCTTTATTATCAGCCATCGGTGGGATAGAACCAAAGGATTCCAATCTTGTGTCCTTTAATCATAAAGGATACGATCCTCAGTTACCAGATCAACTAGCTTTCCTCGTTCAAGTGAAAGCCCTCAACAAAACTGTTCATCGGACAATTATTGATGAGGGGGCATCTACATGTATTATGTCGATGAGTTGCTGGAAAACTTTAGGATCTCCAATCTTGTCGCGATCTTCGATGACATTAAAAGCATTCGACGGACGAACATATACCCCATATGGTATTCTAAGTAACTTGCAAGTTGAACTGGGGGAAAAACAGTAGAAATAGATGTTGAAGTAATCGACGGAAACCTCGATTACAACATCCTACTGGGAAGACCATGGATATATGCTATGGCTGCTGTTGTGTTGACCTATTTTTGGAAGATTGCATTTCCCTTTCAAGGAGGGATTACAATCGTCAATCAACAAACTTTCCTCCCTAATGGTTCTCAAGTTACGGGAAGCATTCCAATGATCCATGGAAGCCCCCATTCGCTTCAAAATATCGGAGTAGGCCTACTAAAAGACCCTATATTAATGGGAACTTTTGCACTTCCGCCTCCAATAAATCTGGCGGAAGTAATATCGGTAGGAACCTGCAATATGATATCTTCGATTGAAAAGATCTCAGAAAACGATATAAACATGGATCATACACAGGTATTGCCTCCAAACCCAATGGAAATATTGTAGCAATCAATGTTCCTGGCATGGGAGGCAAACCCAAATCAACGTTCATCAAGCATTTGGATAGATAGGTCTAAGGAATATGGCACCCCTTCAGATCCTTGGTCACGAGTGCATTACACCGATGAAGGAATTGTTCAATCAATGGTAATTTAAGGGGCACCTTGGGAAGATTACCACCATCGTTCCCTTCTTCCATATTGTGAAGAAGATACTCCTAATGACCTCCATCATCCCTCAGTTTTTGATTTCCTATCAAATACTGTAAAAACAGTGGATTCCGAGTGAAAATTGTCCAACATTGAAGAGACTATTGCCATAAATATATCGACCAAAATAGATGTCGTAGAGAATATTTATGTTGGCAAATGTTGTTCTCCATCAGAACTGGAAATATATAATGCTCTTTTTCGCGAATTTAGAGATGTCTTTTCTTGGTCATATAATGAAATGCCAGGCATTGACTCGAGTATCGTTGAAAACGAAATCAAGATGTATCTAGATGCCAAACGAGTACGACAACGGCTACGGCAGGTGCACCCCAAGAAAGCCGCTGCCATCAAGGCGGAAGTTGAAAAGCTCCTCCATGCTGGTTTCATTTACATGGTTCCTCCAACTGATTAGGTATCGAACATTGTTCCTGTTATGAAAAAACAAGGAACGATTAGAGTGTGCGTCGATTATAGGGATGTAAATCAAGCTTGTCCAAAAGACAACTACCCTACACCCTTCATTGACCAAATAATTGATGAATGCGTCAGATGCGAAATCTTTTCATTTATGGATGGATTCTCCGAGTATAATCAAATAAATATCCGCCCACAGGACCAGTCAAAGACTGCATTTATTTGTCCGTGGGGCACATTCGCATATCGAAAATTACCCTTTGGTTTAAAGAACGCAGGGGCAACATTTCAGAGGGCAATGAATTATGCCTTCCATGACATCAAAAACATCGTTCAACCATATCGCGACGACCTTCCAGCTCCTTCACAAAAGCAGACTGATCATCCGCAGCATTTAAGAGCGATATTTCTATGTTGCCGACACTACAAGATACGACTCAATCCACACAAATGTGTGTTCTGTGTCAGTTCTGGTTGTTTACTAGGCCTTGTAGTCTCAAAGGATGGGATTTCTCTCGACCCATGTAAGGTTCAGGCAATCATTAATTTGCCTCCACCTTCGAATTTTCTTCAGATTCAGAAACTCCAAGGGAAAGCAAACTTTCTGAGGAGGTTCATTCCAAATTACGCCGAACTTGCTAAAGGTTATAGACATCTATTGAAAAAGGAAGTGCCCTTCATCTGGGATCAGGTTGCACAAGCTTCCTTTGATGCTTTAAAAGAATCCCTAATGAAAGCATCATTAATGTACGCTCCTGATTATCAAAAAGACTTTAACCTGTATCTGGCTGCAGTGGATACAACCATCGCAATGGTTTTAGTTCAAGAAGACAACGGAATTGAAAATCCTATATATTATTTGAGTAATAACTTAAATGATACAGAAAGAAAATATTGTTATGTTGAAAAGCTAGTGCTCGCAGCTTTTCAAGCGATACAGAGATTTTGACACTATGTCCTCTTTCGAAAAACTACCATTCTATCAGATTGCAACCCCATGACTTATATATTGTCGTGACAGTTGCTGGGGGGCAAATATTCAAAATGGATAGCAATTCTACAAGAGTTTGATCTGGAATTTGTAAAATCCAAGTCAAAGAAAGCCCTAGTTTTCACAGAATTATTATGCGATCTCCCATCATCATCCAATGATGAAACAACCGAAGAAACTATCGTGGATGTATCTTTGTTTCTGATATCTTCAAGCAATCCGTGGTATGGAGATATAATCATTTATCTCCAAACCCAAAAATATAGGCCTAATACCTCCCGTTCCGAACAAAAATGTATTCGATACCAATCAAAAGACTACATGATCGTCGGTGATACACTTTACCGTCGTGGTGTCGATACAGTTCTACGGAGGTGCCTCACCCATGAGGAGGCCGAAAAACTCCTGAATGATTGCCATTCAGGTGCATGTGGGGGGCATCAATCTGGTTACGCTATGACGCAAAAAAATTTACGAGCAGGATACTTCTGGCCAACAATGTTCAAAGATTACATAACCGTAGTCAAAAGTTTCCATGCCTGTCAAATTTTCGATAGCAAAACCAGAAGACCGCCCACACCTCTGCAGCCAATAGTTGCTGTTGGGCCATTCGCCAAGTGGGGCATTGATTTCATGACATGTAACCCCACCTCGACCGAGGGGCATGGGTATATCATAGTCGCAGTGGACTATTTTACCAAGTGGGCCGAGGCGATGCCTACATTAGATAATACTGGTGAAATAGCTACCCTTTTCTTTTTTAATCATGTAGTCGCCAAATTTGGTGTTCCACAGGCTATAGTCACAGATTATGGATCACATTTTCGCAATCACATGATGGTCGAATTAGCTACCAAATTAGGGTTGTCCCATGACAACTCTACTCCATACTACCCGCAGGCCAACGGACAAGTTGAAGCAATCAACAAGGTCCTGAAGCACATGCTGCAAAGGATGATTGGAGTCCACAAAAGGAGTTGGCACCTGATCCTGTACTCAGCCTTATGGGCATACCAAACATCGGTAAGGAATGAGACTGGGTTTACACCTTTCCAACTGGTGTATGGCCTAGAAGCAATCTTACCAGTTCAATGTGAAATCTCATCCCTCAAACTCGCAATCGACCTTCTCCCCGGAACTTCAGAAGAGGAGGCTCGTTTCTTGGAACTAATCCAATAGGATGAAACCCATCATGATGCTGCTTTGGCTAACGAATCCCATAAGAAACGAGTCAAGGCGCAGTTCGACAAGAATGTCAAACCCCATGTCTTCTCAGAAGGTGACATGGTCTTGCTTTATGACCAAGAATCCGATAAATTGGGAGCAGGTAAATTCAAGTCTTTATGGATGGGCCCCTATATTGTTAAGTGAGTGTTAGCAAAAGGAGCCTACGAGTTAATGGATTATGACAGGATTCCACTGGCACAACCTCGTAACGGGTTGTACCTTAAGCGTTACTATGCATGATTCAGTGTGGTGACCTACATGCTTTTGTTACATTTTTGTTTTCACTAAAGTATTTGTTTTGGTCAAGTAAATTCGCCTTTTACATTTGTCTCAGATGTCAAACCTATTGGAATCATTTGTTGGATATGCCGACGGAGCAAGTCGTAGTTCGCGGAACCTATCTTCTGCGGCCTAGGCCATTTTTGATCCAAGCGGTGAGTTAGTAAGTTTCAGAGAGGTATGCATTGGTCAATCAATGAATAACATCACTGAATATAGCGCGTTGATAGAACTTCTCTCTGATGCCATCACACGTGGCATATGCCGATTGGTCTTCAAGCTAGACTCACAGCTCGTCATACTATAGCTCACTGGTATCTACTCCGTCTGAAATCCAGCTATCTATTGCATGTTCCTCAGGGTCAATATTTTGGAAAGGCAATTTGATTTTATTCAATATCAGCATATTTCCAAAAACTTAAACACATTAACTAACTCATTGTCAAATTATGTGTTAGATAGACATTTGAAACATTTATAAAAAGAAGCATCTCATTAATATTTGCATCAGGATCATGTAACTTAACCAAAATAAAACTCTGAAAATCAAAAATATATATAAAATTGTTTATGGTTTACACATAATTTTCTGTAACCAAGACAAAATTGGTCAAATGAACCAAAACTCAAAACTCTAGGGGGCACCCTAGTCTAATGATGCTGGTGATAACAAGTCACCGCCTGTGCAATCATGTGCAAAAGCCTAGTCCATTGACTTGGCACGCCAGTAGTATGTCACTGCAACCTCAAAGGCAGCTCGTTAGTCCTCACATCTGGAATACCGAGAGTGAGGCCCTCGACCTGATCCTGTAATGCTGAAAGAGTCTCAGCCATATCAAGGTCGCAAAGGATAGCCCTTCCCATAGCCTCTCTTGCTGGAGCGACAACTGGTACTCTCAGGCGTACTACTGGCTAAACGGGACCAACATCTACATGAGCACATGAGCTTTTATTAGTCTTGACAGAATAAAACACAAGGACATTATAAAAGGAAAAACAATAAACAGAAATATGGTCAAAAATTTACCAATGGCACCCCACTGTTCGCCAGCCGACAATACCAAATCCGACTCACCCCGGAAGTCCATACTAGCATATGGATACTCGGAATAAACCATCTCCTGACGATCGAACCACCCGAAGAAGGTATCAGAAAAGGAAATCTGAGACTGACCAACATGCCTAGATATATGGTCGACCCATCTCTGGATACGTGGTTCAGTCGGTGGAGGTAAACAAAGTGCAATATACTGCGGCTGCATCAGTGGTATCTTTTCCAAGGCGAAGGCGGTCAAAATAGAACCATATCCAAAGTTCTTCAATCTCCCATTTTTCACCTTGTTCAATTGTTCTTTCATCACAAGGAGTACTACATCACACCATTTGAACACCTTCGGTTCGAGACATTCCAAGGCGTACTGCATATAAGATCGGTTGGCCACATGAAGAGCCGCACCACCAGCCATCCTACCAAAAGTGAACAGAATGGTCCTCAAAGACCTGTCAGTGACATCTTGGATGATGATCTTTCCGTCTTTACTCGGCTGAGATCCCTCTCTGCAATACCTGCGAACATAATCTCTCACAGATTCACCTCCATGGGCTGAACCTGTGTTGTTGGGAAAAGTATCCAATACGGAATGACCCTATCCCACTCTAAGGGTGATAGTACCTCACCAACAATCGAAGCAAAGCTATCTAAGATTTCTTCTTTATGAAAGTAAAATAGGGGAGAAAGAGATCCACTAACCGATGTCTTTCGCTAATGGTTGATCCAATCTTCTCTCCTTGCTGCTTGCTCCCAACTCCTTGCTCTTTCACTGGCCCAGCTACACCAAGATCCTGCAAAATGGCAAGAGAGGGAAACTACAAGAAGCATACATTCATAATTGATTCAAGGATTAGAATAAATCAAATACACAAGTATGACAATACATCATTGAGACACATGCATATAGAAGAACCTCAAATGCTTTATTAATGGAAGAAGTAAAGTTCAGGAAGTGATACAACCATAAGAGGCCCAATCCAGCATCACCTTCCCAGCAGAAAGAAATCTCCTCTTCACCTCCTTCAAAGCAAATCACCCAATAGCTCTAAACTCAAACCAACAGCACTTCCTTACATTCACAAGATTCCAGCCTCCTTAGACCTCATGAGAGAGATCTATATATATGATTTTTGGAGAAAGGATGAGTCAGCTTGAGAGCTGACTAGTGTCCTCTCTCACTTCAGTTATTCTTCAGTTCTTGAGTCCACTTGGAGGTTCTTTCTTCCACTTGGAGATCTAGATCCTCTTACTCATCACCAGTCGAATTCCTTGATCCAAGTGTCATTTTGGAAGCTTCCTGGGCATTGACACCTTGAGGAATGACTGTGCCACTTGTCCAAGTACGCTCAGCACAGGTGGCCTTCTTTGCAGTTGACATTCAGCGCAGGTACAGAGTGGAGCACTTGACATTCAGCGCAAATGCTCAGTGGAGCAGTTGACATGATCCAGAATTTGCTTGTTTTTGAGTGTTTTCAGGTGGAGAACTGTTATTCAGTGCTGTGGTTTGCTGACCTTGTTCCTCTAGGGGTAGGAACAACATGTTTAGGGACTTTGGATCCCTTAGATTATGGACATTTCATGCTTCATGCTGTAAGGCACAAAAATGTCTATAACAGTTGCCCCCTAAAGTATGAGGTCGTTTATCAGGTGAAATGCTTTATCAGGAGGATCCGAAGTTCATTCAATCGCTGAGAGATGACCTATAATAAAATACAATACAATACATTATTTTTCATTCTGCTTTCATGATCGAGCTGAGGCGGGCATTCCCATGCTCAGCTTTATAAATTCATTTTGGTACATAGAACAGACAATCATCTGATGGTAGACTGATAATTCTCTGCTGAAATTATCATCCTTTGAGTAGGATGATCATCTGCTGTAATGATGTACATGTCAAATGTCTTTATATTTCCTGAATATATATCGCAGCCTGGATGGATGAAACTAGATCCGGGGTCTTCAAACTCGTTCGATCTTCACTCTAAGTACAAGTTGATCCATGTGAGAATTGCACTGAAGTCGAACATGGAAAGACATCGCTTGATTACCGGTCAATGATGTAAACCGTTAACAAGCGCGAGAGGAATCACCGATAATGATAATGACCCTCAAGGTACTGCAGTACAATTCACGTGGTGTGAATAAAGGACTTGGCGTCGAACACCACGTAAAATCTTTCGGTCGAAGATCATTGATGTATACCTGTCGTCGGAAGTGAGAAACTTGCCATTGAGGCATGCAAGCTTCAAAGTACTGGGGGTTTTGTTCCTAGATCAACTCCTTGGATAATGAGCTGAAGTCGACAAGAAGTGATCCGTCAAAGGAGGGCCTTAATGAATCCCACATCAGTGACACGGAACGGAGCTAATGATTTTAGTGGAGGTGAAAACAATCCGTGACATATGATTCAGGGAGGCGGTCATGGATGGATGAAGGATAATGTATGGCAGTGGATGGGACACGGTTGACTCTTTCTGAACAACATCTCTTGAACATATAACGACACTGATGCGATGGATCGGTAGCATTACCCCAAATGGATGGTTTGGCGAGACCATGATGATGAGACCGGTGAATGAAACAACCCAACCCGATGTGGTACGGAGGAAAAGTGTCATGTTCAAGAGCGACTTGCTACCATTAAAGCTTTGAGGTTCTCCCAATTTTTCCCCAGTCATTTCTGACCAGTACCTCTTTATTTTTGTCAAGCTTAAGGAGGATAACATATGCTTGTTCTATAACCTGCCCTTCAGGCAAGCCCATCGCTATGTTTTAACGAGCATAGCGATAGGGAAACTCGTTCTCGTCTAAAGACAAGTTTGTCGCTATTTAATCATTTTAACGAGTCTAATGACAAGGAAAACTCGGTCCTTTTCATTTTTAGAGAGTCTGAAAAGGTACATAAAGTTAACTCCACAATTCCTTTTTCGTCATCTAATCCCTTAAGTCCGAAAAAGTATAAAACAATACAGAAGGGATGAGTTTTCGGTACTTTTAATGAGCCGAACAAAACAAGCGCTCGATCTTTTTGTGCAATAATCCCTCAGGTCCAAAAAGATTAAAATCTAGAAGAGGGATAGCTCTTTCGGTCGTTTAACGAGCTGGAAGGCCAAAACTCGGCAATCTTTTCACATTTTACGAGTCAATTGAAAAGAGCTTAAAGAAGACTCGTCTTCTGAGGAACGAGTGATGAACAGGGATAGCAGCTGATTCTAGGTACAGGTTGGAATTTTCCAATCACGGCAGTGTCACAAGGATGGCTAGGTGAAATCACTCTTCGCAGCTGTTCCTAAAAATGGGTAAACAATCATATGGAGGTAAATGATCGGCCAAATGAACGGTGGAGGTGACGGTGCACAAAACACGACCAAGGTCTTTTTATGGTTGATCAGGTTACATACTCAATAGTTATTTACCGGTATGGGTTCATTTTTTAACGAGCTTGAATGCGCCAAAACACTGCTCAATCTTATGTTTATTTTTTAATGAGCATGAACTATGTGCTAAAACTGCTCGGATCTTGCGTTTATTTTTTAACGAGAATGAACTTTATGCTAAAACTGCTCGTTGATAAGTTTGCATGCCCCCAGCATAATAACACAAATCGAGGTGCATGCCCCCCAAGCTTCATTGCATTCAACTCGGTGGTTGGAATGAAGGTTTACCTTTGAGAAAGGGGATTTGTTTCATTTTTTAATGAGGTTGACACAAGATAAGAACCGTCCTCGGCTCCTTGTTTCATTTTTTAACGAGGTTGACACGAGATTAGAACCGTCCTCGAAACCCACCGTATTTATAGTATTTCTATCAGGGCGATGATCCATGCTGACAAAATGTTTAGGAATCTTCCGAATCCATTAGATATAGAAGATTTCATATTGTAGGTTTCCACTGTGGCCACTTCTGCCAGATTACTTGCAGGCGGTAGGGCAAAAGTACCCATTAAGGCAGGGTCTTTTAGGAGACCTACTCCAATATTTTGAAGCGAATGATTGCTTCCATGGATCATTGGAAGGCTTCCCGTAACTTGTGAACTGTCGGGGAGGAAAGTTTGTTGGTCGATGACTGTAATTCCTCCTTGAAAGGGAAATGCAATCTTCCTGAAGTAGGTCGACACAACTGCGGCCATGGCATATATCCAAGGCCTTCCCAGTAGGATGTTGTAATCGAGGTTTCCATCAATTACTTCAACATCAATTCCTACTGTTTTGCCCCCTAGTTCAACTTGCAAGTTACTTAAAATCCCGTATGGAGTGTATGATCGTCCATCAAATGCTTTTAACGTCGTTGACGATCTCGAGAAGGGTGGTGAGCCTAAATTCTTCCAGCAACTCATCGACATAATACACGTAGATGCCCCCTCATCAATAATTGTTCGATGAACAGTTTTGTTGAGGGCTTTCACTTGAATAAGGAAAGCTAGTTGAGCTGGTAACTGAGGGTCATATTCTTTATGATCAAAGGCCACAAGATTGGAGTCCATTGGGTCAACTTCACCTATTGCTGATAATAAATCTCGCTCTTGGGAGAGGCAATTTTGTGATACCTCAAGCGTCGACATAGCGGACGGCGATTGGGCCAGGTCCTCTATTATATTATAATTCTGTGCTATTTTGGCACGAGAATTAAATGTCGATTTGTGTACTACTCCCTTTGGCGACTTTATCATTGGTTCAGGAATGGTGGGTGGCACAACTTTGGTCAAAGTTGTTGTCGAACTACTAGGTTGTTCATTAGCCTTGTTATTCGACACCTTTGGATTCCTGTAATCCTTATTCCTCGTCAAAGCATCATTTTGCTACTTTGATACAGACAACATAAGCACTTGGGATCGGGAAGCATTTTGATTAGCAACCAGTTCGGTTCTCGGGCTTGGAAACGGATCAGTCAACACAGCTGAGGTTTTCGAACTCTTAAAGAATCTTTTAAGCTCAGCTTTGTATGGACAATCTGCTGTCCAATGATCCTCATCGCATATATGACACCCCGTAGGGGGTTTCCTTTTTCTCCCTTTCTTTTTCTTCTTGCCCCCTGGTTGCTTCAGTCGTTTGCCCTTGTCGTCTGACACGGCACTTACTTCCGAGGCAAGAAGTTCCTCATTTGCATTTTGACCGGAAATCATATGGGCCTTTTTAGATATAGCCTTTGTCGATTTCATGTCTGTTGCCCCAATCACGCCATCACCGGCATGAGAGTCACTATTTGATTTAGGAGGAGGAGGAATTGAAAATTCCGGTCTAGGGGCGTCAGGTATTTTATCATAGAGCGTGCCGGACTGAGTATATACTAAGTATAGATATTGTGCACGAGCAATAACTTGCTCCTCCGTTACGACTCCCCCCTTGGCCACATCTTCCGTTATGGCAGGAAGTAACGACTTTATAAACCATTCAGCTAACAGCTGATCTAGAACGTAAGTCTTTACCATCCTGCGACGACGACACCACTCATGTATATGATCGGATATATGTGTGGCCGTCGTCTGCTTGAAGTTGGTTAAGATTTCCGTTCCAGTTTCATACCTTATCGGTAATTGAAAATGGGTTAAGAAAGTCGTGGCTAGGGAACTGAAATTGTCGAAAGAGGCTCTAGGTAATTCAATATACCATTTAGCCGCTGGACCCGTCAATGTCCTCTGAAAAAGGCGAAGCCTTATTGAATCATCGTTCAGGGTGTTCGACGAACACCACAGATGAAAAGTCATGACGTGATTCGATGGGTCTTCACCAGGATTTCCATTGAATTTAGGAATGTCCGATGGAAGTTTATGCGGAATTGCTGGCCACCAAGGGGCATAAGCAATTGGATCATTCGTCAGCCGGTTTAGATCTGGTAATTCTAGAGTTGCTACAAAGGGCAACTGTTGATTCAGGTTAGGCGGAGCATACCCAGGATAAGATGGAATCGCCTGAGCAGTGGGTCTTTGCATACTAGCATAATGTATTTGATGCTGGCAACTTTGACAAGTTTGATGGGCATAACTGTTATTATACGGTTGCCCATTACTTACAAAGACTTGTTGCTCGGGTCCTTGATATGATTGCTGGAATTGTGGTTGTTGAGTTTGAATCAGCTCTGGTGGTTGGACCATTTGCTGTTGTCCAATACTGGATGATTGACCAAGATGAGGAGTCATAGTACTTGTTTGAGCCTGAGTCGCTCCAGATATGGAGGCACTAACCGGAGGTTGTGATTGAGTTGTCGAGACAAGAGGCTGTTGTATGGCAACCTGAGAAACTTGGGGTCGACATACAATAGGTAGCGCTTGTACTTGCGACGCAATCACCATACCAGGTATAGTGGAAACATTCGACACAGGGTGGACTGGTTGCATTGAATATGCAACCCTTGGTTGCTGAGGCAGTATTGGTACCCAACCACTGGATGTAATTCCATTTTGACCTGAACTTTGTTGTAAACTCCCATATGGTTGTTCTCCGGCAGAGAACAATGAAAAGGCATACTGCCCTCCATATGGTGGCAATCCAGTACTTAAAGGGCAGATTGTCCTTTGAAGACACATTGGATCAATTTGTTGAGTTTCAACATAAGAAATACCAGATGATAATCTGGATGAAGAAATAGGAACTAACCATGTCGTCGAAACAGTCTCTGATTGGACTCCAACTTGTTGTTGACAATTTTCCGGGACAGATGGTATACCAATGAACATCGTTAGAGTAGCAGCAGGAGGCTCTGCCGCTGCTGTGTCGGATGACACAGTCCTGGATGTCGACGATTGTTCAAACATATTTAGTCTATCCAAAAGATTTCCTAGCGATTCTACAAGAACTTTGTGATGAAGGTAGACTAACATCGAAGATCAACGCAGGAATAAAGGGTGATTGTTCCATTTAAAATAAATTGTTAACGATGCTTTAGACACAACTTGCTTTTTCAGTTTTAAAGAGTCGAGAAAAAGCTAAAGATGACTCTAGTCTCCTTCGATATTTTAACGAGCCCGAAGTGACAAATGCTCGGTTGGACATTTTTTGTTATAGAGTCTGAAAAAGGCCAAAAGAAACTGCTCTGGAGATCTAGGCAGAGGGTGTGCCAAACCTTTCGCAAAACCACAGAATACGTTTTACGGTACGGGTGGTCGATCTTCGTGAATGCTGTGTTCACTGCATTGCGATCAGTAGGGCGGCCGACACGGCTTCCTAAGGATAAAAGATATATGCCTATAGGGGTCTCCCAATATATACGCGACGGTACGTGGGAGCACAAGTCCGTATTAGTGCTATCGTCTCTTAGGAGGAATCACCCACCTTCGTAGAGATCGACAGTCACTACGTTTAACGACGCTGGAACACGTCTCTACCTAGACCTCTACTGTGAGCGTTATGTTGCAAAGCATTGTTAGGTTCATTCAATATATTTTAAGTTGATCTTTTTAAAGTTTGTCTTTCAGGATCACCACGAGATGTATTGGTACAAATTCCTAAATGCAGTCTAAGATGATAAGCAAGCTTTATAATCTTTCAACTTTGAAAATCCTAGCTACTAAGGGAAAAGAGAGCGACTATCTTTTCTCAAAGAGCAATCAGCACACTCTAATGCACTCTTCCTAAATTCAGCATGCAAACTTATCAAAATGCAAATGCACAATGCAGGTATTTCTTTTCTCTTTCTTAATGTTGATGTATTACAAAAAGAAAGTTGTTGTATAATTTTGAATTCAATTTCAAGTGAAAGCAAACAAGCTTTGTCCAAAATCAAAGACACCTTAAGATTTACTTGTTTCAACACTAGAAATACATAAATTCAAACCATATGATGAAAGAAAAAGCTCAATCAGCTATGAACAGCAAACAAACTAACTCTTAAGATCAATACGACACTTATCACAGGTCTAGATCTAAGAGGCCACAACAAGACTAGTTCACTTTTCGTTATGGGAAACTGCAAATGATATAACAAACACAAAGAAAAAATACAGTTTCTTTATACAACCGAGGCGGAATAGTGGCAAGGAAAGGTGGTTTCAGATAGGTACATTGACTGATAACAGGCTGCAAAAGAAGGATGAAAACAGGGCAATAAACAGCAGGGAACCCCAGTTGCACAAGGCAAAACTGGTTCAGCGCAGGTAGTACACTGTCAGTTTGACATTCAGCGCAGGTAGCCCCTTCGGGACCTGCGATGAAATGCAGACTGCCTTCACAGTGCCTGCAATGAAGAGAGAAACTCTCGTTTCTCTTGGTTTTCGGGTCACAGATTGCTAAAAAATTCACAGTTTTTGGCCAAATCAAAAGCTATCAATCAAGTACACACTAAAGGGTAATTAGGAGGATGAAAAGCTATCACTAAGAGCTGTTCAGAGTCCTTGTGGATCAGCTCTTCAAATCATAAACATGCCCAGAAACTGAGCTAGAGTAGCTGCCCTCTACTTTGCATTTGAAAGATCCAAATGCAGTTCGATTCGGTACTCCCTGTGTTTAGGAAATGAATAGCAAAAACACAAACAACCAAACAAGATACGTTCCCCAGCGGAGTCGCCAGTTTGTTGTTGGGAAAAGTATCCAATACGGAATGACCCTATCCCACTCTAAGGGTGATAGTACCTCAGCAACAATCGAAGCAAAGCTATCTAAGATTTCTTCTTTATGAAAGTAAAATAGGGGAGAAAGAGATCCACTAACCGATGTCTTTCGCTAATGGTTGATCCAATCTTCTCTCCTTGCTGCTTGCTCCCAGCTCCTTGCTCTTTCACTGGCCCAGCTACACCAAGATCCTGCAAAATGGCAAGAGAGGGAAACTACAAGAAGCATACATTCATAATTGATTCAAGGATTAGAATAAATCAAATACACAAGTATGACAATACATCATTGAGACACATGCATATAGAAGAACCTCAAATGCTTTATTAATGGAAGAAGTAAAGTTCAGGAAGTGATACAACCATAAGAGGCCCAATCCAGCATCACCTTCCCAGCAGAAAGAAATCTCCTCTTCACCTCCTTCAAAGCAAATCACCCAATAGCTCTAAACTCAAACCAACAGCACTTCCTTACATTCACAAGATTCCAGCCTCCTTAGACCTCATGAGAGAGATCTATATATAGGATTTTTGGAGAAAGGATGAGCCAGCTTGAGAGCTGACTAGTGTCCTCTCTCACTTCAGTTATTCTTCAGTTCTTGAGTCCACTTGGAGGTTCTTGCCTCCACTTGGAGATCTAGATCCTCTTACTCATCACCAGTCGAATTCCTTGATCCAAGTGTCATTTTGGAAGCTTCCTGGGCATTGACACCTTGAGGAATGACTGTGCCACTTGTCCAAGTACGCTCAGCGCAGGTGGCCTTCTTTGCAGTTGACATTCAGCGCAGGTACAGAGTGGAGCACTTGACATTCAGCGCAGATGCTCAGTGGAGCAGTTGACATGATCCAGAATTTGCTTGTTTTTGAGTGTTTTCAGGTGGAGAACTATTATTCAGTGCTGTGGTTTGCTGACCTTGTTCCTCTAGGGGTAGGAACAACATGTTTAGGGACTTTGGATCCCTTAGATTATGGACATTTCATGCTTCATGCTGTAATGCACAAAAATGTCTATAACAACCTGATAAAGAGATAGGGGCACCTCGCCTCAATAAGCCGGTCAAGAAATAGATGTCCACTATAGTTAAGGGGATGGATTTGCCCCTAATCTGGAACACTTGGCTGGTAGGATCCCAAGCATCGAGCAAATACTGCAGCAAGTTGATTTGTTGTCTCATGCTAGAAATGCAGAAAAACTTCAACAGGCCACAGTTCCATAATGCATTTACTGTAACCAGATCATGTAAAGCAAGCATGTCATCTTCTTCATGCTCACATTCTCACCATGTAATGGTCATTTTGCTCCAATAAATCTCTGAAAACAAACAAGAGAAGAGTTAGATCTTGATTTTGTGAGAAACAAGCAAAAATTTCCATTGAAAACTGTGCATAAGTTTCCTTCCTTGCGCTCATCGCACCTACAGTAGTGTTCTGGGTGCGTTGTATGTCAATTGGCCAGTGGACATGCTAACATCCATCGCACCTTTCGATGCATAAAGGGTGCGATGGAGCTAGGGCAAGTTTTTCAAACCCCAGAGGCTCAGAAAAACCAGAAATCAGGCTCAGAATGCAAAATGGAAAGGATGAAATGAAAGAGCTCAAGTTTAGCTCCTACCTGGTCTAGACGGTGCCGAAAATTGTCCACAGAATCTCCCAGAATCAGATGGTGAAAAATCAAAGGGGGAAAGCACCTCCAAAGTTGAAATAAGCCAAAGTTCAAATGAAATGGTAAAATGAGTGGTAAAAGCACTTTTAAATTACTTTTGCGTAATTCAACTAAAATATTAGTGTCCTAACTCATTTTTCAAACATATATTGTTCATTTCTGACTAGTTTAATGAAGCAATTGAGCATGCAGTACGATCTTTGAAAGAACAAAGCTATTAACGGTAAAGTCAAGAAATGACCATTATATCGAGTAGTTTTAACGTGGACTTCATGCTCGTTAAAAAATAAACATAAGCAATGAGCAAATGTTTCCCCCAACATTTAAGCTCAATAAAAAATGAACCAATTTCTGGTAAATAACCGTCGTGAATGTAGTACTTCAGCCTTTAAAGCCTTGGTTGTGTTCTCATCATCACCTCCACTCTGTATCTGCCGATCATTCACCTCCATTTGATTGTTTACCCCTTTTGAGGAACAACTGCGAAGAGTGATCCTGTTAGCCATCCTTGTAACACTGCTGTGATTGGGAAATTCTAAACCTTACCTGGAATCAGCTGCTACCCAAATTTATCACTCGTTCCTCAAAGACGAGTCTCCTTTAAGATCTTTTCAACTGACTCGTAAAATATGAAAAGGTTGCCGAGCCATTGGCCTCTCCAGCTCATTAAAGTGACTGGAAGTGTTATTCCTCCTTTATATTTTAATCTTTTTGGACTGGAAGGATTATTACACAAAAAGATCGAGCACTTGTTTTGTTCGGCTCGTTAAAAGTATCGAAAATTCATCCCTTCTGTATTGTTTTATACTTTTCCGGACTTAAGGGGTTAGATGACGGAAAAGGATTTTTGGAGTTTCCTTTATGTCCCTTTTAAGACTCTATAAAATTGAAAATGACCGAGTTATCTTTGTCGTTAAACTCGTTAAAACCTGATAGTGACAAACTTGTCCATAGCTGACAAGAACGAGTTTCACTATCGCTAGGCTCGTTAAAACATAGCAATGGGTTTGCCCGAAGGGAAAATTATAGAACAAGCATATGTTATCCTCCTCAAGCTTGACAAAAATAAAGAAGTATTGGTCAGCAATGACTGGGGAAAATTGGGAAGAAAACTTGAAGAAACTTTGTTGGTAGCAAGTCGCTCTTGAACATGACACTTTCACTCCGCATCCAAGTCGAGTTGGGTTGTTTCATTCATCGGTCACATCACCATGGTCACTTCACACCATCCACATTTGGGGTTAATGCTACCAATCCATCATGTCAGTGTCGCCAATATGTTCAAGAGAAGTCACTCAGAGAATTCACCTGTGTCTCACCCGCTGCAATACATTTACGCTCCATTCTTTCATGACCGCCACCCTGAACCTTATATCACCAGACTGTTTTCACCTCCATTAAAATCATTTGCTCCGTTCCGTGTCATTTATGTGGGATTCATTAAGGCCCTCCTATGACGGATCACTTCTTGTCGACATCAGCTCATTATCCAAGAAGTCGATCTAGGAACACCCATTTCAGTACTTTGAAGCTTGCATGCCTCAATGGCAAGTTTCTCACTTCCGGCGACAGGTTTACATCAATGGCCTTCGACCGAAAGATTTTGCGTGGTGTTCGACGCCAAGTCCCTTATTCACACCACGTGAATTGTACTGCAATACCTTGAGGATCATTATCATTATCGGTGATTCCTCTTGCGCCTGTTAACAGCTTACATCATTGGCTGGTAATCAGGCGATGTCTTTCCATGTTCGACTCCAGAACATCTCTCACATGGATCGACTTGTACTTTGAGTGAAGATCGAATGAGATTGAAGACCCCGGATCTAGTTTCATCCATCTGGGCTGTGATATATATTCAGGAAATAAAGACATCAAATGTACATCATTGCTGCACAGATAATCATCCAATCTAAGGGATGATGGCTCTACCAGAATCATCAGTCTACACTCAGACGATTGTCTATCCTATGTACATGAAAATGAATTTATAAAGCTGAGCATGGGAATGCCTGCCTCAGCTAGATCATGAAAATATTATGACGATAATGTATTGTATTGTATCTTATTACAGGTCTCCTTCCAGCTTGAAAGAACTTCGGATCCTCATGATAAAGCATTTCACCCGACATCAAAAAGATTAACGACCTCATGCTTTAGGGGGCAACTGTTATAGACATTTTTGGGCACTGCAACCCCAAGCATAAAATTTCCATAAACCAAGGGCTCCTAAGTCCCTTGTTACACTAAAATTTGTCACCATGACTATTTGCAGTCAGTATGGCTCCATCAATAGTCATACTGTCCTCCTTGGCAAGTCTTATACCTCTGCTCCTCATGTCAAACTCCAAGAAAGAGAGAAAGTCCTTAAAAGTCAATATAACTCTGGTTACGCAGTTTCTCTTAGCCTTACCTGCGTGTACGCATCTCAAGTTCATAAAACCTGCGTACTTGTACGCTCTGTCTGTAAAGGGATGGGTGCGTACTCCTGTAAAGGTCAAAAGGCACAAGTTTCACTTCAAAAAAGTTACTTGTGGTCGATTCTAGAGCATTCTAGAAGATGGTTTAATGTGGATTGAGCGCCTCCAGATGGTTCATGCATCCCAATGAAAGAGGAGCTTATCCCATGAAGAGGGGAGCTATCCCATTGAAAGAGAGGCTTATCCCATTCATGGTGGACCTGATTAACTTCCTCCAAAGCACTATAAATACAGGCATTGGGCCAGAGGGAGGGGAGGTTGAAAGCTGAACATTCCTAAGGGTAGATGCTGCTGAAATTAGGTCTCCCTTATAGAGATTGAGAGGAGAGATTCCAATCCTTTCCTAGCTTCATTTAGAAGTGGGTGAGTTGATCAAAGTAAATGAGAACTCTTGCTGGACCCTGGGAGGGACCTGCACAACACCAAGGCACTAGTTGTAATGGTTTCCTTTGTTTCCAATTAATACAATTAAGTTCATTTTTCTCAACAAGTTGTTCTATATAATTTGTTTCATATACTCCTTGGTCTTTATGATGAATATGTTTTATTATATGAGTTATTCAGGTGCTATATAATCGTTTTCTTGTTAGTGAATGCAGGCTTCAAGGAGAAGGAGCTCATCTGGATCGGAGAGGCTGGACTACAACAAACAAGCGTTGGACTAAAGGTAAGCCTTAAACACCTGGTTGCTTTTATTTTAAATGCATATTTAGGGAAAGATAGTGCTTGATTGTTTTGTTTGTCACTAGAAAGCCTTAGCTTCTAGGGAGGTCGGTTTTGTCCGCAAAATTGACTCTTTCCGCATGACGAAATGGCGACCATACTGGGGATCGAACCCAGAATCTCTGGTTTCGCAGACCAGACTGGTTTCGGGGGGCATGCGTATATCATCCTTGCGGTTGATTATTTTACTAAGTGGGCCGAGGTGATGCCTACATTTGAGGAAGACGGCAAGACAGCTGCAATTTTCGTATTCAATCACATAATTGCTAGGTTTGGTGTCCCACAAGCGATAATCACTGACCATGGGCGCCATTTTCGAAACGTTATGATGACAGAGCTTACAGGCCAGCTTGGTTTGCATCATGATAGTTCAACTCCTTATTATCCACAAGCGAATGGTCTGGTTGAGTCTATCAACAAAGTTTTAGTTATCATGATCCGACGAATCATTGGTATTCATCAGTCGAATTGGCACAACATGTTATTTTCAGCGCTTTGGGCGTATCGAACCTCAGTGAAAACATCAACAGGGTTCACTCCTTTCCAACTAGTTTATGGTTTGGAAGCTGTGCTACCCATTGAATGCAAAATCGCGTCACTGCAAATGGCCATCGAGTTACTTCCAGCTACTTCTGAAGAGGAGAAGCGTTTATTATACTTAGCTCAATTAGATGAGAATCGACGTGATGCCGCATTGGCAATCGAGACTCACGCAAAACGAATGAAAGCTCAGTATGATCGAAATGTGACCCCTCGAAATTTTTCGGAAGGAGACCTAGTGTTATTATATGATCAAGCTAATGATAAATTAGGTGCTGGAAAATTCGTTCCTATGTGGCATGGGCCCTATATTGTCAAGCGAAAGCTAGCAAAAGGGGCCTATGAGCTGGTAGACTTTGACGGGGACTCTTTGGGTAAACCCAGAAATGGACTTTACCTTAAGAGGTATTATGCTTAAAAGATGGGTATGGAGATTTTAGTTAGGTTAGGTTTTTCTTTCTAGCTGGTGTGTTTGTTAGTTTAGATAGTGTGCTTAGCTTAGAAAGTGTGTTTTCGTCGTTATTCTGGCTTATCTTGGTTTTACTCTTGATGATGCAGATGTCGATGCCTCTCCAAACATATATTGGTTTTGCTGATGGTGCTTGTCGTAGTACACGGAATATTTATTCCGCAGCTTGGTTATCTATTCGCCCTCTGACAAGTTAGTTTCTATGCATGGGGTAAGCCTCGGTCAAACAACAAACAACATTGCAGAATACAATGCAGTGATTGAGTTATTGTCTGAATCTGTTTCATTTGGGATTCGGAGTTTGATAGTGAGGTTAGATTCTGAACTCATTGTATTACAGCTTAATAGAGTGTATGCCATTAGAAATCCATTGTTATTAAGGTTATTTTTGAGAGTGCGTCTCTTGGAATGAGAGTTTGATTACATTGAATATCAACATATTCCAAGGTCTTTAAATACATTAGCAGATGCAATTGCTTCTCAAATGTTGGATAGACATTTGCAATAAACATACATGTAAATTTAAAATCATTCCATAACATGATTTACACAATAATCCGGTAATAATGATATATATATAGATAGGAGCGTGTCAAAAAAAATACATGGTCTTTGATCATAGGTTGAAAAACACCTTATGATCGGCAAAAATGATAAGTACAAAAAACCAAAATGTCACATGTGTCTACAAAAACGACCATCCAATCACTGGTAATGATCTCTATATGACACCACTGCATGAGCCACCCTACACAAGAACCTCCTAAAAGGTCCTGGGACCCCGACTACAAAGCGCTGAAGCCTGATAGGAATATCATCTATGGTAGTCTCCGGTATGTCTGCTATAAGACGCTCTAGGTCATGCTCCAACTCAGCTAAAGTCTCTGTGGCCTCGTCCTATGGGGCCGGTGCCGCTGCAACTGGTAGTCTCCTCTCGAAAGGCCGGAGATTGGCTGGTTGACGTGGGCCTACATCTGCATTTTGAAAATTGTCACTGTTAGTTTTGAGACGATATAAAAACAAAAAAATAGATAGTTTAAAAACTTGTAGAAAATGAAGTTACCTGTATCATCCCACTGTTCTCCCGGTGGAAGAATCATGTCCGGATCTCCACGAAAATCAACTCCAGCATAAGGAAAATCCTGTATCGAAAAGACCTGGTCCTCTAACCAGTGAAAGTACTCCGGAGTAAATCGAACAACCTCCATTCCCTCATCAGGATGACGGGCCATAACCGCAACCCATCGCATCAATTTGGGCTCTCGAGGAAGCCCAACACCAACAGTGAGCTGCTGTGGGATCAACATCGGAACCCTCTCTAAGCCAAAACTGACAACTAAAGGCCCATAACCAAAAGTCTTCAGCTGTCCGTTTTTGGCTCGAGTCAGTTGGCCTTTTACATTGGCCAACACAGCATCACACCAGTTAAAAATGGTTCCTCGATAGCAATCAATCGCCATCCGCATCTGGGACCCAGTGGCAATGTGCAAAGCAGCAGCCCCGCAAAGTCTGGTAACTGTAAAGGCAATCACCATAAGTTCAGGTTGGGATATAGTTTTGATCTCTATCCCCTTCTCCTGGTTCTGAGTGTTACACCACTCTAGTCGGAGACTAGCAATGGACTGGCCACCCGGCCTAGTCCCGAACAGAGTCAAGTGTTCGCCTCTCTTGGGAAAACCAGTGAGAAAGTAAATATCTGAGGGCTCTATCTCGAGCTGGTGCCCTCCAATATAAAAGCATTGGTCCTGAACGTTCCACCTTTCTACCAGCCATTCCAGAAATCTCACTTGGGCCCTCATGCCAGGTATGGCCCAGTATTTATAAAGGCCGCATGCCTTCAAAGCATCAATTGACGGTTGATGATTAATGGCGGCCAAATCAACATCTTCGTGCTCTCTCTCGCGCCAATCAAGCATGGTGGGCAATCTACACACCAAAAAACATCTGTTAGATTCAATGAAATCAAAAAAAATTTGGTCCATTTTGGAGAAATTGGGGTTTGAAAATTCGTTTTGCGGGGTACGCACCCCGCCTTTAGGAACAGAGCGTGGGTACGTAGGTTCCCTTAAGGCAAGGTGCGTACGCCTGGCATTTTCCCAACTGAGAAAATGTCGGGGTACGCAGGTCACCAGTGGAGCACCTACGTACCCCGAAAGGTGGATCTTGAAACCCCAAAGCCTCCAAAAAATGAATTCCAAACAGATGAAAATGAAGAGGAGGATGTTGTAGAATACCTGAAAGAGACGGCGTTCGATTTCGACGGTCGAATTCTCCGCAATGTCCACGGGAAGTTTCTTGCCAAAAGCCCTTTTTCTCTCCTCAACAGTAAAATGGTAAAAATGAATTGGTAAAAGCCCTTTTTATAGGTTTTTTGAGTAAATAAATGGTAAATTTGTTTATTTTTCACCATGAAAAGGTATTTTTCAAAGTATTTTTATCTATCGTAAACAGGTATGAGTAATGTGTTGGTTTTTGTGCAAGATAAAGGATTTTTAGGGAAAAATTGTCATTTTTTACGAACAAACACATCAGAGTCATCTTTAAGCCCTTTTCTGACTCCTAAAACATGAAAAGATTGCCGAGCGTTTCTTTTACACTCGTTAAAACGGAACTAAAAGACGGTCCTCTTATAGCCCTTTTCTGACCGTAAAAACATGAAAAGATTGTCGGATTTTTGTCGTTTCAAATTCGATATTGGAAATAAAACGACGTGTCCTTGATCGCTTTTTACTTTTCAAGTCAAAGACACTAATCATGAAAGTACTCCTTGGTCGTAAAGATCAAGCGGTTCTCTCAAGTATTATTTTATACTTTTTCGGGCTTAGGAGACACAAATTTACGAAAAAGGTCAACCCTGGAGTCTTCTTAAGTTTTTCAGACTCTCTAAAATTGAAAAACACCGAGTTTCTCCTATACTAGACTCGTTAAAATTTCACAGTAAAGGACCTGTTCGATTACAAACAGGAATGGACCACTCCTTCTTAGGGTTCGAATCTAAACTAAGTTGGACTCATCCGAAGGATGAGCTTATAATCAAGCAAATGTTATCCTCCTCAAGCTTGTTAAAAACAAAGAGGTACTTGCCAGAAATGGTGGGGGAAAAGAGAGAAAAATGAGCTTATTTGTTATCCTTTGTCTCAAAGAAACCTTATCACCGCTCTTGAACACGACACTTTTCATTCACCTGGGTTGGGAAATCCTTTGCCTCACAGTTGATCAAACCACATTGAAAGTCTTCAGCCGGGTATTAACTTTGGGTCAATTGTCACCAAGCCATCTGTTGTGTCGTTATGTGTTCAAGAGGTCACTGCAAATAAACCATTCATCTGCAAAATACCTGTCATCCATCTTGACCATCCCTGAGTCAGTCCTTACAGCTACATTTCTTCAACTTGATTTATGATTTTGTGTTGTAGGCTTGCCTACGATGGATCGCTTTCTATCGACATCAGCACATTATCTAGAAAGATGATCTAGAAATCGTCAGTACCTTGAAATCCGCATGCATCAATGGCAGATTTCTCGCCTTCGATGATAGTTTACATCATTGACTTTCGATCGAAGGATTCCGTGACATGTTCGACATCAGCACATTCATTCACATCTCATGGATTGTACTGGGTACTTTGAGAACCATTGACATCACTGGTGGTCTCTCTCACACTTGTTAACAGTTTACATCATTGACTGGTAATCAAGTGGTTTCTACCATGCTCGACATCAACTCATTTATTCGCATGGATAGAATCGTACTATTTTGGGAAGTAGAGATGAAGACCCTGGATCTAGTTTCCGCCATCCAGGCTGTGAGGAGTTTTGTATTCATTATATAGTAGACTAATTATAAACAGATGGCTGCGTCCATACTGTGTCTACATGAGTCTATGATTATGATGTACTGCGAAATCATTCCTGTATCAGAGCAGTAGTTAGTTTCTTAGTTAAAGTTTTTGATCTGAGTATGGGAATGCCTACCTCAGCAATGATATGATCTCATACATGTATTTTGTGTTGAATATTTGCAGGTTTCGACTGGGCTCTCCACAAGATAATCCTTGAAATGATAAAGTACTTCACCCTTCCTAGATGATATGAACCCTAATCTACTACAAGCTTCGCACTTTAGGGGGCAATCTGTTACACTAAAATTTGTCACCATGACTATTTGCAGTCAGTATGGCTCCGTCAATAGTCATACTGTCCTCCTTGGCAAGTCTTATACCTTTGCTCCTCATGTCAAACTCCAAGAAAGAGATAAAGTCCTTAAAAGTCAATATAACTCTGGTTACGCAGTTTCTCTTATCCTTACCTGCGTGTACGCATATCAAGTTCATAAAACCTGCGTACTTGTACGCTCTGTCTGTAAAGGGATGGGTGCGTACTCCTGTAAAGGTCAAAAGGCGCAAGTTTCACTTCAAAAAAGTTACTTGTGGTCGATTCTAGAGCATTCTAGAAGATGGTTTGATGTGGATTGAGCGCCTCCAGATGGTTCATGCATCCCAATGAAAGAGGATCTTATCCCATGAAGAGGGGAGCTATCCCATTGAAAGAGGGGCTTATCCCATTCATGGTGGACCTGATTAACTTCCTCCAAAGCATTATAAATACAGGCATTGGGCCAGAGGGAGGGGAGGTTGAAAGCTGAACATTCCTAAGGGTAGATGTTGCTGAAATTAGGACTCCCTTATAGAGCTTGAGAGGAGAGATTCCAATCCTTTCCTAGCTTCATTTGGAAGTGGGTGAGCTGATCAAAGTAAAGGAGAACTCTTGCTGGACCCTGGGAGGGACCTGCACAACACCAAGGCATTGGTTGTAATGGTTTCCTTTGTTTCCAATTAATACAATTAAGTTCATTTTTCTCAACAAGTTGTTCTATATAATTTGTTTCATATACTCCTTGGTCTTTATGATGAATATGTTTTATTATATGAGTTATTCAAGTGCTATGTAATCGTTTGCTTGTTAGTGAATGCAGGCTTCAAGGAGAAGGAGCTCATCTGGATCGGAGAGGCTGGACTACAACAAACAAGCGTTGGACTAAAGGTAAGCCTTAAACACCTGGTTGCTTTTATTTTAAATGCATATTTAGGGAAAGATAGTGCTTGATTGTTTTGTTTGTCACTAGAAAGCCTTAGCTTCTAGGGAGGTCGGTTTTGTCCGCAAAATTGAATCTTTCCGCATGACATCCCTAAAAGTGTTGTTCCAACCCCTAAAAGAACAAGGTCAACTGATTACATGTTCTCCCAGAAGTTCTCCATGAAAAACTACTCAGAATTGGTCAAAACTGGATGATTTCACCTGCTCCATAGGCAAAGTGCGTTGCATCTCACCTAAATACACACAGTAGGTGCGGTTCATTTCAAAAATCCTTTCTATGGGGTGCAACGGGTGAGAAGGGACAAATGGCAGTGTCAATCTGTGAGGTGGAGAAGCATGGAATCTTCTAGAAACTTCTCCTGTGACACTTGCCTCTCTGAATTCGACCAAGGATGAGTAAGAGATCATCAATCTCCAAGTGGAAGCAAGAACTATTAGAGGGAAGACACTAATCAAATCACAAGCTGACTCATCTCCCTTACAGACATCTATATATGGATCCCTCATCCTAGAGATCCAGAGGCTGGAATTTTGCATCTTGTAAGGAATCGTTGTTGGTTTCTTGAGGCAACATCATAGTGTTGGGTGATCTAAGCTTTTCATGAGGTGAAGAAGGGCTTACTTGCTGAGAGGATGATGCTGGGTCAGAACAACTAGTTGTAACTCTCTTGGCTCTTTCTTGATTATCAATAAAGCTATTCAAGTTTTCCTCCATACTCTTGTGTAGTTTCATGCATTTGTATGGTCAATTTACATCTGATCCTAGATTTTTTATGATAATAGATCCATTTTCTTGTATAGTGTTATGCTGCTTTGATTCTATAGGTACTCTGTGAAGCTGGGTATACGAGAAAGCAAGTAGCAAAGGACTATCAGAAGAGAGAGGAATCGAGCAAGGAACCAAGCGTAAGACAGAGGTTGGTCTCCTTTATTCTTCTCTCATCTATCTTTCATAAAGGAAAACGAAAGTAGTTTTACTTTGTTTGTTTCTAAGGTAGCTACCAGCCTTAGTGGGATTAGTACTTCTGCATAGACACTTTTCCCTGTAACACAATGTTCCTTCATGCGAGGGCCACACCTGTAACTCCTACAGCTATGCCCTTAGGGCCCCCGACAAAGTCTGCTACTCTGTCATAACTTCTTGGAGTGCTTCCTTGGTGACATCACAAACCATCTCACCGATGTCGTAGAGGTCTCCTTCAATTAATGTGATCGGGTCGATGGCCAGCTTTGAGGGTTCAACCTATTTCCGTGGACCCTATCTCTTTGGGATTCGTGGCTGTTTGAGTTGGGTCGAAGTGGTTCCTCGGTCTGCGCCTTGTTCTGCAAGGTCTATGTCCTCTGGCTCCTATCCTGTAGACACTTCCTGGCCCTCCTCTGCCTACGTTGTTGCGGCCTCTGCTGTCTACACTACTGTTGTTGCTTTGGCGGCCTTCTTTTGCTCCGCGGCTGCCTATGCCACTTCACGGGATACCCTGACCTCGACTGCCACTTTTTCATTTTGCCATTTCTCGGCCAGTTGGGTGATGCGTAGCTTGGCATCCTCCTTCCTTTTCTACACTTATGTCTTCTCCAACTCCGCCAAATCTAGGGCGCACCACTTGGGAGGTGATGTCTCTAACACTATAAAGATCGCATTTTCAGTGGCTATGAATGGGAGCTTTGTCCACTACTGCATCGAATCCTTTCGCACCCTAATGTAAATATTGTGCGTGTCTACCTTGAATTTTGCAAAACTCCGCAAACTGTTGTGCACTGTGGGGGATAGGCGTGACCTCCTATTAATCCATATTTGGATGCTCGCCTCCATGAGCACCCAAAAGATCTTTGTATTGTGAATCTGCTTCACGTCCTTGGTAGCCTAGAGTGAAGTGTACTTCGCGGCCTCTAGTAAGTCATGCTCAATGCTCGGGAACTGACTGTCCTCCGGCAGTTCTCCCGCTACCAGCAAGATGGACAAGAGAAACCACGCGTAGTGGAAGGTCTTACCTTGCTCCTGGGCTTCCTTGCAGTTGAGCAAAAATTCTTCATAGAGGAACTCAGCCAAGTTGAATTGGATCCCTTCTACACACTATTCGGCCAACACAACTACCGACGCTGGTAGTTCATTGCTGTGACATTTTCTCATTACCTTACTAGCCAGGAGTTGGGTGGCTACGTGCACCCCTTTATCCTTGATACTGCTGATGGTGTAACCCCTATTTTTCTTTCTGAGCTTATATTTTTTCCTCATGGCTTCCATGAGAGCCAAATCGCTACTTTTTCCTACTATCGTTGTGGGGTCCTTTCCCTTATAGGGAAGCCGAGAAATTTTGTGGATGAGATCCACCATGATGGGAATAGGCTCCTCCAGCCATAAGTACCCATCATGCACCAGGAAAAGTAGCTGCGTCATGATGAAAATGGAAATGGGCACGCAGTGAAAGTGTAGTATCCACAATAGATGAAGCAACCCGGCCTTCTCCACACCGTGCAACCATTTTCGAGGTTGTAATGTGATCATCGGTCCCTCCATATTCTGTTTCATTAGGCTTTCTGTCTCTAAGTGTGGGAACTTCTCGCTATCCGCAAGGTCCCAATATTCAAATTTTAAGGTAAGCACACGTCCTAGGAGCAGACCCTCAAAGGTAATTCCATCGGGGAGGAGCGAGGTCTGGAGTGCACTTTTCGTTGCATCCAGATCCTTTGGTACCTTAGCTTTCCCCTTTTGTGGAGGGACATACTTGGGAAATTGTGTTGTAGAGCGCATTGGTTGGATGTCTGCCTCCATGTCTTTTTCTTCCTCTACCTTGATAGTCAGAGCCTATAAGTCCTCCTCCTCTTCATCTATCTCAGTGGTGACAGCCTTGCCCTTTTCCTCCATTGATGCCTTACCGAACTGTAGATTCCTTGAGGACATGTGGACTAGTCCCATTTTCTGTTTATATTGTTTTTTTCTTGGCGTCCGAGGTGATTTCAGTATTTCTGGCGTGACCCCAGTATCTTCAGGAACATCATGTACTGTATGGGTCAGCACGGCTTCACCGAAGGTTCCTTCTTCAAAGCCCAAACCTGCCCTTGTATCTGTCATCTTGTCTGTACTGTATGCAGTCATTCACAAACTTAAGGGCTCGAATATCCCTCAGAGCTCAACACTTTGTGCTCTATTCAACTGCTCAAGTCTCAAGTGAAAAAGTGTTGTCTTGTGGCTAGCTCCTGGAGTTTTATAGCACCTTTTGAATTCAAATTCGACTGTTCCCCCCAATTACGGGCCATTAATGCTTTATTGGCAGCAGATTTTCCAAAATATTTCCCATAACTGTTGTCTTAAATGTCTGCTGCCGACTCCATTTGGCCTCAAACCGAACATCCTGTCATGAACAGTGACACCATTGGTCACTTCCCAGCCTACCCCCACGGTAGTGAAACCCTCTGTATGTGGGTGCGAACCTTTTGACATGCTGACTCTGCATGCACCTCCCTTATCATGCACCTCCCAAGCAGACTCTTTTATAGTCCCGCGCTCCCTTTCAACTGCCCAAAGCACTTAAACTCTTCTTCCTATAGATAGTCAAGTGGTTGCACCACTTGTATGAGGCTACATCTCGCCTTCCAGTATAGTCCATAGAAAATCCTCAATTGGCCTTGCGA
Organism: Pinus tabuliformis; assembly: GCA_031772625.1. Taxonomy (NCBI): domain Eukaryota; kingdom Viridiplantae; phylum Streptophyta; class Pinopsida; order Pinales; family Pinaceae; genus Pinus; species Pinus tabuliformis. The sequence continues at coordinate 656,579,159 of CM062820.1, read as the reverse complement.
TAGTCGACGTGTCACACTCTACTATATGCAGTGTGTTTCCCTGGTTATTGCGTTTGGTGATATGTGGTCCTATCCATGGCAGCAGACTAATCAATTCTTGGTGATAGTCTTCTAATTCATTGGTATGATCATCAGCACCTTGCCTTTCCATCCTTGGTTTATCGACGAGACATGCTTGCTTGATCTCGTTTTCTAGCCTCTTGACCTCAGCGTCCATCAAATCTATTTTCTTCCTTAGTCGTACCCAGTCCTTTTCGACTTCATGAAGTCTAAGGTTCCCTTGCAAAATGGCTTCCTGAAGCCTTATGTGTTCTACCTCGCGTAACTGTGTGATGTCTTTGTCTTGGGATTCACACACTGTCACACTTGTAAGTGCTATTCCATTTGGATTCCTCTTTGCATGCTCTTCAGAAATTATGGTCCCTACTCTATTCTGCAACCTTGGAATCGTTTCCACAGTCAGGGTTTTGCACATGGTCCTATAGGCCCATCGAACCGCTAGTACACGCAAGTCCTAGTCAGTGCATCTCACCTGGTGAACCCTGTTCTGCACTTCGCACACCCTATTGAGTGCTTCTTCGTGGATAGTCCTTGGCACGCTTCGCATTTCCTGTTGCTGTGCTTTTCTTAGATTCTCTATTTTGGGAGTGGTGTGCACTTGTGCGGGCTACATGTCATATGTCTCTACCGATCGGGAAAGGTGGGCGCGCAAGTTGTTCTACCACTGGTAACTAGCTATCATCCTTAGCTGGGATTTTCCAAATCGTAGGTGCATCATCCTCTTGCATCCGCGCCAATCCTCAAAACTTCCCTGATGTGTACCCTACCATCTTGCAGGCATCGTGCGCAGTGCCCATTTTAGAGCAGCAAACCATTGTTGTTCTGGTACTATGCTTTCAAATTTATTTAGGAATTCATCCATCGCTGTCAACCCATCATACATAGGTAGATCCCTTGCCACTGTTGTCACGCACCGCAGTGATCTATCCATCATGTTGCAATTAAGCATTGTTACTTTGTGCAGCTGATTTGTTAGCGCTCTACTTCTTCGTCTGAATCCAAAGTGCAAGAGCTTTCGTGCTCCCACAAAATCCTTCCATCTACAGTCAGATTCACCAAATCCTATTCTTGCATGGTTATCTTGTAGATGCAATCGAGATCGTCATCACTATCATCGTCGCGCATTGGTTCAGTGTATCGCGCTCCTTTGGCTGGATCTAGCGGTACTACTACTTATACTGACTTGTTCTAAAAAATCATTTTGTGATTCTTCAGATTTATGACTTTGTTCATATCAGTGTCCCAGTCTATTCCTAGTAGCGTGGGATAGGGATTACTATCATCGACAATATCTATCACTTCAAAATACGCCTGCGCGCTCACACCTTCAATATCCACCGTTACCCCTTGCAATATTCCCATGGGCAAGATATTCTCTTAGTTCGCCATTCGCAACTGAATAGGAGACCATTGTAATGTTGGTCTACCCATATGTTCCCATGTCTGTTTCGGTATTACATTTGCATCTAATCCAAGATCCAGGATTACTTGATCCATTTCATACTCGCTGATTTGCGCAGTCAACCTCATTTCCCTTCCTGTGCACAATGCATGCTTTCCAAGTTTCCAGACCACGCGCATTTCTCCTGACCCTGTGCACCTAGTGATAAGTTCCTGTAATCATTTTACTGCCTTGTTGTTACGTAACAGCTTCATGCATTTCTCCAGAAAGGTAGTGAGAATTGAAGGATCCATCCCTAATTCTAGTTGATCCTTACTACCTGAAGTGGATGCCTTCATGAATCTCTTCTTAGCTTCCATGAATGTTTTCTTCACATGTTCTAAATCAAATTTAGGTTCCTTTGTAGGAGCCTTGCGAACCCACACACTTTCTTTTGACTTCTTACCTTTGTCATTGCCAATGGTCATACCGCTCCTGAGCACTATGTTTATATTCGGGTCTTCTTCGCGCAGCTCAGACCTCATCATCTGCAAATTCTAAGTCAGAGGAGGCTGGAGTACCCCTTTTTCACACAACCTTGTTATGAATGTAGGGTAGTGTTCTGCCTCATGACCAAATTGAGTACAGTACAAACATGATGTCCTTGTCGGGTTTGTACAATCGCGAGCTTAGTGCCCTGTCCCTCTGCAATTGTAACAAATTAGTTGTCTACGACCCCTTCCTGATCCCATTCCACCTCGACCTCAATTGCGCCCCTGAAATCGAGTGCATGCCATTCCTATATTTGGGTCAAGGGCTCACGTTCCAGTCTAAACCCTATAGGCAGGAGTCCAATCCATCATTAGTTTGTAGCTTCTTCAGGTGCATTCATCATGGCCTACCGACCTACAGAAATTACAAAATAATTGTTGGGATGTCTGCGTATACTTTTTCAATAGATGACAATTATCCATAGTGTGTTTTCCTCCTATCTGATAGATCATGCACCATAGGGAAGGAGCTATGCTTGGTCCTGCTTGTGACTCAGGTCTTAATGGCATTGACCCTCCTCCCGCTAAGTAATTCACAAACACTAGGCAGTGGTCGTTGTCATGCCCCTGGCCTTTGCATTTGATGGACCATACTTCCTCGTGTGCCTCTAGCCGGGGTGTCCTGTCCTGTTTCAAACTCTGCATCTCCAAACATAGATTTTGTGGTTGCTTGTGGAATTGTTGGACTCCCAGACTAGGGTCTTGTATAGGGGTATCATGCAATCTCATTTCCATCTCCAAAACTTCGTGTTGTGGAGGTAAATCCCCTCTGTGAATAGAGGCGATCCCTACTAGCCCAGACCGGGTCTAGCAACAATCAAACAATGCTATCACGCAAGTTCCTAATTTCAAATTAAAGGTGGATGATGAGAACCTACTTGGATTCCAACGCTAATATTCGTAGAAGAGATGTCGCTCTCGTTCCTTTGCTTCGGCCGGTCACGATTCCCACAATCTCTGTGATTGGACACCTGCACATGCAAAGAACAACACAAATACAAGCATAAAATCCAATAGATGCAATTATATATCAGTCAGAAAAGATATAACTCAACATCAATCATTACAAAGGACAATGAGAGTGGAACCATAATGATAGTCATCTATTATTGATAAATAACAAAGAAGAATACAACCATAGTTCTGACGTCAAATCCTCCTTTGGCTGGGTAGTCAGCTACATAAGTCTTGCAAAGCTTGTTGGGATGGGAAACAAGCCTCTCTCTCTTGGGTGACAAGAATCTCCTCACTTAGATTTGACCTTATGGGTGCAAAGAAGGCTCTTGCAGCTTCAAACTCTTGAACTCCTGGAATTCTCTATCACTATGTTGGAACTAGCTTCTTCAAGGCAAAAGAATAAGCTTTTATAGATAGAGGGGAAGGAGATAGGATCAACCACAATATTCATGGGATTGGCTTTATCCTTAAGAAGCTTCCATGAAAGGTGGCAAAACACTTCCCTTCTATGGAGATTCGAAGCAAAACCATCCTAGCTCAACATAGATTCAGTTGATGAATGGGTTAGGGAGAACCTTTGGAAGTTTGTTTGTTAAAAACTTTACCCAACTAGGTTGGCGCGAGTGCGACTTTGAGACACAGCGCCAACTAGCGTGCCCTCTTTAGAGGATTTCCCCCATTGGCGCGACCAATACACTGTGGAACCGCACCAATGCAAAAGAGGCCTTTTTATGGGTATTCTGCAGGAGATGTCTTCAGGGAATATGAAGCTCATACTTAGAGGAATATAATGCAAGTGGTTTTAGGTCATGCCACTTCTCACAGGTCCCAGAATGAGCCCTCCAGCGTGCGAGAGAGGGGTAACAGGGACGGTGACAAACAGTGACAAATTACTGTGTAACAGACACAGTAATTTGTCACCGTTTGTCACCGTCCCTGCTACCCCTCTCCTGCACACTGGAGGGCTCATTCCAAGACCTGTGAGAAGTGGCATGACCTGAAACAACTTGCATTATATTCCTCTAAGTATGAGCTTCATATGCCCTAAAGACATCTCCTGCAGAATACCCATAAAAAGACATCTTTTGCATTGGCGCGGTTCCATAGTGTACTGGTCGCGCCAATGGGGGAAATCCTCTAAAGAGGGCACGCCAGTTGGCGCTGTGTCTCAGAGTCGCACTCGCGCCAACCTAGTTGGGTAAAGTTTTTAACAAACAAACTTCCGAAGGTTCTCCCTAACCCATTCATCAACTAAATCTATGTTGAGCTAGGATGGTTTTGCTTCGAATCTCCATAGAAGGGAAGTGGTTTGCCACCTTTCATGGAAGCTTCTTAGTGATAAAGCCAATCCCATGAATATTGTGGTTGATCCTATCTCCTTCCCCTCTATCTATAAAAGCTTGTTCTTTTGCCTTGAACAAGCTAGTTCCAGCATTGTGATAGAGAATTCCAGGAGTTCAAGAGTTTGAAGCTGCAAGAGCCTTCTTTGCACCCATAAGGTCAAATCTTAGTGAGGAGATTCTTGTCACCCAAGAGAGAGAGGCTTGTTTCCCATCCCAACAAGCTTTGCAAGACTTGTGTAGCTGACTACCCAGCCAAAGGAGGATTTGACGTCAGAACTATGGTTGTATTCTTCTTTGTTATTTATCAATAATAGATGACTATCATTATGGTTCCACTCTCATTGTCCTTTGTAATGACTGATGTTGAGTTATATCGTTTCTGACTGATATATAATTGCATCTATTGGATTTTGTGCTTGTATTTGTGTTGTTCTTTGCATGTGCAGGTGTCCAATCACAGATATCGTGGGGATCGTGACCGGCCGAAGCAAAGGAATGAGAGCGATGTCTCTTCTACGAATATTAGCATTGGAATCCAAGTAGGTTCTCATCATCCACCTTTAATTTGCAATTAGGAACTTGTGTGATAGCATTGTTTGATTGTTGCTAGACCCGGTCTAGGCTAGTAGGGATTGCCTCTATCCGTAGAGGGGATTTACCTCCACAACAATTTGGCGACTCCGCTGGGGAGTTAGCTTGTTGTTCGATTTGTAAACTTTAGACAGAGCTTGAAGTACGGCCAGATAGCCTTCGAAACGCTATTGCTTTGCATTAGCGAAGTAGATCAATGCCACTTCAGTCAATCTCCGGTTTGGTTTATGAGCTAAACAACTTGGAGTTTGTCTTATCTCTTTGGTTTCTCTTGTTTTGATTGCTTAGATAGCTTTCTGGGTTGGATGCTCTGTTGTCTCTTGCTTCCTGGTCTGTCTGGATACTGTCGACCAAGCCTTGGACTGCTTGTTTTTATTTTTAAGCTAGCAAACTTGATTGGCGCTCTTTTTTGCATGACAGTCGTGCCAATTGGTGCCACTTTCCAATGTACAGCCCGTGCCAATCCTCAATTGGCGCTAGTTTTCTGCTTGACAGTCACGCCAGGCCTGTGAACTTTTCTAGTTTTCTTGTTTGCAGCCTTCCAAGCTTGGGTTTTGTGTCTAGCTACACCTTTTTCAATCACTTGAATGTGTCAGAGTCTTTTTTGACTGGTTTTGAGTTTTTTTGGCAAATTATTAATTTGATTTCCTTTGATCATTACTTGGAGGTTTGTCTCAGTCTTTAGGGGGGGCTAAATTGTGTATGAGTGTTAATCGCCTTTGAGTGTTTTTAGTTTATGATCTTTGGAATGCACACCCGTTTTTCTTGATTTGCACTTGATTGGTTCTTAGATTACATTAGAATCATCGTGTGTTTGAGAATTCTCTTGCATAGATCACACTTGCATAATTAGAATTCTCATTTTCAGGATATGAATGAAAAGTGTGCATAGATTACAACTGTTGCATACTTTGGGTGTTTTCCTTTTTCCACCGATTTCACATTTTAGCCCTAGGGCATCTAGTGGCTTTGTGCATCAGGCCTTCCTTAGGAGTTTTGGTCTTCTGTTGGTCCAGTCAACTTTTTGGTTACTCTCTTGCACTTGTTCAGTGATTGTTAAACCTTTTATTGCGTTATTCGAGTGATTCTCTTCTTTTCGCTTGGATTTCGCTTGACTTCGTTTTGGGCTTAGATTACATGGCCCATTGAGGTCTTTGAGATCTTCTCTTGGTTCTAAAAGACTGCCTTGGTATTTACGAACTTGATTGTATTCTCATTGAGTGAAATTTGTCTCTTTTACTTGGTGTTATTATCTCTCAAAATTTGTTTAGTGCACTTTGCCATTGAAAAGAAAACGAACAGTCTCTTTTGCATTGAATTAGTTAATGGAAATTAGAGCTTTTCATTGATTAGTGACTTTAAAGAAAAGTTTCGTTTATTGCCATTAGCTGCATTAGAGTTATTGTTGATTGTTTTATGGTCATTTTTGTTTGTGTGAAAGCTCTCAACCCTCTCATAGTTAGCATTCATCGAATGAAATGATATATTTTGGCATATAGCTTGCATTTAAGGAATTGTGAGGGTTTACATACGGTAGGACCTGGAAATCGAAACCTAATCAAAGATCAACCATAAAATGAACTGAATAAACTTAAAATGCATTAGAACATAACGCTCACTATTTAGAGGTATAGGCTAGAGACGTGCTCCGACGTCGTTAAACCTAGTCACTTTTGTTTCACTTAAGGTTGGGTGATTCCTCCTTCCGTGACGCAACAAGTGGTCTAGCACAGACTTGAGCTCCCACGTACCGTCGAGTATATGGGGAGACCCCACTAGGTTATCATCCTTTATCCACATGAAGCCGTGTCTGCCGCCTTACAAGCCGTAACACACCGAACACAACATTCGGGAAGATTGACTGCCGTACGGGAAGTCCTTGGTTTTCATATGACTGCCAAGGTGTATATGCAGTTTTACGGATTTGTTTGGTAAACCTTTTTGCCTAGCTCTCTAGAGTAGTCACTTTTGATCCTTTTCAGACTCCTTAAATGAAAAGGCTTATCTGAGCGTTTGTCACGTCAGGCTCCCTAAACATTCGAAGGAGACTAGAGTCATCTTTTTGTCCTTTTCTCGACTCTTAAAACATGAAAAGGTCAAGTTGTGTCCTTGTGTCTTAAAATTTATTTGGCTGTGATTAACATTACCTGGTTAGATCTTGTTTGCATTAGCTTGAGTAGGCTTCTTTTCGTTCTCGATGGCAACTTTTCCGGGGTTCACCAACCCAGGGATCCCCTCTGACGGGAACCCTGGTCATTTCGCTCCTTTTGGAAATGTTGGTGCTCCTTATATGGCGACGTTGTCCCTCCCAGGGTTAACTGTTGGGTTGCCGGTCTGGTTGTTCTCAACCTCTTTGGTCCCTGCTGTCTCACCTTCCGTCAATCCGTCCCTCCACCTGAACAACATCATGTTGATTCTAAGGTGGATCTCTTCCCTTCTACGCCCACTTCTACATCCTCATCTTCCACTTCACTTGGTGAAAGTCTCGATTTGAGTAACCAGGTGGCTAAGAAGAAGAAGAAGGATCCTAAGGGAGAGGTTACAAGTGCAGTTACCCCCTCGAGTACACCTGAAGTCGGGCCCCCTTTCGCTCCTCCGCGGAAGGTCAAGTTTCCTTGTCGATTATGCAAGGAGGACCATCTTCTTCGTGATTTTCCTGGCATTCCCAGGGTACTAGAAGTATGGTCTCACGATCCGGCCCGCCCCTCATCGTCCTCTGAATCTCACGACCATGCTACCTTATTAGTCAGGAATGGTAAGGGAAAATGGAAGATTCGAATCCCCTTTATACTTTGTGAAGGTAATCATCCCCTTCACCTTTGTCCACTCATGGATAAAGCCTCCGTTGTCTTGGAAAGTCTTACAGCTCCTTCACCCCAAACTTCCCGTTGGTTATCAATGTCTCTCTGCAGTTGCCTGTAGCTGTAGATTGTCCCCCTGCTAACAAAGAGATTGCTTCATATTCTTCTCTTGTCCAGGCCCCTCTTCCCGAAACCGACTGTCCCCAGCCAGTTCCTGACCAACCATTGGTCGGAAAGAGTGTCGACTCTAGTCCGCCGCTCGCTCACTCTATTTCGGAAGAGAATCACACCCATGTTCTTCTCGTCTCTTCAAATTCTCCTGAGTCCCAAAATGACTCTCCTAACCCAACTGCTCTTGAAGGTTCTCCTTCGGTTCCTTTAGCACATGGGGGCAATCATACGATTCCCCCACCAAGTAGTCTAGTCGCTTCCTTTGATTGGAATCACCTGATCGCTAGTTGCCTTCCATCCCATATGCCTTTCCAGATCATAGTACATGCCTGTGCTAAGGCAGTACCTGGCACTGTTTTGGATGAAGGGGCGTCTGTCAGTCTTATGCCGTACACTACTTGGAAAGCTTTAGGTTCCCCACAGCTTGGGCCAGTCACTTAGAATCTGTTGGCCTTCGACGGAGGAGCCTGTCCATCTCTAGGAGTTCTCCCGAAGTTCCCTATTACTTTGGGAGGCAAAACCGTCTATATAGACGTCTTGGTTACCCAAGGTATTTTAGACTTTAGTCTTCTCCTTGGTCACGACTATGTTTACGCCATGGGGGCCCTCGTTTCTTCGCTTTTCCGTGTGGTTTGCTTTCCGCACAATGGAAGAATTGTGACTATCGATCAAGTGTCATTCATTAGTCCCCCGATGCCTCCTGCGCCGTTGTCGTCCCCTCCTAGTTTTCATCCACCAGTTGCATCTCCCCCACCATAGATCAACTACGTGGCCACCTATCCCATGCCTGGATCCAGTGATGCCGCCATCGTGCATAGTGTCCTGGGGGCATTGGGCCCTGACTTCTAAGATGTTTCCCTTCCACTGGGAGTGGCAATCTTGGAAGCCCCGAGTTTCTATTCATTATTATGAAGTTCGGTTGGAGCATAGTTCCTTTCCGGTGTCAAGCTCCTTAAAAAATGAAACTAGGCTTGTCCGAAGCACAGTTCCTTATCTTGTGTCAAGCTCGTTAAAAAATGAAACAATTTCCCCTTTCCAATTGCGTCTTTCAATTAAGATCTTGTAAAGCTTCATTCCATCCACTTCGTTGAATGCAATGAAGCTTGGGGGGAATGTACCTCATCCTGCGCCATTGCACTGGGGGCATGCGCATTTCCAACAAGCAGAGTCCTTCCTGGTTCAAGCTTGTGTCCCGAGGATAGTTTTCATCTTGTGGCGACCTCGTTAAAAAAAATGAAACAATGTGTCCCGAGGATAGTTCTGATCTTGTGTCGACATCGTTAAAAAACGAAACAAGGAGTCGAGCATAGTTCCTGATCTTGTGTCACGCTCATTAAAAAATTAAACAAGGGTTATGAGGATAGTTCTTTTACTGTGTCAACCTCATTAACAAATGAAACAACTCCTCCTTTTCCAAATCGAGTCTTTGATTAAGATCTCGTAAAATCCAAGTCGAGTCTTTCCAAGATCTCGAAAGTGAACCTTCATTCCATCCACTTTGTTGAATGCAATGAAGCTTGGGGGGCATGTACCTCGATTTGCGTTATTATGCTGGGGGCATGCAAACTCATAACAAGCATAGTTTTTCGTTTCAAGCTTGTGTAAACATGAAACCGAATCCAAGCAAAGTTCTCCATGGTTCAAGCTTGTGTAAAAATGAACCCATACCCATTTTACATCTCGTGATTGTTGTCTTTATCCGCTAAATTTTGCTAAATGAGCCTTGGTTGTTTCATTCTATTGCTACCATCTCTTTGGCCGATCATATGCTCTCACTTGGTGGTTTTTCCTTTCCTGAGGAGCCGCAGCAATGAGTGGTTTTATTAGCCAGCCTCTTGACCATTACATGTTTTGAGCAGTTCCACCATTGCCGGAACCAGTTGCTACCCTTTATACCACTCGTTCCTCCAGGACAAATCTCCTTTTAAGCTCTTTTCTGACTCGTAAAAAATGAAAAGATTGCGAGTATTTTTCCCTTTTTGACTCGTTAAAGAGAATAAAAATGGAGGTCTACTTTCAACTCTTTTCCAACCGTGTAAAAACGAAAAGATTGTCGGGTGCTTTTCATTTCAGGCTCGTTAATGGTTACGAAACGACGTGATATCAATCGCTTTTTTACTTTTTCAGGTCGATGTCACTACATATGAAAAGTACTCCTCGATCATAATGATCGGGCGGTTCTTTCGAGCATTGTTTTATACTTTTTCAGGCTCGCGAGACACAACTTTACGAAAAAAGACACCCCTGGAGTTTTCTTTTCTGCTGTCTTTTCAGACTCTCTAAACAGGAAAAGACGCCGAGTTCTTCCTTTGTCAGGCTCGTTAAAACCTGATGACATTGGATCCCATCGGAATGACGCCTCACAAGTATATGCTATCCCCGTCAATCTTGTTAAAAATAACTGGGGTACTCGCCAGAAATGGTGGGGAAAATGGACCCATAATTATTGTCGTGTCGGCAGTATGTCGCTCTTGAACATGGCACTTGTCTGCTTTCGTGTCTAGGTGGGGACATCTCATCTCGCTTTTCACTTGCCTCTATGGGTTTTGGGTGATCCTGTTTGACCTCTCATCTACTCATTGCCTTGTCACCATGACCTTTGATCTGTTGATGTCAAATACTGCCAAGTCCACTGTCGTGCCGCCGATATGTTCAAGAGAAGTTGACCTCTGCAGAATTACAACCTCCCTCTGATACCTCACATAATTCTGATTCACCACAACATTCTTCCTCTGTCTCGTGTCAATGATGTGGGAAACACTATGGCCCACCTTTGATCAAGGTCACTTCCTGTCGACTTCAGCTCATTATCCAGGAAGCTGATCTAGAGACTCCCTTCCGGTGCCTTGGAGCCTACATGCCTCAATGGTAGGCTCTTTGTGTTCGATGAGAGGTTTTTATCATTGGCCTCCGATTGAATGATTCTACGGGTATTCGACGCCAGCTCACTCATTCACACGCCGTAGATTGTACCTATAGTACCTTGAGGGCCATTGTCATTATTGGTGGTACCTCTCGCATCTGTTAATAGTTTTCACTATTGGCTGTTAATCAGACGATGTTCATGCATGTTTGACTCCAACTCATGTATTCGCATGCCTGAACTTGTACTCTGTTTGGGTCGAGATGGAGCGCAAGACCCTGGATTTTGTTTGTTGGAATCCAGGCTGCGATTTGTGGCTTATTATGATCATTACATGACTCCTTCATTGGATGGTTGTGACCATGCCTGAGTCTATTTATCGATCCTCACTGGATGGTTGTGCCCATACCTTGGATCTAGATTCTTGTGTGCTCTGTTATGGATGGCTGCGCCCATACCACATATATCATGTAATTGAGATATCAGTTGTACTTCTTTATGCAGGTTCTCCAGCGGCAGTGTTTTCAGTTACGCATGTTCTTGTAAAGCATTTCACCCCTCTCTCTCTCTCAGGCCTCATGCTTTCGAGGGCATCTGTTACACAGTAATTTGTCACCATTTGTCACCGTCCCTGTTACCCCTCTCCCGCAGGCTGGATGACTCATTCCGGGACCTATGAGAAGTGGCATGACCTGAAACCACTTGCATTATATTCCTCTAAGTATGAGCTTCATATGCCCTGAAGACATCTCCTGCAGAATACCCATAAAAAGACCTCTTTTGCATTGGTGCGATTCCACAGTGTACTGGTCGTGCCAATGGGGGAAATCCTCTAAAGAGGGTGCGCCAGCTGGCGCTGTGTCTCAGATTCGCACTCGCGCCAACCTAGTTGGGTAAAGTTTTTAACAAACAAACTTCCGAAGGTTCTCCCTAACCCATTCATCAACTGAATCTATGTTGAGCTAGGATGGTTTTTCTTCGAATCTCCATAGAAGGGAAGTGGTTTGCCACCTTTTATGGAAGCTTCTTAGTGATAAAGCCAATCCCATGAATATTGTGGTTGATCCTATCTCCTTCCCCTCTATCTATAAAAGCTTGTTCTTTTGCCTTGAACAAGCTAGTTCCAACATTGTGATAGAGAATTACAGGAGTTCAAGAGTTTGAAGCTGCAAGAGCCTTCTTTGCACCCATAAGGTCAAATCTTAGTGAGGAGATTCTTGTCACCCAAGAGAGAGAGGCTTGTTTCCCATCCCAACAAGCTTTGCAAGACTTGTGTAGCTGACTACCCAGCCAAAGGAGGATTTGACGTCAGAACTATGGTTGTATTCTTCTTTGTTATTTATCAATAATAGATGACTATCATTATGGTTCCACTCTCATTGTCCTTTGTAATGATTGATGTTGAGTTATATCTTTTCTGACTGATATATAATTGCATCTATTGGATTTTATGCTTGTATTTGTGTTGTTCTTTGCATGTGCAGGTGTCCAATCACAAAGATCATGGGGATCATGACCGGCCGAAGCAAAGGAACGAGAGCAACGTCTCTTCTACGAATATTAGCGTTGGAATCCAAGTAGGTTCTCATCATCCACCTTTAATTTGCAATTAGGAACTTGCGTGATAGCATTGTTTGATTGTTGCTAGACCCGACCTGGGCTAGTAGGGATCGCCTCTGTCCGCAGAGGGGATTTACCTCCACAACACTTCACCCTGGGTGGAAAGCTTTTGTTGTGACAACGTCATTCTTAAATGCAGTGTTAGTGATGCTACAAACCATGTGGACTGTTGTCCATTCGTCAAAGTCATGTTGGCTTCGCGAATCATACTCTTCATTCTTTTGTCCAGATCCCAGGGGGTCTCACCTAGGAGCATTGCGATCTCCTTAAACCCAATAATTGATTATGTCTCTGACTTTGGCCTTCTAAATTACCTGTTCAACGCGGTTTAGATTTCTATTATTCATGCACTTGGATGGTCATTAGAATGCTTTATGTACCATGTTAAGGCGTGATCCTGCAACGCACTTACCAACGTGGACTTTTTGATATTGTCATCCATGACTCCTTGTGCTTCCCATACTGCCCTTACCATGAACCAGAATTGGTCTGGATCTTCATTCCCTACTCCTATGAATACCGGTAGTTTGTTCGCACTTGCCATACTGAACTGTTGTGGTGGCGGAGGTGGGGTGGGTGGAGATGGAGGTGAGGAGGGTGAAATGGGTGGCGATGTAGGTGGAGGTGGTAAGCACGGAATACACTGCATTATCAGACTGAGCACGCTTCTTGGAGAAACTTTCGTGATCTCTTCCTCGCTTTCTCACGAGGGTGAAATTAAGGGATTGGTTTCTAATTCTTCACTACCTTTGCATCTCTAGATCTTCCCACTTCGCGTAGTCCCAAACATTAATTTATTTGCATAACCCACTTTCCACACAATAGCATCTTAATCCAAGTGTTCAAAGATTTAATATACTTACCTTGCGGTCCCTTGAGGAAGCATCGCTCTGCCTCACTGTAGCTGACAGTCGTATCTACCGTGAACTTAGTGATAAATCCTCCTATAATTCCATCGAGCCAATGGTCCACAGCTGCGCGATCTTATCTCCTAACACTTCTAATTTTCACACTAATTCCAGAGCCCACACGATTGGTTTGTCGAGCCTACACCTTCCCTGACTATCTCCTAGCTTTGCGATCCACTCATACAACTCAAAAGGAAAGGATGCAAAGGAAATTTCATGGATTTCTGTATATAAGTAGCACTGCAATCACTGCTCCTTAGATACTCGCAGATTCCTATTTTCCTATGCCGTGAACTCGTGAATATTTTTTTCTAACCACCCTTCAATTTCTTTCTTTGTTGGATTCCAGTGACACGACATCAAACATTCCTTATGCAAATCCCGGTCCTGTCAACAGAACCATTTGTTGGCTTATGGGGGCCTGACCTAGGTTCAGAGATGATTTAGCCAAACAAATCCTGGTACTACTGGCCCTTTCGGCAAAATTTCGTGGAGCACGAACTGAGGTCTCACCTGAAGTAGTATGGGAGGGTGCTAGAACTAGGTTTCCGCACCCTAGAGATGTCTGATGGTTTTTGGGTGGTCCGTGGTTTGACCCTGCATGCATGTTTCTATGTGCACCTATCAGTACTTCGTAGCCTGCAATGCAGCCTTCACGTAGCCCTGTTCGAGGCACGATCCATGTTACTACCCATGCTCCTTACTATTAACCTGTTATTATTCAATTACTTAACTTATCTGTATGAGCCCAATTATACCTAACAATGTTCAGTATTCATATAAGTGCGCATGATAAACAAAACAAAATAAATGCATAGAAAATCATACAAAAACAGATACAGGATATTTGGAATCAAACTTCTCTTTATTATTCTTCTTCTTGGGTTACAGACACAACTTAACCCTACACACTCAGCTGCAGGGGTTTGTGCACTCAGCTGCAGGGGTTTGTGCACTCAGCTGCGGACTCTACTAGGCCTCTGCGCACTCAGCTGAAGAGCCTCTTCCTACTACTACAACCCAAGACACTTAGACTTCTTCTATATCGCTACTAGATCATTCGTTCTTATCCATCTCTAATTATCTTTACAACTTAGAGCCTTGCTCTATTTATACAATCCCATGGTCCGCGAACCGTCGGTAGGCCAACATGACATTACATTACATTATAAAACTTAGGGCAAACAACCCTATTACTCAACATACATTTTTTGCTCTGAGCTTGCAATTCGCAGAGTCTTACAACATTATTTGACCAAAACTTGGGCTTTGAGCCCAAAAACACGCTGTGGGGGGATTCCATCCCCGACAAAGCGATCTTGCAAAGCACTAACCAATGTCGCTTTCTTAATTTTATCATTCGTGATACCCTAAGCTTCCCACATAGCCTTCGCGGCAAACCAAAACTAGTTCAGATCTTCATTTCCCATGCCTTTGAACACAGGTAGCTTTGCGGAGTTCACCATGTCGAATGGTGGTGGAGGTGGTGGTGGTGTGGGTGAGGGTGTAAGTGGTGGGGATGAATATGGAGGTGGTGTGGGTGGATGAGGTATTTGTGGGAATCGCTGCTTTATGAACTAAATAGTGCTCTGCAGAGAAGCATCTGCTGCTCCCTCATTGTTACTTTTTAGGGCATTTTCTTCCTCTGTGCCTAAAAGTCCTTCAATTTTACATAGCCCCAAACATCAAGATAACTGCATAACCCACTTTTCACACAAAATCAACTTAATCCAAGTATTTTATGCTTTCAAATACTTACCTCACAGCCCTTTGAAGAAGCAAAAATTTGATTCGCTATAACTAACTGAAGTATCGACCGCGAACTCTATCACAAAGAAACCTATGATGTGATCGAGCCAATGATTGATAATGCACACGATCTTATCTTCAGAGGCTTTCGATTTCTGCACTAACTCCGAGGTCTAGACAATCTTACTGTTAAGCCTCCACCTCCCTTGGTCATCTACCAACTTCACGATCCACTCATATAATTCAAACAGGAAGGAACAAAAGAATATTTCGTGTATCTCTATTAACATATATCTGTCTAACCACTATTCTTTCATCAATCGGGGATTCCTATTTTCTTGCACCGTGAATTCATGAATTTTTCTATCCAACCAATCTTCAATCTCCTTCTTAGTTGGATTCCAATGATGCGACATCACACATCTTGTTATGTAGATCCTGGTCCCAGCAACATAACCATTTGTTGGCTTGATGGGCCTTGACCCAGGTTCAGTGTTAAGTAGCCAAGAAAATCCATACACTACTGGCCCTTTCGGCATCAATCCTCAGAGTGCAGACTAAAGTCTCACCCGATGTAGTATGGGGGGATGCAAGAACCAAGTTTTTGCACCCTGAGATGATTGTGATGTCGGTTATATGCTTGAACCCTTCCTTTGCACAAACCGATAAACCCTTTAGGGCTTATCAAAATACTTCTCTTATTCGTCCTTGAAGCCTCCATGAAAGTCTTTGATCATCCTTCACAGACCCTAAATAGATAGATCAGGCACTTACGCACCTCTGTAATTACTCTTACTTATGTATTTACTCAGAGTCGCTTAAGTATTGTTTATCTTTAACATGTTGTTGAGCCTCAAAATTACTCTTTCCCTAGCAACTCTTCTCATTCCTTTTCTTTGTTTTTCCATAAGAAAGATGCATTCTCATCACTAATAACTGGTATATACTGTCTTGAGGAGGAAAGTTAGTGATTTACATGTTATTCTTTATATGTTCGTTGTTTGAATAGTTTTTGTATATTAGCTATGGAATGCAGCCTACTCTGCAGCTAACCCGTTGTTTCACAGCTACCTCCATGTTCTAACAGGTTCCAGGTATCAGAAGGAGGAACTAGACACATGGGCAGCTTTGAAATCATCATGACATGGACCCTATCCTATTCATTCGGCCCAGGTCGACAAAGAAGATGGCATAAGACTACGGTCAATGGATAAGTCAAACATAAATAGACCGAGGGTAACAGGACTCTGTTTCGTGGTTAATTAATGCATTTCACAGTGATGGGAAGCATTATCCGAAGCAACTACCTGTACCTATGGACTCCAACAGCCACTTGTACAAATGAATCCAACAACCACCATGTCTTGGATTTATTTCTCTAGCAGCCGAGGAAGAAATTCCGCATATCTGTCTTCTACGTGTTTGGCTGTAGCATGCTTTTCTCCACAAACAGTTATATGAATTTTCTTATAAATACCTCTGTAAGGGACCGAAGAAGTTAGTAATAGTTTTAATTTGAAATCAAAGTTCTAGACTCTGTAATTTTTGGACATTTTGTGTCCCTGTTTTAATATCAGAAGACCTCATGTTTTTATGAACATCTGAAGGAGTTTTCTTGGAGTTGATTGAGCAAGCATAGCCTAATCAGTTGCAGAGGGCCCCTGCACTAAAGAAGGTTTAATTTATTTATTTCTCTTCTTCTTGTTAACTGTAAATTCATCATTTTCCTTCTAAAATAGTGTTTAAAATCATTTTCTTACTAACAATGTTTATAATGCAATTTCAATCATTTTCTTACTAATAGTGTTTATAATTTAGAGCAGTTTCCATTAGCTTGATTTCTTTTTAGTTCTTAACAGTAGTTTAGAAGATAGAACTCAATAGTGTAATCTTGTTTCTTCAATTAAAAACTAACCTTGTTTCAGAATGAGAGTAGGATTGAAGAATGATAAGGATACATTGTTGGATAGTTTACTTCATTCACTGTTTTGCTACTTTAAATTCTCAATTAAACTAGTTAGTGTCATTTACTGTCTTTGCCATTTCATTTTTAGTTTAAAATACTAACTCATGGTGTTAATGAATGTTTATGGAAAACCCTTCAAGTTGATAATTCATCCTTAACTCAGTGGTTGAACATTTCATCTATGCAATGAGTTATTTCTGCATCTTTCTATTTTCTTTCTCTTAGATTAATGAAGTACAGAATTACTTAAATGTCATCCCAAGGAGACTTTCTCCCAAAATTGAGAGGCAAAGTAACCAAGTATTTCATTTAGTTTTATTTCTATAATTAGTTAGACATCAATTGCTAATTTAACTTTCAGTTTTAATTCATGATTTGAAAATAATGGTATAATAAGAATAGAAACTTTATTTTCATTTCTTTCTTAGCTTTGTTTCCATATCTTTCTTAGCTCTGTTTTCATTTCTTTCTTATCTTTGTTTTCATTTTTATATTTTGAACACTCTCTAAAAAAGTTAGATTTAGTTTTGATAATTTACATTGTAAATCATTAGGAATTAAAAGACCAAAAACCCCCAAAACAAAATAAAACATAAAAACAACAAAGTAAGAAGGGTTAGCTAGCACAAACAGTGCACTACACTTCATTAGTTTACGATACCCAGATTGATAATTTATGTAGAGCAATTTAGGACACTAAATTGACAAAACACATGCATTATGGTTACCTTCGCGTAAACATGTATTCTTAATTTGATTCATATGACAACGTAAAATATAGATTCGCGCATCAATATAGCATTAATTCATAACTCTAGTACTCAACATAACATAACTGCAACATTCATAATAGAATTAAAATAATGCATACACAGATAATTCTAGAATACTTTTCTTTATTGATAATCCAAAATTCCAGTACAGACTCTGACTACCCTGCGCACACAGTTGCAGGGGTCCATGAACTTAGCTATGAATTTCTACCCCAGGCCTCCATGCAATCAGTTGCAAAGCCTCTTCCTATGCTAAGACTCTTCACTCTTAGCTCTCACAAACCCATATACTTACTCATAACTCTACCAAAAATTATCAACTACCTTAGAATCTTCTAAGTCTCCCCTTTTATACAATCCCATGGTCTACAGACCAAGGGCGGATTTCATCAAGATGACACAAAATATCTAAACTAAGGGTGGAAACCCTTTTTGACTACTTACATCATCACTCTCCGCGGCCACAAAATGTGGATACCTTACATTCTTTACACAAAACTTGGGCCTTTTGCCCAAAAACTTGGGCTTTTAACCCAAAAATTGACCCCAGGGGACCCGTTCCCAACAATAAGTAGGCAAGCAAAAAAACTGAAAGAAAACACTAATTCTACTCCTAAGCTAATAGTGCATGGAACTGATCACATGAAGTGATATTTCCAATGCAACCACTGACGCATTGGTTGGCCCATGTTATTGAAGGCTTGGTTCGTGATCATCCCAGTTGTGTGAACCAGAAAACAAGAAAGATATAACAATGAAGACAAACACTTCATGTTTCAAAGTGTCCACAGGACATAAGTGAGTGCAAGTACATGACATGTGGTCCATGGACTTATGACGGTGCTATGTGACACTACGTGCAGCTTTGAAGCATACACATACTCTTGACTATGACATGCAAGCAAACGAAAGAAACAAAGACAACTTGCGTCGTGCACGTGTGCTTGCAATGTAAGATTCCTCCAATGCATGAATGAGGGGATCATGTAGTTCGAGTGGAGGAAGCATTATCTATGTGTGAGATTGATATTTAATGCATACAAATGAGTGATGAGGAGCTTCGAGTGATTGAATAATTTCGTGATCGGAAGTGAAACCAACCTCAGGACAATGAGGGCCTATCATAACCATCAACTCAGGTTGAAGTGCATCGACAATCTTGGGGATTTCGACTTCATCGTCAGACAGATCATAAACTGGTGGCTTTGAAAAATCAACTGTTATAGAATCATGACCATGATCAAATATGGGAGTAAATGGATTACGATAGCCACGATAACAAAAATCAATGATTTCATTGGAATCCTCATGATCTGATGAATCAAATAAAGAGGTAGAAGAGAAGTGAACAAATTCATCCTCTGTGTTTCCAGAAAAGGTAGATGAAAAATCAAGTGGATTTTCAATGAATATTTCATCCTCTTCATTGTCGAATGATGGATTGACATTCAGTGTGTCCTGTGAGTGATAAAAAATGGGTGCATCCGTAGATGAAGGTACACATGTGAAATCATGGATGGAAGGTTCACCAAAGATCTTAGGAAAGAATGCAGGAGGCTCAAACAGAAGGGAGTCATCCTTCACTGAGTGTTGATGCTCAAGCTCCCAGTTATACTCTTCATGAATGACAACGCATGTTGGTTGTGCAACACCAACTCCATTAGTGGATTGATCCTCATTCACAATAAGTGTAGAGTCTAGAATGGAAGAACACAACACAATATCATCCAAAGGAACAACAGAGTATGAAGACGAAGGTTATTTTACAAAATGCATATGACAACTCGACAGACTCACAACCAAATTTGAGAAAAAATTAATTGAAGTGATGTTGGGAGGATGTAGCAGTTGAATATATGTGTGAGCATGATCTCTCGCATCACTCTGTAGTGGTGGAGATGTTTGATGAGGGAATGATGGAAAATCACTTGTGATAGTGACCACATCCATCTGTGATTACGCAGGTCCATCATTGAAGAATACTGAGCAAGGCTTGAGTTCAAACTTCTTCTTGCAATGGGAAGATTTCTTAAGACAATACTTGAATCGGTCCCAAATATAGAAAATTTTCATTTGGCTCTTCAGAGCTTGAAAATGCAAATCCTGGAAGCACTGCCAAAAATCCATAGGTGATTCATGCAGAGCCTTTTGTTGTTGTAACAGTTTTTGGTCAAGATGTTCTAGATCAAAATGATAGAAAGTGTCGTCAATGAGACCATAGAAGTGCTCAAGTGAGTGCATGTTGTCAGCCGGTAGGCTGCACAGCCACCAATGTGGAGATTCACTAAGTGTGTATGCAAGCAGTGAATCAGCCTGTTTGTTAGAATATCCATCTTCCTCATGAAGCATGGAAAGGAAGTCATGTAACAACTTAGGCCATGCCACTTTTCCTTCACCATCATACATGTATGTGGATAAGAGATTGAAAAAATACCTCATGATGGTAACAAATTCGGCATGCGAAAAAAATCGTGGGGGGGTGAGAGTGCAAGACTCCATGCTAGATATGAAAAGGTTCAAAACAGGATGAGAGGACATAGCTTGTCATCTGGCCCTCCTTCTATCACCAGAAATGTTGATTTACTAGACCCACCAACATGTAAGGAGATCTCCTCGCTAAGAAGTCTCCATTATACCTCAGAATGTTGGGTGTAGGAGTCCTAGCAGTGGGTCGTACGGTAATGCCTTGACCATAATTTCACACATAGGGAAGTAAGACATCCCTGTTGGTAGCAAGGGTGTGACAGCTGCATTAAGTCAAGGAAGGTGCATGAGAGGCTCTAACACACAGAGAGTGAGGTGAGTGCACCCATTAGAAACTTGTAATAGTACGCGGCTTGGAAGGGAACACACAAGCAAAGATGCGTCACCAGCTAGAAAATAAGTTAGCGAGCAATCCTGATGGTTAAACCATCAACACATTTAAGAAGGATTCATACATACTTATACAGAATAGTCCATACATGCATGCGTAAGCAAACAAATATATATATCATTTAGAGTAAACAAGATAGCATAGAATACAATACAACATATGCATGAAATGTGTTGGCTCTATTATATTAAGAAGTGTAAATTCTAGTCACACAATACATCCATGTCAAACCACTAGTTTCGATAGCGAAACATTACAACCGCAACAACCTCCTCCTCCAAAGAGATATACCAGATCTATGCAGTGGAGAAGCTAAGGCATGTTACAATATTGTCCAAGCTTTGTCTAAGATATTCGTATCGAAGCTTGGTTGAAAAAAAAGCCTTTACAATGAGTTATGAGGGACTATTTATAGAAAATGGTGGGGTGGCCCTTGACATTCCCCTTTGTGACAGTTCATCTACCCTCATGACTCTTCATTTACTCTATGATTGTTACATCCAACTATCGACATTTCAAATTACACTTAACAAGACATTACATTACAATGCACATGTACTCATGTGAGACAAAATGGGTTGAGCAAGCCATGCAAGACATCACTTTGACTCAGAAAATTGTGGGAAGTCCAACTCTTCGGCATCCTCGCGATGATCGACAATAGTGAACTGATGCCAAGATCAGTAGTCCATGATGGTGTCCATGTACTCCAATGTGACATCTTTCTGGAACCTGAATCTCACCTCCATAACATCTAGGTACACTTCTCGAGCTCCTTTGTCCAACTCGTCTCATAGCATGTGCATCATTGTCTTTAGCATGGCTAAACCAACAACATGCTTGTGCATGGTGTTTGCATTGATTGACAAGTTTGGGCTAGTGGCTATGCACATCAACTCGTCAAAGGATGAGTCAATCTCTAGTCAGACCTGTGCCTTTGTCTTCACTTGGGTGAGACTCACAATAGATTGAATCGTATGTGCACACACCACAACATCCATACTCTTGAATACATGTTCATGGGAAGCCTATAGACTAGTGATGAGTTGGAGGAGCTCTTCATAGTTCCAGATCTGACTCTGTATGGATGACTTGATCTTGACTGCTCTGGGATTCATCATCTTAGGCAAGTGACGCAGAGATCCCTTGTATCTCATTGTCAATGTTTGCATGTAATCAATAATAGCATGCACGCTAGACAATATACGTGCTCTTCTATTACATCGTTGCTGCCATCTGTTGAGCTGGACGACTACCTTATGCATGGTACCAAACTTGGAATACAATTCCTGCATGACTATGTCAAGGGACAATACTTCATCTAGTATTTCCTTCTTCAATTCTACTTGGGCGGATGCTGTAACCAATTCTCCTCCTTGCTTGGCCATCTGGAACTCCTTTTTCATTCACTCACTCTCAGCTATTAGAAAGCGAACACTTGATCTAGTGTCTTTGGTATATGCTCTAGTAGCATTGGCCAATGTTGCTTTATGTTTGCGCACGTTAGACATGATACCCATTCCTCATACTGCGCAGGAGACGTGTGATCTTCCGGAGTTGACACTATGTGAGATTGCACAACTCTATGTTGAGACTTGTCAAACAAGATGTTGTGCATCTCTCCTTCCGGATGATCTCCAAGGATCTTAGCGTCTCCTTGGTTTCTTGTGAATTTCTCATCTTTTAGATGTGGTCAAGCTGGTGGGTTGACCTGTTGGTGGTGAGGCACGAGTTTGATGTCTTGCTCTAACTCCTACCGCTACATTTCCATATCCATTTGTTGAAGTGCGTGCTCTATCTCCTTAGCAAAGTCCTACTCATGCGATGGTTCACCTTTTTGCCTGATGCCATCTATTTTGATGAGTCCACTACCTGTACAGGAACTATTTCATCCATCTACACAAGTTGCGCCCCCTATTTTACCCATTCTTGCTACGTTTCCTTCTCTTGTCTATGCATCTCCTATTCCTTTTGGAGTTGCTCCTTCAATTCATGCAACTCTTTCTCTGTTTCCTCCATTCTCCATTTCTATCTTTGCCATTATGCGTCTCTTGTTGTCCTGTTGCCTCTTTGCCTATTTAGCCATAGATGCTTTCTCCACAAGTGGATTTGCTTGGAACTTGCAGCTTTTCTCTTCCTCCATATGATTGACAATCTTCCTCTTGCCCTTGTCATGCATTGTTATGTTCACCTTTGCTGCTGCTACTGCTTCTGGTGCTCTCCGGGATGTTGCTTCACATTGCTTTGCTAACCATTCCACATCGAAGATGACTAGTTCATTGACTCTAGAGGAGTTGTAACAATACCTCCATGGGTCCTCCTCCACCCAATGACATGCCCCGTGGACCCAATTGAACTTTACTCTTCTGTAGTGATATTTTACAACACAATTCGGGTCATATGGATTGTAACTTCAAAGGTCAAATGGATACTTCTTCATCTACTCTGCTTCAACATATGCATGCTTGAAACTTTGAATCTCGTATAACCCAATGTGTAGTAGAACAGTGGTCCAAGGTTCCTTTTTCTTCCTGTGCAGCCTAGCTATCAATCCTGTCGAGATGTGATGTGCTACTTCTTGCATGACAAGTATGTCTAAGGAAAACTTCGGTAGAGCATGCAGAGGCTTATCCGTGCTATACATCTGTAGGAAGGCACCAGACGGTGAGGCATACCAATCAGATATGTCTATCCATGCCTCCATTTCTACCTTCAACATGCAAGGTGGATCCTGTTTGAATATCATCTTGTAAACCACGATGACTAATTGATCAGACAACCATGTGATCACTCCTCTAAAGCTGCATTCAAACAACATATTACAATAAGTGTTCACAGTAGTCTCTTTCGGTGTCCATGCCAACTTCAAGCTCTAGAAGTCCTGTTGGGCATAGATTGCATCCAAGATGTAGGCAGAAATGTATATATCTGCTTGCATACCTTTTTGTGGTTGTTGAACCCTTGTTACCAGCTGATGTGCCAACATTTCAGACCATTTTCATGCTTTCCCTTCCCTGGCTAGTTGGTCCAATGCGATCACCCAACTCTGTGGGAATGTTTCCATGCTTTCTTAGCCATACAGTCTACATGCAAAGATGACCAAGTATTGATATGCCTTCTGCAGTATCTTCATCTTGTATATATGGTTGGGTGTCATCTTGAATTTAGCGCCTCCTTCACCCAATTCTTCAAAATTTCTCTGGAGTTGGCATTGCTCCAGGGTAAGTTGAAGGTTGTCTCCATGATGGTCATGGGCTCTAACATCTGATATATCCCATCATAATTCTATGCTCTGAAGGTAACAATCTCTGTCCTGTTGGCACTGCTCAATGTCATCATCTAAGGATTAGTGTGTGATACGATCCAATGTATCATGTTCGCGCATGGGAGCATGGGATACCTGCATGCAATCTGGTACAAGGCGGACTTATGGGTGTTCACATAGACTCGGTAGTCTTCAAGTTCTTCCCCAAATGTGCCTGCAAATGCATCATTGACCTCTTGCCATTTCAACTTGATGTCCTTGTCTATAATCAGTTTGGTATCTTCATAGATCGATAAACTTGTAGACACTTGCTCAACTGCTGCTCCAGTTGCACTTCTGTCAGTGTCCTTTGATCCTTATCTCTTGGAGGCCATTGATCCTGAACTACTAAGAGTCGGATGAACACCTGCAAGATTTGGAGACAAAGCGACATGCATGGAAATCAATCTGTCAGCAAAAACCAAAGAAAATTTCAGGAATGACATGCAACATACCTGGGAATTGAATGAAAAGGGTTGAGCAATTTCTTCTGGGAGGCTAGCTGACTAGCTGCCAAGACTGCATAAAAGGCAGTTTGGGTTATCTGGGGATGCTAGATGGCTGCTAGATTTTTGCATTGTGCAATCCAAGTTGGCTTGCTGGCTGCTGGAATTGCACAATGCACAATTTCTAGTGGGAGTGGTTTCATGCCGAGTGACTGCATTGCGTAATTTTCTGGGCCAATAGTCAATGTCCCTCAGAATTGCACAATGTAATAATGGAGGAGAGCTCCTAGGTAGAAATACACATTTCCTGAGAGGAAGACAGAGCCTTCCCTCTCAGGATTGTGCAATTCTGTCTTAGTGAGGTAGAGTCTGGGCCGAGGCTATCCAGACCTGCCGACGGGCAACTTAAAGAAAATGTGAAAGTGAACGCATGGCGATACTAAGTGTAAGTAGAAGTTAATGATCGTGCATGCAAACAATGAATGAAATATTCAGAAACAGAACAACATGCATGTGGGTGGAGCGATTTGCTGAATCGATGACCATTCGTGCAAAATAGTTTCATGCATGGACAACAATGAGATGCTAATTAAAACTAAACGGTGCTAGAACAAGCTAGTATGCATGTAAACAATAGCAAGTGTTCCGAAAAATCAAGAAAAAAACACTCACACAAGCAAAAACGCAAAACACGATAGAAATGTTGCAAAAGACAAGTTAATACCACTTACCCGTTAATAGTTGAGATGGATGTGTCAGAGAGTCCTGGATGTTGTGTGGGATGTCAGAGATCCAAGATCGATATGAAGAAATGAGCTTTCAAGTGTCGAATAAATAATTTTGAATCTCATGATGCGCATGCCACAAATCTAGGAAAAAGAAACACTTGGAGGAAAGGTTCTAAAACGGTCTTTGCATGTAACCTCCAGCTGTTAAAAATAGCTCCCTAAAATATGGGGATGCTTTTTCATGTTTCTTTTCCTATTCCGGGAAAAAGTAGCTCATGCATGTAAGTCAAGTTTTCTTGGTCCTAGGTGGAACCGATCATCTCAACTACACATGGAACAGTCTGCTCGACTGGGAGGAAAAAATGCGTGTTTCTCAGGGGAGATTGGCTGGATGCCTAGGAGATTTGTACAATTTATGGGCAAAGTAGCTGACTCCCATCTAGGATTGCACAATACTTGGGCTCAGCAGCCCTACTGGGCATAATTGCACAATTTTCTCTATGAGGCTTGTCTGGCAGATTTGCGCAATTTCTAGAGGGAAGGCTGGTTGCCCTCCAGAATTGCGCAATTTCTTGAGGGAGTTGCTCAACCTGCAGTTGGAACAAGTCCAGAGAAATAGTCTATGAGGGGAATGCAACAAGCTTTGATGGACAGGCTATCATTCTACAAGAAAATCGTTGGATCTTGTGTACTTGACAAAGCAAGACATGTTGCTGTGAAAGGTTGGTACGGAGGCTCCAAAACGAAGCTAAGGCAAAATTTTTGGAGGGTGGTTGTAGTAGCTACAACACCATGCTAGTGGAAATATACTTTTCTTTGGCGATACTCAATGCTACAGACTTCTACTTCCTGCTCATCTAAGATATCATGGAAGGTCCAAGTCTAAAACAACTTACAAATGTACTCTTCCTATTGAAAATGTTTCCTACCTAGTCAACATCATTGTATCCATGAAGTCAAACATTTTTGGAAGAATATCATAGACCAAGTGTGATCGTCCCATGAAAATATCTCAAAAAATGTTTGGAAGTGATCTAGTTTGCATGGAGAGGCTTGGTCATGAATTGACTTAATGTATTCACTACATAGCATGTGTCCAGATGGGTGTTCACTAGGAAAATCAAAGCCCCAATCAACTATTTATACTCAGATGGATTCACCAAATTGAGTCCTGCAACTTCTCCACATAACTTCTTGAAGTTCATTTCCATCGGTGTGTATAGTGACTTGCATTTTATCATTCCAAATATTTCCAACAACTTCACAACATATTTTTCTTGTGAAGGCAAATATCATCCGTACTTTGGCACACATCAAGGCCTAAAATGTAATGCATGAGTCCAAGGTCCTTCATCTTGAATTAAGAGGCTAGATCCCTCTTACACTCTATCATCAGGGGCTAACTTCCTATCAAGAATAAATCATCAACATATAATCCAAAAATCAATGACATACCTTGGACTACCTTGAAGTAGACGTTGGGATCGACATTGCTTTTTGTGAATCCTATCTTCACCAAATAACTATCTATGCGGGCATACCATTCTTTGGGGGCTTGCTTCAAACCATACAATGCCTTCTTGAACCTGCAAACATGTGTCTTTCAATCCTCTACCTGAAATTCCTGTTGCTGCTCAACATACACTTCTTCTTTTAACATTCCATGAAAGGATGTAGTCTTCATGTCGATCTGATGAAGGGTCCATCCTTGACTTTGGGTAAGGGAAATTATCGAACAAATGTTTGTATATGGAGCCATAGGTGCAAATATATCATCATAATATTCTCCCTCTTTCTAGGGGAATCCTCAAGCCATGAAACATTTTGTGTATTTCTCAATGCTACCATCAACTCCATGCTTGATCTTGAATAGTCACGTAGAAGTCACCAGAGATTCTTCATGATTGATTTGTATTCTTCGGCCATAGAATATTTCCAAACTTGTTCCTTCATGGATTCTTCGAATGTGGGAGGTTCTACTTGAATCATAGTTCTCATGGATGCAACATATCCCTCGTACTTGCATGGATTCTTCCTTTCTCTAAATGATCTCCAAATAGGAGGTCGTCTCTCATCATTCTGTAATGTGTCTCGATGCTAAATTGGCCTCTTCCTGGGAGGAGGATCATATGGACGAGGATCTAATGGATCCATGGGCTCCATGGGATCATAAAAAATATCTATCCCATATTTTGGCATGGAAGGACCATCTAAAATATCCATATCATCATTCTTCTTGGGGGGAGTAGGTGGAGGAAGGTACCTTGCTTTTCCAAGGGTGACATCATCATCGAATGTAACATCCCTGCTAATTTCAACCTTACTTTGACCAGGAATATATATTCTAAATGCTAAATAATTTTCATAATATCCAAAAAACGTGCCTTTTGTTCCCGAGGCTTCCAACTTGGTCCCTTTTTTCTTTGGCACATGAAAGTATATGGGGTATCAAAAGATACAGAGATGACCAACATCGGTCTTGACATTTGTGAATACTTCTTTTGGGGTATTTTTGTTCAATTCTTGATGAGGTACCCTATTTTGAACATATACGAAAACATTTGTTGCTTCTCCTCAAAGGAACTTTGACAACTTTTGGTCATGGAGCATGGCGTGGTTAGCTTCTATAATGGACCTATTCTTTATTTCAGACACTTCATTTTGTTCGGGAGTATAGGGAAGAATTTTATCTTTCTTGATTCATTCCTTATTGCAAAAATAAATGAACTCCTTTGATGTGTACTCTCCACCATTGTCAGATCTGAATATTTTGATTTTCTTCCCTGTTTGATTTTTGATTAAAGCTTGGAATTCCTTGAACATTTCGAAAGCCTCATCCTTGTGTTTCAAATAATATATCCACATATTTCTTCAGAAGTCATTGATTAAGGTGATATAGTAGATATGACCACCAATAGAATGCACATGAATTGAACCATATACATTAGAATGAATGAGATGGAGAATGTCATTTGTATTGTTCTCATTATAGGGGAATGGTCCCCTTGTCTTCTTTCCACTTGTGCAACGTAGACATACTCCATCATGATGAGCTTGAACCTTGGGAATCCCTAAGACCAATTTCTCCAATTTCAAAAGAGCATCATAATGTAGATGGGCCAATATTTGGTGCCATATCTCACTTAGATGATTAGTATCATCGATCAATGCTTAAGTGGTCTTCCAGTAACCCTGTAGAGTCCTTCATATCTTGATCCTAATGTGAATGCATCTTTCATAGGTGATCCAACAGGACAAGTAAGAAACTTTCCCCTGATGAAGGAAACCCTCATCCCTTTGTCTTCCAAAGAATATATTTATACAAAATTCTTCTTCAATGCTGTCACATACATCACATCATGGAGCAAAATAGATTCTCCCAAATTCAAATGAAATTTGACGGACCTAAAACCTTTAATGGGATGAATGGATTTGTCTCTAAAAGTGATTTTAAAATTTGACTACCTCTCTACAAAAATTAGAGAAAAATTCCTTATAACCAGAGAATTTGTGGGTGGCCCACTATCAACCAACCAACTATCCCACAAATCTAGAGTATATGAACTAGTAAGGGCAGAAATAAGAAAATATTCAGATTGATTCGCAACATTTCTTTCATACCTAGAAAATTTTTACTTCTTTTGTGGATGATGATCTTCTTCATGATCAATTGGAGCATCTCTTCTTATTCTTTCATCTCTTCTATCACAATTATTCCTTCGGTCATATCTCCTTCTTTTATCAGTGACCTTGTTTTTGTTGCTTCTAGTATTGTAGTGTGGTCCATTTTTCATCTCAGGGAAATATCGAGCATAGTGGCCTTTCTTATGATAATTTTAGCATTTGATGTGCATGAATTCCTTCCTTCTATTTGGATTTCGAGGAGGAGGCATTGTTGAATTATATGGACCTCCTTTCCTTTCTTATATTTCTTGTCATGAGTGACGAGTGCAACAGGCTCTCCTTCTTCATGCTTTTGAATCCTTCCTCTTGATATAACCCTTGTGTCTTCTTGAGTGAGATTTCCAATGATTTCATTGAATGATGGGAGGACATTGTTGTTTCTTATAGTAGTAATAAACATTTCCCAAATAGGAGGGATACCTCTTAGAGTCACAATTAGCAATTCCCTATCGGGCACAAATTCCCCAGCTCGTTGCAATTGATCTTTAAGATGAGATATCCTAATTATGTAGGATTGAATGGACTCTCCTTTGTTCATATTTGTGTCTTTGAGTTGATATTTGAAAGAGACGATTTCATTCAAATTATTTAATTCATACATGACATCTACCTTATTGTACATGTCTTTAAACCCTCTCAAGTTTCCAACATATGCAAGTAAATTATCTTGTAAACCATCAACTATGTTTTGATTTTCTTTTAACTCAATTTTCTTGTGCTTGTTCTTGGAAGCAACAAAAGAATTCTATGGAGGCTCAGGTACTTTTCCTTGAATGTAGTCGAAGACATCATTGTTATTAGCTATGATTTCCAACTTGACTTTCCATGCAACAAAATTGGATGAGTTACCCAATTTCTCATTTTCTTTGAAGAAGGAAGTCACCTTGACTTGGATAGATTAGCTCTTTCAACTTTCCAAAAATTATTGCTTTAATGGTTATCTTATTTTGGGCCTATCCTTCACCTTAGCTTTGATACCATATTAAATTTTTAGCTTGTTCTATATTGTATCAATTACTTTAGCCCAATTCAATACTTCAATTAGCAATATTCTAATTATAATTAGTCTTTCCATTCATCAACAGTAATTGAAGATAGAGAAATAAATGCAATGGAAAAGGAGACAATCAACACATCAACAAGAGACACAATGTTTGGTAAAAGACCAAGGAAAAACCCCATAAGGGGAAAAACCCTTTGAAATTATTATTCTATTAGATTTTCATAAAATTTTCAATAGAGAGTACAATGATTCCAATATAATATCATCAACAAAATAATAAAAAAACTTTCAGAAATAATTTCCAACATTAAAATATATCAGATAACTTTTCCCGTTTGTGATAAACTTCGATCAATGATCAATTTCAGTCAAACTTCCTAGTCGCATGCATGAGGAAATGTGCGAGTGATGGATACTTCTAGTTGCACCATTGATGACTGCAAGCCAATGAATATGTTCAAATTTTCCCCATGACCTTCCTACGACTGTAATCCAAAAACCTTAAAACAGATGCGAGCCTTAGACCCTGTAATTTCTGACTTTTGTGAACTTTTGTTGTCATCCCTGGCTCAAAATTTTGTGAGCCAATCAATGAAGAAGAGAAGAAGAAGATCCTTTGTGATTTCCAAATGAGTTTCAGGTCAATTTTATTTATAGGCTTCCACGTGTGTTCAATTTTCTTTAAGGCCAACCTTGTCCAAATGTGCATATGTGGGATTTCCTTCATAAGTACACTTCCCTTATCTGATTTGGGTGATATTTAGGTTTATTTTTTTCCTCTAAAAAATAAGACTTCAATGCAATCATCATCTCCATAAAATGAGTTTTTGAAAGTGAAATTTCATCATAGTTGTATGATTTAAAAACTGGTTGGGAGGCAGAAATTGTGCAGTTCTAGAGCTCAAGGGTCAAGGCTAGGCACTGTGATTGCAAAATGAAAATTTCCAAGAGGCAAGGTTAGGGCTTGAGGGTGAATCCCACACAATTCGCAGTTTATGAAGGCTGAGTGAGGTCAAGTTTCCTGGGAATGAAATTTTCCAGGTGAGGCTAAGTGTGGAGTTAGTGAGACCAAAGTGAACAAGGAATAAATTTGAGCATGACCACACACTTAGAAGAATTTAATACACAACATTTATCACTTAGAATACATGAACAACATACTTCCCTCAATGTGACAACATTGCAATGACTTTCCCCAAGTGTGACATTAAAGGTACACTTTGCAATGATAGTCACGACACTTGTGCGACAATGCATAAAACTTTGGAAATGAGTGTAAAACATAACTACATGAATAGAGGGACTCATCAAAACCAAAGTTACCCTTCGAAAGAATCCAAAAGTCCACTTTACATGATAAGTGACACTTCCAATGGAAAAATATGACATTTGCTATATAAATAGAAATGTGTGAATGGCACTTGCAATAAGCAAGAAAAAGTGAAAAAAACTTATGTTATAGCTAAGATAACATGAAAAAACACCATATACGATGAAATAAAGTAAAGGAGATAATAAATAACATTAAAGAGACACTCATGAAAGGGAAGGAGTGCAAAAGTGATAGTTTGGAGAACTCACTAAAACAAAAGCACAAGCACAACCAAAAGTGAGAGATTTTCAATGAAAGCACTCACTGACTATCCACATGGGTTGATCATCGCACATACACAACATGGATGGACTGTGTTATGCTTGTATAAGCTTGCATAAGAGAGTGCACTCATTAACTTGTTGCAGACTGAGCATGTGTGAGCGGGTGACTCCAACCCTTATAATATAAGAGGGAGCTCAATGCCTTAACAAGGCATCAACCAACCAAGAATTGGTTACAAAAAAACCGATCATAAGATCCCCAATAGGCTCCAAAATTCAAGTGTAGGTAATATTTTGGAGGGTGTTTGTCCAAACAACAACACCCACTCAGAATATCTCAGTGATAATTTTTTTCCCATCCAATAGCTTCCTAATTTCCTTCTCGATCATGGGAAGAAGAATCGGTTGAACCTCCTTACTTTTTGTACAAAAGGTTTAAATCCCTCCTTTAAGGTAATTGTTTGTTGTATAATAGAAGTATCATATGTTCCCAAATATTCATAATTCCACGTAGATACGACTTTAAATTTCTCAATTAATTGAACATACCTCTTTTTGTAGGTGGGTTCCAAAGGTTTGGCATGCAATACCATTTGTGGATTCTCTTCAGTGCCTAACTTGTGTTCTTCCACGTTCTCCATCACCAGTTGGAAAATTGGCCTAGTGGATACATAATTATGATCAAATATCTATTCCAAAGAAACAAGTCCTTTCAATATGTATTTTTTATTCAATTTGATCAATTTGTGCCCCCCAATTTGGTTTAGGAAGCTCGTTGATCCTCCTTGTGTTTTTGTCTCTAGTTATACTTCTTCTTCTCCTAGCCCCTCATATTCTTGATCGATGTTGATGTTTGTCAATTCCCCTAAAAGTTCCAAGAATCTATGCAACTTCTCATTGTCCTAAAATACTTTCCAATGTTTGATATTATCGAGAATAGATGGCATATAATGCATTTCTACTTTATGTTTCAACTTCAATTCGGTAGGTGGCTTAAAGGAACTAGAAGTTGTAGCCAATGCTTCAACCTGTATTGAATGACTCAAAGAAGTTCTCAACTATGTCACATACAACATTCTGGTAGGACCACATCCTAGGGGGTTTAGTAGTGTATACTTCCCTTATCTGCAATACCACCAATTCAAAATATCCAAACAATGATATATTTTTAGCCCCCATTTTCGTTGTTATTTCAAATCCTAGAATCAATGTCTCATATTCTGAAACATTGTTGGTGGCATCAAATTCTAGCTTGAAATATAGCATTATGATTTATCCTAGTGGAGGAATAAGAACCACTCCTACCAGCATTCCTTCCTTGGAGTATGCAACATCAAATAATATATTCAAAACAACATGTGAGTCACCTATTGGACTTTTTTGGATTGGAAATTCACTTCTAAGTTCATTTTTTGATCCAAAAATAGGATGTAACACCCCATGGACTCTTATACTACATAAATTGGTTGGTTCTTTGGCTTCTTGTTGTCACTGACCACATATTGTAATTTTGACTCTCTATACAATCTTTTTTCTTATTCCCCAAAGAGTAAGACAAATCCATTTGCAAGGTGCTTCCTAATTT
Organism: Pinus tabuliformis; assembly: GCA_031772625.1. Classification (NCBI taxonomy): domain Eukaryota; kingdom Viridiplantae; phylum Streptophyta; class Pinopsida; order Pinales; family Pinaceae; genus Pinus; species Pinus tabuliformis. The sequence goes on along the minus strand of CM062820.1, from coordinate 656,546,204 downwards.
TAGTTGGGATGGGGTCCCCTAGGTTAGTTTTGGGTTAAGATAAACCAAATTTTGGTACAATTTTGTAAATAATGTAAAGTCTCCACGATTTGTGGATGCAAAGCACGTAGATGAATAGGGTTCAAAGGGGCTTAGCCCCTTATTTTGGATAAGATTTGAGTCAGTTTTGATATTCACCCATAGTCCGCAGACCATGGAATTATTTGAAAAATACTATAAATAGGTGTGTCTTAGGGAGTCTAAGGTAGTAGAGTATAATAGGGTAAGATAGAAGAGAAAAAGGCTCAAGAAGGCTTAGAAGAAGAAAGGCTCTGTAGTTGAGTGCGCAGAGGCCTAGGTAGAGTCTGTAGCTGAGTTCGCAGACCCCTGCAGCTCTGTGCATAGGGTAGTTTGAGTCTGTAATCGTTGAATTGAAGATCAATAAAGACATTTGTCCCAAGAATTCCTGAGTATTTATGTTTATCTCTGTTAATGCTATTGATAAATGACATGTTTTATGAATTATTCATAAATGCTACGTGATTATCTTGAGTCTATCTTAATAATGTATACAATGAATGTTTCACAACTTTTGCAAAGACTCTAGTGAATTCTCTTATGTTTACTAATGACTCGAGTGGATCTGCACGAACACCAATTCAGGATTGCTTTCTAATGTGCTTAAATAGGTAAATCAACTATTAGAGGTCTACAAAGATTGATTCTGGACCTTCGCGAAGGTCTAAAGGCCTCATTAATAAAGTTACAATATCAAGCCCTAGGAGTTTATCGATCTATGCGAAGGCAGATGCAAGGCGCTGGAAGAAATCACACTAGTCTCTAGATGTAGAAACTTGGTTCTTGGATCCTTCCATACTGCTTCGGGTGAGACTTATCCTATACTATGCGGGTTATTGCTGAAAGGGCTAGTAGTGTAGGGTTTTGTTGGTTGGCGCAACTAACTCTGAACCGGAGTCAAGATCCCCTAAGCCAACAAATGGTTCTGTTTCCAGGACCAGGATCTATTTGAAGGAGATTTGTGGTTTCACATCACTGGAAATCGATGAAGAAAGAAGTTGAAAAGTGTTTGGAGAGAAAAATTCACGAATTCATGCCACAGGAAAACACGAATTTGCTCCTGTGAAAGGAAGAGTGGTTGAGTAGGTATCTATATATTGAGATACATGAGATCTTCTTCTGCACCTTCCCCATTGAGATGTATGAGTGGTTAGCTAAATTGACAGATAATCAAGGAAGGTGGAAGCTCGATAGTTCTATAGTGTGGACTCCAAAATTAGTGCGACGATTAGAAACCTATGAAAACAAGATCGCGCAGGCTATCGATCATTAGCTCGATGAGATTCTAGGAGGATTTGTTACATAATTTGCAGTTGATACCTCCGTCAGCTATAGCAAAGAAGAGTGATTATTTTCCAAAGGATTGCGAGGTAATTATTTAAGATCATTGAATACTTGGATTAAAATGTTGTTATTTGAAAAATGGGTGATGCCATTATCTTTATGTTCAGATCTACGTGAAGTGGGCGATTTTTTAGAAATTGCAAAGGATCGGGACCAAAGTATAGTCCATTAATTGGACCTCCTTCAAGTGACGATGAAGGGGTGGGGTAGAATACCCAACGGAGTGTTGTTCAACTAATCACTAAGGGGATTCCTCTAGCAAAGCATCCTTCTAGTTTGCATCCACCTCCACCACATACACCTTCACCCACACCTCCACCTCCATGACCACCATTGAGCATGGTGATGTAATGAAGATGCCAATTTTCAAGCGCATAGGAAGTGAATATGAAGAGATGTTTTTGTTTGTTGTGAATGTTGTATGGACAACACAACAAATTACTGATGACAATATAAACAAGGCACAGTTGGTTACCACTTTGCAGGATCAAGTGCTAACTTCGTACATTATGTATTGTTATGATAATCCTCTTTTAACGCTAGCAAAGACTAAGACAGCATTAAACAAAGGGTTTAGTAAGCCTAATTCTGACTCACAATTAGTAATTAGATTTAAAGAGATCATGATGAGGGTTGATGAGACAGCTTGGGAATTTGTTCAAAGTTTGAAGTGTTATAGTTATATCAGAGAGGCTAACATGTAGATCACAGATAGGTAACATCACGAATGGCTTATAGCATCACTTTTTCCCAACTTGAGAATTTCACTATCACAACAGAAGATAGAACCCTAGGCAGAAGCCTTGGAGATCACAATGAGGCTGGAGGCATCACGTATTTAAGATACAAACCTGGGAGTACAACAGATCCACTCAAAATTAGCAATATTACACCTAGAGTTATAGAGTTTGAATAAAGACAAGGAGACTAAACCAGAAGTGTGTGTAGAAGTCTGGTGGTTGAAGTGTAAAGGCCATGGGCATGATAAATATCATTGTCCAGTGTACACGAATTATATTACAGGAGGGGGGCCAATTCCCATAAAGCTAGAAGCCCCAGCAGGGCCGAGCATGGGGGATGTGCTGTGGTGTGCTATTTGTTAGGTTGCTAGACAACATTTGATGGATAATTGCCATTTACTTCAAAATTTCATCCAGAAACCCTAGTAGTTGTTCTATAACTTCTGCAAATATGTGGGCCACGATGAGTGCCAAGATGAGTGCCACTATTGAAGCTATGAGTTGATGATGGAAAGAACCCCTGTGTACTGTATGCAAGAAGAAAATTGACCTCCAGAGAAGGTGCCGGGGGAGCATGCAGAGGTTATCAGGGTCGAGGATGGGGCCGAGGTGGAGGACCTGGTAAAGGTCGTGGCTAGAATATCTGGTACATTTGCAGACAGTCAGGGCACTATGTGCGAGAGTTCCAGAATCATACACATTCGTCATGTGAATACTGCAGACAGTTTAACCACAATATAAAATAATTCCTAGTGCTAATCGCTAAGATGTAGGAGAAGAAAATGCAGCCTCAACAGCAGATGTAGAATTTACAAATGATGAGGGCTGAGCCCTGTGAAGAAGATCAAAGTGTTAATATTGTGCTGAGGAGTCGAATGATGACTGGTAATGATAAAGGTAAAAAACCTGAAGAAAAGGGGTGGGTCTGAAAAGTGCCAGAAAAAGAAGCTGATTTTGATTTGGATCACACTAAGGAAACACTTATGGAAGCCAAGAAGAGCTTTGTTGAGGACTCCACCTCAGGTATCCAGGACAAGATGCAAGAAATCAGTTCACTTGTATATGTTGATCCCTCTATGCTCACTACATTTTTAGAAACTTGCATAAAGCTTCTGTGCGATAGCAAGGCTGTGGAAGGCCTGCAGGAATTAATAAACAAATGCACAAACAAAGAAAAAGTCCCTGATGGATACCACATAGTTAGAAAGATTGATAAGAATAAGGTATGAACAGGACGCCAAATGCGGCTAACAACGCAGGTAGGTGATTATGAAATGGACCAGGTCATTTTGGATCTAGGGTTCGATGCAAAAATAATACCAAAATAGACATGGGAAAGGATGGGGATGCCTGCGCTACTGTGGCCTTTGATTCAGCTCAGAATGGAGAATCAACAAAAAATCTTCCCCATGGGACGGTTATATGGAGTAACAGTTGATATTGAAGATGTGAGTGTGGTAGCAGACTTTGGAGTTATAGAAATTGTTGATGACAGTAATCCCTACCCCGTGCTCCTAGGAATTGACTGGGCTATTGATATGAATGGGGTAGTTAATTTGAAGAAGAGGAAAATGTTGTTTGAAAGGAAGTTTCTTTAGTTATAGCACCGCTAGACCCCACAGAAGGGGCATGCTATACTGAACCAGTTTGTGATTATGAGGAAAGCGATGATGAGCTAGATCAAATTTACAAGATAACCGTACGAGATCAGGACTGGATCAACCCAATGGCTAATGGAAAAATTGCATGGGATCGAGAGAGTTCCTGCACCTTTGATTCAGACGAGGAGTTAGAGCATTGGATGAATCACTTGCATGAAGTTTCAACATTACGATGCAATATGATGATGAAGGTGTTGCATTGTGTCTCATCAAAGGTAAAAAAATTGTCATATTATGATGGTTTAACTAATGTAGATCTATGTTTGGATGACTTTGAGCATGAAGTCCTCGAGGACCACTACTTCCAAGCATTAGAGTTGGAATTGTATGCTACACTAGAGAAATGGTGGGGTACACATAAGGATAGTTTTACTGGATGGCAAGATTACAGAAGATAGTTTTATTGGGTAGATATATTTTTTCATACTTGGATATAATTCCCATGAATTGGTATTTGGAGACGGAGCACCACCATGGCACCATGGAATGGGATGTACTAAGGAAGGGTTCTTATTGAATTTCAACTTTGAAGGTGGATTTGCAAGCATCAATGAAGCACTGCATGAAATTAAATCGGTTATCTTTAGAGCATCGAAAAAACCTATGGAATGGACCCAACTGGACTGGGACACCCAGCTGCGCCACACTCTAGAATACTGTAATGTGACTACTGAAGAGGAAGAGGAAGACCCCAGGAACATCAATATTCTAGAGGTAGAAGGGCATCGTGAAGTTGAGGGCCCACAAATAGAAATCCTAGACATCTCCGCACCTATGAAAACCAAAGAAAGTAAACATTGGCATTGATGAAGAACCAAATTTTGCAAAAATTGGATATTACTAGGACGACGCTACAGTAGATAAAGTTTTTGAATTACTCTGCGAATACCATGATCTCTTTCCAACTAAGCTTTCATATCTAAAAGGCATAATCAATGATTTGGGCATTATGAAGATCACATTGAAGTTGGACAAGAAGCCTATTAAATAGAGGCCTTACCACTTTAATCCTAAGTATAAGGAAAAGGCTCACCAGAAGTTGGATAAAATGCAGGAGGCAGACATCATAGAACGTATCATAGAATCTGATTGGGTGAACTCGATGGTGGTCCAGGAAAAGAAACAAAAAGGTGAAATAAGGATTTGTGTAGATTTACAGAAGCTTAATGATGCATGTGTTCATGATCCATTCCCAACTCCTTTTATAGACGAAGTGTTAGACAATGTTGGAGGGTAGGAGGCATATTCCTTTACTGATGGGTTTTCTAGGTATCATCAGATCAAGATCATGCCAGATGATAGGAGAAAAATGACCTTCATGATGGAGTGGGGTTGTTTTCGATACACCGTGATGCCATTTGGACTTAAGAATGTGCCTGTGATATTTTCCCGCGTAGTCATAGCAGCATTCAAGGAATTCATTCAGAAGTTTCTGGAAGTATTGTTTGATGATTGGACGATGTTTGGATTGGTGAAGCACCGTGTAGAAAGTCTATTCCTGATGTTGGACACATGTCGTAGATACCAGATCACGCTGAATTTGAAAAAATGCATATTCTGTGTTCCTTTTGGGATCTTTCTGGGTCATGATGTGTGAAAGAAAGGATTTATGGTGGACCCTGCAAAGATTGCAGTAGTTGTGAACTTGGAGGCCCCTAGTAATGTTAAGAAACTGCGTGCAATGCTAGGACATATGAGGTACTATATAAAATCATCAAAGCTTATGCTCAAATTATTGTGCCCAAGGAGAAACTGCTAAAGAAGGATGCAACATTCTGTTGGAACGAAGAACATTAGTGCAACTTAGATGTGTTGAAAGAAAAGATGGTCACAACGCTGATTTTGGTATTCCCTGATTGGAAAAAGGAGTTTCATGTACATGTGGATGCCTCTTGCATTGCATTGGATGCAGTGCTAACGTATACCGGTGAAGGTGAAATGGAAATTCCTATAGACTTCGCAAGTAGGAAGTTATTGAAGGCTGAGAAAAATTATTCAACGAATGAGCATGAAGGGTTGGCCATGGTGCACACGCTCCAGAAATTCAGGCATTATCTGTTAGGATGGAATTTAAAGATGTACATAGATCATTATGCCTTGAAATACCTGGTCAAAAAACTTGTGTTGGGGGGGAAGATATGCAGATGGTTGCTATTATTTCAGGAGTATGAATTTCAAGTCATTGTGAAGCCAAGGAGGTTAAATACTGGACCTGACCATCTATCATGATTTTGAATAGGAGAAGAACCTAATAATTTGGATGAAGGGTTTCCAGATACACAGCTCTTTGTGGTACATGTCGTAAATGACCATTTTGCAGACATTATTCACTTCTTGACTACGAGGCTGGAACCAGAATGATATAAAAGTCAACAGAAGAAGGAAATAGTAGTGCACACGACCGATTTTTCAATTATTGCGGGACATTTGTATAAAATGGGTGCAGATGAAATATTGCAAAGATATGTGGCGGACTTTGAGCGAGACAACATTCTCACTAAAGTTCATGGGGGAGCTACGGGAGGCCATTATGTAGGTAAAGGAACAGCACAAAATATGTTATGTGCGGGTCTATGGTGGCCAACATTGCATAAAGATTCCAAGTCATACTGTAAGGCGTGTGATGTTTGTCAAAAAACTGGTAGATCATCGTGAAGGGATGAGTTACCCCTAGATCCTCAAGTGTCCTTGTAGGTATTTGAGAAGTGGGGGATTGATTTTGTGGGATGAATTCAACCCCCCTAGAAAGAAAACGTGTGCGCGCTACATTATCACTGCAATGGAGTATCTAACTTGATGGGCGGAAGCACAACCCGTTAAGGATTGTATAGGGGCTAGAACACCAAAATTCTTGTTTGAGTATGTCTTAACCAGATCTAGATGCCCGAAAGTATTGATGAGTGAAAGGGGTACACACTTTCTTAATGAAACAATCACAACGTTAACAAAGGAATTCCACACCTGCCATCAAAAGAGTACACCATATCACTCGCAGGCAAATGAAATTGTTGAAATATTTAATAAGATTCTGGAGAACACATTAACGAAGTTCTGCAATGCACAACAAAATGACTGGGATGTATGCGTACCTATAGTGTTGTGGGATTATAGGACCACTTGTAAGAATATGATAGGATAAACGTCATTTAGATTGGTCTATGCGGTCGAAGTTGTAACGCTGATGGAATACATTGTGCCTAGTATATGCATAACATCTTTGACGGACATGGAGGATTGCAATGCCTTGGAGGGATGGCCCACATAGCTGATGGAACTCGAAGAAGACCGATTTTGGGTAGGATTCCATCAACAATTGTAGAAGGAATGCGAAAAAGCATGGCATGATCACCACATCAAGTTTCACACATTCAAGGTAAATGAGCTTGTCATATTATATGATAGTAAATTCACTAAATTTTCGAGTAAATTCCAAATGCATTCGTTCGGGCCATATATTGTCAAGGAAATTACAGATGGAGGTGCAGTTCATCTCATGAAGATGAATGGGGAACCCTTTCTGGGAAGGGTGCATAGGAGAAGGTTGAATTTGTATACAAGGGATCTTGCACAATGAATATATGGCAGTAGGATAGTATTAGTGCTCCAGGTAGTTGCAAGGTAGCACGGGACTATAAACTACACTTCCCAGCTTGGAGGACAACACAACGAGTAGGCTACATGGAGAATGACAAAAATGAAACCAATGAACCTGTGCTTAGGAACCTGCGCCATGGAGGAAGGTACCACGCAGCGTAGTAAGAAAATGATTGTTGGAATTAATGTTCATGACTTGACCATCTGAAAATAGTTAAGAGGAGTGGGGTGGTGAAAATTAAGGCAGAAATATTTGAAGATATGCTACCAAAACAACATTTATTATCACAATTTAGGGGGAACAGTTGGATTTGAATTCAAAACCCCCTATAAATTATGTGTGCCAGTCCAATAGAGAACAATTTGCACTCTAAGACTTGTTTCTAAATTTTGTTCTCTGTTGCCTATGAGCCGAGCATTTTGGGAAGATTTAGTTATGAGTCCCATGTTTTTCGAATTTCTTGAGACAAACCATAAGCTTATTCTTGAGCAAATGTCTTCATCAAGCCCTACTAAAACTGATAGTTCTAGCGATGCTATCTCTAACACAACAGACATAGAGGTTGTAAGAATGGAAACTCCAGCTGCTATGCCTATGGTGCCAAGATCGCCTAGGCTGAAGCACACCCCTACCAAAGAAGCACAACCAGTTAATCCGAAATAATCCGTGAAGGATAAGAATAAGAAGGTATCAGTGCACACATCCCCAAGGAAGCATACCGAACCATAGGCAAATCAAAAGAAAGATAAGTAGCGAGAAAGAGTAGTGGACCTCGAGGCAGAAGAATTCCAGGGAATGGAGGATATTGATGTTGAATGGGTAGAACCCATGATGAGGCTGCCAAAATATATCCCTCCATGGAAGGGAAAAGAAAAGTTAACGAATGACCTTGATATTAGGAAGTTTACAGTATCCATGGCCCTATTTCTTGAGCATGCCCCCTTTGAAGTTCCTCGGCTCGTGCTGATCCCATTGTTAAAGATGGAGGATTGGGACATTGCAGACCACACTAAGTTTCCAAATTTGGGGATGGAAAAATATATGCACAAGATCTATTATAAAGAAATGGGTGTTATAACATTGGAGCTAATGGAATGGGTCCGCAGTGCTGAGAAATCACGATTTCTCAAAATACTGTTGGTACCACATTATCATCGCACCCCCATGATTGTGCATGATGGGTGCTTATGGCTAGGAGAGCCTATCCCCATCACAAACATGCTGATTCACATAATGACGCGGCTGCCTTACAAAGGTGTGAAACTTGCCAAGGTGTTTGGAGGGAAGACTGGGGAGAAAGAGCTTGCAGACAAGATGAAGAAGGAATATGAATGCCTCAAGAAGTTGTGAGGATATTACATTACCTCTATTACAGACAAGGCAATTCAATTTTCTGCCCAAATTTTAGCAAGAAAGGTTATGAGAAAATTCCATGTGGATGAAGTTTTGGTACAAGTAGTTTCACTTGCTATGTAGTGTGTGAATAGTGCATAATTTAATTGGGCCCAGCACCTCTGTCAGGAGTTCCTAGCGAACTGCTGCAAGGCCCAAGAGGAAACCAAGTCGTTCCAATATGGTTGGTTGTTGCTATCAATTGTGCTCATTGCATGGAGATTTCTTGAGGATTGAAAATTTCCTCCACTCGAGGAAGGATTGCCGAAGGTAGTGCAATTAACATCTTGATGGGCTATGAAGGCTACTGCGTGGAATACAAAAACAAAGATATTTTGGACTAATATGGAAATGGATCTCCATATGGAAATCAATCAACGTCCAAGGTTGTCCCTAACCTTGTTCTTGTAGCTGTCAGCCTACGTGGCATTCATGGTTGACTTCCACAAAGTCTACATCCAAGCATGGAAGGATCCAGAGTAGAAATGGCACCAGTTGCCCTATTTGGTGTCACAAACAGATGTGTAGGAGATCGTATGATTGTGACCTACACAGTGGTGCACTCCGTTAGAGTTAGATGTTGGAAAAAGTGCTGGAGTGGAAATCTTTGCTACGTATAAAGGAAAGGAGACCGGTAAGAAAGTTGTGCATACCCTAGCAAAGCAGAAAAAGAAGGAACCTGTAGAAAAGGCTCACATAGAGAAATAATGCGCTGCTAAGGAGAAGGCAGAAGAAGAGAAGCATGGGTCACAGAAAGGTGATAAGTCACCTTCGCTAGAGACAAAGGAAGGAGAGCTTTCAGTGCAAGGCGGAGGAGGTAATAAGGGGCAAAGAACCTCATTTATTTTGAAAATACATGGCACAAAGTAGCAGGATGGAGCACGAAAAAAGAAAAAAATCTGATAAAACACAGGCTGATCCCATGGTATTGATGGAAGGCGATCTCGATTAGATTGACAATAAAATCGGGGATACAACGACCAAAGTGCTATAGCAGTTTGAGCAACAATACATGAAGACATTGGGGAGAATCCAAAAGGATCTGTGCGAGTTGTATATCCAAACGAGCCGAATATAGGGGGTGTTGGACAAGCGAGCACGGAGCAAGCGGGCTTGACACCTAGGATGAGCTAAGAAGTAGAGCTAGTAAGGACCCTAGATCTCCAAACTATAGCATTGTCGGATGGGTCCATTCGCGTAGAGTCAGATGATGATCATATTATACTTAGTACAATCAAAGATATAGGGCTGAATATAGCGGTTCTCTCTAATGAAACCCTCTAGGTGCTACATAAGGGGGTGGTAGATGAGTTGAGAACCAAGGAGCAACGTGCCCTCAACCTCATTAGTAAGTATAAAGTAAAAAATGGACAAATTTCATTGAAAAGACATAATATATGAAGGAAAAGGAGGGACTAAAAGTGCTTACTTCAATTTTGGAATCAGTAGTAGTGGAGGCATGTAAGATAGTGTCTGAACTTCACATCCCGGAGGTTACACAGCTTGAAGCTAATGTCAGAAAATTCGCTGCTGGTGTGCATGAGGATAGAGCAGAAGTTGGACGAGTAACTTTCGAGTTCAACATGAAGATATTAGACCTGTAGTTGAAGTTGTAACCTACGACTCTACCTGAAGTTCAAAAGCATTGCAAAATCCCCATTAAGGAGGGCATGGCTACCTTGGATACCACAGTCACTAACTGTTCGACATTGTTTGATCAGGCTATGGAGCTATTGACCAATCTGCAGGAGGATTTGAACCTATAGACATTGAACACAGAAGTAAGGGAGAGGAAGTGCCAATATGATGAGGTCAGGGTGACTGCATACACCTTACCACTAGTGCAGTGATTTGCCAAGTTACAGGAAGGAAAGAAGCTACTAGCATAGGTAGAGGACACACAAAAGAAAAAGGCCTTGTTAAAGGCCAGGTTACAGCCTTGGTTGGAGGAGGCTTATCAGGTCACAATCTCTATTCAAGATAAGCTTAAGGGACTATAGCAGATGCAACAGACGATGAGGCTGGTAGTAGAAGGACCAGCCACAGAAAAATTGGTCGAGGAGGTTCAACAGGTAGTGTCATAGAGCGCTGTTGAAGTTGCAGTGATCCAGGTGGAGCTGGGGGATCTTCGAAGTAAGATCGCAGTGCCAGTAGAGTGACTTGAGGGTAAGTCACAATCTTTGTGTTGGGGGCCTCTTGGGTTAGTTTGGGGTTAAGATAACCCAAATTTTGGTACAATTTTGTAAATAATGTAAAGTCTTTGTGATTTGTGGATGCAAAGTGCGTAGATGAATAAGAGTCAAAGGGGTTTAGCCCCTTGTTTTGGATAAGTTTTGAGTTAGTTTTGATATTCACTCATGGTTTGTAGACTAGGGTATTGTATGAAAAAGACTATAAATAGGTGTGTCTTAGAGAGTCTAAGGCAGTAGAGTAGAAGAGGGTAAGATAGAAGAGTGAAAGGCTCAGGAAGGATTAGAAGAAGAAAGGCTCTACAGTTGAGTGCGCAGAGGCCTAGTTAGAGTTTGCAGCTGAGTGTGTGGACCCTTGTAGCTATGTGCATAGGGAAGTTTGAGTCTGTAATCCTTGAATTGAAGATCAATAAAGACAGTTTTTCGAAGAATTCCTGAGTATTTTTGTCTATCTCTGTTAATGTCATATGATAGGGATAAATGACATGTCTTATGAATTATTGATAAATGCTACATGATTATCTTGAATCTGTCTTAATAATGTACACAATGAATGTTTCACAACTTCCACGAAGCCTCTAGTGAATTCTCTTATGTTTACTGATGAATCGAGTAGATCTGTGCGAACACCAACTTAGGATTGCTTTCTGTTGCACGTAAATCGACTGTTAGAGGTTTGCAAGGACTAATCGTGGACCTTCGCAAAGGTCTAAAGTCCGGTTTAACAGAGTTACAATATCGAGCCCTAGGATTTTATCGATCTGCGCAAAGGCAGATCCAAGGCCCTGGAAGAGATCACACTAGTCTTTGGATGCAGAAACTTGGTTGTTTCATCATCCCATACTGCTTCAAGTGAGACTATAGCCTACACTAAGTGGGTTGTTGCTAACAAGGCTAGTAGTGTATTTTTTTGTTGGTTGGCGCAACCAACTCTGAACCTGGGTCATGAACCCCTAAGCCAACAATTTTCCCACCCAGGATCTAGACAATAATATACCATAACTGGTTTGGATATCGATAACCACAATGTCCATAAAAATAATTTTTATGGGAACTTGAGTGACAGATATGATGAGGTCTTTGATAATTCATATACACTTGACTCTACAGGAATTGAAAGAACAAAGCTCATGGTATATTTTAGTAATTTCAAGACCCAACTCTAGCATGACCGATTTTGGCATAAGGTTATGGGATACCCTTAAGTCAAGCATACAATTGTACAATATTTTATCGTGTATGTTCAATGTGATGTAAAAAGAGGGAATGTTGTCTTCTTTTTCTTCTATATGTGGGCCATAAATCACATTTGGGTGGTCTTATTGTACATTGAGGGTGCCATTATGTGATGGTGGCTCAATGGAGTCAATATTTGTTTTGATGTGATATTTGAAAATCAGGTTTTGGACTAACTCAAGTAGTGGAGTTGGGGCTTTGATCTTGTTCAATTCTTGTTCAAGGTTAAACACTGGGATTGAAGTTTTTTCATTTTCTTTGGAAAATTCTAGTTGTGAACATGTTGATATGGGTTCTTGTGAATTCCTGGCTATGTTTTTTGGGTTGGTTTTTTCCTTTTGGTATGAGGTTTCTTGTGGATCCTTCATTCCATTGGAAATTTAGGGATTGTATGGGTGAGAGGCTTGGGATCCACCTAGGATGATGATGATTTTCCCTAACCCTGTCCTCTTACTAGTCTTGCTCGTCTCAGATGCAAGTCATGTTTTCTTTACAATTATTCCATTATCGAATCTGTGATCTTCTAATATTGTGGTGCAGATACTCCCCACTCATCTTGTGCATCATAAGCCTCTTCAATGATAAATAATTTGTGTAATCTACTTCTTTTAGATGGAAAGTGGGAGTTTGCTCATCAACCTAGTTAATGTCTTCTTCATGATCATGATCCTCACATGATTCATTTATTTGGAAATTCAATTCCTTACTTATTGAGGGTTGAATGAGACGTTCTTCCATTCCCCTATCCCTCTGTCTTTTCTGGGGGTTGAACAACTTCTGAATGAAATTTAGGTTTCTATGTTTTTCATGGGGTTTCTACTCGGTCCTTCTATCTCAAGATGGGTTATATTGTTTCATAAAATCTTGATAAGTCTCACCATTTCCTCAATTTGGTCTCAACATTATCTTTGCTTGAATGATTTGGCTCATCTTTCACCTTATTTTTCCCTTTTTATTTCTCTTTATCACCATCTCTCTCTTTACTTAAACATTGTTCTTGTTTTTCCTTCTCTATCCTCTCCAAATTTCCCGTTACTATGAAATTTCCTTCAATATCATCAACATTAGATTACATGGCCAGTTTTATTTCTCTTAACATGATATAAAAATTGAGTTCAAATGTAGATACGTAGTTAACCACGACATATGTGGGAATAAGCTTTATCTCGTTTGGAATTGTGTTATAAGCTTTGTTGAATCTCTTGGTAAATCCTTATATGTTCTTCGATGGCCTCTTGTTTTATCTAGAGAACTCAGTAAGACAATATTGAAAATCCTTTTTCTCACCCCATTGGGCATGAAATTATCTCTCCAAATCATCTCAAGGATTAATATAATGAGGGGAATGTGCACGGAAAAATTTCCATACTTCTCCTTCTAATTTTTACAAAAAGAGTCTCATGAAAACATCTTCTTCTTCAACCATGAAATTAAATATTTAAATGCACTTAGATGTTCTTATACAATCCTCTTCTTTTCACCATTAAATTTTGGCAACAATTTCATGTAAGGTTCTGTCATGTCATGTAACAAATTTGACAATGCCAATGGTGCATATCTTGTAACCACCAATTCTAATGGTTGCTTAGGAGGGTTTTGATTTTCCATTAGTTTCTTAGGAAGATTCTGGTTCACCCTTATGATGTGTTGTAAAATTAGATTTCTTGTAGTCTAACAGATCAAGGTCCTAACCATGTTCATTTTCGCAAGTGTAGATCTAGGTGTAACTAGTGGAGGGCTCAGAGGTTCTGGTATAGGATGATAAAATTATGGATAAATATGTGTAATAATGGGTGGTAACGATGTTGTATTTATGGGTTTCTAGTTGTCAAGAAGGAGTTGTTACTAAAGGGATAATGGGTCGTAATGATGTTGAGGTTCCTATGTCGAACTATTTATTTCTTTGGTTATATTGATATATAAGTCGCTTAGGACTTGGTACTAGAGGAGGTAAATTAGGGTCTGGATTATTTCTCGTATGCCTTCTAGTGGAAGCCAAAATGTGAATCTAAATATTATTAGGAACTATGTGCTAAAAATATATAATATATTTTTAATGAGTATGTAAAATGGGATAACATGATACACTCTTTTAGGATGTAGTGTATATGATGAGCATGAAAATGATAATGTAGGTGATAAACAATGGACGTTATAAACAATCGAGTCATTAGGTGGAATGCACAACTAACAAATTTAGATTCTACGCACCTGCAAAATATGATAAAATTATCATTCCACCTAGGGAATATCTTCAAATCATCCCTACCAATAGTTCCACAAGATGTTGGGGCCCTAGAGTCACACTGTGTTATGCTACAAGGTATATCCTGGGAACATCTAAATCTGATTTTTAATTTTATGTTTTAAGGGTTTTGTTTCTGCTAGAAAATGATGCATACATTACTAAAGTTTATAAGAATATTTATAGGTGCTTTTTTACATATTTTTAGGTTTGAGCATCCATTCATATTCAGTTTTTTGATATCCCCTAGTTAATATTTCTATCCTATAAATAATTGTAATTATTTTAAAAGGCTGAGAGATGGACACAAATTCCATTTGTTTGAGGTAGGATATTTATTGAGGGAATTTTTTCTCTAAATATCAGTCCTGGTTGGTTGAGTGGGTTGACTAAGACATAAATTAACTAGAAGGAAAGGGATAGGGATAGGTGTCTTCAACCACAAGCAAGAGTAGTGTTGGGATAAGTTTTCCTATGGTCAAGTTTTGGTACTTACTTTTTTTATAATTGTAAAGTCTCCGTGATTTGTGGAAGTTGAGCGCGGAGGTAATAAGAGTCAAGTTGGATTTAGTCCCTTAGGTTGTTAGGAGATAAGAAGTTTGAGACCTGCCCATGGTCCACGAACCATGGTATTGTAAAAGCAAAGAATATATATATAAGGGCATAGCATGTCGAGAAGATAACTAAATAATAGAATATCATTGTTTGGGAAAGTAATCCAAGGCAAGAAAGTTTGTTTCTTGTACTTAGGTGAAGGGCAAGGCTCCTACAGCTGAGTGTACGGAGACCTTGGTAAGTCTACAGGTTGAGTGCGCAAGCCCCTAGAGCTGAGTGCGCAAGGAAGAAGATTCTATACTTGAAATAATGCATCTAATAAAGACAATTTTGATCCATAAATTGTGCATCTATTTATTTGTATTTACTTCTGTAGTTTTCTGTGTTTTCGCTCTATATTGCAAATTATATGAATGGATGCTTATCTTATGCATGAAAGTGGTATATCGGTAAGATTTATTGATTTTATAAATGTTTCAAGACCTTCACGAAGGTATAGATGTTGTTTAGGTGAATTACTATGATTAACTATTCAGTAAGGGTTACGGTTCACAAAGACAAACCTAAGCCTTAAAAGTCACAGGAACCCATTAAACAGACATATGGGTGTAGAAACTTGGTTTTGTCATCCGCCAACACTTTTTTGAGTGAGACTGTAGCCTACACCATGCGGGTTGTTATTGAAAGGGCCAACAGTTTAGGGTTTTGTTGGTTGGAGTAGCTAACTTTGAACCTAGGTCCGGGCCCATCAAGCTAGCAAATGGTTCTGTTGCCAAGACTAGGATCGATCTTAGGAATTTTTGATAAGTGGTTCCCCACTAAGAAAGAAATTGAAAAGTGGATAGATCGGAAAATTCACATGTTTGTAGCTTAGGAGAACGTGAATCCTTTCCTATCGAAGGAAGAGTAGTAGAATAGATACATATTCACAGACGAACACGAGATATTATTATGCTCTTTCCCCTATGAATTTCACAAGTGGATATCCAAATTAGTAGGTAGTCAGGGTACGTGGAATCTTGATGACCCTATTATCCAGACCCCAGAACTCGTGAAGTGATTGGAGGCCTCAAAAAACAAAATCATGTGGGTTGTCGATCACTGGATTGATAGTATTATGGGAGGATTCATTACCGAGTTCACGATTGATACGTCCACCAGTTATAGTGAAGCAAAGCACAAGTTTTTCAAGGGACCAAGAGGTAAGTACTTGAAATCCACAAAGACCTGGATTATGATGTTATTGTGTGAAAAGTGGGTTATGCCTTTAAATTAATGTTTGGGACTATGTGAAGTGGGATAGCATTCCAAAGGAACATAGATTCAGGCTTTGAATATAGTCTATTGTAAGGATCATCTGATAGTGATGACAAAGGTAATATTTTGAGGACACTACGAAGCATGCTACAAATTGTAAGCTAGGGTATCACAGGGATACCTAACCCATCCACTCCACCTCCACCTCCACCTCCACCTCCACCTCCACCCGACACACCTACACCTTCACCTCCACCTCCACCTCCATCATTTAACATAGTCAATATGATGAAGATGCCTATATTTACGGGTTTGGGGACTGAATAACCTCAACAATCTTGGTTTGTTGGAGATGTTGTATGAAATTCACAATAGATTACTGACTATGACATGAAGAAAGCACGACTAGTCACAGTGCTACAAGATAGAGCGTTGAGTTGGTATATCAAGTTTTTCTCAGGAAAACCCAATGTGACTATGCTACAAACCAACAAGCATTGAACAATGAATTTAAGAAACCCAAATCACAAGCCCAGCCGGTAACAAAATTTAAAGAAATTCAGTAGATGATGAATGAGTCTAAATGGGATTTTTATCAAAGGCTTAAGTGTTTGATTCATTAGGCTAACATGATAATAATAGATGAACAACATAAAGACTAGTACATTTCTTTGCTTCTACCTCACCAAATATTACCACAGTCACAACAAAAAATAAGAACGCGAGCTAAAGCCTTGGAGATTTCCATGAGATTGGAGGCTTCACTTGTGCAAGATACGAATCTAGGGGTACAATAGATTCAATCACAACTAGCGAGCCTGTACATGGAACTACAAAGTCTTAAGAAGAGAAAGGAAGTCTAGCCCAAGGTGCACATGGAATTTTTGTGCCTGAAATGTAAGGGTCATGGTCATGATATGGACCACTATCTAGTCTATCAGAATTACCTTATTAGGGGAGGCCTTGTCCCCCTAAAGCTAGAAAACACCACTAGGCCAAGTACATAAGTAGTCATATGGTATGCTATCTGGCAAATCTCAGGGAAACATGTGATTGATAGCTATCATCTGTTGCAAACGTTTACGAAAACTCCATAACAGTTGTTCTGCACTTTCTGTAAATCACTCGGGCATGGTGAGAACAACTGCCAGAGCTACAAACTGATGATGGAGTGGACCCTGACGTATAGGATGTAGGCAAAAAATCAACCTCAAGATCAAGGCATAGGTGCAGCACACAGAGGATTCCAAGGCCGAGGAAGAGGATGAGGAGGAGAGGATGGTAGGGGCCACATACATGTTATTTATTACAATTGTGGAGAGGAAGTTCATTTTGCACGCGACTGTCAGAATCCAACGAACTCGTCCTGTCTGTATTGCTGGTAATTTGACCATGTTATAGAATATTGTCTCGTACTAATAGCAAATATCCAGGAAAATAAATCTCAAAGAGCTATTCAGAATATCCAAATTAAGAGAGCAAAGCCTCGTGAGGAGGAGCCTAGAATCAATATCGTAACAAGAAGTGGTATAGTCACAAGAAAAGATGTAGGTTTTAACCCTGTACAGAAATTACCTGCATACGAATTCTTAAACAAAGAAAATAAAAAATGCGAGAGCATAACCCATAAAACACATATGCACAGAGATTTTTTCCCTGGATCCCAAAACCGGGACTACCAGCTTGATTTTTCATTATGTTCCTTTCAATGTTACAATACATATTTATACATGCCAAAGCATCCAATACCATGGACCGAAAACCATCGTGTCCAATACCATGGACCGAAAACCATCGCGTCCAAAAAAACATGTGCGAAAATCATGCACATAACCATAGGTGGGTCCGCCCAACCTAACATATGGTTCAAAACCAAAATTTTCTGGGGCGCTGCCCCAGACCCCATAAAGTGGGGTTACAGGTGCCCTTCAAACCCCCTATTAACTACATGGAAAGAATATAACACAACCCAACAATCTCCCACTTGTTGTTTTCTTTCCACAGGGGGCCACAGGAGAGCTTAGTCATTTTTTCAGCCCTGAGATTCCCATTGCTTCTCTACACCAAGAGAACTTCTCAGAGCTTACAGATTTTGTCAATGCATATGTAGTATTCTTCAAAGTGTCCACCTTTACCAGCAACACCTTTCTGTCTTCTATCATATCCCTCACAAAGTGATACTGAACATCAATGTGCTTTGTCTTTGAATGATAAGCAGGGTTCTTTGCCAAGAAAATTGCACTTTGGCTGTCACAGTCTATTCTTATAGCTCCCTGTACTAACCCCATACTTGAACACAATCTCTGCAACCAGACTTCTTCCTTGCTTGCATGAGTGGCTGCCATGTATTCTGCCTCTGTAGTTGATAGTGCCACTACAGATTGTTTCTTACTCATCCAACTGATTGCACCTCCAAATAGGTTAAACACATACCCACTTGTAGATCTTCTCTGGTCCAGATCTCCAGCCCAGTCTGCATCAACAAAGCCATGAATATCCAACACTCTGTCCAATCCTGGTCTTCCTTGGTAGCACAAACCATAATCACTAGTGCCACGCAAATACCTGAAAACCCGCTTCACTGCTGTCCAGTGTTCCTTCCCAGGGTTTGACATAAACCTGCTCAATACTCCCACTGCATGTGCAATGTCTGGTCTAGTACAGACCATTGCATACATCAGGCTACCCACTGCACTTGCATATGGAACACAGGACATGTCCTCTTCCTCTTCTTGTGTCTTGGGACACTGTTCAATAGATAACCTCACACCTACAAGAATAGGAACCTTCACCAGTTTACTATCCTGCATATTAAACCTCTGGAGTATTGTCTCGACATACTTCCTCTGGTTTAACCAGAGCTTCCTCTTTGACCGATCTCTTTTAATTTCCATGCCCAAAATATAGTTTGCAGCACCAAGATCTTTCATGTCGAATTTGGAGGACAATTGGGTCTTCAAATCCTGGATAATTTCTTTGTCATTTCCAACCAGCAACATATCATCCACATACAAGACCAGATAAATAATACGGTCACCAATTAATTTAAAATACACACAATGATCTGCTTTGCTTCTGGTGAAGCCAAGTCCCCGTATAAATGTATCAAATTTCTGATACCACATCCTTGGTGACTGTTTTAACCCATACAGAGACTTCTTTAACTTGCATACCAGTTCTTTCTTACCCTTCATCGCAAAGCCTTCAGGTTGCTTCACGTAGATTTCCTCTTCCAAATCCCCGTGAAGAAATGTTGTCTTCACATCCATCTGTTCTACCTCAAAATCAAAAGCAGCAGCAACAGATAAAAGTAATCTAATAGAAGTTACCTTGGCAACAGGAGAAAAAATATCACCAAAATCAATTCCCGGCACCTGGGAATAACCTTTTGCTACCAACCGAGCTTTGTATTTCTCCACCTTTCCTTCTGCATTTGTCTTTTTCTTGAACACCCATTTGCTACCAATGGGTTTCCTTCCAGCCGGTAACTCCACCAGATCCCAAGCCTCATTTTTGTGCAAAGATGCCATTTCATCGACCATGGCCTCTTTCCAGAGTTTTCCATCCTCTGAATCCACTGCTTCCTTCATAGTTCTGGGATCATTATCAGTAATAGACAAAGCAAAATTTGAACTGAAAGCAGATGGACTATACCTTTCTGGCTGCCTTCTTTCTCAAACTGATCTTCTCATAGCCAGAGTTTGTGGCTCTTCGTCTTTTGATTCCTCCTCTGCTGCAGAGTCTGATTCTTCCTCCTTTGACTCAAACTCTATCTTCTCAGGTTCCTTTGGTTGGACTTCATGTTGAATAACATCTTTTACCTCTCTGAACAACACATCTTGGCTATACACAACCTTCCGTGTGACTGGATTCCAAAGCTTATAACCCTTTAAACCATCCTTATACCCAATAAAGATGCACTTTTCAGATTTACTATCCAACTTGGTTCGTTTCTCCTTTGGAACATGTACATATGCATCACATCCAAATACCCTTAGATGTGAAAGAGAGGGTTTCTTACCAGTCCATACTTCTTGTGGAGTCTTATCCTCCAACGCTGATGAAGGTGATCTGTTGATCAGGTAACATGTAGTATCCACCGCCTCTGCCCATAATTCCTGTCCTAACCCGGCACCACTGAGCATGCTTCTTGCCCTTTCCATCAACGTCTTGTTCATTCTTTCTGCGACTCCATTTTGCTGAGGTGTATATGGAGTAGTCTTCTGCCGTGCTATACCACACTTCTTACAAAATTCTTCAAATTCCTTGCTACAAAATTCTCCACCATTATCTGTCCTTAGCACCTTTATCTTCTTCTCTGTCTGATTTTCCACCAGAGCCTTAAATTCTTTAAACCTGTCAAAGACTTCAGATTTCTTCTTAAGAAAATATATCCATGTATTCCTTGAGAAGTCATCTATGAATGATACATAGTACACAGACTTACCCAGTGATGGAACCTTCACAGGTCCAAACACATCACTGTGCACAAGCTCTAATATATGTTTCGTCCTCTTACCACCAGAGGGGAAACTCACCCGATTCTGCTTCCCATATACACAATTTTCACAGAAATCAAAATCCAAAGAGCTATTATTCATACCTTCTACCATACCTTTACCATGAAGTATTCGAAGGCCCTTCTCTCCAATATGTCCAAGCCTTTGATGCCACAACATGGACTTCTCTCTAGAGACCACTAGATTCTCTACTCCATTTTCAGGAACCATAGAACTATTGCACCCATCAACAACAGTGCTATCTTGCAGCTTGTACAGAGTTCCAATCCGAACTCCCCGCATTAATATCAGTGCTCCTCGAACCATCTTACAGGTATCTTTCTCGAACACCGTCTTTACACCTGCATCATCCAACTTGCTTACAGAAATCAGATTTCTGGCCAATGCAGGAATATGTAGAACACCCGGAAGTGTTCTAACCCTTCCACCTTGCAACTTCAACTTTACTTTTCCCTGACCAATGATTCTAGCCTTCCTATCATCTCCTAAGAAGACATCACCACCATCGTATTTCTCATACTCGCAGAACCACTCTCTATGGGGAGTGAAGTGAAAGGATGCACCTGAGTCAATCAACCATGCCTCATGATCTACATGTGTACTTGAAGAAGCCAAGTACACATCCCCACCTTCATCTGAGGTGGTTTTCACCTCTGCAGAAGGAGCATCATCAGATCCCTTTCCTTTATCAGGAGCTTTAGATTTACAATCCCTTCTGAAGTGCCCTTCCTTTCCGCATTTCCAGCACACCACCTTTGTAGGTTTTCCTGGAGATTTAGATCTCCCTCTAGATTTAGATCTCCCACTCGATGACTTATTTTTGTTTCTGTTCTGGGACTGTCCTCGTATGGACAAGGCATCACCATTCTGGTTATCCATATTTTTCCGTCTCATCTCCTCCGTCAGCAAGGCTGAGACTATTTCATCAAACTACAAAGCAGTTGCATTGCTACCTATTGCAATAACCAGACTATCCCACGAATATGGTAGAGAACACAACAGACTGATGCACTTATCTTCATCTGAAATTTTAATATCAACAGATAATAACTGACTTACCACAGTATTAAATGCATTTAGATGCTCTGTCACCGAGTCTCCATCTTTCATCCTCAGGTTATACAGCTTTTTCCGCAGGAACAATTTATTCACCAGAGACTTAGATTGGTACAAAGTCCCTAACTTGACCCACAAAGCCTTTGCCGTAGCTTCCCTTGATACATTCAGCAATACTGAATCCGAGACAGACAATCGTATTGTGCTCTTTGCCTTCTGATCCAACTTCTTCCATTCTTCATCGGTCACTCCAGATGGTTTAGTACCCAGATCTACCGTGATCCACTGATCTTTATCCACCAACAGATCCTCCATATTGAGTTTCCACAACTCAAAATTCTAACCATTGAACTTCTCAATCTCTATCTTTCCATTGCTTGCCATCTTCTTTCACCACCAGAATCGATCTCGCAGATCTCCCATTGAACAGGGTCTACCACAGGCCCGAGCGAAACCCCTCAGCAAGAAAGGAATCCCCTTGAAGCCAAAACAGCTCTGATACCAAATGTAGGTTTTAACCCTGTACAGAAATTACCTGCATACGAATTATTAAACAAAGAAAAAAAAAATGCGAGAGCATAACCCATAAAACACATATGCGCAGAGATTTTTTCCCTGGATCCCAAAACCGGGACTACCAGCTTGATTTTTAATTATGTTCCTTTCAATGTTACAATACATATTTATACATGCCGAAGCATCCAATACCATGGACCGAAAACCATTGCGTCCAATACCATGGACAGAAAACCATTGCGTCCAAAAAAACATGTGCGAAAATCATGCACAAAACCATAGGTGGGTCCGCCAAACCTAACATATGGTCCAAAACCAAAATTTTCCGGGGTGCTGCCCTAGACCCCATAAAGTGGGGTTACGGGTGCCCTTCATACCCCCTATTAACTACGTGGAAAGAATATAACACAACCCAACAAAAGATAAGGGAAAGCAGCTAGAGGCCAAAGGATGGGTACAAAAGGCTTCTAAGAAGGAATTTGGATTCGACCTAAGCTGTGCAAAGGAAACCTTTATGGAATCTAAAAAGATCTTCACAAAAGGCTCTACTTCAGAAAGTCGGGAGAAGTCGGGTGGAAACAATAGTGCACATGATGTAGACCCTTCGTTGTTAGCAACATTTTTGAAGACTTGCATGAAGCTTTTGTGGGATAGAAGGGTGGTAGAATGGCTACAGGAGTTGATTGATAATTGTACAGGTAAGATTAAAGCTCCTCCAAAACAACATGTAGTCCACAAAGTGGGTAAAAGAAAGAAGTAAACAACTCACGAGATGCGACTGACTATGCAAATTGGGGAATATGAGATGGACTAGGTAATTCTTGATCTAGGATCTAATGTGAATGTTCTGCCAAAGAAAACATGGGAAAGAATGGGGAGGCCTATGCTGCAATGATCTCCTATCTAGCTATGCATGGTGAACCAGCAAAAGATCATTCATGTGGGGCACCTATATGGGGTCATAGTAGATATGGAAGGATAAATCACCCTAGCTAACTTTGAAGTGATCAAGATAGTTGACGATAGTAACCCTTACCCAACACTACTAAACATTTATTGGGCCTTTGTTATAGACATATTTGGGCACTGCAACCCCAAACTCATATGTCCATAAACTAAGGGCTCCTTAAGTCCCTAAAAGTGTTTTTTCATACCCTAAAGGATCATGGTCAATTGATTACATCATTTCCCAGAAGTTCCACCTCAAAAACTACTCAGAACTGGCCAAAACTGGACCATACAGACTACCCCATGGGCAAGGTGCGATGCATACTGACTGCCAAACTGGCAAGGTGTGATTCATACTCAAATGGCCTTCTATGGGGTGCGATGAGCAAGAATAGACAAATGGCAGAGACAGTTTGCAAGGTGGATGATCATGGAATCTTCTAGAAACTTCTCCTGTGATACTTGCCTCTCTAAATTCGCCCAGGGATGAGTAAGAGATCAATGAAATCTCCAAGTGGAACCAAAAACTATCAGTGGAATGACACTAATCAAAAACCTAGAGATGACTCACACCCTTACAAGAAATCTACAAATGGATACCTCACCTGAGAGATCTAGAGGCTGGAATTTTGTATTTTGTAAGGAAGTGTTGTTGGTTTGTTGGTGAGAAGAGACATTGCATTGTTGGGTGATTTTCTTGTTCATGAGGTGAAGAGGGCTTCTACAACTGGGAGGATGATGCTGGATCAGACAGTTGGGTTGTAATCCTCTCTTACATTACTATTAATAAAGTTCTTTTATTTTTCCTCCATATAATCTTGTATTTGTGAATCTTATTGTTTATGAATGCAATTGTATGGTCAATGTGTTTCTGATTCCGCATTGTTTATGATGTTTTAGATAGAGATGATTTGATGGTTTGTTGTTACTTTGACTCTATAGGTACTCTTTGAAGCGGGACAAGTAGGAGAGGAGTGGCAAATTCTATCAAGGAAAGGAGAAATCAAGCTAGGATCAAAGCAGAAGATCCAGGTTGGTCCTCTTTTCTTCTCTTCCATCTATCACACTTAAAGGAACTCTTGAAAATCTTTCATTGTTTGTTTCTAAGATAACTACTGTCTCAGTGGGACTAGCAGTTTGAATCGACACTAGATTTCCTTGAAATAGCCTTTGATATGGATGTGGTTATTAAGCTTAAGAAGCACATAATGACGTTTGAGAGAAAGGAGCTCCGGGTCATTGTTCCAGTTGATCCAATTGAAGGTGCGCGGTATACTGAACTGGTCTATGAATATGAAGAGGAGGACAATATTAATATGATTTATAAAATCACTACACACGATGAGGACTAGATAAACCCTACAAAAGATGGACGGATCACATGGGATAGGGATAGTTCCTTCACTTCAGATTCTGATGAAGAGCTTGAGCATTGACAGAACCGATTACATGAAGTCTCCTCATTCCGCTGCAACATGTTGATGATATTGATACAATGCATATCAACTGAGGTAAGGAATTTAACTTATTATGATGGTTTAGAAGATGTTAATTTATTTTTGGAAAAATTTGAGAGGGATGTGCCAAAAGAACATTGGTTCCAAGCCCTAGATTTGGCACTTCATGCTACACCTACCCATTGGTCGGGTATGCATAAGGAAAACTTCGCTGATTGGAAATAATACAGGTGAATGATGAAGTTGAGGTTTGGGTATGCTAATACCTATATGATGGAGAAATACACAAGAAAGGATGATCCACATGAACATTTAGCGTGATGGAATAAGGCATGGGGAGAGGAACCGCAGTCGGAATGGGTGTTACACAGTAATTTGTCACTGCCTTCCTGTCAGTCACCCTGCTGTGTCAATCACTAAGCTTCATGCCTTTTGAACTAGCCCAGAAACCCATTTTTCCAAAGTTTTGTTCATCAGCGCGTCTGTTCCTAAAATAACCGCGATGACAGGCGCCTTGTAGTGTATGCTGTGCGCTGCCAGCGCGGAAGAACATCACTTTTCCGCGATGGCCTACAGCGCGCCTTTCCCGTGTGCTTCCGCGCTGACATGACTGTCCCAGTTATTGAGATGCGCCGACAGCGCGGCAGTATCCTAATAATCCGCGCTGATCCAGTTTGGGCGAATTTGTTCAAACAACCAGCCTTCCAGATGACTCCAGGCTTGGTTGTTAGCTTTGTGAATGTCGACTTCCTTCTATGGCATGTCTGTTCGACCCTTTCCAACAACTTCCCTTGAAGATAAGCTCATCCTTCCATCCTTATAGGAGACTCCTTCTCCTATATAAACTCTCACCATTACCATGGGCAGCTAGTTTTTGGATAGTTAGACATAGCTTGGATTGTATAGAGCTTATAGTGCTCAGATTGCTGCTACTATAGGTATTTGGTGTGCTAGGTATGGAAGTGATTGATTGCTTAGGGAAGGTTGTTTTGTGTTGCTTGTGAGAGAGAGAGTTGTTTGTCTTGGGAAAATCATCCTCAAAGGTGAATGCTTGAGATACATGCTGACTGGCCCCTCCTGAGAAGGTTACCGACGTCAGAACATTTGGTTGTACTCTTCTCTATTCTGATTAATAATAGATGACTGCTATTATTGTTCCATTCTCATTTGTACTTGCAATGGTTAAATGTGAATTACATCTTTTCTGACCGATGTATGGTTTCTTTTACTAGATTTCACGCTTGTGTTTGTTTCCTCTTCGTGTGTGCAGGTATCCATTCGCGGGGATCGCGGAGGATTGTGACCAGCCGAAGCGAAGGAGCAAAGGTTACATCTCTTCGTCAAACAACAGCGCTGGAATCCAAGTAGGTGCTCTTTACCTCTTGTTTAATTGTAATTAGGAACATGCATAGCAGCATTGTTTGATTGTTGCTAGACCCTTGCTGGGCTAGTAGGGATCGCCTCTATCCGTAGAGGGGATTTACCTCTCCAACAATTTGGCGACTCCGCTGGGGATCAGCCTTTTTGTCTCTTGAGTCCACTTTTGTGTTTGGCTTTGATTGATCTCTTTTCGAGTTTTTGGGATTGTCTTTGTTGCTTATGAACTTTCTGGGTGTTTCTGGGAAGCATTTTTATTATTGAAAAGCTCCTGCCTTTGGTTTGGGAAGTTTTTATTTTGGCTTTCCTTGTTTTTTGCTCTCAGCGCGTTTTATTTCGGAACAGTCGCGCTGACATCACGACCCTGTTCTTTGGTTTTCTCTTCATCGCGCCTGTACGTCTAACAGCCGCGCCGACCACGTTTTCAAGGGCAGCGCGCTTTATTCGTGTCCTTCCGCGCTGACATCGCGCCCCCTCTTCTTTGTGATTTCGGTCATCGCGTCTGTGTGCTTTATATCCGCGCTGACCTCGTTTTTTTGAGACAGCGCGCTTTTTCCCTGTCTTTCCGCGCTGACGTCGCAAAGTTGCTGAAGGTCTCCCCCTGTCAGCGCCGAGTTGCTGAAGGCTACCCGCACTGAGCCTGAAAAACTCATTTTTGACCAAATCGGCCTCCTGAACCTCTTGCTGTGACTTTCCCTTCTTCTCTCCACCTGTCTAATGACTTGTTTTTCACTGTCTGAACTTTGAACTGTTTGATTACGAAGCTTAGCCTCATAGGGTTTCGTTTTGCTCGGTTTTGAGTTTGCAAATACCTTCCCTTTTTGCTTTCGCTGCTTGGTTCGTGTTCCCACCATCACTTTTGCAATTGCTGGATTGTGTTGTGTCTCTAGTTGACTGGTTGTGACTTTCGTCCTTTGGGTGTTTGCCTTTTTCTATTGATTTCGCGCTCTAACTCTAGGACATCTAGAGGTCGCGTGTGTGTCAAGCCTACTGTAGGGAGCTTGTTTGTTTGTTCGACCAGCCAAGTTCAGATCTGTTCACGCACTTGTTCAGTGATTGTTGGAGTGCTTTGGATTGTGTTTCCAAGTGGTTTCTTTTCGCTTCCTCCTTGCTTGCAATCTTTGCTTGTTTTGCAGAGCTTAGATCACATAGCTCGTGCATTACTTTGTTTCTTTTGATTTGGAAACTTTGGTTGAGTGTTTCGGGAACTTTTTGTGCTCTCATTAAGTAGTTTGCTTGGTGTTTTGGTTCCTCCAAATTCATTTAGGTGCTTCGGGTCATTGAAAAGAAATCAAACTAGTATCTTTGTATTCAATAATTGAAAAGGAAAAGAACATTTCGTTGAGTTGCATTCTCAAAAGAAAAGTTTTGTTTCCTTGCCTTTAGCTGCATTAGATTGTTTGATTGCTTGCGTTCATTTTGTTTGATCAAAAATTCTTTACCTTCTCATAGCTAGAATTCATCGAACAAAATGGTATTCTTTGGCATGTAGTTCGCATCTAGGTAATTGTGAGAGAACATACGATAGGACCTGAAATCGAAACTTAATCTCAAGATCAACTATAAAATGAACCGAATGAATCTAAAAACGCATTGGAACTAAACGCAAATATCTAGAGGTCTAGGTTAGAGACGTGTTCCGGCGTCTTTAAACATAGTCACTGTTGTTTCACATTACGGTTGGGTGATTCCTCCTTCTGTGACTCGATAGTGGTCTAACACGGACTGTGCTCCCACGTACCGTCGCGTATATAGGGAGACCCCACTAGGCTTTTATCCTTGATCCATAGGAAGCCGAGTCTGCCGCCTTACGATTCGCAATGCAGTGAACACAACATTCACGAAGATTGACCACCCGTACCCTAAAAAATATTCTGTGGTTTTGCGAAAAGTTTGGCACACCCTCTACCTAGAGTTCCAGAGCAGTCACTTTTGATACTTTTCGGACTCCCTAAATGAAAAGGTGCCTGTGAGCGTCTTGTCACTTCGTGCTCATTAAACATTCGAAGGAGACTGGAGTCATCTTTTCGTCCTTTTCTCGACTCCTGAAACATGAAAAGGTCAAGTTTGGTTCTTGTGTCTTAAAATTAATTCGGCCACGATAACATCACCTGATTAGATCTCGTGTGCGTTAGCTTGAGTAGGTTTCGTTTTCGTTTGCTATGGCAACTTTTCCGGGATTCACTAACCCAGGTTCCCCATCTGATGGGAATCCAGGACAATTCCCTCCTCTTGGGAATGTTGGTGCTCCGTATATGGCGACGTTGTCCCTACCAGGGTTAACTGTCGGGTTGCCTGTGTGGTTGTTTTCAACCTCTTTGGTCCCTACCGTATCGGCTGTTAGTCCATCAGTCCCTCCACCTGAACAACATCATGTTGATCCTAAGGTGGATCTCTCCCCTTCGACGCCTACTTCTACGTCGTCCTCTTGTACTTCGCCTGGTGAAATTCTCGATGAAAGTAACCAGGTGGCTAAGAAGAAGAAGAGGAAGACCAAGAAGAAGAAGTCCCCTAAGGGAGAGCCTACACACACAGTTCCCCTCCTAAGTCCAGCTATCCACTCCAGTACACCCGAAGTCGGGTCACCTTCTACTCCTCCGCGGAAGGTTAAGTTTCCTTGTCGATTATGCAAGGAGGACCATCTGCTTCGTGATTGTCCTGGCATTCCTAGGGTATTAGAAGTTTGGTCCCACGATCCGGCCCGCCCTTCATCGTCCACTAATGATCATGGCGATGCTACCTCATCAGTTGGGAATGGTAAAGAGAAAGGGAAGTTTCGAATCCCCTGTCGACTTTGTGAAGGCAAACATCCCCTTCACCTTTGTCCCCTCATGGATAAAGCCTCTACTGTGTTGGAAAGTCTTGCTGCTCCTCCGAATCCATTCCCCGCTGGTTATCAGCGTCTTTCTACAGCTGTAGATCGCGCCCCTGTTCACAAAGAGATCGCTTCAGATTCTCCTATTGTCCAGGCCCCTCTTCCCGAACCTGGCTGTCCCTAGCCTGTTCCAGACCCGTCATTGGTCGGAAAGGGTGTTGATTCGAGTCCACCTCCTCTCAACCACTCTGTTTCGGAAGAGCAAAATTCTCACGTTCTTCTCGTCTCGGCGAATCCTCCGGAGCCTGATAATGGTGTTCCCACCCCAACCTCTCCCGCGGATTCAGAGTCGGTTCTTTCCGAGCAGGGGGGCAACCATATGGTTCCCCCACCAAGTAGTTCGGTCATTTCCTTTGATTGGAGTCGTTTGACTACCCCTCCCCTTCCATCCCACGTGCCTTTCTGGGTCACCGCCTATGCTTGCAATAAGGCGCTGCCCGGCACTGTGTTAGACGAAGGAGCATCGGTTAGTCTTATGCCCGTTACTACTTGGCGAGCTTTGGGTTCCCCATCGCTTGTACCTGTCGCACCGCATCTCACCGCGTTTGACGGAGGAACGAGTCAGCCATTAGGGATCCTTCCACAGTTTCCTATCACTTTGGGAGGCAAGACTGTCTATATCGACGTCTCGGTTACCCAAGGTTCTTTAGACTTCAGTCTTCTCCTTGGTCGTGACTTTGTGTATGCCATGGGAGCCCTTGTTTCTTCACTTTTCCGTGTGGTTTGCTTTCCACACGATGGAAGAATTGTGACGTTCGATCAATTATCGTTCGTTCGTCCACAAGCCCCTCCGGCGCACTCGTCTTTCCCTCCTGGCTTTCATCCACAAGTTGCATCTGCCTCGCCGCAAATCAACTACGTGGCCACCCACCCCGTGCCCGTACCCAGTGATGACACCATCGTGCATAGTGTCCTGGGGGCATTAGGTCCTGATTTCCAAGATGTCGGCCTTCCCTCCGGAGCCACTTTCTTGGGGGCCTCCACTTCCCGTTCATTATGATGAAGTCTGGACGGAGCATAGTTCACTTTCCTATGTCAAGCTCCCTAAAAAATGAAATTGGGTCTGGTCGGAGCATAGTTCACTTTCCTATGTCAAGCTCCCTAAAAAATGAAACAAGGGTTATGAGGATAGTTCTTTTACTGTGTCAACCTCGTTAAAAAATGAAACACCTCCCTTTCCAAATCAAGTCTTTTGATTAAGATTTCGTAAAATACAAGTCGAGTCTTTCATAGATCTTGAGAGTGAACCTTCATTCCATCCACTTTGTTGAATGCAATGAAGCTTGGGGGGCATGTACCTCGATTTTCATTATTATGCTGGGGGCATGCAAACTTATAACAAGCATAGTTTTTCGTTTCAAGCTTGTGTAAACATGAAACATAATCCAAGCAGAGTTCTCCATGGTTCAAGCTTGTGTAAAAATGAACCCATACCCGATTTACATCTCGTGATTGCCATTTTTATCCGCTGAATTCTGCTAGATGAGCCTTGGTTGTTTCATTCCATTGCTACCATCTCTTTGGCCGATCATATGCTCTCACTTGGTTGTTTATCCTTTCCTGAGGAACCGCAGCGATGAGTGGTTTTATTAGCCAGCCTCTTAACCATTACATGTTTTGAACAGTTCCACCATTACCGGAACCAGTTGCTACCTTTGATACCACTCGTTCCTCTAGGACGAGTCACCTTTAAGCTCTTTTCTTACTCGTAAAATATGAAAAGATTGCCGAGTATTTTTCCCTTTTTGACTCGTTAAAGAGAATAAAAATGGAGGTCTGCTTTCAGCTCTTTTCTGACCGTTTAAAGATGGAAAGATTGCCGAGTTATCCCTCTTGACTCGTTAAAAGTAAAAAGAGGCGGTCGTCTTTAAACCCTTTTCCGACCGTGTAAAAACGAAAAGATTGTCGGACCCTTGTCGTTTCCGGTTCGTTAATTGTTACGAAACGACGTGATACCGATTACTTTTTTACTTTTTCAGATCGATATCACTACTCATGAAAAGTACTCCTCGATCGTAATGATCGGGCGGTTCTTTCGAGCATAGTTTTATACTTTTTCGGGCTCGAGAGACACAACTGTACGAAAAAGGACCCCCTTGGAGTCTCCTTTTCCGCTGTCTTTTCAGACTCTCTAAACAAGAAAAGACGTCGAGTTTTTCCTTTGTCAGGCTCGTTAAACACTTGATGACATCGGGCATTGTCGAAATGACATTCTTCAAGCATATGCTACCCCGTCAAGCTTGTCATCCAAAAATAACCGGGGTACCCACCAGAAATGGTGGGGAAAATGGAACTGTAATAATTGTCGTGTCGGCAGTATGTCGCTCTTGAACATGGCACTAGCCTGCATTCGTGTCTGGGTGGGGATATCTCATCTCATTTCACATTAGCCTCCGTGGGTTTGGGTTACCCTGTTTTGACCTCTCATCTGCTCATTGCCCTGTCACCATGACCTCTGCTCATTTGATGTCAAATACTGCCAAATCCGTTATAGTGCCGCCGATATGTTCAAGAGAAGTTGACCTCTGCAATAATACAACCTCATCTGCTATCTCACACAAATCATTTTTCCTCTGTCTCGCGTCAATGATGTGGGAAACATTATGGCCCACCTTCGATCAAGGTCCCTTCCTGTCGACTTCAGCTCATTATCCGGGAAGGTGACTTAGAGACTCCCTTCAGGTGCCTTAGAGCCTGCATGCCTCAATGGCAGGTTCTTCGTGTTCGACGAGAGGTTTTCATTATTGGCCTCCGATCGAATGATTCCGTGGATGTTCGACAACAGCTCATTGATTCACATGCCGCGGATTGTACCTATAGTACCTTGAGGACCATTGTCATTATTGGTGGTACCTCTCGCATCTGTTAACAGTTTTCATCATTGACTGGTAATCAGGCGATGTTCATGCATGTTCGACTTCAACTCATATGTTCACATGCTTGAACTTGTACTTTGTTCGGATCGGGACGGAGCGCAAGACCCTGGATCCCTATCTTTGAGGGCCAGGTTGCGATTTTGTGGATGATCATTACATGACTCATTGATGGATGGCTGCGCCCATACCTGAGTCTTCATGGATGGCTGCGACCATACCTTATCATCATTCTGGTCTCTTTAGCTGGGTGGCTGCGTCCATACCCTAGACCATTCTCGCATGTCTTTTGGATGGCTGCGCCCATGCCTAGACTGCATGTACTTGATTATCAGAGATATTTCGGTCCTTCCTGGTGGTGTTCTAGTTCGGCGTGTGTTGTAAAGCATTTCACCCCTCCCACTCTCTCGGTCTTCATGCTTTAGGGGGCATCTGTTACACAGTAATTTGTCACTGCCTTCCTGTCAGTCACCCTGCTGTGTCAATCACTAAGCTTCATGCCTTTTGAACTAGCCCAGAAACCCATTTTTCCAAAGTTTTGTTCATCAGCGCGTCTGTTCCTAAAATAACCGCGATGACAGGCGCCTTGTAGTGTATGCTGTGCGCTGCCAGCGCGGAAGAACATCACTTTTCCGCGATGGCCTACAGCGCGCCTTTCCCGTGTGCTTCCGCGCTGACATGACTGTCCCAGTTATTGAGATGCGCCAACAGCGCGGCAGTATCCTAATAATCCGCGCTGATCCAGTTTGGGCGAATTTGTTCAAACAACCAGCCTTCCAGATAACTCCAGGCTTGGTTGTTAGCTTTGTGAATGTCGACTTCCTTCTATGGCATGTCTGTTCGACCCTTTCCAACAACTTCCCTTGAAGATAAGCTCATCCTTCCATCCTTATAGGAGACTCCTTCTCCTATATAAACTCTCACCATTACCATGGGCAGCTAGTTTTTGGATAGTTAGACATAGCTTGGATTGTATAGAGCTTATAGTGCTCAGATTGCTGCTACTATAGGTATTTGGTGTGCTAGGTGTGGAAGTGATTGATTGCTTAGGGAAGGTTGTTTTGTGTTGCTTGTGAGAGAGAGAGTTGTTTGTCTTGGGAAAATCATCCTCAAAGGTGAATGCTTGAGATACATGCTGACTGGCCCCTCCTGAGAAGGTTACCGACGTCAGAACATTTGGTTGTACTCTTCTCTATTCTGATTAATAATAGATGACTGCTATTATTGTTCCATTCTCATTTGTACTTGCAATGGTTAAATGTGAATTACATCTTTTCTGACCGATGTATGGTTGCTTTTACTAGATTTCACGCTTGTGTTTGTTTCCTCTTCGTGTGTGCAGGTATCCATTCGCGGGGATCGCGGAGGATTGTGACCAGCCGAAGCGAAGGAGCAAAGGTTACATCTCTTCGTCAAACAACAGCGCTGGAATCCAAGTAGGTGCTCTTCACCTCTTGTTTAATTGTAATTAGGAACATGCATAGCAGCATTGTTTGATTGTTGCTAGACCCTTGCTGGGCTAGTAGGGATCGCCTCTATCCGTAGAGGGGATTTACCTCTCCAACAATTTGGCGACTCCGCTGGGGATCAGCCTTTTTGTCTCTTGAGTCCACTTTTGTGTTTGGCTTTGATTGATCTCTTTTCGAGTTTTTGGGATTGTCTTTTTTGCTTATGAACTTTCTGGGCGTTTCTGGGAAGCATTTTTATTATTGAAAAGCTCCTGCCTTTGGTTTGGGAAGTTTTTATTTTGGCTTTCCTTGTTTTTTGCTCTCAGCGCGTTTTATTTCGGAACAGTCGCGCTGACATCGCGACCCTGTTCTTTGGTTTTCTCTTCATCGCGCCTGTACGTCTAACAGCCGCGCTGACCACGTTTTCAAGGGCAGCGCGCTTTATTCGTGTCCTTCCGCGCTGACATCGCGCCCCCTCTTCTTTGTGATTTCGGTCATCGCGTCTGTGTGCTTTATATCCGCGCTGACCTCGTTTTTTTGAGACAGCGCGCTTTTTCCCTGTCTTTCCGCGCTGACGTCGCAAAGTTGCTGAAGGTCTCCCCCTGTCAGCGCCGAGTTGCTGAAGGCTACCCGCGCTGAGCCTGAAAAACTCATTTTTGACCAAATCGGCCTCCTGAACCTCTTGCTGGGACTTTCCCTTCTTCTCTCCACCTGTCTAATGACTTGTTTTTCACTGTCTGAACTTTCAACTGTTTGATTACGAAGCTTAGCCTCATAGGGTTTCGTTTTGCTCGGTTTTGAGTTTGCAAATACCTTCCCTTTTTGCTTTCGCTGCTTGGTTCGTGTTCCCACCATCACTTTTGCAATTGCTGGATTGTGTTGTGTCTCTAGTTGACTGGTTGTGACTTTCGTCCTTCGGGTGTTTGCCTTTTTCTATTGATTTCGCGCTCTAACTCTAGGACATCTAGAGGTCGCGTGTGTGTCAAGCCTACTGTAGGGAGCTTGTTTGTTTGTTCGACCAGCCAAGTTCAGATCTGTTCACGCACTTGTTCAGTGATTGTTGGAGTGCTTTGGATTGTGTTTCCAAGTGGTTTCTTTTCGCTTCCTCCTTGCTTGCAATCTTTGCTTGTTTTGCAGAGCTTAGATCACATAGCTCGTGCATTACTTTGTTTCTTTTGATTTGGAAACTTTGGTTGAGTGTTTCGGGAACTTTGTGTGCTCTCATTAAGTAGTTTGCTTGGTGTTTTGGTTCCTCCAAATTCATTTAGGTGCTTCGGGTCATTGAAAAGAAATCAAACTAGTATCTTTGTATTCAATAATTGAAAAGGAAAAGAACATTTCGTTGAGTTGCATTCTCAAAAGAAAAGTTTTGTTTCCTTGCCTTTAGCTGCATTAGATTGTTTGATTGCTTGCGTTCATTTTGTTTGATCAAAAATTCTTTACCTTCTCATAGCTAGAATTCATCGAACAAAATGGTATTCTTTGGCATGTAGTTCGCATCTAGGTAATTGTGAGAGAACATACGATAGGACCTGAAATCGAAACTTAATCTCAAGATCAACTATAAAATGAACCGAATGAATCTAAAAACGCATTGGAACTAAACGCAAATATCTAGAGGTCTAGGTTAGAGACGTGTTCCGGCGTATTTAAACATAGTCACTGTTGTTTCACATTACGGTTGGGTGATTCCTCCTTCTGTGACTCGATAGTGGTCTAACACGGACTGTGCTCCCACGTACCGTCGCGTATATAGGGAGACCCCACTAGGCTTTTATCCTTGATCCATAGGAAGCCGAGTCTGCCGCCTTACGATTCGCAATGCAGTGAACACAGCATTCACGAAGATTGACCACCCGTACCCTAAAAAGTATTCTGTGGTTTTGCGAAAAGTCTGGCACACCCTCTACCTAGAGTTCCAGAGCAGTCACTTTTGATCCTTTTCGGACTCCCTAAATGAAAAGGTGCCTGTGAGCGTCTTGTCACTTCGTGCTCATTAAACATTCGAAGGAGACTCGAGTCATCTTTTCGTCCTTTTCTCGACTCCTGAAACATGAAAAGGTCAAGTTTGGTTCTTGTGTCTTAAAATTAATTCGGCCACAATAACATCACCTGATTAGATCTCGTGTGCGTTAGCTTGAGTAGGTTTCGTTTTCGTTTGCTATGGCAACTTTTCCGAGATTCACTAACCCAGGTTCCCCATCTGATGGGAATCCAGGTGTTGTGGGGAAAAGTATCCGATGCGGATGACCCTATCCCTACTCTAAAGGTGACAGTCTTTAGCAACAACTGAAAGTAAAGCTTTGATGTTTTCCTTTATGAAAGTACAGAGAGGGGGAAGAAATGATCAACCAACCTGGTATCCTTCGCTTAGTCGATCTTGATCCTCTCTCTTTGTCTCTTGTTCCCAGCTCCTTGCTCTCTTTGCCGGTCCAGCTACACACAAGCCCTGCACAAAACGAGAGAGGAAACTACAAGATACAAGTACTCATAACTGATGCATGGATTAGAGTGAATCAAATATACATGTAAATACAATACATCAATGCAATACAAGTATATAGGAGAACATGCAAAACTTTATTGATAGAAGTAACAGGGTTCTGAGAAGGTTACAACCAATGATGGCTCCAATCCAGCAGCACCTCCCCAGCAGCAAGAACTCTCCTCTTCACCTCTAGTAAAACAATCACCCAATAGCTCTAACTGTAATCCAACAGCACCTCCTTGCTTTACACAAAATTCCAGCCTCCTTAGACCTCATAGAAGAGCTCTATATATAGGATAGAAGAAGAGAGGATGAGTCAGCTTGAGACTGACATGAAGCTGCCTTGTGTCCTCTCCCTCTTCAGTTAATCTTCAGTTCTTGAGTCCACTTGGAGATCCTTGGTTACACATGGTGATCAAGTACCTCTTACTCATCATAGGGCGAATCTTATGAACCAAGTGTCAGTTTGGAAGCTTCCTGGGCAGTTGACACCTTGCAGGATGACTGTGCCACTTGGCCAATCTCGCCCAGCGCAGGTAGCCTTCATTACTTTTGACTTCCAGCGCAGGTACAAAGAGGGACAGTTGCATTCCAGCGTAGAAGCTCAGTGGAGCAGCTGACATGATCCAAAATAAGCCTGTTTTGAAGTGTTTTCAGGTGGAGAACTGATTGGAAGTGCTGTTGTTTGATGACCTTGTTCTTTTAGGGGTAAGAACAACATGTTTAGGGACTGAGGATCCCTGTAATTATTGACATTTCATGCTCCATGCTGCGAGGCACAAAAATGTCTATAACAGTTGCCCCCTAAAGTATGAGGCCGTTTATCGGGTGAAATGCTTTATCTAGAGGATCCGAAGTTCGTTCCAGTGCTGAGGAGAGTGCCCTGTAATACAATACAATACAATACATTATTTTTCATTCTATTTTCATGATCTAGCTGAGGCGGGCATTCCCATGCTCAGCTTTTATAAATACATTTTGGTACATATGACAGACGATCGTCTGAAGATAGACTGATAATTTTCTGCTGAAATTATCATCCTTTGAGTAGGATGATCATCTGCTGCAATGATGTACATGGCAAATGCTTTTATATTTCCTGAATATATATCGCAGCCCGGATGGATGAAACTAGATCCGGGGTCTTCAAACTCGTTCGATCTTCACTCTAAGTACAAGTCGATCCATGTGAGAATTGCGCTGAAGTCGAACATGGAAAGACATCGCTTGATTACCGGTCAATAATGAAAACCGTTAACAAGCGCGAGAGGAATCACCAATAATGACGATGACCCTCAAGGTACTGCAGTACAATTCACGTGGCGTGAATAAAGGACTTGGCGTCGAACGCCACGCAAAATCTTCTGGTCGAAGGTCATTGATGTATACCTGTCGCCGGAAGTGAGAAACTTGCCATTGAGGCATGCAAGCTTCAAAGTACTGATGGGGGTGTTCCTAGATCAACTTCTTGGATAATGAGTTGAAGTCGACAAGAAGCGATCCGTCAAAGGAGGGCCTTAATGAATCCCACATCAATGACACGGAACGGAGCTAATGATTTTAGTGGAGGTAAAAACAAACTGTGACATATGATTCAGGGTGGCGATCATGAATGGATGAAGGATAATGTATGGTAGTGGATGGGACACGGTTGACACTTTCAAAATGACCCCTCTTGAACATATAACGACACTGATGCGATGGATCGGTAGCATTACCCCAAATGTGGATGGTGTGGCGAGGACCATGGTGATGAGACCGGTGAATGAGACAACCCAACCCGATATGGTACGGAGGAAAAGTGTCATGTTCAAGAGTGACTTGCTACCATTAAACTTTGAATGTTCTCCCAATTTTTCCCCAGTCATTTCTGACCAGTACCTCTTTATTTTTGTCAAGCTTGAGGAGGATAACATATGCTTGTTCTATAACCTGCCCTTCGGGCAAGCCCATCGCTATGATTTAACGAGCCTAGCGATAGGGAAACTCGTTCTCGTCTAAAGACAAGTTTGTCGCTATTTAATCATTTTAACGAGTCTAACGACAAAGAAAACTCGGTCCTTTTCATTTTTAGAGAGTCTGAAAAGGTACAGAAAGTTAACTCCATGATTCCTTTTTCATCAGCAAATCCCTTAAGTCCGAAAAAGTATAAAACAATACAGAAGGGATGGCTGTTCGGTACTTTTAACAAGCCGAACAAGACAAGCGCTCGATCCTTTTGTGCAATAATCCCTCAGGTCCAAAAAGATTAAAATTTAGAGGAGGGATAGCGTTCCGGTCATTTAACGAGCTGGAAGGCCAAAACTCGGCAAACTTTTCATATTTTACGAGTCAGTGAAAAGAGCTGAAAGAAGACTCGTCTTTTGAGGAACGAGTGATAAACAGGGATAGCTACAGATTCCAGGTACAGGTTGGAATTTTCCAATCACGGCAGTGTCACAAGGATGGCTAGGTGAAATCACTCTTCGCAGCTGTTTCTCAAAAGAGGTAAACACACAAATGGAAGTGAATGATCGGCCAAATGAACAGTGGAGGTGATGGATGAAAACACGATCAAGGTTCTTATGGCTGATGAATTTATGATCTCAAAAGGTTATTTACCGGTTCATTTTTTCCATGAGCTTGAATTCTGAGGGAAACTTTTTCTCATACTTTTCTATTTTTTAACGAGCATAAATTCAGTCCTAAAACTGCTCGGATTTGCGTTTATTTTTTAATGAGCATGAACTATATGCTAAAACTGCTTGATATACCAGTCATATGAAGAACGCCTCTCGTAAGGACCAATTTTTATAGAGCTTATGCCTTACCACAGCTGTGCTCACTTTTGGCAAATTTTACTTTTGCCCCACAGGCTTTCTTTCATGCAAGTTTGGAAACGGCTAATCTTAAAACCAGATAAATAACCGCCCCTAGCTTGCACTCCAGAAATTTTGCATGCCCCCAGGTATAGGATAGAATTTCGAGGCTGCCCCTCCTCTCCCCTACTTCTGCTTTTCTTTGGGTGTTCACATTTATTTGTCATCTTGCTAATCTAATGCTAACGATACTTGTCTTCTCGTTATTTTAAGGGGTCTTACGCAGTACTCAGGCTTCCCGTCGGCCCACTTTTAACAAACAGCTATTTATGACAATAGAAGAACACTACTCAAAGATAAAACATTGGTATTATTGAGGGAGGCTTGCCTCTTTCTTATTATTCCAAAGATAGTTCGATTTGCTGCCGCAGATCAATCTCTTTCTTCGGCGGTGCCTATCATTGGGTTGTCCTAAGATGGTTACCCTCTATCACAACAATACGGTCTCCTTCTTAATAGACTTCCCCTGCTTATCCTTCAAAACACATGTTTCGATGGGCGAGGCTTGAATTTAAAGATGGTGACTACTTGTTGTAATAAGGGAATTCCTACTCGGGCATTGCCCACTTTTTTAGACAAAGGTGAATGATTCCCAAACACATAACTTTAACAAAAGATCATTTTTCCAGAACAACCCCACTTCCTACGGACGGGGTACGGACTAGTCATGTTCTCCTGCGGAAATTCTGTCTTATACCCGGAGTTTCTTCTGCCCGAAGCAGACCAGGGTGCATGCCCCCTGGGTCCTAGTCTTTCTTTCCGAATCACTCGCGCTCATCGGGAAGGAGGACCGGGGGCGGAGGCGAATCTTGAGTGAACAGACCATTTAGGATTGGTATTTGACTATTTGCGATGTGAGATCCCGGAAATGAAAGTTGGTCTACGAGCTTGACCACCCTTCCTTCATGTGGAAAACACATTACTCTAAAGAGTGAGGAGACTATCGCTCCCATGCAATAAATATAGTCGCGTCCAAGGAGTAGGTTATAATCCAAGGGTCCTTGAACTACCAACACGTTCATCCTGACGGTCTTCCCCTTCAATGTAACAGGTACATCGGGGAGGATCCCTAATGGTCGACTGGTTCCTTTATCAAAACCTGAGAGATTTCTCAACTCAGGTAAAAGCGCCGGGGAACCCAGTGCTTTCCAAGCAACAGAGGAAAGGATACTCACAGACGCCCCTTCATCAATGATAGTACCAGCCATAATCATTCTATAGATCTGGACAATGATTCTGAATGGTACACTGGCTGGTAACCGGGGTCTGCCTAGTTGATTCCAATCAAAGGATACAACCAGGTTGCTTGGCGGTGGGACCGAATATACGGCCGGATATGACTCTGATGATGTTCCTTCCTGCGATAAAGGAATGGGCGCATTGCCCTGATGCTCATCGGAGTCGGTGCTGATGAAAAGAACCTGGATGGTGTCATCCTTGTTCTCATCAGTGAGGGTGTCGCATGAAGACGACTCTTCGGCGACGGTGTCATTTGAAGACGGGTCTTCAATGACGGGGTCATTGGACGATAGAACCTCTGAAGGAAGAACCGGGCCAACTGCCGTATCGACCTTTAGACTTTCGTCTAGTCTAGATTCAGTAGGTTCATTCTCAATGACCGACACTTCAGCTGACCACTTGAGTGGTTCAACCGGATTTTCAACTATCGAGGGATTAGGCGCGAGTTTTTGATATCCAGGTGGAAGTCGCACCGGTGACACCGGGCGATCTTCCAAAACTCTCTTGGCCTCATCTAAGAATGGACATTTGTGGATGGCATGATGACCTTCACACAATAGACAGGGTGATCTTGGTCCCCTTCTTCGTCCTTCACTCTCGCTAGTTGACGGAATGCAATCAACTTGACAACCAGAGGTTGATGCTACCGGATTGTGCAACCTTGGGGACCAGTCCCTTAGTATCCGGGGAATACAAGGACAATCACGATGGAAATGGATCCCTTTGCAAATGACACATGGCGATTTAGACCCGGTCGGTGCAGTGTGTGGGTTTTTGTCAGCTTTCTTCTGCTTGCCCCCAGTCGCCTTCGCCAGAGGCTCCTTCTGCTTCTTTTCTTTCTTCTTCTTTTCTTTCTTCTCCTTGGGAGGCTGACTTTTGCCGGCTCTACCTTGCGAAGATGAAGGATCAGAGGAAGTATCATAAGAAGTGGAAGGCTGGTGGGTAGTTCTAGGTTGTTCTGACTGTTGATTCGACTGCTCAGGATTAGTGGCGATCTGGACTACATTAGTTGAAAAGAGCCATACAGGGAGGCCGATTGTCAATCCTGGAAGCGACAATGTAGCCATATGAGGCGCACCAACATCTCCCCAAGAGGAGAAGGGATTTGGACTTCCGCCAAGGTTACTTCCTTGGTTGGTGGGCTCCATACTTTTCAACTGAAAGATCAACGTGGGAATAACAGGTGATTATGTTCCGCTTTAAAATAAATTTTATTAACGACGCTTTTAGACACAAACTTGCTTTTTCATGTTTTAAGAGTCGAGAAAAAGCTAAAGATGACTCTAGTCGCCTTCGATGTATTAACGAGCCCGAAGTGACAAATGCTCGGTTGGACTTTTTCAGTTATAGAGTTTGAAAAAGGCCAAAAGAAACTGCTCTGGAGATCTAGGCAGAGGGTGTGCCAAACCTTTCGCGAAACCACAGAATACGTTTTACGGTACGGGTGGTCGATCTTCGTGAATGCTGTGTTCACTGCATCGCGATCAGTAGGGCGGCCGACACGGTTTCCTAAGGATAAAGGATAAAAGCCTATAGGGGTCTCCCAATATACGCGACGGTACGCGGGAGCTCAAGTCCGTGTTAGTGCCACCGACTCTCAGGAGGAATCACCCACCTTCGTAGAGATCGACAATCACTATGTTTAACGACGCCGGAACACGTCTCTACCTAGACCTCTAGATGTTTTCGTTAAATTCCAAAGCGTTGTTATGTAAATTGAGTTTATCTTAATGTTGATCTTTCTTAACAGTTTGCCTTTCAGGTTCGCCACGAGATGTATATATACAACTTCCTATATGCAATCTAAGAATGAGAAGCAAATCTTTTCAATCTTTCAACTTTGAAAACCTTAATCTACTTGAGGGAAAAGAAGGACACAACTTTTTCCACAGATCAAAGAACACACACTAAAATGCACATCTTCCTAAATCGTCAAGCATACAGTCAAATGCAAAATGCACAATGCATGTATTTCTTTTCGTTATCCTTAATGTTGATGCTAGACAAAAAGGAAACTGTTGTATGATTTTGAATCTAATTTCAAGTAGAAATAAACAAGCTTGTCCACAATCAAAAAGACACCTTATGATAGACTTGTTTAAAAACACAGGAAATATATAGATTCAAACCATGAAATGCAAATCGAACAAACTCAAACAGCTATGAACAGTAATAAAACTAGCTCTTAAGATCACAACGACACTTTTACAGTTCAGGATCTAAGAGGTCACAGCTATACTGGTTCGCTTTTCACAATGGGAAACTGTAACTGCAACAAGAAATACTGAAAGAAAATTCACAGTTTCATCACACAACTGAGGCGGAATAATGTCAAGGAGAAGTGGCTTACAGCAAGTACAATAACCAACAAGCAATCAGCCAAAAACAAGTGCAAACAGGGCCAAGACACAATAGGAAGACTGAGCAAGACAAGGGCTAACTGGACCAGCGCAGGTTCTAGTCTTCCAATTCCACTCTCAGCGCAGTTCCCGAAGGGAGTACCTGCGCTGTAATGCAGGCTGCCTGTGTACAGCCTGCACTGACTCACGAGAGTTTCGTCTACAAAGTTTTCCGGGTCATAAAAAGCTCAAAAATGCACTGTTTTTGATGAAATAAAAAGCTATAGGTCAAGTACAGGCTAAGGTATGATCAAGAGGATGAAGATCTATCACAAAGAGTAAAGAGTCTTTTGTAGATAAGCTCTTCAAATCTTGAATTTGCTCAGCAAATGAGCAAGAGTAGCAGTCCCTCTACTTCGCTTTTGATATAGTCAAAAGCTTTTCGATTTGGTACTCTTTTCTTCAAGAAATGAATAGCAAAATACTACAAACACCAACAAGATACTAGGCTCCCCAGTGGAGTCGCCAGTTTGTTGTGGGGAAAAGTATCCGATGCGGATGACCCTATCCCTACTCTAAAGGTGACAGTCTTTAGCAACAACTGAAAGTAAAGCTTTGATGTTTTCCTTTATGAAAGTACAGAGAGGGGGAAGAAATGATCAACCAACCTGGTATCCTTCGCTTAGTCGATCTTGATCCTCTCTCTTTGTCTCTTGTTCCCAGCTCCTTGCTCTCTTTGCCGGTCCAGCTACACACAAGCCCTGCACAAAACGAGAGAGGAAACTACAAGATACAAGTACTCATAACTGATGCATGGATTAGAGTGAATCAAATATACATGTAAATACAATACATCAATGCAATACAAGTATATAGGAGAACATGCAAAACTTTATTGATAGAAGTAACAGGGTTCTGAGAAGGTTACAACCAATGATGGCTCCAATCCAGCAGCACCTCCCCAGCAGCAAGAACTCTCCTCTTCACCTCTAGTAAAACAATCACCCAATAGCTCTAACTGTAATCCAACAGCACCTCCTTGCTTTACACAAAATTCCAGCCTCCTTAGACCTCATAGAAGAGCTCTATATATAGGATAGAAGAAGAGAGGATGAGTCAGCTTGAGACTGACATGAAGCTGCCTTGTGTCCTCTCCCTCTTCAGTTAATCTTCAGTTCTTGAGTCCACTTGGAGATCCTTGGTTACACATGGTGATCAAGTACCTCTTACTCATCATAGGGCGAATCTTATGAACCAAGTGTCAGTTTGGAAGCTTCCTGGGCAGTTGACACCTTGCAGGATGACTGTGCCACTTGGCCAATCTCGCCCAGCGCAGGTAGCCTTCATTACTTTTGACTTCCAGCGCAGGTACAAAGAGGGACAGTTGCATTCCAGCGCAGAAGCTCAGTGGAGCAGCTGACATGATCCAAAATAAGCCTGTTTTGAAGTGTTTTCAGGTGGAGAACTGATTGGAAGTGTTGTTGTTTGATGACCTTGTTCTTTTAGGGGTAAGAACAACATGTTTAGGGACTCAGGATCCCTGTAATTATTGACATTTCATGCTCCATGCTGCGAGGCACAAAAATGTCTATAACAGTTGCCCCCTAAAGTATGAGGCCGTTTATCGGGTGAAATGCTTTATCTAGAGGATCCGAAGTTCGTTCCAGTGCTGAGGAGAGTGCCCTGTAATACAATACAATACAATACATTATTTTTCATTCTATTTTCATGATCTAGCTGAGGCGGGCATTCCCATGCTC
Source organism: Pinus tabuliformis (assembly GCA_031772625.1). Classification (NCBI taxonomy): domain Eukaryota; kingdom Viridiplantae; phylum Streptophyta; class Pinopsida; order Pinales; family Pinaceae; genus Pinus; species Pinus tabuliformis. The sequence continues at coordinate 656,502,179 of CM062820.1, read as the reverse complement.
AGCTTTTATAAATACATTTTGGTACATATGACAGACGATCGTCTGAAGATAGACTGATAATTTTCTGCTGAAATTATCATCCTTTGAGTAGGATGATCATCTGCTGCAATGATGTACATGGCAAATGCTTTTATATTTCCTGAATATATATCGCAGCCCGGATGGATGAAACTAGATCCGGGGTCTTCAAACTCGTTCGATCTTCACTCTAAGTACAAGTCGATCCATGTGAGAATTGCGCTGAAGTCGAACATGGAAAGACATCGCTTGATTACCGGTCAATAATGAAAACCGTTAACAAGCGCGAGAGGAATCACCAATAATGACGATGACCCTCAAGGTACTGCAGTACAATTCACGTGGCGTGAATAAAGGACTTGGCGTCGAACGCCACGCAAAATCTTCTGGTCGAAGGTCATTGATGTATACCTGTCGCCGGAAGTGAGAAACTTGCCATTGAGGCATGCAAGCTTCAAAGTACTGATGGGGGTGTTCCTAGATCAACTTCTTGGATAATGAGTTGAAGTCGACAAGAAGCGATCCGTCAAAGGAGGGCCTTAATGAATCCCACATCAATGACACGGAACGGAGCTAATGATTTTAGTGGAGGTAAAAACAAACTGTGACATATGATTCAGGGTGGCGATCATGAATGGATGAAGGATAATGTATGGTAGTGGATGGGACACGGTTGACACTTTCAGAATGACCCCTCTTGAACATATAACGACACTGATGCGATGGATCGGTAGCATTACCCCAAATGTGGATGGTGTGGCAAGGACCATGGTGATGAGACCGGTGAATGAGACAACCCAACCCGATATGGTACGGAGGAAAAGTGTCATGTTCAAGAGTGACTTGCTACCATTAAACTTTGAATGTTCTCCCAATTTTTCCCCAGTCATTTCTGACCAGTACCTCTTTATTTTTGTCAAGCTTGAGGAGGATAACATATGCTTGTTCTATAACCTGCCCTTCGGGCAAGCCCATCGCTATGATTTAACGAGCCTAGCGATAGGGAAACTCGTTCTCGTCTAAAGACAAGTTTGTCGCTATTTAATCATTTTAACGAGTCTAACGACAAAGAAAACTCGGTCCTTTTCATTTTTAGAGAGTCTGAAAAGGTACAGAAAGTTAACTCCATGATTCCTTTTTCATCAGCAAATCCCTTAAGTCCGAAAAAGTATAAAACAATACAGAAGGGATGGCTGTTCGGTACTTTTAACGAGCCGAACAAGACAAGCGCTCGATCCTTTTGTGCAATAATCCCTCAGGTCCAAAAAGATTAAAATTTAGAGGAGGGATAGCGTTCCGGTCATTTAACGAGCTGGAAGGCCAAAACTCGGCAAACTTTTCATATTTTACGAGTCAGTGAAAAGAGCTGAAAGAAGACTCGTCTTTTGAGGAATGAGTGATAAACAGGGATAGCTACAGATTCCAGGTACAGGTTGGAATTTTCCAATCACGGCAGTGTCACAAGGATGGCTAGGTGAAATCACTCTTCGCAGCTGTTTCTCAAAAGAGGTAAACACACAAATGGAAGTGAATGATCGGCCAAATGAACAGTGGAGGTGATGGATGAAAACACGATCAAGGTTCTTATGGCTGATGAATTTATGATCTCAAAAGGTTATTTACCGGTTCATTTTTTCCATGAGCTTGAATTCTGAGGGAAACTTTTGCTCATACTTTTCTATTTTTTAACGAGCATAAATTCAGTCCTAAAACTGCTCGGATTTGCGTTTATTTTTTAACGAGCATGAACTATATGCTAAAACTACTTGATATACCAGTCATATGAAGAACGCCTCTCGTAAGGACCAATTTTTATAGAGCTTATGCCTTACCACAGCTGTGCTCACTTTTGGCAAATTTTACTTTTTCCCCACAGGCTTTCTTTCATGCAAGTTTGGAAACGGCTAATCTTAAAACCAGATAAATAACCGCCCCTAGCTTGCACTCCAGAAAGTTTGCATGCCCCCAGGTATAGGATAGAATTTCGAGGCTGCCCCTCCTCTCCCCTACTTCTGCTTTTCTTTGGGTGTTCACATTTATTTGTCATCTTGCTAATCTAATGCTAACGATACTTGTCTTCTCGTTATTTTAAGGGGTCTTACGCAGTACTCAGGCTTCCCGTCTGCCCACTTTTAACAAAAAGCTATTTATGACAATAGAAGAACACTACTCAAAGATAAAACATTGGTATTATTGAGGGAGGCTTGCCTCTTTCTTATTATTCCAAAGACGGTTCGATTTGCTGCCGCAGATCAATCTCTTTCTTCGGCGGTGCCTATCATTGGGTTGTCCTAAGATGGTTACCCTCTATCACAACAATACGGTCTCCTTCTTAATAGACTGCCCCTGCTTATCCTTCAAAACACATGTTTCGATGGGCGAGGCTTGAATTTAAAGATGGTGACTACTTGTTGTAATAAGGGAATTCCTACTCGGGCATTGCCCACTTTTTTAGACAAAGGTGAATGATTCCCAAACACATAACTTTAACAAAAGATCATTTTTCCAGAACAACCCCACTTCCTACGGACGGGGTACGGACTAGTCATGTTCTCCTGTGGAAATTCTGTCTTATACCCGGAGTTTCTTCTGCCCGAAGCAGACCAGGGTGCATGCCCCCTGGGTCCTAGTCTTTCTTTCCGAATCACTCGCGCTCATCGGGAAGGAGGACCGGGGGCGGAGGCGAATCTTGAGTGAACAGACCATTTAGGATTGGTATTTGACTATTTGCGATGTGAGATCCCGGAAATGAAAGTTGGTCTACGAGCTTGACCACCCTTCCTTCATGTGGAAAACACATTACTCTAAAGAGTGAGGAGACTATCGCTCCCATGCAATAAATATAGTCGCGTCCAAGGAGTAGGTTATAATCCAAGGGTCCTTGAACTACCAACACGTTCATCCTGACGGTCTTCCCCTTCAATGTAACAGGTACATCGGGGAGGATCCCTAATGGTCGACTGGTTCCTTTATCAAAACCTGAGAGATTTCTCAACTCAGGTAAAAGCGCCGGGGAACCCAGTGCTTTCCAAGCAACAGAGGAAAGGATACTCACAGACGCCCCTTCATCAATGATAGTACCAGCCATAATCATTCTATAGATCTGGACAATGATTCTGAATGGTACACTGGCTGGTAACCGGGGTCTGCCTAGTTGATTCCAATCAAAGGATACAACCAGGTTGCTTGGCGGTGGGACCGAATATACGGCCGGATATGACTCTGATGATGTTCCTTCCTGCGATAAAGGAATGGGCGCATTGCCCTGATGCTCATCGGAGTCGGTGCTGATGAAAAGAACCTGGATGGTGTCATCCTTGTTCTCATCAGTGAGGGTGTCGCATGAAGACGACTCTTCGGCGACGGTGTCATTTGAAGACGGGTCTTCAATGACGGGGTCATTGGACGATAGAACCTCTGAAGGAAGAACCGGGCCAACTGCCGTATCGACCTTTAGACTTTCGTCTAGTCTAGATTCAGTAGGTTCATTCTCAATGACCGACACTTCAGCTGACCACTTGAGTGGTTCAACCGGATTTTCAACTATCGAGGGATTAGGCGCGAGTTTTTGATATCCAGGTGGAAGTCGCACCGGTGACACCGGGCGATCTTCCAAAACTCTCTTGGCCTCATCTAAGAATGGACATTTGTGGATGGCATGATGACCTTCACACAATAGACAGGGTGATCTTGGTCCCCTTCTTCGTCCTTCACTCTCGCTAGTTGACGGAATGCAATCAACTTGACAACCAGAGGTTGATGCTACCGGATTGTGCAACCTTGGGGACCAGTCCCTTAGTATCCGGGGAATACAAGGACAATCACGATGGAAATGGATCCCTTTGCAAATGACACATGGCGATTTAGGCCCAGTCGGTGCAGTGTGTGGGTTTTTGTCAGCTTTCTTCTGCTTGCCCCCAGTCGCCTTCGCCAGAGGCTCCTTCTGCTTCTTTTCTTTCTTCTTCTTTTCTTTCTTCTCCTTGGGAGGCTGACTTTTGCCGGCTCTACCTTGCGAAGATGAAGGATCAGAGGAAGTATCATAAGAAGTGGAAGGCTGGTGGGTAGTTCTAGATTGTTCTGACTGTTGATTCGACTGCTCAGGATTAGTGGCGATCTGGACTACATTAGTTGAAAAGAGCCATACAGGGAGGCCGATTGTCAATCCTGGAAGCGACAATGTAGCCATATGAGGCGCACCAACATCTCCCCAAGAGGAGAAGGGATTTGGACTTCCGCCAAGGTTACTTCCTTGGTTGGTGGGCTCCATACTTTTCAACTGAAAGATCAACGTGGGAATAACAGGTGATTATGTTCCGCTTTAAAATAAATTTTATTAACGACGCTTTTAGACACAAACTTGCTTTTTCATGTTTTAAGAGTCGAGAAAAAGCTAAAGATGACTCTAGTCGCCTTCGATGTATTAACGAGCCCGAAGTGACAAATGCTCGGTTGGACTTTTTCAGTTATAGAGTTTGAAAAAGGCCAAAAGAAACTGCTCTGGAGATCTAGGCAGAGGGTGTGCCAAACCTTTCGCGAAACCACAGAATACGTTTTACGGTACGGGTGGTCGATCTTCGTGAATGCTGTGTTCACTGCATCGCGATCAGTAGGGCGACCGACACGGTTTCCTAAGGATAAAGGATAAAAGCCTATAGGGGTCTCCCAATATACGCGACGGTACGCGGGAGCTCAAGTCTGTGTTAGTGCCACCGACTCTCAGGAGGAATCACCCACCTTCGTAGAGATCGACAGTCACTATGTTTAACGACGCCGGAACACGTCTCTACCTAGACCTCTAGATGTTTTCGTTAAATTCCAAAGCATTGTTATGTAAATTGAGTTTATTTTAATGTTGATCTTTCTTAACAGTTTGCCTTTCAGGTTCGCCACGAGATGTATATATACAACTTCCTATATGCAATCTAAGAATGAGAAGCAAATCTTTTCAATCTTTCAACTTTGAAAACCTTAATCTACTTGAGGGAAAAGAAGGACACAACTTTTTCCACAGATCAAAGAACACACACTAAAATGCACATCTTCCTAAATCGTCAAGCATACAGTCAAATGCAAAATGCACAATGCATGTATTTCTTTTCGTTATCCTTAATGTTGATGCTAGACAAAAAGGAAACTGTTGTATGATTTTGAATCTAATTTCAAGTAGAAATAAACAAGCTTGTCCACAATCAAAAAGACACCTTATGATAGACTTGTTTAAAAACACAGGAAATATATAGATTCAAACCATGAAATGCAAATTGAACAAACTCAAACAGCTATGAACAGTAATAAAACTAGCTCTTAAGATCACAACGACACTTTTACAGTTCAGGATCTAAGAGGTCACAGCTATACTGGTTCGCTTTTCACAATGGGAAACTGTAACTGCAACAAGAAATACTGAAAGAACATTCACAGTTTCATCACACAACTGAGGCGGAATAATGTCAAGGAGAAGTGGCTTACAGCAAGTACAATAACCAACAAGCAATCAGCCAAAAACAAGTGCAAACAGGGCCAAGACACAATAGGAAGACTGAGCAAGACAAGGGCTAACTGGACCAGCGCAAGTTCTAGTCTGCCAATTCCACTCTCAGCGCAGTTCCCGAAGGGAGTACCTGCGCTGTAATGCAGGCTGCCTGTGTACAGCCTGCACTGACTCACGAGAGTTTCGTCTACAAAGTTTTCCGGGTCATAAAAAGCTCAAAAATGCACTGTTTTTGATGAAATAAAAAGCTATAGGTCAAGTACAGGCTAAGGTATGATCAAGAGGATGAAGATCTATCACAAAGAGTAAAGAGTCTTTTGTAGATAAGCTCTTCAAATCTTGAATTTGCTCAGCAAATGAGCAAGAGTAGCAGTCCCTCTACTTCGCTTTTGATATAGTCAAAAGCTTTTCGATTTGGTACTCTTTTCTTCAAGAAATGAATAGCAAAATACTACAAACACCAACAAGATACTAGGCTCCCCAGTGGAGTCGCCAGTTTGTTGTGGGGAAAAGTATCCGATGCGGATGACCCTATCCCTACTCTAAAGGTGACAGTCTTTAGCAACAACTGAAAGTAAAGCTTTGATGTTTTCCTTTATGAAAGTACAGAGAGGGGGAAGAAATGATCAACCAACCTGGTATCCTTCGCTTAGTCGATCTTGATCCTCTCTCTTTGTCTCTTGTTCCCAGCTCCTTGCTCTCTTTGCCGGTCCAGCTACACACAAGCCCTGCACAAAACGAGAGAGGAAACTACAAGATACAAGTACTCATAACTGATGCATGGATTAGAGTGAATCAAATATACATGTAAATACAATACATCAATGCAATACAAGTATATAGGAGAACATGCAAAACTTTATTGATAGAAGTAACAGGGTTCTGAGAAGGTTACAACCAATGATGGCTCCAATCCAGCAGCACCTCCCCAGCAGCAAGAACTCTCCTCTTCACCTCTAGTAAAACAATCACCCAATAGCTCTAACTGTAATCCAACAACACCTCCTTGCTTTACACAAAATTCCAGCCTCCTTAGACCTCATAGAAGAGCTCTATATATAGGATAGAAGAAGAGAGGATGAGTCAGCTTGAGACTGACATGAAGCTGCCTTGTGTCCTCTCCCTCTTCAGTTAATCTTCAGTTCTTGAGTCCACTTGGAGATCCTTGGTTACACATGGTGATCAAGTACCTCTTACTCATCATAGGGCGAATCTTATGAACCAAGTGTCAGTTTGGAAGCTTCCTGGCCAGTTGACACCTTGCAGGATGACTGTGCCACTTGGCCAATCTCGCCCAGCGCAGGTAGCCTTCATTACTTTTGACTTCCAGCGCAGGTACAAAGAGGGACAGTTGCATTCCAGCGCAGAAGCTCAGTGGAGCAGCTGACATGATCCAAAATAAGCCTGTTTTGAAGTGTTTTCAGGTGGAGAACTGATTGGAAGTGCTGTTGTTTGATGACCTTGTTCTTTTAGGGGTAAGAACAACATGTTTAGGGACTGAGGATCCCTGTAATTATTGACATTTCATGCTCCATGCTGCGAGGCACAAAAATGTCTATAACACCAGGACAATTCCCTCCTCTTGGGAATGTTGGTGCTCTGTATATGGCGACGTTGTCCCTACCAGGGTTAACTGTCGGGTTGCCTGTGTGGTTGTTTTCAACCTCTTTGGTCCCTACCGTATCGGCTGTTAGTCCATCAGTCCCTCCACCTGAACAACATCATGTTGATCCTAAGGTGGATCTCTCCCCTTCGACGCCTACTTCTACGTCGTCCTCTTGTACTTCGCCTGGTGAAATTCTCGATGAAAGTAACCAGGTGGCTAAGAAGAAGAAGAGGAAGACCAAGAAGAAGAAGTCCCCTAAGGGAGAGCCTACACACACAGTTCCCCTCCTAAGTCCAGCTATCCACTCCAGTACACCTGAAGTCGGGTCACCTTCTGCTCCTCCGCGGAAGGTTAAGTTTCCTTGTCGATTATGCAAGGAGGACCATCTGCTTCGTGATTGTCCTGGCATTCCCAGGGTATTAGAAGTTTGGTCCCACGATCCGGCCCGCCCTTCATCGTCCACTAATGATCATGGCGATGCTACCTCATCAGTTGGGAATGGTAAGGAGAAAGGGAAGTTTCGAATCCCCTGTCGACTTTGTGAAGGCAAACATCCCCTTCACCTTTGTCCCCTCATGGATAAAGCCTCTGCTGTGTTGGAAAGTCTTGCTGCTCCTCCGAATCCATTCCCCGCTGGTTATCAGCGTCTTTCTACAGCTGTAGATCGCGCCCCTGTTCACAAAGAGATCGCTTCAGATTCTCCTATTGTCCAGGCCCCTCTTCCCGAACCTGGCTGTCCCCAGCCTGTTCCAGACCCGTCATTGGTCGGAAAGGGTGTTGATTCGAGTCCACCTCCTCTCAACCACTCTGTTTCGGAAGAGAAAAATTCTCACGTTCTTCTCGTCTCGGCGAATCCTCCGGAGCCTGATAATGGTGTTCCCACCCCAACCTCTCCCGCGGATTCAGAGTCGGTTCTTTCCGAGCAGGGGGGCAACCATATGGTTCCCCCACCAAGTAGTTCGGTCATTTCCTTTGATTGGAGTCGTTTGACTGCCCCTCCCCTTCCATCCCACGTGCCTTTCTGGGTCACCGCCTATGCTTGCAATAAGGCGCTGCCCGGCACTGTGTTAGACGAAGGAGCATCGGTTAGTCTTATGCCCGTTACTACTTGGCGAGCTTTGGGTTCCCCATCGCTTGTACCTGTCGCACCGCATCTCACCGCGTTTGACGGAGGAACGAGTCAGCCATTAGGGATCCTTCCACAGTTTCCTATCACTTTGGGAGGCAAGACTGTCTATATCGACGTCTCGGTTACCCAAGGTTCTTTAGACTTCAGTCTTCTCCTTGGTCGTGACTTTGTGTATGCCATGGGAGCCCTTGTTTCTTCACTTTTCCGTGTGGTTTGCTTTCCACACGATGGAAGAATTGTGACGTTCGATCAATTATCGTTCGTTCGTCCACAAGCCCCTCCGGCGCACTCGTCTTTCCCTCCTGGCTTTCATCCACAAGTTGCATCTGCCTCGCCGCAAATCAACTACGTGGCCACCCACCCCGTGCCCATACCCAGTGATGACACCATCGTGCATAGTGTCCTGGGGGCATTAGGTCCTGATTTCCAAGATGCCGGCCTTCCCTCCGGCGCCACTTTCTTGGGGGCCTCCACTTCCCGTTCATTATGATGAAGTCTGGACGGAGCATAGTTCACTTTCCTATGTCAAGCTCCCTAAAAAATGAAATTGGGTCTGGTCGGAGCATAGTTCACTTTCCTCTGTCAAGCTCCCTAAAAAATGCAACAAGGGTTATGAGGATAGTTCTTTTACTGTGTCAACCTCGTTAAAAAATGAAACACCTCCCTTTCCAAATCAAGTCTTTTGATTAAGATTTCATAAAATACAAGTCGAGTCTTTCATAGATCTTGAGAGTGAACCTTCATTCCATCCACTTTGTTGAATGCAATGAAGCTTGGGGGGCATGTACCTCGATTTTCATTATTATGCTGGGGGCATGCAAACTTATAACAAGCATAGTTTTTCGTTTCAAGCTTGTGTAAACATGAAACATAATCCAAGCAGAGTTCTCCATGGTTCAAGCTTGTGTAAAAATGAACCCATACCCGATTTACATCTCGTGATTGCCATTTTTATCCGTTGAATTCTGCTAGATGAGCCTTGGTTGTTTCATTCCATTGCTACCATCTCTTTGGCCGATCATATGCTCTCACTTGGTTGTTTATCCTTTCCTGAGGAACCGCAGCGATGAGTGGTTTTATTAGCCAGCCTCTTAACCATTACATGTTTTGAACAGTTCCACCATTACCGGAACCAGTTGCTACCTTTGATACCACTCGTTCCTCTAGGACGAGTCACCTTTAAGCTCTTTTCTTACTCGTAAAATATGAAAAGATTGCCGAGTATTTTTCCCTTTTTGACTCGTTAAAGAGAATAAAAATGGAGGTCTGCTTTCAGCTCTTTTCTGACCGTTTAAAGATGGAAAGATTGCCGAGTTATCCCTCTTGACTCGTTAAAAGTAAAAAGAGGCGGTCGTCTTTAAACCCTTTTCCGACCGTGTAAAAACGAAAAGATTGTCGGACCCTTGTCGTTTCCGGTTCGTTAATTGTTATGAAACGACGTGATACCGATTACTTTTTTACTTTTTCAGATCGATATCACTACTCATGAAAAGTACTCCTCGATCGTAATGATCGGGCAGTTCTTTCGAGCATAGTTTTATACTTTTTCGGGCTCGAGAGACACAACTGTACGAAAAAGGACCCCCTTGGAGTCTCCTTTTCCGCTGTCTTTTCAGACTCTCTAAACAAGAAAAGACGTCGAGTTTTTCCTTTGTCAGGCTCGTTAAACACTTGATGACATCGGGCATTGTCGAAATGACATTCTTCAAGCATATGCTACCCCCGTCAAGCTTGTCATCCAAAAATAACCGGGGTACCCACCAGAAATGGTGGGGAAAATGGAACTGTAATAATTGTCGTGTCGGCAGTATGTCGCTCTTGAACATGGCACTAGCCTGCATTCGTGTCTGGGTGGGGATATCTCATCTCATTTCACATTAGCCTCCGTGGGTTTGGGTTACCCTGTTTTGACCTCTCATCTGCTCATTGCCCTGTCACCATGACCTCTGCTCATTTGATGTCAAATACTGCCAAATCCGTTATAGTGCCGCCGATATGTTCAAGAGAAGTTGACCTCTGCAATAATACAACCTCATCTGCTATCTCACACAAATCATTTTTCCTCTGTCTCGCGTCGATGATGTGGGAAACATTATGGCCCACCTTCGATCAAGGTCCCTTCCTGTCGACTTCAACTCATTATCCGGGAAGGTGACTTAGAGACTCCCTTCAGGTGCCTTAGAGCCTGCATGCCTCAATGGCAGGTTCTTCGTGTTCGACGAGAGGTTTTCATTATTGGCCTCCGAACGAATGATTCCGTGGATGTTCGACAACAGCTCATTGATTCACATGCCGCGGATTGTACCTATAGTACCTTGAGGACCATTGTCATTATTGGTGGTACCTCTCGCATCTGTTAACAGTTTTCATCATTGACTGGTAATCAGGCGATGTTCATGCATGTTCGACTTCAACTCATATGTTCACATGCTTGAACTTGTACTTTGTTCGGATCGGGACGGAGCGCAAGACCCTGGATCCCTATCTTTGAGGGCCAGGTTGCGATTTTGTGGATGATCATTACATGACTCATTGATGGATGGCTGCGCCCATACCTGAGTCTTCATGGATGGCTGCGACCATACCTTATCATCATTCTGGTCTCTTTAGCTGGGTGGCTGCGTCCATACCCTAGACCATTCTCGCATGTCTTTTGGATGGCTGCGCCCATGCCTAGACTGCATGTACTTGATTATCAGAGATATTTCGGTCCTTCCTGGTGGTGTTCCAGTTCGGCGTGTGTTGTAAAGCATTTCACCCCTCCCACTCTCTCGGTCTTCATGTTTTAGGGGGCATCTGTTACACAGTAATTTGTCACTGCCTTCCTGTCAGTCACCCTGCTGTGTCAATCACTAAGCTTCATGCCTTTTGAACTAGCCCAGAAACCCATTTTTCCAAAGTTTTGTTCATCAGCGCGTCTGTTCCTAAAATAACCGCGATGACAGGCGCCTTGTAGTGTATGCTGTGCGCTGCCAGCGCGGAAGAACATCACTTTTCCGCGATGGCCTACAGCGCGCCTTTCCCGTGTGCTTCCGCGCTGACATGACTGTCCCAGTTATTGAGATGCGCCGACAGCGCGGCAGTATCCTAATAATCCGCGCTGATCCAGTTTGGGCGAATTTGTTCAAACAACCAGCCTTCCAGATGACTCCAGGCTTGGTTGTTAGCTTTGTGAATGTCGACTCCCTTCTATGGCATGTCTGTTCGACCCTTTCCAACAACTTCCCTTGAAGATAAGCTCATCCTTCCACCCTTATAGGAGACTCCTTCTCCTATATAAACTCTCACCATTACCATGGGCAGCTAGTTTTTGGATAGTTAGACATAGCTTGGATTGTATAGAGCTTATAGTGCTCAGATTGCTGCTACTATAGGTATTTGGTGTGCTAGGTGTGGAAGTGATTGATTGCTTAGGGAAGGTTGTTTTGTGTTGCTTGTGAGAGAGAGAGTTGTTTGTCTTGGGAAAATCATCCTCAAAGGTGAATGCTTGAGATACATGCTGACTGGCCCCTCCTGAGAAGCTTACCGATGTCAGAACATTTGTTTGTACTCTTCTCTATTCTGATTAATAATAGATGACTGCTATTATTGTTCCATTCTCATTTGTACTTGCAATGGTTAAATGTGAATTACATCTTTTCTGACCGATGTATGGTTGCTTTTACTAGATTTCACGCTTGTGTTTGTTTCCTCTTCGTGTGTGCAGGTATCCATTCGCGGGGATCACGGAGGATTGTGACCAGCCGAAGCGAAGGAGCAAAGGTTACATCTCTTCGTCAAACAACAGCGCTGGAATCCAAGTAGGTGCTCTTCACCTCTTGTTTAATTGTAATTAGGAACATGCATAGCAGCATTGTTTGATTGTTGCTAGACCCTTGCTGGGCTAGTAGGGATCGCCTCTATCCGTAGAGGGGATTTACCTCTCCAACAATGGGTTCACATCTTTTGTCAGACTTTGGATACCGTTCCAATGAACTGGTATCTAGAAACTGAGCTGTGACATGGGAAGGCTGAATGGGATATCCTGAAGAAAAATTTCCTATTAACATTAAGCTTTGAATATGGCTTTGAGTGTATTGATGAGGCACTCCATGAAGTTTGTGAACTTTAAAATACCTGAGGAACCAGTGGCATGGGTTCAGTGAGATTGGAATACCCAGTTGCACCATGGCTTGGAATGTTATAATGTAACTACAAAAGAAGGTAAAGACAACCCTAGAAACATCAATATTCTTGAGTCGAAAGGACAGTGCAATGTTGAGGGACCCAAAGTAGCAATCCCTAACATATCAGAGTCTTTAAAGACAAAGAAGGTAAATATTGGATCAGATTTTGAGCAGCTAAAGTTTGCTAAGATAGGTGACTATTGTGATGAAGATATGGTTGATAACATCAAAGAGCTAATGTGTGAGTATCAGGACTTGTTTCCCACCAAGTTTTATGATCTAAAGGGGATAGTAGGGGATTTGGGCATCATGAAAATAACTTTGAAGTCAGACGTGAAGCCTGTAAAGAAACGCCCCTACCAGTTAAATCCCAAATATAAGGAAAAGGTGTGTAAAGAGTTGGATAAGATGATGGAAGATGGGATCATTGAACTTGTGGAAGTATCATATTTCATAAGTCCCATGGTAGTCCAAGAAAACAAGCAGCATGATGAAATCCAAATATGCATCGACCTAAGGAAATTGAATGATGTGTGCATCCATCACCTATTCTCGATGCCATTTACAGATGAAGTGCTAGAGAATGTTGGAGGGCAGGAAGCCTACTTGGTTAGTGATGGGTTCCCTAGATACCATCAGATCAAGATCATGCTAGAGGATCAAAGTAAGACCACCTTCATGATGGAATGGGGTTGTTTTCAATATATGGTAATTCCTTTTGGACTGAAGAATGTGCTTGTGATATTTTCAAGAGTAGGAATTGCACATTTTAAGGAATTTACCCACAAAATTTTAGAAGTATACTTTGATGATTGGACCATGTTTGGGTTGGTCAAGTGCCATGTTGCTAGTTTGCACCTCATGCTGGATACCTATTGAAGATATCAGATCACCCTTAACTTGAAAACGTGCATATTTTATGTACCGTATGGAATATTTCTAGGTCATGTGGTTTGTAAGTAGGGATTGATGGTAAGCCCTACCACAATAGATGTCATTGTTAATTTGGAGGCCCCGAAGAATGTAGAACAACTACGTGCAATGTTGGATCAATTGGATATTATAGGAAATTTATCAAGGCATACATGCAAATAATTGTGCCAGTGGAGAGGTTGTTGAAGAAGGACGCAACATTCTACTAGGACAAAGGTTTCCAAAGAAGTTTAGATATTTTGAAGGAAAAAATGGTCACCGCACCCATTCTAGTGTTCTCGAATTGGAAAAAGGAACTTCATGTTCATGTGGACACGTCCTATATTACGTTAGGTACGGTGATGACCTAACCAGGTGAAGGAGACATTGATCACCCTATAACATTTCCGAGTAGGAAATTATCAAAGGTGGAGAAGAACTACTCGACTACAAAGCTCGAAGGACTAGCAATGGTGTACGTGCTATAGAAATTCCAGCACTAGCTGTTAGGCACACAATTCAAAATGTATACAGACCATTATGCTATAAAATACCTGGTCAATAAGCATGTGTTTGGGGGGAAGATCTGCAGATGGTTGTTTCTATTCCAGGAGTATGATTTTGAGGTGATCGTGAAGCTAGGACACCTGAATGTTGGTATTGATCACCTATCTAGGATTGAGACTGGTGATGAGCATATGAGTTTGGAAGAAGGGTTACCTGATGCACAACCCTTTGTTGTTCGTGTATTAGACTATCACTTTTCTGATATAATTCAATTTTTTTCTACAAGAATAGCCCCAGAAGGATATTTGACATAGCAGAAGAAGAAATTGTTGGTCTACACGGCTAACTTCATCAGTAGACACTTATACAAAATGGGCTCTGATAAGATACTATGCAGATATGTTCCAAAATATGAACAACCAAGAATTTTGATGGTAACACATGCAGGAGTAGTGGGAGGACATTATGCAGGTAGAGCGACTGCATAGAAGATCCTACACACAGGACTTTGGTGGCAAACAATGTATAAGGACTTGAAGGTGTATTTTAGGGTGTGCAATGCTTGTTAAAGGACAGGGAGACCAATGTGAAGGGACGAGTTTCCATTAAATGCACAGATAACCTTGTAGGTGTTGGATAAATGGGTGATTGACTTCGTCGGTCCAATTCAACCACCAGAGAAAAAGACTAAGGCATGATACATTATTACAACAATTCAATATTTGACATGATAGGTGGAGGCAGAACCAGTAAAAGACTATAGCACAACTACCACTGTGAAGTTCATCTTTGAGTTTATTTTATCCAAGTTTGGTTGCCCTAGGATCTTGATGAGTGATAGGGGCACGCACTTCCTAAACGAAATAATCACTATGATGTTTGATAGGGGCACAACAGAATCCTTCAAAAAAAATATTGGAGAGTGCCTTAACTAAGGTTTACAACACGAAGTGGAATGACTGGGATGTGTGCATACCAGTAGTCCTTTGGGCGTATAGGACCACATGCAAAAAGTTGACAAGCCAAACCCATTTCTGACTCGTATATGGGTAGGAGGATGTAATTCCCATGGAATACATTGTGCCAAGTCTGTGGATTGCAACATTGATAGACATGGTTGATCACGATACTATGGAGGAGCGTCTCATGCAGCTCGTAGAATTGGAAGAAGGTCATTTTCTAGTAGGATTCCATCAAAAGGTGCAAAAGGATCATGAGAAGGCATGGCATGATCACCATTTAAAGCAATGCACCTTACAAATTAATGATTTGGTATTTCTATATGAAAACAAATTTACAAAATTCCGAGGAAAGTTTCAAATGCATTGATTAGGACCTTATGTTTTCAAAGGAATTACAGATGGTGGCACAGTTCAACTCGTGAAGCTGAACGCAGAATTTTTTCCAGGCAAATTCAATGGTAGTCGATTGAAGTTGCATAGGGGTGATCTTGCCCCTACGCAATGACACTATGATGGCGAGGTAGTCTTAGTACTCCAGGCAGCTTCAAGGAAGTACGAAACTATAAACTACCTTGCCCAAAAGTGGGAAAGATGAAGCAAGAGGGCTTCGCGATGGATGGAAGTAAGGTGCAGAAAGGGAGATGCATCGATGAATCTGTGCCATGAGGATGGGTGTCATGTGGCCTGACCAATAGATGATCAGTGGAAGCATTGTAGATGACTAGATGGAAAAAATTTTGTTGAAAGGAGCAGGGAAGACACATTTATGTCGCTTATCTTTGGAAATCTCCCACCAATGTTGCATTAATGATCAAAAATTGGAGGGAACGGTTGGATTTGAACCCAAAATCATCTATAAAGATGGCATTCTACCCAACATTTGAACATTTTTCTTCTTGAGAGTTGATATTGAGATGTTTTGGCTTGCTTTGTGCCAAGAGCTGAACTGTATGTCCGAGCCAACTTTGGAGGAGATATTTTCACGCCCAGGGTTGGCTGACGTACATGACTTTCTGTGAGAACATTTTGTGGCTAGAATGATTTCAATTCCCCTTGAGACGGAAGCAATGCCATTTGTCCCTATAAGATTTTAGACTATGATGCCTAGGTCTCCCCGACCTAAGCCTTTTATATCACAACCTTCTGCATCCAAGGCAACCGATAAGAAGAAGAAGAAACCTCAGTAGGTCCTGGTGGGGAAGTCACCGTAGAAAAACCCCAAAGGAAGTTTGCAAGAAGGGGAAGATGGATCGATCACAACAATCGATAGAGTTGAGGGATTTGAGTGAAGAAGAATTACATGAAGGCATTGAGGAGATTGATGCTGAGGATGGTGAGTCATTGAATCAGCTACCATGGCATATCCCACCGTGAAAGGGCACAACGAAAGTGCCTAGAGATCTAGACAATGCCAAATTTATGGTGAGTACACCACTCTTTCTGGAGAAGGTGGTGTTTGAGAGTGCGTTGTTGGTGCACAAACGGACCCTAAAAATGGAGGATTAGGACTTAGGCAATCACAAGAAGTTCCCTCAGTTGGCATGAACCAAATACTTGTCCAAGGTATATTATTAAGTATCAGAGGTTATGGGGTTGAAGCTGATGAAGCGGGTTGACGATGTTGGGGATGCAGGGCTCTTGAACATTCTTTGGGTGCTGCATTTCAATCGCACCAACATAAACACCATTTGCGTATGACAATTTCTTACATTGGTGCATGATGGGTGTCTCTGGATGGGAGAACCCATCCTATCATAGACAAAGGCGTTTGGAGGAAAAATGTGGGAGAAGAAACATGCAGACGAGATGAAGAGAAAGTTTTGCCTCGTAAAGAAGTCACACGGATATTCTATCCTCTCTATCGTGGATCCCAAGGTACAATTTTCTCTGTAGAAATTGGCGTGCAAGATCATGCGTAAGTGTCACGTAGATGAAGTTCTGGTAGTAGTCATCTCTTTGGCTGCGCAGTGCACCAAGGGAGTCTAGTATAACCGGGCTCAGTACTCGTGCAAAGAATTCTTGGAGAACTGTCATGAGGCCCAAGACGAGGGCAAGGCATTTCATTACGCCTGGTTGCTATTGTCGATAGCATTGGTGGCATGGAATATTCTAGAGGACAGTCAATTTCCTCCTCAAGAGATAGACCTTCTGGAGGCAGTGAAGTTCACTTCACTTTGAGACACAAAGGACCTTGCATGAGTCACTAAGTCTAAGATATTTTGGGTCTCATTTGATATGGAGATGCAGATGGTGATTAGCTAGTGGCCGAGTCACTCATACTCTACACCCAGTATGAGCCCCTTGCTGAATTCAAGGTAGATTTCCACAACCTACATGTTCATGCAAGGAGGGATCCTAAGAAGACATGGCACAAGCTGCCTTACTTGGTGGTTGAGGAAGACATAGCAGTGATTGTGGCGAAGTGGCTACCTGAATGGCTAACCCCGTCAGATGTGGGCACAACTATAAGAAAGGTTGCTGAGGATACCTCTACATAGACAACAATAGCAGAGAAATAGATGGAAGCCTAGAAGGCTTCCGCACAGGAGAAATATGTGCAATGGAAAGAGGATATTGTTAGAGAAAAGGAGCTGGTAAACAAAGCATGAGCAACCCGCATAACAACAATGTCATAGACCACGATCGACATTGAAGATTTTGATACATAAGGAACACTAGACCGAGAAGAAATAGAAGAAGAAGAGGGAGGGGGCATGGAGCAAGGAACCCTTTTTGTGGTAAATAAATGATAGAATCAGACATCCATGGGGCCATGGAAGAAATAGAAGTTTGACAGATCAGCCAAATTAACCCCTTCAGTCCTCACTAAGGGGGGCTGAGATGAAATTAGTGATGTGGTTCATGACATGACCTTAGAAATTTGGGGCCACTTCGAGGAACAATACTAGTAGGCGTTGGGAAAGGTTCAGTAAGACCTGCATGAGTTGCAGTTCCAAATAGGTCGCATACAAGCGAGCGAGGTGCAAGCAAGCCTGCATCACGTGAGCATGTCAGTTCTAGATATAGACAATACTTTGGACCTATGTATAGTTCAGCTACCAGATGGATCCTTGTGCACTGAGACAAATGAAGCAATGACCCCACTACTACAGATTAAGAATTTGGGCCTAAACCTCTTGAAACTCCCTATCCAGACCCTGCATGAGCTTCACCAAGGTGTCTTTGATGAGTTACGGATTAGGGAGAAGCATGCGATGTTGGTTATTAGTGAAGTGAAAAAAAGCAACCAATAGGTCTTTGCAAAAAAGGCACAGGAACTCAAGGAGGAGGAAATCACTGCGTGCAGTCAGCAATTAGAGATGACCATTACAAAGGCCTACAATGAGCTATGAGAAATCAACATTTCAGCTGAAGTGGCTTCCACATAGAAGATCCAAAAGATGGCTACGGAAGTAAAAGAGTCAAAGGAAGAAATAGACCTAGTCCAGTTTGAATTGTAGTTACAGATATCAGAGCTACAATTGAAGCTATAGCCTATATCTCCTCCAGAGGTTTGGGAGCAGTGTGAAGATGCTATCAAAGAGGGCATGAAAAATTTTAAAAATGCATTCAAGGGTTGCACCAAGCTATTTGAGTAGGCCATGAAGTTATGGACTTCACTATAGGAGGACCCGACTCTGTAGAATATTGGTGAGAACATAAGGGAGAAGTAGAGGCATTTCAATGAGATCTAATCAACTAAATGAACACTAGCACTAGTAGAATGGTTCATGAGGCTGTAAGAAGGAAAGCTGCTACAAAATGAAATTGATGAGTTGCACTTCAAGGAAGAAATTCTTCCTGCAAGAACAAAGCGTTGGATAGAGGAGGCTAGTCAGTTGACTTTATCAGTATAGAATAAACTTAACAGGATGAAATAGACTCAGAGGACCATGGGCCTTGTGATGGAAGGCCCCACTACTAAAAAACTAGTCGAGGAAGTGTAGCAGGCTTCTACACAAGGAATAATTGACCTGCAAGTTTTGAAGATGGAGTTCCATGAACTCCAATCGAAGATCAAAGCACCAATTGAGTGACTCGAGGATGATTTATGAAATTGTGTTGGGGGCTTGTTGGGATAAGGTCCCCTGGGGTCATGTCTTGGTACTTACTTTTTGTATAACTATAAAGTCTCCATTGTTTATGGAAGTAGAGTGCAAAGGTAATAAGATTCAAAGGGGCTTTAATCCCTTAGGTTGTTAGGAGATAAGAAGTTTTGAGACCCACCCATGGTTCGTGTACCATGGTATTGTAAAAGAAAATAATATATTTAGAAAGGCATATCGAGTCTAGAAGATAACTAACTAATAGAAGATCATTGTTTGGGCAAGTAAGCTAAGGTAGGAAGGTCTGTTTCCTGTACTTAGGTGAAGGGGAATGCCCATACAGCTGAGTGCATAGAGACCTCGGTAAGTCTGCAGGCTGAGTGCAAGGGCCCCTGTAGCTGAGTGCACAGGGAAAAAAAGTATGTACTTGAAATAATACATCTAATAAAGATAATTTTGATCCATAAATTGTGAATCTGTGTATCTGTATTTACTTTTGCAGTTTTCTGTATTTTCGCTCTATATTGCAAATCATATGAATGAATGCTTATATTATGCATGAAAGTGGTAGATCAGTAATATTTATTGATGTTATAAATGTTTAAAGACCTTTAGGAATGTATAAATGTTGTTTAGTTGAATCATTGTAATTAGCTGTTTAGGAAGGGTTAGGGTTTGCGAAGACAAATCTAAGCCCTAGAAGCCACAAGAACCCATCACACAAACCTTTGGATACATAAACCTGGTTTAGTCATCCCCCAATACTACTTTGGGTGAGACTGCAACCTTCCCCACGTAGGTTCTTGCTGAAAGGGCCAACAGTTTAGGGTTTTGTTGGTTGGCTTAACTAACTTTGAACTTGGGTTAGGGCCCATCAAGCCAACAATGAGAAAAAAAACATTAATCCAGCATGGTTTTCATTGTCCATGAGGAGGGTGCTACAAAAATAGGGAGAAGAAGGGAAATTAGTCATGGGAAGAAGGAGAGGACCCAAAGATTATTCAAGGATGGGACATGTGCTCGCTAGAGGGATGGAAATATGGAAGGTAGATACTTAGAAGGGTGAACATATTGGTATGAAAAATGGGTGAGAGGGGCAATGATAATGGCATTTATTACCACATTAGAAGAGGTAGAGAAGGTAGCATCTCGAGTTACATTATTGAGCATTCGGAGAGATATAAACCAACTAAATAACCCTATTGAATACTGGTTGGGCATAAACATTCAAAGAGAGTAGTGGCTTTCCTTGGGAATGAAGGAAGGGTGGTTTGGTGGTGCTCTGGCTCAAATGTGCATTCGTTGATGGTTTCCCTCTGAAATCACTCAACCTCAACCTTTGGAATTTATCTTGGGGGTTACATCTACAAGTAATAGTTGTTGTAGCTATCTACGGTTGGGTTGAGAGTTAGAGACCCAATCTTAGTTGGAAAATTTTTGCTTTGCTTAAGATAATTGTTCCTATGTTTTTTATTCACAACAAAATATGTCTACATTCCTTGTTGAGATGGTTTTATCACTGCAGGAGGCATGTATGCATTATTGTTCTATTGTCGCTACTACAACACCCTCCAAAATTTTATCTTACACTGAATTTCGGAGCCTTCCATGGTCTTGTACATTGTTGTCGTAAACGTTAGAGCTTATTTCATGAGCTTTCTTGCAGTGTTTTGTTCCACTTTGCATGTCTGGTTAACTCTCATCTTTTGGCATGTTTGGCTATCACGCAATGTTTGCAAGTTGATTCTAATGGTTTAGAAGGTCTGCCTTTGTGTATATGAGTTTTTCTAACTCTACAAACATCTATCGTACCTATACACGAAGTCCTGAGCACTTTCACAAGTGTCGTCACGATTGTCCCAAAGTCTATGTTAAGTGTCACACATGTTGTATCTTGTCATAAAGAAGTCATATAGAGGGAAATTATTTTTTAATGTATTTGGATGATCTATGTTATTGTGTCATCAAAGTATGCTAAGTGTGTGATCATAGTCAAGGTTCATCACAGTTCATCACCTATCCCACACTTAGCCCTTTTCAGAAAACTTCTTGACCAAGCAACTTAGCTTCAATGGTCTCCTTATGAACTGCGAATTACATAGTATCAACCCTCTAAGTTGGGACCTTGGTGCTTAAAACTGCGCAATGTGTAGTTCCTGTCTCTTAGGATTATTGCACTGCACAGTTGTTGTGTCCAAGCCCAAGGCTTGATCTCCAGAATTGTGCAGTTATATCCTCCAGACTGGCTTGAACTATGTACTACACATATAAAAACCATAAGCTTATCCCCTGAGTACTTTAACTGCACATTTCCATAGAATCTAAACCTTCCTTAAGTCCTAAAACTACGTATTTGTCTCTCCCAGTGTCCATTCCCTCATCCTAACCCTGCTAGCTCCAGAAACTGTGTAGTCTTAGAGCTCAAGCTCTTCACCCTAGCTTCTAGAACTACATATTGTGCAGTCACTAAGTCCCTCTTCCTGGCATGTCACTTGTTCCATGCCCAATTGATGAATTAGAATGCATTATCTTAGACTAGGGGGTATTCGAATTGATGTCGTCTCCTCATGAGGGGATTGCAGGAATAGGTACCCTATCATGTCATGGAAAGATGATGGATAAGGATAATAAGGAGGGAATCATTCCTAAAGACTCTCTTGTAGTTGAACTTACAAGTTGATCAATCAAGGGAAAGAAAAGGGAAACTAGTTTGCGACCACTATCCAAGGCTGAAGATCATTGAAGATTTCACATCACCAAGCCATGCGGAGGTGAAGAGAAAGCACATTCAATAAGAAACCAATACTTAACAACAACAGTGACTTGACATTGCCACCTCATCAAGAAATCCATGTCAGTAGTGTCATGTCATGTCATGCCATGAGTGGTCATACACCACATCACTATTGTGGATCATGTATATTGTACTCAAAATGTATTGTAAAGTGGAAGTCCAAAGGACACACATGGAATGTAAAGAGTCATGTAAGTTGAAAATTCATAAGAAGTCAAATAGTCATGAGGGTAGTCAAAGAGTCACCCTTGGTTATATATACTCCCTCATTGTATGAGCAAAGGAATTTTCACCTTGGCTCCTCCTACAAGGCATTAGAGAGATAAGTTAGTTCTTTGAGGAGAAAGGAGTGGCTCCAATGGTCCACTATTGCAGCTAGTGATGTACATTGTAAACATGTGTCTTGGAACTTTTACTTAATAACATAAGCTTTCAAGGCAAGCATGTTCTCCATGCATGGACTATGATTGTTTGTAAGACTACTCTATGGATGTTTGTATTTCATGTTTTATTTCACAAATGCTAAGATAGTTGAACTGTTTCAGTTATTTTGGTTCTTACCTTGTTGAGAATGTGTTGTAATGGTTTTTATTGTTTTCCCATCATTGTGGACTATTTTGTGGGATATTAGACAGATCTTTCTTCATTTATTGGTTGTAACGACCGTCACATCCGTTGTGGACTATTTTGATGGATGATAGATAGACCCTTCTGGTTCATGTGTGTCTCTTATTGGGTGGTACTATTGCCCATCACTCAAAGGCTCTCTTTTCTCCCCTTTCCGCAGTATATGTTATCACCAAAAAATTGATCATCTAGCCTAATTTACTAGATGGATCGAAGTACACCACGCAAAGCCAATTTTACCATAGTAAAATTGCTTTCATTGTGGAAAATTACTTAATAAGCCACCTTTGTTAAGTAATTTATAGTTAAACCCATGAAGAATAATTAAATAAATCACTATTTATTTGATTTTCTTCTAGGAATAATTAATTAAACCATTGTTCAATTATTTTTCCTTGTCATATTTGACCCAATCATAAAAAATAAACACATAAATCATTAATTATCTTATTTTTCTCTAGGAATAATTAATTAATCACTAATTGATCCAAAATTATCTGGACTTAGCCAGCAATGTGAAGGTTTGTTCACATGTTGTGGCTAAATGAGTTGAATTTCACTGACCTGAGTGGTCAAAAATCAGTTTTAATCGAGAGGGTTGGATCTCTCAAAAATGATATGTACTTCATTATTGTAATAGTTAGGAAATTGTCTTATTTTAGATTAAGGGATAAGTTGTTAGCATAGGTGTGTAATGGAGCTTGAAAATAGGGATTGAGTGGTTAGAATGATTAAAATAGAGATTGAATTGTTAGCACAGCTAGAATAGGATTTGACTCTTAAAGTGAAGAAATTGTAATAGAAAGGGATGAGTGGAGATGATAAAGGATGGAGCGAGGGAGAGAGATGAGTAATAGGGAGGGTTGAGCGATTGAAACAAGGGTTTGTCAAGTGTTGTAATCAAGCCAAAGGGCCAAGAATTTGTAACTATTATTGTATCGAATAATTGACTCAGTGTGCGATTATGTATCGATTCTGTTGAAACTCTCGTTTGCCTCTTTTTATTTACATTCTGAATGGAATCAAATATTTCTCTGTCTCATGCTTTAAGTTATAAATCTCAGCGTTCAAAGGATAATTGCAGTCCTTAGTGTTAATGGCGGGGTAGGAGAGTATGGAATTACTTAACCATGGATGAAGCCCGCACTAATCCCATTCGTCGATCTAAGTTCCAAATGCCGGTGTGATATCACGTTGACCATTGGATTATTCCCACATTGCAATATTCCATCTACAAGTGAATGGACCTCAAGCCTTAAAGAAATGTGAACTGTGATTCCTGATTAATCACATTGCAATAATTCATTTGCAAGCAAATGGACTTCAGGCCAGAAATAAATGCAATGTGCGATCATTAATCAATTGCATCGCAATATTTCGTTTGTATGTGAATGGACCTCAGGCATTAGGAAAGTGCGATGTGCGATGCTCGATGTGATCGCTGATTAATTCACATCGCATCATTTCATGGTGGATGTACCAGGGCCTAAGCACTTGCGATTTGTGATTGCGATATTGTTGTGGACCATCAGATCAAATGGATTGTGATCCACAGTACAGTAACACCGGGCGGCTCTATTGATCGGTGAAATATTAATTGTTAGAATGATTAAGGGAATCATAGTGGCATAGCAGAAGCACCTGAACATAAAGGGAAAGGTAACGTGGGATCAATTGTTGATAGATTGTGGTTCAATTAAACTCCTGCGTCATTTTTGGTATAAGAGAATAGATATTAAGGTTGATTACAGTAAACATGTAGCCAAGGAGAGGAGCTGACATTGGTCGAGGAAGGCCTGAAGCAAATGCAGTTTTGCTGGAAGAGATCCGGAGTTTGTGTACGAGGATGGAAAAAATTGAGACTACACAGAGAAGAACACCTGATGAAGGAGTTGACAGTGCTAAAGAGGAATCTTCTAAGGAAGAAGAGGAGGAAAATGAAGCTACTAGAGTTATTAAGATGTTGGCAAAAGTAGGAGGAAAAAAAAAGGTGTAAATTCCTACATATGAAGGGAGTCTCAATGCAGAAGAGCTAATGGATTGGATAAGTTCATTAGACAAATATTTTGACTGTGAAGTGGAAGGTGATGACAAAAAGAAGGTGAAATTTGTAGTTACCAGATTGAAGGGTCATGCAGCTATTTGGTGGGATGAACTACAAACATCCAGAACAAGAAAAGGAAATTCCAAGATCAAGCAATGGGATAAAATGGTGAGTAAAATGAAACCTAAATTTATGCCAAAATATTATCAGTTAAATCTTTTGAAACAGTTACAGAATTTAAGGAAAAAAGGAATGTCTATTAAAGAATACACAGAAGAGTTTTATAGATTGAGTACTAGAGCATGACATGCAGAGGATGACATGGAGAAGGTAGGCAGATATATCAATGGCTTAAGATATGACATACAGGACGAGATCAACTTGCTGAGTTTGAAGACCATTGAGGATGCCTATAAAGCAGGTTTGAAGGTAGAAGAGAAGACGTTGAGAAAACAAAATCAGAGGAATAGAGGGAAAAGTTCGGTAAGAGGTAGAGGAACTACCAGACCAAGGGTCCAACAACATCAGCATGAAGCAGGTAGTTCAAGTAGTAGACCACCACAGAGGGGATATTTTAATAGAGGAAGATTTACACCCAGAGGAAGAGGTCGAGGAAGAGATATTCAGTGTTACATATGTGGAGAATGGGGACATGTATTGTGGGAATTTCCTCATAATAAAATAGCAAGTTAGAGGAATGTGAATGTGTCTGAGGCAAAGCAAGAACCATCCCAAATCATAGAAAAGGAAGAATCCCCTGAAGTAGAAGAATCCCTATTGTTGAAAATGGCATTGCTTAAGGCAGAAAAAGAGACTGAAGAACCAGCGCAGAGGAACAATTTATTCAGAGCTACATGTAAATCCAAAGATAAATGTTATAAAGTGATAATTGACAATGGAAGCATTGATAACCTTGTTTCTACATAAATGGTGGACAATCTAGGATTAGCGAAGGTAGTACACCCTACTCCTTACAAAGTGTCATGGTTGCAGAAAGGACATCAGATTATTGTGACAGAAAAATGCAAGGTAGAGATACAGATTGGTACATAAAAGGATGTGATATTATGTGATGTAATGCCAATGGATGTATGCGATGTATTGCTAGGAAGACCATGGTAGTTTGATCGAAAAGCTATTCATGATGGGAGAAAAAATACTTATACTCTGGAGAAGGATGGAAATAAACATATGCTGCTGCCATTGAAGGATGACATTGACAAAGGAGCACCTGGAAATAGTGTTATGCTGATGAGTGGGAAGGAGTTGTTGTAAGAAGTTGGAAAAAGTGAAGAAATCAATTTTGTTGTCATAGGGAGACCTAAGGTAATTTTAAATTCCACAAACATAAATGATTTACCTGAAGTAATCAAAACTCTGTTAAATGATTTTGCTGATATTATTGTGGATGAGTTGCCAAATGAATTTCCACCAATCAGGTGTATTAGTCATCATATTGATCTAATACCAGGAGCAAGTTTGCCAAATAAAATAGCATACAGATTAACTCCTCAAGAGAATGTAGAAGTTGGAAGACAAGTGAAAGAACTGATGGATAAGGGACTAATCAGAGAGAGTCTTAGTCCATGTGTTGTACCAACAGTACTCAGTCCAAAGAAAGGAGGTGAATGGCGTATGTGTACCGATTCCAGAACCATAAACAAGATTACTATTAGGTATGGATTTCCTTTTCCACACATGGATGATTTGATGGGTTGTCTGAGTGGGTCAAAGTATTGTACTAAAATAGATCTGAAGAGTGGATATCATCAAATAAGAATTAGAGAAGGAGATGAATGGAAGACTAAATTTAAAACAGATAGTGGGTTGTATGAGTGGTTAGTGATGCCTTTTGGACTCACTAATGTACCTAGCACATTCATGAGATTTATGAATGAAGTTTTGAAGGAATATGTAGGAAAATTTGTGATTGTTTATCTTGATGATATTCTAGTTTTTAGTAAGAGTAAAGAAGAACATCTAGAGCATATTAAATTGGTTTTAAGAACTCGACAGAAAGAGAAATTACTAATAAATCTGAAGAAATTTAGTTTTATGAAAGAAGAATTAATTTACTTGGGATTTGTAGTTTCTAAAGAAGGATTGGAAATGGATCCAGAGAAATTCCAAGAAATTTGGAACTAGCCTACTCCCAGGAATATATTTGAGGTAAGAAGTTTTCATGGTCTTGCAAGTTTTTACAGGAAAATTATCAGAGGTTTTAGCTAGATTTGTGCACCAATTCTTGAAACAACCAAGGAGACTAATCATTTGTTCAAGTGGACAGAAGTAGCAGACAAGAATTTTAAGTTGCTGAAGAGGAAAATCACAGAGAAACCAATTTTAGCTTTACCCGATTTTGGAAAAGTATTTCAAGTTGAAACAAATGCTAGTGGAGTTGCAATTGGAGTAGTTTTGAGTTAGGAACAGAGATCAATAGCATACTTCAGTGAGAAATTAAATGAAGCGATGAAGAAGTATTCTTCTTATGATAAATAATTTTATGTTATTGTACAAGCCTTAAAAAAATGGAGACATTATTCGCTGCTAAAGGAGTTTATACTATATTCTGACAATCATGCATTATAGTGCATAAACAACTAGCCGAAATTGAACTAGAAACATGACAAGTGGGTAGAGTTTTTGCAGAGCTTTACTTTTGTAATAAAGCACACTAGTGGTAAGTTGAACAAACTCACTGATTCTTTAAGTAGGGTAAATTTCGTTGTGCAAGAATTAAAAGTTGGTGTTGTAGAATTTGAAGAAATAGTTGAAATGTACAAAGATGATGCAAATTTCAAAGATATTTATACAACAGTACAAAATCCAATAGTTCATAACAGAAGTTAGTGGTTAGATTATCTTATCCAAGGAGGTTTATTGTTTAAAGGCAACAAGTTGTGCATTCCCAAATGTTCTATGAGAGAAAAAAAATAAAGGAGAAACATAGTGGAGGATTATCTAGTCACTTTGGACAAGACAAAACCTTTGCTCAGGTAAATGATTTTTATTATTGGCCAAAAATGCAAACTGATGTTAATAGATTTGATGAGAAGTGTAGGATATGTCAGCATGCTAAAGGGAGAAGCTAGAATACAGGATTATACCAGCCATTGTGAATACCAAACCGACCATGGGATGCAGTTAGCATGGATTTTGTTTTCGGATTAACTAAAACTCAAAGAGGGAATGATTCCATTTATGTTGTGGTAGATATATTTTCCAAGATGGCACATTTCATTGCTTGTAAGAAGACTAGTGATGCAACACATATAGCTAATCTATTTTTTCAAAAATTGTAAGATTACATGGATTTCTTGTAAGTATTGTGTCTGATAGAGATACAAAGTTTGTAGGGAATTTGTGGGGAACTCTTTGGAAGAAACTAGGAGCTAACCTCAGTTTCAACTCAACATACCATCCTCAAATAGATGGATAGACCAAAGTAGTAAACAAAAGCTTGGGATACATATTGAGAAGTTTAGTGTATCAAAATCCTAATCAATGGGATTTAGCACTAGCTCAGGCCGAGTTTGCTTATAATGACACTCCAGACTGAAGTAATGGAATGAGTCCATTTCATATTGTTTTTGCGATGAATCGAAAAGGTGTGTATGAGCTCAAAAATTTGGGTAAACAGAGGACAAGAAGTGAAAAAGCTAAAGAGTTTGCAGAGCAGATGCAAAGACTACAAGAAGATGTCAAAGGTAGATTGCAAGAAAGCAATGGAAAATACAAAGAGAGAGTAGATATGAAAAGAAGAGAAAAATAATTCCAAGTGGGAGATTTAGTGATGGTGTATTTGAGAAAAGAAAGACTTCCTGCTAAGACTTACAATAAAGTAAATATGAAAAGGATACGACCATGTAGAATTGTAAGAAAGTTTTCAACTAATGCTTATGAAATTGAATTGCCAGAAGGGATTGGAATATCACCTATCTTCAATGTTGCATATTTGTATTCATGCAAAGAGATAGAGATAGCGCTATAGGAGGAAACTACAAAAGATGAAGTTCAAAATTTGAACTGGGAAGAATAAATGCCAAAGACAATTAAGAAAGACGTGGAAGCTATTTTGGAGTAAAGACTATCCAAAAGAACCAGAGGACATGTTTATTTTCAATATCTAGTAAAATGGAAAGGACAACCAGTGTAGGATGCTAGCTGGTTGACAACAGTAAAGTTGCAGAAGTATGGATAAACCATGAAATATCATAGTGATTCTTTTCTTCCCCGAGATTCTGATGTAGGAGCATCTGGACTTAGCCACCAATGTGAAGGTTTGTTCACATGATGTGGCTAAATGAGTTGAATTTCATTGACCTGAGTGGTCAAAAATCAATTTTAATTGAGAGGGTTGGATCTCTCGAAAATGATTTGTACTTAATTATTGTAAAAGTTAGGAAATTGTCTTATTTTAGATTAAGGGATAATTTGTTAGCATAGTTTTGTAATGGAGCTTGAAAATAGGGATTGAGTGGATAGAATGATTAAAATAGAGATTGAATTGTTAGCACAGTTGGAATAGGATTCGACTCTTAAAGTGAAGAAATTGTAATAGAAAGGGATGAGCAGAGATGATAGAAGATGGAGCGAGGGCAAGAGTTGAGTAATAGAGAGGGCTGAGCGATTGAAAAAGGGGTCTGTCAAGTGTTGTAATTGAGCCAAATGGCCAAGACTCTATAACTATTATTCTATTGAATAATTGGCTCAGTGTGAGATTATCTATCGATTCTGTTGAAACTCTCATTTGCCTCTGTTTATTTACATTATGAACAAAATCAATTATTTCTTTGTCTCATGCTTTAAGTTGTAAATCTCAGCATTCAAAGGATAATTGTGGTCCTTAATGTTAATGGCGGGGTAGGAGAGTATGGAATTACTTAACCGTGACTGAAGCCCGCACTAATCCCAGCCATCGATCTAAGTTCCAAACACCGGTGCGATATCATGCTCATCATTGGATTATTCCCACACCACAATATTCCATCTACAAGTGAATGGACCTCTGGCCTTAGAGAAATGCGATGTGCGATCACCGATTAATTGCATAACAATAATTCATTTGCAAGAGAATGGACCTTAGGCCTAAAAGAAATGCGATGTGCAATCGTTGATCAATCACATCACAATATTTCATTTGTATGTGAATGGACCTAAGGCATTAGGAAAGTGTGATGTGCAATGCCCAATGCGATCGTTGATTAATTCACATCACATCGTTTCATGATGGATGTACCAGGGCCTAAGCACTTGCGATTTGTGATTACGATATTATTGTGGACCGTCAGATAAAATGGATTGTGATCTATGGTACAGTACCACCAGGCGGCTCTGTTGATCAGTGAAATATCAGTTTTCGGACTGATTAAGGGAATCAGAGTGGTTCGGCAAAAGCACCTGAAGATTTTGTTTCTATCAGTTGTTGCAGATCTACAATGTTTAACAGCCATTTATATTCTTGAGATTGTTTGTCATCCACAATATTAAGTGGGTTCTTTTCATACATATTTGAGAAGAAAACACTACAAAAAAATTGGTGACTCCGTTGGGCATTTTCTTATTGTTTCCAAACACAAAATTGGTGACTCCACTAGGCTTTATACTTTAGACCTAGAAAATTAGGTGACCTTTGGTTTTCAACTTAGGGTTTCTTATTTTTTTCAATTCTATTAATGTTTCCTAGTTTTTAACCCTAGATCTGTTAAATTTTTGACTTCCACAATCTTTTGGGTCATTTCTGTAGGTCACAAGAACTAGCCGCGACAAAGGCGACACTTTTTTTTGAGACTTTTAGACCAGGATCAACGGAGAAAAAATCACCCTTTTTGGCCCAAAAAGTGTGATATGGAGGCGAGAGCGCACTTATTAGCCCAAAAAGTGCGATCCCTACAGGAAAATAGGTCAGTACTGGTGATTTACGGGTTTTAGGGTTTTTCTCAGGTCTGTTTCTGGGTTTTGTAAAGAGTTGTTTGCTGGGTTGTCTGACCTCTGTCTCATGCTGCTTAGGCTTTTATCCACTACGATTTACTTGTAAAACTTGAATTTAGCCTCCCCTAGGGCTTCTAGTATGCTTCCACCTTTCTAGGAGGAGTTTAGCTGAGTGAGTAATCTGAGTTTCTGCAGTGCTTTCAGCCACGTTTTAGAGATCTATACTCTTCTATTTCAAATTTGTTAAGATAGGTTGTTACCATCCATAGTTTCACATTTAAACTTCTTTCATTTTCCTTAGGGTCCCATCAATTGGCCTAGGTGTTAAACCCATCTCCCTATCTTTTTGCAGCGCTCTTCCTCTCTGGTTTTTTGTTGTTGCTGCACCACTTTCCAGTAGCTTAGTGTCACTTGATCCTAGTCACACCAACATTTAGATATCTTTACCATTTTAGTGTTTTTCTATCAAATTAGCCACCAACCAGCATAGTGTTTGCAAACTCAGTTTGGGTGGGGTTTAGTTAATATTTTTGTTGTTCATTTTTTTTTACTAATTTCAGTTTACTTTTAGCAAATTTTTTTCTTTTTTTACAAACACAATCTCAGCTTAATCAATAAATAAACTTGCACACACAAGCACACCTTAAGTAAAGGGCGCCTGGTTTACACCTCCAAGCCAAGACTTAACATAATAAATTTATTTTCCCTCATTGAGACAAAGGCATATTGTTGATTTCACTTCACCATTTCTGTGTCACATGTGGGCTACCACCATTGCACCACCAAGAGGTTTATCGTGGAGACTATTAGGCTTTCACCCCCAGTTTCTTCTTGGGCATATTACCCCTCCTCACCAAGTTTGAGTTCATAGCCCTCTAAGACTCCACACCGACTCTTCTACTGGTTCACCCGATTCCTCATCTGAGTCAGAGCCTCCTTCATCATATATCGTCACCATGTTTGGACCCAAAGCTGGTGCAGGAACCTAATATGGTGTTGGCTTTGGTTCTATCTCGGTGGTCACATCAAGTAGAGTAGTCTTAGGAATAGTTCTAACAGCCCCCATGCTCCTCTTTATGGTTGGGTTAAGTCTACCAGATTTTAACCAGTTGATAAACCACCCCATACACCATGATACTGGTTGGCCCTCTATGCCGACTAAGGTTCCATCAGACATCCTGAACTTTGAGGGTAATGCTGGAGAGGATCCTACCAAAAATGTTCAATCCTTCCACATGTGGTGTTCATCCAACTCCATAACCAATGACTCCATTTGTCTTCATCTATTCCAATGCACGCTCACTGGAGACGCTACAAAATGGTATGTAGACCAGCCCTCTGAATCTCATTCTTTTTTCGTGATGCTTGCTAAAGTGTTCCTTTCATATTTCTAGTTACCTCTCCGATACGACACTGGTACGGAGCTATTAACCTCATTCCATCAGTCCTTCATCACTCGCCTTTCTGACCATGTTCAAGAGTGGCATCGAAGGAGGAGCACATGTCGTGCCCTGCCTTTTTAGGACCATGTCTATCTAGATTGGTTTATTAGGAGCCTTCTAGCACCCATTGGAAAAGATGTCGCTTCCCATTTTCCTCAAACCGAGGAAGAATCTGTCCAAACTGCTCTGAGATATGACCTAATTTATGCGCAATCCGGTTATGTCTATATCGTCATTCCAAACCTCCCTCATCTTGGAAGTTCC
The DNA here is from genome assembly GCA_031772625.1 of Pinus tabuliformis. NCBI lineage: Eukaryota > Viridiplantae > Streptophyta > Pinopsida > Pinales > Pinaceae > Pinus > Pinus tabuliformis. Next base: position 656,470,240 of record CM062820.1, on the reverse strand, counting down.
AATGCACCAAAGACATCTCACGCCATCGATGATATCATTGGAACCCTTTCACACCCTTCACCATATACTCAACAAAGTTCCTCCAACAATCATGCCCCTCCTGCTAGCAACATGCTTTCAGGACCCCAACCTATCTACCAAACTATTGCTCCTCCTTATGCATAGCCAAGTGTTCTAGCCCCTCAAGCATTAGTGCTGCAACCTCACATGCATCCTCAGCCACAACATCCACCACCCCCTCAGGACTAGGTTTTTGCGCAACAGAGTGTGAGCAACCCCAAAAATTAAAGGAAAAAGAATAAGGGGAAGGGTAAGAAGGGTAACCAGGGTAATCAAGGTAATCAACTAAGTGAACCCCAGGGGAACTAGCCTAACACCAACAACTAGCAACAGGGTAGCCAAACCAATTAAAACAAGGCTATTCATACAAACAAGTCTTGTGCATGTTGTGGTGTACATGGTCATTATACACATGAGTGTCCTCTCTTACCCCAGATGCACCAAATGTGGGAAGCTCAAGCAGCTTCTAGTGGTCAACAATCGCCTTAGAATTCTACGCCATCTCAACTGGTAGTGCTCACAAATCCTTTCCCTCAGTAAGGATTTGTTGTTGCTCAACCTCAACCAGTCAAGCAGCCCATCCCCCCAACCTTCTGGTCCCAGTGACTACCAGATCCTCATGATGGATTCTGACAAGGTCAATACCTCTGATCAATAACCACCTCCTCATCACTCTATTGTTACCATCTCAATTGAGTCATCTCGATCCACCCACCCAAGACCTCCTCTTTTTGTGGGTGCCTCTCCTATGTTCCCACCAAGAACCACTCCTCCAGGTTGTTAGTGTCAGTATTTGCATCCTGACATCAATGATCAAAAATCCTCTTTTCATATCATTTTAGGGGTCCGATTCAACAATTTTTTATCATTCCAATAGGTCATGCAAAAAATTAGTCATTGATGGTAGTCCTAGTCTTGAAACATCACTCTTCCCTAAATATGATTACTTGTTGGCATAGGTTCATATCTTGTTAAGTGTACATCATCCATAAAGTTATCTTTATCATGCCATTTGTATCAGTCATGAGGTCATTATTTCATATTGAAATTCAGTCCTTCAAGGTCTCATTAGGTCTTTAGGGTTTTCTCAATGTTTCATTAGGTCATTAGGGTTGCCAAGGTTCCATTCCATTTCATAAGACCAGCAAGTAAAGGGTGATCAAATAACATCCCTTCACCATGTGAAGATGATTTGTAAAGAGAAATGCTTATTTCATTATGTAATTTTAAGTCTTTCAAATGTAATAATTTCACCATCCCAAGCTGTTAACTCAGTGTTCCAAAGATGCCAGGCCATCAAAAGATCAATTTTTCAAACCAAATAGTCAAGTGAAAGGGTAAAGTTTCAAAGGGTTAAGTGCATGCCAAAGGGAGTTGTTTTTTCCCAAGGGTGTCCAAATCATCATTTTCCACAAGCACTAAACCCTAATTTTCTCACCCATTGAGCTAGGGTTGGCTATGGAATCAGAGAAATCTAAGTATATGAGGCATAATGGAGGTCATTTCAGAAAGTATGAGGCCATTCCAACTCATACACAACTTGTCTTCATCATTTTTCAATAAGTCATTCCAAGGGACAAATCGTTTGCCAAACATATGGTTGGTTTTTCTTAAAACTATGTTTTAGACCAAATATGGAAGAATTTGGAAATAGTGAGAGAGTTTTTTGTCCACAATAGGCCAAGGACGAAAATCCTCCTTCATATTTTACATAGGTGTCATGGTTTTAGAGAAATGTCAAAAATATAGTTGCCTCAAGAGAGTTGATGCACTTCTGGAGCGACCTTGCGAAAATCAATCTTTCTCCTAGCTAGAGTGACCAAAACACTTACTTGATGAGTCAAATGCTAACTAGACACAAATATATTTCCAATGAGCTATCATGAGCTCAATTTGGAGTTGAGGAAGACCTCAAAAAGTTGACTGCAACAACACTCTGCATTTTGGCAGCCTCATTCTGCACATTTTGACCAGTCTTGGGAGATTACGCTTTTGACAGGGCACATGAACTCCAAATTGAAAAATTCAAGATTTTCTGGAAATTAGACTCAATAATATTTCCAACGAGCTGTCCCGTTCCTAATTTGGACACAGGGAAGGCATCCAAAAGGGACCTAAAATAGGCACTGTGCACTTCCTTTAGTAATTTGTGTATCAGTCCCTTGGTCAAACACACCTTTTTGGGGCATATTTTGGAGGAATGGCCACCACCATTGGAGTCATAAGACCATTTACACTCAAGAAAACCATGTTTCCAGATTTGAAAGTCAAAAATACTAGGTGGAAAATGCAAAAAAACACCTGAAAATCATGTTTCTTCCTATTTTCTGAGCCAGGCTCTACGCGTTTGAGCAGTCTTGGGATATTGCAGTTTTGGAGGGGCAATTCAAGCTCAATTTGGAAACTAGGGGCATTTTTGGAAACTAGATAGGATAAGATTTCCAATGGGATATCCTGAGCTAGATTTGGACACTAGGAAGGTAGTCAAAACTCACCCTGAAGATGGCACTGCACACTTCCTTCAGGGGCTGCATGTTTGACACTCACACTACGCACTTGACAGGAAGCCAAATTTTTCACTGTTTCTCTCAGGAAATACTTTTCACCTGTGGGATTTTGATTTTTCACTACTATAATTCATTATGATGATGTAATTAAAGTTTGTTTTTGTTACCTAGGGTAGATACATCATATGAATGGCCTAAGTGGCATGTAATGAATCAGTTTGCTTCATATTAGGGATGAGTAAGTTTGACCACCCTAGTCTTTAGCTTTCAGTTTAGTATTTTGTACAACTAATCCTCCTCTCATGGATTCAACCCTTGAGGATAGCATTAGTTGTTTTGAGGTCTATATCAAGTATTTTCTTAGTCATTTTACAGGTTGGACTCACTGTGGATGCTTAGAGCTTGATTGTACACCTTTGTAAGCAGTTTGGCAGGAAATTAATAAGAATTGTAACTATTTGTATGGGATCCCTATGGTATAGAGTACTAGTATAGTTTCTTCTTCCGTGATTATATGTTTTTATGTTTTATGTATGCCATCAATCATTTCATTGATTCTAGTTGAATTTTTTCAAGTTTGATAGGTAGAATCCATTGCATCAGTGCTCTGCCTTGGGAAACCATTCACCATTTCATGTTTTCTACAGTCCAAGAAGGATCCGTGATTGTCACATGCCCTTCTTAGCTTCTCACTAGTCTTAAAAATCTCAATTGATCAAGCCCAAGATTGCTAAAGCCTATGCCTACCTTGCCCCATAGAACACCCTGCATTTCTAACTTAATTTCCCAGGCCTAAACTGCCCAGCTCCTCCTGATCCAGCAAAACCCCTACAAAATCCAATAAAAACTTTCATGCTACTATACCTAGCCTAAAATCCTTTACCTGATCCAGTCATCTTGACTGAGATCCTTACGAGGAGAGCCCTCTCTTGGCCTAGTAGGGCTATCTACTTGGCTAAGCTTGGTTTGTGGTTACCCTGGCATTGCCTCCCTTTAGCCTGAGGTCAATCTAGGTGATAACACAGGTCTTAACCATTGAGGAGTTGTTCCACTGAGACATTTCCTTACAGGACATATACCTTTCTTGTTTCCTCCTTCGGGAACCTTTTCTGTCCCTTTCATGGCTTCATTGGTCCTTCATAACATGACTCTGGGGATCCCAGTATCGATCCCCCTATAGGCATTCTGTCTGGTTAGCTAAGACCTTTTCATGCCATGACCCTGGTTCAACCAGTCCCTACAGCCCCTACCGTTGCCTCAGTTCCATTACAACCTCATCAGGAACCCACTCTTGTTGTGAAAGCATCCGGACAGGGGGAAAAATATAAGAGGAAAGAACCTAAGAACGAGGCTCCCCAATCTCCTCCAACCCCTAAGGCCCCAAAGCCAACACCCTAGTGTGTTTTGTGTAATGTTGTTGGGCATGCCACCAACAATTTTCTTGTACTTCCTCACCTTAAACCTTTGGTTCATGAATCGTTACCTGAGTCAAATATCCTGGAAGTCCAAATTACCTTACTGGGACCAGCCAAGAAACTCAAAACATGGTGCATAAATGACCCTTGTGCCCTGTGTGATCATCCTAGTCACTATTCCCATTGTTTCCTTCATCTTGGTGAGTTTCACAATTGACTTGGGGCACTTCGTGAATACGATACCACTTGTAGTGGATCACCTACTCCTCTACCCATGGATTCTGGTACAACTAAACCAGTTTAGCGAGACTCTGGTCCCACCATCGTGATCCCTCCCCCCAATGTTGAGATGATAGACACCATAGGCCATATCTTTTACCTTTCATCATCCTTCGGTTCCTCACATGAAAACATTTCTAAATTTTTTGCGCATGCTTCTATCGAACCTACTTCAACAGAATCCTAGGTCTCAACATCTGTAGATCCTCCATCTACCAGGTCGTCATCTACCATTCAAGATGATGCGTATGTGAACCTTCCTTCTTGGGATGACGCACCAAGTATCCCTGTTGCATCATGTAGTCAATATTCCTCCCATCCCCCCATCTTCCATTCCGATGAGGACGTCATGGAATCCATGGCTACCCCTGATTATCCTTGGAACGATATGCACCATCGTGCGTACTTCCTCCCATATTTGGAGTCGGCCACTCTATATACATCCAATACACCCATAGCATACCAGGGGGGCACATAGGCCCCTACATCTCATTATCATCCTTTGGAGGATCTTGTTCCAAGTTGGGTTGAGATGCTTGAATCCCTGTTTTGAGCACTTGGAACACAATGTAGCTCCACGAAGTCCTTGTTCTAGGGGGCACCATCCCCACCTTTGCATACCAGATCAGTCCCCTCCATTACATATGTTTGCGGGTAGTATCTCATGCTTGAGAGCATGATGGTTTTCCCCTAGCCATCTTCTCAATTGATTAACATAAGTCTTGTCCTAGATCCCACTATATCTAGGTATGGTATATTATCCTCCCATTCCATAGATAGTTTTTCCTACCACCCTCCACGACGAGCCATATTCCCATCGCATATCATAGATGTTTGATACCATCTCTTCAAATATTCTACTCTATGTCCACAGAGTCCCCATGTTTGACTTAGTGGGTTGGGATGATTCTAGACCTCATCTAGTAGTTTATTCTCATTTTCCTCTTCCCTTAATTCCTCACCAAGAATAATCGTTCTAAGAAGCAATAAGGCCATCTTTAGTCAAGTAAGGCCACTTGCTTGAAAGTCATATATCCTAATTCTGATCATCAGTTTTTCCATTATGACCATACCATAGCTCAGTTTGATCAATCGTCAAAACTGTTGAAAAGCTCTCAGTGATCTCTATAATGGGTCTTCCTTAGTTTTTGATGATTTGACACTTCACCAAGAAGTCATTTTTCCAAGAACAGTCACTTTGTGGCCTCTCAAAATCGAATTTCATCATAAAGTGATAGTTGTACTTTGAGGTCCTCCTCCTCCTCTAAATACTTGTCATACCATGTGTCGATTTTCATCATGCATAACCATCATTTACTCATGTTTTGAAGGTCCCCTCTGGGCCTAGTTTGTGTGGTAGCGTCATCGAGTCACCCTTGTTTAGAGCATTCGTGATGAGTCACCCTTGCATTCTTGGAGTCTATTTCATGTCCCATCATATCATGTCACAGTATTCCATCCATATTTTCATACCGTTCATCCTGTATTGCCCATTTTGGCCACTAGTCATACTGTCCCCATCCCCTCCAGAGTTGAGTCAGTCACTGCCAAGTCAACCATGAACTTTACACTCTGACAAGGGAAGTTGTCTGTTTGTCCCTTAGTCCCACTTTTTCACCATTATCCCCGGTGTCAGTCCATCAGTCACATTACTATTTTTCCCTCGTGCCTTAGTTGAGTATCTTCATTTCCTCATCTATCACGGGCCCTATTCTGTCGACATGAGCTCATTTATTCTAGAAGAATGGCCTAGAGGGTGATGTATCTTGGTTCCATCTTCCATTATTTTTCGATGCCTTGGATCGAGTGAAGGGTCTCATTATTTCCCTTTGACTTGGTCGTTTCATGTTCATGATCCATACACTTGATGGTACATTGATGCAACAGATTGTACCAGTGATTCTCGAGTGTCTATGAGATGTTTCAGACCTCATGAGGGGGTGGCCCTTCAGGTATCCCCGCACATGCTTAGATGCATACCTATTATGCTACAGCCTCAGATGCAGTTCTACAGAGTTGATGGGTTCGATTCATACCGATTGTAGTGTTCATAGCATGCACGTCTCCTCTAGATGATCCATTAAGTTTTGCAGAGCCCTTCGTTGTTCATCAGGGATTCTCTGGTTGTTCTACCCTCCCTCCGACCCATTTTTTTAGGGAAGGGGCTTTGTATCTCATGTACTAAAATATTATTGTATTCAGTCTTGGCTCGTGTTTTTCCAGGGGAATTATGTATATGGGACACATTGTATTATTTTTTGGCTTTGTTATGCCAACATGTCATGTACCATTCAACATGTACTTCATTGCTAATTTTTATATTTCTATGCGAACCATTATTTTTGTAATATGTTATCTTAGCGGGTATGGGAAGAATGGCCTAGAGGGTGGTGTATCTTGGTTCCAGCTTCCATTCTTGTTTAATGCCTTGGATCGAGCGAAGGGTCTCATTATTTACCTTTGACTTGGTTGTTTCATCTTTGTGATCCATACACTTGATGGTCCATTGATGCAGCAGATTGTACCAGTGATTCCTGGGTGTGTGTGAGATGTTTCATACCTCATGAGGGGGTGGCCCTTCAGGTATCCCCACACATGTCTGGATGCATACCTATTATTCTACAACATTAGATGTAGTTCCGCAAATTTGATGGGTTCGGTTCCCACCAATTGCAGTGTTCATAGCATGCACGTCTCCCCTAGATGATCCATTCAGTTTTTCAGAGCCCTTCCTTATTCATCATGGGTTCTCTAGTTGTGCTACCCTCCCTCCCACTCAATTTTTTAGGGAAGGGGTTTGTATCTCATGTACTTAGTCCTAGCTCATGTTTTTCTAGGGGAATTATGTATATGGGACACATTGTATTATTTTATGGCTCTGTTATGCCAACATGTCATGTACCATTCAGCATGTACTTCATTTCTTAGTTTTATATTTATGGGCGAACCATTATTTTTGTAATAAGTTATCATAGTGGATATGGGTATGCCTCCATTTGTTACCACAACATAAAATGAGACTTGCATTAGTCTCACCCCTATCTATCTCTATCCTCTTTCAATTCCTCTTTATCGCTCTCTCTCTCTCTCTCTCTCTCTCTCTCTCTCTCTCTCTCTCTCTGACTTCCCTATGTTGTCTAGTGATTGTGTCTTTACAATTTACTTCAGTCATATGTTTTGCTCCTAACACTTGTACATTGGGGGGCAATCTGTTATCACCAAAAAATTAATCATCTAGCCTAATTTACCAGATGGATTGAAGTACACCATGTAAAGCCAATTTTACCATAGTAAAATTGCTTTCACTATGGGAAATTACGTAATAAACCACCTTTGTTAAATAATTTATAGTTAAAACCATGAAGAATAATTAAATAAATCACCATTTATTTGATTTTATGTTAGGAATAATTAATTAAACCATTATTCAATTATAATTCCTTGTCATATTTGACCCAATCATAAAAAATAAACAAAGAAATCATTAATTATCTTATTTTTCTCTAAGAATAATTAATTAATCACTAATAAATTATTATTCTTTGTCAAATTTGACTAAATCCCTTAGGAATAATTAAATAAATCCTTATTTATTTATTATTCCTTAACTAATTCCTTGAGATGATCAATAAATCATTTATTTATTTATTATTTCTAAATAAAAGTTTAAATATTTTTTCCCTCCTAACCAAATATAATAAAATATTCCAAGTGGTTATTCGAAGAATGGGATCAATAATAGTTTATTATTGGTCATTATTCGAAGATAACTCAATATATTTTTATAAATAAAAGGGTTCTCCATTCATTATTCACTTTTAATTATTTTCATTGTTGCACGCCATGTTTTTGCTAGGTTTACACATTCTAGAGGAGAGAGACTCTACATAAGTTGAAGACGTTTGAGGATAGCCAAGAACCCATCCCATAGAGGGGGACTAGTAACATTTATTTGTTCCCTTCACAAGTGTTATAATAAAATTATTCTTTACATATATGGTTTCCATTGGATTATTGGAGTTATTACTCTTTCTTTTTGCTGTTTAACTATGATTGTGGCATAGATCTGGACTTTGGAAAGTTTTGTTTCTATCAGTTGTTGCAGATCTACAATGCTTAACAACCATTTATATTGTTCAAATTGTTTGTCATCCACAATATTAAGTGGGTTCTTTTTGTACATCTTTGAGAATAAAACACTACAAAAGTATAAGAGCATTGACACAGTTGCAACTGAACACTTACCAGGCACACCTTCTTTCTTTACAAAGTCACCATTACATCCCTCTCTCTTGATGAAATTTAGAGCTAGGGAAAATCTTTAAGAATTCGGCAACCAGGTATTTATATCAGATGGGACTCCTACACCAAATGGTGTGAGGTCTAATTGGGAATTCACATCGGTGAGATCCCCTTTATGTTGGTCGGTCCGGCACTGTCAACATTTCTGGTGATAGAAGGAGGAAAACCAATGTTTTATGGTTGATAAGCCCACCAACCCCAACATATCATGCTCTGGTAAACGCAACAACATTCATTTCACCTCACCTACTCATGTTTATAATGTTGGTGACTCTTTTCATCCCAAGCCTGAATGGACTTGTGAAATCCCACACAATCAAATTCAGGCCATCCGTCCTATAACCCATCAATTTAAAAAAGTTGTTGGATTGATCTTGGGAGTAACTAGTCTTCCATATTCTTCGAAGAAGAAAAAGACTACCCACATAGGGATAGTGATTTCTACTAGTGAAAGACTTCAATAAAATGTTTAAATGTATATTGAATAAATTTTTAGAAAAAACGAAACCTCGTGACTCCATCACAATAGATTACTACACTTCTGCTTTGCCAGTAAGAATTGCACAGTTTGTGAAGTGAACTGTGAAACAAACACTAATGGAAAATTATGAAGAAGCTATCACTGTTGAGAAGGAATTGCGTGCAATGGGAGTCATCTCAGATGATGAACCAACCAAAGACTCCAAATTCATATGTAAAAGGGCTCAGGTCTTTGTGAGAAAGGCCAAAGAGAAAGAACCATCTTATCTTGAAAGCATGACCTGTCTTGTTCAGATTCTATCAAAGAAGATGGAAGAGCTCAAAGAGAGGTCAATTTGTTCAGAAAGATTGCAACCTATGTCAATAGTAGGAACCAACTAACAAAATCTATGCATAGCTCCAATGTTATATTGAACATCGAACACTTGGGCACAAGTCAATACTATTCATAACATCAAGAACATCATTCGAATAAAATGTGCCCATAGTGGAATCATACCATGGGCTTTCTTTCTATGCATCTTGTTGATGTGGTAATGGCCAAGGAGCAGACTGAGCCTGCAGAAGAAAGGGAAGAAGCTGTTGCAATCAATGGAACTCCAAGTGTTGGGTATGCAATAAACATGTTCATATGTATACTCACAGCCCAAAAGAGTACTAATGATAATAAAAATCCAAGTGATGGTCTAAGCAATAAGAAAAACAACCGTACAACCTGAGAAGCCAATGGCTAGCCACTACAGTCAAGTTTCCAAAGCAGAAATTTAAAGAAAGTGTGTTGAGGAAAATCAGTCCACGATTCAACTCAGTGCATAACACTTAGAGCAAGTCGGGGAAATCAATCTCAACAAAAGGTGATTCTGTGAGTAGTAAGGACAAAACCATCACTCTGGAAGATGTAGACCAAGTTACATCCCCAAACACTTCGGCCATCCTTCCCACTATGGACTATAACATAATTGATGACGTGAAGAAGGTTCATGTGAACATTTCAATGTTTGAGTTAACAAAGATCATGAGCCAATGGGACATGTTCTTATGGGAACTTGGGCAAACCACCACAGGTAATGTCTCCTCTTCAGACAAGGGATCTAGTAAGTGATATGGTTCTCTTGAATATGGACTTAACACATTAACAATGTATGAAAATTGTCTCTACCCACCTTTCTTGTTAACTTTTAACATATGTAATTTTAATGTACACAATTGCTTGGTTGATTTTGGTGCATCGATGAATGTGAGGTCATTATCTACTGCCAATAAAACCAATGCAAAATGGGACAAAATAGATGCACATATTATTTAGATGGATAGAACTCATGTCCATGCAATTGGTGAAGTTAGAGATTTCATCATCTGATGGAAGAGTCCACGAATGTATCAACATAGTGATTGTAGACATTCTAGAAGCATATAGAGTGTTATTGAGTAGAGACTGCTCCAACTAGATATACATGTACCTTTCCATAGACTGGTCATATCTATGGCTTCCATGTAAGGGAAGAAATAATTAGATCCAGGGGGATTTAGAAAGGTATATGAAACACATTATCACTCCCTTGAAAGGACATAATGAACCAATGGATTTCATAGAACTAATTTTTAGCAATTGCTTCCTCGAAACCCAACTAGAGTGCTATTTTTCACAACCATCCCCAGTCCCACCAGAAACATAGTTAGATCTCATTCCTAGTCCAACTGGTGAAAATGACCTTTTTATAGTTAGTAGTAGTAGTATTAGTACTAGTGTAGTTCCCAGTCCCTATACATATGATATGTTGACTTTTTACTTCGATGGTTCCAAAATGTAGGAGCACTCTGGAGATGGTTGCATTTTACTATACCCACTATAGAGAAAGAATTTGATCTCTAACCACTTGAAATTTGAGTGCTTTAACAACACTGCAGAGTATGAAGCACTCATATTAGGCTTGAAAAGAGCCATATACCTTAATGGGCCCATCTTGAAAGCAATAGGCGACTCAGAAATTGTGTTGCGATAGGTACAAAATACCATACATTGTGTGTCACCTCATACTAGAAGCTATCAACAACAGGTATGACATATGATTTCACATTTACAAGCTTTCAATTTCATTTATGTTCGAAGAATGCATAATGCAGCTGTGAATGCATTAGAAAATGCTGCTGCTAGGTTGTCACCATTGAGGGAGGATTTTTCTGTTGAAATCCTTTATAAGCCTTCTGTCCCTGACAATAACACTAATTTACGCATTTTTTATGATGACCTATGGATACTGTACTTCATGGTGAACACTGATGTGATAAAAGACACAACGATTGATGAGGACGAGCACAAAATTGCATTGTAGGATGCAGTCAGTGCAAGTAAAGGAAATCTCATCCCCAAGGGTGTGGTATCATTGGAGAATTTGTATGACCTATAAAATCGCTTCTCAGGACCTGCCAATGTTAAGACCCATAATTCCACACTATCACACAAAAAAATTAACTTGGGAACAATAAATGATCCAAATTATGTTAATCTCGGTACTTGTTGTACACCATGAGAGTGACAAGCCTTTATTTGCTTATTCAAGAAGTACCAAGACGTGTTCAAGGGCATGTAGTATGAGCTTAAAACATATGACACAAGAATCATCCATCATGTGATACTGATAAAGAAAGGGGCAAAGCCATTCCAATAGAAGTTGAGAAAAGTAAATCCAACGCTTGAGCCTGTTATTTAGAAACAGTTGAGGAAACTGCTAGATTCCTAAATCATATACAGAGTGCGGAACTCAACATGGGTGTCAAACTTGGTCCCAATGAGAAATAAGTCTAGGGAAATCCGGTTGTGTGTAGATTTCTGAAATCTCAATCATGCCTCGAACAAGGAAAACTACCCGATTCCGTCCATGGAACAAATATTGCAAACAATATAAGGGTCTGGAATGTTTTCTTTTCTAGACAAATATTCTGGATACAACCAAGTTCTTTTTTCAGAGCCTGACAGTCTTAAGACAACCTTCCGAATGAAGTGGGGATCGTTCACATTGAGGCGAATGGTGTTTGGGCTAATCAACACTAGCACAATAGTTAAACATGATATGGACATCACTTTCCATGGAATGATTGGATGAAGCATAGTGGTCTATCTTGATGATGTAACAATGTTATCCAAACAAAGGCCAGAACACATATGCCACTTAAATAATATTTTTAAGTGATGTCGCAAGTACGAGATATCCTTCAATCCCAAGAAAAGTATCTTCAAAGGGTTTAAGGGTAATCTCTTAGGCCACATGATTTGCAAAAGTTGGATTAAGGTAGACCTAGAAAGGGTTAGGATAATCACACAAATTCCATTCCTGATGAATAAAAAGGCTATGTAGCCCTTCTTGGGGAAAATCCACTTCCTCCATGAGCATCTCTGATTATGGTCAAATTGTCAAGCCAATATAGGCGATGGTAGAAGGATGTAGTTTATAAATGGGATAAAAGAGAAGAGGATGTGTTTTCCCTTATTAAGCAAGCTATATCAGAAGCACCCGCATTGTACAACCCATACTTCAATAAGGATTTCTTTCTCTACACTTTTTCTTCCTACACTTCTCTTGCCACTGTACTCACTCAAAAGGATGAACTAAACAATGAGTGACCTATCTCCTTCATGATCACGGGTCTGCAAGGACCAGATCTTAATACCCAACTATGGACAAAAAAACTTATGTGGTATACAAGGAGGTAAATCATTTTTGGCCCTATATATTGAAAAAACATTGTGTTATCTCTATCCTACACCCAATATTTAGATCAATTATTTTTCAAAAACATCTGGGTGAAAGGAGAGCGAATTGGATGACCAGGTTGCAAGAATATGATCTAAAAATAAATCCAATTCACACAATAAATGGCCATGGTCTTTGTCGACTAGCTACATAAGCAGTAAACACAAAGGAATGAGAAGAAAATATTTGAATATGGGAGCAAGAAATTGAGATGTATAATGTTGAGTGAGCCTCCCCCACCACTAGCACAAACTCTTGGTACACTGATTTGTGTAAATAACTTGAGCATGACACAATTCCCTCCCACGTTTATGCATGGAAAAAGAGGGCACTCATAATTAAAGAATTATCCTATCAGTTGGTGCATGGGGTGATGTTCATAAAACACCACAACAAAGTACTGTGCAGGTGTTTGGAGGCGCATGATTTAGAAAAGGTATTGTGTGATCTCCATGGTGACTAACTGGGGGACACTTCCCAGGAAACACAACAACACATAAGGTTATAGAGGCTGGTTTTTACTAGCCTACATTACTAAAAGATGCTCATGCTTATGCCCACAAGTTTTTGGTTTGTCATAGGCGTGTTGACATAAACAAGAGTTCAGCCACCCCATTGCAACCCATTGAAGTGGAATAACCTTTTCAACAATGGGGCTCGGATATTAATGGAGAAACTTTCCCGCGTTCATTAAAATAGCACCACTACATCCTTACTACCATATATTAATTCACGTGGTGAACACAAGTAGTTCTGCTCAAACATGTGAATGATCAGGAAGTCATTAGCTTTCTATAGCTGAACATCGTTTCCAGGTTTGACATCCTACTTCACTTATTTTCAACAATGCAACATATTTCTCATTGCTAAGACTTTATGGTTTTGCATTGGAAAATGGCATTGTATTGAATCATTCAACTAATTATTATCGGAAATGGAATGGTCTTGCTGAATCCATGAATAAGGAACTAATCCACATTATCAAAAATACCATATTCTCTAAGTAGTGAAATAGGCACTTTGCTTTGGTAAATGCCTTATGGGCTAACCGAGTCATGCTGAAACCTTCCTTGAACACCTCCCCTTACTTCCTGATGTACAAGAAAGAAGCCATCCTCTCGCCCAACATCCACCCACTTGAATTCCAACTCTCACGAGAATCCCAAGGCAAGCCATGTCTATTAGTACAACATAGGATGGATACCCTTCATAAGCTACATGAAGAAAGGTTGAAAGAAAAATAAAAAATTTCACTTCACTAGAATCATATCAAGAGCTTGTTTGAAATAATTCTGCGGGGAAAAATAGATTCAGTGTGGGTGACTTAGTATTAAAGTGGGATAAAGCCCATGAGGACAAAGGAAAAAACACAAATTTTCAATCCCTATGGGTTGGGCCATCCACGGTGCACAAAAATCTTGGCCAACAAACTTATCATCTTCAATCACTTGACGGGAAGATTGGCTCTCTCCCTGTCAATGGCCAAGACTGAAAACAATATTTTCAATGAAGATTTGGTGATGTTCCCTACATTGTGTACATAGTCTTTTCTTTTGTTGTTTGTTTGTTTGCTTGAGTTTTGTTTTCATTTTTGTTATGTGAATAAGTATTTTGCATGAACATGTTGTGGATTCTAAGTACTTGTGTGACCAAACTATAAAGAGCCTTGTGACACTTCAACATTTGGCTAGCCTTACATCCATCTTCCTTGTGTTGGTTACATCTTTTGGTCGATGAGGTTCTGATGGAAAATGTGATCCATCCATAATGAGAGTTTTGGTCCAACCATGAACCCATATCTAGTCCAAAAACCTCTTTGCCTAAAATAAATATTTATGTTTCGATATCTTCATGCCTATCCAACTAGTAGAAGTGGATAAGGGGAAAATATAAATTAGTAAACCTAAATCATAGTTTTCTATATGATTCTATGAAGGAAAAGCCTCTCCTTCTCTCGATAAGTTGAGATCCCTCTTCCACCCCAAAATAAATAAGTGTCGATGCATAGTTCTCTTTAAAATAAATAAATAAATATGAAAGAAGAGAAAGGATTCCTGTGAAGAGAGGTGAACCAAGCAACTCCATTGGGGTAGTTTCCAGGCTCGCTTGTAGAGGAGCAATGTTTGTGTTCCTACGTGACTCCACCGGGGCACTGTCTAGGTCTACTCGCAATGAAACAACACCAGAGATGAAATATTATACTCTGAAAATATTAAGCACATGAGCTACACTACCATTCACAACTCAAGACATTGTGATATTTCTTAATCTTATGTATTTTTCAACCGATAAGGTTTAAGGGGGACCATATCTATTCATGGGGTAAGTGGGAAGATGAAAATAATTTGCATGATGAATCAATACTCCCTGAAGAACCAACGCCCTGCACAGAATGATTTAATTGAGATAGAGAAGATGGAGTCCAACCAGTGTGTCACCAAGTGTTGTAACTATTGCAACACCCACCAAACGTTTGGCTTACAATCAATTTCAGATCCTTCATTTTAGAGCTTATTTCATGAGATTTCTTGCAATCTTTTGTTCCATTTTGCATGTAGGGTTAATTTTCATCTTTTGGCATGTTTCGATGTCGTGCAATGTTTGCAAGCCTATTTTTGTTGGGTTGTGTTATATTCTTTCCATGATTAGCCCTAGTAGTGAAGCCGGGGGTTAGAGATGGGGTAGGATGAACCCTCTTCATTGTGTTAGTTGGTGCTAGGCCCCCTTTATGGGGTCTGGGGCAGTGCCTCAGGAATTTTTTTTTGGACCTTATATTAGGTGGGTAGACCTACCTATGGTTTTGCGCGTGATGGTTTTTGGTCCATGGTATTTTGTACATCCGTTCAAGGGAACTACGGTTATGTTCTAATCCAAGGTTAATGGATTGGGGTTTATGGATGCTTTGGCATGTATATATATGTATTGTAACATTGAAAGGAACACAATGAAAAATCAATCTGGTAGTCCCAGTTTTGGGATCAGGGGAAAATGTCTGTGTATATTTGTTTTATGTGTTATGATATCGCCCATTTTTATTTATGTTCCTAGAATTTATATGTAGGTAATTTCTGTACGGGGTTAAAACAGTCATTTGGTATTAGAGTTGTTTTGGCTTCAAGGGGACGCCTTTGCTACTGAGGGTTTTTTCTCAGGCCTATGGTAGACCCTGTTTAGTGGGATATTTGCGGGATCAATTCTTATGGTGAAAGAAGATGGAAAGTAGTGGAAAGATAGAGATCGATAAATTTAATGGTGAGAGTTTTGAGTTGTGGAAACCCAAGATGGAGGATCTATTGGTGGATAAAGATCAGTGGATTGTAGTAGATCTGGGTACTAAACCAACAACAATTCTTTATGAAGATTGGAAGAAGTTAGATCCTAAGGCAAAAAGCACAATACGGTTGTATGTCTCAGATTCAGTATTGTTGAATGTATCAGGGGAAGATACGATGAAGGCTTTGTGGGACAAGCTAGGGACTTTGTACCAATCTAAGTCTCTGGTGAATAAATTGTTCCTACTGAAAAATATGTATAACTTGAGGATGAAATATAGAGAATCAGTGACAGAGAATATAAATGAATTTAATACTGTGGTAAGCCAGTTATTATCTATTGATATTAAAATTTCAAATGAAGATAAGTGCATCACTTTATTTTTTTCTCTACTAGATTTGTGGGATAGTCTGGTTGTTGCAATAGGTAGAAATGCAACTGCCTTGCAGTTTGATGAAATAGTCTCATCCTTGCTAACAGAGGAGATGAGATGGAAAAATATGGAGAGCCAGAATTGTGATGCCTTGTCTATACGAGGACGGTCCCAGAACAAAAAACAAAAAAAGTCCTCGAGTGGGAGATCTAAATCTAGAGGGAGATCTAAATCTCTAGGAAAACCTGTAAAGGTGTGCTGGAAATGCATAAAGGAAGGGCACTACAAAAGGGACTGTAAATATAAAGCTCTTGATAAAGGAAAGGGATCTAATCATGCTCCTTTGCAGAGGCAAAATCCACCTCAGATGAAGGTGGGGATGTGTACTTGGATTCTTCTTCAAGTACGCATGTAGATCATGAGGCATGGTTGATTGACTTAGGTGCATCCTTTCACTTCACTGCCTATAGAGAGTGGTTTTGCAAGTATGATAAATATAATGGTGGTGATGTCTTCTTAGGGAATGAAAGGAAGGATAGAATCGTTGGTCACAGGAAAATCAAGTTGAAGTTGAAAGGTGGAAGGATTAGAACATTTCTGAGTGTTCTGCATATTCCTGCGTTAGCCAGAAATCTGATTTTTGTAAGCAAGTTGGATGATGCAGGTGTAAAAACAATGTTCGAGAAAGATACCTACAACATGGTTCGGGGAGCACTAGTATTGATGTGGAGAGTTCTAATTGGAACTTTATACAAGCTGTAAGGTAGCACTGTTATTGATGGGTGTAACATTTCTCTGGTTCCTGAAAGTGGAGCAGAAAATATAGTGGTCTCTGGAGAAAAGACCATGCTATGGCATCAAAAACTTGAACATATTCGAAAGAAGGGTCTTCGAATACTTCATTGTAAATGTATGGTAGAAGGTATGTCTAATAGCTCTCTAGGTTTTGATTTCTGTGAGAATTGTGTATATGGGAAGCAGAATCGAGTGAGTTTCCCCTACGGTGGTAAGAGGGCAAAACATATATTAGAGCTTGTGCACAGTGATGTGTTTGGACCTGTGTCGGTTCCATCACTGGGTAAGTCTGTGTACTATGTATCATTTATATATGACTTATCAAGGAATATATGGATATATTTTCTCAAGAATAAATTTGAAGTCTTTAATAGGTTTAAAGAATTTAAGGCTCTAGTGGAAAACCAAACAGAGAAGAAGATAAAGGTGTTGAGGACAGATAACAGTGGAGAGTTTTGCAAGAAGGAATTTGAAGAGTTTTGTAATAAGTGTGGTATAGCACGGAATAAGACTGCTCCATACACACATGAGAAAAATGGAGTTGCAGAAAGAATGAACAAGACATTGATGGAAAGAGCAAGAGGCATGCTTAGTGGTGTAGGGTTAGGACAAGAATTCTTGGTAGAGGCGGTGGAGACTGCATGTTAATTGGTCAATAGATCACCTTCATCAGCATTGGAGGATGATGAAAAGATATTTTTGGGTAAGGCCAAAACCCCTTTCATATCAATATTCGATCTTGAGGCTTGTGGGTTATGGCCCACAAACCCTATCGGAAGCATTTATTTAGGCCTTAGCCTTTAAACCGGACCACAACACTTTATCGGGTTTTCCTTTAAAAACTTGGGACCATTCATTTAATCGAAATACATAGGAAACATGGGAAAAACTCTGTCAGAACACAAAGTTGGACTTCAAATATTATAAGCCCACTTTTATAAAATCGTCGGGTCCGCACCTTTAGTCGCTCCACAACGTTGCTCCGATCTCCGATTACTGATCGACCTGATCTCCGATTGGCGCTATATCGGCCTATCGGTGATATCACGATGTCGCATATCGGCCCTTCGTTATTCCACTGTCACCAGCCCTTTACCTCCTTCGAAATGCGATCACTGATCATTTCAATCTCTGCCATCCACTTCTTTAACCGATCCAATGGTTATCATCTTTTCCCACTCGATCCAACTTGCATGACTAACCTCAACCGTTGATCTCCTCTCGCAAGATCCAATGGTTCATGGTAGGTTTAACATGCATGAGGGTTAACCACCCAATAAAGCAGTTTCCCCTCACTCCTCTGCTGCTACGTGTCCTCCGATTAGTGGAATCAGAGCCAAACGCTTCGAAACCACTTATGGTTTTGAGGCTGCTCGAAATCCACTTGTACTGTTCTGAAACTACTTTCCCCGCGCTAACACTCCCACAGTTTAACTATGCGATAACTGTCGATCTATGAGATCCGATGGATCTCATGCATCCTTCATTCGTCCACCATTTGATGGATTTACGCTAAAACTCCAGGTTCTCTGCCATACTCTGTCTTTACACTGTTAAACATTTCCGACACCTATACAACAATTCGTTACGATATCTTTAGATCACCATCGATCCTTCAGTGATCGATGGTCGATCAACAATCCGGCAACATAAGATTAACTCTATTTAAGAATATACACACAGGCACATAAAATCAACACTAAACACACACTTTTCTATATTATACAGAATAGTTACAATCTAAGGCATTTCAGCCTTAGGCACAAGTTCTCCCTTCGGTTACATTTTGTTCACTCTCTCTATCTATCGCTCTCTCTATCACCTCCTTACACAGACTCTCTTTATATAAGAGATTACAATAGTCATGGATCATTTAAGATGCATGATTCCTCCCACAATCACTCAAAAAATCCCTAATCTCCCATTATGCACACATATGTCAGATTAAATTACATTAAATAAGTTGCCAAGAGACTTTATCCACTCCATCATTTACTTTGTTTTTAACAGAAATGTCCCTATTTTGCTCCGATGGTCCACATCCTTCTCCTTCCTTCACATTGGATTCCTCCTTTAATTATGAGTGCTTGGATGCTCCTGCATCAGAGGATAAGACTCAACAAGAGGTATGGACTGGTAAGAAACCTTCTCTTTCACATCTAAGGGTATTTGGATGTGATGCATATGTACATGTTCCAAAGGAGAAAAGAACAAATTTGGATGGTGAATCTGAAAAGTGCATCTTTATTGGGTGTAAGGATGGTTTAAAAGGTTATACGATTTGGAACCCAGTAACAAGGAAGGTTATGTACAACCAATATGTGGCATTTAGAGAGGTGAAATATGTTATTAAACATGAAGTCCTACCAAAGGAACCTGAGAAGATAGAGTTTGAGCTAAAGGAGGAAGAATCAGACTCTGCAATAGAAGAGAAATCAGAAGATGAAGAGCCACAAACTCTGGCTGTGATAAGGTCAGTTTGAGAAAGAATGCAGCCATAAAGGTATACTTCATTTGCTTTCTATTCAAAATTTTCTTTATCTATTACTAATGATGATCCCAGAACTGTGAAGGAAGAAGTAGATTCAGAGGATGACAAACTCTGGAAAGAGGCCATGGTTGAAGAAATGGTATCTTTGCACAAAAATAAGGCTTGGAATCTAGTGGAGTTGTCGGCTGGAAGGAAACCCATTGGAAGAAAATGGATGTTTAAGAAGAATATGAATGCAGAAGGAAAGGTAGAGAAATAAAAAGCTTGGTTGGTAGCAAAAGGTTATTCCTAAGTGTTGGGAATTGATTATGGTGATGTTTTTTCTCCTGTTTCTAAGGTAGCTTCTATTAGATTACTTTTATCTGTTGCTACTACTTTTGATTTTGAGGTAGAACATATGGATGTGGAGGAAACATTTCTTTATGAGGATCTAGAAGAAGAGATCTACATAAAGTAACCTGAAGGCTTTGCGGTGAAGGGTAAGAAATAACTAGTATGCAAGCTAAAAAAGTCTCTGTATGGGTTAAAATAATCACCAAGGATGTGGTATCAAAAATTTGATACATTTATACAAGGACTTGGCTTCACCAGAAGCAAAGAAGATCACTACATATATTTTAAATTAATTGGTGACCATGTTATTTATATGGTCTTGTATGTGGATGATATGTTGCTGGTTGGAAATGACAAAGAAATTATCGAGGATTTGAAGACCCAATTTCCCTCCAAATTCAACATGAAAGATCTTGGTGCTGCAAACTATATTTTGGGCATGGAAATTAAAAGAGATCAAACAAAGAGGAAGCTATGGCTAAACTAGAGGAAGTATGTCAAGACAATACTACAGAGGCTTAATATGAAATATAGTAAACCGATGAAGGTTCCTATTCCTGTAGGTGTAAAGTTATCTGTTGAATAGTGTCCCAAGACACAAGAAGAGGAAGAGGACATGTATCGTGTTCCATATGCAAGTGCAGTCAGTAGCCTAATGTATGTGATGGTATGTACTAGACCAGACATTGCACATGTAGTTGGAGTATTGAGTAGGTTTATGTCAAAACGAGGGAAGGAGAATTGGACATCAGTGAAGCAGGTTTTCAGGTATTTGTGTGGCACTGGTGATTATGGTTTGTGCTACTAAGGAAGGCTAGGATTGGAAAGAGTTTTGGACATCCATTGCTTTTTTGATGTAGAATCCGCTGGAGATTTGGATCAGAGAAGATCTACAAGTGGATATGTGTTTAACCTATTTGGAGGTGCAATCAGTTGGATGAGTAAGAGATAATCTGTAGTGGCACTTTTAACTATAGAGGTAGAATACATTGTAGACACTCATGAAAGAAAGGAAGCAGTTTGGTTACTGAGATTGTGTTCAATTACGGGGTTAGTACAACGATCTATAAGGATAGACTGTGACAACCAAAGTGCAATTTTATTGGCATAGAACCCTTCTTATCATTTAAAGACAAAGAACGTTGATGTTCAGTATCACTTTGTGAGGGATATGGTAGAGGAGAAAAAGTTGTTGGTAAAGGTGGACACTTTGAAGAATACTATAGATGCATTGATAAAGTCTTTGAGCACTGAGAAGTTATCTTGGTGTAGAGAAACAATGGGTGTTTAGGGCTAGATCAATGACTAAGATCTCTTGTCGCCCCACTATGGAAAGAAAACAACAAGTGTGAGAATGTTGGGTTGTGTTATATTCTTTCCATGACTAGCCCCAGTACTAAAGTTGGGGCAATAGAAGGGGTGGTATCCCCCCTCTATGGGGTTTGGGGTAGTGCCCGAGATTTTTCATTTGGGACCTTGTATTAAGTGGGCAGACCTACCTATGGTTTTGTGCATGGATTTTGCACATGGTTTTGGTCGCGATGGTTTTTGGTCCCTGGTATTTTGTAGATCTCGTCAAGGGAACTATGGTTATGTTCTAATCCAGTGTTAATGGATTGGGGTTTATGGATGCTTCGACATGTATATATATGTATTATAACATTTAAAGGAATATAATGAAAAATCAATTTGGTAGTCTCGGTTTTTGGATCTATGGGAAAATACCTGTGTATATTTGTTTTATGTGTTATTCTCTCACTATTGTTTATTTTCTATTTTTAGAATTCGTATGCAGGTAATTTCTATAACCTACAATTTTAATGGTTTTAGAGGTTTGTCTTTGTGTATATGAGTTTTTCTAACTATGTAAACATCTTTTGTACCTATACACAAATTCTTGAGGAATGCCGCACAAGTGTCGTCATGATCATCCCAAAGTCTATCTTAAGTGTCACACTTGTCTTATCTTGTCACAAAGAATTCACTTGGAGGGAGATTATTTTTCCATGTGTTTGGATGATCAATGTTGTTGTTTCATCAAAGTATGCCAAGTGTGTTATTACAGTCAAGGTTCATCACAGTTCACCACCTATCCCACACTAAGCCATTTTAGGAAAACTTCCTGATCGAGCAAGTTAGATTCACCGAGCCCCTTCTAAACTGCACACTGTGTAGTATCATCCCTCTAATTTGTGACCTTATTACTTCGCACTATGCAATGCATGCTATAGGGATTAATGCACGAATATTTGATGATGTAGAAACCCTCAAGGATCTTCTCGGGATCCTTGGCAGATATTCAGATTAGTTGTAACTATCACAAAGATACATGCATATCTATTTTTAACAAATGAATATCAAAGAGAGAAGGAATTATTACCTCGAGTTTTAGTGTGGTGTTCCTGGAGAGTGCAATGTAGCTAGTTGAAAGACCCTTGAGCATGCTCCAGGTCAAAACTTGCACATAGCAAAGAAAAGCGTAATATCATAGCATAAAACCTTGATAAACAATGCATGAACATATAAAGATATATAGTTGCATATATCTAAGCCACTCATGCTAATGATATTGAATAAACATACAAACAAGTCATACTATCAACATCTCGGAGTGGAAAACACAATTGCAGTTCTATATTGATGTAAAAAGAGTGATTACAACCATCAGTTTCATTAGCCTTCGCTTACCTCTCTAGCTCCTCTCTCTCTCCCTTCCTAACCTCTTCTGATTCCTTAGTCTGAGACTCTGCTCGACAGTAAAATAGGCAATCCTTTCAAATGGTTCGACCTCTTTCACAATGGCCCTAGCCTTGCATATATAGCAAGTGAGGTTAGGGTTGCCAAGAACTTCATGAGTTCCATTAGGAAAAAACAGTGATGTTTCCATGCCTTTGTGCTCTTTCCCATTCGCATACTCCATTAGGAATTAGTGATTCCCCCAAACAAGTCAAGTTATGATGTTTCCTTGCTTTTATGAGTTGACATGGGAGAGAATCTAGGGATATTTTCTCATTCAACTCATTTTCTGATGCACCTAACTCCTGTGCTCAATCCAATTAGGTTACGATTTATAGCACAAACAACAATACAAACAGAAAAATTCTGAATCAATTAAGAAGGCGGAATGTCGAAATGAAAACCCTGTTACAATTAAATATGAGAACTAATTCTTTCGATTTGTCATACAGGCGTAGCCTTCCAATTCTTTCCTAGATGACTCTACAGCTAAACCACTCAGTGTTTCATCACCTGAAAGAATCCGTTGATTGTGGATTCCTGTACGCGAAGAATCCATTCATCTGAAGTATCCACCAGTTTAGAAAGATCGTGGTTTGAAACCACAAGTGTAGGCACTGCTGAACCAGAACCTATCAATCTCGAACCTCTGCCAACAACTCTGCAAGGCCGGTGTGCCGAGCTCGATACCCCAAGGGTTTCATGAAATCCTTCCGCAACAGCGTATCGAACGCCCTTGCGCACACAACTCGTCGATGAAACCTTCAACAAAACACGTACAGCTATCCCCGAAACCTCTCTATTGAATAACGATATACGATTGAACATTCCAATGCAATCTATTTCACTTGCCAGAACGTAAACATCACTAAATCGTTTTATATCTGTGTTAAAACGATTTTACACAATACATCTATACCCAAAAACGCTTTTCCACTGTAGATTTACGTTTTAGCTTTGCTGGTCTGGAACAGGAAGTACTAAAACTTCGCTCTGCTCCATTAACTTAGATCCATCTGCATTTTTTCAATCTGCCGTGATTTGGAATGGCGCTGTCAATGGTTGACTCCTCCCGAAATGGTGATTCGAACCCATCGCATCGGAAGCCACCAGATTCTGTTTCAAATCGAATCCACTATTCGATATGGCCAAGTCAATTGCATTTTTTTTCCCGTGATCCAATACACAACTGCCAGTTAATGCATATCTAATCTGATTCGTTCTACAACTGGCAATTAACAACCTCTAGGATTTTGAGGCGAAATTTCAGGAATCACAAATTCCAAATCCGCATTGTTCCGAAATCCACGCAGTCTGGTTTCTTGGTTATCCTCTGTGGGAAGATTCCACGCACAAACCTTAACACATGTCACAATTATTTGAATTGAAACCACAGTTCAGCATTCCATTAATACGAATCTAATATGTTACATTATAACACAGATTTCCATCACACATTGGCGCAAACAATATTTTCATAAGCAACAACAACAGTAATAAAAACAGATATTTGTTTCGATGACTTCTCACAAAGAACGATCTCCAGTTTTATTCAAAAAAACACAGTCCTCTTATTTAATTGGAGCTTTTCGCCCAAAAACAAACAGTCACACCACACCTATGCTCTCCAAGATCACACACTCAAAACTCTCTCCTCACACCTTCAACCTTTCTCTAATTTATACAAATATATGAGAAACTATTCTTCTCAGAATAGATTTCTTCTAGAGTTTCTCAGCAAACTAATACCCCCTATTATTTAGCATTTTCCCTATTTTGGTTCTATTCCTCGCAGGGAAAGAAACCAACTCTATTATTATGCAGTATTTAATTAAACAACTACAATTCTCCTAAAATAAATAACAAATTTAATTTAAATATATTATTTAAAATATTTCTAAGTCTAATATATTTTTAACTAGCCACAACATGTGACCAAGATGTCACATTGCTGGCTAAGTGCTTGATGCTCCTGCATCAGACTCCCGGGGAAGAAAACTAATCTTGTAGTTGTTTGGAGTTGATCCTCATTCTCTGTAGCTCTGCTGACGTCCTCTACTAGTTCCTCTTTCCACTTGGTCAACCACTGATAATGAGTCTGACTCCTGGTTCTCTTTAGCGCTTTCTTTTTATTTTTTCTTGCTTTGGACTTTCGTCTGTTATGGGGTCTCTTTGTGGTTCTTCTTCTGGCTTTTAGTATAGGTACTATTCTGCAATACATGACTAAATCACATATTTGGAATTCCTTTTTCCACCTCCTCATATCTGCTCGCTGCTTGTCTTTGCTACTGCATTCCCGCCATCTGCTTTTGACATCTCCCTCAAATATGCTTCTAGGAGTTAGCCAATTCACATCTACTTGGATTTTCTTCGGATCCAATTTCAGCTCTTCTTTAGAGACTGCATATTCCTTCAAATCTTCATTCTTCACCCTGATGGTGATTTTATATAAGGCTCGAGAATTTGGAATCATGCGCCATTCAACTTCTTTCTTCGGACTGAGTGCTATTGGCACAACACATGGATTAAGGCTTTCACTGATTAGCCATTTATCCATCAACTCTTTCACTTGTGTTCCAGCTTCGACATTTTCCGACATTACCCTGTAGGCTACTTTATTCGACAGACTGACTCCCGATATTAGATCATTATGTTCACTAGTACTCCTGATGGGTAACAACTCATCCACAACAATATCAGCACAATCATTCAAGAAATTCTAAATTTCTTCAGGTAAATCTTCTAAATTTGTAGAAGTTAAAGTTACCTTGGGTTTGCCAACACTAGTAAGATGCATCTCCTTACCCTTCTCATCTTCCTGCAACAGTATCTTCTCATTCATCAATGTAACACTATTCCCAGCTGCTTCAGCTTTCAACGGCAATAGTGTATGCTTATTCCCATCTTTTTCCAAAGTATAAGTATTTCTTCTGCCATCATGAATGGCATTTCGGTCAAACTACTAGGGCCTTCCAAGAAATATGTGGCATACATCTATCGGCATTACATCACATAAAATAACATCCTTATAAGTACCAATCTGAAATTCAACTTTACATTGTTCAGTTACAAAAATTTGATGGCCTTTCTGAAGCCACGATACTTTATAAGGAGTGGGGTGTACTGTTCTCTCCAACTTCAACTTGTCTACCATCTCTGTAGAAACAAGGTTGTCAGTACTACCGCTGTCAATTATCAACTTGCAACACTTACCCTTGGACTTACATACAGTTCTGAATAAAGTCTTCCTTTGAACTGGTTCTTTGGCTTCCTTAGCTCCTTCCAGCAATACCCTCTTCAGTAATAGGGACTCTCCGTCTTCTGGTGGTTCCTCTTTAGCTTCAGGTTGAGGAATCTCTTCCTTGGCTTCTGCAACATTCACGTTGCGCTGGTTTGCTGATCTCTGATGAGGACAATCCCATTGTACATGTCCCCATTCACCACATGCAAAGCACCAGACATCTCTTCCTCGGCCTCTGCCTCTGGGCACAAACCTTCCACGGCCAAAATCTCCTCTTTGTGGTGCTCTATTGCTCGCACTCCCTGCCTCATTCTGAGAGTGTTGAACTTTGGATTCAAGTATCCTTCCTTCTTTGGCTGGATTCTTACCTATGTTTCTCTGGTTTTGTTTGCGCAACAGTTTTTCCTCTGCCTTCAAGGCTGCTTGATAGGCATCCTCAACAGTTTTCAAACTTAACAGGCTGATCTCATCTTGGATCTCATACCTTAGCCCATTAATATACCTGGCTACTTTCTCCAGATCATCTTCTACATGCCCTGTTCTGATATTTAACCTGTAAAATTCTTCAGTGTATTCTTTAACAGACATTCCTTTTTGCTTCAGATTTTGCATCTGCTTAAAAAGGTTCAAATGATAGTCTTTAGGCAAAAACTTGGCTTTGAGTTTGCTTACCATTTTATCCCACTGCTTGATCTTAGATTTCCCCTTTCGCGTTCTTGATGTCTGTAACTCGTCCCACCAAATGGCTGCATGGCCCTTCAGTCTAGTGACTGCAAACTTCACCCTCTTATTCTCCTCAATCTCTTCATAATCGAAATACTGATCTATGGATCTGATCCAATCCATGAGCTCCTCGACATTTAAACTTCCTTCATACATAGGAATTTCTATCTTGGGTTTGCTTCCAACTTTTGCCAGCATCTTGAGGACTTTGGCAGTTTCATTTTCTTCTCCTGCTTCCACTTCTTCCTCAGATTCTTCTGAAGAAATCTCAGCTCCCTCATCAGGTGCTCTTCTCTGGGTTGTTTCCATTGTCTCCATTCGTTCACACAGTCTTCGCACTTCTTCTATCAGGACTGCGTTTGGTTCTGGTCTTCCTCGACCAATTCCTCGCCTTGGCGGCATCTTTTTCTGCAACACCTGAATCTTTTTGCTCTAATACCAAAAATGATGCACCTAACTCCTGTGCTCAATCCAATTAGGTTACGATTTATAGCACAAACAACAATACAAACAGAAAAATTCTGAATCAATTAAGAAGGCGGAATGTCAAAATGAAAACCCTGTTACAATTAAATATGAGAACTAATTCTTTCGATTTGTCATACAGACGCAGCCTTCCAATTCTTTCCTAGATGACTCTACAGCTAAACCGCTCAGTGTTTCATCACCTGAAAGAATCCATTGATTGTGGATTCTTGTACGAGAAGAATCCATTCATCTGAAGTATCCACCAGTTTAGAAAGATCGTGGTTTGAAACCACAAGTGTAGGCACTGCTGAACCAGAACCTATCAATCTCGAACCTCTGCCAACAACTCTGCGAGGCCGGTGTGCCGAGCTCGATACCCCAAGGGTTTCATGAAATCCTTCCGCAACAGCGTATCGAACGCCCTTGCGCACACAACTCGTCGATGGAACCTTCAACAAAACACGTATAGCTATCCCCGAAACCTCTCTATTGAATAACGATATACGATTGAACATTCCAATGCAATCTATTTCACTTGCCAGAACGTAAACATCACTAAATCGTTTTATATCTGTGTTAAAACGATTTTACACAATACATCTATACCCAAAAACGCTTTTCCACTGTAGATTTACGTTTTAGCTTTGCTGGTCTGGAACAGGAAGTACTAAAACTTCGCTCTGCTCCATTAACTTAGATCCATCTGCATTTTTTCAATCTGCCGTGATTTGGAATGGCGCTGTCAATGGTTGACTCCTCCCGAAATGGTGATTCGAACCCATCGCATCGGAAGCCACCAGATTCTGTTTCAAATTGAATCCACTATTCGATATGGCCAAGTCAATTGCATTTTTTTCCCATGATCCAATACACAACTGCCAGTTAATGCATATCTAATCCGATTCGTTCTACAACTGGAAATTAACAACTTCCGGGACTTTGAGGCGAAATTTCAGGAATCACAAATTCCAAATCCGCATTGTTCCGAAATCCACGCAGTCTGGTTTCTTGGTTATCCTCTATGGGAAGATTCCACGCACAAACCTTAACACATGTCACAAATATTTGAATTGAAACCACAGTTCAGCATTCCATTAATACGAATCTGATCTGTTACATTATAGCACAGATTTCCATCACACATTGGCGCAAACAATATTTTCATAAGCAACAGCAACAGTAATAAAAACAGAGATTTGTTTCGATGACTTCTCACAAAGAACGATCTCCAGTTTTATTCAAAAAAACACAGTCCTCTTATTTAATTGGAGCTTTTCGCCCAAAAACAAACAGTCACACCACACCTACGCTCTCCAAGATCACACACTCAAAACTCTCTCCTCACACCTTCAACCTTTCTCTAATTTATAAAATATATGAGAAACTATTCTTCTCAGAATAGATTTCTTCTAGAGTTTCTCAGCAAACTAATACCCCCTATTATTTAGCATTTTCCCTATTTTGGTTCTATTCCTCGCAGGGAAAGAAACCAACTCTATTATTATGCAGTATTTAATTAAACAACTACAATTCTCCTAAAATAAATAACAAATTTAATTTAAATATATTATTTAAACTATTTCTAAGTCTAATATATTTTTAACTAGCCACAACATGTGACCAAGATGTCACATTGCTGGCTAAGTGCTTGATGCTCCTGCATCATTTTATTGACCCATAGAAATTCATTAGGGTTCACTAACTCTCTTCCCGAGGTAATAGACAGAGTTACTTTGGGCATTGACGCACCCTTAGCCTTGCTAGGAAGCTTTAAGAAGCAGGTTGCTAGTGTTTAGGCAATGTTTTTTGGCATTATGATGCATGTGTTGTACTTGATGGCAACCAACTCATACAAGATCAACTCACTTATATATATCTAGATGAATCTACGGAAGAGATATCAGATGACAATTCTCAGTATGACAAGTCCAAAGGGGGAGATTGTTGGCATTATGAGACAAGTGTTGTCCTTGATGGCAAATCACACAAATGATAATTTAGAGTGCAGCAAATTTATTTGATAAATTATAGTGCAACAAAGTTTATTTCATGTAGAGAAAAGTTCACGCACTTTTATGCAGAGAAAAGTTTATTTCATGTAGAGAAAAGTTCACACACTTTTATGCAGAGAAAAGTTTATTTCATGTAGAGAAAAAGTTCACGCACTTTCATGCAAGGAAAAGCGCATATATGTTGGAGAACTTACCTTTGGTCCATGGTAGTTAGTCCTTGGTATTTGAACCTATGGTTTTGGACCATGGTACCTTGTCAGAAGTGTTGATCCCAAGTATTGGGTTCGTGGTATTGGTTTATTATGGTTTTGGTCCGTGGTATTGCATGTAGAGAAAAAGTTCACGCACTTTCATGCAAGGAAAAGCGCGTATATGTTGGAGAACTTAACTTTGGTCCATGGTAGTTAGTCCTTGGTATTTGAACCTATGGTTTTGGACCATGGTACCTCGTCAGAAGTGTTGATCCCAAGTTTTGGGTTCGTGGTATTGGTTTATTATGGGTTTGGTCCATGGTATTGCATCCAAAAGTTTTGATCTCACGCACTTTCATGGTTGGTTCATGGTATTAGTCCAACAGTTTTTTGATCCTATGGTTTTTGACCGTGGTATTGAGAAAGGACTAAGGCTATAAAAGAGGAAGGAGATCATTTGGCAAAGTATTATCTGAATTATTGAATATCTGATAAAGTGCTAGATCTGGAATACTATGATTGGGTTATGGTGCAGATCTGGATCTGAGCTAAAGAGGGATCTCACCGGTTGATGGAGAACAAGATCTAAGGATAGATCGGGATCAAATGGTTTGAAATGAACTATCTCTATATATTTGATTATGCTTATTCTAGATCTGTATATTGAAAATGATCTGAACTGGGTATAACTTAAGTTTGAAATCACTGCAAGTCATGTTTGAATATTTATAGATCTGTACTTGGGTTGGCTTTGGTGTAAGCGCGTATACATGCAGGTTTGGTTCATTGTAGTAGCGTATACAATTTGAGCTATGATATTTGAAGTCACAAGTGGTTTTGGTTGTTGATGGGTACTGATGACAGTTTAAAGGTGTCAATATTCTGCATATCCTGTTTGGTTGATTGGGTTTAGCTTCAGTATTGATGGATGAGAACTAATATTGGATTAGGATCATAATGACTCATATTTATGTGATCTGATGGACTAGATCTAGGTGCAAACACATATATTATCCTTGTATATGTATTGATTTGGTGTTTGGGTGATTCAGAAGATTGATTGATTATGTGCTTCAATGATATTAATGGGTCCAGTATGAAAATTGGATGAAACGTGGCCTTTCAGATTATGTGTTGTGCTTCAGGAGTATCCAGTCTGAAAATGTATGAAACGTGGTACCCAGAGGAGAGAAGATTGTAGGCCGGTGCCTACGTACTATTATCTTAGCTAGTACAAGAGCTACGGGGGTGGTAGCTCCCTTCCAGTAGCAGTTGAAAACTTTGGAGCATTGTAGCAGGTAGCAGCCTGCGTACTAGTAAATGGATCGGCTAGTACAAGAACTATGGGGGTTGTAGCTCTCTGCAGGTAGAAGCCTGCGTACTGGTATAAGACTGCACCAGTACAGAAATATTGTAAAAGGATTTTCTTATTAAGAAGAAGATTGAGATGACTTGCAGCAGGTGGTTTTCTCCCACATTGGGTTTCCACTTTATATCATGGTGTTCATGTGTGTGGCTTATGTGTGATGATTTGTTCTATTTTACTGCACCTGTTTACTATTAATATGGTTGATAATGTTCTAATGCACTCATTAAGGATCAACTAACTGAATC
Organism: Pinus tabuliformis; assembly: GCA_031772625.1. Lineage (NCBI taxonomy): Eukaryota > Viridiplantae > Streptophyta > Pinopsida > Pinales > Pinaceae > Pinus > Pinus tabuliformis. The sequence goes on along the minus strand of CM062820.1, from coordinate 656,439,195 downwards.
ATAAGAAGTTGTGGAAGTAGCATATATGAATCTGAATATGGAAATGAAAAGGTTTTATTGATGTGTTAATACTGATTCACCCCCCCCCTCTCAGTATTATTTCCAACAATTGGTATCAGAGTAGGTCCTTTGGTAGAAGCTTGATCGCTTGAAGGAGATCCGTGGAACAATGGGAAAGAAGCTTAAGAAGAAAGCTCATAAGAAGAAGAAGACATCTCAGAAGAACTATGATAGTGGGAGAATCGATTGGGGATTAGGTATAAGAAGCTCTTCAGATTCATATTCAGATTCGGAATCATTTCAGAATGAAGATGAACTATCAGGTATGAATTTGCTATCCTCTGATGTTCCAGCTATCTATCCATTTGGAAAAGATGGAAGTGATAACGAAACAACTGAATGTGCTCTTATGGGTGAGGAAGAAGGATATCAAATAGAAGCAGAATTCAATAGGCTGACAAACAAAATTAGTGAACAAGAAAGACTTCTGAACATAAAGAGTGGTGCCCTCAAAGAAGCTGTTACTAGACAAAAGGCTCAACGAGAGTTATTCAAGGAGAAATATCAAAAGTTGCAGGTTGAAGCAACATCTCCAAGAAATGAAGTCAATGAAAAGAACACAACCATCAAGAAACTCAGAGATAGATCCAGTTACTATGAAAGTCTTGAAGCCACGATCCGCTCTCTAAAGGAAGATCTTGAAGAATCAAAGATGCAGAATAAAGATCTAGTCCAAGATATTGAAAAACAGGGAAACGAAGTTATCAGCTTAAAATCTCAGCTAGAATGTGCCTTCAGAATTCGTCAAATGCAACAGGATCTGAATGAAGAACAAGAAAAGGAGATTCTCAAGCTAAAGCATCAGTTGGAAGAAGAAAGGAAAGCTGAAGAAGACATGAAGAAGCAATATCTAGAAAAAGAAGAACAACTTCAGGTTGAGGTAAATATCTTGAAAAGTAAATTAGAAGAGAAGGATAAGCTCTTACGTTTTCAAGATAGTACTAAAGTCTTGGTGTTGGAAATAATACTGAGAGGGGGGGGTGAATCAGTATTATCACATTAATAAAACTTTTTCATTTCCATAATCAGATTCATATATGCTACTTCCACAACTTCTTATGATTAAGTTAATTGATCTTCAATGAGTGCATTAGAACATTATCAACCATATTATCAGATAACAGATGTCGTAATAGAGAATAGACCATCACACATAAGGCACACACATGAACACCATGATATAAGGTGGAAACCCAATGCGGGAGAAAAACCACCTGCTGCAAGTCATCTCAATCTTCTTCTTAATAAGAAAATCCTTTTACAATATTTGTACTGGTGCAGTTTTATACCAGTATGGGAGCTACAACCCCCTTTGCTCTTATACTAGCCGATCCATTTACTAGTACGCAGGTTGCTACCTGCTACAATGCTCCAAAGATCTCCCTTAGCTTTTGTACTAGCTTAGATACTAGTACATAGGTGCTGGCCTACAATCTTCTCTCCTCCAGGTACCACGTTTCATCAATTTTTAGACTGGATACACTGAAGCACAACACATAATCTGAAAGGCCACTTTTCATCCAATTTTCATACTAGACCCAACAACAACATTGAAGCTCATAATCAAACAACCTTCTGAATCACCCAATCACCAGATCCATACATATACAATGATATTATGAGAGTTATCAACCAGATCTAGTACATAAAGATAAGTCATTAATCATGCTGTTATCTGAACTCAATACCAGTAATCAAACATCAGTTATGCACCCAAAACCCTGCAGAATAGTCAACAACAGTTAAAACAAATTTTAAGCAGGGATCGCAACTTCACTGGTATAGATCTGCAGATATCTGTACTACCTCCGCACCTACGCCTTCTGTGGCGCCGCGACCACCGCACCTGCGCCTTCTGTGGCGCCTCTGCACTGCGCCTTCTATGGCGCCTCTGTGGCGTCTTCGCACTGCGCCTTTTGTGGCGCCTCCGCACTGCGCCTTCTGTGGCGCCTCCACACTACACCTTCTGTGGCGCCTCTGTGGCATCTCCGCACTGCGCCTTCTGTGGCACCTCTGCACTGCGCCTTCTGTGGCGCCTCCGCACTGCGCCTTCTGTGGCGCCTCTGCACTGCACCTTCTGTGGCGCCTCTGCACTGCACCTTCTGTGGCGCCTCTGCACTGCGCCTTCTGTGGCGCCTCCGCACTGCGCCTTTTGTGGCGCCTCCGCACTGCGCCTTCTGTGGTGCCTCTGTGGCGTCTTCGCACTGCGCCTTCTGTGGTGCCTCCGCACTGCGCCTTCTGTGGCACCTCCGCACTGCGCCTTCTGTGGCACCTCTGTGGTGTCTCTGCACTGCGCCTTCTGTGGCACCTCTGTGGCATCTCCGCACTGCACCTTCTGTGGTGCCTCCACACTGCGCCTTCTGTGGCGCCTCCGCACTTCTGCAGCTGCAGCGCTCAAGAGATCACCCTTCACAGATTCGCTTTCAACTTCACTTTCATAGATCAAACTTTCAAAACAATAACCCAATATTTCAGATCTTAAGATATTCAATTGCAAGGATGAATTAGCCAAGTGATCTTCTTTGCTTTATATAGGCTTAGGCCTTTCACAATACCACGGGCCAAAACCATAGGATCAAAAAACTGTTGGACTAATACCATGAACCAACCATGAAAGTACGTGAGATCAACACTTTTGACGAAGTACCATGGTCCAAAACCATAGGTTCAAATACCAAGGACTAACTACCATGGACCAAAGGTAAGTTCTCCAACATATACGTGCTTTTCCTCATAGGTTCAAATACCAAGGACTAACTACCATGGACCAAAGGTAAGTTCTCCAACATATACGTGCTTTTCCTCATAGGTTCAAATACCAAGGACTAACTACCATGGACCAAAGGTAATTTCTCCAACATATACGCGCTTTTCCTCATAGGTTCAAATACCAAGGACTAACTACCATGGACCAAAGGTAAGTTCTCCAACATATACGCGCTTTTCCTTGCATGAAAGTGCGTGAACTTTTTCTCTACATGAAATAAACTTTTCTCTGCATAAAAGTGCGTGAACTTTTCTCTACATGAAATAAACTTTTCTCTGCATAAAAGTGCGTGAACTTTTCTCTACATGAAATAAACTTTTTTCTGTATAAAAGTGCGTGAACTTTTCTCTACATGAAATAAACTTTTCTCTGCATATAATTTATTATCTGAGATGAGTGGGTTGCCATCAAGTACAACATATGTATCATAATGCCAACAATCTCCCCCTTTGGACTTGATGGCAACAACAACCAATCACTCTCCCCCTTTGACATCAAGGGCAAAGGGTTATGCTCCCCCTAAGAACATGCTCCCCTTGACTATAAACCAGATCTGCAAAGAAGAACCATAATCCATGACCATGAAAGAGATAGATTGCAGCAATAATCAGACCAGCATCCAAGATCTCCTTCTGTACATCCTCCATAATGCCAACAATGCATTATAAGCTCCCCCTAAGTACCTGTTGAAATCTCTGAATGAGCTCCCCCTTTGTATATGTCATGGTTCACCAATCTGATCATGCTCTTTCTGAGAACAAGCTGAAATGTCTGCTCTGCTATATAGTGCTGTTCATGCTCAGGCTCCCCCTGACTGTAAGCAAGGTCTGCAAAAGGATGTTCTACATCACAAATGACCTTCCTAAAAGATTCAATACATACATCCATCACCCAACCAAGTGGGGATATATCAGAAAAATGAAAACCAAATACATTACATCTTCATCCCAGGCATAGTGGGGAAACCAACATAGGTCGTTACATGACCTGAAGAGATGACACTATTACATCATGAGTCTTGATATGACATCACCTAAATAAGATGAACATCAGCAACAACACTTTATGATCTGCTCCATAGTATCTGTCAACAGCAACTAGACCAGCAACTTGTATTAGTGCATGAATCATCAAGGTATGTCCGCATCAACAGAATTTCACATTCTATGTGAGAAACATCATAGCCATACAGATCTACATGAATCAAGTATCATCAATTGGGAATATCTGCATTAATCAACATATGTATGAAACAATCCTATCATCATATAGATAAGAGCTCATTATCATCATGTCTCCAACAATGCAACTTTGAATAATCATCCCTGTATCCAGCCAACAATCCTCATCCATTTGTGCCAAGAATGAAAGGAATCATAACTGTAATATATGATCTTTATGCATATGACGACAGCAGCATATGAGTGACTCAACATCAAGAAGATGTGAATTCAAGCTAAGTGCTTCCCATGCAAGCATCATTTGAGAATCAACCATAAATCTGATCCAAGAACCATGTGAACAACTCATAACCATAGCAAGATGAATCATTTATCCATATAAGTATCATCATGAAGGACTATTAACCATAATGCCAATAATGCATTAAGTCCATATGCTCCCTCTAAACCTGTGCCATCTGTCTGATCATGCATATCAATAAGAAGTATCAAGACATCATCAATATCAAGTTAGAACCAAAACACTTCTAACCATCATATCCACACATCATTATTATTAACTAGAGCAAAACGGATCCTTCTCTTGAATCTGTCCCTACTGCCTTTCTTCAAACAATCATATACGTGACTGTGCAGTAACTAACTCGCGTATATATGCAACTTTCCTTATGGAGTTTGCATATGAGATTCAGGACACTGAAGTTTTGTACTTTCAGCTCCCTCTGATTCTGGTATGTCTGTACGTTGTGCAGTGCCGCCTTTTTCTAACTGTACTTCCTTTTTCCTCCATATCTTCAAGCGTGATGATGACATTTTCTCCTTTTGATATGGTGCCCACACTTTGTTCCTGCATTCCTTAGCTATATGTCCAAGCTTGTTACATGCATAACATCTTACATGTTTCATATTCCTCCTGTAACAATCAGCAGCTTTGTGACCAAACATATTGCAAGCAAAGCAATATCCATAAAAGTACCTTGAATGTGATGATCTTTCTGCATAATGGTCTTGAACCCTTCTTCTTCTACATCTAGCTGCAACATGTCCAAGATTATTGCATACATAACATTCAACATTATTCATAGGAGGAGTAAAGGATTTTCTTTGAGGAATCTCTTTTCTTGGTTGATGATGAGATTGATCTTTCATTTCTTCATTGATCACTTTAGATTTCTCTTTAGAGTTCCTTGCCTCACCTTGTGAACTAGATTCACCTTCAACAGATTGATGGAAACCAAGACCAGTCTTTATAGCAGGAGACCTTTGACTACTAAGAATATCATCCAAGACTTTAGAACTATCTTGAAATCGTAAAAGCTTATCCTTTTCTTCTAGTTTACCTTTCAAGATATTTACCTCAACCTGAAGCTGTTCTTCCTTTTCAAGAGATTGCTTTTTCAAATCTTCTTCAGCTTTCCTTCCTTCTTCCATTTGTTCCCTTAGTTCGAGAATCTCCTTTTCTTTTTCTTCATTCAGATCCTGCTGCATTTGACGAACTCGGAAGGCACATTCTAGTTGAGATTTTAAGCTGGTGACTTCGTTTTCTTGTTTTGCAATAGCTTGGAGTAGATCTGTATTCTGCTTCTTTGATTCTTCAAGATCTCCTTTTAGTGAGAGGATTGTAGCTTCAAGATTTTCATAGTAGTTGGATCTATCTTTGAGTTTCTTGATGGTTGTGCTTCTTTCGTTGACTTCTTTTCTTAATGATGTCACTTCATGCTGCAATTTTTGACATTGGTCTTCTTTGTCCTTGAGTAGCTTTCTTACCTTGTTTCCTTCTTCTAGTTGGGCCTTTAGTCTGGTAGCTTCTTCTTTGAAATCACATTCCCTTTTGTTCAATAGATCTTGTTGATCTCTAATTTTGTCTGTCAGCCTTTTAAATTCTGCCTCTATTTGATATCTTTCTTGTTCACCCATAAGAGCAAATTTAGTAGTTTCGCTATCACTTTCATCTCTTCCAAAAGGAAAGATAGCTGGAACATCAGAGGATAATATATTCATACCTGATAATGATTCTGAATCTGATTTTGAATCTGAAGAGCTTCTTATACCTAATCCCCAATCGATTCTCCCACTGTCATAGTTCTTCTGAGATGACTTCTTTTTCTTAGGTGCTTTCTTCTTAAGCTTCTTTCCCATTGTTCCACGGATCTCCTTCAAGTGATCAAGCTTCTATCAAAGGACCTGCTCTGATACCAATTGTTGGAAATAATACTGAGAGGGGGGGGTGAATCAGTATTATCACATTAATAAAACTTTTTCATTTCCATAATCAGATTCATATATGCTACTTCCACAACTTCTTATGATTAAGTTAATTGATCTTCAATGAGTGCATTAGAACATTATCAACCATATTATTAGATAACAGATGCCGTAATAGAGAATAGACCATCACACATAAGGCACACACATGAACACCATGATATAAGGTGGAAACCCAATGCGGGAGAAAAACCACCTGCTGCAAGTCATCTCAATCTTCTTCTTAATAAGAAAATCCTTTTAAAATATTTGTACTGGTGCAGTCTTATACCAGTACGGGAGCTACAACCCCCTTTGCTCTTGTACTAGCCGATCCATTTACTAGTACGCAGGCTGCTACCTGCTACAATGCTCCAAAGATCTCCCTTAGCTTTTGTACTAGCTTAGATACTAGTACATAGGCGCTGGCCTACAATCTTCTCTCCTCCAGGTACCACGTTTCATCAATTTTCAAACTGGATACACTGAAGCACAACACATAATCTGAAAGGCCACTTTTCATCCAATTTTCATACTGGACCCAACAACAACATTGAAGCTCATAATCAAACAATCTTATGAATCACCCAGTCACCAGATCCATACATATACAATGATATTATGAGAGTTATCAACCAGATCTAGTACATAAAGATAAGTCATTAATCATGCTGTTATCTGAACTCAATACCAGTAACCAAACATCAGTTATGCACCCAAAACCCTGCAGAATAGTCAAAGGCAGTTAAAACAAATTTTAAGCAGGGATCGCAACTTCACTGGTATAGATCTGCGGATATCTGTACTACCTCTGCACCTGCGCCTTCTGTGGCGCCGCGACCACCGCACCTGTGCCTTCTGTGGCACCTCCGTACTGCGCCTTCTATGGCACCTCTGTGGCGTCTCCGCACTGCGCCTTCTGTGGCGGCTCCGCACTGCGCCTTCTGTGGTGCCTCCGCACTGCGCCTTCTGTGGCGCCTCCGTACTGCGCCTTCTATGGCGCCTCTGTGGCGTCTTCGCACTGCGCCTTCTGTGGCGCCTCTGCACTGTGCCTTCTGTGGCCCTGCGCACCGCGCCTTCTTTGGTGCCTCTGCACTGCCTCTTCTATGGCGCCTCCGCACTGCGCCTTCTGTGGCACCTCTGCACTGCGCCTTCTGTGGTGCCTCCGCACTGTGCCTTCTGTGGCGCCTCCGCACTGCGCCTTCTGTGGCGCCTCTGTGGCGTCTCCGCACTGTGCCTTCTGTGGCGCCTCCGCACTGCGCCTTCTGTGGCGCCTCCGCACTGCGCCTTCTGTGGCATCTCTGTGGCGTCTCCACACTGCGCCTTCTGTGGCGCCTCTGTGGCATCTCCACATTGCGCCTTCTGTGGCGCCTCCACACTGCGCCTTCTGTGGCGCCTCCGCACTTCTGCAGCTGCAGCGCTCGAGAGATCACCCTTCACAGATTCGCTTTCAACTTCACTTTCATAGATCAAACTTTCAAAACAATAACCCAATATTTCAGATCTTAAGATATTCAATTGCAAGGATGAATTAGCCAAGTGATCTCCTTTGCTTTATATAGGCTTAGGCCTTTCACAATACCACGGGCCAAAACCATAGGATCAAAAAACTGTTGGACTAATACCATGAACCAACCATGAAAGTACGTGAGATCAACACTTTTGACGAAGTACCATGGTCCAAAACCATAGGTTCAAATACCAAGGACTAACTACCATGGACCAAAGGTAAGTTCTCCAACATATACGCGCTTTTCCTCATAGGTTCAAATACCAAGGACTAACTACCATGGACCAAAGGTAAGTTCTCCAACATATACGCACTTTTCCTCATAGGTTCAAATACCAAGGACTAACTACCATGGACCAAAGGTAAGTTCTCCAACATATACGCGCTTTTCCTCGTAGGTTCAAATACCAAGGACTAATTACCATGGACCAAAGGTAAGTTCTCCAACATATACGGGCTTTTCCTTGCATGAAAGTGCGTGAACTTTTTCTCTACATGAAATAAACTTTTCTCTATATAAAAGTGCGTGAACTTTTCTCTACATGAAATAAACTTTTCTCTGCATAAAAGTGCGTGAACTTTTCTCTACATGAAATAAAATTTTATCTACATATAATTTATTATCTGAGATGAGTGGGTTGCCATCAAGTACAACATATGTATCATAATGCCAACACTTCGATGATATTCTTAATAGTCAATGATCTCCTGCTATCAAAACTGGTCTTGGCTTTCATGAATCTGTTGAAGGTGAATCTAGTTCACAAGGTGAGGCAAGGAACTCTAAAGAGAAATCTAAAATGATCAAGAAGGAGATAAGAGAGAAGAAAGGTCAATCTCATCATCAACCAAGGAAAGAAATTCTTCAAAGAAAATCTTTTACTCCTCCTATGAATAATGTTGAATGTTATGTATGTCATAACCTTGGACATGTTGCAGCTAGATGTAGAAGAAGAAGGGTTCAAGATCAACAAACAAATAGATCATCTCAGTCAAGGTACTTTAATGGATATTGCTTTGCTTGCAATATGTTTGGTCACAAAGCTGCTGATTGCTACAAAAGGAATATGAAACATGTAAGATGTTATTCATGTAACAAGCTTGGACATATAGCAAAGGAATGCAGGAACAAAGCACGGACATCACACCAAAAGGAGAAACATTATCACACTTGAAGATATGGAAGAAAAAGGAAGTTCAGTCAGAAAGTGGCGGCACAACACATTATACAGACATAACAGAGGGAGCCGGAAGTGTAAAACTTCAATCTCCTACGCAAGCTTGATAAAGGGAAGTTGCATATATACGCGAATTTGTTACTGCACAGTCGCGTATATGATTGTTTGAAGAAAGGTAGTTGGGACATATTCAAGAAAAGGATCAATTTTTCTCTAATTGATAATGGTTGCATTTTGCTAATGATGTGTGGATATGATGGTTAGAAGTATTTTGGTTCTAACTTGATATTGCTGATGTCTTGATACTTCTTACTAATATGCATGATCAGATCTGACAGATGACACAGGTTTAGGGGGAGCATATGCTCTTAATGCATTGTTGGCATTATGGTTAGTAGTCCTTGGTGATGATGCTTATATGGCTAAATGATATATCTTGCTATGATGTGGTTATGAGTTGTCCATGATAAAATCTCATATGATTCTTGGGGTTACATAGTTGATGTTCAGATCATATTTATGGATTGATTCTTAGATGGTGCATATATGATGCTTACATGGTGATCTTCATAAGGATAAGGAGAAGTACAAAGCTTGAATACACATTTTCATTACTTGATGATGAGTCACTCATATGTTGCTGTCGTCATATGCATAAAGATCATATAATACAGTTATGATGCAGATATTCCCAAGTGTTGATACATGGATGATCTTGTTGATAAGATGGCTATGGTGTTTTTCACATATCATGTGAATGATTTTATGATGATGAGTTGATATCTACATGCAAACATACCCTGTTATAGGACATTTACAGGTTGTTGATCTGGAAATGGTTGTACGCGAGTTTCATAAGGAGTATCCGCGTATATACGCTTGTTTCTGTGGAAACAGTCGCGTATATGTTAATATGGAGGAAATCAGTGGGCTAGACTCAGGGTGAGAAGAGTCTGATATGGGTCAGATAGAAACCATCTGGCACAGGTTCAGGGGCAGCAGATTAACTTCTAATGCATTGTTGGCATTACCTTAGAAGCTTTTGGTGCTAGCTGTTGTTGGTTTCAGGTGGAACAAATGCAGAAGGAAATCATGATTGCTGATCTGAATGGTGATTGACAGATGCTGCTGCTATCTAGTGACTTTCATAAGTCTTGCTCTAAATATTTTGTCTCTATGTCATGTATCTCTTTTATGGTGTCAAGGTCATGTAACGACCTATTTTGGTTTCCCCACTATGCCTGGGATGAAGATGTAATTTATTTGGTTGTCATATTTCTGATGTATCCCCACTTGGTTGGGTGATGGATGTATGTATTGAGTCTTTTGGTGATAGGAAGGTCTTTCATGATGTATAAGTCTTGGTTCTTCTTGAAGAACATCTTTTACAGATCTTTCCTACAGTCAGGGGGAGCATGAACAACACAATTCAGAAAGAGCAGAGCTTTCAGCATGTAGCATGGACAGATTGGTACACCTTGGCATATACAAAGGGGGAGCTCATTCAGAGATTTCAACAGGTGCTCAGGGGGAGTATGAACAGCGGAATGCCTTTCTAGGAAAGAGAATATCTTGGTTTTCCCTTTGCCCTTGATGTCAAAGGGGGAGAGTGATTTGGTATTGTTGCCATCAACTCCAAAGGGGGAGATTGTTGGAATTATGATGCATGTGTTGTACTTGATGGAAACCAACTCATAGAAGATCAACTCACTTATATATATCTAGATGAATCTACGGAAGAGATATCAGATGAAAATTCTCAGTATGACAAGTCCAAAGGGGGAGATTGTTGGCATTATGAGACAAGTGTTGTCCTTGATGGCAAATCACACAAATTATAATTTATAGTGCAGCAAATTTATTTGATAAATTATAGTGCAACAAAGTTTATTTCATGTAGAGAAAAGTTCACGCACCTTTATGCAGAGAAAAGTTTATTTCATGTAGAGAAAAGTTCACGCACTTTTATGCAGAGAAAAGTTTATTTCATGTACAGAAAAGTTCACGCACTTTTATGCAGAGAAAAGTTTATTTCATGTAGAGAAAAAGTTCACGCACTTTCATGCAAGGAAAAGCGCGTATATGTTGGAGAACCTACCTTTGGTCCATGGTAGTTAGTCCTTGGTATTTGAACCTATGGTTTTGGACCATGGTACCTTGTCAGAAGTGTTGATCCCAAGTATTGGGTTCGTGGTATTGGTTTATTATGGTTTTGGTCCGTGGTATTGCATGTAGAGAAAAAGTTCACGCACTTTCATGCAAGGAAAAGCGCGTATATGTTGGAGAACTTACCTTTGGTCCATGGTAGTTAGTCCTTGGTATTTGAACCTATGGTTTTGGACCATGGTACCTCGTCAGAAGTGTTGATCCCAAGTATTGGGTTCGTGGTATTGGTTTATTATGGTTTTGGTCCATGGTATTGCATCCAAAAGTGTTGATCTCACGCACTTTCATGGTTGGTTCATGGTATTAGTCCAACAGTTTTTTGATTCTATGGTTTTTGACTGTGGTATTGAGAAAGGACTAAGGCTATAAAAGAGGAAGGAGATCATTTGGCAAAGTATTATCTGAATTATTGAATATCTGATAAAGTGCTAGATCTGGAATACTGTGATTGGGTTATGGTGCAGATCTGGATCTGAGCTAAAGAGGGATCTCACCGGTTGATGGAGAACAAGATCTAAGGATAGATCAGGATCAAATGGTTTGAAATGAACTATCTTTATATATTTGATTATGCTTATTCTAGATCTGTATATTGAAAATGATCTGAACTGGGTATAACTTAAGTTTGAAATCACTGCAAGTCATGTTTGAATATTTATAGATCTGTACGTGGGTTGGCTTTGGTGTAAGCGTGTATACATGCAGGTTTGGTTCATTGTAGTAGCGTATACAATTTGAGCTATGATATTTGAAGTCACAAGTGGTTCTGGTTGTTGATGGGTTCTGATGACAGTTTAAAGGTGTCAGTATTCTGCATATCCTATTTGGTTGATTGGGTTTAGCTTCAGTATTGATGGATGAGAACTAATATTGGATCAGGATCATAATGACTCATATTTATGTGATCTAATGGACTAGATCTAGGTGCTAACACATATATTATCCTTGTATATGTATTGACCTGGTGTTTGGGTGATTCAGAAGATTGATTGATTATGTGCTTCAATGATATTAATGGGTCCAGTATGAAAATTGGATGAAACGTGGCCTTTCAGATTATGTGTTGTGCTTCAGGAGTATCTAGTCTGAAAATGTATGAAACGTGGTATTCGGAGGAGAGAAGATTGTAGGTCGGCGCCTACGTACTATTATCTTAGCTAGTAAAAGAGCTATGGGGGTGGTAGCTCCCTTCCAGTAGTAGTTGAAAACTTTGGAGCATTGTAGCAGGTAGCAGCCTGCGTACTAGTAAATGGATCGGCTAGTACAAGAACCATGGGGGTTGTAGCTCTCTGCAGGTAGAAGCCTGCGTACTGGTATAAGACTACACCAGTACAGAAATATTGTAAAAGGATTTTCTTATTAAGAAGAAGATTGAGATGACTTGCAGCAGGTGGTTTTCTCCCACATTGGGTTTCCACCTTATATCATGGTGTTCATGTGTGTGGCTTATGTGTGATGATTTGTTCTATTTTACTGCACCTGTTTACTGTTAATATGGTTGATAATGTTCTAATGCACTCATTAAGGATCAACTAACTGAATCATAAGAAGTTGTGGAAGTAGCATATATGAATCTGAATATGGAAATGAAAAAGTTTTATTGATGTGATAATACTGATTCACCCCCCCCCCCCCTCTCAGTATTATTTCCAACAATTGGTATCAGAGCAGGTCCTTTGGTAGAAGCTTGATCGCTTGAAGGAGATCCGTGGAACAATGGGAAAGAAGCTTAAGAAGAAAGCTCATAAGAAGAAGAAGACATCTCAGAAGAACTATGACAGTGGGAGAATCGATTGGGGATTAGGTATAAGAAGCTCTTCAGATTCAGATTCAGATTCGGAATCATTTCAGAATGAAGATGAACTATCAGGTATGAATTTGCTATCCTCCAGTGTTCCAGCTATCTATCCATTTGGAAAAGATGGAAGTGATAAGGAAACAACTGAATGTGCTCTTATGGGTGAGGAAGAAGGATATCAAATAGAAGCAGAATTTAGCAGGCTGACAAACAAAATTAGTGAACAGGAAAGACTTTTGAACATAAAGAGTGGTGCCCTCAAAGAAGCTGTTAGTAGACAAAAGGCTCAACGAGAGTTATTCAAGGAGAAATATCAAAAGTTGCAGGTTGAAGCAACATCTCTAAGAAATGAAGTCAATGAAAAGAACACAACCATCAAGAAACTCAGAGATAGATCCAGTTACTATGAAAGCCTTGAAGCCACGATCCGCTCTCTAAAGGAAGATCTTGAAGAATCAAAGATGCAGAATAAAGATCTAGTCCAAGATATTGAAAAACAGGGAAACGAAGTTATCAGCTTAAAATCTCAGCTAGAATGTGCCTTCAGAATTCGTCAAATGCAACAGGATCTGAATGAAGAACAAGAAAAGGAGATTCTCAAGCTAAAGCATCAGTTGGAAGAAGAAAGGAAAGTTGAAGAAGACATGAAGAAACAATATCTAGAAAAAGAAGAACAACTTCAGGTTGAGGTAAATATCTTGAAAAGTAAATTAGAAGAAAAGGATAAGCTCTTACGTTTTCAAGATAGTACTAAAGTCTTGGATGATATTCTTAATAGTCAATGATCTCCTGCTATCAAAACTGGTCTTGGCTTTCATGAATCTGTTGAAGGTGAATCTAGTTCACAAGGTGAGGCAAGGAACTCTAAAGAGAAATCTAAAATGATCAAGAAGGAGATAAGAGAGAAGAAAGGTCAATCTCATCATCAACCAAGGAAAGAAATTCTTCAAAGAAAATCTTTTACTCCTCCTATGAATAATGTTGAATGTTATGTATGTCATAACCTTGGACATGTTGCAGCTAGATGTAGAAGAAGAAGGGTTCAAGATCATCAAACAAATAGATCATCTCAGTCAAGGTACTTTAATGGATATTGCTTTGCTTGCAATATGTTTGGTCACAAAGCTGCTGATTGCTACAAAAGGAATATGAAACATGTAAGATGTTATTCATGTAACAAGCTTGGACATATAGCAAAGGAATGCAGGAACAAAGCACGGACATCACACCAAAAGGAGAAACATTATCACACTTGAAGATATGGAAGAAAAAGGAAGTTCAGTCAAAAAGTGGCGGCACAACACATTATACAGACATAACAGAGGGAGCCGGAAGTGTAAAACTTCAATCTCCTACGCAAGCTTGATAAAGGGAAGTTGCATATATACGCGAATTTGTTACTGCACAGTCGCGTATATGATTGTTTGAAGAAAGGTAGTTGGGACATATTCAAGAAAAGGATCAATTTTTCTCTAATTGATAATGGTTGCATTTTGCTAATGATGTGTGGATATGATGGTTAGAAGTATTTTGGTTCTAACTTGATATTGCTGACGTCTTGATACTTCTTATTAATATGCATGATCAGATCTGACAGATGGCATAGGTTTAGGGGGAGCATATGCTCTTAATGCATTGTTGGCATTATGGTTAATAGTCCTTGGTGATGATGCTTATATGGCTAAATGATATATCTTGCTATGATGTGGTTATGAGTTGTCCATGATAAAATCTCATATGATTCTTGGGGTTACATAGTTGATGTTCAGATCATATTTATGGATTGATTCTTAGATGGTGCATATATGATGCTTACATGGTGATCTTCATAAGGATAAGGAGAAGTACAAAGCTTGAATACACATTTTCATTACTTGATGATGAGTCACTCATATGTTGTTGTCGTCATATGCATAAAGATCATATAATACAGTTATGATGTAGATATTCCCAAGTGTTGATACATGGATGATCTTGTTGATAAGATGGCTATGGTGTTTTTCACATATCATGTGAATGATTTTATGATGATGAGTTGATATCTACATGCAGACATACCCTGTTATAGGACATTTACAGGTTGCTGATCTGGAAATGGTTGTACGCAAGTTTCATAAGGAGTATCCGCGTATATACGCTTGTTTCTATGGAAACAGTCGCGTATATGTTAATATGGAGGAAATCAGTGGGCTAGACTCAGGGTGAGAAGAGTCTGATTTGGGTCAGATAGAAACCATCTGGCATAGGTTCAGGGGCAGTAGATTAACTTCTAATGCATTGTTGGCATTACCTTAGAAGCTTTTGGTGCTAGCTGTTGTTGGATTCAGGTGGAACAAATGCAGAAGGAAATCATGATTGCTGATCTGAATGGTGATTGATAGATGCTGCTGCTATCTAGTGACTTTCATAAGTCTTGCTCTAAATATTTTGTCTCTATGTCATGTATCTCTTTTATGGTTTCAAGGTCATGTAACGACCTATTTTGGTTTCCCCACTATGCCTGGGATGAAGATGTAATTTATTTGGTTGTCATATTTCTGATGTATCCCCACTTGGTTGGGTGATGGATGTATGTATTGAGTCTTTTGGTGATAGGAAGGTCTTTCATGATGTATAAGTCTCGGTTCTTCTTCAAGAACATCTTTTGCAGATCTTTCCTACAGTCAGGGGGAGCATGAACAACACAATTCAGAAAGAGCAGAGCTTTCAGCATGTAGCATGGACAGATTGGTACACCTTGGCCTATACAAAGGGGGAGCTCATTCAGAGATTTCAATAGGTACTCAGGGGGAGTATGAACAGCGGAATGCCTTTCTAGGAAATAGAATATCTTGGTTCACCCTTTCCCCTTGATGTCAAAGGGGGAGAGTGATTTGGTATTGTTGCCATCAACTCCAAAGGGGGAGATTGTTGGCATTATGATGCATGTGTTGTACTTGATGGCAACCAACTCATAGAAGATCAACTCACTTATATATATCTAGATGAATCTACGGAAGAGATATCAGATGACAATTCTCAGTATGACAAGTCCAAAGGGGGAGATTGTTGGCATTATGAGACAAGTGTTGTCCTTGATGGCAAATCACAAAAATGATAATTTATAGTGCAGCAAATTTATTTGATAAATTATAGTGCAACAAAGTTTATTTCATGTAGAGAAAAGTTCACGCACTTTCATGCAAGGAAAAGCGCGTATATGTTGGAGAACCTACCTTTGGTACATGGTAGTTAGTCCTTGGTATTTGAACCTATGGTTTTGGACCATGGTACCTCGTCAGAAGTGTTGATCCCAAGTATTGGGTTCGTGGTATTGGTTTATTATGGTTTTGGTCCATGGTATTGCATGTAGAGAAAAAGTTCACGCACTTTCATGCAAGGAAAAGTGCGTATATGTTGGAGAACTTACCTTTGGTCCATGGTAGTTAGTCCTTGGTATTTGAACCTATGGTTTTGGACCATGGTACCTCATCAGAAGTGTTGATCCCAAGTATTGGGTTCGTGGTATTGGTTTATTATGGTTTTGGTCCATGGTATTGCATCCAAAAGTGTTGATCTCACGCACTTTCATGGTTGGTTCATGGTATTAGTCCAACAGTTTTTTGATCCTATGGTTTTTGACCGTGGTATTGAGAAAGGACTAAGGCTATAAAAGAGGAAGGAGATCATTTGGCAAAGTATTATCTGAATTATTGAATATCTGATAAAGTGCTAGATCTGGAATACTGTGATTGGGTTATGGTGCAGATCTGGATCTGAGCTAAAGAGGGATCTCACCGGTTGATGGAGAGCAAGATCTAAGGATAGATCGGGATCAAATGGTTTGAAATGAACTATCTCTATATATTTGATTATGCTTATTCTAGATCTGTATATTGAAAATGATCTGAACTGGTTATAACTTAAGTTTGAAATCACTGCAAGTCATGTTTGAATATTTATAGATCTGTACGTGGGTTGGCTTTGGTGTAAGCGCGTATACATGCAGGTTTGGTTCATTGTAGTAGCGTATACAATTTGAGCTATGATATTTGAAGTCACGGGTGGTTCTGGTTGTTGATGGGTTCTGATGACAGTTTAAAGGTGTCAGTATTCTGCATATCCTGTTTGGTTGATTGGGTTTAGCTTCAGTATTGATGGATGAGAACTAATATTGGATCAGGATCATAATGACTCATATTTATGTGATCTGATGGACTAGATCTGGGTGCTAACACATATATTATCCTTGTATATGTATTGATCTGGTGTTTGGGTGATTCAGAAGATTGATTGATTATGTGCTTCAATGATATTAATGGGTCCAGTATGAAAATTGGATGAAACGTGGCCTTTCAGATTATGTGTTGTGCTTCAGGAGTATCCAGTCTGAAAATGTATGAAACGTGGTACTCGGAGGAGAGAAGATTGTAGGCCGGCGCCTACGTACTAGTATCTTAGCTAGTACAAGAGCTACGAGGGTGGTAGCTCCCTTCCAGTAGCAGTTGAAAACTTTGGAGCATTGTAGCAGGTAGCAGCCTGCGTACTAGTAAATGGATCGGCTAGTACAAGAACTATGGGGGTTGTAGCTCTCTGCAGGTAGAAGCCTGCGTATTGGTATAAGACTGCACCAGTACAGAAATATTGTAAAAGGATTTTCTTATTAAGAAGAAGATTGAGATGACTTGCAGCAGGTGGTTTTCTCCCACATTGTGTTTCCACCTTATATCATGGTGTTCATGTGTGTGGCTTATGTGTGATGATTTGTTCTATTTTACTGCACCTGTTTATTGTTAATATGGTTGATAATATTCTAATGCACTCATTGAGGATCAACTTACTGAATCATAAGAAGTTGTGGAAGTAGCATATATGAATCTGAATATGGAAATGAAAAAGTTTTATTGATGTGATAATACTGATTCACCCCCCCCCCTCTCAGTATTATTTCCAACAATGTTAGCTTGACAACTGGGCCTGTGAACTTGGTCAGTTATTCATTCATCATCTCTTTCTCCTCTAAGCTGATGAGGAGGTCATTTTCCTATATAAAAATGCACAATTCATGTCTCCCAGGATTGCTACACTACGTAGTTCCTGTGCCCAAGCCTGGGCCTTCATCTCCAGAATTACACAGTTATGCCTTCCATCCTGGCTTGAACTACACATTACACATCTTCAAAACTCAAGCTCATCACCTGGGTACTTGAACTATGCTGCTACATAGAAGCCCAACCTCCTATTACTCCCAAAACAATGCAGTTGGCTCTCCCAATGTCCATTCCCTTAGCCTGACCCCACTAGCTCTAGAAATTGTGCAGTCTTATCCTTTAGGCCTCCCTGAGTTGTGCACTGCATAGTATCAAATCTCAATCTCTTCCCCTAGCTACTAGAACTACGCACTACATAGTCATTTATTCTGTCTTCCTAGCCTATCACTTGTTATGGGCTCAGTTAGTGGATCATAATGCATCATCTTAGACTAGGGGGTTTTTGGATTGATGTCGTCTAGTAATGAGTGGATTGCAGGAACATGTACCCTATCATATCATGGCAAGATGATGGAGAATGAGAAGAAAAAGGGAAGCATGCCTAAAGACTCTCTTGTAACTAAACTTACAATTTGATCAATCGAGAGAAAGAAAATGGACATTATTTTGTGACCACAATCCAAGACTGAAGATCATTGAAGATTCTGCATCACCAAGTCATGTAGGGGTGAATAGAAAGCACATTCAAGAAGACATCCAACACTTAGTAGCAAAAATGAATTGACATTGCCACATCATAAAGAAGTCCATGTTAGTAGTGTCAGGTCATGTCATGTCATGAGTGGTCATAGACTACATCACTATTGTGGATCATGTATATTGTACTCAAAATGTATTGTAAAGTGGAAGTCCAAAGGACACACATGGAATGCAAAGAGTCATGTAAGTTTAAAAGTCATAGCAAGTCAAATAGTCATAAGGGTAGTCAAAGAGTAACCCTTGGTTATCTATACTCCCTCATTGTATCATCGAAGGACTTTTCACCTTGGCTCCTCCCGCTAGGCATTAGAGAGATAAGCTAGTTCTTTTAGGAGTAAGGAGTGGCTCCAATGCTCCACTATTAGAGCTAGTGATCTAAATTGTAAACATGTGTCTTGGAACTTTTACTTAATATCTGAAGCCTTCAAGGCCAACACATTCTTCATGCATGGACTATGAATGTTTGTAAGACTATTCTGTAGATGATTGTATTTCATGTTTTCACTCATATGTGCTAAGATATTTGAACCCTTTCAATTATTGTAGTGCTTATCTTATTGGGAATGTGTTGTAATGGTTTTTATTGTTGTCCCATCCTTGTGGAGTATTCCAAGGGATATTAGACAGATATTTCTTCATTTATTTCTTGTAACAACCATTGCATCTACTATGGACTATTATATTGGATGATAGATGGACCCTTCTAGTTCATGTGCATCTCTTCTTGAGTGGTACTATTAACTCTCACTCAGAGGCTCACTTTTCTCCCCTTTTCACAGTAGAATAACCTTGACACATTTGCAACTAAACACTCACTAGGCACAACCTCTTACCTTTCAAAGAAAGCATTGCATCCCTCTCTCTTGATGATAGTTAGAGCCAAGGCCAATATTTAATAACTTGGCAACCCGACCTTTATACTGGATGAGACTCATACACCAAACTGTGTGAGGTCTAATTGGGACTTCACATTGGGGATATCTCCTAAATGTTGGTGGGTCCAGAACCATCAACATGCTATTTATAGGGCTAATTAATGTGTCATGATGATGTTTGAATGCACTATAATAGTGGGTAGGAATATTGATTATGCTATAGCAATGTTTAGCATGCGCATTTATCCTTATTGCAGTATTATGACTACAAGATTTTCAAGCTTACATTAGCATTTCTTATGTTGCAATGTGGTGAATTTGAGAATTTAATCCTCTTTTATTCTCATTGACATGTTATTTTAAATGAAGGTATTCTTCACTTCTTCAGTTATTTATACCCTAGTTCTGGGTTATAATCCCCTTGTTAACGAGAGATGAAGCATGAGTAAGCCTTGCGTTATTCTTGTAGATGGCATTGTTTCCTGAGCTTGAATAATTTGATTTTATATCCCTATGCTTCACACCAAGTTGCATCTATGTTCGATATGTGTTGTTGTTGAATCCCTCAAGGCTAGAGTTATATTTTGTATGTCATCTTTGTGCTAAAATGATGTGGTAAATCCCTGTTTGAGTTGCTAGTATAGAAAAAGTGTTCAACTAGACTTGTACTATGTTAGGGTGGATATATATATATATGGAATAACATTCGTAAATGATACAATATGAACTTGTTTTTATAATAAGCTCACAAAAGTGGCACAGAAGGGCATATCGAGATGATAGGGGGTGGGATAGCATGGAAAAACCGATGAAATAGAGTAGTATGGGAAGACATGGAAGATTTATCATCGTGAAGAAGGCCATCGATGGATCCTCGTACACATCATCCTAGTAGGAGGATCCTAGATGGTTTAAATGTTGCACAAATGGAAACATTAGGGAGGAATTGGCAATGTGAAGCAAAATCAATAGAGGGAATTTAGAGCAAGAAGTCTCTACTGGAAGACTCATCTCGAGAGACCCTCTCCAGAAGGTATTGTAGTAGTGCATGAGAAAATATTTGGGATGAATTTTAATTGGGATGACATGGTAGGAGTCGAACCAGGTGCGGTTTCCCAACCTCTCATGAGGCAACACGTGGAATGGAGTCGTCAAAGCTATGATGTGAAGAGGAATATCATAGGCTAGTCAAAAACGTTAACTAAATGGAAGAGTGGCCCACTAGTACACATCAGCTCGGAGGGTTCACCCTAAATAAATTCATGGAGGCACACAGTATTAAGGTATAACTGTGATGGGGTCTTCATGATGGGTAGGGACCAATGCATAGTGATCGATGGTGGTGAATCCTACCCTAAAATTGATGGTATGTGCAACCCCCCTTGTGATGTCAGCAAGGAGGCTACCTCCTATGAAAACTAGTGATCTTGTTCAAAGTATGGATAGTCAAGATCTCGTTAGAGCCCCCCATGCCCCACTTTTGATGTCAGCAGGGAGAGTACACCCCCGGCAAACTGTCAATATCCTCGATCGCTTATGACCGTCATATTTGGGTATGGTTTGGGGACCATCAATTGGAGGGCCATGATAAAAAATAAACATGGTAATGCTTATAGGTTGTGGCAGGAATAAAGCGGTGGGAAATTGAGAGTGGGGCTGCACAGATGATCCAGATCTTGGGAGGAGGCCCCCAAGATCTAAAAGATTAAAATGGATCTTGGGGTAGAGACCCCCAAGATCTGAAAACTTGCAATGGATCTTGGGGGAAAGGACCCCAAGATCTGAAAACTTGAAATTCCAGAAGAAAAATAGGAGAATGCCCAATAAACAAAACCACAAAGAAACTTTTATTTAAATTAGTAATGAAAATAAACCAGCTAGGGCGATGGTAGCTTATCTCTAAGAAGAGATGTGGTCGTTACATGCCTCTGAACTGTAAAGGCTACATTGTGGCAACCATCTTGTCCTTTTACAAAATGTAACTTGTTACTTATAGTATTTTTCAGTTACAATACCACGGGTCAATTCCATGGGTGAATGAATACCATGGGTGGATTTTACAATACCACAGGCGGATGCCATTTACAATACCATGGGTAAATTCCATGGGTGGATTTTACAATACCACGGGCAGATGCCATTTACAATACCATGGGTAAATTCCATGGGTCGATGAATATTATGGGTGGATGAGTACCATGGGTTGATGCCATTTTCCATTCGGATCATTTCTCCCTCCTTAAGAAGCAATGGTCCCCATTGCGTAAAGTTCCCTCCTGCGAAGCCTTTGTGGAATATGAAGAGCCACTAAAGATAAGGGTTTTATGTGGTTAACCCAAAACCTTGATAAATGAAGATCCGAGGATAGAGATACCCTGTAATGCTTGTGACCAACTGTGATTCTAACAGTGTGTGGCCTAGCAAATGGACTTCGATGACAAGGATTTTATGCGGTTGACCCATAATCATGATGTTGGTTGCTGATGAAGTAGCAGTTGCCTATATAGCCTGGGGTGGGAGGGCACGTCTTAAAATAACCCAAGCCAAATGCTGCTATGTTGAAACTGATGAATGTGAAGCAGGTGCCTACTAAAGTGGGGTGGGAGGGCATGTCTCCAATGGAAACCCACTCCGAATGCTGCTCCAAAGTTAAAATGGACATAACTCGGCCAATATAGCTCAAAATATTTATTATAACCTGTTTTTAGAAGTAGAAGGATCATTTTGCATCTTCCCATGAGTTGGAAATCCCTATCTGGACACTCTGAGATCTCAGATTCACGTTGCAACAGTTTCGCCGTCACAAAAATTCTGATAAAATCGCTGATTTTAAATCAGTGATATCTCCCACATCCGAACTCTGATTCGACCCATTTTTTTTTAAATTGAGTGATTTTTCAAGAGGAATCTAGATCTGGTATTTGTTTTTTTAAATTTTGCACCAAATGTTTCAGATCTAATCTGCAAAGTCGCCACCCAAAAAAATTCCTGCAAAAAAAAAAGAAAAAAGAAAAATTCTTCTTGCTTGACCCAAGAAAGTACTCTGTGGAGGTTGTAGCACATGCCTAAAGTTTGTTGAATATTGCTGCAAAATTTGAAACTAAAACCCTCATTCCCATGAAATCATAACCTGCTCTGATACCACTGATCCGGATCTTGGAAGGAGGCCCCCAAGATCTAAAAGATTGAAATGGATCTTGGGGTAGAGACCCCCAAGATCTGAAAACTTGCAATGGATCTTGGGGGAAAGGACCCCAAGATCTGAAAACTTAAAATGCCAGAAGAAAAATAGGAGAATGCCCAATAAACAAAACCACAAAAAAACTTTTATTTAAAGTAGTAATGAAAATAAACCAGCTAGGGCGATGGTAGCTTATCTTTGAGAAGAGATGTGGTCGCTACATGCCTCTGAACTGTAAAGGCTACAATGTGGCAGACCATATTGTCCTTTTACAAAATGTAACTTGTTACTTATAGTATTTTTCAGTTACAATACCACGGGTCAATTCCATGGGTGAATGAATACCATGGGTGGATTTTACAATACCACAGGTGGATGCCATTTACAATACCATGGGTAAATTCCATGGGTGGATTTTACAATACCACGGGCGGATGCCATTTACAATACCATGGGTAAATTCCATGGGTCGATGAATAATATGGGTGGATGAGTACCATGGGTTGATGCCATTTTCCATTTGGATCAACAAAGGAGTGGCTGACTTGGACACTTTCGGCCGGATAAATCGTTCTTGCGGACAAGACCGATCTCCCTAGTATCTACAGATATCTAGTGACAAGCAAAACAAGCAAATTCTACCTTTCTCTAAATATTGTGATTTATAAATAAAGTCCAAGAGGTGTTTTAGACCCTACCTTAAGTCCAACGCTAGTTTGTGGCAGCCATGCTTCGACTATCCAAATGAGTTTCCTTTTGAGAACCTCCAAACACAAACAAGCACACATCAAAAAACACCTGCAGAGCTAATATAATAAATCATATTCATCATGGTGATCAAGGAATCCATGAAATAAACCATAAGAGACAGCTTATTGATAAAAATAAACTTGATTGTATTAACTTTAAACAAAGAAGAACTTTACAACCTTGGTGCCTTGATGTTGTACAAGCTCCTCCCAGGGTCCAAGCAAGAATCTCCCCTGCTTTGACAAGCTTCACACTCTTCCCAATGAGGTCAAAAGCCATGTAATCTCTTCTCTCAAATTCAATTAGGAAGTCTAAATTCCAATGGCATTTACCCTCAAAAATATTGAGCTTTCAACCTCCTTAGTAAACAACCCAATGCCTCATTTAATAGTGCAGAGGAAGGAAGTTACCAAGTTCACTTTCAAAGGGATAGAGTCCTCCTTCAAAGGGATAAGCTCCTCACATCAAGGGGTTAGCTAATTTAGTTATGGGATGCATGAATCTCAAAGGAGCGAACTAACCACCTCAAGATTCCCTCTAGAAGCTTCCAGAAATAACCCAAAGTGAGTTTTTAAGAATGTACTTGCGCCTTTTTGACTTTTACAGGGGTTCACACCCATTACACAGAAATAGAGCGGGCAGGTCCACAGGGAACATGACCAGGGGGTGCGGGACCGCAGGTAATGCTAAGAGAAAGTGCGGAACCAGAGTTTTAGATATTTTCAAGGACTTTCTCTCATTTTTCAAGGCTTGACATGAAGAGCTGAGGTTTAAGACTTGCATAGGAGGAAAGTATGAGTGGTGATAGACTCACACTGATTACAGAATGTCATGGTGACAATATTTTGTGCAATAGCTTGCCCCCTAAAGTGCGAAGTCTGTAATAGATAGTATTTGTCATCTAAGAAGAGTGAAGTACTTTATCATTTCAAGGATCATCCTGTGGAGAGCCTGGTTGGAACCTGTAAAAAAATTCAATACAAAATATATATATGTGATCATATCATCGCTGAGGTAGGCATTCCCATACTCAGATCAAAACTGACTAGAAAACTAACTAAACTGCTCTGATATAGGAATGATCTTGTAATACATCACAATTATAGACATATGTAGACACAGTATGGGCGCAACCATCTGTTTATGAATAGTCCACTGTATAATGAATAACAAAATTCCTCGTAGCTTGGATGGTGGAAACTAGATCTAGGGTCTTGATTTCTGCTTCCCGAACTAGTACAATTCTATCCATGTGAATGAATGTGTCGAAGTTGAACATGGCAGAAACCACTTGATTACCAGTCAATGATGTAAACTGTTAACAAGTGTGATAGAAACCACCAGTAATGTCAATGGCTCTCAAAGTACTCAGTACAATCCATGAAATGTGAATAGATGAGTTGATGTCGAACATGTCACGAAATCCTTTGATCGAAGGTCAATGAGGAAACCTGTCGTCGAAGGCGAGAAACCTGCCATTGGGGCATGTAGATTCCAAGGTACCGACGATTTCTAGATCATCTTTCTAGATAATGAGTTGAAGTCGATAGAAAACGATCTGTCATAGGCAGGCCCACAACACGAAATCATAGATCAAGTTTGAAGAAATATATTTGCAAGGACTGACTCAGGGATGGTCAAGATGAATGACAGATATTTTGCAGATGAATGGTTTATTTGCACTGACCTCTTGAACACATAACGACACTGCAGATGGTTTGGTGACAATTGACCCAAAGCTAATACCTAGAAACCGGCTGAAGAGTTTCAATATGGTTTGATTAACTGTTAGGCAAAGGATTTCCCAACCCAGTTGAACAAAAAGTGTCATGTTCAAGAGTGGTTGAATGCTTTTCTGAGACACAAAGTATAACAAACAGGTTCAATTTTCTCTCTTTCCCCCCACCATTTCTGGCCAGTACCTCTTTATTTTTTAACAAGCTTGAGGAGGATAACATTTGCTTGGTTATAAGCTCATCCTTCGGATGAGTCCAACTTAGTTTAAATTCGAACCCTAAGAAGGAGTGGTCTGTTCCTGTTTGTAATTGAACAGGTCCTTCACTGTTAAATTTTAACGAGTCCAGTAGAGGAGAAACTTGGCGTTTTTCAATTTTAGGGAGTGAGAAGAAAAACTTAAGAAAACTCCATGGTTGTCCTTTTTCGTAAATTTGTGTCTCCCAAGCCTGAAAAAGTATTAAAATAATACTTGAGAGAACCACTTAACCATTACGATCAAGGAGTACTTTTCATAATTACTGTCTCTGATCTAAAAAAGTAAAAAAAGCGATCAATGACACATCGTTTTATAACCAATATCAAATTTGAAACGACAAAAATCTGACAATCTTTTTATTTTTATACGGTCAGAAAAGAGCTGTAAATGGACCGTCTTTTTAGTTCCGTTTTAACGAGCTTAAAAAGAAAAACTCGGAAATATTTTCATATTTTAGGAGTCAGAAAAGATCTTAAAGATGACTCTAATGTTTTTGTTGAAAATGATCAATTGTGCCTGAAAAATCCGATATTCTGCACAAAAACTCAAACATTACTCATACCTGTTTAAAATAAATAAAAATGCATCAAAAAGTTACCTCTTTAAAGTGAAAAATAAACAAATTAAAAAATCATTATTCAGAAAAGCTTATAAAAAGGGCTTTTATAAATTCATTTTTACTATTTGACTTTAGAGTGAGAAAAGAGAGCTTTTGGGTAAGAAACTTCCCATGAAGATTGCAGAAAATCCGTCCGTTGGAATAAAAAACCGTCACCTCCAGGTAATCCACATCACTTTAATCTTTCATTTCAACCATTTGAATTTTGTTTTTAGGTTTCTCTTTTGATTTTTAGGAAAAATTTAGTTTAAAATACCGCTCGCAAGGGTCTGCAGACGCAGCATGAAAAACCTGTGGACCCCGACTTTTTCCTACATAGGAAAGAGCCAGGGGCCCGCACCTGCTGTTTGGGTAGATTGCGGACCTATGCACTATCTCTAACTGGAGAGTGTGGTCCCCGCGACATAGGTTTTACAATTTCAAATTCTTCAATTTATGCCTAAAAACTTTGAATTAAAATGTTCTAATACACCTTTTCTTTCAATGTAGGATATACACCATGCTTAGTTGGCGGGAATGGTAGCACAAAGATGTGGACCTTGCTGCAATTAATCATCAACTTTCAATAGATGCATTGAAGGCATGCGGGTTATTTAAATTCTGGGCCATACTTGGCATGAGGGCCCAAGTAGACTTTTTGCAGTGGCTGGTGGACAAATGGAATATACAGGACTAATGTTTCATTATTGGTGGCCACCAACTCAAAATGGAGCTAGAGGACGTTTACTTTTGACTGGTTTGCCTAGGAGAGGTGAACATTTGACTCTATTCTGGACTAGGCCAGGTTGCTAGTCTGTCGATAGTGTCCGGTTAGAGTTTTGTAACAACCAAACCAAGGAAAAAGGGATTGATATCAAAACCATCTCCCGTCCTGAACTCAAAGTGATTGCATTTATTGTCACCAGACTCTGCAACAGTGCAGCACTGCATATGACCACTGGATCCCAAATGCGGATGGCAGTAGACTGTTATCGAGGCACCATCTTCAACTGGTGCGAAGCTGTGTTGGCTAATGTAAAAGGCCAACTGACTAGAGCAAAGAACGAACAACTGAAAAAATTTGGATATGGTTTCTTATTGTGAGCTTTGGTCTAGAGAGGGTCCCGATGTTGGGTCGGTAGCATCTTTCCGTTGGAGCTGGACTTCCCCGAGAGCTCAAGCTGATGAGTTGATTGCAGTTATGGCCCATCATCATGAGGAGGGTTCAGAGGTTGTTCGATTTCCTCCTGAGTATTTTCATTGGTTGGAGAACCAAGTTTTCACGATTTAGGATTTTCCTTATGCTAGGATGGATTATCGCGGTGACCTAGACATGGCTCTTCCACCAGGAGAGCAATGGGATGACTCAGGTAAAATCATTTTCAACATTTTCTAATTTAAATTTTTTATTTATTTATTTATTTATTTATTTTTATGTTTTTTTAAATCGTCCCAAAACTGATAGTAAAAAGTTTCAAATGCAGATGTAGGTCGACGACGACCAGCCACTCTCTAGCCTTATGGGAAGAGACACCCAGCTGCAGCAATACCAGCCCCACGGGACGAATCTACAGAGACCCAAGCTGAATTGGAAAACCATCTAGAGCATTTCACAACAGACATTCCAAAGACTAGCATAGATGACATTCCTCTTAGGTTACAGCGCTATGTGATTGGGGTCCCAGGACCTTTCAGGAGGTTCCTTTGTAGGGTGGCCCGAGCAGTGGTTTCTTATCATGATCATCACCATTGATAGGATGATCGCCTTTTGTAGACTCACATGACATTTTTTCTTTTTGTACTATCATTTTTGTCGATCATAAGGTGTTTTTCAACCTATGATTGAAGACAATGTATATTTGACACACTTCTATGCTATGCTATATCACTATTACTGGCTATCTTGTAAAACATGTTATGGAATGTTTTCAAATTTATGATTTGATTATTGCAAATGTCTACTTAACATTCGAGAAGCAATTGCATCTGCTAATGTATTTAAATATCTTGGAATATGCTGATATTCAATATAGTTAAATTTATGTTCCAAGAGATGAACTCTCAAAAATAATCTTAATAACACCAGATTTCTAATGGCATAAACTCTATTAAGTTGCAATACAACGAGTTTAGAATCTAACCTCACAATCAAACACCAAATCCAAAATGAAATGGATTCAAATAATAACTCAATCACTGCACTATACTCTGCAATGTTGTTCGTTGTTTGACCGAGGCTTACCCCATGCATAGATACCAACTCATCAGAGGGTGAATAGATAACCCAAGCTGTGGAAGAAATGTTTTGTGTATTACGACAAGCACCATCAGTGAAACCAATGTATGTTTGAAGAGACGTTGACATCTGCAATATCAAGAGTAAAATCAAGATAAGCAGGAATAATGACAAAAACACTCTCTAAACTAAGCACACTTTTCTAATCTAAATCATACTAGCTAGAAAGAAAACTAATCTAACTAAAATCTCCACACCCAGATTTAAGCATAATATCTCTTCAAATAAAGACCATTTCTGGGCTTACCTAAAGAGACACTATCAAAATATACCAATTCATAGGCCCCTTTTGCCAGCTTTCGCTTAACAACATAAGGACCATGCCACATAGGTACGAATTTTCCAGTGCCTAGCTTATCATTTGCTTGATCGTATAGTAAGACTAAGTATCCTTCTGAAAAATTATGTGTAACATTTCGATCATACTGAGCTTTAATACGTTTGGCATGAGTTTCGATTGCTAGTGTAGCATCACGTTAATTCTCATCTAGCTGAGCCAAGTACAACAAACGTTTCTCCTCTTCGGAAGTGGCTGGGAGTAACTCTATGGCTATTTGCAATGACGAGATTTCGCAATTAATGGGTAACACAGCTTCCAAACTGTAAACTAGTTGGAAAGGAGTGAAAGGAGTTGACGTTTTTACTGAGGTTCGATATGCCCAAAGAAATAAAAATAACATGTTATGCCAATTCGACCTATGAATCCTAATGATTCATCGGATCATAATGACTAGAACTTTGTTGATGGCTTCAACCAGACCATTAGCCTGTGGGTAATATGGAGTAGAACTATCGTGATGTAGGCCAAGTTGATCTATTAGTTCAGTCATCATGATGTTTCGAAAATGACGCCCATGATCAATGATAATCGCTTGTGGAACACTGAACCTAGTAATTATATGATTGAAAACAAAAATCGCAGTGGTTTTGCCATCTGCTGAAAATGTAGGCATCGCCTCAGCCCACTTGGTAAAATAAACTACCGCAAGGATGATATACACATGCCCCATGGCCGAGTGAGGGTTACATGTAATAAAGTCAACACCCAACTTTGCAAAAGGACTGACGACAATTATAGGGTGGAGAGGATCAGGCGGAGCACGCATCTTTTGATCAAAAATTTGACAATTATGGCATTTTTGGACCGCGTCAATACAATCTTTAAACAAAGTCGGCTAGAAATAGCCAGCACGCAATATCTTTTGGGTTGTGGCATACCCATACATATGACCGCCACACGCTCCAGAGTGACAGTCATTTAAAACCTTTTCAGCTTCCTCATGAGTTAAACAATGTTGGAAAACGGAGTCTGCCCCACGACGATAGAGTGTATCTCCAATAATCTTGTAATGTTGGTATTGGAAAGGTATTTTCCATCACTGAGATAGTGAAATTTCAGGCCGAAAAGATTGGATTTGGAGATAAACAATGATATCTCCATACCATGGGTCAAGAGTGCTGATAAGAAACAAGGATTCGTCCGCAATGGGCTCTTCTGCCACAGTTTCAGTATCAGCACGTGGGAAGTCACACATCAACTCCGCAAAAACTAA
This sequence comes from Pinus tabuliformis, assembly GCA_031772625.1. Classification (NCBI taxonomy): domain Eukaryota; kingdom Viridiplantae; phylum Streptophyta; class Pinopsida; order Pinales; family Pinaceae; genus Pinus; species Pinus tabuliformis. The sequence goes on along the minus strand of CM062820.1, from coordinate 656,409,316 downwards.
AGATTTCTTTGACTTAGATTTTTCAAAATCCAAGTCAAATTACTGTAGGATAACAATCCATTTGGAATACTTGCCCCCTAGCAATTGTTTTGTCAAAATATAAATCATAGGGTTACAGTCGGAAATTACAGTAGTTTTGCGTAGTAAGATGTAATGACAAAATATTTGGACAACTTGAACAGCTACCAAGGCCAATTTCTCCACATGCAAATATTTTAGCTCAGTCAGATTCAAAGTTCGGCTAAGGTAATAAATCACATGTTCACTACCGAGTTCATCTTCCTCAACTAACACCATCCCGATGGTGGAATGAGAGGTAGCGAGATACAAGAAGTAATATTGGTTGTATTTGGGAGGATGCAATAACCATGCATGGGTCAACGCATGTTTAAGTGCATCAAAAGATTTGTCAGCTATCTCATCCCAAAAGAATGGAGTATTCTGTTTGAACAACTTGGTAAAACCCTTTGTTATCTCGGCGTCGTTAGGAATGAATCGACGTAAAAAGTTTGCTTTCCCTTGCAAACTTTGGAGTTGGAGAAGAGTCAAAGGAGGAGGTAATTTGACAATAGCTTCAACCTTTGAGGGATTGACACGAATGCCGGCTTTCAAAACAACAAATCCCAGTAAACAACCCGTTTCTATACAGAAAACACATTTGTGTGGATTCAACCAAATTCAATAATGCCTACATCTCATAAAGGTTGCTTGTAAATGAATGAGATGATCGGCTCTACATAATGAATGAGCAGGTAAATCATCAAGATAAGGTTCCACAATGTGCTTGATGTCATGAAACGCGTAAGACATAGCTCTTTGAAAAGTTTCTCTAGCATTTTTCAACCCAAAAGGTAATTTGCAATAAGAAAATGTCCCCCATGGACAAATAGAAGTTGTTTTTGGTTGATCGGTAGGTAGAATGTTAATTTGATTGTAACCTAAAAATCCATCCATAAAGGAGAAAATTTCACTGCCAGCACAATCATCAATGATTTGATTGATATAGGGAGTTGGATAATTGTCTTTGGGACAAGCTCGATTAATATCCCTACAATCGATACATAATCATATCGTTCCTTGATTTTTGTTAACAGGAACAATATTCGATACCCAATCCGTTAAGGGAATTGGATAAATGAAACCTGCTTTAAGTAATTTTTCAACTTCTTCTTTAATAGCAGCAGCTTTTCGTGGGTGGATATGACGCAAACGTTGCTGAACGGGTTTAGCATCCGAGTAAGTTTTGATTTCATGAACAACAATTGCTGGATCAATTCCTGGAATTTCTTCATATGACTAGGCAAACACGTCGTGGAATTCTTGAAATAGGGCCTTATATGTTTGAAGTTCATTTTCCGTATAGGAGGCACCTATATGAATGTTTTCAACAATTCCAGGTTTAACTGAAATGTCAATAGGAACTGTTCGAGAAATATTTCCCAAATTTAACTCAAAATCAAGATTTTGCAATGGATTTTGTGGTTCCTTGACATAATCAGTAGTAAAAATAGATGAAAAATCATTTTCAAAATGATCAATCTCAGGTAGGAACGAAGATCGATGATGAAGATCTTCCCATGGTAAATCATCAACAGACAAAATTTCACGAATTTGCTCATCAGTATGAACAAGTTCAGAAAAGGTTGTTGAATATGAGTTTGATGTTGAAAGTGATTCTCCATTGACCACATTCATTAGATCAATTCCGGTTGAAGAAGGGTTGGAAAATGACTGTACAGCCTGATACACAATTTTGTAAGGACTCAAAGGCATAGCATCACCAAATGAATCCACCTCAGACTCGGAAGGTACGATCCAAGGATCATCATAAACAATAGTGTCTGATGAAATCATATGAATAGTTGTAGTAGAAGGCGATACATTAGGAGGAGGAAAGGAAAAAGTTCCCAGTAAACCAGAATCTTTAACCAATCCTACCCCAACATCCTTATAAGGGATAGTTGTTTTGTCGACATGTTCGATACTTTCAGAAGAGGCTGGGTCGGATGAAAAGTAGGTTAGTTGGTATATAGTTACGATATTTCCATGAGGAAACTTTATAAGCCGAAATACCAATGAAACAACAGCAGTCATAACATAAGACCAACTACGACCCAAGAGAAGGTTGTAATCTAGAGGGGCATCAACCACTTCCACATCTAGATTAACAGTTTTGCCTTCAACCCCTATAGGTAAATCCTGTAGAATGCCAAAAGGATGGAACCCACAACCATCAAAAGCCTTTAGAATCATCGTGGATTGATTAAGTGTAGGAGAACCAAGCGATCTCCAACACTGGATCGACATAATACACGTTGAATCTCCCTCATCAATCACAGTCCTAAAGCAAGGTATGTTTTTGACTAACATTGGAATCTGGAAAGCCATTTGATGAGGTAAACGAGTTGTACTATTTTCTAAATCGAATATTATAAGGTTCGAGTCCTAAATATCAACAGCTCCTATAGCTGACAATAGCAATTTACGCTGTGCTAGACATGATTGCAGCACCTCCAAAGCCGACATTGCTGAAGGGGAAATAGCTAAATCTTCAACAATGTTATATTTTGAGCAGCTCTCGCATGTGGATTGAAAGTTGACTTTCGAAGTATACCCTTAGCAGGCGGTTTGATTACTAAGTCTGGGTTAGGTTTCTCGATCTGTTATGGATCAGAACCAAGAGTTGAAGTTGATGGGTTCAAATTAGAAGATTCTACTTCCTTACCGCCAAGAGGACTTTTACTTCCATAATCTTGTGATCGTGTCACAATCCTAACATGGGACATCATCACTATGGGTTCTTCCGAGGCATTTGAGGAAGAACTAATCATCTTACTGTCTTGACTAAGAAAAGGATCCTTCAAGACAGCAGGTGTTTGAGAAGCTTTGACAATTTTTGTAACCTCAGCACGATGAGGGCAGTCTCTTGTAAAATTCTCTTCATCACAAATGAGACAAGGATAACGAGGTTTACGTTTCTCATCAGTAGATTCCATTTTATTTGATTTGTCTTTCAAATTTTTCTTATTTTTCTTCTTCCCCTTCTTTTTACTGCCGGATTTTGATTTGGCCATAGATGATTCTACGACATGAACATCGGTGGGAATTTAAGCGGAAGAGTCTCCTGTTGGGGAATCTGGTAGAGTTATGATAGGATGTTTTCGGGAAAAGTGTCTATTCAGAACGACCCTATCCCACAGGGTTGTGACAGAGACCTCAGAAACAAACAAGGAAAACTACTATTGTATTCTTCTTTATAAACTATAAACGAAGATGATTAAGATGAACCGACCTGTGTCTTGCGCTAGTTGTTCAATCCAATCTATCCTCCCTTTGCCAGCTTCCACTGATCTTCTCCTTCACTTGCCCAGCATCACCAAGTTCCTACAAGTTCACAGAAGAGAGAAACTACACAAAGACATATATTTATGTTCATAAAAAGCTTAGGATCAGATTTAAGCTAAACATACCAATATAACACACATCAGATATACAAGCATGTAGGAGAAACTCAAGTAGTTTTGTTGATAAAACAATAAGATCCAGGAGGAGTTACAACCGATGAGTCGTGATCCAGCATCAGCCTCCTAGCATAGAATCCCTTCTTCACCTCCAACAAAGCATAAATCACCCAATACTCTAATATCAATCACAAAACCAACAGCAATTCTCCGCAATGTACAAAATTCCAGCCTCCGGATCTCTTGGTGAGGGATCCATATATAGATGTATGCAAAGAAGATGAGTCATCCCTTGAGTTGATTAGTGGCTTCTCTCTGTCAGTTCTTGCTTCCACTTGGAGACTGAGAGCCTCTTACTCATCACTAGTCGAATTCAGTGAGGCAAGTGTCATTGGAGAAGATTCTGGAAGCTTCCATTGTCTCTCCACCTCATTGAATGATTATGCCACTTGTCATTTCCCACTCAACGCACCCTGGTAGTGCATTCAATTGCGTTGCAACGCACCTAGCCAGTGTATTTGGGTGCTTTGCAACGCAGGCAGCTAGTGGAGCACTTGAAATGATCCTATTTTGACTAGTTTTGAGCTGTTTCTGGTGGAGAACTTCTGGGAGGAGCTGTAATTTGTTGACCTTGTTTCTTTAGGAGCTGGAACAACATCTTTAGGGACTTAGGATCCCTTGGTTTATGGACATTTCATGCTTATAGCTGTAAGGCACAAAAATGTCTATAACATAGGAGAAGAATTCTTTGAAGATTTCTTCTTACTTTTGGTGTTAACTAAACCAATCATACCGTCAACAGCATGAGACCCTGAAGGAGCTGCAGTTATTTGATTTTGTTTCGGAAGGTTGGGGATTTTCTTGTGTAAAGTACCCAACTGCATATAAATGAGGTCAAGGTACTGAGCTTGAGCAATTACTTGCTCTTCAGTGACAACTCCTGCCTTAGCTACATCCTCAGTGATTTTAGGTAATAATGATTTAGCAAACTATTCTGCTAAGATTTGATCCGGAATAAAAACTTTCACTAAACGTCGTTGACGTCTCCATTCATGAATGTGATCTAAAATATAAGTGGATGTTGACTGTTTTAATGAAGTTAATAATTCTGTTCCATTGTCATATCTGGTAGGCAACTAAAAATGAGTTAAGAATGAAGTAGCTAGCTTACTAAAGTTATAAAAAGAGGTTCGTGGTAACTCAATGTACCACTTGGCTGCAAGACCAATCAGAGTGTGTTGAAAAAGACGTAAATGAATTGAATCATCTATAATGGAGTTAGATGCACACTAGAGGTGATAAGTCATCACATGGTTTGACAAATCCTCTCCTGATTTACCTTCAAACTTTGGGATATCACTGGGAAACTTATTCGGCATTGGCGGCCAAAACGAAAGATAATTAATTAGATCGTTCGTAAGGCACAACAAATTAGGCAAGTCCAAAGTTGCAATGAATGGTAACTAACGATTAGGGTCTCGAAAACCCTGGGTCATGAGACCAGCCCCAGGAGGAGGATATCCAAGATAACTTGGAATTGGAATTACATTTGGGATATTATATCCTCCCAGAAAACCAGGATTAACCGGACTGTACTGGGGTTGTTGAGGTTGCTGATAAGTATATCTAGGGTATGGTTGATACTGGTAGACTGGGCTTTGAACAGCGGGACTGAATTCGTACTGTCCCTGGTACGGTTGATAAGTAAACTGAGGTTGACTTGTGACAATTGTACTTGGACCAGGTTGTCCTGTAGGCATCTGAACCAAAGTCTGAATTGTATGTCCAAACTAGGGTAAAGATGCTTGAGGAGTTGATGCGGGAATAGTAGAAACTGGAGCTGCCGATACTCCAGAAGTAGGTGGGGTAGATTGAACAGATGCTATAGTAGTTGCAATAATCGTTTGAGGTAGAGTTCGAGGTGAACTAGGTCCAAGCTGAGAAACTACACCAGATGCAGAAGTTTGAATAGTAGGCTCGACAGGTTGCTGGGTTGAACCAGAAACCAAGGGTTGTCCAGATTGAGATGACAACTGCACATTTGGTTGCAAGATCTGTTGAGATTGAGATGGATCCCACACTATGTTCATTCCTGGGTATGGACCCATACAAGGTTGAGCATATTGAGGACCATAACTGGGTTGAGGGTAGGGTTGATAATTCAAAGGTACATTTCTAGCTCCTTGGACAAATGATTGACCTGAAGGTGGTTGGAAACCTTGGGTTGGGTACTGACCTTGAGGTTGATAACCTTGAGGCACATACTGAAACTGGGGTTGAACTTGAGGCATATATTGATACTAGGGTTGACCTTGAGGTACATACTGAGTCTGGGGTTGACCTTGAGGTTTCCCCCCAGGTGATAATTGAGTACCTTGAGGTTGCCCCCCAGGTGGTAACTGACTACCTTGAGGTTGCAGATTTGGAATGGTACCTGACATCATAAGAATGTCTTCTACACTCAACGTTTTAGTTCCATTATTACCAATTGATAACCCATGTTCAATAGGTTGAGGTGATGCTCTTGAAAAGTACCAGTAACTGACTGATACCTAGAAGGAATAGAAGGACCGCCATATAAAAATGTTTCCGGAGATTGAGAAAACATGGATAACTATCTCGACATATTCAAAAGAGGATAATAACCTCTAGGTGTTGGATGAAAATGAATGCGAGGTGGCGAAAAACTTAGACCCGGGTTTTCTAAAAAATTGGTCAATGAAAGATACCAAGCATCCCTCCTAGGTGGACTGTAAAAGATCGATTCACACTCCCTAAGTTCTATAGTTGGTTGTTTTTCAGGGATAGATATACCTTCTTTTGGAGTAACGAGTTCTTCAATAGCAATAAGTCCAGAAGGAAGATTTTGGGTAATGATTCTTCCTACCTTGGGTGAACCAGGACCACTGGAAGTTGTAGAAGAAAATCCTGACGATGGAGTAGCAGCAGGTTCAGTTTCAGGTTCAGAAATTTCAAGTTCTTCAGCTAATTCACTAGTAGAGGAAACACTACCAGTAACTTCGGAAAATGAAATTGGTTCGGAAATATATTCTGTTGCTTGAACTTGATAATCAGGATGAACAACTAAAGAAGATTCTCCTTCTTCCGGTGACCCAACTCTACTGTCACTAGGAGTTACAAGAGCTCGTATCCCTTCAAGCTGGCTTGGTGAATACTCGAGAGGTTGCCCCCGAAGTCTACGGGACTGTCTTAGTAATTCAGCCATGATTAAATATTTAATTACTTCATATGAAAACAAAGAAAAATCTCAATAAAACCACCTAAAGTCTCTAAAGAACCAAACAATTTGAATCACACGCCTAAAGAATCTAGGAGTTCAAACCACACACAAATAGTAACTTTCTGTACTGAAAACACTAGTTGGTGATGAAATACAACGTCGCAGAATTCAATACAGAAATGGCAGTTGGAACAGTTACCCTGACAACCTACTTAATGAAACAGACTAGCACAAGTTTCTTCACTAAACCATCTTGAGTGAAGAGAACCCCCTAGAGAGTCCAAGTGAGTCTAGTTGACGTCTGCTCCAGGTACATTGGCATCTTCCCTCCACCGTCACCTTAGGAAAGAATCCTATAGATTATGGTCACTATGGTTACCAACAGAAACAAATATACCTGGGGGAATAGTCTGTGATCCGATACACACGCAAGGGCAGAGTAACAAAGCTCAATCCCCTTGAAGGCTCCTTGACATAATCCAAGGTTTACCAAGAAGTGACCCCAGGCTCCTTGACAATGGTTAATCCGAGGTTTACTGTTTTTAATACGTGTATATCTTCTATCATTCCCAATGAGGAAGGATTGATTACCCCACTGGTTCGGATATGATCTCGTGCTTGATTCCTTTAAGAGGAGCTTCCCAGAGCATAGATGTAACAATTAGAATTTATCTCCTACCGCAAGATATAACTACTTGTTTGTTTTAACTATCTTGGAGAGTTAATTGCTCCCTACTCCAAGATACTAGCCTACGCTATGTTGGTGATAAAGAGCCCTAGAAATAAAAAAAAAAAATTACTAGATAAATTTTACTTTAAGCATTATTTTTATTGGTTGTTTCTTAAGTCAAAAGGTGTGGAGATGAAACTTTATGGTGTGAATACTCGACTCCAAAACACTAAAAATGTACCTAAGATGATAAACAATCCTTTTTCTTCAATGAATTTCTAGCTAAAGAAAGAGTTGAGAATGCAATTGCTTGAAAAAAAATTATTTCCTTAACAAATAAATGAGAAGAAAAACTTTCTTTTGTCTTTTTCAATAAACTCAAAAACGAGACTACTAATTATGCTCACGAAAAATATCCCTTTCTTTTCAACACTCAAAAACTACAAAAAACAGATTTTTTCAAAAGAGATTCTAAAATTTCTAGAAAACACTCAAAACTATGAAAAATCTAATCTTGAGATCTATAACTTCTAAAAATCTAATTGAAGCAAAAGCTTACAAAATTTCTTTTCGAGGACGTTTTACTTAGTTTTTTTTTCCAAAGGAAAAAAACGAAACTTTTTATTGAGTTTATAAAAAGTTTACACTGCAAATGCCGAAGCATCACTTGTCATCCAGAGTGACTATCATAACTGATTTACAAAAATTACTGCCTTATGCCAGAGCATATTTCTTTAAAGTGCTAGGACTGTCTTTGAATTTCCCTGCTTTAAAATCCTTTATGACTGAAACCTGAAAACGTAACAAAGCACTTATCAAAAAGAATACCTTCAGGAACGTGTCTCCACAGCGCAGAGGAAAAAAACGATCCGCCACCATAGCCGAGAGATAATAAAAGCCGAACAACCGGAGCTGTAGGAATTTTAAAATGTATATGAGAAAAAGAAACAAAAATTTCTGCCACAGAATCAGAGGAATTGGTTATAAGGCGGCTGATCCGATCTTCTGATTTGGCCTTGCTCATCTTCTTCTATTTTCCAGCTGCCTAAAATCTGCTGAAGACCGTCTTTAGAGAGTTTATCCGCTGTGTCATTCCTTTCCCTGTAAATATGACATAGTGAGAAACTGTTAAAAAAAGATTTAAGTCTCTGTATTTCTCCCAAGATTTGTTTTAAGACCTGATTTCTGCATGAACTTTGACCATTTACCCATCTGATCACATTTTGGGAATCACCGAAAATTTGAATTGTGAGGGTGTGCCTTTGGATGAGCCAGCAGATGAGGAGTTTTAGAGCAAGCAGTTCTGCAAGATTATTTGAGCCTGTTCCTAGTCCCACAGAGGCTTTAAGAATGTGCGTTGGAGATTCTTGGATGACTAGGCCTGCTCCTGCTATATTGTTTTGGGATGCCCCATCGAAAAAGGCCTGTGGTATTCCTTCAGCTAACTGCACTTCTGGAACATTCCTTTGGGAGTGGACTACCTTAGGTTCGGGAATACTGGAAAAGATGGCAGTACTCTGAGTGGCTGTGATGACTACGGGGGTTTCCTTGTCCTGAAAGATGCTCTTGTTCCTGGCAATCCAAACTCCCCAGCTGATGATTAGAGGAAGGTTGCGCATGTTCCCATGGGGATGTGAGTGCCACCACTTCTGCCAAGCTTCTTGCACACTGTTACCTTCCCATTCAGGCTTTTTGTTCAGAAGATTTCCTGCCTCGCTCCATATCTTAAGAGTTTCTGGGCACTTTAGAAAAAGATGCGTTATGGATTCTACTTCTGATTTGCATAAGGTGCATCTCCCAGGCCCGTCGTTTTACTTAGTTATTCAACAAACTAAGGACTAATTTGTTCAGAATAACAAATTAATCAAAAACACCCATCTTATGTTTTCTTTTTTAAAAATAAAATTCAAAACTTTCAAAACAAGTTCTTTCAAAGCTTTGGAAAGAGAAAACGATATCTATTTATCATCAAATGTAGATTTCACAAATCGTTCAGACTCACAAATAAGACCAGCAAAAACTAGGGTAATCTGAGGTTTCTTAGGCTTCTAAACTCTGAGTTACTACAAAGACCAAACGAAAATCAAGCCAGGCACATAAAACTTCTAGAAAATAACCTAAAATCAAAATGCCAATGGAACTCACCTACAAGAAGTTTCTAACAAGACACATGCAGATCTGGGCAGAGGCTAAAAAACATAAACAAATCCTAAGCTTAACTGGATGAATAGATTTTAGGTTTTTCAAAAATTTGACAGGGTCCGCAGGCCTCCGGTATAACCAAGTGCGGTACCGCTCTGTGTAGTAAATCAATAGTGCGCGGATGTCTGCACTGTGTTACAAACAGAACGTGCGGTCCTCTCTCAAAAGCATGAAAAAAAAAAAAAATTCAGGATCTAAAAAACTACCCAATCCCACACACCTCAAGAAAAAACCAAAAGCAAAGAAAAAGTTTCTCAAGTCAAAGTAAAGGTAAAGGTAAGAAACCAAAATTCAAGTCCCCATTGGAGTCGCCATTTTGTCCGCCGGATAAATCATTTTTGTGGACAAGACCGATCTCCCTAGTATCTACAGATATCTAGCGACAAGCAAAACAAGAAAATTCTACCTTTCTCTAAATATTGTGATTTATAAATAAAAGCGAAGAGGTGTTTTAGACCCTACCTTAAGCCCAACGCTAGTTTTTGGCAGCCACGCTTCGACCGTCCAAATGAGTTTCCTTTTGAGAACCTGCAAACACAAACAACAACACATCAAATAACACCTGTATAGCCAATATAATAAATCATATTCATCATAGTGATCAAGGAATCCATGAAATAAACCATAAGAGATAGCTTATTGAGAAAAATAAACTTGATTGTATTAACTTTCAACAAAGTATAACTTTACAACCTTGGTGCCTTGATGTTGTACAAGATCCTCCCAGGGTCCAAGCAAGAATCTCCTCTACTTTGACAAGCTTCACACTCTTCCCAATGAGGTCAACATGTATGTAATCTCTCCTCTCAAGCTCAATTAGGAAGTCTAAATTCCAACAGCATTTACCCTCAAAAATATTCATCTTTCAGCCTCCTTAGTAACCAACACAATGCCTTATTTTATAGTGCAGAGGAAGGAAGTTACCAAGTCCACCTTCAAAGGGATGGAGTCCTCCTTCAAAGGGATAAGCTCCTCACATCAAGGGGTTAGCTCCTTTAGTTATGGGATGCATGAACCTCAAAGGAGCGAACTAACCACCTCAAGATTCCCTCTAGAAGCTTCCAGAAATAACCCAAAGTGAGTTTTTAAGAATGTACTTACGCCTTTTTGACTTTTATAGGGGTCCGTACCCATTACACAGAAATAGAGCGGGCAGGTCTGCATGGAACATGACTAGGGGGTGCGGGACAGCAGGTAATGCTAAGAGAAAGTGTGGAACCGGAGTTTTAGAGATTTTCAAGGACTTTCTCTCATTTTTCAAGGCTTGACATGAAGAGTTGAGGTTTAAGACTTGCATAGGAGGAAAATATGAGTGGTTATAGACTCACATTGATTGCAGAATGTCATGGTGACAATATTTTGTGCAACAGACACATCAACCCAAAGGATATTCCCTAGAAGAATAAATAGGAGCATTCAATCAAGAGGGTGGGATGAAGTGGGGTAAGGACACAGTGGCCTCCATGTAATCCAAACTATTCTTACATTGCATCGAAGGTGGTGCCTATAAAATAGGTCAGCCTCGAGGTTACTTCTTAAAGAATTAAAATATATTATGCTAAAATAGAAACTGAGATTATGTAAGTTGGGTTATGGTGGTGTGCACATAAGCCTGAGAGGTATTTTATTAGTACCTAGCAGACCCACGATACACGTAATCCCCAAGGCCATTTCCTAGATGCACAAGACAGGACACTAAATCAAATTGAGGGATGACATAAGCCAGGACATGGTGGTGTATACGTAAGCTTGAAAGTTCTACCATTGGTGAGGTGTGGCCCCCACTTCATAAGTTAGGTTAGTAGGCTGATCGTGGAAGTTTTATAAGTGTAAGAGGGAGAGGAGCTAGGGCAATGGGCCTAGGAGACGGGAGTAGTTCTGATATATAACGACCCGTCAAGAGATCGAAGGGCATATGATATAAATATGTGTAATGGTTTGATGCGTATAAGTGTTGCATTGTAATGCAAGGCTTAGGGTTGGGGAATCTAAACCCATGAACGAGTCAAAAACCAATAATTAATTACCATGTGGTGTTGGCGGGTTAGCCAAAGGATATGGCCACGTGGATACCACGTGTCCAAGACTATGATGTGGAGTCCTCTTATTTTCCATATCATAATGGTCACATCTTTTGATCTAGAGGTCAAATTGAAGAAATTTTTTATATCACCAGAATCGTTTCAACAAGGTGAACACAATGGTGATGTCAAACAAAGGTTTTAAGTAAGCTTGAAATATTGAAGATTTATACCCCATTTCCATAACAACACCTTAGATCTTGGTTCAACATATTAACCACCCACTATTAATTTGTGTTATGGTAAGGATTAGGAGGGGTGTGTGTTACAGAGTGGTATTAGACCATCTAGGTTCGACACATGGACTAGATGGGCTCTATCATGGATAAGTGATAGCAGGGTTCCTTCAAAGGGGTTCATTTTAATTTTAGAAAATTAAGGAAATAAGTGTTTATGTGTTAAAATAATTCCTGTGACTAACTGATTGTATGCATGATAGACATGATTACCATGTGCTTATGTAGCATGGTGCTAATGCATGAGTCCCAGGAACTAACGAGGAAATCAAATATGAGTGTAACAACTAAATGTGAGCATGGTGGTTTCTTATTCATAGCATTTGATCTATATTGCACATCATCTACAATGATGTTGATGGGTTGATTTTATAAACACACTTCCTATTTAGCATCTTGAATGTTGGGCAATTGGTGGTTTTGGTCTTGGAAGTTGTCCTCTCTTTAATTTTGTTGAACAACTTGTAGGGTAGTGAGTTACTTGTATCATATCAACACCATTGATTGGGAGATGCAATCTTGAATGCTTAGAACAATTTTTTCCATGAGGTTTATGGGATCTAGGGAAGGAACCCTATATGGTGTGTATTCTATATAACCCTACTTGGTTTAGTGAATGATAGGCATATGTATTATTTCTGTTGGCTGGGATGTCCAAATCCCATGATAATATGTTGTAGGAGGCTAAGAACCTCAATTGAGACTAATTGTTTCCTATATGTTGATGTTACAGAGTTTCTCATAGTGCTTGTTCTCCTTGGCAGGAGGAGGAAAACTCAGTGAATTCTTTCTTATATGTGTAGATGTTGGGTGTGGAACCATGATTTGGGTGACTATATATATATATAGATATATATATCTATATATCTATATATTTATATATATATAATATACTACACAAATGGGAAAAATCTAAGTTATAAAGTGATAGGTATATGATTGAATGATGTTGTAGTCTAGATAGCATGGCTTGTTTCTATTTAAATGAAAGTATACGTACATGAATGTATTGAATGGGATGGGGAAGCTCCATTACCAAATTGTTACATGGAAAAGAACCATAATAGAGGTTGAATTTTTCTTTATAGTGATTGAGGTTTTTTTACGAATGCTTGTCTTCATGGTCAATGCCTTCCTTGTTCAATGAATGGGAATGAAATATGAAAACGGTTAGTTGAATCCAGTAAAGGTTTTCATCTCGCTATGAGATAAAACATCCATGTTCAATACTTTAAATAAGATGAGTTTAAAACCAAAGGTCTTGTGTAGACCTTGTAGATGAAGGATTTGTAGCTTTGCTAGAGAAAGAGATAGGTACCTTCATGCTAACTGCCACCAATATCCTGCTAAAAATCTGCCATGCCTAAAACCCTTGTTGCTTGAGCCATTAGAATCTCCTATTCCCAATCCTTCCCCAATGAAAAATCTTGTTGGTAGGCTAAATTGATTCATTTTTAACCCCTTTTCCACTTCAAAATCATAACATTAGACCTTTGTTTTAACCTTGCAACCTCCGTATTCCTGCACTATTCCAAGAATCGTTTCTTTTCCTGCACTAGCTTTATATTTCATATTTAAGGGTTACGATGTATGTTTTAACCTCGTACATAAATTACCTACAAACGAATTCTAAAAACAGAAAATAAACAATGGCAAGATCATAACACACAAAACAAACATACATGAATATTTCCCCCCAGATCCCAAAACTAGGACTACCAGATTGATTTTTCATTATGTTCCTTTCAATGTTACAATACATATATATACATGTTGAAGCATCCATAAAACCCATTCTATTAACCCTAGATTAGAACATAACCATAGTTCCTTTGACCGGATCTACAAAATAACATGGACCGAAAACCATCGCGCCTAACACCATGTGCGAAAACCATGCAAAAAACCATAGGTAGGTCCACCCACCTAATATAGGGTCGATTTTTTTTTCCCTAAGATGCTGCCACAGACCCTATAGAGGGGGGCTACCACCTCCCTCAAACCCCCCATACAGGGGGGCCTCCGCACCCCCTGTGAGCCCCCCGCTGCACATCAATGCAACGAAGAGGGGGCTCCACCCCCCTTCTCACCCCCCCGTAGCACTACTGGGGCTAGTCTTGGAAAGAATATAACACAACCCAACATATGAATGTGCTTAATTAATTGTTTTTATAGATTTTATACCTTTAATATTCTTTGCAACTAATATTCCCTTTCCTAAAGTATTTGATAATCAACGTATTTATCTTTTCGTTAGCATCGTCAAGTGTAGGTAGGATTCCTGCACTGCTGGTGAATCTTAAACTTCCATGACAGGTCACTTCCTAATGTGAACACCATGTTCTAGATCAGTTATCTTAAGTTGGGCTCGGAGTGGACATAAGTAAGGGATATGATGAAGATTAGGTCGTCGACCGAATGCTCAAGTTTAACATTTTGTTATAGTTGAAAGGCTTAGTTTGTACTATTGTTGTTATTTTGTTATAGCTGAAAGGCTCAGATTGTAATGCTGGATGTAATTTGGTTATGGCCATAGGCCTGAAAGGATGTATATAACATAGGATTCAAATAGAAAATGGTAGCAAGTGATAGATATAACAATGATACTGTAATTTTGGTCTTTTGTAATTTTACTGGTATCGCCCTCGTTCTGGGTTGGATTGGAACTCACTATGTACATTTCCTTATTATTAATATAAAGGGACCATGCCATGTTATTTCAATCATGTGTTGTAATTCTATGTTGATGCATTGTTGAGAGCTCAATTTCCAATTTTCATAAATAGGCAAATGAGCTGGTTTTCTAGGGCCCACCCAACCCATCTCATTCTCCCCCACATTCTTCTTTCTTGTTAAAGGTGTGTTGATTTTGTTTAATGAAAGGTGTGAATTAAATAGACATTTTCATTATTCCACAAATTTCAGGTTAGATTTCATTTATAATCACTGTGTGACAGATCTGTAGTGTGCATGCTTAACTAAGTTTGATTTTATCCTTTATGATTTCTTTTATTAAAAGCTTAGCATCTTTTCTTCCTAGATCGTGCAAGCATGTTATTCCTACACTAGTGCATTTACATTTTCATAGATTGATTTCTTTGGTTCATTATAGTAATAGTCTTTTGTTCTTTTCTGCCATATGAGACTTGATGTGTTTCTGCAAGTGTGTGATCATCATTGCGAAGTATTCTTGACATCTAGAATTAGATATGCTCTGGTAATTAGAGAATGAATGATGTTACAACACATTAACCTGTACTTACACTGCATACTTTTCAGGGAAGGATCAAACTTCAGATTTAATTATTTTAAAGAGAATCTTTCTGAGTTAAGAAGGTTATGAATGCAGATGGGATTTGTGTGAATAACTATTATAGGGTTGAAGTCTGTTGTCACAATTAGATGATTCTTTAGTTGCATGAAGGAGTTCCTTGAGTGAAGAAAAGTGTGCTTTGACTTTAGAAAATTAATTCTTATTTGGAAGTTCAGATTGTTTGAAGCATATTTTTGTTTGTGGAATTTATTTCGAAGTTCTATTCACCTTTGCAAGCTATTTCTCTAAGTTAACACATTCTTTATTCTCTTATAAGAAGAATTTGAAAACTTGGTGCGGGAATATCTACTCCAGTACACGAATTGATATCCCGCTACAGGAACAAAGATATCTAGTCTTGAGTCTTAGAGCCACTACATGAGGACATAAATTTTTAGTATAGGTGTAAAATATACTTCCACCATATAAACTTTGTTCTGGTACTAGTACAAGCATATTGCGGGAGTACAGGAATAACAACTTAGTGGAGGAAGAAAGATATATAAAGAAGTCAGGCATCTTCAAGGATCCAATTATTAACTTGACATACAACTATGCTGAAGATAAACATAGATTTATATTTCTATTAGTCAAAATTTATTATAAGAGTTTGAGAGTTCCTTTCATTTATTTTTCAACAGAATTACTTTCTTTCACTTTCCATCCCTAGAATTTCTTCGGTGTAAATTGACGGGTGATATTTTTTTTCGATTCTGCAATATTGTAATTAAGGAAGTAGGAATAGAGTTAGGAAAATTTCATATCATTTATGGTATTTCCTATGCTTCGCCTCTAAGTTTACAAAACCCTTGGGTTGATAATTAAGTGTTGAAGGAGTCTGTCTAACCAGAATTCCTCCACCCAACATTTTGGCACCATTTCTGGGGAGGCGATTTGAAATTGGTAATAACTTTCCTTTTTCTACAATAGGGGTAAGTCTGCTATTATTTTTTCCTGTAGTGTGCTTCTGTTGTTTTAAGGATTTTATGAGTTCTGATTTTTTATTCATTGTAGCATTTAACAGATTCTTTTTCTTTACAAGCATTTGAATTTCGTTTTTGGACTTACTTTTTAAAATGAATGCCTAATAAAGGTAGGGGTCCGAAGCCCAATAAGGGCTGATGAAATACTGAAAAATATTCTCATATTGGACCTTCTTTTGTAGGTAGAAAGTCCAAGCAGGCCCAGACTCATCACGCTGGAACGATCCACTTGGATTCTAGAAACAATGATTTAGGTGTGACACAACCTGAAAAGTGGAAGAAGGAGGCTAACAGTGATCATAAAGTTCAATTCAACAATATTCGACCTTCATATTCTAGAAGTGGTCCGTTTGGAGGGACAAAAATGGCTGATCATGAAGACCATGCAGAGGGGATTGGCAAGAATCAGGTAAATGAAGAGCAGTCCACTTTTGGATTTCCAATAGTGAGCTCAGAAGTGAATGTGAAAATGAAGAATATTTCACCTTCATCTCTTCCACAGTTCCATGTTAAGGTGCAAGAAAACCCAGATTCATTTCTTTTTGAGTTTTCTATATTATGTCAGAGTTATGATTAATCTTTCGATGCCAAGAAACTAAATTTGTTTCTTGCAACTCTCAAGGATTCAGCCTTGCACTGGTTCATGGGACTGGGAGGAAACATTGTAAGTTCTTAGAACCAAATGAAGAGAGTACTTTTGAATAAATATCAGGAATATTGTAAAACTAGAGAAATGCAGGACGAGATCTTCACCATTGTACAAGGTGATGATGAGACTTTGGAGTATTACTTAGAGATATTTTTGTATATACTCCAAAGTTCCAAATACAAATTTTATTTCAGTACTATTAGAACCTTGTTCCTACGAGGACTTACTGAGGATTCTAGACATAATTTTAATTTGTTAGGACAAGGAGACATTGCTCAGATGACTTTTGAACAAATTTGTGACTTGTGCAGGAAGTTCTCACGAAATAAATCTAGATCCACTAGACGAGGTTGAAGAAAAACTAACAAACTAGGATCTACATATGCTATGATCATTGGGCTAGAGAATAAAATGGACAACATGAAAATTGAAATAATGAATATTGTTAGCAAACAAATACTCTTTGAAATTCCAGCAAAAGCTAGAAAAAGAGCAATATTCATTGTTTATATTTTTTCCAAAATGTAGGAAAAATCATCCCTTAAGAGAGTGTCATGTTGAAATAAAAAGTGCTAATAAATGTGTGATCTATGCAAACCATGCCACCGAGGAATGCCCCTCCATAGTTGGATTAAAAGTTATACTTGAAAGGGAGCATTCTAAACCTGAGCCATTACATGCCATGGGAGGATGAAGGAACTGGCCATAGGTAAGTGTAGGTATGGTTCCTGAACCACATTTTTATGGTTATAATTCACCTCCATATTCCTACTATAATAACAATAATCACTCTTAACATTGGAAACACGGAAACCATTTTCATCATAGACAGTCCTCTCAACCTTGGTAACAAGGATGGAGAGGGACAAATCATTCATATCATTCCTATACTGCTAAGATTCCATCATATCCTCCTTCATATGCACCACACCATATGTCACAACCATATTTTCCCTCTCTACCTCAACAAATTCAATCATTGCCACCATTGCCTTTGCCACCACCATTTAGACCACCTCAACTACCTACTCAACCGGTACCGAATCCTAATAATAAGGCGGTACAATGGATTCATTCGGTTGGACTATCCCCTCTTCCTACCTATCGAATCCTGCTGGTTCGGATAAATGAGCTTCAATTGAGATCGAGAAGGGTAGTTAAACCAGGAAAATGAGGAGGCAATCCATGGTGATCATTGAGGAGAAAAATGAGGAGGCAGCTCCTGATCATTTGAAAAACAATGTCACCATTCAGCCCATTCCTATACCTTTTTTTGGCTTAATGGGTCCTGAACCAAGTTTAGAGTTAAGTTTTCCAAACAAATCCCTACACTACTGTCCATTTCGGCATCAATCCGTGGAGCGCGGAATGATATCTCACCCGAAGCGGTATGGGGGGATGCTAGAACCATGTTTCCGCACCCAAATATGATTGTAATATCATTTTATGAAATAAACTTCCTTCGCACATATCAATAAGCCTTTAGGGATTATCAATATAACTTCCTTTTACCATCCTTTAGACCTTCATGAAGGTCTATGACTGTCTTTCACGGACCTTAAATAGGTGAATCAACTACTTACGTGCCTCAATGATTATGCTTAGTTATGTATTTACCCAGCTCGGCTTAAGTATCTGATAACTTTAACATGCATTAAGATATTATTTGTGTAAAGAGATATTATTACTTGCATTCTTATAACATGCAGAATCGCGCATCAATAGAGTATTAAATCATAACCCCATTATTCACCATAACATATAGCATTCATCTATAACAAAAGTAAATGGGAAAAACATAGATATTTCTTGAATAATCTCTTTATTGATACTTCAGTTATTCTTACAGACTCAAGACTACCCTGTGCACTTAGCTACAGGGGTCCGTGCACTCAGTTGTGGCATCTACTCTAGGCCTCTGCACACATAGATGCAGAGCCTCTCTTCTACTCTAAGCCTCTTCACTCTTCAATTCTTAATGACCCATTACATTCATTGATCTCTACTATGAACTACCTTAGACTCTCTAATACTCTCCTTTTTATACAATCCAATGGTTCACGGACCATGGGTAGATGTACTAAAGCTGACACATCTTACATAAAAGAAGGGAAAATCTCTTTATGACACTTTGCTATCTACATTCTTCGAGACCACAACTTGCGGAGACTTTACTCTTTACATAACAAAATCTTGGGCTTTCTGCCCCAAAACTTGGTCTTTTTCCCCAAAATTGACCCTAGGGGACCCTGTCCTAACAAGCCCGCAACACAAATATCGTGACTCACCCCCGAGTCACTCTGATAGTGTGGAGATCTTATTGTGGAGACCTCCCAGCTCGACCTGTGCCACTATTACTGTAGTTGTGCTCTGTGTGGCTGCCTGCTTGACCTGTTCCACCAACTTCTCTATTGTTGGGCCTGCACTATCTTCCTTTAACTTTTTCTATGTCCTTTGTACGCTCACGAACTTCTCCTCAATGGTGGTATAGATAATATAGCCTTTGTCTAGCCAAGGCCCCAGTCTGGCCTTGAGGACAACCTCTTTCCATTGCACTGCATCTACCTATTCGAGTAACTGCTTCGCCTCATGCAGCTTAGCCAATCGCTGTGATATGGCAATGGTGCACACTATTGCTCTTCCTTCATTATACTAGTGCTACAATTCATTGGCTTATGTGTTCAACCTCTCCAGGTTAGGGTCTTCCTATAGAGTCATAACGAACTCCATAGACTACTTAAAGAGTGCGGTAAATCTGCTATCGTGGCATCTACTGTTGCGACTGCATCCTTCACAGAGGCCTCACATTGTTCTCTAATCTCTGGTGGAGTTGAAGGTTGTGAGTTCAACTCAAGCTCTGTGATTTTCATGTTCAACCCGAACTGAACCTTGGCTATTTCTATTTTTTCAGTGCGCACACCTACAAAAAAATTCCTAATTTTGGCCTCCAACGACACTTCTTCTGGTATGTGCAGTTCTGGAACCATCCTACATGCTTCGTTTGCAATGCACTCGTTTTGCTCCTAAAACTTCTTCCATGCTTCTAGCACTGCCATCTTCTCAACACACATGTTTTCATTGTTGAATTTCTTCTCGCTGATCATGCTCAATGCACGTTGCTCCTGAGCCCTAATTTCAATAATCACACCTACTTGCAGTGTGTGAAGGAATTCACTATGTAGTGTGGCCAAGTTGAGGCCAACATTCCTCAAAGCCCTAACACTATCCCTGTCAGCATCTCGCTCCGTGCTCAGAGCTCCATTAGGTAGCGCGCTAGCTCAGAGATGCAAGGACTGAACCAACTTTTCTCCTTGATTGATCCCTGGCGCCAAACTAGTCAAGGCCACGCTGCTCTACCTTGCACCTACCTACAGTCTAGTTGTTTGGATCTATAGCTCACGTAGACCCATCTGTATAGTGACTAGTGCTTGCTTCTACTGTTGCTCGAACTTCTACAATAGTTCTACTATCGTGTCCCTTACCTTGTCACCAATATCGTCTTAGTCACCCTCTATCAAGGTGATTGGGTCAAGTGATGACTTGGAGGATTTGGTCTTCTTTCACTGTCCCTCCTTTTTTTGTTCCCTATGTCACTTTACACGAAAAGGAGTGCTCTCCTAATCTTTGCCACCCTGTTCTGACTGTTCTTCTTCCTCCATTTGGGGCAAAGGATATTTCTGACTCCTGTCAGAGACACACTCTTCCTACTCTGCTTGTTCCTTTGCGACGCACTCCGCTTTACATGGTACTTCTCCTCAATCTCTTTCTTCCTCTCTTCTACCAACTGCTAAACCTTCACTGAGCCGCTTTCTTTTTCTGCTTCTCCACAGACTTGCTAGTGCCGGTTGCTGAATCCGATGGTATGTGCCAATCTGTTGGCAAACGCTTAAGGACTTCAGCAATGAAATCATCTGTATCCAAGTAGGGAATATCATGCCACTTCTAATCCAGATCCTTCTACACCCAGATGTAGACATTGTGGAAGTCCGCTTTTAACTCCGCATAGCCAGATAACTACTCAAAGACAGTTGGTGATAATCGCAGCTTTCGGTTGATGGCTGCATGGATGCTTGCCTCCATCAGCACTCAAAATATTTTTCTTTCACGAACCCATGCAAAATCCTTTGTGGCCCAGACAAAAGAAAAGTTGGTGGCTTCTGATAAATCTGTCTCGACTGGAGGAAACTAGTTGTCCTCTAGCAACTCCCATGTGACCAACACAGTTGATAATAATAGCCATGAATAATGGAAAGTCTTACTTTGGTCCTATGCCTCTCTGTAGTTCATGAGGAACTCATTGCACAAGTAGCGTGACAATTAAACTGTATGCCCTTCGCGCACTGAGCCGCTAACGAAACCACTGGTGCCGGCACTTTGTCCTCACGACACTTTCTCATCACTTTGCCAGCCAAAATTTGTGTGGCCACCTTCATTTTAGGGTCAGAAATACTGGAGATGGAATACCCACGTGATTTATTGACAAGTTTGAACTTGTCCTTGTGGTGTAGGTAAATTCTCAGTGCGAACACAAACAATTCATGTAGCCCAAGAGAGTAGGTCTAGCCACAAACAAAC
This sequence comes from Pinus tabuliformis, assembly GCA_031772625.1. Lineage (NCBI taxonomy): Eukaryota > Viridiplantae > Streptophyta > Pinopsida > Pinales > Pinaceae > Pinus > Pinus tabuliformis. The sequence continues at coordinate 656,387,905 of CM062820.1, read as the reverse complement.
AATCTATGGAAAATATCCTTAATCTAGAACCAATTAAGAGGGCACACCTCTTAGAACGCTATTCCTCTTGGTGACGATCCTACTTCCTCACTCCAACTATCTTCTGTTTCCTTCCTTCGAATACCTGAAACAAGAAAAAAAACAACAACAAAAAACGTGATAGCATACAATATTGTATTCAACCTACTTAATAGTTCAAGGAACGTTAAGCCATAAAGATGTAAAATAGCACTTCATGTAGGAAATCAATCAATAGTTGTATTCATATAAATCAGAAAGAGATTAAACCAATGCCTTGACGTTGTTGGTTTCCTCCAACATATCCGGGTTCCCACACTTTTGCTAGCATCTCATGGATATCCCCAACAATGGAAGTTTTAAGGCTTCTTCCCTCTAGTCTCAAACCAAACCAAAACACACTATTCTCCCTCAAACATACACTATAAAGCTACAATCTATAGATGTCTTGTTGATCATTCAAACTCACTCCAAAACTAGTTTAGCTTGGGAAAAGAGAGGTTTATATAGCTTGGATGGATGGGAGATGGTTCCTCTCATCATGGGAGAAGGTATTATCTCTTGAGTTTGTTCCATCCTAATAGGGGAAGGAGCCCAAACTGATTTCCTCGGCTCCGTCCAGGCCAACCATCTACTAGACTTCCATTACAAAACTTCTAGAGCTGGAAGCTTTGACTCCATATTTAAAAAACTTGCCAAAAGAGGATTGACATGACTGGAAAAGGGCTCAGTAACTCTGTATGGTGCTAGGGCTAGTTTTAATCTCTGCAAATTGTCGTGAGGAGGAAACTGGTCAGTAGCGCCAATCTTGTAAACTAGGATAAAAGGAATATTCTTGGGAAATCATGCAAAGGGGAATTATTTTGCTCATGAAGAGGGACATACTAGGAGTTTGTTCATGATGGAAAAGTATGTCAGGTTCACTGTAGAGGTCCTCCAGGATCGTGGATGGGGAGTACAGAGATAGTGAAAAAAATTGTGTAACAAATGCCCCCTAAAGCATGAATGTTGAACTAGAGTGAGGGGTGAAATTATTTACAAGTGGATGTGGGGAACCGGAGCCCGTCATTAGAAAACCTGCAGGAAAGCATAGATACATATACATCACTGAAAAATTCGACAAATGATAGATGAATTGTGGTATGGACATAGCCATCTAGAGAATGATCATATAAATCGATCCAAGGCATGGGCGCAACCATCCAATAGAGAGGATCGTAATGAAACCAAGGTATGGTCACAACCATCCAATAATGAGAAGGATCACATATCAAAACTCATGGTATGGTCACAACCATCCATCTGAAAGAGACATGTATATCAACATGATCATGTCACATCACCTCACAAGCTGGACTGGTGTAATTTGAGCCCAGGGTCTTGTGCTCCAAATGACACGATCAAAGTACAAATCATAACATGTGAATGAATGTGTTGAAGTTGAGCATGTTAGAAAATCGCTTGATTACTGGTCAATGATGTGAACCATTAACAAGTGCGAGAGAAACCACCAATAATGACAATGGATCTCAAGGTACTAGTAACATAGTTCACGAAATGTGAATAAAGGAACTGAAGTCAAACAACCATGAAATCACTCAATCGAAACCAAATGACGTGAATTTTTCGTTGAGTGCGAAGAACTTGTCATTAGGGCATGCAAGCTCTAAGCAACTGGAAGGGAGTCTCTCGACCAACTTCTTGGATAATGAGCTGAAGTCAATACGAAGTGACCGTGTCGAAGGAGGGCCATGATGTATCCCACATCATTGACACAAGACAAAGGGATGCAAATTATTTCAGATGATACAGAGAATCAAGAGTAAGTGTAACTTCAGAGAGACTAACTCTTGAACATATCGGTGACACAACTCTGGAGTTTGGAAGCTTTTGGATCCATAGGATCGGTGGTCATGATGACATGGTAGAGATCAAATGGAAGGAAAAAATGAGAATCCCAACCCAGGAATATCAAATTACAAAAGGGAGGATATCCCAACCTGACACGAAGAAAAAAGTGTCATGTTCAAGAGTGAGCTGCCGACACAACTAATAGAATTTCCAATTTTCCCCCACCATTTCTAGCAGGTACCCCAATTATTTTTTATTGCAAGCTTGAAGGGGATAGCATGTGCTTGCACTATAAGTTCATCCTTTGGACGAATCTGACCTAGTAAGTTTAATAAGCCCTAGGAAGGAGAATCTCATGTTCATCATTGCGACGAATCCAATGTCGTTTAATGTTTTAATGAATCTGACAAAGGTGTAACTCAATATCTTTTTGATGTTTAGAGAGTTTGAAAAAGACATGGAAAAGAAAACTCCACATGGTCCCTTTTCGTACATTTGTGTCTCTCGAGCCTGAAAAAGTAGAAAAAGATACTTGAGAGAACCGCTTGACCATTTCAGTCAAGTAGTACCTTTTTTGTAAATAGTTCATCCCAGCCCGAAAAAAGGGTAAACATATACTGGGGGAATGACGTTTCACGGCCTTTAACGAGTTCAAAAAAACAAGAGCTCGAAAATCTATTCATGTTTAAAAGAGTTAGAAAAGAGCTTGAAAGTGGACCCCCCATTTTCATTCTCTTTTACGAGTCAAAAAGGGAAAAATACTCTGCGATCTTTTCATTTGAGTTTTACGAGTCGAGAAAAGAGTTGAAACGTGACTCCAGTACCATCATCGATAATCTATCACCTGTCGCTACACAATAGGTAAATGCATTATCCAGTTTTTGAGGAAAAATAGGTAAAAAATACTTTAAAAACCCTAATATTTCATAAAAAATGAATAAAAGGAGGAAAAAGTAATTATTTTTTACCATTTACCATTTTACCTTTGTGTGAAGAGGTTTTTACCCACTTTTTCCCTAATTTTTCTGGAGCAGATTGCGGGAGATTGGGGTGGCCATTTGTTGAGCCATTAGTTGCAGGTAAGAGCTAAGTCCTTAAGCTCCATTTTCATGCTTATTTTACTTGTTTTTAACCATTTTTTGGATTTTTTGAGGAGGTTTGTCAAAAAAAAATTTCCATCGGTCAGCGCGATCTCCAGGTACGGAATTGCACCAATTGGGGGCTATGAAGACTGTCAAGCGCACCGACACCGTAAACAAAATTTTTCAAGATTTTTCCCAATTTATTCTCTTGAATCCAAATTTCTCTGGCCAAATATGTTTCTTGACATGATTATATGGTTTTTGCAAGGGGAAAATCATGAAAAATGGTGGATTGGAAGGAACGTGAGCATGAGGATATTGACACTCAAGTAATGGCTGACCCAAATTGCTTGAATGCTTTGAGGAATTGTGAGCTCCTCAAATTCTTCCTTACACCAGGTCTATAGGCTCAACCCGAATTTGTATGGTATCTAATCAATCTCCAGGATGTGAATCAGGAAGTTTTCATGATCCATAACCAAGAACTGGAGTTGGAAACTTCAGACATTTATTTCATCGTAGGACTATCCTAAAGAGGGGAGCTAATCAATCTAAGTCAAGGCCGATTGGGGAAAGTGTGACCATGCTACTTGCAAAACATTTCCCAAAAGCACTCAAATCAAAAAGTGGCAAGATCAAGATCATGAATTTTTGGGATCTTGTGCTGAGAGTGTTACTATTGACCATAAATAGAGTGGTTGGGGCCCAAGTGTAGCATCAGAGCAACAAGTCAAAGTTTCAGTATGTTATCGACTGTACGGTGCCTAGTATCTTCAACTGGGTGGAAGCTATGAAGGTCAACATGAAGCACCATCTATAAAACGCTAAGGCGGGAAACGTGAAGCAGTTTTGCTATGGGCATATTCTAGTGACCTTCTTCATGGAGTGGTTCTCCTGTTTCACTACCAACCAGCTTTGGTGGAACCACCATTGCCACGAGACCCACAGATGGTCCGTTGGAGTGTGTTGATGCCCAGGATTACTGGGGGCCAAAAAATGTCCTATAAGCCTGCCTTCTTCTTGTGGCTACGACGACAACTGATCGTAGTGGAGGATTGTCCTTATAGCAATACTGACTTTCACAGTGATCTGGATATGCCGATCCTAGAGGGGGAGGATTATGATGATGGAGGTAAAAAACAAACCATTTTAATTTTTGATTTTTTATTGTTTATGAGATATATGTGTTCATGAAATTTTGATTTTATGAATACAGATGTTGGACGAGAATGCCCTACCGGGATTTCCTCGATTGCCAGGTTCGTTGCTTGGTAGTTTGATGTCACTCCTTATCAGGAAGGAAGCGAAAATGAGGAGGAGATCACATGGAACCTTGAGGGATTGACCCATGGTATCCCAAAGTATGCCCAGATGGGTGATGTCCCACACTAGTATCAGAGGCATATGGTGGGGGTATCAGATCAGATCCGCCAACTTCTAACTCATGTAGTGCGAGCAGTTACATGCTACCATGAGAATCATTAGTGCATAGGTCCAATGTTCCACATTTTTGAGGCCGGCAAGCCACAGAAGTATTTTGAACACACATATTATTTTTTTGGGGTTTTGATGTATGACAAACATTATATATATATATATATATATATATATATTGTACTATTTTTCCTTGCTTACTATGGTACAAATGTTTTGTGTTTTGATTTTGACATGTTTTGTAAATTCCTATCCAACACATAATTAGCTAATGCATCTATTAGTGTATTCATGTATCTAGGAATATAATGATATGTAATGTAATCAAAACTGCTCTCCAGTAGATGAATACGTAGATACATTCTCAATATATGAGGGTTTTTGATAGAATATTGCCCGTTGACTTGAAGGATGACAAGTTGTGAATCAAGGTTGACAACCAATTCCTAGATGTCAAGAACAATAACTTTTGACAACAATTTGATAACTGTGCTATATTCAAAAATGTTATTAGTTGTTCAACCTAGACAAATACCTTGAAGATCAATCAACTCACCATTTGGGTCATAAATGGCCCATGCTGCAGATGATAAATTCCACGTACTACTGAAAGCACCATCAGTGAAACCGATGTGAGGAGACACCGACATCTACAAAGCAAGAAAAAACATAATAAGCAGGAAAGTTTCTTGCAAAACAACACACCAAACCACACTATATAGAAATGAATAACACATTATTGTACAAAAGTAGCCATGCAAGATGACCTAAGAATAGTGATTTTTGAGATAAATCCCATGACAGGGCTTGTATAAGGGATTTCCCTCATAATCAATAAGCTCGTAGGACACTTTTTACAACACACGTTTTACAATGTAGGGCCCATGCCAAATCAGTTCAAACTTGCCTGCCCCTAGCTTGTCATTAGCCTGATCATATAAAAGAACCAAATCACCCTCGAAAAAAGCTCGAGGAGAGACAGACTAATCAAAATATGACTTGACTTGCTTTTTCTATGCTTCGGTGACTAAAGCAGCAAGATGATGATTATCCAATCATTCTAGGTACAAGAGGCACTCTTCCTGAGGTGAGGTCTCAAGGAGAAGTTCGACAACTAGTTTGAGGGATGGAATTTCGCACTCAATCAGTAAAGTTTCTTCTAGACCGTAGACTAGTTGGAACCATGTGAATCCATATGTTTCCTTGGTCGAGGCTTGGTAAGCCCAAAGAGCTGAAAAGATCATGAGATTCCAAATTGACTTGTGAATCCCAATGGTGTGCTGAAGCATCATAACCAAGACTTTGTTCACAGCTTCAACTTGGTCATTGGCCTGGGGGTAATATGTGGTTGAGCTATCATGGAACAGACATAATGTAGAAGTCAGCTCAGCCATCATGTAATCTCGAAAATGGGAGCCATGTTCAATGACAATGGCCTGACAAACTCCAAACCTGGAAATAATGTGATTGAATAGAAATTGAGCCGTTGTTTTACCATCCACAAAGTATGTAGGCATTGCTTCGTCCCATTTAGTGAAATAATCCATAGAAATGATAATATACCCATGCCCCCCGACTGAACGAGGGTTGCAGGTCATATGGTCGATGCCCCACTTGGCAAAAGGACCAATGCTAATAACGGGGTGCAGGTGAGTGGGTGGGGTGCACATCTTGTGCTGATAAATTTGGCACTCATGGAACTTGCGAACAATAAGGATGCAATCCTTGAAGATATAGGGGCAAAAATAACCAGCTTGAAGGTTTTTTTGAGCAATAGCATATCCAGACAGGTGACTGCCACATGAACTAGAATGGAAGTCACTCAAGACTCTCTCAGCCTCCTCGAGAGTGAGACAATGGCAAAGAATTGAATCGAAACCGATGCAGTATAAAGTATCTCCAATGATACGGTAAGGTTGATATTGGTGTCAAATGTGTTGGCGATCATCCTTGGTCAACAGAGACCAGAAAGTGGATGTCTAGAGATATATGATGATATCATCATACTAGGGGTCGAGAGTGCTAATTAAGAAAAGAGTCTCGTCCGGGAGCTGCTCGTCGGAACAAATAGGAAGAGAAGTAGAGGGAAGGGAGCAAATAAACTCAGTGAAGACTAGTGATTTCTTAGATTTGGCAGTAGTAAATATCAAATCAAATTCTTGAAGGAAAACAATCCACTTTGAATACTTGCCCCCCAGCAACTGACAAGTCAGGATGTAGGTCATGGGGTTGCACTCCGAAATCAAATTGGTGGTGCGAAGTAGAATGTAATGCCGAAAGCGCTTAACAACCTATATGGCAGCCAAAGCCAACTTCTCGACATGATCATAACGTGTTTTGGTGTCAAGGAGGTTGCGACTGAGGTAATAAATAACACGTTCATTATGTTCATCATCATCCTATACCAGTACCATAGCGATGGTACTAGAGGCTTTAGATAGATAAAGGAAGTAATCACGATGATAGTTTGAGGGGTGCAATAAAGGATTAATGATGAGGACAACCTTTAGGGCATTGAAATATTTTTGGGCAGCCTCATCCCAAACAAACGGGGTTCCTTTCTTGAGCAACCAAGTGAACCCTGAAGCTAACACAACATAGTTTGGTACGAAACAAAGGAGGAAATTTTATTTTCCCTGTAGACTCTGAATTTGATGCAATGATGATGAAGGGGGTAATTAACTATGGACTCAACTTTAAGAGGATCAAGGAAAATGCCTTCCTTTGAAATGATAAATCCAAGGAGTCATCTGGATTCGACATAGAATACACATTTATGCAGATTTAGCTGAACGTTGTAGTGTCTACAACGAAGAAAAATTTTTCGGAGACGATCAGGGTGATCATGGAATTTACGAGAATGAGCGGGGAGATCATCCAAGTAAGGCTTAATGATGTTTCGAATGTCATGGAACGCATAATACATTTCTCTCTGAAATGTGGCCCCAACATTCTTAAGGTCGAAAGGGAGCTTCTTATACGTGAAGGTCCCCCACAGATAGATAAAGGCTATCTTATCTTGATCAGTCAATGCAATGTTTATCTGGTTGTAACCAAAAAAACCATCCATTAAGGAAAGGAATTCACTCCCAGCACATTCATCAATGATTTGGTCAATGAAGGGAGAGGGGTAATTATCCTTAGGACATGCACGATTGGGATCATGGTAATCGATGCAAACGTGAATGGTAAGGTTTAATGATGTTTCGAATGTCATGGAACGCATAATACATTTCTCTCTGAAATGTGGCCCCAACATTCTTAAGGTCGAAAGGGAGCTTCTTATACGTGAAGGTCCCCCACAGATAGATAAAGGCTATCTTATCTTGATCAGTCAATGCAATGTTTATCTGGTTGTAACCAAAAAAACCATCCATTAAGGAAAGGAATTCACTCCCAGCACATTCATCAATGATCTGGTCAATGAAGGGAGTGGGGTAATTATCCTTAGGACATGCATGATTGGGATCATGGTAATCGATGCAAACGTGAATAGTGCCTTGTTTCTTTTTCATTGGTATGATATTCAACACCTAATATGTAAGAGGGATTGGATAAATAAATCCATCTTTCAAAAGTTTTTCATCTTCACCCTTAATGGCAGCCACTTTTCTAGGGTGCACTGGATGAAGCCGTTGGCGAAAGCGCTTCGCATGAGGATAAGTTGGAATCTCATGCACGACTATACTTGGGTCAATGCCAGGCATTTCTTCATATGACCACGCAAAAATATACCAGAACTCTTGGAACAAATGAGTATAGATCTTAATCTCTTCTAGAGAACAAGTTACCCTGATATGGATATTCTCAACGACACCAGGCTTGACAAAAATGTAAATTGGCATCGTTTGGGTAATGTTACCCAAGTTCCCTTCAAGTCAAACTTTATGAGTCATGATCGGCATTGAAGTGGTAGGTATGGGAACTGAGAAGTGAACTCCTCAAGACACATAGACATGACCATCGGACCAGGCAAGAACGAGGAACGATGATGAGTGTCGTTCCAATGTACTTACTCCAGAGACATTACTTCCATGATAGTCTCGTCAGAAAGAAAATTCTCCACTAAGGGATCGGGGGATTCTGAAGAACCAATCCATGAGGATTGAGAATATGCATCAAGATATGTTCTTGAAACATGATGATCAAAGGATACCAAAGGCGAAGCTGAAACAATTTCCACGTAATCAATTTCGATGGGACTTAACGGCATAACGTCACAAAATGTATCAACGAGATTAGGTGAAGGAATGACCCAAGGATCAAAATTGACCAAAATCATGTTGATGGAGGCAACATGAGGAGGTGGGAGTAGAAAAATGCCCATCAAGATAGGATCTTTAAAGAGTCCTACCCCCACACTCTCATAAGAAGCACTGGTGTGCTTGATGTATGGAAAATTTCCATTCGAGGAGGAAGAGGCAATGAAGGGCAGTTGGTCAATTGTGACTATCTTCCCTTGATGGGGAAAATGAATCAAATAGAAAAGGGAGGAGGCTCTAGCATGCATGACATGGTTCTATATCCATCTGATTAGAATATTGTATTTAAGATTAGAGTCAATTATCTCTACTTCAACGTGTACTATCTTTCCCTCCAAAGTAATGGCGAGGTTGGGAAGGACACTGAATGGTCACAAATCATGTCTATCAAAAGCTTCCAAAGTGTTATGGGACTGGTTCAGAGTAGCAAAACCAATTCCAACAAGTGATATACATGATGCAAGTAGAAGCACCTTCATCAATGATGGTCCTATGAATGGTTTTCATATTTATGATTACCTGAATGAGAAAGGAAATCTAATGGGGTAAATGCGGAACATGGTTTTCCAGGTCAAAACAGATGAGATTAGAGTCAGCTGGATCAATACCCCCAATAGCTGACAGTAATGATTTCTACTGAGAAGGATAGCTTTGAAGGACCTCAAGAGTAGACATAGTTGATGGTGCTTGAGCCAAATCCTCAATAATGTTATAATGTTTAGCGGCTTGGGCGTTGGGATTGTACGAGGACTTTCAAAGCACAACCCAAGAAGGTGGTTGAATGGTAGAATCAGGATTAGGACGCTCTATATTGAGAGGACCAGAACTCGATAGGGCAGAAGAAGGGGTAACTTCTTTCTCTTTCCCTACTATCGAGGTAGGAGTTTGATAATATTTTGACCTGGAAGCCATGTTAATCAGTGTACTCATTATGAACGCTTGTGAACCTAAGGAAGCTGATGATTGAGGTTGGTCTACCATTTGAGTTTGCTGGGATGGAAAGGGCTCTTTCAGGATAGCTGGGGTCCCTTTGAGCAAACGACTAACTTCAGACTATCTAGCACAATCCTTAGTATAGTGATCCTCCTCACAGATGAGGCATGGATATTTGGGCTTTCGTTAGGAAGAATCACCAACAGATGATTTAGGAGGACCTCGTTTCAGGGAATCGACATTACCCTTGCCTTTTCCTTTCTTCTTACCTTTAGATGATTCATCCACTGTGGTAGATTGGACAGTGTGAACCTTCGAGGCTTTACCAGGGCCAGATGACTTGCAAGAGGAATCATTGGGAGAAGTGTTGGATAATAACTTCTGTTTGGAAGAAGATTTTGCAGGGGTCTGAGTCACTGAACCAATTACTCATTAACAGGAGGTGTAGTTGAAGACTTAGATGTCGTTAGATCAGATGATATTCTAGGTGCATTGGGTAACACATAATATAACATGCTATATTGTGAATAGATGAGGTCTAGATACTCGGCATGCATGATGGCTTGTTCCTCAGTGACGCATCCACCCATAGCAATGTCCTCAGCAATTTTGTTGACAAATGATTTCGTGAACCACTCAATCAACAACTAATCAACAATCTCGAACTTAATCAGACGGTGCCTATGTCTCCATTCATGGATGTGATAAGATATGTGCATTTCAGTGTCTTGATTGAGAGATGCTAGCAGATGGGTGCCAGTTTCATAGTGAACCAACAGCTAGAAATGTGTGAGAAAGGATATGGTGAGAGTGTTAAAGTCATGATAGGTATTTCAAGGTAACTTGATATACCACTTGGTTGCAGCACTTGTAAGAGTTCATTGGAAAAGTTGAAGATGAATGGAATCATCAACATAGGAATTCGAGGAGCACGAGAGGTGATATGTCATCATGTGGATGGAACTGGAGGCTAGTATGGTGAATGAAGGATCGGGTCATTCATGAGTCTAGACACATCTGGAAATTCCATTGTAGCCAAGAATGACGATTAGGTATTGAAAGACATTTGAGGTTGATAAGGGGGCCCAACTAGCGGGGCCCATCCCTACTAGTAAGGATTTTGTCCCCATAGCAGAGGATTGTTTCCATAAGGCATTTTATTTTTCTCCCACTGTAGGTTACCTTGCCCATAGGGAGGATTCTGACCTTGAAAGCCATGAAACTGTCTAGCCATAGGCTGCTGATAAGCAACACAAGGGTTAAAAGGTTGTTGAGCCTGCTGGCCTTGGACATATGGATTTTTCACATGATGTCCCTGAGCATAAGGGTTTTGGATCTATTGCCCTTGGATGTAAGGAGTTTATACCTGTTGCCCTTAGACATAAGGGTTTTGGATTTTCTGTACTTGGACAATAGGAGGCTGAACCTGTTATCCTTTGACATAAGGATTTTGCGCTTGTTGCTGTAGGACTTGACCCTGGCTTTGCCCTTGCAAGGGTTGACCCTGTTGATATGAGTATATGGGTTGTTGTTGCCTAGGGTGACATTGTTATTGCAAGGGTTGACCTTGCGGCAGTAAAGGCTACCTCTGCGACTGCAGAGGTTGACCTTGTGAAGGAATAGGCTAGGAGGACTACAGTGCATATTGCACTTGTGGATACATGGTTTGCCGCAACTGTTGCGAGGGCTACCCCTGCGTTTGTTGGAGTTGTCCTTGCTATGGCATCATCTGTCCCTGCTACTACATGGATGGCCCTTTCTGCAACATAGGTTGCCCTCACTGTTGCAGGAGATGTCCTTGTTGCTACAAGGGTACTTGAACAGTTACTAGAATGACATCTTGAAAGTTCCCGAACTATATCTGGCCATACCCACTAGGCACGGTGGATGGACTAGGTTGGACATAAGGTGCAGGCTAAGGGATGTAGTGTGGATTAACCATCGCTTGTGAACCATATGGAACATAAGGAGGTTAGCATTGAACATGAGCCATATTAGGCTATTGGTACTGGATGTTACTTGACCTAGATGGACCAATAGGTTTCAGTTGTTGGTACTGGACATTACTTGATCCAGCAGGACCAACAGCGTTTAGAATGGCACTCAAAGAGGGTTGGTTCTTTCCAACCATGTGAGCTTGTGAACCACTCACATTGGTTGTACCCGACATCATAGACACATTCGTCCTTTTCCCACCAGGCGGTGGCACAGCCTGTCCACTTACTGGAGGGATCAAAAAAACTGACAGAGACATGACTCGAGATCGTTGGTTGAACTAGATGGGTTACCTAGACTGATGAGATAAGAGGATTTGTAATGGTGAGTTGCATCAGGACTGAAGTAACTATGAAAAGCATCATCTTTTGGGAGGTTGAGTTTTGAATGAATGGACCCGTGGTAGGCATAGTGCCAGATGCCCAAATAGGGTTGTGATATAGTGACGAGGCAGTAGGTGTGTTGGAAACCAACTAAGCTAACATCACGTAATTACATGGTAACTCAGGATGAACACTGGTTGGAATGCTTCCCGTGTAAGGGAAACCTTTAGTAGGGAAAGAATATTCTTGCTCCTCGATTGTGCATGGAGTGGAAACCTTCGAGTGACCTAGAGAGGAGACTGGGATTTGACCTTCTGTTTCCACGGGTGAAAACAAGCGATGACGGACTATCGAAGGTGTTTGAGGGGATAATTCCAAAGGAATACACGGCTGATCGTATGGACTGTACAGATGCTGAGGTGATATCACAACAGGATCGAACAAAGGATTCAGAGGATAAAAAACCATTCCAAGCTGACCTTCAAAAGTCAATGGACTCTCAGGAGTCTGGATAGGATTATCTGCTATTATAGCTCCAAACCTCACTCTTGATGTTTGTGATGCTGCACTCATGGCCTAGGGCAACCCCTCCTTCCAGACCTGGTCCAAATATTCAAAAAACAGTGTTTTACTCCCTATACGTGACATTTCCCTGATCTAAACATGTGTGTACGCGGGTCTGTGTATACCCAACTTGTGTATATGTTTTAAAACACTTAAAAAAATTAAAACTCCTTAATTTCGAGCGGAGATCGCGGGTTTTACCTGCTGATTACCTATTAGTTCCCGTGGCCCATCTTTTCCCAATGAATTCCCAAGTAAAAAACTACTTTGGGAGAAGTATAAAAAGGCTTCAATGGGAAGGCCTAAGGGAGGAGAGAATAGAGAGAAAGATCACTCTGCTAAGATTTTCCCTAACCAGGTCTGAAGATCCTTGTGCTTCCAGCACTTCCCCCATTTGCAGGAAACTCTTGTTTCCTTGTGTCATGATGTCTTTCTACTTGAGATATCATGGAGTAAATCATGGAAGGAGTTTGTTGAAGGCTTGAGACTGGACAAATCTGGAGGACGGTTCCCCGCTTGGAGCCTGCGAAAGGATGAATCATGTGAAATCATTCCTTTCTGTACTTTAGTTATTTATAATAAAAGAAACACTTGTCTTGTTCCTGATATAAATCTTCTTCATGTTCATGGTGTCAATGTTATAATTCATATGTGAATGGTTGTTTCTAATCATATAACTAATTTCCTTTCCTTATGTTATGAAGATGATTTCTTTATGATGCTTGATCAATATACTGTCGTACTTTTTGGAATTGTTTGTTTTGTAGGTTGAAGGACCAAAAGGAAATCAAAGAGGGTTTGGACCCTAATTGGATCTTCTCAAATGAAGGACCTCAAGTTCACCCTTTTTCATATAGTTTGTTTATATTAGCATCATGGCTATATGGAATGAGTGTTTCTCTGTGTAAATAACCTCTGATCTGCTAGGGTATCAACCCAAGACCCTTGGGGAATTTATCCCTTAAAAAAATTGCCGACTCCACTGGGGACAACAGTATTGTTATTCCTAGTTTGGGTTTATTCAAGCCAATCATGGCTTAACTGTCTGTTTGCTTGCTGTTACTGTGTAGTCTGTTCCTGTAGGAACTTGAATTGTAAATTTGATTAGTTTCTTCAGACTGTTTTTTGTTTTTTCTTGAAATATTTTATATACGTTGTTTTTCCAGTTTACAGAAGTGTATATACGCATGTTTCCTTAGGCTGAGTCATGTATACATGTAGCTGTGCACTAACAAAGTCGCGTATATCTTGTAATTTTCAAGATTTTTCAAATCTTTTTATTCCTAAAGGTCTGTCTGCTAGTTTGATTCAGTCCTGAACATTTACTTTTCTGTGTCAGTCTTTAGTTTTACAACAAGTATCTGATTTCAAATTCTCTCTGATTGTGAGAAATGTTGGTCTTATTTTTGTTCTTTTGCAAGCATCATCATTTTTGTTTAAGAACGCAAGATTTCTTGCTAGGAATCTTGGTTGCTCTGATCCTTCAGGGCAGAAAGATTGATCTCAAAATTTGTGTCAAATCTTGTCTTGGTGACCTTTTGTGTTTGCTTGTCAAAACTACATTTTTGTGACCATCTACTTTTCTTGCTTTCTAAAAGTTGTTGATTGACACTTTCTTGAAAATTGTCTTTTTGATCTTTTGGTCTTTGTTTCCAAGCTCTTATTGCTACTTTTGATTGTTAAGAGCATCTCGAAACACATTTGATTTGCTGAGTTTTCATCCATTTTGTGTTGTCAGCTTGCAAAGTGTTTTTTTGCCAATTTTTCAATCATAAAGTTTCAGTCTTGTTGAGAGCACTTTTGAAAAGACGTTTTTGCTTTTTCTTTTGAAGAAAACTTCTTGAAAAACTTGGTTTTGCTTTCTTGAAATTTGTTTTGATTTAGTTTATTTTAGTGAATGAAAGTGCATTTTTGTTTGTCTTGAAACTTGCTTTTAGTGTAGAGACGAAAATGAGCATTAGCAACTCATATTCCATCTAAACATTTTAAGTGGCAAATCATATTGATAAACAAGTTACTTTCATTTCTTGATTTAGAGTAGTCTTAAGTCTTGCATCAGCATGTACTCATTGAATTAGGATAAATTTGCATATCTTTTTAGGACATCCATAGTTTTGTTAACTTTTGTGAGTGTGAAGTGTGAGTAAAGGAAAAGAAAAGGAAAATTTGTTGCTTTCTTTGAAGTTCCTCTAAACCTAGTAGAAATTTCTTTCATCAAAGAACAAAACGAGTGCATTTGCATATAGTTTGGTTTTTATTAATTTATTTTGCGTCAAAACACCACAAGTTTCATTTTCGCTTATCCCTTGACTTAAGAACAACCCATTTAAAAACAAGTGCTAATTAAAATATACTAGAACTTTTCATAATTGTCAAGTTAGACACACCAAGAAGTTTTAGGATATTTTAGGGCCTTGGATTAGGCGAGTGGAGAGAAAACTCTCCAAGGCCATTTAAACTGTCAAACATAGGAGTCTAAATAGTGAGTGAAAATCCAATAGCATTAGGGAGACAAGGAAAGCTCTGGATCTGGGAGTTAAGCACGAGGGTTTTTGAAGATAAGGAAGGAGATACCCCCTCTCCTACTTGTTGGATCTAACCTCAAGACTATTCTGCCTGGCTTCTGATACAAGTTTCTAACCTTAGTTGCTACTCCTAGGGATCTACATAAGTGGCTGCGGAGGGGAATCCCATGGCACCTAAGGTCGACGTTGTATCACTCTCAACGATACTACTGGAGGGCACCCTTGCAAAGCTTGGGGGCTTGCCCCGACATAGGCTGTTGTTAGGAGGTCACCATAACTTCCTCTGTTACCTTCGCTTGTAGGACTGGGCCGTCATTATCCCAGACTATCTTTGGAAGGCCCCTTACTCCACTTTCTTGTATTTTGGTGTCCGGTCCTCATCACCGGAGCGGAATTACTCGAAATTTGTTTGACTGGCTGATATCTTTTAGGGACTTTTTAGTGTGTGCTCTATTCTCTTAGTTGGCCTAGCTTTCATTTTTTCTTGAGTCTTTAGCTACAACTTAATAAAAAATTTAAAGTGGCTGACTGATCACCTAGACGGTCTCAAAGACTTCATGGTCATTCAGCACCAAGTTTAGAGCCTTCTCTTAGAAGGCGCAGAGGTAATACTTCTGGTGGGTTTCGTCTCATGGCAGCTGATGCATCGAGGATTGATCCTCCTCACAAGGACATTAGTGTTTAAAACATGCCTAGTACTTCTGCAGAACAAGAGAGGAACACTCCCATTCTTTCTCGAGTTCTCTTTCAATCATAAGGTAACATAGAAGTAGAAGAATTTCAAGAGTCATTAGTGGCTACAAATTCTCCCTTACCTTCTAGTTATCTAGAAGTATTACAATACATTGGGTCTCTAACACATAGACCGTCAAGTCCAGGTCATATTACTCACTTACCATTGATGGCTACTACTGGAAGCATGGCTTCTACCACAAGTGCTACAACTATGCAAACTCCAACATCATTACAAGGGGGAGGAACCATCTCCATCCCCTCTGCATCTTTATTTGGGTCTTTTGCTAGCACATCTTTAGTTGGGTCTACCTCCATTCTTTCTACAAGTGGAAATTCCCAAGACAATGCTTTTAGTACTGGATTCTTCCCATTTGGCACCCATTCACAGGGTATTCCGTCAGTTCCATTTAGTGCCTCCACATCCATGATGGGTGGATCGGCTTCATTTCAGGGTTTTCCTTTTAGAAGTGGTCATATACCACATTCCAACCCGACAATAGGATCTATTCCTTTTCCGCTACAGGACAAAGCAGTAATCCCTTTCAAGGTTGGACTAACCCTACGGTTAGTGGCATGGGAACTGGGAATCCGTTTTTCGGCCAACAAGGGAATAGGTCGTACTCCATAGTTAGTTTGTTTCAAAGTATTCCTCCCTTAGCTTCTGCTTGGAATCCTTATTAGGGGTTATTGACTCCTCATAATCCTTTAGGAGGGATCTTCGCTGGTTATGGAGGTTTTTCGGCCAGAGTTGGTTAAACTCCAAGTTTTTCTGGATCACAAGGTCTGCCTTTTGGTTCAGCTGGTTCTGCGGGTTACTTTGGGTAGCCTGTTGCCTTCCAAAATCTAGGCCAATCTTTTCAGAACTTTGGGAACTCTGCCTAATCTGGGTGGAATCCCTAAGGTCCTCCTAGGCTTCCTTTTCTAGCAACATTTAATTTGCCAGATCTCACGAAATTAACAAATGATCCAATGAAATACAATTCAGCCTGGCCTCCGGTCCCAACCAAACTTCCTTCGGACATTCCAAAGTTCGAGGGAAAGGGCGGTGAAGACCCGGGTGACCACGTAACCACATTCCATCTGTGGTGCTCATCAAACTCCCTTATTGATGACTCGATTAGGTTGAGACTTTTTCAACGCACCTTGACTGGTAATGCGGCCAAGTGGTATATAGAGTTGCCAGGGGGCAGCTTTACATATTTCGCCGACTTAGCTAATATTTTCTTAAATCATTTCCAGTTGCCCATCCATTATGATGATGGAACTGAACTTCTGGCCAATTTCCGTCAGGACACAGCAACTCACATTTCTGACCACATTCAGGAATGGAGACGAAGAAAGAGGCTTATTAAAGCCAAGATTCCCCTGGAATACCATCTCGAATGGTTTTTGAAATCTTTACAACCTGAAATCTCTAAGGATGTCTCCCTGTACGGAGTCTATTTTGAGGAGCAAGCTATTTTTAGAGCCCAACAATTAGAGTTGATTTATTCTCAGTCTGGGATTCTACAAAAAATCTTGCCTGATGCTCCCGGGACTAAGGTTGATATAGCCAAGTCGAAGCCAGGTCCCCACACGGATGGTATCTTTGGATCGGTAGACATAAATGCAGTGAACTTGTTGAGTCAATTGCAATAGTTGTCTTTACAAATTGCTTCTAACAATCAGGTCACCTCGTCTAACCCTCCGTCATCCCAACCCTCTTCAGTCAATGCCGTCCAATCTGCCAACCCCAAAGGAAATCAAAATTCCAATGGGAAGAAGAAAGGATGAGGTAAGAAAAAGAGTCAAGATGGGAAGACTGATGTAAATAATCCTAGCAATAATGCTGGTGGTGGTAGAAATGAGTCGAAAAAGAAAGTCAAGTTTCCATGCAAGTTATGTAGTGGAGACCATTTAACTCATCTATGCCCCAGGATTCAAGATTCTTAGCGCTTGTTAGGGCAGCAAGGGACTTCTAGTTCTTAAGCTGTGTTAACCAACCCTTTTCCCCAAGGGCAACAACTTCTTGCTGGCGCGAGTTCAAACCGTGGTACCTCCGTGGGGGGCAACCAGGAAGGGGAAAAGTCATCAAATGTTTTCATGATGGGTTCTAATGTCCATGTGGCCACTCGGTCACGTGATTATGGTGAAGCAGAAACTTCCAAGGACAAAGCTACTTCTGGAAATACTGACCTTCATATTGAGCGACCCCTTGTCGAGAATATACCACGGATACCAAAAGGTTCCGCTAAACGCGCGACTATTAATCCTAATGCTAGGGCCACCCAAAATTACTCCATTATTGAGGATCTGGCTCAGAGTCCATGTGCCATGTCTGGTTTAGAGGTTCTCCAGTCGTGTCCAGCTCAACAAAGTGCTTTACTTTCAACAATTGGAGTAGTTGATCGAACTAATTCTTTAGTGCTCACTTTTGACATGTTAAATGTCAAAAAGCGACTCCCTCATCATATGGCTTTCCTAAAGTCTACATACTAGAAAATTAACATTTTTCGTACCATTATTGATGAAGGAGCTTCCATGTACGTCATGTCGATGTCATGCTGGAAGGCTATTAGATCGCCTTCGGCTGTTCCTTCGCCTACTCTCCTGACTACATTTATTGGACATTCTCATAGGCCACAAGGGATTGTCCCAACCCTTCCCATATGTGTTGGAGGGAAGGTCCTTAATATTGAAGTAGAATTCATTGATGCTAACCTAGACTACAATCTCCTCTTAGGAAGGAACTAGGTATACGAAATTGACGTCGTTGTTTTGACTCTGTTTCATGTCATTTGCTTTCCTCATGAAGGGAAAATCATTAAGGTTGATCAATTGGATTATTTTCTAGTCGATCCTCAAGCAACTTCTAACTCTGCTGTCCCTTTAGTGGATAACCCTCATCCGCCTACTGAGAATCTAGGAGTTGGAATGTATTCTTCATTGATGGGTACCTTTGATATTCCCTCTCCTATCACTAGAATCAATGTCATTTCATCATCTAAGGAGTCTCCTCGAAAAGAGTTTTTCTGAACTCATTATTTTTCAGACCCTTGTACCTTGCATTCACTAGCGACCACATTAACTGAAGGAAAAGTTAATGGAATGGCATTCCCTATGTCTGCAGCTGACCTTAGATACTAGGCTATCGTTAACTCTACAGACGACCACTCTACTCCTTTTTCCGAGGAGGAGTTAGATAGTGATGTGGCCCCGGCCTGGACCCTTGATTCTACCTCCGCCTTGGACTACTTAGATACAGTTTTACCTTTTGAAGAAGCAATCCTAGAAGCAATGATGGGTGTAGATCGACCTTGGGAAGACTTACACCATCGTTCATATTTTCTTCCTTCATTGCAGGAAGTAGAGTCTAGGTTCTCCGAGCTATTTACTAGTGATGTTTGTACAATATCAAATCCTTTGGCTCTAGCACACTTTCATGTCGAAGGTAATATGTCAGTGATTTCAAAAATGATATATATAAACATCTCTATGAACCCTAACATGATCGAGAATATCTTCATCGGAGTCGAATGTTCCCCTGAAGAAATTCAAGTTTACACCGACCTTTTCAAGGAATTTCGGGATGTATTCGCTTGGTCTTATAAAGAAATGCTTGGAATTGATCCATCTATAGTTCAACATGATATCAAGACGTATGGAAATGCCAAACCAGTTCGTCAAAGGCTTTGGCTGGTTAATCCCAGGAAAGCAGCAACCATTAAAGCTGAAGTAGAGAAGCTGCTCAAGGCGGGTTCATATACCCTATTCCTCTTACTGATTGGGTTTCTAATCCAGTCTCGATGGATAAAAAGCAAGGAACAATCCGAGTCTGCATTGACTTTAGGGACCTAAATAAATCTTGTCCCAAAGATAACTACCCCACACCATTTATTGATCAGATTATTGACGAGTGTGCGGGGAGATTTTTTCCTTCATGGATGGTTTTTCTGGTTATAATCAAATCTCTATACGTCCTAAAGATCAACATAACACAACTTTTATATGTCCTTGGGGTACCTTTGCATACAGAAAGATGCCTTTTGGTCTTAAAAATGTTGGAGCCACTTTCCAGCGGGCCATGTCATATGCTTTCCATGACATTAAACATATCATCAAAGCATACTTGGATGATTTAGCTGCTCGTTCTTGAAAGAGAATTGATCATCCTAGTCACCTTAGATTGGTTTTCAAGCGATGTTGTTTTTATAAGATCCGGTTGAATCCCAATAAGTGCATTTTCGTGGTTACATCTGGTCGGTTATTAGGGTTCATCATGTCAAATGAAGGGATTCGATTTGATCCCTTCAAGGTTGAGGCAATAATTTAGTTGCCTCCCCCGTCCTCAATTCGACAACTTCAAAGTCTTCAAGGGAAAGCTAATTTCTTAAGAAGGTTTATAGCGAACTATGCCGAGATCACTAAAGGATTTATGCATTTGCTATGTAAAGGAGTTCCATTTGTATGGGATAGCTTTGCGTAGCGGTCGTTCGATGCTTTGAAAAAGGCATTAGTCTCTGCCCCGCTTTTGAGTCCACCGGATTATGGTAGGGACTTTCTTTTATATACCGTGGCAGCAGAATCAACCATTGGGATGGTTCCCGTTTAGGAAGACAATGCTCTCATGGAGCATGTGATTTATTATTTGAGCTGAGGCTTGATAGGTCCTGAACTTCGCTATTCTCCTGTTGAGAAATTGGGTTTGGCAACTGCCCATGCTGTCCAGCGGCTCCGTCATTATATCTTGCTACGTAAAACTTTTGTCTTAGCGGCGGTCAATCCATTTCAATTTGTCCTTAGTAGGTGAGTGATTGGGGGCAAATATAATCGATGGATAGTCATTTTACAAGAATTTGATCTTGAGTTCTTGTCCGCCAAGTCTAAGAAATCCATGGTTTTCGCTGAGCTAATTTTCGAGCTGCCTTGTGGAGAGGATACTATTTATGACGAAAGTTTTCCCGACGAAAATTTATTCCAAATCTCTTCACTCGACCCTTGGTATGGAGATATCATTGTCTATCTCCAGACTTTGAAGCTTCCCTCTACCTTCTCTAAGGATGAATGCCAGAAATTACATCACCTAGCCAAAAATTATGTTATCATTGGTGATACGTTATATCGTCGAGGGGTTGATTCAATCCTTCGGTGCTGTTTAACCTTAGAGGAAGTAGAGTCAGTGCTCAATGACTGCCACAGTGGAGCTTGTGGTGGTCATCTATTAGGGCTTGCTACAGCCCAGCGTATCTTATGTGCCAACTAATTTTGGCCTTCACTCTTCAAAGATTGTGTTGAAGTGGTCAAACGCTGTCACCCCTGTCAAATCTATACTCGGAAGATGCGTGCACATCCAACTCCTCTTTTTCCTGTTGTCACTGTTGGTCCTTTTACTAAGTGGGGTATTGATTTTACAACTTGTAATCTGCCTTCAATGGCGAATCAAAAGTACATTATCGTGGTTGTAGACTACTTTACGAAGTGGGCCGAGGCCATGCCCACTTATAAAAACAATAGTGAAATGGAAGCATTGTTCCTTTTTAATCAGATTATCTCAAGATTCGGTATCCTGAGAGAGATTGAAACTGACCATGGCAGTCATTTCCAGAATCAACTAATGTATGAATTGGCTCTTAAATTGGGTTTCCATCAAGAACATTCATCTCCTTATTATCCTCAGGCCAATGGATAGGTCGAGGTGGTCAACAAAAATCTCAAGACGATCCTACAATGGACAATCGACAAAAATCGATCCAATTGGCATCTTATGTTGTATCCAGCTCTTTGGACATACCGAACCTCTATAAAGACTACTATTGGTTTTACACCTTTTTAGTTAGTTTATGGGATGGAATCTATCTTTCCTATCGAATGTGAAATTCCATCTCTTAAGTTAGTTGTTGAGCTCCTTCCAGAGCCTTCTAGTCTTGAAGAGTGCTTCCTTCATTTGGAACATCTCGATGAACAACGTCAAGATGCCGCCATGATCAATGAGGCTCATAAGAAAAGGGTTAAAATGAAGTATGATAAAGCTATTCACCCTAGAGTATTTTCTAAAGGTGACCTTGTCTTAGTCTATGACCAAGGTAAGGACACCTTGGGGGCAGGTAATTTTAAGCCTATGTGGTGCAGTCCCTTCATTATTAAATGAGTTTTAGAAAAAAGGGTGTATGAGTTAAACGATTTTGAAGGAAACAAGTTGGCGGAGCCCCGAAACAGGCTCTACCTCAAGAAGTACTTTGCTTAAGTAGTAACTAGGCAATGGCTTCTTTGTACATTTTGTATATTTGTACATAACTCATCGAGAGTTATTGATATCGATACTTTTTGTTCTATTGTGGCAGGAGTTGATGGACGACTTGGTCTATTTTGGATTCACCGATGGTGCTAGTTGGCACGCTCGGAACCTTGCTTCCACAGCTTGGGTACTCTATTATCCAACTGGTCAATTGATGGTGTCAAGGGGAGTATGCATTGGTCCTGCTTCAAATAATATGGCTGAGTATACTTCCGTTATTAATTTACTACCCGAAGCCATTTCCTATGAAATTGATTCGTTGGTAGTCTATCTTGATTCACAATTGATAGTGTCACAATTGAATAACATTTATCGGGTAAGGGATCCATGTTTATATCACCAGTATTTAAGGGTGAGTTTGTTGCAAAGATAATTTACTTACATTAATTATTTTCACATTCCAAGATCTCATAATTGGTCAGCTGATTCTATCACTAATCAAGCATTAGACTGGCACATCAATCATTCATCACAATAAAGTCAAGCATCAAAAAGTCAAACTGTATATACATATATATCATAAAACATCTCGAGTGTACATAAGTGTGTCCACAATAATATACAAAAATTGGGACTCAAATGCCCGTAATCATGTCTAGTACATCTAATGCCCTAGCTCAGGATGAGCGGCTAAGTAGGTAACTATTGCATTGGCCACACGCCTAAGAGTGTGAACCCAGTCACGTGGCATGCCAACTACATGACGCTGCATATCTACATGAAGATACTCTACGGCAGCCATCGGTACTCCGTGAGTGAGTCTCACCAAGTGCCGCTAAACTGTGTGTAGCAGTTGCTCTATGTCTGCAACTACCTCTTCGGCCCCTCGGCCGTGATGTCTGTGCCGTGGGAACTCATCTGGTCGTACCGGTCCAATATCTGGAACATGATCATCACATTAATCATTTGAATTGTCTCAAAAATATTTTTCAAAATTCATTAGTTTTAAAAAATCACAAAAATATCATAAAAATAAAAATACTTACCTATGTCGCCCCATGTTGCGGTCGGTGGTAATACTAGATCGGATCCCCTCGGAAATCCAACCTAGCATAAGGGTAGTCATCTATGGCAATGATTTGCTGCTCCCACCAGGAGAAGAAGTCATCGTCAAATGTAGTCCATGGGACGTCCCCACCTCCTAGACGTTTCATCAATTCAGCCCACCTGCCCATGTGTGGATCTCGTGGGGTGCTGATTGAAACTAGCACTCTAGGACGAAGTGCAGGGACCCTCTCAAAAAAGAAAGAACACAAAATAGTCCCATATCTGAAGTTTTTGGTCTGCCCTCTCTTGATGGAAGTAAGCTGGCTTTTCAGGCTAGCCAGAAGAGGAGTACACTAGTAAAATACAGTGGTCAAGCAATCTACTGCCAAGCTCATGGCTGGCTGTGATGCCTGGTGTAGAGAAGCTGATCCGTTTACTCTAGCTATAGTAAATAGGATTATCCTCAACGATAAACTCGCCACATGTTTGATTGGAATCTGACTTCCAACCTTCTCTAGATGTCTCGGGCAATATATATGTATGTAGTCCTCGATCAAGAGACTACCTCATGTCCTACCCCTCGAATGTACTACCTCCCCCCTTCGGGAAAGGCCTGTGATGAAATAAATGTCATTCACCTCTATCCTGAGTGGCATCTGGTCAATCATAAATGCATCATCCTCGATGCTCCAGTAGTGAATGAGCATCTCAAGCAGGCGTGTGTTTGCTTTCATATTTGGCAGTTTGAAGAATTTTAGCAAACCACATCCCTGTAAGGCATCCAAAGCATTGGGATCGTTCATGACCTCATCATCCACTGAGGTATGCTCTCTTTCTCGCCAAGTGATTGGCATACTGAAGAAAAAATGATTTTGGACCATTAGTTTTTTTTTGTTTGAAATGTTCGCGATGTATACGCGGGTCCCTTTACACACAATCGCGTGTAGGGCCCGCGTGTATGCGGGTTTCATATACCCAACCCGCGTATACGCCACTGATGAGCCCAAAAAATGGATGATTATTTGGGCTCATTCAACCTCCTAATTCGACTTAATCCACCATTCTCATTAGTTTATTGCATGTTTTGATTATATTTATGCTAATAGAGTGAATTGGGTTAGTCATTATGCCAACAAGTCTAATGTGTGCTTTGTGTAGCCTTTTTGGTCAATTTGGAGACAAAATTGAAGGTTTTAATGAGCACTTGGCAGCCAAATTCGTGGGAGAACAAGGGAGAGGATTTGTAGGAAGGTGTCCCCTTCATTTATGGGCCCTTACCTTGAATTCTCCACCATCAGCTCGGAGTTCAAGGGCCACCAAATCAATTAACACAAAGGCAGCCAAGCAAGTCAAGTAGGACTGATGTTAACTACAAGTTTTGGGCAGCCGAGTCCCTAAAGTTTAGGAGGACTATTGGGGTCCTCAATTTTTATAAATAAGAAGGCTTAGGGCCTCATTGGGGTTAGCTAGTAGTTGGCCAATGGTTAGTCATTTTGTAGGTAGAAGTTAGCTAGTTTGTATTTCGATTTTTAGGCAATAGATTAGCTTTGCTTTCAACTCATTTTCAAGTTCTCCTTGTGGAGAGTTTTGATGTAACTCTTCTTTTCTTGCTCAATAAAGATGAATCCAGCTTTTCACCAGCTCTAAATCTCTCTTAGGAGGCTATATCTCTTGGGGTTGGCCCATCTCAAGCGCCCAATACCTCCTTTGTTTACTTTCATGTGTCTTTGCTGCATTCTTAGAATAAAATTTGCTATTTAGATTTAAATGTTGTGTTGTTATTTAAGTTGCTCTTGATGATTAAAAAGGTTCTTCATGTTCAGATTTACTTGATTGGTTAATCACAGGGAATACATTCAGAAAAAGGCTACCAAGTACTTTGGATCTCACCTCCCCCTCAGTGGAATCATGAGCTGGGACCAATGTGACTTTGCTGCCAAAAAAAAATTGTCTTTTTGCTTCACCATGCAATTAGTAGTGTTGGATATTTAGTTGTCGAACTTGATATCAATTTTGATTGCATGCTTCAGTTTATGATTTCTTAGTTGCATAGTTATTTCACGTATTCCATTTTGGATAAACTTCTGTTCATTTCCTTTTGCTGTTAGGTCAGATTAGAGTGAAGTAACTAGGTCATAGGTTTTATAAGTGTTTGTTTGTTCAGCTTCAAAAACCGCTTGCAGAGTACCTGTTATCCTTCCTTACCTGCCCATACTCCATCCAATCTACATGCTTCACCCTTCACTCAGAACCCTTACCTTACATTTGCCTCATTCGCTTACTTTTCCATGATTCTCATCTTCTTGTGCAACATCGTTTCATCCCTCCTTGAACAAATCTCACCATCTATGCCACTCCTCAACTCCATCCTCCAAGTCTTGAACTCCCCTACACCCCTATTTCACCTCCATACTCATTCCTCCACCTTTTTCCCTCCATCCATGCTTCAAAACCCCATTTCTGAACATCCTGTAGAAAAATTACAGAACATCCTGAAGAAATCCTAGAACATCCTGTAGAACCCCTGCGGACTTCCTGTAGAAGCTCATAAACGCAGTTTCTTGGTAGCCAAACTTTGTGAAACTCTCTGGAAGGGTGTTAGGGACCCCTTAGACCCTCTCTGAACCTTCCCAACCTTTCCCAAGCATTTCGCCTCTTGATCTACCCCTGCACAGTAAAAGGTCAGTTAGAAGCACATGCATGATAATTCCAACAACTTATTCAAAAATACAAAAAGATGTTTTCTTCAGGTAGAGGTAGTCTAGACACATGTATCTTACCTTCATAGAAGTAATGGCATCTCTTTCATTAGTTTGCATTCTCATCTTTGCATCAATAGGACTAGCTGGTAGAATTAGGGTTTGCTAGGGTTTGCATTTCTTTTTGGCTTTCAGTTTCTTTCCGCAAGTAGATTAGCTTCCTTTGAGTTAGCTTTCATCCATTAGTTAAAAAGCTTCTTCTAAGAGCTCATAGAAGTTGGCTTAAGCCCCTAGCAGACTTGTGCCAGCTGACCAAGTGATAGCTACGGCAAGAGCTAGTACTTGTGCATACAGCACCGTCGCTTCCAAGTTTGTTACGAACTACAGGGTTGATAAAATTAAAGAAGGGAGTTCCAGGAGTTGTAGCATTATTGCTACAATACTGGAGCCAACCATCTTTTTGGTGCCATTGCCGGGGAAGCATCAGAGTATTGTTGATTGTTGCTTTTCTTCTATTTTTCTACCCTCGCCTTCTGCTAAGTAGTTTATTTCATTTCCATTATGCAATTTCGTTTCTGCAAAATTAGATTAGCATTTCCCACTTTCATAGATTAGCATTTCAATTCCACAATTTCATTTATGCAAGCATAGATTAGCATTTCAATTCCGCAAGCATAGACTAGCATTTCATTCCTGCAATTTCATTTGAGCAAAATAGATTAGTCATTTCCTGCTTTCATTTCAATTCCACATATTCATTTCAGCAAGATAGTTAGTTGCAGTTCAATCTATTTTAGTTTTTGCAGGTACAAGCAGAAAAAAGAAAAAAACCAACCAAAAAGATTTCCTTTCATGCCTTGTAGGAGTAGAGATAAGTTAGAAAAATGTTTGCATAACACCCCCACTGCTTCACACAACCAACCTTCTCTCTTCTTCGATGGCTGTGATTAAAGAACCCTTAGGTGGACAACAAGACATATTTGAAGAACCTCAAGGGAAGAAGAAGAAGAAACCATTCCTCTGGAGCAAATGGCTACAAGCAGAAATGTTGGGAGCAGCACCTTGTCCAAAGACGAATTTGAAAATCAGATCGAAGATTTCAAGAGTGATATGAGGCAGTTTCTTGCCATGCAACTGGATACCTTGTGGATCCAAAAGAAGCAAGAAGAAGCCAAGAGGGCTTTGGCCATTTTTTATCCTAGGTGCACTAGAAAGCATCCTAGGAACAAATGTCCATTGTACTCCATAGAAGTGTGTTTTGTATGTGAAGAATACCATCCTACAGATCAGTGCCCTTCCTTACCCAGAATCAAAGATGCATATCAGAGAGCCAAAGGATCCACTGAATCACTCTATTATATGAACCAAAGGAGGCCACATGAACCTAGATCTTATCAGCAAAAACTGCAAGGGACATTCGAGACCTATTATGACCCCTATCAAGCCACTTTCATGCCTTCTTGGGGTCCCCCTACTCATCCTTCCTAGTTCACACCTCCTCCTTGTTCCTTCATAGATCCATATTATGCCCAACCAGCTGCTCATTCATTTCACTCTTATGCTCAGCCACAGCCTCAATGGAATGCACCTCATCAGGGGTGGAGGCCCCAGTACAACCCTCCTCCCACTTCTTTTCCTCCACCACCTGCTCAACCGCAACCATCACCTCCTCCTCCACCAAGGAAACCCCAAATGCCTGCCCAACCACAACCCCATCCACATCCATCTCAAATATACACCCCCACTCAGCTACCCATACCACCATTTCCAAATCCACACATTGGAGTAGCTCAACTCCATTACAATGCTGAGGCACAACATGTCCAAATGACTCCTCTTGAGCTCAATGATCTTCACCATAGCTCAGGAAGAGTGTCGCAAAGCGGAGACTATATTGAAAGCATTGAAGGACCACATCCGGCAAAAGAAGATTCAAAAGAGGAGATCAAAGAACCATGGGCTGCACTTGATGAAGAGAAGAGATCAGAATTAGAGATCGAGAGAGTTCCCTCATGGTTACCATCAAATCCTCCATGTACTCAAGAGAAAGATCAGCAAAAAGAGGAAGATGAGAAGGTCATGATAGAAGGTGACATGAAGAATGATCCAGATCAGCAAAAGGACCAAGGATATCAGAGCTATATTGAGATATGGTTTCAGACGGTCACTAAGTTGCAGCGGTACTATCTTCTTCAGCTATGTTTGATCCCTTCAAAGTCAGATCATTTGGTCTCTGAAATCCGGATACCTATCAAAGCATGCATTTCGAGCCTTCACATCATCTTGTCTCTAATCTCGATGTGCACATGGCTCCTTTGGAAGTATTCTTACACTTGAAAATGATTTTGTTTTTCAAGTAGGGTAGGGTAGAGAAAAAAATAAAAAAAAATAAAAAAAAATAAAAAAAAGAAGAAAAAAATGAGAAAAAAATTGAAAATAAGAAGAGAATAAAAATCTAAGGTGAAAACCTCCTCAGAGGCACCTTAGATTGGCTCATTGATTGAAAACCTCCATGAGGCGGTCAATGGGTTGGGAAAAAAGAGAAAAGAGAATAAGATCTCTGGGTGAAAACCTCCCTTGGAGGCGCCCAGGGCAGACAATTAGGGTGAAAACCTCCATGAGGCGCCCTAGTTGTTTTTCAAAAAAAAGGAGAAAAATAAAAAATAAAAATAAATCTAATTTCCATTGAATAATTTTAGGTTGCAACAATGACATTGCAGGTCAGGAGGATCACTCAAAACAAAGACAAAGGAGTTTTTGTGCCTTCTAAAGGAAGTTTTGTATTTCTACAAGAAACATCCTGTAGAACCTTCAAGCGAGCCAGATTTGATTTTGGAAGGGAACATAAAGCTTGGAATCTGTTGGTTGGGCCTGCAAGCACCTCTATGTCCATCCCTCGCCTTTCTCCATCATTTTTCCACCTCATTGTGCTTCTACATTGTGCTTCTATAGGAAGTTCCTGTAGAAATTGTAGAAAGCTAGAAATGGATTTCAAAGAGGCGGTTTGGTTAACATGGTAGCTTCCTCAAGGGTTCAGAAGTCCTCCTGCAATATTCAAACTCCTCCTCCATCATCTCCATACCTGCATCACATCCCAAGTTCATTTTTCTTACCATGCAACAAAAACTGCAGAATGCCTTGAAGCAAAAATACATAGAACAGAATTTGTTTTTTCCCTAACTTGAAAACCATGCATCCATTTGAAAACCCATTTTACGGGAATCATACAGGGCTGATGGCAGCATGCCTGAGCAGTTTCAGCCAATTCTGGTGCACGGTTTCCAAGAAATTAGCCTCCATCACCATCAGCCATTTTTGCATTTTCTCCATATTCGTGCATCCGTTTCAAAACCTGTTTCATGGGGAGATGCATATGGGTGATAGTAACCTACCCAAGTAGTTTCAGCCAATTCCGATGCATGGTTTCCGAAAAATTGATCTCTGAAATATTCAGCCATTTTCTGTTTTTTTTCAAAATCTGTGCATCCATTGATCACGATTTTGCTATGGGAGGTGCATCATGATGATAGGAACATGCTCAGAAATTTTCAGATTGATCCGGTTTACCGTTTGGGAGCAATGGCGAAAACAAGTTCTGGTCCTGTGAAAATTCAGCAGCAGCAGCTTGAAGGTGCAGATCTGAACGTGGAAATGAACTCCTGCAGCTGGGATCCGGCCAGAGGACACCTGCACAAGGAAAAAACAACCATGAATCATCAACCAAGCCACCATGCAACCACATAAACAAATGCATGCAGCAAATGAAAGATCTCAGCACTTCACAGCAACCACGCACGACTTGCAGGTACGTGACTAAACTCGTTCCTCTGTTTGCATGAATGTAATTCGTAAACAGCATGAGCAATGAGATGGTTGGGATTAAAAAATCGGTGGCCAGCTAACTGGCCACCCTCGTCCAGTTCAAACAGCGCTCGGTGGGTGCAATCGACACGTGTGCTCAGCCATCTCAGGAAGAAAACTGAGAACAGGTAGTGGTGGTTGTTTAAAATCCAACGTAATTGATGGGAGTAATTACAGGCAGAGAACTACAGTTCATAATAACACTGCAGTGGGGACCAACGGTCTGCATGGGGCCAACGTGCACTTGGCCAGCTCACCCTCCATCAGTGGAAGTCTCCATGAACAGCCAATTGAACTCATATTTGAAATGCTCTCACCACCATTGTTTCCATTTTATCATCGTCCCTGCAGCTGCAACAAGCTCCATAGCAGCAAACCAAGCTTTCTTGGCCATTTTCTTTTAAAAAACCCTCCTGCTTATCAGCATCCTATAGGAAGAAGTTCTCCAGGAAGTACGAAACAACTTTCAAAAGCAGAGAAAATGGATTTTTCTTCGACAAATTTGCAGTCCTTGGTTTCCTTTCTCCTTCGAACCGTGGAGGTTTAATGACAGCTATGCTGCTATTATGGGTGTTTATGGGTTTGTTTGCAGGGTGTGCATCGTCACGTCTATATAATATGTTCAAGGGCACAGAATAGAGGAGGAACACGCTGAAGACAACATTCTTGTTTCCAGGCATTACCTTTTGCATTTTCTTTATTCTCAATGCACTGCTATGGGGAAAAAAATCATCTGGTGTAGTTCCTTTCGGGACTATGTTTGCCTTGGTCCTTTTATGGTTTGGAATTTCTGTGCCATTGGTCTTTGTGGGCAGTTACTTTGGCTACAAGAAACCTGCAATTGAGGATCCAGTGAAGACCAATAAAATCCCCAGGCAGATTCCAGAGCAAGCTTGGTATATGCAGCCCATTTTCTCAATACCAATTGGAGGCATTTTGCCTTTTGGAGCTATATTTATTAAACTGTTCTTCATATTAACTTCAATATGGCTGCATCAGTTCTACTATATATTTGGGTTCATGTTCATTATCTTTGTGATCCTCATTGCTACATGTGCAGAGATCACCATTGTCCTGTGCTACTTCCAACTGTGCAGTGAAGATTACAACTGGTGGTGGAGATCTTATTTGACTGCAGGCTCCTCAGCATTTTACTTGTTTCTCTATGCCACATTCTATTTCTTCACCAAGCTGGAGATGACAAAGCTTGTTTATGGAATTTTATATTTTGGCTACATGCCCATCATGTCATACTCATTTTTTGCTCTGACCGGTACAATAGGTTTCTATGCATGCCTTTGGTTTGTGCAGACAATATACTCATCAGTGAAGATTGACTGAGGCTTTTCATGCAGCTACCATTTTTCAAAGGGGTCGTTTAAGTTTTGGTTTAGGGGAATGGTGCTTGCTCCTTTTATGTTGTTTTAGAAGTTTTTGGGTAACATTACAGGAGACACCAATGTCAATGTGCTACTATGGGAGTTAATTTTGAAGATGTTGCAGGAACACAATGCTGAAGGGGGCCTCCCAACACAAGCAGAAGGGTCCCTACCAAGTTCCCAGGCATCCTCACATCCATCCCCTCCATGAACACTCATTTTTTTCAGGGTTCAGACAGAATCTAGTCATGGTTCAACCATCTACAGGAAGCTACATGACTTTCTACAGGAAGTTTTGTATTTCTACCAGAAACATCCTGTAGAGCCGTTGGGCAGGCTAGAATCGATTATGAAGAGGGATTTGAAGCTTGAAGTCTGTTGAGGAGGCATGCAACCACTCTTTTCTTCCATCCTCCACTGGTTTCATCTCCTTTCATATGATTGAATATACTTGCACAATCATACCAAGGTTGAGCATTCTCTAGGAAAAGGAGCAGGCAGTGGGAAGAAGCAGAGAGAAAAGCATGGTTTCATGACCGAGAAGAGGAAATCACTTCAGAAGCTTGGGATGATAGGGAGGCCACCAAGGCCATCAAAGATGAGGAGATAGATTGGCTGCTTAGAGGATGAGCAACACTTTCAGCAGGGGGTTGATGATGAGCCCCAAAAATGGATGATTATTTGGGCTCATTCAACCTCCTAATTCAACTTAATCCACCATTCTCATTAGTTTATTGCATGTTTTGATTATATTTATGCTAATAGAGTGAATTGGGTTAGTCATTATGCCAACAAGTCTAATGTGTGCTTTGTGTAGCCTTTTTGGTCAATTTGGAGACAAAATTGAAGGTTTTAATGAGCACTTGGCAGCCAAATTCGTGGGAGAACAAGGGAGAGGATTTGTAGGAAGGTTTCCCCTTCATTTATGGGCCCTTACCTCGAATTCTCCACCATCAGCTCGGAGTTCAAGGGCCACCAAATCAATTAACACAAAGGGAAGCCAAGCAAGTCAAGTAGGACTGCTGTTAACTACAAGTTTTGGGCAGCCGAGTCCCTAAAGTTTAGGAGGACTGTTGGAGTCCTCAATTTGTATAAATAAGAAGGCTTAGGGCCTCATTGGGGTTAGCTAGTAGTTGGCCAATGGTTAGTCATTTTGTAGGCAGAAGTTAGCTAGTTTGTATTTCAATTTTTAGGCAATAGATTAGCTTTGCTTTCAGCTCATTTTCAAGTTCTCCTTGTGGAGAGTTTTGATGTAACTCTTCTTTTCTTGCTCAATAAAGATGAATCCAGCTTTGCAACAGCTCTAAATCTCTCTTAAGAGGCTATAGCTCTTGGGGTTGGGCCCATCTCAAGTGCCCAATACCTCCTTTGTTTACTTTCATGTGTCTTTGCTACATTCTTAGAATAAAATCTGCTATTTAGATTTAAATGTTGTGTTGTTATTGAAGTTGCTCTTGATGATTAAAAAGATTCTTCATGTTCAGATTTACTTGATTGGTTAATCACAGGGAATATATTCAGAAAAAGGCTACCAAGTAATTTGGATCTCACCTCCCCCTCAGTGGAATCATGAGCTGGGACCAATGTGACTTTGCTGCCAACAAAAACACTGTCTTTTTGCTTCACCATGCAATTAGTAGTGTTGGATTTTTAGTTGTCGAACTTGATATTAGTTTTGATTGCATGCTTCAGTTTATGATTTCTTAGTTGCATAGTTATTTCACGTATTTCATTTCTAATATGTTCATTTCCTTTTGCTATTAGGTCAGATTAGAGTGAAGTAACTAGGTCATAGGTTTTATAAGTGTTTGTTTGTTCAGCTTCAAAAACCGCTTGCAGAGTACCTGTTATCCTTCCTTACCTGCCCATACTCCATCCAACCTACCTGCTTCACCCTTCACTCAGAACCCTTACCTTACATTTCCCTCATTCGCTTACTTTGCCATGATTCTGATCTTCTTGTGCAACATTGTTTCATCCCTCCTTGAACAAATATCACCATCTACGCCACTCCTCAACTCCATCCTCCAAGTCTTCAACTCCCCTACACCCCTATTTCACCTCCATACTCATTCCTCCACCTTTTTCCATCCATCCATGCTTCAAAACCCCATTTCTGAACATCCTGTAGAAAAATTACAGAACATCCTGTAGAAATCCTAGAACATCCTGTAGAACCCCTGCAGACTTCCTGTAGAAGCTCATAAACGCGGTTTCTTGGCAGAAAAACTATGTGAAACTCTCTGGAAGGGTGTTAGGGACCCCTTAGACCCTCTCTGAACCTTCCCAACCTTTCCCAAGCATTTCTCCCCTTGATCTACCCCTGCACAGTAAAAGGTCAGTTAGAAGCACATGCATGATAATTCCAACAACTTATTCAAAAATACAAAAAGATGTTTTCTTCAGGTAGAGGTAGTCTAGACACATGTATCTTATCGTCATAGAAGTAATGGCATCTCTTTCAGTAGCTTGCATTCTAATATTTGCATCAGTAGGACTAGCTGGTAGAATTAGGGTTTGCTAGGGTTTGCGTTTCTTTTCGGCTTTCAGTTTCTTTCCGCAAGTAGATTAGCTTCCTTTGAGTTAGCTTTCATCCATCAGTTAAAAAGCTTCTTCTAAGAGCTCATAGAAGTTGGCTTAAGCCCCTAGCGGACTTGTGCCAGCTGACCAAGTGACAGCTGCGGCAAGAGCTAGAACTTGTGCATACAGCACCATCGCTTCCAAGTTTGTTACGAACTACCGGGTTGATAAAATTAAAGAAGGGAGTTCCAGGAGTTGTAGCATTATTGCTACAATACTGGAGCCCACTAGCCACGGTGAAATTTTTGACAAAAAAATTCAATAGTAAAACTTAAATTAAAAATTCCAAAACTAGTCACAATTGAATGCAAGACAAGTATAGAGGTTGCCTGGTGGTTTTGGAAGGATCTGAACGATTGAATTTGGCGTATGGGAAATTTTTCTTCTTTTGCTCCAATCCTTTGCTCTCAAACTCAAATGGTGAAAATGGTGAGTCCAAAAACTATTTTATAGGCTTTGAAAATGCAAAAAATTTTCAAAACTTGATTTTGTTTGGTCTCATGTAACTTTTAACTTGGGAGCTTGGAATGGTTTGATTTTCAGGACATTTTTGACATTTTTCGATAGTTGCGAGATGGTTCCATGACTGCTGACCTGTCATGGTAGGTATCATTTTCTCACTGGCATATAGGTTACAGACACCATTTTTCTGTTGCATTATGCATACTAGCCTCCATTTGTCGATACACTTGCCATAGGGTTGATCCCATCATGTTATGGTTTGTAAACCACCTTCACTCACCGATTTTTTAAAATCATGACACAATGGTAGAGCCATCCTTTTCATGGGCATCATAGTTAGCACCTTACTGAAATTTGTTGCCCATGCTGCTCCGATCTAAGTAGGCTTGGGAGTCCTCTGTAGCCCTGCCATGACTTGTGTGATGAAGACTCATTCCTCTTTACTTCTTCGCTTCGTTCTGGCCTTAAACCCTAGAGGCTCCTTTGTGTTGAGTTGTACTATTGCATTGCATTTTGACCATTTGCACCCTTTTGGACTTAAGCCGGCTTCAATTAGACTTGTGTTTAAGCCAACTTTTGACCATGACTACTGCGAAATCAAACTTGCATGCCCTTGCCTTCTGCAACTTGACACACCTTGATCCATGGAAGGAACACATATTTGAGTTTCTTTAACCAGTTTTCACCTCCCTGCATTGAGCATAGGAATGTTCCAATCCCAGGAACTAGATCGTCTGTTTCACTGACACTCGTTCATTCCACAGTACTATAACATTCTTTTATTCTTTTTCTAGATTCAAGAAAAAGACAAAAAAATTATATATTCTTAAAAAAAAGAGCGGGAATGGGACAATATTTCCACTTATTATTGGTAGCTAGAGTCATTCGTGTCGCCCTTGAACAAAGCACTCAAAGCAAAGTCTCCGCCGTTTGGGCGGGATTTAGTTTGACCTAGGCACGCCTTAACCTAGTTATTGAGTCAGTCCTCCCCCGATTGGTTATCTCTTCCAATCATATGGAGGGTTCATTCGTGCCTTCTACATGATGAACTTATACAGAGTCATCATATGCTACCACATAGTCACATTGAGTCATGCTTTTGTTCAAGGGAAGTTAGCTTGATTTGGCCTCTCTGCGGTGTCTCTTGACTCATTTTTCAGTTGGCCATCCCTGGTTGTCAATATCATGTCCATCATCACATTAGCTATATTGGTCCTTTACTCATGCCCGTTTGAGAAGGTCCCCATTGACTTCTTTCTGGCAGGTCTTGTCCTTATCGACGATGACATCTTGCTCTGAGGATAGGCCTAGAGCTACACCCTGGCCCTATTTTCATTATTGATAGGTCAACTTGTGCTCAACATCGATCAATATCATGGGTCTTTGACTGAGTGGTTTCTCTTGTGTTCAAAATTAGCTTACATTATCACACATTAGGATTCGTGCAGTACCTTGGTTTCGATTTGACCCTATTGGTGGATACCTTGTCTCTGTGTCAGCTTTCATTATTGGTTGGTTCAGAGGGTTTCTATTGTGTGCTAGATACATCTTGTGTACACTGAAAACGTGCTTTGGTCGGGTTACTACATATTTTTCGTTTGATTCCTTCCACATTATTGGCCTACGGGTTACACTCGCGCTAGATTGATGAAGGATGCCTTAATGCCTTCCTTCTAGTAGATCTTTCCCTATTGACTACGACACATTGCTCTGGGGCAAAGATCTAGAGTCCATTTGGTAGTACCTTGGGGTTTGCAGTCATTAGTGGCATATCCTTCGCTATCAACAGTGGGAAACCATCATTCTCTCCTGATTGATAGATTCTGATGGGTGTTCGACTCCAGCTCACCCATTCACACTTGTTAGATTGTACTGGGTACCTTGACACTCATTATCATTATCGGTGAGTAGTCTCGCGTTTGTTAATGGTATACATCAATGACTGCTAATCAAACGATTTCTCACATGGTCGACTCTAGAACATTTATTCCCATAGTGGAGAAATGTACCACGGCGGTCGATGAAGACCTCAGGTTGCATCAACATTCATTGGGTCACTTGACAGTTGTTCCTGTTGCTGCTAGTTGATACCACTCTACCTTATATGTTGAGATCATTCATGGAGACATTCTATATGCTGGCACCTGAGTTTGCAGTGTAGTACCTTCCTACTCCATCATGTTCATCTGGTACCTTTTGTGATCAGTCTTTGATATCAGTTATCCGGTTCATTCTTTAGCATCATTGACATTCTTATATGTGATATTTAGACATGTACTTGTTCGATCGTGATCAGATGATCCATTATGTATTTTTCAGTTCTTTATACTTGTATACTTAGTGGATCCACTTATACTTGATATGCAGACATGCTTTACTTTCTCTAAGCATGGGTATGCCCGCCTCAGACAGTGTTTCTTTCTGATCTCCTCTTTTGGCTTAGCAGGCTGAACTCTGGTGAAGTCCTTCTCAGTTTTTGGTAGATTTCCTTTCCATGAACTTGCTTAATACATTTTAGCCATCCTGTACCCCTTCTAACCTCATATATTAGGGGGCATCTGTTATATCTCCAAACCTCACTCTTGATGTTTGTGATGCTGCACTCATGGCCTAGGGCAACCCCTCCTTCTTGACCTAGTCCAAATATTCAAAAAACAGTGTTTTACTCCCTATACGCGACATTGTCCTGAGCTAAACGCATGTGTACGCGGGTCTGTGTATACCCAACCTGCGTATATGTTTTAAAACACTTAAAACAATTA
Source organism: Pinus tabuliformis (assembly GCA_031772625.1). NCBI lineage: Eukaryota > Viridiplantae > Streptophyta > Pinopsida > Pinales > Pinaceae > Pinus > Pinus tabuliformis. Next base: position 656,351,179 of record CM062820.1, on the reverse strand, counting down.
AAACTCCTTAATTTCGGGCAGAGATCACGGGTTTTACCTGTTGATTACCTATTGGCGCCCGTGGGCCAACTGTTCCCAACGAATTCCCAACTAAAAACCTAATTTGGGAGAAGTATAAAAAGGCTTCAATGGGAAGGCCTAAGGGAGGAGAGAATAGAGAGAAATATCACTCTGCTGAGATTTTCCCTAACCAGGTCTGAAGATCCTTGTGCTTCCAGCACTTCCCCCATTTGTAGGAATCCCTTGTTTCCTTGTGTGATGATGTCTTTCTACTTGAGAGATCATGGAGTAAGTCATGGAAGGAATTTGTTGAAGGCTTGAGACTAGATGAATCTGGAGGACGGTTCTGCTTAGAGCCTCTAAAAGGATGAATTAGGTGAAATCATTCCTTTCTGTACTTTAGTTATTTATTATAAAAGAAACACTTGTCTTGTTCATGATATAAATCTTCTTCATGTTGATGGTGTCAATGTTATAATTCATATGTGAATGGTTGTTGCTAATCATATAACTAACTGCCTTTCCTTATGTTATGAAGTTGATTTCTTTATGATGCTTGGTCAGTATACTGTTGTACGTTCTGGAATTGTTTGTTTTGCAAGTTGAAGGACTAAAAGGAACTCAAAGAGGGTTTGGACCCTAACTGGATCTTCTCAAACGAAGGACCTCAGGTGCACCATTTTTCGTATAGAGTTTGTTTATATTAGCATCATGGCTGTATGGAATGAGTGTTTCTTTGTGTAAATAACCTCTGATCTACTAGGGTATCAACCCAAGACCTTAGGGGAATTTATCCCTTAACATATGGAGATTTTGGGCCAATGTCAGAAAGTGACCTAGTATCCGAAGGGGGAGGATGAGATGACAAACGTTGAATACTCAGAACAATTCCAAGCTCAACACCTTGGTCGTCAAGTGACTGTGGCAATTTAGGAAAAGGATCCTCAGACAATATTTCAAACAGAGGACAGGAAGAGGAACTAGGTGAACCAGTTGGTTCAACCACGATGATTTTGTCTCAAATAACCAGAAAAGAGATTGATTCCAGGGCTTTAAAATGTATTTAAAGGTATACTGATGATGTGGTCTAGAAAATACTAATAGGGATGTTATATGATCGTGGGAAATAATTTTTTAAGACACAAAAACAAACTGGTGCTCTTTCATGTTTTAAGAGTTGAGAAAGAAGTAAAGGTGACTCTATCACTTTGGATTTGAAATGAGATCGAAAGGAAAAGCGCTCAGGTGATATTTTATATTTAGGGAGTCAAAAAGACCAAAATGACTACTCAGTATGATCTAGGCAAAAGGATTACTAAGTAATCGTGAACTACATAATACCTCCCAGTGAACCGAGAAGTACGAGTAGGCAATCTCCCTGAATGTTATGTTTAGTGTATCACATTTACAATGTGACAGGCTTAGTTTCCTATGGATAAAGGATTGAAACCTAGTGGGGTATCCCTTTATATACACGATGATATGGGCAGCACAAGTCCGTACTAGCGTTGTCTAGTGGTGAAGCGAATGAAAACTTCTAGGTTTAAAGACACTGGAACAAGTCTCTAGCCTAGACCTTCTAAATGTGATCATTATGTTTCAAATGGACCTTAGGTTAATTGAATACATTTTAGATTTTATCTTGAAATTATGTCTTAGTTTTCAGGGCTTAGCAATGTGACTCGATAAACACCTATATGTAGCTAAATGAGACAATACCCTTTCAATTAGATGAATTGTCTACAATAATGAGAGTAGAAAACACAATCAAATGCAACAAAACAATAAATCAAAAGCAAAATGACCTTTTCACTATTTCAATTTTGAAAAAAAAGTGATGAAAAAACTCTTTCCAATTCCTATTTTTCCTATCAAATGCACTTCAAGTAGTCCTTTCACTATTAAAGAGAACTTATCTATTTTCTAATGCAAATGACGATGCAACTCTAGTCTTCAATGATGCTAACTAATGTAACATATTGATTCAACAAACTAGAATTATGTATTTTTCATTGAAATGACGAGATGAATCTTTCACAAACACTTCACACTTCAATGAAAAATTTCCAATACAATCAATCACAAGAAAATTAAAAGCACAAAATAGAATTCCTTTCAAGCCAGTGAAACAAAACATAACCAATAACAAGATTAGAAATGTGATCTATGCTGAAAAAGAGACACTCAAACAAAAAACGAAACCTTTTGAACTTGTTAAGTCGAAATCAAAGCAACAAAAGGACCAATCAAACAAAATGCAAGGAGCAACTTTGACGATTGACTTGACTTACCGAGCATGCAAACAAGTGAATGGGTGACAACCTAGATGCCCTAGGGTTATACGCCATCTAAGAACTCAAGAAACGAAGTGAGTAAAATGAAAATCAAACAAGCATACAAACCAAGCTAAAAGAGCTTTCCAGGCAGGGATAACACATTCAAAACAAGCTGAGAGACATAAATCAGAAGGGAAAGAGACATTGGCTATGATCTAGGGGAAACCCTGATCTTCACCTATAAGAATCATCATGACTACCTAACTAACAACAAGCACAATAAGGGGGTCAGCATGACTGCTTTTGCAAAAATTGCGTTGATCGGTGCGACTGTCAGAAAAATAAATGCGCTGACTAAGGATTCAAGGGAAAAAATAAAAAATTTCAAAGGCCAAAACCAGACTTGCCACTGTAAATGTGAGTCTCAGAGCAGTAAACCAGGCAAAGTAGAGAACACTAAAGGGAAATGGTGATACTAGAAAAGTTCACACAAAACCATAAAATGACAATCAATTGAACAGAAGGATTGGCTACTATCAATTAAGAGGACCTACCTCTTAGAACGTTATTCCGCTTGGTGATGATCCTACTTCCTCACTCAAAATATCTTCCATTTCCTTCCTTCGAATACCTAAAACAAGAAAACAAATGGTAGCAACAAACGTGATAGCATACAATATTGTATTCAACCTACTTAATAGGTCAAGAAACATTAATCCATAAAGATGTAAAATAAAACTTCATGTAGGAAATTATTCAATAATTATATTCATATAAATCAGAAAGAGATTACAACCAATGCCTTGATGTTGTTTGTCTCCTCTGACATATCTGGGTTCCCACACTTCTACTAGCATCTCATGGATAGCCCCAACAATGGAAGTTTTAAGGCTTCTTCCCTCTAGTCTCAAACCAAACCAAAACACACTATTCTCCCTCAAACATACAGTAGAAACCTACAAGCTATAGATGTCTTGCTGATAATTCAAACAGACTCCAAAACTAGTTTAGCTTGGGAAAAGAGAGGTTTATATAGCTTGGATGGATGGGAGATGGTTCCTCTCATCATGGTGTTATAGACATGTTTGGGCACTGCAACCCCAATCATAAATGTCCATAAACCAAGGGCTCTTAAGTCCGTAAAGTGTTGTTCCAACCTCTAAAAGAACAAGGTCAACTGATTGCATCTTCTCCCAGAAGTTCTCCATGAAAAACTGCTCAGAACTGGTCAAAACTGGACCATCTCACCTGCTCCATGGTCAAAGTGTGCTGCATCCCACCTAAATACACACGGGAGGTGCGATGCATCTTGAAAAGCCCTTATATGGGGTGCGATGGGTGAGAGTGGACAAATGGCAGGGTCAATCTGCAAGGTGGAGGATCATGAAATCTTCCAGAAACTTCTCCTGTGACACTTGCCTCTCTGCATTCACCCAGGAATGAGTAAGAGATCATGAATCTCCAAGTGGATTCAAGAACTATAAGAGAGAGGACACTAATCAAATCTCAAAAGCTAACTCACCCCCCTTGAAAACATCTATATATGGATCCCTCATCCCAGAGATCTAGAGGCTGGAATTTTGTATCTTGTAAGGAAGTGCTGCTGGTTTCTTGGTGCAACATCATAGTGTTGGGTGATCTAAGCTTTTCATGAGGTGAAGAAGGGCTTTCTTGTTGAGAGGATGATCCTGGGTCAGAACAATTGGTTGTAATCCTCTTTGCTATTCTTGATTATCAATAAAGCTATTCAAGTTTTCCTCCACATTCTTGTATGATTGATTATATATGCATTTGTGTGGTCAATATATATCTGGTCTTATATTGTTTATGATAATAGATCTATGTTCTTGGATAGTGTTATGCTGCTTTGATTCTACAGGTGCTCTTTGAAGATGGGTAGATGACGGAGCGAGTGGAAAAGATCTATCAGAAGGGAGAGGAATCAAGCAAGGAACCAAGCGCAAGACAGAGGTTGGTCTTCTTTATTCCCCTCTTATCTATTTCTCATAAAGGAAGACGAAAGTAGTTTTAGTTTGTTTGTTTCTAAGGTAGCTACCAGCCTTAGTGGGACTAGTAGCTCTGCATAGACACTATATTTCCCGATAACAAAATGGCGACTCCACTGGGGAGTGAATAGATTGTTTTTTGTCTACATTTGTTTGCTTTATAAACTTACAGACAGAGCCTGAAGTCAAGCCAGCTAACCTTCGAACTGCATTTGCTATGCAAGTCCAAAGTAGATCAATGTTGCTTCAGTCTATCTCTGGGTTTTGTTTATGAACTAAACAATCGATTTACAAGCTCTCTAATTGCCCTTATGGTGGCTCTAGTAACCTCCTTAGATCTACCCCTGTGATTGACTTACTGATTACCACTTGCTCGGCCTAAATCCCTGAACTGAGCTGCAAACTGTGACCCAAAACCTAGTTAAAGTCTCGTCCCTGGTTGATCGCACTATCTCTTCTTTGGATTCTAGATGCAGCGCACTTCCTGAGTGTAGTAGGTGCGCTTCATCTCTTTTTCCTTGTGTTACAGGTGCGCTGATCAAACAAGGCCTTTTTTTCTCTTAGATTTTGGTTTCTGTGTTCACTCTTTTCAGCTCTATTCAGGAGTTTTGCTGCCTGTAGTCAGTACATATCTCTTGAAACCCCCTTCCTTGCCATTATTCCATCTCCATTGTGCAAAGAACTATAAATGTTTTTATGTATTTTGAGCCATTTTTAGTTCTCTTTTACAAAGAAGTAACGTAATTGAACTGTCGTTTCTTGATTTGAAAGTGGCGCAAGTGTCGTTTTCAGTCATAGAAGAGAATCCGATTGTTCTTGATAGTCGTTTACACTACTACTCTTGTATTTGATTTGAATTAGTAGTTTTTCAAGTGTCGAAAGAAAGTTTTCAATTCCAAATCGCAAAGTGTCGTCATTGTCTTCATTTTTTCTTGAAAAGAAACTTGTTAGTAATGTCGCTTTGAAGAATAATTCAGATTCGCGCTTAGTTTTCTTTTTATCATTCACACATTAAGAAGGCTGAAAACAAATACATGCATGTGCATTTGCATTTAGACTGTTTGTTGGTTTGATTTAGGATAGTGCATATACTGTGTGCTATCTGCTCTATGTTGAAAGAATATCATCTCTCTTTCCTTAGTAGCTATGATTTTCATTACAAAAAGAAGATTAAATGATTGTTTATAATCTTAGATTGCATTTTAGGAATTGTACATCTACATCACGCAGTGAACCTGAAAGGCAAATTTCTTAAGAAAGATCAACTGTAAAATAAATTTAATGAATCCAAAAACGCTTTGGAACCTAACGCACAACATTTAGAAGTCTAGGCTAGAAATGTATTTCGATGTCGTAAAGCCTGGTAACTGTTGTTTTCATTGTTGGTTGGATGATTCCTCCACTTTGAGACGATAAGTGCCAGTACAGACTTGTGCTCCCACGTACCATCGAGTATATATTGGCAGACCACAATATGCTTTATCCTTTATCCATAGGAAGCCGTGTCTGCTGCCCTATCGATCGCAATGCACTGAACACAGCATTCGGGAAGATTGACTGTCGCACCGTAAAAAGTATTCTGCAGTTTTGCAATTGGTTTGGTAATCCCTCTGTCTAGATTTCAAGAGAAGTCTCTTTCATTCCTTTTCAGACTCCTTAAAGGAAAATGCCCATCTGAGCACTTGTCACTTTAGGCTCATTAAAAATCGAAGGCGACTAGAGTCATCTTTTGTTTTTTCTCGACTCTTAAAAATTGAAAAAACAAGTTGTGTCAAAGCGTCTAAAATTTATTTTAATCGGAATAAATATCACCTTTCGTATGTTGGTCTTAGGTTGAGAAAAATGGAGTCCACCAACCAAGGAGTTCCCCTTGGGGGAAATCCTAGTCCTTTCTCCTCTTGGGGAGATGTTGGTGTGCCCCATATGGCCACATTGTCGCTTCCAGGATTGACAATCGGCTTGCCCGTATGGCTCTTCTCAACCTCTGTCATTCAGAACACCGTGATTCCTGAACAATCAAGTCAGCAACTAAACGATACCAGAGTTACCCCCCAACCTTCTACTTTGTCCAATTCTTCCTCTCCTCCTTCCTCTTCGGTTGATGAAGCTGGTAAAGCCAAAAATCAAGTAATCGAGAAGAAGAAGGAGAAGAAGAAGAAGGAGCCGAAGGCGAAAAGGGGCAACCAATCATCGTCTAGAGAAAATCCACACACTGCATCGTCCAGGCCTAAATCGCCATGTGTCATTTGCAAAGGAGACCACTATCATTGAGATTGTCCTTGTATCCCTCGGATCTTAAGGGACTGGTCTCCTCGTTTGCATAATCTGGTGTCGTCAACCTCTGGTGACCATGTTGAAAATACACCGTCGACTAGTCAAAGTGAAGCCCCTAGAAAAAAAGGAAAATGTAAATTTCCTTGTAAACTGTGTGAAGGCGATCACGTCATCCACCGTTGTCCCTTCTTAGACGAGGCTAAAAGAGTTTTGGACGACCGTCCAGTTTCACCATTACGGCTTCCTCCTGGATATAAGAAGCTCTTGCCAAGTCCATCACTAGTTGAAAATCCGCTGACATGCCCTTGTGGTCGGCCGAAGCATCTATCATTGAAGATAAACCATCTGAATCCACACCAGACGAAAGTCAAAAGGTCGAGGTGGTAGTTGACCCGGTCTTGCCTTTAGAGGGTCCATCGTCAAATGATACAGTCACCAAAAAGAACAAGAATGACACCGTTCAAATTCTCTTCATAAGCACAGACTTCGATGAACATGGGGGCAGTCTACCCGTTCCTTTACCACAGGAAGGATGTTCGTCAGAGTCATATCCGACTATCTATTCGGTCCCACCTCCAAGCAACCTAGTTGTTTCCTTTGGTTGGAATCTATTAGGCAGACCCCATTTACCGGCTAGTGTACCATTTCGAATCATTGCTCAAATATATAGAATGGTCAGGGCTGATACCATCATAGATGAAGGGGCTTATGTGAGTATCCTTTCCTCAACTACTTGGAAAGCACTTGGTTCGCCATCGCTTTTGCCTGAGATGAGAAATCTAACAGGCTTTGACAAAGGAACCAGTCGACCGTTAGGGATCCTTCCCAATGTGCCGATAACATTGAGAAGGAAAACCGTTCACATGAATGTAATGGTAGTCCAAGGACCCCTAGATTACAATCTACTCCTTGGACGTGACTATATTTATTGCATGGGAGCCATTGTCTCCTCACTCTTTAGAGTAATGTGTTTTCCACATGAAGGAAGAGTGGTCAAGCTCGTAGACCAGCTTTCATTCCCTGGTTCACACATAGCAAATAGTCATATACCATCCCTGAATGGCCTTTTCACACAAGGAATGTCTCATCAATCCCCAGTCCATCCTCCTAATGAGCGCGATTGATTCGGAGGATATGACTGAAACCCAGGGGGCATGCACCCTGGCCTGTTTCACCAGGAAAACCTTGGGTATAGGGCAGGTTTCTGCAAAGGATATATGACTGGCTGACACACTCGTCCATTTAGGAAAATGGGATTAGACCGGAATAAGATACCTCTGTTAGAAGGTAGGCCTTTCTTGAAAAAACAAATTTTTTGTCTGCAAATTGAAGGGTAACCTAGAAAAGGTAGGCCTTTCCCGATAAAACAAATGTTTTGTCTGCAAATTGAGGGGTAACCTGGAAACTCTACTTCACTATACCTAGGGGCATGCAAACCTTTTGGCATGCAAGCAAAGAGCGACCATTTAATTTTTTAAATTTGTAGGTCCTCTAACCCTTTAAACTCATAGGATTGGTTGTTTCCTAACTTGCATAAAGAAAGGATGCGGGGAAAAGCTTTGAAAAAATGCCATTTTTATATGAGACATCCTTACTATACGACTGGATTGATCGAGCAGTTTTAACATGGAATTCAAGCTCGTTAAAAAATAAACATAAGCAATGAGAAAATGTTCCCCCAGAGTTTAAGCTCATTAAAAAATGAACCAATTTCCAGTAAATAACCATCGTGAATGTATTATCATTAGCCTTTGAAGCCTTGGTCGTGTTCTCATCATCACCTCCAATTTGTTTTGGCTGATCATTCACCTCCATTTGATTGTTTACCCTTTTTGAGGAACAGCTGCCAAGAGTGATCCTGTTAGCCATCCTTGTGACACTGCCGTGATTGGAAAATTCCAAACCTTACTTGGAATTAGCTGCTACCCAAATTTATCACTCGTTCCTCAAAAAACGAATCTCCTTTAAGCTCTTTTCAACATGAATCGTAAAATATGAAAAGAGTGCCGAGCAATTGGACTCTCCAGCTTGTTAAAGGGACCGGAAGTGCTATCCCTCCTTTATATTTTAATCTTTTTGGACTTGAGGGATTGTTACACAAAAAGATCGAGCGCTAATTTTGTTCGGCTCGTTAAAAGTACCAAAAATTCATCCCTTTTGTATTGTTTTATACTTTTTCGGACTCAAGGCATTATATGACGAAAAAGGATTATTGGAGTTTTCTTTACGTCCCTTTTTTAGACTCTCTAAAATTGAAAAGGACAGAGTTATCCTTGTCGTTAAACTCGTTAAAATCGAATAGCGACAAACTTGTCCATACAGACAAGAACGAGTTTCACTATCTCTAGGCTCATTAAAACATAGCGATGGGTTTGCCCGAAGGGCAAATTATAGAACAAGCATATGTTATCCTCCTCAAGCTTGACAAAAATAAAGAGGTACTGGTCAGCAATGACTGGGGAAAATTTGGGAAGAAAACTTGAAGAAACTTTATTGGTAGCAAGTCGCTCATGAACATGACACTTTCACTCCGCATCCGAGTTGGGTTGGGATGTTCCATTCACTGGTCATATCACCATGGGTCCATCACACCATCCATATTTGGGGTTAACGCTACCAATCCCTCATGTCAGTGTCACTGATATGTTCAAGAGAAGTCGCTCAGAGAATTCACCTGTGTCTCACCCACTGCAATACATTTATGCTCCATTCTTTCATGACCACCACCTTGAACCTTATATCACCATATCGTTTTCACCTCCATTAAAATCATTTGCTCCGTTCTATGTCATTGATGTGGGATTCACTAAGGCCCTCCTATGATAGATCGCTTCTTGTTGACATCAGCTCATTATCCAAGAAGTTGATCTAGGAACAACCCTTTCAGTACTTTGAAGCTTGCATGCCTCAATGGAAAGTTTCTCACTTCTGGCGACAGGTTTACATCAATGGCCTTCGACCGAAAGATTTTGCGTGGTGTTCGACGCCAAGTCCCTTATTCACACCACGTGAATTGTACTGTAGTACCTTGAGGGTCATCATCATTATCGGTGATTCCTCTCACGCCTGTTAACAGCTTGCATCATTGGCTGGTAATCAGGCAATGTCTTTCCATGTTCGACTCCAAAACATCTCTCACATGGATCGACTTGTACTTTGAGTGAAGATCGAACGAGATTGAAGACCCTGGATCTAGTTTCATCCATCTGGGCTGCGATATATATTTAGGAAAATAAAGACATCAAATGTACATCATTACTGCAGAGATAATCATCCAACCTAAGGGATGATGGCTCTACCAGAATCATCAGTCTACACTCAGACGATTGTCTGTCTTATGTACATGAAAATGAATTTATAAAGCTGAGCATGGGAATGCTCGCCTCAGCTAGATCATGAAAAATATTATGAAGATAATGTATTGTATTGTATTGTATCTTATTATAGGTCGCCTTCCAGCTTGAAAAAACTTCAGATCCTCATGATAAAGCATTTCACTCGACATCAACAGATTAATGACCTCATGCTTTAGGGGGCAACTGTTATAGACATTTTTGGGCACTGCAACCCCAATCATAAATGTCCATAAACCAAGGGCTCTTAAGTCCCTAAAAGTATTGTTCCAACCTCTAAAAGAACAAGGTCAACTAATTGCATCTTCTCCCAGAAGTTCTCCATGAAAAACTGCTCAGAACTGGTCAAAACTGGACCATCTCACCTGCTCCATGGTCAAAGTGCGCTGCATCCCACCTAAATACACATGGGAGGTGTGATGCATCTTGAAAATCCCTTCTATGGGGTGCGATGGGCTAGAGTGGACAAATGGCAGGGTCAATTTGCAAGGTGGAGGATCATGAAATCTTCCAAAAACTTCTCCTGTGACACTTGCCTCTCTGCATTCGCCCAGGAATGAGTAATAGATCATGAATCTCCAAGTGGATTCAAGAACTATCAAATAGAGGACACTAATCAAATCTCAAAAGCTGACTCACCCCCCTTGCAAACATCTATATATGGATCCCTCATCCCAGAGATCCAGAGGCTGGAATTTTGTATCTTGTAAGGAAGTGTTGTTGGTTTCTTGGTGCAACATCATAGTGTTGGGTGATCTAAGCTTTTCATGAGGTGAAGAAGGGCTTTCTTGTTGAGAGGATGATGCTGGGTCAGAACAATTGGTTGTAATCCTCTTTGCTATTCTTGATTATCAATAAATCTATTCAAGTTTTCCTCCACATTCTTGTATGATTGATGATATATGCATTTGTGTGTTCAATATATATCTGGTCCTATATTTTTTATGATAATAGATCTATGTTCTTGGATAGTGTTATGCTGCTTTGATTCTACAGGTGCTCTTTGAAGCTGGGTAGACGAGGGAGCGAGTGGCAAAGATCTATCAAAAGGGAGAGGAATCAAGCAAGGAACCAAGCGCAAGACAGAGGTTGGTCTCCTTTATTCCCCTCTTATCTATTTCTCATAAAGGAAAACAAAAGTAGTTTTAGTTTGTTTGTTTCTAAGGTAGCTACCAGCCTTAGTGGGACTAGCAGCTCTACATAGACACTAGATTTCCTGATAACACATGGGAGAAGGTCTTATATCTTGATTTTGTTCCATCCCAATAGGGGAAAGGAGCCCAAACTAACTTCCTCGGCTCCATCCAGCCCAACCATCTACCAGATTTCTATTACGAAGCTTCTAGAGCTAGAAGCTTCGACTCCATATTTAAGAAACTTGCTAAAATAGGAGCAATGTGACTAGAAAAGGGCTCAATCGCTCCGTACGGTGCTAGGGCTAGTTTTAATATTTTAAAATCAACGCGAGGAGGAAACTCGTTAGTAGCACTAGTCTTGTAAACTAGGATAAAAGGAAGATTCTTGGGAAATTATGCAAAGGGGAATTATTCTGCTCATGAAGAGGAACATACTGGCAGTTTATTCATGATCTGAAAGCATGTTAGGTTCACTATAGAGGTCCTCCAGGATCATGGATGGGGAGTACAGAGACAGTGACAAAATGTTGTGTAATAGTCCTTCATCTTCTCGCTGTGGTCACACTTGCCCATCTTTCCGCCAAATGCCTTGGCCGGATTCAGTCCTGAGTGAGGCAATAAGGTGATCCGTGATGGGCCTCTAAATTAGACATAAATTAAGGCCCATTCCTCTAAATTAAAACATAAATTAAGGCCTATGACCATCCTTCATCACATTAAACCTATCCTTTTTCATTAGATAATTTATTTTTAACTTTAATATATTCATTAGGAAGGTTTATGAATAATTGAATATTTGTGTCTAATATTATTCATTTTTGTTGAATACTATGAGAATATTGGGCAAATTATGAAGAGTTGGAGGAGGAGATAATTTAGGGACTTGCTCCCTACTATTGGAAGATTAATAATAAATAATAAGTTAACAATATATGATGTAATTGTGGCACAAATTGTGGAACTCCAATGATTGAGAAAATCTAGGAATGTGTTCCCTACCATTTAATGCAAATTCCTAGTGTTGGCGACTAGATCCACTAATTAATGGATTTTGGTGGGGAAAGCTTCCTCCATTCATGGGTAATGATTCCTAATATTTTTGTGTAATTACCAAGTCAAATTTTCCTCTACAAGAGATTTTCATTAGCGTTACTGTGGAGAGAACTTGTATTCTTGCAACTCCATTGTATTTTCTTGCAGGGATGTAATTCTATTGATGAAAATAATGAAGATTGGTGTCATGTTCAGCTTCTAAATCTTGTTCTCCTCCATAGGTCTCTGATTTTCATTGGTCTTGGCCATCCTAGCAACCTCAGATCCCTTTTGTATCATTTTCTTTCCTTCTTTTCATTGCTTATTCACATGCATCACTAGTTTTTATTTCTTTCTATTTCTACATTTAGTATCAATGATTTCTTGTTGTAGGATTGAGTTAAATGGTTGATGTAAGTTCTTTTGTAGGATCACAAGAATTATTTCATCCTTGGAAAATATTTGGAAGTTCATAGTAATCATTGAGCTGCTTGGATTAGTCTTGTTATTCCCAAATCTAGATTGTTGGACCTCCTTTTTAGCAAAGAATACTAAATTTATGCTATTTTTTATAGCATGCTAACGAGATTTAATCGACTTGATTCCACTGGAATTATATCAAATAACATTCTATTTCATAGCAAAATTTACCCCATTGAATTTTCACTTGCTTTGGTTACGCATTTTTTAGATTTACTAGCTCACTAGTTGTCGAATTCATAGATTTTCAACTAGTAATGTATTTATTTTTTTACATGGGTTAACATAGGTCGTTTTGAGTGATTACACTTGGAATAGGGACCTAATACATCCTAGTTAATAAAAATAAATGTCCCATCCAATTTGGATTTGATTTTCTTGGTCATTAAACCCTCACCAATTTCATCATTTCAAAAGGAAACTTCTCCAACCGTTTTGAGCAAATCCATCCATCTCCCAACTTTGGTTTTGAGTTCTGAGTGATCGTAGGATTTTTCTCACTCCATTCCACCCATCTACCACCTTCCCTGAGCCTTCCATCACCTCCAACACCTCACATTTTTCTCTCGGATATATCTTGTAGGTTCACTATAATTCCTACAATATCATCTTATAGGTTTCTAGTACATCCTGTAGGTTTTCCCCACATGGCCTGTTTTGAGGCCGAATTGATGGAAAATCCATAGGAAGTCACCAAAAGCCTCCCAAGGGTCTCCCACACCATCCAACCATTGCCTAACCCTTCCATCCAACCTCCAACATCCTTAATTCACCTGCCACATCACCAAAAGAAGTTAGTTTGCATACTTGATTTTGCATGAAAAGGCAAAAACACAAAAACATATTTATTTCATTCCCTTTACTTTCAAATTAGTGATGTTTGATGCTTCTTACTTCCATGCTTAGATAGTACCACTTGGTTCATGATAATTTAGCATTATTACAAAGCATTTTTTCTTGGCAGTTAATTAGGAAATGGTGTGATTTAGCATTGAATTTCCATCTCTTTCCTTGTACTTTATTTCTTGCAATAAGTTAAGGTTCCATTTTGAACATTTCATTTTCTATAATTAGTTTAAGATTTTACTTCAGTACATGCACTCCATTACATCATGATAGCAAAGAAAAGACATGTTGTATGCCTCACATATAGTGTTGACACCTCTTAAGTTTGTACGAACCCCGGGTTGATAATTAAAATCGATAGCCTTGGGAGTTGCAGCATTCTTGTGGCAATACTGAGGCTCATCAATCTAAAAAATAAACATATCAGTTACTACAAGCACCTGTCATGGACAAGGCACAACAAATACTTAATGAATGTCAAATTTACAGGGGCACGGTGGTAGTGAGGCACCCATAGCAACTTCAATAACCTTGCCTTTTGTACCCCACAAATCCACTCTACCACAAATCCACTCTACCGGCTCGAGCGTAGTGACACTAGACTCCTTGTAGAAAAATCGCTTCATGAAAGTATCAGTAGCCAAGAGGGGTACTGCTCGATGTCCCCCAAATCCCAATATTCAAGCTTTAAATGTGGGATGCATGCCAAGCTCGAACCTTCAAAAGTTATATTTTCTGGCATCAGGGGTGTGTTAAGGAGGAACTGTCCCTCATGTGGGTCCTTCGAGACCTTCACCTTGCCCTGGCACAGAGGGATGTACTCCGACAACTTTGAAATAGGGTCTACCCCCTCAATATCGATGTCTTTCGTTCCCTCCTCAGCCTCCAGATCTACCACTTTGTCTTTCTCCTATGTGGTTGGCTTTTCTTTTCTCTGAGCCTGTGTAGCTAGATGTTTCCTTGGTGACTTGCACACCGACAACATCTTCTTTTCTTTATCATTTTTAGGCTTGGGAGTCTCTCTCATCGATGTCTACTTTGGTCGAGGTGACCTCAATGCCTTAGGTACTGCTGTGTGAACCTCCATACTCATGACCTCAGGGGCAGCTCCCTTAAAGGTGACAATGCCTCCAGTACTAGCTGTCTCAGCTACTGCAGACATGAAGCTATTAATGAGGTTCTGATCGGGCTCAAGATATTGATCAGAAATGGGGCTTGCAAGAAAATTCTCAAAGATCTCACACAACAGATAGCACAACACAAAAATTCTTAGAATGAAAAGTGTTTCTCGCTGGACAAGCATCTATAATTTATAGGCAATTTCAAATTAAAATTCGACTGTTCCCCCCAAAATTGCTCATAAATGCGAGATTCGTGATAGATTTCCAAAGATTTCAAACTTGATTTTAGCCTTAATATCTTAAATTCTAGCCACTCACTCCTCTTAACCGTCTATTGGTAGTAAGATCATGAACAGTGACTGTAATGGTCACTTTTTGGCTGCATAGCATGGTCTCCAGCCTTATAGCGCAACTCCCTTCACGCTTCTATTAGTACTATGACATCCTACCATTCCATGTAGACTCTTCATCACACAGCTCCACAACCCGGGCAGTGTATTTTATAGTCCTGCGCCTCCTTGCAGTTGCCTGGAGTGCTAAGACTGTGCTACCATCATATAGTCATTTGGCTAAATCCACGGTGTATGGCTTCAATTAGCCCCCATTTAACTTTTCCTAAAAAGGATCTCCATTCACTTTCACAAGTTGAACTGCTCCACCACCAGTAATCTCCTTGATAACATATGGCCCCATCCAATGCATTTAAAATTTTCCTGGAAATTTATTAAACTTGTTGTCATATAAGAAAACTAAATCATTTACCTTGAAGGTGTGCAGTTTGATGTGCCAATCGTGCCATGCCTTTTCGCGCTTCTTCTGAACTTTTTGATCGAATCTAACCAAGAATCTATCTTCCTCCATCTCTATCATTTGTGTGAGTCACTCTTCTAAGGTTCTGTGATCCACCATTCCTGTGAATGTCGCTATACGTAGACTAGGCACAATGTATTCTAGCAGCATCATAGGTTCTACGTCATAGACCATCTTGAAAGGTGTCTGTCTAGTCAGCTCCTTACAAGTAGTTCTATAAGCCCATAGCACCGCTGGTACACGTACTTCCTAATCATTCCTTTGCGCATTGCAAACCTTTTTCAGCACATTCTCCAATATCATATTAAATGCTTCCACCGTCACATTGGTCTAAGGGTCATATGGCATGTTCTTTTGATGATAAACTTGGAACTCTTCCGTCGGTGCATTGATCATTTCATTAAGGAAGTGTGTACCACGATCACTCATCAAAACCTTCGGGCAATCAAACCTGGTCAACACATACTCAAACAAAAATTTTTATATTGTTCCCCCTGTACAGTCCTTTACAGGCTTCACCTCCACCCATCTAGTCAAATACTAGGTCGCGGTGATGATGTATCGTGCACCCATCTTCTTTCTAGGAGGCTGAATTGGTCCTACAAAATAAATTGCCCACTTTTCAAATGCCTGCAATGACACTTGCGGATTCAGAGGCAGCTCATCCCTCCGTAATGGCCTACTGGTTCTCAGTCATACATCACATGCCCTACAATACGCTTTGGAATTCTTATGCACTATTGGCCACCACAACCCAGCACTTAAAATCTTCTTCATTTTTTTTTTTCCTGCATAATGGCCTCCCATAGCTCCTACATGAGCTTCAGCTAGGATACTGCTTCATTCAAAATCAGGCACATAACATCGCAATATTTCGTCTGATCCCATCTCATACAATTGACATGCAATAACAGAGACATCTGCCACGTGCACCACTAATTCCTTCTTCTATTGACTCATGTACCCCTCTGGAGCCATTCCCGTAGTCAGGAAGTGGATGATGTCTGCAAAATGATTGTCTGCTACGCGCACCACAAAGAGTTGCGCGTCAGGCAGCGCTTCCTCCAAATTGGTAGGCTCCTCCTCTATTTCAATGTGTGACAAATGATCTGGTCCTACATTTAATCATATGAGCTTCACAATTACTTCAAAATCATATTCCTGAAACAACAACAACCATCTACATATTTCCCCCCCAGCACAGGCTTGTTGACCAGGTACTTTAATGTAGAATGGTTTGTATAAATCTTAAAGTGCCTACCTAGCAAGTAATTCTTGAACTTCTGGAGCACATACACCATAGCCAACCCTTCATGCTCTATCATAAAATAGTTCTCTTCAGCCTTAGACAACCTCCTCCTTGCAAACACTATCGTGTGATCCAATTCTCCTTCATCGACCTGTGTTAGCACTGCTCCCAGTGAAATACATGACGCATCCACATGCACAGGAAATTCCTTCTTCCAATCTGAGAAGACTAGGCTCGGCGTGGTGAGCTTTTTTTCTTTTAACACATCCAGGCTCCCCTGACATTCCTCATTCCAACAGAATGTAGTGTCCTTCTTCAACAAATTTTGCATTGGCGCAGTAATTTGAGCATAACTCTTGATGAACTTTCGGTAACAACCAGTATGACCTAGTGTTGCACGTAATTGTTTAACACTTCTTGGTAACATTAAATTGATTATAACTATGATATTAGCTGGGTCCACCATTAATCCCTGTCTACACACTACATGACCCAACAATATTCCAAAAGGGATGCAAAATAGACACTTCTTCAAGTTTGGCATGATCTGATACCTTTGTCGGGTATCTAGCATCAAGTGCAAACTAGCTACATGGTGCTTTACCAACCCAAACACCATTCAATCATCAAAGTATACCTCCAAAAGCTTGTGAATGAACTCTTTGAATTCTGCAACTACGTGCGAAAATATTTTTAGCGCATTCTTAAGTCCAAAAGGCATTACAGTATAATGAAAACATCCCCACTCAGTCATGAAGGTAGTCTTACTCATGTCTTCCTACGTGATCTTTATTTGATGGTATCTAGAGAACCCATTAGTAAATGAATATTCTTCGTTCCTACCTATTATCACTCAGGTTTTTCCCCAAAAGCTGTGAGAAAAGGGAATACCACTGACGTAACCACTAACTAGTCTTCTAGATGCAGATTCTAGCCAATCTGTAGCCAGAGAGGGCTCTCTCTTTATGATTTAGCTTTGTTTTGTTATATGTTAGGCTAGTTATGAAGTACTGAGGTTTGTTTGATTTTTGGATGGTGACATTCAGTAGAACAAGGGTGCAAAGTATGAGAAGTTCAGGCCATTGGGTTAATGGAGTCAATGAAAATAAATTTCTGGGTATGGTTTCTTTGACAAAAGGAGGGACTACAGAGCAAGATAATTAACCATGGAACAATTTTCAAGCTAGAATCAGGTGAAATGGAGTCAAGGGATGAAAGGAAATTAAGAATCTTTCATCATGCTAACAAAGGGAAAGTGGGTAAATATTACCAAGGAGTAGTTAAGAATTCCATAGTTATATTCAGGGTGCAAGAACCAGGGAAACACGAGCAGTTAAGAATTCATGCCTATGCTAGTCGTGAAGAAAACATAAAAAATGACAGGAATTGAACACAGAGTACAGTTAAGTAAATTCTAAGCTATTATTTTTTCCTGCAATTTAGAGTATGATATGTAAATGATATATAAAACATAGAAACAGTAAAACATGAGTTAGAAAAGGCTTATTGTTCCATGCAATAATTCAAGAATTCTGCAACATGATCTTCTCCCATCAATTCCATAACCAGATAGTTCATTAGCAAATCATTCCAGCAATCTTAATTCAAAAGAGTTCTCAAATTTACAGTGCGGTTCCAGAATGATATTCACCAACCCCTAATACTTAGATTGGGGAGGTATTTGTACAAATTTTTTTGCAAAATATCTCAAAAGAGATAATATCTTGCAATAACTTCTTTCACCTACTTCTACAGAGGGAGTAAATGCTCTTGGGAACAGATAGAAATGAATGCAGAAGCAAGAAATGGTGTGCTGCCCATTTTTTTGGTGGAATGCATTGATTACTTTCTCAGTGAGTCAGCCGATGGATACTTTAGTGAACTTCTACGTTGCTGGCATTGCTTTCTCGGGTGCTTTTACATACGCTTTATTTGATTGCTGCCCAGCGCAATTTTTATCTGCTCTTTCCTTTACTTTATGACATCTGTTATGTTTTGGAAAAAATAAACAAAACTTTGAAATTTTCCTACAAATTTCAAGCATACTCTGCCACCATTGGTCATCTGGTAATTGGTGTCTGCGCATTTTAATTAGAGTTTCATCAGCATCTGTGTACTTGAAGAAAGTAGGCTGGAATGTGAAAAGATGCCTCACTTCATGTTCAATAAAAAAACAGATTTTCCAAATTCTGATATAGGCTCTGTCCAGATGGGAGTGCCTTTTCTCCTACAGAACTTGATGATGATGTGG
Source organism: Pinus tabuliformis (assembly GCA_031772625.1). Classification (NCBI taxonomy): domain Eukaryota; kingdom Viridiplantae; phylum Streptophyta; class Pinopsida; order Pinales; family Pinaceae; genus Pinus; species Pinus tabuliformis. The sequence goes on along the minus strand of CM062820.1, from coordinate 656,332,345 downwards.
CTTGGCTATCCACATATGTATTTAACCTGTGTACATAGGCTGCATGTGTCATTAGTCTATAGTCATCAGTTAAAAAATGGGCAGACCCTTTTCCTGCAAAGTTGTAAACTTCTGTGTGAAAGCATTTATCTCCATTTGCATCTCTTGGCACTTCCCCTCCAAATTTTGTATGAAATTCCTCATGGTCAGGACCCTTTTGATTATTAGAATAGTGCCTGTCATGTTCCTGATATCTAGTTTTTCCAGATCTTCTTTGGTGTGGGTGTTCAAGAAATGTATTAGCCTATTGGCCTATTCGGGCATGTTTCCCAATGAATCCCTGGCCCTCTAAATTTCTTCTTGAGCTGTTGCCACCAAATCAATCTGCTCATGAATTATCTGTATTGACTTCCACATATCAATGATGGATTGGCCAATGTTGGCCCACAAAATGCTCCTAATTTCTGCCAGAGGTTTGTCTAATAAGAGGTCCTTTTCCAATGTCTTTACTTTGTTTTCCAATGCTTTCACCTCCCTTGTTTTTTCTGCTACAGTCATCTTGGATTTATCATAACTTACTTCCAATTTTGCAAATTGCTCTCTGGCACCTTTTAATTCTGACACCTGGAGTCTTAGATCCTCCATAGCCTTTATCAGTTCTTCGGTAGTCATGGTAGTGCTGCTGCCTACTGCTGTTGTTGTTGAAGTGTTTGGTTCTATTGATGCAGGGACAGTAGGAGGGACTGCTGTTGTGACTGTAGAAGGAGGAGTTGTAACTATTGGAGCTATTTGTGATGGCTGAGAGACCAACTCTCCCTGTTTTCCTTGTAGTGATTCCTCCAATGCCTTCTCTGTTTCTGCCAATCTCTCATTCATCTTTATCAGTAGGTCCATTGTATCTTCCTGTGATTTTTTCTCAACAATGTCTGTAGTTTTGGGATGCATGGTAATAGGCAGCTTGAGCTGTCTCCTAAGAGCTGCAATATCTTCTTCCTTCTTTTTTATTAATGCTTGGATGCCTTTGGGATCCTTGGGATCATGTCCCAGCTCTATGATAATCTCTTCTAAGGATTTAATTCTATTATCCTTAGCTAAAGAGGAAACCTTTTCCAACTCCAATTGGGCAGAGGTATTATTTAAAGAATTCTGTAATTTATGGGCCAATAATGCCTTATTTGCCAATGTGGAGTATACCATTTCCCCGGTTTGCTTATTTAATTCAATTTGGTCCATTGGTTGGATATCCTTGGCTAATACTTTTAGATTAGTCTTGATGTAATCAGCAGCCGACTGTGGCTGCAACATTTTGGGCGTGAAGTGACTCAGGATCATCTTTCCTTCTTGGACGTCATATGCTGACATTAACCTTTTTTTATTTGTGGGTGCCATCTTCAACAAGTGATTGTAAAGTTGAATCCTTATTGGCTCATTCTTTGCCTTTATTTCAGTGAATGTTCTCTTAATGTCTGAGCCTTGCTTACTTTGCTACCTATCATGTCTACAATGAATCTCCCTGCTTCAGTGAACCAATAATGCAGATAAGGAGGAGGTTGATGGGGCTGGAAATTTGGTTTCATGAATAATTGAGCTATTTTGGTTATCTTTGAACTGGGCTGTTTGGCACCTTGGTCAAGCAAGAATCCCATGGAGAGAGGAGCCAGAGGTTGAGTTGGCTTAAAATGTAGCATCTCATTTATGGATTGAGGGGAAATGTGAAACAGGACAGTCCCAAATGGAGCCAAAACTGCTCTTTGAGTGGGGTCATAATTGGCACAACATAAATGGATGATATCAGGGAGCACATTTACTGAAGGGAGCTAGTAGATGGGCATGTTGGACTCCCAAATTCCATAGACATCAATATTGTTGTGATAGCTATTTCTAATTTCATGAACTGCTTGGAGGTGAGGCTTGTCACAAATCATATCATTAATTTGGAAATCTCTGTCAGCAAGGGGCAACCATTCTAATTCTTTGTGTGGTGCGTTAAGGGGGGCAACATTCAGGGCCACTGGGGCCTCCATTTTCAAATTATTTTATGACTTTTCTACTTGGAGTTTGAGCTTTTGTACCAATAGTAGGTAGAATTATAGATTTTGGAGGTTTCTCAGAGAATTCTACAGGCCGAGACCGGTTCGATTTTAGCTTTGTGGGCGTTTTTGCAGAGGGGGGTGGAGCCTGCGAAATTTCTTGGAAAAAATGGATAAAAGAGTGGCTATGGTGCACGAGTTTGAAGGAAGGACCACGTGTCAAATTCGAATTTGGGGTGCTCCAGCAATTTTTACAGAGAAAACTTAGAAAAACAAGGTTTAGGAGAAGAACTCGGGTAAATACCTATTTAATGGATGCCCTGTGCAAAATGTAGATGGCAGACCGAGCTGAGGGGCTACTCTGTGGACTAAATTTCTTTGGGTGGAAGACTGTACAATAGAAATGCCGCTTCGAACATAAAAAACCATGCAGAGGTTGGGCAGTAAAAACAAAGAAAAAAAACAAAACATGACAATTTATGCCTTTTTAACAAAGATTTGATTTTGGCGGGTTTTTGGCGTGCTTTGGTCGGGTGATGTCAGCATGAAGTAATCTTTGTTGGGTAGCTGGGGTACGGAAGCTGACTTGGCGGTGATATGGCAGACACGGCAGATGATACAGTGGTGTGGTGGCCGCCGACATGGATGCTGACGTGGGCGATGATGTTAGCGGCGGGAAGTGGGGGTGGTATGTGGTATTATCACACCGCTTATTGGACAACGGTGGTTTTGGGCGGGGAAGACGTGATGAAACCAGGTGGTAACACGTGGATTTTATACGGTGTTGAAACCATCGTTTTCCGGGAGGCTAACGTTCGGCTATCGGAGGGGTTCTGATATCGACGTGGATCGTCCGATGGGAAAGCCCAGACTGGATGGTTGAGTAATGGGTGGAGTTGGCGGAGGCGTATGGTGTGTTGGACCACATTAATTTTTTAACGTTTTGTAAAGTTTTTGCGTGTATTTTAGGCTTTGGGTTGGCGGGTTGGTTATTCATTTAACCAAGTGTTAAATGAAATCCATTGTTATATGCGCGTGGGGAGGGTTGTCCACAAGGTTTCGGATAAACCTTGGACCCCCGTTAAATATTAACATATGGCTATACGTAAGCCCGGGGCGGGATATTAAGTTTATTGGGGTTTTATATAAGTTTTATATAGTAGGGGCGGGCAAATATTATATAGGAGTTATAATATAAAGTTAGTAGGTCAATATGAGTGGTAGGTTTAAACAAAGCGCTAAGTTTTGGAGAGTGACTTAGGCTTTAGGGAAATGAAAAGGATTGAAGTCATGAATTTTTAGAGACTTAGCATAAATGGAAGAAAAGGATTTTTACACAAGAAATGTGGCTTAGTTCCCTTAAGTAAAACCATAATTTCACTTGGTCTTTTCCATGAAATGAAGTGAACTAGGTGCACTGAGCAGATCTTAATGTCCTGGAGGGGAAATTAGTAAATGTTCTTAGAGAAATGAGAGGGGAAATTAGTGATGCTTCAACTGTTTTGCAGCCACCTTGCCATGGCACTTGTGATATCTATGATATAGATCATATCCAAAGGAAAAAATTGATCACAAACTTGCTTCAGCAACACCAAGACTGCCTACCCAGCATAATATACCTAACATTTTTTCTTCCTTTTGATTGGGTGCATTTGAACTAGCAAACCCTTTCTCTCCTATTTTCTTTTAACTGCCCTCCTATCTAAGTCTGCCCTTATCTCTTCCAGGGGCTCAGATTCAGCTGTTGAGCACCCTTGCTTCTCTACCTAACTAATGATCTGCCAAGCTTGAAATGTTTGGACATATCTTATTCTCTAATGCTAAAACAAGAAATTTAAACATGGAGAGGCCAACATTGAGCTGTTGGGCCATCCATCAAGTGTGATAGAAGTCACTATTTCCATAATTTGAACTTCTTTGCAAAAAATAGGATAGTAGTGGAATTTTGACTAGCACACTTTCCTGGTCTTTTCTTTGGGGTTCATTTTCTTTCTTTCTTGACCAATTCATTCTTTTTGCCATTTGATTTTCTTTTAGGGCATACCCTCTTTCTATTTTTTGATTTTTTGATTTTTTTTGGAAAATATAGAACCTTTGCAGCATCGAAAGGATGATTATATTTGGCATTTCAACAGTCAATCATGAAATATGACACCTATTGGTATAGGAACCTAACACTACCAACATTATCCAATACCTCATCTGTGAATGAAGTTGGAAGGGGATCATGAATGTAAGCATCATTCACTTTCCTGAGATCTACGCAAATCATTATCTCATCCTTTTTCTTCTTTTCCTGAACTATCATGGGACTTACCCAATCAGACTCCTCCACTGGTTCAATAATACCCACTGCCAACATCTTGTCCAACTCCAAGTAGACATTTTCCTTGTACTTGGGATTAAGCTGATATGGCCTCTGCTTCAAAAGCTTTGCATCTCGTTTCAATGTTATCTTCGTCACTCCTAAATCCCTTATTATCCCCTTCAAGTATGAAAACTTTGTAGGGAAAAAATCCTGGTATTCATAGAGAAACTCAGCAATCTTATCCATCGTAGCATCATCTGAGTAGTCCCCTATCTTCACAAACATCGGCTCTACCTCTATTCCAATGTTCACTTGTCTAGTTTTCAGCAGTGTGGTGATATCTAGATTCTCTATTTGTGGCCCCTCAACTTCATGGTGACCTTCTACCTCAGGGATATTAATGTTCGTTAGATCCTCCTCTTCTTCAACAGTCATGTTGTAGCACTCTAGCACATGATGCAACGGGGTGGTCTAATCTGGCTGAATCAAATCCAAGGGATCGTGCAGTATTCTGAAGTTCACTGCCTTGACCTCCTGCAATGCTTCATCTATGCATTCAAATCCATCCTCAAAGCTGAATGTCATCGAGAATCCTTGCCTCAAAATATCCCATTCATCATTGTCAAGGTGAGCTCTGTTTGCAAGTACCAATTCATAGATATTACATCCAAAGTGCGACAAAATAGATGCACCCACTCTGGTTGCGATTCTACTCCATAAGCATCGGCCTATTTTGCTAAGTGATCATGTGGGTCACTCCTCTCTTCATATTTCTTTGTCAATCATACTTTTGGGTGACCAAATTGCACCCTCATCATCCTTTTGTATTCGCACCATCCATCAAAATTGTCTTTATGCATACCCCACCATCTTGCAGGAGTAGTGCACAACACCAAATCCAAGGCTTGGAATCGATGCTTCTCTAGTACTTCCCTTCAAAATGCATCCAAAAATTTATCTACATGAGCTAAAACATCATAATATGGCAAGCTCCTTATTTTTGAGGATACACAATGCAATGATTTAGTCATCATTTTACAGCATAGTGTAGATACTTCATGCAATCGATTCTACCAATGTTCCAATTATTCATCTGAATCTGATGTGCAGGAGCTTTCACGGTCCCATGCAATACATCCATCAGCTATCAAATTTAGCCAATCTTGATCTCATGTTGTTATCTTATAATTCTGGTCCAAAACATCTTCACTTTCATAATTGTGGACTGGTTCAGTATAGGGCGGTCCTTTTGTAGGGTCCAGAGGTAATAATACACAGAGCGATTTTCTCTCAAATGACATTGTCCACTTCTTCAAATTAATCACCCCATTAATGTCAATATCCCAATCGATCCCAAGGAGCGCAGGGTAGGCATTATTTTCATCGATAATATCTATCACTTCAAAATCAGCCAACATGCTCATGCCTTCAATATCTACTATCACTCCCTGCAATCGTCCCATGGGGATAATCTTTTGCTGATTTTCCATCCTTAATTGAATCGAAGACGACTACAGTGTAGGTCTCCCCATTCTCTCCCATGTTTGTTTAGACAAAACATTCGCATTTGACCCAAGATCCAGAATAACTTGGTCCATGTCATACTCACCTATTTGCGTAGTGAGCCTCATATCATGCCTTGTTCTTTCCTTATTCTTACTAATTTTCTTGACTACACAAGGTCCTTTAAGAGAATTTTCTTTACCAACACATTTATTTATCAATTCTTGTAATCCTTTCATAACCTTGATATCATGCAGCAGCTTCATACAAGTTCCCAAAAAGGTGGTAAGCATGGATGCATCCATTTCTTCAGACTGCTTATCCTGGCTTCCTGAGGTAGAAGCCTCAACAAAGCTTTTCTTCACTTCCATGAAGGTTTTCTTCACGTGCTCTAGATCAAATCCAACCTCCTTCTCTAGAGCTTTGCGGCGCCATTCACTTTCTTCAAGTTTCTTTCCTTTATCTTCACCATTCGTCATTCTGCTATGTAGCACAATATTTATAGTAAGATCCTCTTTGCAAGGTTCAACCCTCATCATCTGCAGGTTCTCGGTAGGCTGTTGAGGCTGCATCACCTTCTCGCGCATCTTAGTTATTTTTACAGGGCAGCATTTTGTCACATGGTCAAATTGAGTACAATATCAACACGAAGGGTGCATTGGGTTCATACATTCTCGTGCATAGTGTCTTGGTCCTCCACAATTGTAGTAAATAACTTGTCTCCGACCTCTCGTAGGTCCTACTCCGCCTCGACCTCATCTCCACCCTTTGATATCCTCCTCGTGCTCCCCCAATGCCTTGATCCAGAGGCTGAGTTTCTGTCTGCATCTGGTACATGGGCGTTCTCTCACTCATTATGACCTACTGATTTGCAGAAGTTGTAGAAGAGCTATTATGGTGTCTGTACAAATTTATGCAGCAAGTGACAATTGTATGTCACATGTTTTCCAGCTACCTGATAGATAACACACCATAGCACAGGCCCTGTACCTGGCCCTGCTTAAGCTTCAGGCCTCAGAGGCATCAACCCTCCTCTTGCAACATAATTTGTGAAGGTAGGGCAATGATCTTTATCATGCCCTTGACTCTTACATTTCAAACACCAAAGTTCTTCGTGCACCTCAAGCTGAGCTGCTTTATCTTTCTTTAGACTTTGGAACTCTAGGCAAAGATTTTGCAACTCCACATGAATCTAGTGAACTCCCAAAGTAGAATCTTGAATTGGTGTCTCATGTAATCTCATCACAATCTCCAAGGCTTCTACCTGGGTCTCAATCTTTTGTTGTGATAAAGCAACCCTTAGATGAGGCAAGAGTGAAGCCACAAACTATTCGTAGTGTTTCCCATATGTAAGATTCATGTCAGCTTCATAGATCTTACATTTTAGTCTCTCATCTAGCTCCTAGTGTGTCTCGCCATGCTTCATCATGATTTCCTTGAATCCCATGATTGATTACGCTTCAGACTTAGGTCTACTAAATTCCCTATTTAGCGCAATCTGAATGTCTGTCAACGCAGTTGTTGGCTTATCGGTGCATTACTTAATGTACCACATTAGCGCGTGATATTGTAATGCAGTAACCAACATTGCTTTCTCCATCTGATCATTTGCAATGTTTTGGGCTTTCCACACAGCCTTCGTAAGGAATCAAAACTGGTTCGGGTCCTCATTTCCCTATCCCTTGAAAACAAGCAACTTCACAATATTCGCCATATTGAACGATGGTGGAGGTGGTGGCGGTGTGGGTGAAGGTGTATGTGGCAAAGGTGAAGATGGAGGTGGTGTGGGTGGATGGGGTCTTCATGGGAACCCTTTCCTTATTAACTGTACAATGCTCTACGGAGAAGCCTATGCTGCTCCTTTGTTGTCACTCAGAGGAGGCTCAATCAGTGAGCTATATTCAGGACCCATTCTCCTTCTATCCTTGAATAACTTTCCACTTCGTGTAGCTCCAAACATCAAGGTAATTTCATAACCCGCTTTTCACACAAAAGAGTTTTAATCCAAGTATTCAAAGATCTAAATACTTACTTGGCAGTCCCTTGAAGAAGCATCGCTCTACTTCACTGTATCTGACCGAGGTATCGACTGCAAATTCTGTCACAAATCCTCCTAAGACGTGATCAAGCTAGTCATCGATAACACACGTGATCTTATCTTCAAAGGCTTCCAATATTCACACTAACTCTGGGGTCCACACTATTGGACCATCAATTCTCCACCTTCCCTCGTCATCTGCCAATTTAGTGATCCGCTCATATAATTTTACTCGGAAGGAGTAGAAGAAAATTTCGTGTATATCTGTGTATAGATACATGTCCAACCACTTTTCTTTTGTCAATCATGGATTCCTATTTTCTTGCACCGCAAATTCATGGATCTTTCTATCCAACCACTCCTCAATTCCTTTCTTTGTTGGATTCTAGTGATGTGACATCACACATCTCTTTATGCAGATCCTGGTCCAGGCAACGGAACCATTTGTTGGATTAGTGGGTCCTGACCTAGGTTCACAGTTAAGTTTGCTAAACAAATCCGTACACTATTGGCCGTTTCGGCATCAATCCGTGGAGTGCGGACTGAAGTCTCACTTGAAGCAGTATGGGGGGACACTGGAACCAAGTTTCTACACCCATAGATGATTGTGATGTCATTTTATTCCCTAACCTTCCTTCGCACAGATCGATAAGCCTTTAGGGCTTATCGATATAACTTCCTTTTACCATCCTTTAGACCTTCACAAAGGTCTATGACTATCTTTCGTGGACCTTAAATAGGCGAATCAACTACTTACGTGCCTCTGTGATTATCCTTAGTTCTGTATTTACCTAGATCAGCTTAAGTATCTAATAATTTTAACATGCATTAAGGAATTGTTTGCATAAATAGATATTATTACTTGCGTTCTTATAACAATGTAAAACATGCAGAATCACGCATCAATACAATATTAAATCATAACCCCATTATTCATCATAACATAAATGCATTCACTCATAACAAAAGTAAATGGAAAAAAAATAGATATTTCTGGAATAATCTCTTTATTGATACTTCAGTTCTTCTTACATACTCAAGGCTACCCTGTGCACTTAGATATATGGGTCCACACACTTAGCTGCGAACTCTACTTTAGGCCTCTGCGCACACAGCTGTAGAGCCTCTCTTCTACTCTAAGACTCTTCGCTCTTTACTTCTTAATGACCCATTACATTCATTGATCTCTACTATGAACTTCCTTAGACTCTAACTCTCCTTTTTATACATCTACTAAATCCAACACATCTTACATAAAAGAAGGGAAAAAACCTTTATGATACTTTGCTATCTACACGCTCTGCGACCACAACTTGAGGAGACTTTGCACTTTACATAACAAAAACTTAGGCTTTCTACCCCAAAACATGGGCTTTTGCCCCAAAATTGACCCTAGGGGACCCTGTCCCAACACCTTCAGATTCACCATCTCCTTCAAACTAGCCTCCCTATCTAGAGAGGCTGGCCATGGAGAAGAGTGACCCTGAGTCCACTCTGGATATTGAATTAGGGAATCTTTGTATAAACATACCTTTACTTCAGGCTATCAGAGAAATTCCCATATGTACAAATATCATTAGGGAGTTATGTCTTAAAAATAAAGGGAGGAAGAGAGTAGAACCTTAGACCATTCAGTTTGTTAGTAGAGTAGCTTAGTTGATGAGAGGATGTGCATCAATGGAAAAATACACAAATCCTGGAAACCCAGTTGTTTCTTTCCATATAGGTGATATCCTTGTCTCTAATGTATTAATAGACCTGGGGGTGGCAATCAATGTTATGACTAGGAAAACCATGGAACAACTTTGGCTGGGCCATATTCGTCCTACACCCACTGTGCTTAAACTTCTAGATAGATCTAAAATCAAGCCTGATGGAGTATTGGAAAATGTGGTTGTCTCTATAGATTCATGGGAATACCCCACGGATTTCATTGTGCTTTAGCCAAAGAATCCAGTGGGAGGACATACTTTGATTCTGGGATAACCATGGCTTGCGATGACCAATGCCTATATTGGATGTTGCTCTGGTGATATCTACATTTCACATGGACACTCTAGGAAAAAGGTCACCTTGTATCCACCTGCTAGATCTATTCTAGAACTCAAGGACACTTTATGGTTAGATTATGATAGTAGTGATGAGGAGACCCGACCTATCTCTTCGATTCAGCATCATACCGAGTCCACCCAGGATGGTTAATTACGACATTTCTTGAACAATCTAGACACTATGCCTAGTTTTGACACACTTCATCATATCTTTAGTCTGAATTTTCAAGAAAATTCAGATTCCCAACCTTCCTTATCCCATATTGTGGCATCATCTTCCTATACTCTTGAACCTGAGACAACTCTTGTTGAAATTAGTCTAGGAAAATCTTTACACATTAGCTCAAACCTAGATTCATCTCAGCAAGAGTAGCTTGTTACCTTGTTTCAAAATCACTTGGATGAAAGGTATTCCTCTTGGGAATTGTACTCATCATATCTACATCTAGGAGGGAGCTTGACCTATCTGACAACCCCAGAGATGAATGAATCCCACACTAACAGATATTGTTAAAGAGGAATTACAAAAAATCTTAGATGCTAATTTCATCTATCCCATTTCTAATAGTTAGTGGGTCTCTCCATTAGTGATAGTCCCTAAGAAATATGGGAGGTGGAATATTTGCATTGACTATTGAGAATTAAACAAAGCCATTCTCAAGGATTACTTTCCCCTTCCTCTCATCAATCAGGTGATAGATACCGTTGTCGGTAAAAAGTACTTTTTATTGTTAGATGGATTTAGTGGGTATAACCAAATCCAGATCAAGACAAAAATACCTTTATATTCCCTTGGGGTACATTTTTTTATTGAGTGCTTCCTTTCAGGTTGTGTAATGCACCTGCCACCTTTCAAATGGTTGTGCTAGCTATTTTCGCTGATCTTGAATGTGTTGAGATTTATATGGATGATTTTTCTGTGTTTGATAATGCATTTGATGAAGCTCTTAAAATTCTAGAAAAAATTATTTTACGTTGCCAAGAGGCTCATCTTTCTTTGAGTGATAAAAAATGTATATGAATGTGAAAATCAAGGGTGGTTCTTGGTCATTTTATTTCTGACAAAGGTATCTAGGTAGACCCCACTAAAGTTGAAGTCATTATTCATCTGCCTGCACCCAAAACCAAAGGGAAGTGAGAGGTTTCTAGGGACATGCTAGTTATTACTAGAGATTCATTGAAAAATTTTCGAAGATTTATACCTTATTTTTTCGATTATTAGCTAAGGATAGTGAATTAACCTGCTACATAGCTTGTCAATAGTCATTTGAAACATTGAAGGAAAAAATTAGTATAGGCACCAATTTTGAGAGGACCAAACTGGTCCCTACCATTTGATATTTCCTCCGATGCCTCAGACACTGTCATTGGCACAGCTTTAGGACAAGAGGAGAATAAAAAATCCCATGTTATTTACTACATCAATAAATATTTGTCACCTGCCGAATTTAACTATACAGTGATTGAGAAATAATTTTAACTATTATTTTTGCTATTAATAAATTCAGACATTACATTACTAATGAGCTTCATCATTTGGTAACTATATGAACCTTAATACACCTCCAAGCTTATTAAAATCAACTCTTCTCATAATTCCTTACATATTCCAATTATATTTTGCCTAATGAGATGAGTAAAAGTAAGATGTTATGTCTAGTGGTCTAATGAGCACTGATTTCAGGTTTTTGAGAACAAATCATGGCAATTTTCGGCTTATTAAGGGTAGAAACACGAATGAGATAAGGAGGAGATATTGTAGGAGATAGATCCCCCTCATTTAATCCTCACTCATTCGAATATTCCTCCATCAAATCACACTAGCTTAGAGTTGCAAGACACTGAGTCATGAAGATCAAAAGGCAGTCGAGCCAGTGACAGTTAAGAGCTAGTTCATCTTGAGTTTGGGAGCCAAGCCTCCGTAGATTTAAGGAAGTCATTGGAGACTTTAGTTGTATAAATAATAAGGCCTAGAGCCTCATTAGGATTCGGGTTTTTTATGTAAGAGCACTAAGCCTTTTCAAGTTCAAGACTTGTGGAAGACATTGTTATGTAATTTTTTTGATATGATAATTAGAATGAGCATTTCCTTGATCCAACACTGAGTTGACTTAGAGGGTTGAATTTTTTGGGTTAGGGACCAACCCTAGCAGTAAATTCCTCTCTTCTTGTACTTGTATGCTTAGTTGATTTCATAGATTAATGGTTGAATTGGTTTTAGCATTATTTCATTGCAAGTAGTTGTGAATTTGGATTGGTTTGCTTCCATTTGTGCCTTATTTTAGAAGTAGCTTAGAAAGATAAAGGAATATAAAAAGGATATTAGAAGGTGTACTTGGCCTCACTTCTCCCTTTAGGGACCATGGTTTGAGGAAAGAAATCCTTTGCAGCCCCAAAAAGAGAGAATTCTGATTTCTCATGGAATTTAGGGTTTTCTGCTACTTAGACCGACATATTTTCAGTTTTCAAGAATAGGATTCTATTGTCATCTCTGATATCTTCAGCCTTGTATTAGATCTCATAGTTCTTTCACATTATTCTGCAAGTATTTACATGCATGAGCTAGGAAACTAGATAATAAAATTATGTTTTCTTTAGTTGATTGAAAATCTTTCTTATTTAACATTATTCATGGATAAATTCCACTGATTGATGCAGTACAGGAGTTCCAACAATGTAGGGATATTTCATGACTAGAAACCCCATCCTAACCTCATCCATCAATGATAATCACTTTTTCCACTAAGTCCCTCAAACAATTCATCCTTCCATAAGAACAAATTTCCAATTCTGTTGATAAAATCCAACCATCTTCAAAACTCTGTTTTGAGCTCTGAAGAAGTCTTAGTCACTCCCTTGCCTTATTTCTCCAACCATTCACCTTCCCTAAGCCATACACCACCTTCCAATTCACTCCTATTGCTCTCGGCTGGATCCTGGAGGAATATAGGGGACCCTGTTGGAGCATTAGGACATCTTGTAGGAAGCATTAGTACATCCTATAGGATGACCTGTAGTGGCCTTTTTTGAGGCTGAATTGTGGAAAAAGCATCCAGGAAGATAGGAGAAGACCTCTAATTTCCTCCCAATCTATCTAACCTTTCACCACAATCTCTAACCCACCTACCACATCACCAGGAGGATTTAGCATTCATATTTTTCACACAAAAAGGAAAAAAGAGTTATTATGTTCATTTACATGCACAACAGTAGAGTGCTTGGTTATTTCAGATTGCATGCCTATGACAGTAGGATTACATACATGTTAACTTAGCATTCATTTGAAGCAAAGCCTCTTAGCATTTAGTTAGATGAGTTGTGTGTTTAAGAATTTGATTCCAATCTTTCCTTACTATAGTAGACAATATTTTAGTTAGTGCAAATTTCCCCTTTCCTCATTGGTAATCAAGCTTCTTTTGAATCAATAGAAGGCTGGTTTGAGAAACCATAGTGGCCTATCACCAGCTTAGTAGTGATAAAGAGTGGACCTATCACATCTTCTTGTGTATACAACATTGTCACCTCCAAGTTTGTACGAACCCTGAGTTGATAAAGTAAAGCCAGTAGCCCCAAGAGTTGCATCATTCTTGCTACAATAGTGGTGCTCATCACTTTTTGGCACCATTGCCAGGGAGGTGTTCGAGTAAGATGTGATTTCTTCTTCTTTATTCCATTTCTTATCTCTGACATTCTAATATTAGCTTCATTTCTGTAAAAGTAATTGTAAGTGGTTTGCTTTCTTTTCTATTCTGCAAGTGGGATTTCATTCAACAGTTAGTTTCTATTCAGTTTGTTATTTCAATTCTGTAATTAGTCTCAAATCTTGAAAAAAAACCACAAAACAAAACAAAATCACTTCTTTCATGCCTTTTAGGAATAGGGATAACTTAGGAAAACTTCTAGCAAATACCCCCCCCCCCCCCAAACAACCAACCTTCCCTCTTCTACGTTGGCTGTGAATTGGAGGACCCCTTAAGCGAACAACCAATTTTTTTTGAAGAGCATACAAGGGGAGAAGAAGAAGGAGAACCCATTCTAACTGACCTAATGGCTGAAAATAGAAATGACAGAGGATATAGAGAAAGAATTGAGGGTGATTTTCCCATCAGAGAAATTAATGGGGATACCAAGATGAAAAACACAAGCCCCTCTGCTCTTCCTCATTTGCATGGCCTGACCTCGAAAGATCCATATACTTGTTTGAGTTCATTATCATATGCATAACTTATGATTACACCAATGATGAGCAGAAGTTGAAATTATTCCCATCCACTCTAAAGGATTCAGCTCTATGCTGGTTCATTGGTTTACCTGGGGATAACATCATAATCTGGGCTCAGATGCAACAAGCCTTCAACAACAAGTATTGAGACTACTTCAGGTCTAAAGACACTAAAGAGGAAATTTTTAGGATGACCTTAGGGCATGGTGAATCCCTAGAGGATTATGAAGAAATATTCCAGCTTAGCTACAAGAGGGCCAGGTGCACACTTGATCCCGAGTCACTGAAGCTAGTCCTACTCTGAGGGCTAAGGGAAGATCTCTTGGATACCTTAAAATTGCTAGTAGGAGGGGAAATCTACCAGCTACCCTATGAAGATATCAAGATTGTCCTTAGGAACCATTCTAGGGCAGCTAGGAAAAAGGGTAGTGGTAGTCAACCAATGGCCAGCTCATCCTCTTCCAACACACCCATAAAAGGTGAAATTTGAAATATGTTGGAAGATTTCAAGAATGAAATGTTGCAAACCCTTGCCATATAGATGGGAACTATGCACATCAAGAGAAAGCAGGAGGAATCAGAGAGAGAATTAGCCATCTTCTACCCTATATGGATAAGGAGGCACCCTAGGAATGAATGTTCATTAAACCTAATCAAAATCTGCTCGGTCTATGAAGAAAACCACTCCACAAATAGGTGCCCTTCTCTACCTGGAATAAAAGTTGTGTATCAAGGAATTGAAGGGGTGACTGAACAACTCTGCTACATAAATCAAAGGAGACCCCATGGGCCTCGGTCATACCAGCAGGGCACGCAAGGGTCATCCCATGCATATTACAACCCTAACCAGAACACATCCATTCCATCTTGGGCCCCCCTACTCATCCCTCTTTGTCTACACCTTCTCCTTGGTATTTTTCACCTCAGTACCATTCCGAGCCAACCAATTAGTCATTTAAGCCATATACTCCATCTCAGCCTCAGTGGAATGCACCACCCTAGGGATGGAGTCTGCCATTCAACAATTCTCCAGCCTTATTGCCTTCACCTCCTACTCAACCACATATTTTATACCCTGCTCCACCTAAAAAAATACAGATTCCTACGTAGCAAAATCCAAAACCGAAAAACAGACAGGCACAACAAGTATACATTGGAGATACATCTTATCCTACTTATGCTGTGGAAATTCAAGAAATAAACCTAAGATCTAGGAGAGTACTCCCGGATAGCCAAACTCCATCTCCACCTAGGGAGAGTGATGAGGAAGGAGAGGAAATCATGCCTAGAGTGAATCCACCACCCTTTCTTGAGAGATTAACTCATCCAGTTCAGCCTACCCCAGAAGAGATTGAACTTCTGGGTGAATTGAAAAATCTGTGTCAAAATTTCACTTTTCCAAGCCATCGTGAATGTATCTATTTACAACAAATTGATTAAAGGTAAGTGTTTCAAACATCTATGGATGTGAAAAGGAGACACGCATACCATTAATGTCATTGGAGAGTTGTCCAACTTAATGCTGGGGCAGGTAATTTTCCTAAAATATTTGGACCCTAGATGCCCTGTAGTAGATGTGCACATCAATGGCACCATTTTCCCACACACCTTGATTGATCTTGGGGCTACCATTAATTTAATGACTAATGACGCCATGCTCAAGCTCAATCTCTAAGGTTCATTGAGAAACACCACAACAGTCTTGCAACTTGTAGACCATTCCATAGTAGCCCCCGAGGGAATTGTTGAGGATGTGATGGTCTCCATTGACTCCTAGGAGTACCTTGTAGAGTTTCTTGTTCTCCAGCCTAAGGCCAAGCTTAGTGGTTATCCTCTCATACTTGGGAGGCATTGGTTAGCCACTGCGATGCTTGCATTAGCTACAAGGATGGAAATATGACTATAAAAAATGGGCATTTGTCCAAGCAGTTGGTCTTGTACCCTCCTACTTAGCCATCTATAGAATATGACTTACCTTTATGGCTGGAGGAGGAGGAAGAAGATGAAATATACGCAACCCACTCTATACCCTAGAAACTGGCATGGGAGGACGACAACTGGATGAAGATGATTTGATTGAACACATACTCCAGAGTCTAACTCCCAGGACCTTTTCCTTAGAGAAGTAGTAAAGGAAACCAAAAGAAACCATCATATTGATCTATGCTTAGATGATTCAAACCCTACCCATGTCAAAACAATAGAATTTGGCACTAAGAGAACTTTGAAAATCAACCCCTTTCTATACACCAAGAAGAAAATTTGTGCAACATGCTAAGGGAACATATGGATGCCTTTGCTTGGAGTTACAAGAAAATGAAGGGAGTGCACCCCTCAGTATGTACTCACCACATTTATATCAAAGAAGGTTGTGAACTAGTCCAACAACCCCAAAGGAGAATGAGTCCAAATCTCAAGGATATAAGCAAAGAAGAACTGCAAAAGTTGTTGGATGCAGGATTCATTTACCCTATCTTAGACAGTGAGTGGGTTTCTCCTTTGATGTTGATCCCAAAGAAAAATGGGAAGTGGAGGATTTGTGTCGATTACAAAGAGTTAAACAAAGCAAGAAAGAAGGGCCATTTCCCTCTACCTTTCATTGATGAAGTGCTATATGGCCTGATAGGGAATTTTTTTTTCTCTTTCCTAGATGGGTTTAGTGGGTACAATTAATCCAGATTGGCCCAGAGGACCAGGATAAAACCACTTTCACCTGTCCTTGGTGTAATTTCTCTTATATTCTCCTTCCTTTTGGCCTACACAATGCCCCTGCCACTTTCCAGAGGGCAATCTTGAGTATATTTGGTGAGCTATTCCATGATGTAGCAGAGATTTATATGGATGATTTTACACCCTATGGGTGTTATTTCTAGGAGGCTCTGTCCAACTTCGGTAAGGTGCTGAACAAATCCATTGAAATGAACATGTCCCTCAGTCCCAAAAAAAATTATTTCTTGATGACTACAGGGACTGTTCTAGGTCATTCAATATCCCAGAGAGAAATACAGGTGGACCCAAATAAGATAGCCATCATCCAAAGGGTCCCACCTCCACAAAAATAGAGGGATTTTAGAATTTTTCTAGGTTTAGCTGGATACTATAGGAGATTTATAAAAGACTTCATCAAGTTAGCTTCTCCTTTGTTTGTGTTATTGGCCAAATACTCTAAATTTTTATGGTCAGAAAGCTATCAAGAGGCCTTGGACACCCTAAAGGACAAGTTCACCACTGTACCTATTCTTCGAGGCCCAAATTGGGCCCTTCCTTTCCATATACATGATGATGCCTCTCATAAATCCATAGGAGTAGCTCTAGGCCAAATAGATGACAAGTTACCTTATGCCATTTACTTCATCAATAAAATTCTGTCAAAAGTCGAACTAAACTACACAGTGACTAAAAAGGAGCTCCTAGGTGTTGTGCATTAATTGAACAAATTTAGGTATTCCATTACAGGTTACGAAACATTTGTGCATACTGACCATGTTGCAATTAAATACATGATGACTAAACCTGATGTAAATTCCTAGATTATTAGATAGTTACTTTTATTACAATGGTTTGATCTAACTATTATTGATAAGCCTGATAAGGAGAATGTTGTCGTAGAGTTTTTATCCAGATTGACTTTTCCTACAGGGGAGGAAGGAATGGTTGATGATCAGTAACTGGATGAACACTTATTCGCCATTTTAGTTCTCTCTCCATGGTTTGCTGACATAGAAAATTACCTGGTGTTTGCACATTTTCCATCAAACTTTTCCTCCAAAGAGAAAAGAAATATTGTGAGGAAGAGCACCCCATTCACTTGGATTGGGGGAAATCTCTTCAAACTAGGCCTAGATCAAATTCTGAGAAGATGTGTCAAGGAGGAGGAAGTCTTTGACATCCTTCTGACCTATCATGATGGGGCTTGTGGAGGTCACTTTGCAGCCAAAATGACAACATTCAATGTGCTACAAGCTGGTTATTACTGGCCCACTCTTCACTAGGATGTGAGGAATTATACTAATTAGTGTGATCGGTGCCAAAGGATGGAGAAACCTACCCCAAGGGATGAAAGTTCTTTGCAACCTCAAGTGACTTTCGAGCCATTTGACAAGTGGGGCATGGATTTCATTGGACCCATTGACCCTCCATCAAGGAAAAAGAAGTACATCATTGTGTGCACTGACTATTTGACCAAGTGGGTTGAAGCCAAGGCCATCAAAGCAGTAATAGAAGAGAAAGTGACTAAGTTCTTAAGGGAAAATTTATTTTATAAGTTTGAGTACCCTAGAGAACTAGTCACTAATAAAGGAAGTTAGTTTACATCTCACATTATTGAAAATTTGTTAAGCCAACACAAGATCAAGCATAGAACATCCACTCCTTACCACCCACAAGCTAACGAGAAACTGGAGGTAACCAACAGAGTGTTGGAAGGCATTATGACCAAGGTGATTAACAACAGCAAAAAGGAATGGGAAGATAGGTTAGTTGAGACCACTTAGGCCTACACTACCACATAGAAGACCACCACTAGATTCACTCCTTATGAGCTAGTCTATGGGAAGAAGGCCCTACTGTCCATTGAATTTGAATACAACACCTTAAGAATGGAAACACAACTAGATCTAGATCTCACCAAGGCACAACAAAAGAGAATGCTCCAGCTGAATGGGGTAGATGACTTTATGATGCAGGCCCTCTTGCACACAGAGGTGACTCAAGTTCAAAGGAAGATTTGACATGAAAAGAACATAAAGGAAAAATAGTTTCAAGTAGGTGATTGGGCTCTATTGTATGATTCTAGGTACAAGGATTTTAAAGGCAAGTTAAGGACTAGATGGTTAGGGCCTTATGTCATAGCAAAATGTCATGATAATGGTTCAATACATATAAGAATGATTGATGTAGAGGATATCCCTTTACTTGTCAATGGGTACAAATTGAAGGTCTACAAGAAGCCCTTGTCAAAGAAAGAATTCATCAATGGCATCAACAAGATAGTGATGGTGGTGGAGAAAGTCTCGGCTTCTACCCCGTCAAGTCCTTGCAAAAAAAAAGAGAAAAGAAAAAATAAGAAGACTCAGGTGAAAACCTCCATGAGCCAGCTAAGTCCCACTGTTGGGTTAAAAACCTCTTGAGGTGGCCCAAGGGTGTCGAAAAAAAAAAAGAATAAAAAGATCTATGGGTGAAAACCTTTATTGAGGCACCCAGGGCAAGTAGCTAAGACGAAAACCTCTTGGAGGCAGACTAGTTGTTAGACAAAAAAAAAAAAACCAAATATATATATATATATATATATATATATATATATATATATATATATATATGTAATAGAGAAAATAAAATTTTGAAAATGTTGTTTGCAGGTCAGTAGAAGGAGGATCAGAGCAACTTGAGGGGACCAGAATGACCTATACAATCCATATTTTCTTTCCTCCATCCCATATTCTTCATCATCCATCAATACCTTCATTTATGAACTCCTGAGCTCAGTTTACACATGCTCTGTGTTTTCTACAGGATTTCTTGTAATCCTATAGGATTCCCTGTAATCCTACAGATTCCCTGAAAACCTATAGGAGTTTCCTATAGGAATTATAGTGGCTTGGGAATCCCAAGAAAAGTGACCCTAGAGTAAGGGGATGACCAACCTGTATCAAAAAATAAAATGTTTCTGCCTCATCACCATGCCTCTCACCACCATGTTACCCTTGCATTCATCTAATCAGTCAATTCCAAAAATATTATAGTTTTCAAAAAAGAAAAAAAGAAAGAGAAGAGGGTGAGAATAGAGGACAAGGGGACAAAACCTAAATACTATACCTCTCACCTACCAATCACTAGAACCCTTCTCTACCCATGACAACAATCCTCATGCTCCAGAAGTGAAGAAAAGAATGAAAGTTTAGGGGAGAGGTAGCTACAGAACATCTTGTAGGTTTCCTGTAGGAAATCTTGTAGCAACATATCCCATGAAAGAAATTTTCACATGGTTGCAGTCATCTTCATCATAGGGATCCCAATGTCAAGGAAGCTCCTCTAGAGCTCAGCAATAGCAATAGGATCATCAACATCACTCTCTAGTACCTGCACATCAAAGGAAACAAGCATCCAAAGAGGCCAATACAAAAAAATATGTAGCAAATACATAGCACAGGGACATCATTCTTCAACAAGCAGCATCATCAAAGCATCTTACCCACAGGTATGCCATCTTTCTTATGCTCTCTCGTTAGCACAATATGATAAAAAAATGTAGGATTATGCAAGAGTTGGTTTTATAAAAAAAAGGTGGCCAGTTAACTTGGCCACCTTCAGCCAGTCAACAAGGAGAAAACAGTTAGACCACTCCACACATGGCAGCAATCAAATCAGATGAAAAAGGAGATAAGGCCAAAAATGGTTAAATTACGAATAATCGAAGTGGGAAATTATTACGAGGTAAGGAGGAATGATTTAGTGATAGTGGGACCAATGGTCCAAAAGTGGGTGCTCATACTTAGGCATCCAACACACCATCCCACACAATCACCCATATGAGGAAATAAAACACTAATTTCCATGCAAACAAGGCATTTGGAATCTAGAGGATTCATTGAAACAAGGTTTCTCTCGGCCTCTTGAAGCTGCATCTACAGGAAATACAGTGAGATTTTGCAGCGTAGAGGCACCTACAAGATCCTACAAGAAAACCTACAGCATCCTACAGGAAGACCTACATGAGACATAACAGTCATCTATAGAATTATCAGTTGGCATTTAGGGAGGAAAGATCAAACATTGGCCTCATCAGGTAGTAACCAGGAGGTAGGAGCTACAACTTCCCATATCTTCCAGTTAAAAATAAAGAAAAAATCCTCCATTTGGTTAAACAAGTTGCAGTCTAAGGGAATTATAGTGCAGAATTATCATTTTTAATCTCTCACCCACTAGAATTCTCAAAATATACCCATACAAGCCTCCACAATTACCAAGGGAAAGAGGATAGGGGGTTTTAACAAGAGGGAATCCATAAACACAGTAAGAATTCATCAGCAACCTCTTGTAGTATAAATCTTCACAAGGCACAATTGGATGGGTTTCTTTGAAAGAATGAGGGGATACAATGATGAGGTGGCCAAAGACTTTTCTCTCTCACTCATACCCCTGACTAGGACCCATACCACTGCTGTGGTGAAAGGCATCTTAGTAGAAATCACCCTTGAAGTCATAAGAAAAATCACCACACTTACTTTAGGGTTTCCTTGGAGAAACAAAGATAAGGGTAACAACACCCTTGCAAAGAAGAAGTTCTTCTTGGAAGGGGAGGAGGCAATGGAGGACAAAAGTGGGGTCAGAAGAGGAAGCCTTCCATACCCTTGCAATGAAGTTAGCTACCACCTCATCAAACATATATCACGTGAAGGGAGATAAAGTGTGGTGTATGGATATCATTTCAGGCTTCTCCAAGAACTGAGATTTGGAGCAGACACACCTCCTTCAAATAGACTAAGTATACCCTACTTTCTTCTTCAATCAATGATAGATATGAGCATCAAAGTGAAGGAAGGAAAACAACACCAACTATCCCATCATGGCTTAATCAAACTTATCCTGGAAGATTCTCTCGAAAACCTAAGACTCCCTATTACATGGACAACTTTCAAAGACATGCAGGCAGAGGGAGAAATAAAAGTTCTTGAATATGAAAAAATCCCCACTCCTAGTGATAGGGATGAAGAGGAAAGAGAGGAAGAAAAAGAGGAAGAAAAGGAGGAGGAAAATGAAGAAGAGACAGAAGAAGAAACAAAAGAAGAAACATATGCACATAGTGAGAAAATGGAGGAAGAAGAGGAAGAGAAATACAAGGATGGGGAGGAGAATTGAAAAGAGGAAATATAATAGAAATAAGAACAAAGGTCTATATTTCAAGGCAAAGAGGGGGAAGAGTCACAAAGGGAATCCCTAGAACCCACTAAGAAAGAGGCAACAACTTCTCTTACTGCCCTAAGTACACCAATCAAGCCAAAAGGGAAGATACAAAGAAAAACCCCATTGTACTTTAGGAAAAGAAAAATCACAACAATCAGGCAAGGAAGACCCCAAACACCCACCCAAATTCCTATTGTCATTGAAGACTCACCAAAGAAGCAAGAGAAGATAGCTCTTGTTGAGAAAAATCAAGGAGAAGGATCATCAGGACAAGCCTCTCCCAAATCTCCCATCACCTATGTTAGGAAGCCTGTCACAAGGTCTACCTCATTAAAGGGAAAAGGTATCCTACAGGAGACACAGAAGGACCTACAGGAAGAAAAGGCCATCCTACAAGAAACTCTGCTAAACCTACAGGAAAGCCAGAAAATGGACTAAGAAGGTATCACTTAGCAAGAAACAAAGAAGGAAGACCCAGAACTAAGAGAATCTAGTCCTCAACCCAACCTCAACTCTTACTATAGGTTAATTGAAGCGGGTAGGGTCATCCCATATAAATTTTCCATCCCCTTATTCTTTGATCTTGAAAAAGAAAGGGCAAGAACACACGAGTGGATGCAAATTTCCAAATCCAAAGGAGTGGAGGATGTCAGCCACATGGAGTAGAAAGTAAAGGAGATGGGTAGAGAACTGAGAAACATCAGGGACAAAGAGGCAATGATGAAAGCTTAGTTGGATGCAGAGAATGCATGGATAAGGGGACAATTACAAGAAAAGGAAATCCATTTGGCAGCTATGGTCAGTTTATCCTCAGAGGAAATCCAGTGTGGGATGCCAGCAAAGTCTTATGCCTTGTATCTTAAGGAACAGTGGCTAAAATTCCAAGTTAAGACTCTAGCACAGAGAGGCACTATGAATTTCCAAGACTACAAAAAATTCATTGATCTCTGTAATCAAAGCACATTGGAAGATAGAGAAAAAAAAGTCTTAGTTTTACCTACACAAGTTGACCTTGACAGATTTAAATGTGTGGGACCCAAATTCAAAACTACGGGACTTGCAATTCATGGCCTTAACATCTTGGATGAATCATGAGGAGGCAAGAGCTGCAGAGATGAAGAATTTAATGGTAAGAGAAGAGACATAACCCCTCATGATAAGAGCTGATCAATCTAACCCAATGGTTGTCATCAACACCCACAACCTAGTGAAAATGATCCTAAGCTTGCACCTAGGTACCTTTCTACCCAAGAGCAAGCAATCACACACTTTGAAGACATGTTAAGGTTCTTGGGGGATGATAGCATGCAATCTTGCCAAAGGAGATAGAACACCTTGCCTTACAACCCAAAAATCAGAGAACATCATTCTCCTCAGAGAATGATAGAGGCACTAAACAGAACACCCATGTACAAGAAAGCTCTATAAAGACTCAAATTCAATTGGATTGGCTTTACACTCAGTCCACCACTGATCTTACGAATGTTGGAAGGAAGGAAAGAAGAGGAAGAAAGAAAGCAGTGGGAAGAGATAGAGATGAAGGTAGGATTTTATTGATAGGAAGAAGAAGCCACATCAGAAGCATGGGATGTCAGGGAGGCCACCAGAGAAATGAAGGACATGGATATAGATTGAGTTTCTTAGAGGATGAGCAGCACTTTCAGTATGGGGGTGATGATGAGGATTATCATTGGATAACTATATGGACCTTAATACACCTCCAAGCTAATTAAAATCAACTCTTCTCATAATTCATTACATATTTTAATTATATTTTGATTAATGAGATGAGTAAAAGCAAGATGTTATGTCTAGTGGTCTAATGAGCATTGATTACAGGTTTTTGAGAA
Source organism: Pinus tabuliformis (assembly GCA_031772625.1). Classification (NCBI taxonomy): domain Eukaryota; kingdom Viridiplantae; phylum Streptophyta; class Pinopsida; order Pinales; family Pinaceae; genus Pinus; species Pinus tabuliformis. The sequence continues at coordinate 656,308,462 of CM062820.1, read as the reverse complement.
AAAATCATGGCAATTTTTTCTAATTAAGGGCAGAAATTCGAATGAGATAAGGAGGAGAGATTGTAGGAGATAGATCCTCCTCATTTAATCCTCACTCATTCGAATATTCCTCCATAAAATCACACTAGCTCAGAGTTGCAAGAAGCTGAGTCAAGAAGATCAAAAGTCAGCCGAGCCAGTGATAGTTAAGAGCCAGTTCATCTTGAGTTTGGGAGCCAAGCCTCCCTAGATTTAAGGAAGTCGTTGGAGACTTTAGTTGTATAAATGAGAAGGCCTAGAGCTTCATTAGGATTCGGGTTTTTTATGTAAGAGCACTAAGCCTTTTCAAGTTCAAGACTTGTGGAAGACATTGTTATGTAATTTTTCTGATATGATAATGATAATGAGCATTTCCTTGATCCAACACTGAGTTGACTAAGAGGGTTGAAGATCTTGGGTTAGGGCCCAACCCTAGCAGTAAATGCCCCTCTTCTTCTACTTGTATGCTTAGTTGATTTCATAGATTAATGCTTGAATTGGTTTTAGCATTATTTCATTGCAACTAGTTGTGAATTTGGATTAGTTTGCTTCCATTTGTGCCTTGCTTTAGAAGTAGCTTAGAAAGATAAAGGAATACCAAAAAGTTGTTAGCAGGTGGACTTGGCCTCACTCCTCCCTTTAGGGACCATGGTTTGAGGAAAGAACTCCTATGCAGCCCCAAAAAGAGAGAATTTTGATTTATCATGGAATTTAGGGTTTTATGCTACTTAGGCCAACATATTTTCAGTTTTCAAGAATAGGATTCATTGTCATCTCTGATATCTTCATACTTTTATTAGATCTCATAGTGTTTCACAGTATTATGCAAGTATTTCCATGCATGAGCTAGGAAATTAGATAAGAAAATTATGTTTTCTTTAGTTGATTGAAAATCTTTGTTATTTGACATGATTCATGGATAAAGGCCAGTGATTGATGCAGTACAAGAGTTCCAACAGTACAAGGAGATCACATTTCGATCAGCCCCATCCTAACCTCATCCATCGATGATCATCACTTTTCCCACTAAGTCCCTCAAACAATTCATCCTTCCATAAGAACAACTTTCCATATTTGTTGAGCAAATATAACCATCTTAAAAACTGTGTTTTGAGCTCTGAAGAAGTCTTAGTCACTCCCTTGCCTTATTTATCCCACCATTCACCTTCCCTAATCCCTACACCACCTTCCAATTCACTCCTATTTCTCTCGGCTGGATCTTGTAGGAATACATGGGATCTTGTAGGAGCATTAGGAAATCCTGTTGGAAGCATTAGAACATCCTATGGGACGACCTACAGTGGCCTATTTTGAGGTCAAATTGTGGAAAAATCATCCAGGAAGATAGGAGAAGACCCATACTTTCCTCCCAAGCCATTTGACCTTTCACAACCATCTCTAACCCACCCGCCACATCACTAAGAGGATTTGACATTCATATTTTACACACAAAAAGGAAAAAAGATTTATTATGTTCATTTACATGCACAACAGTAGAGTGTTTGGTTATTTCAGATTTCATGCCTAGGACAGTAGGATTACATACATGTTAACTTAGAATTCTTTTGAAACAAAGCCTCTTAAAAATTAGTTAGATAAGTGGTGTGTTTAAGAATTTGATTTCAGTCTTTCCTTACTACAGTAGACAAGATTTCAGTTAGTGCAAATTTCCCCTTTCCTCATTGGTAATCAAGCTTCCTCTGAATCGATAGAAGGTTGGTTTGAGAAACCATAGTGGTCTATTGCCAACTTAGCAGTGACGAAGAGTGGACCCATCACATTTTCTTGTGTATACAACACTGTCACCTCCAGGTTTGTACAAACCTCGGGTTGATAAATTAAAGTTGGTAGCCCTAGGAGTTGTAGCATTCTTGCTGCAATAATAGTGCTCATCAATTATAGGATATGAATTTTATGTTCATGTTGATCATTCTGCTATAAGATATATAATGAATAAACCTTTAACTGGTGATAGAGTGACTAGGTGGTTGCTTTTATTACAGGAATTCAATGTTACAATTATTGATAGATCAGGAAAGTCTAATGTTGTAGCTGATTATCTTTCTAGATTAAACAATCCTAGTAAATTAATTCCTATTGATGGTGATTTCCTGATGAGCATCTTTTTTATATCACATAAAAATCCCCATGGTTTGCTGACATAGCTAACTGTTTAGGCACCGGAAAAACACCACCTCACTTATCCGCTCGTGGAAAGCATAATATTATTCATAAAAGTGCTTCATATTCTTGGATATAAGGAGACCTCTTTTACACCATACCATATTTTGTTATTCGTAGATGTGTGAGAGAGGAAGAAATGTTTGATATCTTAAAATATGCCCATGATGAACCTTGCGGTGGCCACTTCGCTGATAAATGAACTGCATATAAAATTTTACGCACTAGCTATTTTTGGTCTTCTTTGTTTAAAGATGCCAAGTAATATGTTAGGCATTATGATAGTTGTCAACAGATGGGTCAACCTGTTCAGGCCAATGAAATCCCCTTATGTCCTCAAGTCATGATTTAGCCCTTTGAAAAATGGGCTATTGGTTTCGTAGGACCTATAAACCCACATCTCTAAATAAAAAGCATATCTTGGTTTGTATTGATTCTGTTACTAAATGGGTAGAGGCTAAAGAAATTTCTTTTGCCACTGAAAAAGTTTTTGTTGATTTTCTATTCAATGAAATTTTCACTAGATCTGGTGTTCATAGAAAAATTGTTTCTGACAATGGACCGCAGTTTGTTTCTAACTTAGTATAGGAAGTCATGAATTAGTACAAGATTCGACATAGGAAATTTGCACTATACCACCTGGAAGCAAATGGCCAGGTGGAATCTACAAACAAGGTGATCGAATCCATCGTCACCAAAACATTAAAAATGCACAAGAAGGATTGGGCTAGCTAATTTCCCTAAAGCCTTATGGGAATATTGAACCACTTGGAGGAACAAAATGGGGCATACACCATATGAGCCGGTGTACGGAAAACAAGTCCTTTTCCTGATTGAATTTCAGATAAATACTTTTTGAACTTCAGTTGGTTCTATATCTCTTAGAAGCATAGCAGCAACATCTATTACAGTTAGACAAGTTGGATGAATTTTGGAGGGATGCTATTCAACAAAATATTTTGGTGCAACAGCAATGCAAGAAGTGTCCTGACAAGTTTATCAGGAAGAAACAGTTCCATCCAGGTGATTGGGTAGTTCTCTATGACTCTATATTTAAAAATTTTGAAGGGAAGTTCCATACTCGTTGGATGGGACCGTATGAGGTAATTCAAGTTTTCAACAATGGGGTTGTATAAGTCAAAACTATCGATGGGAGAAATTTAGTTTTCCTTATGAATGGGCATAGGATTAAAGCATATTTTTAGCCCATCACAAAGGAAGATTTCATGCAGAAAGTGCAATAGTAGTTTGAACTTCAGTTGGTAGGTGGCTATGCCAGTCTATGGTGATCTTATTTCTTCTCTCTTGAAATAAAGTTTAAAGAAAATCCAAAAAAAATATATAGAAAAAAAATTAAAAAATAGAAAGAAAAAGAGGTAAAGAAAAATATTTTCCTGTGATTGTGAAAATCAGTTTTCCTAACATTATTGTAGAAGGATCAACATGAAAACTAGCTTGCTGGTAGGAAGATCAGTTCTAATAATATGGGAATGTTTCTTGATCTTTAAATGTGTTAACTATCACAAAGACGAAGTAGGTTCAAGTACAGGAACCAGGCCCTTATCCAAGTTTGGGATAGCTGGAACATAAATTTTTATCCAAGTAACACTCAATTCCCACTGCATTTACTTTACGGATCATCACTATATAGGCAGATGTAAGGTGAAATTCTTCCCTTATTCTATTCCCATTTTCATAAACAAAAAAATCCTCTTATTTTCTTCTTTTCATGCCATGAATTTTACCATCCCTTTGTTCAAGAAACTTTCCCTATCTGATTTCGTATTTCCCTCTTTTTTTTTCCCTTGAATTTTTTTCCCCAAATTCCCTTTTTGATTTGTCCCTCTTGGTGGTCTCACTCTTGAATTCCTTGTCATAATTTCCTAAAAATTTACTCTCTTCCCACTTATTTTTTTCCCTCATGGATCGATTGCAGGGTCTGATGTGAACTCACAAATCAGATCAAAAGGCAAATATCAACACCAAAAAATGGCAAATAAAGATTCCCTTGTATATCTAGAAATTTTTCTTATCTGGCCTATGAATTATATCCTATCATAATTTTCTTTTGGTTCCTTTTATCTTTCCATTTGTGCTACAAATATCCTTTGTGCATGAATGTGTGTTCGAGTGCAAACATGTTGGGTGCATGCATGGTTAGTGCAGGCATGTTTAAGTGTAGGCATGCTCGGTGCAGGCATGGTTAGTGCAAGCACATTCAGTGTAGGCACGTTCAGTGTAGGCATATTCAGTACAAGAATTTTCACTGCTAAGCATGCCCAATTAGAAAAACACATATTCTGGTGTAGAAACACATGGTGTAAAAATGCATATTGAAAATCTTATCTTTTTTTTTCATGAAGTTTTGTACAGGAAGAATAACTGTACCACCTATAGATCATGGCATTCAATTTTTATTCTGATTAGCACTTTGTTTTATCATTTACTAAATTAGGAAGAGATCGTTTAATTACAAAGATATTTTAGGTTATTGAATCTCATATTTTTAATGAGTACTAAGTACACCTTATGTGAGATCATGAATTAAATGTGGGATGGTACTATTCTCCTGAAAAAATCATAACCTGATAATAATGACCTTACTCCATATCTGCCCTTGCATGACCGTTACATGGAATCATTATCTAAACCGCCGCCTTCCCAATCATCATCACCTACCTGTACTAGAACCAATTCGTATTCACATCCATATAATTTTAATGATGAAGCATGACCATTTGGAAGTGGTTAATATAGCAGTGGATGTATAGCTTGATCATCATTTTGAGTTATTTATATTGTAATAATCTTTCAAAACTTTAGACAGAGATTGGGTAAATTCAAATAAACATGGCGCCTGTAAGGATTGAGCCACGCTCCATAAAGGAGATGGAGAAAACAACTGAGTGTAGAAACCATCTTGTATTATTGTAGGAATTAGGGTGCCTCCCATTTCTGTAAAAATTTTATGGATTCGACTCAGCCATGGGGCTAGCATTCGCCCAGAGTTTTTATGGAAGCCAAGCCAAGGTTAGTTCATTGGAATTTGCAGTCACAGAGGAGTCCATATTTGAGGCTAAAAGTTTACCAGTAGTGGGGGAACAATGGCTTAAGAAGGATAAAATAGAAAAGAAGCTTTGGCATTGATTCATGGTCAACCCAATGCAAAATGTTGACTGGAAGAACGGTCTCCAACGTAATTCTATGATTGGAAAATGGAAGGATCCCCTTTATGTGTTGCAGAAGTTTATTACCTATGAGGGTTGTTACTCACTAACCTCCTTGTATCACATATGGTTGCTCCTGTATTTTGAGTCTGGTAAGGTCATTAATTTGCCTTACTATTTGCTGAGGAGCTTAGAAGAAATGTCAAAAGGTGTTGAGAGATGGAAGTCAAGCCAGGTTGCATACAAGTTATATCACCAATGGATGATCACAACTTTAATCAAGAAAGAAATGGAGGTTAAAAACGTGACCTGGGAGGAGTTCTTAAAGGAGTTTTAGGGACGAAGTGTAGGGAAGTCGATCGATAAGAAGAGTGCGAGCAAGAAAGAAAAATCAGAAATGCTGACCCCATGCCCTACCAAGACCAGGAGGTCAGCCAGGAGAAGAAATACCTCTTCAAGGGCAGGTCATGTTTAGTCAACCTCCCTGATAATGTTGGACAACTCGCAACCTACTTCACTAGGTAACAGTAACCTATCGGTCCTCCCTGAGGTGGTGACCCATATAGTTGTTGATGATACTATGCGAAGAAGAAAGACAACACACCCTTGTCTATCCTCTTTGGTATGATGAACAAGAGAAAAATGGTGTTGAATGCTAGCAAAGACCCGTCAAAGGTTCAGTTGGATGATAAGGCATAGGACACTGAAGCCCTTGATGATTTTGAAGTTCTGGGTACTGAAAGCCCCGATAAATTGGATGAGTAGGGTACTGAAACCCCTCATAATTTGGATGAGCAGGGTAATGAAACCCCTCATAATTTGGATGAGCAGGGTGCTAAAACCCCTGGTAAATTATATGATAAGGGTATTGAAACCCCTAGTAAATTGGATGAGTAGGGTGCTCAAACCCTTGGTAAATTGGATGAGCAGGGTACTAAAACTCCTGGTAAAATGAATCTGTAGGGCACTGAGACCCTTAGTGACATTGAAACTCTGGGTATTGAAACCCTTGAAGGTATTGAAATGCAGGAATTGGGTGGCCAAGATAACCTCGACCCTAATGATGTCATCACATGTCTGGAATCGACTGCCAAGAATTCTGCGCCAAAGGAATTTGGAGTAGAAAAATCCACCCTTTATCTGAATAGTCGGATAGAAGAGCTCAAGCAACATGTTTATGGCTTGGAGGTATTAAACCAAGCCATGAAAGAGTAGAATACAATGCTAAAGCAAGTGAATGTATAGTTGGAAGGCGAGGTGAAGGAGCAGAAAAGACAAGTCAAGATATGGACAGTTTGGGCCTCAAAGTGTTATGAACGTCTTAAAAAGGTGACCAAGAAACCCAAAAAGGATCGAAACAGGAAGGCAAAGATAGTGAAAGTAGGGATTAGCATACAAGTTCAAAATTGAAGGGAGGATCTTTTGTTTTGGTTTTTTTGCAGCGGGTAAAGGTTGTGTGAGGACCCACAACATCATAAGGAAGGGAGGATGTTGGTAGGATAAATTGCTTCATTTTTAACCCCTTTTCCACTTCAAAATCATAACCTTAGACCTTTGTTTTAACCTTGAAACCTCCTTATTCCTGCACTATTCCAAGAATCATGCCTTTTCCTGCACTATCTTTATATTTCATATTTAAGGGTTACGAATGTGCTTAATGAATTGCTTTTATAGATTTTATACCTTTAATATTATTTTCAACTAATATTCCCTTTCCTAAAGTATTTGATAAGAAACATATTGATCATTTCGTTAGCATGGTCAAGTGCAGGTAGGATTCCTACACTGTTGGCAAATCCTAAATTTCCGTGACAACTCACTACCTAACGTAGACACCTTGTTCCAGATCGGTTATCTCGAGTTGGGCTCAGAGTAGAGATAAGTCATGGATATGATGAAGATTAGGTCGGCGGCCGAATGCTCAAGTTTAGCATTTTGTTATAGCCGAAAGGCTTATTATGTACTATTGTTTCTATTTTGTTATAGCCAAACGACTCAGATTGTAATGTTGGATGTAATTTGGTTATGACTGCATGCCTAAAAGGATGTATATAAAGTAGGATTTAGATATAAAATGGTAGTGAGCGATAGAAATGGCAATGATACTCTAATTTTGGTATTTTTTAATTTTGCCAGTATCACCCTCATTCTGGGATGGATTCGAACTCACTGTGTACATTTGCTGATTATTAATAGAAAGGGACTCTGCCATGTTATTACAATCCTGTGTTATAATTATGTGTTGATGTGTCGTTGAGAGCTAAATTTCCAAGTTTCCTAAACAGGGAAACGAGCTGGTTAGCTAGGGCCTAGCCAACCCAACTCATTCTCTCTCGCATTCCTATTTCTCATCAAAGGTGTGTTGATTTTGTTTAATGCAAGGTGTGAATTAAATAGACGTTTTCATTCTTCCACAAAGTCCAGGTTCGATTTCATTTATAATCACTGTGTGACGGATCTATAGTGTGCATGCTTAACTAAGTTTGATTTTATCATTTTTTATTTCTTTTCTTCGAAGCTTAGCATCATCTCTCCCTAGATTGTGCAAGCACAATATTCCTGCAATAGTGCGTTTACAGTTTTGCAGAATGATTTATTTGGTTCATTACAGTAACAATATTTTGTTCTTTTCTAACATATGAGCCTTGATGCATTTATACAAGTGTTTGATCATCACTCTGAAGTATTCTTGACATCTAGAATTAGATATGGTTTGGTAATTAGAGAATGAATGTTGTTATAACACATTAACCTGTACCTACACTTCATACTTTTCAGGGAAGGACCAAACTTCAGATTTAATTATTTTAAAGAGAATCTTTCTGAGTTAAGAAGGTTACAAATGCAGATCATATTTGTGTGAATAACTATTACAGGGTTGAAGTCTGTTGTCACAATTAGATGATTTCTTTAGTTGCATGAAGGAGTTCCTTGATTGAAGAAAAGTGTGCTTTGAATTTTGAAAATTAATTCTTATTTTGAAGTTGAGATTGGTTGAAGCATCTTTTTGTTTGTGGAAGTTATTTCGGAGTTCTGTTCACCTTTGCAAACTCATTCTCTATTAGGCCCCTATAGTACTATTGTAACCCCTTATTGTTATTAGTACAACCCCCTTATTATATTTATGTACCCATGTAGTGCCCATATTGTTAATATTGTGCCCCATAGAAGCCCACTATTGTTATTATTGTGCCCTTACATTATTATTGTTATGTCAGCTTTGATTATATTATGACCCCTTAGATTCCTATATATAGAAAGGAGGTCTTTTCATTTGTATCATCCAAGAATTGCTCATTTGTGTAATGTAAACGAGGTTTCCCCCTCGAAGAGGCTGAATTCTAAGGCGTTCAACTATCTTTTCTATCTTTTTGTGAGCTGGTTTCATAACATTTGGTATCAGAGCTTTGGATTCTAGGGTTTCACTGCTCCAAATAGGTCATCGTGAAATTTTTGCTATAACTTTTTTCTGTGATGTTTCAGAAGTGAACGAAAAAACCCATTTGATACAAAATCACACTAAACCTCGAGTCCAAATTTCAGAGTTTTTTGCGCTATATTTGCGGAGATATGATCTGAAGAAGTTGATCTTTCTGCAGACTCCTGAATTACATTCCAAACAGGTGACCTTGGGAAAATCGTCACAACTTTTGTTTTGAGCATCAAATTGAAATTTCATAAGAAGTTACAGAATGAGGATAGATTGTAGTTTCCTGTGTATATTTTTGAGATCCTAAGGTCGAAACAATGACACATGGCACTTCCTACAATTTCCCTCTTCTGAAAAGTTATATAATCAGGTCATCTTGGGAGATTGTGCATAACTCTTTCTTGGAGAATCTAAATTCGATCAGACTAGTGGCATTGGAAAGAGGACACAAAGGGCTACTGCAAATCACATTTTTAGAACTGGAAGAGCTGAAATTACAGAGTTATAGTCATTTCAATATCAAGCTCCTAAAATCAAGAAAAGGTGATATGAGGAAGTTTGATGGCAAGGATCCGGTAAATTGGATACTTTAGATATTTTGATCAACATGGTGTACCACTGTTACAAAAGCTATGTATTGCATCTTCATATTTAGAACCAGATCAATTTTTTTAGTATAAATGGCTTTGTTCTCGTAAACAACTTGTTACGTGGTCAATTCTCATGGAGGAAATGATAGCACATTATGAGGATACAAAGAGAAACACCTTCTTTAGAGCAACACCACAACAATTGGAAAGAGTAAAAGGGCTTTGTTACATAGTGGAAAGTAAAATTATGGCAACAAGGAAGTCTACCCTATAACTATAAAGATGGAAGTGTTGTTTCTCCTAGCCTTCCACAACCTACAAGGGTTACACCATAACAATTGGAAGAAAAAATAGAAAAAGGGCGTTGTTACAATTGTGATAGAAAATGCACTAAAGGTCATAAGTGTGATGAGAAGAAATTATTTTACATAGAGTATGAAGAGGAGGAAGAAAAGGATCAAGAAACATCAAAAGAAAAGGATATACTCCAGGACCCAACCCCAGAGAAAGAAGAAATGAATCAGACCATATCTTGTAAAGAATTGGCAAGAATTACCACTCCCCAAACTCTCAAGATAGAAGGAAATATCAAGAAGAAAAAGGTATAAGAAGTGAAATATCACATCGAGAAAGAAGAAATGAATCCAACCATATCTTGTAATTCATTGGTCAGAATTACCACTCCTCAAACTATCAAGATAGAAGGACATATCAAGAAGAAAAATGTTCAAGAAGTAAAGATCACATCGAGCATCAAGAAATGAATCCGACCATATCTTGTAAAGGATTGGAAAAAATGACCACTCCTCAAACTCTAAAGATAGAAGTACATATCAAGAAGAAAAAGGTTCAAGCAATGAAAGATCACATCGAGCATCAACAACAAGTTCTCCAACTTTTAAAGAATAACCCCACTTGGTTGCAAAATTGAATGAAACAACAGGTAGATCAACATCGTAGTGAAAAATGTTTTGATGTAGGTGATTGGGTATTTTTACTGCTACATCTCAAGCAAGCTATTTATGAGAAGAAAATGTTGGCAATACTACAAGCACTTAAGAAATGGCGACCTTACCGAATGGGAAGACACTTCAAGGTAAAAATGGATCATGATAGTCTTAAATACTTTTTAGAACAACTATTATCTTTAGAAGAACAGAAAAAATGTGTCACAAATATGTTGGGTTATGACTTTGACATCATCTATAGAAAATGGAAGAAAAATTTTGTTGCAGATGCACTCTCAAGAAAGGATGAGGCTGTGGAAGAATTGTTTTGTGCTATTTCTATTATCCAACCAGATTGGATAAACGAAGCAAGGGATGAATGGAGGAAGGACGAAGAAGTATGGTCACTTATTCAAAAGTTGCAAAACATCCCAATTCAAACAATATTGCCAGAAATTGAAGAGGAAGGAAAAATCATATTGGAACCTGGAGCAGTCACAGAAACAAGAACTCAACAGCTACAAAATCAATCAATTTTAGAGTATCTCATCAAGTGGAAGAACTTAGATTCCACATGCGGGGACAAGAAATTTATACATAAGCATCAAGAACTACTCAAGCGTTGAGGACAACACTTTTTGAAGGAGAGGGGCATGTTAAACCCCTATACTACTAGTGTAACCCATTATTATTATTAGTACAACCTCCTTATTATATTGATGTACCCATGTAGTGCCCATATTGTTACTATTGTGCCCCATAGAAGCCCACTATTGTTATTATTGTGCCCTTACATTATTATTGTTATGTCAGCTCTGATTATATTATGACCCCTTAGACTCCTATATATAGAAAGGAGGTATTTTCATTTGTATCATCCAAGAATTGTTCATTTGTGTAATGTAAAGGAGGTTGCCCCCTCGAAGAGGCTGAATTCTAAGGCATTCAACTATCTTTTCTATCTTTTTGTGAGCTGGTTTCATAAAATTCTCTAAGTTAACACATTCTTTGTTCTCTTATAAGAGGGATTTGAAAACTTGGTGCAGGAATCTCTTCTCCGGTACAAGAATTGATATCCTGATGCAAGAACAAAGAGCTCTAGTCCTTAGGCTTAGAGCCCCTACATTAGGACATAAATCTTCAGTACAGGTGTGAAATATACTTCCAACATCTAAGCTTTGTTTTGGTAGTAGTGAAATCATATTGGAGGAGTACATGAATAACAACTTAGTGTAGGGAGAAAGATCTATAAAGAAGACAGACATATTCTAAGGTCCAATTATTAACTTGACATACAACTATACTGAAGACAAACATAGATTTACATTTCTATTAGTCAGGATTTCTTACAAGAGTTTGAGAGTTCCTTTCATTTATTTTTCTACAGAAGTACTTTCTTTCACATTCCAGCACTAGAATTTCTTTGGTGTAAATTATCAGATGATCTTTTCTTTTTGATTCTACAATATTGTAATTAAGGAAGTAGGAATAGAGTTAGGAAAAGTTCATATCATTTCTAACGTTTCCTGTGCTTCACCTCTAAATTTAAAAAACCCCTGGGTTGACAATTAAGTGTTGAAGGAGTCTGCCTAACCACAATTCCTGCACCCAACAAATCCCATCTCACTAAAGCCCTCAAATCCAACAGTTACTCCACATCCTAGATCACCAAGGTCTGCTACTCTATTTTACATCCCCATCCTAGAAACCGACCTTGTAACCCTCCCCTAGGTTATGTTACCCTACCCTACATTCAAGGAATTACTGATCATATCTCCAAAATTCTTTCTAAAAATAACATCAAAAACATCTTCAAGCCCCACAAAACCCTTAGCGAACTCTTCAGATCTTCCAAGGAGAAAAATGACCCTATGCTTGGTCTCGTAGTCTATGAAATCCCATGCTCTTGTGGAATGTATTACATAGGGAAAATTGGTACATCCTTCAAAGAACAACTTAAGGAACACATGGAAAATACCTACCATAACTACATATCAAAATATACCATTGTTGAGAATTCTCATAATACCAAGCATCTTTTTTGTTTTGATAAAATGAACATATTAGCCTTTACCCCCTTCCACTCCAACCGTGTCATTAGAGAAGCCCTAGAAATTGATAAATATCATAACAAATTTAATCGAGAAGATGGATACCAGTTGAGCTATTCTTGGAAGCCAACCATACATTTCTTAACCTCTAAACCTTGTACCACTAATATAAGTTCTAACCCTTCTTAATCTCATCCCTCGCCACCCTCTCTTCTTGCTCTCTACCTTTTCCCTCAACCCTCCATTCATTTAAATCTTTCTTCAGATCCTTTTTAAGATTAACTTCCTCCTAATTAATGTTCTTTAATAAATTTAACTCTTAACTTCCTTAATTAATATTAAACCTTAATTAATCTTATTCTAGCTATATATCATCTTTCCCCTTAATCAAATCCTTTTTCCCAATCATTTTCATTTCCATTATTTTAATTATATTTTCTAATAATTGTAATAATATATCATAATAAATAAGTTTACTTGCTAATACTTATTCCTAATAATATAAGATATATATCCTAATAAAATTTTTAATAACATGTTCAAAATTTTTTTTATTAAAATTTGTTAGTATTTATTTCTAATCTTTCCCCACAATTAATTAATAAAATAACTTATAATTTTAAATAAAATTTTAGTTATAAATCAAATTAATTTTAATTTCAGTTTTTTCTTACAAAATAGAAAATTTGACTTGTTCCTTCAAATCAAATTCTTAACATTTAATCATTCGCCTATATTAAATTATTCCATCTTATTTTTATTATTTTTAAAAATTTTAATTTTTAATTCTAATGTTTTTGACTTTATTTCTAAATATTTTAATAGTTAATAATTTATTTGAATTCAATTACTTATTAAATTTTAATTCAACTCTAAATCCTTTATTAACTTTTTTTTTTTTTTTACTTCATTAATTAATTGAATTCAAAATTTTAATTAATAATATACAACCTTTCAATATTTTATCATATTTGAAATCAAATCTCAATCTCTATTCCATATTAAATAATTAAACATTGTTCTCATTATTCTCCTACTCCCTTCCAAAATTTATTAATTTGCATTTAATTCTTAATGTTTTTATATCCATTTCTAAATATTTATTATTTAATAATTATTTAATTCAATACAACTCTAAATCATTTATATTTTATTTAATTTACTCTTCTTTAACAACCATTTTTACTCTAACCTAAATCTAACATTCTCCCACGGAAATCTTCACTCCTCCTCTATTTACATTGTTCTAGCACTCTTCAAATAAATTTTCAAGCTTCATGTCCCTAAAGATGGGTGAAGTGTTCACCTGAAATGTTGGGCGCATCAACAACATCACATAGTTTACCAAAAGATATAAACATCAAGATATTGCAATATTAGAGTTATTTTGAATTATCAGGAGTCCCTGGAGTTTCGTCATCCTTTTTCAATAAATCCTTATTTTGTCCATATGAGGTATTCTTCTAGTATATTGGATAAAGTAATTGAAGAAGGTGGCTCAGATAGTTAGACATCGTTGTGTTGGAAATAGCAACAAGAAATGCTAAAAATAACATTGTTATAAATAACAGTTCAGGTATCTGTGTTGGACATAGCAACAAGGAATGAAAAATGGAAGTGCTAAAAATAACATTGCTATAAATAGCATTTCAGGATAGATTCCAATTTTAGTTAGTCCCTGAACTAAAATAGAGAAGTAAAAATTCGAATTTGATCTTAGCAGTGGTTTGTAAAATAATTAATTAATTAATCTTGAGTTAATTAGTTGTAGAAAATAAAACATGTGAAGTCTATGTGAAGACATGCAACAATTTCTCCATTGATTGAGGAAGTTATCCCTTGATTAAAGGAGATCAGGATGAGTTGTACCTTGAGTTGTAATTAGTTAGTTTAGTTAATTGAGTTAAGTCCAGTTAGATTAGTTCAAATAGTTTGTTGAACTAATTGTGAGTTCAGCTAGTTAATGCATGCATGCATGCAACTGCTGCACTTCAGATAACTAAATATTCTCTCATAAATAACTCATGCATGTTAGTTCAGTCAAGGACCCAATTGAGATCAGTGGAATGGATAGTGTATAAACAGTTGGAGGAATTTTGATATATAGGAAACTCATCCATGCAGAAGGAATTATCTCCTTCAGGATTGCGCAGTTAATACTGAGCCAAGTGAGAAGTGTGAGGTGGGAATTCACATAAGTGGAAGCAATAGACTCCAGGAAAAACTGCACAAGGAAATAAGGGGCTTGGAGGGTAGAGGAGAAGGTTTGTGAGAAGCCTTTGACTATCTATGAGCAGCAGTTGGATTGCAGAGAGAGAAGGATAGCTTGTGAGATGATTCTTTTTTTAATCTAAACATATTTCTACTTGTATGATAATACAGAGATTAGGGTTTTAGGCTGACGCTTTCCTTGAGTTATTCTTTTGTGTTCATGTGTGATTGATTTCTCTTCATTTGTAATGTGTGTTCTAATTGATCTTGCTCATATTCAATTAAGCTTCTGCAAGTTTGTTGTAGAAGTACATCTTGTATTTTTCTTTAGTATATTTCATAATCTGTTGATCTACAGTGGGAATTTCTACATGGTATCAGAGCAAAGGTGATCAAAGCGAAGAACAATATACAAAAAGGGAGAATTTCAAAGTTTGAGGTTCCTGAATATAGAAATCGAGTTCTTATCACATCTCAATTTCACCAATGGTGTTCAACAGTTTAAGACTCAAGTATGCCCTTGATGGCAGCTCGAATTATATAGCATGGAAAGATCACATGGAAGCAGTATTAGAGGACAATGGTCCAAAGGACTTCATTGATCAAGAAGTCCCCAAGTCGGTAGCAGCTAATGCTACAGAATTGGTGGAATGGAAGAAATGTGTGGCTAGAGTGAGGAGAATCCTCCTGGAGCGAGTTCGAGACCACATTGTCTTGAGCCTCCATGGGAAGGAGACACCATTTTCAATATGGAAAACATTGAAAGATCTATATTAGAACAACAATGATAAGAGGAAGCTGGTGCTGAAATAAAAGCTTTGGAAAATCAAGTGTGAAAAGGGCGGCATGATCTCTACATATCTGAACAAGCTCGCCACCTGCAGGGATGAGCTTGGAAGTGTAGGGATCACGACAGCCGATGATGACATGGTGAGTCTTGCTCTCCTCGGTCTTCCTAAGAGCTGGCATAGCTACCAAGACTCAGTAAATGGAAGAGAGAAACTGCCAGATTGGGAACAACTTTGGTCAGATCTGATGCAGGAGGAGATAAGAAGAAGCACCAGAGATGGTTCTGCATCCAAGGAGAATGAAGAAAACTGCCTTAGCGAGTAAGGCAAAGAAAGGGAAGGAGAAGGTTTCTCATCCCAAATTGAGTTCTTCCCATGGTGGGAAGAAGTTTAACAACTTGAAAGTGCAATGCTTTCATTGTCATGAGGTGGGCCATTTTGCAACAAATTTTCAATTGAAGAAATCCAAGATGGGATCCAGGAAGGATCTAAAGGTGAGGCATTGGCCTCACAGTTTGAGTTGGATTTCACCCTCTTCACATGAATGGTTTCATCCATGGTGGGATGTGGTTGGTTTCTTGATAGTGGAGCTTCATTCCACATGATTGGTGATAAGAGTTTGTTCAGTACCTTGGAGGAGAAATATCTCCAGATACTCATAGCTATGGGTAATGATGAAAATTATAGTGTCTCGAGAGTAGGCATAGTTGTTTTTCAGAGGGAGTATGGAGCTCGCATTACCTTGACTGATGTCAAGTATTTACCAGGACTGAGAAAATTTTTTGTGTCAATCGCAATGCTAGAAGAGAAAGGCTATGATGTAGTCTTCAGCAAGGGAAATGTTTTCCTTTGACACATCACCACTAGATAGGTGAAGCAGATCGGTTCACGAGTCAAGAACCTGTATGCTCTTAAGGTTCAAGATGCATGGAAAGCCTTGAGGAGAAAGGAAACTATTGGAGACTTAGTGGTTGAGAAGGAGAGTACAATACCTCTCAACATACAACGCCAGAAGAAGTCTTAGACAATTGTGGAGGAGCCACAATTGGTGAAGCAACTTCAAGAGGTTGTGGAACAACCACAACTAGAGAAGCCGAGAGGAGACCGAGTGGAGGCATCCACTCATGTAGAGACCTCCAGTAGGGAGAAATTTTGAGCCAAGTGGGCAGAGGGATCACATTCCATACCTCCAGGTCAGAGGTGGGCGATGTGGAGTGATAGTCCCAAGAAGGCTGAAATAGGGGTAGGATCATTGAGGTACCCAACCTCTTTGATTAGACCTTGCTACGGGAGCCCTGATGAGGTGTAGTAGGATTGGCTAAGTGGGTAGAGACAGATGTGGATGGAGCGGCAGAGAGAGTTACAGTGAAGGAATCCCAAGATAATGCAGAGCTAGCACGCTGCAACAATGTGAGAGGCACATGAGTGTTGCACCAGTGCAGGATGGCATAGAGAGGTGTGCAACAGTGTGAGATGCATAGAGTGTTGTAGCAACTCAGAGATCATATAGGGAACACTTGTCAGCGGCAGAGGGAGCTTCAGCATCAGAGGGTGTTTCTAGCCCAACAGAGAGGTGATTTGGGATATTTTTTGTTTTTTGAGTTGTTGGAGTGATAACACTTGGGAGAAGTGTTGCATGCAAAACATTCCAAAGGTTCAGGATCAAGTTTGAGTTGAATGTTGTTCTTATTGAGAGGGAGTGTTGGAAATAGCAACAAGAAATTCTAAAAATAGCATTGCTATAAATAGTAGTTCGGGTACCAGTGTTGGACATAGCAACTAGAAATGAAAAATGGAAGTGTTAAAAATAGCATTGCTATAAATAGCAGTTCGGGTACCAGTGTTGGACATACCAACTAGAAATGAAAAATGGAAGTGTTAAAAATAGCATTGCTATAAATATCATTTTGGGATAGATTCCAATTTTAGTTAGTCCCTGAACTAAAATAGAGAAGTAAAAATTCTAATTTGATCTTATATATTGTTTGTAAAATAATTAATTAATTCATCTTGAGTTAATTAGTTGTAGAAAATCAAACATGAAGTCTATGTGAAGACATGCAACAATTTCTCCTTTGATTGAGGAAGTTATCCCTTGATTAAAGGAGATCAGGATGAGTTGTACCTTGAGTTGTAATTAGTTATCTCAGTTAACTGAGTTAAGTCTAGTTAGATTAGTTCAAATAGTTTGTTGAACTAATTGTGAGTTCAGTTAGTTAATGCATGCATGCATGTAACTACTACACTTTAGATAACTAAATATTCTCTCATAAATAACTCATGCATGTCAGTTCAGTCAAAGACCCAGTTGAGATTAGAGGAAGGGACAATGTACTATCAGTTGGAGGAATTTCCTATATAGGAAACTCATCCATGCAAAAGGAATTATCTCCTTTAGGATTGCGCAATTACTACTGAGCCAAGTGAGTAGTGTGAGGTGGGAATTCACACAAGTGGAAGCACTGGACCCCAGGAAAAACTACGCAAGGAAATAGGAGGCTTGGAGGGAAGAGGAGAAGGTTTGTGAGAAGCCTTTGACTGTCAATGAGTAGTAGTTGGATTGCAAAGAGAGTAGGATAGCTTATGAGCTAATTCTTTTTGTAATCTGAACATATTTCCACTTGTATGATAATACAGGGATTGGGGTTTTAGGCTGAGGCTTTCCCTGGGTTATTCTTTTGTGTTCATGTGTGATTGATTTCTCTTCATCTGTTATATGAGTTCTAATTGATCTTGCTCATATTCGATTAAGCTTCCGCAAGTTTGTTGTAGAAGTAGATCTTGTATTTTGCTTTAGTATATCGCATAATTTGTTGATCTACAGTGGGAATTTCTACACGTTGAAGTTGTCAATAATACTGTTATTTATGACAATAAATTTTATGGGATGCATTGTTATCACTGGACTTAGATGAAGAGGTTGAATATACATGATACTTTGGTTGCTTGTGGAAAAGGTTGACTTCTTGATTAGTGGTGATAGTCTCAGTAAAGAGATTGAATAGAGTTAATGAAGGCTAATGCTTTTTTTTTAATTTTGAAGGATGATTTTAACAAGTAATAATAGGGGTCTCAGTAAAGAGGCTGATAATAATCAATGTTGGTAACTTCGAGTACAAATATAAAATTTAATCCAGTAAAGACATGATTATGCATGAAATGATGGCGATGTATTAAATGGTTTATAATTAATTTCGTTAGGGTTGAAAATTCCCTGGATACTAAACTTGAGATAAATCCTAAATTTGAATTGATCTTTTAGTCTCGATACAAAGAATGAGTGAAATAAATGAGCTGATATGTGTTTTCACATGTACAAATTCTGATTTTAGAAAATTTGTTTGATATGATTATGTCTTGGGTTTTGAGACATGGAAAATACGTAAAGTGAGACATGTGTGTAGTTTCATGACAACATTCTGGGCACAACAGGGCAAGAAAACTAGTATATATTTTTATATCTATTAATAATCTAATAGTTCAGTGTATGTGGCAGCACATAACGAGACTTAGTGGAAACAAAAGGAAACATGTATTGTGGCATGGTGCGGTAGGATATGGACCAAGTCTATTGAGAACAAGAAAGAGGGACATCCCAACAAAGTAAACAAATATTCAATAATTTGGAGGTTGAGCTCAAAGACTTGGAAGATGAAGTAAAGATCTGTAGGGCAGAACTTAGAAAGCTCATGAGGAAAAAATAAGAATTGTCTGCATGGAATGTTGGGCTGAAAAAGAAATTCTAAAAGAGGACATACCAAGCTAAATCCTCTAAACGGAAAAATGGCATCGGTAGGAAGAGGCCTAGTGAGGCTAAAGAGGAGAAGAGGATAATCTCTTGTTGGTGTTATTGAGAAGGGCATCTGAAAAAGGATTATCCCCATGGGATGAAAAAGAAATAAATTAGCCCCTTCGAACCACAGGGACATGAATAAACAATGCAAGACACTGAGAAGGAGGAGGGTGCATTCCCTCTAGATTCTTGAAATGCATATATATGTAGGTGTTGAAAATATCCCCCATGAACTTGTCGGTAATGAAAGACTTCAAGGTTGTTGTGAGCCTTGTGAAGAAGTCTTGAACTGATTTTGATACATGAATATGCATATGCACATGCATAGCTATGCGCATTGTATGATGGCTGGAAGTGCCATGAAAGCTAAACTCAAAGGGATAAAATTTAATTCTGAAGATAGTTTTATATTAATACCTATAAGTGGTGGTTTTAATTTATCGTTTCCATGACTAAAATCATTTTAATTTCAGATTTGTACACGGACATGCTATTGTGTACATGGTTTGCCCTATGATTACAATCATGGATTTTATTCTTTTATGGTGTTCCCTCTCATTTTGCATCTTGCTTTTCCTATTGATATTATGATAGGCCTTTCATTTACATGCTCGGTGCTTAGGGCATGAGTCAAATTGATTGAAGGTGGCAGGGAAGCCACAAAGCTTGGAAAAAGAGAACTGAAGAGAGCTACATGTAAGGGACATGAATAGTGATTAGTTGAACGGGTTCTAGTCAACGAGGAACCTAGAGTTGGGCAGATGAGCTGGGAAAAGAGCCAATGTTGAAACATATTGGAGAGTTACTCCTGGACATAACAACATGCATAGGCAAAAACATAAGTGGTTAGGAATTTCTGCATAAAAACAAAGTGAGAGGTAAAAGAATGAATTATGGAAGCAAATTCCATTAACTAATTTGTGCCTACTACATAAAGGGAATTATCCAGACCCTAGTTTTATTTAACATAAGTTGAGGTTGGTTACACCTATGACTAAGTGAATAACAATATGATTCCAAAGTGTTCAATTAGTCCATGGGAAATGATGGGAAATGGCATGGTAGCCATGATAATGGAACAAGGGAAGTCTTCTAACCTTAACTCGATATACATATAAATTTTTCAAATGCACAAGATCATATGAATTTTTGTATGCAAATATGAACATGTCGTTTTGTCTAGCATGGATTTTTCAATGGCCCTTCTTGTGGAAGGGGGGTTGTTAAAACTTAGTTAATGCAGATGTGAATGACATAAAAATGTTCTTGTTTAATGGGAAATGAAGTGGGAAAAAGTAGCCTTGACTAATCTCTAATTTCTATATCATGCGAACATGATTTATGAATGATGCCCATGTTGTACTATGAATAGATAATGTTCAAGGATATAAAAAAAAATGGAAGAAATGTGGTTTGTGACATGTAGGGAAAGACACTAGAGGTAATGTTTCCCGGTGTCTATGGATGGGGAGTGTGGTCTTGTTGACGGTGCTGGACCCGCCAACATTTAGGGGATCTCACTGGTATGAAGTCCCAACTAGACCTCACACTATTTGGTGTTGGAGTTCCATCCGGTATTATGGCTCGATTGCCATTATCTTAGAATGTTCCTTAGCTCTTGCTATTCAATACATGAGAGTGTGAAATTTAACTTTTTGTCTAGGTTCTCTTACTGTAAGGGAGAGGGTAAAAGTGAACCTCTAGTGAGAGGTAGTAGTACCACCCAGGGAGAGACACATACGGAAAGAACAAGGGTATGTCTAGCATTAAGTGAAATAGTCCACAGCGGATGCAGTAGTTATTAAAATCAAAGTACAAGGGAAAAAATGTACACCGTCTAGCGGAGTAGTCCACATAGGGGTGGGTTATTATAACAAATAAAACACAAGGGTGATTTGTCTAATGTCTGATGGAGTAGTCCACATGAATGAGACAACAACGATAAATAATAAAACACATCTTCAATAATGTAACTACCAAAATAACCAAATTAGTTCAACTATCTTAGTGCAAGTTAAGCAAACATGCATTGCAGATGTTTAAAGAATAGTCTTATGAATGGATACAAAAAATGCATGAAAACGTGTTGGCCTGGTATAGGCTTCTAAATTGAGAAAAAGTTCCAAGACACATCTATACACCATACATCACTAGCCCTAGTAGTGGGACATTGGAGCCACTCCTTGCTCCTCAAAGAACAAAATATAGACTCTCAGGCTATGTGGGAGGAGCCAAGGTGAAAATTCATTTGCTCATACAATAAGGGGGTATATATAGCCAAGGGGGATTCTTGACCCTTGTAAGCCTTTGACTTCCCTCAAGAGTATTTGACTTCCTATGACTTTTCGACTTACATGACACTTCAACTTCATATGTTTGTCTCCTGGAATTTCACATTACATTACATTTGATTATAACAAGTATGTACCATAGTAGTGATGTGGACGAGACAACTCATGACAAAACTCGACATGACACTGCTGACATGTACTGGTTGACTGTGGTGTATGTGTCGAGCTGCTATGCTACTGAGTGATGGGTGTGCTCTTGGTGTATTATGTATTCACCTCCGCATGGAAAAGTGTGCAGGGTATTTGATGGTCTTGGTATTTTCTTGATGGTGCAAGTGTATGTGTCCCGTTTGCTTGCTTCTAGATGTGCTTCATATGTTCGTTCAACTGTGAGAAAGTATTCTAACATGCACTCCTTCCTCATCCCATTCATTGTATCGCCATGTTTCATCAATGTACTTGTTCCTGCAATCACTCATGACGAGATGACATCAAATCCAGAAATCTCCTAGTCTAGCATGATGCATTATTTTCCGTTTCAGGTGCAAGTGACCGGGAGAGAGGACAAGGCACTGAAACTATGCAGAGCACAAATTAGGGTGGGATGAGAGGCTCTAGAGCACTATTGGGAAAAACTACGTAGATATCACTTGGAGGCAGAATTGCGAAGTTCTTGAGAGGAAGACAAGGTAGGGTGTCGGGAAGAAATGCTAGGCAACTCTGTGCAGTTTTCAAGATGATGACTGGGTAGGTCATCGGGGGTCTAGCTAGGAATCTGTGCATTTTCTCCGAGGAAGAGAGAGGATGAAATAAGAGGCACTGGAAGACATTTCTGCGCAGTTTTGGAGAGCAAGGCTAGATTTCGCTATGGGGAGTTGCTGGTCATAACTGCTCATTTCTAAATGACAGTGTCAGACAAGCAGTTGCTACGCAGTTTCTGGGATGAGTGCAAAGTGGGGTAGTAGGGAGAGTGCTAGTCAAAACTACACAATTTTTAGAGGGAGAGTAGGGAAAGCCACCAAGGGGGCCTTATAGTCATATCTACGCAATTCCTTGGAATAATGCAGTGGTAGGAAACAGAGGCCTAACTCACATGATTGCATAGTTTCTATAGACACTATAGGGCATGTAGTTGGGTAACTTCTACACATTTTTAGGTAGCAATGCAACCTTGGGTCACATTTCAATTCAAGTTTTCTAATAGACCAGAGGGAGGCTTGATGAGTGATCTTCCAAGAAGCACAGATTGGGTCGATCTTGGGACAACTTCTACGTAGTTTTGGGAGATAATTGGCTTGCTCACTTCCAAGGTTGCGTAGTGTAGGCTGCCCCGGAGGGAAGCCTCAATCTCTGCGTAGTTCTGGGAAGTAGAGCAAGTTCACTGAGAACTGAGACTGCACAGTGCAGCTAAGTCAAGGCCCCTGGTGAAGGAGGGTTGTTGAGTCAAAATATTTTCAGAGAAAAATGGATGTGTGTGTGCAAGTGAACTCGTGCATACATGAAATTGTGATCACACACTTAGGATGAATCAATGACAAGACACCTCAAACAAACAAAAAAAACATGTGCTCAGTGAGACTAACTTAAAGGTTAAGAGAGATAAGTGTGACACTTGAGATAGATCTTGGAATGACCGTGATGACACTTACGCAACACTACTTGCAACTTTTTGTGTGAGTATGACTGATGTTCACAGAGCAAAATTAACTCATGCACACAAAGACAAACCTTCAAAATGGCTAGAACAAGATCGAAAGCATGACATAGGAGTCAACATGATAAAAGATGACTAGTGGTCGATCAAGGAAAAAGGGTGTAAAGACTTGACAAGTGATCATGGAATGAGCCCAATTGTTTGCAAACATCAGGGGAAAAAACCAAGGAAGGCTCCAAAAATTTGATGGACACAAAAATTTTGGAGAGTGTTGTAACACTACAACACTTGGTGACACACTGTTTGAATACCAGGTTCTCCGTTTTGGTTCATTTTAAGCATAGGGCCTTAGCCTTTCAGGTAGTATTGATTTGTTGTATAGGTTACTTTGGCTTCCCCAATTACCCCATGTATATACATGGTTCACTTATTACTAACTCAATCAAACACAACAAAAATTACAGCTAGATCATAATGTTTCAAAATCGGAAAGGGTAGTTTTGCTCTTGAGCTTAAGATTTTTAGAGTATAAGTTTTCATCTCTGGTGTTTCTTCACTTCTAACAGGCCTAGACAGTACCCTGATGGAATAACACAGGAACACAAGCATTTCTCGAGTGCCAGTGAGCTTGATCAGTACCTCGGTGGAGTTACCTGCTTCACCGTCTCTACGGAGGAAGCCTTTCTCTTCTTTCACCTTTGTAATTTTTTTATTTTTTTTTTAAAAAGGATTATGAATATGCACTTACTTATTTTTGGACAGAAGAGGGATCCCGACTTATTGAGAGCAGAAGAGGTTATTCCTTCAAAGAAGCATGTGAGACCTCTGATTTAGGTTCTCTTGTTTAGGTTTTTCCCTTCTCCATTTCTAGTATTTGGACAAGCTTGAACAAATGGAGCAGAAGACTAAGTATAGGCATGTGGATTTCCAGTTTGGACATAGGTTCATTATTTGACTAGAGCTTCCCTTACAGAAAAATTGTTTTTTCTGTCAAGGCTTCATCGGCCAAAATTTACAACCAAGAACAGAGAAGATGAACACATGACTGGCTAAGTGTTATAGTGTCACAAGACTCTTGTACTTCAACCACATACTTATTCAAAAGCTAGAATTTAGTGCAAGACAAAAATTATTTACAAAACTAAATGAAAATACATCAAAAAAAAGAAAAGCAAAACGAAGAAAAAACAACAAAGTAAAGCAACATAACAAGCAATGAAAAAACTATGTACGTAGTGCGGGGAGTAGCCCCAGATCATTGAAAATAACATTTTAAATATTGGCCATTGAAAAGAAGGTTGTCAATCCTCCCGTCAAGTGATTGTATATGATACATGTGTTGGCCAAGTTTTTTTCATGAACCGTGAAAGGACCAATCCACAAGGACTGGAACTTTGTGTGTTTTCCTTTGCCTTCGTGGGGTTTATCCCACTTAAAGACTAAGTCACTTGCAACAAAGTTGGTGTTCCCTATATACTTTCAATCAAACCATCTCTTGATATAGTTTTGGTGGAGTGATTTTTTTTTCTTTTGCATTCATCAGTTCTTTTTGGAACTTTTGTAATGTGTCCATCTTATGCTGAACCAATAGACATGGCTTGCCTTGGGATTGTTGGGATAACTGGAGAGCAGGAAAGTATATATTTGGTAGGAGGATGGATTCTTTTCCGTATACAAGGAAGTATGGAGATGTGTTCAGAGATGGCTTGGGTGTAACTCGGTCAGCCCAAAGTGCATTCACTAGAGGTGAATGCTAATTTCATTGTTTAGAGTAAATCATCTTTTTTATGATGTGAATGAGATTTTTGATTGTAGATTTGATAAGACCATTTGCCTACGGGTAGTAGTTAGATGAATTATTAAGAAAAATACCATATTTCAATGAAAAATAATAAATTTTTAACGAAGAGAAGTAAGTTGAATTGCGAAAAACAAGTGATACAGGACCGCCAAACCTTGAAATGATGTTCTGCTGAAGGAAGCTGATGACTTCTTGGTCATTCAATTGTTTGAGTGGAACTGCTTCTGCCCACAATATGAAGTAATCTATAGTGGGCAGGATGTAGTGGTGTTTCTTTGATGAATTTTGGAATATTTCCCCAATGATGTCTAAGACCCACCATTGGAATGGTTCATCCACTGCAATAGGCTTTAGCAGGGATGTTGACCTTCGAGTTCTATCGGCGCATCGATGATAGATTGGGCACTTACGAGCATAAGCGTGTGCATATTTAAACAATGTGGACCAGTAGAAACTGGCTCTCGTGACTTTATGCACTGTTGTGTTACATGCGAAGTGACCTCTCTTTGGTCAGTCATGTAGATCATGTAGCACTCTCTCTGAACCCTATGCTTCTTAGCACCTGAGAAAAATTCCATTGTTGTGCTTTCTGTAAAGCACTCCGTGCACCAACTGCTAAGATAAGGCTTTGAGTTAGAGCACCATCATGTGCCACATAGAGAAGTGAGAGGGCATGGTTTCATGCTCAAGGTACTAGTGTACTTCTTCATACCATGAGTTACCGTGTGAAGTGGGTGGTGCTCACTCTAAATTATACATATCGATTTCTTGCTCCCATCCAACAAGGTATTCTTCTTCCTCTTGTGCATGTACCGCTTCTGTTGCAAGTTTGCAGAGACCATGAACCTTAACAATGTGAACTAGATTGATATCAAGATAATATTCTTGTAGTCTTGTAACCTATTTCTCACATCTTTCACCCAACTCTTGTTGAACAAGCAATGATCTAACTATTGGGTGTGGCACAAAGACTATGCAATGGTCTTTTAGTAGGTAGAGTCTAATGTGTTTCACCACCTTGTATACAGTGTATGCTTGTTTATCCATGGTGGGATAGTTAAGTTCAGGTCTCTGCATGCTCGCACACATGAAGGAGATGGGTTGTTCATTGTTCAACTCATCCTTTTGTGTGAGCACTACAACAAATGAATTGTTAGAAGTGAATGTGTAAGTCAAGAAATCTTTGTTGAAATATGGGTTTCATAGCATGGGTGCATCTTCTATTTCCTGCTTGATATGGGTGAATGCATCCTTTTCCTTCTAACCCCGATTGTAGACTACATACTTCTTTATCATCTCTTTTATATGTTTGATAATCTGAGCATAATTTGAGATGAACTTTCGGAGGAAGTTGATATTCCCCTAGAAGGACAACATAGCTTTTTTGTTTACTAGGTGAGGAATTTGCATGATAGTCTGAAATCGTTTCGAATCAACCTTGATCCCACTCTTGGAAATGACATGCCCAAGGAGGATCCCCTCAGACACTGCAAAGACACTCTTATTGGAATTCAAGGATATCATATACTTGCGACATCACTCAAAGATCTTCTTGATATGGCATAGGTGGTCTCACCATTTTCTGGGAAAAAATAGTTATGTCATCAAGGTAGACCACCACGCTCTATCTGATGAGCCCATGGAAGGCGATGTCCATAGCGCACTAAAAAGAAGCACCTATTTACTAGCCCAAGTGGCACTCTCCAATAATTGAATGCAACCCACTTAGTACAGAATGTAGTTTTAAGCCTATCAATCTCTGGTACCAGAACCTATTTATATTCAAAAAAATCATCAAGCAGAGAACACATTTCTGCTCCAGATATTGTCTACAAGATGTGCTCCATAGACAACACAGGGTAATTGTCTTTGTCTAAGGCACGATTCAGATTTCGAAACACAATGCACAAGAAGATATCCCTAGATTTCTTTCTGATAGGAACTAGGTTTGAAACCCAAGTAAAATGACAAACCTTGTAAATGATCCAAGCATCCAACAACTTAGTCAATTTTTTTTGTATGAGGGGTTCAAGTGATGGATGGACTTTTTTGAGCTTTTGTTGAAATGGCTTGACCCTTTCTTTGATTGGAATGATGTGTTGGATTATTCACGTGTCATATATTTTCAAGTCATCATATGTCCACATGAATATATCATGGTATTGTCTAAATAGGCAGACAAAATCTTGTCACTCTTCTGGTGTGTAAGACGTACCGAGATTCACAAACTTCAGATCTTTGTATATTCCTAAGTTAATTTGTTCATGCATCAGTGTGGAACTATGGGTTTTAGTGTTCATGGGCCCCTTGAAGAGGTTTTGCAAGTCATATAGCTTCTCGAGTGAAACCATACCCTTGGGAGACAAGTTTTCCTTTACTGTCATCACCTGTGTCTTGCAGATACTGCTCGTGCACGTCTTTATCTATTGCAGCATCCTTGAAGATGTCAACGTTGGCCATGAAATGTAGTATCTATTCATGTTATGTAACCAACTCACAAAATACAAGAATGAGATAGATCAATGACTTTAAAAGTAGCCTCTTCAACGGGGAAACCCCCTTTACATTACAAAAATGAACAATTCTTGGATGATACAAATGAAAACTTAAATTAGTTATGTTGTCAGGGATAAATGGCTTATATAGAATTTCAACAGAAATTCTATCCCTATGCAGTGTCATCCTAGCAGCTTCATTTGCCAAAGCATCTACAGTTGCATTGCACATTTTTGGTACAGAGATGATATTGAAAGCTTTGAAATTAGAGATAAGTCACCATACATCTTGTTGGTAACTCTTAATATGGGGTGAAACACAATGTATGGTGTTACGTACATTACGTACCACAATCTCTAAATCACCTACCACTTTCAACATTTCAACATTGAGGCTGAGTGCTTCAAATTTGACAGTATTTTTCGTGCACTCAAACTCTAAGCGGCTTGAGACTAAGTGTTTCCTTGGTTCTGCGAAAGACAACGGTTCATTTTAACCGTTCAAGGGAGTAACGTTATGTTTCATAGATATCTTCGACAACACCCGAATCTAGTTGTTTATGCCCTGGTATAGAAGCCATAAGTGTGACCATTCTATAGCAAAATATCCTTACAACTTGCCAAACCAGTCTTTGCTGAGCAATAGGCCACATCCTTATGGGATGTCCATGATCAAAATGTTAATGCACTAGTTAACTCATCCATCGGATGATAACCAGATGATCACAACTCGAAGTTGACCAATAGGTGGTATACATATTCAGTCAAGTTGGATGATCTTCACAGTTGTACTGCTCCATTGCACATTGATTTGTTTAGCAATGGAGAGTGGCATGACATTGAATGATGCACCGGAGTCAACCAAATAGTTGTGGCATTGAAGTTGAATATTTTGAATGACAACAAAAATGGTGGGTAGATTGAGTTTTCTTCTTCCATGCGAAGTGGGTTGAGTACAAATGTGAGTGAGCCAGGAGAATTGCTTGGTCCCTTGCTGGAAGAGGCAACATTGTCTGTGGAGGTTTGCCCAAGTGCGTGCAAAAGAATATCTCGCTGACCCTTGAGCTTGGTTAACTCATACAGTGAAATGTTTGCATGGGTATTTTTCATGTATTCAACAATATTATAATCCAAAGAGGGAATACTCACCGACTTGTCTAGGGGAGGACTTGTGTTTGTATTGTCTGGTGGAGTGTTTTAGAATTTTATGCTCATGGACATATCCTTTGCTGGAGCTATCTTCCTGGACTTTCTTTATGTTTTCTGTGTTAAGGAGGCTAGTGGATCAAATTTTCTGAGTAATTGTTTAAATTTTTCTTTCGATATCTCAAACACAGTGGGAGCCCATTGACTTCTCAAGTTGTATTGATTGTTCTGCTTTCGGGGCTTCTTCTCAGTGGTTGTTTTCTTTTGGGTAGCATTAAGACATTGATACATGTTAATTATGTGCCCAGAACTTGGAGCTTCATCAGATGCAACATCCTCTTCTTCGTCTTCATCCTCTAGCTGAACCTACTCATCGGTTTTAAAATTATCATTCAACCTTGAAGCCATAGTGCTCATAACTCAGTTCCATTCTGGAGAATACTTCTCTAAATTTCATTCTTCGTGGATCATGCATAAGTTATCCTTCAAAATATGTTCCACTTGGGACATAGCATTGGAGCTTTATGCAGATTTAGCCGGGTGGCTATTGTTGCTACCTAATGTCACATTCTTCCTCTATGCAAATCTGGGAGGTCTACTGCTCATAGTTGTCTCAGTCATCCGTTGCTTAAGTTCAACTACTTCGGTTTTCAAGGACCTGAGGAGATGAGTAAGGGTCTCAATTTCACTTGCTTCCTTTTCCTTTACCTTACTCACAACAGTCTGAGACCTCCTACCCATGTCTTTGGATTCCTTAGTTGGTTCATCATCTACAATGACTCCAATAGCGTGCAGGTCTTTCTCCACATCAATTGCTTCTTGGAAATTTTCAAAAAGTTTTCATTTCACAAATCACTTGATGAACTATGCAATTATGGTCAGTAGTGCAGACGTGTAGTAATCAACTATGATGGATTCATGAGGTTTAGTTTTTGTAGTGAACTTGTTCAAGATACAATTAAACCTTTAGTTAAAATTTTTCACTTTCTCTTTTTTCTCCATCTTTAGACTACCCAACTCTTTTAACAACATGGCAAGGGTTTTGTCCTCAACAAACGTGTCCAGGAAAATTCTCTTAAACATTCCCCATTTCTGAATGGAGTTAACAAGAAGGCTATGGTACCATACAACTTCTCTACCATCTAAGGTACATGGAAACAATCTACATGAAAAATCATCATAACGTACCTCGAGTGTTTGCAGATGTAGGTAGAATGTGTTTAGATGGTCTTCTGCCTTCATTGTTCTGCCAAGGTCATACTTCATTAACAACTTCTCCACATGTCTTAGCATCTTGTGCAAGACACTTTGGAGTGCCAATGGGCCCTGTGTCATCCATTCAAGATTTTGATCGACCATATTGTCATCTTATTCATCATCCTCCTCTTCTCCATAATCTCATGGTTCAAACTCTAAATCGGTTGGTTCATCTTCGCCTCCCACTCCTCCACTGCCTTCCCCTTCACTGCCTCCACTGAAAATTAAGGTTCCTCCTCATTCCCAACATCTTCTGCCAGCTCTTCAAGAGTGGCGAGGATTACTTCTTGAATGGATGATACTACCACTCTTGTGGGTGTAGCCTTTTTCTTCCTCTACGAAGAGGAAAGAGTGTGTATACCTAGAATCAGTCCAACATATTTGGTAGACTAATAGGTGATGGGATGGATAACATCAATGTGATGATACAAAATTTCTTGTTTGGGTCTGGGAGGTGAGGAGTAACCAACTTTAGAGTTGCGCGTGGGAGAGAGGGAATTCGTGTTACTACCTTGACCAAATGATGGATAAGTGGGGTTGAGAGGACATTTAGCCATAAACTACTAGCGACCCTCCTTCTAGAGCCAAAAATGTTGACAGTGCTGGACCCGCCAACATTTAGGGGATCTCCCATATATGAAGTCCCAACTAGAACTCACATCGTTTGGTGTAGGAGTCCCATCCTAGATGATGGCCCAGTTTCTTAAATATTTGTCTTAGCTCTTAATATTCATCACATGAGATTTTTATGCTTGTAACTTCAATAAAGAGAGGTGAGTATGACTGGTGAGTGCGTAATGTAACTTTGTGTCCAGGTTCTCGTACTGGAAGGGAGAGGTTAAAAGTGAGCCTCTAGATGAGAGGTAGTAATACCAACTAGGGAGACACACACATGAAAACAACAAGGGTCTATCCAATATCTAGCAGAATTGTCCACCATGGATGTGTTAGTCGTTAAAGCCAAAGTACAAGGGAAAACACATACACAATCCAGTGGAGTATTCCACATGGGGGTGACGATCATTATAACCAAGAAAACACAAGGATGGTCTGTCTAATGTTCGGCAGAGTATTTCACACTAATGAGATGACAATGCTAAACAATACAACACATCTTCAATGATGTAAGTACCAAAATAACCGAAGTATTTCAACTATCTTAGTATAGGTTAAGAAAACATGTATTACAAACATTTAAAGAATAGTGTTACAAATGAATACAAAACATGCGTGAAAACATGCTGGGCTAAGACAAGCTTCTGAATTAAGAAAAAGTTCCAATACACATCTGTAAACCATACATCACTAGCCCTAGTAGTTGGAAATTGGAGCCACTCCTCGCTCCTCAAAGAATGGACTATAAACTCTCATGGCTATGTGGGAGGAGCCAAGGTGAAAATTCCTTTTCTCATACAATGAGTGGATATATATAGCCAAGTGGAATACTTGACCCTTGTGACTCTTCGACTTGCCTCATGACTATTTGAATTCCTATGAATTTTGGACTTACATGACTCTTCAACTTCATATGTGGATCTCTTGGACTTTCAAATTACATTACATTTGATTACAATAAGTATGGCCCATAGTAGTGATGTAGATGAGACAACTCATGAAACAACTTGATATGACACTACTGACATGTAATAGCTGACTGTGGTGTCTGTGTTAAGTTGTTATGTTGCTAAGTGATGGGTGTGCTCTCAATGTATCATGTCTTCAACTCCGCATGGAAAAGTGTGCAACATCTTCGATGGTCTTGGTCTTTTCTTAATGGTGCATGTGTATGTGTGTTGGGCCATGAATACGACCACTTTGTAACACTTATTTCATCCATTTTTACTCTTCTCTATTATATCATATGTTATAATTTATCATTTAAATCCATTTTATAAATGATTTATGCTCTTATGGATGAATACTATTTATTCTCCTTTATTTCTAATAAATTGATGATTATGCATGATTTTATCAATGATAGTTTTAATAAATCAGTTGTAACATTATTCACCATTTTTAGCCTCCAAGATAATTTCTAGATTGAAGATTTGATCATTAAAAGTGCCAACTCAGAAATTCGCTGGAATAATAAGTGACGGTTTTGCGGTTGAGATTCTGAGCAAATGAAGCAGAATCTGGAAAATCCGGAACATGGGTTTTGTCCAGAACGGACCCAATTAACCTTAAAAATAACGGTTTGCCCAAATTCAGCTTGTACTGAGAGAAACGCAGGGTTCTTTGAGCACAATTTTCTCAGATTTGTTGTTGCGGCCGTCCTCCAAATCTCAGCTGCAAATCCAAATTCGTCTTGCTCTTGTTGAAAGCTGGAAGGAAATATATCTTCTTGTTGATCAATTGGTTAGAAGCAAACCAATTTTGTAATACAAATCATGTTGTACTTATCTTTATTGTAACTTCTCTCTGATCTCTCTTTATTTAAATCAGAACAGAGATCAGAGATGGGGGGGATTGGAATGATGAAAAAATGATGAAGAATGATGGTGGATTATTCATGATAGGATAGGGATTGTTGCATGCTGTAATTCTCAAGCTTTTTCTGTTGTAATGATTCCACAATTGGCTGATTAATACATGATTTGGGAGTTGCTGTTCATTCTTTTCATTCTGAAGTAACCCAGCAGCATCCGCTGGCGGCTAAGGGCCCAGCCTCTGGTGGAGTACGCTGCTGCTGCTGTGTATCATATCTTTACAATTGTTTTCATGTGATGGTTTGATTTCCTTTTCATTTCTTTAAATTGTTTTGTTCAGTAATCTTTTGTTTATGAACATTTCGTTGAAATCATAATTGGATTGTGTCAATGATAGAATTATTAATTATAACTTGAAATGTCCTGCTGATAATTCTAATCTAATGCTGCGCTATCTGATTAAGACTATGGTTCATTTAATTGCTACTCATTTATAATTGCAATGGCTGTTCAATTAAGTTACTATTCAATTATAACTACAATTGTTGTTGCTTCAATAACTGTGATTAATGTTCATGCTGATAGGTTGCTGATTCAATTACATTTATAGTTGCTGTGTCTTTCTAATTACTTAGTTTTGCTATTCGGTTCCATTTAAGATTGTTGTTTAATTCTAGTATTTTAGCATTTCTATTCCTTTCCATTAATAAATCATTTTTGTTAGATGAAGCTTTGCTGTTCATTTCTGTTGATTCATTGCAAGAGTGCTTTTAAATAGTTTTCCTAGTTTACTTTCAATAGCAGCTTTAGTTCAATTTTGATTTCCTTTTAATTGCTTTAAAGCAGGACTCTCAACTGTAGAGAACATTGGTTATTGCTTCCTCGTTCCCAGATTGATTGTCTTGTTCTGGTTTGATTTCAATTACATCAATATCCAGAGGAATGAGTTATTACTACTGTATCCTCGATTGATGGTTGTTTGAGCGAATGATTTAGTTTAGAACATTTCAGTTTCTTGCTGTTCCAATTAGATTTTATTTCCGGCTTTCATTTACTTTTGGACTTTGAGCACTATACTGCAAAACATTACTCTTGAGTAAATAGCCGCCTCAGACTGAGTACACTCTTGAAATAAAAAGTCATCCTTGGGTTGATAATTAATGTGAAGGTAATTAGGAGTTCAAAAGACACCTTTTTATCGCCTCCACAATGTGTCCCTTTCGCTTGCTGCTCAATGTGCTTCATATTTTCATTCAACTACGATCAAGTCTTCTAACATGTGCTCCTTCTTCATCCCATTTGTGATAACACCACGTTTCATCAATGTACCTGTTCCTACAATCACTCATGATGAGATGACATCAAATCCAAAAATCTCCTAGTCTAGCATGATGCGTTGTTTTCCATTTCGGGTGTAGGTCACCAGGAGAGAGAACAAGGCAGTAAAATTGGGCAGAGCACAGCTCAGGGTAGGATGAGAGGCTCTAGAACACTTTCAAGAAAAACTATACAAATGTCACTAGGAGGTAGATGTGTGTAATCCAAGAAAAAATTGACAACTACAAGGTAGAACCTAGCTGGGTAGAATTGGGAAGTTGCTGGGAGGAAGACAAGGCAGGGTGTTGGGAGGAATTACTAGGCAATTCTACACATTTTTTAGGATGAGGACTATGTAGGTCATCTGGGGGTCTAGCTAGTAATGTGTGTAGTTTCTCCGAGGAAGACAGAGCAGGCAACATGACGAAATGGGAAGCATTTCTGCACAATTTTCTAGAGCAAGACTAGATCAAGTTGGGGGAGTTGCTGGTCATAACTTCACATTTTTAAGAGGTAATGTCAGATAGGCAGTTTCTGCATAGTTTCTGGGATGAGTGCAAAGCAGGGTAGGAAGGAGAGTGCTAGTCAAAACTACATTATTTTGAGAGGGAGATAAGGGCAAGCTAGTAGGGGGGCCTTCCAGTCAGATCTACGCAATTCCTAGGAATAGTGCAGTGACAGATAATAGAGACTTGACTCACATGACTACACAGTTTCTTCAGATAGTGCAGGCCAAGAAACTGGGCAACGTCTGTGTAGTTTTTGGGAGCAGTATAGCCCTAGGTCATAGTGCAGTTCCAGTTTTCCAATATACTAGAGGGAGGCTCGATGAGTGACCTTGTGAGAAGCGTGGGTTGGGTCGGACTTGGGGACAACTTCTGTGTAGTTCTGGGAGACATTCATCTTGCTGACTTCCAAGATTTCACAGTGCAGGCTACCTCGGAGGATAGCCTCAAGATCTGTGTAGTTATTCATAGTAGAGCAGGGTCACTGAGAGATGAGGATGTGTACTGCAACTCAGTCGAGGTCCAGTTGAAGGAGGGTCGTCAGGTTGAAATATTTTCAGGGAAAAATGGCCAAGTGTGAGAGCAAGTGAACTCATGCATACATGACATTGTGATCACACACTTAGCATAATTGAATGACAAGACACCTCAAACCAATAAGACAAACAAGTTATCAATGAGACTGACTTAAAGTTTAAGAGTTACAAGTGCAACATTTGAGATAGATCTTGGAACGACTGTGAAGACACTTGTGTGATAGTGCTTGCAAATTTATGTGTGAGTATGATTGATTTTCACAGAGCGAAAATAAATCATGTACACAAAGACAAACATTCAAAATGGACAGAACAAGATCACAAGCATGACATAACAATCAACATGTGAAAAGATGATTGGTGTTCAATCAATCAAAAAGGGTGTAAATACTCGACAGGATCTCATGGAATGAGCCTGAGTGTTTGCAACCATTAGGGGAAAAAACCAAGGAAGGCTCCAAAACTTGGATGCAGGCCAAAATTTTAGAGTGTGTTACAACAATGACAATAGATTTGTAGATCTGTCATTATTTTTATGTACGTATCATACTATGCTATGTGTATTGTGTATGTGTTGTGGTGTACATGTGTATCTATTGTGTTGTATAATGTGTATGTGTATGTTTTGTGGTACCCTGTGTATACATGCATGTGTCATGTAATATTTTGGGGAAGGTAGCTATGGGACTGCCTGAAGCTACAAAGGTGTGGAATAGAATTATATTCCTGTTGAAAAAAGATTATTAGGATTGGTAGTTACCATATTGCTAGGTAGAAATTGGGCTTAATCATATATATATATATATATATATATATATATATATATATATATATATATATATATATATATATATATATATATATATATATATATCACCACTAGGTGCTTTCCAGGTTTCAAAATTGATCCATTGTATGGTAATCAAAGAGAAGAGAAGGCTTTGGGTTCTTGTAGGGTTGGAAACTGATCTAATGTCTGTACGAGAAAAGAAAAAGGGTACTAGATGCTTGCCAGATTGGCCACCTATATAATGTGTGTAAAGAAAGAAACAAATAAAATAATCCAAGTTGGATTGAGCACCTCCAAAGAATCGAAAGACTCCAAAGGGCCATTGGGAAAGAGGTTGAATTACGACTTAATTTATATCATACTTTTATTTGACAGTTGAATTCTAACTGGATGATTATCACATCTTGTTTGTTGGTTGAAACAAAAACATAAAGCACTATAAATGTTATAAAGAGATGAACATATAAAGATACATGAAAACAATATAATTGTAGTCAAGTATGTTTTTCTGTATATGGCTATTAAAAATTGAGGACAGTGTGCCCCGGAAGGGGGAGGGGATCATGATATCTAGTGGTTAATATTTCTCTCTTATAAATGATTGTAATTATTTTAAAAGGCTGAGAGAGGGGCACATATTCCATTTTCTTGAGGTACAACATTGCTTGAGGGAATTTCTAGCCTAAATATTAGTCCTGCTTGGTTGGGTTGGATGACTAAGCCATAAATTAAATTTTATAAAAGGGATAGGGGTAGGTGTCCTTTGTCTCCCACGACAAGAAACAACAGGGAAAAATATTAAGGCAACATGGGTTGCGTTGTCCATGAGGAGGCTACTAAGAAACAATGGAGATGTAGGGTAGTTAGTCATAGGAAAAATGAAAGGACCCAAAGATTATTTAAGGATTGGACATGTACTCTGTAGAGGGATGGAAAGACAAAAGATAGATATGCAGAAGGGTGAACCTCTTGGTATGTAGAACTGGTGACAGGGGCAGTGATAATGTCATTTTAGAACCATTGTAGAAGAGGCAGAGAAGGAAACATATCAAGTTATGTTTCTTAGGGTTGTGAGAGTTATAAACTAGATAAAGAACCCTATTGAAAACTGGATGGGCATACACATTCAAAGAGAGTAGTGGCTT
This sequence comes from Pinus tabuliformis, assembly GCA_031772625.1. Lineage (NCBI taxonomy): Eukaryota > Viridiplantae > Streptophyta > Pinopsida > Pinales > Pinaceae > Pinus > Pinus tabuliformis. The sequence continues at coordinate 656,271,919 of CM062820.1, read as the reverse complement.
TCCTTAGGAATGAAGGAAGGGTGGCCTAGTGATTGTCTGGTTTAGTTATGATTTCGTTTATGGTTTCCCTATGAAAGCACTCCACCTAAAGATTTGGAATTTGGCTCGAGGGTGACAACCATAAGTAATATTGGTTGTAACTATCTATGGTTGGGTGGTGAATTAGAGTCCCACTCTCAGTTGGAACATTTTTACACTACATAAGATAAGTTCTCTTATGCTTGTTATTCACTATTATATATGTTTTCATTCCTGGTTGAGATGTTGTTATCACTGGAGGAGGCATGTCTGTATTATTTTTATGTTTTAGCTGCTGCAACACTCTCCAAAATTTTGTCTTATACTAAGAATTCTTTCGTTACAACAACTTTGATATCACACAATTTCCAAGAAAATTTTGGTTTTAGTACATCAAAATTTTTCACCACCAATTACATCAATATGAGGCCTATGTATAGATCTCAAGAACCAACACATTGCCCTAAAACAACTTCTAGTATTCAATAACCATTAGGAATATTTACCAAACTACCAATTGTTCCATAACTAACATCTTTTATAAGCTTCCTCTATTGTAGATGAGTTATACTTGATGGCAAAGGCAAAGATGGTTGCAAGCAGAATAATCAATTAATATAAAATTAGGAGCCATTTTTCATAAATCATATCATCACAAGTCCACTTGGAAACTACTCTGATGGATAGAGCACAAAAATATATTTCCAACAATATATGGAAGTCTACAAATGGCCTTCTAGATCAAACTTTATTGTCAATCAAAGTTAGGCAGACCATAAGGGGTCAAGGGTTGCAGAGCTAAAGTTGGTGATGGTTTTAATGGGAACTAAGTTTGGCAAGGATTGCCTAAGTTGACAGAGTACCTAGTGGAGGATAAATGTTAAACCCTAGGTGTGTAGTAAGGTGGATCATGTACCACGTATCTGTTGTTGGGAAAAGTATCTATTCAGAACGCCCCTATCCCACTCTAAGGTGTGATTGTGCCTTAGCAACAAACAAGGAAAACTATTTTCGTATTCTTCTTTATGAAATGTAAATGAAGAGGAAGGATGTAACTAACCTGTGTCTTTCGCTAGTTTGTTGATCCAATCGCTCTCCTCTTTGTTTGCTTCCCGCTGCCTGCTCCCTCATTGGTCTAGCTTCACCAAGTTCCTGCAATATCACAGAAGAGGAAAACTACACAAAAGACATAGATTTACATTCATAACTAGCTTAGGATCAGATTTAAGCTAAACATGCAAATATAACAAAGCATCATTGATACACAGCATGTAGGAGAAACTCAAATAATTTTATTGATATGATAAGAAAGTCCAAGAGGAGATACAACCAAGTGAGTCCCGATCCAGCATCTACCTCCCAGCAAAGGAATCCCTTCCTCTCCTCCAACAAAGCATAAATCACCCAATGCACTAATCTCAATCTCAAACCAACAGCAATTCTCTGCAAAGTACAAAATTCCAGCCTCTGGATCTCTGGGATGAGGGATCCATATATAGATGTAAGCAGAGAGGATGAGTCAGCTTATGTTTTGACTTGTGGCTTCTCTCTGTCAGTTCTTGCTTCCACTTGGAGGCTGAGACCCTCTTACTCATCCTTGGTCGAACTCAGTGAGGCAAGTGTCATTGAGGAAGATTCTGGAAGCTTCCATTGTCTGTACACTTCGCGGAATGACACTGCCATTTGGCATTTCTCGCTCAGCGCACCCTGGTAGTGCATTTAGGTGCGTTGCAACACACCTAGCTAGTGTACTAGGGTGCTTTGCAACGCAGGCAGCTAGTGGAGCATCTGAATTGATCCTGAATTGACTGATTCTGAGTAGTTTTTGGTGGAGAACTTCTGGGAGAAGCTGTCATTGGTTGACCTTGTTCCTTTAGGGGCAGGAACAAAATTTTTAGGGACTTTGGATCCCTTGGATTATGGACATTTCATGCTCAATGCTGTAAGGCACAAAAATGTCTATAACAGTTGCCCCCTAAAGTATGAGGCCGTTTATCGGGTGAAATGCTTTATTAGGAGGATCCGAAGTTCTTTCAATGCTGGGAGGAGACCTGTAATAAGATACAATACAATACATTATTTTCATACTGTTTTCATGATCTAGCTGAGGCGGGCATTCCCATGCTCAGCTTTATAAGTTCATTTTTATGTACATAGGACAGACAATCGTCTGATGGTAAACTGATGATCTTGATGAAATCATCATCCTTTTGGTAGGATGATTATCTGTGCTGCAATGCTGTACATGTCAATGTCTTTATTTTTCCTGAATATATATCGCAGCCCGGATGGATGAAACTAGATCCGGGGTCTTCAATCTCATCCGATCTTCACTCTAAGTACAAGTCGATCCATGCGAGAAATGTTCTGAAGTCGAACATGGAAAGACATCGCTTGATTACCAGTCAATGATGTAAACTGTTAACAAGCGCGAGAGGAATCACCGATAATGATAATGACCCTCAAGGTACCGCAGTACAATTCACGTGGTGTGAATAAAGGACTTGGCGTCGAACACCACGCAAAATCTTTCGGTCGAAGGTCATTGATGTATACCTGTCGCCGGAAGTGAGAAACTTGCCATTGAGGCATGCAAGCTTCAAAGTACTGAAGGGGGTGTTCCTAGATCAACTTCTTGGATAATGAGCTGATGTCGACAAGAAGCGATCTGTCAAAGGAGGGCCTTAATGTATCCCACATCAGTGACATGGAACGGAGCAAATGATTTTGATGGAGGTGAAAACGATCTGATGATATATGGTTCAGGGTGGCGGTCATGAAAGAATGAAGTATAATATATGGTAGTGGATGGGACACGGGTGACTTCTCTGGATGACTTCTCTTGAACATATCGGTGACACTTGTATGATGGATTGGTAGCATTTCCCCAAAGACGGATGGTATGGTGAGACCATGGTGATGTGACCGGTGAATGAAACAACCCAACCCAACTCAGGCACGAAGTGGAAGTGTCATGTTCAAGAGCGACTTGCTACCAATAAAGGTTCTTTGAGTTTCTTCCCAATTTTTCCCCAGTCATTGCTGACCAGTACCTCTTTATTTTTGTCAAGCTTGAGGAGGATAACATATGCTTGTTCTATAATTTTCCCTTCGGGCAAACCCATCGCTATGTTTTAACGAGCCTAGCGATAGTGAAACTCGTTCTCGTTTAAAGACAAGTTTGTCGCTATTAATGTTTTTTAACGAGTTTAACGACAAAGATAACTCAGTCCTTTTCCTTTTTAGGGAGTCTGAAAAGGAACGTAAAGGTAACTCCGGGAGTCCTTTTTCGTCATCTAATCCCTTAAGTCCGAAAAAGTATAAAACAATACAGAAGGGATGAATTTTTGATAGTTTTAACGAGCCGAACAAAACAAGTGCTCGATCTTTTTGTGCAATAATCCCTCAGGTCCAAAAAGATTAAAATCTAGAGGAGGGATAGCACTTCCAGTCACTTTAACGAGCTGGAAGGCCAAAACTCGGCAATCTTTTCATATTTTACGAGTCAGATGAAAAGATCTTAAAGAAGACTCGTCTTTTGAGGAACGAGTGATAAAACGGGTAGCAGCTGATTCCAGGTAAGGTTTGGAATTTTCCAATCACGGGAGTGTCACAAGGATGGCTAGTGAAATCACTCTTCGCAGCTGTTCCTCAAAAAGGGTAAAAAATCAAATGGAGGTGAATGATCGGCCAATGGAAAAGTGGAGGTGACGGTGCAAACACGACCAAGGCTTTAATGGCTGATAATGTTACATTCACGGTGGTTATTTACCGGAGGATAGTTCATTTTTTAACGAGCTTAAACGCAGATTGAAACACTTGCTCGGTCTTATGTTTATTTTTTAACGAGCATGAACTATGTGCTAAAACTGCTCAATCTTATGTTTATTTTTTAACGAGCATGAACTATGTGCTAAAACTGCTCGATTAACATGGTATAGTTTTGATTTTTTACCATAAATAGCTTTGCCTTTTCAAAGATAGTACTGTACCCTCAATCGCTGCATCAAACTAGTTAGAAATGAATAACATTTGCTTGAAAATGAGATTAAAACGCTAATATTTCACTTTGAACTACGTAAAAAGCAATTAAAAAGTGTTTTTACCTCTCATTTTACCATTTCATTTGAACTTGGTTTGTTGGAGCTTTGGAGGTGCCTCTTCCCCCTTGATTTTCATCAGCTGATTTCGGGAGATTCTGTGGACGATTCTCGGCGCCGTCTGGACCAGGTAGGAGCTAAACCTAAGCTCTTTCATTTCATGGTTTCCTTTCTGCATTCTGTGCTTCATTCCCTGCTTTTCTGAGCCCCTGGGGTTTGATGGGCTCGTTCTGCCATCAGCGCACCTTGGGCACTCGAAACCTGCGCTGAATGTTGACCATTGTGAAGGCAGTTTGACATTCAACGCAGGTGGAACACTGTGCAGGTGCGTTGGGCGCAGAAAAGGATTTTGTTGCACAGTTTTTGATGAAAATTTTTGCCTGTTTCTCATCAAAACCAGGATCTAACTCCCCTCTTGTTTGTTTTTCAGAGATCTTGGAGCAAAATGACCCTTACATGGTGAGAACGAGAACATGAAGAAGAGGACATGATTGCCCTACATGATCCGGTTACGGTGAACGCGCTGCGGAACTGTGGTCTGCTGAAGTTCTTCCGCATCTCTAGCATGAGACAGCAGATCAACCTACTGCAGTACCTGCTCGATGCTTGGGATCCTATCAATCAAGTTTTCCAGATTAGGGGCAAATCTATCCCCTTGACCGCAGTAGACATTTACTTCTTGACTGGCTTGTCGAGGCGGGGTGCCCCCATCTCTTTGTCAGGTTCGGCCCGAGGGAGTGACTCTGTGAGAGATTATGTCCACCAGTATTGCAGGGAAGGATCTCAGCCGAGTAAAGACGGCAAGATCATCATCCGTGATGTTACTGACAGGTCCCTTAGGTCTATCCTGTATACTTTTGGTAGGATGGCCGGAAGTGCGTCTCTTCATGTAGCCAACAGATCCTATATGCAGCATGCCTTGGAATGCCTCCAACCGAAAATATTCAACTGGTGTGATGCAGTACTTCTTGTGATGAAAAGTCAGTTGACCAAGATAAAGGACGGGAGGTTGAAGAACTTTGGGTTCGGTTCTATTTTGACCGCCTTTGCCTTGGAGAAGATACCACTGATGCAGCCGCAATACATTGCTCTTGACTTGCCTTCTCCTACTGAACCACGCATGCAGAGATGGGTTGACCATATGTCTAGGCATGCTAGTCAATCTCAGATTTCTTTTTCCGATACCTTCTTCAGGTGGTTTGATCGTCAGGAGATGGTCTATTCCGAGTATCCATATGTTGGCATGGATTTCCGGGGGGGTCCGAATTTAGTACTGCCGGATGGCGAGCAGTGGGGCGCTATTGGTAAAATCTTTGACCATATCACTGTTTACTGTTTTTATCTATAATGTCCTTGTGCCTTATTCCATCAAGACTTTAATCAAACTCATGTGTGCATGCAGATGTTGGTCCTGTTCGTCCAGTAGTTCGCCTGAGAGTTCCGACCGCTGCCCCAGCAGGAGAGGCCGCTGGGAGGGTTATCCTTCGTGACCTTGATGTGGCCGAGACTCTCACAGCTGTGCAGGAGCAGGTTGAGAGCCTTACTCTCGGTATTCCAGATGTGAGGATCGACGAGCTACCTTTGCAGTTACAGCGGCATACTACTGGTGTGCCTAGACGATGGACTCGTCTCTTACGCATGATCGCACAGGCTGTGACTTGCTATCATGAGCATCATTAGACTAGGGTGCCCCCTAGCATTTTGAGTTTTTGGGTCATGTGACCGATTTTGTCTTGGTTACAAAACATTATATGTAAACCATAAACAGCTATATATATATATATTTTGATTTTCGGGGTTTTATTCTGGTTGAGTTATATGATCCACATGTAAAACATTGATGATGTGTTTCTTTTTATAAATGTCACAAATGTCTATCTAACACATAGTTTGCTAATGAGTCGGTTAATGTGTTTAAGTTTCTGGAAATATGTTGATATTGAATCAAATCAAATTGTCTTTCCAAAATCTTAACCCTTAGGAACATGCGATAAATGGCTGGGTTTCGGATGGAATATATACCATTGAGTTGTAGTATTACGAGTTGTGAGTCTAGCCTGACGATTAGTCGGTGTATACCATGGGTGATGGCATCAGAGAGAAGTTCTATCAACGCGCTATACTCAGCGATGTTATTCGTTGATTGACCAATACATACACCTCTGAAACTTACTAACTCGCCGCTTGGATAAAAAATGGCCCAGGCTGTGGAGGACAGGTTCCGCGAACTACGACTCGCTCCGTCGGCATATCCAACACATGTCTCCAAAAGGTTTGACATCTGCAATAAATGTAAAAAGGTGGATTACTCGACCAAAACGAACACTTTAGCGAAAACAAAATACAACAAAAGCATATTGGTCACTATTTAAGCATAGTAGCGCTTGAGGTACAACCCATTATGAGGTTGCACCAGTGGAATTCCGTCATAATCCATTAACTCGTAGGCTCCTTTTGCTAACACTCGTTTAACAATATAGGGGCCCATCCATAAAGAATTAAATTTACCTGCTCCCAATTTATCGGATTCTTGGTCGTAAAGCAAGACCAAGTCACCTTCTGAGAAGACACGGGGTTTGACATTTTTGTCGAACTGCGCCTTGACTCGTTTCTTATGGGCTTCGTTAGCCAAAGTGGCATCACGACGGGTTTCATCCAATTGGATTAATTCCAAGAAACGGGCCTCTTCTTCCGAAGTTCCGGGGAGGAGATCGATTGTGAGTTTAAGAGACGAGATTTCGCACTGGATTGGTAAGACTGCTTCCAGGCCATATACCAGTTGGAATGGTGTGAACCCGGTCGCATTCCTTACCGATGTTCGGTAAGCCCACAAGGCTGAGTACAGGATTAGGTGCCACCTTCTTTTGTTAACTCCGATCATCCTTTGCAACATACGCTTCAGGACCTTGTTGATCGCTTCAACTTGTCCATTGGCTTGCGGATAATACGGAGTAGAGCTGTCGTGAGACAATCCTAGCTTGGCAGCTAATTCGAGCATCATGTGATTGTGAAAATGTGATCCATGATCCATGACTATAGCCTGTGGTACGCCGAATCTGGCAACTACATGATTGAAAAAGAAAAGGGCAGCTGTTTCACCAGTGTTATCTAATGTAGGCATCGCCTCGGCCCATTTGGTAAAATAGTCCACCGCGACTATAATATACCCATGCCCCACGGTCGAGGTGGGGTTACATGTCATGAAATCGATGCCCCATTTGGCGAAAGGCCCAACAGCAATTATTGGCTGTAAAGGTGCGGGTGGTCTTCTGGTTTTGCTATCAAAAATTTGACAAGCATGGCAACTTCGGTTATGCAATCTTTGAACATGGTTGGCCAGAAGTATCCTGCTCGTAAGATTTTTTGTGCTGTAGCATATCCAGATTGATGCCCCCCACACGCGCCTGAATGACACTCATTCAGGGCTTTTTCGGCCTCCTCATGGGTGAGGCACCTTCTCAGAACTGTATCGATACCACGACGGTAAAGTGCATCACCAACGATCATGTAGTCTTTTGCTTGGTATCGTATACGTTTCTGTTCAGAGTGAGAGGTGTTAGGCCTAAACTTTTGGGTTTGGAGATAAATTATTATACCTCCATACCACTCATTGCTTGTGGATATCAGAAACAAATTCTCATCCACGATTGATTCTTTGGATGTTTCATCGTTGGACGATGATGGGAGATCGCATAGTAATTCTGCAAAAACTAGAGCTTTCTTTGACTTGGATTTTACAAATTCCAGATCAAACTCTTGAAGGATCGCTATCCATTTTGAATATTTGCCCCCCAGCAACTGTCACGACAATATATAAGTCATGGGGTTGCAATCTGACAGAATGGTAGTTTTCCTGAAGAGGACGTAGTGTCGAAACCTTTGTATCGCTTGAACAGCTGCAAGCGCTAGTTTTTCAACATAAGAATATTTTCTTTCTGTATCATTTAAGTTTTTACTTAAATAATATATAGGGTGTTCAATTCCATCGACTTCTTGAACTAAAACCATTGCGATGGTTGTATCTGCTGCAGCTAGATATAGGTTAAAATCTCTTTGATAATCGGGGGCGTACATTAATGATGCTTTTATTAAGGAATCTTTTAAAGCATCAAAGGAAGCTTGCGCAACCTGATCCCAGATGAAGGGTACCTCCTTTTTCAAAAGACGTGTATAACCTTTAGCAAGTTCGGTGTAATTTGGAATGAACCTCCTCAGAAAGTTTGCTTTCCCTTGGAGTTTCTGAATCTGAAGCAAATTTGAAGGTGGAGGCAAATTTATGATTGCCTGGACCTTGCACGGGTCGAGACGAATCCCATCCTTGGAGACTACAAAGCCAAGTAAACGACCAGAACCGACGCAAAATACACATTTGTGCAGATTGAGTCGTATCTTGTAGTGTCAGCAACATAGAAATATCGCTCTTAAATGCTGCGGATGATCAGTCCGCTTTCGCGAATGAGCTGGAAGGTCGTCGAGGTATGGTTGAACGATGTTCTTGATGCCATGGAAGGAATAATTCATTGCCCTCTGAAAGGTCGCCCCTGCGTTCTTTAAACCAAAGGGTAATTTTCGATATGCGAATGTGCCCCACGGACAAATGAATGTAGTCTTTGACTGGTCCTGTGGGCGGATATTTATTTGATTATACCCGGAAAATCCATCCATGAACGAAAAGATTTTGCATCCGGCGCATTCATCAATTATCTGGTCGATGAAGGGTGTAGGGTAGTTGTCTTTTGGACAAGCTTGATTTACATCCCTATAATTGACACACACTCTAATCTTCCCCTGTTTCTTCATAACAGGGACAATATTTGATACCCAATCGGTTAGAGGAACCGGGTAGATGAAACCAGCATGGAGAAGTTTTTCAACTTCTGCCTTAATGGCAGCGGCTTTCTTAGGGTGCACCTGCCTTAGCCGTTGTCGTACCGGTTTGACATCTGGATACATCTTAATTTCGTGTTCAACGATACTCGAGTCAATGCCTGGCATTTCATCATATGACCAAGCAAAGACATCTCTGAACTCGCGAAAAAGAGCGTTGTATATTTCCAGTTCTGAAGGAGAACAACATTTTCCGACATAAATATTCTCTACAACATTCCTTTTAGTCGAGATATTTATGGCTATAGTCTCTTCAATGTTGGATAAGTTTCGCTCGGAATCCACCATATTTACAGTATTTGATAGGAATTCAAAAACTGAAGGATGATAAAGGTCATCTTGAGTATCTTCTTCATAATCTGGAAGAAGGGAACGATGGTGTCAATCGTTCCATGGTGCCCCTTCAATCAACATTGATTGTACAATTCCTTCGCCGGTTCCATGCACTCTCGACCAAGGATCTGAAGGGGTACCATATTCTCTAGACCTATCTACCCAAACGCTTGATGAGCGTTGATTTGGGTTTGCCTCCCATGCTAGAAACATTGATTGCTACAATATTTCTATTGGGCTTGGGGGCAAAACCATTGCATGATCCATGTTGATATCGTTTTCTGAGATCTTTGTGGAAGATATCATATTGCAGGTTCCTATCGATGCTACTTCCACCAAGTTGATTGGAGGTGGAAGAGCGGAAGTTCCCATTAGTATAGGATCTTTTAGTAGGCCTACTCCGATATTCTGAAGCGAATGGGGGCTTCCATGGATCATGGGAATGCTTCCTGTAACTTGCGAACCATTGGGGAGGAAGTTTTGTTGGTCGACGATTGTAATCCCCCCTTGAAAGGGAAATGCAATCTTTCTAAAATAGGTCGACACCACAGCTGCCATGGCATATATCCACGGTCTTCCTAGTAGGATGTTGTAATCAAGATTCCCATCGATGACTTCAACATCTATTTCTACTGTTTTTCCCCCTAGTTCAACCTTCAAGTTATTTAGGATACCATATGGGGTATATGTCCTTCCGTCGAATGATTTTAACGTTGTCGAAGATCGCGACAAGGTTGGAGATCCTAAAGTTTTCCAGCAACTCATCGACATAATACATGTAGATGCCCCCTCATCAATAATTGTTCGATGAACAGTTTTGTTGAGGGCTTTCACTTGAATAAGGAAAGCTAGTTGGGCTGGTAACTGAGGATCGTATCCTTTGTGGTCGAAGGACACAAGATTGGAATCCTTAGGATCAACCCCACCAATGGCTGATAACAAAGCCTGCCTTTGGGATGGGCAATTTTGTAGTACTTCAAGAGTCGACATAGCGGATGGCGATTGGGCCAAATCTTCCACTATGTTATAATGCTGCGCCGCTCTAGCGCGAGGATTAAACGTCGACTTGTGTACTACTCCCTTTGGCGGTTTTATTGTTAATTCAGGAATGATGGGTGGTACAACTTCTGTCGAAGTTGTTGTTGAACTACTTGGTTGATCTTTATCCTTGTCGTTCGACAGCTGCAGATTCCCGTAATCTTTGTTCCTTGTTGAAATCAAAGCATCATTTTGCTGCTTCGAAATCGACAACATTAGCACTTGCGACGAGGAAGCATTTCCACTTTCAACCAGATTTGTTCCTGGATTTGGAAACGGATCAGTTAACACAGCTGAGGTTTGCGAACTTTTAAAGAATCTTTTAAGCTCAGCTTTGTATGGACATTCTTTCGTCCAGTGATTCTCATCACATATCTGACACCCGAAAGGGGGTTTCCTATTTCCAGGAGGGTTTGAAGAAGTTTTTTCAGGAGATGATTCATCCTGTTTCTTCTTCTTCCCTTTGCCTTGTTTCTTCTTGCTTCCTGGTTGTTTGGTTTCTTTGCCCTTATCTGTCGATACGACATTTACTTCCGAAGCAAGAATTTTGTCTTTTGCATTTTGATCTGAAATCTTACGGGCTTTCTTGGACGTAGCCTTTGTCGATTTCGCGTTTGTCGTGCCAATCACGCCATCGCCGGCGTGAGAGTCATTGTTTGATTTAGGAGGAGGAGGAATTGAGAATTCCGGTCTAGGGGCGTCAGGTATTTTGTCGTAGAGCGTGCCAGACTGAGTATAGACCAAGTCCAGATATTGCGCACGAGCGATAACTTGCTCTTCCGTTACGACTCCCCCCTTTGCCACATCTTCCGTGATGGCAAGAAGTAATGACTTGATAAACCATTCAGCTAATAGCTGATCGGGAACGTACGTTTTTACCATCCTACGACGACGTTGTCACTCATGTATATGATCAGATATGTGAGTGGCCGTTGTCTGTTTGAAGTTGGTTAGGATTTCCGTTCCCGTTTCATACCTTATCGGTAATTGAAAATGGGTTAAAAAAATCGTGGCTAAGGTACTGAAGTTGTCGAACGAAGCTCTAGGAAATTCAATATACCATTTTGCCGCTGGACCCATTAACGTCCTCTGAAAAAGGCGAAGCCTTATCGAATCATCATTTAGGGTGTTTGATGAACACCATAGATGAAATGTCATCACGTGATTCGATGGGTCTTCACCTGGATTTCCATTAAATTTAGGAATATTTGATGGAATTTTATGAGGAATCGCTGGCCACCAAGGGGTGTAAGCAATTGGATCATTTGTTAACCAGTGTAAATCAGGTAACTCTAAAGTTGCCACGAATGGTAACTGTTGATTCAGGTTAGGTGAAGCATACCTAGGGTATGATGGAATTGCCTGAGCAGTTGGCCTTTGCATACCAGCATAATGCAGTTGATGCTGGTATGATTGATAAGGTTGGTGGACATGACCATTGTAAAGTGGTTGATTTTGACCGTTTTGAATGTACGGTTGTCCACTGTTCGCAAAGATCTGCTGCTCATAACCTTGGTATACTTGTTGGAATTGTGGTTGTTGGTATTGCACCAGCCACGGTTGTGAAGCCATGTTCTGTTGCGCTATACTAACCGTTGGACCAAGGTGTGGGGTAATTGTACCCATTTGGACCTGTGTCGCCCCACCAGTTGGCGATTGTGGTTGAGTCACAGGGTCAAGGGGCTGTTGCATTACAACTTGAGAAATCTGAGGTTGACATATAACAGGCAGCATTTGAACTTGTGACACTGTCACAATAGCCGGTGTAGTCGGGATGTTCGACATAGGTACACATTGTTGCATAGAATACACAACTCTTGGCTGTTGGGGTAGCATAGGTACCCAACCACTTGATGTAACTCCAGTATAACCTGAATACTATTGTGAACTCCCGTATGGATATCCTCCCGGAGGGGGTAATGAAAGGGCATACTGCCCCCCATACGGTGGTAATCCGGAACTCAAGGGGATTGTCTGCCCTTGGGGATTGGATTGCCCAAATTGACCTCCAAATGGATCAATTTTTCGAGTCTCAACATAAGAGTTGCCGGATATTATTCCGGAGGAACAAATAGGAACGGACCATACTGTCGAAATAGCCCTTGGATGGACTCCTTCTAGCAGTTGTGAGCTAGTCGGGACAGATGGTATGCCGACAAACATTGTCAGAGTGATGGCAGGGAGTTCTGCCGTCGCTGTGTCAGTCGACACAGTCCTAGATGTTGACGGTTGTTCAGACATTTTGAGTCTATCCAAAAGATTACCTAGCAATTCTACAGGAACTTCCGCTGGTGGTGGACCAACTTATGATGCCGAAGGAAATAGAGTGACCCCAACTCCAAAGTGTGTTGGAGTACTTGCTTGCGGATCTTCTACAATTTCCTCTATCGCAATCAAACCAGGTGGAAGGGGAAGACCGTCAAGTCCGTAAAATATTTCTGGTTCCGAAGAAGGGGTTGAATCGACAGCGACAGATGTTTGAGGAGTAAGACTCTCCGAACCAGTTGCTGATGGAACTGGTTCAGTCACACAAGTGTTTACTCTCAGACTAGGATCAGTATCACTGTCCCTCTGTGGCTGTCGAACTTCTTCTGTAGAGGCAGGGTTTCCAGAAATGTTTGGAGTAACCGGAATCTCGGATGTTGTTGGAACACTTGTTCTAACTTTAATAGGAGATTTCGAACCGGTTAAACGAGTTCGCTTTGTCCGTATTGTTTTCGATTCCGGAGACAAAGACGGTTGACTCGTAAGCCTCCGCGAACGACGGGGTTTGAATTGACTTTCTTCCACGATTTCGGATTACTCGATCAACTAAAATACAAAAGGGGAAAGTGTGTTTCTGAATTAAATGAATTTTTAGACGCTTTAGACACAACTTGTTTTTTCAATTTTAAAGAGTCGAGAAAAAACAAAAGATGACTCTAGTCTCCTTCGATTTTTAATGAGCCTGAAGTGACAAGTGCTCAGATGGACCTTTTCTGTTAAGGAGTCTGAAAAGGAACGAAAGGGACTGCTCTGGAGTTCTAGGTAGAGGGTGTGCCAAACCAATCGCAAAACCGTAGAATACTTTTTAGGGTACGGGCGGTCAATCTTCCCGAATGCTGTGTTCAGTGCATTGCGATTAGTAGGGCGGCCAACACGGCTTCCTATGGATAAAGGTTTTATGCCTATACGGGTCTCCCAATATATACTCGACGATACGTGGGAGCACAATCCGTACTGGCACTTATCGTCTCTCAGGAGGAATCACCCAACCATCAGCGAGGCCAACAGTTACCAGGTTTTACGACGCCGGAACATGTCTCTAGCCTAGACCTCTATGTTGTGCGTTAAGTTACAAAGCGTTGTTAAGTTCATTCAATTTATTTTAGGTTGATCTTTCTTAGAAGTTTGCCTTTTTGGATCACCACGAGATGTAGATACAATTCCTAAATGCAGTCTAAAGATGATAAGCAAGCTTTTATCTCTTTTCAACAATGAAAATCCTAGCTACAAGGGGAAAAGAAAGACACAATCTTTTCTCAAAGAGCATAAAGCACACTGTAAATGCACTTTTTCTAAATCAAACCATACAAACTGTCAAAATGCAAATGCACATATGCATGTATTTGTTTTCACTTTCTTAATATTGATGCCTAAAAAGAAAGTTGTTGTACAAATCTGAATTCGATTTCAAGTGAAAAACAAAAACAAACTTCTTTAGAAATCAAAAAAGTAGAGCAGATTACGACACTTTATGATTTTGAAGTAAACACTTGTTTCGACACTAGAAATTCACAAATTCAAACCAAAAGACAAAAGGTAAAAGCATAATCAACTGTCAACAACAAACAAACTTACTCCTAAGATCAAAACAACACTTACGACAGGTCTAGATCTAAGGGCGACAGTATGACTAGTTTACTTTTGTAATGGGAAACTGCAAATGATGTAACAAATACACAAAAACAAATACAGTTTCTTTTATACAACTGAGGCGGAATTAAGGCAAAGAAAAGGGGTTTTCAGATAGGTACACTCACTGATAACAGGCTGCAAAAATTAGAGATAAAACTGAACAAAAAGAAGCAAAGAACCACAGCTGCACAGGGCAAACGCTGATCAGCGCACCTGTTGCACAGAGAAACTGAATTGCAGCGTAGGTAGCCCTCTCGGGACCTGCGTTGAAATGCAGAGTCTCTTCACAGAGCCTGCGCTGAAGCAGAAACGAGAATTGTCTCTGGGTTCTGGGTCACGGTTTGCAGTTTGATCTAAGGTTTTTGGCCGGATAAAAGCTATCAACAAGGTACAATTAGAGGGATGATTTAAAGGAGGACTAAGAGCTATCACAAAGGGCAATTAGAGCATTTGTGGATCAGCTGTTCAGATCATAAACAGGCCCAGTGAATGGACTAGAGTAGCAGCTCTCTACTTTGCATTTGTAAATGGCAAATGCAGTTCGATTCGCCACTCCTAAGTTTATGAGAAGAACAACAATAGAAACACAAATAAACTAACTAGATACGCTCCCCAGCGGAGTCGCCAATTTGTTGTTGGGAAAAGTATCTATTCAGAACACCCCTATCCCACTCTAAGGTGTGATAGTGCCTTAGCAACAAACAAGGAAAACTATTTTCGTATTCTTCTTTATGAAATGTAAACGAAGAGGAAGGATGTAACTAACCTGTGTCTTTCGCTAGTTTGTTGATCCAATCGCTCTCCTCTTTGTTCGCTTCCCGCTGCCTGCTCCCTCACTGGTCCAGCTTCACCAAGTTCCTGCAAGATCACAGAAGAGGAAAACTACACAAAAGACATAGATTTACATTCATAACTAGCTTAGGATCAGATTTAAGCTAAACATGCAAATATAACAAAGCATCATTGATACACAGCATGTAGGAGAAACTCAAATAATTTTATTGATATGATAAGAAAGTCCAAGAGGAGATACAACCAAGTGAGTCCCGATCCAGCATCTACCTCCCAGCAAAGGAATCCCTTCCTCTCCTCCAACAAAGCATAAATCACCCAATGCACTAATCTCAATCTCAAACCAACAGCAATTCTCTGCAAAGTACAAAATTCCAGCCTCTGGATCTCTGGGATGAGGGATCCATATATAGATGTAAGCAGAGAGGATGAGTCAGCTTATGTTTTGACTTGTGGCTTCTCTCTGTCAGTTCTTGCTTCCACTTGGAGGCTGAGAGCCTCTTACTCATCCTTGGTCGAACTCAGTGATGCAAGTGTCATTGAGGAAGATTTTGGAAGCTTCCATTGTCTGTACACTTCGCGGAATGACACTGCCATTTGGCATTTCTCGCTCAACGCACCCTGGTAGTGCATTTAGGTGCGTTGCAATGCACCTAGCTAGTGTACTGGGGTGCTTTGCAACGCAGGCAGCTAGTGGAGCATCTGAATTGATCCTGAATTGACTGATTCTGAGTAGTCTTTGGTGGAGAACTTCTGGGAGAAGCTGTCATTGGTTGACCTTGTTCCTTTAGGGGCAGGAACAACATTTTTAGGGACTTTGGATCCCTTGGATTATGGACATTTCATGCTCAATGCTGTAAGGCACAAAAATGTCTATAACAGTATCCCCACCAAATCATTGTGAAACATGTAGGGGCCCATGCTTACTTGAGGGTTAACAGGGGGGTCTATGTTGCGAAGTATTTCCAAACCACTGATCAATAGATAGATGATGCTCATTAAAATTTTGATCCCCTCCCCATTTACAATGAACCACATAAAGGGGGTCTGTGAAAAACCACAACTTAAATGGTGATGTGGTAGGGATGGCAGAGTGGAAACTTGACCGAACCACTGGAAGATAGAACAAGTAATTATTGGTGCATGGAGGAGCCCAAATACACATAATTCTAGAGGTCTATCCTAAGATCTAAGGGGAGCATAGGTTGAAAAATTTAGGGATGGGGAGCCAGAAGGATGTGGCATCTAGTTGGCACAACAATAGAGTGAGTGACCAATGGTGATCATCTAGTGGGGGACACCACAAGGCCACGTAACCATAAAAGACTTTCCCCAAGAATTATTTGAGGTGCACAGGTAAAAATAACCAGGCAAATAATCATTGGGTGAGGTGGCAAGGTGAGTTAGAGTGATGGGCCAAAATTAAATAACAAAGAAATCATTAAAAAAACATAAGGTTCAAAACCTCTCTTCCTCGATACCCTTAATCACACAAACCAAACAAAGAGAGACGTTTGGCATGATTGGATTGGACGAGAGAGAGATAGTGGTAGTAGGACGTCAACATGATTTAGCACCAATGAGGGTGCGACATGTGGCATCAAAATTTGGAATTTTTAGGTACCCAAATTGGCCAAAAATGAGTGACATGTGGCACTCTTGTAGAGATGGCATATAGGTTGGTAGACACAACATTCCAAAGGAATGACCTCGAAATATTGAGAGGATGCATAAGATAAAACACCTAGGGAGATAGTTCTAGGACATGGAGGATCATAAATGGCATATGGAGCAGAAGCATAGGAGAAATCAAAAGAACCCAAGTGACATGGTAGGTCCTCATAGGAAACATCACCCCTAAGGGTTGACCCAAGAAGAATACAAAGGTGCAACCATGTTTTTTGTTGAGAAATAAAAGCTAGGGGCTAAGTTAAAGCTCTATGGTTTAGTCGTCGTGCGTGTCAAATTATCGAGGGAAAAAAATATTTAGAGTGGATGGTTAAGCCTTCATGGATATGGTATAAGGGGTTGGTGGTCATTTTCAAAGGTTTTTAGTGTAAATCGTTTGACCTACAACAATTCTAAATTCTTATTTAAGTGCCTTTGGGTGTAATTTCAAATGTATGAATGAGACGACAACTTTTGGCATTATGCACCATATTTGGTGAATTTCACCATAATCAGTAGTGAGATAAACTTGGAAATAATGGCATGAAAAATTGGGTAGCATATTCGGTGGAAATGAGATATTTAGAATCTTATTTGGAAATTTGTCCAATTTTTGAGTCAACCAAATTCATAAAGTTTTAGTTAAACCCTAATTATTTTCTAGAATTGCAAATATGGGAAGTTTAGCCCAGAGTTTCATAAAGGGACAATAGATTAGACACTGAAGAATTTAATAACACATTAAAAAGACTTGATAGAATCAACACTAAAGTAGAAAACAATTATTTATACATGGAAAATAGATGAGGTTAGCTAAAGTTCTAAAAAACAGAAAATACTAGTTCTAATTCTTTAGAAGCATAATTGAATTTGTAAGAAGTAATGAGTTCATAAGTGAATGATGTTACTGTTGTTGGTGTATATGGTGGATTGATCAGTCATGAAAGATTTATGAAGGTGATTTTATGGTGTTTTGAGTATGTGATTGATCCATAATCTTTCGTGGATATTATACTGATAGTTCGTCACAACATATCTAATAATAATATATTAACATTATAAATTTCTACACTATTACAGTATTATTAAAACTCTAGATCTGTAAATTTAACTGTTATTAGTGGATGCATGCGAATGTAAATTATGCACAAAAGGAGAGAATGAAAAAATAATCTCACACATGCAAATAAGACAAAATATATGCTTTGGGAAACCCTTTCAATAGAAAACCCAACTGGAAAGTGAGGTTGCTTCGCTCTGTTTCTCTATCTGGAATATAAGGTTGCAGATACAAAGAAGTAATGCCTATGGCCCATGGGCTCCTAAAATTGACAAATCCTATATGTGTGCTCTACCTCCTATCTCTTCTGGATATATTTTCTAAACTATGGAACAAAATGCTCTTAAAAGAATGGAATGCCTCTTCCTCCTAGTGGCCTGAATATGACATATGCGGATAGACTACTAGTGGTTAAGTTTGACTACATCAACTCTTAACTAGACTTATAACATAGAATATTCTCAAATATTTTACATCAAAAACACATGGATAGCTGTTATAGACATTTTTGGGCACTGCAACCCCAATCAAACATGTCCATAAACCAAGGGCTCCTAAGTCCCTAAAAGTGTTGTTCCATCCCCTAAAAGAACAAGGTCAGCTGATTACATCATCTCTCAGAAGTTCTCCATGAAAAACTACTCAGAACTGGTCAAAACTGGACCATCTCACCTACCCCATGGTCAAAGTGTGATGCATCCCACCTAATGCACACGGGAGGTGCGATGTATACTGAAAAGCCCTTCTCTGGGGTGTGATGGGTGAGAGTGGACAAATGGCAGAGACATTTTGCGAGGTGGATGATCATGGAATCTTCCAGAAACTTCTCCTGTGACACTTGCCTCTCTGAGTTCGCCCAGGGATGAGTAAGAGATCATCAATCTCCAAGTGAAATCAAGAACTATCAGAGAGAGGACACTAATCAGAATCCCAGAAGCTGACTCACCCCCCTACAATCATCTATATATGGATCCCTCATCCCAGAGATCTACAGGCTAGAATTTTGTATCTTGTAAGGAAGTGTTGTTGGTTCCTTATTGGAATATCATAGTTGATGAGCCCCAAAAATGTACAATTATTTGGGCTCATTCAACCTCCTAATTTGACTTAGTCCACCATTCTCATTTGTTTATTGCATGTTTTTGATTATTTTTATGTTAATAGAGTGAATTTGGTTAGTCATTATGCCAACAAGTCTAATGGGTGCTTTGTGTAGCCTTGTTGGTCAACTTGGAGACAAAATTGAAGGTCTTAATGAGCACTTGGCAGCCAAATTCGTGGGAGAACAAGCTAGAGGATTTGTAGGAAGGTGTCCCCCTCATTCATGGACCCTTACCTCGAATTCTCCACCATCAGCTCGGAGTTCAAAGGCCACCAAATCAATGAGCTCAAGGGCAGCCAAGCAAGTCAAGTTGGACTGCTGTTAACTACAAGTCTTGGGCAGCCAAGTCCCTAACTTTTAGGAGGACTGTTGGGTCCTCAAATTGTATAAATAAGAAGGCTTGGGGCCTCATTTTGGTTGGCTAGTGGGTAATCATTTTGTAGCTAGTTGGTAGTCATTTCTGTAGCTAGTTAGTCATTTTGTTTTAGCCATTAGTTAGCTAGCTTGTAGTTCAAATTTTAGGCCATGGATTAGCTTTGCTTTCAACTCATTCTCAAGCTCTCCTTATGGACAATTTTGATGTACTTTTCATTTCTCGATTAATAAAGATGGATCCAGCTTTGCACCAGCTCTAAATATTTCTTGGGAGGCTGTAGTTCTTGGGGTTGGGCCCATCTCAAGCGCCCAGTACCTCCCTTGTTCATCCTTATGTGTCTTTGCTGCATTCTCATAATAAAATCTGCTATTTAGATTTAAATATTGTGTTGTTGTTTAGGTTGCTTTTGATGATTAGAAAAGGTTTTTAATGTTCAGATTTTCTTGATAAGTTAATCACAGGGAATATATTCAGAAAAAGGCTACCAAGTACTTTGGATCTCACCTCCCCTTCAATGGAATCATGAGCTGGGACCAATGTACCCTTGCTGCCAACAAAAACACTTTCTTTGCTTCACCATGCAATCATTAGTGTTCGAATCTCATTTGCAGAACTTGATATCAGTTTGGATGCATGTTTAGGTTTATAATCTCTTAGTTTCATAATTGTTTCACATGGTTTCACTGCAAATAAACTTCTGTTCATTTCCTTTGCTGTTAGGGAAGATTAGAGTAAAGTAACTAGGTCATAGGTTTCATAACTAGATCTTTGTTTTCTTGCATGTCCTTGTTGGTTCAGTTGTAAACAATATGCAGGGCACCTTCATCATCTCCTCAAGTTCTATTTAACCTCTGTCTCACTCATTTACCCTCCAACTCTCTCATTTCCCACATAGCTCCATCTCCTTCAACTTTCGTTGGTTCCATCCTTCCAATCATCAAACCATTGCATACACTCTTCCTTCATCTGATTTTCCAGCTCCTGAGCCATCATCAGGTCCATCTCCATCTCACTTAGCCTCCCACACCACTCCAACACTCCATCATCTCCCAAAACCTCCACGGCCAATCATCCTGTAGAATTGCACAGCCTTCCTGTAGAAACCTCTGAGTATCCTGTAGGATCCCTTGCAGACATCCTGTAGGAGGCCACTCACTCGGTTACTGAGCTTCTGAACGTGAGGAACCTCTGTGGATGGATGCTAAGGATCCCTAGGGACCTCTCCTAACCTCCCCAACCTTTCCCATGCTTTCCTTCCTTCTCCATCCCATCTACACAACCAAACCCTAGTTAGCACAAAATCACAATCATTCCATACACTTAAAGGAAAAATACAAAAACATGTCTTTTATGATGCAAGTAGCTTAGATCCGTGCATTTTCACTTATTAGAGGTAATAACAGCATTGGTAGAAGTTTTATTCACATTCTTTGCATTGTAGAGGTTAGACTAGTTAAATTAGGGTTTCCTAGGTTTACATGCTTTGATTTGCTTTCAGTTCATTTTTGTAAAGTAAAGTAGCTTTCCTTTGAGAATAGCTTTCGTCCATCAATTAGCAAGCTTCTTCTAAGAGCCTATAGAAGTTGGCTTGAGCCCTAGCGGACTTGTGCCAGCTGACCAAGTGACAACTGCGACAAGAGCTAGTACTTGTGCATATAGCAGCGCCGCTTCCAAGTTTGTACGAACTACCGGGTTGATAAATTAGAGATAGGAAGCTCCAGGAGTTGTAGCATTATTGCTACAATACTGGAGCCCACCATCTTTTTGGCGCCGTTGCCGGGGAAGCGGCAGAGTATTGGTGATTGTTGCTATTCTTCTATTTTCTACTACAACCTTCTGCTAAGTAGTTTATTTCATTTCCATTATGCAATTTCATTTATGCAAAAGTAGATTAGCATTTCTTGCTTTCATAGATTAGCATTTCCTGCTTTCATAGATTAGCATTTCCTGCTTTCATAGATTAGCATTTCCTGCTTTCCTAGAATAGCCTTTCAATTCCGCATTTCAATTCTGCAAGCGTAGATTAGCATTTCAATTCCGCAAGCGTAGACTAGCATTTCATTCTTGCAATTTCATTTGAGCAAAATAGATTAGTCCTTTCAATTTCGCAAGGTAGTTAGTTGCAGTTCAATCTATTTCATGCCTTGTAGGAGTAGAGATAAGTTAGAAAAATGATTGCCAAACACCCCCACTGCTTCACACAGCCAACGTTCTTCTTCGATGGCTGTGATGAAAGAACCCCTGGGTGGACATCAAGACATATCTGAAGAACCTCTAGGGCAGAAGAAGAAGAAACATTCCTCTGAAGCAAATGGCTACAAGCAGAAATGTTGGGAGCAACATCTTGTCCAAAGATGAATTTGAAAATCAGATCGAAGATTTCAAGAGTGATATGAGGCAGTTTCTTGCCATGCAACTGGATACCTTGCGGATCCAAAAGAAGCAAGAAGAAGCCAAGAGGGCTTTGGCCATTTTTTGTCCTAGGTGCCTTAAAAAGCATCCTAGGAATGAATGTCCAATGCACTCCCTAGAAGTGTGTCTCATCTGTGAAGAATACCATCCTACAGATCAGTGCCCTTCCTTGCCCAGAATCAAAGCTGCATATCAAAGAGCCAAGGGAGCCACTGAATCACCCTATCATATGAACCAAAGGAGGCCACATGGACCTAGATCTTACCAGCCGGAACTGCAAGGGATACCCGAGACCTATTATGACCCTTATCAAGCCACTTTCATGCCTTCTTGGGGTCCCCCTGCTCATCATTCCTGGTTCACACCTCCTCCTTGGTCATATCCTCCTTGTTCCTTCACAGATCCATATTATGCCCAACCAGTTGCTCATTCATTTCACTCTTATGTTCAGCCACAGCCTCAGTGGAATGCACCTTATCAGGAGTGGAGGCCCCAGTACAACTCTCATCCCACTCATTTTCCTCCACCACCTGCTCATCCACAACCATCGCCTCCTCCTCCACCAAGGCAACCCCAAATGCCTACTTATCCACAATGCCATCCATCTCCATCTCAATTTCACACTTCCACTCAGCTACCCATACCACCATTTCCAAAGCCATGCAATGGAGTAGCTCAACCCCATTGCAAATCTGAGGCACAACATGTGCAAATGATTCCTCGTGAGCTCAATGATGTTCACCAAAGCTCAGGAAAAGTAATGCAAAAAAGAGATCATCTTGAAAGCATTGAAGGACCAAAAGCAAAAGAAGATTCAAAAGAGGAGATCAAAGAACCATGGGATGCACTTGATGAAGTGAAGAGATCAGAATCAGAGATCAAGAAAGCTTCCTCATGGTTACCATCAAACCCTCCATGTAGTCAAGAGAAAGATCAGCAAAAAGAGGAAGAAGAGAAAGTCATGTTAGAAGGTGACATGAAACATGATTCAGATCAGAAAAAGGACCAAGGATATCAAAGCTATATTGAGACATGGTTCCAGACAGTCACTAAGTTGCAGCAGTACTCTCTTCCTCAGCTATGTTTTGTACTTTCAAAGTCAGATCATTTTGTCTCTGAGATCTGGATACTTGTCCAAGCATGCATTCCGAGCCTTCACATCATTTTGTCTCTAATCTTGAGGTGCACATGGCTCCATTGGAAGTATTCTTATACTTGAAAATGATTTTGTTTTTCAAGTAGGGTAGGGTAGAAAAAAAGGAAAAAAGAAAAAAAATGAAAAAAGAAAAAGAAAAAAATGAAAAAAGGAAAATAGAAATCTAAGGTGAAAATCTCCTTGGAGGCACCTTAGGTTGGTTCATTGATTGAAAACCTCCATGAGGCGGTCAATGGGTTGGAAAAAAAAGGAAAAGAGAAAAAGATCTTTGGGTGAAAACCTCCTTTGGAGGCGCCCAAGGCAGGCAATTAGGGTGAAAACCTCCATGAGGCGCCCTAGTTGTTTTTCAAAAAAAAAAAAAAAGAGAAAAAGGAAAAATAAAGCTAATCTCCATTGAATAAGTTCATGTTGCAGCAATGACATTGCAGGTTAAAGGAGGACGAGCACTCAAATCAAAGACAAAGGAGTTTTTGTGCCTTCTACAGGAAGTTTCGTATCTTCTACAGGAAGCTTACAAAAAAGCCAAATTGATCTCCAAAGAGGACCTGAAGGCTTGGAATATGTCCATGAGGCCTACACTCATCTATGTTTCCACTCCTCACCCCTTTTCCATCATTCTTTTCATGTCATTATGCTTCTTTCCTCCAAACTGTGTTTTCTACAGGATGCTCTATATTTTTACAGGAAACATCCTGTAGAACCTTTGGACGAGCCAAATTCAATCTAAAAAATGAATCTAATGGTGGGAGTCTATTGGTTAGGCCTGCAAGCACTTGTGTGTCCATCCCTTGCCTTCATCCATCATTTTTTCACCACCTTGTGCTTCTCATTGTGCTTCTACAGGATCTTCCTGTAGAAATTGTGGGAAACTAGGCATGCATTTCAAAAAGTGGTTTGGCAAGCATGGTAGCTTCCTCAAAGGTTCAAGAGTCCTCCTTCCGTCTTCCAACCCATCCTCCATCATCTCCATACCTGCATCACAGCAAAAATTCATTTTGTCATACCATGCAAGCACATGCAAAATGCCTTAAAGCCAAAAATACCTAGAGCCAAATTTGTTTTTGCCATAACTTGAAAACCATGCATCCATTTGACAAACCGTTTTATGGGGGATTGTACAAGGTCAATGACAACATGCCTGAGCAGTTTCATGCAATTCCGATGCACGGTTTCCAAGGAATCAACCTCCATCACCATCAGCCATTTCTGCATTTTCTCCATAACCATGCATCCGTTTCAAAACCTGTTTCATGGGGAGATGCACATGGATGATAGTAGCCTACCCAACCAGTTTCAGCCAATTCTGATGCACGGTTTCCGAGAAATCGACCTCTGAATTCTTCAGCCATTTTCCAATTTTCTCGAAATCCGTGTATCCATTGATCACAAATTTGCTATGGGGGATGCATCATGATGGTAGGAACATGCCCACCAAGTTTCAGCTCAATCCGATCGACCGTTTGGGAGAAATGGCAAAAAGAAGTTCTGGTCTTGAGAAAATCCAATGGCAGCAGCTTGAACAGGCAGAGTTGAACGTGGAATTGATTGCATGCACTCAGATCCGGCCAGAGGACACCTGCACATGAAAAAAGCAATCAAGGATTAGCAGCCAAGCCATATGCAATCAAGAAAACTAAGCATGCAGCAGCAAAATCAGAGCAGGAAGCAACAAAGAGCTCACGGCAGCCATTCCACTTCGAGGTATGTGACAAACCCATTCTTCTATTGCATAGAATTAATTTGGAAACTGCATGAATGAATGAAATGGTGAGATTAAGCCACGAATGTAGCAAGGCTCAACTAATTGTCTGCTTCAGAACTCCGCCGGCAGCCACGCAGTGCACGTGGACAATGGACTCACGTGAAAATTAAAAGATTGTAAAAGAAAAAAACAGTGATCAGAAGTTTAACTCTAGTGCAATTGATTAACAAATAGAAGACATGCAGTTCATCTTCTGTTCGAAAAGGCCAGCGTGCATGTGTTTTGCCACCTCATCACAAATCACGGAGAAACTAAAGACGGCTTGGCTGAAACTCGTGAACTACTGTCCATCTGCACTTTCCACGTCCTCCACTGAAGTCTGCACAATCTATTAACTTGACATCCTCCACCAAGCTTTCTCGGCCACATTTTTTTAACCCACCTATGCACATGTCCAATCTCTGTTTTGCAATAGGTTACATGGTTAGTGTAAAAATCAGCTCTGCACTATGTCTGTGAGAGCTTAATTCTTGTTGATCAGTCGAGTTCTGGGGTAGCAGCAGTATTATGACCCGAGAATTGGTCAAAGGAGAGGTCTACACAGTGATGAAACTCTGTCATAAGAACCAAGAAGAAAAATCACAGGAGCACTGTTTCGTTCTACAGGAAACGAGAGCTGCCTACAGGATGTCGTCTACAGGAAGGGCAGAGAATAGCTCTGCAGAAGGAAAAGCCCGAGTTCTCTGCGTTAAATTTGGAGCCTGAAGAGAGATATGTAGCACAAGGGAAGAAGATTTCGCGGCCTCATCATTTATTAGATGACTAACAGAGGTATTGGGAGAGAATGATGAACTTCAAACGCTCAAAGAAGGGCTATTTGGAGATGTGTTAAGACACAGGAGGACATCATTCTTCCACCATAGATTGTCCTTGCAGTACGACCAAGGTCTGGTATATGGGATTATGTCCGTGTGAAATGTTGATGAACTTGTTGTTTAACAACTTTCTGTGGCTGAATATTTGGAATTCAAGGAGCACCTTGTGGATGAAAGTGTCAAGGATAAATATGCATTGAAGCTAGACCGTGAGCCCTTCAATGAACCTTTTCCTCGCCCAACACGGCCATCTTCCATTGGTAGTGGAGTTCAGTTTCTCAATCAGCAGTTGTCCTCAAGATTACTCCATGATAGAGAAAGCATGCAGCGCTTGCTGCATTTCCTTCGAGCACATAGCTACAGAGGCCAGAAGCTGATGATGAATGAGAGCATACAAAGTTTGTCCAAGCTACGCTCAGTCTTGGTAAAGGCAGTGGAATATCTTAAAAAGTTCCCCAAGAATACACCACATACAGAGTTTGAATACAAATTACAAGAAATGGGATTGGAAAAGGATGGGGAGACAATGCAGAACCTGTCTCGGATATGATTCATTGCTCTTGGAGAATTTGCAGGCCCCTGATCCAGCAACTTTAGAAACATTTCTAGGAAGGATTCCTATGGTCTTAATGTTGTGATTCTTTCACCTCAGGGTTATTTTGGGCAAAGCAACTGTTTTAGGAATGCCAGATACTGGTGGACAGGTTGTGTATATACTTGGTCAAGTTTGTGCATTGGAGAATGAAATGTTGCTGAGAACAACACATCAAGGATTGGACATCAGACCTGAAATTATTGTGGTGGCGCGGTTGATTCCTGAGGCCTATGGTACAACATGCAATCAACGAATTGAAAAAGCCACAAGGAAAGCAAGACGAAAAGGAAAAAACAGAGAGGAAAAGGAGAAATGGGCCAAATTGCTAAGCCTAAAACTGTGGGAGGAACAATGGCACCAACACCTTGGAAAAGGATTGCAGAAGAGAGTAGAAAATATTGAAAAAGGCCAAACAAGTAGGGACACACCCAAGGCAACCACAACACAGGTCAAGGAGAAGGCACCCTCAGCCGTGCAGACCCAAATGGTGCTGTCTGTTTCTACAGGAAGACAGAAAAAGCCACTACAGGACTTTCCTGTAGAAGCCAGCAAATAGTTTCTACAGGAAAGTTTGAAAAAAAGGGCAACAAAGGACAAATCGGCCGAGATTTTAGCTAAGGAGGTAGCACCTGTGTTGGCCACCCCAAGCACATCCATCCCCTCTATGAACACTCATTTCTTTCAAGGTTCGAGCACAATTTAGTCACGGTTCAACCTTCTACAGGAAGCTACAGGACTTTCCTGTAGAAGCCTTTTGGCAGGCCAGAATCAATTTTGGAGAGGGATTTGAAGCTTGAAGTCTGTTGAGGAGGCATGCAACCACTCTTTTCTTCCATCCTCCACTGGTTTCATCTCCTTTCACCACCATTTCCGCCATTAGATTGAATATACTTGCACAATCATACCCAAGTTGAGAATTCTTTAGGAAAAGGAGCAAGTAGTGAAAAAGAAAAAAACAAACAAGCATGGTTCCATGACAGAGAGGAGGACATAACTTCAGAAGCTTGGCATGACAAGGAGGCCATCAGGGCCATCAAAGACAAGGAGAGAGATTGGTTGCTCAGAGGATGAGCCCCAAAAATGTACAATTATTTGGGCTCATTCAACCTCCTAATTTGACTTAGTCCACCATTCTCATTTGTTTATTGCATGTTTTTGATTATTTTTATGTTAATAGAGTGAATTTGGTTAGTCATTATGCCAACAAGTCTAATGGGTGCTTTGTGTAGCCTTGTTGGTCAACTTGGAGACAAAATTGAAGGTCTTAATGAGCACTTGGCAGCCAAATTCGTGGGAGAACAAGCTAGAGGATTTGTAGGAAGGTGTCCCCCTCATTCATGGACCCTTACCTCGAATTCTCCACCATCAGCTCGGAGTTCAAAGGCCACCAAATCAATGAGCTCAAGGGCAGCCAAGCAAGTCAAGTTGGACTGCTGTTAACTACAAGTCTTGGGCAGCCAAGTCCCTAACTTTTAGGAGGACTGTTGGGTCCTCAAATTGTATAAATAAGAAGGCTTGGGGCCTCATTTTGGTTGGCTAGTGGGTAATCATTTTGTAGCTAGTTGGTAGTCATTTTTGTAGCTAGTTAGTCATTTTGTTTTAGCCATTAGTTAGCTAGCTTGTAGTTCAAATTTTAGGCCATGGATTAGCTTTGCTTTCAACTCATTCTCAAGCTCTCCTTATGGACAGTTTTGATGTACTTTTCATTTCTCGATTAATAAAGATGGATCCAGCTTTGCACCAGCTCTAAATATTTCTTGGGAGGCTGTAGTTCTTGGGGTTGGGCCCATCTCAAGCGCCTAGTACCTCCCTTGTTCATCCTTATGTGTCTTTGCTGCATTCTCATAATAAAATCTGCTATTTAGATTTAAATATTGTGTTGTTGTTTAGGTTGCTTTTGATGATTAGAAAAGGTTTTTAATGTTCAGATTTTCTTGATAGGTTAATCACAGGGAATATATTCAGAAAAAGGCTACCAAGTACTTTGGATCTCACCTCCCCTTCAATGGAATCATGAGCTGGGACCAATGTACCCTTGCTGCCAACAAAAACACTTTCTTTGCTTCATCATGCAATCATTAGTGTTCGAATCTCATTTGCATAACTTGATATCAGTTTGGATGCATGTTTAGGTTTATAATCTCTTAGTTTCATAATTTTTTCACATGGTTTCACTGCAAATAAACTTCTGTTCATTTCCTTTGCTGTTAGGGCAGATTAGAGTAAAGTAACTAGGTCATCGGTTTCATAACTAGATCTTTGTTTTCTTGCATGTCCTTGTTGGTTCAGTTGTAAACAATATGCAAGGCACCTTCATCATCTCCTCAAGTTCTATTTAACCTCTGTCTCACTCATTTACCCTCCAACTCTCTCATTTCCCACATAGCTCCATCTCCTTCAACTTTCGTTGGTTCCATCCTTCCAATCATCAAACCATTGCATACACTCTTCCTTCATCTGATTTTCCAGCTCCTGAGCCATCATCAGGTCCATCTCCATCTCACTTAGCCTCCCACACCACTCCAACACTCCATCATCTCCCAAAACCTCCACGACCAATCATCCTGTAGAATTGCACAGCCTTCCTGTAGAAACCTCTGAGTATCCTGTAGGATCCCCTGCAGACATCCTGTAGGAGGCCACTCACTCGGTTGCTGAGCTTTTGAACGTGAGGAACCTCTGTGGATGGATGCTAAGGATCCCTAGGGACCTCTCCTAACCTCCCCAACCTTTCCCATGCTTTCCTTCCTTCTCCATCCCATCTGCACAACCAAACCCTAGTTAGCACAAAATCACAATCATTCCATACACTTAAAGGAAAAATACAAAAACATGTCTTTTATGATGCAAGTAGCTTAGATCCGTGCATTTTCACTTATTAGAGGTAATAACAGCATTGGTAGAAGTTTTATTCACATTCTTTGCATTGTAGAGGTTAGACTAGTTAAATTAGGGTTTCCTAGGTTTACATGCTTTGATTTGCTTTCAGTTCATTTTTGTAAAGTAAAGTAGCTTTCCTCTGAGAATAGCTTTCGTCCATCAATTAGCAAGCTTCTTCTGAGAGCCTATAGAAGTTGGCTTGAGCCCTAGCGGACTTGTACCAGCTGACCAAGTGACAGTTGCGACAAGAGCTAGTACTTGTGCATATAGCACCGCCGCTTCCAAGTTTGTACGAACTACCGGGTTGATAAATTAGAGATAGGAAGCTCCAGGAGTTGTAGCATTATTGCTACAATACTGGAGCCCACCAATAGTGTTGGGTGATCTAAGCTTTTCATGAGGTGAAAGAAGGGCTTTCATGCTGGAGGGTGACGCTAGGTCAGAACAATTGGTTGTAATCCTCTTTGCTATTCTTGATTATTAATAAAGCTATTCAATTTTTCCTCCACATTCTTGTATTTTTTATGATATATGTATTTGTGTGGTCAATATACATCTGGTCCTATATTTTTTATGATTTTAGATCTCTGTTCTTCGATAGTATTATGCTTCTTTGATTCCACAAGTGCTCTTTGAAGCTAGGTAGATGAAGGAGAAGCAACAAGGATCTGTCAGAAGGGAGAGGAACCAAGCAAAGAACCAAGCGCAAGACTAAGGTTGGTGTCCTTTCCACTCTCATCTAATTCTCATAAAGGAAAATGAAAGTGGTTTTAGTTTGTTTGTTTCTAAGATAGCTACCAGTCTTAGTGGGACTAGCAGCTCCGAGTGGACACTAGATTTCCCGATAACAAAATGGAGACTCCACTGGGGAGAAAATAGATTGTTTGTTTGTCTATATTTGTTTGTTTTATAAACTTATAGACGGAGCCTGAAGTCAAGCCAGCTAGCCTTCGAACTGCATTTGCTATGCAAGTGCAAAGTAGATCAATGTTGCTTCAGTCTATCTCTGGGTTTTGTTTATAAACTGAACAATTGATTTGCAAACTTTCTAGTTGCCCTAGTGGTGGCTCTAGTAACCTCATTAGATCAGCCCCTATGATTTCTATTTGCTGTACATTATTTGCTCAGCCTAAATCCCTGAACTGAGCTGCAAACTGTTACCAAAAGCCAAGTAAAGTCTTGTCCTGGTACCATCGCACCCTCTCTTCAAGGAAATCTGGATGCATCGCACTTCCTATGTGCAGTAGGTGGGATGCATCCCTGTTTCCCTGTGTTACAGGTGCAATGATCAGAAAAGACTAAGTTTGCCTCCAGGTTTTGGTTTTTCTTCACTCTTTTTAGCTCTATTCTAGAGCTTTTCTGTCTGTGATCAGTATACCACTGTGGAAACCCCCTTCCTTTCCATCATTCCGCCTCCATTGCGTAAATAACTGTGAATATTTTATGTATTTTCCGCCATTTTCAGTTCTCTTTTACGAAGTAGTAGCATAGTCGAACTGTCATCTTTTGATTTGAAAGTGTCGCAAGTGTCATTTTCAGTCAAAGAAAATAATTCCATTGTTATTGATGATTGATTATACAGTTACTCTTATATTTTATTTGAATTAGTAGTTTTTCAAGTGTCGAAAGCAGTTTTCAATTCAAAATAGTAAAGTGTCGTCATTATCTTCCTTTCGTTTTGAAGAGAAATTTGTTAGTACTGTCGCTTTTAAAAGATAATTCAGATTTGTACTTAGCATTCTTGTTGTCATTCACACATTAAGAAAGTTGAAAACAAATACATGCATGTGCATTTGCATTTAGACTACTTGTTGTTTTGATTTAGGACAGTGCATCTAGTGTGTGCTCTCTACTCTATGTTGAAAGAATATCATATTTCTTTCTTTAGTAGCTAGGATTTTCATTGAAAAAAGAAGATTAAACGATTGTTTATCATAATAGATTGCATCTTAGGAATTGTACATCTACATCACGTGGTGAACCTGAAAGGCAAATTTCTTAAGAAAGATCAAATGTAAAATAAATTTAATGAACCTAAAAACTCTTTGGAACCTAACACACAACATCTAGAAGTCTAGGCTAGAGATGTATTCCGGCGTCATAAAGCCTGGTAACTATCGCTTTCACTGTTGGTTGGGTGGTTCCTCCTCTTTGAGATGACAACTGCCAGTACGAACTTGTGCTCCCATGTACCGTTGAGTATATATTGGGAGACCACAATAGGCTATATCCTTTATCCATAGGAAGCCGTGTCTGCCGCCCTATCGATCGCAATGCACTAAACACAACATTCGGGAAGATTGACTGCCATACCGTAAAACGTATTCTGCAGTTTTGCGATTGGTTTGGT
Source organism: Pinus tabuliformis (assembly GCA_031772625.1). Lineage (NCBI taxonomy): Eukaryota > Viridiplantae > Streptophyta > Pinopsida > Pinales > Pinaceae > Pinus > Pinus tabuliformis. Next base: position 656,240,678 of record CM062820.1, on the reverse strand, counting down.
AATCCCCATGTCTAGATTTCCAGAGTAGTCTCTTTCATTCCTTTTCAGACCCCTTAAAGTAAAAGGTCCATCTGAGCACTTGTCACTTCAGGCTCATTAAAAATCGAAGGCGACTAGAGTCATCTTTTGTTTTTTCTCGACTCTTAAAATTTGAAAAAACAAGTTGTGTCAAAGTGTCTGAAATTTATTTTAATCAGAATAATATCACCATTCGCACATTGGTCTTAGGTTGAGGAAAATGGAGTCCACCAACCAAGGAGTTCCCCTTGGAGGAAATCCTACTCCTTTCTCATCTTGGGGAGATGTTGGTGCACCTCATATGGCCACATTGTCACTTCCAGGATGGATGATTGGCTTGCCAATATGGCTCTTCTCGACCTCCTTCATTCAAAACACTGTGATTCCTGAACAATCAAGTCAACAACTAGATGATACTAAAGTCACCCCCCAACCTTCTACTTCATCCGATTCTCCCTCTCCTCCTTCCTCTTCGCTTGATAAAGCCGGTAAGGCCCAAAACCAAGTAACTAAGAAGAAGAAGGAGCCAAAGGTGAAAGGGGGCAACCATGCATCATCTAGCGAAAATCAACACATTGCACCGTCCAGGCCTAAATTTCCATGTGTCATTTGCAAAGGAGACCACTACCACCGATATTGTCCCTTCATCCCTCGGATCTTAAGGGACTGGTCTCCTCATTTGCACAACCCGGTGTCATCAACCTCTGAGGACCATGTTGAAAGTACACCATCAACTAGTGAAAGAGAAGCATTTGGAAAAAAAAGGAAATGAAAATTTCCGTGTAAACTGTGTGAAGGTGATCACGCCATCCACCGTTATCCCTTCCTGGATGAAGCTAAAAGAGTTTTGGATGACTGTCTTGCTTCACCGTTACGGCTTCCTCCTGGATATAAGAAACTCTTGCCAAGTCCGTCACTGGTTGAAAATCTGACTGACACGCCATTGTGTTCGGTCGAAGCATCTGTCATTAAAGATAAACCCACTGAACCCATACCAGACAAAACTCAAAAGGTTGAGGCGGCAGTCAACCCAGTCTTGTCTTCGGAAGGTCCGTCTTCAGATGACACAATCACCGAAGAGAATGAGAATGACAGCGTCCAAATTATTTTCGTAAACACAAACTTCGATGAACATGGGGGCAGTCTATCTGTTCCTTTACCGTAGGAAGGAAGTTCGTCAGAGTCATATTCGGCCGTCTATTAGGTCCCACCTCCAAGCAACCTAGTCGTTTCTTTCGATTGGAATCTACTAGGCAGACCCCGGGTACCGGCCAATGTACCATTCTGAATCATTGTACAAGTATATAGAATGATCATGGTTGGCACCATCATATATGAAGGGGCTTCTGTGAATATCCTTTCCTCAACCGCTTGGAAAGCACTTGGTTCACCATCGCTTCTGCCTGAGATGAGAAATCTGACACGCTTTCACAAAGGAACCAGTCGACCATTAGGGATCCTTCCCAATGTGTCGATAACATTGAGAAGGAAAACCATTCACATGAACGTAATGGTAGTCCAAGGACCTTTGGATTATAATCTACTCCTTGGGCATGACTATATTTATTGCATGGGAGCCATTGTCTCCTCACTCTCTAGAGTAATGTGTTTTCAGCACAAAGGACGAGTGGTCAAGCTCATAGAACAACTTTCGTTCCCCGGCTCACACATAGAAAATAGTCAAATACCATCCCTAAATGGTCTTTTCATGCAAGGAATGTCTCATCAATCTCTATTCCATCCACCTGATGAGCGCGAGTGATTCGGGAGGACATGACTGAAACCCAGGGGGCATGCACCCTGGTCTATTTCAGTAGGAAAACCTTAGGTATAGGGTATGTCTCCACGGAGGATATATGACTAGTCTAACACACCCGTCCATTTAGGAAAATGGGATTAGACTAGAATAAGATTCCCTCGTCAAAGTTATGTGAGTGGAGGCGGCTATGCCACTCGCCTTTGTCTATTTCGGTAGACATTGCCAAGGAAGCATTTTGTCTGCAACATGGATGGAGAGATTTCATATGGTAACCTGGGAATTTTTCGCTATACCTGGGGACATGCAAAAATTTTGGCATGCAAGCAAAGAGCGACCATTTATTTTCTTAGTTTGTAGTTTCTCAACCCTTTAAACTCATAGGATTGGTCATTCCTAACTTGCATAAAGAAAGGATCCAGGGCAAAGCTTTGAAAGGTGCAGGCTCCATAAAAAATGGCATCTTAGATGAGACATCCTTATTTTATGACTGGCACGAGTAGTTTTTATGTGGAGTTCAAGCTTGTTAAAAATTAAACATAAGCAATGAGCAAACGTTCCCCCAGAGTTTAAGCTCATTAAAAAATGAACCAATTTCCGGTAAATAACCATTGTGAATGCATTATCATAAGCTTTTGAGCCATGGTCGTGTTCTAAAATGAGCTACAACCCCTAATTTATCAACTACTAATCTAAGGAGCTCCAACCCCTATTTGCTTACCAGCCATTACTAGAAGGAGATACAACCCTTGATATGCAAGTTGACATTTACTTGACCTCCTTGGTTCATATTTCATAAAATTTCAAACTTAAATCATGGAGGTCAATTCATTTCTCAAAAAAAAAAATCACCCCAATCTCTGATCTAGATGGGATCATTATATTGTTTTTCATCCATATCAATGCATATTGAGTGGAAGAAATGGAGGAATAAGCTCGCAGGACCATTTTTACCCGCTGGACCCACTTTGGCAAAAATAGGTCTAAAACCTTTCGTAATCATTTTGAGGCATCAAACGATTTTTGTGGGTAAAAATTTGTTTCTCTAACATGCACCTTTTCATGTTTTTGTACATAGATATCTTTCTAATGGTGCAAGAAGCGAGTCAATCAGAGTCCATATGAAAAATTTATGCCACTTAGAAGTTGACCTTCATGTTTTCACCAAAATGGTTAGAGAGGATGCCATGTTAACCCCTATTATTCATGGAAAAGAGCTATTGTTATTGGGAAATCTAGTGTCCACTCAGAGCTGCTAGTCCCACTAAGACTGGCAGCTATCTTAGAAACAAAAAAACTAAAAACACTTTAGTTTTCCTTTATGAGAAGTAGATGAGAGTGGAATGAAGGACACCAACCTCAGTCTTGCACTTGGTTCCTTGCTTGATTCCTCTCCCTTCTGACAGATCATTTCCGCTTCTCCTTCGTCTACCCAGCTTCAAAGAGCACCTGTGGAATCAAAGCAACATAATACTATTGAAGAACAGAGATCTACAGTCATAAACAATAGAGGACCAGATGTATATTGACCACACAAATACATATATCATCAAACATACAAGAATGTGGAGGAAAAATTGAATAGCTTTATTAATAATCAAGAATAGCAAAGAGGATTACAACCAATTTTTCTGACCCAGTGTCACCCTCCAGCATGAAAGCCCTTCTTTCACCTCATGAAAAGCTTAGATCACCCAACACTATGATATTCCAACAAGAAACCAACAACACTTCCTTACAAGATACAAAATTCCAGCCTCTGGATCTCTGGGATGAGGGATCCATATATAGATGATTGTAGGGGGGTGAGTCAGCTTCTGGGATTCTGATTAGTGTCCTCTCTCTGATAGTTCTTGATTCCACTTGGAGATTGACAATCTCTTACTCATCCCTGGGCAAATTCAGAGAGGCAAGTGTCAAAAGAGAAGTTTCTAGAAGATTCCATGATCATCCACCTCATAAACTGTCTCTGGCATTTGTCCACTCTCGCCCATCACACCCCATAGAAGGGATTTTCAGTATGCATCGCACCTCCCGTGTGCATTAGGTGGGATGCATCGTACTTTGACCATGGAGCAGGTGAGATGGTCCAGTTTTGACCAGTTCTGAGCAGTTTTTCATGGAGAACTTCTGGGAGATGATGTAATCAGCTTACCTTGTTCTTTTAGGGGATGGAACAAAAATTTTAGGGACTTAGGAGCCCTTGGTTTATGGACATGCTTGATTGGGGTTGTAGTGCCCAAAAATGTCTATAACAGTTGCCCCCTAAAGCATGAGGTCATTAATCTTTGATGTGGGGTGAAATGCTTTATCATGAGGATCCGAAGTTTTTTCGAGCTAGAAGGCGACTTGTAATAAGATACAATACAATACATTATCTTCATAATATTTTTCATGATCTAGCTGAGGCGGGCATTCCCATGCTGAGCTTTATAGATTCATTTTCATGTACATAAGAGAAACAACTGTCTGTGCGGGAGACTGATGATTCTGATAGAGTCATCATCCTTTGATTCGGATGATCATCTGTGCAGCAACAATGTACATTTGATGTCTTTATTTTCCTGAATATATCGCAGCCCAGATGGATGAAACTAGATTCGGGGTCTTCAAACTCGTTCAATATTCACTCGGAGTACAAGTCGATCCATGTGAAAGATGTTCTGGAGTTGAACATGGAAAGACATCGCCTGATTACCAGCCAATGATGTGAGTTGTTAACAGGCGCGAGAGGAATCATCGATAATGATGATGACCCTCAAGGTACTATAGTACAATTCACGTGGTGTGAATAAGGGAGTTGGCATTGAACACCACGCAAAATCTTTCGGTCGAAGGCCATTTATGTAAACCTGTCATCGGAAGTGAGAAACTTGCCATTGAGGCATGCAAGCTTCAAAGTACTGAAAGTGTTGTCCCTAAGTCGACTTCTTGGATAATGAGCTGATGTCGACAAGAACTGACTCACTATAGGAGGGCCTTAATGAATCCCACATCTACGACATGGAATGGAGTAAATGATTTTGGAGGTGAAAACGATCTGATGATACAGGGTTCAAGGTGGCGGTCATGAAAGAATGGAGTGTGAATTTATTGCAGCGGATGAGACACAGGTGAATTATCTGAGCGACTTCTCTTGAACATACCAGCGACACTGACATGATGGATTCGTAGCGTTAACCCCAAATGTGGATGGTGTGATGGACCAATGGTGATATGACCAGTGAACGGAACAACCCAACCCGAGTCGGATGCGGAGTGAAAGTGTCATGTTCAAGAGCGACTTGCTACCAATAAAGTTTTTACAAGTTTTCTTCCCAATTTTTCCCCAGTCATTGTTGACCAATACCTCTTTATTTTTGTCAAGCTTGAGGAGGATAACATATGCTTGTTCTATAATTTTCCCTTAGGGAAAACCCATCGCTATATTTTAACGAGCCTAGTGACAGTGAAACTCGTTCTTGTCTATATGGACAAGTTTGTCGCTATTCGGTTTTAACGAGTTTAACGACAAAGAAAACTCGATCCTTTTCAATTTTAGAGAGTCTGAAAGGGACGTAAAGGAAACTCCAAAAATCCTTTTTCGTCGTATAATCCCTTAAGTTCGAAAAAGTATAAAATAATACGAAAGGGATGAATTTTTGGTAATTTTAACGAGCTGAACAAGACAAGCGCTCAATATTTTTGTGTAATAACCCCTCAGGTCCAAAACGATTAAAATCTAGAGGAGGGATAGCACTTCTGGTCGCTTTAACGAGCTGGAGAGGCCAATCTCTCAGCAATATTTTCATATTTTATGAGTCAGGTGAAAAGAGCTTAAAGGAGACTCGTTTTTGAGGAATGAGTGATAATTTCTGGTAGCAACTGATTCTAGGTAAGGTTTGGAATTTTCCAATCATGGCAGTGTCACAAGGATGGCTAACAGGATCACTCTTCGCAGCTGTTCCTCAAAAGGGGTAAACAATCAAATGGAGGTGAATTATTGGCTAAAACAGAGTGGAGGTGATGATGAGTAGTAGTCGATAAATTAGGGAATAATAGCTTCCTTCTAGTTGTAGATAAAGAATTTTGTAACAACAAGTTGAAGCTTACTTTTGTGAAAGTAATTGAAGAAACGTTTGAAGAATCTATGTGTCAAATATGTGATTCTTGTGTTGATTCTTGTGATTCCTCTATGAATGATTTTTAAGTGTTTATTGGTGTCCTATTATTCTTTACTTATGAAAGAAAGTTTAAAATCCTCACAATATTGATTCACCCCCCTTTCAGTATTGCCTTGGTTTCTAACAATTGGTATCAAATCAACCAAGTTACTTCATATTAGTTTAATAGATGGAAGAAATATTAAGGACCATGGAAAACCAAGAAAGAGGATACACCAACACAAAACCTATGTTCAATGGAATGAACTATGGTTTTTGGAAAATAAGGATGAAAACCTATATTTAATCTCTTGGTGTTCATGTATGGGATGTAGTGGAAGAAGAATATCCAAAGACTCAAGCCTTGATTACAAGAGATCAGAATATGGAATTTACATGCAATGTTAAGGCTATCAATGTTCTGCTTATTAGCCTACTTGAATCAGAACTAGTCAAGGTCATGGATTGGACTACTGCAACAATTATTTGGGGCAAGATGAGAAACTACTATGAAGGTGTCAATAAGGTAACGCAATCCAAACTTCAAGGTTTTAGAATGAAATTTGGGTCTTTGAAGATGCATGATGATGAAGATATTGCTAAATAATTTCTTATAGTTTATGAGGTTGGGAATACTATAAGAGGTCTTGATGAAGAGTTAAAAGAGAACATAATAGTTCAAAAGGTGCTGAGATATCTCTCTGAGATATTTAATCCTAAAGTTTTAACTATTGATGAGATGACATATCTGAAGATTCTCACTTTGGATCAACTACTTGGCACTTTTACTACCTATGAGATGAGAAATTACAATGGAAAGTAAAAAACAAAGGAGTTAGCCTTAAAAGTAGATAAGAAGCCCAACAAAGAACATAATGATTCATGTTGTGAATTATATGAAGAGGAAGCTAAGTTCATGAGGAAGATCAAGTGAGGATCAGGAAATTATAGTTAAGCTACCTTTTAAGTGATTGAACTGTCATAAAGTAGGCCACTATGCTTCCAAGTGTCTAGTAAAGAAGAAGAGTGAATGTGACCCTAGAGAAAAAATTATAAAAGTATAAAAGGATAAACATAAGTCAAAGAAGAAAAGATTCTACACCCAAGAATATAGCTCCTATGTAAGTGAAGGAAACCAATTTGTAGATGAGGATAGAACCTATGAAAGTTAAAAGGAATTTATGCTCATGGCCATAGATAATTTAGAAGTTGAAGTTGTTGACTCTGATGGAGAAGAGGTTGAAGTTGGCTTAGAAGGAGAGTTGGTCAGTTCCCTTGAAGAAATTTAGAGGCTAAGGAAGAAAACTAAGACACAAAAAGACTTGTTTAACAAGGCAAAATTTGAAACTATTGAAATTATACTACTAAAAGTTGAAGAAGGTAAGAAGATTAAAGAAAATATAAATCAACATCTCTGTGAGAAAAAATAAGCAAGTGAAAGAATTGAAAGATAAATTGTTTTGCTAAAGAAATATCTTGAAAAAGAAAAAACCTAGTTGAGCTTTAATAAGAAATTTGGAAAAGGAACTGAAAGTTTAAATGAAATTCTTGAATATCAAAGAGTTTCTAATGATAGAACTGGTATTTGATTTTAGGTGGAATCAACCTCAAAAACTAATTTTAAGTGAAAGAAAGTGATTACCTTTATGCAAGAAACAAAAATTGGAGACAACACAACAACAATAAATGAAACAACACAATAACAAAGAGTAAAAGGGAGCACACAATCCAATTTAGAGCCAAAGACAAATAAACTAATGCAAAATAGAAAAGGGTATTTTTATTCAACAATAATTTGTCAATGCAAGTGAGGAAAATCAAATTTCTCAAAGAGAAGCTCAACTAATCTTCAAAAATCAATTTTATTTCAGGTACGAAGTATTAAATTTTTGTAGGGATACATTTTTCTTTGCTTTGATAATTGTATTTCATCATTAATACATTAAGTTCACCCCATATCATCATTACATTATTTAGTTCCACGCCATTATCCATCAACATATTCAATTATATAGAAATAACATCATCATCATCATCAATGTAGCGGAACATAAAGTTACAAGAGAAGAAAAACATGCACACACATACAGACACTAGGATTGGTCTGAGACTACGAAAAAACCCACTCTGGGGAAAACCCTTCCAAATATTATTCTTCTTAGCTTGTCATCAAATGATTCACCAAACAAGAGTACAATGATCCATAACTTCATCTATGTAACAAAAAAAATATGCTATCTGTGAAACATATCTAACCATTATTGAAAATAAAAACCTAATTCTAATGGTTGAATTGTGTTGTCACTGACTGTACTCAATTGCTGAATATTTTTGAACACTACTGTCACTGAGTAGAATATTTAGAATACAAAAATATCATCCATGAGTCTTAGACAGAGGGAGGAGGATCTATGCAAGCATCTATAGAAGATCTAGATGTTCTCTACATAACTAGATGACATTGTCTGAAACAGATCTGGATGCTCCCAAGTGAACTAGGTGAGGGTGCTTGGGGTCAAAAATACCTAGACCTACTTCAAGCCCTAGAATCTCTCATAAGACTATTGTATGAGCATCTATGGCATCCTAAATGCTCTAAGGACCACTTTGTTCAAGCTTCCGAGTACTAGTACAACCTGATTTGACCCTCAAGCCCTGAATGCTCCCATAACCCACTATGCTAGTGTTCAAGGCTCCTTGGACACTCCCATATAAGTATGTACCAACGTTCAAGGACTAAAATTTCTAGTTTTGTGCTAGTGTTCGGGGATCAGAAAACCCTAGGTAAGAGCAAACCTTACGCCTGTGATTTTGTACCCTTGAGTGAACTCCTTCTATCGAACCTTTGCCAACCAAGGCAATAAGAGAAGAGAAGATAACTTTTATTGAATGTGTCCAAATGAGCTTGAGGTCTCTTCTATTTATAGGCTTTCATGAGGGTCCACTTGGGGTTAAGGCTGACCTAAGTAGTTACCAATGTGGTTAGGATCGACCCATTCCATAATACATGTATGAATAAAATAATTCATAACTCAACTTCCACTTGACCAGATTATGTGATATTTAGGTCGAGTTTGATACTATCGAAAAGAGGAATCTATTGCAATAATTTTATTCATCATATGAGCTATCAAAAGTGGTATTTTACCATAGTTTCAAAAATTAACACTCCGTCTCAACTAGGGAGAATTCCATATGCCAATATCTATCCATAGATCAATATCCCATTCTAAAATCTTCAAGTGTCATCACGTATCATCACAAATCATCTCTGTCATGTAGTCATTGAGTTGTGTCCATCTCAAGTGTCTCATCATCACAAATCATCATTGTACACCTCAATCTATCCTTTTCTTATTCCTGCTTATCTCTTTGATTATTCATGCTCAAATGTTGAACCTTCTCAAATCTAGAAGAAGAATATTTTTTATTGGAGGGGAGCTCAAGCTACCACCCAATATCCATTAATTTTCTACCTGGAATCTCTACCAATGGGTTGCTACCCAAAATCATCATTGATCATCATCGAAGAGTATATCATTAGGGATCACATGTCAACCTAGAATCACATCAGGAAGCAATAGCCTCCACTTATACTGAGAAATAGGATAACTCATCATACATGGGAGTACACCCTACAATCTCAGTGGAATCTTACCCTCATCTAGGAATTTCATTGGGGAGCTTACCCTCAACCCAGAATGTTATTGCCTACCGATCTTTCCAATAATAAGCATCTATAGCCATGTGGTAGAACACCTGCATCATAATCACCTTGGGTTGTACACCCCCAAGTACACTCTCAACTCATTATCCAAACGAGGAGCGATATTCACAACAAGCCATGCTTGTGGGTATGATTCCAGCTAGGGTATACTCTGCAAAGTCAAGATAGCAGAGTAGAGTTGTCAAACCTATGGGTAATAGATAGGGGAGTACCCTATTTTCCAGATATCCCTCAAACCTAGGAGCCCTCTATCTCAATTCCTCACCTTGGGAGATCAAACAGGGTAAGAAGAGTTGGCTCAATGTCCTCGATCAACGCTACTCTCATCATACTCAAATCTAGTATAAGATTGTCTCAATATTAGTTGTTTCATGTTAATATAGAATATAAAGTGAAATATCATGTTAGATCATATATAATCATATAAATCAAAAAATGATACCATAATCATCCTCCCTCTTAAGGAGGTTCCAACTACAAGCCTGAGCTTGTTTCAAACAACTACACTATCTCAATATATGAGGGTATCTTAGTCCCATCTATAAATATGAGACTTCTTGATAATCGTATCATAATATATCCATGTCATATCCAGATCATCCTCAAACAACTTTCTAATGATCTTCTTCATCTTGCCCCATAGCTATCCATGCTAGCAACATCGTACACATCCTCAATTGTACTATGGACTGTTGGGTGTGGAGCCTGATTATCTTTTGTATTCAAAGGTATCGCCACATTGTACCCTAGTTCGAAATGGGGCGGCAACGCTGCCCATAAAATATTCGCTGTAGGGGGGTCCAGGGGGGGCGGCTGTGACCTTTGGGGATCCCCCTCTGGCAGGTGGTTTTAGGGGCAGCGCCCTTGAGGCTAAGAATTGTAAAATTTCCTTGTAAAAGTATAGTAATTTCTAGTCAATCTGGGCCATTCATTAGGCGGAGATCTATCTATAGAAGTTATGTTTAATTTAGGTTTTTTTGCCCTAGAAGGCAACCCCTCACTATATATGAGGGAATTCTATTGCGTCTATGTAGATCTGTATTCTGAGTGAGAAAGAGAGAAGGGATTGAGCACGAAGAGAGTGTTACAGTGGATCTACTGTAGGTTGTATCTCTTCAGTTTGCTGGATAATATAAAAGGAAGGACTGGTTGTTTCTCTGTGGACATAGCCCAAACTGGGTGAACCACGTATATCTGTGTCTCTCTTGTTATATGCGTTTTCTGTGTTTATATTTCTGCAATATTTTATGTGTTCCATTGCTCAGTAATATATAATTTACTAATAACTGGTATCAGAGCCGAAGGTCTATTTGGCTGATAAACTCACAGGAAAGAAGGGTTCCTGGTTCGAGTGGGAGCAATGGCAGAAGATGGTAAGTTTAGGGTCGAGAAATTTAATGGTCAAAACTTCTCGTTGTGGAAGATGCAGATGGAAGATTATCTGTATCAAAAAGATCTGTACCTAACATTGAGTGAAAAACAAAGATGCCAACGGGTATGACAGATGAAGAATGGAACCTTCTCGATAGAAAGGCACTCAGAATAGTACGGTTGTGCCTCATAGCGTTGGTCGCCTTCAACATTTCGAAGGAAACAACAACAAAGGGTTTGATTAAGGTGTTGGAGAAACTATATGAAAAACCCTCGGCCTCAAACAACGTGTTTATTATGAAACGGTTATTAATATGAAGATGTCGAAAGGTGGATCTGTTGCAGACCATTTAAATGATTTTAATACTGTTACAAGTCAGTTAAGTTCTGTAGGGGTAAACTTTGATGATGAAGTTAGAGCTCTATTATTCTTGTGCTCATTGCCAGAAAGTTGGAATGGTTTAGTAATGGCCATTACTAACTCTGTGTCTGGATCTAGTACTTTAAAGTTTGATGATGTTGTCGGTGCTATCCTTAGTGAGGAAATGCGATGGAAAAGCTTTGGTGAGACATCGGGTAATGCTTTGAGTGCAGAGTCTAGGGGAAGAAAAATGGAAAGAGGAAAGAGCTTAGGATATCGCAGTAAATCAAGGAAAGGTAGATCCAAGTCTAGATCGGGGATAGTGTGCTGGAAATGAGGAAAGAAAGGACACCTAAAGAAAGACTGTAGATCTCGGAAGGGAAAAGAAGGAGATGCACAACAAGAAAACAATCATGAAGCAAATGTGACAGGTGAGGTGTTACAAGATGCTTTGATTCTTTCTTTAGAAAATATTACTAATTCCTGGGTGGTAGATTCAGGGGCCTCATTTCATGCCACACCTGATAAGAAATACTTTCATGACTATGTTCAAGGAGATTTTGGACAAGTCCGTTTGGGTGATGATAAACCCTGTAAAATTTTTGGAATGGGTAAGGTTCTTGTAAAACAGCAAAATGGAAACCAATGGCTACTAAAGGAGGTGAGGCATGTTCCAAATCTGCAGAAAAATCCGATTTCAATAGGGCAGTTAGGCGGTGAAGGTTGTGTGACAACCTTCACAGATAAAGCTTGGAATGTCACCAAAGGAGCCTTGGTAATAGCAAAAGGCGAAAAGGTTAGTACATTGTGTTTATGCAATGGTATTTCTAACTCTGTTAATGCTTTAACTTCCAAAGGAGCAGATGCAGCATTATGGCATCACAGGCTTGGACACATGGGTGAGAAGGGGATGAAGATCCTTCCCTCAAGGAATTTGTTGCCGGGTTTGAAGAATGTTGATTTGGACTTATGTGAGAATTGCATTTATGGAAAACAGAAGAGAGTCAAATTTCTCAGAGTTGGGAAAGAAAAGAAGAGCGAAAAATTAGAGCTTGTACATACAGATGTATGGGGACCTACTCAAGTATCATCTCTTGGTGGCTCTCATTATTATGTTACTTTTATTGATGATGCAACTAGAAAAACTTGGATTTATTGTATTAAGAATAAATCTGATGTATTTGATACTTTCAAGAAATGGAAAGCTTTGGTTGAGATTGAGACAAGAAGGAAATTGAATTGTCTCAAATCAGACAATGGAGGTGAATATTGCAGCAAAGAGTTTGATAAGTACTATTCAAAGCATGGAATTCACAGAGAGAAGATAGTTCCAAGAACACGACAATAAAATGGTGTGTCAGAAAGGATGAACAAAACAATCATGGAGCATGCAAGGTGCATGAGATTGCATGTAGGATTGCCTTTACAATTTTGGGCAGATGCTGTAGATACTGTTGTTTATCTAATAAATAGAGGGCCTTCAAGTTCCTTGGATGGTGGTGCTCCAGAGGAAGCATGGACATGAAAAAGGTAAACTACTCCTTTTTAAAGCCTTTCGGTTGTGAGGCCTTTGTCCATATTAATAAAGAAAATAGAACAAAGCTTGAGGCAAAGTCAAAGAAATGTACCTTTATTGGATATGGTGTTAATGATTTTGCTTATCACTTATATGATTACGAAAATCACAAAATCATTAGGAGTAGATATGTAATATTCAATGAAAAGGTCTTCTACAAGAATCAATTGTAGGAAAAGAAACAGGAAAAAGAAAACAAGGAATACATAGTTCTTGATGATATCACTGAAAAAGTAAAGGTGCCTGAAAATAACAATAATCAACAACCACAACAACAGCAACCACCACAATAGCAACAGGAACCCCAAACACCTGAGAGTGGTGTTAGAAGATCTACCAGGATAAGTATACCCTTTGAACGATACTCTCCTTCATTATATTATTTATTGTTGACTAATTCTGGTGCACCCGAATGTTATGAAGAAGCAATGCAGGAAGAAGTGGGAGCTAGCCATGGATGAAGAGATGGACTCCTTAATGCATAACCAGACTTGGGACTTAGTCAGGTTGCCTGCAGGAAAAGTTACATTGAAGAATAAATGGGTTTACAGGCTGAAGGAAGAAGATGGAGGAAAACAAAGGTACAAATCTAGACTTGTGGTGAAGGGGTTTGCACAGAAGAAAGGTATTGATTTTGATGAAATATTTTCTCCTGTTGTTAAAATGACTTCAATCAGAACTATTTTAAGTCTAGTAGCAGTTGAAGATTTGCATCTTGAGTAGCTAGATATAAAGACAACCTTTCTCCATGGGGATTTGGAGGAAGAGATATATATGCAGCAACCACAAGGATATGATTTGAAATGGAAGGATAAACTAGTGTGTAGGTTGAAGAAGAGCTTGTATGGCTTAAAATAGGCTCCAAGGCAGTGGTATCTAAGATTTGACAAGTTTATTTCTGAACAAGGTTATGTTAGATGTCACTCTAATCATTGTGTTTATCTTAAAAAGCAAAATGATGGAAGCTATATTATATTATTATTGTATGTAGATGACATGCTTGTTGCAGGGTCTAACATGCAGGAAATGAATGTGCTCAAAAGAAAATTGGAAAATTCATTTGCAATGAAGGATTTGGGAGCTGCAAAAAAAATCCTTGGTATGAGAATAGCTAGAGACAGGAGAAATCACAAATTAACATTGTCTCAGAATGAGTACATACAAAAGGTGTTGAAAAGATTTAATATGCACAATGTAAAACCAGTTAGTACACCTTTTGCTAGCCATTTCAAAATTAGTAATGAAATGTGCCCAAAGACCCAAGAAGACATGATTAAATGTCTAAAGTTCCATATGCATCAGCAGTTGGAAGCTTAATTTATGCAATGGTCTGCACAAGGCCTGATATTGCACATGAAGTGGGAGTTGTAAGCAGGTACATGAACAATCCAGGAAAGGAACATTGGATGGCAGTGAAATGGATTCTCAGATATTTGAAAGGTACCACAAATCAATCATTATGCTTTGGTGGTTCAAACATTTCTCTATAGGGATATGTTGATGCAGACGTGGTAGGTGATAGAGATAACAGGAGGATCACTATAGGATATGTATTTACTGTAGGTGGAACAGCTGTCAGTTGGGTTTCAAAAATCCAAAGTTTTGTTGCACTTTCAACAACATAAGCAGAGTATGTTGCTGCTACAGAGGCTAGTAAAGAAAGGATTTGGTTACAAAGGTTTATGGGTGAACTGGGTAAGGAACATGATATGGGCACGTTATACAGTGATAGCCAAAGTGCCATTCATCTTGCAAAGAGTTTAGCATTTCATTCCAGGACTAAACACATACATCTCAAGTACCATTTCATACGATCAGTGTTGGAAGATGGAGAGTTGAAGATGGAAAAGATACACACTAGCCAGAATCCTGCAGATATGCTAACAAAAGTTGTAACTAGGGAGAAACTGAGAATCTGCTCAGTTTCAATTGGTCTTCAAGTATGATGAAGAAGATGAGAAACAGCCAGGTCCAAAGAGGAGTCATTTTCCAACAAATGAAGCAGCGGTGGAGTTGCTATAATTAGTCTCCAAGTGGGAGATTGTTGGGTGTGGAGCCTGATTATCTTTTGTATTCAAAGGTATCACCACATTTAACCCCAGTTCGAAATGGGGTGGCAACGCCGCCTGTAAAATATTCGCTACAGGGGGAGTCCACGGGGGGTAATCTTAGTGGGATCTTACCCTCATCTAGGAATTTCATTGGGGAGCTTACCCTCAACCCAAAATGTTATTGCCTACTGATCTTCCCAATAATGAGTATCTGTAGCCATGTGGTAGAACACCTACATCATAATCACCTTGGGTTGTACACCCCCAAGTACACTCTCAACTCATTAGCCAAACGAGGAGCGATATTCCCAACAAGCCATGCTTGTTGGTATGATTCCAGCTAGGGTATACTCTGCAAATTCTAGATAGCAGAGTAGCATCATCAAACCTATGGGTAATAGATAGGGGAGTACCCTATTTTCTAGATATCCCTCAACCCTAGGAGCCCTCTATCTCAATTCCTCACCCTAGGAGCTCAAACAGGGTAAGAAGAGTTGGCTTAATGTCCTTGATTAGCACTACTCTCATCATACTCAAATCTATTATAAGCTTGTCTCAATATTAGTTGTTTCATGTTAATATAGAATATAAAATGAAATAACATGTTAGATCATATATAATCATATAAATCAAAAAATGATACCATAATCATCCTCCCTCTTAAGGAGGTTCCAACTACAAGCCTGAGCTTGTTTCAAACAGTTACACTATCTCAATATATGAGGGTATCTCGGTCCCAACTATAAATATGAGACTTCCTGATAATCATATCATAATATATCCATGTCATATCCAGATCAACCTCGGACAACTCTCTAATTATCTTCTTCATCTTTCCCCATAACTATCCATGCTAGCAACATCGTACGCATCCTCAATTGTACTATGCAATGTTGGGTGTGGAGCATGATTATCTTATGTATTCAAAGGTATCGCCACATTGGACCCCAGTTAGAAATGGGGCAGCAATGTAGCTCGTAAAATATTCGCTGTAGGGGGGGTCCAAGGGGGGAAATGCGACCTTTGGGGAGCCCCCCCTAGTGGGGGGTTTCGGGGGTAGCACCCCCGAAGCTAAGACTAGATGTAAAATTGCCTTGTAAAAGTATAGTAATTTCTATTCAATCTAGGCCATTCATTAGGTGGAGATCTAACGGTAGAAGTTATGTTTAATTTAGGGTTTTTTTCCCTAGAAGGCAACCCCTCACTATATATGAGGGAATTGTATTGCATCTATGTAGATCTGTATTCTGAGTGAGAAAGAGAGAGGAGATTGAGAGCGAAGAGGGAGTTACTACGGATCTACTGTAGGTTGTATCTATTCAGTTTGCTAGATAATATAAAAGGAAGGACTGGTTGTTTCTCCGTGGACGTAGCCCAAATTGGGTGAACCATGTATATCTGTGTCTCTCTTGTTTTATGCATTTTCTGTGTTTATATTTCTACAATATTTTATGTGTTACATTGCTTAGTAATATATAATTTACTAACATGGACCTCTCATCTAAGATATCATGGAATATCTCATACTAAAGAAGCATCTAAATGTGATTACCAACAATAATCTCAAATATTAGCATTACATCCATGCAATTAAATATCATAGGAGAAATATCTCAGCATAAAAAATAGAATATCTCATGCAGATATTTTAAAGGATGCCTGGTGGCAACTCTATGTTAATGAAGCAACTCACTCATGAATTCATTAAGGCTATACGCACATCATATATACATATGGATGTTTAAAATGAAGCTTCAATGTTTCAATCAACTATTGGATGTCATTTTAAGTTCAACAAAATCTTGAATGACAAATCAGAGTATTCAAGGATTTCCATTTTCAAAAACATTTTCCAATTGCATTGCAATATGGAATTTCTTTCCCAAATTCTAGAAATTGATTCATCATGCCATGATACATAATTTTGGGCTTCAGAAGCCATATCCCTTCGATTTATATCATCATAGGCTCATCACCTAAAGTAGATGATCAGGATATAAAACCAAAACCATAATCAATATCAAAGCCATACCTTGGAACTCATCATCCCGACTTCATCAGATAACTATAAAATATAGACATATCAATGCTCTGAGCATAATTCCTTGCTAAGCCAACATAATTAGCCTTACATAAATAAATTTTGTACTATCATAACAAAAAAGTGAGCATATCAAATCTTAGAAATTAGATCACAATCATGATCAAAGTCATCAATATCACAGTATCAATACTTTCAACTAGGAGAAATGTAGAGAAAAAACCTTGACTTCATTTATTATTATGCCAACAATATGTAATCAACCATGTAATGCCACCCAAAATCCATCAAGTCATTCTCATAATCATAACATAAGTCCTTTCTATCACTAGATGCAAATGCATACACCAAGGATGATTCACACAGGTTCCATTTTTCATGTTGAATCACAACTATCATTACCTCAACTATTTTGCTAGGAATGAGGAGGCCAATACAAAATCATTCTTTCGAATACTCACATAAGTCATTATGCTTACATAGAATAGACATCAGGGCAAATCAAACAACCATCAAATCAGATCATTAAACATAAGGTCAAGTCCAAATTTTCTGTCGTAGAGATATCTATAGTCAAAGCATATCTCAATCGTCAATTCAAAGTTATTGTCAAGCATCATGAAAAAACACTATTCATTTATATCATTCATCAAAATCATGCCAACCTCTTGTATCACAAACATAGTGACATAGGTATATGTATTTCTTGATCACTTGCAAACACAAGTTCAGTCTACATGTTCATGTTATGGAAAATATTCAAGCTTGTCCTCCTAGCAGATTTTGCTATCTGCAACACATTTGTGGAACTGACATTTTCTAGGTGACCATTCGATGCATTATACTTTATTTTAATGTTATCAACAATTTAACCCAACAACTTCAAGAATCAGATTACAATGTAGAATATGTCAGAAACATCTTGATTTAGAATTCAGACAGCTTTAGAAAGCTTCAGATGAATATCAACAGTAGTCAGACCCCTTAACACTCCCTTCAGGTTAGCATGGCAGTGTCTTTAGCTACCCAGACACTCTCTGGGACTTAGCATACGAGCATCTAGGGATGAGATCTCCCAGATATGTGACTATGTCTAGAGAAGATACCCTAATTTAAATCATACTTTAGAAACATAGAATGAAAATAGTAATATGAGTATGATTCTTGAGAAGAGATTCTCCCTCTGACTTGGGATTTACTTCATTCATCTTTATTCATGTCATCAACCTGTCTCTACTAGAGTCAAGAAACAACATATCTATTAGATCATATGTATGTCATGGCTATTAGCATCATGAAATAAAAGGTTAGACTCAAAGCAACAACATCATATCTCAAAGATTATAAACACAATAGCACTTTCTATCAAGTCACTTCATCTAGTTAGGACATTTAGATATGCCATAGTTAGTAAGAGATGTATATCTCAATCTTACACTTCTACCTATAACATCAAGGTTACCATGCTCTTCATGATGAATAAGATCAAGTTAGGTCATTCAATAAAACTTTATCAAAACAACAAGAGTATCAATCTCTCTTTCCATATGATTTCATCATGATTATCATAGTAATTTCTAATATACTCATGTATAGGATTCAATGAGCTATACTTCTATATGAAATCCATCATGAAAAGTATTAAGAGTATCATTTACTAGAGTCAAGGTGCAAACCTTCTTTCTAGGATCAAGATATCCAACAGATAAATCATAGATGTTAGCCAAACATCAAGTGTATCAATATATCAACATTAGATAATGTTGGCTTAGGGGGTCCTCACCCAGGTTTAGAGTTAACTGTGCCAACCAACAAAACCCTACACTACTGGGCCTTTCGCTAACAACCTGCGTTGCGCAAGTTGTAGTCTCACCCGAAGTAGTATGGGGGGATGTAAGAACCAAGTTTTTGAATCCAGAGACTAGTGTGATATGTTCTAGCACCTTAGATATACCTTCGCGTAGATCAATACACTCTTAGGGCTCATCGCTGCAACTCTATCAAATAGCCTTCAGACCTTCACAGAGGTCTACCATTAGTCCTTGTGGAACTTTAGTACTTAAGTGCATCAGAGAGCAGTCCTAAATTGGGATTCATCCAAATTTACATAAGTTATTAATAAACATTAGAGAACTCATTTGATTCTTTGTGAAAGTACTTATACATGCATTGTGTACATCATTAACACTTATTCAAGAGAATTGCGTAACATTCAATCAATATTCCATAGAACGAATCATTTATCGACAACATATAACATTAAGAGAAGAAAAGATAAATAGAAATATGCAAGAATTTTTCATAAACTGTCTTTATTGATCTTTAATTCAAGGTTACTATTAGGCACGGGATCTCCCAAGGGAAGTTTTGGGGCTTAAAGCCGAAATTTTGACTAAATCCGATGTAAAGACTCCGTGTTTCATGGGCACAGAGCACGAACTTGTAAATGAGTCATAGGGTTGTCCACCCTCATTTTTGTACTGTAATGTTGGCTTTAGAGATCTACCCATGGTCCGCGAACCATGGGACTATATAAATAGAGTGAGGCTCTAAGTTGTAAATCACCGAATCAATTGATGGAATAGAAGGATAGTGGAAGATCTAAGTGTAGAGTCAAGTCTTCAGGTCATAGAGTAGGAGAAGGCTTTGCAGTTGAGTGTGCAAAGGCCTAGTAGTCCACAGCTGAGTGCGCAGGGCAGGTTGAGTCTGTAACTGATTGAAGCATTAATAAAGAGAAGTTTTATACCATTCCTATGTATTTAATTACTATTTTCTGCATTGAATGTATTGGGTATAAATTAGATTTCTATTGTTTATATGATGCGTGAACATATATGATTGTGTTGATTAAGTGAATATAAGATAAAATATCTGTTTACGCGAAGTTAACTAACAGTTATAACGAGATAAGTCATGTACGTGGTGTAACTTGGGGAAATATCACAGATCGCTACCTTAGCAGTGCAAAAGCACCTCAGCCCTTGGTTAGGGCTATGCAAAGATGATTATAATAGATCGCGAAGGCCTCGCAGGTCAAGGTAGTGCGTGAAGTGACCTGCGCAAATCCATTCATAGTTGGACTAAATCAACCCCTTATACATCTCAAGGGTGTAGGAACTTGGTTCCAACATTCACCCATACTGCTTCAAGTGAGACCTCAGTCCGTGCTCCATGGGTTGTTGCCGAAAGGGCCAGTAGTGTAGGGATTTGTTTGGCTAATTAACTCCAAACCTGGGTCAGACCCCTCAAGCCAACAAATGGTTCCGTTGCTGGGACCAGAATCTGCATAGAGATGTCTAACTTTGTATCATTGGAATCCAACTAAGAAGGAAATTGAAGGTTGTTTGGACAGAAGAATTCATGAGTTCACGATGTTAGCGCTTGGAATTCACCTAGGCTGAGATAGACAAACTCTCAAGGCTACATTAAACCATTTCACCTCGTAGCTAGCCCTACGAGGTATGAGAAGGCTCTCTCGGGTCAGATTTGATAGATCTTTCAATAGGATTAGGCTGACCCATTAAGAATAAAGATTTTAGGCTAGTAAATTGATAAGGGGGTTTGATTTGATGATTTGTGGGGGTTTTGGTGGCAATTGGTGGAAGTGCAATTCAAAGTGCGGGGATTGAGCACAGTTTTCACAGGGTATCTAAGGGGCAAGGTAGGAATAAATGCTGATGTCTTAATCTGAGATGGATGATCAGAGATGATAGAGGAGAAGCTAAAGAGGGCAAACACACAATTCGAATCCTCTCTAGACAGTAGAAAACATTAAAATTGAACAAACTAAAAAGCTGAGCATGTCAAAACATGAGTTCAAACTTTACCACTTCATCTGTCCAATTTAGAAGCATAAGAGAGATGTGAAACACATAAACAAACTTACAAGAACATGTAGAGAACACACCATCAACAATCAGATCCACAAGAATACTCAAAGATGTCTGTAAAACCCTGGCTTTCCTTGCCTTCAATTGCAGAAATAGATGCACAATATACAATAAAGCTTCCTTACACAAGAGTCCAACCATGAAAATGAGAAGGAGAGAGCATAATATAGACCATCTAGACCATCTAACTCCTTTCCCCACCTCTAGGGGTCGAGCTCAGCTTCCTAGGAGCAGTTTGAACCAATTCTAAACTAAGAACTAGAAAATAGGCTGCCAAACAACTTGCCTCTATTACTTAGCTAACTCATCCATGCATTAATTTTTCACTTTTTACATCATGGAAGCTTCTAGAAGGGTAAAGAGAGACAAAATCTATCAAAGTGCCATGAAAATATTACATTTATCCATCATCTACAAGTAAAAATGGTCAACCATAGTCAAAACAGTGTTTTTTTGACAAAAAAGGCCAATTCTGGCAAAGCTGGCTCGAATGGTCGTGCCCCCTATTCAAATGGTCGCGCCCCTTTGCAGCTACTTTTGAGTGGGTTCCACTGATCCAAATCAGGTGCAAGATGGCTCATTGGAAAGCTTGGCCTGTCTACTTTCCATCCCAAGTGGAATTTCTGAATTTGGTGTTGATTTGACCCCTCAAAAACCATTTCTCCCAAGGTCACTTTCTGCAACTCAAAAAGTGGGCAGAAAGTCATTTTTTTGATGTATTTTGAGCTTTTGGAGGCTAAAAACTCAAAACCAGGCTTCTCCCAAGCATTGGTAATTTTTCTTTTTGCAAGCCCTTTCCAAAAATGCCAAGTTTTCAAAATTCCGAGCAGTCCTCCAAAATGGTCTCACCCGGGGTGAGACCAAACCGTGGGCAAAACCTGTAATTTTACCAAAAATTTCCAAAATGCTCCAAAATTCTCAAAATTTTCACATTTTGATGCTAGATCAAGGCTGATCAGTACCATGATGAGTGAGGGAGACCTCAGCCAAGATGCGGAGTGGGTTTGTCCTTTTCTTCCTCTTCCGGGCCTCAGACAGCTTCCTTTGGAGAATTTTCATTTTAGCCTTGCAAACATGTAACCACTATGATGACCACCTTTGCCACCCTTACGAGGCCTCTGCTGTGTCTCAACCTCTGTAGAAGAAGACTGGTCATCACCTTGCTCATTAGTCTCAGTGGTTGACATGGTGTTATTGAGCAAGGTGGAATAAACAAGTCAAGATGACCGCTGCCCTGCCTGCAAAATGCTGTGAAGTATGCTGTTTTCAAGGGGAAACATCGTGAGGGACATGTTAGGGGGGGGGAATTTACATAAGGAAAGGGAAAAAATATATATAAACAACAGGGAATTTTGAAGGAAACAATCACACAATGTTAAACATGTCATTCTATCTTTCATCATTTGCAAATCAATACTTTATTAGGGAAAATGTGTTATGATCACCAAGGGAAAGGACAATGAAAATCATCATGATGGAGGGGAGGATGTCATGGGCATAGGAGAATAGGGCAGCATCATTTATAAACCATTAACAGGCTGTTCTCCTTAAATTTTGACTTTGAATGTCTTTTAAGAGCATACTCTGTTTTTTCATAGCTTTTGAAATGGTCATTGATACTAAATGGGAAACAGGATTTTGTTATTTTGATTACAAGGGGAAGAGAAGGGTTTTTATGACAATTTGAAAAGGAAATGGGAAAGGGACTGTATCAAGGGAATTAGGGAGATGGAGGGATATGGGAATTAGGGTTAGGGAGTAGGAACCCATCAACAACGCTGCCAACCATATTTCATAACAGCAGTCCTTTACAATGCTGGCAGCTTTCATACTTTTGTCATATGTGAATTAGGGTCTTCAATAACAACATACTTTGTCAAAAGGGTAGGGTATCAATTGCATAGGGATTTTAGGGGATTAATGAGCAATTGAATCAAGGTTTTTATGAGGGGAAAGGTAAGGGAAAACAGAGTTTAGGGATAGGGAGATAAATACCATGTCACTTTGCAAACCCTAGCACAGCAAAACTGCTCTTTTGATAACTATGCAGCTGTATATTTAATGAATTTTTGTCATGAGCACCATACAGCTACTAATCTTTGACATTTACACAGCAAGAGGTCATTTTTCTTTTGTTTTTATAAGGCTATGCAAGTTACATTTTTCACTGTTTTTTGTGTGATATTCATAAGCATGCCTTGCTATCATTTTTTCTTTTTGTTTTTATATTGTTTCTTTTCATTCTGCTGTGTATTTACATATGTAAATTTGGTGTATATACTAGTGTAGGGTTTGAACATGACACATGGGGGGAAACTAGGGTTTTGAAATGGTTTAGAAGGGGTTAGGGTTTCATAGGATTGGGGGTAGGGTTTGAGCTTTTCTTGCAAATGAGATTAATGAAAATGACATGTTAACATATGTAATTTAACTTTGGGAAAATGAATGGAGGGACTAGGAAAAAGTTGCCTTGAAAAACAACAAACAGTCAAACATATGCATGCAAAACATCAAGTCAATTCAACCTATCTTCTACGGATTCGTGGCATAAAATCATCATCATAATCTTCTTTTGTAACCTCAACACCATCACACAACACGTGGAATAGGCATACCTTTAAAAATTTGAGTGAATTTGAGTGAATTTGAGCGTTTGGGAGAGTTTCAAGGCGGGCAGACTTTTTGGTCGCGCACGCCCTCAGAATGGTCGCGCCCCTTCGTTTGGTCGCGCCCGTGTTATTTAACACTGCGCTTTGGCCTCCGTTTGGTCGCGCGCACCCAGGTGGTCGCGCACCTGTCCAGAATGGTCGCGCACCACTTCTAACCTTGAAACTTGCAGAAACTTGCCCGAATTGCCTCCTTTTGCCTCTAACACAAATTTTTTGACTTTCAAATGCACAATAAGAGTGAATTGAGAGGGAAATTAGCTTTTATAGGGTCACTTTAAAAAAAATTTAACTTTAGAACCCACTTTCTAATGTTTTCAACTTGCTTTGCTTTTTAACACTGTTTAGAGTCTTTTTGTCCTGAAATGAGCTCTCTTGTTGCGTTTGACTCCGTTCTTTTTGCAGGTTGACCGCCTGATGGACTGTAGTGAAGGAACCAGGGTTGTTGCCGGCACTTTTACAAATTTTTGAAAATTTCTTTATTTTTACAAATTCCTCATGACCTTGGATTTAAAAACAGGGTTTTTTAAATCCAAGGCATAAAGTGAGCTGTAGCTGAAGAAAATGATAATGAAACATATGTACAAAATTCCTTCCGGCTTGCTGGGCACTTACTGACCATGACTCATTACCTTGAAATGATTTTGACTCAAAACCCTAGACCTAAGACCATGGGATCTCAAGACAAAAAATAAGAACAAGCATGACTCAATTACATTGTTGTATGACCTGATCCAGCAAAGCCAAGAAGGGAACAAAGACCAGCTCCTCCATTCAGTGTTATGGCATGCCTAGTGGGATGCAAAACTGACACTGATGAGACACCTATAACTGCATATGCAAAGAGTTATTGATCGCTGATGGAGGGCTCAAGACCGACACTAACACACGACATAGGAGAATAGGAATCCGCGACTGACAAAGGAAGAGTGGTTAGACTGCTACTTGTACACAGAGATCCACGAAATCTTCTTTGCATCTTTCCCTACTGAGTTGTACGAGTGGATTGCGAAGCTAGATGATAGCCAAGGAAGGTGGAAGCTTGACAGTCCTATTGTGTGGACCCCAGAGTTGGTGTGCAAATTGGAAGCATCAGCAGATAAGATCGTGTGCATTGTCGGTCACTAGCCTGATCAGATTATAGGAGGATTCATCATTGAATTCATGGTAAACACTTCAATCAACTATACTGAGGTGGAGTGACACTTCCTCAAAGGACTGTGGGGTAAGTACGTAAAGTCTCTGAATACTTGGATTAAAATGTTATTGTGTAAAAAGAGGATTATGTAGTTACATTTATGTTCGAGGCTACGTGAAGTGGACAAACCTACAAGAATGAAGGAAGTAAGGGACTAGAGAGTAGCCCTTTGATTTCACCTCTACGAGGGGACGAGGAAGAGCTTGCAAAGGTCTCTCTGTGAAATGTGATCCATTTGATAAGGCAAAGGATTCCACACATACTACCCCCACCCACACCGCCACTAGCTTCACCACCATCACCTCCATCTTCACTTGTACCACCTCCGCCACCACCGCGATTCAGTATGGCAAGCAAGATAAAGTTGCATGTGTTTAAGGGATTGGGAAATGAAGATTCGGACCAGTTTTGGTTTGTTGTAAAAGCTATATGGGAAGCACAAGGAGTTACAGATGATAATATAAAGAAAGAAACATTGGTTAGTACCCTATAGGATCGCACGTTGACCTGGTATATTAAGCATTCTAATGACAACCTGAATGCGAGAATCGCAGATATCCAAACTGCGCTAAATAAGGAATTTAGTAGGCCGAGGTTAGAAGCACAATCGATCTTTGGGTTCAACGAGATCACAATGCTACTAGGTGAGACTCCTTGGGAGTTGGATTAGAGGCTGAAGTGTACAATTCCTAAAGCTGATATGACTTTGATAGATGGACAGTACCGCGAATGGTTTGTAGCGTCACTAATGCCACATATGAGGAGCACGCTATCACAGTAGAAGTTAACGCGTCAGGTAGAGGCCCTAGAGATTGCAATGAGGCTACATGAGACCCCAATACAAGATCCTAACTTGGGAGTTCAGTAGATCCACATGCAGTTGAAAAACTTATGCCTTAAGATGCAGAGTTTGAAATAGGATAGGATAGCTTGACCAGAAGTGTGCGAATAGGTTTGGTGCATAAAATGCAAGGGTCAGGGTCATGATAAGGACCACTACCCAGTGTTCGCAAATTACCTCGTGGGAGGAGGACCGATTCCGTTAATGCCGAAAGCACAAGAAGGACCTAGTGCAACACCTTCTTTGTGGTGCGCGATTTGTCAAATAGGTGGAAATCATGCTATGGACAGTTGCCATTTGCTATAGAAGTGTTGGGCGCGGGATCCCCCAAGGGAATTTTTGGGGCTTAAAGCCTAGATTTTGACTAAATATGATGTAAATACTCCACGTTTTGTGGGCATAGAGCGGGAACTTGTAAATGAGTCATAGGGTTGTCCACCCTCATTTTTGTAAATGTAATTTTGGCTTTAGAGATCTACCCATGGTCCACAAACCATGGGATTGTATAAATAGAGCAATAGAGTGAGGCTCTCAGTTGTAAATGAAGGAATCAATTGAAGAATGAAGGATGAATAATTGAGTCTTATCTATGTGTAGAGTCGAGTCTTGGGTCGTAGAGTAGGAGAAGGCTCTGCAGCTGAGTGCACAGGGGCCTAGTAGTCTACAACTAAGTACGCAGACCCCTACAGCTGAGTTCTCAGGGAAAGATGAGTCTGTAACCAATCGAAGCATTAATAAAGAGAAGTTTATACCATTATTGTGTATTTAATTACTATTTTTTGCATTGAATGTATTGGGTATAAATTACATTTATGCTATTTATGATGCATGGACATATATGATTGTGTTGATTAAGTGAATATAAGATAAAGTATTTGTTTACACTAAGTTAACTAAAAGTTATAAGGAGATAAGTAAGATCCATGGTGTAACTTGGGGAAATAGCACAGATCACTGCCTTAGCACCGCGAAAGCACCTCCACCCCTGGTTAGGGATGTGCAAAGGCGATTATAACATATCGCAAAGGCCTCGTAGGTTAAGGCATTGTGCAAAGTAACTTGCATGAAGGTATTCACAGTTGGACCAAATCAACCCCTCAGACATCTCAAGGGTGCAGAAACTTGGTTCTATCATCCCCCCATACTACTTTGGGTGAGACCTCAGTCCATGCTCTACAGGCTATTGCCGAAAGGGCTAGTAGTGTAGGGATTTGTTTGGCTAAATAACTCCTAACCTAGGTCAGGCTCCCTCAAGCCAACAAATGGTCCTGTTGCCGGCACCAAAATCTACATAGAGATGTTTGATTTTGCAGAATTGGAATCCAACTAAGAAGGAAATTGAAGGTTGGTTGGACAGGAGAATTCACGAGTTCATGACGCAGGAGAACAAGAATGTACGACTAACAAAAGAAGAGTGGTTAGATTGCTACCTGTACACAGAGATCCACAAAATCTTCTTCGCATCTTTACCTACTGAGCTGTACAAGTGGATCGCGAAGCTAGCAGATAGCCAAGGAAGGTGGAAACTCAACAATCCTATTGTGTTGACCCCAGAGTTGGTGTGCAGATTGGAAGCCTCAGAGGATAAGATCATGGACGCTGTTGATCATTGGCTTGATTGGATTATAGGAGGATTCATTACTGAATTCGCAGCATATACTTCAGTCAGCTATAGCGAGGAAGAGTGGCACTTTCTCAAAGGACCATGAGCTAAGTATGTAAAGTCTCTGAATACTTGGATTAAAATGCTATTGTGTGAAAAGAGGGTTATGCAATTACCTTGATGTTCAGAGCTATGCGAAGTGGAAAAACCTACATAAACGAAGGAAGTAAGGGACTAGAGAATAGCCCTTTGATTTCACCTTCATGAGGGGACGAGGAAGAGCTCATGAAGGTCTCTTTGAAAAGTGTGATCCATTTGATAAGGCAGGGATTCTGTGCATACCACCCCCACCCACACTGTCACCACCTTCACCTCCATCTTCACTCGTACCACCTCTGTCACCACCATGAGTCAATATGGCAAGCACAATAAAGTTTTCTATGTTCAAGGGAGTAGGAAATGAGGATCCGAACCAGTTTTGGTTCGTGATAAGAGCCGTATGGGAAGCACAGGGAGTTACAGATGAGAATATAAAGAAAGTGACACTGGTTAGTGCCCTGTAGGACCATGCATCGACTTGGTATATTAAGCATTCTAATGACAATTCGAACGTGGGAATCGTGGATATCAAAATTGCGCTAAATAAGGAATTTAGCAGGACGAAGTCAGAGGTGCAGTTGATCATTGGATTCAAAGAGATCACAACGCTACCAGGAGAGACTCCTTGGGATTTGGATCAGAGACTAAAGTGCACAATTCGCGAAGCTAATATGAATCTAATGGATGGACAACATCATGAATGGTTTGTAGCATCGCTAACGCCACATCTGAGGAGTGCGCTATCACAACATAAGTTAACGACTCAGGCAGAGGCCTTAGAGATCATGATGAGGCTACATGAGACCCTGATGCGAGATCCTAACATGGGAGTTCTGCAGATTCACACATAGTTGAAAAACTTATGCCTTGCGATGTAGAGTTTGAAACAGGATAGGACAACTCGACCAAAATTGTGTGAAGAAGTGTGGTGCATAAAATGCAAGGGTCAGGGTCATGATAAGGACCATTCCCCGGTGTTCGTGAATTACCTCGCGGGAGGAGGACTGATGCTGTTAATACCAAAGCACAAGTAGGACCTAGCGCGACACCTGTTTTGTGGTGCATGATTTGTTAAATAGGAGGGAAACACTCTACAGACAACAACCATTTGTTACAGAAGTATACACAAAATTCATAGCAATTGTTTTGTAACTTTTGTAGATCAATGGGACACAATGAGCACACTTGTAGAAGCTATGAGTTAATGATGGATAGAACTCCCACCTACAGGTTTCAGGCCAAAACTTGACCCCTATACTTGAATACAAGAATGGCGCGAGTAGGATTTCGGGGGCATGGACGGGGCTGAGGTGGAGGAGGACCTGGAATAGGGCTCAAAGCGCTGATATGCTACAATTGTGGAGGGCCACGACATTATGCCCATGATTGTACAAACCCAACACATCCATCATATCTGTATTGTACCTTGTTTGATCATGAGATAGAAGATTGTCATATGCTGATAGCTAGGATATGCAAGAAGGGAGTGCTATTGCCTCCCCCGACTTAGAACCTGCAGATGATGAGTTCTGAGCCGAGTGAGGAAGATCAAAATGTGAACATTATGCTCTGAAGTGGAATCACGATGGGAGATGATAAAGGCAAATAGCCCAAAGATAGTACTTGGGTTCACAAGGTTCCGACGAAAGAAGCAAAGTTTGATTTGGAGTGTGCTAAGGAAACCTTCATGGAAGCTAAGAAGAGATTTGCTAATGCCTCCACTTTAGGAAGAAAAGATAGACTGGAGTCGAAAATGGACCCATCTATGGTTATGACATTCCTGGAAACATGCATGAAGCTACTGCATGACAGTAAGGCTATAAAGGGACTACAGGAACTTATTAACAGATGCATTGGGACCACGCCAGGAGAACCGCGTGTAGTCCGAAAGATTGGAAAGCATACAACAAGGATGGGAAGAGAAATGAGGTTAACCGTGTAGATTGG
The DNA here is from genome assembly GCA_031772625.1 of Pinus tabuliformis. Taxonomy (NCBI): domain Eukaryota; kingdom Viridiplantae; phylum Streptophyta; class Pinopsida; order Pinales; family Pinaceae; genus Pinus; species Pinus tabuliformis. Next base: position 656,211,391 of record CM062820.1, on the reverse strand, counting down.
AGAATATGATATGGAACAAGTAATTTTGGATTTAGGATCATATGCGAACGTTTTTCCAAAGTAGACATGGGAGTGCATGGGGAGGCCTATGCTATAATGGTCTCCTATTTAGCTGGGAATGGAAAACCAGCAGAAGATAATACGTATGGGAAGATTTTAGGGAATCATTGTGGATATTGAAGGAGCAAGCACGCTAGAAAAATTTGAAGTAATAGAGATTGTTGATGACAACAATCCTTACCCCGCACTCTTAGGAATTGATTGGGCCATTGACATGAACGGGGTGATTAATCTAAAGAAGCGCAAGATGATTTTTGAAAAGAAATCTTTGCGTGTAATTATACCCTTAGACCCTGCTAAAGGATCACGCTATACCAAGCCGGTGCATGACTATAAAAGTGATGATGATTTGGACTGCATCTACAAAATAATCGCATGAGAGAAAGATTGGGTAAATCCCATCGTGGATGGATGGATATCATGGGAGCATGAAAGCTCCTATACGTCGGATTTTGATGAGGAGATAGAGCGATGGTAGAACCGGTTACATGAGGTAACCACGCTGAATGGTAATATGATGACAAGATCGTTGCACTACGTATCGATGGAAGTGAGGGATATGTCTACTTATGATGGGATAAGTGAGGTAGATACTTTCCTAGATAAGTTTCAAATGGAGGTGCCAAAAAAGCAACGTTTCCGGGCCTTGAATTGGGTACTGTGCTCTATGCCCGCGAGGTGGTGGGGTACGCACAAAGGGAGCTTTGAAGACTGGCGTGAATGTAGGAGAATGATGTGCATGAGTTTTGGGAAGCCTAATATGTGAGTATGATGGATGGGATGATCCGCGCACATATCTGGCTAGGTGAATGCCAACATATGGAAAACAACCTATGTGGATATGCATGAACTCTGTGATGAGAGGTATGGTCCATAAACTTGTGTTGGGGGGGTAGATGCGCAGTTGGCCCTTAAGGTTGGATAAATAGTATGTGGAAATAACAATCGTGCAAAATTCTATCCACGTAGAAGCAGTTGATAAGGTGTGCAACACCCTGAACAAGGTAGGAAATGCACAGTGAAATGGTTAGGACCTGCATGTACTTGGATAGATGCCTTTTCAGTTGGTTGATAGAATAGAAGCCGTAATACCTATGAAGTATATCGAGTCTAGTCTGCACATTGTGGTGCTTGTAGAGGTAACAGAACATAAAGCCTTGGAAGAAAGGCTCACACCATTAAAAGAGTGCACAGATGAGCGGTTGGGACTTAATGAGGAGATCTAGCAGGGTGATCTTAGGGTCTAAGAACTCATGAATGAAAGAGTTCGGTTGAGGAAGAAAAGCGCCATGGTGAAATCAGAAGTAAAGAAGCTTGAGGAAGGAATAAAGAATGACTTTTTTGATAGAAAGATCGTAGTGATAAAGCAGGATGAGCTCGATTACATTGAAAGACTTGGGGACCACTGCCGAAAGTTTCTCAGTTGGACCGTATGTTATTAAGGAAATCACAGAGGGCAGCACAGTATAGTTGGAGAAGTTAAATAGTGAACTCTTCCCAGGGAAAGTAAATGGCAGTGGGTTGAAGTCATACACAGGTGGCCCAACTAGTTGACTAGACGTAGAAAGCACAGTCTTAGTGCTCCAGGTAGTTGAAAAGAGGCGCAGGACTATAAACTACTCTGGCCAGGAGCTGCACAATGTTAGGACTGCACGTAGGAGTGAAGTGTTATAGGGTCTGTGATAGCACACAGGTAGTTGCGCTGCCACGCGGGTCGGTCGGGAAGTGACCAATGTAGTCACTATTCACGATGTGATGCTTGGTTTGAGGCCAAATTGAGTGGGTAGTAGGCATTTAAGGAAAACTTTGTGGGTTAGATTTGGGAAAATCTGTCACCAGGGGAGCATTAATGGACCAGATTTGTGAGGAATGGTTGAATTCAAATTCAAAAGGCGCTATAAATTGCAAAGGGATACCCAACAAAAAGCACTTTGCCATTTGAGAATTGAGCTATTGCACGTCCTGAGATTCAGTAACTCTAATCTGTTTGATTCATTGAACTCGAAGGCATTATTTGAGCACCTACCTAACCCATTGAGAGATTTTTGGAACAGTAGTATGACCACGCTAGAGGAAGCCATGGATATCGGCGAGATGACCACTGAAGAGGCCACGGAGGCCATGACGATAGGAGACGCCCCAAAAAGCATTGGGATACTTTTAGAAATCCCTAAATCACCGTGCACATTGAGGCCCAAGAAAGACAAGCAATCCATGGTACTGGTCCATGTGTCCCCTAAAAACCCACTGAGAACTAAATTGACCATGGAAGAAAAGGGGAAAGCGGTTAATGTGGAAACCAATGAGGAGGAGGAAGACCTTGAGGAGATCCAGGTTGAAGATGAGGAGGATGAAGAAATGGAGGAAGAAACCTAGGGTGTGGACCCTCTGACCAGGTTGCTCGCATATGTTCCTCCATGAAAAGGGAAAGCAAGGGTTTCTAAGGACCTAGATGAGAGAAAAAGCTCTCTTCAGTCTCCGTTGTTCCCTGATGATATCATTTTTGAAGGAGCGCACTTAGGATGAGTGTCTACTATAAAATTTAAAAATTGGGATCTCATGGACCATGAGAAATTCCCACACTTGGCAACTGTGCAGCTCATATGACCGAAGAAAAACACCGCGGCAAGAGTCATAGAGTTGGAGCCGCACAAGTGGTTGCACAGAGTAGAGAAATTAGGGTTGTTAAACTTGCTCTGGGTGTCGCATTATCATCACGTCCCAGTAACTATTTTTGGCATCAAGAAGTTGCTCTGCTTGGTGCATGATGGGTGTTTGTGGCTAGAGGAGCCCATCCCCAACACAAGCCACCTAATCCACAGAATTACCCAACTCCCTTGTAAGGGGGAGGACCAAACGGATATTTCAGAGGGTAAGAGCAATGAATTGGCCATCACAGAGCCCATGAAGGTAAAAATCAAGCTAGAGAAAAGAAGAGAGGGTACGCAATCTCCAGTATCAATAGTAAGGCAGTTAGAGTTTCTGCCCATATACTGGCTGGCAAGGTTATGTGGAGGTGCCACGCGGATGAGGTGCCCACGCCAATGATATCACTTACTGCATAGTGCACGAAGGGTGTCTAGTTTAACTGGTTCGAGTACTTGTGCAAGGAGTTCTTAGAGAATTGTTGTGAGGCAAAGGATTAGGGGAATACTTTCCACTATGCATGGATTCTGTTGTTAATAGTGCTGGTGGCTTCGGAATTGCTTGAGGACAACCAGTTCCCCACAATTGCACGGGATCTTCCAGAGGTAGCAAAGTATGCTTCGTTGTGGGCCACTAAAGATGGGCAGAGATTCCAAGACAGTAAGATAATCTGGGTGTTCATGGAGATGAACATCAGAATGGGGATTAACCACAAGCCACGGTTATTGCCCACTGTCTATAATAGTCTAAAAAGCTTCACAGAGTTCAAGGTAGACTTCCATCACGTATATATTAGGGCATGTAAGGACCTCGCAAAGAAGTGGAATGAGCTCCCGTACCTGGCCGCAAATGATGTCATTTTTTCTGTACTTGATTCATGGCTCCCAAAGTGGGGCACAGTCCAGCTATATCTGTGTTGGAAGAAGGAGGACGCAAAATTGTGGATGGCACAGTTGGTAGAGAACAGAACAAAAGAGGTAGTAGCAGCAAAGGTGCAGAGGCACGAGATGCTACAAAGGCAGCAACAGAACAACAGAAGGTAGCTGTAGAAAAACAACAGGAAGCAGAGAAGGAGCACAAGGGCCATAAGTCACCATCGCCTGAGGAAGAGCCTAAGATAGAGGAAGGTGGTGCAGACCCATAGACAACATCTACATAGCTGAAGAACTAATGCCCGAGAGAGTAGATGGGGCCATAGAAGAAGTCAAAAGCTTCCAAGACTTCTTTTGACTCGATCACCCTCACTGAGGGGTATTTGTATGATGTAGGGGAGATGGTGCGTGATATCACCACAGAGGCCCTCCAGCAATTCATGGAGGAAAATAAAATGGAATTGGGGTCCCTTCAGGCATAGATACAGGAGTTACAGGTGCACACTCCTCGGGCTGGTACTTTGTCAACTAGCCTCACAATAGCAATGGCCACAACTGAGGAAATGTTGCGCACCCACATGACCAATACTATAGTACTGTTGGAGGGGGCACTGGTCACAGAAAATGAGGCCGATAGGCCTATGGCCAGTGCACTAAAAGGAGTGGGGATCAACATAGCTGCACTCCCTCAAGAGGTGCTCTATGTTCTGCAGGACGGAGTAACTGCAGAACTGTGGGCTAGGGAGGGACTCGTGCTACAGGTATTGAGTGAACAATGAATTAACTTGGAACAACTAAGCCTGCAACACAGCGAGGTCGTAACACAAAATAGGCAGCTAGTGTAGGTGGTTGAAGAGGCCTGCCAGATGGTCCCTGAGTTGGCCATCCCAACAAAGGCACCAATAGAGGCGCACATCTGGAGGCTAGCAGTAGGGGTGCGCAAGGCGCGAGAAGAAATGGTTAAGGTTTAGCTCGAGTTGAACCTTCAGATAGCTGAGCTACAATTGAAGGCGCAACCTTCAACTCCACCAGAGGTGAGTGAATAGTGTGCTAGCACCATCACAATGGGAATAGAGGAGATCAGTAGTGCAGTGAAGGACTACACCAAACTTTTGGAAGAGTCATTCGAGGTCCTCACCACTCTACAGGAGGACCCAAACCTACAATGCTTAGAAGCAAAGGTGCGTGAGATGAAGCAAAGATATGATGGTAAAAAATGGATTGCACAAATGGTGGCCCTTACACAGAGGCTTGTGCAGATGCAATAGGAAAAAGTGCTCAAAGAGCAGGTAGACATGGCGCAACATATGGAAGCAGTGTTGATGGCGCGCGTCCAACCATGGATTGATGAGGCCTTCGTCATTACATCCTCAACTGAAGCCAAGCTAGTGTAGGTGTAGGGACCAGAGGAGAAGATGCAAGGAAGTAGTTGAGATACCGTGGTCTTTAAACAACACGTTCAAGAGGTATGACATGCAATCGCTCAGTGCGCTGCTGATCTTGCAGCAATTCGAGTAGAGTTGGGATGTCTCCATGTGAAGATCTCCTTACTGACAGAGTGACTCGGGGTGAGTCACGATGTTTGTGTTGAGGGTCTGTTGGGCATGGGATCCCCCAAGGGAAGTTTTGGGGCTTAAAGCCCAGATTTTGACTAAATCTGATGTAAATAATATGCGTTTTGTGGGCGCGAAGTGTGAACTTGTAAACGAGTCATAGGGTTATCTGCCCTCATTTTTTTAAATGTAATTTCAGCTTTAGAGATCTACCCATGGTCCATGGACCATGAGATTGTATAAATAGAGCGAGGCTCTAAGTTGTAAATGAAGGAATCAATTGATGAATGAATGATGAAGAATTAAGTCTTATCTAAGTGTAGGGTCGAGTCTTGGGTCGTAGAGTAGGAGAAGGCTCTGCAACTGAGTGCACAAAGGCCTAGTAGTCCACAACTAAGTGCGCAGACCCCTATAGCTGAGTGCATAGGGCAGATTGAGTCTGTAACCGATCAAAGCATTAATAAAGAGAAGTTTATACCATTCCTATGTATTTAATTATTGTTTTCTGCATTGAATGTATTGCATATAAATTACATTTCTTCTTTTTATATGATGCACGAACATATATGATTGTGTTGATTAAGTGAATATCGGATAAAGTATCTATTTATAGAAAGTTAACTAACAGTTATAAGGAGATAAGTAAGATCCATGGTCTAACTTGGGGAAATAGCACAGATCGCTGCCTTAGCAGCATGAAAGAACCTCAGCCCCTACTATGCGAAGGTGATTATAACAGATCGCATAGGCCTCATAGGTCAGGGCAGTGTGCAAAGTAGCCCGCATGAAGGTCTTCACGATTGAACTAAATCGACCCCTCAGACATCTCAAGGGTGTGGAAACTTGGTTCCAACATCCCCCATACTGCTTTAGGTGAGACCTCAGTCTGCGCTTCGCAGACTGTTGCTGAAAGGGCCAGTAGTGTAGGGATTTGTTTGGATAATTAACTCCAAACCTAGGCCAAGCCCCATCAAGCCAACAAGAAGTATACACAAAATTCGCAACAGTTGTTCTGTAATTTTTGTAGGTTGGTGGGACACGATGAGTGCACTTTTAGAAGCTATGAGCTGATGATGGATAGAAATCCCACCTATAGGATTTAGGCAGAAACATGACCCCTAGACTAGAGTGCAGGGATGGTGCGAACCAGATTTAAGGAGCGTGGACGAGGCAGAGGACTTGGAAGAGGTCACAGATAGTTGATATGCTACAATTGTGGAGGGCCGAGACATTATGCCTGCGATTGTACAAATCCAACATGTCCATCATGTCTGTATTGTACCTTGTTTGATCATGAGATGGAGGATTGTCCTACACTGATAGCTAGGATATGTGACAAGGGAGCGCTACCACCTCGCCTGACTCAGAACCTGTAGATGATGAGGTTTGAGTCACGTGAGGAAGATCCAAATGTGAAAATTGTGCTCCAAAGTGGAATTACAACGGGAGATGATAAAGGCAAACAACCAAAAGATATCACTTGGGTTTGCAAAGCCCCAGTGAAAGAGACAGTGTTTGATTTGGAGCGCATTCAAGAAACCTTTATGGAAGCTAAGAAGAGCTTCGTTGATGCCTCTACTTCGGGAAGAAAAGATAGACCGAAGTCAGAGATGGGCCCATCTATGCTTACAACGTTCCTGGAAACATGCTTGAAGCTACTGCTTGATAGTAAGTCTATAAAAGGATTATAGCAACTCATTAACAAATGTGCTAGGATTTCACCCAGGAGAGCTACACATAGTATGGAAGATTGGAAAACACAAGACTAGGACAGGGAGGGAAATGAGGATAACCACGTAGATTGGAGAATATGGGATGGACCAAGTAATTCTGGACTTAGGATCAGATGTGAACATTCTGCCAAAGCAAACATGGGAGCACATGGGGAGGCCTATGCTACAGTGGTCTCCTATTCAGTTGCGGATGGCGAACCAACAAAAGATAATACCCCTAGGGTGATTGGAGGGAATCACCGTGGATATTGAGGGAGAGAGCGCATTACCAGACTTTGAAGTGATATATATTGTTGATGACAACAATCCCTACCCCACACTCTTAGAAATTGATTGGGCCACTGACATGAATGGGGTGATTAATCTGAAGAAACGTAAGATGATTTTTGAGAAGAAGTCTCTATGCATAGATATACCCTTGGACCCTGCTGAAGGATAGTGATATACAGAGCCGGTGTGTGACTATGAAAGTGATGATGATTTAGACTGCATCTACAAAATAACCGAGTGAGCGTAAGATTGGGTAAATCCCACCGCGGATGGACAGATCTCATGAGAGTGAAAGCTCCTGTACATTGGATTCTGATGAGGAGATAGAACGATGGCAAAACTGGTTACACAAGGTAACCACATTGAACTCTAATATGATTACAAGATCATTGTGCTGCATATCGATAGAAATCAAGGATCTTCCTACTTATGATGGGTTAAGTGAGGTAGATACTTTGCTAGATAAGTTTCAAAGGGAGGTGTTAGAAAAACAATGTTTTCAAGCCTTGAATTAGGTACTATGTGCTATGTTTGCGAGGTGGTGGGGTATGCACAAAGGGAGCTTTGAGAACTGGCGCGAATGTAGAAGAATGATGTGCACACATTTTGGGAAGCCTAATATGTGACTAACAAACAAGTATGATGGACATGATGATCTACACACGTATCTAGCCAGGTGGATACCGACGTACGGAAAACAACCTATGCAGATACGCATGAACTCTATGTTGAGAGGTATGGTCAATAAACTTGTGCTGGGGGGGTAGATGTGTAGTTGGCTCTTAAGGTTGGATAGACAGTATGTGGAAATAACAATTGCGTAAAAGGCTATCCATGCGGAAGCAGTTGATAAGGTGTGCAACACGTTGAACAAGGTAAGCAACGCGTAGCGAAGTGGTTGGGACCTACACATACCTAGGTAGGCGTCTTTTTGATTGGGCATTAGAGTAGAAGCCATAATGCCTACGGAGTCTATTATGTCTAGTCTGCACATACTGGCACTCACAGGGGTAACGAACCGCAGAGCCCTGGAAGGAAGGCTCACACAGTTGGAAGACCTCGAAGAATAATAGTTGGGACTCAATGAAGAGATCCAACAGGGTGATCTTAGGCTCCAAGAACTCATGAATGAAAGAGTTCGGTTGAGGGAGAAAAGTGCCAGGGCAGAAGCAGAAAGGAATAAGCTTGAGGAAGGAATATAGAAGGGCTTCCTTGATAAAAGACCATGGTGATAAAGTAGGAGGAGCTCGGTTACATTGACGAACTTAGGGACTACCGCCGAAATTTTATTAGTTTGTTGCATGGGATGGGACCACATGTTATTAAGGAAATTACAGAGGGCAGCGCGGTATAGTTGGAGAAGTTAAATAACGAAATCTTCCCAGGAAATATGAACGATAGTCAGTTGAAGTCGTATAAACATGGTTCGGCCACTTGACTAGCCATGGGAAGAACAGTCTTAGAGATCTAGGCAGTTGAAAGGAGGCACAAAACAATAAACTAGTCTACCCAAGAGCTACGAGATGACAAGACTACACGTAGGAGCGAAGTGTCACAAGGTCCCCGATAGTGCGAGGGTAGCTGCGCTACCCCATGGGTTGGCTGGAAAGTGATTGTTATAGTCACTATTCACGATGTGATCCTTGGTTTGAGATCAAATCGAGCAGGCAATAGGCATTTAAGGTAGGATTTATGCACTAGATTTGGGAAAATATGCCGCCAAGGGAGCTTTAATGGACTAGATTTGGGGGGAGCAGTTGAATTTGAATTCAAAAGGCACTATAACTTGCAAACGGCTGCCCAAAAAACAACACTTGACCATTTGAGAATTGAGTTTTCGTGTGCCCAGAGATTTTTGAACCCAGACCTATTTGATTTGATGGGGTTGAAGGCATTGTTTGAGCACCTACCTGAGTAGTTGAGAGATTTGTGGAATAGCAAGATGGCAGCATCTGAAGGATCTAGGGATATCGAAGAGATTACCACTGAAGAGGCCGCACAAGCCATGACAATAGGAGATGCTCCTGAGAGTGCTGGGATAGTTGCAGAAATCCCTAAATCACCGCACACACCAAGACCAAAGAAAGATAAGAAGCCCATGGTTCCAGTGTACGTGTCCCATAGAAACCTACTATGAACTAAAATGACCATGGAAGAAAAGGGGAAAGCAGTTAATCTAGAAACTGATGAGGAGGAGGAAGAACTTGAGGACATCTTGATATAAGAGGAGGAAGACGAAGACATGGAGGTGGAAACCGAGGGCATAGACCCTCTAACCAAGCTGCCCACATATGTTCCTCTATGGAAGAGGAAGGAAAAGGTGCCTAAGGACCTAGATGAGAGAAAGAGCTTTCTGCAATCTCCGCTGCTACCCGATGATATCATTTTTGAAGGAGTACACTTGGGACAGGTGCTAGGTCTCAAGTTTGAATATTGGGATCTTGCTGACCACAAGAAATTCCCACACATGGCAACCGCATAGCTCATGAGGCCAAACAAAAACACTGTGGTGGGAGTCATAGAGTTGGAGCCGCATAAATGGTTGTATGGAGTAGAGAAAGCAGGGTTGTTAAACCTACTCTGGGTGCCACATTACCATCGTACCCCAGTAACTATCTTTTTCTTCAGGTAGGTGCTCTACCTGGTGCATGATGGGGGCTTGTGGCTGGAGGAGCCCATCCCCATCACAGACCACCTAATTCATAGAATTACCCAACTCCCTTGTAAGGGGGAGGACCTAGTGGATATTTTAGAGGGTAAGAGCAACGACTTGGCCATCGTGGAGGCCATGAAGGAAAAATTCAAGCTTGAGAAAAAGAAGAGAGGGTACACGATCTCCAGTATTAGCAATAAGGCAATTAGAGTTGCCACCCAAATACTGGCTGGAAAGGTTATGCGGAAGTGCCACACGGATGAGGTGCCCACACCGGTGATAACACTTGTCACACAATGCAGAGGGGGTCTAGTTTACCTGGTCAAAGTACTTTTGCAAGGAGTTCCTGGAGAATTATCACAAGGCACAAGAACAGGGGAGGACCTTCCACTATGCGTGGCTTCTGCAATCCATAGTGCTAGTGGCTTGGCAATTGCCCGAGGATAGCCAGTTCCCCACAATTGCACGGGATCTTCTAGAGGAAGTGAAGTGCGCTTCACTATGGGCCACTAAAGATGCGTAGAGGATCCTAGACAGTAAGATATTCCGGGTGTTCATGGAGATGAATATCAGAATGGGGATTAACCACAAGCCATGGTTATCACCCACTGTCTATAATAGCCTACAAAGGGCGAGTCAAGATGTTTGTGTTAGGGGCCTGTTGGGCGCGAGATTCCCCAAGGGAATTTTTGGGGCATAAAGCCTAGATTTTGACTAAATCCAATGTAAATACTTTGTGTTTTGTGGGTGCGGAGCACGAACTGGTAAATGAGTCCTAGGGTTGTCCACCCTCATTTTTGTAATGTAGTGTGGGCTTTAGAGATCTACCCATGGTCTGCGGACCATAGGATTGTATAAATAGAGCAAGGCTCTAAGTTGTGAATCATCAAATCAATTGATGGAATAGAAGGATAGTAGAAGATATAAGTGTAGAGTTAAGTATTCAAGTCATATAGTAGGAGAAGGATTTGCTGCTGAGTGCGCGGAAGATTAGTAGTCCACAGCTAAGTGCGTGGACCCCTGTAGCTGAGTGCGTAGGGCAGGATGAGTCTGTAACAATTGAAGCATTAATAAAGAGAAGTTTTATACCATTCATGTGTATTTAATTACTGTTTTCTTCATTGAATGTATTGGGTATAAATTATATTTTTGTTATTTATATGATGCACAAACATATATGATTGTGTTGATTAGGTGAATATAAGATAAAATATCTATTTATGTGAAGTTAACTAATAGTTATAAGGAGATAAGTCAAGTCTATGGTGTAACTTGGGGAAATAGCACAGATCGATGCCTTAGCAACGTGAAATCACCTTAGGCCCTAGTTAGGGCTGCGTGAAGGAAATTATAACAGATCTTGAAGGCCTCACGGGTCTAGGTAGTGTGCGAAGTGACCTATGTGAAGCCATTCACAATTGGACTAAAGCAACCCCCCAGACATCTCAAGGGTATGGAAACTTGGTTCCAACATCCCCCCATATTGCTTTGGGTGAGACCTTAGTCTGCGCTCCGTGGGCTATTGCCCAAAGGGCTAGTAGTGTAGGGATTTGTTTTGCTAGTTAACTTCGAGCTTGGGTCAGGCCCCCTCAAGCCAACAGTTACAGACTCAAAACTACCTTGTGCACACAACTGTAGGGGTCTGTGCACTCAGCTGCAGACTCTACCTAGGTCTTTGTGCACTCAGCTGCAGAGCCTTTCTTCTACTATCTTACCCACTTCTTCTCGCTATCACCTCTTAAATTACTTCTCCATTACCTTAGACTCTCTAAGCGATACCTATTTATAGCATTTTTCATACAATGCCATGGTTTATGGACCATGGGTGAATCTCAAAATTGACTCAAATATTACATAAAAAAAGGGGCTAAACCCCTTTAACTCCTATTCATCTATGCGCTCTGCATCCACTTTACATTATTTACAAAAACTGTACCAAAACTTGGGTTATCTTCACCCCAAAACTGACCCAGGGGACCCCATCCCAACAATCCCCTTATACAAAGATCATGACGCGTCCTCGAGTCACTCTGTTGGGGTTGCGATCTTACTGCAAAGACCTCCCAGCTCCACCCAGATTATTGCAACTTCAGCAGTGCTTTGTGCCATTACCTGTTTAACTTCCTCAATCAATTTCTCAGTGGTTGGTCCTTCTACTACCAACCTGATCATGTGTTGTGTCTGTTGTAGTCCTTTAAGCTTATCCTGAATGGTAGTCGTGACTTGATAAGCCTCCTCCAACCAAGGCTGCAACCTAGCCTTTAGCAATGCTTCCTTCTTCTGTGCTTCCTCTCCCTATGCCCATAGTAGTTTTCCTTCCTGCAACTTGGCAAGGCGTTGTGTTGGTGCTAAGGAGAATGCAATCACCCTGACCTCATCATATTGGCATTGCAGCTCCTTTACCTTTGTGTTCAATGTTTGTAGCTTCAGATCCTCCTGAAGATTGGTCATAGCTCCATATCCTACTCAAATGGTGTTGCACAGTCAGTGACTATGGCATCGAAGGTAGGCACGCCTTCCTTTATCGCAACTTTGCACTACTCCTAGAGCTCAGGCAGAGTTATGGGCTGCAACTTTAACTGTAGCTCTATAATCTTCATGTTGAGCTCAAATGTGACTCGTCGAACCTCTGCTTTAACCTCCTGCACACCTATGCCGAGTTTTCTAATTTTAGCTTCTTACTGTGCATCCTTCGGGATGTGAAGCTCAAGCACATCTTACATGCCTCCACTACTACTGACTCCAGTCGCAAACTATGCACCTATAGCACCTATTTTTCCTTTAGAGCCCGCATCCTTTCAGTGAACAATTTTTTATTGTTGACTTTTATCTCATTGATAATAGAGAGTTCCCATTGCTCTCTGATCCTGAGCTCTTCCATGACTCCCTGTAGTAATGTATGTAGAGATTCAAGGGATAGCACAGTAAGGTTTAGTCCCATGTTTGTGACTTTTCGAAGCTTTGCATGCTATTCATTTATTTCGACGTGGACTAACCCTTTAGGCAAAGGGAAGACTCTCACATCCTAAAGCCAGACCATCTCCACGACTATATTCTTTCCTCATGCCAGATTGGCTTGTGCGTCGCTCATCTTCCGAACATCTTCTTAGATTCTAGCAGCTTGGAACTGCAACTCTTGCAGATGCTTCTAAATGCCTCCCAATGTCTACATGTATTGCTGCTCAAACTGCTGCAACACTTTTGTGCTGGAATTGTTGGGTAGTGTAGGCCCGTGTAAGGGTTTTAGGGTTCAAAGCCTGCAATTTTGGGTAAAGAGTATGGTAAAGACTCCGCGAAGTGTGCGGAGTGCAGTCTGTAAGAATTCAAGTCAAAGGGTTGCCAGCCCAAAATAATGTAAAATAATAAGAAGTGAGTCAGCCTGCCCATGGTCCATGGACCATGGGAACATATAAATAGAGCACAACTCTATGGTTAGAAGTCAGTTTTTGGTATGTAGTTTTGGATCTCGAATGTAATGGGTTTATGAAGAGAGAAGTATTGAAGCGTTTGTAAGTCCGAGTCAAGGGTGTTGGTAGATAGATCAAGGCTTTGCAGCTGTGTGCATAGAGGCCTGGTAGAGTCTGTAGCTGTGTGTGCAGACCCCTACAGCTGAGTGCGCAGGGAAGCTTTGGTTCTATTGGCGAAAGAGTTGGATAAAGATAAGTTGATTCTGAAATACTGTGCATCTGGTTAATTTTTGGTTTATATATCTACTTGACCTGTGCACTTAATCTTATGTTCTAAGTTTATGCAAATCTATAACATTTCTGGGTGCATGAATTGGTTATCTCTATTAAATGATTTCTTAAAGATTGTAAGAAGTATATATGATCTGTAACAAACTCATTGTTAATAAGTAGTAAGGATTTGCCTTGTTCTGGATCTACACGGAAGCATAGTGGCACGAGGCCCCAGAATGGTGTGCGACCTCTCCAGACCACATCAAGACATCCCAAGGGTGTGGAAACCTGGTTCCAACATCCTCCCTTCCTACCTCAAGTGAGACCTCAGTCCACGCTCTGTGGACTGTTGCCGAAAGGGCTGGTAGTTGCAAGATTTGTTTGGCTAATAATTCTTCTGAACCTTGGTTAGGCCACAATAGGCCAACAAATGGTTCTATTGTTGGGACCTGGATCTACCTAATGGATGTCTGATGTCAGAACACTGGAACCCTACAAAGAAAGAGCTTGAAGATTGGTTGGATCAAAAGCTTCACGAGTTCATGGTTAAGGAAAACAGGAATCCGTGGGTATCAAAAGAAAGGTGGTTGGATCGTTATATATACACAAAGATCCATGATATCTTCTTTGTGGAATTCTTGACAGAGTTGTACGAGTGGATCACAAGGCTAGCTGATAGCGTGGGAAGGTGTAGACTAGATCAACCCATTGTTTAGACTCCAGAATTGGTGTGCAGGCTAGAAGCATCTGAAGATAAAATCACACGCCAAGTGGATCACTGGTTGGATCGAATAATAGGAGGGTTTATCACTGAGTTTGCGATAGACACAACTGTGAGTTATTGTGAAGAATAAAGGCGCTTTCTCCAAGGATTGCAAGGTATGTATATCAAATCATTGAATACTTGGATTAAAATGTTGACACCTAATCCGAAACGGATGAGGTGAAGCCGGACAGTCATCTAGAAGATGAACTGATCCGTTTTTGTATATGTATAAATAATAATAGTTGAATGAATAATATCACTCAGTTGTTTTGCGCTCATTAATTTCTGAGCTAACCTGGCCTGACATGGTATCAGAGCACAGGTCCCAGGTTCCAGAAATAGCGTAACTCCTCTGCTGCCTCATGAAACCTCTGCTCCCTGGCGCACCAGCGCTGCATACGCTCTCTGACATCCCTTCTGACATCGCTGCATACGCTCTCTGACATCGCTGCATACGCTGCGTTGAGGTCCGTTCAAGGAAGAAAAGGTATCGAAGACTGCGTTTAATGAATTGATGAATGCGTTTAATGTTATGTTATTGAAACCTGCGTTTATGAATCCCTAATTTTCATTTGAACTGCCATTCAATCACATTGAGTAAGCATCCATTCGACATCATGTTGGGCCACTTCATAAACAGACAGGCCCTCTGTAGCTCCCCCTGGTGCATTATGTCAACAACGTGGTTGTTTTGGTCATATGTATGCTGGTATTGAAGTGTTAAAACAAATTTTTTGCGTTGAATTTTCTGAGGACTGAACGCTGCTGGTGTATGCTGGTCGAAACTCCATTGATCAGGTTGTGATATCCGTGGCCTGAAACGTTTTGAAGAAGCCTGCGTTTTGAAGCTTTGGTGAATGGTGATGGTATATAGAACTGTGGTGACTGCGCCTTTAATGCCTTTAATGTATTGAAGCCAGCGTTTATGCGTATTGAAGCCTGGCGTTTTTAAATGCTGGATGCGTTTATGCCTTTAATGTATTGAAGCCAGCGTTTAACGTTTTTGAATAAGCCTTGCTATTTTTGTAGCGCCCCGTGAAAAGGTTGAGAAACGCTGTGTGATAGATAGAGAGTGTTAACGCTGTCTGCCTTGCAGCTTTGTCCCCGGTGTGATACCTCCGGAGCTGGGGAAACAAGCACAGTTACAGATTGGTAATATTCCGGATTCTGTTGGCATTTTGTCAAACATATTTGTTGGCTATCTGTCGTAGAACGAGGGTCATTTTTGTCTGCTGCTATTTGGAAAGAGTATTTTTTTTAATCTCATTCATGTCTACTACTATGTCATTTTCATGCTGCTGGGATAGTTGAAAGTGTTGAGCATTCAGCATATTACGTTGTCTTTCAAAGCAGTGATATATATGTGCGCCCTTTCAAAACAGTGATATATATATAGCGCTCCTTTTTTAAAACAGTGATATACATTGATATATGTGAGAAGTGATTTGTATATGAGCCCCATTTTTATTGAACAGTGATATATGAACAGTTGTAAGCGGTGAGCGCCATCATTAAATAGTGATATATATGTGAGCAGTAATATATATATGCTATGGAATGTTAGAAGAAAAATAAATGCATAAGGCTATTACATAAAGTTTTTTTTTTTTCCAGCAGAAGTCTTGCTGTGGCATAAGTATTTTTTTCTATCAGCAGAAGTTTTTTGTTACAGTATGCCTTCAAGAGAAAGAAGAAGATACTTCAGAGGCGGGGGGGGCAGACACCCTCAAGAAGAAAAGGCAGACTTACATTGCATTCGCTGCAAACAAAAAGGATCTCATGATGCTTCTACATGCAAGCTACCATGGGAAAAGATTGAGCAGAGAAGAAATCAGCAGAAAGGTAAAACTGATGACTCAGACAAAGGTAAAGCACCTGAATCCGCTCACTATATTGAGGCACAATGTAACATTGGAGTAAATGAAGACTTGTTTAATGCTTCACTTGCTTCTTCGAAAAATGACTGGTTGCTTGATTCAGGAGCAACCTGTCATATGACTCATAGGAGAGATTTCTTTGAAGATTTCACTGATAATGTTGATGGAGCAGTATACTTTGCAGATCAGTCAAAAATCAAGCCATCAGGGCTTGGCACAGTCAGGCTTAAACTGCCTGGTCTTCCAGACTTTCTTCTGGATCATGTTCTATATCTCCCACAGCTCAAGAGAAACTTGCTGTCCTTGGTCCACATTTGCCAGCAAGGTCACTCCATTCATATGTTTGATGGAAAGCTTGAGGTAAGAAAGGCATCTGACCATTCACTTGTCATGAGGGGTATAGAAGAAGAAAGACTTCTTAAACTGCAAGGAACCTCTGCTCATGCACAACATTTTTCATATATTTCTCATCATGATGAAGGTACACTTCCATCAAGTTTATTATGGCATGCTAGATTTGGACATCTAAACTATGATAGTCTCCGCTTGTTGAAGAAAAATGGTGTTGCTGGTTTGCCTACAATTCCTAGAAAACATAAACAATGTGATGCTTGCATTCTAGGAAAGCATAGCAAACAGTCTTTTCATGATTCACATTCAAGAGCACATAGGAAGCTTGAACTTATTCATTCAGATTTATGTGGTCCAATGCCTGTTCCTTCTGCAAATGGAAATAAGTATATCATGACATTTATTGATGATTACACCAGAATGTGTTGGGTTTATTTTTTGAAGAACAAATCTGATGCTTTTCAAACATTCAAGAATTTTCATAAGTGGATTGAAAATGATGCACAATCTCATATTGGGTCTATTCGCACTGATAATGGAAAAGAATATACATCAAATGAATTTGAACACTATCTTCGCCAACATGGGATTAAACATCAAACAATTGTGCCTTATAATCCTCAATAGAATGGTGTAGCTGAAAGAATGAACAGAACAATTTTGAATATGGTACGATCCATGCTTTTCTTCAAAAATGTAAAGACAATGTTTTGGGCTGATGCTGTTCTATGTGCTGCATATATAAAGAATAGATGTCCATCTAGTGCTATAAGAAACAAGACTCCTTATGAATTGTGGTATGGACATGTTCCTTCGGTAAAACATCTCAGGATATTTGGTTCCACCTGTTATGCTTTAATACCAAAGGTACATAGAAACAAACTTGGTGCTAGAAGTCGTAAGTGTATCTTCCTGGGGTATTCAAACACATCTAAAGCATACCGCCTTTATGATGAAGTAAATAAAAAGTTTGTTTTATCTAGAGATGTCATTTTTCTTGAATCATCCAAATCTGACAGTGTTGTTGAGCGGCAACTTGATCGCTTGGATAGATTCACAAAACCGAAATCATTTCAAGAGTTTGATAATCAGATTCCACATCTTGAAGGGGGGATTCCTATACTAGATCAACATGTGGAATCTTCTTCCGAAGAACAATCTCCCCTGCATGACACTCCAACAACGGATGATGCTTTAAGTGATGTAATTGATAGAATTGGGAGACTCAATCTTGATTCAGACCCAACTCCATCAACAGAACAGCCTGGACCATCTCAGAAAGGTCCTCCAAAGTGGCTGACAAAGACACTTGAAAGTGTTCATCCTGATGAAATTGGAAAAACAGGAACCAGAAATTCAAACCGACAAGATGGAGGTGATGTAGATAACTCTAATTCACCTGTTGATATGGATGTTACTTATGATTGTGAATTGAACTTGTCTACAGATTTTGAACCAACTTCCTTCAAAGAAGCTGCTTCTCATGATGAATGGAAAGAAGCGATGCAGAAGGAGTATGATGCCCTCATAAAGAATGGCACTTGGAAGCTGGTTGATCCTCCATTTGGAA
Organism: Pinus tabuliformis; assembly: GCA_031772625.1. Lineage (NCBI taxonomy): Eukaryota > Viridiplantae > Streptophyta > Pinopsida > Pinales > Pinaceae > Pinus > Pinus tabuliformis. The sequence continues at coordinate 656,193,360 of CM062820.1, read as the reverse complement.
CCAAACCAATTGGCTGCAAGTGGGTCTACAAGAACAAGTACAAAGCTGATGGCTCACTTGACAAGCACAAAGCTAGGCTTGTGGCAAAACATTTTGCACAGAAGGAAGGGGTCGATTATGAGGAAACTTTTGCTCCCACAGCAAAATGGGCCACCATCCGGACACTCTTTGCACTAGCTGCTCAGAACGGTTGGAAAGTCCATCAAATGGATGTAAAAACTGCATTCTTGAATGGAGATCTAAAAGAGAATGTTTTTATGTCCCAGCCTGAAGGATTTGCTGTGAAAGGACATGAACACAAAGTATGCAAACTTGTGAAGTCCTTGTATGGCCTCAAACAAGCACCACGAGCCTGGTATGAAAAACTAACTGAGCATCTTCTGAAACTCAACTTCAAACATTTTGATCTTGATGATGCAACTTTATTTGTCAAGAAAGTTGGCAAAATAGTTGTATATCTTGTGGTATATGTAGATGATCTTTTAATGATAGGGAACAATGAAAGTTATATTGCATCCATAAAGAAAGAATTAGGAAATTTTTTTGAAATGACTGATTTGGGCTATGTTCATTACTATCTTGGCATTGAAGTAACCCAACATCCAAAGTCCATATTTCTTTCTCAAAAGAAATACATTGGAGATTTGTTAAACAGATTTGGCATGACAGAGTGCAATCCCCTTTCTACTCCAATGGAACAAAACTTGAAGCTCACATCTATTGAAGGAAAAGAATTTGAGGATGCAACAAAGTATAGACAGCTTGTAGGAAGTCTCATCTACCTCACTACTACCAGACCAGACATTTCATTTGCTGTTGGAATCCTCTCAAGGTTTATGCAAAAGCCTTGTGAAGGACATTGGTCTGCTGCAAAAAGAATTCTAAGGTACTTGAAGGGAACTCAAGACCTTGGAATCAAGTATACACAGGTGGACGACTTCAACTTGATTGGATACTCTGATTCAGACTTCGATGGAGACAAAGAAACTGGGGTATCTACTTCAGGATATGCTATGAGTCTTGGATCAGGAGCTATCTCCTGGAGATCACGCAAACAATCAGTACCAGCAGATTCCACAACAGAAGCAGAATATGTGGCAGCAGCTGAAGCAACGAAAGAAATTGTGTGGCTCAGGAAAATTCTTGAAGATTTGCAAGTAAAACAAATACAATCTACTCCACTCATGATTGATAACACATCTGCAATAAAGTTGGCCAAGAATCCAAAGTTCCATGATCGTACTAAGCACATCAATACTAAATATCATTTGATCCGACATCATGTTGAGGCCAAAACAATCCATCTCCATCATTGTTCCACAAACGAGCAAATTGCAGACATCTTCACCAAAGCGCTTGGAAGAGAAAAGCTTGAAAGATTCAGAACGATGCTTGGACTCACCAACATCCCTTCAGATTAAGGGGGGGAATGTTGACACCTAATCCGAAACGGATGAGGTGAAGCCGGACAGTCATCTAGAAGATGAACTGATCCGTTTTTGTATATGTATAAATAATAATAGTTGAATGAATAATATCACTCAGTTGTTTTGCGCTCATTAATTTCTGAGCTAACCTGGCCTGACAGTTGTGTGAAAAACAGATTATGCAAATTCATTAATGTCTGGTGTAACACAGAGCGGAAGAGGCTACCGAGGAACCAAAGGGCTAGAGAACAGTCCTCTGATTTCTATTTCCTGAGAAAGCGAGGAAGAACTCGTAGGGTTCTCTCTGAGAAGTGTAGTCCAACTAATGAATCAACGCATTCCACTAATACCATCATCGTCCATGCCACCACTTGCTTCTCCTACATCAAACCCATCTTCACTTACCCCACTGCCGCCACCGAGGGTTGGGATGGTAGGTGCAATCAAGTTTCCAGTACTTAGGGGCATAGGAAATGAGGAAACAGAGCAGTTATGGTTCGTGGTAAAGGCTGTGTGGGAAGCCTAAGGAGTAATAGATGAGAACATCAAGAAGGCTTCTTTGTTTAGCGTGCTATAGGACTGTGCATTGACATGGTACATAAAGTACTCAAGCGATCACTTGAATGCAGGAATAGTGGCAATCCAGGATGCATTGAATAAGGAATTTAGTCAGCATAAATAAAAAACGTAGTTGGTCATTGGTTTCAAGGAAATTGCGATGTTACCTGGTGAAACCCCATGGGATCTAGAGCAGAGATTGAAAACCACAATCCGCGAGGCTAACATGACATTGATGGATGCACAACATTGCACGTGGTTTATGGCATTTTTGACACCACATATAAGGACAACGCTATCACAACAAAAGATCTCAACCCAAGCCAAAGCATTACATACCACAATGAGGTTGCACGAAACCCCAATACAGGATCCGGGGTTGGGAGTTCAGCAAATCCACATGCAAATACAAAACCTATGTTTAGAGATGCAAAGTTTGAAACAAGGGCAGGAGCCTCAGTGAAAAGTGTGTGAAGAGGAGTGGTGTATCAAATGTAAAGGCCAGGGCCATGATAAGGATCACTTTCTGGTCTTTACGAACTATGCAGCAACGAGGGTACCAATACCATTGTGACCAGAGGTACCACTAGGGCCAAGCGCGGTGGCCACACTTTGGTGCGTGATCTGTCAGGTGGGAGGAAAGCATGCTACAGACAACTCTCATCTATTACAAAACCTAAGATAAGCCCCCCTAGAAGTTATTTTGCAACTTTTATAGGATGGTGGGCCATGATGAAAGAAATTGCTAAAGTTATGAGTTGTTGATGGTTCAAACACCTGCTTATCGGATGCAGATGGAGGTGCGCGAGCAGGATCCTGCCGCAACAATAGCACGGGGAGGATTCCAAGGATGCGGATGGGGCCAAGGGCGAATGGGACCCGGACGCAGGCAGGGACAATTAATCTACTATAATTGTGGAGGACCGGGGCACTACACATGTGATTGCACGAACCCGACTAGCGCTTGTTACCCGTAATGCTACCAATTTGACCATGAAGCAGTCGATTACCCCACACTAATTGCTCAGATGCGGGAGAAAGGGGTGCTTTCAGCTACTCCCACTCAGAACGTCCAAATGATGAAGGTTGAACCACGCGAATAAGATCCTAACGTGAATATGATGCTCAGAAGTGGTGCAACTACAAGAGAAGATAAGGGGAAGCAACTAGAGGAGGATTCATGGGTTCATAAGACCCCTAAAAAACAACCAGAATTTGATTTGGAGCATGCGAAGGAAACATTTATGGAAGCTAAGAAGAGCTTCATGAAAGCTTCTACTTTGGGCAGCAAGGATCAAATAGAGCCAGATACTTCTATGCTAACTACCTTCTTAGAGACATGCATGAAGCTACTACAAGATACTAAAGCGGTGAAAGGATTGCAAGAGTTGATAACTAGGTGCACAAGATCTGATGAACCTCGAATGGTCCAGAAGCTAGGCAAGCATGCATTGCGCACTGGGCAAGAAATGTGATTCACTGCCTAGATTGGGGAGTATGAGATGGATCAGGTCATTCTGGACTTGGGGTGAGATGAAAATGTCCTACTTAAGCAGACCTGGGAGCTCATGGGCAGGCCCACACTACAATGGTCTCCTATCCAATTACAGATGGTGAACCAATAGAAGATCTTGCCTATGGGAAGACTACAAGGAGTTACAGTAGACATGAATGGTGTAAGCACACAAACCAATTTTGAGGTCATAGAAATCGTGGATGATAGTAACCCATATCCTGCATTGTTAGGGATAGATTGGGCAAAGGATATGAATGGAGTCATCAACCTAAAGAAATGAAAAATGATATTTGAAAAAAATCTCTCCACGTAGTGGTTCCGCTGGACCTAGCTGAAGGAGCACGCTATACAGAGCCAGTGTGCGACGAGGACAATGACGATGAACTAGACTATATCTACCAAATCACAGAACAAGATTAGGACTGGGTGAATCCGATAGTGGACAGAAGAATCTCATGGGACTGTGACAGTTTTTGCATGTCACACTCAGATGAAGAGATTGAGCGATGGTAGAACTGATTGCATGAGGTAACGACACTAAATTGTAATAGGATGGTTAGATCACTATGAAGTGTAACAATAGAGGCCAAGGAGCAACTAGCTAATGAGGATGCCACGAAGGCGGAGGAGCCAACCGAACAATGCAAAACAATGAATCTGTGACAAAAGCCGTAGGATACCACCGTGGAGGCACTGCGCATGATAATTGCTCACAAAGGGAGTACATGTCTGAAGATTTGGCAAAAGTGGCATGGATGTTGGAGGCAGGTGCGCATACGGGTTGGAGGTCCAGATGGAGTAAGCATCCATCACCAATGTAGGCTACAAGTGTATGTTGTGCAGGTACCCAACCTACAATCCAGTTCACCAGTGGCCCGCAACAAAGTTAGGAGGGGAATAGGGGGGAAGCACGTCAAGCGTCCACCCAATAAAGCGACCTGCTAGGAAGTTGCAGATACCACAAGGTCGATGGGCCTATACTAGAAAGGAGGTGAATATGAGGTTGTTAACAATAAGACAAGAGGGAGCTCAGAATAAGCAGGGTAGCAACAAGCCTCATGAAATCAATGAACCATGGGCGTGTCTAAGAAAGAAAGGCGTGCTAGAGGAAATCAGCAGGATGAAAAGTAGCGACGCCTATGAAGGTCGCGTGCGTTTGTACCTAAGGGAGTCATATCCGGTAAGGTTTTCCGCAGACCCAAAACAAGTCACAACCTTGCTATCATGGTTGCACTTGCACCTATGGGAGGATACACCCCACACAACAGCTCACGAAGAGATAGTCACTACAAAGGCACTTGAAAGGTGCTCGCAGCCTGGGCTAGCAGGAAAGCTGAGATATCACACCAGAGGTGCAACCACCTAACTAGTTGTGGAAAGCACAATCTCAGTGCTCCTCACAGTTGAAAGAGGGTGCAGGACTATAAGCAAACTTGTAGAAGGTTGACGCGGAAAGAAGGACCCAAGTAGGACCAGTCAGATAGCATGACTGTGGTTGCGCCAAAAGGTCTTCACTGCCATGTGGCAAGATTCGCAGGTGACTGTTAACACCATTATTCTTGACAAAAAGTTCCAGCTACGGCAGAGAGGAGCGGGTAGTGGGTCATTAAGAGAGAATTTCCGATATAGATACAAAAAGATTTGCCGACTAGAAGATATTAATGATCGGGAAGTGGAGGGAAGGAATATATTCAAATCTGCGCGCTTCTATAACACCCTCTTGACAGCACTAGAAAGGTGAGATCTCAACCAGTGATGACCAGTATGTTGAGAATGCAACAAGATGATGGATCTTAGTGGAAAGAAGTCGCCTTCACTAAGTGGGCCCGCAGGCTATTTTTGGCGCAAAGTCTATTTTTAGACTATGTCTATTTCTAGACATATGGATCATGGTCTATGAGTTGCAGGATGCTATTTCTGGATGATTGGTCATGTTGGTAAAAATATATGGACTTCTATTTTTAGACATATGGGCAGTTTCTATTTTTAAACTGCTAGGCTAAAAATAGAACAGTCGAATATTATTAGCTCATAATAATATTTGGACTATAAACATTATCTTATCCTCTTGGAGCACTTCAGTTTGAGCTATAGATGTGGCACATGCAGCTGTTAGAAGGAAATACACTCTTCTTATGGGTCAGTTGAGCTATTGCATGCAGGACTTCAGTTAGAACTCATGTGGTTGAGTTTGGTGGAGTTGATTGTGGAGTTGATGGAGTTGTGTTCAGCTTGACTTGGTTAAACTAGTTGTATTTAGTCTAACTGCAGAATACACTAGTGATGAGTGATGTGAATTAATTGTTAAATTAATTCACTAATTATTAACTCATAAATCAACTAAAGAATACATCAGTTAACTCAGTGCATGGACAGTTCAGTGGAGACAGGTGTTAGAGGTTGAGATTGCTATCAGTTGTGACTATAGTTGTGCATGAGATCTTGCACAATTAGTGGGATTGAGTATTTCCAATGACGATTGCATGGTTTAGCCAAGGAAATACTATTTTGCTTCAGCCATTCATCATTATTCTCTTGCAGGATTGCGTAGTGGAGGTAGGCAAACAGTGGAGGAGATTTGAGGCATCAGATCTGAGCTAGTTTGTGTGTAACAGGTGGAGATAGTACTGAGTACTTGTGAGGAATATTGTACTATGTATTGTTACATGTTCTCAATCATTATAATACACAGATAGTGTGGGGTTTTCAGCTGTATGGTTTCCCCGGGTTACATACTGTGTTAATGTGCACATGCGATTGATGTTTCATTGTTTTTAATGCTGCAAAATTGATGATCAACGTAGGGGAGGTTATGTATTGTGCATGTATTCCACAATAGTGTATAATCGGGATAATATTTGTGAATAAGTGTCATATTATTCAAAATTTCGACATCGTATCAGAGTTTTTGATCATCAGATCTATTATTCAGAAAGTGTTTACATTTTATTTCTTCAGGCAGAGTATGTAATCGGGCCAGGTAGCCTTTGGATTCATCTTTCCTTTAGAAGGTGAGATATCTGGTAAAAGCCCATATAGACAATATCTATACAAGAAATACTTTGTTCTCACGAATTTTAGATCAGAAACGGCTGAGTTTTGAGTTGGTGGAATTTGAATTTGCAGCAGTGTTTTCTTGGTGTCAACATTGCAATGTCTTTCAACGGATTGCAATTGGAGTATGCCCTTGAGGGCAACTCAAATTATATTGCATGGAATGACAGGATGGAGGTGGTGTTAGATGATAATGAGCTGAAGGAGTTCATAGAGGCTGAGGTCCCAAATCCTATTGATACTGCGCAGGTTGATGCTTGGCAAAAGAAGACAGCAAAGTGTCGAAGGATTCTGTTGGAGGGCATGAAGGATCACATTATGTCCAGCTTGCATGGAAAGGCTTCTCCACACTTGATGTGGAAAGCGTTGACAGATCTATTCCAAAGAAACAATGACCAGAGGAAGTTGGTGCTCAAGGATAAACTCAGAAACATTAAATGTGAGAAGGGAGACAGTATGCCCAAGTATCTCACGAAGTTCACTCAGTGCAGGGATGAGCTGGGAAGTCTGGGGATGACTGTCAATGATGAGGACTTGGTGAGCTTGGCTCTCCTTGGTATTCTGAAGAGTTGGAATTCCTATCAGGACTCCATCAATGGTTGGGAGAATTTCCAGGATGGGAGAGACATTGGTCAGATCTTGTGCAGGAGGAGATCAAGTGGAACACCAAGGACAGATCTTCATCAAAGGCACCCGATGAAGAAAATTGCGCTTTGGCTGCCAAAGAAAAGAAGGGGAAGAACAATAAAGCTTCTCATTCCGGTGCGAAAGGCAAGAAGCAGGACATGTCCAAGGTGAAGTGCTTTCACTGTCACCAGCACGGACACTATGCCACAAATTGTCCGTAGAAGAAGAAAAATAAGCAAGCTGCTGAATCTGCAGCAGGAGAGGCCTTAGCCTCGCAGTTTGAGCTTGAATTTTCATTGATCGCATGCTTTGTATCAAGTGTGATGGGATTGGTATGGTTCTTGGATAGTGGTGCATCTTTTCACATGACAGGAGATCAAGATTTGTTTTCTGATCTAGAGGAGAAAGATCTTGGAGTGCACATCGAGATGGGGATGATGGTAGATACAGTGCGACTAGTATAAGTACCATTTCCTTTGAGATGGAGTCTGGTAAACCCTTTGTATCGAAGGAAGTGATGCGTGTTCTAGGATCGAAGAAGAATCCTATCTCTGTGGCGATGTTAGAAGACAAGGGTTATGATGTTGTTTTCAGCGAGGGAAAGGCTTTCCTACGTAGTAAGACAACTGGAGAAACCCAGAAGATAGGGGTTCGAGTCAGGAACCTTTATCAGTTGCGTGTAGATGGCTATGCAACAATGGCATGCAAGGCAGAAGGATTGGTGAGCCGGGATGATGGCGAGCTATGGCACAGGAGATTGGGTCACCTTCACCATGGATCCTTGAAGATACTGCAGCAGATCACTACTGGGCTTCCTAAAGGCACTCTTGCGTAGTCAGATCAGTGCAAGGGGTGTACTTTGGGAAAATTTGTGAAAGCCACCTTTCACGAGAAGGATATTCACGCCATGATGATCCTTGATAGAATTCACACAGACATGTGCAGACCTTTCTTAGTAGCTTCGACAGCAAAGCACATGTACTATGTGATCTTTGTTAATGATTTCTCTCGAAAGTGCTGGATCTTCTTCATGCAGAAGAAGAGCGAGACATACTCAAAGTTCTGTGAGTTCAAAGCACTGGTAGAGAAGGAGTCGAGGAAGAAGGTGAAGGATCTTAGGAGTGATAATGGTGGTGAATACATCTCTGGCGAGTTCAAGGACTTCTGTAGCACAGAAGGGATTCGAAGAGAGCTCATAGTTCCCCATAACTTCTGCAGCACAGAAGGGATTCGAAGAGAGCTCATAGTTCCCCACAGCAGAATGGGGTTGTTGAGTGGAAGAATAGAACGATCGTGGGTGCTGCACGGGCAATGTTGCATGATTAGAGCCTACCCCTTCACTTTTGGGTGGAAGCATGCAATACTACAGTATATGTGCAGAACCGTTGTCCTCACAAGATACTTGGCATGAGTACACCCCAGGAGGCTTATTTTGGTAAGAGGCCTGATATTTCTCATTTGAGGATTTTTGGTTCTAACGTTTACATGCATGTGATGAAGGATGCCAAGAAGAAGTTGGAGCCGACCACAGAGGTTGGGATATTTGTGGGGTACACTGATACACCCCACAATTATCGTGTGTATTTTCCAGATAGTGGCAAGACTGTTGTGTGATGAGATATAAAATTTCAGGAGGAGAAAGCCATGAAGTGTTCGCTTGAGAGGGAGCCACACTTGCATGCAGATGAGGAGCTATTAGTTCCTCAGGATGAGCTTCAGGATGTGGATTGGCCACAGGACAAAGTTCATGGAGTGGAAGAGACCACTCATGCAGTGCCAACCATCAGTGGGTGGAAGCGCTTGATAGAATTTGAGAGACTGGCTCAAGATGCAGAGAAGGTTGTAGGACCACCTACAACTCAACATAGATAGAGACAATCACTTGATCGGTACACTAGATACATGGCTTTCGTGAGCAAATGTGTTGTGACTGAGCCATCCTCTTTCGAGGAAGCTGTGGAGGATCCCGCATGGGTAGATGCCATGGTGGAAGAGTATGATTCGATTGTCAGAAACAGTACATGGGAGATTGTCCCAAGACCGGAAGGGAAATCAGTGGTGGGTTTGAGATGGACCTACAAAGTTAAGCAGGCAGCTGACGGGAGTTTGGAGAAGTACAAGGCAAGATTTGTTGCCCGAGGCTTTTCACAGATAGAGGGGATCGATTATGAGGAGACCTTTGCACCTGTCGCAAGGTATTCTTCCATACGGACGATTCTTGCTCTCTCAGCATAGATGGGGTGGCACATTCATCAGATGGATGTGAAGACTGTGTTCCTCAATGGAGTCATTGAGGAGGTGTACATAGAGTAGCCCGAAGGTTTTGAGATCTTTAGCAGCAAGTCGCATGTGTGCAGGCTCAAGAGAGCGCTATATGGGTTGAAACAAGCACCATGTGCTTGGTACACATGGATAGACGGTTATTTCACTGGACTTGGATTCTCCAAGAGTGAGGTGGATCCTAACCTATACCAAATTGTGGTGGATGGTAAGTTGCTTATCATTGTACTTTATGTAGATGATTTGATTCTAACAGGTGATGAGCTATTGGTACTTTCATGCAAGGATGATCTTGCTAAGGAGTTTGAGATGAAGGACTTGGGCCTCCTTCATTATTTCCTGGGATTGGAAATTTGGCAGCGCAGTGATGGACTATTTGTTTCTTAGGGTAAGTATGCTCAGGAGATACTAGAGAAGTTCAACATGCATGGTTGCAAGCCTGTTGATACTCCTCTTCCTGGAGGTTGGAGGAAGGAGGATGCTACTTCGGCGGAAGTAGTGGATGCCACTGTTTATCGACAATTGGTGGGGTCACTTATGTATCTGGTGAATACATGACCCGATATATGCTATGCTGTTAACTAGATATCACAAGCTATGGTTAAGCCAACCAAGCTCTTCTGGAAGGTAGGCAAGCATGTATTGCGTTATCTCAGAGGCACATTGGGATATGGATTGTGGTACAGAAAAGAGGATGAGGTGAAGCTATGTGGCTTCATGGATGCAGATTGGGCAGGGAGCCCAATGGAAAGAAAGAGCACATCTGGAAGGGTCTTCAGTATCAGGTTGACAACAATTTCTTGGTACAGTGGGAAGCAGAGATCCGTGGCACTCAGTTCAGTAGAGGCCGAGTATATGGCAGCAAGTTTGGCTGCATGCGAGGCTATATGGATGAGGAAGAAGTTGGTTGGGTTTTTCAGTTCTTACTTGGAGCCTACTATGATTTATTGTGATAACCAGAGTTGCATTAAACTCTCGGCTAAGCCATTATTTCATGATAGATCTAAGCACATTGACATCAGGTACCATCATATCAGAGATTATGTGCAGTGGAGAATCATGTTACTTTCATACATTCCAACGGAGGATCAGGATGCTGATATCTTAACGAAGGCGCTCACCAGGAGCAAATTCGAATACCATTGAGGCAGGATAGGGGTTGCTGATAATCCATATCTTGTTGAGAGGGAGTGTTGAGAATGCAACAAGATGATGGAGCTTAGTGGAAAGAAGTCGCCTTCACTAAGTGGGCCCGTAGGCTATTTTTGGCACAAAGTCTATTTTTAGACTATGTCTATTTTTAGACATATGGATCATGGTCTATGAGTTGCAGGATGCTATTTGTGGATGATTGGTCATGTTGGTAAAAATATATGGACTTCTATTTTTAGACACATGGGCAGTTTCTATTTTTAGACTGCCAGGCTAAAAATAGAACAGTCGAATATTATTAGCTCATAAAAATATTTGGACTATAAACATTATCTTATCCTCTTGGAGCACTTCAGTTTGAGCTACGGACGTGGCACATGCAACTGTCAGAAGGAAATACACTCTTCTTGTGGGTTAGTTGAGCTATTGCATGCAGGACTTCAGTTAAAACTCATGTGGTTGAGTTTGGTGGAGTTGATGGAGTTGTGTTCAGTTTGACTTGGTTAAACTAGTTGTATTTAGTCTAACTGTAGAATACACTAGTGATGAGTGATGTGAATTAATTGTTAAATTAATTCACTAATTATTAACTCATAAAGCAACTAAAGAATACATCAGTTAACTCAGTGCATGGACAGTTCAGTGGAGACAGGTGTTAGAGGTTGAGATTGCTATCAGTTGTGACTATAGTTGTGCATGAGATCTTGCACAATCAGTGGGATTGAGTATTGCCAATGAGGATTGCATGGTCCAGCCAAGGAAATATGAGTTTTCTTCAGCCATTCATCATTATTCTCTTATAGGATTGTGCAGTGGAGGCAGGGAAACAGTGGAGGAGATTTGAGGCTTCAGATCTAAGCTAGTTTGTGTGTAACAGGTGGAGATAGTACTGAGTACTTGTGAGGAGTATTGTACTATGTATTGTTACATGTTCTCAATAATTATAATATACAGATAGTGTGGGGTTTTCAGATGTATGCTTTCCCTGGGTTACATACTATGTTAATGTGCACATGCGATTGATGTTTCATTGTTTTTAATGCTGAAAAATTGATGATCAACATAGAGGAGGTTATGTATTGTGCATGTATTCCGCAATAGTGTATAATCGGGATAATCTCTGTGATTAAGTGTCATATTATTCAAAATTTCTACACAGCAAACACCATGCCACCAGAAGCCCCATGAGTTCCATGGCAAGAGCTCGAGCATGGTTCGTGGAAGAACTACATCCAGCCCAAGAAGAACCATATGAAGTGACTACGGCCCCCGAGGTTCCAAAGTCCCCATGCACACCATGACCCTGGAAAAACAAACAGACGATGGGGCCAGCCAAGGTGTCACCACAATTCAGCAAAAGGTAAGTAGCTGAAAAGGGTAAGGCCGTCACCACTGAACCTACCGAGGACGACGAATATTTGCAAGACCTGATCGCCCAGATTGAAGCACAGGATGAGGATGAAGAAGATGCATTACAAATACCTCCATTACCCCCATATGTCTCCCCATAGAATGGCACGACAAAGGTACCAAAGGACTTGGACACTACAAAGAGTATGGTATAGACCCCGCTTCTTCCAGATGAGATAAGGTTTGACGGTTTGCCACTAGTTCGAGTACCGAGTATCAAGTTCGAAGATTGGGATCTAGTGGATAGTGACAAGTTCCCCTAATTGGCCGTAGATAAATTTCTACCACAAAAATGGTTACTGCATGTGGGAAAGGTAGACTTACTTCAACTGAGATGGATACCCCACTATCACCATGCGGCCATCACCATTTTTGTGATCTGACAGCTACTCTGTTTGGTACACAATGGGTATCTCTGGTTGGAAGAGCTGATTCTGATCACAGCTGATTTAGTACACAAAATTACTCACCTGCCGATTAAAGGGAACAACTCCACAAACATCTCTGGAACTAGTAGCAAAGTTGGTTTGGCAAAGAAAATGAAGGCCAAATATAAGCTGGAAAAAGGGAAGTGTGGATGTAATAGCGAGCATCAATGACCGAGGGGTGTGAGTCACCACCCAACTACTAGCCAGTAAACTTATGAGAAAATGTTGTGCAGATGAGGTTCCAGTACTTGTTATTGCGCATACAAGGCAGTGTGCAAAAGGAGTCCAGTTCAATAGGGCACAGTTATTATGCGAGGAATTTCACACAATGCCTTGCCAGAATGAGGGAGGCCCAGGCTCTCCAGGCACAGGTCAACGTGGCTCAACAGAAGGAAGCTGTGCTGAAAGAACGTCTCCATCCATGGCTTGATGAGGCATTCGTGGTTTCCACCACCATCAAGTGCAAGGTGGCCCACATGCAGGCAGAATATGCACCCGGTGAAGCAGCTAAAACATAGACTAATGTGTCGGCGGCCCACGTCGAATAGGTACAACAAATGGTGGAAGAGTTTGCTGCAAGTACAAGCAAAGCACAAAAGTTGCTGACCGAACTCTGTGCGAAGATTGTCACACCAGCCGAGTGACTCGGGACGAGTCACGATGATTGTGTTGGGGGACTGTTGGGTAGCGTAGGCCTCGCGTAAGGGTTTTAGGGCTCAAATCCCGCAATTTTGGGTAAAGAGTATGGTAAAGAATCTGCGAAGTGCGCGGAGTGCGAACTATAAGAAGTCAAGTCAAAGGGTTGTCCACCCAAAATAATGTAAAATAATAAGAAGTGAGTTGGCCTACCCATGGTCCACGAACCATGGGAATGTATAAATAGAGCAAGGCTTTATGGTTAGAAGTTAGTTTTTGGTAGCTAGTTTTGGATCTCAAACGTAATAGGTTTATGAAAAGAGAAGTATTGAAGTGTCTATAAGTTTGAGTCGAAGGTGTTAGTAGATAGAATGAGGCTCTGAAGTTGTTTGCATAAAGGCCTGGTAGAGTCCATAGCTGTGTGCATGGACCCCTGCAGCTAAGTGCGCAGGGCAGATCTGGTTGTATTGGTGAAAGAGTTGGATAAAGATAAGTTGATTCTAAAATACTGTGTTGATTCTGAAATACTATGGATCTGGTTAATTTATGGTTTATATATCTTCTTGATCTGTGTGCCTATGCTTATCTTCTGAGTTTATGAAAATCTATAACATTTTTGTGTGCACGCATTGGTTATCTCTATTAAATGTTTTCTTAAAGACTAAAAGAAGTAGATCTGATATGTAACAAACTCAGTATTAATAAGTAGTAATGATTTGCCTTGTTCCAGATCTATGCGGAAGCAGAGTGGCGCAAGGCCCCAGAATGGTGTACGACCTCTCCAAACCACATCAAGACATCCCAAGGGTGCAGAAACCTGGTTCCAGCACCCTCCCTTGCTACTTCATGTGAGACCTCAGTCCACGCTCCGCGAACTGTTGCCAAAAGGGCCAGTAGTTGCAGGATTTGTTTGGCTAATAATTCTTTCGACCCTGGGTTAGGCCCCAATAAGCAAACAGGCGTCCCGAACTTTATCCCTAATCTCATCGAGATTCCCTCTATTAGTACCATGGGATCAACCTAGGTTCTATCAGTTTTCTGCTTTTTCCTTGTTCCACCCATCAGATCCTTGCCATGTCTTTTCAAAATAAATGGGTGCTCTTCCCATCATCTTCTTCACCGCCTTATCATGAAAGCTCTTCTTCCTCGATCTCTAGTAAAGGTGACTTGTCACCTTTTTGTGACTTGCACTTTTCTTCTTCTGCCTACTCCTTAGTAGTGTGTTCTTTCTCCACACAAGTCTTTTCTTTGTCTTCCTTATTTTTCTGTTCTACTATGGTACGAGCAACCTTCTTAGCAGCTTTCTTGCATTTATACGTAGCAGAACTTTCCACACTCATGCTTGGTTCAGCAACCAAGTTTGATGGGGTGCACCGCCCTACAAACCATTTCAATAAAATCTCTTGAACATCCATTTTTGACACCAAATAGGGAAATAGGTTCCATTTATGCTCTGGATCCTTTTGCACTTGGATATAGACTTTGTGGAAGTCCGCCTTGAATGCCACGTAGGCTGACAGTTGCATGAACAAGATTGGGGACAACCTTAGATGCTGATTGATGGCCATGGAGAGATTCATTTCCATAAGAGCCCAAAATATCTTTGTCTCTGTCATCCTACCAACATCCTTTGTAGATGACAAGGAAGTGAATTGCACTGCCTCCAGCAATCCTTCCTTGAGAGAAGGAAATAGGCTATCCTCTAGCAATTCCCATGCAATGAGCACAATTGAAAACATCAACCAAGCATAGTGAAATGGCTTGGTTTCATCCTGGGCCTCTCGGTAGTTCGCTAGGAACTCTTGACAGGGGTATCATGCCCAATTAAATTGGATGCCTTTCATGCACTACGCAGAAAGGGAGACTATAGATACTGGAACTTCATCTGCGTGGCATTTCTCATCACCTTCCTTGGTAAAATCTAGGCAGCCAATTGAACTATTGGGTCTGTTACTGAAATAATGGAATACGCTTGTGAATTCTTAAGCAGGTTGTAATCCCTCTTCATCCTTTCTGCAAGGTCTCTTTCCCCAGTCTTTCCACCAAACTCCTTAGCCAGGTTTTTGCCCTTATAAGGTAGGTGCATGATTCTGCGAATTAGCATGTCCGTAATGGGGATAGGCCCTCCAAGCCATAAACATCCATCGTGCACCAATGTGAGAAGCTAGCACACACATATCATATTAATGGGGGTGCGGTGGTAATGTGGCACCCATAGCAAATTGAGAAACCCTGATTTCTCGCCACCTCTAACCCATTCCTCCATTTCCAGTGTTCTAACACTTGTTTCTTCATAATAAACCCTCCTCATATATTTGTCCGTCGCTAAGTGTGGGAAATTAGCATGGTCTACGAGGTCCTGGTCCTTAATTTTTAATAACGTGACCCTTGTGAGCAGAGGGAATTCAAAAGGGACCTTCTTAGGTAGCAGGGGTGTGGATATTGTACATTTCTTGGCATCGGGGTCCTTCGTGAACTTTTCTTTTCCCTTCCGTGGAGGGATATACTTGGGTAGCCTTGTTATGGGTTCCACTCCTTCAGCATCAATATCTTATGTTCCCTTGGCTTCTTTTGCCTTCAGGTCCACTACTTTCTCCAACTGCTTATATTTATTCTACATTTACATTTTTGTATGCTTCTTGGGGGAGTGCACACCGACACTGGCTTTTTCTACTTTTCCTTTCCTGTAGGTTGCTTCTCATTCATTACAGGTTGCTTATATTTTTTCACGGTTTGTTTTGGCCTAGGCGACCTTGGCACCATGGGCATCGCAGGCGTAGCCTCTACACTTGACACTTCTGGTCCTCATGCTTTAGACATAGCTACTTTCAAACTTATGGCTTCGGTGAGGTTGGTGCAAGTCATTCTCTCCATAAACAACTCGCAGGATTTAGGAGAAATGTTTGTTTGTGACAAGAATTCTTCCCAAAATGTTCGGCTCATGGGCAACAGACAACAAAATTCACTAGCAACTCTTAGAATGCAAAGTGTTCTCTGTTGGCCTATCACACATAATTTATAGGGGGGTTTGAATTCAAATCTGATCGCTACCCCAATTTCTGACAATGAATGTTGTTTTGGTAGCCGATCTCCAAATATTTTTGCCTTAGATTCTGCCACACCACTCCACTTAACCATCTTCTGGCTGTGAAGTCATGAAAAATAACTCCAACAGTCATTTTCCTTCTACGTTGTGTGGCATCTTCCCCCATGGCACAACTTTATGAGCATAACTTCCTGGGTTGCCTCTTTTTCATTCTCCATGGACCCTGCTAGCTGTGTTGTCCTCCAAACCTGATAGTGTGGTTTATAGTCTCGTGCTCCCTTGCAACTACCTAGAGCATTAAGACTATCCTGCTATCACATAGTCATTATGGAGGATCACATGTATACAATTTTAACCTGCTCCCATTCACTCTTCCTGGGAAGGGTTCCCCATTCAGCTTCGTGAGTTGAATTGTGCCTCCATCTTTAATTTCTTTAACAATATATGGCCCTAACCAATGCATCTGGAATTTACCTAGAAATTTAGTGAATTTACTATCATATAATAGGTTAAGACCATTTACCTTGAATATACAGAGCTTGATATGGCAATCATGCCATGCTTTTTCTCATTCCTTCTGTACTTGTTTATGAAATCCTACCAAAAATCAATCCTCTTTGAGCTCCATCAACTGCATGAGCCATTCCTCCAAGGCCTCGCAATCTGCCATATCTATCAGGGCTACTATGCGTAAACGAGGCACAATGTACTCCTTTGGCATTATAGCTTCGAACCCATATACTAATCTGAACGGTGTTTTCCCTGTTAGATTCTTACAAGTAGTCCTATAAGACCATAGTACTGTAGGTACACACAAATCCCAGTCATTTCTATGTGTGTTGCAGATCTTCATCAGTGCATTATCCAAAATCGTATTAAAGGCTTCAACAATTCCATTGGCCTATGGGTGATACGATGTACTCTTCTAATGGTATACATGGAAATATTCAGTCAACGCACTGATCGTTTCATTTAGAAAGTGCTAACCTCTATCACTGATCAACACTTTCAGGCAGTAAAATCTGGTTAAGACATACTCAAACAAGAAATTTCCTGTCGTAGCCCCTATACAATCCTTAACCAGCTATGCTTCCACCCATTTCGTTATATATTCCATTGCGGTGATGATATAGCGCAGACCCATTTTCTTTCCAGGGGGCTAAATTGGCCCAATAAAATGAATTGCCCATTTCTCAAAGGGTTGCAAATATACTTGAGGATGTAGTGGAAACTCATCTCTTCGCGATGGTTTGCTAGTTCTTTGATATGCATTGCATGCCTTACAATACGTCTTGTAATCCTTGTGCAAAGTTGGCCACCATAGACCTGCACGCAAAATCTTCTGCATAGTTGCCTTGCCTACATAATGACCTCCTGTGGCTCCCCCATGAGCTCCAGTGAGAATTCTATCCCATTCAAATTTTGGCACATATCTTTGCAAGATTTCATCTTCACCCATTTTATACAAATGTCCCACAATGACTGAAAAATTGGCCGCACACACTACTAGTTCCTTTTTCTGCTGACTTGTATATCCTTCTGGTGCCACACTCGTAGTCAAGAAGTAAATAATGTTTGCAAAATGATCATTCACTATGCGCATCACAAAGAGTTGCGCATTTGGTAACACTTCCTCCAGATTATTAGGTTCCTCTCCTATTTCGATCTGCGATAGTTGGTCAAGTCCTACATTTAACCTCCCTGGCTTCACAATGAATTCAAAGTCATACTCCTAAAATAATATAAACCATCTGCAGATCTTCGCCCCCAACGCAGGCTTATTGACCAGGTATTTCAAGGCAGAATGATCTGTGTACATATTGAAATGCCCTCCTAACAGATAATGCCTGAATTTTTGTAGCACAGACACTATGTCCAATCCTTCGCACTTAGTCATTAGATAATTCTTCTTTGCCTTTGATAACTTCCTACTTGTGAAGTATATAGGATGGTCCATTTCTCCTTCACCACCACGTGTTAGCACTACACCAAATGCAATGCAAGAGGCATCCACATGTACGTGAAACACATTTTTCCAATCAGGCAATACCAAAATCAGAAAAATGACCATATCTTCCTTCAATACATCTTGTTGGGCGTGGAATCCCCCCCAAGGCATGTTTTAGGGTTTAAAGCCCAAGTTTTGACCAAGTCCATTGTAAAGACTCTGTGATTTGTGGGCGCGGAGAGAAAAGTCATAATAGAGTCAAAGGGTTGTCTGCCCTTGTTTTTGTAATGTAATGTCACCTTAAAAGATCTACCCATGGTCCGCGAACCATGGGATTATATAAATAGAGTGAGGCTCTAAGTGTAGAAAACATCAAGGAATAAGATAGAAGCATGATGAGTCTAAGGGATTGAGTCAAAGTGTAAGTTGTGTCTTTGGGGCGTGGAGTAGGAGAAGGCTCTGCAGCTCAGTGCACAGAGGCCTAGTAGTCCGTATGTGAGTGCGTGGACCCCTGTAGCTGAGTGCGCAGGGAAGGTTGAGGTTGTAACCATTGGAAGCATTAATAAAGAGAAGTTTTATCATATTTATGTGTATCGTTTCCTGTTTTATGTATTATTGGGTATGAATTGCAAGTTTGCTATTTATTTGCTGTGCAAACTCATATGAATAAGTAAATATAACATAAGGCATCCATTTACATGAAGACTAATAACTGGCACAAGAAGATAAGTAAGATCTCAGGTGTGATGTAGGGAAATAGTGAAGAGCACCGCTCTAGCAGTGCGGAAGACCCACAGCCTACGGTTAGGGCTGTGTGAAGGCAAGTACATCAGGGTGCGAGGGACAGGGAAGTGTGTGAAGTAACCTATGCGCAGGGACTAACAGTTGGACTGAATCAACCTCTCAAACATCTCAAGGGTGCGGAAACCTGGTTCTAGCACCCCCCCATACTACTTTGGGAGAGACCTCTATCCGTGCTCCGTGGACTATTGCCAAAAGTGCCGGTAGTATAGGGATTTGTTTAGCTAATGAACTTCGAACCTTGGTCAGGCCCTAACAAGCCAACAAATGGTTCCATTGCCGAGACCAGGATCTGCATAGAGATGTCTGATGTCGTATCACAAGAATCCAACTAAGAAAGGAATTGAGGATTGGTTGGATAGGAAGATTCACGAGTTCACAGCACAAGAGAATAGGAATCCGCGACTCTCAAAAGAAGAGTGGTTAGACTGCTACTTATACATAGAGATCCACAAAATTTTCTTTGCATCTTTCGCTACTGAGCTATACGAGTGGATCACGAAGTTAATAGATAGCCAAGGAAGGTGCAAGCTCAATAGACCTATTGTGTGGACTCCAGAATTGGTGTGTAGATTGGAAGCGTAGGAGGAAAATATTGTGCACGTTGTTGATCACTAGCTCGATCGAATTATAGGAGGATTCATCACTGAGTTCATAGTAGATACTTCAGTCAGCTATAGCAAGGTAGAGCGACGCTTCCTTAAAGGACTGCGATGTAAGTACGTTAAGTCTTTGAACACTTGGATTAACATGCCACTGTGTGAAAAGTGGGTTATGCGAATAAATTGATATTTGGGGCTACATGAAGTGGGAGAATCTACAGATTCATTGGTAGTGCAAAACTAGAAACTAGCCCCTTGATTTCACCTCCGCAAGGGGACAAGGAAGAGCTCACGAAGGTCTCACCAAGAAGTGCGATAAATTTGGTAAGGTAGAGTATTCTACGCATACCACCCCCACCCACACCACCACTAGTTTCACTGTCTTCACCCCCATCTTCGCCCATACCACCTCTACAACCATTGTGAGTCAATATGGCAAGCATGATAAAGTTACTAGTGTTCAAGGGAGTAGGGAATGAAGATCCGCACTAGTTTTGGTTCATGATAAGGGATGTATGGGAAGTTTAGGGAGTTATGGATGACAATATAAAGAAGGCAACATTGGTCAGCATTTTGTAGGATCGCATGCTAACTTGGTACATTAAGCATCCAATGACAATCTAAATGCAGGGATCATGGATATCCAAATTATGCTAAACAAAGAATTTAGCAGGTCAAAGTCATAGGTGCAATTGATCAATGGTTTCAAGGAAATCACAATGCTACTAGGTGAGATCCCTTGGGAGTTGGATCAGAGACTAAGGTGCACAATTCGTGAAGCTAGCATGACATTGATGGATGGAAAACACCACGAATGGTTTGTAGCATCGTTAACATTGCATCTAAGGAATGCGCTGTCACAACAGAGGCTAACAACTCAGGTTGAGGCCTTGGAGATCGCGATGAGACTGCATGAGACCTCAATATAGGACCCCAACCTGGGAGTTCAGTAGATTCACGTGCAGTAGAAAAACTTGTGCCTTGTGATGCAGAGTATGAAACAAGACAGAACAGCTCACCCAGAAGCGTGCGATGAGGTATGGTGTGTAAAGTGCTAGGGTTAGGGACATGAAAAGGACCATTGCTCAGTGTTTGTGAATTACCTCACAGGAGGAGGACCAATGCCATTGATACCAGAGGCACAAGCAGGACCTAGTGCAGTGCCTACACTGTGGTGCCGTGATTTGTCAAATAGGAGGAAAGCATGCTACGGAAAACTACCATCTATTGCAGAAGTACACGAAGAATTCACAACAATTATTCTATAGTTTCTCTAGATCAATGGGACATGATGAGCACACTTGTAGAAGTTATGAGCTGATGATGGATAGGACTCCTACCTACAGAGTTCAAGTTGAAACACAGCCCCTTGACCAGAATGCAGGGATGGCACGAACCTGATTTTAGGGACGCAGAGGAGGCAGAGGTGGAGGAGGACCTGGAAGAGGTCGTGGACAACTGATATGTTACAATTGCGGAGGGATAGGACATTTTTCCTGCGATTGTATGAATCTGAAATGTCTATCATGCTTTTATTATACATTGTTTGATCATGAGATGGAGGATTGTCCCACAGTAATAGTGTGGTTGCATGATAAAGGAGTGCTCCAACCTCCCTCGACTTAGAACCTACAAATGATGAGATCTGAGCTGCACGAGGAAGACCCTATGTGAATATTGTGCTCCAAAGTGGAATTATAACAGGGGATGACAAAGGCAAGTAGCCTGAAGAGAGTAATTGGGTTCACAAGGCTCCAATGAAAGAACTAGAGTTTGATTTGGAGTGTGCTAAGGAAACCTTCATGGAAGCCAGGATGAGATTCGTTGATGCCTCCACTTCAGGAAGCAAAGATAGACTGGAGCTGGAAATGGACCCATTGATGCTCAGAACATTCCTAGAAACATGCATGAAGTTGTTGCGTGATAGCAAGGTTGTAAAGGGGCTATAGGAACTCATAAATAGATGTGTTGGGGCTACGCCAGGAGAACCGCACGTAGTCCAGAAGCTTGGAAAGCACACGACGAGGACGGGAAGCGAGATGAGATTGACCGCATAGATTGGAGAATATGAGATGGACCAAGTGATTATGGACGTAGGATCAAACACGAACGTTCTGCCAAATCAAACATGGGAGTGCAAGGGAAGACCTGCACTATAATGGTCTCCTATCCAATTGTGAATGGCGAACCAGCAAAAGATCCTAGCTATGGGAAGATTGCAGGGAATCATAGTGGATATTGAAGGAGCAAGCGCACTAGAAAACTCTGAAGTGGTAGAGATTTTTTATGACAACAATCCCTACTCTGCACTATTAGGAATAGATTGGGCCATTGACATGAATGGGGTGATAAATCTAAAGAAGTGCAGGATGATTTTTGATAAAAAGTCTCTATGCGTAGTTTTACCTTTGGACCCTGCAAAAGGATCGCGCTACACGGAACCAATGCACGACTATGAAAGCGATGACGACTTGGACTGCATCTACAAGATAACCGTGCAAGAGAAAGACTGGGTAAATCCGACCGTGGATGAACAAATCTCATGGAAGCACGAAAGCTCCTACACATCGGATTCTAATGAGGAGATAAAATGATGATAGAACTCGTTACAAGAGGTAACCATGCTGAACTATAACATGATGACAAGATCGTTGTGCTACGTATCAATGGAGGTAAGGGATCTACCTACATATGATGGGTTGAGCGAGTTTGATGACTTCCTGAACAAATTTGAAAGAGACGTGCCAAAACAATAATGTTTTGAAGCTTTGAAATGGGTACTACGCACTACATCCATGAGGTGGTGTGGTACTTACCAAGGAAGCTTTGGGGACTGGCAATATGCAGGAGAATGATGCGCATACGGTTTGGGAAGCCTTAAATACGATTAACAGACAAGATTGTTGGACAAAATGGTCCACACACCCAGCGGTCCAGATGGATACAGGCATATGGTACGAAACCTGCGTGGATGCACATAGTCTTCGCGTTAGGAGTGTTATAGCTCTTATACCACTTGTTATAGATCTAACCCAGAAATATTATAGATTTGATATAAAAATATAAGACAATGCAAATAAACCCAGAAATAATATGAAATGATTCTTTATTGATCAAACCCTTAAGGTAGGGCAACACCATACATTCACTCCTTAAGGAAGGAGAAAACTCCACAAGCCATATGCCTGTTCATACAATAATCCTTGACAATCTTCCTTGACGTGGAGTCTCTAGCCTCTGTATAGGCCTCATACATACAATACCATGGGTCATTACCATGGTTCCCTCATACCATCAACTAATACCATGGGCCCATTACATTATTACTAAATACTTGTGGTCCCTTACATGATATGGGTTAACCACCTTATTTATTACTATGGCCCATCCCATTATTACATTATTACCTTGGGTACCTCCCTTGGTACCCCATATTATTCCCCCTAGGTATATAACATTCCACCCCCCTTAGCATGTTTCATCCCCGAAACATGGGAAGAACACAAATAATAAGATCTACTCAAAAGAGTAGTCCACTGGTACCATGCACATGCATCTAGCCATCCAAGAGAAAGGTGAACCCTCGATCTCACTGGTGCCTCGCTTGCTTGAGATGGAAGTTGACCATGGCAGCGCTTCTGTGTTGATATGTAGTAGGTGGATATTCGCTCCTCACTATCCTTCATACGGGGGTTGTTGTCCTTGTGGCTAATTGGTTGCCATCTTGTTGGTTGGTTTCTTGCGGGGTGATGTGGGTGATGATATGTTGAAGTTTTAACCCACTGTGTCTTTTTCTTTAATTCACCCTGCTGTGGTGCCTGTTGTGGTGTCTTCTTTTCCAATATGACTTCAACCACTGAGCCCTCATCTGAGGTACCTGTAACCTTGTCTGCTTCAGCCTCTGTTTGTGTTTGATTGTCGATCGTCAAAGGCTCATAATTTGATATGTCAGTCCCTGGAACATCTTCTGCTTCAACGTTCGTGGACTCTACCTATTTATTGATGGAAATATCCTGTAATGTAATTTTCTTCTTTTTATACCAGAGCTTTAAGAATTTCTTCTACACATTAATATTGATAGTAGCTGCAGATTCCATCCAAGGATATCCCAAAACAACAACCATATTATCCATCTCTGAAGTATAAAAATCACCATGCAACACATACTTATCCATAGAAAGCTTCAAATCCTTATAAATTTGAACATCCTCATCATCAACCTGTGTATTTTCAATTTGTTTTGCTGGAACTTGCAATTTGTTTGCCAAATTAGCATTGATGAAATTATGTTTGCAACTAGGATTTATAGAAACAATGATCTTCTCTTTCTGAATCAATCCATGAACCCGCAATAAGGAGATACCAGCAGAAAATAACCCTTTAGGTTCCTTGGTTTCCTTCTTTTCTGTAAAAATAAAATCTTTGCTAGGTTGTGTGTCTGTCTGTGTGAGCTTATCCACAAGATTAGTTTTACAGTCAAAGTGGTCCATAATATCTTTTGTGATTGTGTTCCAAGTCAAGGGTCTTCGATAGCAACGTCGATGCCATTGCCACCATTGTCGTCTTTCATTGTCCAAGTACAGTAATCCCACACTCAACTGAGTCTCATCATCCATGATGTAATTCAATCTAAAATATTTCTCCATTTGTGCTAGCCATTTGGCTGGATGAGAGCCATCAAATTCATACAAGTCCCTGAAATTCAGACCTAGGGCCACCATCACAAAAAAATTGGCAAAAATTTGAAATGGTCACAATTCTGTCAATATTGCTTAGAATTCGTATTATGACCTGTTTTTGGAAATGGAAAAACCATTCTGCATCTGCCCATGTGATAGAAATCCTGATCTAGACACTGGAATTTCAGATCTGTGCTGCAACTCTCCCGCCGTCACCAAAATTTCTACAAAAAGAGTTGATTTTAAATCAGCGATATCTCCCTCATCCGGACTCCGATTCGACCGATTATTTTTTTGAAATCGGGTATTTTCTCACATAGAATCCATATATACAATTATATTTTGCAGATTGTGTGCCAAGACATCCAGATCTGCGCCACAAACTCGCAACCCTGAAAAATTGTTTGCAATCCCACTGACTTTTAGATCAGCGATATCTCCTTCATCCGGACTCCGATTCAACCGATTTTTTTTTTGAAATTGGCTATTTTTTCACAAGGAATCTAGATCTACAATTATATTTTGTAGATATTGCACCAAAACATACATATCTGATCTTGCTCCGATACCACTTGTTATAGCTCTGGTACCACTTGTTATAAGTCTAACCCAGAAATATTATAGATCTGATATAAAAATATAAGACAATGCAAATAAACCCAGAAATAATATGAAATGTTTCTTTATTGATCAAACCTTTAAGGTAGGGCAACACCATACATTCACTCCTTAAGGAAGGAGAACACTCCACAAGCCATATGCCTGTTCATACAATAATCCTTGATAATCTTACTTGACGTGGAGTCTCTAGCCTCTACATAGGCCTCATACATACAATACCATGGGTCATTACCATGGTTCCCTCATACCATCAACTAATACCATGGGCCCATTACATTATTACTAACTACTTGTGGTCCCTTACATGATATGGGTTAACCACCTTATTTATTACTATGGCCCATCCCATTATTACATTATTACCTTGGGTACCTCCCTTGGTACCCCATATTATCCCCCCTAGGTATATAACAAGGAGACACAGTCAGTAAGTAGGTGCGGGAAAGGAAATGGCGTGAACGACCCCTCTGGTTGGAACCATGAAGTATGGAAATACCAAGTGCGTAGAGGGTTATCCACGCAGAAGCCCTTAATGAAGTATGTGAAGTGTTGAACAAGGTATACAATGCGTAGCAGACTGATTAGAACCTACATGTACCAACGATTCTATGGGCTTATAGAACCATGTGTGAGAAACTGATGATGCAAGCACCTCTAAGGCTGGAGAATGGAGATAATGCTATAATCCCTATAGAGTATAACATGCCTAGTCCACACATAGCAGAACCAAAAGATACGATGGTTCACGAAACCTTGGAAGAAGGGGTAGCATAGCTGAATGAAGCAGAACACTTGAGACCTAACAAAGAAATCTGACAGGGTGACCTTACGCTCCAAGAACTTATGAAAGAAAAGGTGTGATTAGGGGAGAAAAGTGCTCTGCTGGAAGTGGAAGCCAAGAAGCTTGAGGACGGGATCAAGAAGGATTTTCTCGATAAAGAACCTAGGATGATAAAACAAGATGCACACGATCACATTGAAAAATTTGGGGACTGTCACCGAGAATTGATCAACTTGATGCCTTGGATTAGACTGCATATTACCAAACAGATCAACCATGATGGTGCAATACTAATGATAAAGTGCACGATGCAGCTAGTAACGATAAAAGGTCAGTATTGTCCTAGACAAAACCCTACACAACTGGCAGGACCACCTGACTAGCCATGAGAAGTACAGTCTCAGTGCTCCAGGTAGTTGAAAGGAGGCACGAGACTATAAACTACCCTACTCAGGAGCTGCATGCAGAAGCAAAGTGTCACAACATCCGTGGCCATGCAAGGGGGGCTACGTTGCCACGTGGGTTGGCTGGAAAGCGACCGTTGGAGTCACTATTCATGATGTGATGCTCGACTTGAGACCAAATGGAGCAGGCGTCAGGCATTTAAGACATGCTTTATGGGCAAGATTTTGGGAAATCTTCCATCAAGGGAGCATTAATGAACTGTATTGGGGGGGAACGGTTGAATTCAAATTCAAAAGGTGCTATAAATTACAAAGGTCTGCCAAGTAAACAACACTTGGTCGTTTATGAATTGAGCTATTGTATGGCTCACGTATTCTGAGCTGAGATCTGTTTGTCCTTTGTCGAGCATTGATTGAGCCCCTGATTACGTGATTGAAAGATTTCTAGACCAGCACGATGACAGCTTCACAAGAAGTTAGGGAAATTGTAGAGATGATTGCTGAAGAGGCCACACAGGCCCTAACTATGGGGGATGCCACTGAAGGCATCGGGATTTTGGTGGAAATCCCTAAATAACCGCACATGCCAAGGATGAAGAAAGAAAAATATCCGATGATTCTTGTATGTGTGTCCCCTTGAAACCCGCTGCACACCAGGTTAACGATGGAGGAGAAAGGGAAAGAAGTTAACTTGGAAAATGATGAGGAGGAGGAAGAACTGGAGGATGTTATAATTGGAGAGGACGAGGATGAAGGCATGGAGGAATAAGCTGAGCCTGCACACCCTCCAACAAAGTTTCCTGCCTATATCCCCCCACAGAAGGGGAAGGCAAAAGTGCCCAAGGATCTCAACGAAAGCAAGAGCTCTCTCTAGACTCCGCTCCTCCTGGACGACATCATCTTTGAGGGAACGCACCTGGGGTAGGTGCCTAAATTGAAATTTTAAGATTGGGATCTCGTTGACCACGAGAAGTTCCCTCATCTAGAAACCACACAGCTCATGAATACCAAGTAGAACACCATGGAAGGGATTATCGAAATGGAGCTGCAAAAGTGGTTATGCAGAGTGGAAAAGGCAGGGTTATTAAACCTACTCTGGGTGCCACATTTCCACAACGCCCCAATAACAATATTCGTCATTAAGCAGTTGATCTTCCTGGTTCATGTTGGGTGTTTGTGGCTGGAGGAGCCCATCCCCATCACAGACCACTTAATCCACTGCATTACCTGGCTCCCATGCAAAGGGGAGGACCCCACAGACATCTTGGAGGGGAAGAGCAGTAACTTGGCCATTTTGGAGGCCGTGAAGAAAAAAAACAAGCTGGAGAAGAAGAAAATTGGCTATGCCATATCCAACATCAACAAAAAATTAGTTAGAGTGGCAACCCAGATACTGGAAAGTAAGGTTATGCACAAGTGCCACACGGACGAGGTACCCATGCCGGTGATGTCACTTGCTGAGTAGTACATGGAGGGGGTTCAGTTCAATTAGTCCGAGTTCTTATGTAACGAGTTCCTGGAAAATTGTCACGAGGCCGAGGAATAAGGAAAGATGTTCCATTATGCATGGCTTTTGCTATCCATAGTGCTCATGGCAAGGGAATTGCCAGAGGACAATCAGTTCCCCGAAATTGACAGGGATCTGCCAGAGGCTGTGAAGTACACTTCACTGTGGGCCATGAAAGATGCGAACTGGATCCGCGACAACAAGATATTTTGGGTGTTCATGGAAATGAACATCAGAATGGGGATTAACCACAAGCCGCAGTTATCACCCACTGTCTACAACAGCCTGTACAGTTTTGCAGAATTTAAAGTGGACCTCCACAACATATATATCAGAGTGCGTAAGCACCTAGCCAAGAAATGGAGCGAGCTACCCTTCATAGCCACAGATCATGTAATTTTCGATGTACTGCAGACATGGCCACCAGAATGGCACACCCGAGACATTGTAGTGGTGGAGAAGTCTATGACACAGAAGAAGAAAGAGGAGGCCAAACTGCACATGGCATAGTTGGAAGAGAAGAGAAAGCAAGAAGCAGCGGCAAAAAAAGCACATGGGGCGTGGGACTCTACGCAAATAGCAGCAGAACAAAAAAATGTCATAGCAGCAGCAACAACACAAGACGTAGCCAAGAAGGTGTACGAGGGCCAAAAGTCGCCTTTGCATGGGCAGGAAACAAAGGAAGAAAAACCATGTCAACACAACTGAAGCGCCAGTGCCCGAGTGAGAAGACAAGGCCATGCAAGAAGGTCAAGGCATCAAGGTTGTCTATCAACCCGATCACCCTTACTGACGGCGATTTTCATTACATTGGCAAGATGGAGCGTGACGTCACCTCCGAGGCCCTCAAAAAATTCATGCAAGAGAATCAGGTTGTGTTGCAGGCCCTCACAGTGCAGCTTTAGGAGTTGCAAGTGCAGACTCCTCAGGCTGGTACCCTTTCGACTAGCCTTGCAGGAGGGACAACTGCAACAGAGCATATGTTGTGTGCTAAAAAAACAAACACAATAGTGTTGCTAGAAGGGGCACTGGTTTCAACAAATGAGGCCAACAGGCCTATGATTATCACACTGAAATGTATCGGGATCAACATGGCTGCACTGTCACGGGAAATGCTATATGCTCTACAACATGGGATTACTATAGAACTACGGGCTAGGGAGAGCCGCGCAAGTGCTAAGCAAGCAAAAGATAAACATGGAGTAGTTGAGCTTGCAATGCAACAAAGTGGTGTCGCAGAATAGACAGATGGTACAGGTACTGGAAGAATCCTTTCAGATGGTCCCTGAGCTGTTCATCCCAGTAGACGCACCAGCAGCGGTGTGCATCCATAGACTAGCAACAGGGGTGCACGAGGCGCGAGAAGAAATGACTAAGGTTCAGTTGAAGCTAAACCTTCAGATACTAGAGCTGCAGTTGAAGGCACAATCATCCACCCCTACAAAAGTAAGGGCAGAGCATGCCAGTGCTATTACATCAGGGTTGGAAGAGATCGACGATGTAGTAAGGGACTATAGCAGAATGTTGGAGGAGTCATTTGAGGTCCTCACGAATCTGTAGGAGGACCCTAACATCCAATGCTTAGAGACAAAGGCGCGTGATCTCTAGCAGCAATACGACAACGTCAAATGGACTGCGTAGACACTGGCCCTCACTCAGAGGCTCGCATGAATGCAACAAGCCAAAGCACTGAAAGAGCAAGTGGACACAATGTGGCACAAAGAAGTAGTCTTGTACACGCACGTTCAGCCTTGGATCGATGAGGCCTTCATCATTACAGCAATAATTGAAGGAAAGCTTGCACAAATCCATTGGACGCAGGAACAGATGTAGGGAAGCAATTCTTACACCGCGGTCTCGGAACAACGTGTATAGGAAATTCAGCAGGTAGCCACTCAGTGTGATGCCGACCTTGCAACAGTCCAAGTAGAATTGGAGGGACTTTGCATGAAGATCTCCGCACTGACAGAGTGACTCGAGGGTGAGTCACGATGTTTGTGTTGGGGGCTTGTTGGGCATGGAATCCCCCTCAAGGCATGTT
Organism: Pinus tabuliformis; assembly: GCA_031772625.1. Taxonomy (NCBI): domain Eukaryota; kingdom Viridiplantae; phylum Streptophyta; class Pinopsida; order Pinales; family Pinaceae; genus Pinus; species Pinus tabuliformis. Next base: position 656,163,842 of record CM062820.1, on the reverse strand, counting down.
TTGCGGCTTAAAGCCCAAGTTTTGACCAAGTCCATTGTAAAGACTTCGTGATTTGTGGGCACAGAGTGTGAAGTCATAATAGAGTCACATGGTTGTCTACCCTTTTTTTTGTAATGTAATGTCGGCTTAAAAGATCCACCCATGGTCCATGGACCATGGGACTGTATAAATAGAGTGAGGCTCTAAGTGTAGAAAACATCAAGGAATAAGATAGAAGCATGATGAGTCTAAGGGGTTGAGTCGAAGTGTAAGTTGTGTATTTGGGGCGTAGAGTAGGAGAAGGCTCTACAGCTGAGTGCACAGAGGTTTAGTAATCCGCAGCTGAGTGCGCAGACCCCTGTAATTGAGTGCGCAGGGCAGGTCAAGGCTGTAACCATTGGAAGCATTAATAAAGAGAACTTTTATCATATTTATGTGTATCTTTTTCTATTTTATGTATTATTGGGTATGAATTCCAAGTTTTTTGTTTATTTGATGTGTGAATTCAAATGAATAAATAAATATAACATAAGGCATCCATTTACGTGAATATAACTAACTGGTGCAAGAAGATAAGTAAGATCTTGGGTGTGACGTAGAGAAATAGTGCAGAGCACTACTCCAGCAGTGGGGAAGCCCCACAGCCCCAGGTTAGGGTTGCACGAAGGAAAGTACATCAGGGAGTGACGGACAGGGAAGTGCATGAAGTAACCTACATGCAGACGCTAACAATTGGACCGAATCAACCTCTCAGACATCTCGAGGGTGTGGAAACGTGGTTCCAACACCCCCCCATACTACTTGGGGTGAGACCTCAGTCTGCACTCCATGGACTATTGCCGAAAGGGTTAGTAGTATAGGGATTTGTTTGGATAATTAACATTGAACCTGGGTCAGGCCCCAACAAGTGAAAACAGCTAGGCTGTACTGACATTCTTCGTCTCGATAGAATGTTGCATCCTTCTTCAACATTTTCTCCATGGGCACAATAATCTGAGCATAAGCTTTGATAAATTTTCTATAATATCCCATATGTCCCAGCATCGTATGTCGCTTCTTGACATTCCTAGGGGCCTCCAAATTTGCTATTACCACAATCTTTGCAGGGTACACCATCAATCATTTCTTGAACACCACATGACCCAGAAAGATCGAAAAGGGAACATAGAATATGCATTTCTTCAAATTCAGTGCGATCTGGTATTTGTGACCTATATCCAACATCAGGCGCAGACTTTCTACATGGCACTTCACTAGTCCAAACATCATCCAATCATCAAAGTAGACTTCCAGGAACTTATGAATGAACTCCTTGAATGCTTCTATGACTACGCAGGAAAATATCACAGGCGCATTCTTGAGTCCAGATGACATCACCATGTACTGAAAAGAACCCCACTCATTTTGAAGGTTGTTTGTCTCCTATCCTCAGGCACGATCTTAATTTGATGATACCCAGAAAACCCATCAATAAAGGAATAAGCCTCCTGCCCTCCAAAATTATCTAACACTTCATTTGTAAATGATGTTGGGAATGGCTCATGGACACACGCATCATTAAGCTTCTGGAGATCTACACAAATCCTTATTTCACCTTTTTGTTTCTTCTCCTAAACCACCATTGGGCTCACCTAATCAGATTCTTCATCTGGTTCTATGATGCCTTCCTCCAACATCTTATCCAACTCTTGGTGTAACATTTCCTTGTATTTAGGATTAAGGCGATATGGCCTTTATTTAATAGGCTTCACGTCCAGCTTCAGAGTGATCTTCATAATACCCAAATCACCAACTATGCCCTTCAAAGCTGAAAACATAGTAGGGAAGAGATCCTGGTATTCGTGGAGTAACTCAACAACTTTATCCATGGTAGCGTCATCCCAATAGTCTCTAATCTTCGTGAACTTTGGTTCTGCTTCAGTGCCAATGTTTACTTGCTTTTTCTTAAAAGGCGCGAAGATGTTTGAGTTTTCTATTTGCAGGCCTTTGACTTCCTAATGCCCTTCTGCCTCTAGAATATTAATGTTTCTTGGATCTTTTTCTTCCTCTTCAGTGGTCACATTATATCATTCTAGCACATGGCGTAGCTGGGTGCTCTAGTCTGGTTGGGTCCATTCCATAGGTTATGTTGGTGTTTTGAAGATAACGACCTTAATTTCTTGTAATGCTTCATCGATGCTTGCGAAGCCATCTTCAAAGTTGAAGGTCAATAATAACCCTTCCTTCAATACATCCCACTTCGTGGTGCCATGGTGGGGCTCCGTTTCTAGATCCTAGTTCATGGGAATGATATCCAAAGTATGGAAAAATATGTGTACCCACTCTGGCTATAGTTCCGTTCCCCGTCATTTTTTCCATTTTCTTAGGTGATTGCATGGATTGTCCCTTTCATTATATTTCTCAGTCATTCTAGTGTTAACAAGCCCAAATAGCAACTTCATCATTCTTCCGTAATCTCGCCATCCAGCAAAACTATCCTTATGCATACTCCACCATCATGCAAGTGTAGTGTGCAATACCAACTCTAATGCTTGGAAACTATGACCCTTAGGGATTTTGCACTCAAATTCATCCAAAAATAGATCAATGTCAGTTAAATCATCATAATAGGGTAATTTCCTTACCTCTGATGAAACATAGCGCAGTGACTTTGTCATCATTTTGCATTGCAATGTAAACACTTCATGCAAGCGGTTCTACCAATGTTCTAACTCCTCATCTGAACTAGAGGTGTAGGAACTCTCTTGGTCCCATGCAATCCTCCCAAGTTTCGTTGATTGATCTAGTCCTAATCTCACACTATTATTTTGTATATTTGATTGACTTCATCATTAGTTTCTTCATAATCACATACTAGTTCAGTATATCGTGCCCCTTCTGTAGGTTCCAACGGTACTACAACCTGAAGTGATTTTCTTTCAAATGACATTGTCCTCTTCTTAAAATTGAAGACCCCATTCATATCAATGGCTCAATTAGTTCCCAAGAGCATGGGGTATGGTTTCATTGATGATTTCTATAACCTCAAATTCATCCATCATGATCACACCTTCTATATCAATGTTACTCCATATAATCATCCCATTGGGATGATTTTCTACTGGTTTTCCGTTCTGAGCTGAATCAGAGACCACTACAGTGCAAGTCTCCCCATTCTTTCCCATGTTGTTTTTGGTAATATGTTCGCATCGGACCCTAGATCCAAGATGACATGGTCCATCTTATAATCACCTATCTGTGCGATGAGCCTCATCTTGCACCATGTTCGTTCCTTATGTTCGGAAATTTTTCTAACCACCCAGTGTCCATCAGGGACATTCTCTTTGTTGGCTCATTTTTTTATTAATTCCTATAGGAATTCCACAGCCTTTTTATCGTGCAACAAGTTTATGCAGGTCTCCAAAAATGTAGTGAGTACATAGGGATCAACTTCTACAGGTGTGTCAGTTTCTTGCATTTTGTCCTAGCTTCCTAAGGTGGAGGCCTCACCGAAGCTCTTCTTGGCCTCCAAAAATGTTCCTTAATGTGATTTACATCAAATCCAACTTCATTCTTTGGGGCCTTACAGACCCATCCATCCTCTTCAGGTTGTTTACCTTTGTCATCGCTAGTCGTTATTCCACTTCTCAACACTATATTCATGCTTTGATACTCTTCACGAGCAAGGAAAATTTTAAGGATGGAAAATTTTCTTAAAGTTTAAAAACATTGGTAAATATCACTAATCCCTAATATGAAAACTATAAAATTTTTATTAATATATTTGTAAAATTACTCAACTTTATAATGATTTTATATATAGTCTCTATATAATGTTGGCGATTTTAAAGGTAAAATAATTTTATATTCTAAAATTTGTGCGAATCATCTTTTATAAAAATTGGAAGTTGACATCTTTTTTTTGTGGACAAATCACGGAAAATTATCCCACTGGGCGAATATTAGCACCTAAAATTCTCCATGCTCGCAGGGCTCAACTTTTAGCATCTAAAAGTTTTTCGTATGCTGTTGAGACTGCGCTTTCTTCTCTTGGATTTTAGCTATCTGCATTGGGCACTCCTCTATAGGATGGTCAAACTAGATGTAGTATTGATATGACAAGCATGTCTTATTCTGGCATTCTCGTGCATAGTGCCCTGGTTATCTGCAGTTGTAACAGATAATCTAACCCCAGACTCTACCAGGTCCTCCTCCTCCTCAACCCTGTCCTCGTCCCTATTAACCTCTGCATGCCCCTCCGTGCCATGATCTAGAGGCTAAGTTTCTACTTGCATTCGGTATGTAGGTGTTATTTCTATCATCAACCCATAGCTTCGAAAGTGGCACTCATCGTGGTCCACAAATTTGCAGAAATTACATAAAAATTGATGAGGTGTCTAGACAAAATTTTGAGTAAATGGAAATTATTCATTGCATGTTGTCAAGTAACTTGACAAATAGCACACCACAACGTAGTCCCCATACTCGACCATGTTGTGGCTTTTAGCTTTAGGGGAATTGGTCCCCCTCCTATAATATAATTTGCGTACACAGGATAATGGTCTTTATCATGCTCTTGGTGCTTGTACTTCAAACACCAGACTTCCACGCACACTTTCGGTTTAGTCTCCTTGTCTTTCTTCAAAATTTATAATTCTAGATGTAGTCTCTATAACTGAGAGTGGATCTATTGTACCCCCAAGGTGGCATCCTGAATAGGTGATGCATGTAACCTCATCATGATTTCTAAGGATTCTTCCTACATTCCTATCTTTTGCTGTGATAGAGCAATTCTCAAGTGGGGCAGAAGCGAAGCTATAAACCATTCGTCATGCTGACTATCTGTGAGCTGTATGTTAGCTTCTTGAATCTGACACTTCAACCTTTGATCTAATTCCCAAGGCATCTCATCGACCCTCATCATGATTTATTTGAATCAGATTACTGATTGTGAGTCAAACTTAGGCTTACTAAACTCCTTGTTTAAAGCTGCCTTAGTCTCTGCTAGCGATGAAAGAGGATTATCAAAAAAATACTTAATATAACAAGTTAGTACGCGATCTTATAGAGAGGTAACTAACAATGCCTTCTTTATATTTTCATCAGTAATCTGTTGCGTTGTCCACACAACATTTGCAACAAACCAAAATTCTCTATATCTTCACTCCCTGTGCCCTTGAAAATCAATAGTTTCATTGCATTCTCCAAGTTGAATGGTGGTGGTGGAGGTGGAGGTGTGGGCAAAGGTGTATATGGTGGAGGTGGAGGCAGAGGTGGAGTGGATGGATGATCTACTTGAGGAATACCCTAAGTGATTAGCTGAGCAATGCTTCATAAGGGAGTCTGTTCCTCCCCTTCATCATCACTTAGAGGAGGTCCAAACAATGGACTACACTTTGGTCCTGATCCTTCACGATTTTTAAAGAACTATTTGCTTCTCGTAGCTCCTAACATCAAGGTAAAGGTATCACTCATTTTTCACGTAATATAATTTTAATCCAAGTATTCAATGATATTAAATACTTACCTTGTGGCCCTTTGAAAAATCGTCACTCCACTTCGCTATAGCTGACTGAGGTATCAACTGCAAATTCCATAACAAATCCTCCTAGAATTCGGTCAAGCCAATGATGAACAGCCCACACAATCTTGCTTTCAGAGGTTTCTAGCCTTCACATTAATTATAGAGTCCACACTATAGGACTATCGAGCTTCCAAATTTCGTGAATGTTTGTTAATTTAGCTAGCCACTCATATAGTTCAATGGGAAAAGTGTAGAAGAAGATCTTGTGTATCTCTATATACAGATGCCTGTTCAACCACTCTTCCTTTGATAGGTGTGGATTCCTATTTTCTTGCATCGTAAACTCGTGAATCTTCTGATCCAACCACTTTTCAATTTCTTTCTTTCTTGGATTCCAATGATGCAACATCACACATCTCTTTCAAGTAGATCCTGGTCCTGGCAATGGAACGATTTGTTGGCTTAGGGGTTCCTAACCCAGGTTTAGAGTTAGTTGCGCCAACCAAAAAACCCCTACACTACTGGCCCTTTTTGCAACAACCTATGTGGCATAGGCTACAGTCTCACCTAAAGCAATATGGGGGGATGCAAGAACTAAGTTTCTTAATCGAGAGACTAGGGTGATATCTTGCAGCACCTTAGATTTGCCTTCGCGCAGATCAATAGACTCTTAGGGCTTGTCGATGCAACTCTGTCAGATAGCCTTCAAACTTTTGTGAAGGTCTATAATCAGTCCTTGTGGGCTTTTAACAATCAATCTGTCTACTTACACACATCAGAGAGCAATCCTAAATTAGGGCTTGCACAAATTTACTTAAGTTATTAATAAACATCATAGAACTCATCAGAGTCTTTGTGAAAGTACTTATACATGCATTGCATACATCATTAACACATATTCAAGAGGATCATGTAACATTCAATTAATATTCCATAAAGCACATCATTCATTGACAACATAGAACATAAACAAAAACAGAGATAAACAAAAATACGCAACAATTCTTCATAAACTATATTTATTGATATTGAATTCAAGGTTATAGACTCAAAACTACCCTACAGTCTTAGCCGCAGGGGTCCGTGCACTCAGCTACAGACTCTACCTAGGTCTCTTCCCACTTAGCTGTAGAGCCTTTCTTCTCCTATCTTACCCACTTCTTCTCGCTATCACCTCTTCATACTACTTCTCCATTTCCTTAGACTCTCTAAGACACACCTATTTATAGCCTTTTTCATACAATGGCATGATCCGCAGACCATGGGTGAATCTCAAAATTGACTCAAAACGTACATAAAACAAGGGCTAAACCCCTTTGACTCCTATTCATCTATGCATTTCACATCCACAAATCATGGATACTTTACATTATTTACAAAAACTACACCAAAACTTGGGTTATCGTAACCTCAAAATTGACCCAGGGGACCCCATCCCAGTAGATACCCTCATAAAATTGAAGAAGATCAAAATTTTGATAGATCCAAGTGACTTTCATATGCATGTATGAGCCATTAAATAAAGATACATTCTCATCATACCTTACGGTTTACAGAGCCAATAGCTAAAACACAACAAACCATGCATTCCTTGTGGTATCCAAATACTTGTGCACCTTCTCATTAGACATAGGACCCTTGAAGCACTTTGTAATCTTTTCATCAAGTACCTCTTTATCTCTTTCCATATCTACATCTCAAAATGATCCTCAAGAAGGATCTACTCATCACATCTCATCAATTATGTTACAAATAGTCATACTCAAATACATATACAAGAAGTATAATCAATAAGCATAATCATCAGATCTATAAATCTAGACACAAGTAAGTGGCATCATCAGTCAAGAAATACTTATCTTTAATGAGAGGTGACCCACTCCGTCTTGAAATAATATTCAATATCCATCAATGTCCATGGTCCACATGCCAATGTTGCCTTCAATTGTCCAACCAAGTCTGTTAGGGATTATCCCATATAGGGCTTCGTAAAATCTCCCACAAGTGCTTGAGTATATTTTTATTTACCATACAAGGTTTCATATCTCATATTGTTTCCATAAACTAGGGTTTATATCTAACCCTAACCTCATAGAATCCATCAAACCCTAATAATAAAGTTTCCTACGATTTTCTTCAAAGCCTAGAATTATTTTAGGTCTCCACCATCCTCTTCTTACTTCCATTAAAGGTGTCATCATCAAGGTGATCTCCATAGATTTTATTAAACCCACCTCTAATACCATGTTAAATTTTCATAGGGCTACATTGTTATTTTCTTTCATAATTGCATTTCATCATTAATATGTTAAGTTCACCCGATATCATCATTACATTATTCATATCTACACCATTATCCATCAACATATGCAATTATATAGAAAGAGAAACATCATCATCATCAATGTAGCAGAACATAAAGGAGCAAGAGAATAAAAACTTGCACACACATAGAGACACCAGGATTGGTCCAAGACTAGGGTGAAACCCACTATGGGGAAAACCCTTGCATATCCATGAAACATATCTAATCATGCTCGAAAACGAAACCTTGATTTTGATGGTTGAAATGTGTTGTCACTGACTGTGGTCAGCTGTTGAATACTGCTAAACATTACTATCATTGAGCGGAATATCTATAATATAGAAGTCTCATGAAACTATCCATGAAAGTATGATATCCATGAAACATATATAATCATGCTTGAAAACAAAACCCTGATTCTAATGGTTGAACTATGTTGTCACTAACTGTAGTCAACCGCTGAATCCTGCTAAACATTACTGTCACTGAGTGGAAAATCTAGAATACAAAAATCTCATCCATGGGTCCCAAACGTAAGGAGGAGGAGTTGTGAAAGCATATATAGCATATATGAATGCTCTCTGCATAATTGGATGACACCATCCAGAATATATCTTGACGCTCCCAGGTGAAATGAATGAGGGTGTCTAGGGTCAAACATACCTTGACTTGCTTCAAGCCCTGGGTTCTCTCATGATACTACTATGCGAGTGCCCATGGAATCCCATATGTTCTCAAGGCCACTAAATGTGAGCGTCTGAGGGCTAGTACAACCTAATTTGACCCTCAAGTTCAGGACGCTCCCATAACCCACTATTCCAATGTACAAGGCTCCCTCGATGCTCGTATAAGCCTATGTACCAATGTTGAGGGACTAAAATGTCCAGTTCTATGCTAGCATCCAAGGATCAGAAAACCCTAAGTCAGAGTGAACCTTATGCATGTGATTTTAGACTCTTGAGCGAACTCCTTCCGTTGAACATATGCGAACCAAGACAATAAGAGAAGAGAAGATAACTTTCATCGAATGTGTCCAAATGAGTTTGAGGTATCTTCTATTTATAGGCTTTTAAGAGGTTCCACTTGGGTTTAAGGCCAACTGAAATAGTTACCCCTGTTGATAGGGCCGACCCATTCCATAATACATGTATGAATAAAATAATTCATAACTCAACTTCCGCTCGACCAAATTGGGTGATATTTAGGTCAATTTTGGTCCTCTAAAAAAGAGGAATATATTGAAATCATTTTCTTCATGATATGAGCTATCCAAAGTGGAATATGACTACAGTTTCAAAAAGTAACATGAAGACATATTTCCAGTCTAATGTTTTGCTTAAACAAATTATGCGAATAAGGTGGTGAATTATAGGGTGAATTTTTCATTTAGACATCTCAGGCCATGAAGAATAAATTATCAACTTGTTAAGGTCCAATAATAGGAATCATTTGTGTTGGCCTCTTACTATTCATTTTGGTCAGTTTAGCCTATGAATCACTGGGTGTCATAGCCTAAAAGGTTTTCATGTAAAAACCGTCATTTATCTAATCAGTCTAAGGTTGGGAAGGATTTTTGCTTGTAAAGTGTTTGTAAAATGAATTTACAAGTGAAATAAACATGAATATATCTAAATTACCTTTCCAAAGAGCTATAGATCTCTCCAAATTCATTCAAGCATCAAAAGTTATGGAAAAAATAAATTCCTTCCTCAAAAGCCAGAAAACAAAGCAAAAAGGCTAAGTATCCCGCATATCGGGTGTTTTTAAGAAGAGGAACAGTGGAGGTTGGAGAAAAGCTACAATAAAATATCATTAATATTGCATATTAGCAATCAAAAGGTTCAAATATAGTGCCACAGAAAAGACATATCGACGATTTGTGATTGCCAATCAGACATATCGGTGGGACCTAGGTCATATCGCAAAATCAGCAATCAGCGTATCAATGAGTGTATTATCGGTGATATCATCATTAAAGGACCACCATATTCAGCAAAATTATAGTCAAAGGAACATGGCATATGGAATATTGGCATTTAGTGATCGACGAATTCCAAATATATGGATGTTGTATACCAGAGAATGTTGCGACATTGAAAATGTTGTGATGTGCAAAGTCACATCATGAAAAGGGCCAATAGTGTTAAACAACTCAGAAAAGGGGCTGATAGTGTTAAACTGTCGTAAATTGCTGAAACAAGTTACAAAGTAAATTCATTGCAAAACTAGAATATGATGGTCCCTTTACTCTCTCCTCCAGTGGGACGTGTGGCACAATGATTGGTTTCGATAAATGCACATGGTGTGTGACGTCAGCATGATGTGGCAGTATGGTGGACATCTGGCAGGAAGATTCAATACTTTCAGAGTCATAAGAGACAAGAAAAGGGTGACACATGTCACCACTCATAATGTGCCACGTGGAAGTGATGATGTCATGACCAGAGTTCACAAGTCAGAGGTTGATGGATATCGTTGTTTTGTAACTTATGCCACTTGAAAAAGTTGTGATAGAGGGGATAGTGTGTGTTATTTAGAGTTTAAAGATGCTCATTTAGTGGGGCCTGACCCAGGTTTAGAGGTGATTTAGCCAAGCAAATCACAGTACTATTGGCCCCTTCGGCAACAGTCCATGGAGTGCGGACTAAGGTCTCACCCGACGTAGTATGGGAGGGTGATAGAACTAGGTTTCCGCACCCTGGGGATGGATGATATATTGGGATTGGTATGCAGTCCAACCTTCGTGCTCACTATGCTATGCGCACCAATGGGCACCACGTAGCTTGCGATGTTTTCTTCACGTAGTCCTATTCGCAGCGTGATCCTTGTTATTTACCCAAGACTTTCCTAATTATGCACTGTTAGCTAATTCCTTAGATTATTTTCATATATAAGTATTCTGAACCATACAAGCATTTATTCAACTGTGTGTAGGAAATAAATAGAGTAAAAGTAATGATTAACAACAGAATAACGATTCAAGGCTAGATGCACAGAATTAGGATAAACTTCTCTTTATTAACTTTTTGTCCCGATTACAGACTCAACTCCACCCTGTGCACTTAGCTACAGGGGTCTGCGCACTCAGCTACAGACTTTACTAGACCTCTGTGCACTTAGCTACAGAGCCTATACCTACTACTATGACCCAAGACACTTAGAATTCTACTCTAAGCTTGAACCATTCCTTCGCTACTCACTCTATCTTCTACTCCCTTTACAACTTAGAGCCTCGCTTTATTTATACAATCCCATGGTCCGCGGACCATGGGTAGGCCGACATGACTTTACATTACATTACATTATTTTAGGGTGAACAACCTTATGACTTAAGCTCTACCTCGCACTCCGCACCTACAAATTGCAGAGTCTTACAAAACCTTTGACCAAAACTTGGGCTTTCAGCCCCAAAACTTGTTGTGGGGGGGATTCCATGCCCAACAGGCCCCCAACATAATCATCGTGACTCATCCCGAGTCACTCTACTGGTGCAGAAATCTTGGCATGGAGCCCCTCCAACTATTCCCGTACTGCCCGGAGGTTTGCGACGGACTATTCTACGGTTTGCTGGACCCACTGCATTCTTGCTTCAGAATCATCGACATCTCACTTGTGTCCTTTCCTTGGTACCATCTTTTGGTGCTTGTGTTTATAGTCCCGCGCCCTTGTTTGGCTCCTCAGGCCACGAACATTGTGCTTCGGCCAGCTAGTAAGAGAGTTGGCCCACCCGTGTAGGGTTTCAAGCAGCTGCCATTGAGTTTTCCTGGGAAGGGTTCTCCATTGAGTTTGACTAGCTGGACCATGCCTTCGTCTATGACCTCTTTTACCACATATGGTCCGAACCAGTGCATTTTGAATTTTCCTGAAAATTTTTCGAACTTGCTGTCATACAGTAGCACTAAATCGTTTACCTTGAAGGTGTGCAACTTGATATGGCAATCGTGCTAGGATTTTTCATGATACTTTTCTACCTACTGGTGAAATCTGGCCAGAAACTGTTATTCCTCAAGTTCTTCCAATTTCACGAGCCTTTCTTCCAGAGCTTCGCAATCCATCATGCTTGTGGGCGCTACTATTCACAAACTAGATACGATGTATTCCATCGGCATGACTGCATCCGTACCATAGACCAACCAGAATGGTGTCTATCCCGTCAATGTCTTGCATGTTGTCCTATATGCCCATAACACAGTGGGTATGCGCAGGTCCTAGTCATTCGTTGTGCGTTACATACTTTGGTCAGCACAGTCTCCAGTATTTTATTGGATACTTCTACTATTCCATTGGCCTGTGGCTGGTATGGTGTACTTTTCTGATGATACACTTGGAACTCTTATGTGAGCACACTGATGGTTTCATTCAAGAAATGTGTTCCGCGATCGCTCATTAAGATTTTCAGACAGCCAAATCGTGTCAACACATTTTCAAACAAAACTTTGCAGTCGTAGCGGTTGTGTAGTCCCTGACTGGCTATGCTTCTGCCCATCATGTTAGGTATTTTGTCGCGATGATGATGTAGCACGCACCTGTCTTTCCTTGAGGTTTGATCGGGCCCATGAGGTTGATCGCCCATTTCTCAAACGGCTGCAGTGTCACTTGGGGATTTAGTGGCATTTCGTCTCTCCGTGATGGTTTACCCATTCTTTGACATATATCGCGGGCCTTACAGTGCGCTTTCAAATCCTGGTACAGGGTTAGCCACCATAACCCTACGTGAAGAATCTTCTCTGCAGTCACGCATCCTGCATAGTGTCCTCCTGTAGCGCCACCATGTGCTTCCTCAAGGATCTGACCTCGTTCAAATTCAGGTACGTATCTTTGCAATATCTTATCATTTCCCATCTTCTAGAAGTGCCACACGATGATAGAAAAGTATGTCATGTGCATCACCAATTCCTTCTTCTATTGGATTGAGTACTCCTTCGGCGCAATCCCTATTGTTAGAAAATGGATTATATCTTCGAAGTGTCAATTCACGACGCGCACTGTAAAGAGCTATGCATTAGGTAGTCCCTCCAAATTTGTTGGTTCCTCCCCCGTCTCAATTCATGACAAGTGGTATGGTCCTATGTTTAAGTTTCATGGCTTGACTATGAGCTCAAAATCATATTCTTGAAATAGTAAAAGCCATCAGCATATTCTCCCTCCCAACATAGGCTTGTTCACTAGGTATTTCAACGCGGAATGGTTAGTATACATCTTGAAATGTCCTCCAAGTAAATAGTGTCGGTATTTTTGGAGTGTGTCCACCATTGCTAAACCCTCACGCTAGGTGGTAGAATAGCTCCTTTCTACTTTGTACAATCTTCGACTCGCAAACATGATCAGGTGATCTACACCCTCTGCGCCTTCCTGTGTGAGTAAGGCTCCCAACGTGATACACAACGCATCAACATGTACATGAAATTCCACATCCCATTTCGGGAAGACCAAGATTGGCGCAGAGGCTAGTTTCCCCTTCAGGTCATCCAAACTCTTCATGCAATCATCATTCAAGCAATATGTAACATATTTTTTCAATAGCGTTTCCATTGGTGCGGTTATTTGGGCATAACTTTTGATGAACTCCTATAGTATCCAGTGTGTCCCAAGGTAGAACGTAGTCGTTTAACACTTCGCGGTGCTTCCAAATTGAGGATAACAACAATATTCGTAGGGTCAAACATCAGCCCTTGTTTGCAGACCACATGTCCCAACAGGTTTCCAAAGGGAATGAGGAATGTGCACTTCTTCAGGTTCAACGCAATTTGGTGTTAGCGGCAAGTATCTAGCATTAAATGTAAGCTTGCTACATGGTCCTTAACTAATCCAAAAACAATCCAACAATCAAGATAGACCTCCAAAAACTTGTGGATGTATTCTCTGAACGCGGCTACCATGATGCACGAAAATATAGCTAGTGCATTATTCAGTCCAAATGGCGTTACAATATATTGAAAGCATCCCCATTCTATTTCGAAGGTTTTCTTGCTCCTATCTTCTGGTGTGATCTTGTTCTGATGGTACCCAGAGAACCCATTCGTGAACGAGTATGCTTCCTGACCATCAACATTCTCTAGTACTTCATTTGTGAATGGTGTTGGGAATGGATCATGTACACAGGCATCGTTCAGCTTCCTGAGGTCTACGCATATTCTTATTTAACCGTTCTATTTTTTCTCTTGTACTACCATAGGACTGACCCAGTCAGATTCTTCCATTGGTTCAATAATTCTGGCTTCAAGCATTTTGTCTAATTTGTCACGAACCTTTCCTTTATACTTTGGATTCAAGCGGTAAGGTCGCTTGTTAACTAGCTTCGTGTCGGGTTTCAGGGTGATCCTCATTATCCCTAAATCGCCAACGATTCCTTTTAAGTCTGTAACTTTGGTTGGGAACAAGTCTTGGTATTCCTGGAGTAACTCAGCGACCTTATAGACCATGGCATCATCCCAATAGTCCCCAGGCGTTGCGTACTTTGGTTCGGCCTCCATTCCAATGTTGACCTACTTCGTCTTTAGCAGCGCGGTTATGTCGAGATCTTCAAGTGATGGTCCGTGATTCTCATGAGAGCCTTCCATTTCTGAAATGCTAATGTTCTGTGGGTCCTCATCATCCTCCTCGACATTCACATTATAAAACTCCAGTGTGTTTCTTAACTGTGTCGCCCATTCTGGCTTAAGTATGCCCTTGGCTCCTATGGTATTTTGAAGATAGTGGCTTTTACTACTTGTAGCGCACCGTCAACAGTATCGGACCAATGATCTTCAAATGTGAACGTTAAGAAGAATCCCTCGCGCAAGACATCCCATTTACCCGTACCATGGCAGAGCTCTGTCTCCATATACCAATTCTTGGGTATGATGTCCAGGGTATGGTAGAATAAATATACCCATTCAGGTTGTGGCTCTTCCTTGTAGAACTTGGTCCATTTTGTGAGGTGCATGCATGGGTCATCTCATCCATCATATTTGTCTACTAGTCGTATTTGTGGTTTTCCAAAATGTAGGCGCATCATCCTTCTGCATCTGCGCCAATCATCAAAAGTTCCTTGATGCATACCCCACCATCGTGCAGGTGTTGGCACATTGCCCACTTTAGCCCATCAAACTGCTACTGCTCTGGTGCTACACTTTGGAATTTCCCAAAAATTCATCCATTGCTGACAATCCATCATATGTCAGCAACTCCCTTGCATCTTTTTTTACGCAACACAATGACCTGATCATCATGTTGCAGTTTAGTGTTGTTACTTCGTGCAGCCGATTCTGCTATCACTCTATCTCTTCGTCTGAATCCAAAGTGCAAGAAATTTCACACTCCCACGAAATCCTTCCATCTGTAGTTAGATTCACCCAATCCTCACCTTGTGCAATTATCTTATAGGTACAGTCGAGATTGTTATCGCACACTGGTTCAGTGTATCGCACTCCTTTAGCTGGGTCCAGTGGTACTACTACACATAGTGACTTTTTCTCAAAGGTCATTTTGCACTTCTTCAGATTTATGACTTTGTTCATATCAGTAGCCTAGTATATTCCTAATAGCACAGGATAGGGATTGCTATCATTGACAATCTCTATCACTTCAAAATTTTCCTGCACGCTCGCACCTTCAATATCAATTGTCACCCCTTGCAATCTTCCCTTGGGAAAAATCCTCTGTTGGTTCACCATTCATAACTGAATAGGGGACCATTGTAACATGGGTTTTCCCATGCGTTCCCATGTTTTCTCTGGTAGTACATTCACATCTGAACCCAAATCTAGGATTACCTGATCCATTTCGTACTCACCTATTTGTGCTGTCAACCTCATCTCCCTTCCTGTGCGCAATGCATGTTGTCCAAGTTTTCGGACCACATGCGGTTCTCCTGATCCCGCGCACCTAGTGATAAGTTCCTATAGCCCTTTGACTACCTTTTTGTCGTGCAGTAGCTTCATGCATGTCTCCAGAAAGGTAGTGAGCATAGAAGGATCCATCTTTGGTTCTAGTTGATACTTACTACCTGAGGTGGAGGTCTCCATGAAGCTTCTCTTAGCTTCCATGAATGTCTCCTTCACGTGTTCTATGTCAAACTCGGGTTCTTTTGTAGGAGCCTTACGAACCCACTCATTGTCTTCTGGTTGCTTCCCTTTATCATCTCCCATGGCCATACCACTCCTGAGCATCATGTTTACAATTGGGTCTTCTTCGCGCGGTTCAGACCTCATCATTTGTAAATTCTGGGTCAGAGGGGGTTGGACTAGCCCCTTTTTACACATCTTCACTATCAGCGAAGGGCAATATTCTATGTCATGATCAAATTTATTACAGTACCAAAATGATATCCTATTTAGGTTCATACAATTGTAGGCATAATGCCCTAGACCTCCGCAATTGTAACAAATTATCTGTCTGCGACCCCTTCCTGGTCCCATTCCACCTCGACCCTGACCATTCCCCTGAAACCCAGCGCGCACCATCCCTGCATTTGGGTCAAGGGCTCACATTTCGGTCTACACCCTATAGGCAAGAGTCTGATCCATCATTATTTCATAGCTTCGGTAGGTGCATTCATCATGGCCTATCGACCTGCAGAAATTACAAAACAATTGCTGGGACATTTGCATATACTTCTGCAATAGATGACAATTATCCATGGTATATTTTCCTCCTATCTGGCAGATCGCACACCATAATGTAGATGTCATGCTTGGTGCCACCTGTGCCTCCAGTCTTAATGACATTGGCCCTCCCCCTGCCAAGTAGTTCGCAAACAGTGGACAGTGGTCCTTGTCATGCCCTTGGCCTTTGCATTTTATGCACCATACTTCCTCGTGCACCTCCGGATGAGTTTTCCTATCATGTTTCAAACTTTGCACCTCCATACACAGATTCTATAGTTGCACGTGGATCTTTTGGATTGCCAACCCAGGGTCTTGTATAGGGGTCTCATGCAATCTCATTGCCATCTCCAATGCTTTGGCCTGGGTGGAAATTTTTTGCTGTGATAGCACCATCCTTAAGTGTGGCGTAAGTGAGGCCACAAACCATGTGAGAAGTTGTGCATCTATTAACATCATATTGGCTTCGCGGATTGTACTCTTCAACCTTTGGTCCAGATCCTAGGGGTTCTCGCCCAAGAGCATCGTGATCTCCTTAAACCCGATGATTGATTGTGTCTCTGATGTTGGCCTGATAAATTCCCTGTTCAACGCGGTCTAGATCTTTGCAATTCCTACGTTGAGGTGGTCATTAGAATGCTTGATATACCACGTTAATGTGCAATCCTGTAGTGCACTCACCAACGTAGCCTTTTTAATATTATCATGCACGATGCCCTATGCTTCCCATACTTCTCTTACCACAAACTAGAATTGGTCTGGATCTTCATTTCCTACGCCTCTGAAAACTGGTAGTTTGATCGCAATTGCCATACCGAGCTACGGTGGTGGTGGAGGTGGAGTGGGTGGATATGGAGATGAGGAGGGTGAAATGGGTGGCACTATGGGTGGGGGTGGTAAATGTGGAATTCTCTGTCTTATCAAACTGACCGCGCTTCTCGGAGAGATTTTCGCGAGCTCCTCCTCGGTTTCCTGCAAGGGTGAAATTAAAGGACTGTTTCCCAACTCCTCACTACTTCCGATTTTGTAGATCTTTATGCTTTGCATAGTCCCAAACATTAATTTATTCACTTAACCCACTTTTCACACAATAACATCTTAATCCAAGTGTTCAAAGATTTAATATACTTACCTCGCGGTCCCTTGAGAAAACGTCGCTCTGCCTCACTATAGCTGATGGTCGTGTCTACCGCAAACTCAGTGATAAATCCTCCTATTATTCAGTCGAGCTAGTGGTCCATAGATTGCGCTATATTCTCTTATGAGGCTTCTAGTTTATGCACTAGTTCTGGAGTCCACACTATTGGCTTGTCGAGCCTACACCTTCCTTGGCTGTTTGCTAAGTTTATGATCCACTCATACAACTCAGATGGAAAATATGCAAAGAAAATTCCATGGGTTTCAGTGTACAAGTAGCGATCCAACCACTTTTCCTTAGATACTCGTGGATATCTATTTTCCTGTGCCACGAACTTGTGAATCTTCTTGTCCAACCACTCTCAAATTTCTTTCTTTGTAGGATTCCAGTAGCATGACATTAGACATCCTTTATGCAGATCCCAGTCCTAGAAATGGAACCATTTGTTGGCTTAGTGGGGCCTGAACCAAGTTCAGAGGTGATTTAGCCAAGCAAATTTAGTACTACTGGCCCTTTTGGCAACACTCTGCAAAGCACGGACTGAGGTCTGACCCGAAGTAGTATGGGAAGGTGCTAGAACCATGTTTCCACACCCTGGGGATGTTTGATATGTTGAGATTGGTATGCGGTCCAACCTTTGCGCTCACTGTGCTACGCGCACTAGTGGGCACCTCGCAGCTTGCGATGCAGTCTTCGCGCAGTCCTATTCGTAGTGCGATCCTTGTTATTTACCCAAGTCTTTCCTAATTATTCACTGTTAGCTGATTACTTAGATTATTTTCATATATAAGTATTTTGAATCATACAAGCATTTACTCAACTACGCACAAGAAATAAATAGAGTAAAAGTAATTCATAACAACAAAATAATGATTCAAGACTAGATGCATAGAATTAGGATAAACTTCTCTTTATTAGCTTTATGTCCTGATTATAAACTCGACTCCGCCCTGCGCACTCAGCTGCAGACTCTACTAGGCCTCTACACACTCAGTTGCAGAGCCTCTACCTACTACTACGACCCAAGACACTTAGAATTCTACTCTAAGCTTGAACCATTCCTTCGCTACTCACTCTATCTTCTACTCTCTTTACAACTTAGAGCCTTGCTCTATTTATACAATCCCATGGTCCGCAGGACATGGGTAGGCCATCATGAATTTACATTACATTACATTACTTTAGGGTGGACAACTGTATGACTTAACATCTACTTCGCGCTCCGCACCAACAATTTGCGGAGTCTTACAAAACCTTTGACCAAAACTTGGGCTTTGAGCCCCAAAACATGTTGTGGGGGGGATTCCATGCCCAACAAAAGAGCTCAGGCACTAAAGTAGTTTACAAAGGAAAATTTCCCCTGGAGGGAGCTTAAATACCTTAGCACCCTAAAGCTTAGCACCAGGTCACAACCTCAGTCTTATGGTGAGGAAATACAGAAAGGGGCTAAAAGATAAAAAGGACCAAGAGAATATTAGAATTTGCTGTTGTTGTAATGTTTCTTAAATAAAAATTCCAATGAGGCAAAGCTCCAAAGTGACATCACGATGATATTAGAGGGCATAAAATATCCGATAGTGTGATATGTGGAAGTGTTGGAGCATGAATGAGTTGACAAATATGATAAAAGCATAAAGGAATTAAAGAGTATTAGTGAAACAAGAAGGCCAAAACAAGGAGAAAATTTTCTCGATAGACAATGTAGAAGCACCAATAGATTAATGGGTCGGTAGCTATTTAAATGCAGAAAAGAGAGGACTAGTGGTTTGAAATGCACAGTCAGCAAGTCTCTGTGGAAACAACTACAACCACTCCAGTTCTAAAGGTAGAAGATCAGAAATATTGAACCAATTTCTAGATTTAGAGGCTAAGGATTTTCCAGCAGAATTGAGAAGAGCAAAAGAGTAGTTTTGATTAATTATTGCAGAAGGACCTATTATGATAGTAGAAATGCTAAAACTTCAGTTAGGGACCTATTCTACTTTCAATGGAAGAAATTAACTAGATACTTCTTTTTCCTTAATGAAAGCATATTTTCCTATATTTTCTAGGACATACAAAATATATTTTAAAGTTTATTTTTGCATACATGAACTTGAGAGATACTAAAAATATATTTGTTTTTGTAATTATGTAATGACTATTATTTTGTAAAACATTTATGTAAAGCACCCTATAAGTAGTTTCTAAATATGTAAAGAAGGTTGGAACTTGTATGAAGAAAAGAGATGTAAGTTGATGTAAGCCATGGATTATACTCAAAGTGATCAATTTATAGAAATACAGAGAGTTTTGTGCCCGGATTCCCATGTTAGACAAATTGGTGATGTGCTTCTTATGTTAAAATGTTTATTTTTTGAGTTTCCATATGTTTTTCCCTCTTTATTGTTGCAATAAGATTAAGCGTCAAATTTACTTAAGTGTACTTTGCTCTGGCTTGTTAGAATATCCATGTTTTCTCTCTGACTTTAAATATAGAATTCATCTCAATATGCTCCATATTTAATTGAACTTTAATCAAATTCATCCTATTCACCCCTCAAACACTCAATAAGATCCAAAAGCTTTCCTAACCTCCCTTGTTATAGTTACTCTGCCATTTTGTGATTCATTACCTAAAGGTTCATGATTTCATGCCCAATGGACTTTTCCAGCATCTTTCAACCAAACCTTTGAAAAAACCTATCTTAAACACAAATATCTAGCATAAAATATGAAGCAGAAATCTAAATGATATAGAGAGATCCCTCTTTGAAGATGGAAGGGCTAGATCCCAAATTTAAAAGTGGTTTTGTGGTTACCTTTATAGTTCTTTTCCTCAACCTAGGAAAATTACAGAGTGATAACATTCTAGTGACCATGCGAGAAAAGGCCTTAAAAACAAAATATTTCCCTGGTAAATATTGATTTCAAAGATCCAATGTTGCTTCCTATGAGTGACAGTGAAATAAAATCTATTTAGGCTAATTTTTCACCCAGAATTTGTATATGTTCATGGCTGTAAATAATCCATTTGAAGATCTGGGTGCCGCATGGAAAATTTTAGGGGCTAACATTCGCATATGGGCTAATTTTCCATGCTTTTTCCAAAAAAGGTTCGCCAATTCCCTTTCTTTCCTGAAAATTACCCACCCAAATTTTATAAGAAAAAAATACTTTACCTTAAAGATTGCCAAAATTTTATAGAGACTATATAAAATCATTAGAAGTTTGAATACTTTTACTAAAATATCACCAAGAATTTTATAGTTTGCATATTATGGATTATTAATATTCACCAAGGTTTCTAATCCTTAAGATAAATTTGCATCCTTAAAATTTTCTCTAGATCTGGTTCTAATGAAAATCTACACCAAATCCCACCTAGATCCTAACCCACCTAAAATTGTGAATAATCCTGAGAAGCTGATTAGGAAGAAGAGTTTTACAGAGAGACAAGAAATCAATAATCCTTTTCCAAGAGTTAATTCCCTTCTAAAAATTTTTATAACTATTGAGGATATTGAATTTGACTTACCCTTTGAGCATAATCTTTTCAGAAACAAATCAAAAAGCTTTGTCCCTGAGACAATCTTTGATGAAAATATTTTGAAACCTTATATCTTAGCACATCAGCCTGTCATTTCAGATTATAATAAATATGTTATAAAACAGCTTCAAAAACTTGAAGATTTGGTGACTAAATTGAATCAAGACACTCATAAACCATTCATAGATCAATCAACTACTTTTTCTTCTTTTGCCTCATCATCAACCCGTCCTATGGATTCTCTTTTCACCACTATTCCCATTTCATCTACCATGCATACTCCTTCTATAGTATCTCAGAAAGTCATAATTTCACCTTCTTTACCACCTATAACATACAACACAACCACACTTTCATCCTCCTCTCATATCCTAGTCATGGTAGCACGTTATGTCCCTCTCGCTTTACCAACACAAATAAATGCCATTCCCTAGACTTATGGGAAATGTATACCCCAATTTGATAGCACTGGGCCTATCTAAACACAACATCACATAGACAAGATGAATGACTTCTCATATTTGGAAGAAGTTGATGATGATGATGTGAAAATGATGCTCTTTATAGAAAGTTTGCCAGGGGAAGTTAGAAAATGGTTCAAGGGACTTCCAGCACGAAGTATTGTAGATCTAGAACAATTTCACCAAAGTTTCCTTGCAAGATGGGAAGTAAAAATGAACCGCTTTAGATCATAGAATAATATGAGTGTCTAAGGAGAGCTCCTAGAGAAACAATTCACGATTTTTACACTAGATTTAACAATGTTTACAATTTTATTCTAGTAGCAATACAACCTCCACCAGGGATAACTTTCGTCTTATTTCCTGATGGATTTGATGTCGATATGTCTTATCAATTAAGAGAGAGAAACCATGCCACATTAGAAGAAATTAAAAGAAATGTTGTGGGTGTAGAGGAAATTTTTTTGGCCAAAAGAGCGAAGTTAAAAGCTGAAAGAAGGGTGACAATCAAAGACGAGCCTTCTTCTTAAGCAGATGCAAAGCTAGATAATTTAGTTAGAACTATTGTTGGCCTGTTGGGGCCTGACCCAGGTTTGGAAGAGTTATTAGCCAAACAAATCCTGCACTACCGGCCCTTTTGGCAACAGTCTAGAGAGCACAGACTGAAGTCTCACCCGAGGTAGTAGGGGAGGGTGCTGGAACCAGGTTTTTGCACCCTTGGGATGTCTTAATGTAGTCTGGAGGGGTCGCGAACCATTCTACGACCTCGCGCCATTCTATACCACTATTGGGATTCTGTGTAGATTCGTACAGATGCACTTTCTTATTAATGAGATTATTACAGATTTGATCTTATTCTTACAGTCTTTAAGCAAACATTTAACAATAAAACCCAGTGCATGCAATCACAATTCTTAAAGACAATGCATAAATTTAGAACATAAACAACAGATAGATTCATGATAAAGCACACAATGATTCAGAACTTCTTATCTTTATTTATCTTTTGTCAATATAACTAGATCCACCTTGCGCACTCAACTGTAGGGGTCCACGCACACAGCTGCGGACTCTACCAGGCCTCTGCGCACACAGCTGCAAAGCCTCTATCGATATACCAACACCCTTGACTCAGAATTACAGATGCAAAGAGAATATTGCTTTCATAAACCCATAACATTCAAGATCGAAACCAAAAATTGACCTCTAACCATAGAGCCTTGCTCGATTTATACATTTCCATGGTCCACAGACCATGGGTAGGATGATTCACTTTCTACTTTCTTACATTATTTTCGCGCAGACAACCCTTTGACTTAACTCATTACAATTCACGCTCTGCACACCTCGTGGAGCCTTTACCATAATTTTACCCAAAATTGTGGACTTTGAGCCCCAAAACCATTACGTGGGGCCTCCGCTACCCAATAAGCCCTCAATACAATCATCGTGACTTGTCCTGAGTCACTCAACTAGTGCGAAAATCATTGCGTGGAGGTCATTCAACCATGTATGCACTTCGTTTACATTCGCAACAAAAGTTTCTGCCATTTGTTGTACCCATTCTATGCGAGCCACCAATGCATCAGTATCAGTTTCTGTTGCTTGTCTAGGTTCATATACTGCCTACATTTGTGCTAACTTTCCCTCGATGTTGGTGGAGACCGTGAATACCTCATCAAGCCATGGCTGGATGCGTTTTTTAAGCACTGCTTCCTTCTGCCGAGTAGCATCAAATTGCACCTTGAGAACATGGGCCTCCCTCATTTTGGCCAATCGCTACGTGATGGTGACCATTTGTGCAGTTCCCCGGACTTTGTCATAAGCTTGTTGTAACTCCCGTGCTTCTACCTCTACCTATTGTAGTGTTGGGTATTCCTGGAGGGATGTGAGCATTAGGAGGGACTGATCCAACAATTCCGAGCAATCTTAGAAAGCACGCTTTATCACTTCCAATCCTGCGTGAATTTCCCCTCGCTGCTGCTCTCGAAATTCTGGGGGTGTGGGTGGCTATGCCTTCAGTCTTAGCTCCGCAATTTGTAAATTTAATTCCCTCTGGGCTTTTGCAGCCTCCTCTTGGGCTGTATGGAATCTTGCGGCCATGTGATGAATCTTGTCAGTTATAGGAAGTTCCATTGGGACAACCAACTCTGGTTCCTTACTGTAGGTCTCCGCCACGGCCTGTTCCACTTCCTAGTTGTGTGCGACCAAGTCATCACGCTGTAGACTGACCTGCTCTAGATTTTCCTTGTGATCCATTAAGAATTGGAGGGCACGACCTTCCCTAGCACGAAGCTCAGCAGCTACCCCATCCTACAGTTGGTATAGGTTTTCTCTAGGAAGGGCGACCAAATTCAACCCCCAACTTCTCATGTCACCTTCAGCATATGTTAAGACAACTCCTGCTGGCAACACTAAAGTGTTCATTGTGTGGGTGTGCAACATCTTCTTGGCTGTGGCTGTGTCATCTACTAGGTTTGGTATCATCCCTTCTGGGGGTCACACCTGTAATTCCTGCAGTTGCACTCTGAGCTCCCCCAACATAGTTATCTGCTCTGTCATCAGCTCGTCCAACGCACCTAGAGTGACATTGCACATTGGTTCGTTGCTGTCAAGAAACACTTTCTCCAAAGTCTTTGAGGTCTTTGACTTTTTGCGTGTATGTGGCGAGTCCTTTGATGTGCGACCTCTTACCTTAGGTCGATTTTGTCGGAAGGTCCATGTGTTCCCATGTATTTGTTTCCCTCTGCATGTCCTATTTCAATGATATTTATTCATATTCCGTGATCTCCTCGGTTATTACTTCCTTGGTCACCTCCTGCTACGAAGCTGCCCTTTGTCCCTGATGTGTCCTTTCCACCAGTTTAGTGAGTCATAGCTAGATTTCCTTCTTTTGTTGTTGTGCTACCATTCTTTCTAATAAGGCCATGTCTAGGGTGTGCCACTCCAGAGGCCATGCTTCCAGTACTTCATAAATTACATCGTCTGTTGCAATGAACAGAAGCTTTACCCATGTTTGTTGTGGATCCTTCCACGCCTGGATATATAGGTTATGCATGTCCGCTTTGAACTCGGTCATGCTTTGCAAATTGTTATATATTGTTGGGGACAACCACAGTCTGTGAGTGATCCATGTTCGGATACTCGCCTCCATGAATATCCAAAATACTTTGATCTCACAAACCCTCGTGGCATCCTTTGTAGCCCAAAGCGAGTTATACCGCACTGCTTCAAGTAGGTTCTTCTTAATGCTGGGAAACTAGCTACCCTGTGATAGTTCTCCTACAACCAGAAGGATTGATAGTAGCAACCATGCATAATGGAAAGTCTTACCTTTCTCCTGGGCTTCCTTACAATTTGTCAAAAATTCGTCGCATAGAAACTGTGCCCAGTTGAACTAAACCCCTTCTGCACATTGCTCCACAAGTGCAATGACAGGGGCTGGCACTTCATCTGCGTGAAATTTCTTCATGAGTTTACTGGCCAGTATTCGAGTGGCAACTCGCACCCCTCGGTCTTGGATGCTTGCTATTACATACCCATGCTTTCACTTTTCCAACTTATATTTAGCCTTCATTGCTTCTGCGAGACCCACATCGCTACTTGTTCCAGTTATGTCTGCAGGGTCGTTCCCTTTAATAGGTAGGTGGGTAATTCAGTGTACTAAATCAGCTAATATGGGAATTGGTTCCTCCAACCAGAGATACCCCTCATGTACCAGGCATAATAACTGTCGGATAACAAAAATAGTGATGGCCGTGCAGTGATAGTGGGGTATCCACCTCAGATTGACTAATCCCACCTTCTCCACACCTCGGAACCACTTCCGCGGCAGTAATTTGTCTTCGGCCAATTGGGGGAACTTCTTTCTATTGGCAAGATCCCAATATTCCAACTTGATACTCGGTACTCAGCCCAATGGTAGACCATCAAACCTTATCTCATCCGAAAGAAGTGGGCTCTGAAGCGTACTCTTCGCAGCGTCTAGGTCCTTCGGTATCTTGGCCATCCCATTCCATTGAGAGATATATGGTGGTAGTGAAGGTATTTGAAAAGTGTCCTCTTCTTCCTCATCCTGTGCTTGAGTCTAAGCAATCAGGGCTTGAAAATCTTTCCCGTCCTCCTCTATTTCAGTGGTGATTACTTTGCCCTTCTCGGCCACTTATAATTTACTGAATCTCAGCAATACCCGGACTAGCCCCATAGTCTACTTATCTTTCCGGGGTCGCAGTGTGCATGGGGACTTTGGAACTTCGAGGGCAGTAACCGCTTCTTTTGGTTCCTCCTAGGTCGGATACAGTTCTTCCGTGAACCGTGCTCGGGTTCTAGCCATGGTACTCATGGGAGGCCTAGTAGCTGGATGTTTGCTGTTCTATACTGGCTCAAATCTCAAATATCCAGTGTTTTCCAAGGTTTTTTAGATGAACACATAAATTTGAATGGAACCCTTCCCTCCTTTTTCAATTTATTAATATCTTTTGGGCGATAGATATTTCTGTATCTAGCTCGAGGCTCCTATCTTAATGGCCCGCCACCCGCTCCTCTCTGCCGTAACTCGAACTTCTTGTCATGAGTATTGACGTCAATAGTCACCTCCCAACCTATCCACGTGGCAGTGCGGCCCCTTCGGTGTGACCGTGATCTTGCTGACTGACTGGCCCTGCATGGAACCCTCCTTCTGTGCAGGCCTCCTGTAGACTGGTTTATAGTCCCCCACCTCCTTGCAACTGCTTAGGGCATTGAGACTGTGCTTTCCACAACTAGTCAGGTGGTCACACCACAAGTGCGATATTTCTGCCTCCCTACTAGCCCAGGCTATGGGCACCTTTCGAGTGCCTTCGAATTCATTATCCCATCGGGCACTACTTTAGATGGTACACTTCTCTATTGGTGGGGTCACAGCCATGATAGCAAGGTCATAGCTTGTTCTAGTACCAAGCTAGACCCATCCAGGCCTGGTTCCCTTATTTGCAGAGTCGCGCTACCGACTTGGGCAAGGCTAGTTTTTATTTTGCCAATATCTTCATCCAAAATCATGCTTTTCCTCCTCAGTGATGCTCATTCTTCCTCGATTTCGTGAATCCTGCTGCTCCCGCACCAAATGGCTTCCTACAGTCATCGAATTTCCTTGCCTAGGACCTCGTGAACTATGGATTTTGTGGTCTAAGTAGCTACATCCATCACCTTTGTCCCCCTCCTTCTGCTGATGAGTTTATAGGCCCATCGAACCCCTGGTATCTACAAATTCTTATTGGGTCGTCTTATCAGGCAGATGATATTCTTGCTTCCCCTGGTTTTCGTACTGGCTTTGTCACGAACAACTGGCAGAATACATCATTGTGACGAATTCTGATTTTTTATTCTTAGTTGGTTAGGTGTGTGCACCACATACACCTGCATCCTACACCGCTGATGAACACTCCCCCTGCTTTGTCCTACCAGGCGTACGTGCGCCTGTCGTCTACATCTACGCCACTTCCTCCTAGTCTGTTGGCGTGTCCTCTACCCTTGTGCAGTTGTTTCGCCTAGCGTACCCAGCTGCTTTTGGTCCAGAATTTCCTTGATCCAAAGGTCTACCAATTCCTCCATGTTCATTGCACCTACATCTGTTGGAAACTCCCTTGCTTCCCTTGTTATGTAGCATAATGATCTAACCATCATATTACAATTTAGCATTGTGACCTCATGCAATCATTTCTACCATCACTCGATTTCTTCATCTGAGTTCGACATGCAGGAACTGTCCCGTTCCCATGAGATTCTTCCATCTTCTATCGGATATACCTGATCCTGATCCTACGATGTGATCTGGTAGATGCAGTCCAATTCATTGTCACTATCCTCGTCGTGCATAGGCTCAATGTAGCACGCCCCTTCAGCTGGGTCTAGTGGGACCACTATGCGGAGAGACTTTTTCTCGAATATCATTTTTTGTCTCTTTAGGTTGATGATGCCATTCATGTCCGTGGTGCAGTATATCCATAATAATGTAGGCTAATGATTGCTGTCATCTACAATTTCTATTACCTCAAAGTCTATTTGTGTTCTTGTGCCTTCAATGTCCACTGTGACTCATTACAACCTCCCCATGGGTATGATTTTTTGTTGGTTTTCCATCCGTAATTGAATAGGAGACCATTGTAGTGCAGGCCTTCCCATACGTTCCCAGGTCTGTTTAGGTAGCATAGTCACATCTGATCCCAAGACGAGAATGACCTGATCCATCTCATAGTCACCAATTTGTGCAGTTATTTGCATTTCACGCCCAGTGCGCAAAGCATGCTTGCCTAGTTTCTGGACCATACACGGTTCACCTGACCTTGCGCACCTGGTTATCACCTCTTGCAATCCCTTAACTACTTTATTGTCCCATAGTAGCTTCATGCATGCCTCTAAGAAGGTAGTTAACATAGATTTCAGGCATAGCTTGATCCTTGCTACCTGAAGTAGAAGCCTCCTCGAAGCTCTTCGTAGCCTCCATAAATGCTTCCTTCACGCGTTCCAAATCAAACTCAAGTTGCTTTGTAGGGGCCTTGCGAACCCATGTATCCTCCTCGGGTTGCTTCCCCTTATCTTCTCATGTAGTGGCACCACTTCTGAGCACCATGTTCACGTTAGGGTCCTCTTCACGTGGTTCAACCTTCATCATTTGGATGTTCTGAGTGGGAGTAGTCTGAAGCACCCCTTTTTCGCGCATCTGTGCAATTAGTGTGGGGAAATCTACTACTTCATGATCAAATTGGTAACAATACGGGAAACATGTCCTAGTCGGGTTCGTGCAATCACGCGTGTAGTGCCCAGGTCCTCCATAATTGTAGCAAATTAATTGTCCACACCCTCGTCCAGGTCCCATTCCTCGTCCCCGCCTGCATCCCTGGAATCCACCGCACACTATTGCTACAACTAGATCCTGACCTCACGCCTCAATTTGCATCCTATAAGCAAGTGTTCGATCCATCAAAAACTCATAACTTCGACAATTTTGTTCACCATGGCCCATCGATCTACAAAAATTGCAAAATAGATGATGGGGGTTGTATAAGTTTCTGTAATAGATGACAGTTGTTCGTAGTGTGCTTTCCTCCCACATGACAGATCACGCACCAGAGTGCCAGCACCGCACTTGGCCCTACTTGTGCCTCTAGTCGCAATGGTATTGGTGCCCCCCTACCACATAGTTTACAAATACGGTGCAGTGGTCCTTGTCGTGACCTTGGCCTTTGCATTTGATACACCACACTTCTTCATGCGCCTCCTGTCAGGGCACCCTATCTTGCTTCAAACTTTACATCTCCAAGCATAGGTTTTATAGTTGCTCATAGATTTGATAAACTCCCAACCCCAGATCCTATATTGGAGTTTCATGCAACCTCATCGCTATCTCTAATGCTTCAGCTTGGGTTGAAATCTTTTGCTGTGACAACGCCATCCTCAGATGTGGTGCCAAAGACACCACAAACCATGTGCGGTGTTATGCATCTGTCAATGTCATGTTAGCCTCACGGATTGTACTCTTTAATCTCTAATCCAGATCCCACGGGTTTCACCAG
This sequence comes from Pinus tabuliformis, assembly GCA_031772625.1. NCBI lineage: Eukaryota > Viridiplantae > Streptophyta > Pinopsida > Pinales > Pinaceae > Pinus > Pinus tabuliformis. The sequence continues at coordinate 656,134,792 of CM062820.1, read as the reverse complement.
GTAGCATTAGATTCAATCCAACCAATGGTCTATTGCCCGTGCGATTTTATCTTTAGATGCTTCCCGCCTACGCACCAACTCTGGCATCCACATGATGGGCTAATCTAGTCTGCACCTTCCCTAACTATCAGCTAGCCTTGTAATCCACTCATACATTTCTGTCAAGAAGGACGCAAAGAAGATCTCGTGGGTTTCTATGTATATGTAGTGATCTAGCCACCTTTCTTCAGATATCCATAGGTTGTTTTCCTCTACTATAGACTCGTGAAGCTTTTGATCCAACCAATCTTCAAGCTCTTTCTTCATAGGGTTCCAGTGTTCTGACATTAGACATCCCTTAGGCAGATCCCAGTCCCAGCAACAGAACCATTTGTTGCCTTGCTGGGGCCTGACCTAGGTTTGAAAGAGTTATTAGCCAAACAAATCCCACGCTACAGGCCCTTTCGGTAATAGTCCATAGAGCGCGGACTGTAGTCTCACCTAAGGTAGTAGGGGAGGGTGCTGGAACCAGGTTTTCGCACCCTTGGGATGTCTTAATGTGGTCTGGACAGGTGGCGAACTGTTCTATGGCCTCGCGCCACTCTGTACCGTTGTTGGGCTTCCGCGTATATCCATATAGATGCACTTTCTTATTAATGAGATTATTACAGATCTAATCTTCTTCTTACAGTCTTTAAGCAAACATTTAACAATAAAACCCAATGCGTGCAGTCATAATTCTTAAAGACAGTGCATAAATTCAGAACATAAACAACAGATAGATTCGTGATAAAGCACAGAATGATTCAGAACTTCTTATCTTTATTTATCTTCAGGCAATACAACCAGATTCGCCCTACGCACTCAATTATAGGCATCTGTGCACACAGCTGCGGACTCTACCAGGCCTCTGCGCACATAACTGCAGAGCCTCTATCTATCTACCAACACCCTTGACTCAGACTTACAGACGCAGAGAGAATATTGCCTTCATAAACCCATAAAATTCAAGATCGAAACCAAAAACTAACCTCCAACCATAGAGCCTTGCTCTATTTATAAATTTCCATGGTTTGCGGACCATGGGTAGGCCGACTCACTTTCTACTTTCTTACATTATTTTCAAGCGAAAAACCCTTTCACTTGACTCATTACAATTCACGCTTTGCACACCTCGTGGAGCCTTTACCCTACTTTTACCCAAAATTGTGGACTTTGAGCCCCAAAACCGTTACGCGGGGCCTTTGCTACCCAACATCTATGGAAAGAATCATGGGACGAATGAGTTTTACTAACAGAGATCCATCAAGAGAAACTCAAGGGGGCTCATAGATCAGAAATCCTAACTTTAGGAGAAACCCACCCGAAATTAAACATAGAGATCAAATATCCCCAGAAGATCAATAACAAATCAAACCTTCATTCCAAGAGAATTATGCAGATGAAGAAACTGAGATAGCATATGACCTTGAAGAGAATCAGATTAATCTTTTTGGGGAAGGAGAAATAGATAATATTTTCTTAATTGATGAACAAGATATGCTCTTGTTATCATAGCCATAAGTCATCCCTGCAGATTCAGATGACTATAAATAGGGGTATTAAAATGTTATAATGGAAGTACACAAACATTACAATTTGAGAAGTAAGAAGGTTGCAACAAACCAACCCAACTGGATTTAGATTGATACACCTTCCACTAGCCCAAAAAAGGATAAATCCCTAAAGGAATTTTCTCAAAAACAAGAAGTAAGTATTAAAGAAGTAGACAAACCTCAAACTTATTTCAGTATTGAAAATGAATTAGCTAAGAATAAAATTGTTGTTCCTCTAATTGAATTGATGAAGAAGAACGTGCATAGATCTCAAGTCATAAAGAAATTAAAGATAGAGGAGGAAATCGATACAGTTAACCTAAGTGATGACCAACCCAAATTATTGTTCGGCCCTAAAGTTGAAGGGAAGTCATAGGATGGTAATGTGCCACCATTCTATCTTAGTCTTAACATTCATGACTACATTTTTTACAATGCCATGCTTGATTCTGGTGCTTTGCAAAATATCATGCCTAGAGTTATTATGGAAAAGTTAGGATTAGATATATCAAGGCCCTATCAATACCTTTACTGTAATTCTAGAAAAGTAAAATGATTATGTATTATCAAAGATTTATGTGTGACTCTAGCCCAAATCCCAACAAAGAGTTTGGTTATGGATATAGTAGTGGCTGATATACCTCCCAAATATGGAATTCTATTATCAAGATCTTGGGGGGCAAAGTTATAGGGTACCATGCACTTGGACATGACTTATGCAACTATTCCTATCTTTGGTAAACAAAGGAGGTTGTATAGGGAAGCATTAATGAAATATATGGTAAGAAGCTAAGACAAACCTAATAACTACCTACTTTATTTAGTGAATTCTGACATGGATTATTTCAATGTATAAAATGATATATGTGTAGAAGAAGAAGTGAATCAAGTAAAATAGAGGATGTGAAATTAAATGTTGGAACAGAAGATGAAGAGGATGAAGCCCTATGGAATATGGATTTCTATGGGAAGTCAATAAGGACGGAGTAGGGTAGGTGTTTGGGTCTTAAACTCAAAAACATGCATAGAAAAGGGATATTCTTACAAGCTTAATTTTCAATGCACCAACAATGTAGTTGAGTATGAAGCACTTATTCTAAGATTGTGTCTTTTGAAGAGGTGAGGAGCTAAAAGGATATATGCACATGGTGATTAAGAACTCATCATTAATCATATTAAAGGTGAGTACTCAGCTAAACATCCTAGTTTAAGGGCCTACAAAAATGTTGTTTTAGATTTTCTGTAGTGTTTTCCAGAGTATCACTTGTCTCTGATTCCGAGGAGTCAAAATATATTAGCGAATGGACTTGCCACATCAACGAGTACCTATAAGATTCCATTCCATCACAATAAAGAATATGAGATTGATGTGAAGAATAGACTATCTGTCTCTGATAATATTAGATATTGGCAAGTGTTTGGCAACGATAATCAAGTAGACCCTTTTTTGTAGTTGAAGGAAGAATTCGAGAATGTACATATTGATACGAAAGACAATGTAGATAAGGATACAAATGAAACATTGTTGAAGTAGATCAGTGATGATCCAAAAGAACTTGAAATCCTATAGTTGAAAGATAATGTGCTACCAAGGGGTTTGGTTGCATTAGAAGAATTGTTTGATTTTAATGATGTGGCTAAAAATCCCAAGATAGAACCTATACAAGCCAAATTTGAGGACTATATTATAACTACTAAAGATAATCCAAAGTTTGTAAATATTTCCAAGTATTTATCTCTTGAAGAAAGACATAAGTACATTTATTTATTGAAATAATATTTTGATGTGTTCGCATGGGGATATGAAGATCTAAAGGCATATGATACCAAAATTATACAACATACTATTCCCATCAAAGAGGACCTAGAAACCTTTCAAAAAAAAATTAAGGAGGATGAATCCAGTTTTGTTACCTTTAATTGAAAAATAGGTTCGGAAACATTTTAATGCCAAAATCATTGTACCTCTGAGATTTTTGAAATGGCTATCAAATTTGGGCAAGGAAAAAGATGGGGTAAATAAGACTGTGTGGATTTCTGAAACCTGAATAAAATTTCTCTCAAAGATAACTACCCTTTACCAAAAATAGATCATATTTTATAGAAGGTAGCTAGTGCTAGCAAAATTTCTTTCCTATACGACTTTTCATGTTACAACCAAATTATTGTTTTGAGGATTAAGCGATTAGTACTTTGTGTATAGTTTTATTCTGGAGTTCTCACATCCATAATTGTTTGAATTGACATTTCAAGCCATCCACCGTGGCTCATCATCAATGTACAATCAAATTCTTGTACATCCAGATGATCAACACAAAATAAATTCCACAACACCATGGGGAACCTTCATGTACATGAAGATGCCTTTTGGGCTGATGAATATAGGGGCCACTTTCCAGAGAGAAATGGAAATTTCTTTCGTAGATGAGAAGGATCGATTTATTGTAATACATTTACATGACATCATTGTGTTCTCCAAAACTAATGAGGATCATCTGTTTCATTTAAGAATAGTTTTTGAGAAATGTAGGAAATATGTTATTTCCTTGAACCCAAAGAAGTTTATGTTTGGTTTAAAAGAAGGTAAACTACTAGGTCACATAATTTCAAAAGATGGTATATGAATTGATCCAAGTAAAATTGAATCTATTATGAAAATTGATCCACCCAGAAACAAGAAACAAGTGCAGTCCTTTATTGGTAGAATAATTTTTCTAAGGCGGTTTACTCCAAATTTAGCTGATATCTTAAGAGTTATTACAAACATGCTTATTATAGACATTTTTGGGCACTACAACCCAAAGAATGAAATTTCCATAAACCAAGGGCTCCTAAGTCCCTAAAAGTGTTGTTCTAACCCCTAAAGGGACAAGGTCAATTGATTACAACTTCTCCCAGAAGTTCTCCATGAAAAACTGCTCAGAATTGGTCAAAACAGGATCATTTCAGCTACTCCATAGGCAAAGTGCGTTGAATCTCACCTAAACACACTGTGTGGGTGTGTTGCATTTCAAAAAGCCCTTCTATGGGGTGCGATGGGTGAGAAGTGACAAATGGCAGTGTCATTCCGCGAGGTGGAGAGGCAATGGAAGCTTCCAGAAACTTCTCCTGTGACACTTGCCTCTCTGAATTCGACCAAGGATGAGTAAGAGATCATCAATCTCCAAGTGGAAGCAAGAACTATCAGAGGGAATACACTAATCAAATCACAAGTTGACTCATCTCCCGTACAGATATCTATATATGGATCCCTCATCCCAGAGATCCAGAGGCTGGAATTTTGCATATTGTAAGGAATTGTTGTTGGTTTCTTGAGACAAACATCATATTGTTGGGTGATCTAAGCTTTGTATGAGGTGAAGAGGGGCTTCCTTGCTGAGAGGATGATGCTGGGTCAGAACAACTGGTTGTAACTCCCCTTGGCTCTTTCTTGTTTATTAATAAAAGCTATTCAAGTTTTCCTCCATACTCTTGTGTAATTTATGTTTGTTGCATTTGTATGGTAAATTTACATCTGATCCTAGATTGTTTATGATTATAGATCCATGTTCTTGTATAGTGCTATGCTACTGTGATCTTACAAGTACTTTGTGAAGCTGGGCGTGCAAGGGAACAAGTAGCAAAAGACTATCAAGAAAGAGAGGAATCGAACCAGGAGATTAGCGCAAGACAGAGGTTGGTCTTCTTTGTTCTTCTCTATCTATACCTCGTAAAGGAAAAATGAAAGTAGCTTTACCTTGTTTGTTTCTAAGGCAGCTATCACACCTTAGTGGGATAAGCAGTTCTGAGTAGACACGTTTCCCTATAACAATGCTAAATAAGGATAATTAGATGAGATGGAATGTTGAAGTGAAAAGATCATTCAATGATGTGAAGTCAGCCTTGACCTGTGCTCTTGTTCTGATTAGCCCAAATTACACAAGAGACTTTATTATCTCTTCCTTTTCTTCATAACATACTATTGCAACCTTATAATTACAAAAAAATAAGGAGGGACATGAAAAAGTGATAGTGTTTTTTAGCAGAGCTTTAGTTGAAGTATAACATCATGGAAAAGTAAGATTTTCCTTTAGTAAATGCCTTGACAAATTTCAGAGTGTATGTGTTACATTCTCACATAATTGCTTATGTTCCAAGTATAGTAGTAAAGGATATCCTCATGCATACTGTTCCAGATGGAAAAAGGGGAAATGGATAACATTAATTTTGGATTATGACATGGAAATAAAGCCTACAAAGCTTACCAAACGTCAAGGATTATCCAAATTAATTGTTTAGTCAAAATTTCATGGAATAAACATCAACTTTGTAGATGATCGTGATGAACAAGAGGATCAGGTGACTCCAGAGGTATCAGAAAAATTTCTTATTTCTCCCTAGTATGTAGATATCATGTATGCTTTGCAGAATTTACAAGCTCCACCAAGTTTGGCAAAACCCAAGGCAATATTTCTTAAACTGAAAGATATAAAGTTATGCATTTTAGATTAAGATTTGTATTGGAAGGATGCTGGAGGTATTTTATTAATTTTTTTATTGAAGGATGAAGTAGATAAAATAATGGAGGAATTTCATCAAGGTGATTGCGGAGGGCATCTTTACTGGAAAACCGCAACAAAAAAAGTTATGAGAGCTAGTTTTTATTGGCCTAATTTATTTGCTAACATTCATAAAAAGGTTTCAACTTGTAATCCGTGTCAGACTTTCTAAGGAAAGAGAAAGATCTTACCTTTATCTCTGAAGCCTATATTAGTGGAGGTACCTTTCTAGCAGTGGGTTTTAGATTTTATAGGAAAAAATCATCCAAGTTATTCAGCTCAACACAAGTGGATCCTCACAGCAATAGACTACTTCACCAAATGGATAGAATAGATCCCAACCAGGAAAGCTACAAATTTTGTAATCATATAATTCATTGAAGGTAATATTCTCTCCATATTTGGTTGTCCCCTTAAAATTATCACAGATAATGTTTTTGCTTTCAAATCTAAAAAGATGAATGTGTTTTGCAACAAATATCATATAGTATTAGGAAATTCTATTGCTTATTATCCTGAGGGAAATGGGTTGGAAGAATCTTCTAATAATAGCTTAGCCACTATCATAAAGAAGTTGTAGTAGGAAAATAAGAAATATTGGCACAAGAAATTGATAAATTATCTATGGAAAGATAAGATAATCACAAAGAAATCAATCAGGATGTCACCATACCAATTGGTATAGGGAATAGATGCATTTTTACCTACTTCTCTAGGAATTCTAGTGCTAATGTTGTTGCAGGAAGTGGAAGAATAAAACAATGATACACAAAGGAGGATCAACCAAATGATACATTTACAACAAACCAGAGAAGAAGTATACAATAATTCATAGATAATTTAGGACTGGATCAATAGAATTCATGACAAGAGAGTGAAAGTAGATGATTACAAACTCAATGACCTTGTTCTAAAATGGGATGCCAAGAATGAGGAGAAGGTTAAACATCGAAAGTTTGATCATTTATGGAAAGGCCCTTATAATATTGGAGCTTTCCTTGGAACCAATGAATTTCTATTGGACGATCTGATTGGAGAAGCATTATCAAAAGGACCTGTTAATAGCAAGTTTCTTAAACACTACCTCTCCTATGTTTAGTTGATCACATAATAAATCATTGTATATAGCATATTACTATTCCAATTACTACAAGTGTGGGTGGATATCATCCAAAATTGAATCCTGGAGTGAAGGCGCTAAGTTTCAAATGAATTTCTACTATATCTATGATTTTCAATTTTTAGAGGTTAGTTTTAGTTTTTGATGATGTAATAATTTCCTAATGGTTAGGCCACTAGTCTAATTTTTGTTCTTGGTACCTCATGGGGCAGATCCCATCACCATTGGAGTGAATGTTAGGGTCCCATAATAGGAATCAGTGGTGTTGGCTTCTTACTGTTCATTTTTGTCATTTTAGCCTATGAATCATTATCTGTCATAGTCTAAAAGGTTTTCATGTAAAAAAATTATCATTTATCCAATCAATCTAAGGTTGGGAAGGATTTTTTCTTTTCAAGTGTTTGTAAAAGGATGTTGTAGGTGAAATCAACATGGAGAGCTCAAAAATAGATTTCCAATCAGCTATAGATCTCTCCAAATGGGTTCAAGCATCAAAATTTATGGCAAAACGAAATTCCTTCTTCAAAAGCTAGATAACAAAGAAAAAAGGCTAAGTGTTCTGCATATCGGTAGTTTTTAAGAAGAGGAGCAGTGGAGGTTGGAGAAAATATGTGATCAGTGATCATCGATATCATATATCAATGATCGGAAGGTTCAAATGTAGAATCACAACAAAGACATATTAGTTATTTGCGATCGCCGATTAGACATATCGGCGGGAACCAGGTCATATCACAAAATTGGTAATTAGCGTATCACTAGGTACATTATCGGCAATCTAATCAATGGAGGACCACCATAATCGATGAAATAAAAATCAAAGGTACCATATGGCATATTGGCATTTGGTGATCAGAAAATTCCAAATATACGAATGTTACATACCGGAGAATGTTGCGACATTGAAAATGTTACAACGTGCGAAGTCACAACATGGAAAGGGCCCATAGTGTTAAACTATCGGGAAAAGGGGATGATAGTATTAAACCACTGGGAAAGCACCAAAAAAGTTACAAAGGGAATGCATTGCAAAACTAGAATAGGATGGGCCCTTTTCTCTCTCCTTGAACAGGATGCATGGCGCAACGTGATTGGTTCTGATGAAGCCACATGGCATCTAATGTTAGAATGACATGGCGGTATGGTGGACACGTGGTAGGAAGATTTGACATTTTTAGGGTCATAAGAGGCAAAAAATGGTGATACATGTCACCACTCGCAATGTTCCACGTGGAAGCGATGACATCATGATTGGAGTTCGCAAGTCGAAGGTTGAGGGATATCAGTGTTTTGTAACGTATGCCACCTAAAAAAGTTGTGATAGAGGGGATATCATGTGGTCTTCAGATTTTAAATAGATCAGGAGCTAAAGAAATTTACGAAGGAAAATCACCGACTTAGGGAGCCTAAATACCTTTATGCTCTAAATCTTAGCACTGGGCCACAACCTTGCTCTTATGGTGAGGAAATACAGAAAGGGGTTAAAAAATAAAAAGGGCCAAGGGAATATCAAAATTCATTATTGTTGTAACGTTTATTAAATAAAGATTCCAATGAGTGAAAGCTCCAAAGTGGCATCATGACGATATTAGAGGGCATAAAAGCTCTGATAGTCTCATACGCAGAAGTGTTAGAGCATGAATGAGTCGACAGCTACAATCAGAGCGCAAAGTAATTAAAGAGTATCAGTGAAACAAGAATGCCAAAACAAGGTGGAAATTTTTTCGATAGACCATGTAGAAGCGTTAACAGATGAATGGGTCGTTAGCTATTTAAGCATAGAAAATAGAGGAATAGTGGTTTGAAATGCACAATCAACTAGTCTCTGCAGAAAACAATGGAAACCACTCTAGTTTTAAAGGCACAGGATCAGAAATATTGAACCAATTTCCAAATTTAGATGCTAAGGATTTTCCAGTAGAATTGAGAAGAGAAAATGGGCAGGTTTGATCAATTATTGCAGATGGACCTGTTATGATAGCAAAAATGTTAAAACTTCATTTAGGGACCTGTTCTACTTTCACGGGAAGCAGTTAACACGATACTTCTTTTGCCTTAATGCAAGTGTATTTTCCTATATTTGTTCTAGGACATACAAAATAAATTTTAAAGTTTATTTTTGCATACATGAACTTGAGAGATGCTAAAAATATCTATGTTTCTGTAATTATGTAATGCCTATTATTTTGTAAAACTGTTATATAAATGACTATATAAAAAATTTCTAAAGATGTAAATAAGGTTGGAACTTGTATGAAGAAAAGAGTTGTACGTTGATGTAAGCCATGGATTGCACTCAATGTGATCAATTTATAGAAATATAGAAAGTTTTGTTCCAAGATTCCTATGTCATACAATTTTTGATGTGCTTCTTATGTTAAATTTTTATTTTTATTTATTTATTTAATTTTATTTTTAATTTTAATTTATTTATTTTTATTTTTTATTTTATTTTATTTTTTATTTATTTATTTTTTCAATTTCCAATTGCTTTTCCCTCTTTATTGTTGTAAGAATATTAAGGGCCAAATTTTCTTAAGTGTTCTTTGGCTTGTTAGCAATATCCATGTTTTCTCTCTAATGTTAAATATAGAATTCATCTCAGTATGCTCCATATTTAATTGAAATTTAATCATATTCATCTTATTCACCCCTCAGACACTCTATAAGATTGGAAAGTTTTCCTATCCGACCCTGTTGTTGGGAAAAGTATCCAATTCGGAATGCCCCTATCCCACTCTAAGAGGTGATAGTGCCTTAGCAACAAACAAGGAAACTTATTCGAGTATTCTTCTTTATGGAATGTAAATGAGGAAGCAGGATCTAACTAACCTGTGTCTTTCGCAAGTTTGTTGATCTAGTCGCTCCTCCCTTCAGTAGCTCCCAGCTCCCAGCTCTCTCACCGGCCCAGCTTCACAGAATTCCTGCAAGATCACAAGAGAGGGAAACTACAAGAAAATACAGATATACATTCATAAAAAGCTCAAGATCAGATTAAGCTAAACATGTAAGCATAACAAAACATCATTGGTATACAGCATGTAGGAGAAACTCAAATAGTTTATTGATAGAGTAATAAAGTCCAAGAGGAGATACAACCAAGTGAGGCCCGATCCAGCATCTACCTCCCAGCAAAAGAATCCCTTCCTCTCCTCCAACAAAGCATAAATCACCCAATGTACTAATCTCAATCTCAAAACAACAGCAATTCTCTGCAAATACCAAATTCCAACCTCCTGAACCTCTGGGTGAGAGATCCATATATAGATGTAAGCAGAGAGGATGAGTCAGCTTATGTTTTGACTTGTGGCTTCTCTCTGTCAGTTCTTGCTTCCACTTGGAGGTTGAGAACCTCTTACTCATCACTTGGTCGAATTCATTGAGGCAAGTGTCATTGAGGAAGATTCTGGAAGCTTCCAGGGTCTTTCCACCTCGTTGAATGAACTTGCCATTTGTCATCTCCCGCTCAGCGCACCCTGGTAGTGCTTCTACCTGCGTTGCAGTGCAACTGGCCAGTGTAACCTCTGCATTTCAACGCAGGCAGCTAGTGGAGCTACTGAATTGATCCTGATTTGACCATTTCTGAGTGATTTTTGGTGGAGAACTTCTGGGAGAAGCTGTCATTGGTTGACCTTGTTCCTTTAGGAGCTGTAACAACATCTTTAGGTACTTTGGATCCCTTGAATTATGGACATTTCATCCTTATAGCTGTAAGGCACAAAAATGTCTATAACAGTTGCCCCCTAAAGTATGAGGCCGTTTATCGGGTGAAATGCTTTATTAGGAGGATCCGAAGTTCTTCCAATGCTGGGAGGAGACCTGTAATAAGATACAATACAATACATTATTTTTCATACTGCTTTCATGATCTAGCTGAGGCGGGCATTCCCATGCTCAGCTTTATAAATTCATTTTTATGTACATAGGACAGACAATTGTCTGATGATAGACTGATGATCCTGCTGAAATCATCATCCTTTGGTAGGATGATTGTCTGTGCTGCAATGCTGTACATGTCAATGTCTTTATTTTTTCCTGAATATATATCGCAGCCCGGATGGATGAAACTAGATCCGGGGTCTTCAATCTCGTTCGATCTTCACTCTAAGTACAAGTCGATCCATGCGAGAAATGTTCTGAAGTCGAACATGGAAAGACATCGCTTGATTACCAGTCAATGAGGTAAACTGTTAACAAGCGCGAGAGGAATCACCGATATTGATAATGACCCTCAAGGTACTGCAGTACAATCCACGTGGTGTGAATAAAGGACTTGGCGTCGAACACCACGCAAAATCTTTCGGTCGAAGGTCATTGATGTATACCTGTCGTCGGAAGCGAGAAACTTGCCATTGAGGCATGCAAGCTTCAAAGTACTGAAAGGGTTGTTCCTAGATCAACTTCTTGGATAATGAGCTGATGTCGACAAGAAGCGATCCGTCAAAGGAGGGCCTTAATGTATCCCACATCAGTGACACGGAACGGAGCAAATGATTTTGATGGAGGTGAAAACGATCTGATGATATATGGTTCAGGGTGGCGGTCATGAAAGGATGAAGGATAATGTATGGTAGTGGATGGGACACGGTTGACTTCTCTAGATGACATCTCTTGAACATATCGGAGACACTTGTGTGATGGATTGGTAGCATTTACCCCAAAGATGGATGGTATGGCGAGACCATGGCGATGTGACCGGTGAATGAAACAACCCAACCCGACTCAGGCACGGAGTGGAAGTGTCATGTTCAAGAGCGACTTGCTACCAATAAAGTTCTTTGAGTTTCTTCCCAATTTTTCCCCAGTCATTTCTGACCAGTACCTCTTTATTTTTGTCAAGCTTGAGGAGGATAACATATGCTTGTTCTATAATTTGCCCTTCGGGAAAACCCATCGCTATGTTTTAACGAGCCTAGCGATAGTGAAACTCGTTCTCGTCTAAAGACAAGTTTGTCGCTATTAATGTTTTTTAACGAGTTTAACGACAAAGATAACTTGGTCCCTTTTCATTTTTAGAGAGTCTAAAAAGGTACATAAAGATAACTCCAAAGTTCCTTTTTCGTCATCTAATCCCTTAAGTCCGAAAAAGTATAAAACAATACAGACGGGATGGGTTTTCGATAGTTTTAACGAGCCGAACAACACAAGCGCTCGATCTTTTTGTGCAATAATCCCTCAGGTCCAAAAAGATTAAAATCTAGAGGAGGGATAGCACTTCCGGTCGCTTTAACGAGCTGGAAGGCCAAAACTCGACAATCTTTTCATATTTTACGAGTCAGATGAAAAGAGCTTAAAGAAGACTCGTCTTTTGAGGAACGAGTGATAAAACGGGTAGCAGCTGATTCCAGGTAAGGGTTGGAATTTTCCAATCACGGCAGTGTCACAAGGATGGCTAAGTGAAATCACTCTTCGCAGTTGTTCCTCAAAATGGGTAAACAATCAAATGGAGGTGAATGATCGGCCAATGGAAAAGTGGAAGTGATGGTGCAAACACGACCAAGGCTTTAATGGCTGATAAACTTACGTTCGCAGTGGTTATTTACCGGGTAGTTCATTTTTTAACGAGCTTAAACGCGGATTGAAACACTTGCTCGATCTTATGTTTATTTTTTAACGAGCATGAACTATGTGCTAAAACTGCTCGATACATGGTCTAGTTTTGATTTTTTACCATAAATAGCTTTGTTCTTTTCAAAGATAGTACTGTACCCTCAATTGCTGCATCAAACTAGTTAGAAATGAATAACATTTGCTTGAAAATGAGATTAAAACACTAATATTTCACTTTGAACTATGTAAAAAGCTATTAAAAAGTGTTTTTACCTTTCATTTTACCATTTCATTTGAACTTGGTTTGTTGGAGCTTTGGAGGTGCCTCTTCCCCCTTGATTTTCATCAACTGATTTTGGGAGATTCTGTGGACGATTCTCGGCACCGTCTAGCCCAGGTAGGAGCTAAACCTGAGCTCTTTCTTTTCATGGTTTCCTTTCTGCATTCTGTGCTTGTTTTCCTGTTTTTCTGAGCCCCTGGGGTTTGATGGGGTCGCTTTGCCATCAGCGCACCTTGGGCACTCGAAACCTGCGTTGAATGTCAAGCATTATGAAGGCAGTTTGACCTTCAACGCAGGTGGAACACTGTTCAGGGTGTGTTGGGCGCAGAAAAGGATTTTATTGCACAGTTTTTGATGAAATTTTTTGCCTGTTTCTCATCAAAACCAGGATCTAACTCATCTCATATTTGTTTTTCAGAGATATTGGAGCAAAATGACCCTTACATGGCAAGAACGAGAACATGAAGAAGAGGACATGATTGCCCTACATGATCCTGTCACGGTGAACGCGCTGCGGAACTGTGGCCTGCTGAAGTTCTTCCGCATCTCTAGCATGAGGCAGCATATTTCTTTACTGCAGTATTTGCTCGATGCTTGGGATCCTATCAACCAAGTATTCCAGATTAGGGGCAAATCTATCCCCTTGACCACAGTAGACATTTACTTCTTGACTGGGTTGTCAAGGCGGGGTGCCCCCATTTCTTTGTCAGGTTCGGCCCGAGGGAGTGACTCCGTGAGAGATTATGTCCGCCAGTATTGCAGGGAAGGATCTCAGCCGAGTAAAGATGGCAAGATCGTTATCCGTGAGGTTGCGGATAGGTCTCTCAGGTCCATTCTATATACTATTGGTAGGATGGCCGGTAGTGCATCTCTTCACGTCGCCAACAGATCTTATGTGCAGCATGCCTTGGAGTGCTTCCAACCGAAAATATTCACTGGTGTGATGCAGTACTTCTTCAGATGAAAAGTCAGTTGACCAAGGGAAAGGACGGGAAGTTGAAGAACTTTGGGTTTGGTTCCATTTTGACCGCCTTTGCTTTGGAGAAGATACCACTGATGCAGCCACAGTACATTGCACTCGACTTGCCTTCTCCTACTAAACCACGCATGCAGAGATGGGTTGATCACACGTCTAGGCATGCCGGTCAATCTCAGATTTCTTTCTCTGATACCTTCTTCAGGTGGTTCGAGCGTCAGGAGATGGTCTATTCCGAGTATCCATATGTTGGCATGGACCTCCGGGGTGATCCGGATTTGGTACTGCCGGACGGCGAGCAGTGGGGCGCTATTGGTAAAATCTTCGACCATATCACTGTTTACTGCTTTTATTTATAATGTCCTTGTGCTTTATTCTATCAAGACTTTTAATCAAACTCATGTGTGCATGCAAATGTTGGTCCTGTTCACCCAGCAGTTCGCCCGAGAGCGCCAGCCACTGCCCCAACAGGGGAGACTGCCGGGAGGGTTATTCTTCGCGACCTTGATGTGGCCGAGACCCTCACAGCTGTGCAGGAGCAGGTTGAGAGCCTTACTCTCGGCATTCCAGATGTGAGGATTGACGAGTTACCTCTACAGTTGCAGCGGCATACTACTGGTGTGCCTAGACGATGGACTCATCTCTTACGCATGATCGCACAGGCCGTGACGTGCTATCATGAGGATCACTAGACTAGGGTGCCCCCTAGCATTTTTGAGTTTTTGGGTCATGTGATCGATTTTTGTCTTGGTTACAGAACATTATATGTAAACCATAAACAGCTTATATATATATTTTGATTTTCGGGGTTTTATTCTGGTTGAGTTATATGATCCATATGTACAAAATTGATGATGTGTTTATTTTTATAAATGTCGCAAATGTCTATCTAACACATAGTTTGCTAATGAGTCGGTTAATGTGTTCAAGTTTCTGGAAATATGTTGGTATTGAATTAAATCAAACTGTCTTTCCAAAATCTTAACCCTTAGGAACATGCGATAAATAGCTGGGTTGCAGACGGAATATATACCATTGAGTTGTAGTATTACGAGTTGTGAGTCTAGCCTGACGATTAGTCGGCATATACCATGGGTGATGGCATCAGAGAGTAGTTCTATCAACGCGCTATATTCAGCGATGTTATTTGTTGATTGACCAATACATACACCTCTGAAACTTACTAACTCGCCGCTTGGATCAAAAATGGCCCAGGCTGCGGAGGACAGGTTCCGCGAACTACGACTCGCTCCGTCGGCATATCCCACACATGTCTCCAAAAGGTTCGACATCTGCAATAAATGTAAAAAGGTGGATTACTCGACCAAAACAACCACTTTAGCGAAAACAAAATACAACAAAAGCATATTGGTTACTATTTAAGCATAGTAACGCTTGAGGTACAGTCCATTACGAGGTTGCGCCAGTGGAATTCCGTCATAATCCATCAACTCGTAGGCTCCTTTTGCTAACACTCGTTTAACAATATAGGGGCCCATCCATAAAGAATTAAATTTACCTGCTCCCAATTTATCGGATTCTTGGTCATAAAGCAAGACCAAGTCACCTTCTGAGAAGACACGGGGTTTGACATTTTTGTCGAACTGTGCCTTGACTCGTTTCTTATGGGCTTCGTTAGCCAAAGCGGCATCACGACGGGTTTCATCCAATTGGATTAACTCCAAGAAACGGGCCTCTTCTTCAGAAGTTCCGGGGAGGAGATCGATTGCGAGTTTAAGAGACGAGATTTCACACTGGAATGGTAAGACTGCTTCCAGGCCATATACCAGTTGGAATGGTGTGAACCCAGTCGCATTCCTTACCGATGTTCGGCAAGCCCACAAGGCTGAGTACAGCATTAGATGCCACCTTCTTTTGTGAACTATGATCATCCTTTGCAACATACGCTTCAGGACTTTGTTGATCTCTTCAACTTGTCCGTTGGCTTGCGGATAATACGGGGTAGAGCTATCGTGAGATAGCCCTAGCTTGGCAGCTAATTCAACCATCATGTGATTGCGAAAATGCGATCCATGATCTGTAACTATAGCCTGTGGTACGCCGAACCTGGCGACTACATGATTGAAAAAGAAAAGGGCAGCTGTTTCACAAGTGTTATCTAATGTAGGCATCGCCTCAGCCCATTTGGTAAAATAGTCAACGGCGACTATAATATACCCATGCCCCCCAGTCGAGGTGGGGTTACATGTTGATGAGCCCCAATTTTGGTACAATTTGGGCTCATTTTGGCCTATTCTACTTGCTCAAACCATTCATTTTTTACTGCTTATGCATGCATTTCTTAGTTTATTCATGTTGTTTGTAGGAAGAAGGGTAGGCACTCTATCTACGTGACTAATGCATTGTGATTCCAGTTTTGGCATTAAAAGGGAGCAAAAGACAACGAAAAGGAGACAAGGAGACAATGAGGTGGCACTGCTGACTTTTAGGAGAGGATGTCCACAGTCTTGGGGACATTCCTCGTGACTCCCACCAAGAACTCCAAGCTCCAATCCATCTCCCCTCTGAGCTTAGAAGCAGCCAGCTGTTCTACAGGAACAGCAGTTATAAACTGCTCTACAGGAACAACAGTTATGACCGTCCTACAGGATCAGCAGTTAAACTCTAGTTGGACAGCCGAGCTCCTAAAATCAAGGACACTTGTTGGATCATCGTTTTTGTATAAGTGTAGAGGCCTTAGCCTTGGATAGGTTGTTGAAACTCTCGTATTGCTATTGTAATTTTGGAGCACAGTTCAGTTTTCGTTCCTTTTTGTAAGCCAATTTGGCATGACATCAGATTATGAATAAAGAAGGCAGTTTGTGATCTAGTTCTGAGTTTCTTAAGGAGACTATAGCTCTCAGGTTAGGGCCCAACCTGAGAGCCATAGATCCCCTCTGCTGTAGTGTTGTTTCCATTTCATTTCAGCACTTTGAGCTTTTCATTTGCACATGCAATTCGAATTACAGGTTGTTAAGTTGGTCTTTTTCATGAGTTAGATAGGATTTGCTTATGGTGAGTTTGTTTACAGTTGTTTAGTGTAGCAGAGGATAGATATAGTCCATTGGAGCTCCAACAAAAAGGGTTGTTAAGGCTCACTGCCATCTCATTTGGGATTGGGGTGCAGTCCATGACTAACCACCAAAAACACGCATTTCTTTATTTCATGATTGCTGCAAACACAGTCACGTTATGTTAGATGCTTCCTTGTCATTCACACCTGCACCACACTCCTTTACCACAGCTTCATGCACATTCTCCTTCGCGTTTTGGATTGCTGTTCATTGAATTTACAAGCACAGGTAGTTTAGGTTAATGCATTTTCGGTTTGGTAACAGTCACAAGCATTTGTTTCACTTGCACTGCCCTCTCTCATCCATTACTTCATTCTCCATCTTGATCACGCATGCAACACATCTCCTCGACCTTTACCCCGCTCTGTTATCTCCCAAAGTCTTCCACTCCTCACGTAACTTCATTTCCTAGCCTTTCATTGACCTAGCCCTCTATCTTCCAACCTACTCCCTACATTCACTCCCTATCCTATTCCTCCACTTCTACAGCCATCACCAGCCTCATTCCTACCTTACACATCTCCCCCTACCATTTCATCACTCCTCCATCATGCCAAACACTCACGGTAGGTCATCCTGTAGCCGTTTGTAGACATCCTGTAGAAACCAGAGTATCCTGTAGGATCCCCTGCAGACTTCCTGTAGGAGGCCACTCACTCGGTTGCCGAGCTTCTGAATGCGAGGAACCTCTGTGGATGGATGCTAAGGATCCCTAGGGACCTCTCCTAGCCTTCCCAACCTGTCCCACGTTCTCCTTCCTTCTCCATTCCATCTGCACAACCAAACCCTAATTAGCACACAATCACAATCATTCCACACACTTAAAGGAAAAATACAAAAACATGTCTTTTATGATGCAAGCAGCTTAGATCCATGCATTTTCACTTATTAGAGGTAACAACAGCATTGGTAGAAGTTTCCTTCACATTCTTTGCATTATAGAGGTTAGACTAGTTAAATTAGGGTTTCCTAGGTTTACATGCTTTGATTTGCTTTCCGTTCGTTTTTGTCAAGTAGATTAGTCTCCTTTGAGCTAGCTTTCGTCCATCATTGATAAAGCTTCTTCTGTGAGCCTATAGAAGTTGGCTTGAGCCCTAGCGAACTTGTGCCAGCTGACCAAGTGACAGCTGCGACAAGAGCTAGTACTTGTGCATACAGCACCGTCGCTTCCAAGTTTGTACGAACTACCGGGTTGATAAAATGAGAGACAGGAAGCCCCAGGAGTTGTAGCATTATTGCTACAATACTGGATCTCACCATCTTTTTGGCGCCGTTGCCGGGGAAGCGTCAGAGTATTAGTAATTGTTGCTTTTCTTCTACTTTCGTACTCTTACTTCTGCTCAGTAGTTTATTTCATTTCCATTATGCAAAAGTAGCTTAGCATTTCCTGCTTTCCTAAGATAGCATTTCCTGCTTTCCTAGATTAATATTTCTTGCTTTCCTAGACTAATATTTCTTGCTTTCCTAGAGTAATTTTTCTTGCTTTCCTAGATTAGCTTTCCAATTCTGCAATTTCATTTGAGCAATATAGTTAGTTGTAGATCACTTTGTTTCAGTTTTGCAGGTACCAAAGAAAAAGCAAAAGCACTCAAAAAAGAAAAGTCCTTTCCATTTCATGCCTCGTAGGAACCGAGATAGATCAGGCAAATTCCTACCAAACACCCCCACCACATCACTGAGTCACCCTTCTCTCTTCTTTGGTGACAGTGACCCAGAGGAAACTATAGGTGAACATCCCGAGACATACCAAAATCCTATAGAAGAAGAAGAGTTAGAGACCACTCCATCCGAAGCTATGGCTGACAATAGAGAAGATGAGAGAATAGAAGGAGCTTTCCCCATCCGAGAGACCAATGGAGATATGAAAATGAAAAACATTAGCCCCTCCGCCTTGCCTCACTTCCATGGACTGACCACTGAGGATCCTGATACCTTCTTGTTTGAGTTTGTTGTCCTTTGTAGAACCTATGACTATACTGAAGATGAGCAAAAGCTGAAGCTTTTCCCTTCCACTCTTAAGGATGCAGCACTACGCTGGTTCATGGGATTACCTGGGAATAGCATCGCTACTTGGGCTCAGATGCAGCAAGCCTTCAATACCAAGTATAGGGATTATTGTAGGTCCAAGGAAACCAAGGGAGAGATCTTTCGAATGACCATGGGGAATGATGAGTCTTTAGAGGATTATGAGGAGAGGTTCCAACTTAGCTATAAATGGGCCAGGTGCACACTTGACCCTGAATCCCTTAAGTTGGTTCTGCTCCGAGGAGTACCTGAAGATCTCTTAGATACCCTTCACATGTTAGCTGGGGGGGACATTTACCAACTGCCTTATGAGGACATCAAAACTGTGTTTAGAAATCATTCTAGGGCAGCTAGGAAACGAGGTAGAGGAAATCTCCTCTCCACTGGTGTCCCTTTCTCCAAACATGATTTTACAAACCAATTAGAAGATCTTAAGAGTGAGGTGAGACAGACCATTGCCATGCAGCTGGACACATTCAGGATCCAGCAGAAGAAAGAAGAAGCTGAGAGAGCCCTGGCTGTCTTCTGCCCTAGGTGCACAAGAAGACATCCTAAGAACGAATGCCCATTGCATTCGGTTGAAGTGTGTTTTGTTTGTGAGGAGGACCATCCTACCAATCAGTGTCCCACCTTACCTAGGTTTAAAGCCATGTACCAAGGGACTGAAGCCCCCACTGAACCTCTCTACTTCATCAACCAAAGGAGACCACAAGGATCTAGACCCTATCAGCAGGGAATGCAAGGGGCACCACAAGCCTATTACAACCCCAACCACTCGACTCCCATGCCTTCCTGGGGTCCCCCTGCTCATCCTTCTTGGTCCATGCCTCCTCCATGGTCTTATCCACCTCAGTATCCTACTCAACCCACTACTCACTCATATCACTCACATGCCCAGTCACAGCCTCAGTGGAGTGCACCTCAGTCGGGGTGGAGGCCCCAGTACAACACTCCTCCTGCCATTTTGCCTCCACCACCAGTTCAACCTCAGCCTTTACCTCCTGCTCCTCCAAGGCAACCTCAAATGCCTGCTCAACCGAACCCGAACCCCAACAATAGACAGGCTCAGCAGGTATATACTGGGGAGACCTCATGCCCTACCTATGCTGTGGAGATCCAGGAGATCAATCTTAGATCTGGAAAGACTCTTCCAGATCGCCAACCTCCTCCCCCAGAGGATGAGGAAGACCATCAGGAAAGTGAACCAAAGCCTATTCCACCCTTTCCTGAGAGACTTACAGCCACCACACAACCCAACCCGGAAGAAGATGAGCTTCTGGGAGAGCTCAAGCAGTTGTGTGTGAAGATACCCCTTCTCCAGGCCATCAAGGATGTGCCAATCTATAACAAACTGGTTAAGGAGAAGTGTTTCAAACATCCAGGCAGACGGAAGAAAGATGCTTCAACTATCAATGTCATAGGACAACTGTCTGACCTTATGCTAGGACAAGTCATCTGCCCAAAGTACTTAGATCCTGGAAGTCCTGTAGTAGATGTCCACATCAATGGCACCATCATACCCCACACCCTGATTGATCTGGGGGCTGCCATTAATGTAATGACCAGGGATACCATGCTCAAGCTCAATCTTCAAGGTTCCTTGAGGAAGACCTCGACAGTACTGCAATTAGCAGATCGCTCCACTGTGACTCCCGAAGGGATTGTGGAGGATGTCTTGGTCTCTATTGACTCTTGGGAGTATCCTGCAGACTTCCTGGTTCTGCAACCAAAGGCCAAGCTTACTGGATATCCTCTCATCTTGGGAAGGCCTTGGTTAGCTACTGCAGATGCTTACATAAGTTGTCGGGCAGGAAACATGACCATCAAAAATGGTCCCATGTCCAAGCAACTAGTCCTATACCCTCCTGCCCAACCTTCTTTAGAGCATGATTTACCACTCTGGTTGGAGGAAGGAGAAGAATACGAGGTGTATTCAGCACCTCTGTGTACCCTAGATACCACTAGAAGAAATCCCCCAACCGAGGATGATTTGATTGAGACCCTGATCCAAAACCCACCTACCAGTGCACTACCTTTAGAAAAATTGGTGGAGGATGCCCAAGCTAGCACCTTAGTGGATCTTTGTACAACCAACCCTGTCACTCCCAGAGTTAAGAGTGTGGAGTTCGGCCCTGAGAGAGCATTGAAAATCAGCTCCTCCCTATCTCCTTCTCAGGAAAAGGAGCTGTGCAACCTGTTGGCCAGCCACCTAGATGCTTTTGCTCAGAGCTATAAGGAGATGAAAGGAGTCCATCCCTCGGTCTGTACCCATCATATATACATCAAAGAGGATTGTAAACCAGTTAGGAAACCCCAGAGGAGAATGAATCCAGCCCTTAAGGACATTGTCAAGGAAGAATTGCAGAAACTGTTGGATGCCGGATTCATCTACCCCATCTCAGATAGTGAATGGGTGTCCCCTCTAGTGTTGGTTCCCAAGAAGAATGGGAAGTGGAGGATCTACGTAGATTACCGTGAGCTAAACAAAGCTACCAAGAAAGACCATTTCCCTCTACCTTTCATAGATCAAGTGTTGGATGGACTGGCAGGAAAGAAGTTCTTCTCTTTCCTGGATGGGTTTAGTGGGTACAATCAAATCCAAATCAGCCCAGAAGACCAAGATAAGACCACCTTCACTTGTCCTTGGGGTACCTTTGCCTACCGAGTCCTTCCCTTTGGGCTATGCAATGCTCCTGCTACTTTTCAGAGAGCTGTCTTGAGCATCTTCTCGGAGTTGGTCCATGATGCAGTGGAAATATACATGGATGACTTTACTCCTTATGGGGCCAACTTCCAGGAAGCATTGTCCAACCTGGGGAAAGTCCTAACCAAATGCACCGAGATGAACTTGTCCCTCAGCCCTGAAAAATGTGAATTCCTAATGACTGAAGGGACCGTGCTAGGCCATACCATTTCTTCCCAAGGATTGCAGGTGGATCCTAACAAAATTGCTCTCATCAAGAGGGTTCCACCTCCTCAAAAAGTAAGGGATGTCCGGAGTTTCTTGGGATTAGCAGGATACTACCGGAGATTCATTAAGGACTTCAGCAAGTTAGCCTCACCATTGTTTGGTCTGTTGGCAAAAGATGTGGAGTTTAAGTGGACTGACGATTGTCAGAGGAGTTTGAATGAGTTAAAGGACAAGTTGGTGTCAGCACCAATCTTGAGAGGTCCAAACTGGGCCCTACCTTTCCACATCCACACTGATGCCTCGAACAAAGCCATAGGTGCAGCCTTAGGACAAGTTGAGCAAAAACTTCCATATGCCATTTACTTCGTTAGCAAAAACTTGTCCAAAGCAGAGCTGAATTACACTGTAACCGAGAAAGAGTTCTTAGCTGTAGTCCATGCACTAAACAAGTTCCGTCATTACATTACCAGGTATCAAACATTTGTACATATTGACCATGCTGCTATTAGATATTTGATGAATAAACCAGATGTGAATGCTCGTATTATTAGATGGTTACTTTTATTGCAGCAGTTTGATCTAACCATTGTTGATAAACCAGGTAGAGAGAATGTTGTTACTGACTTTTTATCTAGATTGGATTTGTCTGCAGGTGAAGATGGGACGGTGGATGACCAGATGCCTGATGAGCATCTGTTTGCTATCTCAGTACTCTCTCCATGGTTTGCTGATATAGCAAACTACCTTGTTTCAGCTCAGTTCCCTCCGCACCTCTCTTCAAAAGAGAAGAGCAAAATCATCAGAAAGAGTGCCTCATTTACTTGGATCGGGGGCAAACTGTTCAAGCTTGGCCCCGATCAGATATTAAGGCGTTGTGTAAGCGAGGAGGAAGTCTTCGACATCCTCCTCACCTGTCATGACGGGCCTTGTGGAGGACATTTTGCAGCAAAGAGAACTGCCTTCAAGATTCTGCAGGCAGGCTACTATTGGCCCACACTTCATCAAGATGTCAGAAGATATGTCAGCCAGTGTGACCAATGCCAAAGAATGGGGAAACTGACCCAAAGGGATGAGATGCCTCTCCAACCTCAAGTGACTCTTGAGCCATTTGAGAAGTGGGGCATGGACTTTGTGGGTCCAATCAATCCCTCTTCGAGGCAGAGATCCTACATCATTGTGTGTACTGACTACTTGACAAAGTGGGCAGAGACTAAAGCAATCAAAGCAGCAACAGAAGAGAAGGTGGTCGAGTTCTTAAGAGAGAACATCTTCTACAAGTTTGGCTACCCAAGAGAGCTGGTGACCGATCAAGGGAGCCAGTTCACATCCAACTTGGTTGAAGATCTACTAGCTCATCACAAGATCAAGCATAGGACTTCCACCCCCTATCATCCTCAAGAAAATGGGCAGGTGGAAGTCACCAATAGAGCATTAGAAGGGATCTTGACTAAAGTGGTGAGCAGCAGCAGAAAGGACTGGGCAGATCGCCTGGTTGAAGCCACATGGGCTTACAACACCACTTGGAAGACCACCACCGGCTTCACACCTTATGAGCTGGTCTATGGGAAGAAAGCTTTGCTGTCCATTGAGTTTGAGTATAACACTTTGAGGATGGCAGCTCAGCTGGACCTAGATCTCAGCCATGCACAGCAAAAAAGGTTATTGCAGCTGAATGGACTGGATGAGCACCGCATGCAGGCCCTCCTTCACTCAGAAGTGGTTCAACTTCAGAGAAAGGTGTGGCATGATCAACATCTCCATGACAAGCAGTTCCAGCCGGGAGATTGGGCTTTGTTGTATGACTCCAGATTCAAAGATTTCAAGGGGAAGTTGAGAACCAGATGGCTAGGACCATATGTAGTGGAACAGTGCCATGACAATGGATCTGTCCTCATTCGAACCATTGATGAGGAAGCCATTCCCATGCTTGTCAATGGGCACCGATTGAAGATCTACAGAAGACCTCTCTCAAGACAAGAGTTTATCAGCACTATGGAGAAATCTGTTTTGGTCATAGAGAAGGGTTCTGCCTCCACTTTGGGCATACCTTGAAGAGAAAAAAGAAAAAAAAAAAAAAAAAAAAAAAGAGAAAAAAAGAGAGAAAAAATAAAGATCCTTGGGTGAAAACCTCTCTGAGGCGCCCAAGGCAGGCAGTAGGGGTGAAAACCTCATTGAGGCGCTCCTATTGTCTTTCAAAAAAAAAAAAAAAAGAAGGAAAGTTAAAAAAAAAAAAAGATCCTTGAGTGAAAACCTCTTTGAGGCGCTCAGGGCAGGTAGCAAGGGTGAAAACCTCTTTGGGGCGCCCCTGCTATCTTTTCAAAAAAAAAAAGAGAGAAAAAAAACAATAAGCACAATAAAAGTTTTGCATGCAGATGTTCTATGGAGGAGAAGAAGCCTCTCCACTCCAAGCCAGGGGCCTTCATCATGCTATCAAAGGATGTCATCAACACCTCCTCCAAGAATAACAATGCTTTTCAAGGTATGTGCAATTTTTATCATGATTTGGATCTTCTACAGGAAGATACAGTTTTCTACAGGAACAGACAGTCTTCCTACAGGAAGACGCGGATCTTCTACAGGAAAGTGCAAAATTTCTACAGGAAGCTCTGTGTTCTACAGGAAACTTCCTGTAGAAGGTTGCGACGGCCGAAATGTGTTTCAAGTGAAGATCTAGCGACTGAGGAGTGGATTGAACGCATGCATGCCACTGATGGCACCCCTGAACATTGCTATTATCTTGCTCCACCATCCTCGTCGCCATGCAACCAAGATCCCTGCAGCAGCACAACAAAGCAATGAGTTCTCGTGAAAAAACATCTGTCAAAGAAAAACCAAGCACCGAGAGCCATACCACATCCACGTTATGCATCAGAAGCGCTGGGATCGTGATCAAGAAGCCAAAACCGCCAGCATGCAGCATGTACCCAAGGAGAAAGGACTGTGACAAGACCCCTCGCGGGGATCCTGTAACAGTTCAACCTGCTCGAGTGAATACCGTCCACAGCACCGCCATCCGAGATAAAACACGGGCGCATGAACGCGAAACCATCCACTCCAGCGTCAGCAACCGGTAGCCATGTGCCTCCGGGTCTGTGTAAGCCGCGTGCAGCAGGTAAATCCATCGTCCACAAACTGGAAATCATGTGCAGCCGCGCGCAAGTAAGTGTTCTAATCCTTCTCTCCATCAAATCGCATGGATATTACTTTGATTTGTTTTGCATGGCATAAAGGTGAATGGTTGAGCGGCCGTAAGGCCAGTTGACTGGCCACATCGGCTAGTGAAAGGATAGTCAGATGATGAGGTGGCAGCCACGACAAAAGACACACGTAGCACGCACGTGAAGATTAGTCTCGTCAACCGTGAAACGAGTTTAACCGAAAAGGGCGGCGACAGATCTGTGGGAATGAATGCGGCAGCAAGCGAATGTGCAGGCGGATGATGGGTGACGTCACCCAACGGTCCGGCGTGGACAGCTCACCCCCCGCGCCACGAGCTGCGCCGATTCAAAATCTAATCGGCTCGATTAAGCGTGTATATCCATCAACCTCACTTCAAAACTCGAGTAGCTCCTCTGATTACCTCTGCATGTTGATACGCCAAGCTCTCGGCTACCTGAACGCTGGTAAGGCACCTCTCGACCACTGTCCAACTATAGCTCCCCCGAAGTCTGCGCACTGCTCCTACAGGAACAGTTTCTACAGGAACGCAGTCCTACAGGAAGCAGTATCTACAGGAAAGCAGTCTCTACAGGAAGGTGAAGTCTTCACGTAAAAAAGGTGGCGGAAAAGAGGTAACCCTGAAACTCCTTCCGCAATTGGTTTTCAAAGGTGGCAAGGTCATTATTCACAGTCTGGTCATAAAAGATATTGGATTGACGTGCCCATACTATCGCTTCTACAGGATAGAGGTATAATTAGACTATGGTTTTGTGAATTCATTGCATGCTCTGTCTATAAGACCGAATTCCCTTTATATTTACCACCTGTGGTCAAAACCACCGTGCTCATCATGCCTGGTGGGTTTATCAGACGAGAGCCCACTGATTCAACCACATTGAGGAGAAATCCGACAGTGGTTGAGCTCTTCACTAGAGCACAATGGATGCCTTTTTGTGATAAGCTACAGGGCTACGATGATGAAGTAGCTGAGGAATTCTTGCAGGCTCTGCAGCCTAAGTCCCAGACACTGGCCACAGTAACCTTCAGAGGTCTAAGCCTCAAACTCACCCCAGAGCATATAAGTCGAATCACAGAACTGCCCATGGGTCTGTCGTGGGATAAAGAAGAGCGGAAGCAGAGCCAGCAAGCAAAGAAGGAGTTCTTCCCACCTGAGGAAGAATTCTCTGAGGATAAAAACGGGGTGAGGAGGACCAGCCTGTCACCACCATGGAACGAAGTCAGTTTGCACATTATGAAATATATTACTTGTGAAGGCCGGTTCAGTATCGTGTATGCATATCACTTCCGGCTCCTCACTGAGTTAAGACACGGAATTGACCTTCCTGTAGAGCAAAAACTAAGCATCCCTTATTATCTCCTGCAGTCCCTAATGGAGTGTGCTACAAAGCTAAGACAGGGCATCCCTGATCAGATAGCCCATCATGGGTTAATAAAATTGCTTGTGGAGGATGCACTGCACTCATATAAAGTTCCCCTCTCCAGGGAGTCATTTAGGAATCTAACACGAGATGGGGACATTAAAATGTTGATCGAAGATAGTGGCTCCTCCAGCACTGAAGACGAGGAAGCGGTGGCTGAGGAAAAGAAGGCTGAAGAAAAAGCTGACTCCCCCATCCTGTCAGCACGAGAAAGAAGGTCAAAAAGCAGAAGAGACAAAGTTGGGGCAGGCCATGTCAGCCCAATTACCTCTTCAGCACTCACAAGCAAACAAAAGGATCAAACCCCTGCAGCAAAGCAAGTAAAAGTAAAGACACCTACCACTACAGGAAAGGAGAAGCAAGCTTCTACAGGAGGCACGAAGATCAGTGAGAAGCAGGCTTCTACAGGAAGCCCAAAAGCAAAAACCAAGGCTTCTACAGGAAGCCCGATAACAGCTTCTACAGGAAGCACAAAAGTGCAAAAACAGGCTTCTACAGGAAGCCATGCAAAACCAAAATCTGAGAAGCAGAAGGTGGATGTTTTAGCCAGAGAGGCAGCGGCTGTATTAGCTGGCCTCAGTATGCCACCTAAGCCAAAAGGAAAGAGGAAGAGGGACCCTCCTCTCTACTTCAAAGCACGGAGAAGTGTTCGGATAAAAACAGGGAAGCCACAGCAGCAGTCCAGCAGCCCAATTGTCATTGAGGACACCCCTGCTTCGCCCAAAGAAAAATCCCCCTCAAAGGTCACAGTTACCTATGAAAAGGGAAGCCCGAAGAAGAGCACATGGCAAGACCGAGTGGACCTGTTGGACGAGAAAACCAGGCTACAGGAAGCTGAAAACGTCCTACAGGATACCTTGGCTCGACTACAGGAAACCGAACAAAGAGAAGAAGGAGGACCCTCATCACCAAGGGTGGAGGAGGCAGAACTACCTGAAGAAACAGCAAGAGAACATATACCCAAACCTAGCCCTTCGCCCAATCTGAATTCATATTATACCTTCTTGGAGGCGGGCAAGGTCATCCCACAAAAATTTACTGTACCCCTATTCTTTGAATTAGAGAAAGAAAGAGTCCGCTCCCATACATGGATGCAAATTGCCAAATCAAAGGGGGTGGGGGACATAGGCCCTCTACAAGATCAGCTCAGGGAGGTCAGGAGCGAGTTCACCATGGCCAAACATGTGGCTAGTTGCCAGCAGGCACTTCTACAGAAAGAAAACCAGAAGTTAAGGTTGCAGCTACAAGAACTCAAGGCAGGGGCAGAAACATCCTCCAAGGGCATCACAAGTGAACAAGAAGGCAAGAAGGAGCTGACCACCAATCTTGAAGGGCCAAAGACACTTCTACAGGAAGACGAACAGCAGATAAGAATTGAAGTGCAAGCCTTAAAGGAACAGCTGCAACAAAAGGAAACACAATTGGCGTGCATGGCCAGTTGGGCCATGGAGGCCCTGCAGTGCAGACATCCTGCAAAGTCTTATGGGTTGTACTTAAAGGATCAGTGGCTACAGTTCTAGATAAACACACTAGCACAAAGAGGTATTGAGAAAATCCATAACCCACAACAATTTGCTGAAATATGCAATACTAGCTCAGCAGAGGACAAAGCCAAGCTAGCAGAATTCTACATCCACAATCTAGTTTTGCCCAATGAAGTCTCTTGGGATCCCAATATCGCCTTGGGCGATCTGCAGTTGATGGCTTTTGCTTCGTGGCTGAATCATGAGGATCAGAGAGCCACTGAAGAAAAATCGGTCATGAGCCGAGAAGTGAGTGAGCCACTGTACATTCGGGCAGAACCAGAGGATCCGGTTGCCCTCATCTCAGCCCGCCAACAGTTATCTAATGATCCCACAGCTTCCTTGAAATTTATGGACCAGCAAGCCCAAGCAATAGCCCACTTTGAAGACATGGACAGATTATTGGGAGAAACTGCTGCCCAGGCTTGTGCACGTAGGTGGCATGCCTTGGCACATAGTTTGAAGATCCGGGAATACCATACCCCGACCAGAATGAGGGAAGCATTGGCAAGAGTGGACCTTTACAAGAAATCCGTGCAAAGACTTCAGGCCAGCTGGATTGGCCTTAAACTCAGCCCTCCATTGCTGCTAGGATTGGTTGAAGGAAGTACAGGAAGGGATGACCAGGCACAATGGGAAAAAGTGGAAAACACAGCAGGGTTTCATATCGACCAAGAAGACATCACCACAGAAGCTTGGGATGTAAGGGGAGCAGTGAAAGCCATGAAGGATGAGGATCTTGACTAAGTTGCTCAAGGATGAGCAAATGGTTCAGCTGGGGGGTGATGATGAGCCCCAATTTTGGTACAATTTGGGCTCATTTTGGCCTATTCTACTTGCTCAAACCATTCATTTTTTACTGCTTATGCATGCATTTCTTAGTTTATTCATGTTGTTTGTAGGAAGAAGGGTAGGCACTCTATCTACGTGACTAATGCATTGTGATTCCAGGTTTTGGCATTAAAAGGGAGCAAAAGACAACGAAAAGGAGACAAGGAGACAATGAGGTCGCACTGCTGACTTTTAGGAGAGGATGTCCACGGTCTTGGGGACATTCCTCGTGATTCCCACCAAGAACTCCGAGCTCCAATCCATCTCCCCTCCGAGCTTAGAAGCAGCCAGCTGTTCTACAGGAACAGCAGTTATAAACTGCTCTACAGGAACAACAGTTATGACCGTCCTACAGGATCAGCAGTTAAACTCTAGTTGGACAGCCGAGCTCCTAAAATCAAGGACACTTGTTGGATCATCGTTTTTGTATAAGTGTAGAGGCCTTAGCCTTGGATAGGTTGTTGAAACTCTCGTATTGCTATTGTAATTTTGGAGCACAGTTCAGTTTTCGTTCCTTTTTGTAAGCCAATTTGGCATGACATCAGATTATGAATAAAGAAGGCAGTTTGTGATCTAGTTCTGAGTTTCTTAAGGAGACTATAGCTCTCAGGTTAGGGCCCAACCTGAGAGCCATAGATCCCCTCTGCTGTAGTGTTGTTTCCATTTCATTTCAGCACTTTGAGCTTTTCATTTGCACATGCAATTCGAATTACAGGTTGTTAAGTTGGTCTTTTTCATGAGTTAGATAGGATTTGCTTATGGTGAGTTTGTTTACAGTTGTTTAGTGTAGCAGAGGATAGATATAGTCCATTGGAGCTCCAACAAAAAGGGTTGTTAAGGCTCACTGCCATCTCATTTGGGATTGGGGTGCAGTCCATGACTAACCACCAAAAACACGCATTTCTTTATTTCATGATTGCTGCAAACACAGTCACGTTATGTTAGATGCTTCCTTGTCATTCACACCTGCACCACACTCCTTTACCACAGCTTCATGCACATTCTCCTTCGAGTTTTGGATTGCTGTTCATTGAATTTACAAGCACAGGTAGTTTAGGTTAATGCATTTTCGGTTTGGTAACAGTCACAAGCATTTGTTTCACTTGCACTGCCCTCTCTCGTCCATTACTTCATTCTCCATCTTGATCACGCATGCAACACATCTCCTCGACCTTTACCCCGCTCTGTTATCTCCCAAAGTCTTCCACTCCTCACGTAACTTCATTTCCTAGCCTTTCATTGACCTAGCCCTCTATCTTCCAACCTACTCCCTACATTCACTCCCTATCCTATTCCTCCACTTCTACAGCCATCACCAGCCTCATTCCTACCTTACACATCTCCCCCTAACATTTCATCACTCCTCCATCACGCCAAACACTCACGGTAGGTCATCCTGTAGCCGTTTGTAGACATCCTGTAGAAACCAGAGTATCCTGTAGGATCCCCTGCAGACTTCCTGTAGGAGGCCACTCACTCGGTTGCTGAGCTTTTGAATGCGAGGAACCTCTGTGGATGGATGCTAAGGATCCCTAGGGACCTCTCCTAGCCTTCCCAACCTGTCCCACGTTCTCCTTCCTTCTCCATTCCATCTGCACAACCAAACCCTAATTAGCACACAATCACAATCATTCCACACACTTAAAGGAAAAATACAAAAACATGTCTTTTATGATGCAAGCAGCTTAGATCCATGCATTTTCACTTATTAGAGGTAACAGCAGCATTGGTAGAAGTTTCCTTCACATTATTTGCATTATAGAGGTTAGACTAGTTAAATTAGGGTTTCCTAGGTTTACATGCTTTGATTTGCTTTGAGTTCGTTTTTGTCAAGTAGATTAGTCTCCTTTGAGCTAGCTTTCGTCCATCATTGATAAAGCTTCTTCTGTGAGCCTATAGAAGTTGGCTTGAGCCCTAGCGGACTTGTGCCAGCTGACCAAGTGACAGCTGTGACAAGAGCTAGTACTTGTGCATACAGCACCGTCGCTTCCAAGTTTGTACGAACTACCGGGTTGATAAAATGAGAGACAGGAAGCCCCAGGAGTTGTAGCATTATTGCTACAATACTGGAGCTCACCACATGTCATGAAATCGATGCCCCATGCCCCCCAGTAAAGGTGCGGGTGGTCTTCTGGTTTTGCTATCAAAAATTTGACAAGCATGGCAACTTCTGACTGCGGTTATGCAATCTTTGAACATGGTTGGCCAGAAGTATCCTGCTCGTAAGATTTTTTGTGCTGTTGCATATCCAGATTGATGCCCCCCACACGCTCCTGAATGACACTCATTCAGGGATTTTTCGGCCTCCTCATGGGTGAGGCACCTCCTCAGAACTGTATCGATACCACGACGGTAAAGCGTATCACCGACGATCATGTAGTCTTTTGCTTGGTATCGTATACGTTTTTGTTCAGAGTGTGAGGTGTTAGGCCTGAAATTTTGGGTTTGGAGATAAATTATTATATCTCCATACCACTCATTGCTTGTAGATATCAGAAACAAATTTTCATCCACGATTGATTCTTCGGATGTTTCATCGTTGGACGACGATGGGAGATCGCACAATAATTCTACGAAAACTAGAGCTTTCTTTGATTTGGATTTTACAAATTCCAGATCAAACTCTTGAAGGATCGCTATCCATTTTGAATATTTGCCCCCCAGCAACTGTCGCGACAATATATAAGTCATGGGGTTGCAATCTGACAGAATGGTAGTTTTCCGAAAGAGGACATAATGTCGAAACCTTTGCATCGCTTGAACAGCTGCAAGCGCTAGTTTTTCAACATAAGAATATTTGCTTTCTGTATCATTTAAGTTTCTACTTAAATAATATATAGGATGTTCAATTCTGTCGACTTCTTGAACTAAAACCATTGCGATGGTTGTATCTGCTGCAGCTAGATACAGGTTAAAATCTCTTTGATAATCGGGGGCGTACATTAATGATGCTTTTATTAAGGAATCCTTTAAAGCATCAAAGGAAGCTTGCGCAACCTGATCTCAAACGAAGGGTACCTCCTTTTTCAAAAGACGTGTATAACCTTTAGCAAGTTCTGCGTAATTTGGAATGAACCTCCTCAGAAAGTTTTCTTTCCCTTGGAGTTTCTGAATCTGAAGCAAATTCGAAGGTGGAGGCAAATTGATGATTGCCTGGACCTTGCAAGGGTTGAGACGAATCCCATCCTTGGAGACTACAAAGCCAAGTAAACGACCAGAACTGACGCAAAATACACATTTGTGCGGATTGAGTCTTATCTTGTAGTGTCGGCAACGTAGAAATATCGCTCTTAAATGATGCGGATGATCAGTCTGCTTTTGCGAATGAGCCAGAAGGTCGTCGAGGTATGGTTGAACGATGTTCTTGATGTCATGGAAGGCATAATTCATTGCCCTCTGAAACGTCGCCCCTGCGTTCTTTAAACCAAACGGTAATTTTCGATATGCGAATGTGCCCCACGGACAAATGAATGCAGTCTTTGACTGGTCCTGTGGGCGGATATTTATTTGATTATACCCAAAAAATCCATCCATGAATGAAAAGATTTCACATCCGGCGCATTCATCAATTATCTGGTCGATGAAGGGTGTAGGGTAGTTGTCTTTTGGACAAGCTTTGTTTACATCTCTATAATCGACACACACTCTAATTGTCCCTTGTTTCTTCATAACAGGGACAATATTCGATACCCAATCGGTTAGAGGAACCGGGTAGATGAAACCAGCATGGAGAAGTTTTTCAACTTCTGCCTTAATGGCAGCGGCTTTCTTGGGGTGCACCTGCCTGAGCCGCTGTCTTACCGGTTTGACATCTGGATACATCTTAATTTCGTGTTCAACGATACTTGAGTCAATGCCTGGCATTTCATCATATGACCAAGCAAAGACATCTCTGAACTCGCGAAAAAGAGCGTTATATATTTCCAGTTCTGAAGGAGAACAACCTTTGCCGACATAAATATTCTCTACAACATTTGTTTTAGTCGAGATATTTATGGCTATAGTCTCTTCAATATTGGATAAGTTTCGCTCGGAATCCACCGTATTTACAGTATTTGATAGGAATTCAAAGACTGAAGGGTGATAAAGGTCATCTTGAGTATCTTCTTCATAATCTCGAAGAAGGGAACGATGGTGGCAATCATTCCATGGTGCCCCCTCAATCAACATTGATTGTAGAATTCCTTCGTCGGTTCCATGCACTCTCGACCAAGGATCTAAAGGGGTACCATATTCTCTGGACCTATCTACCCGAACGCTTGATGAGCGTTGATTTGGGTTCGCCTCCCATGCCCAAAACATTGATTGCTACAATATTTCTATTGGGCTTGGGGGCAAAACCATTGCATGATCCATGTTGATATCGTCATCTGAGATCTTCGTGGAAGATATCATATTGCAGGTACCTATTGACGCTACTTCCGCCAAATCAATTGGAGGTGGAAGAGCGAAAGTTCCCATTAGTATAGGATCTTTCAGTAGGCCTACTCCGATATTCTGAAGCGAATGGGGGCTTCCATGGATCATGGGAATGCTTCCTGTAACTTGTGAACCATTGGGGAGGAAGTTTTGTTGGTCGACGATCGTAATCCCCCCTTGAAAGGGGAATGCGATCTTTCTAAAATAGGTCGACACAACAACTGCCATGGCATAGATCCATGGTCTTCCTAGTAGGATGTTGTAATCAAGATTCCCATCGATGACTTCAACATCTATTTCTACTGTTTTTCCCCCTAGTTCAACCTTCAAGTTATTTAGGATACCATATGGGGTATATGTCCTTCCGTCGAATGCTTTTAATGTCGTCGAAGATCGCGACAAGGTTGGAGATCCTAAAGTTTTCCAGCAACTCATCGACATAATACATGTAGATGCTCCCTCATCAATAATTGTTCGGTGAACAATTTTGTTGAGGGCTTTCACTTGGATAAGGAAAGCTAGTTGTGCTGGTAACTGAGGATCGTATCCTTTGTGGTCGAAGGATACAAGATTGGAATCCTTAGGATCAACCCCACCAATGGTTGATAACAAAGCCTGCCTTTGGGATGGGCAATTCTGTAATACTTCAAGAGTCGACATAGCGGATGGCTATTGGGCCAAATCTTCCACTATGTTATAATGCTGCGCTGCTCTGGCGCGAGGATTAAATGTTGACTTGTGTACTACTCCCTTTGGCGGTTTTATTGTTAATTCAGGAATGATGGGTGGTACAACTTCTGTCGAAGTTGTTGTCGAACTGCTTGGTTGATCTTTACCTTTGTCGTTCGACAGCTGCGGATTCCCGTAATCTTTGTTCCTTGTCGAAATCAAAGCATCATTTTGTTGCTTGGAAATCGACAACATTAGCACTTGCGACGGGGAAGCATTTCCACTATCAACCAGATTTTGTCCTGGATTTGGAAACGGATCAGTTAACACAACTGAGGTTTGCGAACTTTTAAAGAATCTTTTAAGCTCAGCTTTGTATGGACAATCTCCTGTCCGATGATCCTCATCACATATTTGACATGGATATTTTAGTTTCCTATTTCTAGGAGGGTTTGAAGAAGTTTTTTCAGGAGATGACTCACCCTGTTTCTTCTTCTTCCCTTTGTTTTGTTTCTTCTTGCTTCCTGGTTGTTTGGTTTCTTTGCCCTTATCTGCTGATACAACATTTACTTCCGAAGCAAGAATTTCATCTTTTGCCTTTTGATCTGAAATCTTACGGGCTTTCTTTGACGAAGCCTTTGTCGATTTCGCGTTTGTCGTGCCAATCACGCCATCGCTGGCATGAGAGTCATTGTTCGATTTAGGAGGAGGAGGAATTGAGAATTCCGGTCTAGGGGCGTCAGGTATTTTGTCGTAGAGCGTGCCAGACTGAGTATAGACCAAGTCTAGATATTGCGCACGAGCAATAACTTGCTCTTCCGTTACGACTCCTCCTTTCGCCACATCTTCCGTTATGGCAGGAAGTAACGACTTGATAAACCACTCAGCTAATAGCTGATCGGGAACGTACATTTTTACCATCCTACGACGACGTCGCCACTGATGTATATGATCGGATATGTGAGTGGCCGTTGTCTGTTTGAAGTTGGTTAAGATTTCCGTTCCCGTTTCATACCTTATCGATAATTGAAAATGGGTTAAGAAAGTCGTGGCTAAGGTGCTGAAATTGTCGAACGAAGCTCTAGGTAATTCAATATACCATTTTGCCACTGGACCCGTTTACATCCTCTGAAAAAGGTGAAGCCTTATCGAATCATCGTTTAGGGTGTTTGATGAACACCACAGATGAAATGTCATCACGTGATTCGATGGGTCTCACCTGGATTTCCATTAAATTTAGGAATGTTCGATGGAAGTTTGTGAGGAATCGTTGGCCACCAAGGGGCGTAAGCAATTGGATCGTTTGTTAACCAGTGTAAATCAGGTAACTCTAAGGTTGCCACGAATGGTAACTGTTGATTCAGGTTAGGTGAAGCATACCCGGGGTACGATGGAATTGCCTGAGTAGTTGGCCTTTGCATACCAGCATAATGTAATTGATGATGGTATGACTGATACGATTGGTGGACTTGACCACTGTAAAGTGGTTGATTTTGACCATTTTGAATGTACGGTTGTCCACTGTTCGCAAAGATCTACTGCTCAGAACCTTGGTACACTTGTTGGAATTGTGGTTGTTGGTATTGCACCAGCCACGGTTGTGAAGCCATGTTCTGTTGTGCTATACTCACCGTCGGACCAAGATGTGGGGTAATTGTACCCGTTTGGACCTGTGTCGCCCCACCAGTTGGCGATTGTGGTTGAGTCACAGGGTCAAGGGGCTGTTGCATTACAACCTGAGAAATCTGAGGTTGACATACAATAGGCATCGTTTGAACTTGTGACACTATTACAATAGCTGGTGTTGTCGGGATGTTCGACATAGGTACACATTGTTGCATAGAATACACAACTCTTGGTTGTTGGGGTAGCATAGGTACCCAACCACTTGTCGTAACTCCAGTATAACCTGAATACTGTTGAGAACTCCCGTATGGATATCCCCCCGGAGGGGGTAATGAAAGGGCATACTGCCCCCCATACGGTGGTAATCCGGAACTCAAGGGGATTGATTGCCCTTGGGGACTGGATGGCCCAAATTGACCTCCAAATGGATCAATTTGTCAAGTTTCAACATAAGAGTTGCCGGATATTATTCCGGAGGAACAAACAAGAACGGACCACACTGTCGAAATAGTCCCTGGATGGACTCCTTCTAGCGTTTGTGAGCTAGTCGGGACAGATGGTACGCCGACAAACATTGTCGGAGTGACGGCAGGGAGTTCTGCTGTCGCTGTGTCATTCGACACAGTCCTAGATGTTGACGGTTGTTCAGACATTTTGAGTCTATCCAATAAATTGCCTAGCGATTCTACAGGAACTTCCACTGGTGGTAGACTAACTTCTGATGTCGAAGGAAATAGAGTGACCCCAACTCCAAAATGTGTTGGAGTACTTGCTTGCGGATCTTCTACAATTTCCTCTATTGCAATCAAACTAGGTGGAAGGGGAAGACCGTCAGGTCCGTAAAATATTTCTGGTGCCGAAGAAGGGGTTGAATCAACAACGACAGATGTTTGAGGAACAAGACTCTCTGAACCGGTTACAGATGGAACTGGTTCAGTAACACAAGTGTTTGCTCTCAGACTAGGATCAGTATCACTGTCCCTCTGTGGCTATTGAACTTCTTCTGTAGAAGCAGGGTTTCCAGAAATGTTTGGAGTAACCGGAATCTCAGATGTTGTTGGAACACTTGTTCTAACTTTGATGGGAGATTTTGAACCGGTTAAACGAGTTCGCTTTGTCCGTACTGTTTTCGATTCCAGAGACAAAGACGGTTGACTCGTAAGCCTCCACGAACGACGGGGTTTCAATTGACTTTCTTCCACGATTGCGGATTACTCGATCAACCAAAATACAAAAAGGGGAAAATGTGTTTCCAAATTAAATGAATTTTTTAGACGCTTTAGACACAACTTGCTTTTTCATTTTTAAAGAGTCAAGAAAAAGCTAAAGATGACTCTAGTCTCCTTCAATGTTTTAACGAGCCCGAAGTGACAAATGCTCGGATGGACTTTTTCCGTTATAGAGTTTGAAAAAGGCCAAAAGGAACTGCTCTGGAGTTCTAGGTAGAGGGTGTGCCAAACTTTTCGCAAAACCGCAGAATACTTTTTAAGGTACGGGCGGTCAATCTTCCTGAATGCTGTGTTCAGTGCATTGCGATCAGTAGGGCGGCTGACACGGCTTCCTAAGGATAAAGGTTTTATGCCTATAGGGGTCTCCCAATATATACTCGACGGTATGTGGGAGCACAATCCGTACTGGCGCTATCGTCCCTCAGGAGGAATCACCCACCATCAGCGAGATCGACAGTCACCAGGCTTTACGACGCCGGAACATGTCTCTAGCCTAGACCTCTATGTTGTGCGTTAAGTTACAAAGCGTTGTTAAGGTCATTCAATTTATTTTAAGTTGATCTTTCTTAGAAGTTTTCCTTTTTGGATCACCACGAGATGTATGATACAATTCCTAAATGCAGTCTAAAGATGATAAGCAAGCTTTTATATCTTTTCAACAATGAAAATCCTAGCTACAAAGGGAAAAGGAAGACACAAACTTTTCTCAAAGAGCATAGAGCACACTGTAATGCACTTTTCCTAAATCAACATGCAAACTATCAAATTACAAATGCACAAATGCATGTATTTCTTTTCGCTTTCTTAATATTGATGCCTAAAAAGAAAGTTGTTGTACAAATTTGAATTCGATTTCAAGTGAAAACATAAACAAGTTCCTTTTTCAAAATCAAAAAGATGATTACGACACTTTATGATTTACTTGTTTCGACACTAGAAATGCATAAATTCAAACCAAATGACAAAAGTAAAAGCTCAATCAACTAAGAACAGCAAACAAACTCACTCCTAAGATCAAAACGACACTTACGACAGGTCTAGATCTAAGGGCGACAGTATCACTAGTTTACTTTTGTAATGGGAAACTGCAAATGATGTAACAAATACACAAAGAACAAATACAGTTTCTTTATAGAACTGAGGTGGAATTGAAGCAAAGAAAAGGGGTTTCAGATAGGTACACTGACTGATAACAGGCTGCAAAAAACAGAGATAAAACTGAGCAAAAGGAAGCAGGGAACCACAGCTGCACAAGGTAAAGACTGATCAACGCACTCCCAACACAGAGGTTTTGACATTCAGCGCAGGTATCCTTCACGGGACCTGCATTGAAATGCAGAACCTCTTCACAGAGTCTACGCTGAAGCAGAAACGAGAGTTGTTTCTGGGTTCTGGGTTATGGTTTGCAGTTAAATCTACAGTTTTTGGCCGGATCAAAGCTATCAATTAGGTACAATTAGGAGGATGATTTATAGGAGGACTAAGATCTATCACAAAGGGCTGTTAGAGCACTTGTGGATCAATTTGTTCAGATCATAAAAACAGGCCCAGTGAGTGGACTAGAGTGGCAGATCTCTACTTTGCATTTGAGAATGGCAAATGCATTTCGATTCGGCACTCCTGAGTTTATGAGAAGAACAAGAATAGAAACACAAATAAACCAACAAGATACGTTCCCCAGCGGAGTCGCCAATTTGTTGTTGGGAAAAGTATCCAATTCGGAATGCCCCTATCCCACTCTAAGAGGTGATAGTGCCTTAGCAACAAACAAGGAAACTTATTCGAGTATTCTTCTTTATGGAATGTAAATGAGGAAGGAGGATCTAACTAACATGTGTCTTTCGCAAGTTTGTTGATCCAGTCGCTCCTCCCTTCAGTAGCTCCCAGCTCCCAGCTCTCTCACCGGCCCAGCTTCACAGAATTCGTGCAAGATCACAAGAGAGGGAAACTACAAGAAAATACAGATATACATTCATAAAAAGCTCAAGATCAGATTAAGCTAAACATGTAAGCATAACAGAACATCATTGGTATACAACATGTAGGAGAAACTCAAATAGTTTATTGATAGAGTAATAAAGTCCAAGAGGAGATACAACCAAGTGAGGCCCGATCTAGCATCTACCTCCCAGCAAAAGAATCCCTTCCTCTCCTCCAACAAAGCATAAATCACCCAATGTACTAATCTCAATCTCAAACCAATAACAATTCTCTGCAAATACCAAATTCCAACCTCCTGAACCTCTAGGTGAGAGATCCATATATAGATGTAAGCAGAGAGGATGAGTCAGCTTATGTTTTGACTTGTGGCTTCTCTCTGTCAATTCTTTCTTCCACTTGGAGGTTGAGAACCTCTTACTCATCACTTGGTCGAATTCATTGAGGCAAGTGTCATT
The DNA here is from genome assembly GCA_031772625.1 of Pinus tabuliformis. Lineage (NCBI taxonomy): Eukaryota > Viridiplantae > Streptophyta > Pinopsida > Pinales > Pinaceae > Pinus > Pinus tabuliformis. The sequence goes on along the minus strand of CM062820.1, from coordinate 656,095,453 downwards.
GAGGAAGATTCTGGAAGCTTCCAGGGTCTTTCCACCTCGTTGAATGAACTTGCCATTTGTCATCTCCCGCTCAACGCACCCTGGTAGTGCTTCTACCTGTGTTGCAGTGCAACTGGCCAGTGTAACCTCTGCATTTCAACGCAGGCAGCTAGTGGAGCTACTGAATTGATCCTGATTTGACCATTTTTTGAGTGATTTTTGGTGGAGAACTTCTGGGAGAAGCTGTCATTGGTTGACCTTGTTCCTTTAGGAGCTGTAACAACATCTTTAGGGACTTTGGATCCCTTGAATTATGGACATTTCATTCTTATAGCTGTAAGGCACAAAAATGTCTATAACAGTTGCCCCCTAAAGTATGAGGCCGTTTATCGGGTGAAATGCTTTATTAGGAGGATCCGAAGTTCTTCCAATGCTGGGAGGAGACCTGTAATAAGATACAATACAATACATTATTTTTCATACTGCTTTCATGATCTATCTGAGGCGGGCATTCCCATGCTCAGCTTTATAAATTCATTTTTATGTACATAGGACAGACAATTGTCTGATGATAGACTGATGATCCTGCTGAAATCATCATCCTTTGGTAGGATGATTGTCTGTGCTGCAATGCTGTACATGTCAATGTCTTTATTTTTTCCTAAATATATATCGCAGCCCGGATGGATGAAACTAGATCTGGGGTCTTCAATCTCGTCCGATCTTCACTCTAAGTACAAGTCGATCCATGTGAGAAATGTTCTGAAGTCGAACATGGAAAGACATCGCTTGATTACCAGTCAATGAGGTAAACTGTTAACAAGCGCGAGAGGAATCACCGATATTGATAATGACCCTCAAGGTACTGCAGTACAATCCATGTGGTGTGAATAAAGGACTTGGCGTCGAACACCACGCAAAATCTTTCGGTCAAAGGTCATTGATGTATACCTGTCATCGGAAGCAAGAAACTTGCCATTGAGGCATGCAAGCTTCAAAGTACTGAAAGGGTTGTTCCTAGATCAACTTCTTGGATAATGAGCTGATGTTGACAAGAAGCGATCCGTCAAAGGAGGGCCTTAATGTATCCCACATCAGTGACACAGAACGGAGCAAATGATTTTAATGGAGGTGAAAACGATCTGATGATATATGGTTCAGGGTGGCGGTCATGAAAGGATGAAGGATAATGTATGGTAGTGGATGGGACACGGTTGACTTCTCTGGATGAAATCTCTTGAACATATCGGCGACACTTGTGTGATGGATTGGTAGCATTTACCCCAAAGATGGATGGTATGGCGAGACCATGGCGATGTGACCGGTGAATGAAACAACCCAACCCGACTCAGGCACGGAGTGGAAGTGTCATGTTCAAGAGCGACTTGCTACCAATAAAGTTCTTTGAGTTTCTTCCCAATTTTTCCCCAGTCATTTCTGACCAGTACCTCTTTATTTTTGTCAAGCTTGAGGAGGATAACATATGCTTGTTCTATAATTTGCCCTTCGGGCAAACCCATCGCTATGTTTTAATGAGCCTAGCGATAGTGAAACTCGTTCTCGTCTAAAGACAAGTTTGTCGCTATTAATGTTTTTTAACGAGTTTAACGACAAAGATAACTCGGTCCCTTTTCATTTTTAGAGAGTCTAAAAAGGTACGTAAAGATAACTCCAAAGTTCCTTTTTCGTCATCTAATCCCTTAAGTCCGAAAAAGTATAAAACAATACAGACGGGATGGGTTTTCGATAGTTTTAACGAGCCGAACAACACAAGCGCTCGATCTTTTTGTGCAATAATCCCTCAGGTCCAAAAAGATTAAAATCTAGAGGAGGGATAGCACTTCCGGTCGCTTTAACAAGCTGGAAGGCCAAAACTCGGCAATCTTTTCATATTTTACAAGTCAGATGAAAAGAGCTTAAAGAAGACTCGTCTTTTGAGGAACGAGTGATAAAACGGGTAGCAGCTGATTCCAGGTAAGGGTTGGAATTTTCCAATCACGGCAGTGTCACAAGGATGGCTAAGTGAAATCACTCTTCGCAGTTGTTCCTAAAAATGGGTAAACAATCAAATGGAGGTGAATGATCGGCCAATGGAAAAGTGGAGGTGATGGTGCAAACACGACCAAGGCTTTAATGGCTGATAAACTTACGTTCGCAGTGGTTATTTACCGGGTAGTTCATTTTTTAACGAGCTTAAACGCGGATTGAAACACTTGCTCGATCTTATGTTTATTTTTTAACGAGCATGAACTATGTGCTAAAACTGCTCGATACATGGTCTAGTTTTGATTTTTTACCATAAATAGCTTTGTTCTTTTCAAAGATAGTACTGTACCCTCAATTGCTGCATCAAACTAGTTAGAAATGAATAACATTTGCTTGAAAATGAGATTAAAACACTAATATTTCACTTTGAACTATGTAAAAATCTATTAAAAAGTGTTTTTACCTTTCATTTTACCATTTCATTTGAACTTGGTTTGTTGGAGCTTTGGAGGTGCCTCTTCCCCCTTGATTTTCATCAGCTTATTTTGGGAGATTCTGTGGACGATTCTCAGCACCGTCTGGACCAGGTAGGAGCTAAACCTGAGCTCTTTCTTTTCATGGTTTCCTTTCTGCATTCTGTGCTTGTTTTCCTGTTTTTCTGAGCCCCTGGGGTTTGATGGGGTCGCTCTGCCATCAGCGCACCTTGGGTACTCAAAACCTACGTTGAATGTCAAGCATTATGAAGGCAGTTTGACCTTCAATGCAGGTGGAACACTGTTCAGGGTGCATTGGGCGCAGAAAAGGATTTTATTGCACAGTTTTTGATGAAAATTTTTGCCTGTTTCTCATCAAAACCAGGATCTAACTCATCTCATATTTGTTTTTCAGAGATATTGGAGCAAAATGACCCTTACATGGTGAGAACGAGAACATGAAGAAGAGGACATGATTTCCCTACATGATCCTGTCACGGTGAACGCGCTGCGGAACTGTGGCCTGCTGAAGTTCTTCCGCATCTCTAGCATGAGGCAGCAGATTTCTTTACTGCAGTATTTGCTCGATGCTTGGGATCCTATCAACCAAGTATTCCAGATTAGGGGCAAATCTATCCCCTTGACCACAGTAGACATTTACTTCTTGACTGGGTTGTCAAGGCGGGGTGCCCCCATTTCTTTGTCAGGTTCGGCCCGAGGGAGTGACTCCGTGAGAGATTATGTCCGCGAGTATTGCAGGGAAGGATCTCAGCCGAGTAAAGACAGCAAGATCGTTATCCATGAGGTTGCTGACAGGTCTCTCAGGTCCATTCTATATACTATTGGTAGGATGGCCGATAGTGCATCTCTTCACGTCGCCAACAGATCTTATGTGCAGCATGCCTTGGAGTGCCTCAACCCGAAAATATTCACTGGTGTGATGCAGTACTTCTTCAGATGAAAAGTCAGTTGACCAAGGTAAAGGACGGGAAGTTGAAGAACTTTGGGTTTGGTTCCATTTTGACCGCCTTTGCTTTGGAGAAGATACCACTGATGCAGCCACAGTACATTGCACTCGACTTGCCTTCTCCTACTGAACCACGCATGCAGAGATGGGTTGATCACATGTCTAGGCATGCCGGTCAATCTCAGATTTCTTTCTCTGATACCTTCTTCAGGTGGTTCGAGCGTCAGGAGATGGTCTATTCCGAGTATCCATATGTTGGCATGGACCTCCGGGGTGATCCGGATTTGGTACTGCCGGACGGCGAGCAGTGGGGCGCTATTGGTAAAATCTTCGACCATATCACTGTTTACTGCTTTTATTTATAATGTCCTTATGCTTTATTCTATCAAGAATTTTAATCAAACTCATGTGTGCATGCAAATGTTGGTCCTGTTCGCCCAGCAATTCGCCCGAGAGCGCCAGCCACTGCCCCAGCAGGGGAGACTGCCGGGAGGGTTATTCTTCGCGACCTTGATGTGGCCGAGACCCTCACAGCTGTGCAGGAGCAGGTTGAGAGCCTTACTCTCGGCATTCCAGATGTGAGGATTGATGAGCTACCTCTACAGTTCCAGCGGCATACTACTGGTGTGCCTAGACGATGGAATCGTCTCTTACGCATGATCGCACAGGCCGTGACGTGCTATCATGAGCATCACTAGACTAGGGTGCCCCCTAGCATTTTTGAGTTTTTGGGTCATGTGATCAATTTTTGTCTTGGTTACAGAACATTATATGTAAACCATAAACAGCTTATGTATATATTTTTATTTTCGGGGTTTTATTCTGGTTGAGTTATATGATCCATATGTACAAAATTGATGATGTGTTTATTTTTATAAATGTCGCAAATGTCTATCTAACACATAGTTTGCTAATGAGTCGGTTAATGTGTTCAAGTTTCTGGAAATATGTTGGTATTGAATTAAATCAAACTGTCTTTCCAAAATCTTAACCCTTAGGAACATGCGATAAATAGCTGGGTTGCGGACGGAATATATACCATTGAGTTGTAGTATTACGAGTTGTGAGTCTAGCCTGACGATTAGTCGGTGTATACCATCGGTGATGGCATCAGAGAGCAGTTCTATCAACACGCTATATTCAGCGATGTTATTTGTTGATTGACCAATACATACACCTCTGAAACTTACTAACTCGCCGCTTGGATCAAAAATGGCCCAGGCTACGGAGGACAGGTTCCGCGAACTACGACTCGCTCCGTCGGCATATCCCACACATGTCTCCAAAAGGTTCGACATCTGCAATAAATGTAAAAAGGTGGATTACTTGACCAAAACAACCACTTTAGCGAAAACAAAATACAACAAAAGCATATTGGTTACCATTTAAGCATAGTAACGCTTGAGGTACAACCCATTACGAGGTTGCGCCAGTGGAATTCCGTCATAATCCATCAACTCGTAGGCTCCTTTTGCTAACACTCGTTTAACAATATAGGGGCCCATCCATAAAGAATTAAATTTACCTGCTCCCAATTTATCGGATTCTTGGTCGTAAAGCAAGACCAAGTCACCTTCTGAGAAGAAACGGGATTTGACATTTTTGTCGAACTGTGCCTTGACTCATTTCTTATGGGCTTCGTTAGCCAAAGCGGCATCACGACGGGTTTCATCCAATTGGATTAACTCCAAGAAACGGGCCTCTTCTTCAGAAGTTCCGGAGAGGAGATCGATTGCGAGTTTAAGAGACGAGATTTCACACTAGATTGGTAAGACTGCTTCCAGGCCATATACCAGTTGGAATGGTGTGAACCCAGTCGCATTCCTTACCGATGTTCGGTAAGCCCATAAGGCTGAGTACAGGATTAGATGCCACCTTCTTTTGTGAACTCTGATCATCCTTTGCAACATATGCTTCAGGACTTTGTTGATCGCTTCAATTTGTCCGTTGGCTTGCAGATAATATGGGGTAGAGCTGTCGTGAGATAGCCCTAGCTTGGCAGCTAATTCAATCATCATGTGATTGCGAAAATGCGATCCATGATCTGTAACTATAGCCTGTGGTACGCCGAACCTGGCGACTACATGATTGAAAAAGAAAAGGGCAGCTGTTTCACCAGTGTTATCTAATGTAGGCATCGCCTCGGCCCATTTGGTAAAATAGTCAACAGGGACTATAATATACCCATGGCCCCCGGTCGAGGTGGGGTTACATGTCATGAAATCGATGCCCCATTTGGCGAAAGGCCCAACAGCAACTATCGGCTGTAAAGGTGCGGGTGGTCTTCTGGTTTTGCTATCAAAAATTTGACAAGCATGGCAACTTCTGACTGCGGTTATGCAATCTTTGAACATGGTTGGCCAGAAGTATCCTGCTCGTAAGATTTTTTGTGCTGTTGCATATCCAGATTGATGCCCCCCACATGCTCCTGAATGAAACTCATTCAGGGCTTTTTCGGCCTCCTCATGGGTGAGGCACCTCCTCCGAACTATATCGATACCACGACGGTAAAGCGTATCACCAACGATCATGTAGTCTTTTGCTTTGTATCGTATACGTTTTTGTTCAGAGTGTGAGGTGTTAGGCCTGAAATTTTGGGTTTGGAGATAAATTATTATATCTCCATACCACTCATTGCTTGTAGATATCAGAAACAAATTTTCATCCATGATTGATTCTTCGGATGTTTCATCGTTGGACGACAATGGGAGATCGCACAATAATTCTGCGAAAACTAGAGCTTTCTTTGATTTGGATTTTACAAATTCCAGATCAAACTCTTGAAGGATCGCTATCCATTTTGAATATTTGCCCCCCAGCAACTGTCGCGACAATATATAAGTCATGGGGTTGCAATCTGATAGAATGGTAGTTTTCCGAAAGAGGACATAATGTCGAAACCTTTGCATCGCTTGAACAGCTGCAAGCGCTAGTTTTTCAACATAAGAATATTTGCTTTCTGTATCATTTAAGTTTCTACTTAAATAATATATAGGATGTTCAATTCCGTCGACTTCTTGAACTAAAACCATTGCGATGGTTGTATCTGCTGCAGCCAGATACAGGTTAAAATCTCTTTGATAATCGGGGGCGTACATTAATGATGCTTTTATTAAGGAATCCTTTAAAGCATCAAAGGAAGCTTGCACAACCTGATCCCAAACGAAGGGCACCTCCTTTTTCAAAAGACGTGTATAACCTTTAGCAAGTTCTACGTAATTTGGAATGAACCTCCTCAGAAAGTTTGCTTTCCCTTGGAGTTTCTGAATTTGAAGCAAATTCAAAGGTGGAGGCAAATTGATGATTGCCTGGACCTTGCAAGCGTTGAGACGAATCCCATCCTTGGAGACTACAAAGCCAAGTAAACGACCATAACTGACGCAAAATACACATTTGTGCGGATTGAGTCTTATCTTGTAGTGTCGGCAACGTAGAAATATCGCTCTTAAATGTTGCGGATGATCAGTCCGCTTTCGCGAATGAGCCGGAAGGTCGTCGAGGTATGGTTGAACGATGTTCTTGATATCATGGAAGGCATAATTCATTGCCCTCTGAAACGTCGCCCCTGCGTTCTTTAAACCAAAGGGTAATTTTCGATATGCGAATGTGCCCCACGGACAAATGAATGCAGTCTTTGACTGGTCCTGTGGGCGAATATTTATTTGATTATACCTGGAAAATCCATCCATGAATGAAAAGATTTCACATCCGGCGCATTCATCAATTATCTGGTCGATGAAGGGTGTAGGGTAGTTGTCTTTTGGACAAGCTTTGTTTACATCTCTATAATCGACACACACTCTAATTGTCCCTTGTTTCTTCATAACAGGGACAATATTCGATACCCATTCGGTTAGAGGAACTGGGTAGATGAAACCAGCATGGAGAAGTTTTTCAACTTCTGCCTTAATGGCAACGGCTTTCTTGGGGTGCACCTGCCTGAGCCGCTGTCTTACCGGTTTGACATCTGGATACATCTTAATTTCGTGTTCAATGATACTTGAGTCAATGCCTGGCATTTCATCATATGACCAAGCAAAGACATCTCTGAACTCGTGAAAAAGAGCGTTATATATTTCCAGTTCTGAAGGAGAACAACCTTTGCCGACATAAATATTCTCTACAACATTTGTTTTAGTCGAGATATTTATGGCTATAGTCTCTTCAATATTGGATAAGTTTCGCTCGGAATCCACCATATTTACAGTATTTGATAGGAATTCAAAGACTGAAGGGTGATAAAGGTCATCTTGAGTATCTTCTTCATAATCTCGAAGAAGGGAACGATGGTGGCAATCATTCCATGGTGCCCCCTCAATCAACATTGATTGTAGAATTCCTTCATCGGTTCCATGCACTCTTGACCAAGGATCTAAAGGGGTACCATATTCTCTGGACCTATCTACCCAAATGCTTGATGAGCGTTGATTTGGGTTCGCCTCCCATGCCCGAAACATTGATTGCTACAATATTTCTATTGGGCTTGGGGGCAAAACCATTGCATGATCTATGTTGATATCGTCATCTGAGATCTTCGTGGAGGATATCATATTGCAGGTACCTATTGACGCTACTTCCGCCAAATCAATTGGAGGTGGAAGAGCGAAAGTTCCCATTAGTATAGGATCTTTCAGTAGGCCTACTCCGATATTCTGAAGCGAATGGGGGCTTCCATGGATCATGGGAATGCCTCCTATAACTTGTGAACCATTGGGGAGGAAGTTTTGTTGGTCGACGATCGTAATCCCCCCTTGAAAGGGGAATGCGATCTTTCTAAAATAGGTCGACACAACAACTACCATGGCATAGATCCATGGTCTTCCTAGTAGGATGTTGTAATCAAGATTCCCATCGATGACTTCAACATCTATTTCTACTGATTTTCCCTCTAGTTCAACCTTCAAGTTATTTAGGATACCATATGGGGTATATGTCCTTCCGTCGAATGCTTTTAATGTCGTCGAAGATCGCGACAAGTTTGGAGATCCTAAAGTTTTCCAGCAACTCATCGACATAGCTCCCTCATCAATAATTGTTTGGTGAACAATTTTGTTGAGGGCTTTCACTTGGAGAAGGAAAGCTAGTTGTGCTGGTAACTGAGGATCGTATCCTTTGTGGTCGAAGGATACAAGATTGGAATCCATAGGATCAACCCCACCAATGGCTGATAACAAAGCCTGCCTTTGGGATGGGCAATTCTGTAATACTTCAAGAGTCGACATAGTAGATGGCGATTGGGCCAAATCTTCCACTATGTTATAATGCTGCGCTGCTCTGGCGTGAGGATTAAATGTTGACTTGTGTACTACTCCCTTTGGCGGTTTTATTGTTAATTCAGGAATGATGGGTGGTACAACTTCTGTCGAAGTTGTTGTCGAACTGCTTGGTTGATCTTTACCTTTGTCGTTCGACAGCTGCGGATTCCCGTAATCTTTGTTCCTTGTCGAAATCAAAGCATCATTTTGTTGCTTGGAAATCGACAACATTAGCACTTGCGACGGGGAAGCATTTCCACTATCAACCAGATTTTGTCCTGGATTTGGAAACGGATCAGTTAACACAACTGAGGTTTGCGAACTTTTAAAGAATCTTTTAAGCTCAGCTTTGTATGGACAATCTCCTGTCCGATGATCCTCATCACATATTTGACATGGATATTTTAGTTTCCTATTTCCAGGAGGGTTTGAAGAAGTTTTTTCAGGAGATGACTCACCCTGTTTCTTCTTCTTCCCTTTGTTTTGTTTCTTCTTGCTTCCTGGTTGTTTGGTTTCTTTGCCCTTATCTGCTGATACAACATTTACTTCCGAAGCAAGAATTTCATCTTTTGCCTTTTGATCTGAAATCTTACGGGCTTTCTTTGACGAAGCCTTTGTCGATTTCGCGTTTGTCGTGCCAATCACGCCATCGCTGGCATGAGAGTCATTGTTCGATTTAGGAGGAGGAGGAATTGAGAATTCCGGTCTAGGGGCGTCAGGTATTTTGTCGTAGAGCATGCCAGACTGAGTATAGACCAAGTCTAGATATTGCGCACGAGCAATAACTTGCTCTTCCGTTACGACTCCTCCTTTCGCCACATCTTCCGTTATGGCAGGAAGTAATGACTTGATAAACCACTCAGCTAATAGCTGATCGGGAACGTACGTTTTTACCATCCTACGACGACGTCGCCACTCATGTATATGATCAGATATGTGAGTGGCCGTTGTCTGTTTGAAGTTGGTTAAGATTTTCGTTCCCGTTTCATACCTTATCGGTAATTGAAAATGGGTTAAGAAAGTCGTGGCTAAGGTGCTGAAATTGTCGAACGAAGCTCTAGGTAATTCAATATACCATTTTGCCGCTGGACCCATTAACGTCCTCTAAAAAAGGCGAAGCCTTATCGAATCATCGTTTAGGGTGTTTGATGAACACCACAGATGAAATGTCATCACGTGATTCGATGGGTCTTCACCTGGATTTCCATTAAATTTAGGAATGTTCGATGTAAGTTTGTGAGGAATCGCTGGCCACCAAGGGGTGTAAGCAATTGGATCGTTTGTTAACCGGTGTAAATCGGGTAACTCTAAAGTTGCCACGAATGGTAACTGTTGATTCAGGTTAGGTGAAGCATACCCGGGGTACGATGGAATTGCCTGAGCAGTTGGCCTTTGCATACCAGCATAATGTAATTGATGCTGGTATGACTGATACGGTTGGTGGACTTGACCACTGTAAAGTGGTTGATTTTGACCGTTTTGAATGTACGGTTGTCCACTGTTCGCAAAGATCTGCTGCTCAGAACCTTGGTACACTTGTTGGAATTGTGGTTGTTGGTATTGCACCAGCCACGGTTGTGAAGCCATGTTCTATTGTGCTATACTCACCGTCGGACCAAGATGTGGGGTAATTGTACCCGTTTGGACCTGTGTCGCCCCACCAGTTGGCGATTGTGGTTGAGTCACAGGGTCAAGGGGCTGTTGCATTACAACCTGAGAAATCTGAGGTTGACATACAACAGGCATCGTTTGAACTTGTGACACTATTACAATAGCTGGTGTTGTCGGGATGTTCGACATAGGTACACATTGTTGCATAGAATACACAACTCTTGGTTGTTGGGGTAGCATAGGTACCCAACCACTTGTCATAACTCCAGTATAACCTGAATACTGTTGAGAACTCCCGTATGGATATCCCCCCGGAGGGGGTAATGAAAGTGCATACTGCCCCCCATACCTTGGTAATCCGGAACTCAAGGGGATTGATTGCCCTTGGGGACTGGATGGCCCAAATTGACCTCCAAATGGATCAATTTGTTGAGTTTCAACATAAGAGTTGTAGGATATTATTCCGGAGGAACAAACAGGAACGGACCACACTGTCGAAATAGTCCCTGGATGGACTCCTTCTAGCGGTTGTGAGCTAGTCGGGACAGATGGTATGCCGACAAACATTGTCGGAGTGACGGCAGGGAGTTCTGTTGTCGCTGTGTCATTCGACACAGTCCTAGATGTTGACGGTTGTTCAGACATTTTGAGTCTATCCAATAGATTGCCTAGCGATTCTACAGGAACTTCCACTGGTGGTAGACTAACTTCTGATGTCGAAGGAAATAGAGTGACCCCGACTCCAAAATGTGTTGGAGTACTTGCTTGCGGATCTTCTACAATTTCCTCTATTGCAATCAAACCAGGTGGAAGGGGAAGACCGTCAGGTCCGTAAAATATTTCTGGTGCCGAAGAAGGGGTTGAATCAACAGCGACAGATGCTTGAGGAACAAGACTCTCTGAACCGGTTACAGATGGAATTGGTTCAGTAACACAAGTGTTTGCTCTCAGACTAGGATCAGTATCACTGTCCCTCTGTGGCTGTTGAACTTCTTCTGTAGAAGCAGGGTTTCCAGAAATGTTTGGAGTAACCGGAATCTCAGATGTTGTTGGAACACTTGTTCTAACTTTGATGGGAGATTTTGAACCGGTTAAACGAGTTCGCTTTGTCCGTACTGTTTTCGATTCCAGAGACAAAGATGGTTGACTCGTAAGCCTCCGCGAACGATGGGGTTTCAATTGACTTTCTTCCACGATTGCGGATTACTCGATCAACCAAAATACAAAAAGGGGAAAATGTGTTTCCGAATTAAATGAATTTTTTAGATGCTTTAGACACAACTTGCTTTTTCAGTTTTAAAGAGTCGAGAAAAAGCTAAAGATGACTCTAGTCTCCTTCGATGTTTTAACGAGCCCGAAGTGACAAATGCTCGGATGGACTTTTTCCGTTATAGAGTTTGAAAAAGGCCAAAAGGAACTGCTCTGGAGTTCTAGGTAGAGGGTGTGCCAAACTTTTCACAAAACCGCAGAATACTTTTTAAGGTACGGGCGGTCAATCTTCCTGAATGTTGTGTTCAGTGCATTGCGATCAGTAGGGCAGCTGACACGGCTTCCTAAGGATAAAGGTTTTATGCCTATAGGGGTCTCCCAATATATACTCGACGGTATGTGGGAGCACAATCCGTACTGGCGCTATCGTCCCTCAGGAGGAATCACCCACCATCAGCGAGATCGACAGTCACCAGGCTTTACGACGCCGGAACACGTCTCTAGCCTAGACCTCTATGTTGTGCGTTAAGTTACGAAGCGTTGTTAAGTTCATTCAATTTATTTTAGCTTGATCTTTCTTAGAAGTTTTCCTTTTTGGATCACCACGAGATGTATGATACAATTCCTAAATGCAGTCTAAAGATGATAAGCAAGCTTTTATATCTTTTCAACAATGAAAATCCTAGCTACAAAGGGAAAAGGAAGACACAAACTTTTCTCAAAGAGCATAGAGCACACTGTAATGCACTTTTCCTAAATCAACATGCAAACTATCAAAATGCAAATGCACAAATGCATGTATTTCTTTTCGCTTTCTTAATATTGATGCCTAAAAAGAAAGTTGTTGTACAAATTTGAATTCGATTTCAAGTGAAAACATAAACAAGTTCCTTTTTCAAAATCAAAAAGATGATTACGACACTTTATGATTTACTTGTTTCGACACTAGAAATGCATAAATTCAAACCAAACGACAAAAGTAAAAGCTCAATCAACTAAGAACAGCAAACAAACTCACTCCTAAGATCAAAACGACACTTACGACAGGTCTAGATCTAAGGGCGAGAGTATGACTAGTTTACTTTTGTAATGGGAAACTGCAAATGATGTAACAAATACACAAAGAACAAATACAATTTCTTTATACAACTGAGGTGGAATTGAAGCAAAGAAAAGGGGTTTCAGATAGGTACACTGACTAAACAGGCTGCAAAAAACAGAGATAAAACTGAGCAAAAGGAAGCAGAGAATCACACTGCACAAGGCAAAGACTGATCAATGCACTCCCAACACAGAGGTTTTGACATTCAGCACATGTATCCTTCATGGGACCTGCATTGAAATGCAGAACCTCTTCACAGAGTCTGCGCTAAAGCAGAAATGAGAGTTGTTTCTGGGTTCTGGGTTACGGTTTGCAGTTAAATCTACAGTTTTTGGCCGGATCAAAGCTATCAATTAGGTACAATTAGGAGGATGATTTATAGGAGGACTAAGATCTATCACAAAGGGCTGTTAGAGAACTTGTGGATCAATTTGTTCAGATCATAAAAACAGGCCCAGTGAGTGGACTAGAGTGGCAGATCTCTACTTTGCATTTGAGAATGGCAAATGCATTTCGATTCGGCACTCCTGAGTTTATGAGAAGAACAAGAATAGAAACACAAATAAACCAACAAGATACGTTCCCCAGCAGAGTCGCCAATTTGTTGTTGGGAAAAGTATCCAATTCGGAATGCCCCTATCCCACTCTAAGAGGTGATAGTGCCTTAGCAACAAACAAGGAAACTTATTCGAGTATTCTTCTTTATGGAATGTAAATGAGGAAGGAGGATCTAACTAACTTGTGTCTTTCGCAAGTTTGCTGATCCAATCGCTCCTCCCTTCAGTAGCTCCCAGCTCCCAGCTCTCTCACCGACCCAGCTTCACAGAATTCGTGCAAGATCACAAGAGAGGGAAACTACAAGAAAATACAGATATACATTCATAAAAAGCTCAAGAGCAGATTAAGCTAAACATGTAAGCATAACAAAACATCATTGGTATACAGCATGTAGGAGAAACTCAAATAGTTTATTGATAGAGTAATAAAGTCCAAGAGGAGATACAACCAAGTGAGGCCCGATCCAGCATCTACCTCCTAGCAAAAGAATCCCTTCCTCTCCTCCAACAAAGCATAAATCACCCAATGTACTAATCTCAATCTCAAACCAACAGCAATTCTCTGCGAATACCAAATTCCAACCTCCTGAACCTCTGGGTGAGAGATCCATATATAGATGTAAGAAGAGAGGATGAGTCAGCTTATGTTTTGACTTGTGGCTTCTCTCTGTCAGTTCTTGCTTCCACTTGGAGGTTGAGAACCTCTTACTCATCACTTGGTCGAATTCATTGAGGAAAGTGTCATTGAGGAAGATTCTGGAAGCTTCCAGGGTCTTTCCACCTCGTTGAATGAACTTGCCATTTGTCATCTCCCACTCAACGCACCCTGGTAGTGCTTCTACTTGCATTGCAGTGCAACTGGCCAGTGTAACATCTGCATTTCAACGCAGGCAGCTAGTGGAGCTACTGAATTGATCCTGATTTGACCATTTCTGAGTGATTTTTGGTGGAGAACTTCTGGGAGAAGCTGTCATTGGTTGACCTTGTTCCTTTAGGAGCTGTAACAACATCTTTAGGGACTTTGGATCCCTTGAATTATGGACATTTCATGCTTATAGCTGTAAGGCACAAAAATGTCTATAACAGACCCTGTTACATCGACTCTGCCATTTTGTGATTGATTACCTAAAGGTTCATGACTCCATTCCCAATGGAATTTCCAACATCTTTCAACCAAACCTTTGAAAAAACCCATCTTAAACTCAAATATCTAGCCTAAAATCCGAAGCAAAAATCTAAATCATATAGAGAGATCCCTCTCTAAAGCTATAAGGGATAGATCCCAACTTTAAAAGTGGTTTTTTCGTTACCTTTGTAGTTTTGTTCCTCAACCTAGGAAAATTACGGAGTGATAACACAACCAAATAATCAATCTATTAGTCAAAGGATGAATAGGCCCATGTACAACAATTCATTCTCTCCTTTGAACAATTTGATTCAATGTTATTTCTGTTTGAATTTTGGCCTTAGAGCAACTGATTAGAGACTTAAAAATAAAATTCCTAATCCAAAAATCAAGAAAAAAAAAGTCAACAACCTATGGTTTGGAACAGAAAATAAATAACAAATAACTATAATATGGTTTTATATGCTCAAAATGTAGGAAGCGATTAGTATGTTGAAAATAGCTATTCATGCACATGTTAGGAGATAAAAGTATTTTTTTGTCGTGGAAATTTTTCAATAAAGGTAATGTAACTTTTCGGAATAATGCACCTAGTAAGATAGTTGGTAAAGGAGTTTTTATCCTAGCTAATGGAAGAGGTAAAGCCAAGAATGTGATGTTTGTTGATGGGTTGAAACATAATTTACTCAATCTGTCTCAGATGTGTGACTAAGGCTATGATGTGTTGCTCAAAGCTATAAATTGTTAAATTAAGTCTACATGGACATAAGAAATAATAATTGAATTTGTAAGAATAGACAATAATGTCTATGTTATAAAAGAGAAGACATAGAGGTTTTTTTTGTCAAATATTAATCAGAGTTGGTTGTGGCACCAAAGGCTAGGACATCTAAACATTAATTAGATTGTCAAATTGGGAAAGAAGAATGTTGTTAGATATTTTCTAAATCTTTCAAAGGTAGAGAACATGATTTGCAAGCCCTGTCAGACTGGGAAGGAAATTCGAGTACAATTCAAGTCTAAGGAGAACTCGTCAACTAGGCCATTGAAATTAACACATATGGACCTATGTTTTCATTTAAGAACTTAGTCACCTTCATGTAAATTCTATTTAATGCTTATCATTGATGATTTCAGTAGAATGATATGGGTAACATTTCTTAGATAAAAATCATAGGCCTTTAACACTTTGAGAAGTTTAAGAACCTTAAGGCCATGGTTGAAAATGGGATAGACTATAAAATAAAGTGAATAAGGTTTGATAATGGAGGTGAGATTACTTCAAAGGAGCTTAATGATTTTTTCAACCAACATAGCATCAAAAGGAAATTTACCATAGTAGAGACTCCACAACATAATGGTGTAGTAGAGAGAGTCAAGAGATCAGTTTAGTAGTTAGCTAGATCCTTGATGGGAGACAAAAATATTCAGCATAAGGCCATTCACACAATAGTTGTGGTTTTAATAAAATCACACTTTAGACCAAACAATGTTAAAAATCCATATCATCTTTGATATGGAAGACCTATTACAGTCAGGGATTTCAAAGGGTTTGGAAGCAAGTGTTATATCAAGAAGAACGATGCAAATCTTGGTAAGTTTGATCTAAGAGCTAATGAAGGTATGTTTCTTAAATACTCTCAGAATAGAAATGGTTATAGATGCTATAATAAAAATATAATGAGAATAATTGATTGCATTGATGTTAAAGTTGATGAGCACGTTAAGATTGAAGACAAACAACCAATAAATATCAGCTCCAATAATCCAGTAAAAAATGATGGGAAGGATGATGAACCATTTTCAGATAAAGACATTGAAAAACAAAGTCCACAATCCAAAGATCCTAAAAGTATTTTGAAAAACACCACCCAGTTGACCATATTATTGGTGACTTCAATACATTTGTAGACTAGAAGAAGATTATTAAATCCCCCTACTCAAGAGCATGTAGATATTTTATCTATGATGGAACCAAATAATTTTTCTTACACCAACCAAGATGATAGTTGGTTAAAGGACATGAATGAAGAGCTTGATCATATTGAGAAACAATAGACATGGGAGCTTGTTCTAGGACCAATAAACAAAAATATTATTGTCACAAAGTGGGTCTAAAAGAACAAATTTAATGAACATGGTGAAGTGGTAAGAAAAAAAGAAAGGTTAGTTTGCAAAGGCGATGCATAAATAGAAGTTTTATATTTTGATGAGACCTTTGCACCTGTTTCTTGATTAGAGGCAATTCACATGTTCTTGGATTTTTCTAGTTTCAATAAATTTAAGATATACTAGATGGATGTCAAATATGCCTTTTAAAATGGAGAATTGCATAAAGAAGTTTATATTGAGAATATTGATGGGTTTTGGTTGTTAGATAAACCTCATTATGTTTACAAGTTGAAAAAGGCCTTGTATGGTCTTAAGAAAGCACCAAGTGCTTGGTATTCCAGGTTGGATAGTTATTTTCTCAAGTTTGGTTTTAAAAGAGGTGAAACTAATAGTAACTTGTATGTGAAATCTAATGATGGAAACATTTTAGTGGTTGTTGTCTATGTTGATGATATTACTTTTTTCATTGATTAAGATCAATTAACATGCCAATTTGCAAGTGATATGACAGTTGAATTTGAGATGTATATGCTTGGAGAACTTTCTTATTTCCTTAGTTTGTAGATTGCACAATATTCAAAAGGATTTTCTATCTCCAAAAGCAGATATCTCAAGGAATTTTTGAAGAAATTTCGCATGGAGGAATGTTCTTTGGAAAGAACTCTAATGGTTATACATTGAAAACTCAACAACACTAATGAATCAGTAGAGGTAGATTAGCCTTTATATAATTATATTATTGCTAGCCTCTTATATTTGAAAATATCAAGACCAAACATCATGCATGTAGTTGGTATTGTTCGAATATTTCAAGTATCCCCTAGACATAGCCATCTCCCAACAATAAATAGGATTCTCAAATATCTAAGAGAAACCATGGACTATGGACTTTGGTACCCCAGAGGTAAAGATTTTTCACCAATTGTTTTTGGTGGTGTTGATTGGGAAGGTGATGTAGATGAAAAAAGGAGAACTAATGGTGATGATTTATTTCTTGGTTCATGTCTTATTTCATGGTTCAGTAAGAAGCAAGCCTCAATTTCTCTCTCTACTACAAAATCTTATTATATAGAAAAAACTTCTTAGTGCACTCAACTCTTATGGATGAAGAATACTTTAAAATACATACAAGTGTTATACGATCAACCTATCCCTATCATCTTTGATAATACAAGTGTAATCAACATGTAAAAGAACTCTATTTCCATTCAAATACAAATCATATTCCAATTAAGTACCACTTCCTTAGAGAACAAGTTGCAAATTAGATTGTCAAGTTGGAGAATGTACCTACAAAAGAGTAGGTAGCCTATATATTCACCAAACCTATCTTAAGAGATCAATTTGATTACTTAAGGAAAATATTGGGAGTAGTTACTCTTACCTCCCTCTCCTAGATCTTCCTCACGATGAAGAAAGGTAGTGAACAAGTACTAAACATATCAAAAGGAAGCTGCTAGGTCCACAGGATCAACATGACAGGGGGGTATAAGTTGCATGGGGAGCATATTATTTTATTTATCATTTATGCCAAAGGGAGAGTAGTACACAAATGGAGATAATTAAGAGAATTACACTTTGATTTTATGCTTTTGCTTGTGGTGATTCCATCGATTACAATGGTAGAGAATTTTAGACATAAGTTGTCATTGATGACAAAGGAAAATATAGTTGCAAGAAAAACAATCAAAGAATAGATACATAAGATCAAATTTAAATATGGTATATCATCTCAAGTCCACTAAGAATCTTATTATATGGATAGAGGGAGAAAATAACTTTCCAACGGTATATGAATGTCTACAAATTTCGTTCTCGACCAAAATTTATTGCCAATCAACGTTAAGCGGGCCAAAAGGGGTCAAAGGTTGTAGAGGTAAAGTTGGTGATGGTTTTAATGGGTGCTAAGTTTAGAAAGGATTTCCTAAGTTAGTAGAGCACCTGGAGGAGGATAGGTGTTGGATTGTATGGGCCTGACCCAGGTTCAGAGGTGATTTAGCAAAACAAATCTTGATACTATTGGCCCTTTCGGCAATAGTCCACTGAGCGCGGACTGAGGTCTCACCCGAAGTAGTATGGGAGGGTGCTAGAACCAGGTTTCCGCACCCTGAGGATGTCTGATGACCTTTTGGCTACCGTGGTTTGAACTTCCATGCATGTTGCTACGCACATCTATTAGTCCCTCGCAACCTCTGATGCTACCCTCGCATAACCCTACTTAGGGCGTGATCCGTAGTATACCCAAGTTCCTTACTATTTAACTTGTTATTACCCAATTACTTAACTTATTTGTGTAAGAATAGTGATAATTAACAGTATATCAAACAATCATATAAGTGCACATGATAGAACATAATACAAAAGCAGATACATAGAAATTGGAATCAGCTTCCCTTTATTATTCTTCGTTCAAGGTTATAGACTCGACACTGCCCTGCGCACTCAGCTGCAGGGATCCGCGCACTCAGTTGTGGACTCTACTAGGCCTCTGCGTACTCAACTACAGAGCCTCTTCCTACTCCTACAACCCATACACTTACAGTCTTACTCTCTGCTCTATTTCCATTCTTCCTATGCTCTCTTTACAACTTAGAGCCTCACACTATTTATAAAATACCATGGTATGTGGACCATGGGTAGG